>CM061069.1:49567079-52056306 GCA_030762895.1 Sophora flavescens
TCCTTCTTCTCCTCTCTCTCTCACTCATCACACTCAAAAAAAAAAAAAAAAAAAAAAAAAAAACCCTGGTACAGAGAAAACTCAGCTTTCTGCACTTTGGATATTGAAGATCTGGGACCATGGCCACCAAAAGGCAAAGGGCAGCCAAGACCCGCAGCGCACTCGGCGGTAAAGGGGTAACTCTCCCTCCGACTCGACTCTTCGCATGTCGATACGATCTGGTGGGTTTGGGATAATTTTTAGGGATAATGCTCAGCGGGAAAGGTTCAATGTCCTAAAAACTAGGAAACTAGTACGAGACTAAATACCGGATGATGCATGCATCAATACCCTAGGATTAGCTGCTGATATTGATTTGGATGTTACTGAGAACATAGGGTGGAGCGTGTTCGCTCGCACCAGACACCCTGCATATGCTGGCCCTACCTTGGAGTTCCTGAGCTCCCTGGATGCGGAAATTATCCAAGGGCCGCATTGCCAAGCGGGGCGGATAACTTTCCGCCTCTTCAACCAGGAATTCACACCGACCACGGCAGAGTTTAATGAGATATTTGGACTGCCACTGGGGGTGATCGGCGATACCCCGTGGGGTTTAGTGCGCATGACTTACAGTCGTCCCCGGACTATGAAAGGTGTTGTTTGACCCTCGTACATCTAAGTCCACAGCCTTTCTTAACCCGAGCATCAGGTACATGCACCGGGTCATAGCCAATACCTTATTTGGCCGGGGCGAGAGTGATGGATCCGTCCGTCAGGACGAGGTCTTTTTCTTATGGGCCATGCTCCACCCTGAGAGCAATGTGGACACCGGTCCTATTTGGCTAGGCACCTCCTAAAGGTTGCCAAGGGTACCGATGGCTCTATTGTCATAGGTGGCCTCATCACCACCATATGCCACCATTTCAACTTTGATTTGGATGGTTTTGTGGCCGCCCGGACGGACCCGTATCACCTTGCGAGGCTTGTGAGGCTATGGGGATGATCGTCCGGGAGGAGAACATCTCTACTGCCTGAAGCACCCCAGGTGAGGCAGCCCATCCCTCTCCTAACCCCCCACTGCTAGATGTATCTAACCCGGCCACTTGGAAAGTGCCGGTGGGAGAGGAGCCTCGGCCCATTAGGGTAGAGAGGCCGGTGAGCCCGCCACCGCGAGCTCGGCCCGACCGGGCACCCGTCTTCCTCCGCCGCAGATCGTCTGAGGACCCCTATGCGCGGTTCGCATCTACTTTTGATACCATTTTAGCGAACCAGGGAGCGCCTTATGGCTGAGCAGCGTGGAGCGAAGATCTATGCTCCAGCGGCTCCATGATTGGCATCGAGCCAGCACCCACCACCACCTCGGTGATTCCTTTTTCCTTTTAGTTTTCTTTTATTGTTGTTTTTCTCCTCCTTACGGCTTAACTGTTTACATTGGGGACAATGTAAATTTTTAAGCTCGGGGTGGGATAGTTTGCATTTCGCATTGTTCATATTGCATTCATTTAGTTTTTGCATGATAGCTTTGCATGTTCACATGATTAGATTGCCCCTTGCCTGAATTTTGCATCCAATTGTGACTACCTAGTGCCAATTATTTTGTGATAGTGAATTAGGGAACCCAATTTGTTTCATTCTTGTGATATGGCTGCAAATATAGATGCTTGAGATAATCTGTGATAGTTAATAATTAGCATAGGGTTCTGAAGATTTGTGTCTCATTGAGTCTTGAACTACTAAAATGTGAGCTTTTGAGCCAAAGGGGTACTCACTAAACGTACCCCATTTTCTGTGTTAGAGTGTTATTCCTCTTGGGTTGCTTTCTCTAGAACTTGACTTGAGACCATTTTAAAGCTTAAAATTTTTGAAAACATTTTTGAAAATGATTGAGGCAATAGGTATTTTTTCCGGCCTTCTGAGCTTTGAATGAATAATGCTACCCCTTAGTTGCCCAATTTTGAGCCTGAATGAATAAAATGCTTTTCTTGGTACCCTGAAATGTTTTGATAAATATGTTTGGTAGGATGCCTTCTAAAGTATTACAAAAGGGTAGTTGAAGAAAGTATGGAAAAAAAAAAAAAAATCTCTTGAGTTGAAAGATCTCCCCTTCTCCAAATAAAAGAAAAACAAAAGAAAAAGAAAAATATATAGAGAAGGGGATGATAAAAAAGAAAGAAAAGAAAGGTGGAAAAATGTATTGAAAACCCAAAAAGGGTACTTTAGAAGGTCATGCTTTGCAAATGTTAGTTTGTTGTGTAGCCTTTTGAAATGTCCCTTTCTTGTTATCCCCACCTAAAGAATAAATCCCTTGGCCCCGTTACAACCAAATAAAAGACCTCTTGATTCTAAATCGTTTTCATTAATAAAGTAGAGATTTGGTTGATAGTCAAGCTTATGGTAGGATTCAGCCCTTGAGGAAAAATTGAGCGAATTGCCTTATTCCCTTAAACACTTGAGTGAGGGAGAAAAGAGAGCCAAGCAAATGAGCAAGCTTGGGGTGAGCTTCAGGTGAGCAAGAGTGCCCAACTTAATGAGAATATGAGTCCAAGGAACCTAAGCCCCTAATTGGACTTGATCTGATTGTCTCTTGCTGAATTGTTTGAAATGCCTATTACTTGGATTAGTATTTTCTCGGGTTCTTAGTTCACTATCCATGTTCTGTTTTCTTCTTCGGCCTTGGTGATTGCTTGAGGACAAGCAATTGAATAAGCTTCAGGGTGATTTGATAGTGTGATTTTACATGATGTTTGCTTGTACACTTTTGCATGCATATTTCATATAGATTAGGCGTTATTTAGTTTATTTTGTTAGATTTTCCCTTGGAACGGGTGAGGTTGGTTTTGTGTGTTGTTTTGCGGGAATTCAAAGAAAAATGCTCGAATAGCCATGACGGAGCTTGGAGGAAGACAGAGTCTCAAAAGTGCGAAAAGGACCCGAGGCAGAGAGCATCACGGCCTGGCCGTGATGACCATCACGGCCGTAGTGGTCAAGCAGGAAGCGAGAAAGGGAGCAAAAGTCGAGAACGCATCACGGCCATCCCGTGATAAGCATCACGGCCGTGACAACCAGACAGAATTGGTCACGCCTGGCGCGTGATTAATGTCACGCCGTGGACAGAGGAGAAGTTGAAGCGTTTCCCAGTAGAGAGCATCACGGCCTGGCAGTGATGAAGTGTCACAGCAGTGACAGTAGTAGAAGTTGAAGCGTATCCCGGCGAGAACCTATCACGTCCTGGCCGTGATGGCCATCACGGCCGTGACTGGCAAGTTCTCCTGACCTATAAAAGAGACCAAAGGGCAGAATAGAAAGGACCACTTCTCAGAATCAGAATTTTAACCTAATTTGGAGCTAGAGGCTGCTGTGGAGAGCCCATGGAGTCCCTTACCTTTTTCATCTGTATTTCTTTTGTTTTGGATTTGTTTCTCTCTATGAGTAACTAAATCCCTTTTTGTTGGGATTGGATGTAGCTAAACCTGAACATCATGTATTTGCTTTGATGTATGAATCTATGTTTATGCCTTCATATTAGTGTTTAAATTCCTTTGCTTAATGCTTGTTGTGGCTAGCACCCCATAACTTGATTAGTGTTTTGATATGCAATTGGAAAATTCGTATTAAAACCAGAACTGGAATTATTCACCTAGTAAGTCTTACATCTAGGAATAGGGTTTGATTTACTAGTAATCACATAATCCTTTATCTTAATGCAAGTTCATTAATCTAGGCCACCTAAGGAATTAGGGTCTATTAATGGATTTAGGCTCTTGTCATCTGAGGAATCAGGGCTTGAGTAATCTTGTGGGTTGATTTTAATATTTGAAGCATAAACTGGATTTGTAGTCTTAGTATTGCATGAGGCTAAGGTTTAGTGAAGTCTAATCCCAACATTGTTCATCATATCTGAAAACCATCTGTTATTGCCTTCTAAGTGTTTGAGAAAATTACAAAAAGAGTTTGTTTTTCTTATGCTGTTAGTTCTAGCTTTTGTGAGTTTAGAACTCTCTTCAATCCAACAATCTGCTTAGATAGTAATTGGTTTGGTAAGTGTTAGTACTTGTAGTAGTCCCCGTGGATACGATAAACCGGTCTTACCACCGTATTACTTGCACGACTGGGTATACTTGCCCAGATTCGTCAACAGTTATCCTGTGGGAGATCATGCTTGGAGAAGCCTGGACGCTCCTAGGTTTCAGTTTAGATTCTCTCATTGGCTTGGGAAAATCAATGCGTTAGGGGCCATAACCATATCACATTTATTTGCCTTATATATGTATGAGATGCATGTATGTATATAGTATGTTAAAAGGGGTTTAACTAATATATGTATGAGATGCATGTATGTAAATAGTAAGTTAAAAAGTTTAACAAATGATGAGATCAAATTTTAATCAAATCCCTCAAAAGGAAATATTAAGTCACATTTAAAGGTCTTCCAATGCATGGCACTCGTCTAGACTATGATCGATCAAGTGTGGGTCCGCCAAAGCCGGGTACCTTTATCTATACTAGTAAGACGCGATGGGACAAATGTAATGTTCAACTGCTATCCATTGGGTCTGACTTAACTAAGCCAACTTCAATAGGATTGAAAGGCTTAGAGGCTTAAAAGTTGGGCTTTAGTCCATGTGATGGATTAGAATAAGAGTTATTCACCCAACTATCCAAGAGTTGCATGAGATGCAATCGGAAAGTGTTTCCTACCTATATAACCGAATTTTGAGTGATCAACCAAAGCTGACTTAAAGCTAGGTGAAATATGGATCTTGGCCCACTAGAAAATCTTCCAACAGGATTTTCCGAATCAATGATGAGAGTCATTGTTTTGAGTAAAATAGTGGGAGACGTATTTAATTAAAGACCTTATTAAATAACTTCATGGCATAATACTGATATTTTGCATATTTATCTCTGTAGATTACCATGGCATCAAACACATCAAGTAACCTGTCATTGCGATTCGTCCTTGAGAAGGACAAACTATCCGGAACAAATTTTATGTACTGGTACAGAAACTTGAGGATTGTCCTCAAACATGATAAAAAGCTGTATGTTCTTGAGGAGCCTATTCCTGAGGAGCCATCGGCTTCAAGTGCTCCTAGGACTGACAGGGATGCTTATAAGAAGCATCAGGATGACGCCTTAGACGTCGGCTGTCTTATGCTTGCTACCATGACCTCTGAGCTGCAAAAGCAACATGAGACCATGGAGGCGTACGATATGATCGTGCACCTCAAGCTGCTCTACCAAGAGCAAGCAAGGCATGAGCGGTTCGAAGTTTCCAGAGCCCTTTTCCAGTGTAAATTGGCAAAAGGAAGCCCTGTGAGTCCTCATGTACTCCAGATGATCGGGTACATTGAGAATATCGAGAGACTGGGATTTCCTTTAGGCCAAGAGTTGGCCACCGACTTAGTTCTGCAATCGTTGCCTGAGAGCTATAGTCAGTTTGTCATGAACTATAATACGAATGATCTTGACAAACCTTTGCCAGAATTGTTGAGCATGTTGAGAACTGCTGAACAAAATATTAACAAAGGAAAGGGGAAGGCCATTTTGATGGTCCAGGCTGGAAATAGCAAGAAGCAGCCCAAGAAGCCCACGCACAAACAAAAGGGCAAGGGCAAGGGCAAGGCCATCAACAAGATCAAGCCCAGTGCTTATGGCTTGAAGCCTGTGGGTGGTGTGGCTAAGGAAGGCAATTGCTTCAACTGTGGTCGGACCGGACATTGGAAGAGGAACTGCCCAAAATACCTGGAAGAAATCAAGAAGAAGAAGAGAAGTGATGTTAAGTTTCTAAAATGTTTGATATGAATTTCCCTAAGTTTTGATGAAAAATAAACATTGGTTAATGATTTAATTAACCTTCATATTGGTTACTAACCTATCTATTAAGTGTGCAGATTAATAAAAAAATAGAATCAGACGTCCAACAAAGTGAAACAAGCAGACGTCCAACAAAGTGTAACAAGCAGACGTCCAACACTGTAATGTTTGTAGCGCACGTCCAAAACACAAGAGAAAGAAACCCGCGTCCAATGAAAATATCAGAAGGCCGCGTCCCCCAGAAAGTATCAGAAGGCCGCGTCTACTAAAAACAACAGAAGACCGCGTCTACTCAAAGTATCAGAAAAACCCGTCCAGTGAGGTATCAAAATTATCCGTCCAATGACATGGCACTTGTAGCGCGTCCATCAAAATATCAGAAAAGACCGTCCAGTGAGGTATCAAAATGGTCCGTCCAATAACGTTGCATATGAAGCTCGTCCATTAAGGAAGCAGATGGAGCTCGTCCATTAAGGTCAGAATGTATCCGCCCACTGAAGAACAAGAGACTCTCGTCCAGTAGAGTGATTGAGACTCTCGTCCAGCAGAGTAACTGAGACTCTCGTCCAGTAAAATAACTGAGACTCTCGTCCACTAAAGGTGACAAAATCTCTCGTCCACTAAAGGTGACAGAAGCTCTCGTCCACTAAGAGTATCAGAAGTGCTCGTCCACTAAAGGTGACAGAAGCACTCGTCCACTAGTCTTTGGACTTGCTGAGTCCTTAATATGGAGCTCGTCTACTAGCCCGAATGAAAACTCAAATGACTAGATAGACGTGATTATTTTCAAGATGGAAGCACTTATCTTATGATCGTGAATTCTTTAAGGATTATCAGAATCTTGGTTCAAGAACCAGAAAGAGACTTGAAGCCTTTTCTCCTACTCAGTTTCACGATTATCAAGAAAAGTCAGAAGCTACTCTCTCAAGCAACCTTGGATAATCAGAACCAAAGACCAGTTAAAGAATGCTTCCAACGTGCTTTATTCCCTAGTACCTCTGGTCCTTACACAAAAAGGGAAGTGTACTCAAGCAAAGTACAAAAGCTCTCCTTTCGGCTTTGATATGGTTGTAGCACGATGAATAAAGCCATTATCCTTCATGTTATAATACAACCAACGACTCTATTGCATTTATGGCTGCCCGAAGCGACTCTATTGCATTAATGACTACTCGTAGCGACTCTATTGCAATTAATGAAGTTCTGCTTGAAGCCAACATCTGAGAGGATGTCTCTAACGGATCCTAAATGCTTGAAGACCATAAATACAGAAGTCATTGAAGATGAAGAAATAGAATACACATTGCATTAAAACGCCATTACTCTGAGCATTTATTTCTTCACTCTTTTATTCTTTATTCTTCAATCATTTTGAAGTTATTACGCAGACTTTCCTGAGCCTTACATTTAAACCACTCTCTGAGTGTTAGTGAAAGATCTGCCTGTGAGAAATTGTATTTATTACAAACCAAATCTCTCAAACAAACCAGAGTGAGCCTGAAGAGGCTAGGTGTGAAAACAATACTTGTATTGAGCCTGAAGAGGTTAGGTGTGCAAATAATACTTGTCTTGAGCCTGAAGAGGCTAGGTGTGCAAATAATACTCGAGTCTGTAACCTTATCAGTTATAGTGGATAAATCTTGGTGCTACCAAGGATTGGACGTAGCTCTTTGATTTGAAGAGTGAACAAGGATAAATCACCGTGTCAATCTCTCTTCCCTTAAACTCTTTAATTGCTTTAGTTTTTCTTGCATCTGTCAAGTGGTGTGTGTGCAATAGTCACCCGTCCATCCTGTATTCTTCCACTCGTCCAAAGCTAGCTTTCTGTTTGCGAAAAGATTTCAGCTTTGCTTAAATTCTGATAAACACAATTCACCCCCCCCCCCCTTTGTGTTTATAGTTGTCTATTTCAGTTGGTATCAGAGCTCAGTCTCTGGGTTGAGCATCTAACAGTGTAGAGGTAAAAGGTCCTGAAGAATAGACATGACGGCTTGAGCTAGTACAAGTGGAAGTCATCAGACTGAAGGAGCCTCCCTAACCAGACCTCCTTACTTCAATGGAGAAAATTAAAACTACTGGAAAGATAGATTTCAGTGGTTTATTCTATCCACAAACTCTGATCTTTGGGATGTCATCATAGATGGTCCATTCGTTCTCAAGAATGATGATAACACTGACAAACCAAAAGCTCAGTGGACTGTTGCAGAAAAACAAAATGGGAGCTGAACCACAAAGCCAGATACAACATCATTTGTGCTCTCAGTCCGGAGGAGTTTGAGAAGGTATGTGCCTGTGACTCTGCAAAAGAAATCTGGGACACCTTAGCTGTCACACATGAAGGAACAACAAAGGTCAAAGAGTCAAAAATTGCCATACTTGTTAGAAAGTATGAACTATTCATCATTGAGGAAGGAGAATCTGTTGCTCAGATGATAGGAAGATTTCAAACTATCATCAACAGTTTAAAATCTCTTGGCAAAGTGTATACCAATGCTGAGAAGGTTGGTAAGATTCTGAGAAGTCTACCTAAACAGTGGAGACCTTTGGTCACTGCTATCTCCCAAGCCAAGGATCTCACTACCTTGACTATGGATGAACTTCTTGGAACACTCACCGTGCATGAGCAAGAACTTGGAGATGAAGCTGCACCAAAGAAGGGCAAGTCAATTGCTCTGAAAGCTGATCAAAAGTCAGCAAAAGGTTCCGAGGCTCTGAAGGCAAATGAGTCATCCAGTGATGCTGACCTATCTGAACTCGAGGATTATGAGAGTAATGAAGAGTTGTCTCTCCTGACCAGGAAGAAAAAGCTTCTCCTACAGAAAAAGAAATTCAGGAGGGATAGGCCATTCAGAAGGTCCAACAAGGACAAGAACTTCAAAGAATCCACCTCAACAGACAAAAGTCCATTTGTTTGCTATGAGTGCAAAAAGCCCGGTCACTTCAAGGCTGAATGTCCTCAACTCAAGAAGGCCCCTTTTAAGAAATTCTTCAAGAAGAAGAAGAAAGGAATGATGGCTACTTGGGAGGATCTGGAGTCAACCTCTTCTGATGAAGAAACTGAGGAAGAAGCAAATCTCTGTTTGATGGCCAACACTGAATCAGACTCTGATGATGAGGTACATCCTGACTATGAGGAATTACTTGATGCTTATGAGGAGTTGTTGGGGGAATCCAACTGCTTATCTAAAGCCTTCGAATCCCTCAAGAGAAAGTATGTAAAGCTCACTAGTGAGCATAAACATAAATCTCAAGAGTGCGAGAAGCTGGCTAAAGAGAACAGTGAGTGAAGGTAGAAAAGTCTAATGAAGCTAAGATCTCAAGTGAAACATCACCATCTGAAGAAGTTGAAAAACTTCAACAGAAAGTGGAAGAGCTCACTTCTGATCTTGCCAAATTTGTTAATGGTAGAGACAATCTAACTAAGCTTCTTGTCATTCAGAAGCACTCTCTTAACAAAGAAGGTATTGGATATGTCCATCAGACACATCATAAAGTATCAACTAAAGCTTCTAAAGTATCTGTTAAGTCAACTGTAACCAAATCAACACCTATTTGTAACTTCTGTGGAAAAACTGGGCATGTTATGTCTAAGTGTATCCATAAGAAGAGAAGGAAGTCTTTACAGACTCCTAGAACTAACAGAAAAGGACCCAGAAAAATATGGGTACCTAAAGACCAAATAATTTTTGTTGCAGATGTCCTCAGCAGACAAAGAAAACACCACTTCTTTGGTACACGGACGGTGGCTGCTCGCGATATATGACAGGAGAAAGGTCTATGTTCCTAGACCTCCAACTTAAGAAAGGAGGACACGTTGCCTTCGGAGGAAATCAGAAAGGGAAAGTTATATGTATTGGTACTATTGGTGGTAAACCCCCTCTTCCCTCTATATCTAATGTTCTTATGGTTAAAGGATTAAGACACAATTTGCTTAGCATAAGTCAATTATGTGATAGTGGTTTTGATGTTTCCTTTACCAAGGATGTATGCATAGTTAAAGACTGTAGTGGCAAAACCTTCTTTTCAGCTAAAAGGCAACAAAATCTTTATAAGATTGAACTGTCTGATCTCTCAGATCAAAGTGTAACCTGTCTGATACCTAAAGAGGATGAGAGATGGTTATGGCATAAGAAACTAGGACATGCTAGTATGAAACTAATTTCTGAATTGAAAAGGAATAATCCCGTGAGAGGATGCCTAATATTAGCTTTAAGAAATATGTCTTGTGTGATGCATGTCAGAGAGGTAAACAGATAAAATCAAGTTTCAAATCTAAAAACCAGGTATCAACCTCTAGACCTCTTCAGTTGTTACACATGGATCTGTTTGGACCAGTTAGTGTTGCCAGCCTGGCTGGAAGAAAATATGGATTTGTCATAGTTGATGACTATTCTAGATACACATGGGTACTCTTCCTAACACACAAGGATGAGTCTTTTAAGGCTTTCTCAGTATTCTGCAAAAGAGTACAAAATGAGCAGGGTTTCTGTATTTCTACCCTTAGAAGTGATCATGGGGGAGAGTTTGAAAATGAGCAGTTTAGACAGTTCTGTGAGGAGAATGGAATCTCTCACAATTTCTTTGCACCTAGAACTCCACAACAAAACGGAGTGGTTGAGAGAAAGAACAGATCTCTGCAAGAGATGGATAGATCTATGCTCAATGAAAATAATCTCCCTAAGTACTTAGGCGAAGTGTAAACACACTTGCTGCTATGTACAAAACAGAATACTTATTAGGCCATTTCTAAAAAGGTCTCCTTATGAATTGTGGAAAGGAAAAAGCCCCAACATATCTTATTTTCATGCTCTTGGATGTGAATGTTTTATTCTGAATACCAAAGATAATCTTGGAAAATTTGATTCTAAGGTAGATAAAGGTATTTTCGTAGGTTATTCTGAAAAGTCCAAGGCTTTTAGAGTTTATAATTCAAGAACTTGTATTATTGAAGAATCTGGTCATGTTAAATTCAATGATGGTTTAAAGACTGATAAAGAACTATCAGATCTAGAAGATGATCTTGCAGGTCTTGATATAAACAAGCCAGAAAGTCAACAACCCGATCTAACCAAAACAGAACCTGTGCCTGAGGCTGAAAGACAAGTGGAACAGACCAGTCAGCAGACAAGTCAAGATCTTCATGATGATCTCAAAAGGGATTGGAAGTTCAACACTCATCATCCTAAGGATCTCATTATTGGAAATCCTTCTGAAGGAGTAAGAACCAGATCCACATTAAGAGAATCAAGCAATGTGGCCTTTATTTCATATTTGGAGCCTAAACGCATTGAAGAAGCTCTGGAGGATGAAAGTTGGATTCTTGCTATGCAAGAAGAACTTAACCAGTTCACCAGAAATGATGTCTGGACTCTTGTCTCTAAGCCTAAAAACAAGTCAGTTATTGGAACAAGATAGGTCTTCAGAAACAAATTAGATGAAGATGGTAAAGTTGTCAGAAATAAAGCAAGGTTAGTAGCTCAAGGCTATAACCAACAAGAAGGTATTGATTATACTGAAATCTTTGCACCCGTAGCTAGAATAGAAGCCATAATCATTTTAATGTCATATGCTGCACAACACCAAATTACCCTATTTCAAATGGATGTAAAAAGTGCTTTTCTAAATGGTATAATTGAAGAAGAAGTGTATGTTAAACAATCCCCTGGTTTTGAGGATACTGATAAACCAGATCACGTTTTCAAACTTAAAAAGGCATTATATGGTTTGAAACAAGCACCTAGAGCATGGTATGATAGACTCAGTTATTTTCTCATGCATAATAGTTTTACTAGAGGACAAGTAGACACTACTCTATTCAAAAAATGCTCTAAAGAGAACTTTATTATAGTTCAAATACATGTTGATGATATTATTTTTGGAGCAACTAATGAAAAGCTGTGCAAGGAATTTTCAAATCTAATGCAAGCTGAATTTGAGATGAGCATGATGGGAGAATTGAAGTTCTTCCTTGGATAACAAATCAAGCAGACAAGTGATGGAATTTACATTCATCAACAAAAATATACCAAGGAGATACTCAAAAAATACAAAATGGAAAATGCAAAGCTCATGAAAACCCATATGCAACCTAATGCAAAACTAAGCAAAGATGATGATGGTAAAAAGGTAGATCAAACTGTCTACAGAGGTATGATTGGCTCTCTATTGTACTTAACTTCAAGCAGACCTGACATTCAATTTAGTGTCTGTATGTGTGCTAGATTCCAATCTGATCCTAGAGAATCTCATCTTAAGGCTGTAAAAAGAATATTTAGATATTTGCTTGGAACTACTAATCTTGGTTTGCTGTATTTAAGATCAAAAGAATACAGATTAGTGGGATATTGTGATGCTGATTTTGCTGGAGACAGAATAGAAAGAAAAAGCACCAGTGGAGGTTGTCACTTCATTGGAGCAAAGTAGTCTCATGGTCAAGCAAGAGGCAGACAACCATTGCCTTGTCTACTGCTGAAGCAGAATACATCTCTGCTGCTAGTTGCTGCTCTCAACTCTTATGGGTAAGACATCAACTTGAGGATTACTCTCTTTATGAACATAACATATCTGTATGGTGTGATAATTCAAGTGCTATATGCTTAACTAAAAATCCAATTCAGCATTCTAAGGCTAAACATATTGAAATCAAACATCATTTCATTAGGGATTATGTTCAGAAAGGCATCTTTGATATTAAGTTTGTTAAAACTGAAAATCAATGGGCTGATATTTTCACTAAACCCCTCGCAGAAGAAAGGTTTTTATTTATTAGAGATAATATAAATATGCACTGCATTGTTGAATGACATGTCTGAATGTTAAGCTGTCTGTGATAAATCTGTCATTACTCCTATATACATGTTCTCTCAACTAAGCATTAGTTCAGGGGGAGTAATGATACAATAATACAAGTGGAGTATGTCTAATATGCTAGCTGCATTACTATGATTTTCTTAAAATGTTATCTCGCCCTTAACATATCACATAAATAAAACTTGATAACCCTTTTTGATGTTGACAAAAGGGGGAGAAAAGGAGAAATGAATAGGGAGAATGGTGGGAGAAATAGTATGGGAGAATGAATATGATATGACCTGTTCACTTAAGAATATGACTTGTTCACTTAAGAAAATTTCAACGAAAGGGAGAAATGAATAGGGAGAAAGGGAGATTATGGGAGAATAGGAGAAATAGAATGAATATGATATGACCTGTTCACTTAAGAAAATTTCAACCTGTCTATATATGCTATTTTCTTTGTTGATATTTTCTGAGGTTCATTAAATCATCTCAATGTTTGTCATCATCAAAAAAGGGGAGATTGTTAAGTCTCTAAAATGTTTGATATGCATTTCCCTAAGTTTTGATGAAAAATAAACATTGGTTAATGATTTAATTAACCTTCATATTGGTTGCTAACCTATCTATTAAGTGTGCAGATTAATTAAAAAAATAGAATCAGACGTCCAACAAAGTGAAACAAGCAAACGTCCAACAAAGTGTAACAAGCAGACGTCCAACACTGTAGTGTTTGTAGCGCACGTCCAAAACACAAGAGAAAGAAACCCGCGTCCAATGAAAATATTAGAAGACCGCGTCCACCAGAAAGTATCAGAAGGCCACGTCTACTAAAAACAACAGAAGACCGCGTCTACTCAAAGTATCAGAAAAACCCGTCCAGTGAGGTATCAAAATTATCCGTCCAATGGCGTGGCACTTGTAGCGCGTCCATCAAAATATCAGAAAAGACCGTCTAGTGAGGTATCAAAATGGTCCGTCCAATAACGTGGCATATGAAGCTCATCCATTAAGGAAGCAGATGGAGCTCTTCCATTAAGGTCAGAATGTATCCGTCCACTGAAGAACAAGAGACTCTCGTCCAGTAGAGTGACTGAGACTCTCGTCCAGTAAAATAACTGAGACTCTCGTCCACTAAAGGTGACAGAAGCTCTCGTCCACTAAAAGTAACAGAAGTGCTCGTCCACTAAAGGTGACAGAAGCGCTCGTCCACTAGTCTTTGGACTTGCTGAGTCCTTAATATGGAGCTCGTCTACTAGCCCGAATGAAAACTCAAATGACTAGATAGACGTGATTATTTTCAAGATGGAAGCACTTATCTTATGATCGCGAATTCTTTAAGGATTATCAGAATCTTGGTTCAAGAACCAGAAAGAGACTTGAAGCCTTCTCTCCTACTCAGTTTCACGATTATCAAGAAAAGTCAGAAGCTACTCTCTCAAGCAACCTTGGATAATCAGAACCAAAGACCAGTTAAAGAATGCTTCCAACGTGCTTTATTCTCTAGTACCTCTGGTCCTTACACAAAAAGGGAAGTGTACTCAGCAAAGTACAAAAAGCTCTCTGCTCAACTTTGATATGGTTGTAGCACGATGAATAAAGCCATGATCCTTCATGTTAGAATACAACCAACGACTCTATTGCATTAATGGCTGCCCAGAACGACTCTATTGCATTAATGACTACTCAGAACAACTCTATTGCAATTAATGAAGTTCTGCTTGAAGCCAACATCTGAGAGGATGTCTCTAACGGATCCTAAATGCTTGAAGACCATAAATACAGAAGTCATTGAAGATGAAGAAATAGAATACACATTGCATTAAAACGCCATTACTCTGAGCATTTATTTCTTCATTCTTTTATTCTTTATTCTTCAATCATTTTGAAGTTATTACGCAGACTTTCCTGAGCCTTACATTTAAACCACTCTCTGAGTGTTAGTGAAAGATCTGCTGTGAGAAATTGTATTTATTACAAACCAAATCTCTCAAACAAACCAGAGTGAGCCTGAAGAGGCTAGGTGTGAAAACAATACTTGTATTGAGCCTGGAGAGGTTAGGTGTGCAAATAATACTTGTCTTGAGCCTGAAGAGGCTAGGTGTGCAAATAATACTTGAGTCTGTAACCTTATCAGTTATAGTGGATAAATCTTGGTGCTACCAAGGATTGGACGTAGCTCTTTGATTTGAAGAGTGAACAAGGATAAATCACCGTGTCAATCTCTCTTCCCTTAAACTCTTTAATTGCTTTAGTTTTTCTTGCATCTGTCAAGTGGTGTGTGTGCAATAGTCACCCGTCCATCCTGTATTCTTCCACTCGTCCAAAGCTAGCTTTTTGTTTGCGAAAAGATTTCAGCTTTGCTTAAATTCTGATAAACACAATTCAACCCCCCCTTTTTTGTGTTTATAGTTGTCTATTTCAAGTGAGACTTCCACTTCAGGTGTGTTTGTTATAGAAGTCAATTTATCTACTTCTGCATCATGGGTATTAGATACTGGATGTGGTTCTCACATTTGTACAAATGTGCAGGATCTAAACAGGAGTAGACCATTGGCAAAGGGCGAAGTCGACCTACGAGTTGGAAATAGAGCAAAGGTTGCTGCTTTAGCTGTAGGGACTTATGTATTGACTTTGCTCACTGGGCTTACTATTCAG
Source organism: Sophora flavescens (assembly GCA_030762895.1). Taxonomy (NCBI): domain Eukaryota; kingdom Viridiplantae; phylum Streptophyta; class Magnoliopsida; order Fabales; family Fabaceae; genus Sophora; species Sophora flavescens. The sequence goes on from CM061069.1 coordinate 49,582,329, forward strand.
TTAGAGAACTGTTATTTTGTGCCTGCAATTAGCAGGAATATCATTTCCGTTTCTTGTTTGGACAAGATTGGTTTTTCTTTTATAATAAAGAACAAAAGTTGTTCTATTTATTTGGATGATATTTTCTATGCTAGTGCACACATGAGTAATGGGCTTTATGTCCTTGATATTGAAATGCCCATCTATAACATAAATACTAAGAGGTTCAAACCAAATGAGTTGAACCCGTCTTATCTTTGGCATTGTCGTTTAGGCCATATAAATGAGAAGCGCATTTCGAAGCTCCATAAAGATGGACTCTTGGACTCATTTGATTATGAATCATGTGAGATATGTGAGTCTTCCTTATTGGGAAAGATGACTAAAGCTCCATTCACCGGAAAAGGTGAAAGAGCTAACGATCTTTTGGGTCTTATACATAGCGATGTATGTGGACCCCTAAACACATTAGCTAGAGGTGGTTTTCAGTACTTCATCACATTCACTGATGATTTCAGTAAATATGGATTTGTGTATCTTACGAAACATAAATCGGAATCCTTTGAAAAGTTCAAGGAATTAAAAAATGAGGTACAAAACCAACTTGGTAAAAATATTAAAACTCTTCGATCAAATCGAGGTGGTGAATATTTGAGCTTAGAGTTTGATGATCATCTGAGAGAGTGTGGAATTTTATCTCAACTCACTCCACCTGGAACACCACAATGGAATGGTGTTTTTGAGAGGAGAAATCGAACCTTGTTGGACATGGTTCGGTCTATGATGAGTCATGCAAACCTTCCAAACTCTTTCTGGGGACATGCTCTATTAACAGCAGCTTTTACACTTAACCGTGTTCCATCCAAAGCGGTAGAAAAGACACCATATGAGATATGGACTGGTAGACGACCCAGCATGTCTTTTATGAAGATTTGGGGTTGTGAAGCATACGTAAAACGTCAAGTTTCTAATAAGCTTGATCCCAAATCCGATAAATGTTTCTTTGTGGGGTATCCCAAACAAACCAAGGGGTACTATTTCTATAATCCTTCCGAAGGCAAAGTGTTTGTCGTACGGACTGATGTATTCCTAGAAAAGGAGTTTATCTCCATAGGAACCAGTGGGAGGAATATATAACTTGAAGAAATTCAAGAATCACAGAGTAGTGACCTACCATTGGTGGAACATGAGCAACCTTCACAAAATGCTGTGGAGGAACAACCTGCTCCAGTAGCACAAGACCAGCGTAGGTCTAACAGGATACGTCACCAGCCTGAGAGATATGGATTTCTCATGACTCCACAAGGTGATGTATTGTTCATGGATCAAGATGAGCCTGTGACTTACTAGGAGGCCATCACTGGCCCAGAATCTGAGAAGTGGCTTGAGGCCATGAAATCTGAGATGGATTCCACGTACACCAACCAGGTATGGACCTTGGTAGAGCCACCTGAAGGGGTGAAACCCATAGGGTGCAAGTGGGTTTTCAAAAAGAAAACTGACATGGATGGTAAGGTACACACCTTTAAGGCGCGATTGGTCGCTAAGGGTTTCAAGCAAATTCATGGTGTCGACTATGATGAGACCTTTTACTGCTATTGCGATGCTTAAATCCGTCCGGATCTTACTTGCTATCGCTGCATACCATGATTATGAGATATGGCAGATGGATGTCAAAACTGCTTTCCTTAATGGAAAGCTTCTTGAGGATGTGTACATGACACAACCTGAAGGCTTTGGCATTTCAGAGGATGCCGGAAAGGTATGTAAATTACAGCGATCAATCTATGGATTGAAGCAAGCTTCCAGAAGTTGGAACCTTCGTTTTGATGATGCTGTAAGACAGTACGGATTCATCAAAAATGAAGATGAACCTTGTGTCTACAAGAAGGTTAGTGGGAGCATTGTTGTTTTTCTGGTGTTATATGTAGATGACATATTACTCATTGGAAATGACATCCCTACACTACAAAATGTAAAGACATGGTTAAGGAATTGCTTCTCTATGAAAGATTTGGGTGAAGCTACCTATGTATTGGGAATCAGGATCTATAGGGATAGATCGCTGAAATTGCTTGGCCTAAGTCTGCATGGCCGTGCTGAAATGAGTCAATATGAGATATTGACCTCATTTGTTGTTAAGTCTACTCGGGTATCAGGGAACATGATATTGAACCATACAAGGGTGACACATTCTATGTCTTGTGTTCAATATAGATATATGGACAAAGGGATAATAATGCACATGAATATTTGTCATAGAAAGGTTTCGTCAAATCACTGACTTTCTCACTACTTAGGTGGCAGTGATGTATTGCTAGATACCGCTCACTGTTTGTAATATTAAATGGGATTTAATATTACTACTAACGTTTTGGGAACCTATAGGGTCACACACATAAGAGCGGATCAAAAGAAGCATTAAAAGGAGAGTTGGACTCTTTTATTGGGCCTAGCGCATTGTACATGGGGCTTAGGTCAAACGCTGCTCACTAACTCACATAAGGAGGTGCTACTATAAGTAGACCACTTAAGCTATTGTGCCCACACGGTTTTTACCCTAGTCGCACATAGAGAGTGACAGTGAGCAGCAGGTCTCGGTTTTCGAAGCTAGCACTATGAGGCAGAGACGCATCGTGTTCGTGACGTTGGACGTTCACGGGATCTGCTCGTGTGGATACCTTAGAGACACCGTTCGTGCAGTGTTCGTGATAGACGATTTCAATCAATTCTCATCGCTTCAAGAGGTAAATCTTCTAACCATGAATCATGACCATTCGCAAGGATCCTTCGATGGGAATTTTTTTCGCTGCGTTATTTTGTTTTATACGCAAATTCCCAACACACTGGTCACGGCCGTGATGAGCTAACCATGAAGAACAGAAAGGATCACGCCCCGGCCGTGATCAGCATCACTGGCGTGATGAGCCAGCCCTGAAGATCAGAGAGCATCACTGCCTAGCCATGATGGAGGTCACGGCCGTGACAGGCCAACACCTATGGACCAGAATTGATCACGGCCTGCCCGTGAGGAGCATCACGGTCGTGACCCATTTTTTAGCACCCCTTTTACTGGGCTTGTGATCCAGCACCCGCTACCACCTTGGTGAGTTGTTCCATTTTTATCTTCTTCTTTCTCCTCTCTCCGACTTGATTCTTTACATTGGGGACAATGTAAATTTTTAAGCTTGGGGTAGGGGGTAATCTTTCTGCAAATTTTTGAATTTTTGCATTGTTCATATTGCATTCATTTAGGCATAGTTTTGCATGATCACATGATTTGATTACCCCCTTGCTTAGATTTAGCATCCGATTGTGAGAACTTAGTGCCAAATACATTAAGATAGTGAATTTTTGAACCCAAATTTATTATTCTTGTGATTAGGCTACAAATAAAAATTCTTGAGATGATCTTGGATAGTTGATAATTAGCATATGGTTTCGTAGATTTGTGTTTCTCATTGATTCCTGAACTACTAAAATGTGAGATTTTGAGCCAAAAGGGGGTACTCACTAAATCTACCCCATTCTTTGTGATAGAGTGTTATTCCTCTTGGTTTAACGTATTTTTCTAGAACTTGACTTGATACCGTTTCAAAGCTTAAAAATTTTTTGAAAATGATTGAGGCACTAGATATTTTTACGGCCTTCTGAGCTTTGATTGATGAAATGCTACCCCTTAGTTGCCCAATTTTGAGCCTGAAAGAATGAAATACTTTTCTTGGTCCCTTGAAAATTTTTGATTAATGATACTTGATGAGAGACCTTCTAAAGTATTGCACAAAAAGGGTGAAAAGGTAGTTGAAAAAGTATGGGATGAGAAAATCAGAAAAAATATTTCTCTTGAGCTGAAAATCTCCCCTTCTGCAAATAAAAGAAAAAAATAAAAGAAAAAGAAATATAGTAGAGAAGGGGATGACAAAAAGAAATGAGAAATAAAACAAAAAGAAAGTAAAAAAAGGTGGAAAAATAAATCAAAACCCAAAAAGGTATTTTAGAAGGTCATGCTTTGCAATGCTTGATAGTTTGTATAACCTTTTGAAATTTCCTTTTCTTGATTTCCCCACCCGACGATTAATCCCATGGCCCTGTTACAACCCAAGCAAAAGACATCTTGATTCTTAAATGTTTTCATTAATAAAGTAGGGATTTGGTTGATAGTCGAGCTTATGGTAGAATTCATTCTTTGAGGAAATTGAGCGAATTATCATATATCCCTAAACACGAGAGTGAGGTGAGAAAGAGTGCCCGAACCAGTGAGAATATGAGTCTAGGGAATCTAAGCTTCTAATTGGACTTGAAATTGATTGTCTCTTGTGAATTATTTGAATGCCTGTTACTTGGATTAGTTGCTCGGTTTCCTGGTTCACTATCATTGCTCTGTTTGATTTGTTCTTCTGGCCTTGGTTATTGCTTGAAGATAAGCAAAATCTTAAGCTTGGGGTGATTTGATGAGCGTGATTTCACCTCAGTTTCCATGTACATTTCTGCATGCATTTTCATATAGTTAGGCCATTTTAGTTTTATTTTGATTAGTTTTTCCTTTGGAACGGATAAGGTGGTTTTGTGTGTTGTTTTGCAGGAATTTATGATTAATTGCCCAAGATTTAGCCATGATGAAGTTTGGATGAAGATAGGGCCTAAAAAGAGAAGAAAATGAGCCAAGCAGAGCCCATCACGGCCTAGCCGTGATGACCATCACGGCCGTGATGGAGCAATAACTGAAGAGGAAAACCCCCAAAAGTCAGAAGCTGTCACGGCCTAGCCGTGATGGCTATCACGACCGTGACCTGCTAGTTGGACCAGACATAACCTATCACGGCCTAGCCGTGATGTACATCACGGTCGTGGCAGACCAATGGGTGAAGGCAGAAGCGATCACGGCCTAGCCGTGATGCTCATCACGGCCGTGATGAACCAAAAAGCGCTCAGGGCAGAACCCATCACGGCCTGGCCGTGATGGCTGTCACGGCCGTGACGGGCGCACGAGTTATAAAAGGACCTCTGGGCAGAACAAAAAGGGAATCCAGAAACCCTAAAAATAGACTCTCTGCTGCTGTGGCTGTGTGCATCCCTCCATGGAGTTCCTTCCTTCCTTCATCTCTGTATCTTTCCTTTTGCCTTTCTCTTTGATTATGTGTAGCTAAACTTCCCCCTTGTTGGGGTTAGATAATGGCTTTTCTGAATTTGGTTGTAACATGATGTGGTTGTAATACAATTTCCTATTTCTTTATGAGTGTTTGATTCCATGCTTAATGCTTTCCTTGGTTTGATCATCCTAGGAATGATTAGTTGCTTTGATAGACAATTGAAAGATTGATATTAAGGCATGCTCATGAATCAAATGCCAAGTAGTTCATGAACCTAGACATAGGTCTTGGGGTGCTTGCAATCTTATGAATCTTGACTCTTAATGCAAATTCTCATGTTAATCCACCTAAGACATTAGGGTTTAATTTGGGATTTTAGGCTCATTCCACCTAAGACATTAGGGTTTGAGTATTTGAGAAGATTTGATTGTCATAATTGAATTAGGAATTGTGTTATTTACCATTTCATAGCAACCAAGGGAGGATTAGCTTAGTCTAACCCTAACAATTCTATCAATTTGTTGATCACATCTCTGTTTGCCTGTTAAGTGTTTTATAAAATACCTAAAAGAACAAAAACATTTTATTCTTGTTTGTTTCGTTACATGTTAGATCTACCTTCCATCCAAACACGATCGCCTAGATAGTATTCCAATTTGCGAAGTGGTACTTGTCCACGATCCCTGAGAACGATATCCGGTTCTTACCGATTTATTACTTGCAACGACCCGGTACACTTGCCGAGATCGTATCACTTACGAGGTGGATTGCCCGTCAGAAGCTCGAACAGAAAGATAAAAGTGAGCTCACGGGGTGGATTGCCCGTCAGAAGCTCGAACAAAAAGATAAAATGAGCTCACGGGGTGGATTGCCCTTCAGAAGCTCGAATAGAAAGATTAAAGTGAGCTCACGGGGTGGATCACCCGTCAGAAGCTCGGACGGAAAGATAAAAAGCTTACGGGGTGGATTGCCCGTTAGAAGCTCGAACTGCAAGATAAAAGCTTATGGGGTGGATTGCCCGTCAAAAGCTCAAACGGAAAACATAAAAGAGTTTACGGGGTGGATTGCCCGTTAGAAGTTCAAACAAAAAGATAAAATGAGCTCACGGGCTGGATTGCCCCTCAAATAGAAAGATAAAAGTGAACTCACAGGGTGGATTGCCCGTCAGAAGCTCGGACGGAAAGATAAAAAGCTTACGGGGTGGATTGCCCGTCAAAAGCTCGAACAGAAAACATAAAAGAGTTTACGGGGTGGATTGTCCGTCATAAGCTCGGAACAAAAAGATAAAGGAGCTTACGGGGTGGATTGCCCGTCAGAAGCTCGCTTATGAGGCCAGATAGACAAATGCAATGCATGAGTGTTGGTTTTACTCATTGATGGAATGACAATGTATGAGATGGTTTTCATGATTGATGAAAACTCAAATAACTATCTTTCAATTCAACACACAATGAACGCTGATGATGAAAACCCTTATTATACTTTTGTACGACGCAAGAGATACTTTTGATGAGAAAATATTTCTTCTTTGCTGTTTCTTTTTCATTATTGGATCCTTGACCCCTTAAAAGCTTCGATCACAGTCAATCTTGAGGATGAACAAAAACAAGCCCCATCTTTTCGGGGAGAGATATCTTGCACTTTTGTTTCTTGACGGTAAACACCCTTGATGATAATCGTCCCAATGGTTGATTTTTGATATTCATTCCTTTCTTCAGTGCCCTTCATCGGGGAACCATCATGCCCCCATGACCTTTTGAGGCTTTCTAAGGAATTCTAACTGCTTAAAAACCATTACTTGTTTCACATTTCAGTATATACTTATCAGGATGAATGTACACACACAAATGACAAAAGTTAAGAGAAGGGACCAAGGTAGCGAAATAAAATAAAGGAAATCAATGTCATTGTATTTGGATTGAAAAGGTTACAATGGAGTATGGAATTGCAAAACATTGCGGAGTAGAATCACATCTCTTCAGGTGATGTCTCTCTCAATGACTAATGTTAGTATCCCTCATACAATCTTGTCTGCTCATTAATTGGCTTCAGAGGTGTTGTTTGCCCCAGTATTCATACATCCAACCTACTAACTACCCTAGTTCACTGCTTGACGACACTTCCGTTGTGATTTATTTTTATTTATTTATTTTTTGAACCCTAACTTTTTCCTAGACCGTATTTTTAGGTTTTCAGCCTAGCGGGTTACTCTAACTTTTGCCTAGACCGTGTTTTCATATTTTCAGTCTAGCGAGCTTTTCTTTTTCATTTTTCACTTTTATTTTATTTTCTTTTCTTCTTGGGAAGTGCTTTCAAGCATAATACTTTTTTACTGCATCTGAGTTTACAGGGAGTGGAAGATCTTCCCCGTTCATCCTGGTGAGAATTAAAGCCCCTCCAGAGAAGGCCTTTTTCACAACGTAAGGTACTTCGTAGTTCGGAGTCCATTTCCCTCGATGATCCTTTTGGATTGGTAGAATCTTTTTAAGCACCAGGTCACATTCCCGAAACTGTCGCGAGCGTACCTTCTCATAAGCTCTCATCAACCTTCTTTGGTACAATAGACCGTGACACAACGCCGTTAATCTCTTCTCTTCAATGAGGTTCAATTGGTCGAGTCGATCCTGAACCCACTCAGCTTCTTCCAGTTCTGCTTCTCTCAGTACCCTTAATGAGGGGATCTCTACTTCAATCGGGAGCACTACCTCCATCCCATACACTCAAGAATACGGAATTGCCCCTGTCGAGGTGCGAATAGAGGTACGATAGCCGTGAAAAGCAAAAGGCAACATCTCGTGCCAATCTTTATACGTCACCACCATCTTTTGAACAATCTTCTTGATATTCTTATTAGCGGCCTCGACTGCTCCGTTCATCTTTGGGCGGTACGGAGAGGAATTATGATGGTTCATCTTGAAATTTTCGCACATCTCCTTCATTATCTTATTGTTCAAGTTGGTCGCATTATCAGTGATAATCTCACTAGGCAACCCATAACGACAAATTAACTCTCTTTTGAAAATTTGATCACGACATTCCTGGTCACATTGGCATATGATGCAGTCTCAAACCACTTCGTGAAATAATCGATGGCAACAAGAATGAAGTGATGTCCATTTGAGGCCTTTGGTTCGATTGGCCCGATCACATTCATTCCCCACATTGAGAACGACCAGGGTGCTGACATGACATTCAAGGGAGCTGGCGGCACATGAACCTTATCAGCATATATTTGACACTTATGGCACTTCTTCACATAATTAAAGCAATCAACCTCTATTGTCAACCAGTATTGGCCAGCCCTCAAGATTTTCCTGGTCATTGCATGACCGCCCGCGTGTGTTCCAAAAGATCCTTCATGTACCTCCTCAATTATCCGTTTAGCTTATTTTGCGTCAATGCACCTCAACAATACCATGTCACGATTTCTTTTGTAGAGAATACCTCCATCTAAATAGAAAACCGTTGCAAGTCTTCTTAGAGTTCTTTTGTCATTTTCTGAAGCACCCGGAGGGTATTCCCTTCTTTGGATGAAGCATTTGATGTCATGGTACCACGGTTTTTGATCAGGCTCTTCCTCTATCACTTGACAATATGCAGGATGATCACGACTTTCCATTTTGATGAGTGGTAAGTTCCTCTCGTCAATTACTTTGAACATCGAGGATAAGGTAGACAACACGTCAGCTAATTGGTTATCTTCTCGGGGAATATGATGAAATGTGACTTCATCAAACTGATTAATCAAACCTTTGATGTAATCATGGTACAGGATTAACTTGGCATCTCGAGTTTCCAATTCCCCTCTTAGCGCACAAGCTTCATATTCGGTTATATTGTTTGTACAATCAAAGCAAAGCCTTGCAGTGACAGGGAAATAATCATTTTCCGGTGAAATTAGTATTGCCCCGATTCCATGCCCCAATGCATTAGAAGCTCCATCAAATAACAGAGTCCACTTTTCTTTTTCTGGTGATTGTACGTGATCGAACAAAGCCATTATATCTTCATCTGGGAAATCACATTGCATCGATCCATAATCTTCTACTGGTTGAGTGGATAGATATTCTGCAAGAGCACTCCATTTTATTTCTTTTTGGGTAACATAGACAATGTCGTATTCTGATAGTAGGACCTGCCAGCGAGCAATTCTTCCAGTCAGAGCAAGCTTATTAAATATATACTTGATTGGATCCACTTTAGACACCAACCAGGTAGTGTAACACAACATGTAATGCCTCAAACGGCGAGCCGCCCAAGCCAACGCAGAGTAAGTGCGTTCTAGCAGTGAGTAGTTGGCTTCGCAACTAGTGAATTTCTTACTTAGATAATAGATGGCATGTTCCTTCCTTCCTGACTCATCGTGTTGTCCCAGTATGCAACCCATAGATTCATCTAGCACAGTCAAATACATGATGAGAGGTCTTCCCAGAACTGGGGGAACCAAGACTGGAGGCTCCTGTAGGTATTGTTTGATCTTCTCAAAGGCTTTTTGACAATCTTCATTACATGTTACAGCCTGATTTTTGCACAGCAATTTAAAGATTGGTTCATATGTCGCGGTTAGTTGGGAGATGAACCGGGCAATGTAGTTCAATCTTCCTAAAAACCCACGAACTTCCTTCTCCGTTCGAGGTGTTGGCATATCGATGATTGCTCGAACCTTTTCAGGATCAACCTCTATTCATCATTGACTAACAATGAACCCTAGAAGCTTGCCTGATTTCACTCCAAAAGTGCATTTGGCTGGATTTAGTCGGAGCTTAAACTTTCTTAACCGCTCAAAAAGTTTATGCAGATTATCAACATGGTCATCTTCGGATATGGACTTGGCGATCACGTCATCTACATAAACTTCTATCTCCTTATGCATAATGTCATGGAATAAAGCCATCATAGCCCGCTGATATGTTGCCCCATCATTTTTCAAGTCAAAGGGCATAACCTTGTAGCAAAAGGTTCCCCATAAAGTGATAAATGTAGTTTTCTCCACATCTTCAGGTGCCATCTTGATCTGATTATATCCCGAGAATCCATCCATGAAAGAGAATAATGCATGTTGGGCAGTATTATCTACAAGAACATCAATGTAAGGCAGAGGAAAGTCATCTTTTGGGCTAGCTCTATTCATATCTCGATAGTCAACACACATTCAAACATTTCCATCTTTCTTGGGAACAGGAACGACGTTAGCAACCCATTGAGGGTACTTTACCACTTCTAGGAAACCCGCATCCAGTTTCTTCTTGACCTCCTCCTTGATCTTTAAAGACATTTCCGCTTTCATCCTTCGTAGCTTCTGCTTTACTGGAGGACACTCCGGCTTTAATGGCAGTTTGTGTCCTGCTACACTAGGGTCTAACCTTGGCATGTCTTGGTACGACCATGCAAAAACATCTTTATAATCCATCAACAACTTGAACAACCTACTTCGCTCCTTTTCTTTCATGGAAAGGCCGATCTTGACCTCTTTTTTATCATCTTCGGTTCCCAAATTGATTAGTTCACTCGGCTCTTCATGGGGCCGAATTTCCCTGGCTTCTTGTTCTACCAACCTCAATAATTCAGGAGAAACTTCCCCGTCATCATCAACAACCTCATCAGCATGATTAATAGGATAGTCAAAATTGTATGCTGAGTTATTAACACTGTCATTTTCAAGAGAGTCACTTTTAGATATGCATTTTGGTAGTTATCAGGGAAAGATGAATGAATAAAGGTTAAAGATGAGAAACTGCAAAAGACTTCATTTATTGGTGGGAAAACGGTGGGTAAAGGCGAAAGTAAAAATAAATGAGATAACAAACACAAAGATACTGAATGCATGCATTTATTGATAAGTCATACTGAAACGGAAATAAGTAAGTCCATTACAACAAAATTCCTAAAGCCTTGGGCAGAGCTAAAGGATAAACATTACAGAATTACTTTGAAAAAGACTCTATGGTCTTGGGGAACTCAATGATCTCCCAATTGTTGAGCTCCATATCTGGAGAGCATGGATACACTAGATTGACACCATGATCAATGGGATAATCATCTTCAACAGCTACTGCTTGGTTCAGGAACGTGAACCCTGCACTCCGGAAGCTTTGTCGAATGTCACAGATGGGAACCCTTTCAGCCTCATATTCACGATTTTCCAGCCGAGCCAACCTCTTTATTTTCTTCTATTCTATAACCCTCATCTTGTCGGCCTTAGTGGGTTTGTATCCCAACCCAAACCTGTCCTTGTTTTTAGTGAGCGCGAGGATGTCAGAGACACCTTGCTTGTTCTTCCCCAAACCGTTTCCAGGTTGGTACCTTCCCTCGAGCATAACCTTGGCCATCATAATGGATGCTTTAGATGACTGAGGTTTCAAGAGTGGAGTACCATCCCCAACATAAGTAGCATTGGCAATCTCAAGTGACTGGAAAGCGGTCTCGAGAGCTTCTTCGGCAACTTCAATGTAAGGGGGCGTTGATAGCTTACTCACTAACATATCTTCCTCTCCAGAAACAATTATCAACTTACTATCAACAATGAACTTCACTCTCTGATGCAATGTGGAAGGTACAGCTCCAGAAGAATGGATCCATGGTTGTCCTAGGAGACAACTGTATGTTGGTGTAATGTCCATTACTTGGAAGAGTACCTCGAAGGAGTAAGGACCAACCCGAATGGGAAATTCAATTTCCCCCATGAATTCCCTCCGTGTACCATCAAAAGCCCTTACAATCATTGTACTTGACTTCATACGAGTTCCATCGAAAGGCAACTTTGCCAGTGTTGACTTTGGCATTACATTCAAAGAAGAGCCATTATCAACGAGGAGCCTAGCCATGACATGATCTCGACACTTCACAGAAATGTGTAACGCCTTGTTGTGCCATATTCCTTCAGCTGGAATTTCATCATCAGTGAAAGTGACATAATTATCGGCAACGATGTTACCCACGATGTTATCGATCTTGTCAACTGTGATGTCATAAGAGACATGAGCTTGATTCAAAACCTTTATCAGTACTCTCCTGTGTGGTTCAGAGTTCATCAATAGAGACAAAAAAGATATCCGAGCCGGAGTTCGATCTAACTGATCCACAACCCTGTATTCACTCTGCTTGATGAACTTCAAGAATTCGTCGACTTCTTCATCAGATACCTCCTTTTTATTCCCACCCCCGTTTGCTTCCTTGTCATCTAGAATTCCTTCCACCTTCTCTTTCCCCTTGTGATCCTTTCCTTTTTTGTTTCCTCCCTTCGCGATACCTCTGGAGTGTAAATGCGACCACTCCTAGTCATTCCACCAATTCTTGAAATGTTGGTAACCACAGTAGTCCCGTCTGAAGGATTGAATTGAACCTGCATCTCATATTTCCATGGTACCGCTTTGGTGTCCTTGTAAGGGAAAGGACTTGGAACTCGAATGACGATTGGTGTTGGCCCACTTGGAACCGGAAAATGTTTCTTCTCTGTATAGTATGTCACCACTGGTTTTGGAATGACTTGCTCAGGAACTGGTTGAGGATTAACCACAACAGTAAAAGGGGTTATCTTAATTGGGGTTGGGGAAGTTGTAGACTCAGCAACCATATTAATGGCATACTCATTTGATTCACAACCAATTAAGATAATCCTCATATCCATTAACTGCTGCATAACTTGCCGAAATTCTACACAGTCTTCAACCGAATGCCCCATATTCCCGTCGAAGTCACACCTTATCTCTTCATGGAGAGCCTTTTCTTCCATGATCGGGATTTGTATCAATCCGCATTTGCACATCTCTATGAAAATAACTCTCATAGGAGTCCTAACATCGGCCACTTTACTCTTGAGATCATGTTCTAAGAAGATTTCAATGGCATTGACTCCCGAACCCCCATGATTTGGCATAGGACCCTGAACCACATTTGGAGCATCCTTCTGAAAGCTCAACCATTTGGCATTAATCAGGTCTTGCACCTTAAACTTCAAAGCCTTGCAATTCTCTATGGAATGACCTGTGGCCCCATCGTGATACTCGTATTGATCATTTGGGTCATACCACTTTGGATAAGGAGGGTCTATTGGTCTTGTCGGGATAGGAGTTAGCACGGATTTGCTCACAAGTTGGCGGAATAGTTCAGAGTAGGTCATGGGTATCGGGTCAAAACGTACTGGCTTTCTTTCTGAGTTATACGGTGGTCTTGTTTGGCTGGTGTTTGGGTTTGGATTTAGGGGTTGAACAATTTGAGGTGCCATGGTAGGGTGTGTTTGAGGCTAAGAAGGGTATGATGGTCGGTAAAGAGCCATCTGTTGAGGATTTGGAAATTGTGAGGTGGCAGCGATGTATGGTTGGTTGGCTTGGTGATATGGAGGTGGTTGATAATATGGAGCGCATTGGGATTGAAAGGCTGGCATTTGGTTTGGCCTATATTGGTTTGTTTCTTTTGTTCAAATGTTACTGTGTGTGCTTCTCCTTCTTTCTTTTTCACAAACGGGGCTTTCTTCGGGCCATTCATTACTGAAGTCTCAGTGATCTTGCCATTCCTCATTCCACTTTCAATTCTCTCACCGATGATGACCATGTCAGAAAAGTTCGATGACACACTCCCAATCATCCTATCATAGAAGGGCGACTGGAGTGTATCAATGAACATTGCCACAATTTCTTTCTCGGTCAATGGAGGCTCTACCTGAGCAGCTAGTTCCCTCCATCGTTGTGCATATTCCTTGAAAGTCTCTGTGTCTCTCTTTGCCATATTTTGGGGTTGCATCTTATCAGGAGCCATGTCAATATTGTACTTGTATTGCTTCAGGAATGCATATGCTAGATCTTTGAAGGATCGGATGTGGGCCCGTTCGAGATGCGTGACCAATTTGAAGTTGACCCAGTTAAATTGTCTTGGAAGAAGTGAATCAAGATCTTATCATCTTGAGCGTATGATGCCATCTTCCTTATATACATGGTCAAATGGTTTTTAGGACAAGTGGTTCCCCGATATTTGTCGAAATCGGGTACCTTAAATTTTGGTGGAATCACAACATTTGGCACCAGTAAAAGCTCTGAGGCATCCCGAAGACCATAGCTATTTGCCCTTTCAATGGCCTGCAGTCTCTCCTCTAACACTTCCAACTTTTCTTTAGATTGAGAATTCCCTCCCGACTGATTCACTGGAGTTTCACAATACATATTCTGGGGAAAGGGGTATGGCATGTAGGAGGATCCGAAGTTTGGCATCATTTGAGTCCCCTGGGGTCCATAATGTAGGGTGTATTGTGGAGTTTTTGGATTGGCAGAAAGTGTCACTGTCAGGGTGTTACCTTCTGTAGGGTTGACAGTTTGTGTTTGTGGCATCTCGACAGCATCGGTGGGGGATTGTGTCTGAGTAGTGTTCGGAGTTTTGGATGCCATCTTGTGGGATGGGGGGCGTTGGTGGAACAAATCCACGAGGTAAGCCGAATGGGGGATTGTTAGGGTCAAATGAAAGATGAGTTTGGTTGCTTGGATAAATGGTGAGAGGCATCATGGCCCCTGGTTGGTTATAGCCTTGAATAGGAACCTGAGCAAAACCAAGCGGTATAAGAGGTGTGACCGGATGTCCTTTGTTTGAGGCTGGAGGGTTCCCCTCTGTGTTCTTTTCCTTCTGCATTGCTTGTAGGATCTCCATCATCTTAGTCATCTGGTCCTTGATTTGACTGACTTCATCCCTGATCTCTTGGACTTCTTCTAGTTCATCCGCCATGGCTCTTGTCTGTGACCTAGTGCGATAAGGGTGTCTTGGAGCAATTGTTCAAAAACCACACTGTTTTATTTAATAAAAGAAAGAATAAATGAATAAAATCAAAAGAAAGAGTAGAAACCAATTAAACTCCATTTTTTTGACAGAAAGACCGTCGCATACACTTGTAGCAAGAATACTCATCTGCAATCAAATCTAGTGGTATAATTCCCTCTAGATTGACTGTAGTTGATGTCAAGTCCAAGGGAGAATTCACTCCTCGATAGACCACGTCTGTAATAGCAATGTTATTGTTTGATGATACCCATATTTTTACGCAGAAAACACATCATTTTTAGGGTAAAAATATAGTTGATGAAGTATCTAAGGGAGAATTCACTCCTCGACAGATATCATCTGGAAAAGAGAGAGCATTCCACAAAAAATTAATGAAAACTTCCATTTCATTAGATGAATATTTCAATACAAACACGAGTCTTTGCAATACAAACATGAGTCTTCGGTCAAATAGAAAAACAATACATCGAGAGTTTTCATATTTCTAAATCCATCTTCGGAGATCGCAAAATACTATGTCAAGAGCTTCATCTTATTTTTCCTGAATCCCTTTGCAAGCTTCCCAAAATGCTTGAAGAACTCAGTCACCTCTGGTGGTATCTGGAGGAAAGGGTTCTTGTAAACCTGAATTGATACTTCTTCAAATAGCTCCACCAACTGGGAAGTATGATATTGAATTCTATCAATCATGTCTTCATATTTTATTCTCCATGTTTCCCTTTCATAGATTACATCCCTCACAACCAATTTCCATCCCTTTACTCATTTTGCGTGACGTTGAGCTTCTCCTCTTTCATTTTCTTGCATTTTGTTCCTGAGCCAATTTTCCCTTTCATTAGCTTCTGCTAATAATTGACGATATCTGGCAGCTTCGTTCCATCCTCGATCAGAGTAAAGTTCGGTTTGGGCCAAGGATTCTTGTAGAGATTCAACTCTCTCCTTTAGTATCTGTATTTTTTCGACATGAATCCCTACGTCTCACTCAAGCTCTTCTTTCTTCTTCAGAATTCTGACTAGTGTGTTTTCTTGGCACTCCACCTTTGCTTGTAACTCTTGAATCTCTGCTTCTGTTTCCTTTCTTGCCCTTTTCATGCGACTTGGGGCTTCGTAGGAATCGGCACATTCACCTCTCAAATTCTCGATTTGAAAATTCAGCTTTTGCACCTGGCTTTGGAGTTTGACAATAGTTATTTCTTCAACTTGGTTCTTTTCATCCAAAACCCCCATCTAAGCTTTTAAAACTTCAATTTTTTTTCAGCATTTGATCTTCTGTAAGAGGATTGTTTTCAGCACTGGGTGGGGGTTCCGGTTTTGAAGGACAACCCCTTCTTGCCTCTCTCCATGCTTCATATCTTTTTGTTCGAGCTATGATCCGCCTTCCTAACTCGTCACGCCCTTTTATGTGAATATTGTCCCATGCTGACCTTATTGCCATTGTCTGACTCTTGATGCTTTGACATTCTTGATATAGGAAATATGCTTCGCCAAGCAGCTCTTTTGGGGATTCATCTTGTGTCCACCTGAGTTGGCACATTACTAGAGCTGGTGAATATGACACACATCCTCTAGGTCCCATCAATGGGACATTCGGGAAACTTCCACAACTTAATATAACTGAATCTCTATTGTACCATGGGCACATCCATCTAAATGAACGTGAGTCGATCTGATCAAACTCTTGTTTCCATTCATATAGCTTGCGTGACTTTAGCGGCATGCGAATGAATCCTTTCAATGGGTCATCTGTTCTATCAATTTTGTTACCTGCATACAAGTGAGTCATAATACAAACATATAACATTGGTGCACAACATCGTAACTTTCCTCGTTGATTCTGATGACAAACTTGTAGTGAGAAAAAAGTTTCAGCTAAGATAGCAGGGACTAAATTCACCCCATATTCCTCAACTCTGTAGAAGACGTCCATAGCTGATCGATCAATCACATCCGGAATAAAGGGAAAAAGCATCAGTCCGTAGATAAGGAGAGCCAACAACCTATTAAAAGTAACCAATCGTTGTTGTTGAGCCAACTCCCTAAGGTAACCTTCCAAGAATCGCCTTTTCAAGCCCGTAGTGTTTCCTTTTTCCACTTTATCCAATTGTTCTGGTTTAAGTTCCAATAGACTTGCTATCTTCCCATCTGCCAAATATTGTCCATAAGACAAATAGACACGTGATTCCTTTTGGATAGGCAATCTCATCATGTAAGCATACTCCTCTATGGTCGGAGTTATATCTAGGTCAGGCAATCCAAAACATCTCAAAGTTGAGTTCCATTACTGAGCAAATGCACTCAGAGCGGGGGCATCCACCGAAATACGTAATAGATCTAGTACCCTCCCGTACTTGTTGTTAAAGTTTGAACGTGCCTTTTCTGACATTTTTTGACTAATTTCCCATAAGCTCTGAACATCATTGAGTGTCACGTCGATCTTGATGCTCTTCTTGGAACTGCTTGCATTGCTAGTACTCTTTCCGATGCAAG
This sequence comes from Sophora flavescens, assembly GCA_030762895.1. Lineage (NCBI taxonomy): Eukaryota > Viridiplantae > Streptophyta > Magnoliopsida > Fabales > Fabaceae > Sophora > Sophora flavescens. The sequence continues at coordinate 49,599,647 of CM061069.1, forward strand.
GTCCTTCCATTCTTTGCTATAAGATTAATACTATGGTCTTCCTGTCAATAAACACAAATAAATAAAAAATTAGAAATGAAACACACAAAAAATTCCCTATATGCTTCATGTTGCATGAGCCCCAATAGGGTTGGGAACCCTATGTCGGGTATGTTGTCAATGCACTAACTTCACTATGACATGCCTCTTATTAGAAGTGCAATAATATTTGAACATGCCATTCGGGCTTGGAGCGACGATGTGTCGCCCTTTTTTTTTTCTTTTTTAGAAACCTTCATAGTAAATATGTATGTGCATGGCAATTATTGTTTATGATGCCACGAAAAAATGGAGAGAGAGAAAGAGTTGTTAAGTCTCATAAATGTTTGATGTGCATTTCCCTAAGTTTTGATGAGAACTAAACATTGGTTAATGATTTAATTAACCTTCATATTGGTTGCTAACCTGTCTATCGAGTGTGCAGATTAAATAAGAGAATCATTCGTCCAACAGTGTAATGATAAAAACTCACGTCCAACACACAAGTGATTAAAACAAACGTCCAGCACTGTAGTGATTGAAGCGCGCGTCCAAAATACAAGAGATAGAACCTCGTGTCTACTAAAAGTATCAGAAGGCCGCGTCTACTAAAAGTATCAGAAGGTCGCGTCTACTAAAAATATCAGAAGGCCGCGTCCACTAAAGGTATCAGAAGCGCGTCTACTGAAGGTATCAGAAGTGCGTCAAATTAAGGAATCATATGGAGCTCGTCCATCAAGGAATTAGATGGAGCTCGTCCATTAAGGAATCAGATGGAGCTCGTCCATTAAGGTATCAGAATTGCTAGTCCAATGACGTGGCAGATGGAGCTCGTCCTTTAAGGAATCAGAATGGCTCGTCCAATGACGTGGCAGATGGAGCTCGTCCATTAAGGTCAGAATGTATCCGTCCAATAACGTGGCAAATGGATCTCGTCCACCAAAGTAACAGAGACTCTCTTCCACTAGAGTAACAGAGACTCTCGTCCACTAGAGTAACAGAGACTATCGTCCACTAGAGTAACAGATACTCTCGTCCACTAGAGTAATAGAGGCTCTCGTCCACTAAAGTAACAGAGGCTCTCGTCCACCAGAGTAACAAAAGTGCTCGTCCACTAAAGGTGACAGAAGCACTCGTCCACTAGTCTTTGGACTTGCTGAGTCCTTAATATGCAGCTCGTCTAGTAGCCCGAATGAAAACTCAAATGGCTAGATAGACGCGAATATTTTCAAGATGGAAGCACTTATCTTATAAACGCGAATTCTAAAAGGATTATCAGAATCGTATTTCAAAAACCAGAAAGAGACTTGAAGCCTTCTCTCCTACTCAGTTTCACGATTATCAAGAAAAGTCAGAACGACTTTATTGCATTAATGGCTGCCCAGACTTCTCAGAACGACTTTATTGCATTAATGGCTGCCCAGACTGCCCAGAACGACTCTATTGCATTTAATGAAGTTCTGCTTGAAGCCAACATTTGAGAGAATGTCTCTAACGGATCCTAAATGCTTGAAGACTATAAATACATAAGTCATTGGAGATGAAGAAAGAGAGAATACACGCTGCATTAAAGAAGCCATTACTCTGCTCATTAATTCTTTCATTCTTTCATTCGGTATTCTTCAATCATTTGAAGTTATTACGCAGACTTTCCTAAGCTTCACATTTACACCACTCTGAGTGTTAGTGAAAGATCTGCTTGTGAGAAGTTGTATTTATTGCAAACCCAATATCTCAAACAAACCTAAGTGAGCCTGAAGAGGCTAGGTGTGAAAATAATACTTGTCTTGAGCCTGAAGAGGCTAGGTGTGAAAATAATACTTGTCTTGAGCCTGAAGAGGCTAGGTGTGAAAACAATACTTGTCTTGAGCCTGAAGAGGCTAGGTGTGCAAATAATACTTGAGTCTGTAACCTTATCAGTTATAGTGGATAAATCTTGGTGCTGCCAAGGACTGGACATAGCTCTTTGCTTTGAAGAGTGAACCAGGATAAATCACTGTGTCAATCTCTCTTTCATAAACTCTTTAATTGCTTTAGTTTTTCTTGCGTCTATCAGTGGTGTATTTACAAAAGTCACCCGTCCATCCTGTATTCTTCCACTCGTCCAAATGTAGCTTTCTGTTTGCGAAAAGAGTGCAACTTTTCTTAAATTCTGATAAACACAATTCAACCCCCCTTCTCGTGTTTATAGTTGATGCGTGTATTTTTAAGATATAAATAAAGGCAAGTGCACCTCGTCGCAATCAAGTAATACGGTGGTGAGACCGGTTATCGTATCCACAGGGATTGGATGTCAATTACCAATTCACAAACTTAACAACTATCTAGACTAATCTAAAATATGAGAGATTAAAACTAAAGAAATAAAATATTTTTGTCTTTTTGTAATTTTATCAAACACTTGGTATGCAAACAGGGATGTGGTTAGAATTGTCGGGTTTAGACTACACTAATCCTCCCTTAATTGCAATGAAATGGTAATCAACACAAGTCCTAATTCAATTATGCCAATCAAGCCTTTTCTAAAGTACTCAAGCCTAATGTCTTAGGTGCATTGAGCCTAAAACCCCAAATTAAACCCTAATGTCTTAGGTGGAATAACTTGAGATTTTGCATTAAGTTAAGACTTATAAGATTGCAAGCAGCCAACACCTATGTCTAGATTCTTGACCTACTTGGCATATGATTCATGAGCATGCCTTAATACCAACCTTCCAGTCATCTATCAAAGCAACAAATCATTCCTATGGGTAGCTAATCCAAGGAAAGCATTAAACACAGAATCACATACTCATAACGAAATAGAAACTTGTATTAAAATACCAAATCAATTACAACAAGTTCAGAAAAGTTACATCTAACCCCAACAATGGGGATTTAACTACTCATGATAAGGAAATACAAAAAGGAAAAAGAGAAGGGATGAAGAACACTCATAGACAAGCTTCCTCCAATCTTCTCTCCATCCAAGAGCAGAGAAAACGCCCCCCTTTTGGGTAGAAACCCTCTCCAGCCACCAGCCTCAGCCTGCCTCCAAGTGCTGATTTTTTAGGTTAAAAGTTAGTCCCTTTTTTCTGTCTGGCTGCTTTGTTATTTATAGGTCCGTCGCCCGTCACGGCCGTGACAGCCATCACGGCCAGGCCGTGATGGTCTCTGACTTGGGCGCCTCTTCATTCACTTATTCATCACGGCCGTGATATCCATCACGGCCAGGCCGTGATCGTTTCTGACTTTTCCAACTAGCAGGTCACGGCCGTGATAGCCATCACGGCCAGGCCGTGACAGCTTCTGACTTTTGGCTCAATCTTTCTTCAGCTACTGCTCCCTCACGGCCGTGAGGCCCATCACGGCTAGGCCGTGATACTCTCTGTTTGGCTCATAACCTTCACTTTTCAAGCTCTTTTTCAGCCAAGCTCTACCAAGGCTGATTTCTGGGCATTTTTCCATTAAATCCTGCAAAACAACACACAGAAACCACCTCATCCGTTCCAAAGGAAAAACTATACAAAATCAACACTAATTTGGCCTAACTATATGCAAATGCATGTCGAAATGTACATGAAAAATGAGGTAAAATCACACTCATCAAATCACCCCAAGCTTAAGACTTTGCTTGTCCTCAAGTAAAAACTAAGGCCAGAAGAGATAAACAGTCAAAGCATGGATAGTGAACTAAGAACCCGAGTAAAATGATCCAAGCAATAGGCAATTCAAACAATTCAGCAAGAGACAATCAATTCAAGTCCAATTAGGGGCTTAAGTTTCCTAGACTCACATTCTCACTGATTCGGGCACTCTTGCTCACTTGAAGCTCACCCCAAGCTTGTTTATTTGCTTGGCTCTCTTTCTTGCCTCACTCACTCAAGTGTTCAAGTATATATAACAATTCGCTCCATTTTCCTCAAGGAATGATTCCTACCATATGCTTGACTATCAACCAAATCTCCACTATATTTATGAAAACACCTAAGAATCAAGAGGTCTTTATTTGGTTGTAACGTGGCCATGGGATTAATCTTTAGGTGGGGATAACAAGAAAGGGATATTTCAAAAGGCTAAACCAAGTATCAAACATTTCAACACAAGAAACCTTCTAAAATACCTTCTTGGGTTTTCAATACATTTTTCCACCCTTCTTTTCTTTCCTTTTCTTTTTATTATTTTTTGTCATCCCCTTCTCTATTTATTTTTCTTTTATTTTCTTTTTTTTTTTTTCTTTTTCTTTTATTTGGAGAAGGGGAATTTTTTCAAATCAAGATTTTTTTTTTTTTTCTGATTCTTTTCCCAAACTTTCAACTACCTTTTTCACCCTTTTTGTGATACTTTAGAAGGTCCCTTATCAAGTATATGTATCAAAAATTTTCAGGGTACCAAGAAAAGCATGTCATTCATTTAAGCTCAAAATTGGGCAACTAAGGGTAGCATTTACACATTCAAAGCTCAGAAGGCCCGAAGAATACCTATTGCCTCAATCATTTTCAAAAATGTTTCCAAAAATTTTCTAAGCTTCAAAATGGTTTTAAGTCAAGTTCTAGAGAAAACAAACCAAGAGGAATAACACTCTACACAAAGAATGGGGGCAGATTTAGTGAGTACCCCCTAATGGCTCAAAAGCTCACATTTATCAGTTCAAGAACCAGTGAGAAACACAAGTCTAAAGAAACATATGCTAATCATCAACTATCCGAAATCATCTCAAGCATATTCATTTGCAGCCATATCACAAGAATAAACAGAATTGGGTTCAAAAATCCACTATCACAATTTAATTGGCACTTAGCTCTCACAATCATAATCTCAATCTAAGCAGGGGTAACCGAATCATATGATCATGCAAATTTAAGCCTATATGAATGCAATATTCACAATGCAAGCAAAAAGATTACCCCTACCCCAAGCTTAAAGATTTACATTGTCCCCAATGTAAACAATCAAGTTGGAGAGGGTAGGAGAAAAATAAAATAAAGCAAAAATTGGAACGGCTTACCGAGGCGGTAGCGGGTGTTGGCTCACATGCTTTTTGGCTCTGTTTCTCCCTGCTCTTTTTCTCCTTCCTTTATTCAAAATCTGAAGACACTTAACAAAATTATTAACAAACCTCTTGAGCTTCTCAAATTATTCAAGAGGTTAAAGCAAAAACAAAATTAACTAAAGAGAAGGGTTAAGAAAAGTTGGGTTGCCTCCCAATAAGCGCTTCTTTAACGTCACTAGCTTGACTTATTAAGAAGCATCCACCTGGATCCCATAACCTGTGGTATAAGGACCAAGGAATGCTAACCATGTGAGATCCTTCAATCGGATCCCACGGTTTGCAGCATAAATATGGGAGTGAGCTCTTGAAAATCATGGTGACCTCACCAAATGTGTTGAATTTCTCACTCCCTCTTGGGTCAAAATTGACCCCTTCATCCACAAAATCTTCCCAATAAAAATGGGGTTCAACCTCAGGTAGAGGCATGAACTCCATTGTTGACTGCTTTAAAATGTGAGGTGGCAAACAATTCGAGAGGATCATTGGTGCTGTTCTGGCTTCTGTACAATCTTCACTCTCAGCATTGCCAAATCCATCACCTTCCAAATATGCAGAAATCTCCGCACAAACCACACAAGTGTTTCTCCCATCACATTCCACACATGCATAGGAACCAATAGCACCATCTAATTCCAAAAGTTTTTCATCATCTCCAAGCATGGTGAAATAGATGTCCTCCAATTGCCTCTTCCTTTCAGGCTCTTTAGTCAAGGGTTCAATGGGGAATGGTGCAACTATGTTCTCCAAAACAGGGTCTTCACTTCTTGACTCGGTTGCTCCCACTTCTTCTTCCTCCTCCTCATCCATCATTGCATCATCTTCATCATCATCCATCAAGTCCTCATTTGGCATTTTGGATAATAGGTTAGAGAGTTCCTCAATACGTACCCCGAGACTTCGAATGGCATCTTCTTGATTCTTTAATTCTTCCATTGTTGTTGCCATGAAGTTCTCCAAAACGGCCTCTAAGTGAGGTTGACTATCCGGGATAGGTTGCTCAACCTCGACTGGGAATGCGGATTTGAAGTTCTCCCAAGCAACTTCCAATGGGGATGGCTCATCATACCAAGGTGTGGAAGATTCCCAATGTTCCCCTTCATCCATCAAAGTATTGTTTGGAGGGTTCCCCCACCATGGAGTAGAAGTGTTGGGAAATTGATTTCCCCATTCAGAACAACCTACCATTGGTGGAGGAGAGATTTGTGCCCTTGACAGCTCATTACTCACTTGTTGGATTTTTACGGCTAATTGCAAGATATCTACCCGCACTGCAACTCGGATATCTCCATTCTGCATCAGGTGGTTGATACCAATTGTAGTCCATGATCCTATCTAATCAATTTTTTTCACCCTCACAGACAATTAAGCCCAAGATCAAAGAAACACAAAAACAAATATATACAAAACTAACAAAAGAAAGATATCAAATATATACAGAAAAATAAATAAAAAAAATGTCTAAACTAGTTGTCTCATTTGTTACTAATGATATTGACAAAACCAATCCCCGGCAACGGCGCCAAAAACTTGATGCGTGTATTTTTAAGATATAAATAAAGGCAAGTGCACCTCGTCGCAATCAAGTAATACGGTGGTGAGACCGGTTATCGTATCCACAGGGATTGGATGTCAATTACCAATTCACAAACTTAACAACTATCTAGACTAATCTAAAATATGAGAGATTAAAACTAAAGAAATAAAATATTTTTGTCTTTTTGTAATTTTATCAAACACTTGGTATGCAAACAGGGATGTGGTTAGAATTGTCGGGTTTAGACTACACTAATCCTCCCTTAATTGCAATGAAATGGTAATCAACACAAGTCCTAATTCAATTATGCCAATCAAGCCTTTTCTAAAGTACTCAAGCCTAATGTCTTAGGTGCATTGAGCCTAAAACCCCAAATTAAACCCTAATGTCTTAGGTGGAATAACTTGAGATTTTGCATTAAGTTAAGACTTATAAGATTGCAAGCAGCCAACACCTATGTCTAGATTCTTGACCTACTTGGCATATGATTCATGAGCATGCCTTAATACCAACCTTCCAGTCATCTATCGAAGCAACAAATCATTCCTATGGGTAGCTAATCCAAGGAAAGCATTAAACACAGAATCACATACTCATAACGAAATAGAAACTTGTATTAAAATACCAAATCAATTACAACAAGTTCAGAAAAGTTACATCTAACCCCAACAATGGGGATTTAACTACTCATGATAAGGAAATACAAAAAGGAAAAAGAGAAGGGATGAAGAACACTCATAGACAAGCTTCCTCCAATCTTCTCTCCATCCAAGAGCAGAGAAAACGCCTTTTTGGGTAGAAACCCTCTCCACCACCACTCAGCCTCACCGCCTCCAAGTGCAGATTGTTTTAGGTTAGAAGTTAGTCCCTTTTTTCTCTGTCTGTGCTGTTATTTATAGGTCCGTCGCCCGTCACGGCTGCGGTGATAGCCATCACGGCCAGGCCGTGATGGTCTCGACTTGGGCGCCTCTTCATTCACTTATTCATCACGGCCGTGATATCCATCACGGCTAGGCCGTGATCGTTTCTGACTTTTCCAACTAGCAGGTCACGGCCGTGATAGCCATCACGGCCAGGCCGTGACAGCTTCTGACTTTTGGCTCAATCTTTCTTCAGCTACTGCTTCCTCACAGCCGTGAGGCCCATCACGGCTAGGCCGTGATACTCTCTGTTTGGCTCATAACCTTCACTTTTCAAGCTCTTTTTCAGCCAAGCTCTACCAAGGCTGATTTCTGGGCATTTTTCCATTAAATCCTGCAAAACAACACACAGAAACCACCTCATCCGTTCCAAAGGAAAAACTATACAAAATCAACACTAATTTGGCCTAACTATATGCAAATGCATGTCGAAATGTACATGAAAAATGAGGTAAAATCACACTCATCAAATCACCCCAAGCTTAAGACTTTGCTTGTCCTCAAGTAAAAACTAAGGCCAGAAGAGATAAACAGTCAAAGCATGGATAGTGAACTAAGAACCCGAGTAAAATGATCCAAGCAATAGGCAATTCAAACAATTCAGCAAGAGACAATCAATTCAAGTCCAATTAGGGGCTTAAGTTTCCTAGACTCACATTCTCACTGATTCGGGCACTCTTGCTCACTTGAAGCTCACCCCAAGCTTGTTTATTTGCTTGGCTCTCTTTCTTGCCTCACTCACTCAAGTGTTCAAGTATATATAACAATTCGCTCCATTTTCCTCAAGGAATGATTCCTACCATATGCTTGACTATCAACCAAATCTCCACTATATTTATGAAAACACCTAAGAATCAAGAGGTCTTTATTTGGTTGTAACGTGGCCATGGGATTAATCTTTAGGTGGGGATAACAAGAAAGGGATATTTCAAAAGGCTAAACCAAGTATCAAACATTTCAACACAAGAAACCTTCTAAAATACCTTCTTGGGTTTTCAATACATTTTTCCACCCTTCTTTTCTTTCCTTTTCTTTTTATTATTTTTTGTCATCCCCTTCTCTATTTATTTTTCTTTTCTTTTCTTTTTTTTTTTTTCTTTTTCTTTTATTTGGAGAAGGGGAATTTTTTCAAATCAAGATTTTTTTTTTTTTATGATTCTTTTCCCAAACTTTCAACTACCTTTTTCACCCTTTTTGTGATACTTTAGAAGGTCCCTTATCAAGTATATGTATCAAAATTTTTCAGGGTACCAAGAAAAGCATGTCATTCATTTAAGCTCAAAATTGGGCAACTAAGGGTAGCATTTACACATTCAAAGCTCAGAAGGCCCGAAGAATACCTATTGCCTCAATCATTTTCAAAAATGTTTCCAAAAATTTTCTAAGCTTCAAAATGGTTTTAAGTCAAGTTCTAGAGAAAACAAACCAAGAGGAATAACACTCTACACAAAGAATGGGGGCAGATTTAGTGAGTACCCCCTAATGGCTCAAAAGCTCACATTTATCAGTTCAAGAACCAGTGAGAAACACAAGTCTAAAGAAACATATGCTAATCATCAACTATCCGAAATCATCTCAAGCATATTCATTTGCAGCCATATCACAAGAATAAACAGAATTGGGTTCAAAAATCCACTATCACAATTTAATTGGCACTTAGCTCTCACAATCATAATCTCAATCTAAGCAGGGGTAACCGAATCATATGATCATGCAAATTTAAGCCTATATGAATGCAATATTCACAATGCAAGCAAAAAGATTACCCCTACCCCAAGCTTAAAGATTTACATTGTCCCCAATGTAAACAATCAAGTTGGAGAGGGTAGGAGAAAAATAAAATAAAGCAAAAATTGGAACGGCTTACCGAGGCGGTAGCGGGTGTTGGCTCACATGCTTTTTGGCTCTGTTTCTCCCTGCTCTTTTTCTCCTTCCTTTATTCAAAATCTGAAGACACTTAACAAAATTATTAACAAACCTCTTGAGCTTCTCAAATTATTCAAGAGGTTAAAGCAAAAACAAAATTAACTAAAGAGAAGGGTTAAGAAAAGTTGGGTTGCCTCCCAATAAGCGCTTCTTTAACGTCACTAGCTTGACTTATTAAGAAGCATCCACCTGGATCCCATAACCTGTGGTATAAGGACCAAGGAATGCTAACCATGTGAGATCCTTCAATCGGATCCCACGGTTTGTAGCATAAATATGGGAGTGAGCTCTTGAAAATCATGGTGACCTCACCAAATGTGTTGAATTTCTCACTCCCTCTTGGGTCAAAATTGACCCCTTCATCCACAAAATCTTCCCAATAAAAATGGGGTTCAACCTCAGGTAGAGGCATGAACTCCATTGTTGACTGCTTTAAAATGTGAGGTGGCAAACAATTCGAGAGGATCATTGGTGCTGTTCTGGCTTCTGTACAATCTTCACTCTCAGCATTGCCAAATCCATCACCTTCCAAATATGCAGAAATCTCCGCACAAACCACACAAGTGTTTCTCCCATCACATTCCACACATGCATAGGAACCAATAGCACCATCTAATTCCAAAAGTTTTTCATCATCTCCAAGCATGGTGAAATAGATGTCCTCCAATTGCCTCTTCCTTTCAGGCTCTTTAGTCAAGGGTTCAATGGGGAGTGGTGCAACTATGTTCTCCAAAACAGGGTCTTCACTTCTTGACTCGGTTGCTCCCACTTCTTCTTCTTCCTCCTCATCCATCATTGCATCATCTTCATCATCATCCATCAAGTCCTCATTTGGCATTTTGGATAATAGGTTAGAGAGTTCCTCAATACGTACCCCGAGACTTCGAATGGCATCTTCTTGATTCTTTAATTCTTCCATTGTTGTTGCCATGAAGTTCTCCAAAACGGCCTCTAAGTGAGGTTGACTATCCGGGATAGGTTGCTCAACCTCGACTGGGAATGCGGATTTGAAGTTCTCCCAAGCAACTTCCAATGGGGATGGCTCATCATACCAAGGTGTGGAAGATTCCCAATGTTCCCCTTCATCCATCAAAGTATTGTTTGGAGGGTTCCCCCACCATGGAGTAGAAGTGTTGGGAAATTGATTTCCCCATTCAGAACAACCTACCATTGGTGGAGGAGAGATTTGTGCCCTTGACAGCTCATTACTCACTTGTTGGATTTTTACGGCTAATTGCAGCATATCTACCCGCAGCTGCAACTCAGATATCTCCAATTCTGCATCAGGTGGTTGATACCAATTGTAGTCCATGATCCTATCTAATCAATTTTTTCACCTCACAGACAATTAAGCCCAAGATCAAAGAAACACAAAAACAAATATATACAAAACTAACAAAAGAAAGATATCAAATATATACAGAAAAATAAATAAAAAAAATGTCTAAACTAGTTGTCTCATTTGTTACTAATGATATTGACAAAACCAATCCCCGGCAACGGCGCCAAAAACTTGATGCGTGTATTTTTAAGATATAAATAAAGGCAAGTGCACCTCGTCGCAATCAAGTAATACGGTGGTGAGACCGGTTATCGTATCCACAGGGATTGGATGTCAATTACCAATTCACAAACTTAACAACTATCTAGACTAATCTAAAATATGAGAGATTAAAACTAAAGAAATAAAATATTTTTGTCTTTTTGTAATTTTATCAAACACTTGGTATGCAAACAGGGATGTGGTTAGAATTGTCGGGTTTAGACTACACTAATCCTCCCTTAATTGCAATGAAATGGTAATCAACACAAGTCCTAATTCAATTATGCCAATCAAGCCTTTTCTAAAGTACTCAAGCCTAATGTCTTAGGTGCATTGAGCCTAAAACCCCAAATTAAACCCTAATGTCTTAGGTGGAATAACTTGAGATTTTGCATTAAGTTAAGACTTATAAGATTGCAAGCAGCCAACACCTATGTCTAGATTCTTGACCTACTTGGCATATGATTCATGAGCATGCCTTAATACCAACCTTCCAGTCATCTATCAAAGCAACAAATCATTCCTATGGGTAGCTAATCCAAGGAAAGCATTAAACACATAATCACATACTCATAACGAAATAGAAACTTGTATTAAAATACCAAATCAATTACAACAAGTTCAGAAAAGTTACATCTAACCCCAACAATGGGGATTTAACTACTCATGATAAGGAAATACAAAAAGGAAAAAGAGAAGGGATGAAGAACACTCATAGACAAGCTTCCTCCAATCTTCTCTCCATCCAAGAGCAGAGAAAACGCCCCCTTTTTGGGTAGAAACCCTCTCCAGCCACCAGCCTCAGCCTGCCTCCAAGTGCAGATTGTTTTAGGTTAGAAGTTAGTCCCTTTTTCTGTCTGCTGTGCTGTTCTGTATAGGTCTGTCGCCCGTCACGGCTGGTGGATAGCCATCACGGCCAGGCCGTGATGGTCTCTCGACTGGGCGCCTCTTCATTCACTTATTCATCACGGTCGTGATATCCATCACGGCTAGGCCGTGATCGTTTCGACTTTTCCAAGTAGCTGGTCACGGCTGTGATAGCCATCACGGCCAGGCCGTGTCAGCTTCTGACTTTTGGGTCAATATTTCTTGACTCATCGCTCCCTCACGGCCGTGAGGCCCATCACGGCTAGGCCGTGATACTCTCTGTTTGGCTCATAACCTTCACTTTTCAAGCTCTTTTTCAGCCAAGCTCTACCAAGGCTGATTTCTGGGCATTTTTCCATTAAATCCTGCAAAACAACACACAGAAACCACCTCATCCGTTCCAAAGGAAAAACTATACAAAATCAACACTAATTTGGCCTAACTATATGCAAATGCATGTCAAAATGTACATGAAAAATGAGGTAAAATCACACTCATCAATAGTCGTCTATTTCAGTTGGTATCAAAGCTCAGCCTCTGGGTTGAGCATCTAACAGTGTAGAGGTAAAAGGTCCTGAAGAATAGACATGACGGCTGGAGCTAGTTCAAGTGGAAGTCATTAGACTTAAGGAGCTTCCCTAACCAGACCTCCTTACTTCAATGGAGAAAACTACAACTACTGGAAGGATAGATTTCAATGGTTCATTCTATCCACAAACTCTGATCTTTGGGATGTCATCACAGATGGTCCATTCATTCCCAAGAATGATGATAACACTGACAAACCAAAAGCTCAGTGGACTGCTGCAGAAAAATCAAAATGGGAGCTGAACCACAAAGCTAGATACAACATCATTTGTGCTCTCAGTCCGGAGTAGTTTGAGAAGGTATGTGCCTGTGACTCTGCAAAAGAAATATGGGACACCTTAGCTGTCACACATGAAGGAACAAAGAAAGGTCAAAGAGTCAAAGATTGCCATACTTGTTAGAAAGTATGAACTGCTCATCATGGAGGAAGGAGAATCTGTTGCTCAGATGATAGGAAGATTTCAAACTATCATCAACAGTTTAAAATCTCTTGGCAAAGTCTATACCAATGCTGAGAAGGTTGGTAAGATTCTGAGAAGTCTACCTAAACAGTGGAGACCTTTGGTCACTGCTATCTCCCAAGCCAAGGATCCCACTACCTTGACTATGGATGAACTTCTTGGAACACTCACTGTTCATGAGCAAGAGCTTGGAGATGAAGCTGCACCAAAGAAGGGCAAGTCAATTACTCTGAAAGATGATCAAAAGTCAGCAAAAGTTTCCAAGGCTCTGAAGGCAGATGAGTCATCCAGTGATGCTGACCTATCAGAACTCGAGGATTCTGAGAGTGATGAAGAATTGTCTCTCCTGACCAGGAAGATAAAGCTTCTCCTACAGAAAAAGAAGTTCAAGAGGGATAGGCCATTCAGAAGGTCCAAAAAGGACAAGAACTTCAAAGAATCCAACTCAACAGACAAGAGTCCAATTGTTTGCTATGAGTGCAAGAAGCCCAGTCACTTCAAGGCTGAATTTCCTCAACTCAAGAAGGCCCCTTTTAAGAAATTCTTCAAGAAGAAAAAGAAAGGAATGATGTCTACTTGGGAGGATCTGGAGTCAACATCTTTTGATGAAGACACTAAGGAAGAAGCCGATCTCTGTTTGATGGACAACACTGAATCAAACTCAGATGATGAGGTACATCCTGACTATGAGGAATTACTTGATGCTTATGAGGAGTTGTTGGAGGAATCCAACTGCTTATCTAAAGCCTTCAAATCCCTCAAGAGAGAGTATGTAAAGCTCACCAGTGAGCATAAATAGAAATCTTAAGAGTGTGAGAAGCTGGCTAAAGAGAACAGTGAGCTTAAGACTAAAAAGTCTAATGAAGCTAAGATCTCAAGTGAAACATCACCATCTGAAGAAGTTGAAAAACTTCAACAGAAAGTGGAAGAGCTCACTTCTGATCTTGCCAAATTTTTTAATGGTAGAGACAATCTGACTAAGCTGCTTGGCAGTCAGAAGCACTCTCTTAACAAAGAAGGTATTGGATATGTCCATCAGACACATCATAAAGTATCAACAAAAGCTTCTAAAGTATCTGTTAAGTCAACTGTAACCAAATCAACACCTATTTGTAACTTCTATGGAAAAATTGGGCATGTTATGTCTAAGTGTATCCATAAGAAGAGAAGGAAGTCTCTACAGACTCCTAGAACTAACAGAAAAGGACCCAGAAAAATATGGGTACCTAAAGATCAAATAATCTTTGTTGCAGATGTCCTCAACAAGACAAAGAAAACACCACTGCTGGTACCTGGACAATGGTTGCTCGCGTCATATGATAGGAGAAAGGTCTATGTTCCTAGACCTCCAACTTAAGAAAGGAGGACACGTTGCCTTCGGAGGGAATCAGAAAGGGAAAGTTATAGGAATTGGTACTATTGGTGGTAAACCCCCTCTTCCCTCTATATCTAATGTTCTTATGGTTAAAGGATTAAGACACAATTTACTTAGCATAAGTCAATTATGTGATAGTGGTTTTGATGTTTCCTTTACCAAGGATGTATGCATAGTTAAAGACTGTAGTGGCAAAACCTTCTTTTCAGCAAAAAGGCAACAAAATCTTTATAAGATTGAACTGTCAGATCTCTCAGATCAAAGTGTAACCTGTCTGATGTCTAAAGAGGATGAGAGATGGTTATGGCATAAGAAACTAGGACATGCTAGTATGAAACTAATTTCTGAATTAAAAAGGAATAATCTCGTGAGAGGATTGCCTGATATTAGCTTTAATAAAGATGTCTTGTGTGATGCATGTCAGAGAGGTAAACAGATAGAATCAAGTTTCAAATCTAAAAACCAAGTATCAACCTCTAGACCTCTTCAGATGTTACACATGGATCTGTTTGGGCCAGTTAGTGTTGCCAGTCTGGCTGGAAGAAAATATGGATTTGTCATAGTTGATGACTATTCTAGATACACATGGGTACTCTTCCTAACACACAAGGATGAATCTTTTAAGGCTTTCTCAGTATTCTGCAAAAGAGTACAAAATGAGCAAGGTTTCTGTATTTCTACCCTTAGAAGTGATCATGGGGGAGAATTTGAAAATGAGCAGTTTAGACAGTTCTGTGAGGATAATGGAATCTCTCACAATTTCTCTGCACCTAGAACTCCACAGCAAAATGGAGTGGTTGAGAGAAAGAACAGATCTCTGCAGGAGATGGCTAGATCTATGCTCAATAAAAATAATCTCCCTAAGTACTTATGGGCAGCAACTGTAAACACTACTTGTTATGTACAAAACAAAATACATATTAGGCCCTTTCTAAAAATGACTCCTTATGAATTGTGGAAAGGAAAAAGCCCCAACATATCTTATTTTCATGCTTTTGGATGTGAATGCTTTATTCTGAATACCATAGATAATCTTGGAAAGTTTGATTCTAAGGTAGATAAACGTATTTTCGTAGGATATTCTGAAAAGTCTAAGGCTTTTAGAGTATACAATTCAAGAACTTGTATTATTGAAGAATCTGTTCATGTTAAATTCAATGATGGATTAAAGACTGATAAAAAACTATCAGATCTAGAAGATGATCTTGCAGGTCTTGATATAAACAAGCCAGAAAGTCAACAACCCGATCTAACCAAAACAAAACCTGTGCCTGAGGCTGAAAGGCAAGTAGAACAGACGAGTCGGAAGACAAGTCAAGATTTTCATGACGATCTCAAAAGGGATTGGAAGTTCAACACTCATCATCCAAAGGATCTTATTATGGGAAATCCTTATGAAGGAGTAAGAACCAGATCCACATTAAGAGAATCAAGCAATGTGGCTTTTATTTCAGATTTGGAGCCTAAACGCATTGAAGAAGCTCTTGAGGATGAAAGCTGGATTCTTGCTATGCAAGAAGAACTTAACCAGTTCTCCATAAATGATGTCTGGACTCTTGTCTCTAAGCCTAAAAACAAGTCAGTTATTGGAACAAGATGGGTCTTCAGAAACAAATTGGATGAAGATGGTAAAGTTGTCAGAAATAAGGCAAGGTTAGTAGATCAAGGCTATAACCAACAAGAAGGTATTGATTATACTGAAACCTTTGCACCTGTAGCTAGAATAGAAGCCATACGCATTTTAATATCATATGCTGCACAACACCAAATTACTCTGTTTCAAATGGATGTAAAAAGTGCTTTTCTAAATGGTATAATTGAAGAAGAAGTGTATGTTAAACAACCCCCTGGTTTTGAGGATACTGATAGACCAGATCACGTTTTAAAACTTAAAAAAGTACTATATGGTTAGAAACAAGCACCTAGGGCATGGTATGATAGACTCAGTTCTTTTCTCATGCATAATGGTTTTACTAGAGGACAAGTAGACACTACTCTGTTCAAAAAATGCTCTAAAGAGAACTTTATTATAGTTCAAATATATGATGATGATATTATTTTTGGAGCAACTAACGAAAAGCTGTGCAAGGAATTTTCAAGTCTAATGCAAGCTGAATTTGAGATGAGCATGATGGGAGAATTGAAGTTCTTCCTTGGATTACAAATCAAGCAAACAAGTGATGGAATTTACATTCATCAACAAAAATATACCAAGGAGATACTCAAGAAATACAAAATCGAAAATGCAAAGCTCATGAAAACCACTATGCAACCCAATGCAAAACTAAGCAAAGATGATGAAGGTAAAAAGGTAGATCAAATTGTCTACAGAGGTATGATTGGCTCTCTACTGTACTTAACTTCAAGCAGACTTGACATTCAATTTAGTGTCTGTATGTGTGCTAGATTCCAATCTGATTCTAGAGAATCTCATCTTAAGGCTGTTAAAAGAATATTTAGATATTTGCTTGGAACTACTAATCTTGGTTTGCTGTATTTAAGATCAAAAGAATGCAGATTAGTGGGATATTGTGATGCTGATTTTGCTGGAGACATAATAGAAAGAAAAAGCACCAGTGGAGGATGTCACTTCATTGGAGCAAGTTTAGTCTCATGGTCAAGCAAGAGGCAGACAACCATTGCCTTGTCTACTGCTGAAGCAGAATACATCTCTGCTGCTAGTTGCTGCTCTCAACTTGAGGATTACTCTATTTATGAACATAACATATCTGTATGGTGTGATAATTCCAGTGCTATATGCTTAACTAAAAATCCAATTCAGCATTCTAAGGCTAAGCATATTGAAATCAAACATCATTTCATTAGGGATTATGTTCAGAAAGGCATCTTTGATATTAAGTTTGTTAAAACTGAAAATCAATGGGCTGATATTTTCACTAAACCCCTCGCAAAAGAAAGGTTTTTATTTATTAGAGATAATCTAAACATGCATTGCATTGTTGAATGACATGTATGAATGTTAACGAGTCTATTCTAAATCTGTCATTACTCCTATATACATGTTCTTTTAACTAAGCATTAGTTCAGGGGGAGTAATGATACAATAGTTTAAGTGGAGTATGTCTACTATGCTTGCTGCATTACTATGATTTTCTTAACATGTTATCTTGCCTTTAACATATCTCATAAATAAAACTTGATAACCCTTTTTTATGTTGACAAAAGGGGGAGAAAAAGAGAAATGAATAGGGAGAATGGGAGAATAGGAGAAATAGAATGGGGGAATGAATATGATATGACCTGTTCACTTAAGAAAATTTCAACCTGTCTATATATGCTATTTTCTTTGTTGATATTTTCTGAGGTTCATTAAATCATCTCAATGTTTGTCATAATCAAAAAGGGGGAGATTGTTAAGTCTCTAAAATGTCTGATGTGCATTTCCCTAAGTTTTGATGAGAACTAAATATTGATTAATGATTTAATTAACCTTCATATTGGTTGCTAACCTGTCTATCGAGTGTGCAGATTAAATAAGAGAATCATTCGTCCAACAGTGTAGTGATAAAAACTCATGTCCAACACACAAGTGTTTAAAACAAACGTCCAGCACTGTAGTGATTGAAGCGCGCGTCCAAAATACAAGAGATAGAACCCCGCTTCTACTAAAAGTATCAGAAGGTCGCGTCTACTAAAAGTATCAGAAGGCCGCGTCTACTAAAAATATCAGAAGGTCGCGTCTACTAAAAGTATCAGAAGCGCGTCTACCGAAGGAATCAGAAGTGCGTCTAATTAAGGAATCAGATGGAGCTCGTCCATTAAGGAATCAGATGGAGCTCATCCATTAAGAAATCATTTGGAGCTCGTCCATTAAGGTATCAGAATTGCTAGTCCAATGACGCGGCAGATGGAGCTCGTCCATTAAGGAATCAGAATGGCTTGTCCAATGACGTGGCAGATGGAGCTCGTCCATTAAGGTTAGAATGTATCCGTCCAATAACATGGCAAATGGAGCTCGTCCACCAAAGTAACAGAGACTCTCGTCCACTAGAGTAACAGAGACTCTCGTCCACTAGAGTAACAGAGACTCTCGTCCACTAGAGTAACAGAGACTCTCGTCCACTAAAGTAACAGAGACTCTCGTCCACTAAAGTAACAGAGACTCTCGTCCACCAGAGTAACAAAAGTGCTCGTCCACTAAAGGTGACAGAAGCGCTCGTCCACTAGTCTTTGGACTTGCTGAGTCCTTAATATGGAGCTCATCTACTAGCCCGAATGAAAACTCAAATGGCTAGATAGACGCGAATATTTTCAAGATGAAAGCACTTATCTTATAAACGCGAATTCTAAAAGGATTATCAGAATCGCATTTCAAAAACCAGAAAGAAACTTGAAGCCTTCTCTCCTACTCAGTTTCACGATTATTAAGAAAAGTCAGAACGACTCTATTGCATTAATGGCTGCCTAGATTGCTCAGAACGACTCTATTGCATTAATGGTTGCCTAGACTGCCCAGAACGACTCTATTGCATTTAATGAAGTTCTGCTTGAAGCCAACATCCGAGAGAATGTCTCTAACGGATCCTAAATGCTTGAAGACTATAAATACGAAGTCATTGAAGATGAAGAAAGAGAGAATACACGCTGCATTAAAGAAGCCATTACTCTGCTCATTAATTCTTTCATTCTTTCATTCTGTATTCTTCAATCATTTGAAGTTATTACGCAAACTTTCCTAAGCTTCACATTTAAACCACTCTCTGAGTGTTAGTGAAAGATCTGCTTGTGAGAAGTTGTATTTATTACAAACCCAATCTCTCAAACAAACCTAAGTGAGCCTGAAGAGGCTAGGTGTGAAAATAATACTTGTCTTGAGCCTGAAGAGGCTAGGTGTGCAAATAATACTTGAGTCTGTAACCTTATCAGTTATAGTGGATAAATCTTGGTGCTGCCAAGGACTGGACGTAGCTCTTTGATTTGAAGAGTGAACCAGGATAAATCACTGTGTCAATCTCTCTTTCATAAACTATTTAACTGCTTTAGTTTTTCTTGCGTCTATCAGTGGTGTATTTGCAAAAGTCACTCGTCCATCCTGTATTCTTCCACTCGTCCAAATCTAGCTTTCTGTTTGCGAAAAGATTGCAACTTTCCTTAAATTCTGATAAACACAATTCAACTCCCCATTCTCGTGTTTATAGTCGTCTATTTCAAGAGTATGCTCCCTTTGTCCTAAATTACGTAAAACTTAGGGTTGGACAAACCTGAGGTAATGACTCTAAACAGGTTGGCTACTAAGTTTGCTCTATCAGTGAAAATCAGGTAGGGTCTAGACTTCTAAAAGCCATGGTTCCCAGATTGCCCATATCCCGAAAGATAAGGATCCGATTCATGAATCTAGTCACCAGTAGGGATAAACCCTCTCAGTATGACCATCTCATGATGTCGGGTACAACCTGAGTGGTGAATCAACAAATATCAGGGAGGTACAAGACCTCTTCAATGACAATGTCGAGACACCGCCTAATCCTTGAGTTTTGAGCAAGCTCGGGTATAGAGCCAAAAGTGTGTGCAATATATGATAGTGATGTGTGTGATGGGAGCACACAAACCTTCACAAAATCCTACTAAAATAAAACTACCCCAAACCTGCAAAAGGAACAAAACACAAATACAAAAGTTCTCTACCCTAAGGTTGCAAGAATATACAAAAACAGTTATGAAAGCATTAAAAAAAGAAATAAAACAAAAAGGGTAAAACATATTTTCAAAGCTATTAAAAAAAAAATTCACAACCAACTATGATAGGCCTGACTCTCAAAAGTATCCCCCGTGAGTCGCCAAATTGTCATCGCGACCGTCCCGTCCAGGAGCCGCGAAAAAAGAAAAATAAATAGGGGAGTCGCCACTAAAATTTTTTATTAAGAAAATCTTAGAAAAACCTAATTATTTAAAGATAAACTGGTCTAAAAAAATGAGAGAGAGATGAGTCCGGGAGTCGGTTACGAGTAGGGAAGGTGTTAGCACCATACATCGCCCGTTTTAAAAACGGTACCTCAAGTTTATTGTGCAAAACATTTTAATAACCTTTTAAATATTTATTTTACCCCAAAAATTATTTACAATAAAGAATTATTTTTATTTTTACTATTTTATATTTATTTATTGGTTTTGTATTTTAAAAATTATTGTTGATAAAACCTAAATGAGGTTGAACATGGCACATAAGTCCACAGAGCAACCTCAAATCTAAGGGACTGAACATGGCACCGTGTCTATAGAGCATCCCTAAATAATATAAATTTAAATATTTTCATTAGTTATTCATAAATAAAAGGAGACACAAAAATAAGGAAAAAAATAGTTCTGACTCGACAAGATGATTTATCTTGCTCCTACATATTCCCGGATGTGATGGGAAACTCAAAGCCACGTAGTTCTTTTAAAAAAGGCTTGATTTGTTGGTTGATTCTAATTTTTTGAAAAAAAAAAAGATTTTTATTATTTTTTATAAAAGGTTTGATTTTTATAAAAAGGTTTGATTTTTTAAAAAGATTTTTTTTATAAAAGAAGATTTTTTTTTTACAAAAGGTTTGATTTTAAAAAAGGTTTGATTTTTTTAAAAAAAGATTTTTTCATTAAGAACCACCAAACTGATTTTTTTATTTTTTTATAAAAGAAGTTTTTTATTTTTTTTATAAAAGGTTTGATTTCTTTTTTTTTGAAAAAGATTTTTTCATTAAGAAACACCAAACTGATTTTTTTAAAAGTTTTTTTTATTTTTTTATAAAAGAAGATTTTTATTTTTTATAAAAGGTTTGATTTTTTTTAAAAAAAGAATTTTTCATTAAGAGCCACCAAACTTCTCTCCTTAAAAAAAGAAATGATTTTTTTATTTTTAATTTTCTTTTGAAGCGGATTTTATTTTTGTCTTTGTTAAGAAACAAAGAGGAAATTTTTGATTTTTTGTTTTTTTATAAATATTTTGGAAAAGATTTTTTGGATCTAGGTTTCCCTTTTAATTTTTATCCTTGGCCCAAGTTCTAATGGATCAACAAAAAACATACAACATAAAAAAAAAGGGTCCACATGCAACACAAGCCCAAACCATTAGACCCTAAAAACCCTAATAACTAATTAATATAATAACATGTTAAAAGAAGAAAAATGACAACAGAGGGAGCCTCCTCTAACATTACCAACAGATTTGAAGTGAGGGGAACCAAGGTTGATGGATGGTTGAAAGGATGCGATGGTGGCGGAGGGAGGACTGGCGGCGGTTGGCATCCGGTGGCTTGATCCGCGGCGGCTCTGTGAGGCGAGCGTTCGTGCAGGGAGGTCGACGACTGGGGCGGTGGTCCAGGTCCCTGGAGGTGGCACGACCTGAGGTGGAGCAGCGAGAGGCAGGCCACGATGGCGGTTCCGAGGCAGATCGCGGTGGTGGTGGGTTGAGACAGAGGTGAGGGACGAAGTCAGCGGTCCGAGCGGAGCTGGTGGCGGTCGGCGTCCGGTGCTGAGCTCGTGGGTCTGGTGGTGGTTGTGAGTAGTGAAGGTCTGTTATGTTCTTTTTTTTTTTTTTGTTATTTGTTTAGATTTTATGTTGATTTTTGATTTGGGGTGAAATGAGGAAGAAGAGGATGGTTGGGTGTAAATGGTGGTGAAGATGAAGATGGTATGGTGAAGCTGTTGAAGATGGGTCAGAGAAGAGAATGTTATATGTGTTTTTTCCTTTTCTTTCACTCTCCCTCATCTGTTTGATGTCTCTGTGAATGGCCTCGTTTCAGTATTTTCATTTTTTTCAGTGTATATATATTGGGATCACTGTGAGTTGTTGTTGCTCTGTTAAGAGGGAAGGACTGAGGATTTGTGCAACGCTGCTCCCACTACTCTGCTGGGTTGGTGCAAGGGGCAGAGGTGGTACACCACCATTTTAAGGAAAAAGCATAAGAAAACAAAAATGGGGAAATAAAACAAAGCTGATTCATACCTTAAAGAAATTTATTTTTTATTTTATTTTATAAAACAGAAAGCATTTCTGGTTTTGTTTTGTTTTTATTATTTTTTCTTTTTTCTTTTTGATTTTTTTGATTTGGATCATTTGGATAATGGGCTTGTAACAACAAAACAAAATTGGGCTACATCTAATTCTATCAAAAACATTTTTAGTTTTTTCATTTTTATATTTTTTATTTTTGTTTTCAAAAATATTAATTAAGAGAAAAAAAAAATACCTAGACAAAATTAGGCGTTCACACACGTATTAACCATATAATGAATTGAATTAACCAAATATTTACACGTGATTAACCAATGTGTCGTTGGAGGTATCCCAAATGGGTATTCAAAAAACATTTCTCGATTATAAATATAAGAAATATACACGATCTTATATTGTGTTTTTAAAAAACAGGCTGAAATTCACGTAACAATAACATAAAAACAAAAAGACAATGTCATGCAATGAAGAAAGATCAAAATAAGCATTTTCCCAAATCATATGTTATTATTAACTTTTCATGATATCAAAAGGCTTCAAAAAAATTTTGAGCTCCATTATGGTATATATATATATATACAATCTTTTTAATTTTTTTTGACAATATATAATCTTTTTAATGATAACTTATTTTTTGTCTAGAACTTGTATAAGAAATATCGATATAACATCATATTATTATCTAGAAAGATCTCAATAAAAGGGTTATGTTATCCAAAAAATAGATGTGACAAATGGAGGGGAAGGGGATTATTATAAAAAGAATAAGAATCCTTTTAATGTTAGGGTATTGATTAAAGAATCGAAAACAGTATAATTATTCAATAATAAAATTAAAAACATAAACTTTTTTTTGGTAAACTTTTAATGTATCAATTTTTAATGTATCAATCAAATACATGACTTCACATAAAAAATTATTCTTTTAAATTTTTTAACGAGGGTCTCAGCTAAAATAAGATGTACCCGATCTAATATTATTCAATGCATTTATGAATTGCAATATCAATGAATATACATTAGTGAAGCTGGTTCATAAATAAAGTCATGTGTATTAGCATGAGTTAAGGGTATTTGTGGTTCAAATTTCATTGACTTCTAATAAAAATCTAATTAATCCAAATAATGTCATTTATAAAAGATTGGATTAGAATGGACTAACCACATTCTAACCAAACATTAAACCTAGAACAAAACATTAGGGTTTGGATTGCCTTGCCTTGTGTTTATAGTATTTTTTGTGAAGAAACGACCAAAACATCCCGTTCTACATCTTTGATTAGATGTTTAGATTTGTATCATCTCAAGGGACAATGACGTGCCCGTAACAAATATATGAGCTTTTTCAATACGTGACGCAGAGCATGTAGCCCTATTGCTTGTTTTCCAATGAGTTTTATAGCATATACCGATTCTGGTTGGCGTGTAAGTGTAACACATATAACTGCACGACTTTGGCATAAATCCTTCACATTCCTAATTTGATTAGAATAATCATCATCAATTTAATAACACCCATATGCAATTTTATTTTTGTTCACGTTCACATTTTTTAAATAAGAAAATCTTATGAACTTCTATCATACATGGAAATCAATAATCAATGATCATTAATCGACACAACTACTGTGAAAAATATTACTACTGGCCCACTTAACTATTCATTGACATGTGTCACTGCCCCATCCAATTTAGATTTATTTTCATGGCCATTGACAATTTTATGTTGGTTCATATTTTTTTTCTCACCATGTTGGTTCATATCGTTGGTCGCTATGAAGTAGATAATGTAGGCTTGTAGCAATAATGGGTGATGACTAGCATGAACGCTTATAACATATGGTTCATGGATGAGGCATTGAAAAGTAATGTAAAAACTCTTCATTACCTTTATCATTAACCCATTCTATCTTATCTTCACTACCACCCCACTACCCCCATCGACCACCACAAGAACCACCACCCCCACCCCACCGACCGCCCTATCTAACCGACGACCACCACCACCACTACCTCACCGACCACCCAACCACCACCTCAATAAAAACCCACCATGAGAGGACCCATGGCAGCAACCCACGACAACCGATGACCACCGTCGTTGCTACTGCACCCGCCACCCTCCACGTCTCGCGGACCACCGTCCAGCCATGCCATCCGCGTAAGCCGCCCCATAGCACCACTCAGCCGCTGCTTTGCGACCACCGAACCACAGTCCCGCCACGTCTTGCTTCGATCGATCACAACCCCGTCATCGTCCCATCACGGTCATCCGCGCGAGACCGTCAGAGACTGGAACGCCACCTACTGTTGTTGTCTCGCCTCAGCCTTCCAGAACCTCCGCACCAGACGTAGTGCCGCCCTGATGTCCCTCTGCCGTGAGCTCCATGCATCTCATATCTGGGCCTCAGCTCCGTTCATCCGCTCGAACCGTCGCGCCATGCTCAGCCCACCGCGGTCCTGGTCATCCACATGCGCCTCAGCTCCATGCATCTCGGATCTGCCCCCCTCCGAGCCACTCGTTGGTATTATTCAGTGTTGGGGTTGTTGAGTTTCCATTGGGGTTGCTGGGTTTCCATTGTTGAGTTTCCATTGGTATTATTTAGTGTTGGGGTTGTTGAGTTTCCATTAGGGTAGGAATAGGAGTGGCGGTGGTCACTTGAGTGGTGGCGGCTGATTGGGAAGGATGAAGGGTGAGGATAGGATGGTAATTGAAAAATTAAGAAACTTTTAAAAAAAAATGGGTTGTTCAATCTGGACCATTGATTATTTTAATAATGTATCCAATAGTTAAATTTAATGCTTCATCCATGAACCACTTGTTATAATGGTTCATGCTAGACATCACCCAATGAAATAGATGTCTAAGCCAATCTAGGTTGTGAGGCTAAGTTTGTAATTTATGAGCATTTTGTTGGGAAATGCCTGCATAATTTCCCTCCTCTGTGAACTCAAAATAGGCACTAAGCGGAAGCATAAAAATAAGTGTAACAACACCAGACAATTTTAGCGTGGAAAAACCTCCTCAATGTGAGCAAGGAAAAAAACCACGGGACCCGTAGGCCGCTTAAACCTCCACTATAACAATAATGGAAATACAAAAAAAATACAAGAATATTGTATCCTCAATTTGTGGATAACACTCTCACAAATTGGCTCACTATTTTTCTCTCTTAGAAAACTCTCTCTAAGGATCTCTCTATTTTTCTCTCACTCTCTTGTGAGGCTCTCTCTCTATTATCTCTCACTCTATTGGTGATGATTGGTGTGATTTGGTTAGCACCCCTTAAGCTTCCTTATATAGGCTCAAGGGGGCTCTCCAAGTTGAGCTCCACACAATGTGGGACTTCCTTTGGATGAAAATTCCAACAAATCTCCCCCTTCAGCCAAAGGGAAAATATCCTTGAATCAATTTGGGGTTGATGCTAAGCCTGCAACTTCTTTACAGACTTCTATCTTCTCTTTCGGTAGAGCTTTTGTCATCATATCCGCCCCGTTATCTTTTGTGTGTATTTTCTCAATCTGCAGTTAGTTTACTTTCCAACACATCACGGATCCAGTGATACCTTACGTCGATGTGTTTCGACCTTGAATGAAATGTCGAGTTCTTCTTGAGATGGATTGCGCTTTGACTGCCGCAATAAAGAATATAACTTTCCCGATCCAGGCCTAACTCTTGTAGGAACTTCTTCATCCACAAGATCTCCTTGCAACCTTCGGTGATTGCGATGAATTCCCGCTTCAGTAGTGCTTAAAGCAATGCACTTTTGTAATCTTGATCGCCAAGAGATAGCTCCCCGCAAAAGTAATCGGGTATCCCGATGTAGACTTTCCGGAATCCACATCTCCCGCCATATCCGCATCCGAGTATCCAAGAAGCTTTAAATTTCCATTGCCAAAACACAAACAGCTTTTGGCGGTTCCCTTCAGATACCGTAGTATCCATTTCACCGCATTCCAGTGCTCCTTTCTCGGATTTGAGAGGAATCTACTCACAACTCCGACAAAGATAAGCAATGTCCGGTCTTATGCAGGACCATTGCATACATAAGACTACCCATTCTGAAGAATAGGGCACCTTGCTCATTTCTTCTTTTTCTTCTTCATTCCGGGACATTGAGTCCTACTCGGTTTGAGATGACCAGGTAATGGAACATGCATAGGTTTGGCATTATGCATGTTGAACCTTTCAATAACTTTCTTGATATAGTCTTCTTGTGACATCCACAAAGATTCTTCTAGAACGATCTCTAGTGATTTTCATCCCAAGAATCTTCTTCATTGCACCCAGATCTTTCATGGCAAAGGACTTGCTCAATGCCTTCTTGAGAAGCGACTATTTTCGCCTTGTCTTTCCCAACAATGAGCATATCATCAACATACAATGAAGTATGATGGATTCACCATTCTCATAGTTCTTCACAAACACACAATGGTCTCATGGAGGTTTTCTTGAAATTGTGTTGGGTCATGAAGAGA
Organism: Sophora flavescens; assembly: GCA_030762895.1. Taxonomy (NCBI): domain Eukaryota; kingdom Viridiplantae; phylum Streptophyta; class Magnoliopsida; order Fabales; family Fabaceae; genus Sophora; species Sophora flavescens. The sequence continues at coordinate 49,626,344 of CM061069.1, forward strand.
TCAAACTTCTTGTACCATTGTCTTGGAGCTTGCTTCGCATCAGTAGAGACTTTTCTTCGGATCGACACACTAGGTGTTCCTTGCCCGGTTCTCGCAAAACCTTCCGGTTGCTCCATATAAATTTCTTCCTCTAGGTCTCCATGTAAGAATCTTGTTTTTACATCGAAATGTTTCAATCTCCAAGTCTAGTTTTGCAGCTAGACCGAGAATTGCTCTAATAGATGTCATCTTCACCACTGGTGAGAAGATTTCCTCGAAATCTATGCCTTTCTTCTGGTTGCACCCCTTTACAACAATCCTTGCTTTGTATCTGGGGTTTGGGTTGTTCTCTTGGTCTTGAGCTTGAACACCCATTTGTTTTTCAATGCCTTTCGCCTGTCTGGTAATCTCACCAGGTCATACGTCTGATTCTCCTTCAGGGACTGCATCTCTTCTTCCATAGCTTGCAACCATTTATCATTATCATTCATCTCAATGGCTTCCACAAAGCTTTGAGGTTCCCCTTCATCAGTGAGAGTGACATATTCATCTGAATAGTATCTTCTCGATGGTTGTCTGGCTCTCGTTGATCTTCTGATTTGAGGTTCTTGCTCTACCTCATCAGTCTCCATCTGTTCTTCTTGCACCGCCTGCATTCGCATTGTCGATTGCTCGGTCCGATCGGGTTCATCATTTCTTTGAGGAATCTCTCCCCCTGAATTGGGTATCACAATGGGACTTGAATCGAGAATCACTCGTGCTTTGACTTCTCGATTGCTTGATGTCTTGGATTGTCTCGATCTTCAAAGAACACCACATCTCCGCTTCGAACAATCTTCTTGTTTGCAGGATCCCATAATCAAGCCAAGTTCATCTCTTGGTGTACCAAGGTATATACACTCTTTCGTCTTAGCATCAAGCTTTGCTCTTTCATCTTTCGGAATGTGAACAAATGCCCTACATCCGAAGACTCTCGATTGACCATAGGAAGCTTTCTTTCTAGACCATACCTCATCGGGTATCTTTCCATCTAACGCTCTTGAAGGAGTTAGATTGATCAAATCAACAGCAGATTATACTTACTCCGCGCCTGAGTGACTTTGGGAGTTTTGCGTGAGACAAAGATGCTCCCCGAATTTCTCTCGCAATCGTTCTCGTTCATCCTCTCCGCTACACCATTCATCCGAGGTGTTTTGGGAGGTACTCTCTCATGTCTTATCCCATGAGTTTTGCAAGTATGCTTCAAATGGGCCAAGATACTCTCCGCCATTATCTGTTCTCAAGCATTTCAGCAATTTCTTCCGGATGCTCGTTCTCATCAAGCATGAAACTCCTTGAAAGCTCGAAGAACTTGATCTTTCGTCTTCAATGGATACACCCACAACTTCCTCGGAGTGATCATCAATGAAGGTAACGAAGTATTGAGCACCACCAAGGGATTTTTCAGATGTTGAGCAAACATCCGAATGGACAAGATCCAGAATCCGCTTTCTTCTTCTTGCATTATCGATCTTTTGAAAGATACTCTGTGTTGCTTGCCTCGCTAAGCAGTTTTCACAGGATTCAAGTGGTTGCCCTTTTATTTTTGGAAGGTGATCTTTTGCGAGGATCTCCAAATTTTTTCTCGCTCATGTGACCCAAGCGTTTGTGCCACAATTCTTTGCTTGCGTCTTGCGCAACATTTGTCTCCCCCATGCATATCTTTCCTCGCATGATATACAAGGAGCCTTCCTTCCTCGCCGCGAGCAACAGCTCATGCTTCCTTGGCTGAGTTTCCATCTGCCCGGCACCAAATTGGTTTATTATCCCGGCTTCATCTAGCTTTCCAACTGAGATAAGATTCAGACGCATCTCAGGTACATGTCTGACCTCCTTCAGCACAAGCTTGTTTCCATTCTCTGTCAACAAAGTTACTTCGCCTGTACCGACGATTTTACTTGTGACATGGTTTCCCATCTTCACCGTACCAAAATCTCCTCTTTGGTATGATGAGAAAAATTCTTCATGAGGTGTGACGTGGAAAGATGCTCCTGAGTCAATTATCCATATTCAATCATCGGATGCAATATTTAGATAATTTTCTTCTCCGACAAGAAATATATTCTCATCATTCGAGGCCACTGCTGCAGAGTTGATCCATCTTCTTTCTTCTTCTTTGGATCAACTGGTCGTGGTGGACTGCCCACCGCTGATCCTCTTCAAGAATCTACACTCAGGCTTTATGTGGCCTGGTTTGACACAATAATAACAACCTAGCCTGGGTCGAGATTTGGATCTACATTGTGATTTTCCACGGCTTCATTTTCCACGATTATTACTCCTCCCTCTATTTTCAACAACATTGGCTTCGAACTTACTGTTCAAGCCTCTTTCTCTCCGTCTTGACTCTTAATTTAGCAAGCCGATGTAATGAGAATCCATGCTAAGTTTTCCGCCTGGGAGTGAATTGCCGAGAGTGACAACTAGCGTGTCCCAACTCTCGGGTAGAGAATCGAGGAGTAGAAGAGTTTGCAACTCATCATCAACACTCATGCCCGCCTTTGTTAATTGATTAACAATGCCTTTGAATGTGTTCGGATGCTCGATCATATTTTGACCGCTCATGTACTCCAGCCTTTACCAATCTTCCGACAAGGTGGGCTTTGTTCCTAGGCGTTTTCTTTTGAATCAAGGATTCAAGCTTTGTCCACAACTCATACGCATTGGTATAAGTTGATACATGCTCGAACAAGCTTCGATCAATATATTTTCGGATCATAGCCACCGCTTTCCGATTCTGAAGCACCCAATCTTTATCAGTCTTCACTTCTGGCATATCCTTCGGCATCTCTTTCTGGGTGATTGGCAAATACAGATCTTTGCAGTATAGATGATCTTCCATCATCGGCTTCCAATAGGAATAGTTATCTGCAGTTAGCTTGAACATATATCCATCATGAGTGACAGCTCCCTCCATCTTGAGTTACACAGGCCAATAGCTCTTCCAATCAATTAGGTTCCGACGAAAAAGGAGACTAGGACCGAATGCTGGAATTTATTGTACTAGGTGAAAAACGTACCGAGGAAGTTCCCAGGAAAGAGAGGTGGGTCAAAAGACACTCTTAAATACCAAGTCTTTCCTTAGCCAGAACTTACCTAAGCATGCACTTTCACACTACCACACTTTATTTCCAGCAACAAGAATAATTCTTTTCTGATGTGGAAGATCGGACAATGCTGCAGCCACAGAGCATACTAAGAATTTTCTTATAAATCCGGCACCTAGTATTCCAGAGCTCTGAGAGCTCTGATACCACTGTTGGGAAATGCCTGCATAATTTCCCTCCTCTGTGAATTCAAAATAGGCACTAAGCGGAAGCGTAAAAATAAGTGTAACAACACCAGACAATTTTAGCGTGGAAAAACCTCCTCAATGTGAGGAAGGAAAAAAACCACGGGACCCGTAAGCCGCTTAAACCTCCATTATAACAATAATGGGAATACAAAAAAAATACAAGAATATTGTATCCTCAATTTGTGGATAACACTCTCACAAATTGGCTCACTATTTTTCTCTCTTAGAAAACTCTCTCTAAGGATCTCTCTATTTTTCTCTCACTCTCTTGTGAGGCTCTCTCTCTATTATCTCTCACTCTATTGGTGAGGATTGGTGTGATTTGGTTAGCACCCCTTAAGCTTCCTTATATAGGCTCAAGGGGGCTCTCCAAGTTGAGCTCCACACAATGTGGGACTTCCTTTGGATGAAAATTCCAACAAATTTGTCGGTGCCTATCAGTCGTGGTTGCTTTAAGAGATTATGGAAGTTGTTGTCGTTTAGTTTTTTTTTTTGGGTTTAGGTCCCTCTATTCAAAAAAAAATTTTTTTACATACGAGTGTGTTTTAAGATCATATTATGGAGTGCTTTAGGATATGTATGGAGTGTGGGTTAGTCAGAGTGGTGGATTCTAGAATGAGGCATGATGAAATGTGGTTCATCATGAACCACTAGTTTTCCAGTCAATTAGCAGGTTTTTTAAATTTTTTAAAACTTTTTGATATTTTTGAAATACCATTTTTATCCTCACCTTCTATTCCTTCACCTACCTCTCACCACCGCCCCCTATTCCACCACCATTCTTCTTCTACCCAGATTCACAATACTAATCAGAGAATTGCTAAAATAATGAAGAAAATAAAACACTTCTTTCGAGGGGAGCAACCTCCTTAAGCAAATACTTCCTTGAATATTCTTCTTGTTAATCATTGCATTTTTTTATAGGCAGTTAATCATTGGATTTGATTGGTACATATATAGTAATGCTCGAGCAATGAAAACAAAATTACAGAAAGGAAAAAAATGGTGACTCGTCATTATTCTAGACCCTTCCTAAATGATGTAACTCATCATTATTCTAGAATGCTAACAAAGCTTCTAGACCCTTCTACTCCTACTGTCTTGTCACACCTAAGAAATAATACTTGAGATTTGGTATTTGGATCTAGTGCCATATTTTGGGCCATTACAGAAATGATTTATTCAAAATTTTGAGTTGTATTTTTAGTTTTCCATGAAAGCTTTTTTTTTTTGGAATTCTTAAGTAAGGTTTTTAGGGCATTTATTAACAAAACCCAAACGTTAAAAATGAAAAAAATAAATTAATTGTAATGTTTTGAAGGACTAAAAAGATATTTAAGGAAAAAAAATATAAAAATTAACGAATGCCTTTAACGACTAGCATCAGCTGCATCACAACATTTGGGCAACACTCAATGAATATTTCATGGGCATAGTTGAATATTGTTTCTTGAATTGGGTCGTCACTAAGAGGGGCAACGCGGAGAACGTGACCCAGTGTACATTGGACTGATTCGAGAGGCCTTTATTTGATGGGTAAGAATTAGTTTCCCCCTTTTCTTTTTTGTACACGGAAAAAGAAAAGAAGACCATGCAAAGTCAGTTCATTTCTTATTTCTTCTCAAACTTTCACCAAATGAGTTCATTGAGTATAATTAAATCTAGCCGGCCACCATGATTAGGTTTCCTCTATTGTTGTATGTTTAAAAGTCATGACCCTATGAATCAAAAAAAAAAATCATGACCCAACGCTAAAAAAAATAGGCATGATAAAAAAATGTAACGAATGTTGTTAAGATATTGGTTAAGGAATAAAAAAAGAAAATTTTCATTAGAACGAATGGTAACGAATGTTCTTTATTTTGCTTAAAGGGTTTGGGTCTAACTCAACCCCAAAAGCTAGCTTGTAGGGTGTGTAACACCCTGTTTTTCGTATGTTTCTTTATCAGTAAATACATGCTTTAATGTGTTTATTTTTTATAAAATCAAGAGGATGATTTTATTTAAAATAAAATAATTTTCTTGTGTTGTTTTACCGTATGAAGTCACAGTAAAATTTTCGGTCGAAAATTCAGACGAAAACCGATCTGGGTTCTTACTGTCGGTACAAGTTTACTGAGTTAGATACCAAATTTTAATTATTGAACGAGATTAGTGTTTTTATGATGTTTTGTGTGGGTTTGGAGTTTTTCAAAAAATCTTGTTCGGGGCCAAATCTTAGGGATTTCCCGGGCGAAATCGTCGAGAAATACGATCGGGGAAGTCATCTGATATACAATGGAGCAGAGCATCAAGAGGATGAAGTGACATGAAGTGACTTGGTGTCAAGGTTATGACACACCTCAAAAGGTGAATCATGACTTTTTTTTCAAAAATATTACTTTTTTCATCTTTCTCTCTCCAATCACATTACATCACGTCACCTTAACTCCTTATCCTCTCTACAAGCAACCCACCTTCTTTCTTCCTCTCCCAAAACCGTGACCCTCTCCTCTCACTCTCTATAAACACTCTTTATTTCCACACTTCATCACTTTCCTCCATTTCTCACATTTACACTTTACTACATTTCTTCTTCTTCTTCTTCTCTCTTACAAAGTTTACATTTTTATCAAGTTTTTCTCTTAGAGTTCTTCATCAAAGTTGTTCATCTTGTTAAGGGTAATACTTCTATGTAGTTCTTTTTTCAAAGTTTCATCTTTTATTTCAAAGTTTTCTTCATATGTCCTTTATGTGCTTTTAACTTCTAAAACCTCTCAAAAATGGTAGAAAACTCATTTTGAGTTGAAACAACTTTCTATATTCTTGTATTTACTCATACTATCACATACTAAAAGGTTGTGTAAAACAAAGTTTCCTAACCCCTTCTTCCTAAGGAGGCCGAAACCTTAAATGGTTATGGCAAAGATGTTGAGTTTTGTTTTCCAAAGTGATCATGGACTAAAATGCTCCTTATGTTAAAGGATGCTATGTCTAAGTGATTGGAAAGTTTAAAATATTTTCTTGCTTTATTTTCCTATGATGGCCGACTGTAACATTTGACCTAGGATGTGTCATTTTATTTTGTTTTCCAAGATGATTATGGATTAAAGCTCCTTCATGTTAAAGGATGCTATATGTCCAAAAGATTGGATGATTTAAAGATCTCTAACATCACATACTTGTTAAGGTCGAACCTAAGAGTTCGTGGTCTAAGACATTTGATTTTTCCATTTTCCGAAATGATCATGGTTTCAAGCCCCTTACTATGTATGGATGCTAACCTAAAGAGATTGGAAAAATTTAAAAATTCCTAGCCTATTTACCTATGCTTGGTCGAAACCCTAAGTCAAGTACTTGGTGAGATTTTTAATTCAACTTTGTTAAAAGATTGTTGTTTATGAACTTCTAGCACTTAAGAATCATAAATCCAAGAGTCGCATAAATTTCGGAAACCCCTAATCCTAGTTTATTTTATGAACCGAACCTATACCTTGTGGTTAGTGTTCTCGAGTTGATTTTTTTTTAACTAATGATTTTATGTTGGTAACCTTAGACTCCCATCCCCGGAGAAGCGAGGACGTTCGTGAACCTTCTTTTCAAATCCAAAACTCTTAACTCCAACATGAGGTAAGAGGGGATTTCCTAAAGATATTCAATAACTGTATCCATGTGTGTATGTGTTTAACTGGATATTTATATGTTGATTGAGCTTACTTGGTTATCTAATGTACTTGAACTGTTATGCTATTATCTGATGTTGAACTGTGCTTGTTCTAAACGTTATAATGCATATCTGTGATGAACTGCTTTCAACTGTGATATTAGCATTGAACTGAGAATATATACTGCTGTTGATTGAAAGTTTGCTAAGCCAGACTTGTGTTTGTTCTCAACTATTATAAGGATTAAAAACCTTAATAAGCTTTGAAGATGAAATGATTGATGTTCTTTTCCAAAAGCTCATTAACTTAAAGTACTTGTTTTAAATGTTGAAATGGTTTTGGTGAACTATTGTTATACAAGAGAAAAATCCTTTTCGAACTATGTGTCTTCAAGTGAAAACCTTCAAGATTATTTGGCAATATCCTATTAGGGATTTTCAAACATAAAAGTATTTCAAAGATGCTTTATAAAATATTTTCAAAGAAAAGGTTTTCTCCTAAATGATTTAGAAACTTTCCGATAGCCTGGATAGGTTATCGAGGATTCGGTTTTGAATTTGATTTTCACTGAATGAAAAATAAGTACTTAAGAAAGAGAATCTAGTATCCGAGACGTCGCCTCTAGTATTCAGTTATATGCACGTGATCTTGGATCAGTGTTAATTCGGGGCCATGAGTCCTATTCATGATGTTCTGGACTGAGAGTCCAATTCTCGAAATCGAGGACAGTGCGTTCTGATTTCGTTGTTGTGGGCTATTGTCCTTATCATGTTAAGTTCAAAACGTGAATAAAAGCATAAGTGATTTATATGACCACAACCCTTGACTGCGGCATCGGTCTCGGTCGTTGTGATTGAGCATTCGGACTGTGTGTCCTATGTTTCTAAGTTTTCAAGTGATGGGGAAATAATGATTAAGTCATTAGCTTTGAGCCGCGACAGCGAAAAAGAATGAACACAAAGAAAACCTTTTGAATAAAATATTTTCTCATGTGCATTTCCCCAGACAGACGTGCTTTCTTACATATCAGATATAAGGTGGTATCTGGAAGTCAGTCCATGTGACCGGTTCAGAGGCACATGTGATGTTGCTCGTCCTGAGACCTTAAATGCATGAGGGTATGAAGGCAGCTGCCCGGTGGGCTAGAGATTGACCAACTCTAATTCTTCTCCAGTGGAAAACGGTGTTGATATATCATAAGATTAAGTTAGAGCCTGATATTGAAGTGTCATGCATATTTTCAAAGATTGACTGTGCGGGTTTGAGACCCTTTGATATAACAATGTTATGTTATATATATGCATGATTTAACTGCTTATATGATTATGTGATGTATGTATCATGTACATGATTGTTGTGGGATATATCTTATGACGGTATCTCACTCTTGCACATATGTATGTTCTGTTCTTTTCTTCTTGTATCGAGTATGCGCGTGCTTTTAGATGGATCTGAACGTTCCCTTGGCATAGTCGAGCTCGAGGAGCGAAGTGTTTGATCATGCTGGGACGACAGGGAACTGGACTATACATGAGGGTGCGACGGCCGCGACGTATCGAGGACCAATCACGACTACCGAGACGAATGCTAACGGGGTGCCCGTACGAAGGATTCATACCATCGAGACGAGGAATGTGGCACTTCCACCTCCATGGTACTACCTTCATACGCTACAAGTCACCGGTCTCCTTCATGAGCATTTTGATCATGTTGAACCGCTTGCGGAGGATCCAGTGGAGGAGGATCTCGAGGAAGAACCTTTTAAGCTGATAGAGGTCGAGGACGACGAGGAGGAGGAGCTAGAGTACCATCCGCAGGATCCCGGAGATGACGACGTCCCTATCGACGATGGCGGTGACGTTATCGATCCGGCATCTGATATCTCGTCTGTGGGTAGCGTCTGTGGTCACTCTGCATGCAGGAGGCATTGGTAGATCGTTCGCTGGCTTTTGGAGTTGTCCCGATAGTCCCTAGGCTTTTAGAGCCATCTTTTGAGTCTTGTACCCAGTTCCCTATCCTCGGGTTGGTGTTTCTTTTTTTTTTTACCTGTTTCTCCGGTAGCTGTTTTATCGTATGTTGGCCAGTTCGACAAGGCCTGTTTTGTAATCAAATCTAAGATCCCAAGTGGGTCAGGTATATTTATATGTATGATGTTTATTTTCATGTTCTGAGTGTTCATCACTTTTTTCTTAACTTCTTTTAACAAAAAAAAGATTGAGTACCTTTTTTCAGTAACCCTATATAAAAGTTTATTTTTCCGAAAGCGACAAGCGTTTTAAATAAGTTTCTTTTGAACCTAACTCAACCCCAAAAACTAGCTTGTAGGGTGGGGGTTGCCCCTTACTTATAGAGACTTAACAGGTCATATCTTTATCCAATGTGAGACTCCAACAGTTACCTACTTATTAATTATTATGGCATTTACTATACTTCTATTGCGGTAAGGTTGTGCGCAATTTTGTGTGATTTCTTATATGTATAAAATATTTGACTTTTATCATAATTATCTTTAAAAAATTACATATAAGATAATCTGTGATTAGTTGTGAGTATAAATTTTTTTACACTGGGGATATATTAAAATTAAGTTTTTTTAAATGTATATAAATTATTGTAATGTTTTCAAATTGCAAAGTGAGCCTTATATCATGCTTTCCAGATGAAGACACATCTTATGGTATGTTTGGAATACATTGACTTTCAGATAAAAAATACAATCTATGTTAACTTGGTCAAACTTGCTTCAATGTGATTCACTTTTAGTAAAGGCAACATGCATACTACAATACAAGAAAAAAATTAATGTTTAGTTTAAGAGAAGAAGACAAATCCTATATACCTGAATTTATCCCGAATATTTATTTATAACTTGGATATAACTAGTAAAGACTTATTTGGGAAAGATGAAATTGTTTAGTTTTAATTATTTTGGGGGTAATAAATAGTTTTGGGAATAATTTGTTATGTTCGGATGTATAGCTTATCTTTTAAAAAAGTTTTTTAAGCCAAATTTAAATTGTTTTACACCATCACAAATATTGGACTGTTTAATCTGATGAAATGTTTTTAGACTATTTACAAACAATTCCAGTAATTCCCGTAATAGCCTTTCATTTGTCACTCTGGGCGTCGTACACCTGCAGCACCAATTTAACATTTTAAAACATACAAAAAATCACGCATAAAATTTAAAACATTTGTTATTTTTATTTATAATTCTTTTGGGAAAATTATTAAATTTAATATCCTACATAATTTTTTTTTTATTTTTATAAAACCAACATAAAATTCTTTAGTTTATTTAAATGAAATATTTATTATTTATATTTAAACATTATAAAAATAATATATTTTCATATGTTTTCATAGTTATGAGAAAATTTTACAAAATTTATTTAATTTTATAATAAAAAAAATTGATGACAAAATATAAAAAAAGTAAAAAATATTTCAACAAGTTTTAGTGCTAAAAAATATCAAATATTATTAATATAAACAAATAACTTCATACCCTTTTTTGTAATTTATTATGTAAAAATGATTTTTTTTTACATCATCCAAACGAAATAGATTATCTTAAAATCGCATTTCAGCAAACATACCCAAACAAAACAGATTATGATTATAATCGATTATCACAATAATCGATTATACAAAAATCAATTATCAGCATAATTTTTTTTCCAGCTTTCCCAAACACACTATACGTGTGTGTTTGGTTTGGTGGTGAAGACCCTCCAAAGTGCTTCTCCAATGGTCAAACACAATTTGACCGGAAAAAATGATGTTAGGCTTCCAAGGTTATAAATTGTTTCTAGCCCCAAAATCACTTTCAACCCAAAGCAGGAATTTGTAGCTTCTGACCCCAAACGTGATTTATAGCTTTAAATTACACTAGGTTTTACAATAAATTTATTTTTAAAATAAAAATATCAAAACACAAATCACTTCCCTTCAAACTCAATTTTATTAAAATCAATTCTACAAAATTAATTATATCCAAAATCACATTTATGAAACGGTCATCCAAAATATATAGTAATTTGGAAACTTAAAGACTAAGTCCCCGATTTGGTCCATGAGAAAAACACTCGGGGTCTAAAATAGTCCCTATCAAAAATAAATTATCAATATAATCCTTAAGAATGTAATTACCGGGACATGTTGGTCCCTCATATGATTGACCACCTTTGACTTCCGGCTTCCAGCTGATGTGGCGTCCGTTTTTGCTAAGTTGTCAGTTACAGTGTCCTACTAAAATTCAAGCATGGAAAATAACATAAAAATAATTTCTCAGGGACTCTTCATCACCCTTCCCCCTCCCTCATCATTGACACCCTCCTCCACCACCTCCCTCCTCTACTCCTCCATCGCCCTCCTCTACTTCACCATTACCTCCCTCCTCTACTTCACCACCACCCCAGTCAAGTGTCACTTATGCTCCTGTTGCTTCCACTACCGAGTCACGCTCACTCACTCGGTCTCTGACTCAGTCTCCGTCGTGTCCAATCAAGCAATGCAGAGGGACTCATCGTCAGACGAAGAAGACGATCGCTACAACCTCATCGAACATAACGAGAGAAAACCCCTAACTCCTCCTCCTCCTCCTTCTTCTTCCACCTTCCACATCGAAGATTTCACTTCACGATTCCAATGTTTCAATTTCAAATTCAAGTTCCAAAAGAGGTACCTTTTCGTCATTCTCTCTCTCTTCATCCTCATCATCTTCTTCTTCACCCCTGATTCCACCCACTCCCTCTTCTCCACCCCTAACCTCTCCTCTCTCCGATTCAATTCAAATTCCTTCCAAGACCTAACCAGAGAATCCGAATTGCAAGCCCTTTATCTCTTACGCAAACAGCAATTAAGGCTTCTCCACGTTTGGAACTCAACCCTTAATTCCAATTCCACTAACGAAGATCTTAAATCCGTGTTGTTCAATCAGATTTCCCTCAATAGAGAAATTCAACGGGTTATGCTCAATCCGCATAGGAATCGCGACAGCAACTTGATGAATCCGAATTTGAATTTGGGAATGTTAGTGTTGACTATGATAGGTGCAGAACTATGGATCAGAATATGTCGCATAGAAGAAGAACAATTGAGTGGAAACCAAAATTTACTGTGAGAGCAGTGCCACCGCTAACAAGGTACACAAGTGGGGATTAAGGATCTAATCTAAGAGAATGAAACGAGAAAGGAAAAGGGTGAGATTTTAGATTAGGTTTTGAATTTACATGAATACAATTTTGAAACCAGAAATGGAAAGAGCAAGGAAGCGATGGTGAAGTAGAGGAGGAGGGCGATAGAGGAGTAGAGGAGGGAGGTGGTGGAGGAGGGTGTCGGTGATGAGGGAGAGGAAAGGGTGATAAAGAGTTTTTTAATATTTATTTTTTTGAAATAAAAAAATATTAAATTAAAATTATTTTTATGTTATTTTCCATGCTGGAATTTTACTAGGACAATGTAATTGACAACTCAACAATAACAGGAGCCACATCAGCTGGAAGCAGGAAGTCAAAGGTGGTCAACCATAGGAGGGGCCAACATGTTCCGATAATTACATTCTTAAGGATTATATGGATAATTTATTTTGGATAGGAACTATTTCATACCCGGGTATCTTTCTCGACACCAAAATGAGGGTTTAGTCAAACTTAAATAATAGTATTATAAACTGAAACCTATCGATGTTGAAGATTGTTTTTTTATTGAGAAAAAGTGCAAATTAGCTGCCTTGAACATCTCACTCATCACTCAAATCCAGGGTGCATGAGAGAGAGAGAGAAGGATAACAAAAACAAAAAGGCAACAGTATATATTCAAAATAACTTTTTTTAATCCAAACCCCGGTTCAGGGTGAACATAAAAAGCAATCGACCAGTTTCATATTGGTTCTTTTTGTTTTGGTCGTGACTCTGTCCATCTTTGGGGTTTGATACGTCAAAAAAAAGACAAAGGCAATGCTGGGCGGGGGAGAGCGGAGAGACGCGTACCCTGTTTTCAGCTGCATAGCACCAACACCATGCTTTTCAGTTTTCAGTTTTGAGCTTTTTTCCTTTAGCTGTTGCAGCCTTTCAGGTCTACATAAGAGTCTGGTCTACCATAACACTTTATCATGACCGTTTTCTTGGACTAGGGAACTATTGTTGCATACCTTTTGTTTTAATTTTTGGTGTATAAATTGGAGTGTCTTCTATGATGCATCGTGTTAAATTAAATTTAAATTATAAATTTTATCGAGTTTAGTAAAATATACATAATGCATGCGTTCGTAAATAAATATAAATATATAAAGATGACACACTTAAGAGTTCATGAATCACGATTCCCATCTCAAATGCTGAACTCAATGGCCCAAGAGTTGCATTTTGATCAGTAGAAAACATGGGCCTTTATGTTTTCAAGAGGAGTTGGGCAAGTCATGCCCACACTTATATCATATCTAAATTAACCTTGTTTGTTTTCATCAAAAAGTAAATAAAAAATTAACCTTCTTTGTGGAAGGAACAAAATGCCATGATCTCTCATATAATTTACTCAGAAATTAAACATACGCCTATTCCTAAGATACGCAACAAGTTTCTACTGCATATATCTTCCCCAGCGTAAAGTCGCCTTTATTTGAATTCAAGTGACTCAAATTTTTTTTCAATGTTATACTAAAAAAAATTCTATCTGTAGTTGTATTTTGTTGTCTGATATTTGGAGTTTGATGGACCCTTGTTGGGTTAGAATGGGGCCACGAAATCTCCATAGAGGTAATGCACCATGAAAACAAACAAACAAGAACAATTAAATATGCAAATCAACCATTTACAAGAACAAATCGAAACTAAAGAAGATAAAACGATAAAATAAAATATGAACACCGAGATTTTAGTGGTTCAGCTATTGATGACCTACGTCCACGGGAGAGAGCGCAACAAGTCATCTTCTCTCACTTTACTATCTGGAACCATTGAGCATGGATCTTGGTTACAATAGAGATCCCTTGGATCTTCACTCCACCATCTTCTAAAGATTAACATATAAGAGAACCTAAGCCTTTCATCTCTCTATTCTCTCAACCCTTGATCCAAGCTCACAATCACTCTATGATTTCCCTCAAGATAGATTTGTCTGACACTCAAATCACCCTCTTCTTTTCCCACATTACATTGTGTCACTCATGTGAATGTGATTCCACTCATCATCTGTACATGATGTCTATTTATAGACTAATACAACCAATCACTAATAGCCTTGATGAGTTATTAATCCATGTGAGTCTTGATGTAGCAAATCATTGTGAAGCTTTAGGATCCAATAAGTTATGTCTAACTAACTAACCAATTTCAAATTATTGATTTAGAGGCATTAATCAACAATCCTCATTAATTATTTAATTTGAGTCGAGCTCAAAAATTCCATCAAGGAAATCAAGTTTTTCTAATGGCTACATTTTTCATTTACAAGACTTGAATCTAAAATTTTGATTATAGGAAGTTCTCTACCATTCGGATCAACAAGAATTAATCTAGGTGTAATTGTGTATGTAATTAACAAAATAAATGTCTCCATCAAGCTGGACATAATAGCGCCTCCTTTTTTATTACTTGATAAATACAAATCAAATATTCAAAGGCAGGTAACTCTTTCAAAATTTTTTCCTCCATGTATATACATGATTCCAATGATCAAATTTACTACCTAATAGTTAAGGAGACATAATATATGATTAAACTTAGGACCTCGTGTTTAAGGAGTTCTATTCCTTTGGACCTCGTGATCAAGGTAGCACCTCAAGATTACATGCATGTTTAAGGAATTCAAACTTGTTTCACTTAGATAAGCACATGTTAGTATTAGTGTTGTATAATTAAGCTTAATACCAATAGTAATGTTAATCTGAAAGGAATTAGTTATATATTACGTTCCCATATGTTCTCATAACAAAGATATAAAACTCAATAGGTAACCAAAAAAGATTAAAAAACTGAAATTCACCCTCATATTCCCGTGTGTTTTATGAAGGTGGGGACGATTTAGGTTTACCCCATTGACCTTAGCAAGATAAACCAGCAGCAACACCGGGAAGGAAGCAGAAAATGTTTGGTCACGTCTATTCTATTCTAACAAATGAGGCATGCATAATGCATTGCATTTGGGGGCAAACAGTGTTGTTATCTATGAACAACACAAGGCGTGTGAAGTTGCCAAGACACCACCACACTGGACAGTACAAATATCTAAAAACTCAGAAGGGAATGTGGGGCCCACATGGCTGGCACAGCCACACCCTATGTATTGCTTGCTATACTTGCCTGCTTACGAGTGGGGAGAAGAAATAAAAAAGCTGAAAAAGAATAAAACAGATGATGCAAACAAAGAGAGCGTTGGAGTTCGAGATTGTGGTTATGTGGCATGTCTCTTCCTTTTCCGTCTTTAAAATCTTGTCGGATTCTCTGTAGATTCTGGCACGCTCACTTACCCTGTTCCTCGACTCTCACGCTCTCCACCAAACGTGCAAACAAACTCCTCAACCTTAGACACACACAACGTATTAGTGTATTATTTTTCTGTCTTCTTTGTGCTGAGAGGATTAAGTACCAACACATTTTTTGTTTTTGTCAATTGTTGCAATTTCTTTTGACCTTTGGTATGTGATGATGTCCACACAAAAATAACATTATGAATTATGAAATCTTCACCCACTATAAGTCAATTATCAAAATTATTTCATTCATCATATTCATCAACCACTCAAAAGTCAAAACAAAATTGAGACGCTGATTTTGTAATCGGTGACATTTATGTATGGTTTCTGTTTTACTTTTATAAATATGGAATTTGAAAGGATAATGACAAATGCTCTTATGGTTAAGGAACGTAGAATTAGAGGCTGCTAATAAATAAATTAAATATTTCTAATTTTTTTTAAAGAATAATATAACAAATATTTTATTTTTTTGCCCGCTTGGGAAATAAGAACCCATGCTTATATGGTAACACCGCTAACATGTCATGTACATGTAATTATCCAATAAATAGAAATGACATTTAACCTAAGAAAAAAAAAATATGACATAAATCAAACCATCCAATTCAATCCAAATAACATTTGATTGGATTTGATTGTATTAGATTTTTTCTATGGAATCAAACCGATCAATCCAATCTGTACATTATTTTCATCATTTGATCGAATAGTTTTTAGGCTCAATCGATCCATTCAAATCCACGATTACCCCTAGCTATAAGTACCATTGTGTATTAAAAAAACTGGTTCTTATTATTTTAGGACATAAAACAAATCTCTTGTAGGATTTTTTTTTTTGGATAAAATTTAGGTAAAATTTCATAGGTACATACATTGTTTTTTTCAATGACAATCGTTGTTACACATGTATTATTGTTATTAGAAAACAATACTTAATGTACCTATAAATTTGTACCTAAGTCTTATATATATTTTTTAACTTTTAGAGTTACATCATTAGGCTAGCAATTGTTTAAAATAATATAAAGTAAAATTTGATGACATGGCATGATGAAGTTCATAAAAAGATAAGTTAAACAACTCCAATAAGTTGCACATTGAAAATGGCTTTACCAAAAACCAAATTTGAAATCCCTCACCACGTGGGAATCAAACATAAGCCGTTGGTAATAAATCATACAGTATACTGTGGGCAACCACACACATGAAAAAAATTTTCCTAACATTTTTTGGTCTTTGACCGGGTGTATATCACATAGACATAGTTGTGAGACAAACCTTCGAGTTGGGGTGGTGATTACGTAAATCTCTTTCTAAAGTGGTGACTCCAGGATTTGGGCACATGATCTTGTAGCTCAAGGTCGCCTCAGGGAGCAATCCACTTCCACTACGACCAACCACTTATTCCCTCATATTTGGCTCAATCTAGAGTATAAAAATTACAATAATATTGAATCTTTAAACTATTTGCACTAAGGGTGTTTAAATTTAATCCAACTGAAAATTGAACCAAGTATTCAAGTTTAATTAAAATTAAAAAATTTTATTTTTTATTTAGTTTTTAAAATCTAAATTAGATTGATTTTTGATCACATTTGCTCCCCCTGTTTGGTAATAGAGTTGTTATAACTTTTAAAAGGCTAAATTACTCTTTTGGTTCCTCATTTGTTTTAAAATATTCAATGTGATTCTTTTATTTTAAAAATGTTCAAATTGGTCCCTCAATTGTCAAACGTTTAACAATTTGGTCATTTCTATTAAGTTTGACCGTTAAGTTTGACTCTCACAAGAAAGACGATCAGAATCTGGAAAATAGAGGGATCAAATTGAATATTTTAAAACAAACGAGGGATCAAATTGAATATTTAAAACAAATGAGGGACTTGAATATTTTAAAACACCACCGACGGTATTTTTCGGCAATTCAACATTTCAAAACAAACGAGGGACCCAAAGAGAGATCGATTGAAATGCTCAAGACAAATGAGAGACCAATTTGAATATTTTTAAAATAGAGAAATCAATTGAACATTTCAAAACAAACGAGGGACCAAAAGAGTAATTTAGCCATTTTAAAATTTTGATTCACTTTTTTGCCTTGATCATTTTCTTTTTCCTGGTACACCTCATAACTCATGCAATGTTGTTGATTATCCCGTATTATTATCGCTTAATTATGAGTTACTCCCTCCGTTTCATATTATAAGCAAAAAATTAATGGGACACGTATTAAGGTAGTTAAGTAATCTTAATGAAACTTGTAAAAAAATAGGTTTGTTACCTAAATTACCCTTCATCTAAATCTTCATTAAACGAGTCATTAATTGGAATTTGTATTAAATAAAAGATATTTTGGTAATGATGTCATTAAATGAGTTATTAGAAAACAAAATTTACTTATATATTGGATCAAAAACCTTAGGACTATTTTGCTTATATATTGGATCGGAGTAGTACTATATTAATAATAAATGGAAGGTTTAATGAATTTTTTTGTCTCTGAAAATAGGTATCTTTTGATTTTAGTCCCTGCACATTTTTTACGTTGGTTTTGGTACTTGTAAATTTAAAACTTTTGGTTTTAGTTCCTGCCGTTAGTTACTTTCCGTTAAGTGCTGACGTGGCTAACGGAGTGCCATGTCTGCACTGCCACATCATCAAAAAATATTATTATTCTACACCATGTTGGTTTCCACGTATGAAAATAAAATTTGGTTTTAGTCCTTGTATTTTTTTTTGCTGGTATCAGTCCTGTAAATTTAAAACTTTTGATTTTAGTCATTGTTGTCAGTTATTAAGTGACGTGACTAACAGAGCACCACGTTAGCATCGCCACAACAACTTAATTATTATTATTTTAAGCCACTATTTTTTTTTAAATATATTAACATTAATTATTATTATTATTATATTTAACCAATATATTATTTTAATTTTTATTATAAAACCTTACTATCGATTCTTCTTCTTCTTTCTCCATCGTTCCTCCTTCATTCTGCAGCAATCTTGCTTCCTCCTTCTGAAGCTTTTCTCCATACCATCTACAACGTATTTTCTACTTCCACTCAGACTTGCGTTTTTAGTTCTTCATTTACTAATGTTTTCCCCTTTCGCTTTCTGGAATGAATTTCCAAGTCGCAACCATGATGCCTTCAACACAAAAGAATATAAAAGTTGTTGCAGAAGGAGGAAGCACGATTGTTGCAGAATGAATGAGGAAGCAAGATTGATGCATAAAAATTGTTGCCATGACAATGCTGACCTGGTGCTTTATTAGTCATATCAATACTTAATAGAGTGTCACTTACTGCAAAGACTAAGGGTGCGTTTGGGAAAGCAACTTAATTAAGAGCTTATCACATAAGACCTTATTGCATGAGAGTTTATGCCATAAGCGCTTAAAGAAAGAAAAAGAAAGAAAGGGACATGAGAGGATTCGAATAGTGAAAACACGGGGATGGTGTTTAGTGCATAAGCTCTTATGGTAATTCAATAAGCTTCTCCCAGTGACTTATGAATATAAGTCAAAAACTCCTTATGGGATGACATAAGTTATTTTTATAAGCTCTGACAAACATACTGCATAAGAGCTTATGTCATCAGATAAGTCAAAAGGAGCTTAAATAAGCTCTTTCAAACGCCACCTAAAACAATTTTTTAAAAAATTTACAGGGACCAAAACAATGAAAAAAAGTACAGGGATCAAAACCAAAAACTACTCACTTTTCAGGGACTAAAACCAAAATTTATTTTCATACGTGACACTTAATGTGACAGTACCGACGTGACACTCCATTAGCCACGTCAGTACTTAACGGAGGATAACTGACTATAGGGATTAAAACAAAAAATTTTAAATTTATAGAAACTAAAATCAACAAAAAAAAAAAGTATAGAAACTAAAATAACAACACACCTATTTTTCGGGGGGAAAAAATTCATTAAACCTAAATGAAATCATGCATAAAAGAACTTTAATAATCTTATCCAAGTTTCAAATTCAGCCCGTTGACCCATGCATGTACTAAGGAATAAGGATGCCATGCCATGTCATAGTTGATCACGGTTACTTGAGTTGGGTAGGTAGGTTAACGTTGGATTAGAATTAGAATGTTTGTTTTTTGTGTGTGGTTCCCACAATATCCAGTCTGTCCAGAGCTTTCCACTCCATTGGCGCGTCGTTTCACGGCCTTCGAGATAAACGTATGCTTTGACCGTCTTTGCCCCTTTTATTTTCAAAAATGATTTTTGACCTATTTCCCCTACATTCTTTGATTTCTTTCTAAGTAGTAAGTAGACGAGGATTGTTAAATTGACACAGAATTGCCATACACCTACGAAAACACTGTATGAACAGTGCCGCATCGCAGATCAGAATTATCGTCCAGATCAGAAGACACCTTTTTTTTTTTTTTTTTTTAAATTTAAATTTTTTTGTAAATAAATTTTTTGATTAAGTATGGCGATTCACCACATATTTGAAGCGCATTCACAGGATAATTGAACTACGCTCACCGGATAATCTAAGGCATCCACAAGCTAATTTAGTATAGGCATTCACCACATATTCGAAGGCATTCACTGGGATAAGTGAACTACGTTCACCGGATAATCTAAGGCATCCAAAACTTGGTTTTAGTATGGGCATTCACCGAGATATTCGAAGCGCATTCACCGAGATAATTGAACCACGCTCACCGGATACTCTAAGGCATAAAAAACTTGGTTTTAGTATGAGCATTCACCACATATTTGAAGGCATTCACCATATAATTGAACTACGTTCACCAGATAATCTAAGGCATCCAAAACTTGGTTTTAGTATGGGCATTCACCACATATTTGAAGGCATTCACCAGATATTTGTACCCCGTTCACCAGATATTGACACATACTTAATCAAAAAATTTATTTACAAAAAAAATTTAAATTTAAAAAAAAAAAAAAAAAATGTGCTTCTGATGTCGATAAGCTATGACTTGCTGATCATGCAAGACTGTCTATTCATACGGTGTTTTCGTAGGTGTATGGCAATTCTGTGTCAATTTAGCAATTCTGTAAGTAGATAATGTGTTTAGCAAATTATTCGTATATATTATAGGATTGTGCTATGGTGTATCACCCACATTTTTAATCATTCATTATATTATTTATGTGGTAAATTTTGGACCAATCAAATTATCACATAGGTTGGTCAAAATTTTAAACTTTCTAGTTGTATTATACTGTAGTCAAACTATATGAATACAGTATATTGTAGTATAATATATGTGCTTTTCGTATTTACAAATTTAACTCATATTAAAATAATTTTTTTCATTAAAAAAATTGATTATATTACAAAATATTATTGACAACGAACATTATTTTAATTCATATTAAAATATTATTTTACAATATAATCAGTTTTTTTAATCAAAAAATATTATTTTACTATGGGTTAAATTTGCGAATACAAAGAGTACATATATTATACTATAATATACTGTATTCATATAGTTTGACTACAGTATAATACAACTAGAAAGTTTGAAATCTTGACCAAACCCATGTGGCAATTTGATTGGTCCAAAATTTGGCATATATGAGTGGTGTAGTGGGTGATGTAAAATATGGATGGTACACCTTAGTCCAACTCTATATTATAATAGTATTCGTATTATATAAAAAAAATTATCAACAAATTATAAATTATAATATTATTAAAAATATTTGATTTATAATTTATGATGGATTGATATTATAAAATATTTTATACAAATAACATATCAAATTTAAATATTATAATTTTTATTGATAACTATATACTATTACATAATATATCTGATCATCTAGAACGAGCAAGTTCAAGTAAAATAAATAATATAGTCAAAATATTAGGTCTGATTTATTTATTTTTTTGGGAAACAATATTAGGTGATTAGGTCTAATCTAGATCAAGTAAAACTAAACTCGATTTATCAGATAAATACAACTAATAGTGATGTCAAGCACAATTTATACTGCTATTGTGTAATACATTCATGTTTCTACTCGTAATCAAGACTTATAGGGCTCGTTTGGTGATCAGGATAAGAGAGACAGGATAGGATAATCCATCGTATCCTGTTTGAAACTATTGTTTGGTGAGTCAGCAGAATAGGATAAACCAATCCTGACACCTATCATATCCTGTTTATCTAGTTAAAATTTATCCTGAGGGGGAGCTGTGATAGAACTCAACAGGATAAGATAAGATGATTTATGGTATAATAAAGTATAAAAATATTTTATATATAAAACAATTAAAGTATAATAAAATATAATATGGTTACCAAAAAAGGTATAATAAAACATAAAATAATAAAAATATTAATAATTAATTTTAAAAATTATTTTTATTTTGTCACGAGGCTAATTTTGTTACTTCACATTATTTAGAAAAATGAAAAATAAATAAAAAATATTCTAATAATATTGCTATATGTAAAGTAAAAACTAAAAATGATTATTTAAAATTATAACAAAATTAATTTAAGCTAAACAATATTTTAAAATTTTAAAATATTATATGTAATTTTATCACAATGACAATTTTGTCTTTTTATATAATCTTAAAAAATAAAAATTATAAAAAACTAAAATCTAATAAAATATAAAAACATCCAAAACAAAAACGAAAATTTTAAAATTCGTATTAAAATTACAATGTTATTCAGTTGGTTAACGTCTGATAGAATAACAGTTTATCATACTCATATTATATCCTACTTCTATCCTACTCTCTTATCTTATCCGTTCCTATCATATCCTATCCACCAAACGAGCCCATAAAACACAATGCACCCCTAATTGTGTTCAAGCCAAGCGAGAAGCTTTATGACTTCACAATTTCTTTACGCGAGTGCCCATACATTGTGCTTGTTGAGGGTGAAGGCGTTCAGGGTTTGGGAATTCCAATTGATAAAAATAATTTTGAATGAAATTAATTTTATAAAATTAATTTTATTAAAATTGAATTTAAAGGGAAGTAATTTATATTTAAATATTTTTATTTTAATATTAAGTTTGATATAAAACTCATAGCATGTATGATAAGTGCAGTGGGTAGGCACGGAACCACATCCAATAAAAAGCTATATTTTATAGCTTCGGTATCATCACCGTGATTTTGTAACTTTCAACCCAGCTCCAAGCTTATGATTATTGTAAAATTTTCAATATAGTGTAAAAACTATTTTTTATAACTTATTGTTAAAATTACTTTTAAGTATAAAATCAATTTTATCTGACAGTAATTAAACACCTCGTTTTTAAAAAAATCACATTTGATATGAGTGGAATAAATTCTAAAAATTTCCAACATGAAACCAAACACACACACGAATCAAATGCTTAAACCACAAGTGCTCCTTTATGCACTGTCTCACGCTCCTTACATCAATTCATCATCGAATATACTGGTTGGGGACTCCAAGAAATAATCGTGTTAACCCAACTAATAGTAAATCAATCAACTAAGATGGAGTGTATTATTGATGGATATCATTTTCTTTGTGTGAGATATATGTTGCAAATTTTGTATCTATAGTTTTTATTGTATTGTTTTACAGTAACAATAAATTAATTTTTTTAGTAAAGTAATATCGTTTATCTTGATTATAACTGAGTTATATGTTAGTTTTGATTAATTGTTGGTTTATTTATTTTATGAATACTACTCCTTTAAATTGATTTTATGTATAAAGTAAGTAATTAAATGTATATTCACCCTTAGATTATTAGTGAGTTAGGAATTTAATACATTTTAAATTAAACAAAGAATGAATGTACCCTTATTTGTTCTATTTAGGGGTGGACTCTGGACAGGTTCGGTCGATTTCGGACCGAAAAGTGTCCACCCGACGAAAACCAGATTGTGTAAATGTAGAACCGTTTCCGTCTATTTGGGAGCTCGGTTTGGTCAGATCACGGGTTGAACGGGCGACGGGTGACAGGTTCGGCGGGCGAGTTATTACAGGTGTAAAATAGTTGAAAGACGAGAAAGACGACACCGTACATCCATTGTGCCACCACCATCTATCATTGAGGATAGATAAAGACGAGAAGGAGAAAGAGGTAGGCTATGAGGAGGAAGACTAGAAGACGACTGAGAGAGCTAGTGAACAAAGCAAGAACGACGCTAATCTAGGGTTGCAATGGCATAAATGAAAAAATGGTTATGTGTTGCCATATTTTGTGAATATGCATAGAGTGTGCAAGTGAACACAGTCTTACAAGTAATAAAGTGTGAATAAAGATCGTTCCCACGAGGATTTAAATGAGTTGAATACAAATTTTATTTTTAACTTCTTTAGATAGCTCAATAAAACAAGGATTGTTTTTGACAATAAGGTAAAAGAAAGTAAATCAGTCTCGAGCAGTAATTGTAAATTGCAAGGTAATAAAGTAATAAAATAAGGTTTTCAAATGAGATGGGTAACAGTTAGGAAAACTAATCCTTTGTAATTTTAACTGCAGGGTAACTTATGCTTCATGATGTTACTACATTTAGTCTAGGAAATAAATTTTGTTTTCCAACAATAAAGACTGAGTTTCATTAAAAGCTTCTTATTCCTAAGTTCAAATTAAATTCACTCAGATACAGATTAAGCACGTCCAGTTACTTAAAAACTTGAAGGCTATTTCTAGCTCATTCAACAACAACTAATTTTCCAATTAATTACTTGATCTTTATCCTCTAAACAAATTCACTAGTTAAGTTTTTCCAAACTTAACTAGCTAGTACTTTAGCTTAGTTGATCACGTTAATCCAAAGTAAATATTAACTCAGAGAAAAGGAAAATGAGTAACATCCATTGCATAAATCACCCTTAAGTATCAATTACAAAATCATAGCATCCTAGCTAAAGGAAATTAGCTCATAATGAGCATAATGACAAAACAGATTAATAAAATGGTAAATGAAGACATAAAAGCGTAAACGAAATTACAGAGAGGACAAAGAGTAAAAATGGAGGCTGATGTACCTTGTACCAGCTAACACCTAAAAGGAGGCTAACCTATCACTATTTGTACTAGTGCTCCCAAAGTAGGGTTTTGTACTTTCTCTCTCATGCCTCACTTTTTGGGCTTTACACAAATTCAAATATTAAAATACTCCTTTGCCCAATTCCCAAGTACACTCAGTTGAGGGTTGCATTTCTCTTTTTTTGTGGGATGCATTACAAGTTCTTTGTCTTTTTGTGAAGGTGCGCTGAGTTGGCAACTCTTTGCCTTGTAGTGAATCTGTCTTCAGAAGCTACAGTATTCCATAGCATTACTGGAGCAACTCCACTCAACTTGAATATCAGATTCTCCTGCTCAACACTTCAAACATCTCTTCAGTTATATAATTCCAAAATTTATCATTCTTTTCAACAATTAAACACTTTTAGCTCAAATACTCAATTTCTTGTTAAAACTTTACTTTATTTTACCAAATTACTCAGAACAAGAACCATGATTTAGTTAAAAAGACAGTAATAACTCTTATTTCTAAGAGTTATCACACCCCCAAACTTGAATCATCGCTTTTCCTCAAGTAATGACACTCAATAAGCATCAACATAAAAAGAACAAAATCAGAACAACATGTGCAAATTCCATGGCAGTCTTCAGATGCATTTCTCAAAAACATGTTTAATACAAAATACCCTTTTCTTAATCACCTTCCTATGTTTGTGTGTGCTTTCCATTTATTTTCAATTCTGCTTTATCAAAGGATATCCAGCCAAACCACCTCTCAATAAAGTCTTAGGTGCATTTTCCAATTATCCTTTCGACATAAGGGTGAGGGTGCACCAGATTATCTTCCTAAGAAAAGGGGTTTAAACACACTTGTGGATTTGTCATATCACTCTTTTCACTCTACTTTATGATCTTGACTGTGTATCACTCAATCATCATTCACATGCAACTCTATCATAGGCTTGACAAATTTCTATCAATCAAAGATACATACACGTGGCTGCACACAACAAGAGGGCTTGTTTGGGTGTAATGAGGCTAAGGTTCAGGTGTGGTACATTTTGGACAGTATAAGAAGGGGTACTTTCTTGATTTGATTTCTGATTTTGAGTTTTTTTTTTTGACAAAAGGAAGGAAATTCCACTTAAGTGTAAACACACTTTGCAATTTTTTCTGCAGTTCTTCAGATTTCATTTGATGTGCCTGTTTCCTTCCTCATTTTGTTGCATAGGTACCCCCCCCCCCCCCCCACCCCACCCCACCCCAAAACTTATACCGATAGTTGTTCTCAACCATTTTGGTAGGGGTTCACAATTCTGAGAATAACTTGATACATTCCCAAAACTCCACCTAATAGGGTATCACATTGTTTTTCAAGGAACTTGGGTTTGTAAGGTGGCTTAATACAAACAAGAAGGTCTCAGGCTCAAAAGAGGTTCACAAAGGGTAATATTGTAGGGTTGGCCTTTTAAGTTTAAGTAGTTAAAACAATAAAAGTGCCTCAAGCCAATTTGTGTGCATCAATGATATATGCAGTCAATCACATAAATAAGGCAAGTTCTGTAGAGAAAACACATGAATGGAATGCATAATGAAAGGAACTTTTGAAGCCCAAAAGCTCATAGGATTTATGTTGTAGAGTGGTACAACATCTCATTTAAACCCACACACCCCCAAACTTAGGTTGAAATCTAATGTAAACCTCACCTTCTCTTTCTTGAACAAGGGTCCTTGCAACCCAATTCCCAATTGATTGGTGAGTTTGTATGCATTCCTTCTTTTAAGCCCATTTTAAATTAGGGAATAAGTGGTGAGAAGGGATTAATCAAGGATAATAATGTATGGCACAAGCATTGAAGCACACAAAAATAGAATGTCTTCATCAGATGCTCATGGACAGCAAACACATTTCATTTATTCATATTTCTTTAAAAAAAAAAGGTCCCCCCAACTGCATCATTAATCATTAATCATTTATCATTTTGATACAGTGGGGGCAAGACAGACATCATTCACAACAAAATGAAAAACAAACAACCCTACTTCACTACAACCATTAACAGAACAAAAATTTAAACTACTAAGAGAGAGGGGGTAAATCCTGGTTATCTGATGCTGCAGCACCTTGGGTATTATTTTCTGCTCAAGACTGAGCCAATCTGGAGCTTCTCCTCTTGTTGCCACCTCTGGTCATTTGCTTCATGGTAGGCTTGCTTGTTGCTGGGACCTCTTTGGTAATTTCCACCTCAGCATTGGGTTCTTTGTCAGCTTCAGCTTCCTCCCCTCTACCAGTTTTGGCTTGAGCCTTAGCTGCCTTGAAAGCATTGAGTGGTCTTGCTATTCCCAGAATAGGCAGACTGTCTTCAGTGTCCTCAGAATCCACAGGGTCCTCACTTGTTGCAGAAGGAGTCTTCTGGACCTCCTCATTGAGTTTCTTTTTCTTTCTGATCATGAGAGAAGCCCTGTGTTTAATTCTGCCTTTCTTCAGTGGAGGGGGGCCTTCCAAGCCTTGTCCAGTCATCTTCTCTTTTCCTCTACTTGAGCCACTTGGTTGAGCTGGAGGTGGTGGTGGTGTTGGATCTCTGGGTGGTGGTGGTGGTGACCAATCAAAACTGACCTCATTATTGTTGACGAAATGTTCACTCAAATTGGGGTTGACAGGGGTGTTGTCAGGTTGGTTTGCTGGTTCAAGTTACTTTTCGGGTTCAGGCTGCTTGTTGGGTTATGGGGTAGAGTATTTAAAAGGTACAAAAACAGCTCCAGGAATCATGAGAACTGGGTTGATTTGTTTAAATTTGTTGATTTCAAAAGTCTCGTGCATCCACAGGTGTTGTTCCTTGCAGAATTCCCAGCAGAGCCATTGCTGCTTTATATTATAATGCAGCATCTGGTAGCATAAATCAACTTTCTTCTCCAAACCTTCTGGGTGATCCTGGTGCCCAGAAGGTGGTTCTTGTGTAGCCTTGGAACTTGACCCCGTGAATCTCTTGATTGCTAACCAATCTACAGCTCCCTTGTTTGCAATGACCTCATCTCCTAGCTTTGCCTTCACTCTACTTCTCAAGCATAAGGAAGTGATCAATAAAGGGAAGAACAACAGTCCTTTTGCCTTGAAAGCACAAGAAATGATTTCCTTTTCAACTAGCTTGCCCAAATTGATCTTCTTCCCCATTAGGATGCAGTAGAGGAGAATGAGCCTCTCTTTATTCACTGTTTCCAAGTGAACAGTGGGGAGTATCTTGTGCCTGATGATGTGATACCAAACCTTGGCCAAGGGAGCGAGGTCAGACCTTGCGATCTTCCAGTTATCATCTTGCTTGATACATTCATCACATTCCACTGTGACCTCCCTCATCATGTCATTTAGGGTAGTTTCTTCAATTCCTGCTAGCTCGGTGTTGTACTCATCTTCAACCTCCTTAAACCCCCAGTGTCTGTTCAGAGTGGGAGCAGAGAACGAGACCTTGGACCCCATCATCATGACATGCTTCTGTTGGGGCGAGGTGAGGTTTGAATAAAACTCCCTCACAAATGGAGCAATGGGGTCCCTGGGGTGAGCAACAAATTTCTTCCATTGATGGGTGTCAATCAACTTGACTACCTCCTAAGTAAGGCCATAATGGTCAGTATCGAGGAGGAAGAAGCCTTTTTCCAAATGGAACCTCCGTTTGACCACTTCTTTTTCGTATTTCACATGGCTTTACTCATCAACAAAGGTATTGGAGGGGTTATCAGATGAGTCAGAGGTAGGGACATTGGCCTTGGTTTTCGCGATTTAGATTTTGGTCTTTTTCATGGTGAAAAGTTGCAGGTGGGGTTTCGGGTGAAAGGGACAGATGAGCGTAGAGTAGGGTTTGGGTGGTAGGGATGAGTGAATGTAAAGAGGGCATGACAGAGTTGCTTTAATTGAGGGAAGAGAGTTGAGGTGAAATATCATGGGCAGATGTGAGTAGTGGAGGTGAGGGTGGTTATTAATGGGTGGTTTTTGGGTAACTTCATTCCTCCCCCCCAAAACCTTTCAGCTTTTGAGTTGAAAATTCAAAATAATTCTGGCCCAGCCCTTTTGCACGTTGTACCATCCAACACTACTTAGAGCTTTGCCAAATGGGCTTGACTTAACCACATTGACCCACCTTCCAGCACAACAATTGGGCTAAAAATGCTTCAGTCTGCACTCACATGTTAGCAACATTTATTTATTATCAAATAACAATAACTAAACTAATTAAAATTAAATAAAACAAATTAACTGAAATTAAATAACAAAGCAAAGGATATAAAGCTGGGATGCCTCCCAGTAGCGCTTGGTTTAATGTCCTAAGCCTGACTCCACACTTTTGACTAAGGGTCAGCAAGATGGGTGGTGGCCTTCATTCTGGTACAAGTCTCACCCCAATGTTGCTTCACCCTTTGGCCATTCACCTTGAACTCCCTTCCAGAGCTTTCATCAAGCAATTCCACAGCTCCATGAGGGTATACCTTGATCAATTTAATTGGTCCAGACCACCTTGACTTCAATTTACCAGGGAACAGTTTTAATCTGGAGTTGAACAAGAGAACTTGCTTGCCTTCAACTAGTTCCCTGGGTTGGATTTTCTGATCATGCCATGCCTCGACTTTGCTCTTGTATGCTTTAGCATTTTCATAAGCAAAGAGCCTGAACTCTTCAAGTTCGTTCAGCTGCATCAGTCTTGCTTCTCCAGCTGCTTGTGCATCAAAATTCAACTTCTTAATGGCCCAAAAATATCTTGTGTTTCAGCTCTATTGTTAAATGGCAACCTTGTCATAAACCAATCTGTAAGGAGAGATGCCAATTGGAGTTTTGAAAGCAGTTCTGCAGGTCCAGAGAGCATCATCTAAATGTAAGGACCAATCCTTCCTTAAAGGATTCACCATTTTCTCAAGGATCCTTTTGATCTCTTTATTTGAGACTTCAGCTTGTCACTGGTCTGAGGGTGGTAGGCAGTAGCTACCTTATGCTTCACCCCATATTTTGCAAGCAAATTGGCAAATAGCTTGTTGCAAAAATGTGAGCCTTCATCACTGATTATGGCTCGAGGAGTGCCAAACCTTGTAAAGATGTTCCTGGGCAAGAATTTGGTGACTACTCTGGCATCATTAGAGGCCAAAGCTACTGCTTTTACCCATTTGGAGACATAATCCGCTGCCACTAGGATGTAAGCATTTCCTTAAGAGACAAGAAATGGGCCCATGAAATCTATTCCCATGTGACACCCTTAACCCGAGTATCACATTAATTACTTTATTAAGCGGAAAATATAACGTTTAGTGAATTATCGATTACTTTCGGAAATACATAATTGTTGAAATTAATTTCATCCTTAATGTTTATAAAACTTTATCCTTCAAGGATCAAATAACATAAATAAATGGAACGTAGTAAAGTAAGAGATACAGAACACCACACACACACACACACACACACACACACACACATATATTAAACATAAGGCCTTCTTAGAGATAGGCCACTTGACAGAAACTTACACGAGTGAAAAGTCGATTTATACAGTGGGAGAGTTAAAGGTCAAACATACACTAACGGAATCAAACAAATTTAAAAAGTCCTAGGTCAAAAGAAACTACTGTTTTCAGAAAACAGGAACAACTACCCTAACATCATCACCTCAAAAACAAAGACAAGTCCTACAGCTGGTCAGATAGACTAATGGAATCCATTAGGGAGACCGTGATGGTCATCCCCACCCTCTGGAGGCATGTCTGGTGAAGACACAACTCCTCCAACTCCCATATCAGGAGAATCATCATCATCATCACTAAGTGGTAGTACTGTGGGTCCTCCTCCATAACCTCAACAGGGTCCTCCTCAACCATCTCCTGAGGATCCTCCTCTACAGGTGAAGCTGGTGCTGCATCTGGTTGATGAGCTTTTGGAGGCTGATGGAGTACCAAGAGTCCCTGGGCTGCTAGGTTCTGTAAATAAGAATCCAACGGCGATAATGAAATCTGGATAGTCTCAAAAGTGTTCGTCCTCCTCCTGGGTCCACAACTACAAAATATGCATTTAGCATCGGAGATTCTACATCGGTTTCTCAAAAACCGATGTGTAAAACGAGGCGGTGACATTTTTGAAATTAAAAGCAAAGGATTCCACATTAGTTTAAAAAATAACCGATGTGTAAATATTTTTCACATCGGTTATATTTTAACCGATGTTTAAAATTAAAACAAAAAAGTTTAAAATTTAAAATTTTTATCTTTTCACATCGATTCTTTTTGAATCGATGTCTAATATATAGATTAACCACATTGGTTATATTCTAACCGATGTATGAAATTAAAAAAAAAGTTTAGAAATTAAAATTTTATCTTTCCACATCGGTTCTTGATGAACCGATGCCTAATATAAATTAACCACATCGATTTTTATATAACCGATGTAATAAATTAAAAAAATGAAATTTTAAATTAAATCGTAAGTTTCTACATCGGTTACTATAGAACTGATGTGAAATATTAGTAACCACATCGGTTTTTGGATAACCGATGTGTAATATTTGACAAAACCCTACTTTTTGTTTCTATTTTCATTCCCTCCATCTGTCGCGCGCCCTTTTCCTTTGTTTTTGCTCTGCTCTTCTATATACTGTATCACGAGCACACTACCGAGTCCCACGAGTACACTAAGGAGAGAGGAACTATGAGCAGAAATCACGTTTGCTTGCTTCACCGCCAACAACCTTCTGTGCTTGCTATTAAGAACTTGCATTCCTTTGTTTTTCATTCCCTCCCTCGTTTTGTGTTGGATTTCCACTCGCGATTTCCATTTACTCCAGGTATTCTTCTTCTTCTTCCACTCGCGTTTTCCTCTTCCATTTGTGCCAGGTATTCGTCTTCTTCTTCTCTTTTGACTTAGCCTCCTCTTCTATTTTGTTTCTTCCTCTGCATATTAGACTGAGATTTCGTTTCTTCCTCTGTGATTTTGTTCTTCAATACTGAGTTACGCCTCAACAAGGTTTGAACGACAACCTAACATCTGTGATTTTGTTCAAATTCTTGAGATTTTTAAGATTTTTGAGTTTTTGTCTTTGAAAACCTGGTTGTTGTGAGGCTAATGGTCTAGCACAGATAGATTCACTTTGTGAACTGCATGTCTAGGATCTGTCATGAGGTTTTGGTATTGGTGTCAACCTCTCTATTCATGTTTACTCGTGTAGCAGGCCCATAAGCATTAAATAATTTTCTTCCTTGAGATGATCTTTAAATTATCTGTGTTGTTTGATAAAACCAGAAGTCATAACTCCTTGGCAAGATGTTCAAAATACGTATCATTAAGGTGGATGATATCATTAGGAAATTACCTTTAATCCCTTATCATTAATGTGTATAATAAGTTCATACTAGTTTACTAACTCATTCTCATTTGTACAATATAATGTCAACAAAGTAAGAGATTTAATTAGACAAAAGATATATTTGCTTTGTTCTCCTTGAAAGTGCTGTTACTTTTGAATGAAGGGTTGTAGCAATTTTTTTTCTATGTACAAAATTACTTTTAAATCAAAGAGTTGCAGGGTCCAAGGACATGGTAAAGTTACGTGCCTATTTTTCCATATATAACTAGTACTTGCAGATTATACAAATGGTATCTACCATGACAACTTCTTGACCTATTATCTTGACAATGACATTGATGGTGAAGCAAACTCCTTTGTCAAGACTAGTTTGGAAACTGTAAGAGTGAAAGATCATAGCTCACCCAGGAAAAGTTATTGGACGGTTGTGAGTGAAACCGTTAAAACTGAAGCTGATGCCAAAATCAATTAATTAATTAGTCCAGCTGGTGTTTGAATCCACTTTGCTTTTTAGGCTTATTACTGTGAATACATCCTCTATTTTGTTGATATATTACCTAGTGGTTTCCACTTGTCATGGTGCATTTTCTGTATGATGCGGGTTTACCTTGTAACAGGTTTTGTGGAACATTTCACTTTGGTTTAATGTTGTTTGTTGCTTATTAGGCGTTGATTTCTTATATTTGGCTGCAACCATTTAACTCTTGTCTCTCTGTGTAGTGTTTTGGGCTGGTGTATCTCTAGTATCCTTATCATAAAATTTTACTGATATACTAAAAAAATGTTAGACATAATGTGTGAGTAAACATTTTATTCATTATTTAAATTATTCATTACTCAATGTGAAAGTTTTGTTTTCTTCTTACATTTTGTATTTATGTCTTGACATTATTACTGGTAATATTTCTTGCTATAATTTCTGGTTTGGTTTTAATTTTATTTTACTGGTAATGTTTTGCTTGCTTGTTATTCAGATGCTACGATACTTTGTTGTAGCAAGATATTAGTCTCTGTGTGGCGATCTCTTAAGCACTAGAGGCTTCGAGTTTTCAAAGAGATTATTTTATAATTTGGTAGCTCTTAAGAGTTTCTGGTCTATTGTAGAAGTTGGTCATTTACATTTCGCTTCCCTTTTTAGAAGTTGTGTTTCAACTGCAATATGCATAAAAAATACATGGCAGGAAGGGAAACTTTGTGTTTTCTTAAGGAGAATAAAGGATATATATATATGTATATATATATATAGTTTTGGATTGAATATATATGATGGCCTGATGGATTTAGTTTTTTTTTCATGTTCTTTGCTTCCTGCCTGAATAGCCATAGCTCTTCACTACTCATTTTCTTATATGATCTTTTGGTCTTAAATAAGCTAACACTGTATTTTTCATGCTTTGATTTTAGACTCTACGTGAGGGGCACAATCCTTGGATACAAAAGGTAAGAGCTTCTTGCCTATAGTAGTTTTACCAATTTTGTATTTTATATCATCTTGTGTATGGATGCTGGGAAATTGAGAGTTGAGATTCATGGAGAGAAGCATTTAAGATTATACTTTCACGGGTTTTGTCAAGTCATTTGGTTTATGATGAGGCAATGTTATTTTTTCAGATCCAAATCCTTGGGTTTGACAACTTGGAGTCCACTTGCATGTGGTGTGCTGACAGGAAAATACAAGAAAGGAATTATACCAGCAGATAGCCGCTTTGCATTGGAAAATTACAAAGTAATGTTTGATTTCCATCGTTTTGGCTGAAAAGCTTTCATTGGAGTTTTAATGTATTTGCTTGAAAATTTATTTGATCCGAGAATATGCCCATAATAATTAGTAAAGCCTTAGTTTCCCGTTCAAGATGCAATACTAATGAGCACACGTGTACGTGCTTAATGTACTGTTCATTGTATTGGATCTTGAATTGTCCAAAGTTGGACAGTTTGGGAAAAAAACTTTTTCTTCATTCAGTTAAAATAGTTATTCATTGATTCTAATGTTATACACTTGATGAAAGTTCGGATTGATACATTTCCTTTCGTTCTTCGGGTGCATACTTTATCGTGGTGGATGTCATCGCGTTCAAGTCGTGTACGTCGGAGACAGGAGGGAAATGCTGCCGAAATTTCGTCGAGTATGAGCATGAGAGTTAAGGACTAACTGTTAACCGAATATTGAAAAAGTTTCTTCTCGAATGGGATGGAGCCATACCCTGTCATAAGAAGTGATTGATGAATATGTTGGACTAAGTACGAAGTTATTGGTTTAGTCATGGATCGCGGTTGGATGAATGCTAGACGGACAAGTGATGAGTATGAGAATGGAGTGGAAGATTTTCTATAGTTTGCAAAAACAAATGCTTCTGATAGTGGTAACGGAAGGTTTTATTGTCCTTGTGTTAACTGTTTGAATGAGAGACGACTAGAAGTTGAGGAGATACGTGATCATCTTATTTGTGAGGGGATTTACAAGAGTTATACAACATGGATATGTCATAGTGAATTTTTAGACAGGTCGAGGGTATCGGATAGAGAGGAAGTTGATGACATGGAAATGGACGATGGACTAGAGGATATGATCCGTGATGTTGGGCAAGAGTCTTTTCGGCGCGCACATGTGTATGATACTTTGTGCAGTGATGCGGAAGTGGATTTGTATCCGACATGCACTAATTTCACACTGTTGTTAGCGGTGTTGAGATTGTTCAATGTGAAGGTGAGAAATGGGTGGAGCGATAAAATCTTTACCAAATTGCTTGAGTTGTTGAAAGACATGATTCGAGAAGGTAACACATTGTCATCTCGAATCTATGAGGCGAAGAAGATATTGTGTCCGATGGGTATGGAGTATAAGAAAATACACGCTTTCCCAATGATTTCATATTTTTATAGGAAAGAGTTTGAAGAGATGCACGAGTGCCCCAGGTGTGGGGTATCACGCTACAAAGTGAAGGATAATGATTCTAATTGTAATGTGGTCACCAAAGGTCCTCCTGCGAAGGTGTTATGGTATCTTCCCATGATTCCGCGGTTCAAGCGATTGTTTGCTAATGTAAATGACACAAAGAACATTAGATGGCATGCAGATGAGAGGATGTGTGATGGACAGCTTCGCCATCCGGCCGATTCTTTGCAATGGAAGAGAATTTATAGTTGGTTTCCGGATTTCGGCAATGAGCCCAGAAGCCTCAGGCTTGGACTTGCTACCAATGGAATGAATCCATATGGAAACTTAAGTAGTATTCATAGTTCATGGCCTGTTCTCCTGGTAATTTACAACCTGTCTCCTTGGTTGTGCATGAAGCGCAAATACATTATGTTAAGTATGATGATTTCGGGTCCTAAACAACCAGGAAATGATATTGATGTTTATCTGAGTCCCTTGATTGAAGACTTGAGAACGTTGTGGGATGAAGGCGTTGATGTGATCGACGGGTATTGCTGTGAGACATTCAGATTGCGTACCATGTTATTTTGCACCATCAATGACTTTCCAGCATACGGGAACCTGTGTGGATATAGTGTTAAGGGGCATAAAGCATGTCCAATATATGAAGAAGGCACATGTTACCATCAACTGCAACATGGAAGGAAGACAGTTTACCTTGGGCATCGGAGATTTCTCCGATGTAATCATCATTATCTTGTGCCAATTGGAGATGTATTTTCCACCTTCATTTTTTGACATCATGATTCATTTGATTGTTCATCTAGTGAGGGAGATTAGATTGTGTGACCCCGTTTATTTAAGGTGGATGTACCCGGTTGAGCGATACATGAAGATCTTGAAAGGATATATGAAGAATCCACACCGTCCCGAAGCATCTATTGTTGAAAGGTATGTTGCAGAAGAAGCTATTGAGTTTTGTACAGACTATATGTCAGAAGCGGAACCTGTAGTGAAGTCTAATCACGAAGGAAGATATGATGGTAATGGTACACGAGGTATCACTGTTAAGAGCATTGATCGGGAGGAAGTGCTTCAAGCACATTTGTATATATTGAA
The DNA here is from genome assembly GCA_030762895.1 of Sophora flavescens. Lineage (NCBI taxonomy): Eukaryota > Viridiplantae > Streptophyta > Magnoliopsida > Fabales > Fabaceae > Sophora > Sophora flavescens. The sequence goes on from CM061069.1 coordinate 49,662,105, forward strand.
TAACACTGATGAGGTTGAACCATACATATGTGAGCACAAAAGAATCATCAATGAAACTTACCCTAGAAAGAATGAAAAATGGTGTTTGAACAAGCATAACAAGCCTTTCTTGAACTGGTTTAAAGAAAAATTGCAAAGGATGGTATTGCTTCTGATACATTAAAATGGCTAGCACAGGGGCATAACTTTGATGTCATATGCTGGAGTGGGTACGATATCAATAAGTTTTCCTTCTATACAAAGTCCTAGGATGACAAAAGTACTATGCAAAACAGTGGGGTTATGGTCGTCGCTGAGTCTATGCATTTCTCTAGTTCGAAAGATAAAAACCTTGTTATGGCATCCGTTTCATACTTTGGAATCATTGAAGAGATATGGGAGGTTGATTACACGAAGTTTAGAGTACCTGTTTTTAAATGTCAGTGGGTCAACAGTAACAATGGTGTGCAAACCGATGAGTTAGGATTCAAATTGGTGGACCTTAATAAGGTAGATAATAAATAAGAGCCTTTCATCATGGAATTCCAAGCAAAATAAGTGTTTTATATCCGTGATCCTTCTAACAAAAGGTGGTCAGTGGTTCTCTAGGGAAAAAACATGTATAATGGTAGTGAGGGAAATCAAGATTCAACTCTTGATATTTCTGATACTCCTTCTTTCTCAACACGGGTGCCTAATTTCAATGAGGAAAATGAAGTGGATGATGTACATACTACTCGTAATGATCACAAAGAAGGGTTATGGGAGAACTTTACTAATTGACCACAATGTAAGTTTAGTTTGAGTTATGTTTAAAGTCATATTATATGTTTACGTTGACATTTATAAGTTATGTTTACGTACGTTGATCGATATTTATAAGTTATGTTTGATATTTATCCTGACATACTAACAAGTTTTTTTTTTTGTTTAAACAGGTATACATGGTTGATCCTGAGGATATCCCTCATTCATGCAGCGGGTCAGAGACCCGTCTACGGGTAGAAAGGGTAGACGTGCCACACGAATGAGGAATTTGACCGCCAACCGTGGTTCAAATCAAAGGATAAGAATAGACTTTGATAATAACCTAAATCCTATCGGGCCAATGGCAGAACAGTTTAACAGTTTTGTGGTGACCCTTGCTAGAAGCAGGCCTAGTATACTTATTGATAATTGGAAAGATGTACCGGCGGATGTGAAGGATCAGATATGGGAGAGTATTCTGGTATCTATACTTTTACGTCATGTGTTTGTCTGGATCTAATTTATTTTAATCTTATTAATATCATATAGTAATTCGTTGATTCTTTTGGTGTTGATGTAGCTCACCTTTGACATACCAGATACGATGGATATGAAGAAGCGTTTGATAAAGTATGCTGGTGAGCGTTGGAGGGATTTTAAGGTCGACTTGGGCTGATACTCTGTATTCAATCCAACATGTGAAAAGAACCCACTTGAGGTGTACCCGTTTCTTGACCAGGCAACGTGGGATCGCTTTGTTCAGAGCCGACATGATCCCAGCTTTCAGGTAACTTATTTGATTTGTCTCTAAATTTATGTAATTTCATTAATTTTATTTACTTATGTAATTTAATTGTCTTCTATTTATAACAGGAGAAGAGGAAAAAGGGGCAGGAAAACCAAAGCAAGAATGTCTACCCCCATGTCATGTTTCATGGGGGATATAAAAAACTTGGTCAGATAATGGTGGAAGAGGAAAAGAAAGCACTTCAGGAAGCAGCATGTCAGGCGGATCCTAACACTGAAAATCATCCAGAAGTTGTGGATCCACCTCCACCCCCACGCCATTGTAAATGGAAGAGGGCCCGACAAAGAAAAACGGGACAATATACATCTGAGGAGGCCCGTCAAGTAGCTGAGAAGATTGTAAGTATAGTTTGAATTGTAATTGTCATTTTAAGATTGTTACCGAATTGTAATGTGACCTGATATTTTATATGTTATAGGATGCCTTTGACGAGTAGGTAACCCAAGGAACCTTTGTTCCTAGAGGACGCGATGATATCTTAGTTGCTGCCATCGGTAAACCAGACCACCTGGGCCACGTCATTGGTGTTGGATAGGGCATCATCATTCGCCAATACCATGGTTCATCTTCACACCAATGCCACAGGGATGTTGATGCAGATAGAGCACGACTAAAACAAGAGATTGCAACTGAGCTTAGACAGGAGATGGTCGAGCAGTTTGCCCAGCAGCTGGCAATATTGACTTCTATGTCCCAGCAGATGACAGTCGGTGTGCAACCCTCTGTCCATGTGAGCACTAAGGCCTCATGTGATCCTCCTCATCAGCCTGAAAATGATGATGATGGTGATGATGATGATGACGACCCTGATAGGTGTGAGCTGTATGTTGATGATCATCATGATCGCCGCTTAGTGGCATTGGGGAGGGCACATAATAACTTCGGTAATACCATACACCATCGTTTATTACCGGATGATCAGGTAAAGGTCGTTGTTGAGATTATTCGAGATGCTGATGATCGAGTCCCTGTGCCCACTGAGGAGGTTCAAACAGTGGGTCAGGCCCCCGGTAACTTTATCCCCTGGCCAAGAAGACTGGTCAGCTTTCTTGTTGCATCTGAGGTATTCAGTTAGTTGTGTTGCTCTATATTCATAGTTGAAATTATTTATTATTGTTTAAAGATAATGCTTTATTTTTATTTGTTATAGGATGTTGGAAATGATATTCTGCCTAAAAGGTCGGATCCAGGAAGACCAGAGATATTTGCTCCTGCCAAGGTATTCATTTGACCATTTAATTAATTACGAATGAAATAACTTATCTGTGATTACTAATATATATCTTTGTTGTTTAGGGGATCGACAAAGGGGCACCTGGTGATGTTTTTAAATTTCTGGCTATACAGGTTATGACCATGGAGAATGATGCAGCTTTGGTAAGGTTGGAACATGATGTCAGTCCAAGTGACGAACTGTATATCCCAAAGAAGGAACTTATGGAGATTGTACTCGATAAAGAAATGACTATTTCTTCACACCTATCGTTATGGTGCACGTAAGTACATTTAATTTATAAGTTAAGTAATTAAATTTTAAATACTATGATAATTAACATATTTTTTCAATATATTAGGTATCTGCATTGTATGTTAGTTGATCAGGGTAACCTTGCCCTTTATGGGTTCATTGACCCCACGTTCATTCAGGGTGATGTTCTCCTAGCATCAGAAGACCCGGTCACCACCATACGTGATATACTTGCCCGAGACGATCATCAATTCTACCTTGCGCCTTATCTCAATAAGTAAGTACCAGTTATTTAATTATAACTATATATGAATTAGTCACTAATTGTTCTGCAAATACAGCAAGCATTGGCAACTGTTGATCTTGTACCCTAGGATGAATGTCGTGGTCTTCTTCTGCTCAATTGGAAATAAGCTGGCGAATGAACTGAAGATGATTGTGGAAACGTAAGCATTAAAATACCTTATAATCAGTAATGTAGTTGTTTTAATTATCTGAAATCTATTAGATATACTTTAATTAATATTTGTTTTGTCATGATAGTTCTATTAATGCAAACCACATGTTGTGTGGTGATAGGCATTGAGCTATTAGATGGATTATTCCTAACGAAAGATATTTATTAGTTCAAACGCTTCAAATGCAGTGGGTATAATTTTTGATTTATATTTAATTCCACATATTCTAATTGGGTTTCATTTGTACGTAGTCCCGTATACAATGTGGATCATGGGAATGTGGATACTATGTGATGAAGTGGATGTTCGAAATCATCTCCTTCAGGATCACTGAAAGATGGCACGAGGTAAATGTTAATTGGTAACAATTAGAAATAACAGTTATAGATTTGTTATATGTTTTATGTTAGTTTATTACTTAAAAGATATAATCTTTTGTCCAATTAAACTTGCAGATATTCAACAATCCAAATCCATTATTTGATTCCGACATCAATAACATAAGGAGGCGTTGGGCAACTTTCTTGCTTGAAGTGTACCAACCATAGTTTGTATGTAGTTAGTTTAAAAACTTATCATGTACTAGTTATAGTGTACTTTTGATTGATCATATATATTTTGATATGAAATCTATAATATATCATGTAGCTTTTTGGTTTCTAATTATCTTTGTTGTCTGAATGTAATTGAACGTACATATGTATTGTTCGTAATAAATTTAGTATATATTAATTTAGTGTGTTTTTGTTGTACAAAAGTGATTTTGTTGAGAATTTTTTGAATATGTTATACTGGTATTGATCTGGATTATTGAAACAGGGGAAATGAATGATAGAAATGTAAAAAAAGTTTTTCAAAAAATGAGACTTTACACATCGGTTACTCAAAAACCGATGTGGAAAGTTCACTTTGCACATGGGTTAATAAAAAACCGATGTGGAAAGTGAAATTTCCACATGGGTTATGGGATAACCCATGTGGCAAATGAACTTTCCACATCGGTTATTTAGAAAACAGCTGTTAAAAATGTACTTTAAACATCGGTTTTAAAACCGATGTGAAAAGTAACAATAAATAACATCGGTCTTTTCAACATCGGTTTGAAAACCGATGGGAAAAGCCAAAAATAACCGATGTGGAATCCCTTTTCTGCACCAGTGGTCCCTCTAAAACTGAGCCGTCGATCGTGCTAATAGGACCCATATACTCAGCCGTCTGGGCCCCCTGATGAAAAACCCATGCAGCCGGATCATGCGCATTATCAAAGATAATGGACCGTACCTTGAGTGCGCTAGAGGCATGTTCGGATCCATCTATTAAAACTTTTATTATGAACACGGGACATTAAAGTCCGAGTGTCCAATCACATCAGTCCTAAACCGATGCACCAGTCTTGGGCGTTGTGGTAATAGAAAATAACTTTCACCTTTATACCAGATTCACCACATTTTATACAACGTATGTAGGACACAAAGTCCACAACAACGTATATAGGACACACAGTCCACAACAACGTGTCACGGATCATAGATCAACGTGCTTAAAAACTCTAGTATCCCGTCGTCTGGGTTACTAGGCTCACTTTTCGACGTTATTTTTCGTTCAGTGAAATCTAAATACAAAACAATTTTTTTTTTCATAACTTATCCAAGTTATCGGATATTTTCTTTTAAATAAAGCCTTAAAAGAAAACTCCTTATCTGAAATTCATTCTGAAAAGAAAACTTTAAGTTATAGAAAATCCATCCCAAAAAGAAATTATCTATTTTATTTTGAAAATTTTATTTTTCTAAGAACACTTGAAATTTTCTAATAAAATATTTTTGAAACTAAGAAGTCAAATTTGTTTTCTCTTCACGTTTTATTTTCATAAAATATTTTTCGAAAATTGTTTATTCTTAGCGTAAAATCATTTAAATTTTGATTCAAATAAAATTTTCTTTTTCCAAAACATTTCTTCAAATGAGACGTTTATTTCTAATATTCTTCCTATAGTTTTATTAATGCTTTTATCTTGAGAATTTTAATTGAGCATTAACATTAGTTAGGCTTTCCATGCAACAACCAAAGCATCATCATAATAAACATAACAACTATCAACTAATTTAAATCTAACAACTTCAAACACATATTCATGAATATTCATCAAATCATAAAACATATAATTATTCGAAATTAACCAGATCAACACATCAAAATTTCAGTTAAACATAACCAATCATCACATCAAAAATTCAAGCAACCACATACAAACACACAAATACATATAGTTATCATAATTGAATATCCCTTAGGCTGTCTCCACTTACCTTCACTTGACGAATAAAAAGTCGTAGTTTTTCTTCATTATAAGGTACGAACTTTTGTATCCTTTTATGCTTGCAAATCTAAACAAAATTATATATAAAATATAAGTTAAAACTTCATAAAATCATCCCATTTTCTCACGCATGCATTCGGCCCTACCATGATTTTGATGATAAAAATTTTGGATTTTCACAAGCTTTTGAATCAATGATCCTTAAGCATCATAGAGATAAAATAAAGATTTAAAACTTAGAAATAAATTTTAATCTCCTAACCTCATGTAAAAGTGATTTTAGGCCTACAAATAAAAGTGTGTAAAAATTTTGATTTTTAATTTTGTAGCTAAACGCATGTAAATAAATTGATGTTTTAAGCAAACATCCTTCAAAAAAATTTGAACAAGGCTTCCTTAACTCTTCCAATAGAGTTTCGGCCTTCATGAAATTAAAAGGCTAGGAACTTGATTTTTTTCAACTTCATAAACACATGCATGTAATTAAAATCATGACTTTACTTAAATGTTCTTCTAAAAGAATAAAACAAAATCTTTTCAAATTTTATATTTAAGGTTTGATTATGGTAAATCAAATAAAAACATCATTTTTGTTCATGGTCTCAAAATGCATAAATTAAAGAACTTCAAGTCATGCATGTACGTTTTTCACTAAAAACACCAACTTGACATCACTTAGGATTTTGGCTATATAAACATAAATAGGAGAGATAACTTAATTTTCTTGATGAAGCTTAGAATCTTAAATTACATGCATTAACGTCCTTAAGCCATGCATGTGAAAACAAGATGAAAACACTAGTTTTCCCACATATAGGGTTTTCGACCGCCCTTTAAAAATTGGCTTTGAAAAATTTTCTTGCAACATGAAAATACATAAAATGCATGGTAAATCAAATTTCGTATTTAATGTTTGATTATGGTAAATCAAATAAAAACATCATTTTTGTTCATGGTCTCAAAATGCATAAATTAAAGAACTTCAAGTCATGCATGTATGTTTTACACTAAAAACACCAACTTGACATCACTTAGGGTTTCGGCTATATAAACACAAATAGGAGAGATAACTTAATTTTCTTGATGAGTGATGAGCCTCTGTTTGACTAGTTTTATAACTAGTAAAGACCTTGGCTTTGTGCTTATTTTATATCATTTTTACCCAATTTAGACTTGATTGTCCTTAAGTAATATTTTGAGTCTGTAAATTGTTTTTAAGTTAATTTAGTTGATTTAGAGTGAATAAAGTATTTACTTTTATTTTCTATTTTCAGGTAAATAAAAAGGAATAATTCTGGAGTTTCTCGCCCCGCGAGAAGGCTGCTCGCCTCGCGACCCCGAAGCTGACTGTTCCAAGAAAATGCAAAGTCTCTGGTTCGCCCCGCGAATAAATGGCTCGCCTCGCGAGTCATCCAACCATGAAAAGTCAGAGACGATCACGGCTTGCCCGTGTGGAAGGTCACGGGCGTCGCAGTTTAGGAATTTGAAGCGTTCGCCTCGCGAAGTTATGCTCGCCTCGCGAAGCTATGCTCGCCTCGCGAGAAGACAAAGAGTTGCAGACCTTTCATGTTATTCGCCTCGCGAGCAGTGCTTCGCCTCGCGAGGACTTGGATTCCAGAAACGTGTATATAAGTAGTCTTAGGCAGAACTGAATAGAAAATCAGAATTAGCCAGTTTTGGCTAGTTTCTGAACTTGTTAGCCTTTTGTTTTCCTCTTAGTTTATTGTTTATTTCTGTAATGGAGAATTAGTCTCCGAGATTAATCTACTGTAATTGGTTTCTGTTAACACTTGAGGTTCTGTATTCCATGTTTAGTTGCTTTTCTCTTTTCAATGCCATGCTGTATGTTTCTGTTTGTTATTTCAGTAATATATAGTGTGGTATTGTTTCATCTCGGTGATGTAATGTTCCTATATATAATCGCGTTTGTTATTTCGCGTGTGTTCATTCATGTTCGTTTGTTCATGAGAGCTTAACCCCGTTTGTTATTTCGGGAATAGGAACATACATCTGTAGTAGCGGTTTTCGTTTGTTAATTGTTGCTACAACCGGGAGGGGATTAGTATCTGCTTAGCATTTGCATGAACCAATGATAGTGGGAAACTGAGAACAGTAGGTTAATCGCTTTTGTTTATTTGCTAATTTCTTAAACTGCTTGTTTCTTTTCTCTGTTTTTGATTTGTTTTGTTAAATTAGTTTTAATCTCAAAACCCCCATTTCTAACTTTTACTAATTTTCTGTTAATAATAACAACACCTAAAGAGTCCTTGAGAGACGATCCGAGTTGTCGCTCTATACTGCATTATTTTATAATCGCTCGTTCTTTTTGGCGCGTGGCGACAGCGCGTTCAATGAGGCTTAGAAGCTTAAATTACATGCATTAATGTCCTTAAGCCATGCATGTGAAAACAAGATGAAAACACTAGTTTTCCCACACATAGGGTTTTCGGTCGCCCTTTAAAAATTGGCTTTGAAAATTTTTCTTGCAACATGCAAATACATAAAATGATGGTAGAGATGAATATGAGTTAGTAGAAATTGATTTCTTGCTAAAAAGATTTTTCAAGTCATTTTTATTGAATTTTCTATGTTAAACTCATAAACATGCATGTGGAAAAATATTAGAGATTTGAGAAGATGAGGTGTTATACCTTTGATGTGAGAAGAGAATGAACAAGTTTTGGTATTCTCAAGAGAAATATGTGAAGAACTTAGTGAGTTTTTGTAAGTAGAAGAAAAATGGTGAAAGAAGTACAGTTTAGGAGCAATTTGGAAAATGGAGGAAATAAGGCTTGAAGAGGGAATTTATAGGAGAATGGGTCCAACTTTCATTGGTCCAGATCTTGAAAGGACTTGATGAAACCTTTAGAAGTCCTTGGTAATCCTACCACAAAGTCCATGGATATACTATCCCACTTCCATTCAAGTACATCCAGAGATTGTAACATTCCACCGGGTCGTTGATGTTCCACTTTTGCCTTCTGACAGGTCAGATAGGATGCCACATACTCTGCTACTTGTTTCTTCATACCTGACCACCAAAATCTTGGTCTTAGATCCTGGTACATCTTGGTTGATCCAGGATGAATACTCAGTTTGCTTTTATGTGATTCTTCGAGAATCATCTTCCTCATCTTAGGATTTTCAGGTACGCAGATTCGTCCTTTGCACCTTAGGATGTTATCTGGCCCCATACTAAACTCAGTGACTTTTCCTTGTTCCATAAGCTTTTTCTTCTCTTGAAGGTACATGTCGGTAGTTTGTTGCTCTCAGATTTCTTCCATCAATCCACTTGAGATCGTAATCATCCCTACACTGATTCTCTTTGGGCTCATCTCCATCATTAAATCAAGATCGCGGAACCTCTCGATCAACTCTAACTCTTTCACCGTCATTTCTGAAACATGTATGGCTTTCTGGCTCAAAGCATCTGGCACGATGTTCGCTTTCCTAGGATGATACTGTAAAGCAAAGTCATAATCTTTCAAGAATTCCATCCACCGTCTTTGTCTCATATTGAGTTCCTTTAGATCAAACAGGTACTTCAGACTTTTGTGGTCACTGAAAACATCGAACTTCGCTCCATATAGATTGTGCTTTCATATCTTTAGTTCAAAGACCACAACAACTAACTCCAGGTCATGCGTTGGGTAATACTTCTCACGAGTCTTCAGTTGTCGTGACGTATACGCTACGACCTTCTGATGTTGCATTAATACACAGCCTAAACCCTGATACGAAGCATTGCAGTACACCTCGTAAGGTTCATTAGGTTCAGGAAGTATTAACACTGGTGAAGTTGTCAAACGTTCCTTTATCGTCTGGAAGCTCTCCCCACATTCTCTAGTCCACACAAAAGGTTGGTCCCTCCTTGTAAGTTGAGTCAATGGAGCAACAATCTTGGAGAATCCCTCGATAAATCTCCGGTAATATCCAGCCAAACCGACAAAACTCCGAATTTTCGTTACTATCCTCGGTCTCTCCCAAGAAAGAACTACCTCCACTTTAGCAGGATCTACTGTAATCCCATCTCTTGAAATCACGTGCCCCAAGAACTTTACTTCTTCAAGCCAAAATTCACATTTCGAGAGTTTTGCATACAACTCCTTCTCCCGTAATATCTGTAGAACTTGTCGCAGGTGTTCTTCATGTTCCTCATGACTCTTAGAGTAGATGAGGATGTCATTGATGAACACGACAACAAACTTATCAAGAAATGATCGAAAAATCCGATTCATATAGTCCATGAAGACAGCAGGTGCATTTGTTACTCCAAACGACATTACAATATATTCATGATGGGCGTAATGGGTTCGGAACACCGTCTTCGGTATATCTTCGGTCTTCACTCTAATTTGGTGGTAACCTGTCCCCAAGTCTATCTTCGAGAAAACAGCAGCTCCTTGCAGTTCATCCATCAGGTCATCTATGTGCGGCAATGGGTACTAGTTCTTGACATTTTGTTGAGTTGCCTCTAATCCACACAGAGTCTTGAACCTCCATCCTTATTTCGGACTAAAAGAACAGGTGTTCCCCATGGAGAAACATTGGGTCTTATGAACTGTTTTGACAACAGATCTTCCAACCGAGCTTTCAACTCAACGAGTTTTGTAGGTGACATCCGATACGGAGCAATCGATATCGGACCGGTTCCTGGAACAAGATCGATGGAGAATTCGATATCCCTTATTGGTGGTAATCCCGGAACATCATTCGGAAACACCTCTGGAAAATCCTTCACAACAGGTATGGTACTCAAATTGACTTCCTCCTCGACTTCTAAGCTAGTTAAAAGCAAGTATTTCTGATATTCTTCCTTCGAAAAAGTTCTCACTTGGTTGGTGGATAAGAATCCAGAAATCTCAGGATTGGGGGAAACTAAGGTTTTGTGGGCACAATCTAAAAGAACGTGATTGGAAGATAGCCAATCCATACCCAAAATTATGTCTAATTGTACTAAAGGTAAACATATTAGATCAACAAGGAAGTGTCGATCCATAATGACAATAGGACAGATCAAGCACACGACATTAACAATAACTGGTTCAGTAGTAGGAGTTGAAACAATCAAATCATACGGCAAAGAAGAAATAGGTAACCATAACAGTCTCACCCAATCCACCGAGATAAATGAATGTGTCACACCCGAATCGAAAAGGACAGTTAAGAGGTTACCGACTATGTTACAACTACCTTGTATCAGATCTTTGGAGTTCGAGGCTTCGGCACCACTCATGGTAAAAACTCGTCCTCTAGCCATTGGTTTATTGACTCGTGCACTCTTGATGGTAGGCTCCCGCTTTGGTGCTTTACAGTCTTTTGCCAAGTGCCCCAATCGATCACAGTTGAAGCACTTCATTCCTCTCAATGTACAAACATCTACCAAATGGTTCGGGTCTCCACATTTATAGCACTTCCTCACTTGACCCCGTCCCTGACTTCTCTGACCCCCACTTCCCGTCGTTGAAGCAACATGATGATACTGTTGTTGATTCTGGTTGTTCCCAATTGGTATAGCATAAGACTTTTTCTGATATGTCTGCCATTCTGGTTTTGACTTTGAAACCGATTCCTAGAACGCATTGGTCCTCCAACATTCCCTCTGTTGTCTCTACCCTTCCTCATCTGTTCAATCTTTCTACACCTTTCCACCAGAGCCTGAAAATTCTTGATCTCCAGTGGCAGCTCTGAGCCTTTGATCTCGTACTGCAATTCTCCTTCAAATCTCTCACACTTCCAGCCTTCAACTGGGTTGTCTTGGAAAAACCGGAAATACTTGGCAAGTGATTCGAACTTCGCCGCATATTCCCCGACTGTCATATCTCCTTGTCGTAAGAACAGAAACTCTTGTTCTTTTTCAGCTCGAGCACTCTGAGGGAAGTATTTGTCCATAAATGTAGTACGGAAAACCTCCCAAGTAACTTGTTACTGATTTTCCTCTAGCGGTTGCCTGGTGCCTCTCCACCAATATTCAGCATCTCCCATTAACAAGAAAGTAGCATAAGGTACTCTTGCTGCATCAGGGCTGTGAATCAACTCGAAAATATTTTCCAGTTCTTGGATCCACAAGTCAGTCTTTGTAGGATCAGCATCCCCGTGAAATTTTGGTGGGTTCTGGCATCGAAAAGCTGTCAGACCATGACACTCAGCAGCTTGTTTAGTGCGAGGCTGCTCCTGTTGATGTTGAGCAACCATAGCAGCAATTTACTGTGCAATGGCAGCTGAAATGCTTGCCATAGCTTGAGCTGCAAAGTCCATTACTCCACCAACAAAACCACCCCTACGACCTCTTCCACGGCCACTCTCACGTCCAGCTTCTAGTTTTATAACCGACCAACAAGACAAAATCAGTTAAATGGTAACTAGAGATTAAAACACTTATCTACTCACTAACACTCATTACTTTTAAGAAGTAATTCAAACAAACCTAATCAGAGATCACACAACACAAACACAACAGGCCTATTTCCAACTATTACCGAGAGACTAGACCAACTCTGATATCACCCTTAATGTGACACCCTTAACCCGAGCACCACATTAATTACTTTATTAAGAGGAAAATAAAACGTTTAGTGAATTATCGATTACTTTCGGAAATACATATTTGTTGAAATTAATTCCATCCTTGATGTTTATAAAACTTTCTCCTTCAAGGATCAAATAACATAAATAAATGGAACGTAGTAAAGTAAGAGATACAGAACACCTTATATATATATATATATATATATATATATATATATATATATATATATATATACACACACACACATTAAACATAAGGCCTTCTTAGAGACAGGCCACTTGACAGAAACCTACACGAGTGAAAAGTCGATTTATACAGTGTGAGAGTTAAAAGTCAAACATACACTAACGGAATCAAACAGATTTAAAAAGTCCTAGGTCAAAAGAAACTACTGTTTTCAGAAAAGAGGAACAACTACCCTAACATCATCTCCAAAAAAACAAAGACAAGTCCTACAGCTGGTCGGATAGACTAATGGAATCCATTAGGGAGACCGTGATGGTCATCCCCACCCTTTGGAGGCATGTCTGGTGAAGACAGAACTCCTCCAACTCCCATATCAGGAGAATCATCATCATCATCACTAAGCGGATAGTACTGTGGGTCCTCCTCCATAACCTCAATAGGGTCCTCCTCAACTATCTCCTAAGGATCCTCCTCTACAGGTGAAGCTGGTGCTGCATCTGGTTGATGAGCTTCCGGTGGCTGATGGAGTACCAAGAGTCCCTAGGCTGCTAGGTGTTGCAAATAAGTATCCAATGGCGGCAATGAAATCTGGATAGTCTCAAAAGTGTCCGTCCTCCTCGAACTCCCTTCTGGAGCTTTCATCAAGCAATTCCACAGCTCCATGAGGGTATACCTTGATCAATTTAAATGGTCCAGACCACCTTGACTTCAATTTCCCAGGGCACAGTTTTAATCTGGAGTTGAACAAGAGCACTTGCATGCCTTCAACTAGTTCCCTGGGTTGGATTTTCTGATCATGCCATGCCTTGACTTTGCTCTTTTATGCTTCAGCATTTTCATAAGCAAAGAGCCTGAACTCTTCAAGTTCGTTCAGCTGCATCAGTTTTGCTTCTCCAACTGCTTGTGCATCAAAATTCAATTTCTTAATGGCTCGAATGCCTTGTGTTTCAGCTCTATTGGTAAATGGCAAGCCTTGTCATCAACCAATCTGTAACGAGACATGCCAATTGGAGTTTTGAAAGCAGTTCTGCAGGCCCAGAGAGCATCATCTAAATGTAAGGACCAATCCTTCCTTGAAGGATTCACCATTTTCTCAAGGATCCTTTTGATCTCTCTATTTGAGACTTCAGCTTGGCCACTAGTCTGAGGGTGGTAGGCAGTAGCTACCTTATGCTTCACCCCATATTTTGCAAGCAAATTGGCAAATAGCTTGTTGCAAAAATGAGAGCCTTCATCACTGATTATGGCTCGAGGAGTGCCAAACCTTGTAAAGATGTTCCTGTGCAAGAATTTGGTGACTACTTTGGCATCATTAGAGCCCAAAGCTACTACTTCTACCCATTTGGAGACATAATCCACTGCCACTAGGATGTAAGCATTTCCATAAGAGACAGGAAAGGGACCCATGAAATCTATTCCCCATGTGACACCCTTAACCCGAGCATCACATTAATTACTTTATTAAGCGGAAAATAAAACGTTTAGTGAATTATCGATTACTTTCGGAAATACATAATTGTTGAAATTAATTTCGCCCTTAATGTTTATAAAACTTTATCCTTCAAGGATCAAATAACATAAACAAATGGAACGTAGTAAAGTAAGAGATACAGAACACCATATATATATATATATATATATATTAGACATCAGGCCTTCTTAGAGACAGGCCACTTGACAGAAACTTATACGAGTGAAAAGTCGATTTATACAGTGGGAGAGTTAAAGGTCAAACATACACTAACGGGATCAAACAAATTTAAAAAGTCTTAGGTCAAAAGAAACTACTATTTTCAGAAAACAGGAACAACTACCCTAACATCATCACCTCAAAACAAAGACAAGTCCTACAGCTGGTCAGATAGAATAATGGAATCCATTAGGGAGACCGTGACGGTCATCCCCACCCCCTGGAGGCATGTATGGTGAAGACAAAACTCCTCCAACTCCCATATCAGGAGAATCGTCATCATCATCACTAAACGGATAGTACTGTGGGTCCTCCTCCATAACCTCAACAGGGTCCTCCTCAACCATCTCCTGAGGATCCTCCTCTACAGGTGAAGCTGGTGCTGCATCTGGTTGATGAGCTTCCGTAGGCTGATGGAGTACCAAGAGTCCCTGGGCTGCTAGGTTCTGCAAATAAGAATCCAACGGCGGTAATGTAATCTGGATAGTCTCAAAAGTGTCCGTCCTCCTCCTGGGTCCCTCTAAAACTGAGCCGTCGATCGTGCTAACAGGGCCCCTATACTCAGCCGTCTAGGCTCCCTGATGAAAAACCCATGCAGCCGGATCATGCGCATTATCAAAGATAATGGACCGTACCCTTGAGTGCGCTAGAGGCATGTTCGGATCCATCTATACTCAAGCAGATATAGGTACCATATAGGGAAAAGAAAATGCAAGGGTGAGATACCAATATATGGATGATTTATGACAACTACATGTACTATATACACACAAAAATAACATATATAAATAAACAGTTACATACAGCATAAGATTTTCAATATAACACAGTAACATCAATAATCATCGTTATTTAGAAAAAAAATTATGGCACTTCTATGATTTAACAATCTATCCTAATTCTCCGGAGGTCCCAACTCCATTTTAGAAAAATAGTGAGCTGATGAGGCTCGAATAGCCAACACATGGCACAACTTAATTCCCACAGCACTGTCCAACTCAAGGCACAATAATCAACACCAGTGGGTTCCAGAGCACACTGTCCTACGCAAGTCACAGCGAACAAGGCTCATGGAAATCATGGTACATCAAGGCACCATGGATACAATGTCGCATGAGATACCTTCCCCTTAAAGGTATTCAAACAAAACAAATTTGGGCACGTCTGCCAAATGCATGTAAAAACATTTTTGTTTTTGCTGTTTTTCTTTGTATTTCATTCTTACCTTTGTCGAGGCTCAAGGCTCACGACCATCCAAATATTTTCAACGTTTTACAACTTTTATTATCAACACAGGACATTAAAGTCCGAGTGTTCAATCACAACAGTCCTAAACCGATGCACCAGTCTTGGACGTTGTGGTGATAGAAAATAACTTTCACCTTTATACCACATTCACCACGTTTTAATACAACGTATGTAGGACACACAGTCCACAACAACGTATATAGGTCACACAGTCCACAACAACGTGACACGGATCATAGATCAACATGCTTAAAAACTCTGATATCCCGTCGTCTGGTTTACTAGGCTCACTTTTCAACGTTATTTTTCGTTCAGTGAAATCTAAATACAAAAAAAAATTCCGTAACTTATCCAAGTTATCGGATATTTTCTTTTAAATAAAGCCTTAAAAGAAAACTCCTTGTCTGAAATTCATTCTGAAAAGAAAACTCTAAGTTGTAGAAAATCTATCCCAAAAAAAAAAATTTATCTATTTTATTTTGAAAATTTTATTTTTCTAAGAACACTTGAAATTTTCTAATAAAATATTTTTGAAACTAAGAAGTCAATTTTGTTTTCTCTTCACGTTTTCTTTTCATCAAATATTTTTCGAAAATTGTTTATTCTTAGCGTCTAATCATTTAAATTTTTATTCAAATAAAATTTTCTTCTTCCAAAACATTTCTTCAAATGAGATGTTTATTTCTAATATTCTTCATATAGTTTTATTAATGCTTTTATATTGAGAATTTTAATTGAGCACTAACATTAGTTAGGTTTTCCATACAACAACCAAAGCATCATCATAATAAACATAACAAGTATCAACTAATTTAAATCTAACAACTTCAAACACATATTCATGAATATTCATCAAATCATAAAGCATATAATTATTCGAAATTAACCAGATCAACACATCAAAATTTTAGTTAAACATAACCAATCATCACATCAAAAATTCAAGCAACCACATACAAACACGCAAATACATATAGTTATCATAATTGAATATCCCTTAGGCTGTCTCCCCTTACCTTCGCTTGATGAATAAAAAGTCGTAGTTTTTCTTTGTTCTAAGATACGAACTTTTGTATCCTATTATGCTTGCAAATCTAAACAAAATTATATGTAAAATATAAGTTAAAAATTCATAAAATCATCCCATTCTCTCATGCATGCATTCGGCCCTACCATGATTTTGATGACAAAAATTTTGGATTTTCACAAGCTTTTGAATCAATGATCCTTAAGCATCATAGAGATAAAATAAAGATTTAAAACTTAGAAATAAATTTTAATCTCCTAACCTCATGTAAAAGTGATTTTCGGCCTACAAATAAAAGTGTGTAAAAATTTTGATTTTTAATTTTGTAGCTAAACGCATGTAAATAAATTGATATTTTAAGCAAACATCCTTCAAAAAAATTTGAACAAGGCTTCCTTAACTCTTCCAATAGAGTTTCGGCCTTCATGAAATTAAAATGCTAGGAACTTGATTTTTTTCAACTTCATAAACACATGCATGTAATTAAAATCATGACTTTACTCAAATGTTCTTCTAAAAGAATAAAACAAAATCTTTTCAAATTTCATATTTAAGGTTTGATTATGGTAAATCAAATAAAAACATCCTTTTTTTTCATGGTCTCAAAATGGATAAATTAAAGAACTTCAAGTCATGCATGTATGTTTTTCACTAAAAACACCAACTTGACATCACTTAAGGTTTCGGCTATATAAACACAAATAGGAGAGAAAACTTAATTTTCTTGATGAAGCTTAGAAGCCTAAAATTACATGCATTAAGGTTCTTGAGCCATGCATGTGAAAACAAGATGAAAACACTAGTTTTCCCACACATAGGGTTTTCGGCCACCCTTTAAAAATTGGCTTTGAAAAATTTTCTTGCAACATGCAAATGCATAAGATGATAGTTGAGATGAATATGAGTTAGTAGAAATTGATTTCATGCTAAAAAGATTTTCCTAGTCATTTTTCTTGAATTTTCTATGTTAAACTCATAAACATGAAACTTGAAAAAAATGAACATGCATGTGGAAAAAGATTAGAGATTTGAGAAGATGAGGTGTTATACTTTTGATGTGAGAAGAGAATGAACAAGTTTTGGCCTTCTAAAGAGCAAGATGTGAAGAACTTAGTGAGTTTTTGTAAGTAGAAGAAAAATGGTGAAAGAAATATAGTTTGGGAGCAATTCGGAAAATGGAGGAAATGGATCTTTAAGATGAAGAGGGTATTTATAGGAGAATGGGGGAGGGGGGCGCAGTTGATTGGGGAGATTCTAGATGGGTTTTTTTTTTATAAAAAAATTCAAAATTAAATTTTCATTTTTGCCATAAAATAATATATAACTTGTGTAAATGGCTAAAATGATGAAAAGCATCTAATGGAAACACTATTTACATCAATCTTTCAAGGGTTTTCTCATCAAGTCCTTTCAAAATTTGCACCAATGAAAATTGGACAAAATTTGTTTCGTTTCAGTTCCATTAATTTCCCGACGGTGAAAACTGATCGTATTTTCTAAACGGAAATTTACTCGGAATAATTAATTTTTGTAATAATTTTTTAAAAATCATGGGAATTATTGTAAATATTTAATCGTCTTTTGTATTAGTAAAGCTTTGCTGACAGCGAAAACGTATACCGTTTTCGTCTGAAATTTCAACCGGAAATTTAACTACAGTTTTCTAAAATAAAATAAGCAATGAGAATAATTTTTTTTATTTATCAAAATATTTATCTCTAATTTAAATTAATAAACAAACACAAACATACATAAGCACAGGTTATTAAGAAACAGAAAAAATCAATCAATTCAATCTCCAAAATAGTGTTGAGTGATATTTCTTGTCTATTGGAAATATTTCCTACCTTCTGACATCTATCACAATTCTTGGCATATTCTTGTGCATCTCTGAACAAAGTGGGCCTGAAATACCCTAATTGCATGACATTTGCAGCAGTTCTGTTCCCTAAGTGACCACCATAAGGGGCTGCATGGCAATCACTCAAGATGTCTTTCATTTCTTCTTCAGTAACACATCTCCTCATGATCTGGTCTTGACATATTTTGTACAAAAAGGGTTCATCCCAATAAAAATGTTTAGCTTGGTGTAGAAATCTCTTTTTCTGTTGAGAATTCATTTCTAGTGGAATTACCCCACTTACCAGAAGATTCACCATGTCAGCGTACCAGGGTGTGATGCAGTATCTTCTATCATCGGCAGGTGTTCATCAGAAAAATTTTCTTTGATTTCTCTTTGAGATTTGGCTTCTTCTCCCTCAACAATTCTGGAGAGATGATCAGCTACTTATTTTCAATACCTTTCTTGTCCTTAATCTCCAAATCAAATTCTTGGAGTAACAAAACCTATCTAATCAACCTTGGCTTTGCATCCTTCTTATCCATGAGGTACTTGATAGCTGCATGATTAGTGTACACCACGACTTTAGCACCTACCAGATAAGATCTGAATTTGTCAAAAGCAAACACAACTGCCAAAAGCTCTTTTTCTGTAGTGGTGTAGTTGACTTGAGCATCAATGAGGGTTTTACTGGCATAGTAGATAGTGTGGAAGATTTTGTTGTGCCTTTGACCTAGCACAACTCCCATTGGAAAGTCACTTGTATCACACATCAATTCAAATGGCTTTTCCCAATCTGGGGATACTATAACTGGTGCAGTGATTAGAGCTTTCTTCAAAGTTTCAAAAGCTTATAAGCATTCATCTGTGAAGTCAAATGCAATATCATGCTCCAGTAATTTATACAGCGGTTTGGATATCTTGTAAAAATCTTTGATGAATCTTCTATAGAAACCAAAGCATGGTCCGAGAAACTCCCGATGCCTTTTAATGTAATTAGGTGGGGAAAGTTTTTCAATTACCTTAATTTTTGCTTTATCCACTTCTAATCCTTTCTTCAACACTTTATGGCCTAGTACAATGCCTTCCATGACCATGAAGTGACACGTCTCCCTATTCAAAACTAAGCTGGTCTCTTCACATCTGTCCAGCACCTTCTCCAGGTTGTCTAAGCATCCCATGAATGAGTCCCCAAATACTGAAAAGTCATCCATGAAAACCTCCATACTTTTCTCAATGAAGTCAGAGAAAATGGTCATCATGCATCACTACATGATGGGGTAGACAATCCCTGACATCAAAATCTTCCAAAGGGCATTCTCCTGAAAGCAAATGTACCATATGGACAAGTGAAGGTGGTCTTCTGCTGATCTTCTGGTGTTACTGCTATCTGATTGTAGCCTGAATAGCCATCTAGGAAGCAATAAAATTCTCTCCGAAACAACCTATCAAGCATCTGATCAATGAATGGTAGTGGAAAATGATCCTTCCTTGTGACCTTTCTTCAGCTTCCTGTAATCCATGCAGATTCTCCACCCTATGACTGTTCTTGTGTGAATAAGTTCATTCTTCTCATTCTTGACCACAGTGACTCCACCTTTCTTTGGAACACACTGCACAGGGCTAACCCATACACTGTCCGAAATGGGGTAGACAATCCCTGCATCAAGCCATTTAATAATTTCTTTCTTCACCACTTCTTTCATTATTGGGTTCAGTATTCTCTGACCTTCAAGGCTATTCTTGGAATTTTCTTCTAAGTGAATTATATGCAAGCAAAGACTAGGACCAATACCTCTGATATCTGCCATTTGCCATCCAATAGCCTTCTTGTGCGTCTTCAAAACTGAAAGGAGACTATCTTCTTGGGCAGACACAAGGAAATAAGATATAATGATTGGAAGGGTTTCCTGTTCTCCTAGATAAGCATATTTCAAACGAGTGGGCAGCTGCTTCAGTTCAAGAGCGGGAGGTCTTTCAATGGAAGGAATATTCTATTTGAAGGTACCATCAGTCAATTCCAAGGACTCGTATCTTCTGATCCAAGATATGTGTGCCATTTTCTCTTCAGCTAGAATCTTCAGCTCTTCATTCCCAGAATCAGTTTCATCACCAGTTTCAGATTCTGTTTCTAAACATTGCCTTACTGGTAGAAGTTGGTCTTGCACAAGGGATTCAATGTTAGTAATAGCAGAACAACTCTCCATTTCTTCATCAGGATATTGCAAAGCATTAAAGGCATTAAAAGTGACTTGCTGATCATTAGCCCTCATAGTAAGTTCTCCTTTCTGGACATCTATCAATGTTCATCCTATTGCAAGAAAAGATCTTCCAAGTATGATGGAGAATTCTTTGTCAACTTCAAAATCAAGAATAATGAAATCAACAAGGAAAACAAACTTGTCCACTCCGATTAACACATCATCAATCTTTCCTTCAGGGTAGGCAATGGATCTGTCAGCCAATTGCAGAGTTACTGTAGTTGGCCTTGCTTCACCAATTCCCAATTGCCTGAAAATGGACATTGGCATCAGGTTGATACTGGTTCCAAGGTCACACAAAGCCTTTCCACAGTAAGCATTCCCTATGGAACAGGGAATTGTGAAACTGCCTGGGTCCTTCATTTTCTGAGATACTTTTTTTTGCAGCATCAAACTACATTCCTTTGTCATAGCCATTATTTCAAATTCTCCAACCTCTTCTTCTTTGTGAGAATATCCTTCATAAACTTGGTGTAATTGGGCATTTGTTGCAGGGCTTCAACCTGGGGGATGTTGATGTGCAGCTGCTTCAAAATTTCCAAAAATTTATTGAATTGCTTCTCTTGAGCTGCTTTCTTCAACCTTTGTGGAAAAGGAGGAGGAGGCCTCTCTGGAATCAGCTTAGGCTCGGTCCACTTAGGATTGACTCGCACTGTATCTTCAGGCAGTGGAACCGAGTCATGCTTAGAAATTTGTTTCAGCTTGTTCAGCTGTCTTTGTTCCCTGCTGCTTAGGTGCTACAGCATCCTATAGCTCTTTTACACTTCTTAAGTTTATGGCTTTAACCTGCTCCTTCCCTTTATCATTTGAGGATGATGGAGACTCTGTGGAAGTAGGTAAGGTGCCAGCAAGTCTGTTAGTCAATGCAGTGGCCAACTGACCTACTTGATTCTCCAAGTTTCTTACAACAGCTCCTTGATTTTGGATTTGAGCCTTAGTTTCAGTCATGAAAGCTTTCAACATAGCTTCCAAAGATGACTCTTTTGCAGGGGCTTGGTTCTACTGTTGCTGGCTGTTCTGTCCCTGTTGTTGGTATTGTTGTGGGGCATTTCCAGCTGAGGAATTCACTGTGTTGTTGTAATTTCCATAGTTGAAATTCGGATGTTGCTTCCAACCAGGGCTGTAAGTGTTGGAATATGTAGTATTCCCTCTATTTCCCACATAATTCACTGATATTGGGTTGTTGGGACACTCTTCAAACAGATGCTCCCCTCCACAGAAAACACAGGAAGTAGAACTCACTTGAGCCACCACAGGTTCAGCCATAACAGGTTCCTTACTTGCGTTGGTAGCAGTCAGATTTTTCAGCATATTAGTGATGGAGGCAAGTTGAACAGATAAGGCATTTGCTTCCTTCACTTCAAGCACTCCAGTAGGGGTTTTAGCAGAGTTGGCCCTCACAGTTGGCCATTGATAGCTATTAGCAGCTATGCTCTCAATCAATGCATAAGCTTTATTGTATGATTTTGTCAAGAATGTACCTCCAGATGAAGCATCTAACATTAATCTTGAGGGAGGCAGCAGTCCATTGTAGAATGTCTCCATTTTGATGCATACAGGAATGCTATGATGAGGACATCTTCTCAAAAGATCCTTGAACCTCTCCCACGATTCATACAGTGATTCATCATCATTCTGCCCGAAGGAGGTTATATCACTTCTCATTCTTGCATTTTTAGTAGGAGGAAAGTACTTAGTCAAGAACTTTTCATCTAGGTCATTCCACGAAGTAATGGAGTTGGATTCCAAAGAGTTCAGCCAAGTCTTGGCTCTGTCCCTCAGAGAATAAGGAAAGAGCCTTAACCTGAAAGCATCATCACTTACTCCAAGAATCTTGAAATTGCTGGCCATTTCCAGAAATTGCCTCAGATGCAAGTGTGGATCTTCAGTACGGTCACCACTGAACTGCCCCACAGTTTGCAGCATTTGGAATATCATTGGTGTGAACTCAAACTGCTGGGTAGTTATTTCTGGTCTCACAATCCCAGTGCTCATGGTTTGGGGATCAAAGACAACATAGTCCCTGATGGACCTCTCCTTATCATTTGCCATTTCAATCATACTAGACTGCTCCTCATCATTCAAGAAAAAGTCAGCCATGAGGCCAAGATCTGATTGTTGAACTTGAGCTCTTTGTGCTTTGGTTATCTTTCTTAGCCTCTTTGTTGTTTTCTCAATCTCCAAGTCAAGTTGGAATTCGGGTGTACCCTTGCTGCGCATACAGATTCAGTACCCGTTACCGAGCAAGGCACACAACACTTTTCAGTACTAGCTAAATAGAAAAGTTAAACTAAGAATTCAAATATTCAACACCATTGTCAATCCCCGGTAACAACGCCAAAAACTTGTTGCCATATTTTGTGAATATGCATAGAGTGTGCAAGTGAACACAGTCTTACAAGTAATAAAGTGTGAATAAAGATCATTCCCACAAGGATTTAAATAAGTTGAATACAAATTCTATTTTTAACTTCTCTAGATAGCTCAATAAAAGAAGGATTGTTTTTGACAATAAGGTCAAAAAAAGTAAATCAGTCTCCGACAGTAATTATAAATTGCAAGGCAATAAAGTAATAAAATAAGGTTTTCAAATGAGATAGATAATAGCTAGGAAAACTAATCCTTTATAATTTTAATTGTAAAGTAACTTATACTTCAGGATGCTACAATATTTAATAAGCGAATGTCGATAGCATTAAAAAAAAAACGTATATAGTACCCACTGGTTTTAATGTTTTAGCGTTATAACTTATCTGTCAGTAGCTTCCAACAATAAAACAACTCAGAAGTCAGAACCCATAACTCTCAACCCAACCTTTGTTGTGCACATCAGTTATAAGACTTGACTATCCTGTCACCTTTGGCTCTTTAGCTTACCTTTTTGTTCTCACTCTCTCTATCTTCATTCAATTTCTCCTCCTTCATTCTCCTTGTACTCTCTTCTCTGTATACATATATTCTCTGTCTGCTTTACCTTCATTCTTGTTGATTCTTGTTTCTTTTTCTCTCTTTTGTCCTTCATATGATCATGACCAACAACAACAACAGTAACGACAGCTTCTTCTTCAGAAAAGAGAAGCTGGTGGTGGAAGTGTTGGAAGCCAACAACCTCATGCCCAAAGATGGCGAGGGCTCATCCTCACCCTTTGTTGAAGTTGAGTTTGAGAACCAAAGGCAAAGAACCCAAGTCAAATACAAGGACTTGAACCCCATTTGGAATGAAAAGCTAGTTTTTCATGTCAAGGATGTTGCAGACCTTCCTTACAGAACCATAGAGATCAACGTGTTCAATGAGAGAAGGTCGGGGAATAGCAGGAACTTCCTTGGCAAAGTGAGAGTTTCTGGGACCACCATTGCCAAAGAAGGTGAAGAAGCTGTTCAAAGGTATGAACTTGATAAAAGAAGCCTTTTTTCTCATATAAGAGGTGAGATAAGCTTCAAGCTTTATCTCACAACAAGAGAAGATGTTAATGTTAATGTTAAGGCCAATGGAATAGTAGGTTCTGTTTCTTCTTCTGTGTCTTCTTCTGCTTCTGTTGCTGTTGCTCCTACACCTTCTGGGTTTTCAAAGAAGAACAAGAAGTTACAAGGGCCTCACTCAGCTATGGCTTCACAACAGCAGATAATGCAGGAGAATATGAACAAGCAAATGCAGAAGATTCAGAATTACTCAAAGGGTATGGATCCAAACCTATGTGAGAACAAGCCTATCGTCATCACAAATGGCCTTAGTGCTGCTATGTCACCAGTGGTTGCTGGTCCCAGAGTTGGAATTGCTGCAGGTCCTGGTGGTGGTGGTGGTGGTGGACTTAATCTATACCCAAGTGGGAACACTGAGTTCTCACTTAAGGAAACAAGGCCTCAACTTGGAGGTGAGTCCTTGAAGAAGGATAAGACCAGCTCAACCTATGATCTTGTGGAGCAGATGCAGTATCTGTATGTTAGAGTTGCGAAAGCTAGGGACTTGGCACTGTTTGGTGGGGTCGAGTTGGTTGCTGAAGTGAAACTTGGGAATTATAGAGGAATCACAAAGAGGGCTACCTTGAGTAATGCTGAATGGGATCAAGTCTTTGCATTTTCTAAAGATTGCATTCAGTCATCAGCTGTGGAAGTCTTTGTCAAAGAGAGCAACAAAGAAGAGTACATGGGTAGGGTTTGGTTTGATTTGAGTGAAGTTCCAAGTAGAGTACCACCTGATAGTCAATTAGCACCACAGTGGTACAGAATGGAGGACAAGAAGGGTGACAAGGCAAAAACTGGGGAGATGATGTTGTCTATTTGGTTTGGTACTCAGGCTGATGAGGCCTTTGCAGAAGCATGGCATTCCAAGTCTGCAAATGTGCATCTTGATGGGCTAAGTTCCATTAAGTCAAAGGTTTACCTTTCCCCAAAACTATGGTACCTGAGAGTTTCAGTCATTGAAGCACAAGACATCATACCAGGGGACAAAGGGTCTGTGATGGTGAGGTTCCCTGAGCTCTCAGCTAAAGTTCAAGTGGGAAACCAAGTTCTGAGGACTAGAATTGCTGCTCCAAGTGCCACCAGGAGCTTCTCCAACCCTTACTGGAATGAAGAGTTGTTGTTTGTGGTTGCTGAGCCTTTTGAAGATTACTTGTTGGTTTCGGTCGAGGATCGAGTTGGACCGGGGAGAGATGATGTTGTGGCCAGGGTGCTTCTTCCAGTGGCCACAATAGAGAGGCGTGCTGATGATAAACCATCGACTTCAAGGTGGTTTAACCTTGACAGCCACTTTGGCAATGCAGCTGATAATAGTAACAAGCTGATTACAAGGTTTGGTTCTCGGATTCACCTAAGAGCTTCTCTTGATGGAGGGTACCATGTGCTTGATGAGGCCACAATGTATAGCAGTGATGTTAGGCCTACTGACAAGAGGCTGTGGAAGCCTCACATTGGTGTGCTTGAGATGGGAATCTTAGGTGCCACAGGGCTTATGCCAGTGAAGATCAAAGACGGCAAAGGAGGCTCAACTGATCCCTATTGTGTTGCTAAGTATGGCCAGAAATGGATTCGAACTCGCACTGTGGTTGATAACTTGTCACCAAAGTGGAATGAGCAATACACTTGGGAAGTTCACGATCCTTGTACTGTTGTGAGTGTTGGGGTTTTTGACAATTGTAGGATTGATAAGAAAACTACAGCCAATGCCGGTGCTCGCGATTCCAGGATAGGGAAAGTTAGGATCAGATTGTCCACACTTGAAACTGATAGAGTTTACACTCACTCCTACCCTTTGTTGATGCTTCATCCATCTGGGGTCAAGAAAATGGGGGAGCTTCATTTGGCTGTGAGGTTCTCATGTGCCAATGTGGCTAACATGCTGCATATGTACACAATGCCATTGCTGCCCAAGATGCATTATGTGCACCCCTTGAGTGTGAACCAACTAGACAGCTTGAGATACCAGGCCATGAATGTGGTGGCATCAAGGCTTAGCAGAGCAGAACCACCATTAGGCAGAGAGGTAGTAGAGTACATGCTTGACCATGATTCACATATGTGGAGCATGAGGAGGAGCAAAGCTAACTTCTTCAGGCTAATGAATGTTCTATCAAGCATTGTTGCCATGGGAAGGTGGCTGGAAGCGATCCGCAATTGGCAGAAGCCAGTGTATTCAGCATTGTTCTTGATCATTTTTCTCACATTGGTGATGCTTCCCGAGTTCATTACCCCCACCATTTTGGTCTACATGGCATTTGTGGGGCTTTGGCGCTATAGGTCTCGGTCGCGCCACCCTCCTCATATGGATACAAGGCTTTCACATGCTGAAAGTGTTTTCCCTGATGAACTAGATGAGGAGTTTGATTCTTTCCCTACAAGCCGCAGTGCTGATGTTGTTAGGATGAGGTATGATAGGTTGAGGAGTGTGGCAGGGAGGATTCAAACTGTGGTGGGAGATATGGCAACACAAGGTGAAAGGTTCCAAGCACTGTTGAGTTGGAGAGATCCACGAGCTACTTTCTTGTTTGTGGTGTTGTGCTTGGTTGCTATTGTTGGTTTCTATGCTGTGCCTATTCGGGTTGTGGTGGCTTTGTTGGGATTGTACTCAATGAGGCCACCAAGGTTCAGAAGCAAATTGCCATCTCGAGCTCTTAGCTTCTTCAGAAGATTGCCAACTAAGGCTGATAGTTTGCTGTAAAAGGTTTAGCTTAGTGTTGTTTGAAGGTATTGATTATGGATTCCTGAACATACAAGGTTTAGTGATTATTAGTATTTTGTAGAATTTCCAGCAATGTATGTAGTTATGTTATTTGGCTAGGATGGAAAATGGTGTTTATTTAAGCAACTTTTCAGTCAGTTTGAGTCAGCAAGTTTTGTCATTTTTCATATTTCCAACTTCCGAAAAAAGATAATATGATATAGTAAGCTTAAACTAAACATAGAAGTGATTGAGTTGGTAGCAAAAAGGAACAAAAATATCTTTAACTTTCATTTTTGTTGTTTAGGAAAACACGAAGACTACCTTTATTTATGGTAGAGGTGATTAATATTTATAAAGTATAATGTAAAATGTGAATAGCCAAAATGGTTTGGGAAGCAAACCTTCGGGGTACTCATAGTGGCTAGTGGGTCTGAATTGATGACCCAAAACTCATCTACGGAAAGGATACGAAGTGGTTTGGGCAATGGGCAGTGGTGTGTTATTGTTATGAATCCAACCAAGTAGGGTAATAGGTTGGTGGTTTTTTTTGACAAAATGGGCGTTTTGGTGAAATCCAAAGGTTAGATTGTCTTTGAAGTATATCTTTATTAACAATGTTGTAAATTAAAATGCTAATGATAGGTACAATGAAAGTTTTATTCTTTTCAACAATTATTAAAGTTAAAAATTATTATCTTTTTAGTTACTTCAAAATTGAAATGATTTGAATGAGTTAAGTAAATGAAAATGAAAAATTGAAATCGTAGTGACAAATGACTACTCTTGCTATGCCCAAAAAATGATTTTAGGAAAAATAAAGAGTCTATACAATATCTGATATAGAATTACTGCAAACCAAAATAAAGTATTCGTATTGTCTCATACTATTTTAATGAACTTACAAGTCATCTATCCATATAGCTAAACCAAATCAAGGTTTAATATTGTTTCCAAAAGTAATAAAATGTTCAATAGTCAGGACCATACGCTCAACAAAGAACAAAACCAATTCAGTAAAAACAGAATAGTGCCTTTTACACATCCTGAGGCATGAGTATAAAGCTATCATATGATTTCACTATAATCCATGATGGGAACTCAATTGAAAGCAAAGGCAAAAACTTCAAACACAACGTCCACCTCCACCCTCACTTCAACTACGATAAATCAAAGATCTAGAAGACAATATTTTTAAGCAGAGACTAACTGTCCAAGATCATTAACTCTACTGAACAATTCAATCGAATAGCCCACTGAAAACAACTCTTTATATTGCCCAAAGTCACGACCGCTTACTGCATAAAGGATGCTAAACGTGGGTCTGCACGATAAGGAAGACCACTTCTTGCTCCAAAATCTCTGCACTTGGCAGCTGCCTGAAATTGGCATGAAAATGCATAAGCCTCTTGTAGCTAAGCTAAGCCATCCCCCCAACAGGTACAATACATGAACAATTTCCTAATTGAAGTACAAAATAAGGCATGCCCTTTTTTCCTCAATGCATTGCTACTTGAGTACAAGACCACATACCACAGTAGCAGAAAAGGATAGCATTGTCTCTGGTGAAAATTTGGCACAGATAGCTGAAAGCAAATAAAGGACAGAACAGATCTCATCCATATATTCACATAGGAAAACAACAAAGAAGATGGTGATCATGAAGCTCAAACACAAGACAGTAAAAGGCTTTTCGAAAGCCACGTAATTTGATATCATAGCCTTTCAAAGGCCATAGGGAAAAGATAGAACATGGTACATTACCATAGAGAACTGCACCAATAAATGCATCGCCAGCACCAGTGGTATCGATAAGCTCTGATGGTGGAATACTCTCAGCCGTTCCAATGTACAACTTCCCACTAACTGTTCCTGTTCCTTCTGCCTTCAATTTTGCCACTGACTGGGTGGATGAAAGGGAAAAGATATAACTAAAACGTTGATCCAAAACCCAAATAAGCATGTAAAATTTTAAAAAATACAATCCCTGCACCAAGAACTTCATATATCCAAGCCAATCAGCACATCAATGTGAATACCTAAAACTTGTTTTTATTTGTTTTGTTTTTTTCACTCTATAGCATTTAAGTATGTCATCAGATCATACAATTGACTATTTTTTGGCTTAGAATACATATACATATAAGACAAGGTTAAGTCAAACAGTTGCATTTCTAACTAATTAAAAGATTAGAACACAGAGATATGGAAGTGAGTTATAAATGCAAGTTGTTGAAAAACTGCCTTAAATGTTAAATCCCTTTGAGGCCCTGCGAAATTGACAAATTCCTTTTGTAAGGATGATTCATTCAGATTGACATGAAAATCCAATCACATTGCATAGCAAGAATCCATGGTGTACATTTGAAAGAGACTGGTCAGCCTGTATCTTTTTTTCTCTTTAAAAAAAAAACAAACAATATGGGACTTATGAATGTCCAAAGAACACACACGTGTGCTTGCTTCAAGCATCATATACAGCATTTCCTGAGTTAATTTTGCAAAATTGAGGTTCGCTCCAGTAATAAAATAGTGGATCAAATGGACAATCGTCAAATTAAAAAAAAGGGTAGAGGTAGGCTTTAGAAAACATTAGGAGAAGCCATTACAGAAGACCTTGCTCTAAATGGTTTTACTAAAAATTGGGTGGTTGATATATTATAGCCCAATAAGGTCAATTGATTTAAGTAGCCTACCCCACCTAGCGGGATAAGGCTTGTTGAGCTACAGTAATATCAAAACAGAGAGAAAAGAGTTTCTGGGTTTCATTGACATTACTGATGATATACAGGTCGGAACGGATACACACTCATTCTTCCTCATCTCCAGTGATTCCACTAAGTTGTCTACATCCACTTCTTCTGTGGAAGGACCTGCTGCCAGAAAATGCATAATAAATGAAGAAACTGTTTACATTAAAAGTAAATACAACATACAATGACTATAACCACAAACATCAATATGTACCATCAACACTTCTCTCAAGCATTATGCAACCATCTTTTCCTAGAGTTACAATCACAAATTTGATGTTGGGCAACCTTAACAGTATAGAAACAAGTGCTTGTGGAATAGTTGATGCCTCTGTCCATGCCTGTCAGCAGAGAAAGATACATCATCTGTTTATTGATACTTAAAAGAACTTCAACCCCACAGAATAGAGTAAAACTAAGGTTCGGTAAAATAGACAGACATATTTATATGAAATTAAAAAGGATATAGCAACCAGAAAAAGAAATTGATATATACCACTGGCATCACAAAAGAATGATCCCCTTCCCATCACAAAAAAGAATACATAAGCTTATAGATGACTGAAATAACATATACAAGTACTGAAGTAGACATTTCAATTTTAGTAGGCCACAAAAAAGTAGTACTTTCCTCTGGTGCTAAGTCAGCTACATTTTACTCGGTAAGTAATACAAATATTAGTTGACTGATAGTAAAGAAAAGTAGACTGTTAAAATCAATTCAACATTTCTGCACATGACAACAAGGTTGATGAGAGAACTCTAGAATTATACATTTCTTACGAAAGCACTTTCAGAGAAAACAATGCACTTGCCTTCGGAAACTTTGCTGAGCAGACGACATAATCAGCTGATTTTAGGAGATTGTCCAACCCTTCTCTCGGCCTTTCTGCATCGATTAAGATGGGTATATTCTTCCTAACTGCCTGCGCTGGAAAATTAAAAGATTTTGTTTACTTCCCTTCAGATGAAACTCTCTTCTCCCATCCCCATCTTCCTTTACCAGTAGAAGAAAACAAAAGAATAAAAAATAAAGGAATAAAAGACACTCAGTGAAGTTACATAAAGTTACTTGTTGCATTCACAGAGCTAGTAAAAAAATCCGCATGTAGGATACACAATGGTTAAAGAAAATGAATGAACATTAGGATGAGCAATAGAAAACAACAAAAGAAAAAACTAGTTTGATTTTACAGATTGATGGAGTTGCAATATCCATTATGCCTAGCAAATTATATTTTTTGAAATGTTATCACTGTCTCAAACTTCCCCTTATTGTATACAAGTTTATACTTCTTTGATAAACTTCTGCATGCTTCTACTTCTATTTTGTTTATAGAAGTTTCAACTTCTCAATATGACTAGGCCCTTAGAGTTTGCATCAGAATTGCAAGCAAATTATATAGGTAATAACCTCTTGGGCAACGACTTGAGCAGTTTCATATAACCTCCCATCGAAATAAACAATTGTTGCTCCATCCAATGCAGATAACAAGCTTGACTCTGGAAGATCATCTGGTATCATTGGAGGATATCCCGGGGTATGTATACAAGTACGAGTTTTCCTGAAAAAATACACTAGAATGAGTCAAATTATGATTAAAATTTTCAACAGTCTCACTGACAGCAAATGCTTGAAGATCTTAATATCATTATGAATAATGACAGTATAATGTTTTTTATTATCATTATCAATGTACAATTTCTCCTTTTCATTCATGCATTGACTGCTGGTTGAAACAAGTCTCAGGTATTGTCTAGTGTCCAAAGATGATTAACACAAGAAAATGGAAACATAGCAAGAGACAAAAAATAGATATGTGAGTGTAAGTGCAAAGTTTGCAGTTTCAGTTCATTTCATTTTTCTTCTTCAAGGAAAATAGAAAGACAACACTATCTACCGTGTTATGTTCAAAACCATGCAGATGACAGTGACCAGAATCTCAACTAGATCCACCGAACTCATGTTTTTTTTTTCTTTCTTTTCTTTTGGAATTCAGATTATAAAATATTTAGTGGAAAAATGCAAGATTGTGAAACCAGATGAAACAACAAGTCAATGGCCATTACGTTTGATTGTCCACGATAATATAGGTAAATGGTGAAGTTCCCTCCTTAGATACCTGCAGATAACAAGGGACACAATCTCAAAAAAGAAAAAGAAAAGTGTTAAAAAATAGTGAAGGTGTAATTAGGACTTTCAATTGTCTATTCACAATCCCCACTAACTTCTTTTAATTGCAATCTCCAAATTACCCTCAACAAAAAAAAGTATCCAAGACTTCCATAATTAATCATATTTCTATTGTATATTCACATTTAAATTAGGACAAGTCAGGAAATTAAAATTATAAGTAGTTGGGTAGTGTGAACAGAACATTACAAGTGGCAATAGCATAATGGGGGAAATTCTAATATTACCCATACACTAAAAAGAAATAGCTACAAATTTAAATCTTACGACACATGCAAAGAAGTCATAATTGAAGCTTGATAAATATTAATAACAGAACAGTAATAAAAAATTACCACAATAAAGGATGTATCTACACCATCAGCCCGTAGTTCATCTAATATGCCTCTGCCTTGACTATCATCTGCAACCTAATGGTTACCAAACAGGTTCAGAACATTTCAACCAATCATAAATTGGCACATCATTAAAAATATTTGATTCTTATCTTAACAACTACCTTAAAATAAAAGTGACAGAATGAATTGTGATTTGGTTGACAGTGTATCAAAATTAGACTTTTTTTTGTTTAATTAAAAAAAAGAAATAACCTTGGAGATGATCCTTGGGCCGAGGCCCAAGCGAGCAGCACAGGTTAAAGCATTGCCTGCATTGCCACCTCCTTGAATCTGAGAAAATAACGCAAAAAATTAGGGTTTGTTTGAGCTGAGCACACAGTTATTATTATTATTCAGAGAAATTGATGAATTGATGAGAGTACCTTCAAGTTGGTGGTTCTAATTTTGTCATCTGGATTAGGATAAGAGGCAACCGCAGCTAAGAAATCAACGGAGACCGATCCACACCCAACCTACACACACACGCATATACATACATATAGATAAAGCTTCCAATGGAAATGGAATCGAAAAATAAAAAGAGAACTCACAACAATGGAGTTTTGAGGAAGGGAATAATCGTTGGATTTGGAGGAGTTGTTGGCCCTGAAACGCGTCGTCGTTGACTGAAACTACAAAAATGGAAAACAGTTAGTTAGTTAGTGTAAGTGTAATGAAAAGAGGGTTTAGAAAGAAAATGCGTAGCGTAGAGGTAGGGTTACATTGTGATTGAGAGAGTTGAATAATGAGAAGGTTGAAGAAGAAGAAGAAGCAGTGGAGAGGTTCCACATGGTTGTTGGTTGATTAGTGAGTGGATAATGAGTGCCGCCACATTGCCTTCTTAGCTTAGCTATTATCATTCTTCATCATCCTTGCCAACAACTCATTTCCACCTCTTGTTTCCTTCAATTTCAGCATAATAACAAAATCATTTATTTTTGGTGTTTTTTTGGAGAGTAAATCGTCAATTTTGCCCTTGAAACCCCAGCAAAATGTTATTCAATTTGATCCCTTTGTCAGGATCTGTTTTCTTCAAATGAGAGGTGCGAAATGATTTTAATTAGATATTGTGTTTGATTGGAAGGAGAGAAGAAGAGGGGAATTAACACTTCCATAAGGAGGGTGAAAGAGATTTTAAAACAAATTTACTCTTAAATCTTTGTAATTATTTATTTCAAAATAAATAAGTAGAGATATTTTAGTCCATATATATGAAATATTTTAAAATCCTCCGTCTCCCCCTCTTCTCTCCAAATCCTTCGTCATTGGAGAACCAAAACTCACTTAAAGAGGATTTTACTCCCCTCCAAAAATTAAACCAAACATAAAAGTTTTAAAAAAAACCCTATCCTCCAACCAAACATAACCTTAACCCTAGTCTATTAATATCATTAATGTGATGGCACTCGTATAAGCATCCACGTGGCCTCCACCTAGCATAATGTAATTTCAGGGACCAAACCTATACCATCTTCCCTCTTCCTCTCTCCTTCTTCTTCTCTAGAAGACCACCTCCCCACTTTCTTCTCCCTGTTCTCCTTCTTATCCTTCCCCTCCTCCCTTTTACAATTTTACAATCAAATTAAGTTTAAGAAAAGGGTTTCAACACCTATACCTATGTGGGTAATCACTGTCTCAATCTGTACTCCGTGTTTTACCAAGTTGATGACGCCTTGAAGGTGTTTGATTATATTACTCATAATAATTCCACTTCCTGGAGCATTTTCTTAAAAGGGTTGCTCAAAAGTGGCCACCTTGGAAAGGCATGTCACTTGTTTGATGCAATGCCTGTTAAAGATGTAGTTAGTTGGAACTCAATGCCACTATGGGACTTCCAACATTCACACCCCAACACACTTAGCTACAAGAAATTGTGCTACAAACCAACGAAAACCCATTTTGCAGAAACACCAAAACTGAGTGAAGCAAGCAAATAAAGCTTGGTTTATTTGATGAATAAACTTGAAGGTTTGTGAATAGACACACGGTCATGATCTTGCTTTTCCCAATACAACATAAATCACAACGATATTGTTGTCTCTATGCTCCAAGACAACAACCATACATAATTATCTCAGGCTGAGAATGCCAACTACGGTTGTCTTTTATGTGACTGAGTCCATGAAAAAAAAAAGACGGGGGAAAATAAACATTTTTTTAATAAAAAAAAGGTAATGAAAAGGAAAAGCAACTAACCCACACAGAAGAAAACTATTACAAACCAAAATTAGTTAAGATGATGCAAAATCAAATCTAAAAAAACTATCCAGTACTTGAACGGTTACACAAGAAGAACCCAGAGAAGGGTCAAATCCACTGTTATGGAGTTTCACCAAAAGAAAAGGAAATCAAACACAACAAACCATTAAATTTAACAATGTGAGGGAGTACATACTATATACAAACAGATTTTTTTTTAAAAATAAATAAATTAATTTGATTGTAAAATTGTACCCGGGGCGGGGGGAGGAAAGGGAAAGAGAGAAATGAGTATCGATTTGGTTCGTGAAACTGCATTGTGTGACGTGGAGGTCGCATGGACGTTTACATGGGTGTCATCTAGGCACTTAACGTGCCACATCAGCCCATGTTAATAGTGTTTGGGTTAATGGAGAGACCAAAAATTGAATAACTGTCAGGACCCAACTTAGACGTTCCTGACCGGCCAGAATAAGACCCTGATGTCTCATTCCCAAGGCCTATCAAACACGTATAAGTCACATCACAGCAAAGGTAATTATATAGTACCAACATAAATATCAGAGTAAATGATTATTCCAAATAACAAGCCAAGGTGGCCTTGAGTCTACATCCGGAGTTTAAACAAAAAAAGAAATAGTTCCAAAAATTCAAACAAGTGAAGAGGTATCTCATATGACTAAGAAATAACCCAAGCGGCAGCAACTGCCCACACTACTTATGTGCATGGGCTCCCTGAGATGGATCCCCTCGTGGAGTACCTGAAGCTGAACAAAAAAAAGGGTGGGGTGAGTCCCAGAACTCAGTGAGGGTATACAAACGCAATAAGATATATCAAATATATATAAATATATATACACATGTCGTGTCATACTTTATAACGTACTCAAACCATATCATCATTGCAGCTCTTAAGTTGTATTACAATCATTTAGCCATTGAGTAAGATGCTTGTTTTCCATTTGGAGTTCTTCACTAAAGTCTCTCACTCCGACGACCACATTTATACCCCGGTCAGATCCGCTGACCGGCAAGTGACCTCGGTCACTGCATAACTACCCTCCAAACTCCGGGGGTTCTTTCACTAGAGTCCCCTTCTCCGGCAGTCACATTTATATACCGGTCGAGTCCGCTGACTGGTCGGATATAGCAAGTCTTACTCAATGTGGTAAATGATCACAAAAAAAAAAAAAACAATTCACAAACCATAATCATGTCCTTCGAATCCATCGCAATCAAAAGGATCATTAAACATAGAATCAACATGTATTTTTCATACATCTACTAATTACATAATAATTCATTTACACTTTGATTTGTCATTTCCAGTACCATAAATACACACACACATATATATATATATATATATATATATATATATATATATATAATCTAATATAATACATCTATCTAGTACAATCTGTGAACCAATTTAAAATTCATGTTACAGTAGCTATGTAAGGAAAACGTGCACTACTTGAATTGCTTGAAAACTATTCACAATACTTTATTATTTTATTTTGATTTCTAATATTAAAATTTATACATTCCCTGACAATGCTACAGCCTACCATTATTGCCACAAGCTATGGCATCAAGGTATCACATGGCAGCAAAGAATTTACCTTTGCCCAGGAGGTCAATTACGGGACGTAATCCATGGCAACCATGATGAGGATTTTATAGAATAATAGTAAGTGATAAAAAATCCAACAATCACAAGAGTGCCAATCTTGCATGGTGAGAG
Source organism: Sophora flavescens (assembly GCA_030762895.1). Classification (NCBI taxonomy): domain Eukaryota; kingdom Viridiplantae; phylum Streptophyta; class Magnoliopsida; order Fabales; family Fabaceae; genus Sophora; species Sophora flavescens. Next base: position 49,698,093 of record CM061069.1, read on the forward strand.
GCACCAACCAGACATTCGAGAATCTCCGTTAAGAATTTGTAGAGTGCGAACGCAGTAACAGAAAATGCGTTGTCTAGAGCAGAGTCTCATCCCAAAATGGACAATACTTATTCACGCAAAGTTTCAGAAAAACAACAACAATACAGTAATGATGAAAAGATCAAACAAAACATCACATAAATTTAGGATTTCAGAATAAGGATTCATCAACCATTAGCAAATCTTACTATATCACATACTACCAATGATTCCCAAATTAGACCCATTAATTTCTACCTATAAAACCTACGTCCCCTCACCTGAATCGACGAAAAAGAAAGGAAAAAGGAGAGTAAAATTGGATTCCTTGTACCAAGAGCACATCTCTATGGTCTTGAGCCACCACGCCTTCCTCCTCTTTTACTCCAAATAAAACTGATTTTAATAGTTAGGGTTCTGAAATCACTCTAACTATTTTCCCCTTATCTTATTTCTTAACCATTACACTTATAGAAGGGTCCCACCACACTAGGGGGTAAGAAAACAAAACCTCAAATAATCTATCCCACAACCCTATTTGACTACCTCTCTCATACCTTCTCGTTGATTTTTTTTTTTGTGTGGGTATTACACTCTTCCCCCCTTTAAAGGAATTAGTCCTCGAATTCGATAAATGGCTATAACCGAAATTTCGTACCTTGCTCAAAAAGGTGCAGATACTTTCACATCATAATCTGCTCCAACTCCCAAGTGAATTCCTCACCGAGAGGATGCCTCCATGCAACCTTCACTGATGGTACCTCCTTTGACCTCAATTTCCGTACTTGCCTATCAACAATCCTCAATGGAGACTCCTCAAAAGCTAATCATTGGTCTACCTCAATAGGTTGTGGTTGTAGCACATGAGTATCATCTCGAAGATATTTCCTCAGCATGGAGACATGAAACACTGGATGCACCTTGGCTAATTCTGGTGGTAAGGCCAACTCATATGCCAACCTTCCCACTCTTCGAGTGATCTGGTATGGCCCCACGTACCTTGGGCTCAACTTTCCCTTCAGACCAAAACACAGAGTCCCTCTAAAGGGTGACACTCTGAGGAAAACGTGCTCACCTTCTTGAAACTCTAATTCTCGTCGTCTAACATCAGCATACTTCTTTTATCGCTCTTGAGATAGCTTAAGCCTTTCCCTAATCATCTAAACTCTCTCTATCGAGTCTTGAACCAGATCTGGGCCCAACAGTTGATGGTCACCCGTCTCAAACCACCCCACTGGTGTTCTACACTTCCTGCCATAAAGAGCCTCAAACGGTGCCATTTGGATGCTACTATGATAGTTATTGTTATATGCAAATTCTATTAATGGCAAATGCACATCCCAAGAGCCTTCAAACTCAAGTACACATGCTCGAAGCATGTCCTCCAAAGTCTGTATAGTCCTCTCTGACTGACCATCCGTCTGTGGATGAAAAGCTGTACTAAAATGCACTTGAGTTCCCAAAGTCTGCTGAAACGACTTCCAGAAATGAGAGGGAATTGTGAACCCCTATCTGAAACAATAGATTCTGGGATTCCATGCAAGGAAACAATCTCCCGAAGTTACAACTTTGCATATTGTTCTGCCGTGAATGTGGTCTTTACAGGTAGGAAATGAGCAGACTTGGTCAAACGGTCCACCACAATCCAAATGGAATCATAACCTGCCCTGGTCTTGGGCAAACCCACCACAAAATCCATGGTAATGTGATCCCACCTCCTCTGGTGCTCCGCCTTCACCTGCTGACAAGTCAAGCACCTAGCAACAAAATCAGCTATGTCTCGCTTCATACCTGTCCACCAATACAATTGCTTCATATCTTGATACATTCTTCTGGATCGAGGGTACATCATATATGAAGAGGAGTGAGCAAGTTCCATGAGCTTTCTTCTAGCTTCTGGAGGAACTACCACCCTTCCACTAAATCGAAGCATCCCATCACTGTTCACTGTATAACTCTTTTCACTCTCTGTATTAATAGTATCCCTCGACATGACTAGATCGGAATCTCGTTCTTGGCAAGCTCCAATCTCTTCCAACACAATAGATTTGACTCCAAGCTGTGCTAGTAAAATGCCATTTTCCTTTGGCTCGAAAGCCACCAAAGCATTTATGCTCCTATGAAAATCGTTTGCTATCACCCGCCTTTCTAAACTCAAATGTGCCAAACTGCCCATTGACTTGCGGCTCACAGAATCTGCCACCACGTTAGCCTTGCCCGGGTGATACATCATTGTGCAGTCATAATCCTTCAACAATTCCAACCATCTCCTCTGCCTTAGGTTCAACTCTTTCTGATCAAAAACGTACTTGAGACTCTTATGATTGGTGTATATCTCACAGGCCTCGCCATACAAGAAATGCCTCCAAATCTTTAAGGCAAAAACTACAGCTTCTAACTCTAAATCGTGAGTCGGGTAGTTGTGTTCATGCTTCTTTAACTGTCGGGAAGCATAGGCAATTACTTTCCCATTCTGCATTAGCACGCATCCCAAACCCACTCGAGACGCGTCACAGTACACCACAAAACCACCTATACCAGAAGGAAGAGTCAACACTGGAGCAGTAGTCAACTTATCCTTCAATGTCTGAAAGCTTTCTTCACATTTCGAACTCCACTCGAACCTAACTCCTTTCTGAGTCAAACAAGTCAATGGAACTGCTATTTTTGAAAAAAATTCAATGAACCTTTGATAATAACCGGCTAGCCCCAAGAAACTACGTATCTCCGAAACACTAGAGGGTCAAGGCCAATCCCGCACTGCCTCCACCTTTTTCGAATCCACTGAAATCCCTTCTGATGAAACAACATGCCCAAGAAAAGATACCTCTGTGAGCCAAAACTCACATTTCAAAAACTTGGCGTAAAGCTGGTGATTTCTAAGGGTCTCCAACATTGCCCTCAAATGTTGATCATGCTCGTCCTTTGTCTTAGAATATACTAAAATATCATCGATGAATACAATTACAAATTTATCCGCGAATGGTTTAAACACCCGGTTCACCAAGTCCATGAAAGTTGCTGGGGCATTCGTCAAACCAAAGTACATGACAAGGTACTCATAATGACCATACCTGGTTCTAAAAGCCATTTGCGGAATGTCAGACTCCCTGATCCTCAACTGGTGACAACCTGATCTCAAATCAATCTTGGAGAAAAACTGTGCCCCTTGCAACTGATCAAACAAATCATCAATTCTCGATAATGGATACTTATTCTTTATCGTTACCTTGTTAAGTTTTCGATAGTCAACACACATCCTCCATGACCCGTCTTTCTTTTTCACGAATAGCACTGGAGCTCCCCAAGGTGACGAACTAGGGCGTATGAATCCCTTACTCAACAAAGTCCTCTAGCTTATCCTTGAGCTCTTTCAACTCGGTTGGGGCCATCCTATATGGCGGTATAGAAATGGGCTACGTCCCTAGTGCCAAGTCAATGGAAAACTCTATCTCACGAGGTGGGGGTACTCCCAGCAGGTCATCGGTAAATACATCCACATACTCTTGAACTATCGGAATCATCGACAAGTCATCACCTTTGGACTCATCTGCCACATTCATCGTGGCTAAGAGACATATACATCCATGTCGCTGCAACTTTTCTACCTTAAGAGAGGACAACACATTCTGACATACCAAACTGCGGTCGCCTTGAAACTCTATGGTGTCAGAATCAGTCAACCTCAAAGTAATTAGTTTATCCCTGCAATCCACCTTAGCCCCATACCTAGATAACCAATCCATGCCCAATATAACATCCATCCGAAGCATACCCAACAAGATTAAGTCGGTTGGAAGATTCAAACCATTCACTCTAACCTCACATTCTCGAACATAATTGTTCGTCATATGGTTACTCTCAAGTGGGGTAGAAACAATCAAAGGGTGCGGAAGCGCCTCCAAAGGCATTCCAGTAACCAGCACATAATGCCCGACCACAAATGACCGAGAAGCACCATAATCAAACATCACCCTAGCATGTGAAGGACCAACTAGTAAAATACCTGTAACAATATCTAGGTCGGTCTGGGCCTCCTGCTGGCTAAGAGCAAACACACGAGCGGTAGAGCGGTTGCCACTTCCCTATTCTGACGAAGCTCCTCCTCTCCCTCCTGACCTCGGGTTCCTATTCGGTACTGAAGATCCAAATGGAGCACAATGGGTTGTTGCAAGCTCCATATTCATAGGACACTCCCTCTTGAAATGACCAGATTGCCCACAAGTATAACAAGCTCGTTCTCCGCTTCTAGTACACGGTCCATCATGTCGTTTCCCACAGTGGTTGCAAGTGGGGTTACTAGATGCTCCATAGGAAACACTGCGGCCTCCTGCCGGCACCCCTGCAAATGATGATTGCTGCTGGGGGGTGCGACAAGAAGGCGCACTGCTCGCCTTACTAGAATTAGCCCACTGATTACCCTGATGATGTCCCGACTTCACCCCAAATGCCCCATCTCTATGCTATGTCTTCCTCTTTTTCGGTTGCTTTTTGAATTCAGCTTTAGCCTCATTCAAAACATTTTCGGACCTGATGGCTAAGCTGACTACCTGCTCAAATGTGGCATTCTCCAGAATCGGCACGGATCTTCCAATGTTAAAACGAAGTCCATAAGCAAATCGTGACACTCGCTGCTGAGGGTCACTTACCAAATGTGGTGCATACCTAGACAACCGTAGGAACACATTTCGGTAGTCCATTACAGTCATCTCTCCCTGTTTCAGCACTTCAAACTCTCGAGCCTTCTTCTCTCGCTCACCTCTAGGTAAAAAGGTCTCCATGAAAGCAGTAGTGAAATGCCTCCATTCCAGATTCTCAGCATCCAATTCTCTCTGCGCCCTGTAGGTCGTGTACCATTCTCGAGTGGCACCGTTCAACTGAAAACTAGCCAACTCCACGGATCTCTCAGACGAGCATCCCATAGCCCTCAACAATCTCCCCACCTCATCTAAGAAAAAGGATGGGTCCTGCTCGGAACCAGTTCCTGCAAAAGTGGGTGGCTTCATCTTACGTAACTCGAACAATGAAGCAAAAAGGTTGGCCTCCTGATTCGGCCTAGGTGTTGCATCCCTCCTGCTCCTAGTCTCTGTGCTAGCAGAAGCCTCATGAGGTTCTTGTGTCATGGAAGGTGATGGAGAGGGAACCCCAATTTGTGATGGAGTCGGAGTCCTCCCGCCATCACCTCCTGCTAAGGCCCCTTGTATCACAGCAATCCCCTGTGCTATTTGTTGCAGGGTTGCCTGAAGAGCCTCTGGGATCACCACCTCCTGCTGTGGTGGTTGATGATTTCCGCCTCGAGGAGGCCTAGCAGTAACTCCTTGGGATCGGGTAGCTCCTCTTCCTCCACCTCTACCTCTTACCATCCTTCAAAAGGGAAGCAAACATCATACTCCAGTTTTTTTTTTTTAAATATCAATTCTACACAAAAATACCCTACATCAACCCCATATCAAAAGCAATTACACCATCCATCTCAGGTCACTGCTTTCAAATAGTCGTATGAGATCCTCACTATTTTATGGATTTCTTTCAAATAATTGCAGATTAGTTACTAATGAGTTCTGGTACAACTCCCGCCCGGGTTCAAGAATTATTCCAGAATTCATTACTCTCTAATCTCGCTCAGGACCTGTAACCATTGGCTCTGATACCACTTTGTCAGGACCCAACTTAGGCGTTCCTGACCGGCCATAATAAGACCCTGATGTCTCATTCCCAAGGTCTATCAAGCACGTATAAGTCACATCGCAACAAAGGTAATTATATAGTACCAATGTAAATATCAGAGTAAATGATTATTCCAAATAACAAGCCAAGGTGGCCCTGAGTCTACATCCAGAGTTTAAACAAAAAAGGAAATAGTTCCAAAAATTCAAACAAGTGAAAAGGTATCTCATATGACTAAGAAATAACCCAAGCGACAGCAACTGCCCACACTACTCATGTGCATGGGCTCCCTGAGATGGATCCCCTCGTGGAGTACCTGAAGCTGAACAAAAAAAAGGGCGGGGGTGAGTCCCTGAACTCGGTGAGGGTATACAAGCGCAATCAGATATATCAAATATATATAAATATATATACATATGTCATGTCATACTTTATAACGTACTCAAACCATATCATCATTGCAACTCTTAAGTTGTATTACAATCATTTAGCAATTGAATAAGATGCTTGTTTTCCATTTGGAGTTGTTCACTAAAGTCTCCCACTCCGACGACCACATTTATACCCCAGTCGGATCCACTGACCGGCAAGTGACCTCGGTCACTGCGTAACTACCCTCCAAACTCCGGGGTTTTTTCACTAGAGTCCCCTTCTCCGACGGTCACATTTATATATCGGTCGAGTCCGCTGATCGGTCGGATACACCAAGTCTTACTCAATGTGGTAAATGATCACAAAAAAAAAATTCACAAAACATAATCATGTCCTTTGAATCTATCGCAATCAAAAGGATCATTAAACATAGAATCAACATGTATTTTTCATACATCTACTAATTACATAATAATTCATTTACACTTTGATTTGTCATTTCCAGTACCATAAATACATATATATAAATATATATATCTAATCTAATATAATACATCTATCTAGTACAATCTGTGAACCAATTTAAAATTCATGTTACAGTAGCTATGTAAGGAAAACGTGCACTACTTGAATTGCTTGAAAACTATTCACAATACTTTATTATTTTATTTTGATTTCTAATATTAAAATTTATACATTCCCAGACAATGCTACAGCCTACCATTATTGCCACAAGCTATGGCATCAAGGTATCACATGGCAGCAAAGAATTTACCTTTACCCGGGAGGTCAATTACGGGACGCAATCCATGGCAACCATGATGAGGATTTTATAGAATAATAGTAAGTGATAAAAAATCCAACAATCACAGGAGTGCCAATCTCGCATGGTGAGAGGCACCAACCAGACATTCGAGAATCTCTATTAAGAATTTGCAGAGTGCGAACGCAGTAACAGAAAATGCGTTGTCTAGAGCAGAGTCTCATCCCAAAATGGACAATACTTATTCACGCAAAGTTTCAGAAAAACAGCAACAATACAGTAATGATGAAAAGATCAAACGAAACATCACATAAATTTAGGATTTCAGAATAAGGATTCATCAACCATTAGCAAATCTTACTATATCACATACTACCAATGATCCCCAAATTAGACCCATTAATTTCTACCTATAAAACCTACGTCCCCTCACTTGAATCGACGAAAAAGAAAGAAAAAAGGAGAGTGAAATTGGATTCCTTGCACCAAGAGCACGTCTCTATGATCTTGAGCCGCCGCGCCTTCCTCCTCTTTTACTCCAAAGAAAACTGATTTTAATAGTTAGGGTTTTGAAAACACTCTAACTCTTTTCCCCCTTATCTTATTTCTTAACTATTACACTTATAGAAGGGTCCCACCACACTAGGGGTAAGAAAACAAAACCTCAAATAATCTATCCCACAACCCTATTTGACTACCTTTCTCATACCTTCTTGTTGATTTTTTTTTTTGTGGGTATTACAATAAAGTTTTGTAATTTCAGGGACCTTTGTGCTCACAATTTGAGGGACCAAAATGATGATTTACTCTTTTTTTAATGTATAAAAAGCAAAAGCTTTTAATATTCTTGAATCATAAATGTTATTTGCATAACAAAATTTGATAATATTCCTACACCTTGGTGAATAGTATATTAGATTTGATTAATTGGTACATCCATATCAGATAAATAACTCGTTAATCGACAACTTGATTAATGATGCATAAATCTTATTTAATGAAGCTTAATGGATAGAATAAGTTATCAATCTTGATATAGTCATTAACCAAATTCAATACGGTATTAACACGATTTTAAATATCATTAATTAAATATTATAATGATGTCTCATTTTATTGTTCAAATAACATTATTGTTTATTAATACTAATGCATTTTAATCAGCATCTATTATATCGACACAATTGAAATGAAAATTTTGTAAAAATAAAATAAAATTTAGCAATAGAAAAATGATATTAAGAATATGGATTAAAGTACTATGTATTATTAGTGTAAAAAAATTTACATTGATATCTACTAACATTTTAACATGTGTATTTTCATTTTAATAACTAAGAGTGATAAATAACAATAAAAGAAAAAAATTTATATAAAACTTAACACTCTTAAACCACCCAACAACTTTTATACAATATATATTGAGTTTAATTGTTACGCATTATCAATGTACAGGTTTTTTACACAGTCGACCAATCATTAATTGTCACATCATTGTTACGCATTATGAAAATTTTGTAAAAATAAAATAAAATTTAGCAATAGAAAAATGATATTAAGAATATGGATTAAAGTACTACGTATTATCAGTGTAAAAAAATTTACATTGATATCCATTAACATTTTAACATATATATTTTCATTTTAATAACTAAGAGAGATAAATAACAATAAAAGAAAGAAAATTATATAAAACTTAACACTCTTAAACCACCCAACAACTTTTATACAATATATATTGAGTTTAATTGTTACGCATTATCAATGTACAGGTTTTTTACACAGTCGATCAATCATTAATTGTCATATTATTGAAAATCTTGGAGTCTTGTTCTAACCACCTTAGAAGTCATTAATATCATAATTTGTGATTGATTGATAATATAAAAAACTTTACATTGACAGTGTACAACAATTAAACTCATATATATTTGTTTAACGATCGAACCGTTAAATTATAATTATCTCTTATTTCAAACATGTCTCAAAATTCAAAAAAGTTGAATATCAATAAAAATATAATCAACTGCATATAAAAAATATATATATAATCAACTAGCTCTAACCTTCATATATTTTAATGGCATGTATTATGTTAATTTTGATGTATATCAATAAAGTATTAAATAATTTCGAATTAATATAAAATTATATATTAATAATAGGAATGTTCAAACAAATAGTTTTATAAAAAAAAAACTTATCCAATAAAAAGTTATTTAGAAATGTAAGAACTTCTCCGACTTTCACCGGTATAAATGAATCACCCCCCTCCCCCCCTCCCCCTCCTCTCTCTCTCTATATAACAACAACAACAACAACAACCAAGCCTTATCCCACTAGGTGGGGTCGGCTACATGGATCATACGGCGCCATAATGTTCTATCATGAATCATGTTAATAGTTAAATCATTGGCCTCCAAATCTTTCTTAATAGTTTCTCCTATAGTTTTTCTTGGCCTACCTCTGCCTCTAGCTATTGGATTGCCCTCCACTTGGTCCACTCTCCTTACTACAGAATCTAAAGGTCTCCTCCATACATGCCCAAACCACCTAAGTCGAGATTCAACCATCTTTTCTACAATAGGTGCTACCCCAACTCTTTCTCTAATGATATCATTCATAATCCTATCACGTCTAGTTTTTCCGCTCATCCAACGCAACATTCTCATCTCTGCTACATTGATTTTACTCTCGTGTTGATTTTTTACCGCCCAACACTCCGTCCCATACAACATCGCCGGTCTAATAGATGTACGGTAAAATTTTCCCTTTAGCTTAAGAGGTACCTTTTTATCACACAAAAAACCCGAAGCCTTCCTCCATTTCGACCACCCTGATTGAATTCGATGGTTTACATCTCCCTCAATTTCACCGTCATTTTGTATAATAGACCCAAGATATTTAAACCGTGTGACTTATGGTATGTTTTGGTCTCCAACTTTCACCTCTAAGCTAGAGGTGTTTCGCCTTTTGCTACACTTACATTCCATATACTCCGTCTTGCTTCTACTCAAGCGGAAGCCATGTGCTTCTAAAGCTTGTCTCCAAGTCTCCAACCTTCCATTTATATCATCTCTCGACTCTCCAACTAGGACTATATCGTCTGCGAAAAGCATGCATCGCGGTGCTAGCTCTTAAATGTGCTCCGTAAGTACATCCAAGACCAAGGTAAAAAGATAGGGGCTTAAAGCTGACCCCTGATGCAGACCTATGGTTATTGGGAAATCTTCTGTGGCTCCACCTTGCCTTCTCACACTAGTCGTGACCCCCTCATACATATCCTTGATAGCTCGAATATAGGCAATCCGAACACCTTTCTTTTCCAGGGCTTTCCACAAAACCTCTCTTGTCACCCTATCATACGCTTTCTCCAAATCAATGAAGGCCGTGTGTAAATCTTTTTGATCCCTTCGATATTGTTCCATCACTCGTCGTAGCAAGTAAATTGCTTCCATGGTCGACCTCCCGGGCATAAAACCAAATTGGTTGTCGGTGATTTTGGTTTCTTTTCTTAGTCTCCGTTCAAGCACCATTTCCCATAGCTTCATAGTATGACTCATAAGCTTAATCCCCCTATAATTTGCGCAATTTTGTATATATCCCTTGTTCTTGTAAATCGGAACTAAAGTGCTTCTCCTCTATTCGTCCGGCATTTTCTTTGACCTCATAATCTCGTTAAAAAACTTCGTGAGCCAACTAATGCCTCTATTTCCTAGACTCTTCCATACCTCCACAGGTATATTGTCCGGTCCAACTGCCTTGCCATTATCCATCATTCTCAACGCTTCTTTTACCTCATGCTCCTGGATTCTGCGATAAAAAGTGTAATTTTGGCCCTCCTCTCTGATATCAAGCACTTGTGAGCATGATAAAACTTCAAATCCTTCATTAAATAACTTGTGCAAATAATTCTTCCATCTATCTTTAATATCTTGTTCCTTAACCAAAACTTTACCTTCTTCATCCTTAATACACTTCACTTGGTCCAAGTCTCTTGTCTTTCTTTCCCTATTTTTAGCAAGCCTATAAATAGATTTCTCACCATCTTTGGTGCCTAAGGATTGGTACAACCCGTCAAAATCTTTAGTTCTAGCTTCGCTCACTGCCTTCTTGGTCTCTTTTTTGGCCACCTTATAATTTTCCCAATTTTCAGCATTTCTACATAAAGACCAAGCTTTAAAACATTCCCTTTTAACCCGAACCTTAGCTTGCACACTTTCATCCCACCACCAGGATTCTTTACCCTTAGGTCCGAATCCTCTTGATTCACCAAGCGTCTCTATAGCTACCTTCCTAATCCCCTTGGCCATCTTGTCCCACATATCATTTGCACTTCCGTTTACCTCCCAAAACCCTCCCTCCAAAACCTTGTGTTGAAAGATCCTTTGTTTTTCACCCTTCAGTTGCCACCACTTGATCCTTGAAACCTTTTCGTGGCCTCTTCTCTTCACACTCCTTTTAACTCTTACATCCATGACCAAGACTCTATGTTGAGTAGTCAAGCTCTCTCCAGGTATGACTTTACAGTCCAAGCAAATCTTTCTATCCGATCTCCTAATAAGAAAGAAATCTATTTGAGAGCTTGTCACCCCACTTTTGTACGTGATAAGATGCTCCTCACATTTCCTAAAACACGTATTGGCTATAGTAAGATCGAAGGCAGATGAAAAGTCCAAAATAGACTTGCCCTCACCATTTACCTCCCCTAGGCCATATCCCCCATGCAAACCGTCGTAACCTCTAGGTGCCCTCCCTACATGCCCATTTAGATCACCTCCTAAGAAAATCTTTTCACCTAGCGGTATTTCTTGAATTAGGCATTCTAAATCCTCCCAAAATTTTACCTTGAAGTGTTCTTCTAACCCTACCTGAGGTGCGTAAGCACTAATCACATTAAAGGTGTCTTGTTCCACTACAAATTTTAGGGCAATGATCCTATCTCCAACCCTCTTTACATCCACAATATCATTCTTCCAATATTTATCCACAATTATGCCCACCCCATTTCTCGATTTTACTTTGCCAGTGTACCAAAGCTTAAAACCCGAAGAGTCTAATTCCTTTGCCTTTTCTCCCACCCACTTAGTTTCTTGTAGGCACATGAAATTGATCCTCCTCCTAATCATAGTGTCAACTATTTCCATTGATTTACCTGTAAGTGTGCCTATATTCCAAGTTCCAAAGCGAATCCTACTCTCGTGAGCTAGCTTCTTTACCCACACTCGTTCACAAAAATGTGGGAACCCTTGCTTATTTTTCACTACATCCAGACGACGATGCAGCGGCCCTTGCTCTTTTGACACTGTATTCGAGCTATACAACGCGTTGCTTCTGAGCAACGACCTAGCATTAGCATTATTACGTCGTTGATCCATGTCATAGAGATTCGACTAAGTTTTACGTTGGTTGTCGATGGCCTAACACAACCCTCTCCTTTTATCCGGGTTTGGGACCGGCTATGTTTAACCTTGTCACAAAGCACAACATAGGCAGGATTCTCTCTCTATATATAACTTTTGTAAAAAAATATTTGTTTTGAAATTTAATTCTAGAATATATTATATTACAAGTCTATTACACTGGAATTTAAATTTAATTTACAACGTAATAAGTAAAATAGATAGAGACATTTTCGCAGTGAGCTGAACTAAACCATTATTTATAGACGCAAGGGCTCAATTTGTATGCTGAGGCCTTATTTCATGCATACTATGCTGAATATTTGAGGCTCTACCGAGTAAAGGATGCCAGGTCTGGATTAGTGCGGTATCGAAGACCACTTCGAGCTCCAAGAGCTTTACAATTGGCAGCTGCCTGTAATTATAAATATTAAAAAAAACTTATATGTCAGCAGTTACAAAACCCATATTTTAGATTAAGCTTATTGCACATCAAAGGCAAAATCAGAATTTAAGCATGCAGAGAACGAAGCGGGATTGGCTGTAATCACCATTGTGCATATGTAGAATAATGTGTTTTTGGTCTAGACCCTTCGTATCCGAAAATCACATTAAGCCCCGACAAATCCAAGTCAAGCCAAATGGACTCATATAAGGGGGCAAAACTCTCCCGTCGTCTGTTTTTTTTTTTTTTTTTTTCATTCACAAGACTCGAACCCAAGACATTACTTGAGAAGAACCAAGCTCCAGCCACTTGGACCAATGATATATGTAATGTGTGGGTGTAGCATTATTCATTTGGTATAACCTGTCTCCCAACTTTCAATTAAATCGCCTCTAGAAAAATATATAAAAAAAGAGAAATGTTTTTTGAACACCCCATTTGGGATATCTCCAGCGACACCTAAATATTTGGTTAATCACGTGCAAATATTTGGTTAATTCAGTTCATTATATGGTTAGGGGGTCATCTTGAAACTTACAATCATTTTCCACAACCATTAACCAACTATTTGCACGTGATTAACCAAATATTTACATGTTTGTGGAAAATGATTGTAAGCTTCATGATGACCCATTAATCATATAAAGAACTGAATTAACCAGATATTTACATGTGATTAACCAAATATTTACATGAAAATGGAAAATAAGCTTCAGATGACCCATTAACCATATAATGAACTGAATTAACCAAATATTTAGGTGTCGCTGGAGGTGTCCCCGATGAGGTGTTCAAATAACACGACTGAAAAAAAAGACTAGGAGTGCTACTACTTGCCCAAGTGCCATTATGGTAAATGATAAGTTGTAATAATAGTAAATGTGCAGAATTCTCTAACACAACTCCCATGGACCCCAATACCTGGATGGAATCTATATGAATACAACATTTCTGTGTGTTTAAAATGGATTATAAATCCAAATTAAACTTTTTTCTTTCTATTTTGGTAGTTATTGTATCATATGGCTGCTTACCACATAAGAAGCAAATGGCAACATTTTCTCTGGTGATAAGTTGGCACAGATTGCTGCAAAAAAATTGAAGGCTCTTTAAATTTTATAATTGCATTATCAAACAAACAAAACAAACAAGGCAGTTCATTGGTTATTTAATCAAATATAAACCATTTAGAAAAACAAAAGTAGTCTGCAAAACTAGAAGTAATGGTTTTCCAATGAAAAAATCCTAAAATTCCAGCTTGCATGTGCAGAGGTAATATGAAGAGGTTGCACATACCATATAAAACAGCTCCAATAAATGCATCCCCAGCACCAGTTGTATCAATAAGCTCTGATGGTGGAATCTTTTCAGCTGTCCCAAAATATAACCTCCCAGACACAGATCCTATCCCTTCTGCTCTAAATTTTGTCACAGACTAGGAAGATTAAGCAAAAAGGTCAATCTCAGTAGAATTTACCCGTTGTCAATATAACTAGTCATTATTCAATTGGCATTTACCCAAATCAGAATTACAAAAAGTGTTCTTATGGTGACTCATACAAGCACACATACTCCATTAGTGCAATACCTGCTGCTTCTAAAATTTATCAATGCAAGAAATTCTCATTACATTACATTTGAATCAAATTTGTCTTTGGAAGAAAAATGTTTCGCATGCCATATACTTAGGCTGCCGATAATAAAACCAGAGTTAAAAGTGACAAGATGTAAAACAATGCTGATCTAGATTGTCTTGATTACCTAAGGCTCACTTCTCTTTCCACAATCAAGTTGAGTTGTACAAATCGCATTAAACAAACGTAAGCCATGAAAATGGCTCAAAATTTTCATTATAAGGAATGTGCAGTTAACAAATGTTATTTTTTCCCAAGAAATAATCAGAGCTCACTTTAGTGTTATCACAATAGAGAAGAAATAGCTTCAAGTTTTACCCAGTTATTACCGAGGCTATGCAGGTTGGCATGGCTATGCTATCGTCCTTTCTCCTTGTTAATGATTCCCAAGAGCTATCGACATCCATTTCTTCTAATTGACAACCCTCTGCCAGAAAGTACATTGCAACTTATTTTCTATAAGAGAATTAAATGCAAAAAGAAAGAAGTTATTTATCCAGATGCTACAATTTCTGCCCATTCTTGGATATGAATTCAACTTGAAAAGACCCAATAAAGGGGCAAAAGAGGTATTCTCACCATCCACACATTTCTCAAGCATCATACAGCCATCTTTTCCCAAAGTTGCAATAACAAATTTAAGTCTTGGCAGCCTTAACATAATTGAAACTAGTGTTCTTGGAATAGATGAAGCCTCTGTCCAGGCCTGTCAAATTATAAATGTCACATATCTTAAACAGCAAATCATTCATGTTGATGAATTGTCACAAAGAAACAGTTCAACCAAAGAGGGGAGAGAATCATACAATGTAAAAAATGTGTCAAATTACAAATGTCACAAATCTTAAACAGCAAATCATTCATGTTGATGAATTATCACAAAGAAACAGTTCAACCAAAGAGGGGAGCGAATCATACAATGTAAAAATAAAATACAAACATTCAATTTGAAATAGAACAAAATGAAGTTAGGAAAAAAAATGATTCCTGAAAAGTTAACCAAGCCCAGATGTTAGACTTGGAACTTGGAAGGAAATGATTAATGGCGAGTGGTTAATCAAGTCAACACAGCTGGTTACCCATTCCTCAGTTATGTGACCTTATCCACCAGTTTTCATTTGTCTGCTCCCTCCAAGTCCAGCATATTTTGGCTTGATTTTTCAGGAATTCTCCTTAAAATTAACTTACACACTTTGTTCCTACATGGTTTCTAAAAGATGGCAAGGCACATAGCCAATCAGGAATCCACCCACCATGTGGAAATATGCCCTTCCACATCCACTCTGGAATATACCCTCACATCCACTCTAAAACGATGCCCTTTCACATATTTTATGAAAAACATTCATTATTACATAATTCTATTTTAGTACAAGCTGCAAATAGTTTTCCAAGGTCATTCTTCTGACTACAAGAAAAGGATAAAATTTTGAGTTTGCAAAATATATTTAATAATCCACTGATGAAATGTTGGAGTCTAAGAATAATACAGGATAACTGCAAGCTAACAGAGGACTCACGGAGACATGGACCCCAATTATTTTGTGATACACTAATTCATGATAGTATGGGTTACTTGCCTGTGGAAAATTTTCTGAGCATACAACATAATCAGCCAATCTCAGGAGGTCATTCAATCCTTCCCTTGGCCTTTCAGCATCAATTAAGATAGATATGTTTTGGCGAAATGCCTGCAGGATCAAAATATAATTAAATTAGCTTACACTTCATCATAAGGCTCTCTTCTTAAAACATCAAATGCAATTACATTAAATTAAGTACAACATTTATGAATCTAGTAATGATTCTATTCAGGTATTTTTTTTACATTACTTTATACATAAAAGAGAATTAAACTTTTCTCCTCTAATCAGAAGAATTCTCTATGGAAGCTTTGCATGACTCAACCTATGTAACAACTAATACATAATTACCTCTTGAGCAATGACAAGAGCACTTTCAGGCATCCTTCCATCCAAATAAAGCACTCTTGCTCCATCCAGTGCAGATAACAAACTGGATCGTGGGAGATCTTTTGGTACCATTGGAGGATATCCTGCGGTGAAAATACAAGTGCGTGTTTTCCTGAATGTTCAAAATCATAGGATTCATCAATTTAACATCCTGAATGTTCAGACTTTCAGGTAGTCATTTAAATCATTTAAGTTCAGCATGGCATTTTATCAGGGAAGAAAACTTCATATGATGATAGTTCACATAAAACATTCAATCTACAGTATTTTTATTCACATTTTAGTGCAAATAACATTCAATCTACAGTATTTTCATTCACATGTTAGTGCAAATATGCTCTGTCATATATTTCATTGCTGACAAACAAACTAGAGTGTGGAGTTACTGCTAACCACCTTGCACTTTTATCTAGTTTTGTTTTTAGATCTAAAGAAATTTATGGAAATGTCATTGTCAATTTTTCATTTTCTAAACCAATAAAGTGAGATATTGAGTAGAACCTGCATAAAATCAACATAATTTTTGTGCATAAATCATCTAAGCAAGGGTACATACGTCTGGTTGTCAACAATGACATAGGAAAATGGTGAATTCCCCTCCTTTGAGACCTGGAAACAAATGGAAATAGAATCAATGAAAGAATACCAAAAACATTGAGAATGGACCGTGTGAGCGCAGTTTTGCTTGCCACAGCCATAACCAAAAGACAAAAGGATAGAATAGCAATTTTTTTTTCTTCCATTAATGTAAACACACATGCCAAACTATTGGTGTAGACAAGTAGCAAGTTAAGCAACCAAACATAGACGTATTTCATTATCGTTCAACAGAAATATATACATAATACATAGACATACTATATATATACACACACACACACATTGAGTTTAAAAGAAACAGGAGTTGATTTTGAGGACAGTGTATGATAAAAATCTTCCGCCTATACCTTGACATTCTATTTGTTACTTATTATCTTTTTTTTTCTTTTTGCATTTGTAGGAGTGTACTTTAGATAGTAAAGTGTGGGATCATAACTGTTGATAAGGAAATCAAGAAAGTAGTTACCACACAAGTATGATCTAATATGAAGGTGCATCCATATGATAAAATCCTAAACCCAAACTTTTATCATCAACCGTTATGATCCTGCACTTTACTCTCTAAAATACACCCCTCACTTTAGAGGAACAAAATCCTTTTACACAGACATACCACAAAAAAAGAGGTGTCCACTCCATCAGCTTCTAGCTCTTTCAGCAAAGCCCTACCCTGAATGTCATTTGCAACCTAGTGATTTTAAATTGCATATTCATTAGAAATTAGGCACAACACAACCATGTGGTTGAGAACAGTCTCAGAGAAATTAAATCATGTCAAAGGAACAAGAAACCTTAGAAATAATCCTTGGCTTTAAGCCCAAACGAGCAGCACAAGTCATAGCATTTCCGGTATTTCCACCACCTTGGACCTATCAAACCAAAGATTACAAACAAACATTGATCACACTCCCTACCCAAGCAGACACCCTTCCTTATTAGCACAAATACAACCAATGCTCTTTCAGCTGCTGACTACCAAGTTTAAAATACATTTTGGGCCCAACCAAGAAAAAAAAAAAAACCAAATGAGTTGTATTGTAGGTGGTGACAACTGGCAAAAGGAAGAATAGCTTCTCCACCAGATTACAAAAGCTAGTAATTTTTTGTGATTGAATAAAGACACAATTTGATGGTTGAAAGATGTGTACCTTTAGTCTTTAGGGTGTGTTTGGGTAAACAACTTAATTAAGAGCTTATCACATAAGACCTTGGTGGTGTTTGGAAGAGCTTATTTAAGCTCCTTTTGACTTATCTGATGACATAAGCTCTTATGCAGTGTGTTTGGCAGAACTTATAAAAATAACTTATGCCATCCCATAAGGAGTTTTTGACTTATTTTCATAAGTCACTGGGAGAAGCTTATGGAATTATCATAAGAGCTTATGCACTAAACACCGTCTCCGTGTTTTTCAATATTCGAATCCTCTCATGCCCCTTTCTTTCTTTTTCTTTCTTTAAGCGTTTATGATATAAGCTCTCATGCGATAAGATCTTATGTGATAAGCTTTTAATTAAGTTGTTTACCCAAACGCACCCCTTATCACATGAGAGCTTATGCCATAAGCGCTTAAAGAAAGAAAAAGAAAGAAATGAGCATGAGAGGATTCAAATAGTGAAAAACATGGAGAGGGTGTTTAGTGCATAAGCTCTTATGATAATTCCATAAGCTTCTCCCAATGACTTATAAAATTAAGTCAAAAACTCCTTATGGGATGACATAAGTTATTTTTATAAGCTCTGCCAGACACACTGTATAAGAACTTATGTCATCAGATAAGTCAAAAGGAGCTTAAATAAACTTTTCCAATCACCACCTTAGTGTTAGTGTATACAACTTAACCTGAAGACTGAAAACTGAGGTGTCACGTTAAATGCACATGTTTAACTTTATTTGCCCGTTTGAAAAATGTTCCGTTTTCTCATATACTGGGCCCAAGACCCAATCCAGATTAATAAGTTTCCAGTCACGGAGCAACCATTTGGGACACACACCGTGAGACTTCCAGGAAATTAAATTTTGATGTACCAAAAAAAGACTCTGTTTTAGTGGGGAAAAGAAAAAGAAAGATGGCAACCCAAGTGAAACTGAAAGTGAGTGGGTTGTTGTCAGGGCATGTTTGCTTCTTTTTTTTATAGTTTTTTTTCATTTTTTTTTTCAAAAATAATTACTAAACTGTAACCTACTTTTTATTTCTTAAGATTTATAAAGGAAACGCCTACAACAAATTTTTTTTCTTCCTGTTTTCATAATTTTATAAATAAATCTTTAAAAACATGAAATAAAATAAATATAAATAACAGTTTTGTAATTATTTAAACCCAGAAAAAGCGATTAGACGTAAAAGTAGTGTGGAGTGTGGATAGAGGTAGAGTCAACGTGAAAAAGAATTGGGAAAGAAGGAAAAACCTTGAGGTGAGTGCTTCTCATCTTAGCGTCGGGCTTAGGAAAAGACGGAACTGCTGCCAATATATCGACGCAAACCCCACCAAATCCCACCTACAAAACACTCACTCACAAATTCAAAGCGAGAATGATTGAGAGTGTAGTAGTAGTGAGTGAGTAGTGGTGATTAGATTAGAAACACTCACAATGATGCGACTTTCAGGGAGTGGAAGGGCAGAATTGGAAGATTTTTCCATCTTTCTTCTTCTGTCTGTCATTCGTTCATTCATTCATAACACAGTAAAGCAAAGCAATCGTTATCATCCATACCAAACAAATCACTCACTATATTTATTTATTTATTTATTTATTTACTAAACCTGGTGTTGCAGTTGCTGATGGTAGTAGCCACTACAGGGAGAGTGGAGGAAAGGAAACTGTGAGTAATAAGAGGAAGAAAAGAACAATTATACATAGAAGAAGCAGACTAACTTGTTGCTCGGGTTATCAAATATCAATGTCATGTCACTATGTTGGGTACCGTTGACTGGGCCCTGCTTACAATCTTATTTTCTGTAGTATTTAAATAAACTAGTGTCAGAGCCCGCATTTCATTATAATGGAAGTAATTGTTGAAGAAGTGGTTTGGGCATGTATATGTATCCTTTTTATTTTGTTAAAAAAAAAATAGAGCTGCTACATGTATTTTTATAATTGCTTCATCCACCCCCATATCTAATTTTGGTGTATGAAATGACATTTTTATCCTTCATGAATTTCAAAACCTCTTCTTCTTGATCCCTCTTCTTACGCGCACCCCCACCCCTTCTTCCTCCTCTCTTCCTTTCCTCTATCGGGAGCCCCCTGTTACTTGAAACGATGTATGTCTTCTAGCCTTATCCCGAATACTATTATGAAGCAAAAAGAAATGAGATATCCTATGTGTATTTATTTGGATTTAAAGTATACGTTCCCAAAATCCAACCCTCACTCAGAAATCATTGCTCTTGGTTCCCAAAATTTGTGTATTATAAGGGGTTTCTGTGTGTATATTTAATTTTATCTTTTTTGTTTCTCCATCATGTCTGTCTCTCTTCTTCTATTTAAACACTTTGACCAATATCTAATTAAGCATCCAAGTTTGGATCCACACCAATTAAATATAACACTACCTTCCTGAAGGTGTTTCTTAATAGATAGTTTTGAATCTACCTCCTACTGTCCATTATGTAACTCATCTCATTTCTCCAATTGATTTGTCAAGATTGTAACAATATAATTCCATTTTTTATAGTCTTCAACTAACTTCCTCAATAAAAACAGCATAAGGCTTTCTGTTTACCCCTGTTTATCAATTACAAACTTAATTTCTATAGGTTTGTACCAAATTGAGTAGAGATGTACCCTCTCTCAATATGCAGGTAACACCAAGGCCATATAATTAGAAGCTTCCCATTATACCAAACCTCCTTGTGGTAAAAAAAGAAGAAATTAGTAGGCCCATCGTAGAAAGAGACAAGTAAATAGTAAAAAGCCTCATCATCCTAAATCTTGTCCACTCCTCATCATCCTTTTGTGAGGATACTCAAGAATGTTTGTATAGTTGAATCACCTGTATAGTCGAACCACCTATTAAAAAAGGCTTTGTTAGTATTGTTACTAAATTATAATAGCTGAGTTGTTAAGACTTAAGAAAGCGAACCTTGAAATAGTACATAACATGGCTGGCACCATGACTAACAAGATTAATACCAATGAGTTAGCCAATCATAGATAGTGCTGCAGTGACCACCGTATTTGATACCTCAAGTATGAAATCCTCTTTCTAATTATAAGTACAAATTCACATCCATCATCCTAGCCAGCAAACACACATCCCTTCTTTAAACCACTCTCATCTAAGCATGGTCTTCCCTTCATCATAACTACCAGTGCATAAAAAAAATGTGTATCATTCTTAGAACATTAGATTTAATTTTTTACTGTAACATTCTTCTAACCAATGAATAACCATGCAAATATGAAGTACTTAAAAGTAGTGAAGGTAAATTTTAAAACTATAGATAAGCAAACTAAAAATGAGTAGAGATAGATTTTAAAATATACGATACAAATTTAGTCACAATCTTGCAGGAGCCAAGCTACAAAAGAACAGAGAGAATATAATCAAAAGACATCCAACACTTTAATGATAATTTAATTAGAAAAATGAGACTCAAATTTTAAATGAATACTCATCTCGGTATACATATTAACAAGTTCAACACATTATTAACCATAATTTTGAATGTCATTAACCATTGTCATCGATATGGGTAATTCAATAATCATCGACTGAGCTGCATTAACCACAATTTTGAACGTCATTAAATTATCGAGATGAGTAGCTGCACTGAACTGTATTTACCAAGCTTTTGTACCTATTAACTAAGTTATCAATTAACAAGTTACTCATATATTACATGTGTATCCATTAACCAAGTTCAACACACCATTAACCATAATTTTGAATGTCATTAACCATCGTTGAAAAATTATCCCAAAGTTATCACATTTTGGTCGTACAAATATATTTCTGTAATTTTACCTCATATTACAAATATTTTGAATTTTGCCTCCTCTCAACCCCAACTCCCCCATCCACCCCTACCACTACCGTCATCACCGATGACCTCCACCATACTTGCTTCATCTCAACCATCCATGTTCAAACCTTCATGGTTATGTTTGGTTTATGGTTGTAAAGCGTAATTTCCCCGAAAGAACTCTAGATATTTTGTTCAAAACATACCTTTGGAGTTTCTCAACTAAACCAAACATCACTAGTGCAGAAAAAGGATTCTACATCGGAGTTTACACATCGGTTTTTCAGAAACCGATGTGTAAAACGAGGCGGTGGCATTTTTGAAATTAAAACCAAAGCATTACACATCGGTTTCTAAATAACCGATGTAGAAAATTATAAAGAAAAAAAAAGAAAAGAAAATCTTATTTTTACACATCGGTTTCTAAATAACCGATGTAGAAAATTATAAAGAAAAAAAAAAGAAAATAAAATCTTACTTTTACACATCGGTTTCTATATAACCGATGTAGAAAATTATAAAGAAAAAAAAAAAAAATAAAATATTACTTTTACACATCGGTTTTTTTAACCGATGTATAAAATTTAAAAGAAAAAATCAGAATTTAAAAGTTTAATGTTTACACATCGGTTCTGCTATAACCGATGTGTATAAGATGTTTAACACATCGGTTTTTCATATAACCGATGTGTAATAGTCCCAAATTTTCTTTTTCCCTCCTTCTCTTCCGCGCACTATCCCATTTTTCAGATTATGAACCCTAGCTAAAACAGAAAACACTCCCTCCCTCTGCTAACGCGCGTTCATCTCCTCCGTCATCTCCTCCCTTGTCTCCAACCCTACCGCTGCCTCCCTAACACTCCCATTCTTTCTCTGCTAACGAGCGGCTCACTGTCCCTCCCTGAAAACCCCATTCCTCACCTCCATTGCCCCTCACAGAGAGCTCCTCTTCACTGCTATCACCCCAGAAAACAGGTGTTCATTCTTTTTGTGGTGTTTAAATCCTTCTTCGTGTTTACATCTGACTTGACTTGCTTGCTCTATTTATCAGTTGGGCTGGTGATTTTCTGCAACCTGTGATTTGTGTTCAGGTGCTACTATCTTTTGTTGCTACGGTTTAGGAGTAATGATTTTCCTGTTTTTTATTTGTGTGTCTGTAGCTGGGGTGTGTATCTCTATATCAGCATTTGCCCCTACTTGTTTTGTATTTGCTAGTAGCTTTGGTTTTATGCAGCTGTTTGCCTGTTTGGGTGTACTTTTGGTGTTCTGTTTTTGCTGCTATGTGTTTGCAGCTCTTTTTATAAGGCATGTTCATGAAATATGACTTTTTGTATAGGTACACTCAGTCCGAGCAGAATATTAAGCAGAATATTCATCAATTATTCATTACGGTTTGCGACTGAGTGTTCTTCCCACACCCGGTAAGCTTTCTCCTCTCCATTTTTATCGTTTGGTTTTTGTTTGCATTGGACTTGGGGATTGGAGTGTTTTATTATTTTTCTTAATGTTAATTATTTAGTAAAGCCTTAGTTTCCCGTTTGAGATGCAATACTAATGAGCGTATGTGTATGTGCTTAATGTACCGCTCATTGTGTTGGATCTTGAATTGTCTAAAGTTGAGTTTGGGAAAAAACTTTTTCTTAATTCAGTTAAAATAGTTATTGATTGATTCTAATGTTATATACTTGATGAAAGTTCGGATTGATAAATTTCCTTTCGTTCTCCGGTGCATACTTTATCGTGGTGGTTGTCATCGCGTTCAAGTAGTGTACGTCGGAGACCGCAGGAAAATTTGCCGAAATTTTGTCGAGTATGCGCATGAGAGTTAAGGACTAACTGTTAACCGAATGTTGAAAAAGTTTCTTCTCGAATGGGATAGGGCCATACCCTGTCATAAGAAGTGGTTGATGAATATGTTGGACTAAGTACGAAGGTATTGGTTTAGTCATGGATCGCGGTTGGATGAATGCTAGACGGACAAGTGATGAGTATGAGAATGGAGTGGAAGATTTTCTACAGTTTGCAAAAACAAATGCTCCTGATAGTGGTAACGGAAGGTTTTATTGTCCTTGTGTTAACTGTTTGAATGAGAGACGATTAGAAGGTGAGGAGATACGTGATCATCTTATTTGTGAGGGGATTTGCAAGAGTTATACAACATGGATATGCCATGGTGAATCGTTAGAAAGGCCGAGGGTGTCGGATAGAGAGGAAGTTGATGACGTGGAAATGGACGATGGACTAGAGGACATGATCCGTGATGTTGGTCAAGAGTCTTTTTTCGCGCACATGTGTATGATACTTTGTGCAGTGATGCGCAAGTGGATTTGTATCCGGGTTTCACTAATTTCACACGGTTGTCAGCGGTGTTAAGATTGTTCAATGTGAAGGCGAGAATTGGGTGGAGCGATAAATGCTTTACCGAATTGCTTGAGTTGTTGAAAGAAATGCTTCAGAAGGCAACACATTGCCATCTCGAAACTATGAGGCGAAGAAGATATTGTGTCCGATGGGTATGGAGTATAAGAAAATACACGCTTGCCCCAATGATTTCATATTGTACAGGAAAGAGTTTGAAGAGATGCACGAGTGCCCCAGGTGTGAGGTATCACGCTACAAAGTGAAGGATGGTGATTCTAGTTGTGATGTGGTCACCAAAGGTCCTCCTGCGAAGGTGTTATGGTATCTTCCCGTGATTCCGCGGTTCAAGCGATTGTTTGCTAATGTAAATGACGCAAAGAACATTAGATGGCATGCAGATGAGAGGATGTGTGATGGACAGCTTCGCCATCCGGCCGATTCTTTGCAATGGAAGAGAATTGATAGTTTGTTTCCGGATTTCGGCAATGAGCCTAGAAACCTCAGGCTTGGACTTGCTACCGATGGAATGAATCCATATGGAAACTTAAGTAATATTCATAGTTCATGGCCTGTTCTCCTTGTAATTTACAACCTGTCTCCTTGGTTGTGCATGAAGCACAAATACATTATGTTAAGTATGATGATTTCGGGTCCTAAACAGCCAGAAATGATATTGATGTTTATCTCGAGTCCCTTGATTGAAGACTTGAGAATGATGTGGGATGAAGGCGTTGATGTGATCGACGGGTATTGCCGTGAGACATTCAGATTGCGTGCCATGTTATTTTGCACCATCAATGACTTTCCAAAGATACGAGAACCTGTGTGGGTATAGTGTTAAGGGCATAAAGCATGTCCAATATGTGAAGAAGGCACATGTTACCATCAACCGCAACATGGAAGGAAGACGGTTTACCTTGGGCATCGGAGATTTCTCCGACGTAATCATCCTTATCGTAGATTGAGGAAAGCTTTCAATGGACTTCCGGAGAATGAACTTGCTCCGGTGGCCTTGATCGGAGAGCAAGTTTATGAAAGGGTGAACCACACTAATGTTATCTCTCGGAAGACCCAGAAGAAGGCTACAGAGAGACGAAAATATGGAAGAAGAGGTCGATCTTCTTTGATCTTCCATACTGGTGCAAGCTTGATGTAAGACATTGTATTGATGTGATGCATGTAGAGAAAAATGTGTGTGACAGTTTAATCGGAGCGCTTCTCAACATTCAAGGTAAGACAAAGGATGGTGTGAATGCTCGTCTGGATCTAGTTGCGATGGGTATACGAGAGCAGTTAGCTCCACTTAAAGTGGGGGATAAGAAGACTTATTTTCCCCAAAGATGTCATACTTTATCAAAAAAAAGAGAAAAGAAGTTTATGTGAATGTCTACGGGGAGTCAAAGTGCCACAGGGTTACTCTTCAAATATCAGAAGACTTGTCTCAATGAAAGATCTCAAATTAGTTGGCTTAAAGTCTCATGATTGTCATGTCTTGATGCAACAACTACTACCGGTGGCCATTCGTGACATATTGCCTAAAAAAGTCAGACATGCCATTACTAGGTTATGCTTATTCTTCAATGCTATATGTAGCAAGGTCATTGACACTAAAAATTTGGATGAGTTGGAAAATGAGGCAGCCATTGTATTGTGCCAATTGGAGATGTATTTTCCACCTTCATTTTTTGACATCATGGTTCATTTGATTGTTCATCTAGTGAGGAGATTAGATTTGCGCGGTCCCGTTTATTTAAGGTGGATGTACCCGGTTGAGCGATACATGAAGATCCCCGAAAGGATATATGAAAAATCTACACCGTCCCGAAGCATCTATTGTTGAAAGGTATGTTGCGGAAGAAGCTATTGAGTTTTGTACGGACTACATGTCGGTAAGCGGAACTGTAGGGCTTCCAAGTCTCGTCACGAAGGAAGATATGATGGTAAGGGTACACGAGGTATCATTGTTAAGAGCATGGATCGGGAGGAAGTGCTTCAAGCACATTTGTATATATTGAATAACACTGATGAGGTTGAACCATACTTATGTGAGCATAAAAGCATCATCAATGAAACTTACCCTAGAATGAATGAAAAATGGTGTTTGAACAAGCATAACAAGACTTTCTTGAACTGGTTTAAAGAAAAAATTGCAAAGGATGGTACTCGCTTCGCTACATTAAAATGGCTAGCACAGGGGCCTAACTTTGATGTCATATATGCTGGAGTGGGTACGATATCAATAAGTTTTCCTTCTATACAAAGTCCCAGGATGACAAAAGTACTATACAAAAACAGTGGGGTTATGGTCGTCGCCGAGTCCATGCATTTCTCTAGTTCGAAAGATAAAAACCCTGTTATGGCATCAGTTTCATACTTTGGAATCATTGAAGAGATATGGGAGGTTGATTACACGAAGTTTAGAGTACCTGTTTTTAAATGTCAGTGGGTCGACAGTAACAATGGTGTGCAAACCGATGAGTTAGGATTCAAATAGGTGGACCATAGTAAGGTAGGTAATAAATAGGAACCTTTAATCATGGCATCCAGTGCAAAACAAGTGTTTTATATCCGTGATCCTTCTAACAAAAGGTGGTCGGTGGTTCTCCAGGGAAAAAACATGTATAATGGTAGTGAGGGAAATCACGATTCAACTCTTGATATTTCTGATACTCCTTCTTTCTCAACACGAGTGCCAAATTTCAATGAGGAAAATGAAGTAGATGATGTACATGCTACTCGTAATGATCACCAAGAAGGGTTATGGGAGAACTTTACTAATTGACCACAAAGTAAGTTTAGTTTGATATTACCATCAAGTTTGGCATATTATATGTTTACGTTGATATTTATAAGTTATGTTTATGTACGTTGATCGATATTTATAAGTTATGTTGGATATTTATCTTGACATACTAACAAGTTTTTTTTGTTTTGTGTTTAAACAGGTATACATGGTTGATCATGAGGATATCCCTCCTTCATGCAGCGGGTCAGAGACCCCGTCTACCGGTAGAAAGGGTAGACGTGCCACACGGATGAGGAATTTGACTGCCAACCGTGGGTCAAATCAAAGGATAAGAGTAGACTTTGATAATAACCTCAATCCTATTGGGTCAATGGAAGATCAATTTAACAGTTTTGTGGCGACCCTTGCTAGGAACAGGCCCAATATACTCATTGATAGGTGGAGAGATGTACCAGCGGACGTGAAGGAGCAGATATGGGAGAGTGTTCTGGTATCTATACTTCTACGTCCTGTGTTTGTCTGTATCTACTTTATTTTTATCTTAATAATATCATACGATGGTCGTTGATTCTTTTGGTCTTAATGTAGTTGACCTTTGACATACCGGATACATACGCTATGAAGAAGCATTTGCTAAAGTATGCTGGAGAGCGTTGGAGGGCTTTTAAGGCCGACCTGGGCAGATACTATATATTCAATCCAAAAAGTAAAAAGAACCCACTCGAGGTGTATCCGTTTCTTGACAAGGCGACGTGGGATCGCTTTGTTCGTGAGCCGACATGATCCCGACTTTCAAGGTTAACTTATTTGATTTGTCTCTAAATTTATGTAATTGCATTAATTTCATTTACTTATGTAATTTAATTGTCTTTTATTTATAACAGGAGAAGAGGAAAAAGGGGCAGGAAAACCAAAGCAAGAATGTCTACCCCCATGTCATGTCTCGTGGGGGATATAAAAAGCTTGTTAAGAAAATGGTTGAAGAGGAAAAGAAAGCACGTCAGGAGGCAGCATCTCAGGCGGATCCTAATGTTGAAAATCTTCCAAAGGTTGTTGATCCACCTCCACCCCCACGCCATCGTTTATGGAAGAGGGGCCGACAAAGAAAAACGGGACAATATACATCCGATGAGGCCCGCCAAGTAGCTGAGAGGATTGTAAGTATAGTTTGTTGTAATTGTCATTTTAAGATTGTTACCGAATTGTAATGTGACCTGATATTTTATGTGATAGGATGCCTTGGATGATCAGCTAACCCAAGGAACCTTTGTTCCTAGAGGACGCGATGATGTCTTATCTACTGCCATCGGTAAACCAGACCACCCGGGCCGTGTCATTGGTGTTGGATGGGGAGTCGGCATTCGCCAATACTATGGTTCATCTTCACACCAATGCCACGAGGGATTCGATTTGCAGATAGAAACCACGACTAAAGCAGGAGATTGCAGCTAAGCTCCGACAGGAGATGGCCGAAGCGGTTTGCCCAGCAGATGGCAATATTGACTTCTATGTCCCAAAGAGATGACGGTAGGTGTCCAACCCTCTGTCCAACCCTCTGTCCATGTGAGCACTAAGGGCTCATGTGATCCTCCTCATCATCCCGAAAATGATGATGATGGTGATCTTCTTCTTGATGATGATGATGATGATGATGACGACCCGATAGGTGTGAGATGTATGTTGATGATCATCATCATCGCGCGCTAGTGGCATTGGGTAGGGCATATAATAAGTTAGGTAATATCATACACCATCGGTTATTACAGGATGATCAGTGAGGGTGTCTGTTGAGATTATTCGAGATGCCGATGCTCGAGTCCCTGTGCCCACTAAGGAGGTTCAAACAAGTGGGTCGGGGCCCCAGTAACTTCATCCTCCGGCCAAGAAGACTGGTCAACTTTCTTGTTGCATCCGAGGTATTCGGTTAGTTGTGTTTTTCTATATTCATAGTTGAAATATATTTATTATTGTTTAAAGATAATGCTTTATTTTTATTCGTTATAGGATGTTGGAAATGATATTGTGCCTAAAAGGTCGGATCTAGCAAGACCAGAGATGTCTGCTCTCCCGCCAAGGTATTCATTTGACCATTTAGTTAATAATGAATTAAATAACTAAATTATCCGTGATTTCTAATATATATCTATGTTGTTTAGGGGATCGACAAAGGGGCACCTGGCCATGGTGATGTTTTTAAAGTTCTGGCTATACAGGTTGTCACCATGGAGGATGACGCAGACCTTGGTAAGGTTGGAACATGATGCCAGCCCTTGTGAACCTGTATATACCAAAGAAGGAACTTATGGAGATGGCACTCAATAAAGAAATGGCCAGTTCCTGCACACATATCGTTTTGGTGCACGTAAGTACATTTTATTTATAAGTTAAGTACGTAATTAATTTTTAAATACTATGATAATTAACACGTTTTTCCAATATATTAGGTATCTGCATCGTATGTTAGTCGATCAGGGTAACCTCGCCCTTTATGGGTTCATTGACCCCATGTTCATTCAGGGTGATGTTCTCGTAGCATCGGAAGACCCGGTCACTACCATACGTGATATACTAGCCCGAGACGATCATCAATTCTATCTTGCGCCTTATCTCAATAAGTAAGTACCGGTTATTTAAGTATAACTATATATGACTTAGTCACTAAGCTGATTCGCAAATACAGTAGGCATTGGCAATCGTTGCTCTTGTACCCAAGAATGAACGTCGTGGTCTTCTTCTGCTCATTGGGAAATAAGCCGGTGAATCAACTGAAGACGATCATCGAAACGTAAGCATTAAAATACTTTATAATCAGTAATGCAGTTGTTTTAATTATCTAAAATCTATTAGATATACTTTAATTAATGTTTTTGTCATGATAGGTCTATTAATGCATCCCACATGTTGCGTGGTGAAAGGCGTACTCGGGCTATCAGATGGATTATTCCCAGCATAAGATATTTATTAGTTCAAATGCATCAAATGCAGTGGGTACAATAATTGATTTCTATTTTATTTAATTCCTCATATTCTAATTGGGTTTCATTTGTACGTAGTCACGTATACAACGTGGGTCATGGGAATGTGGCTACTATGTGATGCAGTGGATGTTGGAAATTATCTCCTCCGGGATCACTGAAAGATGGAGTGAGGTAAATGTTAATTGACACAATTAGAAGTAATAGTATAGATTCGTTATATGTTTTATGTTAGTTTATTACTTAAAAGATATAATCTTTTGTCCAATTAAACTTGCAGATATTCAACAATCCAACTCCATTATCTGATTCTGACATCAACATCATAAAGAGAGGCGTTGGGCAACTTTCTTTCTTGAAGTGTACCACCCATAGTTTGTATATATGTAGTTAGTTTAAAAATTTATCACGTACTAGCTATAGTGTACCTTCGACTGATGATATGTATTAGTGCTCAAGTCTGGTTCAATTCTTCTTCTCTCGTGTTTTGATGTAGCCTTGATAAAGTGTTGTTTTCATTCATTCGAAATTAATTAGGCCTGATGCCCTCTGTTTTCAGATTCTGTGCTCACTAGTCATTTGATGAAATGTCAGTATTTTTAACCATATGTGTAAGAGCTGATTGTTTGTGCCAAGAAAATTGAATGAAGTATGTTTTGCTTTTGATATGGTTAAAACTTTGTTGCAATTGTGTCAAAACTGGTTTGGTGTTCTGTTGTTGTTTCTTGTTTGATCAGGGTCTTCTTGGTTTGTTTATTGATTCGCATTCTA
This sequence comes from Sophora flavescens, assembly GCA_030762895.1. NCBI lineage: Eukaryota > Viridiplantae > Streptophyta > Magnoliopsida > Fabales > Fabaceae > Sophora > Sophora flavescens. The sequence goes on from CM061069.1 coordinate 49,728,788, forward strand.
AACAGGGGAAATGAATGATTGAAATGTAAATAACAGATTAAAAAAAATGAGATTTTACACATCGGTTCTTCAAAAACCGATGTGTAAATTTAACTTTCTACATCGGTTTTCAGTAGAACCGATGTGTAAATTTCACTTTACACATCGGTTCTATTTAAAACCGATGTAGAAAGTTAAATTTACACATCGGTTTTAGGCAAAACCGATGTAGAAAGTTAAATTTCCAACTGCTTATCAATTAATAAATTAATTTTCCACATCGGTTAATAGAAAACCGCTGTTTAAAATATACTTTACACATCGGTTTTATAACCGATGTGTAAAGTGGCAATAAACCACATCGGTCGTTTCCACATCAGTTTGAAAATCGATGTGGAAAGCCAAAAATAACCGACATGGAATCCCTTTTCTGCACTAGTGCATGCACCATGACAACCCTCACCTACATCCAACCAAACAGAACCACCACAACCCATCACAACCAGTAACCCACCCAACATCCCTAAACAAGACACCCTCCACTGCATCTCTAACCGCCACTACATGGTTTTTTTTTTTTTCTTCCTATTCTTGGTGTTAGACACTTAATTCTATTTTTTTAATGCTTTAGAATTTGTAGCATGGCAAGCAACTGATAATCCATGAACAAAGCTTTAAGTTACAAAAGGGTATGGTTGATTATCTTTTTAGAGTGTTCTTTCTATTCAATTTTTTGGTTGTTATATTGAATTACTTCATATTATGTAATGATAAGGGACGAAACATTCAATTGTGCATTGAAGGAACTAAATTTTTTGCGTAACATTTTTTTTACCAATGTTTTATGCTTTTACTTTTGTTACTGTGCCTATGAATTGTGCATATGTTGAAGTGATGGTAGTTTTAAATGCTTGCATTTTGTTTCTTCTGCGATGAATTATATTAAAAAGATAATGAGTGTCAGACCTAATTGGACCGAGGGCTGCATAGATCAAATGACTTCCTAGCTAAGCATTTGGTCAAAAATTGACACTTCGAAATTCTGTGGTTAAATTTGATGCTTTTTTGCATTAGAAAATTGGATTCTGTAAAATCTAATCTGATATGATTAACAGATAAAGAGGTTGTATCGTTTTTCAAGTTATATTCTCAAAACTGCGTGTCCTATTCACGATGGCAACAACTCATGTACATTATTATTTGCAAAAATATGGAGGGAAAGAAAATATCCTACGTAGTTGTTCATGGTTATCAGTCTCGTCGTCGTTAATAAATATAGATGGAATGGAGCCATAATTTAGGGCATTTGCAATACAAGGGCCTGTTCAAGTTACATTTCTTCCTTCTATAATAAATCAATATTTCAAAATTGGAAGTCAATGTCCTCTCTCTCCCCAAACTTACTTTTGGTGTGTGTTTTAATCGGTTTTCTTTCCAATCTTTAACATGAAACTATAGGAATTTGAGACGCCTAAACTATAAATCAGTCACTAAATCAACAGTTCGGACCATTTTTCTTTAACTGTACAATTTAAAAACACTAGAAGAAACCTCAAACCTTAAACATCATTCCAAACACGCTTGGAAGGAAGTACCCCATGCTCACTCCGACTTCCTGTAAGCCTATATAAGGATAGCTTGCTTCGGGCTGTTGTCAAGGGACCTGATCTATTCCCGTACCTAATTGGTAAATACATATCATCGCCAATCAATCTTGAAGCTGAAAACGATCTGTTTTCCCTCTCTCCAAGTGAACCAGAACTGTATTCCATTGTGATGAACGAAGATGCTTGCCCATAAGCTAATCTTGGTGTTTCCCCTTCAGCATTCCACCAACTGCTGTCAGAAGGGGCAATTTCACCTCGAAATTCAGACTCCTGAGCAGACTCCTTCCCACTACAAATCTCATCTGTGTCATTGTATATCAACTTAAGAGCCTGCACAACCTCACCCATAAAAGGTCTCTGAGTGACCTCTGGGTGTACACACATTGAAGCAATAGCAGCCATCTTTGCCATGTCGTCAAAGTCATAAGTTCCGGCCAGAGACGGATCCACCAGTTGTTCTAAACCTTCTCTACTCGTCAACAGTGGGCGTGCCCATGTTACAAGATTTTCCTGTCCAGGAGGTTGAGACATGTCCACTGGTTTTCTGCCTGTGAGAAGTTCAAGCAGCACAACACCATAACTATAAACGTCACTTTTAACAAGTAAATGGCCTGTCATCGCATATTCTGGGGCAACATACCTGCAAAATTGAACAGATAGAAATGGCATGAAATTGAGGCTAGGAATTCATAGTGGCACAAAAAACTGATGACAAATTATAAGACATGGGAGTTACAATTTATGCAGCAGACTGGTGTCATGAACTTTATTTGGATAAACTATTAGTGGAGAAGAAATGACGATCTGAATAACTCTATTGACAGGCTAACATGCAGTGTGCACAGGATTTGTGTTTGGCTATCAGAATATTTCATTAGTTAATTAAAATAAAATATGAGTTACCTCAAGAAAGTAGAGTTGGACATTATGACACTCAGAAAAATTGAAAGATATTGACTAACTTCATAATGAATGATGACATTCAATAACGTTGAAGAAACAGAAAAGCTACAAAGCTCGCATCTGCTATTCCTGTCTGGTGTGACCCAGGCTAGGGGTACTCTTAACAATACTCGATCAAAATGCTGCAAACAAATGGTCTCATACTTACCCAAAAGTACCCATGACCCTTGTAGAAATATGATTACTTCCTTCAGTTGCTTCTCTTGCTAATCCAAAATCAGAAACCTTGGGGGTACAGTCATCTTCTAATAACACATTGCTGGCTTTAAAGTCTCGGTGAATTACACGAGGATTGGAATCCTCGTGAAGATAAGCCAGTCCTCTCGCAGCTCCAAGGGCAATTTTTATCCGTGCTTCCCAATCTAGAGGGCTGTTTTTCTTGTCAACGCCTGCAGGATTACTCATAGGAATTAATTTAATTTAACATATGGCAATGCAATATAAATTGAACAGGGGGCACATATCCAGAGTCGATAAAAATATCTTACCATGCAAATGGGACTCAACACTGCCATTGCGAACAAGCTCATATACTAAACAACGCCTGAGCCCTTCTATGCATGTACCAATGAGTTTCACAAGATTACGATGATGCAAACGGCTTAGCATCTCAATTTCCGCCATAAATTCACGGTCTCCATTCTGGTTATGCCTTGTTAGCAGCTTAACTGCGACTTCAGTTCCATCATCCAATGTCCCCCAATAAACACGTCCAAATCCTCCCTCCCCTAAAATTCTCTTTGAACTGAACTTATCTGTTGCTTTCCGAAGCTCAGAAAGTGAAAATCTTTTGACAGAGATAATAGAAGTAGCCATTGTGGACATAAGGGACATTGACCTTGAGCTTGTAATTCTGCTTGATAACATAGACTCTGTGGCTGCATAACAAGCATCAATCCATTTATATTTTAGTTTTTACTTCACTTATTGTACAGTTTACAGAATGAAGCAGATAACCAAGAGTCCAGACAGCAACAAATTCTTGAAATTAAGTATAACACACGAGGATAAAAACCATATTTGCAACGATGTATGCATTCCACTCTTCAACACAAGCCCACAGACTAGAGAAAGTGGAATTTGTTATCGTACAATGAGAAAAATGTTAACTTCACTGCTCTATTTGAATTGTGGGTCTCAATAACCACCAAAAGTGGATGAAAACTCACTAATCTTGTTGATCCGTACATAGCAATACTAGTATCTTTTCAGTTGAAAAAATAATAGTAAGGATAGGTTACTCCAAAACTACAGTTAAGGCGTCAATCGCATGCCTAGGATCCCAGAGGGGCAAGCAAAGGCCCAACCAAAGGATTATTTCCATGAACTTTTCAACCTATAAGGAGGTTACTCAGCTAGTCCTTGGGCACTAGAAGATCAACTCTAGCAATAATAGTATCTAATGGTGGAAAATGTCTAATTCGTAGTTATCTGTTAGATACCCAAGCATAGGGTTCAGGACCTAATTCTGTTATTAACTATGAAGCACTGACACTTCAAAATAGTCGACATTTTCGTGTGGAATATCTATATCGGGCACTCATAACTGTATTCTACAACTTTTTACCATTTTGAGTTTTTTATATAGTTATAGATGGAAATGCCACAATAGTTAGATAAATGTTAACATTTTATCGTGTTTACAATGACTCGTGCTTACTTTTAAACCATTTCTCTTTTTTAATTTAAGATTTGTGCTTTTATGCTAATTTTATATTAATTTCGGAAAAAACTCCTCTAAAGTGAGTTTGCCTCTAAAGTGGGCAAGTAAGGATACCCTTGATATGATAAAGTGCATATAGATCTCAATCCATTAAATGATCTAAGGGTAAATACAGCCTTACTTGCTCACTTTAGAGGGAAATTCACTTTGGAGGAGCCTTATCCATTAATATATATTTTGTATCATAGTTGCGTCATGTCCAATAATTTTAAAATTTTGTTGCATCCTCATGCCTGTGTCATATCCATCCTTCCTAGGTTATTAATACTGTCTAATTGACAGTGGACAGAATGCTAACTGTATTGAGTGAGTAGTTGAATATCTTAGCTCTTATAGTGTTTCTTGTTTTCTTAAGATGATATGCAGAGTTAAAGATCCACTGTTCTCTTTTTTTGGAGCTTGTTGGCTGTTCTTGTATTTATATCTCTCGGTAGTTTTTCTGTGGACGATATTTTATCACCTATCTTGTAATCCTCTTCCTTCTTAATGATTTTATTTTTCTTTTTCTATAAAAAAATATATAAAAATAAAGAGGGAGTTCAATTGAGAGGTTAAGTGGATTTTCAGGAGAAGTTGGACAGTGGGAGAGGATTAGGATCTTGTGAATATCCTACAGGATTCTATGTTTGCATTTTTATTCTGCTATCACATTGCTGCCAGAACCATTCTGAATATAACTCCTATTGTTCTAACATTTTTTTCTCATTTCTTTGGTCCGGATCTAGTAGCTGGTATTAGTGATCCCAAGATCCAGAGAGCTTTCAGTGGTACACACCAGAATGGAGGCGGCGAGGCACGTTTGGAGTCATTGGAGAGAAGATTAGAAGATTGGAGGAGAGAGCTGGAGTTAGAAAGGTGACAAGCTGAAAGGGATAGAGAGATTCAAGAATGTCGAAGAGAACTCCAAGAAGCTTGATCAAAGAAGATTGAGGATCTTCTTGAGAATCTTGTGAAATCCTGCCATAGAAATTCACTAGGAAGAGATACGACCATTGGTTTGAGGAATGAAGAAACAAGAACTAAGAGCTTTACGCAAACTGGACATGCGATCAATGTTTCTGGGAATGACAAGCCCTAAAATGAATTAATTGGTGGAACAAGAACTAAAGCATGTGAAGATCGTTGGATAAAGCTAGAGATTTTGTAGGGGAAGTGTTGAAAGTGCCTCAAAATCAAGTTTAAAGGTGCAGAATCTGGTGTTCAGACAGCTGATAATCGATTACGAGAAGGTCGTAATCAATTACGGACCTTCAGTCTGAAATTCTGAAGTCTCAGAACTGTGGACAGATAGCTGGTAATCGATTACCAGAATATCGTAATCGATTACGACGCGTCAGTTTATGATATTTAAGTTCGTTACAGCAGCGAACGGAAAGAGTTTTGGGGTTTCTTGGGTGCGTTTTTCAGAGCGAAAAAAAGGGAAAAACCTAGAGAATACTATCATCTTGTAATGCTTTGATTCAATTGTGATTAGAGAGAAGAATCAAGAGAGGATTAGAGAGATATCAAGGGTTGTGTGAAAATAGAGAGACAAAAGGCTTGGGTTCTCTTGTTTGTTCATCATTGAACATGGTGGAGTGAAGATCCAAGGGATCTCTATTGTAATCTTGATCAAAGTTCATAGTGGAGGAGGCTCTCTCCCATGGATGTAGGCCACATTGGCTGAACCACGCTAAACTGTGTGTGTGCTCTCTATCTCTTCTTCCCTTTCTCTTTTCTTGCTGCTGTAATGGTAATTCAATTACCACATATTGCTGTGCTTTTATTTTTGCTGTTTTGCGAATTAGTTCTTGCTGGTTGTTTGCTATAGTATTTCTTCTACATTAGGTGTATTGGGTTTAGGTTGTGAAACTCTATTTCTTAGTACTGTGTAGTCTTTTGTGTATTGTTTCAGGGATCTTCTTTGGGTTCTTTCATACACACGAACTAACAAGTGGCGATGTCTGTGGGGATTGAAACAAGAAGAAAGATCAAAAGGCTGAACAATGGGAAACACAAAGTATGACATAGAGAAATTCTCCGGAAGTAATGACTTCGGGTTATGGAGGGTTAAGATGGAGGCAATCTTGATACAACTTGGATGTGTAGAAGCTCTCAAGGGAGAGGCAAGGATGGCGGACACTCTATCACAAAGGGAGAAGACCGACATGATAGAGAAGGCAAGAAGTGCAATCATTCTGTCTTGGTGATAAGGCATTGAGAAAGGTTGCAAGGGAAAAGATAGCGGCGTCTATGTGGGCAAGGTTAGAAACATTGTACATGACAAAGTCACTAGCAAATAGGCTATGCTTGAAGCAACTTATATATTCTTTCAAGATGACGGAATCGAAGTCCATTGTGGAGCAACTTGTGGAATTCAATAAAATTCTTGATGAGCTAGAGAACATTGAGGTGAAGCTCGATGATGAGGATAAGGCATTGCTCCTACTTAATTCTTTACCTAAATCCTTTGAGCATTTCAAGGATGCCATTTTGTATGGCAATGATCAAACCATTTCCTTGGATGATGTGCAAACTTCAATCCGGACAAAGAAGCTCCAAAGGCAACAAGAGTTGAAAGCGGAGAATAATGGTGAGAGCTTGAACGTCTCAAGGGGGAGGAACGAGAAGAAAGGGTCAAAGAGCAAGAGGTCTAGATCAAAATCAAAGAGTCATTCAAAGTCAAAACTCAAGTGTTTCAATTGCGGTAAAACGGGTCACTTCAAGAAAGATTGTCCTGAAAAGGGGGGCAAGGAATCAAGGAACTCCGCTGAGGTTGCAGTTGCTTCGGATGGCTATGAGAGTGCCGGGGTGTTGGTGGCATCAAGTTCAGAAACACAAAGGAGTTGGGTTATGGATTCCGGATGTTCGTACCATATGCGTCCAAGGAAGGACTATTTCCAGACACTAGAACTAAGATGGAGTGGTGCTTCTAGGAAACAACAAAGCATGCAAGGTACAAGGTATGGGAACTATTCAGCTCAAAACTTCTGAAAATCGTGAAATCCTTTTAAAGGATGTGAGGTATGTTCCTGAACTTAAGAGAAATCTTCTATCCATTAGCATGTTTGATGATTTCAAGGATGCCATTTTGTATGGCAATGATCAAACCATTTCCTTGGATGATGTGCAAACTTCAATCCGGACAAAGAAGCTCCAAAGGCAACAAGAGTTGAAAGCGGAGAATAATGGTGAGAGCTTGAACGTCTCAAGGGGGAGGAACGAGAAGAAAGGGTCAAAGAGCAAGAGGTCTAGATCAAAATCAAAGAGTCATTCAAAGTCAAAACTCAAGTGTTTCAATTGCGGTAAAACGGGTCACTTCAAGAAAGATTGTCCTGAAAAGGGGGGCAAGGAATCAAGGAACTCCGCTGAGGTTGCAGTTGCTTCGGATGGCTATGAGAGTGCCGGGGTGTTGGTGGCATCAAGTTCAGAAACACAAAGGAGTTGGGTTATGGATTCCGGATGTTCGTACCATATGCGTCCAAGGAAGGACTATTTCCAGACACTAGAACTAAGATGGAGTGGTGCTTCTAGGAAACAACAAAGCATGCAAGGTACAAGGTATGGGAACTATTCAGCTCAAAACTTCTGAAAATCGTGAAATCCTTTTAAAGGATGTGAGGTATGTTCCTGAACTTAAGAGAAATCTTCTATCCATTAGCATGTTTGATGATTTAGGTTATTCCACTAAAATTGAACATGGTATGATAAAGATTTCTAGTGGTACTTTAATAATAGCTAAGGGAACTGTTATGTCAAGAACGCAAAATTGTTGTTGTGTCGACAGAAATTGCTTCTGCCGACAGAAATCGCTTCTTGACAGAAATGCGTCTTGACGGAAAACGTTTCTTGACAGAAATCGTCTTTTGACAGAAATCACAACCAGCTGTTATGCCAAGGACACACAATTGCTGCTTCGACAGAAATGCTTCTTCCGACAGAAAAGCTTCTTGACGGAAATGCTTTTCTTGACAGAAATGGTAAAAACGATATTGTGCAGAATGCAGAATGCAAGAAACGGGATTATGCAAGAAGTATACGAAAAGAAGATGAAGAACAGTATGTTATCGTGGTTCAGAGCAAGTTGCTCATACATCCACACTGAGGCAAGACTTTCTATCCACTAGATCAAAAGAAACTGGTTACAAGACTTTCAGGGTTGAAACTAAACTCTCTCAATCCTCACTTGCACTCCTTTCTTGATCTCAATGAATCACTCCCTCTCTCTCTGGTTTTCCGTGTATATTACACTTCGAATCTATTTCTCTCTCCCTCTCAAGTTTCTCTCAACAATGACTTATATATCTGTACAAACCAAGTCTCTCTCAAGGTAGTTACATAACAGAAAAATAGATCTAACTACCTAACAGACTTAACTACTTTTACAGATATCACATAGTTGGGAAAACTCTATGCATAGCCTAACTGATTAACCGATTGATGAGCCAACTGCCACAATTCTCCACCTTGGATCTTCAATTCAAGTACCAGCTAGGTATGCATCCAGTAGCAACCTCGTTCCAATACTTATCAGCTATGTACCAGCTATTTATCACAGGTTCCAATACTTGCCAAATTCATGCAATGCTGGAATTTGGCCCTTGGAACCACCTTGGTTAACATATCAGCCATATTGTCTTCAGTAGCAACCTTTTTCACTTCAACTATGCCATTTGCAATGATGTCACGAATGTAGTGCATTCTGATGTCAATATGCTTTGTCCTCTCATGGAACATTTGATTCTTTGAGAGATGGATAGCACTTTGGCTATCACACCATACTGTCATAGGAATTTCCCTCCCTTCCAGTTCATTTACAAAGCCTTTGAGCCATATTGCTTCCTTTATGGCTTCAGTCAAAGCAATATACTCAGATTCAGTGGTAGATAAGGCAACTATTGATTGCAAATTTGCCTTCCAACTGACCACATTTCCATAGAGTGTGAACAGATATCCTGTTAGAGACCTTCTTACATCAATGTCCCCGCAAAATCAGCATCCACATATCCTGCTTTGCATTGCTGTTTTTTCGATTTTGACTTACCAAATATCAATCCAACAGATTTTGTCCCTTTCAAGTATCTAAGAATCCACTTTGCCGCCAATGCTCCTTCCCGGGTTCCCCATGAATCTGGCCGACCATTTGGCAACATAGGCAAGATCGAGGCCTTGAACATACCATAGCATACATCAAACTCCCTATGGCATTGGAGTAAGGGATGCTATCCATGTCTTCGCTGGTCTTCATCGGTTTTGGGAGTTTGTTCAAGCGATAGCTTGAAATGACCGATTATGGGAGTTGAAAGCGCCTTGGCATCTTGCATATTGAACCTTCTAAGCACCTTTTCAAGCATACCCGATCGATGCAAGAAGAGAAGTCTTTCATCTCTCTTTCTCGAGATTTCCATCCCCAAGATCTTTCTTCTTTGCACCTAAGTCCTTCATCTCGAATTGAGAACTTAGCAGACCCTTGAGCTTGGTGATTGCCTCTAGATCTTTACTTGCAATGAGCATGTCATCAACATAGAGTAGGAGATATATATAGTGACCTGAGCTGGCTTTCTTGAAGTAGACACAGCAATAGAAAGAACTTCTGTTGTAGCCATTTGTTACTACAAAAGTGTCAAATCTTTTGTACCATTGTCTTGGTGACTGTTTCAGTCCATACAAGGACTTTTTCAGCGAGCATACCATTTGTTCCTTTCCTTCTACTTCATACCCTTCAAAGGTTGTTTCATGTATATCCTTTCATCCAAGTGACCATGTAAGAAGGCTGTCTTCACATCCATTTGCTCAAGTTCCAAGTTGTAGACTCGCAACTAGAGCAAGAATGACTCTAATGCTTGTGTGTTTCCAACCAGGAAAAAATCTCATTATAATCAATTCCTTCCCTTTGTGTGAAGCCTTTTGCAACGAGTCTAGCCTTGTATCTACTTCCTTCAACCCCTGGAATTTCTGGTTTTTTCTTAAAAATCCATTTGCAACCTACAATTTTGTGATTTGCGGGTTTCTCCACAAGTTCCCAGTGCTGTTTTTCATAAGGGAGTTTATCTCATCGATCATGGCAGTTTTCCAGGTGCTCTTTATCCGAACTTTCCATTGCCTCCTTGTAGTTAATAGGATCAATTACCCGATCCTCAATTTCTACACTCGGTGCATAAGCAATGAGGTCCGCATAGCCGAGCCTTTGAGGTGGTTTAATCGCCTTCTAGCCCCGTCTCTCGACCAGATTATAGGATGATTCTCTTTCTGCTGCATGTTGTTCATCGGTTTGGTAGGTGGCCGAATCTTGTCATCTGTTGTATCTGCAGTACCATGCTCCACCTCCAATTGAACCTTGTTGTCGGGTTCATCTCGGTTCCTTAGACATCTCGACTTTCTCGCTGCATCCTCAAGCATGCATTCTTCCTTGAAGACAACATCTCTGCCGATAATGACCTTTCCTCCACCTGGTTTGGTTAACCACACCTTGTAACCCGTTACACTATCAGGATATCCCAAGAAGATTCCCTTCTTTGATCTAGGCTCCAATTTCCCTTCATTTACATGAATATAGGCTGTACATCCAAATATTCTCAGGTTGTCATAAGTTGGTGCTCTTCCTGTCCACAACTCCTCTGGTGTCTTGAAATCAATAGCAGCTGAAGGAGACCTATTGATTAGATAGCATGCAGTGTGAACTGCCTCTCCCCAAAACACCTTGCTTAGGTTGGCATTGGACAACATGCACCTAACCCTCTCCAAAATGGTCCTATTCATTCTCTCAGCAAGACCATTTTGTTGAGGAGTTAGTCTTCTTTTTTTGTGCCTAGTTATCCCATTATCCTTGCAAAACTCAGTGAACTCTTCACTTAGATATTCAAGTCCATTGTCAGTTCTAAGTACCTTAACCTTCCTTCCTGTTTGATTCTCTACAAGTGCTTTCCATTGTTTAAAACACTTGAATGCTTGATTCTTGTGTTTCAACAAATACACCCACACTTTTCTTGACCAACCATCTATGAAAGTTATGAAATATCTAGCACCGCCTAATGAGGGAACCCTTGCTGGCCCCCATATATCAGAATGCACATAATCAACCGAGGCTTTAGTTGTGTGTATGGCAGAAGAAAACTTAACTCTTTTCTGTTTGCCATAAAGACAGTGTTCACAGAATTCTAACCTTTCAAAGTCTCCATTTCCTATTAGACCCTGCTTGTACAATTCCTCCAAGCCTCTTTCACTGACATGAGCTAGTCTGAGGTGCCATAGCTGTGTGGAATTAAATTTTGATGCAGAAATTAAACTGGCAGGATTTAACATAGTTGCACCTTGCAATCTGTACAAGCCATTCTTTCCGGTTCCCTTCATCATGACCATTGAGCCCTTGCTTATCTTCAGAACACCACCTTCTCCTTTGAATGTACATCCTGCTTGATCCAGCATACCAGGAGAAAGGAGATTTCTCTTCAGCTCGGGTACATGTCTGACATCTGTGAACAATTTTGCTGATCCATCACTAAATTTGATCCTGACATTGCCAATTCCAGCTACTTTGCAAGCAACATTGTTCCCCATTAGCACCTTTCCTGCATCGATCCTTTTATAGGATTCAAACCATTCTTGATAAGGGGTCATGTGGAATGAACACCCTGAGTCAAGAATCCACACTCCATCGCAAGAATCTTGATCCACCGCCAACACATCCGAGCTTTCATACCCATCCGCTACCACGACCATATCATTTGAGTTTTGTTTGCCATTATTCTTTCTTTTCCTCTCGGGACAGTTCTTTCGAAATGTCCCTCCTTATGCAAGCGATAGTAACACTCTTTCTTGCCTTTGGATTTGGATCGGTTCCTCCTATTCTTGCCCTTTGTTTCTCTGTTATCAGTTCTGCCTCTGACAAATAGCCCTTCTGCATCTCCACCTTCACCTTTATCATAAGTAATTCTCTTCTTCATTTCTCGAGAATTAAGAGTGGCTTTCACTTCTTCTAAGGTGAGGCTTTCTTTACCAAACATCATTGTGTCAACCAAGTTCTCATAGGAGGGAGGAAGGGAGCACAGCAACATCACAGCTTGGTCTTCATCATCAATCTTTACATCAAGATTCTTTAAATCAAGAACTGCCTTGGTGAATTGAGAGACATGTTCTTTGATTGATGATCCTTCCTCCATTTTCAGCTGATGGAGTTTCTTCTTCAAATAGAGTTTGTTTGTCAATGACTTAGTCATGTATAGGCTTTCAAGCTTGAGCCAAACACCTGCAGCAGTGGACTCATCTACTATCTCGCGAAGAACTTCATCTCCCAAAGAAAGAATGATCAAGCTATGAGCCTTGTTGATCAAGTCTTTTTTTTCTTTCTCTGAAAGTGTTTCAGGAAGTCTGTTGATTCCTCCCAAGGCTTCCTCGAGTCCTTGATGAACAAGGAGAGCCTTCATCTTGATCCTCCACAGGCTAAAGTCATTCTCCCCATTGAACTTCTCCAAATCGAACTTTGCAGTGCCCATCGCGGAAGCAGCCCCGATTCAACGAAGCTCTAGATACCAATTGTTATGTCAAGAACGCAGAATTGCTGTTGTGTCGACAGAAATCGCTTCTACCGACAGAAATGCGTCTTGACGGAAAACGTTTCTTGACAGAAATCGTCTTCTGATAGAAATCGCAACCAGCTGTTATGCCAAGGACACACAATTGCTGCTTTGACAGAAATGCTTCTTCCGACAGAAAAGCTTCTTGACGGAAATGCTTTTCTTGACAGAAATGGTAAAAACGATATTGTGCAGAATGCAGAATGCAAGAAACGGGATTATGCAAGTATACGAAAAGAAGATGAAGAACAGTATGTTATCGTGGTTCAGAGCAAGTTGCTCCTACATCCACACTGAGGCAAGACTTTCTATCCACTAGATCAAAAGAAACTGGTTACAAGACTTTCAGGGTTGAAACTAAACTCTCTCAATCCTCACTTGCACTCCTTTCTTGATCTCAATGAATCACTCCCTCTCTCTCTGGTTTTTCGTGTATATTACACTTCGAATCTATTTCTCTCTCCCTCTCAAGTTTCTCTCAACAATGACTTATATATCTGTACAAACCAAGTCTCTCTCAAGGTAGTTACATAACAGAAAAATAGATCTAACTACCTAACAGACTTGACTACTTTTACAGATATCACATAGTTGGGAAAACTCTATGCATAGCCTAACTGATTAACTGATTGATGAGCCAACTGCCACAGGAACAAATAGAAATGGATTGTATATTCTTAATGGTTCCACTGTTATTGCACAAGCATCGGTAGATAGGCAAACACCACATGATAAAACCAAGTTATGGCACTTAAGGCTAGGTCATGTAAGTGAAAAAGGATTGATAGAATTGTCTAAACAAAACCTGTTAAATGGTGATAAATTGGAGAAACTAGAATTTTGTGATCATTGCATATTAGGTAAGCAACATAGAGTTTCTTTTGGAACCGGTATGCATGTTTCTAGTAGACCTTTTGAGTATGTGCACTCGGATCTTCGGGGTCCATCAAGGGTGATGACTCATGGAGGGGGATCCTATTTTCTTACCATGATTGATGACTTTTCTAGAAGAGCGTGGATTTACATTTTGAAAAATAAACTGAAACCTTTCAAAATTTAAGGAATGACACACTCTTATAGGAAATCAACTAGGCTCGAAATTGAAAGTTTTAAGGGCTGACAATGGCGTGGAGTTTGTTTCAGAGCAGTCTAATGAGTTTTGCAGGAAATAGGGAATTAAAAGGCATAGGACCGTGGCACGGACTCCTCAACAAAATGGTCTAGCAGAAAGGATGAACAGGACTATTCTGGAGCATGTTAGGTGTATGCTTTTGGGTGCTGGACTACCTAAGAGTTTCTGGCGTGAAGCTGCAAATACTGCAGTGTACTTGATAAACAGATGTCCGTCTTCAGCTTTAGACTTCAAGACACCTATGGAAGTATGGAGTGGTAAACCGATGGATTACTCTAATCTTAGGGTATTTGGTTCTTTGGCATTTGCTCACATCAGGGAGGACAAGCTTGATGCACGGGTGGTAAAATGCATCTTCATTGGGTATCCAGATGGTGTGAAGGGCTACAAGTTGTGGAAGTTGGAATCAGGAGGATCAAGGTGCTTTGTAAGCAGGGATGTCACATTTGATGAGACCAGGATGGGTATGATGTGCAATGGCTTGGAGCAAAGCAATTCAGATGAAACAGACCAAAAAGCTTAGTTTGAGGTGGAGTTTCCCATCTCTAGCATCAGAGAGGAAAGTCCACCACCAGCAGAACAGACAGATCAACAACCACCAGTAGTATCAGATTATCAATTGACTAGAGATCGAGCTAGGAGGAATATTGTACCTCCTAAGAGATTTGGATATGCTGACCTCGTTTGCTATGCTCTTAATGCGGCGGAAGAGATAAGCAAGCTTAAGGACCAATTGAATTCTGAATTTGAGATGAAGGATCTTGGTAATGCAAAGAGGATACTGGGCATGGACATAGTCAGAAACAGAAAGAAAGGGGAACTATTACTATCTCAGCAAGGTTACTTGAAGAAAGTTGTAGAAAGGTATAGGATGCATCAGTCTAAACCGGTTTCTACACCTTTGGGTAATCACACAAAGCTCTCCATTACTCAAGCTCCTAGCAACGACACAGAAAGAAGAAGAATGGATTCTATTCCTTACACAAGTGAGGTAGCATCATGTATGGGATGGTATGTAGCAGGCCGGATTTGGCACACGCCGTTAGCATTGTTAGCAGATTTATGGCGGATCCGGGGGAGGCTCATTGGGAGGCTTTGAAGTGGGTTCAAAGGTATTTGAATGGTTCTCTAAATTCTGGACTAATGTACAAGAAAGCAGCTCAAGGAGAAGATGCTATTGTGGGTTATGTTGATGCGGATTATGCCGGGAATGTTGATACAAGGCAGTCTCTTTCGGGGTATGTGTTCACTTTATTTGGGACTGCAATTAGTTGGAAGTCTACTTTACAACCCGTGGTTGTGTTGTCAACTACACAAGCAGAGTATATAGCTCTTGCGGATGGAGTAAAGGAAGCTCTATGGTTAAAAGGGATGATTGGTGAATTCGGAATTATGCAAAAGAGTGTGACTGTTCATTGTGATAGCCAAAGTGCTATTCACTTAGCTAATCATCAAGTTTATCATGAGAGAACGAAGCATATTGATGTAAGGCTTCATTTCATTAGAGATGTGGTTGAATCAATGGAAATTCAGATTGAGAAGATAGCTTCGGAAGACAATCCAGCGGATGCATTCACAAAGTCACTACCAAGAGCAAAGTTCAAGCTTTGCTTGGACTTGATAAACTGCATAATTCCATAAGTGGGAGAGCCACCACTACAAGGTTAAATCAATCCTCTGATTTGGAGTCAAGGTGGAGTATTGTTGAAAGTACCTCAAAATCAAGTTTAAAGGTGTAGAATCTGGTGTTCAGACAGCTGGTAATCGATTACGGACCTTCAGTCTGAAATTCTGAAGTCTCAGACCTGTGGACAGACAAGTGGTAATCGATTACCAGAATCTCGTAATCGATTACCAACAGCTCGTAATCGATTACGACGCGTCAGTTTCTGATATTTAAGTTCGTTACAGCAGCGAATGGAAAGAGTTTTGCGGTTTCTTGGGTACGTTTTTCAGAGCGAAAAAGAGGGAAAAACCTAGAGACTACTATCATCTTGTAATGCTTTGATTCCATTGTGATTAGAGAGAAGAATCAAGAAAGGATTAGAGAGAGATCAAGGGTTGTGTGAAAATAGAGAGATGAAAGGCTTGTGTTCTCTTGTTTGTTCATCATTGAACATGGTGGAGTGAAGATCCAAGGGATCTCTATTGTAATCTTTTGTGTATTGTTTCAGGGATCTTCTTAGTTTAGGAGAGAGAGGCTAAATTCCAGACTTAACTACGAAGATAGAAGTGAGTAGCGAGGTGATGACACTGAAGGGTGCCCCTGCATTATACAGTTCAACATATGGGTTGGTAGTTTGTGTCAGGGAGACCACAAAAATTCCAACATCAAGCCCGAATTATTCTTCACTAGTGCAGTTAGTCTCCTGCTGGGTCATGCTGTGTCCATTCAGCCAACTTTCGAGGAACTATTGATGAAGGGCCTACTTATGGGAAGCACCCAAGCACTTGGGAACCCTCCCTTCAAAGTTAGCCATTAAGGTGGGAGAACCAAGCCACTTAAATACTCCATCAAGTATCCCATACTACTCAATGTGGGACTTAGGCACCCCATAATACCCAGTCCATATCACCTACTGATCCCCTGGTTACCCACGTTGCTGTCTTATGTTGTTGGAACAGGCACAGGTCAATGAGTCCTTGATGGAAATCATTGGAGTCTCAAGCATTCTTGGGTCCATACACCTCAAACACTGGGATCCTGGTGGGAGGTTGTTTCAGCCACTATTGAACCCTTGTCACACCTTCACCTTAAGGATGAGGCGAATCTTTTGGTGGGGGGAGTATTGTTAGATACGCTGAGCATAGGGATTAAGATCTAATTGACAGTTAATAGAATGATAACTGTAATTGACTGAGTAGTTGAATATAAAAATGGAGGAGGGTCTACTGAGAGGTTAAACAGATTTACGGAAGAGGTTGGAGAATGGGGGAGTAATAGGATCTTTCGAATATCCTAAATGGTTCTATCTTTATATCTTTGTTCTGCAATCACATTGGTAACAACCATTTCTGAATAAAATTCCTAATGTTCTACACCTTTTCTCGTTTCTTTGGTCCACTTCTACTATTATCATATAAAAGTCAAGCGCAAAAAGCACTCACATATAAATCATGGAAACCTAATTGAAGCCTGCACAAAACTAACATTTGGTGGTTAATGACATCAGGCAAACCTTCGAGGTCCATAGATCAATGGAAACCTAATTTAAACGTGACACAAAATTAGCATTTAATGAGTAATAATGGCATCAGGCAAAACTTCAAAGTCCAAACATCAACACATACACACTGAATTTGCAAAGTGCCAAAGTGTAAAAACATCTAAAAACTTTACTTTCCCAAGAAATAGAACATAAACAAGTAATCTTCAGTACATGGCAAGGAACACATAGTAAACTAATAGAAAGAAACTACAAAAAGATCCATACTCAACCTGAGGAATAATACTTTAGGCAATAGCCCAGTTGAGTACAATTTACAATAAAGAGAGTTAGCAATCAAACAACAAATACTTCTAATTTTATTTAAGCATCTTAAAATTATTTTACCAAAACAAACACTCTCAAAAGAAGTTCAAAATTATACCAGATCTCTTGTTTAGAGATGATGTGAATGCAGTGCCAACAGCACTTGATGGTCTCTTAGCTTTCCTCCATTTCAAAATGAAATAAAATGCTCCAACCAAAACCAGCAAGAGTACAAAGGAAGATACAGCAATTATGATCATGGTTCTAAGGTTCATTTTCTGGTTCTTGCTGATAAAGTTGGCAGTGAATGGGAGAAGACCATTATCGCTTGCACTGGGATGGTGATCACTTCCAAAAGGGGTTCCATGTGGCGGTGACATTTGCATCTCTGCTAGCAAATGCATCAGTCTCAACCAGTAACATGTAGAAACAGTAAAGTACAATGTTATTAGGAGAAACAACATAAATACCTGGAATAGTAATGGACAAGACTGCAAAATCACCAAAAAGGCTCCTATTTAGATGAACTTTCTTGTGCCAAAACTTCTCGCATATCACAGCTACAGTGATACCATCAAATTTCTCTCCAAGTGGAACCAAGTCAATATCAATGATGGTTCTTCCCTGATTTTCATCAGCACTGACACCCATTATCCTCACCTGGCTCTGCTTCAGGGATGTTCCAGATGCAACTTCAATCTCTAATTCATTAATTACAGGAAAAACAGGCAAAGGAGCTATATCCAGTAGAAGTCTGACTTTCATGGGAAATACACAACCACAAGGTGAACCAAAGGGAGTTGCTGTGAGCGGATCCATACAGATTGGGTCACAAGCTGCCAGAAGTTTCATCATACAATGAGTGTTCGGTATGAGCAACATGGATGGCAAAAAAAAGAATCCTGAGTGTTCAATCAGGAAAATGCTTTATCTCACAGCAATTGAAAGTTGAAACTTTGAGATTTCCATGAAAATGAATAATTAGATCCCACCCATTAGACTATACAACAACCTTGTGAAGCAGATAATAATTTTAGGTTTAATTAATCTGTTAGTCTCCAAACTATTTGAGAGTTTTCAAATAAATCCCTATAGTTTAAAAGTTTGTAATTGGGTCCTTAAACATGTAGAAAATTTGAAATCGGGCCCCTCATACATTTTTTGGTTAGGATTTCGTTAAGCGGTCCATCCACTCGTCATCTGTGGGTCCTTGAACTTTTTAGAAAAATTCAAATAGATCACTATACTTTTTAGGAAAACTCAAATAGGTCCCTCTACTTTTTGGAACTTTAACAGAACCCTAACAAAAGCGTACGAGGGATCCAATTACAATTTTTCTGTGTTCAGGAACCTAACTACTAACTTTTAAAGTTTAGGGATCTATTTGAAGATTCCCAAATAGTTTAGGGACCAACAGAATAATTAAAACATAATTTTAAGACACCAAAGACAATTTGAAAAACACCCAAAGGCAAATATAGTTTAAAATACATTAGTTTAAATAAATAAATTGATTTTTCAAGCATGAAACATTTTTTCATCTAAGGCAATAAACTAATTAGATTCAAAATATTCTTCTATATAATTCTGCTTTTGACATTATGTCTATTTATATAAAATCTTACCATTCTCAACAACAGCATAGTAGTTTTTATTAAATAAAAAAAAAAGGTAATTCATTAAAAGAACTAACTAAGGTATCTGAATCATAACATTCAGAATACTAAATTACAAAGAATCAACTCATGCTTTCCTTGATTAACTTACATCACCAAATAGAGACGCAGAGAAACATATCAAGAAAGACAGAAGTTTCTGACTACATAATTGAACGACCCAAAAACGGTGGTGAGATATCATAATTAGTCCAGCCTCCAGTAAGAGTAGGAGGACAAGAATGGAGTCTAATTACCTTGGCCTTTAGAAAGGGAAGGAGTCATTGCATGAGGTTGCATGTCGTGATGATGATGACGTTTTGGTGTTGTAGTCACACTAGGACCTAAAATAGGATAACATTAATTTTTATGCTCATAGCAAACATGAAGTTTAACTGCAAGTTATTGGAAAATAAGATAATATACCTTGATAAGATGGAGATGGCACAGGTGCAAAAGATGACCTATAAGTAGGTTTAACTAACAACATATTAGCTCGTTCAGGTAAAGCAAATGACACGCTCATCGAAACCGACTTCCCTGTAACAAAAGAACCTACTGTGTCATACATAATGGCATAGTGCTGATCTGTAGAGAAGACCTAAAATGGAATACACACTCACACAGACACGCACGCATATTTAGAGAGAGAGAGAGAGCAAATCATATTTTTATCCTCCAAAGATACAAGCGTCATCACTTTGGACCTCAAAAGATTTTTAACATCAGTTTAGTTCCTCAATAATGTAAAGTGTCATCACTTTGTTACTCCACAAAGATTTTTTACATCAATTAGTTCCTAATTAAAAGATTAATCAGTTCAGTCTCTAAATCATGCAAAAGTCATCTAATTAGTCCCTCTGTTAACACTCATTTCACCGAGTCTGACAAAGAAGGAGAAATTTGATGATAACTAATTGATGGAAAAAACTTTTCGAGGACTAAAGTGATGATGCTTGTAATAGGGGTTTACTCTCTCTTTCGTCAATTGCAACGTATGTAATTTGATATGGAATGGAGCACAAGCACATACAAATAAAGCATTGAATTCTTTCAGAATAAGCTATCGAATAGTGGGAGGGTTTTCTATTACAATCTTATCTGATTTACTCTAGCCTCCAATTTTGTTTTTACGATCACCTTAAACCCATTCAGAAGCCTCTTCTATACAGCACATCCTCTATTCCTCCCATAGATTATCCTTCCTAATATTCTAAAAATAAGCAAGACTTGAATAAAATCTCTGATCATATGATAACACAACCCTATGAGATAGTGAATGATCAAAATCCGCACGTATGCAAAGAAATTGGATAAATAAGTGTAAGGTCAAGTAGGCATTCTCAAAGAAATTTAATGGAGAGGACACAAGAGCTTCAATGGCCAACCACTTTTAAGAAACTTGAACAAAAATAATACTAGAGCAGTGCAATGAGAAAGTTTTTCATTGGTGACTGCAGGGAATTTAAGATATCCTACTTATATCACTAGGGGGAATATCGGTTTACTAAGGTAAGATCTTCAATAATTAAATAGCCCTCCCGTTCCTCCCCCACCCCCCAAAAAAAAATGAAGCATTTTAAGTGGTGGAAATATTGTCAAACGATTAACTCATGATGGACTCTACATTTGCAAGAAGTAGAGTGTTATTCAATACTAAGATATGTCATATAATACATTTTCCCACATACGTTTCACTTTCATGTTTTTGAGATTTCCAATGCAGCTGGGTTATTAGTATTACATAAAGCATTACAGGAAGATCATCCAGAATCCAATCAAATTCTCGAATGATGAATGATACCATCTTCAACTAACATTTCTCTGACAGACAAAGGTTTGTATAGCATTGGAGGACACAAGAATATTGACTAAGAGAAATGACCTGAAATACAGTGTCTTAGGCTTCTCCAACCGAATCTCTATCTAATGCACACATTACATTACATGTACAATAAGAGTCTTCCTAAATATTCCAAAAGGGAAAAAACAAACAAACAAACTTGAACCCTCCCCGATTAAAACAAAACTAAAAAACTACAAGATCATTGCAATATGTTTTAGGTCAAATTTACTTTCAGTTGTGATTGTGACCCAAAAACTACTCAGAAAGAAAGTACTTGCACACTTAATGATCAAAACTTTTATGTTAATTAATATGTTTCTATATATAAGTTTGTGGTACATTTAGATGTAATATCAAATATGCACTAGCTTACTGGCAAAATTTTGATAATAACAAACATGTGCATTTATTATTATATTACTTAAACTTGCACTCTACAAATGAAGTAGCTTAAAAAAATAAAATTTCTATGTTTGCGTGTACAAGGTAATACAGGAGTTGTTTCCATGTGACAAGAAGGTCACAAGTCGAGTTGTAGAATCAGCCTCTTGCAAATATAAGGTAAGGTTGCTTACTATAGAGCGATATAGTGAGAGTCGGACCCTTCCTTGGACCATGCGCATGGTGGGAACTTTATAGCACTAGGTTGCCCTTTATGTGTACAACACTTTAAAGTTGGAACATTAACGTTTCTTCCAGAAATAGACTATTCTGATATAGGAAATATTTATGTGTATCAAGGAATGCGTATATATGCCAAAAGAAAGGGTCAAAAATTAATTCAAAGAGTTTGTTCTGTTAGTCCTACAACAGATACTGAATATATAGCACTCAAACTAGTCCAAGCAAGTAAATAACTAGAATCCAATGAGGCAGCTATAAACAGTGATTTGATTATGACATATAGTCTTTGAGAGGAAAGCTAAATATGTTTCTTGATTATAAATACTCCGTGCTCAGCATAGAGATGACAGATCACAGATGTGCAGTCGGGTCAAGTTGCCAAAATTCAAGCTTAGTGAAATGCAGTCAAGAGATTAAAACACTCAAAATGTTTATATGCAAGTCAATCCATTGCTAAACAGTCATACAGCTCAATACACACCAACGTAAGCAAGACGTGATATGCCTAGTAACGCTGCATCAAAGAATTAGGTTTTGCACGTGATTAACAATCGACAAGTATGGTGGTTTAATGGATAGTTAAATGATATGCCATACATACGGACTAACAAGAAACTAAGTAGTAAAAAGCATTAGAAAGACTGAACTAGACATAATTAAAATCATCAATAATTTAGCAAAAAGAGTTACAACACAATTGATAGCCAACTAATATTTAAACAACAATCGCCAAAAACTTTTTCCACAAGGTAGGGTCAATTACATGTATCAAACGATGTCATTGTGTTCTATCATAAATCATGTCATCGTGAAGTCCATTTAGTTAATATTTAAACAACATATTATAAAATCCCAGCGAAAATATAACTTTCAAGAATTCAGCTGCGGTCAAGCTACAGAACAAGCATCCAATGGTCTTTGCCCTAGTGGAAATCATGTTCAGGTACCTTGAACAAGGTAACTGCTAGTTACGAATTAGGATTTTTCTTTTCCACTATATAATGGTGTATATCTACTTGACATGATTCAAATATTCTACTGTTCTACCTATGAAGAGAAGGGGAAAAAATGTTACAGAACTAGCACTGAACAATCAATCAATTCTACAATCTTGTAAGATTTCATTCTAATGTTCCGCATTTCATAATCGATCAAACAAATCAAAACCAAAAAGAACCTCACGCAAACGGTAGCATATGAATTAAGTTGAGCATTTTGAAACTGTAGGAAAAAGAGAAGAAGAACGTGAATACCTGAGAAAGAGAAGAGAAGCAAATGAAGGAGCACGAGGAGGAAGAAAACTGAAGCTGGCATTGGCATTTTCTCTAGCATACACACAAAATTCAGAAAAAGCGTGAGTAGCTTCGAGCTCGCTAACCTCACCGGAGATTCTCAGTGAATTGGTGAATTCCGGCGATTACCGTGTAGAACTGAGAGAGGAAGAAAAAGGAAGAAGCAAGTGAATCAAAACCCTAAGAAGGAGAAATGCGGTTAGATTGTTTTAGATCCCGGAAATGCGGAAGAAGAGAAGAGTTCAGGAGACATAACCGATATACATGAGAAAATGTACGGACACAATGGTAGTAGAAACAGAAACGAAGAGAGGTGAAAATGGCGGAAGAGAAGAGATATTAGAAGAAATGCTGAAAGAGAGTGAGAGAGGGAGGGAAGGGGAGTGAGTGAGTGAGTTTACTAGTGTTGATACAGTAAAGAGTAAAGACGCAGGTTTTTGGGGTTGAAAGTGACGACTGTTTTAGGGTCTTGGTACGCGCTGCGTGGAGGAGCGTGAGAAAAACCGGTTTGCCAAAGGACAAAACGGGAGCCGTTTCATGTCGTCATTGACCCATTGAAAGGAAACCGTTTTCTTACATTAATTTCTCTACGTATTCCCTGCTGTTTTTCCGCCAATATATTAAAATAAGGAGGATGTTAATAAGTGTATTAAGGTATTGTTTAAAGAATAAAAAAAAAAGAATTATACGAAAAATGATGTATTTAACATTTTAAAGAGTTTGACACTTAGTTTTTAAATACGAATTTTTCTTTTGTTGGTTCCTTGACCAATATCCTTAGGACATTCGTTAGCAAGACCCTTAAAATAATATAGAAAAAAATGTCAGTAACATTTCTACTGTTTTATAAAAAATGAAAATGAAACTAACTTAATTGAAATTATAAAAAAAAAACTAAATTAATTGAAATTAGAAAAAGTAAAAATATTTGGAATTAATTAAAAGTAATCAAAGCTAACAACAAATTGCAATTAAAGGTAATAGCAATTGCAAGGATCTTTTCACTCGAGTTAATAAAAAATATATTAAATGGGGGTTGGGGGTATGTAAACAGAGATGAAAAAAATTACAATTAACATACTAATATTTATATATAAAAAATAAATAAAAATATAAATATATTAAAAAATATATTTTTTTTAAAAATTGATGATATATATTTTTAAAAACCGTATTCAATTTTAAAATAGGAAAAAAAATGTAAACATAGAATATTTGTTTACACAATAAACATTCCATATTTAATGATTTTGAAAATATTTTGACCAAAGTTGTTTTTTAATAAGCAGTATTTTGACCAGTGTTAATAA
Organism: Sophora flavescens; assembly: GCA_030762895.1. Lineage (NCBI taxonomy): Eukaryota > Viridiplantae > Streptophyta > Magnoliopsida > Fabales > Fabaceae > Sophora > Sophora flavescens. The sequence goes on from CM061069.1 coordinate 49,752,944, forward strand.
AAAAGATTAAGCAAATAGAATTGAAAAAACAATTAATAACTTTGTTTACTTTATGTGAGATGTTTTACAAGCTGATCGGAATGGAAATATTTTTACCAGAGATAACAAAAGATACTAAAGAGAATATAACTTTTTGATTAAATTGATGATAAGTTTGAAAAAAATTGTATTCAAATTTAAATTAGGAAAAAATAATTAAAGTGACATATACAATAAACATACTTGATGGTTTTGAAAATCTTGAGCTTAGATAATAACATATACTAATGAAAATAGAATTGAAAAAGTAATTAACAATTTCTTTTAATTTCACTTAGTCACTAGTGCAGGAAGCACTTTTAACAGCGGTTAAAATTGATTTTTAACGTCGGATTTTGAGCCGTCGTTAAATCAATCGACGTTACAGGTTTAACTTGTAACGTCGATTATACAACCACTGTTAAAAGAAAATATATAATAGCGGTTGCTGGGAAGACCGCCTTTACAAGTGTCAGTTTGAATATAATGACAATAAACAAGTGACTTGTAACATCGATTGTCTATTTAAACCGCTGTTAAAAGCTAACTTATAACACCGGTTCTCCTAAGAACCGCTGTTATAAGTGAACTTTTAACAACGGTTTCATATAGAACCACTATTACAAGGAGTATTTTTCTTTTTACAAATTGTTTTGTTTCAATTTCAATGCACCTGCAGTATTTCATGGATGCATACACAGAGAAGCATCCAAACTGCTAAGATCATCCAAAATTCAAACCATCCACATGGCAGAATCTACATATGTGTGTGTGTGCATCGTACAACAAGAAATCATATTGAGATTCAACATATTAACTAAGTCATGATCCAACTAAGAAATCATATCGTACAAATTGATCAATGTAATAACTAAGTCATTATCTATCACATACACAAACAATATAAGTTCTAAGTACCTAAAACATAAATCTATGCATTGTGCTCAAAATCTATATCCGGCCGCGCTCCATTAACTTTGTTCCACCAAAGCCTACACAAGTTCAAATAGAGATTCAACATTAGTTAAATTAAGACATCTGATGAGTGTGATTACACAGCATATTTCTTTATCATATTGCATGCATTTTCATGTAGTTTAGGCATTTTTAATTTGATTTTTGTTCGTTTTTACCTTGGAACAGGTAAGGTGGTTTTGTGGTGTTTATGTGCAAGAATTGAAGATTAAAATGATCAGTTCAGTTATGATGAAGCTTGTATGAAGATGAAGCTTGAAAAGAAAGAAAAATGAGTCAAACAGAGCCCATCACGGCCTAGCCGTGACAGCCATCACGGTCATGATCGAGCAAGGCTGAAAAGAAAAGTACCCAAAAGCCAGAACCTGTCACGGCCAGGCCGTGATGACCATCACGACCGTGGCAGGCCAACCAATGCCAAGTCTTCCAAGACAAAATCTGTCACGGCTTGGCCGTGACAGGCATCACGACCGTGACGCGAAAAATCTGAAAATTTAATTGCTGATTTGATCTGATTTTGTAACAGCTTTAATCCCAAGTTACCCTACATTATAAATAGGACTCCAAGGCTCGAAAATAGGGGACCTCTGGACTGCTACCCATAGGCAAAAACTAGGATTTCTATTCTTCTCAATTTCTTCTCTTCTCTTAGATTTTTTTTTTATGCTTTTGTTAATCAAGCTTGCTATGAACATGGCAATGCTTGAGTAGTCGTTTTTATTTCTAGGAATTGGGGTTATGCCCAAGATTTGTTTTATGTTATGAATTGACGTTTTACTTCTTGTTAATTTCAATTCGCTTTCGATTTAATTCCTATTGCATGAATTACTTGTGAATTTGGTGCGCATTTATTTGCATGTCATAGATACTCTAAGGAGGAACCTAGCGATGAACTTAGGTATCGGATTTATAGGAATCAAACTTAGGACTTAAATCACAAGAGTTAGAAGCGGTCCTTCGAGGGTTCACTGAATTGTCACAATGCTTAAAGGGTTCGATTTAAATTCAATTACCACGAGAGTAGGGGTTGGTTTAATTAGGCACGGTTCTTGTATCCCGAAAGGGAACATTAACTTATTTAGGATAAATTCACCTTCAAAGCAATTTTGATAATTAACATGAGGGGTAGTCAGTTTAGTAGCATGAGCAGTCTTGTTGGTAACCCAATTCCTGGAAATCTCTGTTAATTTGAAAATCTCCAAATTGATTTACTTTCCCTTTTTTGTTGGATTGCGATTTTAATAATTGATTTGTTACTTGATTCTTATTTGAGAAACCAAATCTTTCCTTGTTTAGTTAAATTGATATATTAATTAATTGTTGATCAAGATCAAGGTCTCTGTGGGTTCGATCTTTTTATTACTTGACGACGAAGCCGTACACTTGCGGAATAACGCTATTAAGTTTTTGGCGCCGTTGCCGGGGACTGTGCTTTCTTGAATTTCAATTCAATTTTTAAATTGATTTTTCTGATTTTTTTTTTCATTTATTTCTTTTTCTTTTTCTAGAGTATCTAACTCTCTTTGCAGGTATTCTTCTCTTTTATGCCAAGATCCTAAAGTCTTGGAAATCTTGTTGAAGTTGACCCCGAGATCGAAAGGACCTTTCATAAATGTGGGAGACTACAAAGACAAAGAGCGAGAGAAAGGTTGATTCCCATTCCACTCACGGTGAACCTACCGGATACCAAACCACTGAAAGACTACGCAGCCCCAAATGCTAGGGGTTTGCGAACGGGGATTGCCCAGAAATTGAGGCGAAGAACTACAATATACCGCCTCAGTTAATTGGCATGATTATGCAACATCAATTTGGAGGATTACCCTCGGAGGACCCGACTGATCATGTGGAGACATTCTTGGAGTTCCCCGATGCAATAAGAATTCAAGGTGCCCCGATTGATGCTATTCGCTTGAGGTTATTCCCCTCCTCTCTGACTGGAAAGGCAAGAGCTTGGTTGAAGCAAGTGCCAGCTAATACTTTGTCAACTTGAGACCAAGTGGAGCAGGCATTCTTGGAAAAATTCTCCCCTCCATCCAAGACTGTTTACCTACGAACTCAGATCATCGGCTTCTTCCAAAAGGACGGAGAATGCTTATCTGAAGCTTGGGATCGTTACAAAGGATTGCTAGAGTCTTGCCCACATCATGGGCTCGAGAGGTGGTTGTTAGTGCATACCTTCTACAATGGATTGGATGACTCTTCGAAGGTGTCACTTGACTCCGCAGCTGGTGGAGCCTTTATGAATAGACCACTGACTGAAGCGTTCAATATCATTGAAAACGTAGCCACCAACTATCACCAATGGGGTTCGGAAAGAGGTAATAACCCGAAAAAGATTTTGGGGAGTAAGTTTGAAATGAATTGTAATGATTTAATTATGTCTAAATTTGACTCATTGAATAAACGCTTTGATAAGCTTGAAAAAGCTGATGTGAGTTCAATAGGTGCTACTAATGTTGCTTGTGAGATTTGTGGAATGCAGGGACATGACTTCATGTAGTGCCCACATGGTAGTGCTCCTGGATCCAGTGCTTCGGGGGAACAAGTGAATTCTTGTCACAATTTCTATGACACGAACCCGAAGTTGTCAAACTATGTTCCCCCAAACTCTTACAACCAAGGAAGGAAGAATAGCCCTTATCTCTCCTACAGGAACTACAACAACATGTTGAACCACAAATTCCAGGAAGGAAAAGGTAATAGGAAACCCACATCAGGGTATCCTCAGGTACAAAAGTCTAAACTTGAGTCTCTTTTGGAAAATATTGTTGAAACTCAAACAAAGCAAAATGAAGAGTTTAAGCAACAAGGTAGGACAGTCAATGAGGCAATAAAAGAGTTAAAATCTAAGGTAGATAACTTAGCCATCCATAATAAGATGTTAGAAACTCAGATTTCCCAACAAGCTAGTACATATTCTAGAACTAAGGGTACGTTTCCAGGACAACCCGAAGTTAATCCCAATGAGCACTGTAATGCTATATACTTGAGGGATGATAAGCTTAGGGTAGTTGAAAAGGATGTGGAATGTGAGGAGGACATGAGTGAACATGAAGAGATAGAGCCGAAGTATGTCCCTCCACCACCTTACCAACCCCCAATACCTTTCCCACAAAGGTTGGTCAAGAAAAAGAAAGTAGAAAAAGAAACTAAGAGCTTAATTGAGGAGCATGATGCCATGATAAAAACTAATATGCCTCCTAAACTAAAAGATCCAGGAAGTTTCTCTATTGCTTGCTCAATTGGAGAAGTGAAAATTGACCAAGCCTTATGTGACTTGGGCTAGTGCGAGTTTGATGCCACATACCATCTTTGAGAGGTTAGGAACCAAGGAATTGAATCCATCCAAGTTCTCTTTACAATTTGCGGATGGCTCAACTAAAACTCCTCTAGGCATACTAGAGAATGTTCCCATAGAGGTAGGGAAATTTTTCATTCCTACCGATTTCATGATGTTGGATATGAACGGGAATTCTAAATTCCCTATCATTCTAGGAAGTCCATTCTTGGTCACAGCTGGAGCAATAATAGATGTAAAAAAATTGGTAAGCTCTCCTTGAATATAGAGAAAGGAATGGTGGATTTTGATTTGACTAACTCATATAACAACCCTCCTTTTGAGAGTCATGTGTGCAGGATTGAGATAATTCCTCCAAAGGTGAAGGAAGAGCTTAGCATGGAAGCAACTCCCAAACTTTACATGACAAATGATGCACCAAATAATGATGAAATTGGAGTTTCTCAACATGTGGAGTTAAAACTTCCGTCATGAGGAAGTAAGGCCATGAAACTCATAAAAAAGAGCAAAGCGAAAGCGCATGTGGCCATATGAACAAAATAGGCTCTTTGAAGGACTTCCTTGGAAAAGAGGTGTTCTTGCACTTCCAAGCCTAGCTGATCCCGGTTGATCCAAGGGAGTATGGTTAAGCTTAAGACCGTAAATAAGCGCTTCTTGGGAGGCAACCCAAGTTTTCTTTCCCTTTTTAATTTGTTTTTGAATTTTGTTTTTGAATAATTTGAGAAGATTAAGAGAAGAAAGATCACAAATTGAAGGTTTTGCCAAGTATTTTCAGGTTACGAAGGCATGAAGAGCAAAAAGGCATGAAAAAATGAAGTAAGAGGAGATCATGGCTTGGCCCTGATGGCCATCATGGCCATGATGGAGCAATTTCAAAAAGGAAGAGGAGACCAGAATAGATCACGGCCTAGCCGTGATGAGGGTCACGGCCGTGATTAGCCAACAGCTGAAGATCAGAATGTATCACGGGTACGAGGCCCGCTCCTATAGACCCGAATTGATCACGCCCCGTCCGTGATGTATATCACGCCCGTAATGGGAACTCGCTTGACACCAAAACTGGCCACGACCTACCCGTGATGAATGTCACGGTCATGACACGTCTTCCAGCAGCTCTATGACTGACATCTGTGCCAACACCCTCCTCCACCTCAGTGAGTTGTTCCATTTTTTCTCCTCTCTCCGACTTGAATATTTACATTGGGGACAATGTAAGTTTTTAAGCTTGGGGTAGGGGTATTATTTTTGGTTTTATTTTTTTCATTTTTTGCATGTTGCTTTCATATAGGCGTAGTTTTGCATAATCACATGATTAGATTGCCCCTTGCTTAGAGTATGCATCCAATTGTGAAAACTTTGTGCCAAATGAATTGAGACAGTGAATTTTTTAACCCAATTTTTGTATTCTTGTGATGGGCTAAAAATAAAAATGCTTGAGATGATTTTTTGATAGTTGATAATTAGCACGTGGTTCCTTAGATTTGTGTTTCTCATTGATTTTAAACTACTAAATGTGAGATTTTTGAGCATAAAAGGAGTACTCACTAAATCTACCCCATTCTTTGTGATTGAGTGTTTTATTCCTCTTGGATTATATTCTCTAGAACTTGACTTGAAACCATTTTGAAACTTAAAAATTTTTAAAAACATATTTGAAAATGATTGAGGTACTAGATATTTTTCTGGCCTTCTGAGCTTTGACTGATTAAATGCTACCCCTTAGTTGCTCAGTTTTGAGCCTAAAAGAATAAAATACTTTTCTTGGTACCTTGATTTATTTTGATGAATGATGGTTAGTATGACACCTTTTAAAGTATTGCAAAAAGGACAAAAAAATCAAGTGAGAAATAAAAATAAATAAAAAGGAAGAAAGAAGGAAAGGTGGAAAAGTGAATTAAAGCCCAAAAAGGTATTTTAAAAGGTTGTCATGCTTTGCATTGTTTGATATTTTGTTTAGCCTTCTTGAATTTTCCCTTTCTTAATTTCCCCACCTAACAATTAATCCCATGGTCCCATTACAACCAAAATAAAAGACCTCTTGATTCTTATGAGTTTTCATTAATAAAGTAGAGATTTGGTTAATAGTCAAGCTTATGGTAGGGTACCTTCCTTGAGGAAATTGAGTGAATTGTCAAATGTCCTTAAACACTTGAGTAAGGTGAGAAGAGTGCCCGAATTAGTGAGAGGCATGAATCTAGAGAACCTAAGCTTCTAATTGGACTTGAAATTGATTGTCTCTTGGTTACTTTTTCGGATAAGCCTGTTACTTGGATTTATTACTCGGGTTCTTGGTTCACTGTCCATGCTCTGATTGTTTATCTTGTCTGGCCTTGGTTATTGCTTGAGGACAAGCAAAATATTAAGCTTGGGGTAGTTTGATTAGTGTGATTACACCTCATATTTCTTTATCATATTGCATGCATTTTCATGTAGTTTAGGCATTTTTAATTTAATTTTTGTTAGTTTTTACCTTGGAACGGGTAAGGTGGTTTTGTGGTATTTATGTGCAGGAATTGAAGATTAAAATGTTCAGGTCAGTTATGATGGAGCTTGCATGAACACGAAGCTTGAAAATTAAGAAAAATGAGCCAAACAGAGCCCATCACGGCCTAGCCGTGACAGCCATCACGGCCATGATCGAACAAGGCATAAAAGAAAAGTACGCAAAAGTCAGAACCTGTCACGGCCAGGCCGTGATACAGGCCAACCAATGCCAACTTTTCCAAGACAGAATCTGTCACGGCCTGGCCGTGACGCGAAAAATCTGAAAATTTAATTGTTGATTTGATTTGATTTTGTAACAGCTTTAATCCCAAGTTACCCTACATTATAACAGCTTTGATCTGCTTTTGTTAATCAAGTTTGCTATGAACATGGCAATGCTTGAGTAGTCATTTTTATTTTTAGGAATTGGGGCTATGCCCAAGATTTGTTTTATGTTATGAATTGACGTTTTACTTCTTGTTAATTTCAATTCGCTTTCGATTTAATTCATATTGCATGAGTTACTTGTGAATTTGGTGCTCACTTATTTGCATGTCATAGATACTCTAAGGAGGAACCTAGCGGTGAACTTAGGTATCGGATCTATAGCAATCAAACTTAGGACTTAAATCACGAGAGTTATAAGCGGTCCTTCAAGGGTTCACTGAATTGTCAAAAAGCTTAAAGAGTTCGATTTAAATTCAATTACCACGAGAGTAGGGGTTGGTTTAATTGGGCACGGTTCTTGTATCCCGAGAGGGGATATTAACTTATTTAGGATAAATTTACCTTCAAATCAATTTTGATAATTAACAAGAGGGGTAGTCAATTTAGTAGCATAAGCAATCTTGTTGGTAACCCAGTTCCTGGAAATCTCTTTTAATTTGAAAATCTCCAAATTGATTTACTTTCCTTTTTTTGTTGGATTGCGATTTTAATAATTGATTTGTTACTTGATTCTTATTTCAGAAACCAAATCTTTCCTTGTTTAGTTAAATTGATTTATTATTTAATTGTTTTTCAAGATCACGATCTCTATGGGTTCGATCTTTTTATTACTCGACGACGAAGACGTACACTTGCGGAATAACGCTATCAACATCAACATAAACAAAAAATAAATAATTAACATTAATTAAATAAACATTAATTACACTATGATGCAAGTTTAGATCAATATCCCTTCATTATGATCATCATGAGTGGCAAGTATATCGTCCACCACATTTTCCTCAATGAAATTAGGCATCCGTGATGGGAAAGAAGGAGTCTCGGGTATATCAAGAGTTGAATCTTGATTTTCATCACTACCATTATGCATGTTTTTTCCTTGGAGAACCACTGACCACTTTTTTCTAGAATGATCATTGATATAAAATACTTGTTTTGCTTGGGAAGCCATGATGAAAGGCTCTTCCATATGACCAACCTTGTTAAGGTCTACCAATGTAAATCCTAATTCATCGGTTTGTACACCACTTTTACCGTCAACCCACTTACATTTAAAAACTGTCAGTGTGTATTTAGTGTAAGCGACCTCCCAAATTTCTTCAATGACACCAAAGTAAGAGATGGGTGCCATAATGAGATTTGTATCTTTTGAACTAGAGAAGTGTATGGACTCAATCACGATCGTAACCCCACTATTTTGCATGGTACTCTTATCATCCTGTGACTTTCTATAAAATGAAAACTTATTGATGTCGTAATTGCTCTAGCATATGACATTAAAGTTAGCCATTTTATTGTATCAGAAGCAGTACTACCATCCTTAAGAATTTCATCTTTAAACCATCGTAGGAAAGTCCTATTATGCTTGTTCAACAACCACTTTTCGTTCATTCGAGGGTTTTCTTCCTTGACTTTCCTTTTGTGCTCAGCTTAGTAAGGATGAACTTCATCAGTGTTAATCAATATATACAAATGTGCTTGAAGAACTTCCTCCCAACCCTTGCTTATAACAGTTTCACCACGTGTACCCTTACCTTCACATCTTCCATCACGACGAAGCTTAGGAATCCCTATAGGTTCCGTTTCAGAAAGGTGGTCTAAACAAAAACTCAATAGCTTCTTCTGCAACGTACCTTTGAACAATAGATGCTTTTGGACGTTGTGGTTTCTTCACATAGCCTTTCAAGATATTCATGTATCGCTCAACTGGGTACATCCACCTTAAATAAACAGGGCCACACAATCTAATCTCCCTCACAAGATGAACAATTAAGTGAACCATAATGTCAAAAAATGAAGGAGGAAAATACATCTCCAATTGGCACAAGATAATGGCAGCTTCTTTTTCCAACTCATCCAACTTCCCGAGATCAATGACTTTGCTGCATATAGCATTACAGAATAAGCACGACCTAGTTATGGCATGTCTAACATTTTTAGGAGCACAATCATGAATAGCCACGGGTAGTAGTTGTTGCATCAGGATGTGGCAATCATGAGACTTTAAGCCAGCTAATTTCAGATCACTCATTGAGGCAAGCCTCTTGACATTAGAATAGTAATCATGTGGCCCTTTGACATTCTGTAGACACTCACAAAAACTCCTTCTCTCCTTTTTTGACAAAGTATGGCATGCTGGAGGCAAATATGTCCGCTTGTCATTCTTTAACTGTGGAGCTAAATGCGATCTTATACCCATTTCAACCAAATCTAGATGAGCATTCATACCATCCTTTGTCTTGCCCTGAATGTTGAGAAGTGTCCCGATTACACTATCATAAACATTTTTCTCCACATGCATCACATCAATACAATGTCTAACATCAAGTTTGCACCAATATGGAAGATCAAAGAAGATAGACCACTTCTTCCATGTGTTTTTCTCAGTAGCCTTCTTTTGAGTCTTTCCGAAGATAACATTTATGTCCTTCACCTGTTGATAAACTTGTTCTCCATTTAAGGCCAACAGAGCAGGTCCATTGTCCTGACTTCCGTTAAAAGCTTTTTTCAATCTACAATATTGGTGATCACAGCTTAGAAATCTCTTATGCCCAAGGTAAACTATCTTCTTCCCATGCTTCAGTTGAGTGAAACATGTGCCCTCTTCACATATAGGGCATGCTTTATGCCCCTTGATACTATACCCGGACAAGTTACCATATGCTGGAAAGTCACTGATGGTGCAAAATAACATGGCACGCAACATGAAAGTCTCATTAGAATACCCATCAACTACATCAACACCTTCCACCCATAGCTTTTTCAAGTCTTCAATCAAGGGACTTAGATAAACATCTAAGTCATTTCCTGGTTGTTTTGGGCTCAAAATCATCATAGATAACATCATGTACTTGCGCTTCATGCACAACCAAGGAGGTAGGTTGTAAATTACAAGGAGAACGGGCCATGAACTATGAATACTACTTAAGGTACCATATGGATTCATTCCACCCGTAGCAAGTCCAAGCCTGAGGTTCCTTGGATCATTTCAAAAATCAGGAAACAAACTACCAATTCGCTCCCATTGCACAAAATCAGTCAGATGACGAAGCATTCCATCACGTTTCCTATCATATGCATGCCATCTAATATTCTTTGCGTCGTCTACATTAGCGAACAATCGTTTGAACCTTGGAATTATTGGAAGATACAACAACACCTTCGCAGGAGGACCATTTGTGTTCACTTCACAACTAGAATCATCATCCTTCACTTTGTACGGTGATGACCCACACTTGGGGCAATTGTGCAACTCTTCATTCACACCCCTATATAATATGCAATCATTAGGGCATGCGTGTATCTTCTTATACTCCATTCCCATCGGACACAGTACCTTCTTCGCCTCATAGTTACGATCCAGCATATGTTGCCTTCTGGAAGCATGTTCTTCAACAACTCAAGCATTTCAGTGAAGCTTTTATCACTCCACCCGTTTCTCACCTCCACACTGAACAATTTTAACACCGCCGACAACCGTGTATAAGTAGTGCACCCCAGATACAAAGGCTTCTCCGCATCACTGCACAAAGTATCATATACATTTGCTCGTTGAAAAGACTCTTGACCAATATCACGGATCATGTCCTCTAGTCGATCGTCCTCCATATCTACGTCAACTTCCTCAGTTTGGGACACACTTGGCTGGTTTAACAAGACATCACCATGCCATATCCATCTAGTATAATTCTTGTAAATCCCTTCACAAATAAGATGGGTATGTATTTCCTTAGCTTCACATTTTCTCATATTCACACATTTGACACAAGGACAACAAAACTTTCCATTACTATCAGGAAGATTTCTTTGTGCAAATTCTAGCTCTTCCACTCCCTTCCGATACTCATCACTTGTGCGTCTACTAACCATCCAACTACGATCCATAGCTACGTTATGTAAATATACACTCAACTACATTAAGTTAAGGGGCTAAAATAAGATGGACTCTAATGATATTTCCGTGCATCAATGATCAGTACATTTCATAGGAGCATCTAAACCCTAACAAACTATATTATTGTCACCTTTGCAAATAAACAACCATGACCATGAGCATGAACCATAAGCAAAACAACAGCCATAACAACATTTTACACAAAACAGAAAACATAAAACTACCCACAAAATTAATGAAACAGAGACGCATATATGAAATAGAAAGAGAGACAACAGGCATAAACAAAAACACAAAAACAATGAAACAAAACCACCCACAAAAACATCAACATCCAAAATCACAAGATAAAACAGAAAGGCATAGAATCACAAACATATTCTTCAATGAAACCCAAAAACAAATAGAGACACATAAAATGTAAAATAAATCGCAACAAAAGGAAAGAGAGAGAAAGCTTACGAGAAAGCGGCCGGAGGAGAGAGGACAATGGTGGAGGACAAAGGGAAGCGGACGAAGGGAAGCGGCTAGTGGTCACAGTGGCGTCACGAAGATGAGGACGAAGGAACATGGGTTGAAGAAATGTATGTGTGTTAGGGCGCGGGAGTGAATAAGGAATCTGTTGAGTTCATACGTAAAAAACTTAAAGACATGTAACTACTGTTTCATTTCCTACCGCTGTTATATATCACTTTTAACTGCGGTTTTATTTCGAACCGCTGTTAAAGCTAGTCGGGTTTTGTCTAACCTCTGTTAAACCTAGTCGTAAAATGAATTGTTTCCACTAATGAGTTAACAATTAAATTTTAAAAAAAACTGATGATACATTTTGAAAAATTGTACTCGAATTCAAATTATTAAAAAAAGAAAAGCAATCATTTACTTTAATTTCAATTAACTAACAATTACTTATTTTAAAAAAATATGATATTTCTACCCGAGTGAATTGAAATTTATTTTGACAAGAGAGTGAATTGAAATTAAACGTGTGATATCTTGCAAGCCGATGGTTTTAGAAATATTTTCATTAGAATTAATAAAAGATATTAAGAAAAATATAATTTTGTAAAACTAGTGATATATTCCAAAAAAAAAAAAGTATTCAATTTCAATTTACGTAGAAAAATATATTTCAATTAAGCATTCCATTTCCCACGATTTCAATTAATTCCAAAAAAATGAAGCATTCCATATCCCACATTTGATTTCAATTCATTACAATATTTGGGATATTTAACAAGTTGATGGGGTTGAAAATATTTGGACTGGAATTAATAAAATAACCATTCTATATCACACAAAAATATCCCAAAGCAATAGGTTATTTTCAATTTCAAATTTATTTGCAATTAGTTTCTGTTACCTCACCGTCCATATTGGTTGTTCGTTGTAAAGTCATAAGTGCTTCGAAAAGTACCTCCACTTCCCTGTTCGATGGAAAATGGCATGACAATATGATTTTGTTGATGATATATAAGAGAGTTGAAAGATCAAAGTTTGGCTTATACGACTTTGGTGTGTACCAAGTTTCAATGGTGCATGAATCTCGTTTTCTTTGGAAATGGTTTTGATGGATGAAAAGGTTAATTTGTTAATTATTAAGTGTGTATGTTTTTCTCTTCTCTTGCTACCTAATATTGAATAATTTATATATATATATATATATATTGTAGGGCTTAACAATACACACTTCAGTTCGGAAGACATTGATATATAAGTTCCAACCTAGACTAGCTGAAGGAAATGTTTTTCTTTTCATCTTTTCACCATGTAAAAAAATTTATACAATCTATGTGTGAAAATTCAAAACTTATACTCTATCACTAAAGTTATTAAATAGATAATTTAAAATTATAAGAAGTATTGTCTTTTATATTTTAAATAAAAATATTTTAAATGTTTTAATTATGTTGCTTCATATATTAAGTTACTATTTTATATACTCAATAAATTGCAGATGAGTAAATAGCCAATTTAGTTCTTGAAATTGTGACTTAGTATCATGTTGGTCCCTGAATTAAGAAAATTACCAACTTAATCCCTGAAACTGGAAACCATGATTCAAGTTGGTCCCTCCGTTAGTGGCCGTCCCTTAATGTCGTGAAGGGAGCTTATGTGGCACGTTAAGTGCCTATCTAGACTCCCTCAGCATCCACCATGCCTCCACATATGTGACACAATTGCAGGGACTTAGTTGATATTTCAGGGACTAAATTGAAACTGGTTAGGGTTTTAATTTGGGCTTCATCTTCTTCCCCCGCCCTTCTCCAAAGGCTCTTTCTGGTTCTCCCTTGCTCTGCTCCCTCACCCTCCTCTGTTCCGCTTCATTCTCTTCATTCCTCTCCTTTTTTGCTGCAACCAAAGACGAAGATGAGGAAAAGGGGTAAGGGTTATTCCCCTCGAACTGGGCCGTAAACATCTAGGGTTAATGGGTCTGAAACCCAGAGCCCTTTTGAAATGTTCTGCACATGTCCCTCTCCCAAATGAGTTGTTTATCGCATTTACCGAACTTTCGAGGAACCCAGGGAGAGCTTTCATTTCATGTCCCTTGCCAGTGGTAATTTCAACTATGATGGGTTCTCCTATTTTAAATACCCTATTCTTCCATATTGCTTTTCTACTCTTTTTTTTTTATTTCTGCAGAAAGATGGTGGTTGTGGCTATTTTCGCTGGGTTGATCAACTTCCAGCCTTCAACCTGGGTAATTGGAATGAAGAAAGGTGGAATGCTGAATCTGAATATGAAGTATAAGACAATGAAGAAATGTGGAAGGTAGAGGTTATGGGCAAGTTGGATGGCATGGGGAAAGATGTGATAGTGATAAAATTCTGGGTTGCACTGCTGTGTGTGTTGCTTAGTGTATGTGTTGTGTTGTTGATTGGAAGGAAGAATGATTATGTTTAGAGTTTAGGTCTCTAAGTGTGAGTTGTGTTATGTTGAAAAGTTGTTTTGGGGGTGCAAACATCTAATGTAATTTGTCTTAAGTTATGAAATGAGAAGCATTAAAGTTATGAAATTTGTCTTAAGTAATTTGTCTTAAGTAATCTTGCTGCCAACACATATTCTAACCAAACCACACAAGAATTTGACAATGCAATTAGTTAGACTAACATTAACTTATATAAAGCACCAAACTGGTGTCCAAATCTGTCTTACATAAGATGCTAGTTACATTCCCAAAATAATGACATGTATACCATGTGCATGTACACCCAAAAAATAGCAAAACATTAAGTTCTGAAAATGTGCATTTACATGTTATAAATTCCAAAAAACAGAACATGTAAACCATTATGTATGAGACAAAAAAGAAGCACATAAATGTGCAATTTAAATCAAAGTAGGATCACAACTTCATATGCTGACAGATCCAAGGTTGGGGAGGACGATTTTGTGGCAGGCTAGGGGTTGAGATGAAAGACATGAATTAAGGTACTCCTCCCTTGGATGTTGAAGCCCCTGGTGGTGCTGGTATGCGAACCATAACAGGCCTTGTATATGGTGGTGGCATAGATATAGGTGCTGGTGCTTGAGATGGTGTAGGTGCTCTCACTGGTGTAGCCTTCTCCCTAGATGATATAACCGGACCTCTGACTCCATACCTCCTAGCCTGCACAATTGAAATCGAAAAATTAGTATCAAGTTGGTCCTTGTAATTTATCACTTAAAATCAAATTAGTCCCTGACTAATGTAACAAAAATTCAAATCAATCCCTACGCACATACCCTTTGTGGTGCATTCACTTGCTGTTGGGGCACTTGCAATGACACTTCTTGTGCAGGCTGAACTAGAACTTGTCCTGAATCATCCCCTGGTTGCTGAACTTCCTATCACTCCAAAGAAAAAGTCTACAAGTTTGTAATTCATTCAATCAGTACCAGTACAAGCAGAAATTGTAAACATCCACAAAGAACTTACCCTTGTTGCACCTTCCTCATTTGGTGCTTCATTTGCTGGTTTAGATTGGGAGAGAGGTATCTCAGTTACCGGTTCCTCTTGTTGCTGAGCTGATCTCTTGGACTTAGGTTGTTGGGCAACTTCTATATTCATGCATCCTTTGCTATTGTGACCCTCAATTCCACATCTTGAACATGTGAAAGATGGGTAGGACCTCTTCAGCTTCTGACCACTAACAGGCTCCTCAGGGTTGTCCTTCCTCCACTGTTTTTTCGGCCTTCATGCACTCCTCTTGACCTTTGGTGGAATAGGCTTTTCGTACCTAGTTCTGTTCAGAATTGATCTGATTGAGTGCACCGGATGAAGTATTCATATGATGCATTGTATGCCCCTAATGTGAGCCATCTGTGACAATGCTCTTCTGGCTTCTCATTTTCGTATGCAATTGCAGAAAAAGCATGCGTACATGGCATTCCTGTGAAATAGCATGAAAAAATTAGAATGTACTCATAAATGACAGTAAATTACAGCAAACAAGAATTTCAAAATAATATACCTGTTAGTTGCCAAAATCTGCAGGTGCAGGTTTGTGCTGCCAGATTCACATCCACCCTAAAAGGAGGGTTGTGCACTTCAAACCGCACTCCTTCACTGTCTCCTGACCATATGGTGCACCACTTATTGCTCTCCAACTTCTCTTTCTCCAGTCTACTTTGCTGCATAGGACATAATGGACCCATTCTACCAGCTAGCTTCACTTTGTTTTGGCTCATGGTCCTCATCACATAACATCTCACCTCTTCAGCCATTGTCAGAATAGGCTTTCCACGGTAGTTACCAATCTTTGAATTGAATACCTCACATGTATTGTTGGTTATGTTATCCACCTTACAGTTTTCTTCAAAATATGCCTTTGTCCAAGCTTCTTTAGGCCATTTGTTCAGATACTCCCATGCCTTCACATTGATCCTCTTAACCTTCTCCATGACCCGATTGAACTGTGTCACAGTTGTTGCCTTGGCACACTCCCAAACAACATTTCTCAGCTCCAAGTCCTTCCATTGCTTTATGAAGTTTTTCCACAAGTGCATGGCACAAAACCTATGTGGCACACCAGGCATCACTTCCTGCATGGCTGGTAACAGACCCTACAATATTAAATGAACAATGAATATCACACCAGTCCCTGAATTTACATGCTTAATATCAAACTAGTCCCTAAATTTACATTCGTAATATCAAAGCAGATCAAAGAGGAATATACCTTCTGCATGTCTGACATGAATTTCCACCCATATTGCCTGTAATCACCTAAGTTTTCCTGCAAAAGTGTCAAAAACCAGCCCCAGTTGTTTTTTTTCTCAACATCCACAATGGCATAGGCTATCACAAAAATGTGATTGTTAGCATCTTGTCCTACAGCAGAAAGCAGTTGTCAACCAAAGTATCCCTTCAAGAAGCACCCATCTAAACCTATGAAAGTCCTGCAACCTGCTTTGAATCCCTTCTTGCATCCATCCAAGCATACAAAGAATCTCTGATACTGCGGTGGTGCATCTGGTTGTGGGATGGTGTCAACCATTATCATGGATCCGGGGTTGCTCCTCAACAACTCATGACCATAATCCCACAAACGACCATACTGTTGCCTTTCACAACCTTCAACTGCCTATCTTGCCTCTTTGATTGTTCTGAATATCATGGTCCTATCAATGATCACCTGAAACTCCTTTTTAAACCAATCAAACACCTCAACATGTGTGATGGATGGTTGGGATCTAATCTTCTCCTCTAGCTTTGCTGCTACCCATTTCCTGTTGGCCTGGTTGTTCCTGAAAGTTATGCAGCAAGTGTGTTCCTCCTTAAATGTTTAAATCTAGAAACTTCTCCTCACATTATTTTTTGCACAAGTAATCTCCCATTCACATCCAGGTTCCTTGCATTTGGCTCTTGCCCTCATAGCATCATTTTTCACCCACTCGATTAGCCTACCCAAATATATTGTGAACTCCTTCAGTGTTGTCTTAAATGTTGCTAGGTTAGGGAACTCGAAACCTATCTGCAAGGTGACATTTCCAAATTTGGCGGCTTCGTTGAACTGAGGAAAGTTCTGCAACTTCCATCCTCTTCATCCTCATCAGTGCTAATTGTGTAACACCTTTCGTTACATTAGTAACCCAAAATAAAACATAATAAAAATATAGCCAAAATAAAATTTTTACAAAATAAAATTGTCTAAAATAATCATCTCATAAAGAATAAATAGAAATGTTGATAAATCATTACAAAATAATTTCATTTGCCTCAAAACCAGGCATCTACTAATAAACCCAACGATAAACAAATAAATATGTCTAGCCACAAACGACTCCTTATTCAAGAAAATACTAACCAAGCTAGAAAAATAACTAAGAAAATTCACTAAGTCTTCAAGCCTCTTCAGTCTTAGTGACGTCGTCCTCGTGCTCTGAAAACAACACTTTTAATGTGATATAATCCCAGTGAATAAAAATTATTTAATAAAAAGGTTCGCAAATAGTGTTGTTCTCAGCCGGTGCGGTAACCGGAAAAACATCCATGGTACCCACTAATTTTCAAAATAATAAATATAATAAATATCCAAAATAATAACGTATAAATTAATCAATGTCAAATGTTTAAACCACAAGCTCATAAAACCAACCACAGTCACATCTCATTACATTTAATCACATTCACCATGCAAACTCTATGCAATACAACTCCATGAACATGACTCGGTGATTCCCAAAATCACTTGACTTGACTCTTTGGTTCCCAGAAACGGTGTGAATCCTAGATCCACTAAAGTGTATGAGCTCATATCCATGCAATGACATCCCACTGCCTTCCCCATCCCAGTTGGAGGTATCTAATATTCCATCCCATATGTGAATATTTTAATAGTTTTGATATCCCATCCCGAATGGTGATATCTCTCATCCTATTTCTGGAATAGAATGTAGAACCGTCATCCCTTCCCGGAAGGTGATAACCAACTCATATGCACTATGCAAAATGTCATCCCAAATGACTACCAAAATTTTCTCAAACTCCATGGCATCAATTTCATAAACACTGTAACAGATTTATAACACAACTATCATGACAAATTAATATTGAATTTAATATGTTTATGATAATACCAATATTCTTAAGTAACAGGCTTTTAAAAACAAGAATCCAAGCATGCAACTGGTGTTTTACCTGTTCACCACTACAGCAACATTATTAACATAAGGTACAAAAAGTCTTGCGTGAACTTCAAAATAATTTGCATTCAAATGGCATTTACAATTTTATCAAAAAAAAAAGTAGATTAGATAAGCCAAAATGACTAATTCAGTACATAATAGCTTAAACAGAAGCACGTACAACATTGACACACACAAAATATATTCTTTCATAAAAAATCAATTATCAAAAGGTGAGATGTTTTAAGAATCTCAAAATCAAGAACCCTAACATATTTTACTATTTCAAAAAAGACAAAGTTACGTGTAGAAGCCTCAAATTAATTGTACCATAAAAATGCGAGAAAAGTAATTTTTACTCATCTCTCATAGACTTCCAAATAGCTCTAAGTATTAGCAAAGATAATACTAGCGTTTCAACATAAATTCTATTTCTCCCTAAAAATTCTTGGATCTATGTGGCGTAAATTCCTTGCTCTTCCCTCTTTTCTTTCCTGTGTTGCGGCGCTAAGAGCTTCAAATTTATCTCCATTATTTTTGTTGAAAACCAACCCTATCTCTATTGATTCTATCCTCTTTATTCTTTAATACCTATGAGACCCATGGTTCTTTACTTATCACCCTGGGCTGAAGTCTTGTAAACACGCCCACCCCACATTGCTATTATTTCTATTTATTATTGTATTATTTCTTTCCTTTTTAAAAGCAGGCAAAAGTGCCTGACTTGAATTTGGCAAATGCCACAATTCAAGAAAGGTGCAACGTGCCTATTCACGTTGATATGGCCAGCACCTTATTTATTTATTTTTTAAAATATTATATCTTTTGTAATAATTAAATAATTCCAATAAATCTTATACTAATTATTTTGTACACTCAACTTTATAATAGCCTAATCTCTTTAATTAAAAAGATCATTTTGGAATTTTAGGATATTACAAATCGGATCCCTCATCTCTTCTGACTTGTAGCTCCAGTTATCATCCTCCTCTGCTGCAGCTGCAGCCCATCCCTATCTCCTTGTCCTGTCATTGACAACTGTTCCTGCCGAGATCCGTTTTGTCGGAGTCTCGCTATAGAACGTTGAACCAATGGGGTTGTTTTAGATTTTGGCTTGACAGAATCTGATATTCCGGTCCTACGTATCCCAGTGGGAATCAAAGACAGACGTAGTTCTTAGTTCATCCCTTGGCGGGGCGGTGATCTCGATCCCTTAATTTTGTATCGGACGAGTACTAGGGAGCAAGGACTGTCTGAGAGTCTCTTGGTCGACGCTAGTTCCTCTAACACGCTTAAGGGAGAGTTACCGGGATTCAGTGAAAAGTATCTTTCTTATGAGGGGTACTCCTCCTTTTATAACAGGATTCCTCTATCTCTTAGAGATCTAATTTTTCTCTTAATATCTTTTAGAGATATGATTTATCTCTTAATATCTCATTTGAGATATGATTCCTTAATTTAAGGGATATTATCTCTTTTAACCAGATAAGGTTATTTTAGATAATATCAGGATTTAATACCAATATCTTATTTCTTTAATTAAGTGATCTTTGATTTATTATCTTTAATTTCCGGACTGGGCCGGGTACTTGAGCTCGGTGGCCGGGTTAATAACCTCGGTCAGTACACAAGCCCCCCAAGCTTTGAGCTGATTAGGCGTAGAAGCTTTCATGATGTTTTAGCCGAGCTCTGTATCTCGGCCCATACACAAGCCCCCCAAGCTATTAGGCGTAGAAGCTTTCATGATGTTTTAGCCAAGCTCTGTATCTCGGCCCATACACAAGCCCCCCAAGCTTCGAGCTGATCACGTGGAAGCTTTTTCGAAGGAGCCGAGGCTAGGAACTTGGTTTCACCTTTTGATCTTTCGTTTCAGCGAGGTGAGTGGCCGAGCTTCATACCTTATATATGTGTTCACATCCTCCAACTCGGTGAGCATCTCGGGTGACCGAGCTTGACGCTTTCGAGGTACCGAGCCGAGGTGGGGATGGTTACTCGTTTCCTGTTGAGGCTATACTTTCTCGGTTCTCGAGATGGAAAAGAGATGTTATTGTGTGTGACGCGTGGCCTTCACGGCATCATTTCTAAGGCTTGCGCTGTAGTTGCGTGCTCGAACGATAAGTCGAGAGACGGAGCTCAATCGAGCAGTCGGGAGCCGGAGGTCAACCGAGCAGTCGGGAGCCGGAGGTCAACCGAGCAGTCGGGAGCCGGAGGTCAACCGAGTGGTCGAGAGCCTGAGCTTCTCGTTTCAAGTTGCTGAGCTTCACATTTCGGCCAATTCTTAAGTTCAACGGACTCGGTGGGCGAGTCTAGCAATCATTTCCCTTTGATTGTTTGGGTTTGGAGATCTAGCTTCATTTCTCATCCAATATTTTAGTTTGGTGGGCTCAGTGGCCGATTTTAACATTTCGATCAGTATATAAGCTCTCCAAGCTTTGAGCTCGGAATAAGCGAAAGAGTTTTGTGAATGAAGCTGAGCTTGTCCTTGGTGTTGATAAGGTACTGGATTTGCATAGATCTTCTTACTTCGGTTAATACCTCTCGGGCAGTACTCGAGTTTAGTGGTTGAGGTTCACATCTCGGCCAGTAACATGCTTTGAACATAAGATACTTCAATCTTACCTTTGTTTAAGACAAGTTTAGAAGCTGGTAGCTGAGATTCGACTTAGCAGTAGTTCAGGTTTGAACCGATCTTTTGAAGAGTCAAGTTCAAACTCGGTCATTAGGAATTTACCTCGGTGCTTGTATTTCATCCTTTAACTTTTGGTGCTTTCAAGATGCTTATCTTGAGAGTTTAAATTTGACCTTCCTTTTGCTGAATGTAGCTTGGTCTTTGAAGTTCTTGAGAGCTCTTAACATTTTCTTCGAGTAGCTCATAACCTTTTCATTTGGTGGAGTTTTAAATACCCACTAACCTTGAATTATTTTTCCCGATCTTGAAGGTGTGTCTCAGAATAAAATTTCCTAATACCTTTTGTATGAGAAAATAGTTGTCATACAGGTTCTTCGAGTTGTAGGCTAAGGGATATCCTTCCTTTATCCCCGTTAGCCCCCCAAGCTCTGAGCTTGAAATAAGAGAAAGAGCTTAACGCGCCTTTTGGTGCCGAGGACTTTGGACTATGATTCGCGGAAGCATTGCTCAGAAATATGTTTTTTGTAGAACCAATCCTTTCTTGGGTTATCGTCTTGCTTGGCCGAGCACTGCTCGGATTTTTGTGCGGAGGGAAACATTGCTCGACTTCGACTTTTTTCGGTGCATAGTGCGAGGGAGCGTAGCTCGACCTCGGCTTTTTGGTGTGAGGGGGCAATGCTCGACCTCGGCTTTCTGGGCTTCTGCCCTTTGTTCTTAGCTGGATGATTTTAACTCTGGCCCTATAGTGGGTTCTCTAGTTGTTAAGCCAGCATATGCTCGGCTTTTGCTAGAATTGGTCCATGATGCGAGCAGGAAAGCTGTGGTCGCTTACGCTCTTCTGAGTCTCCTCCATTACCTGTTTTTGGAGCCGCGAGCTTTCTAATAATGAAAAGTATGAAGGCGGAAGCTGCCCGAACTTTGCGCACTAGGGATGAGCTTAAAAAAGCGATGGCAAAGTGTGAAGAGCAAGCTCGGCTAATCGGGCAGTTGAAAGCCCAAAAGGTGGAGCTGAAAAAAGGCAATACTACCCTTATGACCGAGCTGGAAATGGAAAGAACCGACCGGCTCAACCTTCAGAGGGTCGTGGAAGGGCTTCAAGCCGAGAAGGAAGCCTGTGTTGAGTTGTGGAAGTTGTTGGAATCCGAGACTGGGGAGAATCTGAGGCTCCGATTCGACCGGTCGGTTGGCCGAGGCTTATCATGAGGGAGGATGTTAATGGCTTTTCCCGAGCCGTGAAGCAACTTCATCATTTCAATCCAGAATCTGACTTCTCTGTCTTTGGACGTGGACAAGGATTTTACCCGAGATGGAATCCTAGTTCCAATGTCCGAGCTAGAGGATGAGGAGGATGAGAATGCTCAGGCTCTGGCCAAGTGTGAGGAACAAGGCCGGGTCATCGGTCAGTTGAAGGCCCAGAAGGTGCAGCTGGAAGAAGGCCGAGCTACTCTTACGACCGAGCTAGAAGCGGAGAGAACTGACCGATTTAATCTTTAAAATGTAGTGAAAGGGCTGGAAGCCGAGACAGAAGCCAGCCAGGAGTTGCGGAAGTTGCTGGAGGCCGAGAAGGAGGAGAACCGGAGGCTCCGTGCTGATCTAGCTGAAGCTAAGACTTTAATCATGAGGGAGCATGTTAACGGTTTCTCCCGAGCCGTGAAGCAACTCCAGCACTTCAACCCTACTGCCGACTTCTCTAGTGCCGATGTGGACAAGGATTTCAACCGAGACGGGATCCTTGTGGCATTGGCCGAGCTGGAGGATGAGGTCGCAACTCCTGGAGAAGAGGGCGAGGATCAATTGGACAAGGAGGGACCTGAAGGTGAAGTGGGCCAAACTGGCCAGATTAATACCGTTCCTTCTGAGGCGGAGGAGAACCTAGATTCCTGAAGTTGTATAAGCGGTTTAGAAATATCTTTGTTTTTGTAAGACTTTATGTACTTGGGGACTTGCCCCTAAAATTTCTTATTCTACTTGTGGATTTATTTATACTTTGGTGAATTTTCTGATGTTTTATGGGTTGATCCTGATTGATCACTTATTAACTTGATATATTTATATAGGCTCGGCACTTCGACCCTGATCGGTCGAATGTGGCTCTTGCTTAGGATTCGAGCACCTTTAAAAGCTTTGGTTGACCTCTTCGGGGTTTAGCACCTGCTTAGGAGTCTCCTGCTTAGGAGTCAAGTACCTTTAGAGGCTTCGGTTGGCCTCTTCAGGGTTTAGCACCTTTAGGTGTTATCTCCTGCTTAGGAGTCAAGTGCCTGCTTAGGCTTTATCTCCTGCTTAGGAGTCAAGTAGTTTTTCCTCTTGCTTAGGAGTCAAGTGCCTGCTTAGGCTTTATCTCCTGCTTAGGAGTCAAGTAGTTTTTCCTCTTGCTTAGGAGTCAAGTAGTTTTTCCTCTTGCTTAGGAGTCAAGTATGGTGTCTGAGTGCTGAAGCCGATGGAATTTTATTTTCCAAGGGAGGGCTTGATCTTTCGGGAGCCGGAGCACAATCACTTTGTAGCCGCAAATCTTGTGACTCTGGGAGTGGTATCAGCCGAGCATCACTTTGCTCGAATAAATAACTTGATATGATGCTTCATAACACAACATTAAAGGCGTGGAGCAAAACATACCAAAACATATTAGTTTTAAGCTAGATTTAAGGAATAATATCACCTGAGCACTTTGCGGCCTCTGATCTAGGCATTCCTTGAAGTTGCTATGGTTGAGTTCTGGGAGTGGTATCAGCCGAGCATCACTTTGCTCGAATAAATAACTTGATATGATGCTTCATAACACAACATTAAAGGCGTGGAGCAAAACATACCAAAACATATTAGTTTTAAGCTAGATTTAAGGAATAATATCACCTGGGTACTGTGCGGCCTCTAATCTAGGCATTCCCTGAAGTTGCTATGGTCGAGCTCTGGGAGTAGTGCTGGCCGAGCTCCGAGGCCGAGCTGTGATGGTCGAGCTCCGAGGTCGAGCTGTGCTGGCCGAGCTCCGAGGCCGAGCTCTCTTTGTCTTCAGCTCTCCGAGGCTGAGTTGTGCTGGCCGAGCTCCGAGGCCGAGTTGTGCTGGCCGAGCTCTCTAAGTCTTCATCTCTCCGAGACCGAGCTGTGTTGGCCGAGCTCCGAGGCCGAGCTGTGCGGGCCGATCTCCGAGGCCGAGCTGTGTTGGCCGAGCTCTGTAAGATATCTTCTTCAGTTCTTCGAGACCGAGTTGTGCAGCCGAGCTGTGCTGGCCGAGCTCCGAGGCCGAGCTGTGGTGGCCGAGTTCTCTATCACAAAAACTTTCTTTTCTTTTCTCAAGGAACTTTAGGAGTGAAGCTCTCCTTGGATACCTCATATCTGAACCAGCAGCTTGGTTTCCTGGTCTAAGGGTTTCGGAGGCAGAGTTTGTCTGAGGCACTTTGGAGCCTCTCAAATTTTCAGTAACAACAGGAGCACGGGAGGGACTTTCTTTGATGCTGGAATCGTCAGAAGCTAACTTGGTGGCTAATTCCATGATCCCAGTGGCCTTCTCAGGCGGAAAAAGCATCAAATACTAACAATTTTCAGGCATAGAATATTGTCAATTGGGGGGTTTCAGACACAGGTGTCCTACTATCATTAGACTTCTGAATACAGGGGTTTTTCACAAGCTGGGGAAGGAAATCCATAGTTTAAGCATTTAATCTCAAACCCCCATCTGAATTTTGCAGGTCAGATAATAAATCCTTCGTCTGTGCTTTAGGATCCGTTTTCCCATCGATTCCAAGGGTAGAATAAGCTTCCAGAAAAGCGCTTTTCATTCAAGAAATTGCTCAACAAGGTTCAAACCTGTGAGAAATTAGACTTCTCCGGTGCCTCGCCGGACTTCCGGGCATCCACCATTCGCCCTTCCAGGTGGTATATACCGGCGAAGCCCCTTCGCTCTCCGGATCCGTTCTCGGTTAAACGCATAACTCTGCCAATCGCCTCCCCACGGACTTCGCGGTTAATGTTGCCTGAGGTGTGATATTTTTTCTACAGGTGCGCCCTGTCTTGCATCTTGGAGCCACGATTTCCTTCCAAACGCGCGCTCCGTGCATAACCCGATGTCTTTTGTTTTCCTCTTGTGCTCGGCTGAGATCATGGAAGAGGGACGTCTTGACCATCGACGGCCAAGGAGAAGACTGAGTGTAGAGATTTTTACCAGCAAAATGACGACGTGTTTTCCTTTCTTTTCTTTCTTCTTATTTTTCTTCTTCTTCTTCTTTTTTATTTTTATTTTTATGGTTTAACGTCGCACAGTAAGGAACGGCTCTGTGAGTACTGGCCGTACTGTGATTAGTGGTGGTGCGGTGGCTGATGGTGGTTAATTGAGTGGTCGGGGCAAAGTTTTACCTGGCCCCACGGTGGGCGCCAAATGTTCCCGCCGAGATCCGTTTTGTCGGAGTCTCGCTATAGAACGTTGAACCAAGGGGGTTGTTTTAGATTTTGGCTTGACAGAATCTGATATTCCGGTCCTACGTATCCCAGTGGGAATCAAAGCCAGACGTAGTTCTTAGTTCATCCCTTGGCGGGGCGGTGATCTCGATCCCTTAATTTTGTATCGGACGAGTACTAGGGAGCAAGGACTGTCTGAGAGTCTCTTGGTCGACGCTAGTTCCTCTAACACGCTTAAGGGAGAGTTACCGGGATTCAGTGAAAAGTATCTTTCTTATGAGGGGTACTCCTCCTTTTATAATAGGATTCCTCTATCTCTTAGAGATCTGATTTATCTCTTAATATCTTTTAGAGATATGATTTATCTCTTAATATCTCATTTGAGATATGATTCCTTAATTTAAGGGATATTATCTCTTTTAACCAGATAAGGTTATTTTAGATAATATCAGGATTTAATACCAATATCTTATTTCTTTAATTAAGTGATCTTTGATTTATTATCTTTAATTTCCGGACTGGGCCGGGTACTTGAGCTCGGTGGCCGGGTTAATAACCTCGGCCAGTACACAAGCCCCCCAAGCTTTGAGCTGATTAGGCGTAGAAGCTTTCATGATGTTTTAGCCGAGCTCTGTATCTCGGCCCATACAACAACATATTCTGGTTGCTCATCCTCATCTGAGCTGGAGCTATCCCTCGTGGGTGGTGTTGATGCCCTTTTCCTATTCCCTCTCTGGACTTGTTTTCCTTTAGAACTGTTCCCTGCATTCTTTCCTTTAGATGAGCTTCCTACTTTCTTATTTCCTTGAGACGATCTCTCAACCTTCTTCTTGCCTTTGGATGAGCTTCCCACCTTCTTCTTGCCCTTAGACTTTTGTTGCACTTCCTCATATTCTCCTTCACTTACCACTGGAGAAGGCCTATAATGGCTATCTTCTGCACTCTCATCAGCTGTTGAGTACCCATCATCCTCAGCAATCCCTATAACATAGTCTTCAAAATTTAAACCATCCACTAAATCATGGATAACTTTCATTGCCTCTTCACATAGGGTATTGACTAGCCCCCTTCTGTCCATGCCTCATCAGTCCTAGGCTCCTCATTCACTACCTCCTCAGTCCTTGCCTCATCAGTCCTAGGCTCCTCATCCACTACCTCTTCGGTCCTTATCTCATCAGTTCTTGACTCCTCATTCACTGCCTCCTCAACCCCTGCCTCCACAGTCCCCACATCACAAGGCATTGCCTCCTCAATCCCTGCCTTATCTGTCCCTTCTTCATCATTCACTGCCTCATCAGTTCCTGCTTCATCATTCCCTACCTCACCATTCCCTGCCTCATCAACAGCTTCAACATTTGACAGTGATAACATATCATCAACCACCTCATGCATATCAATTGGGTGCTCATAATACAGCTCAATGTCACCATTATTTCCCAAAACATCTCTAACAATCTCCATCGCGCTTTCATCAGTATTAATCTCCCTCAAACCGAGATCCAAATCCCTCCCTGGTCTCCTCCACAAGTCATGCTTAACCCCATGATAGTTGTTTATGCGCTTCACTATTGCATTCAGATCAAAAGGGTTGAGCATATCTCCATCAAATTCGGGTCACACATCAATCTCACCACCAACTTACTCCAAAATACACATTTGATTCCTCAATAACTTCCCTCCATGGTGTATTACCAGTGTAATTGTAGGTTCCATTCTGCACCAAAAAACAGAGCATTCAAACTTTTGAAAAATAAACCCTAGGGCAAGAGATTGAAAGATGTGATTACATGAATGACTACTCAACAATATAACGAAACACCCCAAACTAACCTACAACTATGTATGTTCATTTTTAGAAAGTCCTAACCCCCAAACACAGACATTAAACACTAACAAACGAACACAAAATAACCCTATCTCCGAGCATTTCAAATAAAGAAGAGCAAAGAAATAAGAATGCCGTACCTGTGTTCAGAGAAAAATGAAAGCTTCTGGGGGGGTGTCCATGCGCACGTGTGCAACCGGAAGTTGCAGAGGGGGAGAGGTGGGAGGAAGGAGACGACAAGAGAAGGGCGGGAATGGAATATGGGGAGACAAAATGGACTGAAATGATATTGGGGAAAACAGGGACCTATTTGATATTTGAACATCACATGACTTGGGAATCCAGATAGGCACTTAACGTGCCACATAAGCTCCCTTCACGGCGTTATGGGATAGCCACTAACGGAGGGGCCAACTTGAATCACGGTTTCCGATTTTAGGGATTAAGTTGGCAATTTTCTTAATTCTGGGACCAACTTGATACTAAGTCGCAATTTCAGGGACTAAATTGGCTATTTACTCAATTGCAGACTAATTGAAATAAATCACCAATCATTTATCCCGTGCGAGCACAAGATAAAACAATTGTTTAGTCTCTAAATGTTTGATGTGCATTTGCCCTAAGTTTTGATGAAAACTAAACATTTGTCAATGATTTAATTAAACTACATATTGGTTGTTGACCAGTCTACTTAGTGTGCAGATTATTATTTAAGTATTTTAATCACTTGTCTGCCCTAAGACTATCTTGGTCAAAAGAGAATATCACTCGTCTAATGAGGAAAGTCAAACCTTCTGTTGAAGAGTATGACCCGTTTGAAGCTTATATGGATATGTTGACTTTCTGTCAAGTAAAGTCAACCCGTCTAATGAAGGTTTCACCTGTCTGTTGTCTCTCAGTGAAGAATACACAAAGACTAAAGAACTTTCGTGAGTTGTCCACTCAGTCAGAAATTGTTGAAGCTTTCTCTCATAAGGATCAAGAATTTCAAAAGGTCAAATATTCAAAAGCAACCTTGTAACTAAAAAAAAGAGTGCTACCAAAATGCTTTATTCCATAGTACATTTGGAAGTAGAACGAAAAGGGGAATATGCACAGCAAAGTACAAAAGCAACCTGAAGAACTCTGATTTGACTGCTGCACAGAGCATAAAACATCGATCCCATTTGTTAGAGTACAAGCAACGTTCCTATGCATTAATGACTGCCTAGAACGACTCGATTGCATTTAATGGAGCTCAGCTTAAAGCCAGAAATTCAGAAGGAATGTCCCTAACGGATACAAATTGATTGAAGGCTATAAATAAAGAAGACATTGAAGATGAAGGCACAACACAACATTAACTCAAGAGTCATAACTTTGTGCATTTAATTCTTCATTCATTCATTCATTCATTCATTCATTCATTCATTCATTCTGTATTCTTCAATCATTTGAAGTTATTATGCAGTTTTTCAAACCTTCAAATTAAATTCACTATTCTGGGGGTTAGTGAAAGACTTGCAAAGTTGTATTAATCACACTTTCTTACAAACAAATCTGAGTGAGCCAGAAGAGGCTAGGTGTGCAAATAATACTTGTCTTGGCGCCTGAAGAGGCTAGGCGTACAAAGAATACTTGTCTATAACCTGATCAGTTATAGTGGAGAAAACTTGACTAGACGTAGCCCTAATTGTTATGGGGTGAACATGATAAAATAGTTGTGTCTATCTCTATCCCCATCTCTTTAGTTCATTTGATTATCTGAACCGTTAACTAACTAAAGGAGTTAAAGTGTGAATATCAAACATGGTTTTTATCTTATGTGCTTGTGTGTTTTTCCGTTGAAAAAACTTCAGACAAGTCACTTGTTTAATTGCTTTGATATATAATCATTTGGCTGCTTTAAGCTATTGCTTGCAAAAAGTTTTATTCCTTACCTAAAAGTCTAATAAACACAATTCAATCACCTTTCTCATTTTTATAGTTGTCTATTTCAACAACAATGACACGGAGGTGAAGGATGGTAGTACACCGAGTGTAGATGTAATAACAAATGTTTTTACTGATTTTGGAAGGTATTTTTGTGAAAACTGCACTACGTACACATGTCATTGAAGTTTACCCAAGGTAAGAAAAGGCCAATAATTGTCATTTTTTGTTTATTGCATCTTATATAATGATTATCCTAGATTGTTTGTTCATGACAGATGGGAAATGGAATGGAATACTAACCTTGGTGGAGAAACTAATGAGTTACCTAAAGGGGATGTCAATATTGGAATTGAAGGTTTGTCCGCAAATAGTATCACAAAAAAAGTGATGAGAAAATTAAGCCGGATTGAAAAAAAAATTATTTCGTTTTTAATTATGTTGTTTGTTTTTTTGTGGCAAATTATGGTAGACTAGATTTGATTTTGGGATTTTTCTTGGAGTTGTTTAGGGAACCAATGATTATGCAAGTCAAATTAATAGTTAATTTAGAATCAAAGTTTATTTCTTATGTCAATGCATATTATATCTTATGAAACATTTTTGGTTTCCCAGCGTATCCTTCATGCTTAACTGTGGATACTGATCCCTCGAGTTGGATAGGATCACAAAGACGGCAAAGCTCTCCCTCAAGAGTTTTAACACTGCTGCATTCCCAGGGTCAAGATTTGAACTCGAGACCTTTGATTAAGCTGGAAGAGACTCGTGCCATCTCATTTTATGAAACATTTGCTAATATATATAAAATAAAATAATTAGCTGGTACACCTAAAGCTTAATAACTTCTAAGGATAATACCTTATTCTGCATTCTTGCTACCATGCAAAAGTTTATTGATACATGTAGAATTTTACTATTGTAAATTTTAAAAATCAATTGTTAACAATTAACAATAAATAAACAATTGAAGTTAATTAAAGGATGATTGAGTGACAAAAGTAGTTAATGACTGATAAAAGTAATATATCACATTCAAATTGGGTCATAAACTCGAATGATAATATAAATAACATAATGACATGTATTAAAAAAATGTTTAATTGTATTTTTTATCTCTTTATTTTAGCTCGTATGCGATTTTGGTCCCAATTATTTTTTTAAATATATTTGATTCCCCGATCTTTTGAAAGTTGTAAAATTAGTCCCCTAATCCAATTTCAGTCAATTTGTGTCCTATGTGATAGACGTGATGCCACGTGACAAGTCCACCTGAATTTATTTTACCAAATAATTATTGTAACTTAAATTTTATATATATATATATAAAGTAAGTCATAAATGCTAAAAACTACTTGTCCTACGAATTAAAAAAAAATTATAGTGGAAGTCTCCAATGGAAAATACGACTTCTATTTATACAAAAAATAATTCCATGCGCAAGTCGAGAGCATAATGTATGACTTACTATTTTTTTTTTTAATTAATAAAAAAAGTAAGAGCCCGTTTGTTGCGGTCTTACGGATTAAAAAAAAATGATTTTAACTTTCAATAGTTTAGAAATTATTTTTAAAGATTTAAAAAATAATATATAAACTATTTCATATTTGTTTATAATTGTAAAATCATTTTTTTTAAATGAATTTTAACTTGTTTGGATACCACTGGTTTCTTTTACTTACAAGATTATCACAAAGGACGTAAAAATCATTTTCAAGAAAACATGATGAAACACACCACTGTCCATGACCCACATACCCAGTACGTAGCCCTAAAGAAGATGAAGAACACGGTTTGTTTTTAAAGAAAACAAAGAAGAGGAACAATGAATCAACAAACAACTTGATAAAACAACAAACAAATTGTAGGCCCGTTACTTGATAATGTTCAAATCAGTTTTATGTAGTCCACAGCCCCAAACAACTTAAGAGCAAGATGAAGGTGAAGATGAAAATAGATGCTAAGGACAAGAGCAGAAGGCGCAAAGGCAAAGCTGCGGAGCAGAGAAGGCGCAAAGCTGTGTGTAGAGCAGAGAAGGCACAAAGGAGATGGAGAAGGCGACATAAAACCTAAGGGCAAAGATTGTCATTTTTTAAAATGGTAAGCTCAATTTTGTCATTCTATAGCGTAAAAATGGTAAGTTCCGCCTCGACACTCATGTTTAGCTTTTCATTTTAGGCCAAAAAATGAATTTTTTTAAAATGATTTTCTTAAAAAAAAGCTTAAACAAATAGAATTAAAATCACTAAAAATGATTTTTTTTTAACTTAGAAAATAATTTTTATCATAAAAAAAACTTAAACAAACACAGTCTAAGTCATTGTTAGGATACCTAGCTTATATAAAAATTAAACTAATCTGAGAAATACTTTTTGACTTGGATTTCAAAGTGTATGTACTTTATTTGATTGAAAATTAAATTAAATAAATTCTGATAAATTCACCATGACTATGTACTTATGTTTTATTAAAATATATAAAATATAAGTATGCAATATAGGTTGGGTTTAGGAATGGCAAAATTACTCGTACCCAAGGATATTCGTATGAATTATCCACAATGGATACCTATTAAATGAGGACGAGGATCATAGCACCCATCCCACGGATACCTGCATATTCATAATAAATATTTTTTATTAAAGATATAATATATATTATGACAATTTCTATCACTTTAAAATGAAATAAACTTTATTTTCTTTATTATTTCATACTTTTTAATGGTTAAACCCATAATAATGAATTGCTTTAAATACATTCAGTACTTATTTAATGTTAATATAATATATTGTTATATTATATTGTATAATTTTATTTCTTTCTATTTATTCTAAACTCTTAAATACCCACGAATATCCAGGAATACACGCTACCCTCATAAATATCTATGGATATTGATAGGTATGGATGCGGGGGAAGCACTACCTGTTTAATACTCATTAATTTTACACTATTTAAATTATAAGTTTTAATGACATTATGTCAAATAATTTAAAATTTTATTTTCATATATAGATTATACATAGTACATTTTTATTTAAAATTTATTTAAATTAAACATGCTTTTTAATAATAATAGCACTATAATTTAAAATATTCTTTCACATCTTTAATAAATTAAAATATGCTCAATGGGTGTGATATGGAAGTATATGAATATAATATGGATTCTATGTATTGATGTGCTAGAATTGAATTTTATCTATGGATTTGCCTTTGATAATCTTATATTGAGACAAGGTTATAAAATGATATGATGTTGGGAATGCAAATATTTTCTATTATAATATCTTATGAAGGATGATATACAACTATAGTGATTTATTTTAAGGATAAATGTTTAAAGTGATGACAATGTCACGACACTTTGCAAATGGTCATAGTTGGCCCGCTATGAAGGTAGTCTGTTATTGTTTTCTTCTGTTTATGAGCTTGGGTGAATAAATGTTTGTTATGCATTTTTGATGTGATATATGTGAGAGATACTTGGTGGTAGGGGTGTTCATCAATCAATCATAACCAATTCAAAACCCAAAAAACATCTTAATTTTCATCGGATTGGACAGGATTTTGGGTCCCATAGGGAAAACCAGTCCAATCCAATCCAAACCGAACTACTATATACAATACTATTATTTTCAAAATTATAATATTACTCATATTTAAACATTGTTTTTCATACTTTTATATACGAATTAACATCTTCGTTCTATTTAATATTTTTGCTAGAATGACATATAGGAGAATATTTAAAATAAATGTTAATGTCTTCAAGTTTTTTGCTAAAAGTTTTGATGTCTATCATATATATACTTGATTGAGTAAACATGAAAAATAGGAGATCAATTAAGAAAATTAGAAAAACAATTAGGTACATTTTATTCATAGCTAATTCAAAGAAAAAATAGGATAAGTGATAGTAGATACAAGGAATTAGCATAAAATAATATTTAACATAAAAGAACGTGATAAAAAATATCAACAATTTTTTTCTTAAACTCTCAAAATTGGTCAAGAATTTTCCTCACTCGTCATGAAATACGTGATAATGGTTAATAAGAACAAATAGTTGTTGCATTTCATAAATGTTCTATTGTTCTAGTAAAGAGAGGTGTTAAAATAGGTGTTTGACACTCTAAACTAGCTTCCTTAAATGAATATTATATTTTTTTCACTATCAAATCAATAGAAAGGACACCTGACAACCCCAAGGGTTGGTCTAGTGGAGCATGACAGGGTCTTGTATCTGACAGGTTGCAGGTTCGAGCCCCCACTAGTCTCCTTGGGGCGAGGTAAATGTAAATCCCTTTGTAAGTGCTCATAGAGCCCGAATGTTTTCCCTGTCTTGGACTGGGGCACCATCCCCTCACCCTAATTGTTTATTATAAAAAAAAGGACACTTGATATAAAAAAAAAGTATGATAAAAACCGAATTACCCAATCCAATCCAAATCGCGTTTGATTGGATTGGATTGGATCGGATTTTCTGAATGAAACAATCCAATCCAATCCAAACCGCATGTTGTTTTTATCATTGGATTGGATGAATTTTTGGCTCAAAACCGATCCAATCCAATCCGCGAACACCCCTACTTTGGTGAACTCGATTGACAAATGCGTTAATTGTGAATCTTTGGATAGGCCGATCGGGGAGCGGAAGGTTCCGGTATATAAATATCACCGCCGGGGACGAGGGGACCGCGTTAGATACCCTAAGCATTGAGGATGGATGTTGATGTTGGCCGTAGGTACGGTATCTCCGGGGTACGAAATTAAAACTATCGGGGCAGAAGGTCCTCAGAGAACCCACATCCTAAGATACCCAAAGACTCGATGAAGTTATGATAAGTAATATGTGCACATGAGAAGTGTATTGATACCTTATGAGGGACTTGAGTTATGAGAAAAGAAAGCATGCAAGTCATTCCACGAGTATTCTATTGAGGGATAAGATGCCCATGCAATAATCTATTAGCTTATGAGATAATTTGAGTATGTAAAGACGTTTGTGATATGTAGATGAAAAATGATTATCTATTCATTTGATGAGACACCCCGTTGTGCCCCTTTGTGTCATTTAGTTTAAAACCTCATTATTTAATTACTTAATCGCACGCTTAACGTGAAAATTACGTAAAAATTAAAACTTAATTTCTTCAGCAAATAGATTCATATAGAACAGAATATGGAAACATAAATATATTAAACACACTTAAAGCATCAGAGTTATCAAAACACTGTTTCAGGGCATCCCATCAATAGGATCCTGAACTGGTGCATAGTTATACAAAACATAAGCAGAAAGATAAAGCTTCACGACACAGACGCACTGGCCATAACAAACTAGACCCTAATCACCATGGGTCACAGCTCGTCCTCCGGGATCCGGTTAATAGGGAGTTCCATCCAACTCCTCCTGGTTACGTTCATCCACATGGTCTTCTCGTATGGTTCCACAAGGAGACAAAATACCACATACAGAAATATACAGGGGATTAGAAACAGTTCTATCATCAAAAGCGGAAAAGTGTCATAGTAAACTATACAGTAATTATCACAGACACAACATCAGTCAAGTCATCCATCTTCCATAAAAATCTTATTTCCATCCTACCCTCACTCCTGCAACTAAAACTTGATACTGAAAATGGCTATGGTTTCCCTATCATAGTTATGGTTATCGGTCAGTCGTCCAAGCGACACGTCCCATTCCCGGTGCACATCCTTAGTCATGGTGAGAATGCTCATGCAAAGCAATGACACTATAGCTGCACATTAAACCCGGTGCACACCCCGAACCGTGGGTGCTCATGCAAAGCAATGACACTATAGCTGGACGATTATCCCGGTGCACACCTTCACCATGGTAAGAACGCTCACGCAAAGCGTGACACTACAGCTGAACGATGATCTCGATGCACACCTCGTCCACTCCCAGAGGTGCTCATGCAAAGCAATGACACTCGTAGCTGCACAAGTTAGGTCTACCCTTTGGACGGTCCCACAAGGACTTCGGGTCTTGTATGTGTCCCACATACGGTTATAGAAACAACATAACTTATGAACCTCGCAGACTCCTATGGTCATAACCTAGTGCCTTAACCTCTCATCAAGACCTCAACACATGCTCTATGTCACAACACATCTTTAACATATTTCATGTAGGTTAGGCACCTCTAAGAATCATCATGATCCTCACGCCTAAAACAACTCATCTCTTAGACCACATATATATCTTCGCTTAATCCACCAAGCATAAGGTAAATATCACACAGATCATGCATAACATCAAGTCAATCAAAGATATTTCAGAATATCAACATAGCACTAAATCAGTTCAATAAAGGTAATAAAACTCAAATCAACCATCAACAGTATAAACATCAACCTAATATCGATCAACCTACAATCTCCGAATCACCATGGATGTTTTATAAAAGCAATTTAAAGCGATCCTGGTCTTGTGGATTATTCGACTTCTAGTAGGGTTTAGGTCGCCCTACATAATTACTACATAATCTACTATTTATCGATTCCGACGATAGGTTGATTCTTTCCCCTACCTGGGTTATCACCAAACTCCCGAACTCGAAGCTCCTCGTCGTCACACCACAAAGTATTAACTCCACCTTCTGTGAAGCTAAGGAGATTAGATACTCGAAGAGCTATACCACGAACGTCCTCGTTTCCTCCGAGATGGAAGTCTAAGGTTACAAAACATGAAATCATGAGTTAAAACTCAATCAAAGAACACTAACCACAAGGTATAGGTTCGGTTCATACAATAAACTAGGATTAGGGGTTTCCGAAATTTATGCGACTCTTGGATTTATGATCCTTAAGTGCTAGAAGTTCATAAACAACAATCTTTTAACAAAGTTGAATTAAAAATCCCACTAAGTACTTGACTTAGGGTTTCGGCCAAGCATATATAAATAGGCTAGGAATTTCTAAATTTTCCAATCTCTTTAGGTTAGCATCCATACATAGTAAGGAGCTTGAAACCATGATCATTTTGGAAAATGGAAAAATCAAATGTCTTAGGCCATGAACCCTTAGGTTCGGCCTTAACAAGTTTGTGAGGTTAGAGATCTTTAAATCATCCAATCTTTTGGACATAGCATCCTTTAACATGAAGGAGCTTTAATCCATAATCATTTTGGAAAACAAAATAAAATAACACATCCTAGGTCAAATGTTACATTCGGCCATCATAGGAAAATAAAGCAAGAAAATATTTTAAACTTTTCAATCCCTTGGATTTAGCATCCTTATACATCAATAAGCTTTAATCCATGATCACTTTGGAGAAACATCAACTAAGCATCAATGTCTTAAACTATTTAAAGTTTAGGCCTTTACATGAAAATGTGTAAAATCTCTAAACTTTTCCAATCACTTAAACCTAACATCCTTTAGTACAAAGGAGCCCTTGGTCATGATCATCTTGGAATAGAACTCAAATACAAGTCCATACAAGCAAAGTTAAACAAAACCCACCAATACCAAAAAGCATGGTTTCTGTTTCATCAATAAAATAGGGTTAGAAATCTTTGTTTTACACAACCTTTTAGTATGTTGTAGTAGGAGTAAAAATAGGAACATAGAAATTGGTTTCAACTCAAACGGAGTTTTCTACCATTTTTAAGAGATTTTAGAAGTTTGAAAGCTTAAAGGAAACTTAAAGAAAAAGTATGAACATAAAGACAAGAACATGAAAAAATAGACAACATAGGATCATTACCCTCAACAATATGAAGAACTTTGATGAAGAACTTAAAGTAAAAAACTTGATAAAAAGATGAGCTTTAGAAGAGAGAAGAAGAAGAGATGTAATAAGGTGTAAAGGTGAGAAAATGGAGGAAAAGTGGTGAAGTGAGGAAATGAAGAGTATTTATAGTGAGTGAGAGAGAGGGGCACGGTTTTAGAGAGGAAAAAGAAGAGAAAAAGAAGGTTTGCTTGTAGGGAAAGAAAGAAGGTAAGGTGTGGTAAGGTGGAGGTATGGTTGGAGAGAGAATGTAAGAAAAAGAGAGATTTTGAAAAAAGTCAAGATTCACTTTTGAGATGTATCATAGCCTTCACATCAAGTCACTCCATGTCACTTCATCCTCTTGATGCTCTGCTCCATTGCGTATCAGATGACTTCCCCGATCGTATTTCCCGACGATTTCGCCCGAGAAATCCCTGAGATTTGACCCCGAACAAGATTTTTCTAAAGACTCCAAACCCACACAAAACATCATAAAAATACTAACCGTCTCGTTCACGAATTAAAATTTGGTCTCTAGCTCAGTAAACTTGTACTGGCAGTGAGAACGCAAACCGGCTTTCGTCTGAATTTTCAACAAAAAATTTTATTGTGACTTCATATGATAAGGTGGATTAGGAATATGATTTTATTTTATTAAAACAAAATATTTTCTACTTTCATATTAAAATATAATTACTTATATTTTAATTGATTAAACAGTATAATGAAAATCACGCTGTTACATTACTACCCCTCTTAAAAGAAAATTCCGTCCTCGGAATTTACATACCTCATAAAAGATGTGGATATTGTTGTTGCATATCAGCCTCACGTTCCCAAGTTGCATCTCCAGTAGTTTCATCCCATATGACCTTAACCAAAGGAATCTGTCTACTACGAAGCTCCTTAATACGTCTATCTGCGATCCTCACAGGTAAGGCCTCATGCTCTAGGTTCTCTCGCAGTTGTATCGACTCAGACTCAATCACATGAGATGGATTAGGATAGTACTTTCTCAACTGAGAAACATGAAAGACGTCATGAATGTTGGAAAGATTTGGTGGCAAGGCAATTTGGTAAGCTACTGGACCAATTCGTCAAAGAATCTGAAAAGGTCCCATGAAACGAGGAGTAAGTTTTCTAGATTTGATAGCTTTGTCAATTCCGGTTTTCCGAGTAACTCTCAATAATACGTGATCACATTCCTGGAATTCTAATGGTCTCCTCCTCTTGTCACTGTAGCTCCTTTGCCTATCATGTGCTTCCTTCATCTTTTCCCTTATCTTCCTGACTTGTTCCGTAGTCTGTTGTGCCACATCCGGACCCAAAACTTGGTTCTCACCAGTCTCATACCAACATAATGGGGTCCTACACTTTCTGCCGTACAGATCCTCATACGGTGCCATTCCGATACTACTATGGAAACTGTTGTTATAAGTAAATTCAATCAATGGCAAGAACTCATCCCAACTGCCAGTGTGTTCCAACACACAAGCTCTCAATAGATCCTCCAATGATGGAATTGTCTTCTCTGATTGCCCATCGGTTTGGGGATGATAGGCAGAACTCATTCTTAATTTCGTTCCCAAGGCAAGTTGCAATTGTTTCCAAAATTGAGAGGTAAATCTAGGATCTCGATCTGAGACAATACTTGATGGCACACCATGCAATCTAACCACTTCGCTGATGTAAATCTGGGTTAACTTTTCTAATTTATCACCTTTTCTAATAGGTAAGAAGTGAGCATACTTCGTCAACCTATCAATGATAACCCAAATTGCATCATGCTTCTTAGGAGTTCGTGGTAATCCAGCCACGAAATCCATAGCTATATTATCCCATTTCCATTCTGGGATATCTAAAGATTGTAATAATCCTGCTGGTTTCTGATGTTCAATCTTCGCCTTTTGACACACCAAGCAAGATAAAACATACTCTGCTACTTCCTTCTTCATTCTGGTCCACCAAATCATTTTCCTCAAATCTTGATACATCTTTGCGGATCCAGGATGAAAACTCAACTTACTCTTGTGTGCTTCTTCCAAAATCATCTTCCTAAGTTCTGCATCCTCTGGCACACATATCCTATCCTTAAACCTTAACACACCATCTGCTCCCCTAGTGAACTTAGAAACTTTACCCCCGTTTATCCCCTTACTAATCTCCCGAAGGTATAGATCCTGAACTTGCTTATCTTTAAGATCTTTCAAGAAATCACTACTAATAGTGACCATACTTAAGCAAACTTTATCTTTCCGTAATTCCATTCCTAATCTCAGATCTATGAATTGTTCAAGCAATTCTTACTCCTTAACCATCATTACAGATACATGCAAGGACTTCCTACTTAAGTATCCATTCACAGTGTTAGATCCTTGTAGCGTATTGATAGTGTGATTTTACAGCATATTTCATGTGCACTTTCGCATGCATTTTTCATATAGTTTAGGCATAATTAGTTGATTTTTGTTAGTTTTTCCCTTGGAACGGGTGAAGCGGTTTCTTGGTGCTGTTTTGAAGGAATTTAAGGAAAAATGCTCAGAAATTAGTCTTGATGGAGATTTGATGGAATATAGCTTGAAAAGTGAAGAATATGAGCCAGATAGAGCCCATCACGGCCTGGCCGTGATGACCATCACAGCCATGATCAAGCAGAGCAGAAGGCAAAAGTCAGAAGCTGTCACGGCCTGGCCGTGATGCCCATCACGGCCTGGCCGTGATGCCCATCACGGCCGTGACAGACCATGTGGTAAAAGTCAGAAGCTGTCACGGCCTAGCCGTGATACCCCTCACGGACGTAACAGAACAGTTGGTGGAGACAGAAGCTATCACGTCCTAGCCATGATACAGATCACGGCCGTGACAGGACAGGCAGAATTGATCACGGCCTAGCCGTGATGAGGCTCACGACCGTGATGCTCCAGATTTGAAAGCGCGCCCATTCCATAATGCGTCACGACCTGGCCGTGATGGTCATCACGGCCGTGACGCGTGGCCTCCCTATAAATAAAGCAGTGCAGACAGAACCAGAGACACTTTTCATTCAGAACTGTTTTAGATTGTTTTTTGAATCCTTATTTTGGAGCTGCGTCTCCCTCCTCTCTTTTCTTGTTTACAATTATGGTGAATTCCGATTGTTTGTATGTCGTTACGAGCATGAGGAACTAATCCCCTTGTCTAAGGGATCAATGAAACCACCCATGGCGATGTAGCATTCATGTGATGTATGTCTCTCTCCTTTACCTTAATTCATGTTTTCCAATTCTGATTTTATTGCGTCGATCATAAGCATGCGTGATCGACTAGTTAACGTGATGAGGCTTGATAGGCGATTCGCGTTTAGAACTTGAATTGGAATTACTGATTGACTATTGCACGAGAGTGAGTAGGAGATTAGTGCAACCCTATAGGGAACCAGATTTAACAGAGTTTGGTGATTGGGTTATGAGACCTAGTAAGTAATTAACTCAATCGTTGAATACGTCCTATTGAGCACGACAGTGAATTTAGGAGAATTTGGGGGTCCCGGTTGACATTAAAATTGAACTTAGGGAGAGGATTTTCATCACTTGGGTACTATGCATGACTGGGTATGTGGATTTGTGACCTTGGATGTTTAATTCCAGATTTTCACTCTTAATTGATTTGTTAATTCGTGTTGATTTGAACTTGCGATCCTATTTTCTCTCTTCTCAACCACTTTCTGTTACTTGACCAAACATATCAAATTTCTGCAAATTGGTAGAATTGGTAGCCCAATCCCTGTGTCCGACCTCGGTAATTACCGTGTTTTATTACGTACGACGACCCGGTACACTTGTCGGTGATTCAACACGTATTCCACTATTCCAGATTATATCAAAATCACACATCTTAATCCTCAAAAGAATATTATTGCACCTCTTAATGCAATTAAAACCTAAAAAAGTTATCTTTCCTGCTCATATTCATCTTAAGTAAAACTACTATAGGTACTTTTCCTTTAATCTTCCAAATTCATACCATCCATACTAACTACGAGTATTTGATCATTACCTTAGATTCTCGTAGTAATATTATGCCTCAATCAACATTTAACGTATAGTAATTGTCTCACTCACTGATATTGATCTTAAGGGTTCACATCCTACCAGTCACAACTATACCTCAACAAAATCTCATCACTTTCTTGTCTATCATGCTACTTAGACAAACAAACAAAGTCTACCAGATATCAAATACATACCTCGTATAAGATCCCCAGATTGAGAGGATTCAGCTCCCCTCACAGTAAACACTCTCCCAGTAGTCTGAGGTCTGGCCATCTACAGTCCTGCGGCTATAACTCCTTTTTCCAGCTCCTCCTCTCTGAACACTGGCTCCTCTATCATCAGCTACCGACTGCTGCATACCAACGTTAGTTATCGTGCTCGGACTCACTACCCAATTTCTAAGCATAGTCAATATCCGATGTGGATTCAACTAGACAAGGCCAGTAACAACATCCTAAACCTCGCAGCCCTTGATTCTGATCGGACATAACCCACGGTCCGTTTTAGAACCAAACTGCTCTGATACCAAATGAGACACCCCGTTGTGCCCATTTGTGTCATTTAGTTTAAAACCTCATTATTTAATTACTTAATCGCATGCTTAACGTGAAAATTACGTAAAAATTAAAACTTAATTTCTTCAGCAAATAGATTCATATAGAACAGAATATGGAAACATAAATATATTAAACATACTTAAAGCATCAGAGTTATCAAAACACTGTTTCAAGGCATCCCATCAATAGGATCCCGAACAGGTGCATAGTTATACAAAACATAAGCGAAAAGATAAAGCTTCACGACACAGACGCACTGGCCATAACAAACCAGACCCTAATCATCATGGGTCACAGCTCGTCCTCCGACATCCGGTTCATAGGGAGTTCCATCCAACTCCTCCTGGTTACGTTCATCCACATGGTCTTCTCGCATGGTTCCAGAAGGAGACAAAAAACCACATACAGAAATATACAGGGGATAAGAAACATTTCTATCATCAAAAGCGAAAAAGAGTCATAGTAAACTATACAGTAATTATCACAGACGCAACATCAGTCAAGTCATCCATCTTCCATAAAATTCTTATTTCCATCCTACCCTCGCTCCTGCAACTAAAACTTGATACTGAAAATGGCTATGGTTTCCCTATCGTAGTTATGGTTATCGGTCAGTCGTCCAAGCGACACGTCCCATTCCCGGTGCACATCCTTAGTCATGGTGAGAATGCTCATGCAAAGCAATGACACTATAGCTGCACATTAAACCCGGTGCATACCCCGGACCGTGGGTGCTCATGCAAAGCAATGACACTATAGCTGCACGATTATCCCGGTGCACACCTTCACCATGGTAAGAACGCTCACGCAAAGCGTGACATTACAGCTGCACGATGATCCCGGTGCACACCTCGTCCACTCCCAGAGGTGCTCATGCAAAGCAATGACACTCGTAGCTGCACAAGTTAGGTTTACCCTTCGGACGGTCC
Organism: Sophora flavescens; assembly: GCA_030762895.1. Taxonomy (NCBI): domain Eukaryota; kingdom Viridiplantae; phylum Streptophyta; class Magnoliopsida; order Fabales; family Fabaceae; genus Sophora; species Sophora flavescens. Next base: position 49,795,198 of record CM061069.1, read on the forward strand.
CACATGGACTTCGGGTCTTGTATGTGTCCCACATACGGTTATAGAAACAACACAACTTATGAACGTCGCAGACTCCTATGGTCATAACCTAGTGCCTTAACCTCTCATCAAGACCTCAACACATGCTCTATGTCACAACACCTCTTTAACATATTTCATGTAGGTTAGGCACCTCTAAAAATCATCATGATCCTCACGCCCAAAACAACTCATCTCTTAGACCACATATATATCTTCTCTTAATCCACTAAGCATAAGGTAAATACCACACAGATCATGCATAACATCAAGTTAATCAAAGATATTTCATAACATCAACATAGCACTAAGTCAGTTCAATAAAGGTAATAAAACTCAAATCAACCATCAATAGTATAAACATCAACCTAATATCGATCAACCTACAATCTCCGAATCACCATGGATGTTTTATAAAAGCAATTTAAAGCGATTCTGGTCTTGTCGATTATTCGACTTCTAGTAGGGTTTAGGCTGCCCTACATAATTACTACATAATCTACTACTTATCGATTCCGACGATAGGTTCATTCTTTCCCCCACCTGGGTTATCACCGAACTCCCGAACTCGAAGCTCCTCGTCGTCACACCACAAAGTATTAACTCCACCTTCTATGAAGGTATGGAGATTAGATACTCGAAGAGGTATACCACGAACGTCCTCGTTTCCTCCAAGATGGAAGTCTAAGTTTACAAAACATGAAATCATGAGTTAAAACTCAATCAAAGAACACTAACCACAAGGTATAGGTTTGGTTCATACAATAAACTAGGATTAGGGGTTTCCGAAATTTATGCGACTCTTGGATTTATGATCCTTAAGCGCTAGAAGTTCATAAACAACAATCTCTTAACAAAGTTGAATTAAAAATACCACTAAGTACTTGACTTAGGGTTTCGACCAAGCATAGATAAATAGGCTAGGAATTTCTAAAATTTTCAATCTCTTTAGGTTAGCATCCATACATAGTAAGGAGCTTGAAACCATGATCATTTTGGAAATGGAAAAATCAAATGTCTTAGGCCATGAACCCTTAGGTTCGGCCTTAACAAGTTTGTGAGGTTAAAGATCTTTAAATCATCCAATCTTTTGGACATAGCATCCTTTAACATGAAAGAGCTTTAATCCATAATCATTTTGGAAAACAAAATAAAATAACACATCCTAGGTCAAATGTTACATTCGGCCATCATAGGAAAATAATGCAAGACAATATTTTAAACTTTCCAATCCCTTGGATTTAGCATCCTTATACATCAAGAAGCCTTGATCCATAATCACTTTGGAGAAACATCAACTAAGCATCAATGTCTTAAACTACTTAAAGTTTAGGCCTTTACATGAAAATGTGTAAAATCTCTAAACTTTTCCAATCACTTAAACCTAACATACTTTAGTACAAAGGAGCCCTTGGTCATGATCATCTTGGAGTAGAACTCAAATACAAGTCCATACAAGCAAAGTTAAACAAAACCCACCAAAACCAAAAAGCATGGTTTCGGTTTCATCAAGAAAATAGGGTTAGAAATATTTGTTTTACACAACCTTTTAGTATGTTGTAGTAGGAGTAAAAATAGGAACATAGAAATTGGTTTCAACTCAAACGGAGTTTTCTACCATTTTTAAGAGATTTTAGAAGTTTGAAAGCTTAAAGGAAACTTAAAGCAAAAGTATGAACATAAAGACAAGAACTTGAAAAAATAGTCAACATAGGATCATTACCCTCAACAATATGAAGAACTTTGATGAAGAACTTAAAGTAAAAAGCTTGATAAAAAGATGAACTTTAGAAGAGAGAAGAAGAAGAGATGTAATAAGGTGTAAAGGTGAGAAAATGGAGGAAAAGTGGTGAAGTGTGGAAATGAAAAGTATTTATAGAGAGTGAGAGAGAGGGGAACGGTTTTAGAGAGGAAAAAGAAGAGAAAAAGAAGGTTTGCTTGTAGGGAAAGAAAGAAGGTAAGGTGTGGTAAGGTGGAGGTCTGGTGTAGAGGTATGGTTGGAGAGAGAATGTAAGAAAAAGTGAGATTTTGAAAAAAGTCAAGATTCACTTTTGAGATGTGTCATAGCCTTCACATCAAGTCACTCCATGTCACTTCATCCTCTTGATGCTCTGCTCCATTGTGTATCAGATGACTTCCCCGATCGTATTTCCCGACGATTTCGCCCGGGAAATCCCTAAGATTTGGCCCCGAACAAGATTTTTTGAAAAACTCCAAACCCACACAAAACATCATAAAAATACTAACCGTCTCGTTCACGAATTAAAATTTGGTCTCTAACTCAGTAAACTTGTACTGGCAGTGAGAACGCAGACTGGCTTTTGTCTGAATTTTCAACCGAAAATTTTACTGTGACTTCATATGATAAGGTGTATTAGGAATATAATTTAATTTTATTAAAACAAAATATTTTATACTTTCATATTAAAATATAATTACTTATATTTTAATTGATTAAACAGTAAATGAAAATCAGGCTGTTACATTTGACCTAGTGCATGCCTGATTGTGTGACTTTATTTCATCATTGACATTGTGTGATTGCATGTGTTTGGGGGAAACTCCCTCAATGAGTTAGTGGACTCACCCCACTCTTAATATTTCAGCTGCAGGTATTTGTGAAGCTGCGAGAAGTCTTGGATGCCATGTGGATAGTGAAATAGACAACTATAAACACGAGAAGGAGAAGTTGAATTGTGTTTATCCGAATTTAAACAAATTTAAAATCTTTTCACATACAGAAGCTTGGTTCATACGAGTGGAAAGATATAGGACAGACAGGTGACTTGTCTGATGAAATTTTAACAGTGACCTAGACAAATACACCACTTGAAAAATGGATAAGAAAACTAAGGCAACTAAAGAGTTTATAAGGAAAGAGAGATTGACACAGCTATTTATCCTGGTTCACTCTTCAAAGAAAAGAGCTACGTCCAGTCCTTGGCAGTACCAAGTTTTATCCACTATAACTGATCAGGTTACAGACTCCAAGTATTGTTTGCACACCTAGCCTCTTCAGGCTCAAAGACAAGTATTCTTTGCACACCTAGCCTCTTCAGGCTCACTCAGGTTTGTCTGAGAGTTTGTAATAAATACAACTTCAGACAGACAGATCTTTCACTAACACTCAGAGAGTTGTTTAAATGTAAAGCTTAGGAAAGTCTGCATAATAACTTCAAATGATTGAAAAACACAGAATGAAAGAATGAAGATATTAATGCGCAGAGTAATGACTCTTTAATGCTGTGTGTATTCTCTATGCTTCATCTTCAATGACTTCTGTATTTATAGTCTTCAACCATTTAGGATCCGTTAGAGACATTCCCTCAGATGTTGGCTTCAAGCAGAACTTCATTAAATGCAATAGAGTCGTTTTGGGCAGCCATTAATGCAATAGGAACGTTGGTTGCACTCTAACATGAAGGATCATGGCTTTATGCATCGTGATACAGCCATATCAGAGTTGTGCAGAGAGCTTTTACTTTGATGAGTACAATTCCCTTTTCGTGTAAGGACCAGAGGTACTAGGGAATAAAGCATGTTGGAAGCATTCTTTAACTGGTCTTTGGTTCTGATAATCGAGGTTGCTCGAGAGAGCAACTTCTGACTTTTCTTGATAGGCGTGAGACTGAGTAGGAGAGAAGGCTTCAAGTCTCTTTCTGATGGGACAGCCAACAAAAGCTTGTTTGGTCCTTGATTCTTCAACGAGTAACCTCAGACAAGTGTAGGAACTCGTGGGGAGACAGGTTGAAGACGTATCTTGAAAGAAGTCAATAATCATAGTCAACAAACAGGTTGACTTTCACTTATCCAGACAGGTTGTCACTTATGAGCAGATAGATGATTCTTACAGTTTTAATCTCCACACTAGATATACAGGTTAGCAACCAATATGAAGGTTAATTAAATCATTAACCAATGTTTAGTTCTCATCAAAACTTAGGGAAATGCACATCAGACATTTTAGAGACTTAACAGATAGTGAGATTGGTTGTACTCTTAATTTTAAGTTGTTTTAGTATTAATCAGGAGTTTGTAATTTGTTTGATGGTAGTCACTCTGATGTATTATACTCATTATGTAATTAATGAATGTAATCTTTTACTTTGTATGAGACGAATTTTTGTATGCTTGTGAGGCCGTGAATGGGAAATATGAGGCTTTCCCTTTCGGTCGGTCACGACTGCGAAATTCGGGTCATGACAGCCCGCACCCGTCCCGCCCCGCCCCATTGCCATCCCTAGTTGGGTCGATCATCAATTCGTGACCCGTCCGAACCTGAACAAACCGATCCATAATTTGGTGAAGTGGGCGGGTTTGCTCGGGTTAGCGGGTTAGATGGGTGAAAAAATAGGTTTGCTACTGGTAGCATTGGACGGATTTGGTTCAGCATAATTTAATCCGTTGGTAACCTAACCCGACCGAATACTATAAAAAGATGATTTTTCTTTCCTCTATCTCGCCTCTCCCACGACATTCACCGGACACCAAGTTCAGATGAATGAAATGAAAAGAGGGGCCTCACGAAGTTCAGATCAGCTCCCTCACTCCCTCCCTTCCCAACCGTTGCTGGTACTGAATGTAGATCTAAGGAGCCACCACGCGGTACCGCTTTCCGCCATGACATGACCGGATCTGATGGTGGCGAAAGGAGATCCGGTAGTCCCGTTGCCCGTCGTACAACACCATGCCACCATAACGAAGCTGGATCTGATGGTGGCGAATGGAGATCTGGTCCCTTCCTCCCCGTGCCATACTCCAGCCTTCCTCATCTACCATTGTGCCGCCATATAGAATCGAGTGCAATGAATCAAGCTGTGTGAGTGTGTTCCAGTCTTCCAGAAGAAAGACGCAAGACCTCACTGCCTCAGCACCTTTCTTTTACTTTTTTTTAATATTATCTTCCCATATAAAAAATTAATTTTGCCTTCATTTTTCACATTTTTTATTTCTCTTTTCTTCATTTTTGTTTTATTTTTTATTTTTTTATGAAATAATAAATAAAATAATAAAAATTATGGACCCATATGAACCCACCCGCCACCTGCTGTATATAATGGCTGGAAATGGATTATAATGTTCTCTCATCGGTTTGCTACAGGTTGGCCTGTTGAACTCGAACCCGACCGATGCTCACCCCTAGATTTGTATATGGTGAAATATCATTTTGGCATGATGACTATTTGGGAAATAGGTCTTTAATAGGTCCCTCTAGTAGCTTTTGCTGAAACACCCCTTTTAGACAAGATTGTCTCTCGATATTATGGGGTCTTAGGGTGTGTTTAGTTTAAAGGAGGGGATGTATTTTAATGGAAGGAGGGGAAGGGAGGGGAGATATTTTATTTACACATCATGTTTGATTGAGAGGAGGGAATGAGAGGGGAAATAACACTTTGATGTTTGGTTTAGAAAGTGAGGGGAGGGATTTTAAAACAATTTTACTTTTAAACCCTTATAATTATTTATTTCAAAATAGACAAGTGAGGATATTTTATTCAATGCTTGTAAAATGTTTTAAAATCTCTTCCATCCCCTCCAAATCCACCAATATTTGTGGGAGACCAAAATTGACTTAAGGAGAGATTTTGCTCCACTTCCCTCCCCTCCAAAATTTGAACTAAACATAAAATATTTTAAAAAAAATCTTCCCTCATCTCCTCTCCCCTCCCCTCCAATTCCACCGAAACAAAAACTATGTAAGAGAAAAAAAAATTATAGAGACTTGGTGTAGTATAAATTATCATCTTCTTGTTCTTGATTGTAATTAGGACTATTAGAGCTCGTTTGGTGGTCAGGATAAGAGAGACAGGATAGGATAAGCTATCATATCCTGTCTGAAACTATTGTTTGGTGAGGCAGCATGATAGGATAAATCAATCCTGTCTCTTATCCTATCCTACCCATCTAGTTAAAATTCTATCCTGAGGGGGAGCTGGGTTAGAACTCAACAGGATAGGATAAGGTGATTTAAAGTATAATAAAGTATATAAAACAAATTATACATAAAATAATTAAAGTATAATAAATTATAATATGGTTACCGAAAAAGAAAAAATAAACACATAAAATAATAAAAATATTAATAATTAATTTTAAAAATTATTATTTATTCTCACAAGATTAATTTCGTTACTTTATATTATTTTTAAAAACTGAAAAATAAATAAAATATTCTAATAATTTAATTATATGTAAAGTAAAAACTAAAAAATGAATATTTTAAATTATAAAAAAACTAATTTAAGTTAAACAATATTTTAAAAATTTTAAATATTATATGTAATTTTATCACAAGGACAATTTTGTCTTTTTATATAATCTTAACAAATGAAAATTATAAAAAAAAAACTAAAATCTAATAAAATATGAAAACATTCGGAACAAAAACAAAATTTTTAAAATTCATACTAAAATTACAATGCTATCCGATGAACACCAAATGTCGGATAGGATAACGGATTATCCTGCTCATATTCTATCCTACTCCTATCCTGCTCCCTTATCATATCCGTCCCTATCCTATCCTGACCACCAAACGAGCCCTTAGTGTTTTCAATATCATTTGCAGGTGATTGGTCTATCATATTTTCACTAATTGAACAAGTTGTTAGTTGTTACATCCATTTTGTAAATATTAACAAATTTACCAATAACATTATGTTGTGATTGAGTTAAATTTTCAATTTTTAAAAATTAGACTCCTAGTTTCCATTTGACATTTCCAATTGCTATGAAATATAAAAAAAAGGCAACATCAAAAATAAAAATAAAATAGATGTTGCCAGGAAAATATAACAAAAGATATGAAATGATAGAAACTGGAAAAGAAAAGAATTGCACGTCGATATTATCTACTGCAACATTTTGATATCTCTTATACCCTTCGAGAATTCACTTCGAAAGAGTATCAAGATAACGAGGGAAATAGATAAAATAATGAGAGAGTTAAAAAAAATTGAAGAGAAATTACTAAAGTTATATGAAATAAATAGATAAAATTAGCGAAAAAAAAGATTCATGTACTAAGGATATCCTTAACTGATAGTCAAAGACTAATCTTTTTCGAGACATAGAGATCATCAAAATAAGTTTTGTCTCTCCCAACAAAGCATTTTCTATACACATGACATAAGTCAAATTTCGACAACATGCTTAAAAAACTCAATTATCTATCAACTATGTTGGGGCCTTGTTAGTAAAGTAAAAAATATTGAATGAAAATAAAACATTTATTATTATATTAAGAAAACAAAATAAAAGCTAATACATGCTTTTTAATTAACTTTCAACATTTAATATAAATACATAGTTCTTGTATTTTCTTTTATGATTTGATCCTCGTACGGTCTAAAACTTTAGAAATAATTCCTATCGTTAGTTGATCGTCATTAACTAATGACACGGTTGACGTCGTGCCATGTCATCCACACCGGCTATGTAAGTTTTTAATTCTATACTTTTTTAATAATAATATATATTATATATTTTTTAATAATTAATATTATTATAGATTATTTTTTAATTATAAATAATAAAAATTATTGTATCTGGTTAAATGATAAATAATAATATAATAACAATTTTAAGTTTATTTTGACTACTTTAAATAATAATATTAATTATTTTAAAAAATAAATAACATTTAATTAATTCACGTGAAATAAAATTACTAATATTAATTATTAAAATTAAATAGTATTTAATTAATTCATATGAAATTAAAAAATTAAATAATTATACACGTGTGGATGATGTAACACATTGTCACAATTAACGATGATCAATTAACAACATTGATATCCACCAAAATGTTTTTTTTAACATGGATTATTTCCAAAGTTTAAAAAGGTATAAGGACTCTTGCCAGGATTATATTAAAACGACCCTTAGGTGGCGTCTGGAAGAGCTTATTTAAGCTCCTTTTGACTTATCTGATGACATAAGCTCTTATGCAGTGTGTTTGGCAGAGCTTATAAAAATAACTTATGTCATCCCATAAAGAGTTTTTGACTTATTTTTATAAGTCACTGGGAGAAGCTTATGGAATTATTGTAAGAGCTTATGCACTAAACACCATCTCCGTGTTTTTCACTATTCGAATCCTCTCATGCCCATTTCTTTCTTTTTCTTTCTTTAAGCGCTTATGGCATAAGCTCTCATACGATAAGCTCTCATGTGATGAGCTCTTAATTAAGTTGTTTACCCAAACACACCCATATTCATGAGACCAAAAAGTTGATTGTTATAATTATTTTATTTCATTTTTACGTATTTTATATTCAAATTTTACCATATAATTAGATGTGAAGAGAGTATTTTTCTTTACTTGTTAATTGTGAATTACTTTTTTTTTTTTGGGTACAGAATTGTGAATTGCTTTTATCTCTTCTCTTTTATATCATCAAGAGGAAATATTTGTTAAGTCTCTAAAATGTCTGATGTGTATTTCCCTAAGTTTTGATGAGAACTAAACATTGGTTAATGACTTAATTAACCTTCGTATTGGTTGCTAACCTATCTATCGAGTGTGCAGATTAAATAAGTGATAGAAGCTCACGTCCAACACACGAGTGATTGAAACAAACGTCCAACACTGTAGTAATTGAAACACACGTCCAACACAAGCAATTGGAGCCCGTCCATTAAAGTATCAGAATAGCTAGGTATCAGAATTGCTAGTCCATTGACGTGGCAGATGGAGCTCGTCCATTAAGGAATCAGAATGGCTCGTCCAATGAGTGACAGATGGAGCTCGTCCATTGAGGTATCAGAATGGTCCGTCCAATGACGTGGCATTTGGAGCTCGTCCATTTAGAATGGTCCAATGACGTGGCAAGAGGCTCTCGTCCACTAGAGTAACAGAGGCTCTCGTCCACTAGAGTAACAGAGGCTCTCGTCCACTAAAGCGCAAGATGCCCTCGTCCACACTAGTCTTTGGACTTGCTGAATCCTTAATATGGAGCTCGTCTACTAGCTCGAATGAAAGCTCAAATGGCTAGATAGACGCGGATATTTTCAATATGGAAGCACTTATCTTATAAACGCGAATTCTATAAGGATTATCAGAATCATATTTCAAGAACAAGAAAGAGACTTGAAACCTTCTCTCATACTCAGTTTCACGCTTATCAAGAAAAGTCAGAAGTTACTCTCTCAAGTAACCTTGGATAATCAGAACCAAAGACCATTTAAAGAATGCTTCCAACATGCTTTATTCCCTAGTACCTCTGGTCCTTACACAAAAAAGGAAGTGTACTCAGTAAAATACAAAAAAACTCTCTACACAACTCTGATATGGCTGTAGCACGATAAATAAAGCCATGATCCTTCATGTTAGAGTACAACCAACGACTCTATTGCATTAATGGCTGCCCAGAACGACTCTATTGCATTAATGACTGCCCAGAATGACTCTATTGCAATTAATGAGGTTCTGCTTGAAGCCAACATCTGAGGGATGTCTCTAACGGATCCTAAATGCTTGAAGACCATAAATACAGAAGTCATTGAAGATGAAGAAGAAGAGAATACATATTGCATTAAAAAGCCATTACTCTGCGCATTAATTTCTTCATTCTTTCATTCTGTATTCTTCAATCATTTGAAGTTATTACGCAGACTTTCCTAAGCTTTACATTTAATAAAGCAGTGTTAGTGAAAGTTCTGTCTGTCTAAGTTGTATTCATTACAAACCAAATCTCTCAAACAAACCTGAGTGAGCCTGAAGAGGCTAGGTGTGCAAAGAATACTTGTCTTTGAACCTGAAGAGGCTAGATGTGCAAAGAATACTTGAGTCTGTAACCTAATCAGTTATAGTGGATAGATCTGTAGCTCTTTGCTTTGAAGAGTGAACCAGGATAAATAACCGTGTCAATCTCTCTTTCCTTAAACTATTTAATTGCTTTAGTTTTCTTACGTCTATCAAGTGGTGTGTTTGCAAAAGTCACCCGTCAAATTTAGCTTCTATTTGCGAAAAATTTTCAACTTTGCTTAAATTCTGATAAACACAATTCAACCCCCCTTCTCGTGTTTATAGTTGTCTATTTCAATATTGAGGAAAAAAAGTGTCTTTGGTTTGCCAAATTCGTTAGCATATAACGGATAACTTATAACGAAGGGAAAAATAGTCCCGTTTGGAAACCGTTTTTAAAATTAGTGAATAATATTTTTTTCACTAACGCTACTCTTGAATAGCGTTTGAGCTTTTTACAAGTGGGGTTTTTTTTGCTTACATATACCATATAGCTTATCATTTTTTATTCCAATTTTATCTCTACTATCTTAATTAAATTTCTCACTTATCCTTAGCTAATAAAATAAAACACTAATAATTTAACATAGTATATAAATAAGAATTAATTTCACTATTTAGATTTATATTTAAGATAAAAAATAGAAAATATATTTTTATATTTAAAAAATAAAATTTATATAGAAATCATAGCAGTATATAATTTAATTTTATTATTCCATTTTATTTATTAAAAATGATTCAAACTAAATTAAAAAAGATTAATATTTAAATTTTTTAAATGATAAATAATTTAAAATAAATTAAATTATTGAAAGTGATAATTATTTTAAGGATTTAATTGATATACACTGACAGTGTAAATATTTTTTATACTATCAACCAATAAGAAATTGATAAATCATTAAAAATCTTTGACTTTTATCCTAACCACCTTAAAAGTCATTCAAACTATGATTTCTGATTGGTTGACAGTGTAAAAAACTTTAGAGCCGTGCTAAACGGACACAAAATTTCGACACAAATATGACACCTGCTACAGCAGCGCTACTGTAGCACCCTATTTTTTTTTATTTTAATTTTGACTTTTTTAAAAAAAATAAAAATTTTATTTCTAAAAAAACCCATTCACCAGATAATGAACTGAATTCACCAGATATTTGTACATGATTCACCAGATATTTGCACATACTTAACCAAAAAATTTATTTATCAAAAAAACCCATTCACCAGATATTTACACATACTTAACCAAAAAAAAATTTTATAAAAAAAAACACATTCACCAAATAATGAACTGAATTCACCATATATTTATACCTAATTCACCATATATTTGCACATAACCAAAATTTATTTCTCAAAAAAACTCATTCACCAGATAATGAACCGAATTCCCCAGATATTTATACCCGATTCACCAGATATTTGCATATATTTAACCAAAAAAATTATTTCTCAAAAAAACTCATTCACCAGATAATAAATTGAACTCACCAGATATTTGTACCCGATTCACCAGATATTTACACATACTTAACCAACAAAATTTATTTATAAAAAAAACACATTCACTAGATAATGAACTGAATTCACCAGATATTTATACCTGATTCACCATATATTTACACATACTTAACCACAATTTATTTCTCAAAAAAACCTATTCACCAGATAATGAACTGAATTCACCAAATATTTATACCGGATTCACCATTTATTTGCACATACTTAATCAAAAAAATTATTTAAAAAAAAACCCATTCACCAGATAATGAACTGAATTCACCAGATATTTGTACCCGATTCACCAGATATTGACACATACTTAATCAAAAAAATTATTTATAAAAAAATTTAAATTAAAAAAAATGATCCGCTACAGTGCCGCACAGTGTAGCTACAGTGCCGCACTGTGCGACACTGTTCATACGGTGTCACCGTAAGTGTCCCCCAAAATCGTGTCCGTTTAGCTTTTTTGAAAACTTTATACTGACAGTGTACAACAATTAAACTCTTATTTTAAAATAAATAATATATATATATATATAATTATATAATTTATATAAAAAATATGTAAATATATATCCTTTTATGTCATTTTACATTTATCATTTAGTCAACCACTACTTTTATCAAACACTTCAAATCCAACCCCCTAGCTGCTATCAGCTAGTTTATCCATATTCGCTAGCTTATCTGTTATCCGGTAACTTATCCATTATCGGCTAGTTTTTATCTAATAGAGCCAAAAATCCAAATCCATCACCATGTCCATGAGGCCTTTCCGGATCCTAACCTTGCTCGGGTGGATAGATAACGGTACCCGACCCGAACAAACAACAAAAAAGACTTCAAGTTTGAACGTAGCGGAGAGAGTGAAGAGTTGTTATTACTAGACTAGTCACCACTCACTAGACAGGGAAGAAAAGAACGAAATCGGTGTTAAAGTCCAGTTTTGGCCATAAATTGCAAGAAACGACGACGTCTCACGTTCACGCCCACCACCACCTTCATTCCCTCTATTTCCCTCTCCCAATTCTCTTTCCCTTTCTCCCATCAAACTCAAAACCACTAACTTTCTTTTCTTCCCCTTTTTCATCCTTATCCGGTTATCCCTCAAACTATCTATTTATTTATTTATTATTATCGTTATTTAATTTTTTCGCTTCGGCTTTCACCCACACTGGTTAGTTATTCTCGCTATGAACCCTTCTTTCAAATTCACTCATGGGTTTTGCAATTCATCATGTTCTGACTCTTGGGTGTTCACCAAGTTCATCTTTTGACTTCGTTTACCGTGCTGCTTAATGCTCGTGCCGCCAATTTCTTGTTCCAGAGATTCCCCCTTTTCAGAATATAGAGTTTGCTTTTATTTCTTAATTTTTAGATTTTCATCACTGAATCGTTATTCCAGAATTTTTGAATTTTTGAATCCATGATTCCCTTTATCACATGGTGGCTCTTTTGGGATATTGGGATGGTCAGAGTTTAAGGATTCGTCGTCGTTGTTGTTGTTGTTTAGGGTTTTGGAAAGTTGTTTTTTTTATGGGCGGGAAACTGTGCGTTTGAGCTAGCATTAGAACTGAATGAGATTGATTAGCTTCTTTTGGGTATAAAATCAAGCAGAAGTGAGAAACCCTGTTTGTCTTATGGAGAATTCTTCTGAGGTAATTGGCTCAGAAAGGTTGATTAAAAAGCATGAATTTGTGAGGATCATAGTTCAGTGTCTATATTCATTAGGATACAGTAAATCTGCATCTTGTTTGGAATCGGAATCAGGTGTTTCCTATAAGTCCTCGGAGTTTCAGCTGCTTGAATCACATGTGCTGAATGGAAATTGGGACAGTTGCATCGATTTTCTTAATTCTATAAGGGATGCATTGGGTGAAAATAAAGATTCTGCTATGTTTCTTGTCCTCAGACAGTGTCTTTTGGAGCATTTGAATCGTGGTGAGGATACTTTAGCTTTGGATATATTGAGGAAGCGGGTCTCTGCACTGCACGTGGACAGATACAAGGTTCACAGCCTGGCTAAGAGTATGCTTTCCTTGAAGGATACGGACTTAGGTGCAATAGATGGTGATGATGTTCAAGATTTACGAAGGAAGTGTGTAACATGTTTGGAAAAATTGCTCCCTCCACCAATTTCAGTACCTGAAGGAAGGTTGGAGCATTTGGTCGAAACAACTGTGACAGCTTGGGTCGATTCGTGTTTGTATCACAGTTCATCAAATCCGATTTCACTTTATGAAGATCATCATTGTAGTAGGGATCAGATTCCTACTGCAACCACTCAGGTTGGTTGGCTCTCTACACTATTACTGTATGTAAGATATTGTTTATATTTTAACGATGATTTATGAGAGGAGTATGAAATGCTATTTGATGTCGTAGAAGAATTTAATTTATTCAGTATGCCTGGCAATGCTCAAATTGGAATTTATTAGCTGATTGAACAGAACATTGAATTTCAAGTCTTAGATCAATGCAATGTCACACCTATAAACGACTCATACTATTTGTAGCAATTCCTCCCATTAAGAAAACAAAATAATTGAGGGGATCGCAAGCTTATTTGAATTCATTCCGAGTATATGCTGCTTTCCGTTCCAAATAAACAGTTTGCTTCGGTTGTCTTTAAGATATGATTTGAAACATAGATTTGGTTGTCTTTTCTATTGGATGTATTCTTGAAACGACCATTTTTTGTTTGTGTTTATTGTCGGTTGTGGTTTCAAAGAATCTTTGTCCTTGTGGTTAGGACTTAGACTTTCTTTCTATTCTAAAATTCTAAATATCATTGAATAGAATGGCCTTTCTATTGTATACCACGATAACTGGTTGACTTCTATGAAGTAGAGATATTATGTAGCTAGTAAAGCATTTATGCTGTACCATATGACTGATTTAATTTTTTTTCACATAAAAAGGAAATGCATTTATGCTCACTAGTGTCTACCATCCATATGCTTCTTAGTCTTAATTTTAGTGCCATTTTCCTGCCCCATATGAGTATGTCAAGAGACCGTTTTCCTGCCTGTCTGATTCCTAATCGGAATTACTTTAATGGACTTTATGCCAAGACCTTGATTATGGCGGGATGCTTTGGTGTGCCAAAGGAGGATGACTCAGATATGGAATTGTGGAGATAATTTTCGAGTTGATCCTTTAGTTTTTAAACATTTGATATTGCATGCCTTATATATTAAATAACACTTTTTCTTTTGCCATTGCTGCAGATATTGACTGGACATAGAAATGAAGTTTGGTTTGTTCAATTTTCTAATAATGGAGAGCATCTTGCCTCTTCATCCAATGATTGTACAGCCATCATATGGAAGGTAATATGTTATTGGCATTATAAGAAGCATCTATTTTGTAATAGATGATTCTTCCAATATCAGTGTCTTACTTTTTCTTAGTGTTGATTTAATTTCTGTGTTTCAGCTCACAATATGCAGGGCAAAATAGTGGTTGGGAAATCCATGTATGTCTATTATATATTTAGTATTCACTACAATTTCTAGCGCAATGCATGATTTTTCAACTATAGGTTCCTTGTTTAGTTATTATAACATTAGCATGGTAGTTTTTGGACTTAAAGAGACATGCAAATATACATTGTATAAGCATGGTATATGAACACAGACATATTGGAAAGGATGGATAATATATACAGGTTAGGGTAAAGATTTGTATTTTGTACATCTTATTAATTCCTTATGTCAATTTCTACATGACAAGTGATGAGAAACTGTTTTAGACATCTATAATGTCAATATTCAAAGAAAATACTGCTGAGACCTCTCCCCAAATATAATTTACTGTGTGATAATTGTGTGATAAAAATTTCAAGTTTTTGAAGACTTTTCACTAGTCCAGAGATATTTATTATGTATCTTATGAGCTTATAGTTTTATGAGCTTAAAACAAAAAGGAAAGGATTTACTGTAAAGTATTTCCTTAAAGAATAAAGGATGTTGGAGCTCATTATCTCGTCTGGAAGTTTATTAAAAGCAAAATAGAATTGGTGTCTCTTGTTTGGTTAATTGTTAATTTGTAGGGGAACATAGATGGATGTAAGGGTCTGCTTACAAGGTGATATGGAAGGTAAAAAAAGTATAGGTGTATCATGTTCGGTTAGATGCTAACATGGAAGAGTACGATGTTACGTCCTTGTCCGACTCAAACTTATATATTCCTCAATCCTAGTTATTGGAGTCCATTACAAGGCCCCTTGCCGTAGTCCTCATAAGAACGTGATATGTAAATGAATAAATAATAAGGAAAAAATCAGTCTTCTAAAATACAAGCCCTAAATAATAGGAATATAGGATGCTTTGTTTTTGTCGATTGCTGGATTAGTGGCCAAACTCAAAAATTGGAATTGATTTTTAAGTTTGTCTCTTCTATCGGTCAAGGCTGCTCAGAGAAATTGAATTCATAATAGATTATACCAATTTTATTCATGGGAAAAAAGTTAATATAACTGGGCATGTTTCATGAGATTAAGCACATTAAACAAAAACTATCCGGTGTTTAAAATATTTAGTTGCTTCCATTGGTATTTGTTTCAATAACTTTTGGAGAATACTTTAAGATACTTGACAGTTCATTTATCAAGGAAGGTGAACACTCTTTGTATGTTCTGCAACCTTGACTTCAACAAGTCAAATTTTAGTTCTGCTTGAGTAGCTGCTTGACTATGTAAACTTTATAAAACTTGGCAGTTAATAAGATTTTAGTTGCAATTCTTAGTTTTATGCCCCAAGTCCAAATATAGAAATGGAGAAACGTTGGAGCGTTTGATTTCTAATGTTTTGAAATACTTGTGTCAGGTGATGGAAGATGGGAAATTGACATTGAAACACACACTTTGCGGTCACCAACGTGCTATATCTTTGGTGGCATGGAGCCCTGATGACACCAAGTTACTCACATGTGGGAACACAGAAGTTTTGAAGCTGTGGGATGTTGAAGCAGGTACATGCATGCACACATTTGGGAATCAAGGCTTTGTTGTCAGCTCATGTGCCTGGTTTCCCAACTCAAAGCAGTTTGTATGTGGCAGTTCTGACCCTGAAAAGGGGATCTGCATGTGGGATTGTGATGGAAACGAAATAAAAGCATGGAGAGGAATGAGGATGCCCAAAGTTGTAGATATCGCTGTTACTCCAGATGGTGAGTATCTTATCAGCATATTCATGGATAAAGAAATTCGGATTTTGCATATGGGAACCAATGCCGAACGAGTCATTTCAGAGGAGCACCCAATCACATCCCTTTCGGTTTCTGGAGATAGCAAGTTCTTCATTGTCAATCTAAACAGCCAGGAGATTCATATGTGGGACGTGGCGGGGAAATGGGAGAAGCCATTGAGGTTTATGGGCCACAAGCAATGCAAATATGTGATCAGGTCATGTTTTGGTGGATTGAATAGCACATTTATTGCCAGTGGTAGTGAGAATTCACAGGTACTTTCCTTTTCCGAGTGTACATATTAGTTGCTGCTGCCTGCTAGTCATGGAACTTAACAACCATGTTAACTCAGTAATCTACACTTAATTGAAGCACCTCAAAATTTATCTCATACAGGTATACATTTGGAACACTCGGAACTCGAAACCAATAGAGGTTTTATCTGGGCACTCCCTGACTGTGAATTGTGTGAGCTGGAATCCTAAAAGACCACAAATGCTAGCATCTGCGAGTGATGATCATACAATTCGTATATGGGGACCAAGCTCATAGAAAATAGCGCAGTGCAGTTTGGATAGATCGGTTGAACATACATTGCATCTGAAGTTATCAAGCCTAGTGTAGTGTATATAAGCTCTCTATTCTTTTCCCCCTACCCTAAGTTGTTCAGCATGAGTTTGTAAAGTCCTGGTTTACATGTGCAGGAATTTTGGAATTTTGGCATACATGGATCTGTAAATCTTCTTTCCTTGTTTTGTTTTTATACCCTTCATTGGTCATTTTCCCTTTAATTTGTGTAGAAACTAGAAACTGATGGGCTGAAGTCAGGGTTTATTCTTTTTCTCAATATATTTATATTCTAGGATCATTTTTGTTCATACGTGTTTTTTCCATACCGGTGAGAGCGAGACTATTTGCTTAAGGTATTGAAGTTGGCCCTTCCTACAAATGAATTTTCAGGTGTTATGCTCAAGTTTGTTTATTACATGAGTCATTCTTGTGGGTCTCTAAATTCATGACGGATATGTTGGCAGCATGACAATCAGCCTATCTTCATTGCAGTTTGCTCCTTGCACTTTGCAGCTAAGTCTATTTGGTTTGTCAAATTTGCTAGCCGATGGAAAAGTAGTTTTATTTGATAACATTTTTCTAAAATTAGCTTACAACATTTTTTTTTACTAGTTTGTAGCGTTTTTTCATGTGCTACTTTAAGTAGTGTTTGAGTTTATAACATATAGTTTATTATTTTTTCTTTCATTTTCATTCTTACTATCTTAATTAAATTTCTCACTTATCTTTAACTAATAAAATAAAATATTAACCATTCTATTGTTTTAATCCCTAATCCACTTTTCCCGTAGCAGCCAACCCTCTCTATGCCACCCTCCCCTTGGCCAATGTCCCAAATATATTTTTATCTAAAAAAAATAAAATTTATATAAAAATCATGTCAATGTATAGTTTTACTATTTCATTTTATTTATTAAAATAATGTAAATAGTTTAATATTAAATTTTAAAATTAATATTTTGAATTTTGAAATGGTAAATAATTTAAAATAAATTAAAGTGTTAAAAGTGATAATTATTTTAAAAATAAATAGTATATATAATTTATATTAAAAAAATATAAACATGTCTTTTTATGTCATTTTATATTTATCAGCTAGTTTTATCAAACATTTCAAATCCAATCCGCTATATGTTATTCGCCAACTTATCAGTTAT
Organism: Sophora flavescens; assembly: GCA_030762895.1. Taxonomy (NCBI): domain Eukaryota; kingdom Viridiplantae; phylum Streptophyta; class Magnoliopsida; order Fabales; family Fabaceae; genus Sophora; species Sophora flavescens. The sequence goes on from CM061069.1 coordinate 49,813,396, forward strand.
CCACTAATTTTTATTATCAAACAGAGCCTATGACTGAGACAACGGACAATTCTAAGAACTTTATGCGATTTGGTGCATACAATGGCATAAAGTTCTTAGATTTACCCTTGGTCCCATTTATAGAGTATGTAAGGTGGAAAGAATGTTCGTGCAAAAAAATTATAAAATTTAATTTAAATTTTAAAAAAACCATAAATTGTTATAACTTTTTAAATTCATTAAAATTTGATAAAGTTTTATTTTGTAGATGTTAATAAATAGAAATTTTAATATATTAAATTTAGCAACAAAAAAAAAAAGTAGCATACACATTAGAGAGTTTTAATTATAACGAAGTGAATTATTTTATTTTTAGTAAAACATTTTATTTAATTTTATTTGTATTATATTTGTAGATAAAATTATAATTAATTTCATTATTTATTAAATTCAGCAATAAATTGTCATATTTTAAAATTCAAAAAATAATTATAAAATTTTAAATTCGTCAAATATTATAAAATTTTAATTCGTGAATAATAACACAGGTATTTTTAATATACTAAATTCACCAAAATAATAATAATAAAACTTTAAGAATTATCTAAATACACGTTAACAAATTTTAAACATAAAGTATTTAATAAATAATAAACATATCTAGAAACTAAAATGTAAAATATTTAATAAATAAATGGTGACTCATGCAGACGAGTTACAACCTACAATCAGAATCAATGACAGGTTTTTGGAGTAACTCACCCTCGCGGGATCATGATCCTTTGTCGAACAAACCTAAATTCGAAACATCAAATAAGTCTCAAGAGTTCTTTTACCCGCTTCGCTTGCTTATATTATAATTTTAAAGATAAGTCAAAATACTGAATACATCTTCATTAAATCTATTTATTTTTATTTCTCTATATTAAAGTTTCTTTTAATTATCCTCTATATTTTATTTTAATAAGAATGATAAGTTTAGGTTGTTAAGATTAAACTAAAATCAACATGTGAAAGTAAAATTATTATTATTATTATTATAATTATATATATGTGTGTGTGTGTAAAAAGGAACATTAAAGTTAAAATAATTTAATATATTTTTTCATGAGATCATACGGAATTATTGAATTCTCCACTTAAAAAAAAAAGGAATTTCTTGAATTCAACTTATTTAAAGATTAATTTTATCCGATCTGATCTTTTCTTAATATTTATATATTTTATTCGACGTAAAGACGTTTGGTTTGAATGGGACATGGCATTTGACTGTTCGGTTCCTCCTTTGACTACAAGACTACCCTCAGCTGCGCTGATTGCGGATTGGATTGGATCGATTTTGAGTTAAAAAATTATTCGATTCAATGATGGAAATATTATACGATTTGTATTGGATCGGTTTGTTTCCTTAAAAAAATTCGATCCGATCCAATCAAATGCGGTTTGGATTGGAATGGATAATTCGGTTTTGTCATTTTTTTTTTCGAATGTCAAGTGTCCTTTCTACTTATTTAATATAGGATAAAAGATAATCTTCGTTTTAATTTGGGAGTTTGAGAAGAAAAAAAATATTGATATTTTTTAACACGTTCTTTTATATTAATTATCTATATCTACTTTCACTTATCCTTTTTTTCCCCTTGAATAGGCTACAAATAAGTTGTAGCTAATTATTTTTCAAATTTACTTAATTGATTTCCTATTTTTCATGTTTACTCAATCAAATATATATATATATATATATATATATATATATATATATATATATATATATATATCAAAATTTTTAGCTAAATATAACTTCAAGACATTAATATTTATTCTAAATAGTCTCATATATGTCATTCCAACAAAAATATTAAAGAGAATGATGGACATAGAAGTATGAAGAATAATGTTAAAGTATGAGTAATACTATTTTTTTTATAAGCAAGTATGAGTAATACTATAATTTCAAAAATAATAGTATATGTATAAAATAGATCGGTTTGGATTCGATTGGATTAGATTTCATTAGAGGATCCGAAATCCGATCCAATCCAATAAAAAATTGTGGTTTTTCGATTTTAGGTTTGTTCGGTTTTCGATTTTTCGATTCGATTTTTACAATTTGAATCGATTTGGATCGGTTGATGAACACCCCAACCCTCAACATCTGATTTCCCAGCAGAACCAAACAATGAGAAAAACAAATCATCTCATCATTCTCCCAGAAAAAAGATAAAACTGTACATCAAAGAGTTCCAAAGCAAAAAAAAAAAAGATCAATGGTAAGATTAAAACTAATTTAATCACATTCACTGTGATGAGAGTGATCGAAAACCCTAAAAACAAGAAGATGATGATGTTGACGTTGAAGTAGAAGAAGGTGACTCAAATTTATAGTACTTGTCCACAGCAACAGATACGTCCCAAGTGCAACTGAGTCCTTTTGGAATGGTCACAAGGTCTCTGGCACCAAACTCTACACACTCTGAGGACCCTTTTGGGTACACTTTTACCTTCCCTTTCAATAAATAGCATGTCTCTTCTGCATCAAACTTTAACTGGTACTTTCCTGGAGAGCAACCCCATCTTTCATTTTTACAAATCCATACCCCCACCCCAATAAAAAATATTAGAACATGTTTGTTTTGTTTCTAATTTTTTATTTTGATATATTTGTATAGAAATAAGAAACATAATAAAAATATGGTAACAATTTTATAATTATTTTCGGAAATAGAAAATAAAAAACAAAACAAAGTGTCCTTATATATGCATGATATCAATATGAATAAATAAAGTAATAAACACTGAAAAAATGAGATATATAGAACAAAGAGAGAGTTAATTAAGAAAGAAAGGCATATATATACATACTTGGGCCAGCACTTGATGTTCAATTCTGCTAGGCGTGACTCGGGAGGATTGCTTTCAATGATGATTCGAAGATTTGAATTGGAATCTGCAGCCATGGAAGCAATCAAGGAGGAGTTGGAGCAGAGAATATAATGGACAAGTTTAAAACAGCTAGCAGAGAGACGAATCTCTGAGAAAAATTCTGCTATAGTGTTGGGTTACTTACATGAATGTGGGATTTTAAAGAGAAAAGGGAAGGAACCTTGTGCTGTGCTTGAACAGGATAAGAGACCTTGCATTATGAGGATATTGTTGGGTACTTTGTTATATATTTAAGAATTTACCTATCACATCAGTTCCCCCGTATGCATCAAAATATTGATTTTCAATAAAATCATTCGATGCAGCTTTGCCACGTGGGGATATGTCATGGAAGCATTAGTGTAAAATATACTTTATACATTGAGGTTTTAATATCGGTTTTAAAAAACCGATGTGAAAAATGAGGCGATGACATTTTTGAAATTAAATTGAAAATTTTTAACATCGGTTTTATATTTAACCGATGTTATAAAGGTTTTAACATCGGTTTTTTTTTTTAAATCGATGTTGAAAATTGAACCAAAAATAAAAAAATAAAAAAATGCATACTTTAACACATCGGTTTTGTGATAACCGATGTGGAAATGTGTATGTTTTAACATCAATTTTTTAAAAACCGATGTGGAAAAACGAATAAAAAAATTAAGGAAATAAATAATATAGCTTTTAACATCGGTTGTAAAATAACCGATGTGTAAAACTTTATAACATCGGTTTTTTATTAACCGATGTGTATTGTTATCTGTCATTTTTAATTCACTCTTCCCCCTTTTAATTTTTGCGCCGAGACCTTTTCATCTGCATGCCTGTGAGCTCACTCTCCCTCCTTTTCGTTTTGATTTCTTTGAATATTTACGCCAGTTCTTCAACCCTAGCTTACACCAACAACGGCGGTCGGGAAAGTCCTCACCTCTAACCCTAGCTTATACTGGTTGCTGCGCCTGCAACTTAAGGAGACCCACCACTCCGTTCGTGCTTCCGCGAAGAGGACCGTTACTCACGAACCACCTGATCAGCCTCTGGTTCGACTAGTTTTTGACTAGTAAAGACCATTGTTTTATTCGAGTTTAATATCGTTTTCTCCCAAATTAGACTTGATTGTCTTCAAGCAACATTTTGAGTCTCTAAGGTAGTTTTAGGGTAATTTAGCTGATTTAGAGTCAAATAAATCACTTACTACTATTTCTTGTTTTCAGGTTAATAAAGAGAAGCAATTCTGGAATTATTCGCCTCGCGAGAGGCTACTCGCCTCGCGAACCTGAAGCCTTGCTGTGCAAGAAATGCCATCCTCTCTGTCTCGCCCCACGAATCACTGTCTCGCCCCGTGAGAAATCCAACCCTGAAGGACAGAGACCATCACGGCCTAGCCGTGATGAAGGTCACGGCTGTGACAGATTGGAATTTGAAGTCTCGCCTCGCGAATCCTCCTCTCGCCTCGCGAGAAAGCCAAACACTGAAGAGCTGTTCATAATATTCGCTTCGCGAATCATGTCTCGCCTCGCGAGCGAGCGTAACCCAGAATCTGTATTTATATCCGTTTTAGGGCAGAACTGGTGATCTCGCTTCCTATCTTTTTCAGAGTGCGGGTGCGAATTAGGTTTAGTATTTTTGTGTTTCTTTTGTAATGGAGAACTAGTCTCCTTGATTGATCTACTGTAATCGGGTTCCGCCGCCACTTGAGGTTTTGTAATTCCTAAACTTAATGCTATTCTCTTTCAATATTGTTCTGTATGTTCTGTTTGCTTAATTCAGGATTATATAGAATATGTATTGATTTGTTTCGATGATTGTGTGTTCCTATACTTAATCGCGTTTGCTTAATTCGCGTGTGTTCATTCGTGTTTGCTTAATTCACGAGGGCTTCATCCGTTTGCTTAATTCGGAATTAGGAACATATGTCTCGTAGCGTCGGTTTCGCTTGTTAATTGATGTTACAATCGAAAAGAGATTAGAATCCGCTTAGGGCTTGGATTTATATGAACCGATGATAGTGGGAAACCGAAAGCAGTAGGTTGATCGTTTAGCTTATTTGGTAATTACTTAGTTTGCATAGTTTTTCTGCTTTGTTTTCTTAATTTAATTTCAAATCCAAAACCCCCAAAAAACTGACTTTTTCTGTTAACAACAACCCAAGAGTCCTTGTGAGACGATACTCGAGTTGTCGCACCCTGACTACATATTTTTCCAATTCGCTCGCTTTTTGACGCGTGCGCGACAACGTGTCAAAATTGGCGTCGTTGCCGGGGACTCTTGTTGTTATTAACAGAAAATTTAAAATAAAAAATAAAAAATAAAAAAATAAAAAAAATAAAATTTATGCATTGCTGAATTAGTTATGGCTGTTTTGTCTGGTCGAATCGTAGTACTTCCCATGGATAACTATATGCAAGATTATTTACCTTATGTTGATTATGAGCCATGCATATATTATCCTAACTTTGATGAGCCACCACCAGTCATATATTATCCTAACTTTGCTGGAGGTTATGAGTTTAGCAGTGATTTTGGCATGTTTGGAGTGAATGATTATTCTAGCCAACATGGTGGAGACCAAGGCAGCCTGGATGAGTTAGCTTCTCTGATACAACGAATGGCCAGGAACACCCAACGAATGGAAGAGAACAATCAACGGATGGCAGAGAACAATCAACGGATGGCAGAGCAAATTCAACGGATGGCAGAACAAAATCTTGAATCCCAACAGAGGATAGAAGTTGGTTTTCAGAAGATGGCCATTCAAATTGATCACATTGTCTCCACCTCGGCTGCACTGCAGACTCAACGTCTCCTGGAAGAACATACAGATTCACAAATAGTTGTTCTTGGCAATACTTCTTTTGAACATGATTTTAACAATGATGTCGAGAACACTATTACTGATGAACTGTGTGTTGAATTTCCAGACATTCAGGCCTTTTCTGATTCAATTTGTTGTACTATATGTACTGACTGTACTAACTCTAACCTTTGTGTGGTGTGTGCTGAGATTTCTGCATGTATAGCAGGTGATGGATTCGTTAGTGCAGTGAATGAAGATCGTGCAGAAGTTGAAGCAGCACCAGAGACCCCCCTCCACTTGTTCATCACCTCCCACTGTGGAACAACCAGTGATGGAGTTCAAACCTCTGCCTGAGAGACTGGATTTTGCATCCTTGAATATGAAGACACTATGGCCAGTCCAAGAGGTTGAACCCCAATTTTATTGGGAGGATTTTGTTGACTTTGTTGACCAGGAGGTCAACTTTGACCCAAGAGGGAGTGAGAAGTCCACCGCACTTGGCGGAGTCACCATAACTGTCAAGTGCCCTCTGTCATACTTATGCTTCATGCCATGGGATCCGGGAGGATCATATCGCAATTTGAGCATTCTGTGGCTGCTGTATCACATACAGTGGGATCCCGGTGGAACCGCCTCCATGAGTTTCTCTAAACCCTCTTCTTTTTAATTGTCTTTTCCTTGCTTTGTTTTTGTTTTGTTTTCTTTTAGCTCTTGCATAATTTGAGAAGATCAAGAGTTTGTGTGTGAGTCTTGTGTTGGCGAGCTTGTTGGTTTTTGATCAAATTTTGCATAGATGGATTGCATGATATGTGTTGATTTTTGATGATTTCCCCCTAGGTCTTGAAATTTGAAATTTGACCCCCATTGAAAAATTGAAAATTGAACTTTGAGATATTCTGTTATGATTGCATGATTTATGATAAGTTTGGGGGTGATGGGAAGCACACACTAGGGATTGAATCTCGGTCAAACAATTTGAAAAATTGTCCGGGAGAGGATTTGAGCCTCCAACATGTTTTTAACTGTGTGAATCACTTTTGATTTGCACTTTCTCGAATTTGCTTGAATTTCTTCTTGGTTTGCATGCTTATGTGATTGCATCAGATGATTTAGGCAATTTTCTTTGAATTAACTACTTGGCCTAAATTGAACCAGTCCCTAATGCATGTTCCATAGTTAGCCCCTTTGAGCCTAATTAGCCATTATTTCTTGATGACCTTATGTTATGAGCCTAAAATCTGGAAAAAAACCATGTTAACCCAATCTTAGGATTAGGAGAGCATGGAAGCTTAGCAAGAGAATGGTTGCAAGAAACTAAGTTTGGGGTAGCTTCAAGGATATGATGTGTTGCTTGGGATTGAGAAAAAGAAAAAAAATAAAGGTTGGAGCCAAAGGGCAAAGAAAAAAAAAAGAAAGAAAGAAAAAAAAAAGTGCAAAAATGTCAAAAATGGTATCAAAGGAAAAAGGCTGTAGTCACCCAAAAGCATAAAGAAAAATGGAAAAAGGAACTTGAGTGGAAATTCAATTTATCAAAATGCTCATGCTCTCTTAGTTACTAGGGACTTAAGCCTAGTACCTTTGAATGTCCTACCCTTAGCCAGGCCCCATTACAACCTTAAAAGACCTTTTGATGTTGCATGCATGTTTTCATGGGAACCTTGTCTGAGATGAAAATCAAATTCATAGGAAGTGCTCTTAAAACGTGAACTTGAGTGAAATGTTGATTGCCTAGACAAACTGAGCGAATGAGTGAAACATTAAATGCCCTTGTGAGGAAGGCGATTGTTTGAATTTGGTGATCTTCCTTTTGTGTGTAACTTGGATCCCTTGCTTAGATTATTGATTGCATGAATGATGGAATTCTCAATTGTTTAAAGTAAATGAATGTGGGGATTACATTGTTGAAAAAGGGGGAAACATTGAAGAAAAAATGTTTTGTTGAAATTACATGAAATTTGTGCGAATTCGGTTGATTCCTTTAAGCTTGCCAAGTCTGAGTCTTTTTGAGTTTTAGTTTACTTGGGGACAAGCAAAGTTTAAGTTTGGGGTATTTTGATCAGCCTCTGGCTCGACTAGTTTTTGACTAGTAAAGACCATTGTTTTATTCGAGTTTAATCTCGTTTTCCCCCAAATTAGACTTGATTGTCTTCAAGCAACATTTTGAGTCTCTAAGGTAGTTTTAGGGTAATTTAGCTGATTTAGAGTCAAATAAAGCACTTACTGCTATTTCTTGTTTTCAGTTTAATAAAGAGAAGCAATTCTGGAATTATTCGCCTCACGAGAGGCTACTCGCCTCGCGAACCTGAAGCCTTGCTGTGCCAGAAATGCCATCATCTCTGTCTCGCCCCGCGAGAAATCCAACCCTGAAGGACAGAGACCATCACGGCCTAGCCATGATGAAGGTCACGGCTGTGACGGATTGGAATTTGAAGTCTCGCCTCGCGAATCCTCGTCTCGCCTCGCGAGAAAGGCAAACACTGAAGAGCTGTTCATAATATTCGCCTCGCGAATCATGTCTCGCCTCGCGAGTAAGCGTAACCCAGAATATGTATTTATATCTGTTTTAGGGCAGAACTGATGATCTCGCTTCCTATCTTTTCCAGAGTGCGACTGCGAATCAAGTTTAGTATTTTTGTGTTTCTTTTGTAATGGAGAACTAGTCTCCTTGATTGATCTACTGTAATCGGGTTCCGCCGCCACTTGAGGTTTTGTAATTCCTAAACTTAATGCTATTCTCTTTCAATATTGTTCTGTATGTTCCGTTTGCTTAATTCAGGATTATATAGAATATGTATTGATTTGTTTCGATGATTGTGTGTTCCTATACTTAATCGTGTTTGCTTAATTTGCATGTGTTCATTCGTGTTTGCTTAATTCACGAGGGCTTCATCCGTTTGCTTAATTCGGAATTAGGAAAATATGTCTCGTAGCTTCGGTTTCGCTTGTTAATTGATGTTACAATCGAAAAGAGGTTAGAATCTGCTTAGGGCTTGGATTTATATGAACCGATGATAGTGAGAAACCGAAAGCAGTAGGTTGATCGTTTAGCTTATTTGGTAATTACTTAGTTTGCATAGTTTTTCTGCTTTATTTTCTTAATTTAATTTCAAATCCAAAACCCCCCAAAACTGAATTTTTCTGTTAACAACAACCCAAGAGTCCTTGTGAGACGATACTCGAGTTGTCGCACCCTGACTACATATTTTTCCAATCCGTTCGCTTTTTGACGCGTGCGCGACAGCGTGTCACCACCACTCCGGTCTCTTAGCATCTCACAACTCTGGTATGTTCTCTCTGCTGAAAATATTGTCTAGGCTCTGTCATGAGTGTGTTAGTGCCTTGTTGTGACCCCTTTGATGAAGTTTGTGTCTTGAGTCCTTGTTCTGTGTATACTTGTGTTGTTCTGTGTGTGAAGTGTTATAAAGTGGGAATATGTGTCTAATCCACCATAGTGGAAATGGCTCCAAGACTGTATTTTTCCAGTGGTGGTATCACGCGTCACGACCGTGATCTGCCTTGGAGGTTGCTTCACTGGTTGGCCTGTCACGACCGTGACCACCATCACGGCTAGGCCATGATCAGTTCTGCCTGTGAGGGTCTGGTTCAGTTGGCATGTCACGGCCGTGACCAGTTCTGACTTTTTCAGCTCTACTCTATCATGGTCGTGATGGCTGTCACGGCTAGGTCGTGATGGGCTCTGTTTGGCTCATTTTCTTCACTTTTCAAGCCCCATCTTCATGCAAGCTACATAATTAGTAAAGCCTTAGTTTCCCGTTTGAGATGCAATACTAATGAGCACACGTGTACGTGCTTAATGTACCGCTTATTGTGTTGGATCTTGAATTATCCAAAGTTGGACAGTTTGGGAAAAAACTTTTTCTTCATTCAGTTAAAATACTTATTCATTGATTCTAATGTTATATACTTGATGAAAGTTCGGATTGATACATTTCCTTTCATTCTTCGGGTGCATACTTTATCGTGGTGGATGTCATCGCGTTCAAGTCGTGTACGCCGGAGACCGAAGGGAAATGCTGCCGAAATTTCGTCAAGTATGAGCATGAGAGTTAAGGACTAACTGTTAACCGAATGTTGAAAAAGTTTCTTCTCGAATGGGATAGGGCCATACCCTGTCATAAGAAGTGGTTGATGAATATGTTGGACTAAGTACGAAGTTATTGGTTTAGTCATGGATCGCGGTTGGATGAATGCTAGACGGACAAGTGATGAGTATGAGAATGGAGTGGAAGATTTTCTACAGTTTGCAAAAACAAATGCTCCTGATAGTGGTAACGAAAGGTTTTATTGTCCTTGTGTTAACTGTTTAAATGAGAGACGACTAGAAGCTGAGGAGATACGTGATCATCTTATTTGTGAGGGGATTTGCAAGAGTTAAACAACATGGATATGTCATGGTGAATCGTTAGACAGGCCGAGAGTGTCGGATAGAGAGGAAGTTGGTGACGTGGAAATGGACTATGGACTAGAGGACATGATCCGTGATGTTGGGCAAGAGTCTTTTCGGCGCGCATATGTGTATGATACTTTGTGCAGTGATGCGGAAGTGGCTTTGTATCCGGGGTACACTAATTTCACTCGGTTAGGGGTGTTAAGATTGTTCAATGTGAAGGCGAGAAATGGGTGGAGCGATAAAAGCTTTACCGAATTGTTTGAGTTGTTGAAAGACATGCTTCCATAAGGCAACACATTGCCATCTCGAAACTATGAGGCGAAGAAGATATTGTGTCCGATGGGTATGGAGTATAAGAAAATACACGCTTGCCCCAATGATTGCATATTGGACAGGAAAGAGTTTGAAGAGATGCACGAGTGCCCCAGGTGTGGGGTATCATGCAACAAAGTGAAGGATGGTGATTCTAGTTGTGATGTGGTCACCAAAGGTCCTCCTGCGAAGGTGTTATAGTATCTTCCCGTGATTCTGCGGTTCAAGCGATTGTTTGCTAATGTAAATGATGCAAAGAACATTAGATGGCATGAAGATGAGAGGAAGTGTGATGGACAGCTTCGGCATCCGGCCAATTCTTTGCAATGGAAGAGAATTGATAGTTTGTTTCCGGATTTCGACAATGAGCCCAGAAACCTCAGGCTTGGACTTGCTACCGATGGAATGAATCCATATGGAAACTTAAGTAGTATTCATAGTTCATGGCCTGTTCTCCTGGTAATTTACAACCTGTCTCCTTGGTTGTGCATGAAGCGCAAATACATTATGTTAAGTATGATGATTTCGGGTCTTAAACAGCCAGGAAATGATATTGATGTTTATCTGAGTCTCTTTATTGAAGACTTGAGAATGTTGTGGGATGAAGGCGTTGATGTGATCGATGGGTATTTCCGTGAGACATTCAGATTGCGTGCCATGTTATTTTGCACCATCAATGACTTTCCAGCATACGGGAACCTGTGTGGGTATAGTGTTAAGGGCCATAAAGCATGTCCAATATGTGAAGAAGGCACATGTTACCATCAAATGCAACATGGAATGAAGACGGTTTACCTTGGGCATCGGAGATTTCTCCGACGTAATCATCCTTATCGTAGATTGAGAAAAGCTTTCAATGGACTTCCGGAGAATGAAATTGCTCCGGTGGCCTTGACTGGAGAGCAAGTTTATGAAAGGGTGAACAACACTAATGTTATCTATGGGAAGACCCAGAAGAAGGCTACCAAGAAGAAAATATGGAAGAAGAGGTCGATCTTCTTTGATCTTCCATACTGGTGCAAGCTTGATGTAAAACATTGTATTGATGTGATGCATGTGGAGAAAAATGTGTGTGACAGTTTAATTGGAACGCTTCTCAAGATTCAAGGCAAGACAAAGGATGGTGTGAATGCTCGTCTGGATCTAGTTGCGATGGGTATACGAGAACAGTTAGCTCCACTTAAAGTGGGGGATAAGAAGACTTATTTGCCCCCAGCATGTCATACTTTATCAAAAAAAGAGAAAAGAAGTTTCTGTGAATGTCTACGGGGAGTCAAAGTGCCACAGGGTTACTCTTCAAATATCAAAAGACTTGTCTCAATGAAAGATCTCAAATTAGTTGACTTAAAGTCTCATGATTTTCATGTCTTGATGCAACAACTACTACCGGTGGCCATTCGTGACATATTGCCTAAAAAAGTCAGACATGCCATTACTAGGTTATGCTTATTCTTCAATATAGATGTAGCAAGGTCATTGACACTAAAAAGTTGGATGACTTGTAAAATGAGGCAACCATTATCTTGTGCCAATTGGAGATGTATTTTCCACCTTCATTTTTTGACATCATGGTTCATTTGATTGTTCATCTAGTGAGGGAGATTAGATTGTGCGGCCCCGTTTATTTAAGGTGGATGTACCTGATTGAGCGATACATGAAGATCTTGAAAGGATATATGAAAAATCCACACCGTCCCGAAGCATCTATTGTTGAAAGGTATGTTGCAGAAGAAGTTATTGAGTTTTGTACATACTACATGTCAGAAGCGGAACCTGTAGGGCTTCCGAAGTCTCGTCACAAAGGAAGATATGATGGTAAGGGTACACGAGGTATCACTGTTAAGAGCATGGATCGGGAGGAAGTGCTTCAAGCACATTTGCATATATTGAATAACACTGATGAGGTTGAACCATACTTATGTGAGCATAAAAGCATCATCAATGAAACTTACCCTAGAATGAATGAAAAATGGTGTTTGAACAAGCATAACAAGACTTTCTTGAACTGGTTTAAAGAAAAAATTGCAAAGGACGGTATTGCTTCTGATACATTAAAATGGCTAGCATAGGGGCCTAACTTTGATGTCATATGCTGGAGTGGGTACGATATCAATAAGTTTTCCTTCTATACAAAGTCCCAGGATGACAAAAGTACTATGCAAAACAGTGGGGTTATGGTCGTCGCTGAGTCCATGCATTTCTCTAGTTCAAAAGATAAAAACCCTGTTATGGCATCCGTTTCATACTTTGGAATCATTGAAGAGATATGGGAGGTTGATTACACGAAGTTTAGAGTACCTGTTTTTAAATGTCAGTGGGTCGACAGTAACAATGGTGTGCAAACTGATGAGTTAGGATTCAAATCGGTGGACCTTAATAAGGTAGGTAATAAAGAGGAGCCTTTCATCATGGCATCCCAAGCAAAACAAGTGTTTTATATCCGTGATCCTTCTAACAAAAGGTGGTCAGTGGTTCTCCAGGGAAAAAACATGTATAATGGTAGTGAGGGAAATCAAGATTCAACTCTTGATATTTCTGATACTCCTTCTTTCTCAACACGAGTGCCTAATTTCAATGAGGAAAATGAAGTGGATGATGTACATGCTACTCGTAATGATCACCAAGAAGGGTTATGGGAGAACTTTACTAATTAACCACAAAGTAAGTTTAGTTTGAGTTATGTTTAAAGGCATATTATATGTTTACGTTGATATTTATAAGTTATGTTTTCCTACGTTGATCGATATTTATAAGTTATGTTTGATATTTATCCTGACATACTAACAAGTTTTTTTTTTTGTTTAAACGGGTATACATGACTGATCGTGAGGATATCCCTCCTTCATTCAGCGGGTCGGAGACCCCGTCTACGGGTAGAAAGGGTAGACGTGCCACACGAATGAGGAATTTGACTGCCAACCGTGGTTCAAATCAAAGGATAAGAATAGAATTTGATAATAACCTCAATACTATTGGGCCAATGGCAGAGCAGTTTAACAGTTTTGTGGCGACCCTTGCTAGGAGCAGGCCTAGTATACTCATTGATAATTGGAAAGATGTACCGGCAGACGTGAAGGATCAGATATGAGAGAGTATTCTGGTATCTATACTTTTACGTCCCGTGTTTGTCTGTATCTACTTTATTTTAATCTTACTAATATCATACAGTAATTCGTTGATTCTTTTGGTCTTAATGCAGCTCATCTTTGACATACCGGATACGATGGTTATGAAGAAGCGTTTGTTAAAGTATGCTGGTGAGCGTTGGAGGGCTTTTAAGGTCGACCTGGGCAGATACTATGTATTCAATCCAACATGTGAAAAGAACCCACTTGAGGTGTACCCGTTTCTTGACCAGGCGACGTGGGATTGTTGTGACTCCGGCAAGTGTACCGGGTCGTCGCAAGTAATAAAACACGGTAAGAGTCTACCGAGGTCGAACACAAGGATTGGGTTACCAATTCTACTAATTTCGCTGGAAATTCGATAGGTTCAGTTAAGCGAAGAAAATTGTTGTGAGAGAGAGATGAAGATTGCAATTCAATTAAGAAATCGATTAAAGCTAAGGTGATTAAATTCAGAAATTTAAAATATCTAGGGTTTCAAATCCACCTACCCAATCATGCATAGTACCCAAGTGATTATGTATTCCTCCCTAGGTTCAATTACAATGTCAACCGGGACCCCCAATTTCTCCTAAATTCACAAAGTGCGCAATAGGACGTATTCAACGATTTGGATTATTTACTCACCAAGTCTCATAATCCTAATCCTCGAATTCTGTTAATTCTTGTTCCCTACGTGGTTGCACTAATCTCCTACCCACTATCGTGCAATATTCAATTAGTGATCCCAATTCAAGTTCTAAAACGCGAATCGCCGGTCGGCCTTAACACGTTTAACTAGTTAATCATGCTAGCATATGATCAACACAATGATATCAGAATTGGAAAACATTTATTGAGAGAAGGGGAGAAATAACATACATCACGTGAACACTACACAGCCATGGGTGGCTTCATCGATCCCCTAGACGAGGGAATTAGTTCCTCATGCCCGTGACGACACACAAACAATCGGCAATAATCTCCATAATAATAAACTAAGAGAAGAAAAGAAAAGAAAAGGGAGACGCAGCTCCAGAAACAAGGATTCGCACTCCTATTCTGATCTAAGCAATGGCTAACAACTTCCTCTCCTCCAAATTCTGATCTGATATGGCCTTTAAATAAGGATTCTGTTTCTCGCCAGCTCGCGGGGCGAGCTTACTCTCGCGACGCGAAATTAAACATTGGCGCGCTTCAAATTTTGTATTTTCGCGAGGCGAGCTTGTATTCGCGGGGTGAGTCTTCAAACCCTAATCTGTCACAACCGTGATATCCATCACGGCTAAGCCGTGATTGCCTCTGTCTTCCATGGTCCTCAGGGACTCGCGAGGCGAGACACCTTTCGCGGGGCGAGTATTCAATTCTGGGCTGTGACCTTCATCACGGCTAGGCCGTGATAGTCTCTGTCTTGCTGGTCTTCAGACTCTCGCGAGGCGAGAGTACACTCGCGGGGCGAGTGTCTCAGAATTTCAATTTCCACTATTTCTTTGCTTTCCTTGACTCCCAGAGCTTCACTTATTTAACCTGAAACAACAAAGCACCCACAAGCGTAATTCTATCTAAAATAGGCTAAAAACTACACAAAATATGCAAAATGAGTCAAAGTCCAACTTAGGAACAAAACAAGGCAAATTTGGGCGAAAACGAGAGTGAACTCGAATAAATAGGCACATAAACCCTAGTTCATCTAGTCATAAAACTAGATAAGCCAGAGGCTTATCAGGGATCGCTTTGTTCAGAGCCGACATGATCCCGGCTTTCAGGTTAACTTATTTGATTTGTCTCTAAATTTATGTAATTTCATTAATTTTATTTACTTATGTAATTTAATTGTCTTCTATTTATAATAGGAGAAGAGGAAAAAGGGGCAGGAAAACCAAAGCAAGAATGTCTACCCCCATGTCATGTCTCGTGGGGGATATAAAAAGCTTGGTCAGATAATGGTGGAAGAAGAAAAGAAAGCACGTCAGGAAGCAGCATCTCAGGCGGATCCTAACGCTGAAAATCATCCAGAGGTTGTTGATCCACCTCCACCCCCACGCCATCATAAATGGAAGAGGGCCCGACAAAGAAAAATGGGACAATATACATCTGAGGAGGCCCACCAAGTAGCTGAGAAGATTGTAATTATAGTTTGAATTGTAATTGTCATTTTAAGATTGTTACCGAATTGTAATGTGACCTGATATTTTATATGTGATAGGATCCCTTGGACGAGCAGGTAACCCAAAGAACCTTTGTTCCTAGAGGATGCGATGATATCTTAGCTGCTGCCATCGGTAAACCAGACCATTCGGACCGTGTCATTGGTGTTGGATGGGGTGTCGGCATTCGCCAATACCATGGTTCATCTTCACACCAATCCCACAGGGATGTTGATGCAGATAGAGCACGACTAAAGCAGGAGATTGCAGTGATCTTAGACAGGAGATGGCCGAGCAGTTTGCCCAGCAGATGGCAATATTGACTTCTATGTCCCAGTAGATGACAGCCGGTGTCCAACCCTCTGTCCAACCCTTTGTCCATGTGAGCACTAAGGGCTCATGTGATCCTCCTCATCAGCCTGAAAATGATGATGATGGTGATGATGATGACGACCCTGATAGGTGTGAGCTGTATGTTGATGATCATCATGATCGCCTCTTAGTGGCTTTGGGGAGGGCACATAATAACTTAGGTAATACCATACACCATCGTTTATTACCGGATGATCAGTTGAGGGTCGTTGTTGAGATTATTCAAGATGCTGATGCTCGAGTCCCTGTGCCTACTGAGGAGGTTCAAATAGTGGGTCAGGCCCCCGGTAACTTCATCCTCTGGCTAAGAAGATTGGTCAGCTTTCTTGTTGCATCTGAGGTATTCAGTTAGTTGCGTTTTTCTATATTCATAGTTGAAATTATTTATTATTGTTTAAAGATAATGCTTTATTTTTATTCGTTATAGGATGTTGGAAATGATCATATTCTGCCTAAAAGGTCGGATCCAGGAAGACCAGAGATGTCTGCTCCAGGCAAGGTATTCATTTGACCATTTAATTAATTACCAATGAAATAACTTCATTATCTGTGATTACTAATATATATCTTTGTTGTTTAGGGGATCGGCAAAGGGGCACCTGGTGATGTTTTTAAACTTCTGGCTATACAGGTTGTCACCATGGAGAATGACGTAGCTTTGGTGAGGTTGGAACATGATGCCAGCTGTTGAGTCACCGGCAAGTGTACCGGGTCGTCGTAAGTAATAAACACGGTAAGTAATTACCGAGGTCGGACACAGGGATTGGGCTACCAATTCTACCAATTTGCAAGAAATTCGATACATTTGACCAAGTAAAAGCAAGTGGTTGAGAAGAGAGAGGAAATATGATAGCAATTTAAATCAACAAATCAATTAGAGATAAAGTAGGTAGCGATAAGACAGGATAAGGATTAAAATCTGGATTAAACATCTAAGGTCACAAATCCACCTACTCAATCATGCATAGCACCCAAGTGATGATGATCCCCTCCCTAAGTTCAATTGCAATGTCAACCAGGACCCCCAAATTCTCCTAATGACACTATCGTGCTCAATAGGACGTATTCAACGATTGAGTTAATTACTTGCTACAGTCTCATAACCCAATCATCAAACTCTATTAAATCTTGTTCCCTATAAGGTTGCACTGATCTCCTACTCACTCTCGTGCAATATTCAATCAGTGATCCCCATTCAAGTTCTAAACGCGAATTACCTATCAAGTCTCATCACGTTAACTAGTCAACCATGCATGCTTATGATCAACAGAACAAATTCGGAATTGGAAAACATGAATTGAGGTAAAGGAGGGAAATATACATCACATTGAACGCTACACCGTCATGGGTGGTTTCATTGATCCCTTAGACAAGTGAATTAGTTCCTCATGCTTGTAACAACGCACAAACAATTGGAGTTCATCATTATTGTAAAATAGGAAAAGAACATAGGGAGACGCAGCTCCAGAGAATAAGGATTTGTCTCCAAAAAAATGATCTAAAACAAGCGGTGAACAAAAGGTTTCCAATCTGCCCTAAAACAGCCTATAAATGGAGGTTCTGGGTCGCGCTCGCTCGTGGGGCGAGCAAGCTCTCGCGAGGCGAAATTCAGTTTTGGTTCCATCTTGATTTGAATACTCGCGAGGCGAGATGGTGATTCGCGAGGCGAGACAGAAAGGGTGACATCTCTGGCTCAGTCAGGCCTTCAGGCTCGCGGGGCGAGATGGTGATTCGCGAGGCGAGACAGAAAGGGTGACTGTTGCTGTTCAGGCTGGTATTCAGGCTCGCGAGGCGGGATCCTGTTTCGCGGGGCGACACTTCCAGCATTGCTTTTCCACTGTTTTCTTCATTTTCCTTGACTCTAAGAGCTTCACTTTTAACCTGAAACAACAAAAGGAAAAGAAAAGCGTAATTCTACTCAAAATAAACTAGAAACTACTAAACATGCATGAAACGAATCAAATTATAACTTAGGAACAAAACAAGACCAATTTGGGAGATTAGCGAGGTTGACTCGCCCAATTAGGCACAAAATCTACCCCTTTTCTAGCTGGAAACTAGATGAGCCAGAGGCTTATCAAAACACCCCAAACTTAAACCTTGCTTGTCCCCAAGCAAACTAAAACTCGAAAAGACTCAACACTTGGCAAGCTTAAAGGATTCAATCAATTTTTTGCACAGAATTCATGCAATTTAACACAACAATTTTTCTTCAATGTTTTCCCCCTTTGTAACAATGTAATCCCCACATTCATCTACTTTAAACAATTGAGAACTCCATCATTCATGCAATCAGTAATCCGAGTTGAGGATCCAAGTGACACACAAAAGGGAGATCACCAAATTCAAAAAATTGCCTTCCTCACAAGGGCATTTAATATTTCACTCATTCGCTCAATTTGTCTAAGCTACCAACTTTTCACTCAATCTCGCATTTCAAGAGAACTTCCCATGAATTTGATTTTCATCTCAATCAAGGTTCCCACGAAAACATGCATGCATCATCAAAAGGTCTTTCATAGGTTGTAATGAGGCCTGGCTCAAGATAAGATATTCAAAGGATAGATGCTTAGTCCCTAGGATCAATGAGAGCAAGAAGCTACCATTGCAACAATTGAATTTACCCTCATATTATTATTCTATTCCTTGCATTGGGTGGCTACAAACCTCTTCCTTTTTATACTTTTTCGCCTTGCCCTTTTTGGCATATATTCAATACTTTTCATCACATTTTTTTTTTCAAGCCTTCGGCCTTTAATTTTGCTTTTCTTTTTCTCAACTATGATTCATGAAATTGTAGCCACCCCAAACTTAGTTCCACAACAACACTCACAAAGCTAAAATTACATGCTCTCCTAAATCCTAGGATAGGGGAAAATCATGGTTTTTCTGAGTTAAGGCTTGTAATCTAAGGTCATCAAGAACAATAGGCTTCAAGGCTCAATGTGGCTAACTAGGGATCATTCATCAAGGTTGGTTCAATTTATGGCCAAGTAGTTACTTCAAGGAAAAATTGCCAAGATCATTTGATGCAACATATAAATATGCAAACCATGCACAGATTCAAGCAAATCCGAGAAAGTGCAGCTTAAAAGCGATTCACACAATTAAGAACATGTTGGAGGCTCAAATTTCTCACCTGGACAATTTTGCAAATTGTTTGATCGAGATACAATTCCTAGTGTGTGCTCCCCTTCACCCCAAACTTGTCATAAATCAAGCAATCGCAATAAAATTTCTCAAAGTTCAATTTTCAATTTTTCACATGGGGATCAAATTTTTGATTTTCAGAACCTAGGGGGAAATCATCAACGGTCAACATAATTCATGCAATCAATCTATGCTAAATTTAATTAAAATCCATCAAGCTTGCCGACACAAAACTCAAACACATACTCTTGATCTTCTCAAATTATTCAAGAGCGAAATTCAAAAACAAATGGAAAAAGGGAAAGAAAACAAAAACAACGCAATTGGTTCCCTCCCCCACACTTAAGGCATACATTGTCCTCAATGAAAGAACGGAAATATAAAATAAGAGTGAGGGAAAGGAGAAGGTGCTCCCTGATCAAGTTGTAGTGTAGGTGGACGCTTCCAAGGAGAGCTCTTCTACGGTTGCATCCTCAGACACCGAGCTCTCATGGAATAGCTTCAAGCGCTGCCCATTAACTTTCCAGAATCACGAGGCGAGCAATAGCGCGCGAGGCGAATCTAGAATTCCAACAGCTGATGATGCCCAGATTCACGAGGCGAAAGTGGCCCTCGCGACGCGAGACAGAAGCGTGAGCAAGCCTCTGAGGTTCAGGGCTTCTGTCTCATGAGGCCACTGTGGATTCGCGGGGCGAATCTGTTTTTTTTAGAAGAGAAAATGACAGAAACTTAAAAAAAATAAAGGATATCTAGCTTGGGTTGCCTCCCAAGTAGGGCTTGTTTAACGTCCCGAGCCTGACTCAAGTCACCCCTGTGGGTTAATCCAGAAGAAGAACTTGCTTGCCATTTGGGATTGATTCCCCATGGTAATGCTTTAGCCTTTGCCCATTTACCTTGAAGTTGCCAGAAGCCCCTTCTAGTTCTACTGCTCCGTGTGGAAAAACTTGGAGGACCTTGAATGGTCCCGACCACCTTGATTTTAGCTTTCCAGGAACGAGTCTCAACCTTGAATTATAAAGAAGTACCATTTGTCCGGGCTCAAACCTCCTAGGCAAGATGTGCTTGTCATGCCATGCCTTAGTCCGCTCTTTGTAGATTCTTGCATTTTTATATGCTTGCATGCGGATCTCGGACAACTCATTTAATTCCAAAAGCCTTCTATAATCGATACATACTTTCCACCCCGTGATGGTCCTTGTTGGGATCAATTCATTGCTTTCATTGACCACCACGGTTGTGCCACCTTTCTTTGGGACCACATGAATTGGACTAACCCAATTGCTATCCGATATTGGATAGATGATTCCGGCATCTAAAAGTTTAGTCACTTCCTTACGCACAGCTTCTTTCATGATGGGATTTAACCGTCTTTGTGGTTGAACCACCGGCTTATAATAATCCTCCATCAAAATCTTATGCATGCGTAGGGAAGGGTTTATACCTTTTAGATCCGAAATCTTCCACCCAATGGAGGATTTGTGTTTCCTAAGAACTCTCAATAGATTTTCTTCTTCATCCTTTTTCAAGTCATTGCTAATGATTACCGGATGTTGTCCCTTCTCCCCCAAGAATGCATACCTTAAGTGGGTTGGGAGTTGCTTCAACTCCGGTGCTTTGTTATCTTCTTCCATTCCTTTGTTGTTGAGCTTTTCCTTTGCACATTCATCCCTTGGGAGACTCGGTAAGGCCTCCATGTTTTTTAAGCACTCAAGATAGTCCTCATCCCCCAAAGGGTCTTCTTCCACACTATCATCATCATGGGATTCTACCAACACTTGTGCAAGTGAAGAACCATGGGCTTCTCTAGTGGCCTTTGCCTTGACAATTGAGTCCACCATGTCCACTCGATACACATCCGACCTCTCAGTGGGGTGCTTCATTGCTTCAAAGACATTGAAGACTAAATTCTCATCTTGCACCCTTAGGGTGAGTTTCCCTTATTGCACATCTATCAAAGCACGCCCAGTGGCCAAGAAGGACCTACCCAATATGAGAGGGATCTCGGCGTCTTCATCCATATCAAGCACCACAAAATCCGTCGGAAATATGAACTTGTCCACCTTCACTAACAAATCTTCAACCACCCTATAAGCATATTTTATAGAACGATCGACTAGTTGGAGTGACATCCGTGTATCTTTGGCTTCTTTGATCCCCAACTTCTTCATCATAGAGAGGGGCATCAAGTTGATGCTTGCCCCTAGATCACACAACACCTTTCCTAGAGTCATCTTCCCAATGGTGCATGGTATAGAAAAAGAACCGGGATCCTTCAACTTTGGAGGTAGTTTTCTTTGAAGAATAACACTACACTCCTCGGTCAAAGTAACCGTTTCCTCATCCACTATTTTCCTCTTCTTGGAGAGAATCTCCTTCATAAACCGGGCATAAAATGGCATTTGTTCCAAGGCTTTTGCAAATGGATTGTTAATTTGAAGTTTGGGGAAGACATCAAGGAATTTATTGAACTGTTTATCTTGTAGAGGCTTCTTCGATCTTTCAGGATATGGTACCTTCATGAAGGGCGGGAGGTCTTTGGGTTCAACCCACTTCTTTCTTCGGAACTCTTCATCTACAAGTTTTAACCTTCCCCTTGCTCCGGTGCCTTGTCACTTGCCAACTCCTCTTTCTTAGGTTGCTCTTCCTCAACATGTGGTTGTTCCGAGGCCAGCTTCCTGAGAACTAGTTGCACCCCTGTTAGATCCCAACACCCTACCGCTTCTAGTTGCTACGGCATTGCATTGGTTCTTAGGGTTGTTCTCGATATCACCTGGGAAAGTGCCTGGGAGACGCTCATTTAGTTGCTTTGCGAGCTGAGCTATCTGCGTCTCTAGATTCTGAATTGCCGCCCCTGTATGAGTTGCCAACTTGTCAATGGCTGTGCTTGTATTGATTGATAACTTCTCAATTGCCGCATTCGTCTTTTCTATAGCCAACTCCCAAGGTTGCCTTCCACCATCTGTTGTTTGCAATTGATTAGGCCCTGTAAGAGCCTGCTGAGTATTGCGTTCATGGATTCCATAGTTTGGCCTCTGATTCTGTTGAGGTTGTTGTTTCCCGGTTAGACCACCACTAGCATTACTCCAAGCGAAACCCGGATGGTCTCTCCTCATATAACCTCTATTCTGATTTTGACTATAATCATACTGTCTGTTCCTCTAATAGTTGTTCTGGGGCACGCTGTCATAGAAATTGTGGCATGAGTCCACATGCTCTTGATAGAAGTTGAACGGACAACTCTGAATGTCATGATCTCCATTACAATTATCACAACCCGGAGGCATTCCTTCGTGTATCACATTAACCTTTTTGTTCCCAGACAATGCCGCATTTTGCATCCTCAACAGTTTATTTTGCTTTAGAATGACTTCTATTGTTGCAGAACTGACTCCACTTGAGGTTTCCCTACCACGGTTGTAATCATTGTTCGACATCTTCTCCAATAACGCCCATCCATCCTCAACTGATAAATAAGAAAAAGAACCGCCCACTGCGGCATCACATTTCATCTGGTAGCGCCCCCTTAACTCGTTAAAGAAATGTTGAACCTTGGAGACCGGGTCAAAGAAAGCCGAAGGACATCTTCTCAAGAGCACATTATACCTCTCCCAAGCTTCATTATAGGATTCATCTTCTGTCTGCCTGAAAGATGTGACGGCTACTCTTGCTTGTGCCGCTTTCTGAGGAGGAAAATATTTAATGAGGAAATTTTGGGCCAATTGCTCCCATGTTGTGATACTGTTGCGATCCAAGCTGTCAAACCAATCGCGAGCGGTATCTCTAAGAGAGAGAGGAAATAGCCGCAAGCGAAATTCATCTTGAGAAACTCCTCTTGTCTTCTGCAAGTCACAAGCTTCAAGGAAGTGAGTGATGTGTCTATGAGGGTCTTGTTTGCCACTCCCATCAAATTGTTTCTCACGGATATGGGCTGTGACACATCCTTCCACTCTAAAGGAATCTGTATTGAGGTTGCCCCTCACGATAGAAGAAGAACAATCATCCAAATTGGGAAGATTGTACTCGAAGAGAGACTTGTAAGGAGGAGGGTTTGATTCGGCCATCCCCTCAAAATTAATTTCTTCAAGCCTCTTTCATTCTCTGGCTTCTTTCCTTAATCGCTTCTCGGTCTTGGTGATCTCCGAATCAAATAGCAAGTCCTCTTGTGAAAGGGTACCTCGCATACAAAAACTAGGCAAGACCAAGTGGAATCAAAGAAGTAGAGAGAAATAATAGTAAATAAATAACAGAGAATAAAAATAAAAATAGCTTAACCAAATAATCAAACTTCCTAAAAATTAGGAAACTTGGTTGTGCCAATCCCCGGCAACGGCGCCAAAAACTTGTTGAGTCACCGGCAAGTGTACCGGGTTGTCGTAAGTAATAAACACGGTAAATAATTACCGAGGTTGGACACAGGGATTGGGCTACCAATTCTACCAATTTGCAAGAAATTCGATATGTTTGACCAAGTAAAAGCAAGTGGTTGAGAAGAGAGAAGAAATAGGATATCAATTTAAATCAACAAATCAATTAGAGATAAAGTAGGTAACGATAAGACAGGATAAGGATTAAAATCTGGATTAAACATCTAAGGTCACAAATCCACCTACCCAATCATGCATAGCACCCAAGTGATGATGATCCCCTCCCTAAGTTCAATTGCAATGTCAACCAGGACCCCCAAATTCTCCTAATGACACTATCGTGCTCAATAGGACGTATTCAACGCTTGAGTTAATTACTTGCTACGGTCTCATAACCCAATCATCAAACTCTATTAAATCTTGTTCCCTATAAGGTTGCATTGATCCCCTACTCACTCTCGTACAATATTCAATCAGTGATCCCAATTCAAGTTCTAAACGCGAATTACCTATCAAGTCTCATCACGTTAACTAGTCAACCATGCATGCTTATGATCAACGTAACAAATTCGAAATTGGAAAACATGAATTGAGGTAAAGGAGGGAAACATACATCACATTGAACGCTACACCGTCATGGGTGGTTTCATTGATCCCTTAGACAAGGGAATTAGTTCCTCATGCTTGTAACAACGTACAAACAATTGGAGTTCATCATTATTGTAAAATAGGAAAAGAACATAGGGAGACGCAACTCCAGAGAATAAGGATTTGTCTCCAAAAAAACGATCTAAAACAAGTGGTGAAAAAAAGGTTTCCAATCTGCCCTAAAACAGCCTATAAATAGAGGTTCTGGGTCGCGCCTGCTCGCGGGGCGAGAAAACTCTCGCGAGGCGAAATTCAGTTTTGGCTCCATCTTGATTTGAATACTCGCTAGGCGAGATGGTGATTCGCGAGGCGAGACAAAGGGTGACATCTCTGGCACAGTCAGGCCTTCAGGCTTGCGGGGCGAGATGGTGATTCGCGAGGCGAGACAGAAAGGGTGACATCTCTGGCACAGTCAGGACTTCAGGCTCGCGGGGCTAGATGGTGATTCGCGAGGCGAGACAGAAAGGGTGACTGTTACTATTCAGGCTGGTCTTCAGGCTCGCGAGGCGGGATCCTGTTTCGCGGGGCGACACTTCCAGCATTGCTTTTCCACTGTTTTCTTCATTTTCCTTGACTCTAAGAGCTTCACTTTTAACCTGAAACAACAAAAGGAAAAGAAAAGCGTAATTCTACTCAAAATAAACTAGAAACTACTAAACATGCATTAAACGAATCAAATTCTAACTTAGGAACAAAACAAGGCCAATTTGGGAGATTAGCGAGGTTGACTCGCCCAATTAGGCACAAAATCTACCCCTTTTCTAGCTGGAAACTAGATGAGCCAGAGGCTTATCACCAGCCCAGGTGATGAACTGTATATTCCAATGAAGGAACTTATGGAGATTGTACTCAATAAAGAAATGGCTAGTTCTGCACACCTATCGTTATGGTGCATGTAAGTACATCTTATTTATAAGTTAAGTAATTAATTTTTAAATACTATGATAATTAACATGTTTTTTCAATATATTAGGTATCCGCATCGTATGTTAGTTGATCAGGGTAACCTCGCCCTTTATGGGTTCATTGACCCCATGTTCATTCAGGGTGATGTTCTCCTAGCATTAAAAGATCGGGTCATCACCATATGTGATATACTTGCCCGAGACGATCATCAATTCTACCTTGCGCCTTATCTCAATAAGTAAGTACCTGTTATTTAATTATAACTATATATGACTTAGTCACTAACTGTTCGGCAAATTCAGCCAGCATTGGCAATTGTTGATCTTGTACCCTAGGATGAATGTCGTGGTCTTCTTCTGCTCAATTGGAAATAAGCCGGAGAATGAACCGCAGACGATCATCGAAACGTAAGCATTAAAATACTTTATAATCAATAATGCAGTTGTTTTAATTATCTGAAATCTATATAGATATACTTTAATTAATGTTTATTTTGTCATGACAGTTCTATTAATGCAAGCCACATGTTGCGTGGTGAAAGGCGTCGGCCTATCTGATGGATTATTCCTAGGGTAACATATTTATTAGTACAAATGCATCAAATGCAGTGGGTATAATTATTGATCGATATCTATTTAATTTAATTCCTCATATTCTAATTGGGTTTCATTTGTACGTAGTCACGTACACAACGTGGATCATGGGAATGTGGATACTATGTGATGCAATGGATGTTGGAAATTATCTCCTCCATGATCACTGAAAGATGGCACGAGGTAAATGTTAATTGATAACAATTAGAAGTGACAGTTATAGATTCGTTATATGTTTTATGTTAGTTTATTAATTACTTAAAAGATATAATCTTTTGTCCAATTAAACTTGCAGATATTCAACAATCCAACTCCATTATCTGATTCCGACATCAACAGCATAAGGAGGCGTTGGGCAACTTTCTTTCTTGAAGTGTACCAACCATAGTTTGTATATATATATATGTAGTTAGTTTAAAACTTATCATGTACTGGTTATAGTGTACTTTTCACTGATCATATGTATTTTGATATGAAATCTATAATATATCATGTAGCTTTTTGGTTTCTAATTATCTTTGTTGTCTGAATGTAATTGAACGTACATATTTATTATTCGTAATAAATTCAGTATATATTAATTGTGTTTTTATTGTACAAAAATGATTGTTGAGAATATTTAGAGTATGTTATTCTGGTATTGATCTGCATTATTACTGAAACAGGGGAAATGAATGATAGAAATGTAAATAACAGTTTCAAAAAAAAAATAGACTTTACACATCGGTTTTAAAAAAACCGATGTGGAAATTTCAATTTCCACATCGGTTTTACAGAAAACCGATGTGGAAAGTGATATTTCCAATAGGTTATCAATTGACAAATGAACTTTCCACATCGGTTTGTTATAAAAACCGCTGTTAAAAATGTACTTTACACATCGGTTTCAAAACCGATGTGTAAAGTGGCAATAAACCACATCGGTCTTTTCAACATCAGTTTGAAAACCGATGTGAAAAGCCAAAAATAACCGATGTGGATTCCCTTTTCTGCACTAGTGAAGGAATTATTATATTCTCTCCTTTTCTAATTCTAATAAGAACAAACAACATGGTAAATTGTTATGTGGGGAAAAAATTATCATTGAGAGATTCACTTGTACAAAGACCTATCAGTAAATTTTTATATATAAAGAAAGACCTATCGGTAAACAGTTTGTGTTTTGTATCCAAATTCTCAAGGTACATCATGTTGTGTTGTAAGAGAAATAATGGTTTTGCAAATAGGAAATTAATATATGGTAAAATGTCAAAGATTCCAACTTTAAGTGGTGAGATTTATCTGAGTTTTAAAAAGAATTAAAAGTTACACTAAGGAACTTTTGGTATTACGAGGGATAACTCAATTGGTTTAAACTAAGGGTATAACATTATAAAAAAATGGGGGATTACCGACAGTCAAAACTCATCGAAAAAACAAAAAATCCGTCGGTAATGCATGTTTCTGACAGACCAAAATTCGTCGGTATCCGACTCGTAGGAAACAGTTTCAGACTGACGGACCGAATCCATCGGAAAATTACCGACGGGAAAATCCATCGGTAATGTGGAAAATTCTGTCGGTATTTAAAATTTTTTAAATTAATAATTATTTTTTTATTTAAATTTTTTATTTTAAATATAAATTAGTAATTCTTTTTTATTTAAAATATTACATTTTTTATTTTATTATAATTAATTTATTATATTATATCAAAAATAGAAATTATAAATAATTAAAAAGGCAATTAAATTTAAGATAACATAAATATTCCATACATAAAATATCCGTCTGTCTAGAAAACACAAGTAAATATAAAACTATCGTAATAATCATTATCATAATAACATTCATCGTCATCCTGTAGGGGGGAGTTCATCGGTGTCAGCTGACCATCATGCTGTGGTGCAGGAGTCACACCGGCATCATGCGGCTGTAGTGGTGGCACGGTAGAAGTAGTGGAGGGTTGGCTGGCATGGATGACCCCCTGTAGAGCGCTGAGCCTCTCTGGTGGAAGCAAATTGAGCAGAGAGGTCATCACCGTAGACAAAGTCTCCATCTGTTGCTGCATGCGCTCTGCATTCTGCTGCATGAGCTTTGCATGTTGTTGCATACGCACTGGAGTCTGTCTCTGCTCCTGCACCTCCTACCTCAGCTACCACACCTCTTTTGTGTCCCGTGAGCCAGAGGATGTAGGCTCCCAAAGGGTCAAGCTCGGTGTCGAGGCTCGAGTGATGGAACGAGCCATAGTCGTGGTACTGTAAATGCGACCCTTCTTCTTCCCGCCCGCCACTTCCATCCAGCTGGGTCTATAGTCGGTCGACCTCGGCGGGGTCCAGCTGGGAAGGATCTGAGGCACCAGAGCAGGAGGCAGCCTCAGACGCTACTTGACTGAACCTGGCATTCTACTCTGCCTGCGTCAATACATTAAAAAAATTATATTATTAGACTATAATAATGAAAAGATACATTAAATGTAAAAAGATACTTTAGTTAGCTCACCAATGTCTGACTCAACCTCTCATCAACAAACTCGCCGGTGTCTGCGCAAATATGTGTCTGCTAAAACATAGTAGGGACATCAACCGAGTGGACAAGTTGTCCTACCTGCAACCAACAAAGAAATATAATCAATTAATTATAAAATAAATTTATAATAAAAATACAAATATACTATTATTTATATGTGCATACCATATTAATGGCATGCTGCATATGACCAATTAAGCCACTGGTGTGCATGCTTCCACCCTTCTCGGAAGCCCGATTTCTCTTTGCCTGCTCACACTTCGCCTTGTACTCTGGAGTGTCCCAGTACACACAAAGAAAGGCCCAAATTTTGGGGCCGATGTAATCTAGGCGCACCCGATGTGACACCTTTCTACCCCGCATGTTATAAGCGCTTTAAGATAAGCAATTAATAAAATTTAGTCATGATCATACCGGATAAAATAAAGCGTCCGTCCATGGGTAGAAAAGTCCACATGAACTAGTTCTCAAAATCACGGAAAATAAAACGAGTTTAAAACAATTTAACATAGCAAAGAAATAAACCTATCCCAACCCCGATATCACATACAGAGCTGGTATAATCGTTCCAGAATAAATCCATGGAAGACAAACTAAAAACTAACCAACTGTACATAAAAACAAGCCCTGGCTATGAGTGGCGGCTCCTCAGAGTCACTCCTCTCCTGGATGCTCATCATCCTCTGCAAGGTGGCAATCAGGCCAAACAACAAACAAATAATGGGGAGTAAGAATCATGTAATCATAATAGCAAGGAGGTAGGAAGTAAAGTAAAACATACAACCATGGCACCAACGTAAGCATATATCAACATGTATAAACATACATCAACCTCATCAACATCAAGCATGCTATGCAGTGCAATGCAGTCCTACTCCGCTAAGCCAACAATGCATGTGGATCCACTAAACTCGGAATGGACGACTTTGGAGTTACATATCCACATTGAGAATCTACTCAATGATGGAGAATCTACTCCTTGGATAGCCAATGCATCAAACCAACGGATGCCTTGTCACGGGGGCGCAATGGCTAGATCGCAGTACTCTAGGACGACCTCCCCTATGTCGAACATCCCTCAACAACAACGACAACTCCGATGCAATGCATATGCAACACAATGACCACGGACAACCATCACCTCCATAACTCCAACGGAATCAACCGAAGACATCAGTGGAATTGACCACAGCGTAATCTAACGCAACACCTTTAACCAACGGAATCTACCACAGTAGAATTGACTGCAACACCTTAGACCCAAATCGTGGATTCAAGCCCCCCCTCTTGGGAAAAACTCTCGGTCTCTAAGGTACAACATCAATAACACCTTAGACCCAAACTGCGGGGTCAAGGCCCTCTTGGCCATAAGGCACTAAGGTACAGCTCAAACAACTTGCGGTAACCCAACGGGTGGCCATTTTCCAGAATTCAAACTAGGAGCACGGGCGTGCTCCCTGTTCAGCACGGTCGTGCTCAATGCACGACAGTTCTGTTGTGGGTAGAGTCTCAACACAGTTCCTTAACCAATTTTTAGGGTGTTTAAACCTATTAGTCTCTAACTCATTTTAGAACCTAATTTAACCAATTAAGGTTTTTAACATTTTAACCATCAATTCAACAGTCATGGCATCAACTATACAACCAACATAACATCAACAACCAACATCGTAATAACAACGACAATCATCATACTATCATGTTCATATCAAGGCAACCAAGATAAATATTAACAATATGTCATGAACATGGAACACATACAAATAACATACCAAAATAGCCAAGAACTACCATCACCAAACAATACAATTTAACATGTTATTCATTCATACACATAAAACAACACGGTGTTATGGGAACCCCTTTACTTTACACTAACCCCAAGCCCACGAATACACTACCCTTCTCCCCACGATTCAAAAGAGAGAAAGAAGATCCACTTGGGTCCTGTCTCACTAGCGCTTGTCTACAACCTCAAGAACGACAAAGAGACACTTTCGTTCAACTTTAAGATCAAGAAATTAAAAGGAAAAGATCAAGAACTTGAAAGAAAGAAAACAAGGGACAAGGTGCAGGAATTTTAACTTTTCTAGAGTACCCCAAACATCAAGCACAACGAACCCCTATTCGTAGTGATGTTCTCCTATCAAGAAGCAGTGAAGAACGGTGCAAGAACGGGTTCCCTAGAGAGAGTTTTAGGGAGAAAAACCATAAGGATTCAAAAAGGAAGGAGGGAGGAAGTTTTACGAGTGTTGGGGTCGTGTAAACTAGGTTTAGGTCGAGTCTAATGGTATATATATGAGTTTGGGTCATAACGGGTTCCTATTTCAGTCCAAACTGTATACAGTTTGGTATTTTGACCATAACTTGAGGTACAAGTTTCCGATTGAGGCGTTCTTAGTGTTGTTAGAAATCTAAGAGAAATGTCTACAAATTAATGTCTAATGATCGAATCCGAAATCAGACTCGAAGATAGTCAAAAGTTCGATGGAATTTTAGCGACATATTTGGTAGTTATTCCTAGATAGGATCCTTAGGAGATTATGATAAGATCTTAAGATATAAACAAAAAGAGGATGATCCTATATTGATAAGGACTCTCTGATTGGTTGAGGGGATAAAATCTAAGAATAACACTATCTCTATTTAAATACTAAATCACACGATATCTTATTATATCATTCTTAATCGCTTATTATTAATAAAATCACATATCATATATTAACATATAAAATAAAACATTAAGAGACACAATCTCATATTAATGCAAATAATCATACATTAATATATATATTATCATATGCAATAATATATACACATATATATAAATATCAAACATATCAAACATATATATGCCAGAACTAACACATATAAACATAAGGATGAATCTTGAGGTGTTACACCCGACTTTCCCTAGCCTTCCAGAGCATGTCCCTCAGTCGATTAGATGCTCTGTCATCAATTATGGCGCGTATCTGTGCAGCATGCTCTGGTAACCAGCGCACAAGGACCTGTTAACAAAGAAGAAATATCAATACCATTATACAAAAAATTAAAAATATATAAAATGCGTGAAAAATAAAATTATAAAATACAGGAAAAAATAAACAAGTTACCTCAAATCGTTTGTAGATACGATCCCGGTCATCCTTCGATATCCTCCCCCATGATGGCCAGAAGCGCGATATTGCGTCTTGAGGGCGTATGTAACATTCTTCGATCCCACTATCGATGGGATGAAGCTGAAAAATTTAAAATTTGATTAATCCAACAATATGACAATCAAAAAATATATACTTATTGGATAAATATAAAATAGTCAAAGTTAAAAATTTCTTACGATCCAGAAACAGGTGTGACCCATGGTCGATCCTCAGGTTTGAGAATCCTGGCCCACTCAGGCAAGTTCTCTGGCGCGACCAAGTGCTTGTCGGACGATGTGGATGGAATGTCCGTGACGTGATCATATGCGGCTGCGGATGATGAGGATGGAATGGTAGGGTCAGGCTGTGCCGGCACACCAAGAGTCGACATAAATGATAATCCTGCTGGCTGTGTGGCATATGCAGCTGATGATGGTGGTACTGGGTGTGGGTGTGGTGTAAGTCCAGTAGGAGGCGACGAGTAGCCGGCCAATGAGTCTCGTGGGCCAAAGCGAGTGGGTGGAATATGTGTGGAGGATGGGTTAGTGTGGGCGTCGGGGATGGTGTGGTATGGGTAGGGGATGGTGTAGTATGGGTCAGAGAGGGTGTAAAATGAGTGGGGGAGGGTGTAGAACGGTCGGAGGAGGCTCCTGTAGGTGCCACTGGAGTGGGTGCGGTGGGTGGAGAGGAACCTGCAACGAGGCGGGCAAGCACTTGGGGTTTAATGGTTTCCCGGTGCCAACATGAAGTTGTTGAAATAATGGGAACAAAAATAGGTTGTTTCACGGTGTAAGTAGGACACACAGATTGATCCTTCCACCCTAGCCTTGTTTTTCACTGATCGTTTAGAGTCGCCCATGAATCTAATTAATAAAAACTATCAGTGACAAGTCATTATTCAAGGGACGTTAATTATTTAAATGTGAAAATATAAAAATATTACCTTTCAAACGGATACATCCACCAATATTGTACTGGTCCACCATGCTTCGCTTCGTATGTAAGATGCACAGGGATATGTTCCATTGAGTCAAAAAATCTTGGGGGGAATACCCTTTCCATCTTGCAAAGAATTATTGGAATATTTTCTTCAATCTTCTTCAGACCATACGCGCTTAAAGTTGTAGTGCATAAATCTTTGAAGAAATGATTGATTTCTGTAAGCGGGTTCGAAATGGCCGATGGCAACGAGCTGAAAGCAATAGGAAGCAAACACTCCATGAATACATGACAATCATGACTTTTCATCCCATGAAGCCTCCTCGTTCTTACATCAGCACATCGTGCCAAATTAGAGGAATAACCATCAGGCGTCCTAAGGTCTTTTAACCATCGACAAATTGACTTTGCTTCATCGGCGGTTAGACTGTAACAAGCTTTTGGTTTGACCATTTTTCCATTAGGCTGCGGCTTTATCTCCAGATCCTTTCGTCTACAGTACAAAGCTATGTCCATTCTTGCATTCTCATTGTCTTTCGTCTTGCCAGACACATTCATAATCGTGTTAAAGATATTGTCAAAGAAATTCTTCTCAATATGCATCACATCAAGGTTATGTCTTAATAGATTATCCTTCCAATACGGTAGTTCCCAAAAGATGCTTTGTTTTGTCCAGTTATGCCATTCTCCATACCCGGCAACTTTGACACACCAGTTTCAGTGACTTTAGGAAGATCCCTAACCCGACCCCATATTTGTTCAGGAGTCAACAAAGGCGGCGGACCTTCCTCTTCTGTCTGATTCTTTTTGAAAGCTCGGGTATTCCTTCGGAAGGGATTGTCGGGATCTAAGAACCGACGATGAGAATCAAACCAGGAACTTTTGCCACCATATCTCAGGGTAAAAGCCTTTCTATTTTCCATGCAATACGGGCACACTAATCTACCCTATGTCCCCCAACCAGAGAGTATGCCATATGCAAGAAAATCATTGATATTCCACATCAATGACGCCCTCATCATAAAGTTCCGCTTCTTTGAGACGTGATACGTCAACACACCATCCCACAACTTCTTCAGATCATCGATCAGAGGTTGCAAATATACATCTATCCCGACCTTCGGATTAGATGGTCCCGGAATGAGACAAGTCAGAAACATGTAAGGTTTTGACATGCACATCTCAGGAGGAAGATTGTACGGTGTAACAATCACTGGCCAACATGAATATGGCGAGGCTGACGCCTGAATGTACTGGGTAAAACCATCTAAACACAACCCAAGTCTTACATTGCGAGGATCTGCTGCAAAATCATGATGTACCCGATTGAAGTGCTTCCAAGCATCACCATCAGAAGGGTGGCGTATAAGGTCCGTATTAACCTATTTTCATTATGCCATCTCATCTGTCCCGCAGTTTGTGATGATGCAAACAGTCTCTGCAACCTTGGAATTATTGGCAGATAGAACATTGACTTCGCATGAACTGGTATGTTCTTACTACGGTCACTACTTTGAACGCGGTACCTGGGTGTCTGACAAAATTTACATTCTTCCAACATGCTGTCATTTGTACTCGAAGCACGATCATAATATAGCATGCACACGTTCGGACAACAGTATATTCTTTTAGCCCCCAACCCTAGTTTCGACACCAACCGCTTCGCATCATAATAACTTTTTGGAAACAAGTCTTTGAATGGTGTCACATCTTGAACCATTTTACAAAAAAAACTCCAAACACTGCTCGGGCACATTCCAACTGGACTTGCAAGCTAGAAGCCTAATACAAATTGATAATTTTGAATCTGACGCCCCTTCAAACAATGGATTATTTGTCTCTAACAATAGATTGTAGAATCTCTGCGTCAATTCATTATGAGGATTTTCCATGTCATCAAACTCATCCGCCTCAAAGTTCCCATGTTGCACAAGACAACCGTCCACCATCATATGCATTGACTAGAGTTGTTCGACATAGTCGTCATGTAAGCCACTGTCAAATGCACCCATATGAAGATCGTCACCACCAACATCATTCAAATTAATATCCGGCAACTCCTCACCATGATCATTCAATATCCAATAATTAGGCTTGAACCCACGTCGATATAGGTGTAACTTCACGTCATCATCACTCAAAACTGTCATACAATTGCACTTTATGCACGAACATTGAATCCCCCCTCTTCTGCATAATCACAATGTTGTTTGGTTTTCGATATAAACTCCTCAACTCCAACTACAAATGATTGTTTTAGAAGTTGTCTCCCAGACTCGTTCCTATCATACACCCAACTACGACTCGAGAGATAATATTCCATCTTTCTGCCTATCCAGATAAATTGACGTATTTTTGAACACGATATTACTATAACCTCGAATCGCTCCCTTTCCTTCAAAGGTGTGGCCCTATCCCATTCGAGGAAAAACTTTTTCACCACTGTATTATACTAGTTACTCATCGCTTCTCATGTCTTATAACTGACAAAATTTCGACAGCATTTCCCATTGGTCTCGAAGTACACGACTTGACCTCGGTAAGATACCACAATCAAGCATGGACCCGGAGAACAAAAGAAAATGCTTCGACCCGAAATTTCATCAACTATATGACAGATGAGAATCGACAAGTGACTAGTATATCAATGGAGAAAAAGTTTTTTCTCAAGTTGTCCCAATTGGACAATTCAAGATTCAATAAAATGAGCGATACCATAACCACGAGTACACATGCTCAATAATATTGAACCTTGAACAGGAAGCTACCGTTTTTCTCAATTACATATTAATTATATATATTTTAAGATAAAATAAAACTTTAAGTAACACAGATAATTTGCGTAAATTTTGATAACAACAACAAACTATATAACACATAATTAAGCAACCAGCATAAACATATATCAGCCCATAATCATTTGTCTAAATTTTTATTAAATCATTTATTTTTTCAATTTAATTTAATTAATAAAACATTTTATTTATTTAGTAAAATAATTATGTTAATTTGTATGCTAGACTTTTAAAATCTAAAATTTATTTTAAATTCTATTAGTTAATTGCTTGCTTGAAAGTAGTTATTAGGAAATTATTTATTTTAATAGATTTTTATTCTTCCCACTTATTATGTAACTTGACTATTTAAAGTCCCATGAGCTGAATCTTCAAAATTATTATCAGTATATCAGTTAATTACTTAAATATTAAGATTGTTTAATTATATATTATTGTTTCAATTTTAATCATTGACTATATGATTGTTTTTTGTCACAGAAATGTTTATTTTTTTTTCATAATATTGTTTATTTATTATTTGCTTGTCAGTGTTTAATTTTATTTAATTAAATAAACATTATTTAATTTTAACAATATTATTATTCAATTTTTGAAAGTCACTCCTTGAAGTCCGACGCGGATGGTCCATGCGTCGACGAGTCGTGGAGTAATCATTTTACTTAAATTAAGTATTAATTTAAGCTTTGTAAAAAAATTGGTATTAATTTAAGTTTTATATGACATCAAAAGCTAAAGGTTGTAACCAAAAAAAAAAAAAAACTAAAGGTGAATTTTACACTACCATAAAGAAGCATTGAATGACACATATTTCTAATCACAATCAAATTCTAAATAAAAAAACAGAAATAAATCAAAACCAACATTTAATTACACTCCAAACCACAAATAGATAACAATTTACTAAATTGATCCAACATAACAGCCCAACACACTTAACAATTTACAACATAACAATACAATACACCTAATTACACTCCAACAAAATTGTCCAACACACTTAAAAAAAATTGATCCAACATAACAGTCCAACACATTTTATCATTGTCCTAACAATTTACAACATCCTAATTAACAACCATCCATTCAACATTTAATTAATAAACAAAAAAAATTAAAAAATTAAATTGGAAACTCACTTGAAACAACCGCACTGGTGGCTGGTGCTCCAAACAGGTGGTGGTTCTCTAGAGAAGACAAAGATTGAGTTACTAGCTATAATGCACAAACAGAGAGAAGAGAGTTGGAGGAGAAGGTGGCTTACCTGAACATGGTAGCGTGCGACGGCGCAGGAGGCGGCACACGGGGTCGCTCGACGGTCTCTGGCTGCTGGAGGCTAGGATGAAGGCGGTGGTGGAGAAGAAAGAAGGAAACGATAAAGGAAAGAGAGGGAGAAAGGAAAACGAAGAAGAAGGGGAAGGAATGGTGGCTCAAGGTAGGGGGCGTCTGGCCGTAGGGGAGACGTAGGGGTGGGTGGTCGGTGGTGAGGAGAGGGAGAAGAGACTTGGGAGGACGAAAATGGAATGAAATTTAAACATGAAAGAGGTTACCGACGGATCGGGTAGTCGGTAACCAGCGACGAATTCAAATTACCGACGGCAGGATCCCTGTTTCCGATGGACCCGTCCGTCGATAAATGTCCCAGATTTGACTGGCCCACTACTGACGGAAATTTTCGTCGGTACCTTGTTCCCCGCCCAAATTTCGAGATGCCTTTCCGACGGAATATTCCGTCGGTAAATTACTGACGGAAATTTCTGTCGGTACCCTCTTTCCCACCCAAATATCGAGACGCATTTCTGAAGGAATATTCCGTAGGTAAATTACCGACAGAAATTTCCGTCGGTAAACCCTTTTTCGAGACGTAGTTCCGACGGAAAATTCTGTCGGTAAATTTCCGACAAAATATTTCATCGGTAATCTTTCGCGTCACATTTTCGCGCCAATTTACCGACGGACGTACCGACGGAATGTCCGTCGCTAACATTTCTGACGGCATTTCTGTCGGAAAAGTCCGTGTTTTTTGCAATTCTGGATTTCCGACGGAGTTTTCCGTTGGTAATGATAAAATTTCCGTCGGAAAAAAGTCCGTCGGTAAATAGCCGTCGGTAAATCCATGTTTTCTTGTAGTGTAAGGTGTTAAGGAGTAGAAGGTACAAGGTTCAAACCACTACAACAAAAAAGGCTTTAGATAGCATTTCCGGATGCCTTTTAATAGCGTTTGCAAGCGCTATCTATGCCACCGCTATTAAAAGTCGTTAGCAAAGATAACATTTAAGAAGTGCTATTAAAAGATGACCTTAGATAGCGTTTCCGCGTACAAACGTTATCTAAAGGCAGACTTTAGATAGCGTTTGTTTTTGTAAACGCTATCTAAAGGTAGACTTTAGATAGCGTTTGTTTCATTAAACGCTATCTAAAAGCAGACTTTAGATAGGGTTTGTATTAACAAATGCTATCTAAAGTCAGACTTTAGATAGCATTTGTTTTAGTAAACGCTATCTAAAGGCAGTATTTAGATAGCGTTTGTATTAACAAATGCTATCTAAAGTCTGTCTTTAGATAGCATTTGTTAAAACAAACGCTATCTAAAGGCATGCCATTAGATAGCATTTTCTAAGCAAACGCTATCTATTACCCTTTTTTTTTTTAGTTTACCTATTTTCTTAACTTTAACTCCATTCCTGCATATTGTTTATAAAAAACAGAAGGTTTACACAAAGAAATGAAGCACAATCCAAATTATGGGTAGCAAATAAAACCCAGACACCTAAGTTACTTGTACCAAACCATATGCATATAACAAGCTACTTTGATAGAAAGTATTCCCCCAAAAAACTGTGTAGCACCATCAATATATTGAACCCGTAATAATAAAGGCATATAGCAAATCTTCAAATCATCAAATGCTATACTCAAAATAGTCCCTATAGATGAAAGTGACCCAATTGCATACGCTTCAGCTACTAAGTCTGACCCAATTGCATACATATCAGTTAATATAATTTAACCAAGAATTGTTTCATCCATATACAGTACAATACAAAGTTTAGACAACAAGCGTAATCAAATAAACTTTTCAACAATATAGCGACACCAATCTTCCTTGACTTCAGATAGTTGAGCAGTGGAGTATGTGGAGCATTTGAAGTCAGGGAAGTACTGCGACATAAAAATTAAATAAATTAAGTTACAATTGCTAAAACATTTGAACAGTCACAGTTAAAATCTATGTAAACAACAAGCACTGAAACTACATACCGCCATTAGTATTTTAACTTGGTTCTGTAAGATAATTTCCTTCATGAAACGCATAACATAATACCCACAATCTGTATTGTTGGGTTATCTTGGGCACTATAAAAAATAAAATAGTAAATCAATATAGTTTTTTTTAACTAATTGCGCATTAAGTTTTTGCAAATACAGCTCTATCCGAATCCATTTAATGTTGGTTGCCTTTAAAGGAGGCACCTTAGATCCGCTACGTGCGCGATAAACTTGCAAAGCACTAATCACAAAATCAAATAGACTTCATTAAGAAACATATTTTCAATCATCACAAACACACGCATGGATTTTCCAACAAAAATTCTCAATGGTAACATCTAAATACAAAATGAAGGTTCTGGTTGCTTTTTTTTATTTTGAACCACAACAGCCACAACCCGGTATATGCAAATTCAACACAGTTATTCTAATGTCAAAAATCAAAAGCACATTAGGACCATGACAACTTGCAACATGTATCTACCATGGAAGCCATTCGATAGAATCATAGAAAATCAGAAAAGTAAAAGCATGCTTACTTATTGAATAAATTCTTTAATTCCGGGCGATTCCTAGGATCAACATGCAAGGAATCCAGATAGTAAATAATCTCTTCAACAGTATTTATCGCGCACAGCACCCAATGATTCCTACAAAAATGTTGAGATAAAAAATCCTAAGCACCTCAACTTTTATACAATTCATTATTGTGAATTAAGTCCTATAGGATAAGTGACTCACCCAACATTGCACG
This sequence comes from Sophora flavescens, assembly GCA_030762895.1. NCBI lineage: Eukaryota > Viridiplantae > Streptophyta > Magnoliopsida > Fabales > Fabaceae > Sophora > Sophora flavescens. The sequence goes on from CM061069.1 coordinate 49,852,513, forward strand.
ACGCTAGAAACAAGGGATAATATTCTCTTTATGTAGTTGCAAAGCGGTCAGCTATATACTTTGTCTGTGAATCCCTCCCGAAGAAGTCGTATGTATCTGTTTGGTGTGGGGACAAGAACAGAAACCTCCTCGTTCTTTCCTTTGGAAGCAAAAATTCTTCATACAAATACCTTCAATTAAAATATAAAAATGGATTACACCAATGACATCAATATTTAAATGGAAAGACTAAAAAAATATTGTACACTTTAAGCCTGATTTAGTACGTGATATATACGGAAATAACGGAGGCAGATACCTATTCATGATTTACAATTTCTCTGATATTTTCAGCATTAATTCTATCAATGATATGATCGCCAAAAATATTTTGTTCTATCTCTATGTCCAATGGGTCATCATTTTTCATATTCTTTCGTTCATGTATTTTAAGAAAATTGAAATATTCCAGAGAAATGTTAGTTGAACCAGCTGTAGGAGGGTTGGCCTCAGAGTTGCCCCCTTTATTTTCCGGGGTTGTAATTGACTCCTTTGTATGTTCAGACACTCTGCCCTTGCCTTTAGGTTTTGCAGGTGCCTGTAAATTTTGCATTTCAATATGCCAATTAGTGATCAACTAATGTAATAAATATACGTCGTATATGAGAAGGTGGAAAAATCCAATTACATGCCATATTAATTACAACCACGAGATCAATTGGCCATGCCGCATAAGTACCTATTGCATCTCTTATTGTCATTACATCTGCATCATCAATAGGTACCGGCAATGGCGCATCCCCCTCAGTTGCAACATCAACTCCAACTTTCACATGGTTAAGGGGTAGTGGTCCGGTGTGCAGTGTAACACCCGGCTCATTATATACTTTACCCATACCAACCATACGATGGTTTGGGGTTGATAAATATAGATGACATGAGTTGACGCCCTAATCTAATGATAGATGAATAAGCTGTGAATTAAGGCATCCAATTGAATGTATTTAACTGTGAATGCAATACTAGTTAAAAAAAAAAGCATGCATTACCTCTGGAAGCTTGATGGCAGATGCTAGAGTGCAACTATCTTTGACGCTTGGGGCTGTGAAATTAGCCTGCCTCTCCTCATCCTCCTTTTTTTTCAGTTTATCTTCCAAATTGTTCAATCTTTCTGAGAGTTGAGCCACCAATGTCTCCCACCTTTTCGTTTCACAGTTATGTTTTGCACGACCTTCAGGTGGGAAGTAGTCTTTTTGAGAGACGCCAAAACCCACACCCCTAACACGTCCAGGGTTCTCTGGCACACCTAGGGCTTTAGCAAGAATATCCTGGCGACAAAAATCTTGTATCTCTCCCTCTATTACAGACTGTGACAGTTCCTCCTGACACATAGTTATTGGTGAAATGCAAATGTTAACATTATTATATATTGTCATAAGAAAATAACAAATGAAAATGTAAACGTTATTCTACTTACACATTTATTCCACACGTTCTGCGTATTTTTGTTGTCAATTACACCCGCCTTGTTCTCGTGGGCTTTCCTCCACACAATATGGCGTTTAATTTTTTTAACTTCTGGCCCTGCCTCCTGTATTTGTATATTGAGATAATATATATTAACCAAACATTTTAAAAGTCATATTTACCACACATGCATTTAATTATATATATACATACCAATTCATCCTCAATGTCAGCATACCCCTTACGTGATGCTTTGTAAGGGCATGCATGATCTAACGCTCTGTTGCGATTTTCATTGCTTAATTTCTATTCAGACACATATAAGTAATATTAATACATGGTTACTGTCATATATATATATATATATATATATATATATATATATATATATATATATATATATATATAAAATTATAAGGACTAACGTGATATTAAACATACCAGGAATCGTGCATCGCCTGTGCATATTGCTACAAAATCTACCCACTCATCCCTTGATATGTGTGCATATTGTGATGGAGGTTCCTCTCTGATACTCCCGTTAGCATCTCTTAGAAATTTTCTTGTCTATCTAGTTCTGAATGCCCGATGTAGGTTACCGGCTTCCTGAAGTACAATTTTTTTTCGAGATTCATCAACATTAAAAGACATCTGCAAAACAATATAAACAACATGTCAAAGTAAGTATGTTTACATAGTTTACAATATAATTCACAACTTTTAATAATAACCTGTACATCAGCCCATATGTTCTCTTTGAAAGCATCCAAAGCTTCATCCTTCCAATTAGAACAGATAATTGGGACCGTTTGCTGAACAACGGCCACAATGTAACTCTTCGATATTTTTCCAATGGCACGAATTGGTTGGTCCAAATAATTCCATTCAACCTAATAAAAATAATAAAGTAATTAAATCTAGATATCAAACAACATTATAAAATCCATAGATTAGTAAGTAAATTACCTCAAATTTTTGTCCTTTACTCCTAGCGCAGATGACCACCTTCATAACAGTTGGCCCACGTCGCGTCACTTTGGCAGCACTAGCATTACTGGAAGATGCCATTTACCTACAAAAAAAATTAGACACACAAGTAAAACATCATTGGACATTAATATAATATTGATTGACGCAAAATACAAAACATCACTGGATAACAAAATCAACACTAGCATTACCGGAAGATGCTAATTATAATATAAAAGGATCAGAAAGTTCATTTAAACACAAACACTACATACATGTTTAAGTCAACCTTTTTATTTTCTTCATTGGATTGAGCTTTGTTTGTCCTTTATTAGTATGAAATGGTGGATTGGCCAAAAGCCCCTCATCATGATCATCTCTCATATACATACCATCATCCCTAGTTGGATCAATCTCAAGTGATTGTAATGTCCCGATGAAAGGATCATCTTCAATATCAACATCTCCATGATCTTGATCATCAATCTTAGTAATTATTTTGTTAGTCAAAAGAACAATGGACCTTTTCATATCAGCTGGATCAGTGACATAGAACACTTGCTGAGCTTGAGATGCTAATATAAAAGGCTCATCTTTATACCCCACCCTGTTAAGGTCCACCTGCATGAACCCTGACTCATCAATCTGAACACTGTTATTATTGTCAACCCACTTACAACCAAACACACCAACCTTAAACTTTGTGTAATCCAACTCCCATATGCGTTCAATGACACCGAAGTATGACATATTTGCATATATGGGGCTTCTGTCTTTGGCACTTGAGATATGCATAGACTGAGCTACAAGAGTCACACCACTGTTTTGCATTGTACTCCGACCATCTTGTTCTTTTGTATAGAATGTGTACCCGTTAATTTGATAACCATGGTAAGAGAAGACATGCAAACTTGGACCTTTGGCTAACCATCTCAAACTATTTGAAACTGAAGTAGCATTTTCAGTCAACTCTGCAAAAATGTGATCTCTTAGCCACGTTATAAAACAACGATTGTGTTCTCTAGTTAGCCAATTTTGATTCTTATTTGGATACAAACTCTTAAGCATGTCCTTGTGTTTTTCAACATATGGCTCAACCTCATCGGCATTGTGCAAAACATATAAGTGTGCTTGCTCCCATTCTGTCCTTGATATAGTCACTATTTCAGTTCCAGTAATTCCTTGCCCCATCATTCTCCATGTGTGACGAGACTTTGGCAGCCCTATAGAATCAACATTGGATAGGTATTCGGTACAAAATTCAACAGCTTCTTCGACAACATACCGTTCAACAATACAACCTTCTGGTCGTGATCGGTTTTTTACATACCCTTTTAATATCTTCATATAACGCTCAATCGGGTACATCCATCTCATATAAGCTGGCCCACACAGTTGTGTCTCTCTAACAAGGTGAATGGTTAGATGAACCATTATGTCAAAGAATGAAGGTGGAAAGTACATCTCAAGCTCGCATAAAGTCACAACAATTTCTCTTTGCAATGATGGCAACTTCCCAGGGTCAATCACTTTGCTGCAAATTGCCTTGAAGAAGAAACATAGTTTAGTTAAGGTCCCCTGCACTTTGTTAGGTAAAATAGACCGTATACCAATGGGTATCAACTGCTCCATGAGAACATGACAATCGTGGGACTTTAGACCTTTTAACTTGAGATCTTTCATCGATACGAGGTTCCTAATGTTTGAAGAGTACCCTTCCGGAACCTTAACTCCGTCAAGAAACTTACAAAAAACAGTTTTTTCTTTTCTAGATAGAGTGTGAGCAGCCGGAGGAAGATATGTACTTTTACCCTTCTTCGTCAGTCCCAATTCTCTTCTTATTCCCATACTAACCAAGTCCAACCTTGCATTGATGCCATCTTTAGTCTTCCCTGGCACATTGAGTAACGTACCAATGACACTATCACAGGTATTTTTTTCAACGTGCATCACATCGAGGAAATGTCTTACATATAATGATTTCCAATATGGCAACTCAAAGAAAATCGACCTTTTCTTCCACCCTCTTGTGACAAAAAGTTGATCACCCGTCAACGGTGAAGCAGCTCTACCTTCTTCCGAGTTCCCATTGAACACCTTTCTCCACCACCGGTAATGATGACTTGGATGCAAAAATCTACGATGCCCAAGAAAGACATTCTTCTTACAATGTTCTAACCGCATCCAATCCGTACCCTCTTCACATATAGGGCATGCACACTGACCCTTGATGCTATATCCTGACAGATTACCGTAGGCTGGAAAATCATTAATTGTGCCAAACAACATAGATCTCAAATTGAAACTTTCTTCCTTATACCCATCATACACCTCCACACCTGTCTCCCACAGTTGTTTCAAGTCTTCAATCAAAGGAGTCAAATAGACGTCTATATCGTTTCCTGGTTGTTTGGGCCCAGAAATTAACATAGATAACATAATAAATTTGCGCTTCATGCATAGCCATGGAGATAGGTTATAAATCACAGGCCATGTAATGTAAGAGCTACTTTGAACACCATGCGGGTTAAATCCGTCAGTAGCCAATGCAAGTCGTAGGTTTCTTGATTCTTGCCCAAAATCAGGATAATCATGATCAAATTTCTTCCATTGAGTAGAATCTGCCGGGTGCCGCAGCTTGCCATCTTTGATCCTTTCATTCTCATGCCATGTCAAGTGCTTTGAATCTTCTAAACTATGGTACATACGCCTAAATCTGGGTATTATGGGAAAATACCACACAACCTTCTCTGGATCTGATTCTTTCTTCTTATATCGTGAGGCATAACATTTAGGACACATCTTTAACGATGCATATTCATTTCAAAATAAAATGCAATTGTTAGGACAAGCATGTATCCTCTCGTAGCTCATGCCAATAGAGCGTAACATTTGTTTAGCCTCATATGTCCGACTAGGAAGCACATTATCCTCCGGCAACATGTCTTTCAATATTGTGAGTAAGCCCGTAAAGCTCTTATCGGTCCATCCGTTGCCCGATTTCAAGTTATACAACTTTAACATCACCGACAATCTTGTGAATTTAGTACAACCATCATACAATGGTTGCTCTGCATCACTTACCAACCTCTCAAACATTTCAGGACAATCCCGAAGATCCTCTTCAACAACATTTGCAATGTCTTCAAAACGATCGCCCTCATAAGTATTTGTGTCGGTATCGTTTGATGAATATCTCACACGATTCCTCATTTCACTAGACTCATCTCTTGTCTCACCATGTTTTGTCCAACATGTATAACTTTGATCGATTCCATTACACACTAAATGTTCTTCCAACTCGGCTGCACTAACTCGCCTTGCATAACAACAATCTAAACAAGGACATATGATTGTACTAGGGTTTTTCGCATGCCGAACTGCAAACCTAATGAACTCTTTCACCCCATCCTCATACTCCTTCGTTAAACGATTGGCAGACATCCATTTCCGATCCATGTTTTCCCGATCTACAAAAATATTTATTAAATATATGTATCATTGAATAGAATTGAAACTAAATCATGTTATATATAATCTATGAGAATACATTGATCAACTGGGCTAGACCCCTTCTAGGCAGAATCTGTCACGTCCAGGCCGTGATACCCATCACGGCCGTGACAGACTTGGTGATCAATTAGTTATAGGATTATAAATATAAAATAAATTCAACAACCATACGATGTGTAGCATTAAATCACAATACAGGTGACCAAACCTGATCTCCACTAATACACAGAAAAATGAATGGTAACCATAAAATGGATCATGTGTAGCAGCAATTAACTTAAACATATTGATGACTCAGTTTTGTTTTCAAACCCCATACTCTTTAGATCATATTTGACAACACCAAGCTTACTTCCAAATTTCATAAAAGTGAAGCCAAAGCTAATACATCAAGCATAGATAGATAGTGCCTACCTATGAATTTCTCTGTCTTGAGGACTAGTTTAACTATCGGTATTTGTCAACTTTATTATCTAAATAATAAAGAGATGGAAAACAGAAAGAACAAAAAAAAAAAAAATAGAGCAGACATGCTATATGTTTTAGTTGGGTGTTGCAGTGTTAGTTTTCCTGTTCTTTTTCCAATTTCTCCCTTTTGTTTCTACCTGTTCTTTATTTGTATTTACTTTAATAGGTTGGTACACCCAACCCAGCCTAACTTTGTTATATACATGGAAGAGGGAGATATATCACTGAAAATTCAAAGCAAAAAGCCAATAACAAAAAAGCATGAAATCAAAAAACATAAGCACTCAATGAACAAGGCAATTATTTTAAGGATACAATAACAAGAGTTATAAAACATGTATTTGATTATTCAGATGCGCTAAATGCCAAGAGATCAGCAAGTGGAATTCAAAACAACCATGTACCCTCAAATTGACAAAGGAAAATCACACAACATTCCAAGTATGCAACCACTCAATGAATATTGGTTGTAGTCAACTTCACAGGAAACAAAGGGTGTGCTACTGAAACCCAAAACCTGTAATAGAGAGAAGCAAAAAAATTCAAATTTGAGATAGGAAATCTATGTCAATTAGAAGAAAATATAATAGAAAAAAGAAGGAAAACCCAATCAATATAACAAACTTAGCATATGCCAGAGTATCCTTATCAGATCCTTGAAATGAAAAATAATATTAATTAAAAGTATGAAAGCCTCACAAAACACGATAATAATTATATAGGGAAAGAAAAGTTTGCAACACAGCAACATGCTATCACCTAACATGTATTAAGCTCAGTTTACAGCATCAAGTAGGATATCATTTCTACAACTGCAACCCCGAGTAAGAAAGAGATAACGAATTGGGTGTACTAGAAATCAACCAATGGTAGGAATTTTACAATAGGCTTAAATGATTATGAGTAAAAAAAATTGACAGTGTTATAAATAAAGCTGAGAATGCTCACTCTCTGATGTCATAAACTAAAAAATATTCTTTTTCTCTAAATTACTTCCAAGTTCCAAGTCAATGACAAAATATTTCAAACCCAGTTTCAAACCAAGGATTCAGTCATGTAAACAAATGTAGAAACCTTCCATTGTGTACTACTATACCTCCCAAAATATAAATTGTCATGATACCTTCCAAGGGGTTTAAATTGGAAAGTCTTTTAGATATGTATGTCTTCGTACATTAAGAGTATTACCCGAGAACAAATCATATCACTCATCTAGATAGTTAATCAAAAATATAATCAAGCATTTGCTTAATAAGAAGGGTTGTGGTTAAGATGTCATCTTAACTATGATGAAAATGAATTTAGAAAATTTATATGGCCTAGATCCATCAAATTTTAAAATTGAAAACACTTTCAGTTTGAACAAATTGAAAACTATGCAGTAAATGCTTTTTCTAAAAGCTCAGAAGTCAAGCAAGCTTTTTCAGACAGAAGAATAATTCATAGTAGTGATCCATAAGTGAGCAACATAGTAATACCTTAATGCAAAGGTGAGTTAGGATGAACTCACCAAGAGATGTGTCAAGGACTCAAGGGTGAAACCATTAACGCCAGTTCCGGTGCTTGACATAAGCTGCAAAATCATTAGATTGCACATTATCATGGTGTAATTTTAAAAAAATGAAGGAAAGAAAAGTCATGAAACAGGAGGCACTAGGCAGAATCAGACAATCATCAGTGGAAGGAAGGTTAGCTACCAATTTTAAAAGACAGACATCCTAACTCAAAATCAATCAAAAATTCAGATAATAATCAAACCCATTTGACAACTACACCACAAAGAATGCAGTTCAGTCATTGTATCGAGCAAATTAAGATCAAGTTAAAGGAATAACTTAGAATAGAGAAGAGGATAACAGCCTTGTGTCAAGGGAAAATTGAATGCTGATACACATAAATTTTAATAATGGTCCCTATAATTGAATGTTCACACTCAGCTGATACCCTTCTTACATCATACAATACATCTATTTCACAGTATATTTTGGTACCCACTCACACTAATATTGTCATAATACGCATAAAATAGAGTGGAGAATGACCAATAATTTACTTATAATCAATCAACTGCAAAATAGTTCAGAGAACTGACATGAAACAAACTCACATTCTTTAGTTAAGTATTTAAAATAACTATCAAATCAGCACCAATCAAATCTATGTCTCTATCTCAAAAAAAAACCCATCACTAACCACACACAAAGAAAACCCCATGTATATATGAAATCTTGTAACTGAATGAGAAACAGTAACATCAATGAGTAACTGAATACAGAGGGCAGCGAAAGGAACTTACAAAGGGCAAACCTGACGATGGCGGCCAAACGACGGAGGACAACGCACACGGACGACTCAAAGAATGGCGAAGACAACGCACGAATGGTGGAGACAGCGAGCAAGTGACTTGTGCGTATGGCATGGAAGGTTAGCTACCAATTTTACAAAGTCAAAAACATAAGAAGGGAGGTAGGGAGCATTTGAAGCTGAGACATAGAGAGAGAGTCTGAGGCTTGAGCAAGAGTAAGAGGGAGAAGGCGTGAGAGGTTCATGAAGGATAGAGAAAATAGAGTGAGAAATAGTTTATAGAAAGAAATGAGAGGATGCAATGAGAGGGGACGAGCTCTCTGGATGCAATGAGAGGATGAATCTGCAATGGCAACCCTAGACTTGAACTGAGGTCAGTGATGAACTGAGGATGTTAGGGTACGCAGAAACTGAGAATCGAAGGATCAAAGCATACGTGCACGCGGGTAGTTCTAAAATCAGCAAAGGTAATCGCCTAAGATAGTGTTTCTAACTTTAAACGCTATCTAAAGGTTACCTTTTAATAGCATTTCATTTTACAAATGCTATTAAAAGTTGATTTTATTTTATTTATTTATTGCAAATTAGAAAAGATAGTGTTTCCGTGAGGAGCCGCTATCTTAGGTTGTTAGTTAAAATAGCGCTTCCTAATGGAAGCGCTATCTTTTCCCGCAGCTTGACTTTTAATAGCGGTTCCTTAAGGAAACGCTATTAAAAGTCCCCCCATCACTTTTAATAGCATTTCCGCACGGAAATGCTATAAAAGGTGCGTTATTAAAAGTCTAATCTGTTGTAGTGAACCCTAGCAAAGGAGAAAAAACTAATATAACATCTAACTAACATTGGCCTATTAAAAAAAAACTCTGGTATCATGAATGGAAGGGAAAGAAACAAAGATAAAAGAGAAAGAAGTAAATTAAGATCCCTCTTATTTGGTATCAACCACCGGGAAAATAAGGGGGACTTTCCTTCCTATGTGTGGTTGGATAGATGAAAGAAAAAAAAAACATGTAAATAAAGTGAAGGGGACCAACATTACGTTGGTCCGAGTGAAACTCGACTCGGATGTCTTAAGCAATGTCTCGAGTTCGAGTCTTGTGGATGGAAAAACGTGGTTGGGAGGGGAGAGCCCTTTAAAGGTGGCCAACCAAGTTTCTCGACGGAAATCAGTCATCGGTAAAGTCGGTGAATACTTCGTACCTATGCATGATAACAAAAAAAAAAGTGAAGGGGGATTTTCCTTCCTTCCTTTGGTTTGATGAAAGAAAGAATGAAAATACATGTAAATTAAAGGAAGTTCGACATCAAATGTCAAACTTTAGACTTACCAAATATTAAAATATTAGTGTTCTTCCTTTTTAGAAGCTTATAAATGGAAAGTAGAAAAGTAATATTTTATCAACTTCTCCGTCTCCTTATTAATTGGTCGCAAAATGGACACACAAAATGAAAGACCCACCAATACTCTCTCAGTTCCAATCCCATCTTTTCTCTCCTAAAAGTAAATAACAAATGAAAGAAAGAGGCAAGTCCTGGAGCTCTTTCCATACTTCTCCATCTGAAAAGAAGATAACAAATAGAGCTAATGGATAAGGTGCAAAATGAACCGTCCAACCTTTGGATTATACGTGAGATTTACCATCTTTGAATTTCTATAAAAATGGTCAAATAACTCAGATAGTTCAAATGTTAAGCTTGTCCATGTGTGACTTTTATAATGTTAACTGTTAAGGGCTCAAACCCGTGAGAAAGCATTTATAAGGAAGGATAACTTCAATGACAGTGGTAATTAAATTAGTCTTATATTTAAAAATTTGGAGAAAACCTTGTAAAACCAAAAAATACTAAAAAAGAAAAAGAAATCATTTTATTCAACCGATATTGACATCATCATATGAGCATCACATGTGCGTTTAAAACTATCACTAGATTCTTATACCTATGTGATGCTCGAGCTTAATAATTTATTTAATGTATTATATAAATATAACAAATATAAATGAGATAAAATAATAAAATATAAAATAATTTTAATTTTAAGTTGTACAGAAATAATTTTATGACATTATTAATAAAAATAAAAATATAGAACAATAATCACTTTAGTTTTATTCTATAAGACAATAGTAATTTTTATATTACATTATAATAGATATAAAAATTGTAATCATATATTAATAAAGTTGAACATATTAATAGAGTTGAACGATACAATATAATAGTGTCTTATTCAAAAAATTTAGAAGTGCACCGACATTGTTAAAACTTAAAACGATTAAGATATATAAACAGATTTAAAAGCTTAGTAAAAATATTATTATCTTTAATACGGTTTAGTTTATAATTAATTCATACTATGGAGTTATCTACATTGACTATATTGTTTACAAAAAAAATAACCAATTAGAAAGCAACTATTTAGTTTATAAAAAAACGATTTAAACACTACACAAAAGCAATTAAAAAATATTGACAAATAACTAAATGATTTTTTAAAATACTTTGCAAACAACTACTTAAAAATATCGTGATATATGGTAAATAATTTAGGGTTGGCAAAATGGGCCAACCCGTCCTGCCCCGCCGCCAACCAGCCTAATGTGGGGTGGGGTGGAGCTGGTTGAATGTTAAAAGTGGGTTGGAAATCACACCTCAACGAAGGGTTGGAGGGTTGATCCGCCAAAAATAAAAAAAAGTACAAAATTTAATATTTAATTCTCTAAAACATTAATCATGTTCCCACTTGAAAATTACACCCCACCCGTTTATGTGATTAATTTCTTTTATATATGATTCTACTATTATAATATTGGGGAAAATGTTTGTTGTTTGTTATATATTATTTATTCGAATTCTATTAATAATATTTGAGTATTGTTACTAATCATAATAATAATAATAATAATAATAATAATAATAATAAAATTGTTTGGTTATATTTATGTTGGTTTAAACAAAATATTTAAATTAATATAAAAAATAAAAAAAGAGTTACAAAATTGAAGTTGTCTCGGCGGGTCAACCCCACCCCAACCCCCCCCAAAATCCTTTTTTTAGAGGGTTAAGCGAGCGGGTCAGGACGGGTTGATGAGTTGAAAAGTATAACCCGCTTCACCAATAAAAAAGGGGTTAAATGGATTGACCCGTCGTGTTCACGGGTCAACTAGTTTTGCCACCACTAGTAAATATATACCAAGTGAAGAGTTTAAATATAAAGAACAAGAACGATGTTGTGATAATCATTTTTTTTTTTACTGAATTGTGATAATTATTCTTAATAACCTAACTAGTGACATTTCTCGCTCATCTTTTTATTATTTTTAATAGTGACTTTTGCTTATTTCTGTATAATTATTATTTCGAACATTAATTTTTCTCGCTAAATTTTATCTCCTGATTTTAAATATTAATTAAAAAAAATTCCCCTTTTACTTTATTCTTATTTCAGAAAGTAACATTTCTTGTTTAGCTTCAAATCCTATGATTTTATTTATTATTTCGAACAATAACTTGCTACTAAGTCTTGTTTTATTTATTTTTAAAAATGATGACTTTTTAATGAGTTTCATCTCTTGCCTTAGTATAAATTATTTCAAAAAATATCTTCTAATACAAGTTTCATCCAGTATTATTTTAAACAATTTTTTTTCAGTTTACCCTTCAACATTGTATTATTATTCCAAAAAGTTTTTTTTATTGAAGTTTATCTTATATTATTTTTTTAATTTAATTAATATTTTGTCCGTTATGTCCATTTTTTATTTTTATTGTTTCAAAATCAGGACATGCGGAATTCAATTGAATTAAGATGTTTGAGGCTGCATTAATATAAGAGGTAATTTTTTTTTGTTGGTACATGCATTAATAAGAGGTATATTATCATTAAATAATTTGTTTTCATTAATATTTTGTTTTCCTTGAACTGGGACACCAGCGTATTAAAATCATATGTTTCATGAATTGAACTGGGTCAGGATAATTAAAATTTGAGTAAATCCCACAGGCGGTAACACTATAGCGGAACACTATATATGATGGAGCACTGTATCGAAAGTGTACCTGATTTATTATATATAGTATAGTATATAGTATATATTACAACAATACCTTACTTTTGTTAACAATTTAGGAAAATCTGCTTTTACCAAAGCAACAAACTAGTTAGAAATAAAGTTGGTATTATATTTTAGGTTCATCTAAAACATTTCTGTTGAAAAATCCACCAAATTAATTTATTTTAGGGAGTTCTCTGAGAAACACTCGAGCATTATGACACACCATTTATTTAGCAGTTTTCATTAATATGGGTCTCATTTACTTTTATAACTTTAAAAATGTTGACATTTAGGAGCTCAAGAGTATAAAACTCGAGTTTTCAATACCAAAATGCAGGGGAAAAGGAGAATCCTTCTTTTTACTCGATATTGACATAATTTTATGAGCATGACATGTTGGATTTAAAACTATCACTACAACAAATTAAATACTTGATTTTCGATAGCAATCTAAGAAAGTTTGCTACGACTCAAGAAACAAACCACGACTGCTTCTAGGGTGAGAGAGTCTCTCACCATGCACCACCTTTTAGAGCCATTGGATTAAGATATCCCACCAGATTATACTATTTACGTGCTGTACTCTATCATTTCTTTTCTTCTATATCTCATCTCCATCCCAACCAAACCCACCGTCCCCACCTCCGTCAACCTCCCCATGTCTCATTCATCGGCACATACGCCGTCACAAACTCATCCACCGGCACTCCACCACGAAACGACCACCACCTAAAGTTCCGTCATCTCGCGACCCTAACCGCTTCTCTGTGCTCACCGTCGTTGCTTAAGTGAGCCCATCATCTAGTATTCCATGTTGTGCTGCTTCTTCAGCCCCCAATTTTCCGGCGACGACGACCAGTCCATGGTGGTGATCGGATTTTCCGCCGTGCTCCGGCGATTGGTCTGCCGACATTGAAGCAGCGGGGAGATTGTACATGTAGACCAGGAGAGGCAGGTCGGGTTCACATAGAGCGGGTGGATTTTAAGAGTGGGAAGAAATAAGATCGAATGTCGAGGATGCTATGAAAATTGAGTAGGAAATGAGGAGAAGGAGCACGAAAATGAAAGACAGAGCCATTTTTCCATACATGTTTGTTTTCTTTCTAATTCTATTTGTTTTTCACTAAATAAATTTAATGATAATGTCTATGATGATTTTAGCTTCCGATGATGCTGTTTCTATTACCGTTGCTGCTTTCTTCGCTTTGCAGTTGCAAAGAATCTGAATCTATATATCTTCGTTGGGTAATGTTGTTGGGGTGCATGGGTGGAGGTGGGGTGGGATGGGAAGGCTGTGGGGGATGGGAGAAGGGAAGGGGTGGCGGTGGTGGTGGTAGTGGGGGTAAGGGTGGTCACAGTGGTGGCAAAGTGATAAGGGAGGTGGCAGTGGGGAGAGGTTGTGAAGGGAGTTAGAGGGAGAAAGAATCTGGTACATATGGTGTATGGTATTATCATGAGGATAGATTAGATCAATGGTAAATGATGATCTCTCATGGTGAGAGATTTGTGTAGCTTGAGCGTCTTAGAATTAGCCAACAAACCAGTTAGAAATAAGTTTTTGTAGTATATTTTAGGTTTACCTCAAATGTTTATGTTGAAAAATCTATCAGGTCAATTAATATATTAGGAAATTCTAAGAAAAGTTCAAGCTATATATAACACACCATTTATTTAATGGTTATCATTAATATGAGTCTCATTTTGTTTTATAACTTACAAATAAAATAGGATATATTTTGTTCACCAATTAGGAGCTCGAGGTTTTTTAACCTAAACTTTTCCGTATCAAAATATGAAGAAAAAAGAAATCCTTCTATTGATTGATCATATATTAACATAACATGTGAATTTAAAACTATCACTACGACAAAATACCATAATTTCGATAGTAATTTAGGAAAATTTGCTTCTACTAAAGAAACAAACTAGTTATAAATAAATTTTTGCAGTATATTTTAGGTCACCTAAAATGTTTATCTTTAAAAAATTCATCAAATCCATTAATTTATTAGATAGTGCTAAGGAACGTTCAAACGTTCTAACGCATCCTCTATTTATTGGTTATCATTGATATCGTTTCCTATACTTTTGTAACTAACAAAAAATACTTTATATATTTTGTTGACCCAATTAAGGATCAAAGAGTTTAAAGTCCGAGATTTTCATACCAAAAATGTGGTTAAAAAATGAAATCCTTCTTTTCAACAGATATTGACATCATCATACCAGCTACATACAGATTTAGAACTATCACTACCACAGAATAGGAAAATTTGCTTTCTCCAAAGAGAAAAACTAATTAGGTATAAATTTTCGTAGTATTTTTTAGGTTCACCAATGTTTCTATTGAAAAAATTCATTAGATCATTAAGTAATTCTAGGAAACACTCAAGATTTATAACACACCCTAGGCCTTTTAAATGGTTATCATTAATATTAGTCTCATTTAATTTTATGACTTACAAATATCTATTCTGATGATGGCTGGCCAAGACCTGTTCTTAATGGTGTAGTAGACTTTCAGTAGCTGTTGGATCATGATCAGAAAGCACTTCTTGCTGCCCCGTTTACTTTAGAGGAATGGGAGGATGCGATTCAAAGTTGTGGTGGAAATAAGGTACCGGGGCCAGATGGGTTTAACTTCAATTTCATAAGGAAATTTTGGGAGATCTTAAAGGTGGAATTTTTGGGAATGGTTCAGGAGTTTTTTGTGAAATCTAAATTGCCAAAAGCTTTCACATCTTACTTCCTAACCTTGATACACAAATTGAGGAAAGTGTCGAGTGATGTGATTTCCCAGAACCAATAAGTTTTTTTTATCAAGAAATCGGTGAAGGAATGTCTAATTTTCAAAGTAGACTTCGAGAGGGCGTATGATTCGGTAAATTGGAACTTCTTGGAATACATGATTTTTGTGTTTCGGGGGGGGGGGGGGGGGGGTTTGTTTTCCTTATGGTGGTCGAGGGGCTAACATGTATGATGAGGAATGCGGTCTCCTTAGGACTTTTCAAGAGGTTTAAAGTTGGAAATAACGAAGAAGAGATTTTATACCCTTCAGTATGCGGATGATACATTATTAGTGGGTGAGGTTTCTTGGGACAATTCATGGGCTATGAAGTCTATACTAAGGTGTTTTGAGTTGGTCTCTGGATTGAAGGTCAATTTTCATAAAAGCTAGGTCATTAGGTTAAATGTGGAGTGTAACACCCTAAACTGGGGGGTCACTTTGTTACCCGTTGCGAAAAATAAAATAATTAAATTGCTGGTTGGTTCCGGTAAATGATATTTTCTTAATAAGTGAGTATTCTAAAAAACAAGGGTAAGTGATGAACACTCAGAACATGAAATGTAAACATCATATATATATATATATAAAAATCATCCAATAGATTATTTAGACAAAACTAACCCGATCGGATGGCCAAATAAATACATAATATCCTACCAAACTAAGTAAATCAAAATAGAGGAGTGAACCACGCATCAAAAGTACGTGCCAAAACCAAATATATCGACCAACAACTATCCACAAAATATACACCCCTGTCACACTAACACAAAAGGAAGACTCCCACAAACACTCCCACAGAAGAGACCCGGGGTCCCCCCGACCCTCCCTCTCGTCTTGGCTGGTTCATCCTCTAGGTACTCCTCGAGGTCCTCTTCTGGGTCCTCCTCAATCGGTGAAGCCGGCTCGGCTCCGGGTAATGGTACCCCTAGAGGTGGGTGCTCATGTAACTGTCTGAACTCTGCGACATGGTTCGCCCTCGACATTCTTCTCCAGCGTGGTTATCGGTCCATGATTGGTAGCCGATGTAGATCCGGGGTGAATCTGCCATGACTCTGCATTCCCTGCATCATCGAAGATCTCAGTCTTCGATTCCGATGGTACCAATGGGATGTTCGGATCCATCTAAACTCATAGATATACAGCGATGCCGAAAAGCAAAGAGAAATAACAAGAAGATATGCAAGAGTGAGATACCAATATATGGATGGATTACAATAACCATATGCATGATACATGCATCACATCATCATATTAACATTTACCAAATATTAATAGATAAAACAACAAGTATCATATCAATGGGTGTCATACCCGTACAATCAGCTTTTATAAAGATTATGTATGACACTTCAATATTCCTGCTCTATAAACTCAATCTCATGAAATCCCTTCATCTTTCTAAGAGTTGATCAAACTCAAAGCCCCCACTTGGGCATCACCGTCGTGACTAAAGTCCCTGTTTGGACATCGCTGTCGTGATTTATATGACAGCCCCTGCTTGGACATCACCGAAGTGACTAAAAGTCTCTACTTGGATATCACTGAAGCGACTAATAGCCCCTGCTTGGGCATCACCGAAGTGACTAATAGCCCCTACTTGGGCATCACCGAAGTGACTAACCTGTGAGGCACGTCTGCATAAATGCATGAAGAAAAACATTCGTTCAAGATGTTTTCTTTGTGTTCAATCTCATTCGTTGTCGAAGCTCAAAGCTAACGACCATTCATAATTTTCATCACTTGACATTACTCAACATCAACACAGGACACGCAGTCCGAGTGCTCAATCACAACACCTAAGACCGATGCCTCAGTCAAGGTTTGTGGTCATAGAAAAAGACTTACAATCTTACCTATGTTTTATTTCAACGTGATAGGACTCTCAGTCCACAACAACATAATTATGACACTTGGTCCATAATAACGAGATTAGGACTCTTAGCCCACAACATCATGATTAAGACTCTCGATCCATAATACTTAACACGGATCAAAGATCAACGTGCACATTATAGAATACTAGAAGCGACGTCTCGCAAACTAGATTCGATTTCACCTGTTCTTACTTTTCGTTCAGTGAAAATCAAATACCAAAATAAAATCTCGGTATCCCATCCAAGTTACCGGAATATTTTCGAACGTATTTCTTTACATGAAATCTTTTCATTGGAAAGTCATTTGTAAACTATTATAAGAAATCCATTTTCTCTTGAAATCTTTTTCTTAAAATCATCTCTATTTAAGGTCAAATATTTTCTAAAGGCTTTTCCTTCCGTAAAAACACATATTTTCTAAATGATTTTCTCTTGTACAAAAACTTAGTTCGTAAGAAAATAATTTCCTTTAACTTGAAATTATTTAACACAAGTTCCAAAGTTCTATCATTCCGGAATAAATACAGGTAAGATCACTTACTTTCCAAAACACATACTTTACTAAATAACATTTTAAAATGAACACCATTACTTTCAAAGTTCTCTTTGAAGCTTATTTAGGCTTTTAATCATATGATTAGTTGAGCACAGACTAACGTCAGGCTTTTCAGACATCAATCAATATCATCATAATCTCAGTCAACAATATAACAGTTAATGACAGTTCATAACATATATGATTCACAACACTTTAAATCAAGTAAGGATCAACTTCAAACAGTTATCACAACAGTTCAAGTATACAAATCATTCAAACTTTGATTCGATATAATAACAATATTCAAATAAATTGAGTAAACCACATACACACATGCACGTAGCTATTGAATATCCCTCAGACCGTCACCTCTTACCTTTTGTGAAGGTAAAGGTACGTGATGCTTGAGGAAGTGTACTACGAATGTCCTCGTCTACTCCGCAACGAAAGTCTAGGTTTATGAACACAAAACCACAAGTTAAAAGTTAACTAAGAACACTAAACCAAGAAGGTATAGGTTTGGCCACGGAATAAAATAGGGTTAGAGGTTTTCAAAAAAGAATACAACTCATGGATTAATGATCCTTAAGTGTTAGAAGTTCATAACCAAGGTTTACTTTACAAAGATAGAGCAAAAATCCCACTAAATCCATGCTTAGGGTTTTGGCCTCTTTAGTATAAGTAGGCTAGAAATTTTCAACCCTTTTAAGCTCTTAGATTTAGCGTTAAAAGATACCAAAAAGTCTAAAATCATGATCATATTGGAAAATGAAAACAAAACATCCTAGGTTCACAACCATCATAGGTTCGGCCATCATAGGATAAATAGACTAGAAATCTTTAAACTTTCCGATCTCTTAGACTTAGCATCCAAATGTATTAAGAAGCTTAAGTCCATGATCATATTGGAAAATGAATACAAAACATCCTAGGTTCACAACCATCATAGGTCCGGCCAACATAGGATAAATAGGTTAGAAATCTTTAAACTTTCCAAGACTTTAGATTTAAGATCAAGAGGTATCTAGAAGCTCAAATACATGATCATCTTTCAAAAAGTTGAAACAAAACTTCCTAGGCCACTAATACATACTTTTGACCATTCTTAGAAAAATAGGTTAGAGATGTTTGTTTGATACAAGCTCTTAGAATATGAAATTATAGATTAATAGAAGTTCATAGAAATTGGTTTCAACTCAAAATGATTTTTCTACCATTTTCTAGAGATTTTAGAAGTTAAAAGGGCTTTAAGAACTTTTTAAGAAAACATAGAGTAAACTCATGAAATAAGTGAAAAACTTGCAAGAGAAGAGTATGAGGGGTTACCCTTGAAACTAGAAAGAAAAAGTATGAAGAACTTGAAGCTTGAAACTAAGTAAAAATGAAAACTTTAAGTGTTGGAAGTTTTGAAGTAAGAATGAAGAAGAAGAAGAAAAATGGAAGAGATGAAATGAAGTGGGTATTTATAGAAGGAGACGTGAGAGTGACGTGAAAGAGAGAGGGAGAAGCAAGTCTTGATGGCCAAGTTTTGGCATATGCCTTGTTTGGTTGAAGAAGAGAGAGAAAAATATGTTTTTAGCATATAATGTGTTATAATTCAAAAAGTGTCATCATGACCACTTTTTAGGATGTGACTTAGGCCATCCCCTGGTAAGTTATCTCACTCTCACATGCTACCTCATCACTTTTGTGATCCCTACTCTGCTCCATTGCGTATCCGATTCAAGTTTCCGATCGTATTTCACCCGGAGTAAATATTATATTTTATTTCCGAACTCAAATTTTCAAAAATTTTCAGTATCATAAAAAACATCACAAAAACACTAACCATTTCGTTCACCGTTCAAAATTAGGTTTTCTGCTCAGTAAACTTGTACCAGGAGTGAAAATGCAAACCGACTTTCGTTTGAATTTTCAACCGAAAATTTAACTGTGACTTCCTGCGGTAAAAGAACATAAGAAAATGATTTTAGTTTATTTAAAACCACTCTCTAGATTTTATAAAAAATTAATGCATATACACATGTATTTACTGCTACAGAAATACACAGAAATCGAGGCGTTACATAGAGCACTCTTTTCAGCATGATGCAAAAGTTTTCCTAAATTGCAAAGGTCGTGGGATCCCTTTTAAATACCTTAGGATCCCAATAGGTGCGAATCCGAGAAAGATTGCAACTTAGCAACCAGTGATTGATTCCTTGGGAAAATGAGGCATTTATCGCTCGGCAGGAGGATCACATTAATCAACTCTGTGCTTGGTAATCTACCTATCTACTACCTCTCTATGTATAAAAAGGTATTTCTTCAACTCATACGTATTCAAAGGAATTTCCTTTAGGGTGGGTGTGGGGAAATAAGAAAAATAGCTTAAGTCAAACGGGAGTTGGCTTGTTTGCACCGGCGGGACAAGACTTTCCTAACAAAATGGCGTTGGAGGTTATTAAAAGGAGTGGAAGGTTTGTGGGTATGTGTCTTAAAGTCTAGGTATATATGGTTCTGATGAGGAGAGTTTTTGGGTTGGGAGGGAGGAGCCTAAATAAGTACACAGGGCTTTGGTTTGGTGGAAAAACATTGCCCAATTGGGGAGTCTTCCTTCTCTAGGGATTGGTTTAAGGAAGGTATTAGTAGAAAATTAGGGAGGGGGGATTCCACTAAATTTTGGGAGGATGAATGTTTAGGAAATTTTTGTCTTAAAGCCTTGTTTCCTAGGCTCTTTCTTTTATCAAAATAGAAGAACATGTCAATCTCAAGCTATGGTGAGTGGCATAGTTCTAAATTATGGACCGCATCACATATTGCGGCCGCAATATTGCAGTTGCAGACCGCAGTGCAACCGCATCACACCGCAATTGCGGTGTGATCCCTCTTCACGTGTTGCGGCCGCAACGCAACCGCATCAGGCCGCAACAGTGACCACAACCGCAACCGCAATTTAGAACCTTGATGAGTGGCTTGATAATAAATGGATGTGGTTACCTATTTGGAGAAGGTCCATGTTTGTTTGGGAAATGGATTTATTCAATGAACTTGCTACCTTGATTCAGCCAGTCTGTTTGGAGCAGGATAAACCAGATGCTTGGGTTTGGGACTTGGATGGGTCAGGTTCCTATTCAACAAAGTCAGGATATTGTTTGCTGGAAAAAAGGTCACACACAGGTCAGGGACTCTCTTCGCTGGACAGATATGTTTTTAAGCATTTTTGGGTAGATAAAGCTCCTACAAAGGTAGTGGGATTTACTTGGCAGTGTTTTCGGGATAGAATCCCTTCGAAATCAAATCTGGTCATTAGAGGGATCCCTCTCTCGGTTGAGGAGCAGAAGTGTGACTTGTGCTCGGGATCCTTCTCTTTTCTTGTGATTATGCACATTCATTGTGGGCAAGGGCGTATTGCTGGTTAGGATTTTCTGTGCTGCAACCTTCAAATATCAAACAACATTTCCTTTACCACCGCGGGTTATGCAAAGGGAAGGAAAGGAAACTGAGAGGTTCAATTATTTGGCATGCGGTAGTGTGTGGTCTATTTGGCTGGACAAAAACGATGTAATTTTTAGAGTGTTGGATCTGGTGATATGTAGATCTTAGACATGGTTTGCCTATACTATTGATGAACGGCGATCTTGGCTTCAGCGGTGATGAGCTCCTGCAATTCGATTGTTGCTTCTTCAAACTCTAGTTCTGGATCCAAGAAAGGTTGTGTGACATCATTGATAGAGGAATCTCCATTAGCCTTCTGTTTGGAGGTGCTGGAATGTGAATTGATGAGGATGCAGGTGATTTCCCCAATTTTGATGGTGGATCCATGAATTGTTGGCTCCATGGATGTGAGGGATAAAGATCATACTCATAGGAGAGATAGAGAGCATATGTATACTCATGTGGTAACATATTGATTGATTGATAAAAGATTGTGAAAAATGATACATGAGGCTCTATTTATAGAGCTAGCTAACTAACACAATTAACACCCTAACAAACTATTAACAACTTGTAACAAACTCTAACAGAATTATTTATATTCTTAACAGCCCCCCTCAAGCTGATAGGTCCATCACCAATCAGCTTGAATTACAAGCATCTAAAAAAAAAATAACACTAAAACAACACTAAAAAATACAAGGCATGGCCCAACATGGCCCAAAAGAAAACAACTAAAATAAAGGAAAACTTGCAGCAGCAAACATGGCCCAATCTGGCCCAACCGTCATCCTTAATGGGCTAGGCCCAAGAGAAAGGAAAACCAGCAGCCAGGGAAGCTTCCAGATTCAGATCCATGGCAGCAGTTCCATCCTTTCCTCCCGAGTTGAACCCCAACGCACCAAGTGGGAAAACGACGGCGAAACCAACGGCAGCAAATGACGGCTAAAATCGGTAGCGCACGGCGGAGGTATCCACCGGGATCAAAGACGAAAACTGAGCGTCGTGGAAGCGGTGGTGAAACAGCAGCAGCTGCTCCACCGGGATCGAATGCAAACATCGAGTGGTGGTTTCCGAGTTGCAGAGCGCAGTTGACAAAGACTTGAGCAGATCGTGGCTGTTCCACCGAGATTGAAGGCGAACTCAAAGCAGGGTCGCGGAGGCGACACCGTCGTGGTGGAGTTGTAGACGGTGGTGAGGACTCCACCTGGATCGAAGACAACGGTGTGGACGCCGGTGAGATCGGAGAGCCAAACGCAACTTCCGACGGCGAACACGGCGGTCACGACCTGTCGTTTCAGCGCCTCGTCAAGAACGTCAAAACCTCTTCTCTGCTCGCTGGTGGAGAACCAGGGTGGTGCCGGTGTGGGCCGATCTATGGTGATAGAACCGTGGTTTATCGGAGCCACATTCAGAGCGAAACAAGAACTTTCAGATCCAAAATCGCAAAAGGAATTGATGGAGGTGGAGATGATGCGATCTGAATCGAAGGAAGGGAGATCGAACTGTTGAAGCATATGAGAAGAAGGATCTTGATGATGTTCTCCTTGATGCCTCTCTTTTCCGACGAGCTCCTTCGATTTTTCGTCGGTTTCAAATGACGACGATCTTGGCTTCAGCGGTGATGAGCTCCTGCAATTCGATTGTTGCTTCTTCAAACTCTAGTTCTGGATCCAAGAAAGGTTGTGTGACATCATTGATAGAGGAATCTCCATTAGCCTTCTGTTTGGAGGTGCTGGAATGTGAATTGATGAGGATGCAGGTGATTTCCCCAATTTTGATGGTGGATCCATGAATTGTTGGCTTGATCAGCTTGATCGAAGTCACCGGAGTCACTGCACATTGCATCAAGATCCGAGTCTCGAAACTGCCGAAATTGAGATTGCAGTGGCTGTCCTCCATCACTGCAGATTCGGTTGATGGTTGTTGCGATGATGGAACCTGCTATGGCCTCCTCGTCGTGTTCTTTGATGAATTCTTCATCACAGTTTGAAGCACAACCTTCAACAGAATCTAAAACCTCCTCTTCCTCACTATCTGAATCATCACTGGAAGCCTCCTCAGGGTATCGCTCTGATACCATGTGAAGAATCCATGGATGTGAGGGATAGAGATCATACTCATAGGAGAGATAAAGAGCATATGTATACTCATGTGGTAATATATTGATTGATTGATAAAAGAGTGTGAAAAATGATACATGAGGCTCTATTTATAGAGCTAGCTAACTAACACAATTAACACCCTAACAAACTATTAACAACTTGTAACAAACTCTAACAGAATTATTTATATTCTTAACAGTAATCTTAAAGGCTAGAGTTTGAGGAGGCATTTGGTGGTGGACTGTATGTGGTTATCAAGCTGGGTTATGGTTCGGTTTTTAATCCGAGTTTTCCGTACCAAAATGTTGGAGGGGGTGAGGGGAGGAAATACTTCTATTTAATCAATATTAACATCATCGTATGAGCATACTTAGGGCTCAAGAGCTAGAATTTTCCATACCAAAATACGGTAAAAAAAATCCTTCTTTTCAACTGACACTTATGTTAGTCATATGATCATCACATACAGATTTAGAACCATCCCCATCACAAAATACCTTATTTTTGGTAGCAATCTATGAAAATTTACTTCTTAAAAAAAAAACTAGTTAGATATAAAATTCCGTACCTATCAATTAATTTATTAGGTAGTGGGTACCATTCCCTCACCCTAAATTTGTAGCTACAAACAAAAAAATATATATTAGGTAGTGCTAAGAAATGTTCAAGCATTCTAACACATCCTTAAATTTGTTGATTATCATTAATATGGATCTCATTTACTTTTGTAACTAAAAATAAATAAATTCACATATTTTACTGACCATGCTCAAGGCATATATTAGTGGAGCCAAATATTAAAAAATGAGTCCAAATGACAAAAATGATCACATATGACATATTGTAATAGACAATTCCCTTTTAAATATATAAAGTAATAGATGTAGGGATGTTGTATGCTTAATATAAGTGTCAATGTATATCAAATACCATATTTTAAATTAAAATAGATATATCGTGTCAATGTAAGAAAGGTATTAGTTGGGTGTGATATTTTAAAATAAATTGTTGATTTTTTAATATTACTAAAGAATGCCAAAAAAAAAGGAAGTATTATCAATCAATTGATTATAATTTAAAGGTTCAACAATGTCAATAATTTAATAATTTCAATTTATATATATATATATATATATATATATATATATATATATATTAATACCTTAACTATCAGTCAAAAAAAAAATCTATCTGCATGCTGTTACATTTTTTTAGTACAGTTGTTGTTACGTTCAGTAATTTAATTAATATGCAATGAACAGTTTTATATAAATGTAACAAAAATAAAAAATGCAGATTGTACTGAATATAAAAAACAGACGGATTGATGAGTCAAAGGAACATTAAAAGTTTACATTTTAATATATATGTTTTAGAGATCGTGAGCTATCTAAGTTCAACTCATTTAAATTACTGATTAGAATAATTCTTATTCGATATTAGCGAAAGTAAGAAAGTCTCATATTCTACTCGTAACATTTATATCACGTCAACATGTTTAGTTTGAACGGGACATGCATTTGACTGATTGATTCTTTCTTTGACTACAAAACCAAACGATGAGAAAAACAAACCATCTCATCATTCTCTCTATAAAAAATGATAAAACTGTTTTCGAATAAATAAATAAATAAAAACTGATAATGGTAAGACTAAAACTAATAACTAATAATTTAATCAGAGTCCACAGTGATGAGTTATGAGAGTGATCCAAAAACCCTAAAAGCAAGATGATGATGTTGACATTGAAGTAGAAGAAGGTGCCTCAAATTTGTAGTACTTGTCCACAGCAATAGATACATCCCAAGTGCAACTGAGCCCTTTTGGAATGGTCACAAGGTCTCTAGCACCAAACTCTACACACTCTGAGGACCCTTTTGGGTACACTTTCACCTTCCCTTTCAACAAATAGCATGTCTCTTCTGCATCAAACCTTAACTGGTACTTTCCTGGAGCACAACCCCATCTTTTTTCACAAATTTATACCCCCCACCCCCAATAAAATGAAAACAAAGATTAAAAGAAAGAAAAAAATGAGAAATATTATATATGCATGATATCAATACATATGAAGGAAAGAGATATATTGTCTCATTTGTTTGTAACACGTCTTGTCTCCACTGATAACATCTTGCCACATATTCTACTTTTCTAATGTTACATAAAATTTTAATTGATGTAACAAGTTGATATTGGTTGGAGACAATGTTTGATACATGAAAATGAGACAGGACATAAAAAAAAAAAAAAGGAGATATATAGAAGAAAAGTTAAGAAAGAAAGGCATATATATACATACTTGGGCCAACACTTGATGTTCAATTCTGCTAGGCGTGACTCCGGAGGATTGCTTTCAATGATGATTCGAAGATTTGAATTGGAATCTGCAGCCATGGAAGCAATCAAGGAGGAGTTGGAAGTAGAGAATGTAATGGACAGAGAGAGCACTTTGAGAAAAATTCTGCTAGCTAGTGTGACTGGTTACAAGAGTGTGGGATAATTACCTTACTATATATATATATAATGCAAATATATTGTTTTTCAACAAAATTATTCAATGCACCTTTGCCATGTGGGGATATGTCATGGGAGGAATATATAAAATTAATTAGATTCTCTCCTTTTCTAATAGGAACAAATTAAGAGCATGGTGATTTGTTATGTGGGGGAAAAATTATCATAGAGATAGAGGGTTTCACTATTACTTGTACAAAGACCTATCCCTTTTTTTTTTATTAAAATAGTATACGTTTTTCAATCCAAATTCTCAAGGTATCATGTTGTGTTGTCAGAGAAACAATGGTTTTGCATATATGAAAATTAACATATGGTAAAATGTCAAAGACGTTAACTTTAAGTCGTGATTTATTTGTGAGTTTAAAAAGTATTAAAATATCTACTAAACTTTATTAAATATGAAAAAAGAAAAGAAAAAAACTAACTGCAGTCCAATAAGGTTGGTTTGACTAAGATTCCGTTACCACGAAGGGAAAGGAAAGGAATAAGATAGAAAAAAGAAAAAAAGAGAGAAAGAGAGGAATAAACGAATATATATCCCGTGTTCTTAATTATTATTTTTTTTTGATGAATAGGTTTTTTTTTTGATGAATAAAACATCAA
Organism: Sophora flavescens; assembly: GCA_030762895.1. Lineage (NCBI taxonomy): Eukaryota > Viridiplantae > Streptophyta > Magnoliopsida > Fabales > Fabaceae > Sophora > Sophora flavescens. Next base: position 49,879,113 of record CM061069.1, read on the forward strand.
TGTTCTTAATTAATATAATCCAATGGAAAAGATGGGGGACTTTCTTTCCTTTGTTTGGTTTGATGAAGGAAAAAATAGAAATATATATACATAAGTATCAAATTGATTGACCGTTAGGGTGAGTACCAAACCAAAAACAAAAATTAATTGATCCTTTGATATATTTTTGTTCTTTTCTTAGCTTTAGTATGATAGGGTAAAGTGGGAAAGTAAAATTTTATCCGAATACTCTCTCAGTCCCAATCTCTTATTTTCTTTCATAAAATAGATGTCAAGGGAGCATGATGGATAAATTGCAAAAAATGAACCTTCTCAACCTTTGGATCATATATGCTTTAGCATATTGATATGTTTTGCTTAAAAAAAAACTCGGATAGATCAAATTTTAAGTAAGCTTAAGTAAAGCAGACGAGCAACTTTTGTAATGTTAATGGTTCAAATCCATGAGGATACGTTTGTAACAAGGATAACTTCAATACATTAGTTAGAACTAGCCTTACATTTAAAAAGTTAGAGAAAATTAAACCTTGTAAAAACCAAAAACGCGGGAATAAGAAAAAGAAATCTTTGTATTCAAACCAACATTGTCATCATCGTATAAACATATCACATGCATATCAGTCGTTCCAAGGGGATTAAGAAGGAGGATTTTAATTATATACTTGATAAAATGAATAGTAGACTAGCTAGTTGGAAGGGTAATTTACTGAATAAGGCTGGTAGAGTGACACTGGCCAAATCAGTTATGTCTGCTATCCCAATATACTCTATGCAAAATATGTGTCTGCGTTAGGAATTTGTGATAAAATTGATTCTTGTGTTAGGAAATTTGTTTGGGGAGGCAATTATTGTCATTGGGTAAATTGGACAAAAATGACTAAATCTAAGAGGAAAGGTGGTCTAGCAATTCATACCTCTCAGGCACCCATATTGTTAATGCAGTTCATCATCATGGGGTGTCTTACATTTGGAGGTATATTCTCAAGGCTGTGGATGTTTGAAAGGACGGCTTCAGAGTTAAAATTGGCTTCTATTTGGTATGACAGGTGGATTGAGGAAGATTATATTGCAAATATGGTTCCTTATGTCAATATCCAGGATATTTATTTTAATGGAGATTGGCACTGGAATTAACACTATGAGAGAGAAAGTTAGAGAGAGAAGGTGGGAGAGAGGGCGTGAGGAAGACTATGGAAGGAAAGCTGCTAGAAATATTGGAAAAGAGGGTTGGAGAGTTAATCCTCTTACAGGATTTAGGTTACCTTACCCGAGTACTTGAGAGATTCAACCTCTTTCTTGTTTACAAATTTTTCTGATAACTGTGGAAGGGAGGATATGTGGAAGTTTTTTAGCAGATGGGTAAATGTTGGGGAGGTTTTCATTCCACCTAAACGTGACAAATATGGTAACATATTTGGATTTGTGAGGTTCAGTAAGGATTTAACATACTGTGAAAAGCATGTTAGCGGATGTTGTGGAAAAAGGGGAAAGGCGGTCAATGTAATTGGAGGCAGTTTGCTGGGTTGGACTTGAAGGCAAGTAGGTGTGGGGCAGGGCGCTCAAAAAAGAAGGGAGTAGAGGCCTCTTCCGTCACTGCTCAGGAGGAGGGGTCTTCTGAGGCTCTTGGTACTGTGAAGGATAAAGGGACAGGAAAATGCAGAGATGATGCAATTTCTTGTGGTGACGCAGCAGGGAAAGCTCGGTTTGGTGAGATCGAAGGTAGCTCTCGTGAAGCCCCTGGTCGGGATCATGTCAGTAGAGCTGTAGAACGGAGGAAATACGTGCTGCAAATGGTGGAGGTTCTAATGTCTCGATCTTCGGATACGCTGTATTAACGATAAAAATATATTTATTTATATTTTTATCTGAGACCTAGAAAATGATTTTGAAGAAAAAAAAATCATATCTAGAACCTACTCTATGCTAGGAAGCTCTGGTTAACATTTGGGTTTAAAACTCATATGGAAATCGCTGTGTTTTTACTGACAGTATAATTTTATATCGGCAGAAAACGCTAATTTAACCCAAAAATTGAAAATTGTAGATTTTTTATATTTTGTCCGTGAGGAATTCTACTTTCCAAATTTCTGATCAGAAATAAAATATTATGTGTATTCGAACGAATTTTGGTGAAAGTTCGAACAGAAAACAATCGGTGTTTTCACTAACAGTAAGATTTTAATGACCAGAAAACCTAATTTTGACTCATGAATGAAATGGTTTCTATTTAAATCATATTTCCAACGAGTTTGGTTATTTTGAAAATTTTCAAACAAAAACAAAATATTATGCTTTTATTCGGGCGTAAAACCCTAATCGGGAAACCGACGGAATCGGCAACGGAATGGGACACCAGAGGAGCTGAGTTATGAGATGACTCATCAAGAAATTATGAGGCAATTAATGTTAGGGATTATGAGTTTTTAGGTGAAATGACCAAAATACCCCTAAGCTTAACCTAACCGACGTCAAGTTAAATTTTAACCATGGTTAAGGAACCAAGGTTAGTTTGTGTGGACAAGGAGCAGCCACACCATTCATTTAATATGAGCCACATGTTTATTAACCATAGTTAGCAAAGTAACCCTAGTTAAGTTAATTATTAACCATAGTTAACTATTATATTATTTAATATTCACAAAACTCATTAATCTAAAACCTAAGAACCAAACAAGGCCTAAGATTTCCCCTATAAAAGCCCCCAAGGCCGCCCCATTTTTCTCTCTTCATCTCTTGCATTTTCTTTTTCATTTTCTTCACAAACTCCATTTTCTTCTTCAAAAGCTCCAAGTGCTTCCATTAACAAGCTTGCCAAGATCATCGTCTTTTCTTCTTCCATCATCCTAATTTGAGGCAACAGGATCATCTCTTCCATTCTTAAGATCTAAATCTTCCTATTTCATGATTTCATATTCTTAGATCTAGAACTTTGAATAATTCTAGAAAATGGTAGAAAAATCATAAAAATGTGAAACCAATTTCTATGATCTAGTTATGATCTTTACTTTCATTATCCAAGAGCATTTAATCAAAAACATTTTCCTTCCCTAAAAACTATTGTTGACCGAAACCCTAAGGGAAATGGATGAAATTATTTTTGTTTGATTTGAGAAACCTATTGTTTGATTAATGCTCTCTAATGTCTTAGTAGCTTAAATCCAAAAGTTTGAATCAAAAAGAAATTCCTAGCCCAAATTCTTATACATGGCCGAAACTTAGTTAAAAATGAGGTTGGAATATTTTGTTCATATTTTCAAATTATGACAATTTATCTAAGCTACCTATGACCTAAGTAATTAGTATCCAAAAGCTTGAGTTGAGAAAATAACCCTAACCCTCATTTGATTTACTTGACCGAATCTAACCAAGAATAGTTAAGGGTGGGTTTGTTGATTAATTTGTTGATTATGTTGTTTGGTTTAAGGTGAAACTGTTAAGCTGTGGTGTGATAACGAGGAACGTCGGATTCGGGATTCTAGTGATAACTTAAGTGGGGGAAAGAATCATTCTATCGTCGGAATCGATAAGTAGTATATTCTATAATAATGGTGTAGGGCGACCTAAACCCTACTAGTAGTCGAGTAATCAAAAAGACCAAAATCGCATTGAAAACCTTTTCTGTAAAACCAATGGTGATTCGGGGATTGTATGTTTATCGACATTAGGTTGATTTTAAGTATTTGATGATGTCTGACTTTTTATTATTGAATTTATCGTGATATGCTGGTTGAGGTATTCCATTGCATGTGACGTATTATTTTTGGTGTTTGAATATTTCCAGATATTGTGTTATGCATGATCTGCCTGGTTTTTAAATATGGTGCTTAGTTGATTCTTAAGCGAAGATATGTATAGTTCGGGTGTCGTTGGTTTGGGTGTGAGGACAATGGTGACTCAGAGGTGCCTAACCTAGATGATTTATTTTAAATAGGAGGTGTGACATAGAACGTGTGTTGAGGCTTTGATGGAAGGTTAAGGCACTCAGATGTTGTTAATGTGGGTCGGTGAGATTCATGTGTTTGCATTGTTGTTCACAACTGTGTATTTGGAATACACGAGGTCAGGAGTTCTCGCTAGACTGTTCCACCTTAGATATAGGATGTGCAGCTATAGTGTCATTGAATTTCATGAGCACCCTCGGGAGTGGACAGGGTGTGCACCGGGATAATTGTGCAGATATAGTGTCATTGCTTTGCGTGAGCATTCTCACCATGGAAGATAATGTGAACTGAGAATTCGGAACCTGTCGCTTGAACAACTGACTGACATTCCCAACGAGGAATGTGTGAAGGAATTTGTAGTGGCCACGTTAGCATAAAATGTTAGATTGTATGAGTTGAGGGTAGAGGATGATATATATTGAATTATGGATGATTGTTGATTTAGAGTAATGTTTGTCTGTGACTTTTGTTGTATTATATACTATGACTTTGTTCAGCTTTTTGATGATAGAATTACTTTTTATCCCCTATATTTCTGTATTTTGTGTGTCTACTTAATTACGTTAGAAGACCCGATGGAAGAATATGTTGCTGAGGAGCTGGACAGAACTCTGTATGAAACGGAGGTTGCCGAGGAGTTGGATGGAACTCCTTACGAACCAGAGGCGGGAGGTCGAGCTGTGACCCATGGTGATTAGAGTATAGATAGTATGGCCAGTGTGTCTAAGAAGTATTTTTATATGTTTCCGTCAAGTATGACTTTTATTTAAGTGTATGCCTGTGAGGGATCCTACTGGGATGATACCCTCAACAGTGATTTGTATTATGTGTAAAAACATATGTGTGTATTCGCATTATAAATATGGTGTGTTGTTTTTAATTTTCCAAAGTTATATGCCTATGAACTTACGTTTTTAAATTTTACGAATTTTCGCGTTAAGCGCGCGACTAAGTAATTAAATAATGAGGTTTTAATCTAATAACACAACGGGGAACAACGGGGTGTCTCAGATGTACCAGAGACATCAGGTGCATCGACCTCAGATCCTTTTTCTCGGAACAGTAGTAGAATTTTGTTGCAATGTAATTCTTTAAACACTACAACGAAAATATGGGAACTTGGGAAAGAAGTTGGGGTAACCTTTGAGGGGGAAGAAGATGTGATCATTCATAAATTTGTGGAGATGGAAAACAGAGGTAGAGCAGGTTTTTCATCAGGTGGGAAGAGACCTGGTTCTTAATGCAGGTTTGCTCAATTAATATTAGGGCATTGAGAGCGGTGGTAAAGAAAAAGAAAATATGCCCCCTTGTTACAAAACATAGGTTGGAGTTTCTAGCAATTCAAGAAACTAAGCAGGAAGTTATAGATGCAGATGTGTTAGTTATTATGGGGTCACTTAGAATGCAACTGGAGCTTTTTGGCTGCGAGAGGTAATTCGGGAGGACTGTTAAGTATTTGGGATTCAAGAGCCTTGTCTTGCATCTTCTCCTTTGCGGGGGAAGGGTATTCCGGGGTGTGCTTTGAACTTGGTGTTGACAGAGTTTCGTGTTATATTGTTAATGTCTATTCTTCGTGCAACTTAGTAGGGAAAATAAAATTATGGGATGACCTGAGAAGAGTAAAAAATAGTATGGGGAATGGTATGTGGTGCTTGGTACGGGACTTTAATGGGTTTTGTAACAGCCGTGAGAGGAAAGGAGTGGGAAATACAATCGGTTCTCAGGAGGTTTCGGAATTTAGAAGGTTTGTGGAGGATATGGATTTGAGTGACCCGCCTCTTTTGGGTAGAAGATTCACGTGGCATAAACCAGATGGTTAGGCAATGAGTTGTTTGGACCGCTTCCTTACATCTCAAGAATGGCAACAATTTTGGGAGGTTGAGGGTCAATGGGCTTTGAATCGTGACGTTTCGGATCATTACCCGATCATATTGAAGCAAGGTAAACAAGAATGGGGTTCGAAACCATTTCGTTTTAATAACTGTTGGTTGGCTCATCCGGGGCTCAAAGAGTTGGTAGAGTCATGTTGGTCGGGTGCAAATATTCAGGGATGGAAAGCTTTCGTTCTAAAGGAGAAATTAAAGCTTCTTAAGGTTGAGTTGAAGAAATGGAATTCTGAGGTGTTTGGCAACATTGATCAGAAAATTAAAGTGGTAGAGAAAGAAATATGTGATTTAGATTTGATGGCGAAGTCGATTGGCTTATCGGAGGTAGGAGTGGCGTTGCGAAGGGATAAATTTGCTGAACTGAGAAAGGGTCTTAATGGTAGACATAGTTTATTACAGTAGAAGTCACGGGTTAGATGGTTAAAGGATGGAGATGCCAATACTGCCTTTTTTCATGCTACCCTATCGAATAGAAGGAGGTACAATCGGTTGTTGGCAATCCAGGTGGAGGAGCTTTGGGTTGAGGATGTGGAGAAAATCAAGATTGACGTTACTAGGTTTTTTTCTATTATTTATCATGAGGATGGTGGTCCGAGACCATATCTTGATGGTGTTACCTTTTCGGTGCTGCCTGTGGAAGTAATGCAATCAATATCCATTAACTTTTCTTTGGATGAATTGGAGAAGACTTTAGATAGCTTTGATGGTGATAAGAGCCCGGGTCCAGACGGTTTTAACTTCAACTTCATAAAGAGGTTTTGGGAGATGCTTAGGGATGATGTGTTGGGAATGGCGACCAAGTTCTATGATCATGCGAGACTTCCAAAAGGTTTACTATCTTATTTTGTGGCCTTGATTCCTAAGATTTGCAACCCACAGAATCTTGGGAATTTTAGACCTATCTCACTGCTTGGTTGTCTATATAAGATAGTATCCAAATTGTTGGCCTCCAGGTTGAGGGTTGTGATGAATCCTATTATTTCATTAAACCAATCAGCTTTTTTACCGAAAAGAAACATTTTTGATTGGGTGGTCATAATTCAATAGGTGGTGGACTGTGCAAGAAAGACTGGGAAACAATGCTTCATCTTCAAGGTCGATTTCGAGAAAGCGTACGACTCTGTGAATTGGAACTTCTTGGATTATATGATGGGAAGGTTAGGCTTCAATGTCAAATGGAGAGCATGGATTAAAGGTTGCATCTTTTCAGGTAGCTGCTCAGTTCTGGTGAATGGAGCCCTCAGAAGAGTTTTAGATTCAGAGGGGTTTGAAACAGGGTGATCCGTTAGCACTTTTCTTGATTTTATGGTCACTAAAGGATTGTCAGGTTTGATGAGGAAGGCGGTATCACTAGGGACATACAAAGGTTTTCAGGTGGGCAGTGGAGGATCCGAGGTGTCCATTCTTCAGTATGCAGATGACACGATCTTTGTGGGGGAGGCAAGTTGGGAAAATTTGTGGGTCATCAAATCAGTGTTGAGGTGTTTTGAGGTAGCTTTAGGCTTAAGAGGGGTAGAGTGCCTTTTAAGTATTTAGATCTTCCAGTTGGAGCTAATCCGAAGAGCATAACTATATGGTAGCCATTGATAGACACGGTAGAGAGGAGATTGGCCTCTTGGAAGGGTAAACACCTTTCTCTAGGGGGGGTGATCATTTTAATCAACTCGGTGCTTAATAATTTACCTATTTATTATATGTCTTTTCTTAGAATGCCAAAAAAGGTGGTGAAAAAAAAATTGTTAGAATTCAAAAGGATTTCTTGTGGGGCGGGTGTACGAAGAGGAAAAAAAATACCTTGGGTGAGATGAGAGGTAGTGTGTAGACCAAAAGAGGTAGGAGGGTTGGGGGTAAAAAATTTAGAGTGGTTTTACCTTGCTTTACTAGCAAAGTGGAGATGGCGGTTGTTGAAAGAGGAAGTGGGTGTTTGGAGAGAGGTGGTCTTGTCGAGATATGGTAGGAGTGATGGATAGGTGTCTTTCTCCCTCTCGAAGAGGAATTTGGGGAGAGTTGCATCCGCTTGGTGGAAGGGGATTTGTAGTTTAGGTAGGTTCGATTCGTTGGAAGATTGGTTTCTTAATGGGGTGAGACGTAAGTTGGGTAGAGGGAATAAAACCAAATTTTGGGAGGAGTTGTGGGTGGGTAATAGTAGTTTGATGGAGGTGATCCCTAGGCTCTTTAGAATTTCGGAGGACAGAGGAAAGTTCATTCATCAAATGGGTGAGTGGCAGGGGTCCAATTGGGTTTAGAAGTTAAACCGGAGGAGGAGGTTCTTTGGTTGGGAGAATGCGGGTTTGGAATAGCTTCTTAATCTCTTTCAAACAGTTCCACTTTCCTCTTCGACTGATGATGATTGGATTTGGATTGGGGATGCTTCAAAGTCTTATTCCTCTCTTTCTGCATACAAGTTCCTGTTATCCAAAAGTAGCAGTGCAGTGTATTTGGGTGGGGAGTCTAATCTTTTCAAACATTTTTGGATGAATAAGGCTCCTAAGAAGTTGTTAGCCTTCTCTTGGCAAGTGCTCCTCAATAGGGTTCCTACAAAATCAAATTTGGTGTCTAGAAATGTGTCTCTGGGAGATCAATCTATTCATTGTGTATTCTGTTCTGAGTTTCCTGAGAGTGCAGATCACCTTTTTTTTTGTCTTGTAGAACTTCATCACAAGTGTGGACAAAGGTATTTGGCTGGCTAGGACAATAGGTTGTATTACTTTCCAATATTGAAAATATGTATATTCAGTTTGGTGGCTTATTTAGGGGAAGAAGAAGCAGGCAGCATGGTTACTTAATTTGGCACATGGTAATTTGGTCATTTTGGCTACAAAGAAACAACATAGTATTCAACAACTCAGTTCTTTCTTTTCCAAGGATTATGGACTCTATCAAATGCAGGTCCTGGGAATTTTTTTCATCATCTTGTGGTGTGTTTTATTATTTTTCGGATTGGAGCGTGAATCCTATAGAATGTTTGAAAGTGAAGAATTGAGGAATAGGCTTAGGTTGCTGCAAGGTTGGCTGATTTTGGTGTGGCACTGGTTTTGCTGCATAATTTAGGTTCTGTTAGAATGAGTCAATATTTCTGAAAATCTAAAATATTTTTTATGGCTCATCTTTCATGATAGTGTTCCACAAACCAGCTTAGATTGCAACATCACATGACCGATGATCCATCGTGCCTTAGGTGTGGTAATGCTAATGAGACTATTCTTCACATGCTTCGAGATTGTACTGCTGCCAAACAGATTTGGAGTCTCCTTCATTTTGTCCATTATCCACATTTTTTCTCTTTGAATCTCAGTGATTGGTTAAACAAGTATATGGGTGGTGCGCATATGGTTCTTTTTGTCGCTACTTGCTGGTGCATCTGGAAAAGCAAGGAATGCTAGTATTTTCAAAGACATGTCTTGGACTATTTGGCACACTATGAATCAGATTAGATCCTTAAGAGAGATTATAGATAAAGCCTTTTTGTCTTCCGCTGGGAATAAGCAAGCGAGGTTGGTCTTTTGGTGTCCTCCTTCAAACAATTTTGTCAAGCTTAATGTGGATGGCAGCTCCTTAGGGAACCCAGGGAGATCAGGATTTGGAGGTCTTATCCGTAGTACTCATGGTGAATAACTTTTGGGTTTCTCTAGTTTTTGTGGGCATGATACAAACGGTGCGTTTGGGTAAACAACTTAATTAAGAGCTTATCACATAAGATCTTATCGTATGAGAGCTTATGTCATAAGCGCTTAAAGAAAGAAAAAGAAAGAAATGAGTATGAGAGGATTCGAATAGTGAAAAACACGGAGATAGTATTTAGTGTATAAACTCTTATGATAATTCCATAAGCTTCTCCCAGTGACTTATGAAAATAAGTCAAAAACTCCTTATGGGATGACATAAGTTATTTTTATAAGCTCTGTCAAAAATACTGCATAAGAGCTTATGTCATCAGATAAGTCAAAAGAAACTTAAATAAACTTTTCCAAACGCCACCAAAGTTGAAGGCGGAGCTAATGGTAATTTATAAAGGGCTGCACTTGGCTTGGGAGGCTGGTTACATATTTCTTATTTGCGAGTCATATTCTTTGATGGCGTTGGATTTTATTTCTAAAGGTGTTTCCAAGTTTCATCCATATGTTACCATTATTAATCACATTCGTGGTTTCTTAGCTAAGGATTGGTCTTGTCGGGACTGTGATCGCGGCGCAACGACGAACAAAAATAAAAATTGTTTTTCTTTTAGAGAATAAACATGGAGTCGTCACCAAATTTATTTAATTTCGGGAAAGTTAGAAACCCTTTAAAAAAACTTTGGGTTCGGGAGTCGATTACGTCTAGGGAAGGCATGGAGACTTAACCCCACGGCACCCTTGAACATCCATAAAAATGGTTACCCAAAATTAGTTGTGTCAATCATTAGTAACTTTGAAAATATTTATTTTATCCTGAGAATCATTTAAAGGAAAATTTATTCTAAATTTTAAGATATTTTGTATTGTTTATCGGTTTTGTATTTTGTGAATTTTTTTGATTAAACCTAAATGATATTGAACATGGCACATAAGTTCATAGGGCAACCTCAAAATCTAAAGGATTGAGCTTGACACTTGTCATAGAGCAACCCAAAAATAACATTGATTTAATTAAGTATTTAGAGAAATGCCACATAGGAATTAGGAAGAGAAATATTATTTCATGATCTCATTTTTTGTTTTATTCTACCTTTTTGATTAAATGTTGAAAAGTCCTAAATAGGTTGAACATGGCACACAAGTCCACAGGGCAACCTTTATTCTAAGGGATTGAATATGGCAACCAAGTCTATAGGCCATCCCTAAATAAAACAAGTTCAATTATTTATTTATCAAAAGGTAATTTTCATTGTTTTGTAAAAAGGGAACAAACCGGTTGAAGGGGATTTAAGCGATCATCTTTTATTTTTATGTGAAAAAATAGTTTTGCCTTATGAAATTAGAACAAAAATGAAACATTTGAAGTGTTTATTAACAGTATAACCATATGAAGATTACTAGTGTATCATGAATTTCCGAATATGACGGCAAACAATGAAATAGGAACTCTACGATACACCATTTCTGAAACAGACATACGAACTCATATAACAAACATCATACTAACTCATTCAGTTTCAATATCCATGGATTTTCTTTTCGTCATAAACAGAGACACAAAAATAAGAATGTCAAGAGAAACTCATGAACAACATCAACAAAGAGAACAATGATTACCAAATGAGAGCAGAATAACAATGATTTTGCTTTCTCCCAGTAGTGAAATTTTAAGATCAAAACCTTCACATTTCAGTTTCACTGACTCTTTTAACTCTCTCTTCTTTTGAAAATTTGGAACCACTCTAATGACAGAGAAGAGAGGAAAAAAAAATCAAATCCCTAACCCGAAAATCCCCTCTTTCCGTTTAAAAAAACGAAGATCCCCTCCATTTCTACCTCAAACCCGACCTATTTTTCTTCACAAAGAAAACATCAGATAAAAAAAATCTCTCTCCCTCTGTCTTCGTATCCTTCCTCTGTATCTCCCCTAATTTTTCGTTCTCCCCCCCCCCCCCCCTATAGATGGAGGAGAGGGCTTCATGCTTCTCCTTACCCAGTGGCTTCAAGGTTGGTCCCACTAAATCCGGAGCTTGGGAGATTTTGAGCAGAGATCACGTGTGTCCAGATGGAGGTGGCGCGAGCAGAGGAAAGGAGGCAATTTGGTGTGAAGGTTGCGTGTTTGAAGAGAGAAGGAAGTATGGTGCGGTTAAGACAATGGAGGAGATGAGGGATAAGAAGGACCAATAGGTAGAGGAGGTGCGGGGACGGTTGGACAGTGGGAGGAGGAAGAGAGGTTTTGTCTGATATGCAAAATGGGGTTTTTTATGGTTAGGAGAAGTAACTCAATCTCCTTTCTTCTCTTTTTGATGATTGTTCTTTTCTCATTCTTTTCTTCCTCTTTTCTTCATTATTTTCTTTTTCTTCTTTCTTTCTTCATTATTATTTTTTTAGCTTCCAGTTTGAAAATATAAATTGCAGTGGACGGAACCTCCTCGTCCAACAGAAAATTAGATATGCAACGGGCGGAACCTCCTTGTCCAATATAAAATTAAATATGCAATGGATGGAACGTCCTCGTCCAATAGAAAATTAGATACGCAGCGGACGGAACCTCCTCGTCCCACAGAAAATTAGATATGAACTTCCTCATCCAACAGAAAATTAGATATGCGATGGACGGAACCTCCTCGTCCAACAGAAAATAAGATATACAATGGACTGGACCTCCTCGTCCGATAGAAAATTAGATACCCAACGGACGAAACCTCCTCGTCCGACAGAAAATTAGATATGCAATGGACGAAACCTACTCGTCCAACAGAAAATTAGATATGCAATGGGCGGGACCTCCTCATTTCTTCATTATCTTCTTTTTCTTCCCTCTTTATTCATTATTTTTTTTTTTAGTCTCCCTGAAATATAATAACATAATACTAAAATTAGAATAAAAAAAATGAAGACGGACAAAAATGGGTGTTCACAGTTGCCCCTCTTTACTTGTTGAATACTAGAAGACATGATTAGTCGTGACTTTTCATGTATTGTAGTAATGAACAAGTAAAGAAAATGATCACATATTTTGTCCGACAAAACGTGGGGAGCTCTAAAGAAAACCTCACAGTTTGAAATGAAAATTGCAGTGGACGAAACCTCCTCGTCCAACAGAAAATTAAATATGCAACGGACGGAACCTCCTCGTCCAACAGGAAATTGAATATGCAATGGACAGAACCTCTTCGTCCAACATAAAATTAGATACGCAACGGACGGAACCTCCTCGTCCAACAGGAAATTAAATATACAAGGGACGGAACCTCCTCGTTCAATAGAAAATTAGATATGCAACGGACGGAACCTTCTCGTCCAACAGAAAATTAAATATGCAAGGGACGGAACCTCCTCGTCCAACAGGAAATTAAATATGCAACGGACGGAACCTTCTCATCCAACAGAAAATTAAATATGCAGCGAGCCTCAGAACTCGAAAAGTGCGATGGACCTCTGGTCACGCAAAATAAAATGCTGCGAGCCTCCAAGCTCGAAAATAAACTTGCAGTGAGCCTCAGAGCTCGAAAATTAAATTGCAGTGAGCCTTAGAGATCAACAAAATTCAATCAGTCATCTGAAACTAATGAGAATCCCTTCCTTTTGAAGACAGTGGATCCAAATGCTCCATGGAAAAACTTCCACCAACCAAACCCTTGTAGGGGTGGAAGTAGGCCAGGCCAGGCTTTAGCTAAATAGGCCTGGCCTGTTTCAAAAATATCAAGCCTAAGCCTGACCTATTATCTGACATAGGCTTTTTTTAAGGCCTGGCCTGGCCTTTTTAAAAGCCTGGTCTGGCCTGAGAGCCTCTTTAAAGGCCTATTTCTTATGAAGGCCTTAATAAGGCCACAAGCCTGGTGCTAAATAGGCTGAAGCAAATAGGGCAATGATTAAATAGGCCTCAGGCCATAAAATACAAAATTCAACCACTAGATATTCAAGGTCTATGACAAAAACACAAAATTGTAGCAAATAGACCTCAGGCCATAAAATACAAAATACTACCATAACAAATAGGCCTCAGGCCATAAAATCAAAATACAACCATAGTCAAATAGGCCTCGGGCCTTAAAATACAAATAACAAATGCAACAAGTAGCAAACACATCAAATCTTCAAGGTAATCTCTTCACGTCTTTCATTCACCTTCAAAATAATAAAACAATTCATGTCATTAGACTAAAATAATTATGTTAACAAATATAAGAAATAACACATGTCACAATGCAAAAATTCTAACCTTTAACTTTCTGTTCAAATTAAACTTATGACGAAGCCAATCCCCACCACAAATGAGTGCCTCAATAGATTCCTCATTTAATTTAGAGCGATATTCATCAATAACTCTACCCCCAGCGCTAAATGTAGACTCTGAAGCCACGGTTGAGATTGGAATTGCTAGTATATCAGCAGCCATCTTTGACAAAATCTTGTATTTTTAGGTCACATTACTCCTCCACCACTCCAAGGCACTAAAAGGGTTATTACCATCAGGAATATAAACGCCTTCATCAAAGTAAGCTTGTAATTCTGATTTCATTGGAGGAACTGCTTCCTTCTCACGCACAATGCTCATAATTTGGTCAAATCCAGTTATGACTGAAGATTTAGGCTCAGTGGAAGATGTTGGATTGTTGCCACCATTATTTCCTTCTGTTGAGGATGACTCTTCCAGACTTAGACACACATACTCATCATATAACTCTTCCAATGAACTTCGTACCTTCTTTATATTCTCTTTTGCTACTTCGTCAGGCTTATATATCAAGGGAAAACATATGTCAACAATGTGAAATTTGCACCTGGGATCCAAAACACTAGCAATCGCCATAAGCAAATTACATTCCCCCCAATACTTGTCAAACTTTATTTTCATTGGAGATGCCAATTCTCTCATGAAGAGATCTCGATCCTCAGTCGCATTGTCAATCACTTGTTTCACCCTCCAAACTTCAGCAAGATACAAATTAGCAGTAGGATACTCACTACCTGAGATCACATGAGTAGCTAGATCAAACACCTCAAGAAGTTTACAAACTTTCTCAACTTTGTCCCAATTTTCAAGTGAAGGTGCATAATCATAGTGCGGCTCTCTTTCCTTATAAGAAGCAAAAACAATCTTAATTTTAAAGCAGTTGATAACATATGAAATGTTGAATTCCATCTTGTTGGACAATCAATGATAAGCTTCCTATCTTTCAACCATTTCTGCTCAACAACATCACAAAAAGACTTTAGCCTTGCATCATTATAGTTAATATACTTCACACTTTCACGAATGTTGAAAATGATATCCTTGATCTTACTAAGTCCATCTTGCACTAGCAAATTTAGTATGTGTGCACAACATCTAACATGAAACAAGGCACCACCAAGGAATAACTTATTACTAAGAGACAAGTTCTCCTTAAGATTTCTCAAGCATGAATCGTTATAAGCAGCATTATCAACAGATACCGAAAAAACTTTATTTTCAATTCCCCAAGCTTTTAAACATTTAAAAATTGCATCAGCTACATCAATTCCACGTCTTGGAGCAGGCACTTTCACAAAACTCAACACTCTCTTTTGAAGTTTCCACACTGCGTCAATGAAATGGCCAGTGATAACCATATATTCTGCTACTTGATGACTTGATTTCCACATATCTGTTGTTAAACTAATCTTACTCACACTTTTCAACAACGACTTCAAATTTTTCTTCTCCGCCTCATATATTGATAAACAATCATTTCTAGCAGTTTTACGACTAACTTTTTGAAAATCCGGGTTTGCATATTGGAAAGCCCACATCCAAACCTCATCCTCAATAATACTAAAAGGATGTTCATGAACCATAATTGCAGTGGCAATTATTTCTCTCATCTTCTCATTAGAGTATCTAACACTAGAACTCACAAATGGATTACCTGGATTAGAAGGCTGAAATGGAATGACTGTTTGCTTCTTTTCTTGAGCCATTTGTAACCTCCTTTGCAAGCAATTCTCGGAGTGTCTCTTAAGATGGCTAGTGCTAGACCCTTTCCCACCAGTAGCGAATTTATCTTTACAAAATTTGCAAACAGCTTTCCTTGCACCTCCAGCAATTTCCACCTCATCAAAATCTTTCCATACAACTGACGTTTTCTGCCTCTTCCTCTTAATGACAACCTCTTCAGCTACTTGATCTTTGTCTTTTTCATATCCTTGTGTGTTATCTTCTGGTTGACTTGAATTTGTTGGTGCACGTTCACTCACCTCATTAGTACAAGTAGGAGTAGATGAAATTGTTTCATTGTTGCCCCCAAATGGAGAAGACATTTTGTGGACCTGTAAAACAGAATGCAGACATCAGATTGTACCATTGGCCTAAAAAATAATAATGCATACCATCGGCAAAAGGCAACATCCAGCAGATTACTAAAAAGGATAAGGTATACCATCATATCTTGCCCCCACAAGATATGCATGAAAGAGAAATGAAAGACCAAGTTATTTCCAAATGCAGATGCAACACAAACCCGCATGCCAAAGTTTACATAAAATCAGAGGCAGCCATTACAGAGAGAAAAAATGCAAGATTTTGCCATCTTGCAAAATTGATCAATCAATAATTATGCATTCCATAGTTCCATTGCTTCACACTCAACTCAACACGCCCAATAAGTCCATAAGGAGCCAAATTGAAGTAGTCAGCAAAGTGAGGTTTCCTTTTCAAAGTTAGGGACTTGAGCCTAGGAAACCTCTCTATCACTCTCTCAGGACTGATGGAATAACAATTTCCTATGAACACTATTTTCCTGCTAAATCTCTCTAACTTGTACCAGTTTTTGCACACTAGAGACGAGGCGTTTCTATCCTTGAGTCGGTTCTGAATAACTCGAAAGGTAGTCTTGTTTTGGCTCCAACACCTTGGGTCTGTGACGAGTTTTGGGCTGTTACAGACTCGATAAATACTATGTAACAAATTAACAATGCTGGACGAACAAATTTACATGTTCATTATTTTTATACTTTATAATTTTTATCATCGGATTATCTTAAATCATTGTTATCTATAATTCTGCCACTAATCATCTAGAAGAAACATCAAAATGTTGATGAAAATTATAAAACACGGTTAAACACAACAAACGTACATGCACCAATGGCAACCCAGAAGTTTGTGCAGGCTTTGAAACAGAGACAAGAAGAGACATAGCATCTTCATTGAGAACTTGAGACCAAAGGTACAGAGGTTTACTTGACGAGGGACGGCGAAGCGATGACCGAACGAGGCAGGCGAAGGAGGTGAGGCGAAGGAGGTGAGGCAGAGCACGTCGAACGAGGCAAGGCGAAGGAGGCGAGGCAGAGCACGGCGAACGAGGCAAACGATCCAGTGACAGCAGTGACGAATGAAGAAGAAAGAGTGAACCAGTGAGCACTGAGCAGTGACGGAAGTGAGGAATGAAGAAGAAAGAGTGAACCAGTGAGCACTGAGCAGTGACGGCAGTGAGGAAGTGAGGCAGACTTTCTAACTTAGGGTTTAGTCTGATTAGGTTTTTTTAGTTTAATTTGATTATTATTATTATCTATTATATATTATATTATATTATATTATATATATTTAATATTTATTTAAAAATAATGTTAATCAGGCCGGTCTATCAGGCTTCGTAGGCCTTTTTTGAAGCTCAAGCCTAGCCTACTTATTTAAAAAGGCTTTTAAAAAAGCCTTTATCCGGCCTTTTTTATTAAATAGGTCAGGCCAGGCCAGGCCATAAACAGGCCAGGCCATAGGCCCCTGTCGGGCGGCCTGGCCTACTTCCACCCCTAAACCCTTGTTCACCGACCACTCTGAACCGAGGCATCATTCATTTTTTAACAACATGGGCCACTGATGTGTAAGGTTCTCGAATCCGCAAGTGAACGGCTTCGTCGTCAAGTAATAAAAAAAGATCGAACCACAAAGACCGTGATCTTAAATAACAATTAGTTATTAAATTGATTTAACTGAACTGGAATAAGATTTGGTTTTTGAAATCGAGATCAAGTAACAATCAAATTTAAAATTGCAATTAAACAAAATAGGAATGTAATTCAAATAGGGGTTTTTCAAATTCAAAAGAGATTTCTAGGAATTGGGTTACCAACAAGATTGCTTATGTTACTAAATTGACTACTCTCCTTGTTAATTACCAAAGTTTGCTTTGAAGGAGAATTTATCCTAAATAAGTTAATGCTCCCTCTCGGGTTACAAGAACCGTGCCCAATTAAACCAACACCTACTCTCGTGGTAATTGAATTTAAATCGAACCCTCTAAGTTTTGTGACAATTCGTGATCCCTCGAAGGACCGCTTCTAACTCTCGTGATTTAAGTCCTAAGTTTGATTTCTATAGATCCGATACCTAGGTTCACTGCTAAGTTCGTCCTTAGTGTATCTACGACAAGCAAATAAGTGGCCACCGAATTTACGAGTAATTAAAACAATGGGAATCAAATCGAAAGCAAAATTGAAATTAACAAGAAATCAAACGTCAATTCATCTCCATAAACAAATCTTGGGCATAGCCCCAATTCCTAGAAATAAAACTACTACTCAAACATTGCCACGATCATAGCAAGCTTGATTAACAATAACACAAAAAGAAAACCCTAGAGGAGAGAAAAGATTGAGAAGAAGAAGAAGAATCCTAATTTTTTCCTATGGGTAGCAATCCAAAAATGTCCCCAGTTTCGAGTCCTAGAGGCCTATTTATAATGTGGGATAATTTGAATCCCAAGCAAATACAAAAACCAGATCAAATCGGTTTCTAAATATCCAGATAATGCGCGTCACGGCCGTGATGGCTATCACGGCCAGATCGTGATGGATTCTGCCTTGGAGGTTGCTTCACTGGTTGGTCTGTCACGGCCGTGACCACCATCACGGCCTAGCCGTGATCAGTTCTGCCTGTGAGGGTCTGGTTCAGTCGGCATGTTACGGTCGTGATAGACATCACGGCCTGGCCGTGACCAGCTCTGACTTTTCCATTCTTTCTTTTCAGCTCCACTTGATCATGGCCGTGATGGCCATCACGGCTAGGCCGTGATCAGTTCTGTTTGTCTCCTTTTCTTGCTTTTCAAGCCCCATCTTCAAGCAAGCTCCAATATAACTGATCCTGAGCGTTTTAATCTTCAATTCCTGCACACAAGCACCACAAAACCACCTTACCCGTTCCACGGTAAAAACTAACAAATAATCAAATAAAATATGCCTAAACTATATGAAAATGCATGCAAAATGTCAAGGAAATATGAGGTGAAATCACACTCACCAAACTACCCCAAGCTTAAGATTTTGCTTGTCCTCAAGCAATAATTAAGGCCAGAAAAGATAATCAAATAGAGCATGGACAGTGAATCTAGAACCCGAGTAATAAATCCAAGTAACAGGCATATTCAATAAGAAACCAAGAGACAATCAATTTTAAGTCCAATTAGAAGCTTAGGTTCCCCAAATTCACATCTCTCACTTAATTCGGGCACTCTTCTCACCTCACTCATATGTTTGAGGGTATATGACAATTCGCTCAATTTCCTCAAGGAATGTACCCTACCATAAGCTTGACTATTAACTAAATCTCTACTTTATTAAGGAAAACACACAAGAATCAAGAGGTCTTTTATTTTGGTTGTAATGGGGCCAGGGGATTAATTGTTAGGTGGGGAAATCAAGAAAAAGGAAAATTCAGGAAGGCTAAAAAAATATCAAACAATGCAAAGCATGACAACCTTCTAAAATTCCTTTTTGGGCTTTAGTTCAGTTTTTCACCTTTCTTTCCTTTTAATTTTTATTTCTCACTTTCTTTTTCTCATCCCCTTCTCCATTTTTTTTATTTGTTTGGAGAAGGGGAGATTTTCAACTTAAGAGAAATATTTTCTCTCTTTTTTTTATTTATTTTTATTGGAATCCCACAGTTTAATTTTCCAACTTCCCTTTTGCCCTTTTGCAATACTTTAAAAGGTGTCATACCAAGCATCATTCATTAAAATAGATCAAGGTACCAAGAAAATTATTTTATTTTTTTAGGCTCGAAATTGGGCAACTAAGGGGTAGCATTTAATCAGTCAAAGTTCAGAAGGCCGGAAAAATACCTAGTGCCTCAATCATTTTCAAATATGCTTTCAAAAATTTTTAAGTTTCAAAACGGTTTCAAGTCAAGTTCTAGAGAAAACAATCCAAGAGGAATAAAACGCTCGATCACAAGGAATGGGGTAGATTCAGTGAGTACCCCTCTTAGGCTCAAAATATCACATTTACTAGTTTAAAATCAATGAGAAACCCAAATCTAAGGAACCACAAGCTAATTATTAACTATCAGAAGATCATCTCAAGCATTTTTATTTTTAGCCTATCACAAGAATACAAAAATTGGGTTCAAAAATTCACTGTCTCAATTCATTTGGCACAAAGTTTTTCACAATTGGAGGCATACTCTAAGCAAGGGGCAATCTAATCATGTGATCATGCAAAACATATGCAAAACTAACCCTAAATGAATGCAACATGCAAGGATGCAAAAATAATACCCCGACCCCAAGCTTAAAAACTTACATTGTCCCCAATGTAAATAATTAAGTCTTAGGGAGGCCAAAAATAAAATAAAACAACTCACTGAGGTGGTGGGTGCTGGCTCAGATGCCAGTCATAGAGCTACTGGATCATGGCTCTCTACTCACGCTGCTCCTCCATGATGCGCTCCTGGTTCGCTAAGATAGTGTCAAAGGTGGACGAGAACTGCGCATAGGGATCATCGGACGATGTACCTGCAGAGGAAGAAGATGGGTGCTCAGACGGCCTAGCCTGCGGTGGTGGGCGTAACGGCCTTTGTAACCTAATAGGCTGAGGCTCCTCTCCCACCGGCACTTTCCAATTTGCCGGATTTGTTACATCCAAAAGTGCGGGGTTAGGGAGAGGAATTGGGTGCTTGCGTCTTGGGTGTTTCAGGGAGTACATATCATCCTTCTGGGTGATCATCCCCATGGCCCCACAAGCCTGCAAGGTGATACCTGTCCGTCCTGGGGCGGCCTCAAAACCATCCAAGTCTAAGTTAAAGTGATGACATATGGTGGTGATTAAGCCACCAATGACAATAGTGCCACTCGAACTCTTGGCGACCTTTAAGAGGTGCCTAGCCAAAAACGACCCTGTGTCTTCGTTGCTTTCAGGGTGAAGCATGGCCCAAAGTATAAAGACCTCGTCCTGGCGGACGGATCCGTCACTCTCTCCACGGCCAAACAGGGTGTTAGCTATGACCCTATGCATATATCTTATACTTGGGTTAACAAGGGCTGTGGACTTGGATGTCCGAGGGTCAAAACTCCTGCCTTCATAGTCGATTATTGACCAGAAACTATGTTCACTAAACCCTAAGGGGTATCTTCTGTCACCCCTTATAGGTAAACCAAAAATCTCATTAAATTCAGCTAAGGTAAGCATAAAATCCTGGTTGAAGAGCCAGAATGTAATCCGCCCCTCAAGGCAATGCTGCCCTTGGAGAATTTCTGCATTTAGAGAGCTTAAGAACTCCAGAGTAGGGCCAGCAAATGCAGGGTATCTGGTGCGAGCAAACTCGCTCCACCCTATGTTTTCTAACATCCAGTTGATGTCAACAGTCAGGTCTAGGGTGTCTATACATGCATCATCAAGATATTTTGTTTGTATAATCTTCCTATTTTTAAAAATACTAAATCTATCTTGTTGAGCATTATCTTTGAAAACAATTCCATACCCATGTTCATCAGTCTCAGAGTTGGAAGAGTCAGAGTCAGAGTAGTTACCTGGGTTCCTGCTTCCTCTGGTACGAGGGCGTGAGGCTTCGATTGCCCTTTGACACTTGCTTGCCATGATTTCCTTCAATGAATCTCAAAGAACCAAAATTTACAATCCCCTCCTTCACTGTTTCTGAAATTCGGATTTTTAGGGCTAGGGTTCCAGAATTGGGAATTTTTTAGTGTGCCCAAAATTGAAGGATTTGCCTTGTGGGTCTTATTGGGTTAGGTCTAGCGAGCAAGGTAGTAGACTTGGTCAGGCATGGGTGTCATGGGGAGGTGAGTTTTCAAGCTTTTTGGGTGAATGGTAATGGTGGAGGTTGTGAGAGGAAGAAGAAGATGAGTGGATGAAGAGGAAGATGATGGGATTGGGTTTGGGGGGGGGGGGGGGGGGGTTGCGTTGATGAGTGTGAGATGAGGGAAAGGAGGAGTTGGAATAAAGGGTGAGAGCTTGGTGGCTATGGAGGTAGAGAGAAAGTAGAGAAGATGAAGAGAGTTAGGTTGTGTATCACGGCCATGATAGGGGTATGCGTTTTTAAAAATCTGAGCTAAACGCGCATCACGGTCGTGACCCTCATCACGGGCAGGCAGTGACGTGTTCTGTGTCAGGTAAATCCTTTTTCATGGGAGTGATGCGTATCACGGCTGGCCCGTGATGGAATCTGATCTGTTTCAACTAGCCTATCACGGTCGTGATGACTATCACGTCCTGGCGATGATCCTTCCCGACTTTCTGGTCTTCACATCACGGCCGTGACATACATCATGGCTAGTCGGTGATGGATTCTGATCTTCCGAGGCCTTCTCATCACGCCCGTGATGGATATCACGGCTGGGCCGTGATACTGTCTGACTTTCAGCTGTTGGTTCATCACGGCCGTGACCACCATCACGGCCTGGGCGTGATCATTTCTGACTTTCTTTTCCATGCCCTTTTCACTCTTCATGCCTTCCTGATCTGAAAACACTTGAAAAATCCATTAATTGTGATCATTCTTATCTCAATTCTTCTAAATTATTCAAAGACAAAATTCAAAAACAAACTAAGAAGGGAAAGAAAGCTTGGGTAGCCTCCCAAGAAGCGCTTGTTTACGGTCCTAAGCTTGACCATAGTCCTTTTAATCCTTTGATGTTGGATCGAGGAGGGAAATCGCGACCTCCTGTTCAAGTGGATGTTCTCCAAGGTAGTGTTTCAGTCTCTGTCCATTGACCTTGAATGTTCCACATTCCTGGTTCCAAACCTCGACGGCACCATACGGGAATACTTTTATTACTTTAAATGGTCCGGACCATCTAGACTTGAGCTTTCCTGGGAATAACCGCAACCTTGAGTTGTAGAGTAGCACCAATTCTCCTTCATGGAATTCTCTACGACGGATATGCTTATCATGCCACTTCTTTGTTCTCTCCTTGTAAGATCGTGATGACTCTTTTTTCCCCAGCAGCTTTTATATCAAAGTTTAGCATCTTAATAGCCCACAAGGCCTTATGCTCAAGCTCAACTGGTAAGTGACATGGCTTCCCGTAAATAAGTCTAAAAGGTGTCATCCCAATAGGAGTCTTGTAGGCCGTACGGTAAGCCCAAAGGGCATCGTCAAGCTTTAAGGACCAATCCTTTCTCGAACTTGAAACAGTCTTCTCTAGAATGCTCTTTATCTCTCGATTGGAAACTTCGACTTGCCCACTAGTCTGAGGGTGGTAAGGTGTAGCAACCCAATGAGTGACTCCATATTTGAGTAGGAGTTTTTAAAATTGTTTTTCAATGAAGTGCGATCCCCCATCACTAATGACTGCCCTCGGAATTCCAAACCTTGGAAAAATCACCTTCTTGAATAGTTTGATTACGGTTTTTGCATCACTTGTTGGGGAAGGAATGGCTTCCACCCATTTAGAGACCTAATCAACGGCTACAAGAATGAACTTATTGTTGCAAGAGGAAGGAAAGGGTCCCATGTAGTCAACTCCCTAAACATCAAATATCTCTACTTCTAGCATAGTGTTGAGTGGCATTTCATGCTTCTTAGAGATGTTCCCCATTTTCTGACATGGATCACAAGCAAGCACGAACATTCGGGCATCTCTGAAAATATGAGGCCAATAGAAACTAGCTTGAAGCACCTTTGATGCTGTCTTTGAGGCACTAGCATGTCCTGTGTAAGATGAGGAATGACAACAACTCGGGACACTTGGAACCTCGACTTCCGGGATACACCTTCTGTAAATGCTATCCGCACACTTGCGGAAAATGTAAGGCTCATCCCACACGTAGTTCTTAAGATCGGAGAAGAACTTCTTCTTTTGTTGATAATTAAACTCCGGTGGTAGAATCCCACATACAAAATAATTCACAAAGTCTGCATACCATAGAGCATTTTCTCCCAAGATGGCGAACAGTTGCTCATCGGGGAAAGAATCATCTATCTGCAAGTTGTCCTTCTCATGTTCCAATGGTTCAAGTCTCGATAAGTGGTCCGCAACCAAGTTCTCTGTCCCTTTCCAGTCCTGAATCTCCAAGTCAAATTCTTGCAGAAGGAGAATCCATCGGATGAGTCTTGACTTTGCTTCCTTCATAATCATGAGGTGCTTTAGTGCGGAGTGGTCCGTGTACACTATGACTTTAGACCCCACAAGGTATGATCTGAATTTCTCAAATGCAAAGACAACCGCAAGAAATTCTTTCTCAGTTGTGGCATAATTGGCTTGAGTTCCATCTAGAGTTTTGCTTGCATAGTATATTGCATGGACTTTCTTGTCTATCCTTTGTCCCAACACTGCTCCCACAGCATAGTCACTAGCATCACACATTACTTCAAATGACTCATTCCAATCTGGTGTTTGCAAAATGGGAGCGGTGGTCAAAGCTTCCTTCAACCTATAAAATGCACTCAAACATTCCTCATTAAAATCAAATTGAACATCTTTCATTAATAGGTTAGATTAGGGTTTAGAAATTTTTGAAAAATCTTTGATGAAACGCCGGTAAAACCCGACGTGTCCCAAAAAACTTCTAACTCCTTTCACATTTACCGGTGGGGGCAAATTTTCAATAACATCTATTTTGGCCCTATCCACCTAATACCTCTACCAGAAATCAAGTGCCCTAGCACTATACCTTCTTTTACCATAAAATGACATTTCTCCCAATTCAATACCAAATTGGTTTCTTCACATCGCTGCAAAATCTTAGTCAAATTTGTTAAACAGTCATCAAAGGTAGTTCCATAAACAAAAAAATTATCCATAAAAACCTCCATGATGTTTTCAATAAATTCAGAAAAAATTGCAGTCATGCATCTTTGAAAAGTAGCCGGTGCATTACATAGACCAAAAGGCATTCTTCTATAGGCAAAAGTGTCATAGGGACAAGTAAACGTGGTCATTTCTTGATCACTAGGATGTATATGAATTTAATGAAAACCGGAATATCCACCCAAGTAACAAAAGTATGAATGCCTAGCTAACCTTTCAAGCATTTGATCAATAAATGGGAGAGGGAAGTGATCTTTCCTTGTTGCCTTATTTAGCTTCCTATAATCGATGCACATTCTCCAACCGGTTACCATCCTAGTAGGGATTAGTTCATTATTTTCATTTTGAATAACAGTCATCCCCCCTTTCTTAGGAACCACATGCATCGGACTAACCCATTCACTATCGAAGATTGGATAAATAACCCCCGCATCTAACAACTTAAGCACTTCTTTCTTAACCACCTCTTTCATATTAGGGTTCAACCTACGTTGATGCTCAATGGATGGTTTATGCTCATCTTCCATTAAAATGCGATGTATGCAAAAAGAAGGATTTATGCCTTTAATATCATCAATTGTATATCCTATCACTTTTCTATGCATTCTAAGCTCCCTAAGCAATTTCTTAGTTTCCAACTCATTCAAGCTAGAATTCACAATTACCGGATAGGAAGAGTTAGGACCAAGAAATTCATACCTCAATGTGGAGGGAAGAGGTTTCTGTTCTACCTTAGGGGCTTCTTCATCTTTCATATCCTTACTCTTTGGTGTCAACTCAAGTTTCTCTTTCTTTGTTTTGTTCGGAGAAATTTCTGGACTAGCCTCCATAAAGCGGGGATAATTCCTTACTTCTCCTCCATAGCATTTAAGTCTCCACCAATCAAACACATTTCTAATGGGTCATCAACACAAGCTTGATGGGATTCTTCTTTCACCACTTAGTGCATTAAGTCAACCCTGCAACAAGAATCTTCAAAAGAAGGGTGTTTAATAGATTTAGCTAAATCAAATTCAACTTTATAATCACCCACGGTTAAGGTCAATTTTCCATTTTTAACATCAATAATTGCTCCTGCGGTAGCCAAGAAATGCCTACCAAGAATAATGGGGATTTGGGAATCCTCTTCCATTTCAAGTACCACAAAATCTGCAGGAATGAAAAATTTACCCACTCTAATAGGAACATCTTCCAAGATGCCTACAGGGAATTTGACGGACCGATCTGCCAATTGAAGGGATATCGTTGTGGGATTTAGTTCACCCATCTCCAACTTCTTGCAAACAGAGAGGGGCATAAGACTAACACTAGCCCCCAAATCATAAAGAGCTTTATCAAAACTAGTGTTACCAATCAAGCAAGGAATAGAGAAACTACCTGGATCTTTCAATTTAGGAGGCAATTTATTTTGAATTAAAGCACCGCACTCCTCGATTAAAGCCACTGTTTCATAGTCCTCTAGCTTTCTCTTATTTGACAAGACATCCTTAAGAAATTTAACATATGTGTGCATTTGTTGTAACGCCTCAGTGAAAGGTACATTAATGTACAATTTCTTAAGGACCTCTAGAAATTTTCCAAATTGCTTATCTAACTTGGCCTTAGCCAACCTTTGAGGAAAAGGTATTGGAGGTTGGTAAGGTGGTAGAGGGACATACTTAGACACTTTTTCACTAGGCTTTTCCTCTTCTAAGGGTTGTGTCTCAGTAGGTTTCTCCTCCTCATCTATGCTCTTGCTATCACTCTCCCCTTTAGATTTGGGATTTTCAAGTTTCCTACCACTCCTTAGACTCACAGCTTTACACTATTCATTATTTGGGTTCACTTCAGGTTGTCCAGGAAACTTGCCCGGTTGCCTCACTGAATTTCCTGCTTGTTGGGCAATTTGAGTTTCTAACATCTTGTTATGGATGGCTAAATTATCTACCTTAGATGTTAACTCTTTTATTACCTCATTAATTGCCCTAACTTGTTGCCTAAATTCTTCATTCTGCTTAGTTTGAGTAGCAACAAAATTTTCCATAAGAGTCTCAAGTTTAGACTTTTGTACCTGAGGATACCCCGATGCGGGTTTCCTATTACCTTGGCCTTCTTGGAATTCGTGGTTCAACGTGTTGTGATAGTTCCTGTAGGAAAGATAAGGATTATTCTTCCTTTCTTGGTTGTAGGGATTTGGGGGAGCATAATTTGGTAGTTTCGGGTTCGTGTCATAGAAATTGTGATGAGAGTTCACTTGTTCCCCCGAAGCACCGGACTCAGGAGCGATACCATGTGGGCACTCCATTATGTCATGTCCCTGCATTCCACAAATCTCACAAACAACATTAGTAGCACCTATTGAACTCACATTAGCCATTTCAAGCTTATCAAAGCATTTATTTAACGAGTCGAATTTAGAAATAAACAAATAAGTACTATTCATTTCGAACTTACCCCCCGAAAGCTTTTTCGGGTTATTACCTCTTTCCGAATCCTATTGGTGATAGTTGGTGGCTACGTTTTCAATGATATTGAACGCTTCAGTCAGAGGTCTGTTCATAAAGGCTCCACCAGCTGCTGAGTCAAGTGACACCTTTGATGAGTAATCCAGTCCGTTGTAGAAGGTATGCACTAACAACCACTTCTCGAGTCCATGATGTGGGCAAGACTCTAGCAATCCCTTGTAACGATCCCAAGCTTCAGATAATCATTCTCCGTCCTTTTGGAAGAAACCGGTGATCTGAATTCGTAGGTAAGCAGTCTTGGATGGAGGGAAGAATTTCTCCAAGAATGCAGCTCTAGTTGGTCCCAAGTTGACAACGTATTAGCGGGCACTTGCTTCAACCAAGCTTTCGCCTTTCCAGTCAGAGAGGAGGGGAATAACCTCAAGCGTATAGCATCGATCGGGGCACCTTGAATCCTTATTGCATTGATGAATTCCAAGAATGTCTCC
Organism: Sophora flavescens; assembly: GCA_030762895.1. Classification (NCBI taxonomy): domain Eukaryota; kingdom Viridiplantae; phylum Streptophyta; class Magnoliopsida; order Fabales; family Fabaceae; genus Sophora; species Sophora flavescens. The sequence continues at coordinate 49,906,497 of CM061069.1, forward strand.
ACACGATTAGTCGGGTCCTTCGAGGGTTATCCTCCAAAATGATGTTGCCTAATCATGCTAATTAACTGAGGCGGTATAGTTTAGTTCTCTGCCTCAATTTCTGGCCTAGCAATCCCAGTTCGCAAACCCCTAACATTTGGGGCTGCGTAGTCCTTCAGTGGTTTGGTATCCGGTAAATTCGCCATGAGTGGAATGGGAATAAACCTCTCTCTCTCTCTCTCTCTCTCTTTGTAGTCTCCTATGTCTATGAAAGGTCCTTTCGATCTCGGGGTCAACTTCAATAAGGTTTCCAAGACTTAGGGATCTTTGCATAAAAGAGAAAAATACCTATGGTAGAGAGATAGATACTCTAGAAAAATAAAAAGAAAAAGAAATAAATACTACTAATAATAATAATAAAAAATTGTCCAGAAAAATCAATTAAAAATTAAATTGAAATTCAAGAAAACACAGTCCGTGGCAACAACGCCAAAAACTTGATGTGTAAGGTTCTCGAAATCAAAAGGATTGAGCTTGACACTTGTCATAGAGCAACAAAAAAATAACATTGATTTATTAAGTATTTAGAGAAATGCCATAAAAGGAATTTGGAAGAGAAATATTATTTCATGATCTCATTTTTTGTTTTATTCTACCTTTTTGATTAAATGTTGAAAAGTCCTAAATAGGTTGAACATGGAACACAAGTCCATAGGGCAACCTTTATTCTAAGGGATTGAATATGGCAACCAAGTCTATAGGCCATCCCTAAATAAAACAAGTTCAATTATTTATTTATCGAAAAGGAAATTTTCATTGTCTTGTAAAAAGGGAACAAACCGGTTGAAGGGGATTTAAGCGATCATCTTTTATTTTTATGTGAAAAAATAGTTTTGCCTTATGAAAATAGAACAAAAATGAAACATTTTAAGTGTTTAGTAACAGTATAGCCATATGAAGATTACTAGTGTATCATGCATTTCTGCATATGACGGCAAACAATGAAATGGGAACTCTACGATACACCATTTCTGAAACAGACATAAGAACTCATATAACAAACATCATACTAACTCATTCAGTTTCAATATCCATGGATTTTCTTTTCATCTTAAACATAGACACAAAAATAAGAATGTCAAGAGAAACTCATGAACAACATCAACAAAGAGAACAAGGATTACCAAATGAGAGCAGAATAACAATGATTTTACTTTCTCCCAGTAGTGAAATTTTAATATCAAAACCCTCACATTTCAGTTTCACTGACTCTTTTAACTTTCTCTTCTTCTGAAAATTTGGAATCACTCTAATGACAGAGAGGAGAGAAAAAAAACTCAAATCCCAAACCCGAAAATCCCCTCTTTCCGTTTAAAAAAACAAAGATCCCCTCCATTTCTACCTCAAACCCAATCTCTTTTTATTCACAAAGAAAACATCAGATAAAAAAAATCTCTCTCCCTCTGTCTTCGTATCCTTCCTCCGTATCTCCCCTAATTTTTCGTTCTCCCCCCCCCCCCCCCCCTTTTATAGATGGAGGAGAGGGCTTCATGCTTCTCCTTACCCAGCGGCTTCAAGGTTGGTCCCACGAAATCCGGAGCTTGGGCGGTTTTGAGCAGAGATCGCGTGTGTCCAGATGGAGGTGACGCGAGTAGAGGAAAGGAGGAGATTTGGTGTGAAGGTTGCGTGTATGAAGAGAGAAGGAAGTATGGTGCGGTTAAGAGAGTGGAGGAGATGAGGGAGAAGAAGGACCAATAGGTAGAGGAGGTGCAGGGACGGTTGGAGAGTGGGAGGAGGAAGAGAGGTTTTGTCTGATATGCAAAATGGGGTTTTTTAGGGTTAGGAGAAGTAACTTAATCTCCTTTCTTCTCTTTTTGCTGATTGTTCTTTTCTCATTCTTTTCTTCCTCCTTTCTTCATTATTTTCTTTTTCTTCTTTCTTTCTTCATTATTATTTTTTTTGCCTCCAGTTTGAAAATAAAATTGCAGTGGACGGAACCTCCTCGTCCAACAGAAAATTAGATACGCAGCGGACAGAACATCCTCGTCCAACAGAGAATTAGATATGCAATGGACGGAACCTCCTCGTCCAATATCAAATTAAATATGAAATGGACGGAACCTCCTCGTCCAACAGAAAATTAGATACGCAGCTGACGGAACCTCTTCGTCCAACAGAAAATTAGATATGAACCTCCTCGTCCCACAGAAAATTAGATAGGCAATGGACGGAACCTCCTCGTCCAACAGAAAATTAGATACGCAACGGACGGAACCTCCTCATCCAACAGAAAATTAGATATACAATGGATGGGAGCTCCTCGTTCGACATAAAATTAGATACCCAACGGACGGAACGTCCTCGTCCGACAGAAAATTAGATATGCAATGGACGGGACCTCCTCATTTCTTCATTATCTTATTTTTCTGCCCTGTTTCTTCACTATTATTATTATTTTTTTAGTCTCCCTGAAATATAATAACATAATACTAAAATCAGAATAAAATAAAATGAAGACACACAAAAATGGGTGTTCACAGTTGCCCCTCTTTACTTGTTGAATACTAGAAGACATGATTAGTCGTGACTTTTCATCTATTGTAGTAATGAACAAGTAAAGAAAAAGAACACATATTTTGTCCGACAAAACGTGGGGAGCTCTAAAGAAAACCTCACAGTTTGAAAAGAAAACTGCAGTGGAAGCAACCTCCTCGTCCAACAGAAAATTAAATATGCATCGGACGGAACCTCCTCGTCCAACAGGAAATTGAATATGCAACGGACGGAACCTCTTCGTCCAATAGAAAATTAGATACGCAACAGACGGAACCTCCTCGTCCAACAGGAAATTAAATATGCAAGGGACGGAACCTCCTCGTTTAATAGAAAATTAGATATGCAACAGACGGAACCTTATCGTCCAATAGAAAATTAAATATGCAACGGACGGAACCTTCTCATCCAACAGAAAATTAAATATGCAAGGAACGGAACCTCCTCGTCCATCAGGAAATTAAATATGCAACGGACGGAACCTCCTCGACCAACAGAAAATTAAATATGCAACGAGCCTCAGAACTCGAAAAGTGCAATGGACCTCTGATCACGCAAAATAAAATGCAGCGAGCCTCCAAGCTCGAAAATAAACTTGCAGTGAGCCTTAGAGCTCGAAAATTAAATTGCAGTGAGCCTCAGAGCTCGACAAAATTCAATCAGTAATCTGAAACTAATGAGAATCCCTTCGTTTTGAAGATAGTGGATCCAAATGCTCCATGGAAAAACTTCCACCAACCAAACCCTTGTTCACCGACCACCCTGAACTGAGGCATCATTCATTTTTTAACAACATGGGTCACTGATGTGAAAGGTTCTCGAATCCGCAAGTGAACGGCTTCGTCGTCAAGTAATAAAAAAAGATCGAACCACAGAGACCGTGATCTTAAATAACAATTAGTTATTAAATTGATTTAACTGAACTGGAATAAGATTTGGTTTTTGAAATCGGGATCAAGTAACAATCAAATTTAAATTGCATTAAACAAAATAGGAAAGTAATTCAAATAGGGGTTTTTCAAATTCAAAAGAGATTTCCAGGAATTGGGTTACCAACAAGACTGCTTATGTTACTAAATTGACTACTCTCCTTGTTAATTACCAAAGTTTGCTTTGAAGGCGAATTTATTCTAAATAAGTTAATGCTCCATCTCGGGTTACAAGATCGGTTCCCAATTAAACCAACACCTACTCTCGTGGTAATTGAATTTAAATCGAACCCTCTAAGTTTTGCGACAATTCGTGAACCCTCGAAGGACCGCTTCTAACTCTCGTGATTTAAGTCCTAAGTTTGATTTCTATAGATCTGATACCTAGGTTCACCGCTAAGTTCTTCCTTAGTGTATCTACGACAAGCAAATAAGTGGCCACCGAATTTACGAGTAATTAAAACAATGGGAATCAAATCAAAAGCAAAATTGAAATTAACAAGAAATCAAACATCAATTCATCCCCATAAACAAATCTTGGTCATAGCCCCAATTCCTAGAAATAAAACTACTACTCAAGCTTTACCATGATCATAGCAAGCTTGATTAACAATAACATAAAAAGAAAACCCTAGAGGAAAGAAGAGATTGAGAAGAAGAAGAAGAATCCTAATTTTTGCCTATGGGTAGCAATCCAAAAAAGTCCCCAGTTTCGAGCCCTAGAGGCCTATTTATAATGTAGGATAACTTGAATCCCAAGTAAATACAAAAAACAGATCAAATCAGTTTCTAAAAATCCAGATAATGCGCGTCACGGCCGTGATGGATTTTGCCTTGGAGGTTGCTTCACTGGTTGGTCTGTCACGGCCGTGACCACCATCACGGCCTAGCCGTGATCAGTTCTGCCTGTGAGGGTCTGGTTCAGTTGGCATGTCACGGCCGTGATGGACATCACGGCCTGGCCGTGACCATCTCTGACTTTTCCATTCTTTCTTTTCAGCTCCACTCGATCATGGCTGTGATGACCATCACGGCTAGGCCGTGATCAGTTCTATTTGTCTCCTTTTCTTGCTTTTCAAGTCCCATCTTCAAGCAAGCTCCAATATAATTGATCCTGAGCGTTTTAATCTTCAATTCCTGCACACAAGCACCACAAAACCACCTTACCCATTCCACGGTAAAAACTAACAAATAATCAAATAAAATATGCCTAAACTATATGAAAATGCATGCAAAATGTCAAGGAAATATGAAGTGAAATCATACTCATAAGTCACCCAAGAATCTGATAACATATGAGATGGATGTTATGTTTATTCTCCCAAGCTTATTTGCATCATTCTTTTGTTTTCCAGTGCATGCTATCTCTTCCGTTGAATTTGAAATATTGAGTCCTTTTGGTTCAAACCATTCATTTGTGCTACCATTAGAATTATCAAATCATACCATTAAACTTTATTTACTTTTATTATTGAGACATGACCATAGTGATTGAACATGAGAATGAACACGACAGGGGAGTATGAAGGAAAAGCCTCTTGCCTTAATACGAGAATTTAGTTTGTTAAGAGAAAATAACAATATGAGAACAAAATTACAAAAGGGATCATGAAGATTAAAAGCAAAGATAAACAAATAAAATCACGAGAATCACATTGATTTGCCCTAGTGTTGGTCCTTTGATTTTCATTTAATTGATTCCCCACAGCCTTTTGATGACACAGATCTTGGCTTCTGTTTCTGATTCTTCAAACACACATTCTTCAATTATTCCTTAACAATTTTGCCCCAGTATACTTAGTCGGATAAAATTTCCCTAGTGTGGTGAGTGCTTGCAGAAGTGTTGGACCATATCCTCCCCCTAGGCCGCTTTTACAGGTTTTCAGCCTAAGGTTTCTTTACCCTAAATTTTGCCTAGGTTGCCCTTTCGGGTTTTCAACCTAGCGGGCCTTTTCTTTTATTTTGTTTTCATTGTTCTTTGCCCTAACTTTTTCCTAGGCCGCCTTTTCGGGTTTTCAACCTAGCGGGCCATTTTTTTTTTTTTTTTCAAACATAGAACTTTTTCACAGCATCAGAGTTCACTGGCCTTTGTAACTCTTCCTCATCCATGTTTTGCAGAATCAAAGCTCCTCCTAAGAATGCTTGTTTGACAATATAAGGACCTTCATAATTCGACGCCCATTTTCCTCGGGCATCCTCCTGATTAGGGAAGATTTTCTTTAAAACCAGGTCTCTCGGGCAAAATTCTCTAGAGCGAACCTTCTTATTGAAAGCTCTTGCCATTCTGCTTTGATACAATTGCCCGTGACAGATAGCTACCAGTATTTTCTCTTTTATCATGTTCAACTGCTCATATCGAGTTTTCACCCACTCAGATTCTTCTAAATATGCTTCCATCAAGACTCTTAGGGAAGGGAGTTCTACTTCGATAGGTGAGATAGCCTCCATCCCGTACACCAAAGAGAAAGGGGTTGCCCCAGTGCTTGATCGTATATTAGTCCGATAAGCATGTAGAGCATATGGCAGCATTTCGTGCCAGTATTTATAATTTACAACCATCTTGGTAACGAACTTCTTGATATTTTTGTTTGCTGCTTCAACTGCACCATTAATTTGAGGTCTTTGAGGAGCTGAATTGTGGTGTTTGATTTTGAAACAATCGCAAAACTTTTGAATCTCGGCACCATTAAGATTAGCAACATTATCTGTGATTATCCTCTCCGGGATCCCGTATCTACAGATGATGTCCTTCTTGAGGAATTTGAGAAACACCTTTTGAGTTATGCTGGCATATGAAGCAGCTTCTACCCATTTAGTGAAATAGTCTATTGCCACCAAAATGAAACGATGACCATTGGAAGCCTTGACATCTATTCCCCACATCGAAAAAGGACATGGGGATGCTAAATTGTGCAGTGGAAATGGAGGTGCATTGACCCGGTCTGCATACATCTAACATTTTTGGCATTTACGAACATGCTCTATACAATCCGACTCCATAGTAGACCAATAATAGCCATTTCTCAAGATTTTTCGAGCCATCATATGGCCATTGGCATGAGTCCCACAGATTCCTTCATGAACTTCGATCACGAGCAACTTAGCTTCACGAGCATCCACACATCTGAGTAGGGTACCATCATATCCTATTTTATACAGGACTTCCTTTCTTAAGAAAAAGGCCATAGCCAGTCTTCGTATGGTCTTTCTGTTTGCTTTGCTCGCTTCTGCCGGGTATTTCTTATTCTGAATATATTGCTTGATATCATGATACCAAGGCTTACCATCATGTTCTCCTTCCACATGGGCACAGTATGCCGGTTCATCTTGCACTCTAACTTGGATGGGTTGGATATTGGTATGGATGTCCAGCTTGGTCATGGAAGCTAGTGTGGCTAAAGCATCAGCAAACTGATTCTTGTCTCGAGTTAAATGAGAGAAAGTAATCTCGTCAAACTTCGCAATCAACTGAGTCAAGTATTTCTTATACGGAATCAACTTGGAGTCTTTGGTTTGCCATTCACCATTGACTTGGTAAATGATTAGAGCTGCATCCCCGAAGACTTTCAACTACTTTATACCAAGTTCAAGTGCCATTTGTAATCCACCAGCACATGCCTCGTATCCTGCAATATTATTCGTACATTCAAATTTCAGGTTCACGGCCACCAGGTACTGCTTGCCGTTTGGTGAGATAACCACTGCTCCTATACCACTGCCATGCATATTGACTGCTCCATCAAAATACATCTTCCACACGTCTTCCTGTTCTTCATCTTCCTCGAGGGACATTATCTCTCCATCTAGGAACTCGGAGTTGACAGGCCATCCATCCTCAAGAGGATTCTCTGCTAAATGATCAGTAATCGCACTTCCTTTGATGAACTTCTGAGTCATATATTTGATATCAAATTCTGACAATATCACTTGCCACTTCGAAACTCTTAAAGAGATATGAGGACTTTCGAAGATATACTTCAAAGGATCCATTCGAGAAATTAGCCAAGTGGTGTGATACAACATGTACTGTCTGAGTCTTCTGGAGGTCCATACTAGCGCACAACAAGTCTTCTCGATTGCCATATAACGAGCCTCACAGGCATTAAAATTCTTACTCTGATAGTAAATTGCCTGCTCCTTCCTGCCAGATTCAGCATGTTGTCCCAACATTGCCCCCATTGAGGTTGGCAATATAGTGAGATAGAGTAACAATGGACGACCTTGGGTAGGTGGTACCAATACTAGGGGATTCAGTAAATATGCCTTTATCTTGTCAAAGGCTTCTTGATAGTTATCATCCCATCATCCGGGATTATTCTTCCTGAGGAGTTTGAAGATTGGCTCGCATGTGCTAGTCAAATTTGCAATGAAGCGCGCAATATAGTTCAACCTTCCAAGAAAACCCCTTACTTCTCGCTCGTTCTTAGGTGTTGGCATGTCACGTATTGATTTTACCTTGTTAGGGTCCACCTTTATTCCTTCTCTACTAACAACAAAGCCAAGTAAATTCCCTGCGGATGCAACAAAAGTACATTTTGCAGGGTTGAGCCGCAACTTGTACTTCCTTAGCCGCTCGAACAACTTTCGCAAAACTGCTACATGGCTTTCTTCTTCCTTGGACTTAGCCACTATGTCATCGACATATACCTCTACCTCCTTATGCATCATATCATGGAACAATGCTACCATAGCACGTTGTAAGTGGCCCCAGCATTCTTCAATCCAAAAGGCATCACTTTGTAACAAAAAGTTCCCCAAGGAGTGATAAAAGTTGTCTTTTCTTTGTCATCTTCATCCATGAGGATCTGATTGTATCCAGAATACCCATCCATGAAAGAAAACCTATGACTTCTGGCTGTACTGTCTATAAGGACATCAATATGAGGTAGCGGGAAATCATCCTTTGGACTGGCTTTATTTAGATCTCGGTAGTCCACGCACATTCTGACCCTTCCATCCTTCTTTGGTACTGGAACAATATTAGCTACCCATTCTGGGTGTCTAGCTACTTCCAGAAAGCCAGCCTCTAACTGCTTGGTCACTTCTTCCTTGATCTTCAACAACATCTCACGATGCATCCTCCTTAATTTTTGCTTCTTTGGAACCACATCTGTGTATAAGGGAATTTTATGTGATGCTATCTCAGGATCTAAACCTGGCATATCTCTGTAGGACCTTGCAAAAACGTCCAGATACTCTTTGAATAGTGCAAACATTTCTTCACACTCTAGGTTACCCACTACTTTCAACTCCTTTTTGTCTTCCTCGGTTCCCATATTGATCACTTCTGCAACCTCATCATTTGAGCTAATCCCTTCTTCTGACCGTTTCACCATCTTTATGAATTCTTCGATGTCTTCTCCTTCCTCATCGGATTCAAGGTTGTATTCATCAACGGCCGCGAGGGAATCAATAAATGAGTTTTCAAAGTTCCTCTCCTGAGGTAAATCTTTAGTGGAAGAAGTATTCCTGGAAGAAAAAGTCGGGAATAGGAGAAGTATAGGCGAGAGTCTTATTCATGAAAGAAAAGTTTAAACAAAGTAAAGAAATGAAAGAGAGAGAAAAGAAACGATGGAACCAAAAGGAAAACACCAGACAAAGTGCTACATTCTCATTCATATCTCAAATAAAGTAAACATCAGTTCATATTTAGTAAAATAAGTTAATTACTTCATCTAAATAACATCAACAAACGGTTCAGATCGCCAATTATTGAGAACTTAATTGCTAGCAGGGAGATAGATGACATGGTTCTCGCCCAGCTCCTCTTCAAGTGTGCTGATAGTGAAGTGAGGGGCTTAAGTTTCTTCCTTCCTCAGGCATGTTGGCATCCATCCTGGTTCGAGATCTGGTATTGTGAACTCGGGTTTGATTGGTGCCACCTTTCCTAGGTCGCGCAATGGTTCCCGGATTCTCAGAAGTATGTGACTCTGTAAAGCATCCAAGAATCTCATTAGTAAACCCTTTTTTTTTTTTGTGTGTGCACGTGCAAGTTAACACCCTTTTTTGATCGCGAGAGTGCTCTTAGGAAGACTGTCGTATACACCTATAGCAAGAATACTCATCCTGCAATCAAATCTAGTGGTATGGTTCCCTCTAGCTTGAATGCAATTGGTGTCAAGTCCAAGGGAGAATCCACTCCTCGATAGACCACACCCGTACTAGCAACGTTCTTATTTTTACGCAGGAAACATGTCGTTTTTAGGGTAAAAATATAGTTGATGACGTATCTAAGGGAGAACGCACTCCTCGATAGATATCATCTAAAAAACGCTCGACAGACATTGAAGAAAACCTCCATTCCATTATAAATATTTCGATACAAATCATGAGTCTTTGATCAAAATAAAAGAAACACATTGATAGCTTCCATCTTTCTCCGAGGTCCACAAAGTACTATGTTAAGTGTCTCATTTTCTTTTTCCTGAACCCTCTGGCAATTTTCCCAAAATGATTGAAAAACTCGATCACCTTTGGCGGTATCTGAAGGAAATGGTTCATACGAATGTGGATGGATGCTTCTTCAAATCGCTCCACCAGCTGGGAAGTGTGATATTGGAGCTTATCAATCATGTCCTCGTATTTTCCTTTCCATGCTTCCTTTTCATTCATTACATCCTCGACTACCAATTTCCATCCCTTTACCCATTCTGCGTGACGTTGAGCTTCAACTCTTTCAGTGTCTTTTATTTTGGCTCTGAGCCAATTTTCTCTCATGTTGGCCTCCGCTAGTAGCTCGCGATACTTGGATGCTTCATTCCATCCTCGATCAGAGTACAGTTCTGTTTGGGCCAAGGATTCTTGCAGGGATTCAACTCTCTCTTCTAGTATATGTATTGTTTCAACATGAACCCCTACATTTGTCTTGAGCTCTTTTTTCTTCCTTTGAAGTTTGACAAGCATCTTCTCTTGATATTCTATCTTTGCCAACAGCTCTTGAATTTCTACTTCTTTTTCTTTTCTTGCCCTTTTTGCATGACTCGGGGCTTCGTAGACATCGGCGCATTCGTCTTTTAAATGCTCAATCTATAAACTTAGCTTTTGTGCTTGGCTTCGGAGCATAACAATAGTTATTTCGGTAGCTTGGTTCTTCTCATCCAAAATCCTCATCTGAGCCTTTAAAATTTCGATTTCTTTCAACATTTGATCTTCGATAAGAGGATTATTTTCACTACGGAGAGAGGATGCCGATCTTAGGGGGTAACATCTTCTTTCTTTTCTCCATACTTCATATCTTTTTGTGTGAGCTATGATTCGCCTTCCTAATTCAGCAGGTCCTTTCATATGAACATCATTCCTTGCTGACCTTACTGCTATTGTTTGACTCTTGATGCTTTCACTTTCTTGGTATAGGAAGAATGTCCCACCGAGCAGCTCTTCGGGGGGTTCATCCTGTGTCCACTTGAGCTGACGCATCACTAAAGCTGGTGAATATGATACACAACCTCTGGGACCCATTAATGGAACATTTGAAAAGCTTCCACGGTTGAATACAACTGAATCTCCATTGTACCATGGACACATCCAACTAAATCACCGCGGGTCGATCTGATCAAACTCTTGTTTCCATTCATATAGCTTACGTAGCTTTAGCTGCATGCGAGCGAATCCTTTCAGCGGGTCATCTGTTCTATCAATTTTATCGCGAGCATACAGGTGAGTCATGATCCAAACATACAATATTGATGCACAACATCACAGTTTCCCTTGTTGATTCTGATGACAAACCTGTAGGGAAAGTTTTAGCTAAGATAGCAGGGACTGGGTTCACACCATATTCTTCAACCCTATAGAAAACATCCATGGCTGACTGATCAATCAGATCTGGTACAAAAGGAAAGCACCAACCCATATATCATGAGGGCTAGTACTTTGTTGAAAGTAACCCATCATTGTTTCTGGGTCAGCTTGTTGAGATACACTTCAAAAAAATCGCCTCTTCAATCCTTTGGTGGTTCCTTTTTCCGCTTTCTCTAGCTGTTCCGGTTGAAGCTCCAATTAGACTTGCTATCTTCCAATCTGTTACATATTGGCCATAATACATGTAGACGCGGGTCCTCTGTTGAATTGGCAGACTTAGCATATAAGCATACTCTTCTATGGTCGAAGTGGTGTCTAAGTCAGGCAATTCAAAACACCTCAAAGTTGAATTCCAATATTGGGCCAACGCACTCAGAGCGAGGGCTTCCACCAGAACACGCAATAGGTCCAATATTCTACCATACTTGCTGACAAAGCCCGAGCGTGCTTTTTCTGGCATTTGCTGGCTAAGTTCACATAAACTCTTCACGTCATTGAGTGTCACATCGATCTTGATACTTTTTTTGGAACAGATCGCATTGCTAGTACTCTTTTCGGAACCAAAATTTTCCATTTTCTTGCTATAAGATGAATACCAAAGTCTTCCAACAAAGAGGCACAAGCGAAAAAACAAAAATGAGCATAGTGAAAGAAATATATCTTGCATGATTCATGTTGTATGAGACCCAATGGGGTTGAAAACCTTGACGGGTATGCTGCCAATTCATCACCTTCATTATGACATATCACCTATTAGATGTGTAATAATATTCGAATATGTCATTCAGGTTTGAGGCGGCAATGCGACGCCCCTAGTTTTGTGAATATTCACAATGAACATGCATGACAATTTATGCTTATGATGATAGAGAGAGAAAAGAAAAGTACGCCCCCTTTTGTCCTAAGTCAAGTAAAACCTAAGGATGGACACACCCTAAGTTAGGACTCTAAACAGGTCGGCCACTAGGTTTGCTCTATTAGTGAAAATTGGGACGGGTCTAGATATCTAAAAGTCATGGTCCCCATATTGCCCTTATAAGGATCTGATTCATGAATCTAGCCACAAGTAGGGATAAACCCTCTCAATATGACTATTCCATGATCTCGTGTACAATCTGAGTGGTGAACCGACAAGTATCAGGGAGGTACAAGACCTCTTCGATGACAATGCCGGAGGACGGCCTAATCCTTGGGTTTTGAGCAAACTCGGGTATAGAGCTAAGAGTGTGCGTAATATGTGATAGTGATGTGTGTGAAGGGGGACATACAAACCTGTAACACTTAAAAAAGAAAAAAAAAAAAGAAAAGACAAGAAAAACCTGCAAAATAAAAACATAGGTATATATTAAAATGGTTATAAGTCCTCTACCCTATTGTTAAAATATAGGAAAAAAGAAAAGAAAGAAGGAGGAAACAAAAACATTGTTAGTGAAACATATACAAAAATAACATGAGTTAAAATGTACATACAACTAATTTTTCTCATTTTTATTTAAATAAAAGGAAAACCCAAACAAAAAGGACAATCCAAACAAACATCACTAAAAATAAAAAAACATTTTTTTGTTTTTGTTTTTGTTTTTTTTAATATTTGATTATTGTAAGAAAAAAAAACAGCAAGATATAGCAATAAAAAAAGGGCAAAACAAATAAGCTACAAGTTATTAAAAATTTGCAAAACCAATTTTTACGGGCTTGACTCTCTTAAAAGTACTCTCCAGCGGAGTGGCCATCTGTCGCGACCGTAATCGCGGCGCAACGACGAACAAAAAGAAAACTTGTTTTTCTTTTAGAGAATAAACATGGAGTCGCCACCAACTTTATTTAATTTCGGTAAAGTTGGAAAATCCTTTAAAAAAACTTTGGGTTCGGGAGTCGATTATGTCTAGGGAAGGCATGGAGACTTAACCCCATGGCACCCTAGAACATCCATAAAAATGGTTACCCAAAATTAGTTGTGTAAATCATTAGTAACTTTGAAAATATTTATTTTACCTCGAGAATCATTTAAAGGAAAAATTATTCTTAATTTTAAGATATTTTGTATTGTTTATCGGTTTTGTATTTTGTGAAAATTTTTAATTAAACCTAAATGAGGTTGAACATGGCACGTAAGTCCACAGGGCAACATCAAAATCTAAAGGATTGAGCATGACACTTGTCATAGAGCAACCCAAAAATAATATTGATTTAATTAAGTATTTAGAGAAATGCCACATAGGAATTAGGAAGAGAAATATTATTTCATGATCTCATATTTAGTTTTATTCTACCTTTTTGATTAAATGTTGAAAAGTCCTAAATAGGTTGAACATGGCACACAAATCCATAGGGCAACCTTTATTCTAAGGGATTGAATATGACAACCAAGTCTATAGGCCATCCCTAAATAAAACAAGTTCAATTATTTATTTATCAAAAGGCAATTTTCTTTGTTTTGTAAAAAGGGAACAAACCGGTTGAAGGGGATTTAAGCGATCATCTTTTATTTTTATGTGAAAAAATAGTTCTGCATTATGAAAATAGAACAAAAATGAAACATTTTAAGTGTTTAGTAACAGTTTAGCCATATGAAGATTACTAGTGTATCATGCATTTCCGCATATGACGGAAAACAATGAAATAGGAACTCTACGATACACCATTTCTGAAACAGACATTAGAACTCATATAGCAAACATCATACTAACTCATTCAGTTTCAATATCCATGGATTTTCTTTTCATCATAAACAGAGACACAAATAAGAATGTCAAGAGAAACTCATGAACAACATCAACAAAGAGAACAAGGATTACCAAATGAGAGCAGAATAACAATGATTTTGCTTTCTCCCGGTAGTGAAATTTTAAGATCAAAACCCTCACATTTCAGTTTCACTGACTCTTTTAACTCTCTCTTCTTCTGAAAATTTGGAACCACTCTAATGACAGAGAGGAGAGAAAAAAAACTTAAATCCCTAACCCGAAAATCCCCTCTTTCCGTTTAAAAAAACTGAAGATCCCCTCCATTTCTACCTCAAACCCAATCTCTTTTTCTTCACAAAGAAAACATCAGATAAAAAAATCTCTCTCCCTCTGTCTTCGTATCCTTCCTCCGTATCTCCCCTGATTTTTCGTTCTTTTCCCCTCCCCCCTTTTATAGATGGAGGAGAGGGCTTCATGTTTCTCCTTACCCAGCGGCTTCAAGGTTGGTCCCACGAAATCCGGAGCTTGGGCGGTTCTGAGCAGAGATCGGGTGTGTCCAGATGGAGGTGGCGCAAGCAAAGGAAAGGAGGTGATTTGATGTGAAGGTTGCGTGTTTGAAGACAGAAGGAAGTGTGGTGCGGTTAAGAGAGTGGAGGAGATGAGGGAGAAGAAGGACCAATGGGTAGAGGAGGTGCATAGGCGGTTGGAGAGTGGGAGGAGGAAGAGAGGTTTTGTCTGATATGCAAAATGGGGTTTTTTAGGGTTAGGAGAAGTAACTCAATCTCCTTTCTTATCTTTTTGCTGATTGTTCTTTTTTCCTTCTTTTCTTCATTATTTTCTTTTTCTTCTTTCTTTCTTCACTATTATTTTTTTAGCCTCCAGTTTGAAAATAAAATTACATTGGACAGAACCTCCTCGTCCAACAGAAAATTAGATATGCAACGGACCTCCTCGTCCAACAGAAAATTAGATACGCAACGGACGGAACCTTCTCGTCCAATCAAAAATTAGATATGAACATCCTCGTCCAACAGAAAATTAGATATGCAACGGACGGAACCTCCTCGTCCGACAGAAAATTAGATTGGATGAAACCTCCTCATCCAACAGAAAATAAGATATGCAATGGACGGGATCTCCTCCTTTCTTCATTATCTTCTTTTTCTTCCCTCTTTCTTCATTATTATTATTATTATTTTAGTCTCCCTGAAATATAATAATATAATAATAAAATTAGAATAAAATAAAATGAAGACGGACAAAAACAGGTGTTCACATGTCTTTCACTTTAAATCATACTCTTAGAAAAGATAACGAGTGTGCTGATTGGTTGGCAAAACAGGGATCTTCTTCAGATAGTTGGTTTATGGTTTGGGAGCATTGCCCTGCTCAGCTGTCTTGTTCCATGCTCGCCGATGCTGTTGGAGTAGCAAGGATAAGACCTGGGAACTAGTTTTGTTTCGTTTTTTTGCTCTGTTTGTTCTTTTTAGTTTCTGGTTGATCAAAAAAAAAATCAACAAAATACCTAATTTTCAATAGTAATCTAGGAGATTTGCTTCTGTCGGGAAAAAAAAAACAAATTAATTATAAATAGATTTTTATAGTATATTTTAGGTTCATCTAAAATGTTTCTTTCAAAAATTTATCAAATCAATTAATTTATTAGGTAGTGTTGAAAAAGCTCAAGCGTCTTAAGACACCCTTTATTTATTGGTTATCATTAATAGAGTCTTTTTACTTTTTAAACCAATGTAAGAAAATTTGCTTCTACAAAAAAACTAGTTTTTTTTTTACTGTAAATATATAATCTTCATTAGATAGAAAAGTATTCATTACAAATGATAGAAGCAATTGGGTGTGGGACATTTCCCACCCAAGATCTGGAACCACAAACTCTAGCTAGTTCAACTAGTCGATGTGCTGCCTCATTCCTAGACCTTCTAACACTAAGCACTTAAGTGTTGTGCATTTGGGACAGAATATCATGACAATCCAGGATAATAGGGTCAATCGCAACCAGCTTAATTGAACCCTGGATACATTTAACAACAATTTCAGCATCAGATTCCACAATTAAATTTTCAAAAACCTGACCCTTAGCCCATTGAAGACACCATCTGAGTCATAAAGCCTCTGCCGCAGCTGGAGAGGTTTGCAGATCCTCAAGTTTTGTGGCTGCAAAGGTGACACTCCCTGCATGGTCTCTAACCAGCATACCCCATCATGTAGTTCAATTGCCAAAACACCCTGCATCAACATTAATTTTGAATGTTCCGGGAGGTGGATGCTCCCATCTCTCCTCTTGCAAACTGACCTTAGGCTTAGTATCGATCATATTTGCCCTGTTGAATTCTTCGATAAAGTCAGTCACCGAGGCTGCAATATCAATGGGCTTGAATGCAGCTTTATTGAACACTATTTGAGTTATGATTTTCCATGGCTTCCAAAGTGTGATGCAGAAAAACTTTTTTGCAAGTTGATCTAAGCAAGTTCACTGAATGTGGCATCATTTGCTAGAGTTGTGACAGGACTACAAACTTTAAACTTTGCTTGATCAGGTAGCCAACTATGATTCCAAATCCCAATATTTTTGTTCACCTAAAATGTTTTTGTTGAAAAAACTTATTAGATCAATTAATTTATTAGATAGTGCTAAGAAATGCTGAAACTCTCTATAACGCCCCCTTTATTTATTGTTATCTTTAACATGGGTCTTATTTATTTTGGTGACTAACAAAAATAACTTTACATATTTTGCTAACCATTTAAGAATTCTAGAATTTAAGGCTCGAGTTTTTGTACCAATTTTTTTTTTTTTTGGGAGCACTACAACAAAATACATGATTTTCGACATCAATTTAGGAAAAGTTGCTTATGTTGAAAAAAAAAACTAATTAGAAATTAATTTTAGTAGTATATTTAGGTCAACCTACACCGTTTCGATTGAAAAATCCATCAAATCAATTAATTATTAGGTAATACTGAGAAACGCATTCCATCGCACCATCTATTTATTAGTTATCATTAATACAAGTTTTTTTTTTTTTGAAACCAATCTAGAAAAATTTGCTTCAACAGTTCTACTAAAAAACTAGTTAGAAATAAATTTCATAGTATATTTTATGTTCACCGAAAACGCTTTTGTTAAAAAAACTTATTAGATCAACTAATTTATTAGATAGTGCTAAGAAATGTTGAAACTCTATGGAACATGCTTTTTATTTATTGGTTATCATTAACACGAGTCACATTTATTTTTGTGACTAACAAAAATAACTTTACAAAATTTCCTGTCCATTTATGAGTTCTAAAATTTAAAGCTCCAGTATTTGTACCAATAATGTTATCTGGTGATGTTGACACCATTATATGAGCGCCATGAATTTTCGTGGTACATTTTAGGTCAACCTAGAAAAAATCCATCAAATCAATTAATTAATAGGCAATACAAGTAATACTAAGAAGCACATTCTAACGTACCGTTTATTTATTGGTTATCAATAATTAATACAGCCATTCACTTTTATAATTAACAGAAAAAACTTTAAATATTTTGTTGATTGCTCATAAGCTTAAGGATGTATTTGATTTACAAAAAAAATCTGAAGATTGTATCTTATAAAAATTTATGTTTTATGTTTGATTTTGTGGTGGTGGTTTTATTTTTTGGGGTGGGGGGATGCAGATTCAATTGGCATTGACACCATTATATGAGCGCCAAGAATTTTCGTAGTATATTTTAGGTCAACCTAGAAAAAATCCATCAAATCAATCAATTAATAGGTAATACAGGTAATATTAAGAAGCACATTCTAACGCACCGTTTATTTATTGGGTATCAATAATTAATACAGCCATTTACTTTTATAATTAACAGAAAAAACTTTAAATATTTTGTTGACCACCTAGGAGTTTGAGGATGTGTTTGATTTGTAAAAAATCAGGAGATTGGATAACAAAAAAAATTTTGTTTCATGTTTAATTTGAAAAGTGGTAATAGGACATGACAAAAAAGGGTGAGGGACATGATAAAAATCCAAAATTTTGTCCATCATCAAATCATGGGACAACTTTTTATCTCATCGACAAGACTATAAAAAAAAAGTCAAAATTCTCTCTCACTCAATTTTACGGTTTTTTTGTTGTTAATTAAAAAAAATGTAATTTTACGTTCCTATTACATTTGGTTTATTATAATATATAATAATTTTTACAAATAACATAATATAATATATCTGTAATACTTATTTAATATGATATGATATGATATTATATTGTTATATATAATAATATTTATATTACATATATATATATATATATATAATATAAATATATAGTATTATTATATTAAATAATATGTTATATAATAATGTATAATATGTAGATTATAAATGGTATTTGAGTAAGGTTAATATTATTTTACTTATGTTGTTTGTTGTTTATCAAATAAAATACAGGACAAAGAGTTGTGTTGTGACTCAAGCAATTGTCTTGCGATATTCTCCTTATCCTTACGAATCAAACGCACCTGAGTTTAAAGCTTGAGTTCCCCATAACAATTTCCTAAATTATATAGCATGCGAAGGCTATTTGGTCATTTTTGTTTGTCAAATGAACATAAATTGAACATTGGCATTTTTTTTCTTGGACATCTAGTCTAGGGATGCTAGTAACTGGTGGTGGTCTCTCATAACAAATGAAAACATTTTTTGAGTATCAATTGATGGATATTATATGGTGATACTATGAGATATGTTGTTCAACATTAAAATAATATGAAAGAGAAAAAGTAACAAACAAGTGTGTGAATCTAAAAATATGATGTTGATGTTACAAACAACGGAAATCCATAAAAAATTATGGTTTTGAAAACTTTTCATTTTAAATTCTTGAAAGATAGTATTTGGGATGAAAATGAGTGCTAGCAACACACTTTTTGACACACCGTTAACGGAACGAGTGATCTTAATGACAGATATAAAAATGAAAAGGAATTTGGATAGACACAATACATTAAACTCAGGAAGGGAATAGATGGGTCACACTAAGCCTTTGTCCGTATCATGAAAAATGTATGGAGAAAAAAGTATGGGAGAAAAAAAAATGGATAGAAAATTACTAAGTTTGTAGGTTGTTTGCATTAAAAAAAAAGTAAAAAAGAAATAAAGAAAAAGATAAGTTGAGTTTTTTTTTTCAAAAAAAAAAAAACAACATTTGATCCTAATAATATACTTGCGCAGTCCAATACAAAAGGGTGGATATATTATTTAAATTAATTTTTTCACTCTCCTTTCAAAATCTCGACACAAATGAAGAGATTTCTTTTTCATGCATGTCCCACCACAATTTTTCTCTCCTCCCCCCTTCTCTCCCTTACCAAAGACTTCTCTATCATTTCTTTCTTTTTCACTTGTTCCTCTCCAAAATCCACCAAGAGTACTGTGTAAAGAGAAAGAATACATGTTTGACCACACATATAATTAGATGCACATGAATAAATGTACTAATTGCGAGCTGTGGAAGAGAGACACCGGTCAAACTATGGTAGTAGGGGATGGATGAATAGACCAGGAAGCTTAGAATTGAGTATACAGATCAACTTCATAAGAATCCATAACTATAAGTCTTATGTGCAGTCTGTGTAATCCGAGACATTGTGTGTGGCAATATTGGCAAACCTATGATGCTGCTGATTATTCCTTTTTAGCTTCAGGCAATATGTCGTGATGGACCTTGGTTTTTTGCAGTAATTACATTGCATATTATGATGTCATTAGTACTACGTCCTCCTTCTGCAACCTCTAATTTCACTCCTCCTGTGTGGGACAGAATGATGGAATGATGCGGGGAGTTATAAGATGGTGAGATAGCTTGAGGTATGGAACAAATGTGTTGTGAGTTATAAGCTGCAAATTTCAAATCTCACCCCCTACTAACATAACAATCTAAAAACTAATATTTGCATATAAAAAAAAATGTTGGAATAATGCATAACTTAGGTGCATGCTGTTATTGTTCATGGCAGCCAGACGAGTCTGTAGCAACAAAATTTATTTTCAAACCAAACTTCATTTCATTTCTTCACCAGAGGGGTAAAGTCTGTTATCCGTGCCTAACTTTCTTCATAATTTTCTCAATTATTTTTCTCCTTTGATACTCGTTGCACCTTACTAACCATTTAATCCCGTCTCCAAAGATCATGTTCATTTCTCTAAGGAAATCCATCTAACTTCCATGTTATTCAAATGAACTTGAAGGGCTTCTTTCTTCCCTTCCTTTTGCCATCATCAATTCCTTATAACAACAAAAGTTTTTATCAAAACATTCATTTCGTTTCAACTATTTAGAGAAAAATTAAATTAACCATAACAATCATGTCCAGTTCAATTTCTGCCTGCCATCCAGGCGTTATTAGAATTACATCATATATCATGGCCAGATGATGGCCCCTCGATGAAATAAGAATAAACATTAGAAAAATTTGTTGAATACAAAAGTTACATTTAGGAGACAAAATTTAGTTCTATAAACCCTAACATTCTGAACATCCTCTATCAAGTTTTAGACGTCGTAATAGGAACCACCGTTTTTTGAAGGGTCAACAATGCTTTGTTCCAAACAATTACGAGCTACCCAATCATATTCAAAAGTTGATGAGTAAAAGCTAAAGCAGCATTCAAATGTACATGGCAAACACAAACTTCAAGCATAGAAGCTGTCAAAGACTTTAGGCCATTAAACTCTCATCGGCAACTACAATGGCGAGGATTCAATAAGTACCTGTAGAATAATGCCAATGGAATGAGATGCAACCAACTTGTCAATCTGATCCGGTGGAAGAGAAAAGTAGGGATGCATTTGTTCCTCCAAAACCAAACGAGTTTGACATAGCTACCCTAATTGGCATCTCCTTTGAAGCAGTCAATGGCATGAAACAATCACTGAATGCAGGATCTGGCTTAGTTAAATTAAGAGTTAACGGAGCGATTCCCTGCGATGAGAAGTGAAATAACACGGAACCATTGCATTAGATTAAGCATACAGGATCTGGCTTTAGATTGAGAGCAAATGCAACAGTATGTGCAAAAATACTCCCCACAACAACTTGTATGATGCAAGTACACAAAATGCAAAGGAAAAAAAAGTTGCTTACATGTCGTATGGCCAAAATAGCAAAAATTGCTTCAACAGCTCCAGCAGCACCTAGAAGATGACCAACAGCCCCCTGAAATCAGAGAAATTAGAAAATTGTTATGGAGTTAACCCAGCATGCTTTAGAGAAAAATGAATTATCATTATCATCATTCACCCCATCCCATCCAAGTAAAAAACATCATGGCACCTCCACTCCCATGGATGAGAGCTTTCACTTAAGAAGGGGCCAGCATTTGGATGGATTGCACAGTCAGATAAGCATATAACTTGTTGGTCATACAGCTTGTAATCACTTTTACCTTTGTGGAAGAGAAGGCTAAAGCAGACGAGACTGCATGGTCAAAGAATATGGTTTTGATAGCATTAGCTTCTATTGAATCACCTGTATAATGGATTCTGGTAAATAATTTATAAGCACAAACATCCAGAGATAAAAGTATCCAAGAGTAAAAATTATTCAAGCCCAAATTGCTGCAATCTATACAGATCCACTTTACTGACCCAAAGGGGTAGATGTAGCATGTGCATTTATGTAGTCTACCTCAGAAGAATGAAGACCTGACTGCAATTCATGAAAAAGCAATCATTTAAATTGATGAGTGCCAAGACTATGGCTAAGCCAAAAATGTGAGTAAACAACAACACAACCTGGCAGAAGAGTTAGCTCTTAATCATTAAGACTTGATTTCTGATAAATAGGCATCTAGAATGCTCTCAAATGATAAAAATAAAAAAACACTGAAATATCTGCTCTTTAAGATGATAATTTCATTTCACTTTCAAACTTAGCTATCTAACCAACACTGATTCAAACAATGGTTTTGCCATGTTGTGTGGACACTCATTACTTTGACATAGCAAAATCTTCCATTCCCTGAACTTGACTGATCTCAAAGTGACAACGAAAGTGAATGAGATATGATAGCATCACACTCTTTTAAACACTTTCTCCAACACATTCTTGATTATTGGATGAAATTCATATGGAACCCACTATATAAAGTGGGTCTCATAAATTTATCCAATAACAAAGCATGTGTTGGAGAGAGTGTTGAAAAGAGTATGATGCTAGCACTTCCCAAAGGGGAATATGTCTCTATATTTGTATGTTAATAACATAAAAACATGGAGCGGACAGAGAAATATAGACAAGAGTGAACATTGAGTGTGACTAGATACAAAATGTATACATAAAAGTTGGCAGCTCAGCCAACAGAAATTTCTAATGCTGCATAACAAATAAAAATCATTACAGGAACATAAAGGAAACCTGTCTTAAAGCACGAGTCATGGCCAAAATGGCTCCTCTCCCATCACTAGGAGGTTGAGTAATATGATATGCATCACCTAGTCAAAATCATTATCAAAAGAAGTCAACTACAGATAAAACTAAGGCAAGGGTGAAGTTCTACATATTCTGCAAAAAATACCTGACATCCCATAGCCACGAACCTCTGCATAGACTTTTGCCCCTCGATTTTTTGCATGTTCATATTCCTTCAGATGGGGAAATAAATAAACAAGAAAGATCAAAATTATAAACAAAGTAGGTGAATAGGAATTGGAGGGATAGAATAAACAATATATTTCTCAACCAACCTCCAAGACCAAGACACCAGAACCTTCACCTATCCTGAGTAAAAATATAACTTGGATCATGATATTCAGCAAGACAAAGAGATATAACATCCCAATAATTTGAAGCCAGAAAAAGCAACAAATGAATTATTAGAATTAGAAAAAAATTCTACAATGTTTCTAAACTCACACGAATCCATCTCGACCAGTATCAAACGGTCGTGAAGCTTCTTGTGGGCTTGAATTATATTTTGTAGTCAAAGCTCGAGACCTGCAAGTTTCCAATAATAGATTTAAAATATAACACTGAAAACAAGGACAAAGAATTACTAAGGTGGTTGACACTAACAGAGGACACAAAGTGCCATGGTGTCACTCATAATTTACCTGCAGAATCCTGCAATTGATAATGCATCAATGCTGGACTCTGTGCCTCCAGCCACCATAACATCTGCATCCCCAAATTGAATCATCCTTACCGCATCCCCAATAGAATGTGCCCCAGTAGCACAAGCAGTGACTGCGGCATGATTTGGTCCCTATGTTTAGGAATAGCAAACAAGTTTGTCACCTGCTCAAGTTTATTAATGATCACAAAGATCACAGCATAGAACAATATGCTAATAGCTCTGCAACAACAGTCACATCTTTACTACCATATTTTTCTGATACTTTTGTTGATATATATTATAATTTATAATTGACCCACCAGGAGATACATCATGTTTGTTTGAGAAACCATTCTCTTAAACCCAATTGACATATAACTACTCATATCCAAAATTACATGAAGGAAAGTCTTCATTTCAGAAGGCTGTTATTTCTTATTGGACTATGATGTTAGTATTATTATTAAAAGATAAAAAAACATTCCACTAGAGGTCACCCTTCAATGAACAAAAAATCTCCAGTTTTGAAATCCATATATCTAGAGAAGTTATTAAATGAGAATGCAGTATCCAGTCTGACAGTTGTAGGATCTCATTCCTATTTGTACTTTTGTAGTGTAGAGTATCAATCAGTTGAAAGAAGTTTCTGCACCTGGAACCCATATTTCATGCTCACGTGACCTGATGCCATGTTGATCAATATCCGTGGGATAAAAAATGGACTAAGGCGGCGAAGACGCTGGAATCAGGGTAGAAAAAGTAAATATCAAAAAGAATATAGTTTATTTAAATCATCAAACCATTTTGTTACAATTACTAAAAGAACTTGATAAGTACTTGAACCAGCGAGTTCTAATGAACTGACCTTCTCACAGATCAGTTGTGCAGAATCCAGGATGTCACTAATACTTCCAGTTCCCCCACCAATAGACACCCCCTGATATTCTTTGAAGTTAAATACAACAATTCACAAGAAAATTATCAAAAGTGATTTGTCATTACCCATATTCAAAGAATGCATACCGTTCTTTCCTTATGTTCCTTTTCAGTGGGAAACCAATTAGAATCTTTAAGAGCTTCATCGGCAGCACATAGTGCGTATGCTATAAACCTTGCTATAGAACGATGGTCCTAAGAGAAATGTAGCAATGCTACAATGACATCAATAAGCATAATAGAAGTTCATATCCGGCATGTATAAGTAAAAACAAAGTAATATCATATAACATTACAAACCTAAAGAAACTACATAACACTAAACCAACTTTAACTTTTTTTAAAAAATTGGCATTGCAGGTTACTTTACATATTAAGAAGAATGGGAACTTTATCCTTCTACTTTAAAGAGAATATTGCCAACTATCAAGAGGTCGTGCAGGTTCTATGATTTCACCCAAAATAAGTTGACTTTTCTTTTCAGTATAATTTTGTTTTTTTTTAAGAATCTTTCTCATTTTTTGGGGGAAGAATATATTCTTGTGGTCCAATCAATGAATTCATGTTAATGAGCTCTTGAAAATTTATAATTCAATTACTCTTATTTCTTTGACAATTGGTGTATTAGAAGAATATCTAAACTTCAAACAGCAAAATTCCTTACCTAATAAAATACAGGGACCTTTAATCAAACAGTGATCATGCATGCTATATCAATTGATGAGAAACACTTGCCTTAGAGTTAAGCCAGATTTCCTCATTGAATTCACCTGGGTTGGTACCGGTGGGCACAAAGGCAGCAACTTTGGATGTCAACTGATCAAATGTACTCAACTGTGTTTCCCTATTAAAACCATTCATCTTGAGATCTTCCAAACACAGTGCCCTTATCCCACATTTCCCATCAATCAGGTGCTTCCATGTATTATCCACTCCACAACCAAGAGGTGTCACCATGCCTAAACCTAGAAAAAGACCATGAAAATTTTCAGCACCCCATCATAAGATTAATACATTTGCTCAACAAAAATGTATTTTTTTTAAGTGAGATGCAACCTTGAAACTAAACAAGTGTGAAAACCCAGATACAGAATTTGAAAGTGAAACATGAGAAAGAAAGAGTTACCAGTAACAACTACTCTTCGAGAAGAAACAACGGGAGGAGGTGGAAAAGCTGTTGTACCTCTATTACAAGACGAGGAAATGTTTCGATAAAAACACAGCCCAATGGAAATGAAAACTCTACGTGAACTATGCATTACCATTGCGATCTCCAACTGACACCAATTATTCGTTGCTGATCATTTCGAAACCTATATTACCATCTGAAAATTTAAGCCGCCACTCCTATTTTTAAAGGCTGCTGATTTTCCCACCAACCCCAATTAATCCCCCCACCTCCCCAAACCCAATTTTTTTTTCTCCCTAAATTACCCCTTATCCTTTCAGCTGCTGTCGATCCCCTTCTCTCCCACCCCTTCCTCTTCTCTCTTCTCCCTTCGGGTGGAGGAAGAAACTGCCAGATCTTCGAACAGCACAATACCCACAGATCTCTTCGACGCCGCCTTCTGCGTGTTACTCAGCTCTCTTCGTCGCCGTTGTATGCACACGACCCATCTCTCTTCACTGCCACCGTTGCGCTACCTAACTCTCTTTGCTGTCGTCGTTTGCGTGTAAAAGAAGTGGGAGTGGAAGAGCTTTCTCACATGGCTCTAACACACCCCTCTTTCTGGGTAATTTTTTAGACATTGAAGGGCGTACAGACTGGGAATTGGGAGAGATTCAATGCTCCAATAGCAGCCATGGTTCAACGGTGGCATCTAGCAAACAACTTGCTACACCGGTGTAGCATGACACTAACCTGGGATAGCCGGTCTTGCACGGTACTTTACAGGTAATGAAGTTGTTTTAATTTGCTAAAATGGGTTTTACATTTAAAAAATATAATAAAATCAGGGACTTGGATGCAAATGTGATAGTTGCCTTCCTTTAGCTATACAGTTACTTCCTTAACCCATGTCACGTTCGACTTGGAACTTGGAAGGGAGGTAGCCGCTGGACTTCATCATCTCCAGGACGCGTAAGCTTGGTTTTGACTCGCACTTGGGTTCCAGGTCAGTATAAACCCTGATCTACTCTTGTTAGATTTTGATTCGGATCCTAACCCAGAGTTATTTCACCCTGAAGCAGGTCGACCCACTTGGATTGTTGCAGAGTCGTGGTCGCACAAGGGTAATTTATTTCGCTGAGGTGAGAATAATGATCTCTCTTCTTGTGTGTTTTGTTTATGGTGACTATGATATTTAGGGGATTAGGTTTCGGCTGTGGCTGATTAATGTGATGGTAAATTGTTGTTTATTGATGTATGGTCAGTCCTATTGGTAACTGATAGTGTCAAGTAATGTAGAAAATGTGTTAAGTAATGTAGAAAATGGATAATCCAACTAGTGTGTGTTAGTTAGTTACAAATTCAGTTATCCATCCAACTACTGTTAGTTAGTTAGTTAGTTACAAATTCAGTCTCACTAGAACAACTTGTATATAAGAACACTTGTGCATCAATGTAAATCAAGCTTTCTGATTCAATTCAGCTGATACCATATTAGAATTGAATCAGAAAGCTTGATTTACATTGATGCACAAGTATTCTTATATACAAGTTGTTCTACTGAGACTGAATTTGTAACTAACTAACTAACAGTAGTTGGATGGATAATTGAATTTGTAACTAACTAACTAACAGTAGTTGGATTATCCATTTTCTACATTACTTGACATCCCCCTGCAAGCTGAGCTGTATATGTCAACGAGGCTTAGGTTGGACATAAGAGAATTGAAAGTAGCTGGATGGAGCACTTTAGTATGCATATCTGCCAACTGATTAGTCGAGGAGACAGGCAGCAAGTGTAAGACACCTGATTGGACTTTGTCACGAACTTTGGTCATTGGTTTTACGGAAAAGTTTCCAATACGATTTTGGTATTGTCGATTACTCGACCACTAGTAGGGTTTAGGTCGCCCTACACCATTATTATAAATTATATACTACTTATCGGTTCCGACGATGGAATGGTTCTTTCTCCCACCTGTGCTTATCTCCGGAAATACGAACTTCTCACTCCTTGTCACGACCCTACGGTTTATTAAATCAACCTTCAACCAATCAACATAAGAATGAATTAATCAAACAAAATTCATCCTTAACCACAAAAGGCTAGGTTCGGCTATGACAACCCAAAATAAGGCTAGGGATTTCAAAACTTCATAAACTCTTAGATCAATGATCCTTAAACATTTATAATTATAAAACCAATGATCATAACTAAAAGAATTGAAACAAAATCCTCTAACACCAAAGGTTAGGGTTTCGGCCCATATTAGGAAAATAGGCTAGGAAATTTATTTGGATTCAAGCTCTTGAATTATGGAAGTAGAAGACATAAAAAGATCATAGCAATTGGTTTCACATTAAAAGGATTTTTCTATGATTTTCTATGAATTTTCAAAGTTTTAGATCTAGAAATGGAAAAATATGATTCATGGCATAAACATGAGAAATACATGAATATGAAAGCTTAGATGATCAAGGAGATGAGATTTTACCTCTTGAAAATTGAAGAAATGAAGAAAATGATCAACCTTCACTAAGTTGAAAACTGGACAACTTGAGGGTGTGATGGTATTGTGAGTGTATCTCACAATATACTCATCCAAAAATCACAAACTTTGGCTTGTTAGAAAGATAAGAAGAAAAGGAACAACTTTGGTGTTGAAGGTTTCATTTGGTTTGGATCATAACAGGGGTTCAAAGGGCCTTCTTTCTGCTGTTTCGTGGGTTGCTGAGAATTCTGGGCAATTTCGGTATTTTGAGCCTTTCTCCCAATCCACTTATCCGTTTTTGATGATCTTTATCTTGTTGGAAATAAGAGAGAAAAAGGAACAACGTTTATGTTGAGAGTTTTTCGAGTTTCAGAAAGGAAGAGGGTCATATTTTTTGGTAGGGATTCGGTGTTCTTATGGTTTTGTAACTTAGTTGGTGAGGAAGATGAAGAGAATGAAGGTGTGAGTGAAGGGGCTGCGGTTTTGGTGGTATATATAGGCTATATCTTAGGCCTTGTTTGGTTTCTTAGAGTCCAAATAATGGGTTTTGTGAATATTAAATTAATATATGATTAACCATAGTTAATAGTTAACTTAACTAAGGTTATTTTGGCTAATCATGGTTAAGAATATGTGGCTCACATTTGATGGAGGTGTGGCTGATTTTGGGTCACACATAGTGACTCACCAATGAGTCACCGATCCTATCCGTTAGCGGTTCCCGAAAATTTCGACGTGACTCAAGTCATTTACCCGATTTCGGTTTTTGAGAGGAAAATAATGAAATGAGAGCAAAATAAAATAGGTATGATTTATTGGAGGTGGATGCACGAAATTGGAGAGATGTGGGAGGTTTACAACCACGTAAAATGAGTGGTTAAGAGTGCGTAGATGTGTCTTGTTAATACCCGCGAAAGCTTGGGGTATTTTGGTCTTTTCACCTAAAAGTCATGATCACTAGCATTTAATGCTCATAAATGCTTGGTGACTCATCC
Source organism: Sophora flavescens (assembly GCA_030762895.1). Classification (NCBI taxonomy): domain Eukaryota; kingdom Viridiplantae; phylum Streptophyta; class Magnoliopsida; order Fabales; family Fabaceae; genus Sophora; species Sophora flavescens. The sequence goes on from CM061069.1 coordinate 49,935,098, forward strand.
TCCATGAGTCATCATGTATGACTCGTTGTCCCGATCTCTTGACGGGTCTATGCAGTTCCGTTTAAGACTCCGTCGGTTTCCCGATTAGGGTTTTACGCCTGCGTAAAAGTGTAATATTTTATTTTCGGTTGAAAATTTTCAAAACAACCAAACTCGTTAGAAATATGATTTAAATATAAACCATTTCGTTCATGAGTCAAAATTAGGTTTTCTGATCATTAAAATCTTATTGTCAGTGAAAACATCGACTGTTTTCCGTCCGAACTTTTACCAAAATTCGTCCGAATAAACATAATATTTTATTTCTGATCAGAAATTTGGAAAGTAGACTTCCTCACGGACAAAATATAAAAAAAATCTGCAAATTTCAGTTTTCGGGTCAAATTTGGGTTTTCTGTTAGTATAAAATTATACTGTCAGTTAAAAAAATGCAGAAGCAAGACTCCTCGAATTTTCAACCCAAAATTTCACCGTAGCCTTCTACCATAAGAGAGTCTATGAATATGCTTTTATTTTATTTAAAATCACTTTCTAACTCTCAGAGTAAAATATAATTAATTATATTTTAACCGGTTAAACAGCGTAATTAAAAATCAGGCTGTTACACTAGTACCTCTGATCAAGAGAAGCAGTCTTCTTTAAGCTCGATTTCTTTCACTAAGGAACAAATAGATCAATTGTACAAACTTCTTAAGTCTCAAACTCTTTCCTGCTCCATAGCCCAGAAAGGTAATTTTGTTAAAACAACCCTTCTTAGTGTCAACCATACTTGGATTGTTGATTCAGGTGCTACTGATCATATGACAGGAGAGTCTAGTTTCTTTTCTTCATATAGTCCTTATGCAGGTAACCAGAAAATTAAAATTGTAGATGGCTCTCTGATAGTGTGATTTCACATCATAATTCTTGTACATTTCGGCATGCATTTTCATATAGTTTAGGCATATTTAAATTGATTTTAGTTAGTTTTTCCCTTGGAACGGGTGAAGCGGTTTCTTGGTGTTGTTTTACAAGAACTTAAGGAAAAATGCTCAAGGTTAGCCATGGTGGAGCTTGGGTGAGGATGGAACTTGAAAAGTGAAGAAATTGAGTCAAGCAGAGCCCATCACGGCCTGGCTGTGATGATCATCATGGTCGTGATCAAGCAAAGCAGAAAAGAAGGCAACCAGGCAGAACTGGTCACGGCCTAGCCGTGATGAGCATCACGGCCGTGACAACCAGACCCTCACAGACAAAAGCTATCACGGCCTGGTCGTGATGAGTGTCACGGCCGTGACAGATGAAAAGTTGCAAGCGCGCCCAAGGCAGAAACCGTCACGGCCTGGCCGTGACGCGAATCCTGATTTATAAAGAGGCATCAGGGCAGAACGAAAAGGGATCTCTGGATCAGTTTGGAACCCTAAAACACACTCTTTGAACCAGAGGCGGCTACTGAGGATTGCCCCCATGGAATCCCTTCTTTCCTTCATCTTTATTTCTTTGGTTTTAGCTATGATCATGAGTAGCTAAACTCCCATAGTTGGGATTAGATGTAGCTATCTCTGAATTCTCCATGTATTTGATTTGATTTGTAATACAGTTTTTACTTCTTTATGAGTGATTGATTTTCCATGCTTAATGCTTGTTGTGGTTAGCACCCCATGACTCGATTAGTGTTTTGATATGCAATTGAAAAATTCGTATTGGAACCAGAATTGAAATCAACCACCTGATAAATCTTGAATCTAGGGATGGATTTGGGTTTATTCGCAATCGTGTAATCCCTAATCCTAATGCAAATTCATTAATCTAGGCCACCTAAGGAATTAGGGTCTATTAGTGGATTAGGAGCTCTTGTCATCCGAGAGATCGGGGCTTGAGTAATTTAGTGGATTGATTGTCATATTTGAAGTAGAAACTGTTTGTTAGTCATTTCATTGCATGAGGATGAAGTTTAGTGAAGTCTAATCCCAGCGCCTTTTATCATATTTGAAAACCCGTTTTTCTGCACTTCAACTGTTTGACAAAATTCCTCAAAGAACTTCTTCTTTCTATTTTGTTAGTTTTAACTTTTGTTAGTATAGAACTTCATTCAATCCAAAAATCCGCTGAGATAGTGATTGGTTTGGTAAGTGCTAGTACTTGTATCAGTCCTCGTGGGAACGATAAACGGTCTCACCACCATATTACTTGCACGACTGGGTATACTTGTCCAGATTCGTCCAACACTCTCTATCAGCCATTGCAGGGAAAGGGCCCATTGTCCTGTCTCCAACAATAACTCTCCAAGATGTCCTTCATGTCCCAAATTTGTCATGTAATCTTTTATCAGACAGTAAATTAGCCCGAGATAAAACTGCCAAACTAATTTCTTTCCTTCTCATTGTGTGTTTCAGGATTTGAACTCGGGGAGGATGATTGGCAGTGCTAAGGAGAATGGAGGACTCTATTACTTTGATGATGGACTTGGATCAAAACAACAATCCCAACCAATAGGTTCCTGCTTTGAATCTAGTTTTATTTCTGATAACAATAATGATATTATGTTATGGCATTTACGATTAGGTCACCCGAGTTTTAGGTACCTAAAATATTTATTTCCAAAGTTGTTTTGTAATAAAGACCCTTCGTTATTTCACTGTGAAACTTGCAAATTTGTAAAACATCATCGCTCTTTTTTTCCTATGCAATCTTATAAGCCAAAAAAACCATTTTCTATTATTCACAGTGATGTTTGGGGTCCTAATAAGACAAGTACACTCTCCAATTAAAAATGGTTCATTACTTTTATCGATGATCACACTAGACTTTGTTGGGTGTACTTGTTAAAGGAAAAATCTGAGGCTGGCCAAGCTGTAAGAAATTTCTTTAAAATGATGCAGAATCAATTCCAAACAAATATTCAAGTCTTCAGAAGTGATAATGGAAATGAATATTTTAATATTATTTTGAGGAATTTCTTTCTTGAAAATGGGGTTGTGCATCAAAGTTCTTGTGCTAATACACCCAACAGAATGGGATTTGATATTACTCGAATCCGCAAGTGCACGGCTTCGTCGTCAAGTAATAAAAAAGATCGATCCCACAGAGACTGTGATCTCAAATAACAATTAATTACTAAATCAATTAAACTGGACTATAAAAGATAAAGATTTGGAAAAGATTTGATTTTTTTGAATTAAGTAGCAAATCAAATTTAAAGTTGCAATTAAAACGAAATCAAGAACAAAATAGGAAAGTAGATCAAATCTGAGATTTCAAAATATCAAAAGGGATTCCCAGGAATTGGGTTACCAACAAGACTATTCATGTTACTAAATTGACTACCCTTGTTAATTATCGAAATTTGCTTTGAAGGCGAATTTATCCTAAATAAGTTAATGTTCCCTCTCAGGATACAAGAACCGTGCCCAATTAAACCAACCCCTACTCTCGTGGTAATTGAATTTAAATCGAACCCTTTAAGCTTTGTGAAAATTCGTGAACCCTCGAAGGACCGCTTCTAACTCTCGTGATTTAAGTCCTAAGTTCAATCCCTATAGATCCAATACCTAAGTTCACCGCTAGGTTCCTCCTTAAAGTATCTATGACAAGCAAATAAGTGGCCATCGAATTTACGAGTAATTAAAGCAATATGAATCAAATCGAAAGCAAAATTGAAATTAACAAGAAACCAAACGTCAATTCATCACCATAAACAAATGTTGGGCATAGCCCCAATTCCTAGAAATAAGACTACTACTCAAGCATTGCCATGATCATAGCAAGCTTGATTAACAAAAACATTAAAAAAAAAAACCTAAGAGAAAAGAAGAAATTGGAGAAGAAGAGAAATCCTAGTTTTTGCCTAAGGTAGCAACCCAAAAGTGATCTTATTTTCGAGCCTCTAGGTCCTATTTATAAGGTAGGGTAACTTGCATTCCAAGCAATTACAAAATCAGATCAAATCAGCTTTTAAAATTCCAGATATTGCGCGTCACGGCCGTGACGCCTGTCACGGCCAGGCCGTGACGGATTCTGACTTGGAAAACTTGGCCGTGATGGCCATCACGGCCTGGCCGTGATGGCCATCACGGCCTGGCCGTGACAGGTTCTGACTTTTTCGTTCTTTTATTTTCGGCCTTGCTCGATCATGGCCGTGATGGCTGTCACGGCTAGACCGTGATAGCCCCTGTTTGGCTCAGTTTTCTTGCTTTTCAAGCTCCATCTTCATGCAAGCTCCATCATAGTTGATCTTGAATATTTTAATCTTCAATTCATGCACAACAACACCACAAAACCGCCTTACCCGTTCCAAGGTAAAAACTAACAAAAATAAAATTAAAAATGCCTAAACTACATGAAAATACATGCAATATGATAAAGAAATATGATGTGTAATCACACTCATCAGGATTGCGGAGAGAAAGAATAGACATCTCCTTGAGGTGGCTAGAGCCTTAATCTTCGAAACAAAAGTTCCAAAATACTTGTGGGGTGAAGCTGTTTTAACTGCATCATATTTGATCAATCGTATGCTGTCCAAAGTTTTACAATTTCAAACTCCCCTTCATATTTTTAAAGACTGTTTTCCTATGGCTCGTCTTTCAGCCAATTTACCTTTGAAGATATTTGGTTCTACTGTGTTTGTTCATGAACATAAACATCTTGGGAAGCTAGCACCATGTGCTATAAAATGTGTTTTTATTGGATACTCTCGAACTCAGAAGGGGTACAAGTGTTTTGATCCAAAATCAAAATGAATTTTTGTAACAATGGATGCCACTTTCTTTGAAAAACAACCTCTTTTTAAGGACATTCATCTTCAGGAGGGGAATTCACATGAAGATTCTTTTGAAACCATTACTTTATCTAAAAATTCACACAATTCTGAGACTGATACTACTGCACCAATAGCAAATGACCAAGATTCGTTATCTGGACCTACTCTCATCATGGGTAAGGCTCCTGTGGAATATGGATCTACATCTCTAAATCAAAACTCTGACAAACAATCCTTGGAAATTGATAATAATGAAGAACTAATCGAAATGCCACAACATGATGATTCTTGTGAAGAAGAAATTGACAGGTTCAAGGATGGTGATCGAAGGTGTGGAAAGTTCTTTGTTTCAAAAAACCATCATAAAAGGAATGAAGAATCAACTCTCCAGCACGGTCATGAATCCGAACTGAGGGAAAATCCAATCGATCCAACTCCGACAGTGTACGTCCCCATCTGAACCTAATTGTCACAATGAATCAGTTGAGTTAGACATCCCCATAACGCTTAGAAAAGGTATTAGATCTTGTACTAAGCATCCCTGGTCTAAATTTATGTCATATTCAAATTTGTCTTCCTCTTTTGCTGCATTTACCTCACAGTTGTCTAGTACAGAAGTTCCAAAAAATGTACAGGAAGCTCTAAAAATTCCAAAGTGGAAGGAAGCTGTTCTTGAGGAGATGAGAGCTCTTGAGAAGAACAACACTTGGAGTGTTATGACCTTACCAGCTGGAAAAAACACGGTGGGTTGCAAATAGGTCTTCACTGTGAAGTATAATTCAGATGGATCCGTAGAAAGGTACAAGGCACGCTTGGTGGCCAAGGGATTCACTCAGACTTATGGCATAGACTACTCGGAAACTTTTGCTCCTGTGGCAAAATTGAACACTGTCAGGATTCTCTTATCCCTTGCTACCAACTTAGATTGGCCTTTGCACCAGTTGGATGTGAAGAATGCATTCCTCAATGGTGACCTAGAAGAAGAGGTATACATGGATGGGCCTCCTGGATTTGAAGAAAAATTTGGGTCAAATATGTGTAAATTGAAGAAGTAACTCTATGGGCTCAAACAGTCCCCGAGAGCATGGTTCGAAAGATTCACCCAGTCCATGAAGAAACAGGGACACAGTCATGGACAAGCCGATCACACCCTATTCACAAAATTTTCTTCTGATGGGAATTTGAGGTCAAGGATTTGGGAGCATTGAGATATTTTCTTGGCATAGAGGTTGCTCGATCAAAAAAGGGAATTGTGGTTTCCCAACGAAAGTACATTATGGACCTTTTAAAGGAAACTGGAATGAGTGGTTGCAGACCAGTCGATACCCCCATGGACCCAAATGTGAAACTTTGGGAGAAAGGATATGTTCCTGTTGATATTGGGAGATATCAGAGATTAGTTGGCAAGTTAATCTACTTATCTCATACCAGACCTGTTATTGTCTTTTCTGTGAGTGTTGTAAGCCAGTTTATGCACTCCCCATATGAAGAACATCTTGAGCAGTCTACAGAATTTTGAGGTACTTGAAGAGAAATCTTGGGAAAGGATTGTACTTTAGAAAAACCAGTGAGAGGAATGTTGAAATCTTTACTGATGCAGATTGGGCAGGATCAGTCACCGATAGAAAATCAACTTCAGGATATTGTACCTATGTGTGGGGAAATCTAGTAACTTGGAGAAGCAAGAAACAAGGTGTGGTTGCTAGAATTAGTGCTAAGGCTGAATTTAGAGCAATGGCCCAAGGAATTTGTGAAGGGTTGTGGATCTATAGAGTCTTGGAGGAACTCAAGATGAAGGTTGATCTTCCATTGAAGCTGTACTGTGACAACAAAGCAGCAATAAGCATAGCTCACAATCCCGTCCAGCATGACATCCAAACACATTGAGATTGACTGTCACTTCATAAAAGAAAAATTAGATGCTGGCATTATCTGTCTTCCTTTTGTGACTTCCAACCAACAAACAGCTGATATTTTGACCAAGAGTCTAGCAAGACCAAATTTTGAGCACTTGATAAACAAGTTGGGCATGATAGATATATATGCATTAACTTGAGGGGGGGTGTTGGAGAATCAGGAAAATATCCCTGCTTTTATCCTCTTTGATTCTATTTGATTTTATCTTTATTATTTTGATTTTATTTTGTTTTATTTCCTTCCTTAATTATACGAAGAGATTTGATTTGATTTGTTTTGTCTTTATTGTAATCTCTCTATAAAAGAGACTCGTACTATGAATGAAATCACGACAATTATTCCACTGCCTTCTATAATTGAGAGTCCCACATTGACTAGAGATATGGCCTAAGTAGTGCTTATAAGGCTTGGGCAGTCCTCACCTTACAAGCCGGTTTTGTGGAGTTGAGTTAGGCCCAAAGCCTGAATTTAAGATGGTATCAGAGCCTATCCTAGAACTGTTATTGGGCCAAGATCTCTATTATTCCACCCACATTTGTCCACACCCAGATGTCCGAGCCTAGGCGTGCCGTGATGGGGTGTGTTGAGATCCATGTTATTGCACCCGCATTAGTCCATGCTTCAGATGTCCGATCCCCGAGCGTGAGGGGGTGTGTTGAGAGTCCCACATCGACTAGAGATATGGCCTAAGTAGTGCTTATAAGGCTTGGGAAGTCCTCACCTTTTAAGCCGGTTTTGTGGGGTTGAGTTAGGCCTAAAGCCCGAATTTAAGACAGTCACTTGAACATTCCTCCAGAAATCCCTAATCAGGTTGGGAAAGACAGAGACTTTCTCTGTGAAGAGTCCTCCCCACCCGGCTGCATTAACATATTTGTTTATGTCTAAGTTGTAGTCTTGTAGCACTCCAAGGTTGAAATGATGCTCAATTGCCAAGTTGAGCTTGTCCATGTTAAAGGTTGAAGAATAAGCCATTTTAGGTGATCAGAGAGCTTAGGGTTGAAAGCAGAGAGAGAGGGAGAGCTCGAAAGGTTAGAGAAGTGTAAAGTTTTTCTCAGGGAAAAATATTACTTATAAAGGAATTTTGAATCTCAAAGGTTAAAAAAAAAACTTTTGACATGACATGTCATTATGATAAAACGGTGTTGGTAACTTAGAACTATAAAAAGGTCTTGATGGGATGTGGAAGTACTCACTCAGCAAAGAGAATAAAGGATAAATTTGTCATTGAGACAAAATAAATGCATTTATTAACAAAAAAATGTGCTTAAATGCAAGCTGATGTGAGCTCGTTTGAAACTATACAATGGACGCGGTAACCAGTATCAGTGGACGCGTCATATGGATGTGCAACACAATAGACAATAGACGCACAACTTTTAATAAATATTAGACGTGCATAGGTAGTAGACGCAAGACTAACAAAACAAATTTTTTAAGGCTGGATGCCTAAATTAATCCACACATATTATATTAAGATGCTTCCTAATAAAGATAAATCTGTCATCTGCAAGAGGTTTAGTAAAGATATCTGTCCATTGATGATCAGTATCTACAAATTGAATATCAAACACACCTTTTTCCACATGATCCCTGATAAAATGATGTTTAATCTCTATATGCTTAGCTCTAGAGTGTAAAATTGGATTCTTAGATAGATTTATTGCTACAATATTATCACACATAAGCGGAATACTACTTACAAACATATTGTAGTCCTCCAATTGATATTTGATCCAAAGAAGTTGTGAGCAGCAACTTGCAGCTGATATATACTCAGCTTCAGCAGTTGATAAGGCAATGTTGCTTTGTCTTTTACTTGACCATGAGACAAGATTAGCTCCAATGAAGTGACATCCTCCACTAGTGCTTTTTCTTTCAATTCTATCTCCAAAGATAGTCGGCATCACGTAAAACCAACTAATCTGTAATCTTCATTTTTCTTAAAGCACAAACCAAGATTAGTAGTACCTTTTAAATATTTAAAAATTCTCTTAACTGCTGATAAGTGAGATTCTCTAGGATCAGATTGAAATCGAGCACATAAACATACACTGAACATAATATCAGGCCTAGACGCAGTAAGATATAAGAGAAATCCTATCATACCTCTGTATACCTTTTGGTCTACCTTTTTCTCTTTATCATCTTTGTTCAGCATGGAAGTGGGGTGCACAGGAGTATTCATTGGTTTACAATCATCCATCTTAAACTTCTTCAGAAGCTCTTTTGTATACTTGGTTTGGTGGATGAGCACCTCGTCCATGGTTTGTTTTACTTGAATTCCAAGGAAGAATTTGAGTTCTCCCATGATGCTCATTTCAAACTCTTTTTGCATTAACTTAGAGAATTCTTTGCATATAGACTCATTAGTACCACCAAAAATAATATCAACATAAATCTGTACCACTATGAAATTAGACTTAATAGATTTTCTAAATTAGGTTGTGTCAACCTTTCCTCTATTGAATCCATTTTCCATAAGAAAGGAACTTAGTCTGTCATACTGATGACAACCAAATGGTGAGATTGCCTTTGATGATCTTTTTGGTTGAATTTTAATCAAGAACTTAGTTTAACCAATTTGTAACCAAGATTAAAGTGAAGAAAGAAATAAAATGGATGAGTAAGAAGATGATGATGGCGCCACAAAACAAGAGTTTTGATAAGCCAAGTGAGGCTCGCCACAAGAATCTTGGATTCTTGATAAGAACTAAGGTTGGCTCAACCAAGAACCAAAGAGAACAAAGTCTCACAAATGGATTTCAACCCAAATTCAACATCCAAGTTGTTTATTCATGTGTTTAGGCATGTTACATATAGGGGTGTGGCTGCCAACATTTGGCTTCACACTTTGTCTTCCCAATGATTCCATAACCCCCACATAACTAGCCTATTCATGACTTACTAAACTCACACTTAACTCAGCCACTTAATAGTGACTTATTACCCTCTCTCTATCATTATGTAGCAGCCACACTTATTTCTCAAATTAAAAGTGTAATTCCCACATAATTAACAAAACATAAAAAGTCTAATAACCACGTGTAAATATTCGTATGAAACGTCCAGCCCATTTTTCACCATGATAGAAGCCGAATCAGGTCAAGAGGCTTGAGATATGATTTGTAGATAATTTCCTTATCTTTCTAACGCAGTAAGGATTGCATCAATAGGAGATCCGTAGCTTAAGATACAGTCAAAACAAGTCAACTATTCATCATTGGGCTCCATGTCTTCATGACTTGCACTTGGGCTTGCTTCTATTATAAGAACCACCATTTGAATTAGAGTTTATTGGCCCTTCTTGATTCTAGCTCTTGTCATGGGCCCACCAAGTCCTTGAATTACTTCTTGATCCATGCTCTTTATTGGGCTCATATCATTCTTGTTGCAAAGTTGACTTGCCCTCCTTGGCCTCTATCATATCCTCATTCTTTAAGAGAATTTGTCCTCGAATTTATTACTTCAATCTCTACATCAGATGAAAGACATAGATGCTAGGAAGATAAGTCAACATCAAAGACATTTTTATTTTTTTTCCCTACAACTTGCAATAGCCCATCTCTTCTAGGGTGGACCTTTGATTTTCTTTTATTGGGAAACCTTTTATTCTTTTTTATGTACACACACCCAACCTCCTGGATCAAATGGAAATTGATAGAAACCATCAAATATAGAAAGTAGGTGTAACACATTTCCATCTTGTACAATCCTAACACATTCATAGTCAAGGTAATGAATTATAAGATTAAGCAGAAAATTATACCTCTTGTGAAAATCTACTTTCAAGTTTACCTTTCTTGGCTTGAACATAGTCATAAAAGAAAATGTACTTTCTCTTTTTAAAGGCTCCCAAGAAAGTTGAGCCTCATGGACATTCTCCTTATCACAAACAAGGGATTGTTCTTTTTGAAACAAGATAATCCTCTCAAACACATTAGGATCATCATATGAAAGCTTAAAAGAATTTCCAAGAATGGGAAGAGTAAGAAGGGGGATAGTAGTTAACTCATCAATTATTATCACATGCAAACCTTTAGAGCTCATAACAAACCTCAAAATGCTAACTTTATTTTGAACAAAAGAGTATGTGAGCAAGTTAGCAAACAAACATTCTCTAAGAATTCCAACACTCTCCTCAAAATTGTTGTGATAAATCAAATGAACATTAGAAAGCACAACAATACATTTATCAAGGAATTCACTCAAGTCTTGGTTCATAATTCTCAAATCAATCTTAGGAAGATGACAAGAATCATGCAATTCATTAAGCAAGTTTTCATTCCTATCAAATGTAGAAGAATAACAAGACCCATGCAATTTACCAAACATGTTATCAAATCTTGTGTCAAGATATCCATACTTTTGGGAACCCATGCAAGTTCCCAAACGATGGGGTACTTCCCTTGGGATTATCTCTTCAATTACATTGGTTGTCTTGCAAGCTTCCATTGGAGGAATATCTTCGATTCCCTTCAAAAGAGAATCAACACAAGTAGGCAAAGAGTTAGGAAAAACATCAAAACAAGCATTTACTTTTTCCACCTCATCTTTTGTTTTGCTCTCATCTCTTTCTTTTCTCTCACTCTTTTCCGTACTCTCATCTTTTTCACATTTTTCTCTTGATTCTTTTTCACATTTTCATCACTCTTCTTTTCACTTTTTTTTTTCATTTTCTCTCAAATTAGGAGAGACTTCCACAGGTTTCTTTCCATGAGCACTAGCCATAGCCTCCTTAGAAGTTGAAGTGTTGCCCTCCTTCTTTGATTTGTTATGAAGAACTCTATGGTATTGGTATGAAACAAATCTTCTCCTCATTATTTTTCTCATCTCAACCCAAGTGTCCATGGGCTCTCCTCCATGTCTCCTCATTTCTTTTCATAGTTGGTCCCACCACACAAGGGCATATTCTTTGAACTCAAGGGCGGCTACTTTCACCTTCTTGCTTTCATTGTAAGAATTACAATCAAAGACTTGTTCTATTTTTAACTCCCAATCCAAGTAAGCCTCCGGATCATTCTTCCCAATAAAGGGAGGAACTTTGATTTTAACCCCTTCTCTATTTTGGAGAGCGACAAGTTGTTGACTGAAATTTTCATTCATTTGCTCCATTTGCTTTTGAAGGGTTTGTATTTGAGTAGCCATTCTAGCATGAAGAGTTGTGTACTTTGGAGAAAATGGTGGACTATCTTCATGGGCTGCCATCACTTGAACACACAATATCAAAAGATAACAAAAAATTATAAAATTCCTCACTACACTCCCTCACTTGTGCATTCAAATGTATTTCACTCAATTGGCTTTTTCCACACAAGATGTAATTTTTCACTCGTGCCTTTTTCCACTCAATTGTTTTCTTTTAGCTCTTAAAAGAGTCAAACAATAATCCACACAAAAAATCCAATATTCAAGTAACAAAATTTCACCAAACTTATCAAAACAAAGGAAACAAAAGGAAAGGCTAGAAAGGAAAATATTTAAGAATAATGAAAAAAGAAAGAAGGGAAAAGCTAGGTGTTGTTTTCCTCTCTCTTTTTTTCGATTTTTTTTAATTCGTACAACACACTAGAGAAAAGCTTGCAAAGAGAAACACAAATGTATTTCTTTTTTTTTGAATTTTTTTTTTGTTGATTTTGGGCAGTAAGAAGATGAATACAATAACACAATAATTCTCTTCAAACAGAAACAAGAAAATAATTTTTTGTATTGGGTTTTTCTGGGTAGAAAAGAAGAAAGGTAGAAGATGAAGAACATAGAAGAAAATTGAAGAACAAAACTCAAAATTCAACCAAAGCCTAAGATTTGATACCACTTGATGACAATCAAAGGGTAGGTTGCCTTTGGAGATGATCTTATGGTTGAATTTTAACATTTAATTTGCGGAACAATTTTGAGATTAAAATAATGGAAAGAAAAGAAACAAATGGATGGAGAATAGAGATGATGATGGCACCACAAACTAGAGAGTTTGATAAGCCAAGTGAAGTTCGCCACAAGAATCTTGGATTCTTGATAAGAACAAGAGTTGCTCAACCAAGAACCAAAGAGAACAAAGTCTCACAAATGGATTTCAATCCAAATTCAACATCCAAGTTGTTTATTCATGTGTTTAGGCATGTTACATATAGGGGTGTGGCTGCCAACATTTGGCTTCACACTTTGTCTTCCCAATAATTCCATAACCCCCACATAACTAGCCTATTCATGACTTACTAAACTCACACTTAACTCAGCCACTTAATAGTGACTTATTACCCTCTCTCTATCATTATGTAGTAGCCACACTTATTTATCAAATTAAAAGTGTAACTCCCACATAATTAAGAAAACATAAAAAGTCTAATAAACTCGTGTAAATATTCGTATTAAACGTCCAGCTCATTTTTCACCATGATAGAAGCTGAATCAGGTCAAGAGGCTTGAGATATGATTTGTGGATAATTTCCTTATATTTCTAACGCACTAAAGATTGCATCAATCGGAGATCCGTAGCCAAGATACAGTCAAAACAAGTCAACTATTAATCATTGGGCTCCATGTCTTCATGACTTGCACTTGGGCTTGCTTCCATTATAAAACCACCATTTGAATTAGAGCTTGTTGGCCCTTCTTGATTCTAGCTCTTGTCATGGGCCCACCAAGTCCTTGAATTACTTCTTGATCCATGCTCTTTATTGGGCTCATATCATTCTTGTTGCAAAGTTGACTTGCCCCCATTGGCCTCTATCACATACCAAGCTCTAGGAGCTTGCTTAAGACCGTACAAAGCTTTCTTAAGATTATATACATGTTCAGGATGGGTTTCACATTCAAAACCCGGAGGTTGCATAACATAGACTTCTTCATTAATAAATCCATTTAGAAAAGCACTTTTAACATCCATATGAAAAAGCATAATACTATGATGTGCAGTAAATGAATGTAGAATTCTAATAGCTTCTATTCTAGCAACAGGTGCAAAAGTTTTAGTATAATCTATACCTTCTTCTTGAGCGAAACCTTGAGCAACAAGTCTTGCTTTTTTCTTATTACCTTACCATTTTCATCAAGTTTGTTTCTGAAAACCCACTTTGTTCCAATCACTGATTTGTCTTCAGGCAGGGGAACCAGAGTCCAAACATCACTTCTTTCAAACTGATTGAGTTCTTCTTGCATGGCTAGAATCCAACCATCATCTAGCAGAGCCTCGTCTACTATCTTTGGTTCTATTTCAAAGACTAGTGCAAAAATATCTTGTTCTCTGAAGGTTGATCTGGTTCTTAGCTTGTCATTGGGGTTTCCAATGATCTTATCTTGTGGATGATAATTCTAGAAGTACCAAGATTTTTGAACTGTACCATGTTGAGAAGTGGAAGTTTGTTTGTTGAGTGGGGTCATCTTTTTGATCATCAACTTTTATTTCTGGTGAGTCTCCTGGAATGCTTAGATCAAGATCTGTAAAAGCTTCATCTAGCTCTGATAATTTCTTATCAGGCTGTTTGTCATCGAACTTGACATGAGTACTTTCCTCTACTATCGGGGTCCTAGAATTATAAACTCTAATGCCTTTAGATGTTTCAGAATATCCTAATAGCATTCCACTATCTGTTTTAGCATCAAACTTACCAAGTTGATCTTTAGTATTCAATATATAGCATTTACAACCAAAAGGGTGAAAATAAGATATGTTGGGTTTAAGTCCTTTCCACAGTTCATAAGGAGCCTTATTCAGGATAGGTCTAATGTATATTCTATTCTGAATGTAGCAGCAAGATAATGTGACTTCACCCGAGAAGTGTCTAGGGGCAGAGTTGCCATTGAGCATAGTCCTAACCATCTCTTGAAGAGATATGATCTTTCTTTCTACCACACCGTTTTGTTGTGGTGTTCTAGGTATTGAGAAGTTGTGAAGGATATCACTTTCTTCACAGAACTTATGAAATAGCTCATTTTCAAACTCTCCCCCATGGCCACTTCTGATTGAAGTGATACACATGCCTTTTTCATTCTGTACACGTTTGAAGAATATAGAAAAGACCTTAAAAGAGTCATCCTTGTGAGTTAGGAACATAACCCATGTCCATCTAGTGTATCGTCTACTATGACAAGACCATATTTCTTACCACTAACAGAGGCAGTCCTTGTTGGACCAAAAAGATCAAGATGTAGCAACTCTAGTGGTCTATTAGTACTAATAACTTTCTTAGATTCAAAAGAACCTTTGATTTGTTTTCCCTTTTGACATGCATCACAGAGAGCATCAGATTTGAACTTAAGGTTTGGTAGTCCTCTCATGAGGTTATGCTTGTTTAGCTTTGAAATTAATTTCAAGCTTGCATGACCTAGCCTTTTGTTCCAAATCCATCGCTCATCTTAAATGGACACTAGACATGATATACTTTGATTTGAGAGGTCCTCCAAGTCAATCTTATAGAGATCGTTTTACCTTTTTACAGTGAATAAAAGTGATCCATCATTTATCTTGACAGTACACATGTTCTTATTAAACGCAACTGCATATCCACTGTCACATAATTGACTTATGCTCAGTAGATTGAGCTTCAAGCCATTTACTAAAAGAACATTATCAATGGAGGGAAAAGGATGTTTAACAATTTTACCTATACAAATGATTTTCCCTTTCTGATTTCCTCCAAATGTGACCCAGCCACCATCTTTGGGCTTAAGGTTTTGGAACATAGACCTTTCTCCCGTCATGTGTCGTGAGCAGCCACTGTCCAAGTACCAAGACATCTGTTTTCTTCCTGTTGTTAAGCAGATCTGCAACAGGTATTATCTTATCTTTAGGTACCCAAACTGACTTGGGCCCTTTCTTGTTAGTTGTCACTAGACGAGTATGCTTAACATGTTTATTGTGTATGCAGCTAGATGTCCCATGCCCACTGTAACATCCTAAAATTCTAATATAATTAATATAATTAATTTTTTAAAAAAAAGTATTAGTTTATTAAAAAGTATATTACAAATAAAATATAATTAAGAAGTTTAGTGTAAAAATTTAATAGTATAAGAACTTATGGAAATTACTTAACTATTATAAATAAATAAATAAATAATGCAATATATATATATATATATATATATATATATATATATATATATAAGTGGCGTACGGGCCAGGTAACCTTTTTTTAGGCTTTGGCCTTACCAAAGGCCATTTATATGGGTTAAACACAGAAAGAAAAAAAAAGGGAATCATAAAACCTAAGAGAATTCTATGCGCAGTTATTTTGCTTAATTTACTATACATATAAGAATTCGGTCACTGTGCCTGGGCTGGGGGCGCCGCACAAGTAGAGCGAGGGAGGGAATTTCATTCCTTGCCAGGGCAATCGTAACAACACAGATCCAAGAACGCCACCAAACGGGAGAAGAATTTTTAGGGAAACGCTAATTCTTATCATAAATAATTTTTAGAGCACATTGGAGGTCTTCGAGAGGTGAGTAACAATACTTTTTTTACGAACCCTCTCCATGGTATGAACGATTGTTTGGGTTGATAGTTTTTTTTTAATTGATTGATGAACTGATTTAACAAGTATGTTCCCCTAAATCTAAAAAATTGTTTATTGATAATTTAGCGTTCTGTATACATAATTCTTGTGTTCAAGCCAGATGGTAAAAATCATTAAAGTTTCGTACCTGCGTCCAGAACCTCACAGGAGTAGATTTTTTTCTCTTTTTATTTTTAACTACTTTCATGAAGTCCTGTATGCCAAGTTCAACTCAATATACATTGATGTTCCACTGACTCATGGCTTTACCTTCTGGGAGCATATAATTTTATTTAATTGAACTTTAATAGCTTAGTCATAGCATGTATTAAATCCCATTTTGCTTATGGTTTAAAAAGTGAATAAGTACATTTGATCGTTATAATTTAAAATATGTTCATCATGTTTTATTCGAGATATAAATGATATATGTATGTGAGTGAAGTTTGTTGTTATGCCTCCTAAGATAGGTGCATTGACTTTTGACATCGTGATTTAATGGGATGTCGGAATTAAGATATGCGACAAGGAATCCATTTTATGAACGAGGCTCTCAGGTCACCGTTAATGGGAGGCAAGGAACCCATTTAATTACGAGGTTCTCGGGTCACCATAGGGGCAAGGAGTCAATTCTAAAATGGCATTCCCGAGTCACCATCGGGGCAAGGAATCAATTCTAAAACGAGGTTCTCGGGTCACCATAAAGAGGGTGGCAAGGAATCAATTCTAGAACGAGGTTACCGAGTCACCATCGGGGCAATGAATCAATTCTAGGACGAGGTTCTCGGGTCACCATAAAGAGGGTGGCAAAGAATCAATTCTAGAACGAGGTTCCCGAGTCACCGCAGACTAGGGGCAATGACCCAATTTAATGAGGTTCTCGAGTCACCGAATTGGGCAAGAAACCAACACGAAGTGGGGTTTCCGAGCCACTGGACGCTTGTGTATTGTGTGATGTGTGGTTACTTTGTTTAATTAATATATGATATTTGATTATGTTGTCGTTATATGATTGTTGTAATTAAATGTATTTTTTTAATGAACATTATTTTGGAAAATTAGCGGGTACCATGGACAGTTTTTCCGGTTACCGTGCCGGCTGAGAATATCACTATTTTCGAAATATTTTATAACTATATTATTGTTCACTGAGACTTTATATCTCATTAAAAAGTGTTGTTTTCAGAGCCCGAGGACATCATTGTTGCGGACAACGAGGCTTGAAGAACTACTTTCTTTTTAGCTTAGCTGGTTAGTATTGTAGCATGACTTACGAGCGCCATGCAGACATCGTCTATTATTTTTTATTTTTTTTTCTTCTCGGATTGTAGTTAGACGCCCGGTTTTGAGGCTTTTATTTTGATTTGGTTGTATTCAGAGGTATGGATTTAATATTATATTTATTACTTTGATACATTATTACTACTTTATTTAATATGAGACATTTTCCAGACTTATATAATTGAGAATTTTTTTTATGATTAACATATTTTAAATAAATGTATTAAAGGATTTTTATGCAATTTATTTTGGGTTACTAATGTAACGAAGGGCGTTACATTTATGGTATCAGGCTGATTCGATTCTAAAAAATTTTTGTGGTAGTGGGGCTTTTTCTAAAAACAAAACTTGGGCGCATAGGATGCTTGTTAGAGTTATAATTTCTGCATGCTATTCTTTTAAATGTTGGACCTAATCAACCCAGTGTTTGATTGGTGGCGTGCAAATTATGGCCACTAACAAGCGATGGACGAAGGATGCACTTGCGGCGACTTTGGTTCAGATGACCAGAGTTCTGCAGGAGCAGACGGAGACTCTCCGTCAGATGAGGGATAACAGGAACGGGCCTATTGTTGGGCCAGTCGACACTCCAGATCCGCTGTACAGGGGTTTGTCAGAGTTCCGACATAATAATCCGCCAGCGTTTCGAGGGACTACCGATCCGATTGAGGCATAGGAGTGGTTAATGAAGCTAGAGAAGATTTTCCGAGTCATGAGGTGTGGTGATGATCAAAAGGTGGATTTTGCCACCTACATGCTGGAGTCAGACGCGGAGCACTGGTGGAACTGTGCTAGGGGTGGATTGCTTGCTTCGGGGCCCCATATCACATGGGACAGGTTCAAGGACGTTTTCCTGGAAAAATACTTTCCATATAGTGTTCGTATACAGAAGGAGGCTGAGTTTCTTCAGCTTCATCAGGGGAGCATGACCGTGGCAAATTATGTTGCCAAGTTTGAGAGCCTGTCAAGGTTCTCTTCATATGTGAGGGACAATCCTGATGGTGACTGGAAGGCAATCAAGTTCGAACAGGGCTTGAGGTCAGAGCTACGGAGCCTTGTTGGGCTCCTAGAGATTCGAGATTACCCCATCTTGGTAAACAAGTGTAGAGTGGCAGAGCGAAATATACAAGCTGTTTTGGCTGAGAAGTCGAAAGACAATAGCTTCAGCGACGACAAGAGGTTCCTGAGCAAGGGAGAAAACTTTCAGAAGAGCCTACGACATGTGCCTACTATCACTAAGGGTAAGCAGATTCAAGGGGCTCAGAGTGATAAGGAAGCAACATGCTACAAATGTGGATGGCAGCACCAAGGTCGTACGTGCCCCGCGGCACAAGTCTCTTGCAACAATTGTGGAAAGACTGGACATTTTGCTAGGATGTGCAAGTCAGGGGGCCAATCTCATTCCATAACACAAAACCACGGAAGGGTCTTTACCATTCAAGGAGAGGAGGTGAAGGAATCCGACGGTTTGACCCAAGGTAAGGGCTTTATTAAAGGTCATGATGTTATCATATTGTTCGATTCGGAGGCAACACGTTCATTCATATCTTTTAAATATGCTAGATGCTTAGAGTTGACTGTTTCTAAATTGTCATATGATTTGTGTGTTTCTACTCCTGCTAAGGATAGATTGGTTACTTCTTCTGTTTGCCTGAAATGTCCTTTGTTGTTTCAAGACCTGACTTGTAGTGTTGATTTGATATGTTTACCTATGTCGGGTCTAGATATTACTTTGACCTTGATTGGTTATCTCATAATAATGTTGTTATTGATTGCTCTAGTAGAACCATATCTTTTGCTCCACAAACTATGTGTGTTGATTCCCCTAAATCAAATTGCTTTATATCTGTTGCATCTTGTCATAAGTGCTCAGTTGAGGGAGCTCAGGGATACATTCTCCTCTTTTCTGCTAAGATAGAGGATGAAAGTGATATAGCGGCATTACCTGTTGTGTGCGAGTTTCCAGATGTGTTTCCTAATGAGGTCTCTAGTTTACCTCCAGAAAGAGAGATTGAGTTTACCATAGATCTAATACCCGGGAGTGGACCTGTATCCATAGCACCCTATAGGAGGACACCTTTAGAGTTGAGCGAGCTCAAGAAACAAATAGAGGAGATGTTAGGAAAGGGGTTTATGAGGCCTAGTGTGTCACTTTGGTGAGCGCCAGTGCTTTTAGTGAAAGAGAAAGATGGGAGTATGAGGTTGTGTGTTGATTATAGGCAGTTGAATAAGGTAACCACCAAGAAAAAAAAAATCCCTTGCCTGGGATAGATGACCTCTTAGACCAGTTGAGGGGAGGGTCAGTGTTTTCCAAAATAGATCTAAGATCGGGATACCATCATATTAAGGTTAGATACCATCATATTAGAGTTAGAAGTGAGGACATCCCTAAGACAACTTTCAGAACAAGGTATGGGCACTATGAGTATGCGGTGATGCCTTTTGGCGTGACCAACGCCCCAGCCGTTTTCATGGACTACATGAATCGGATCTTTAGGCCCTTTTTGGATAGGTTTGAGGTGGTTTTCATAGATGATATTTTAATATACTCTAGGACACCAGGGAGAGCACGGGGACACCTAAGGTTGGTGTTGAAGATCTTGAAGGATGAGAGTCTTTATGCCAGACCTGAGAAATGTGAGTTTTGACTAGACGAGGTGAAGTTTTTAGGACACACCGTCTTTAAGGATGGTGTAGCGGTTGATTCCTCTAAAGTTGATACGGTGTCGGAATGGGAACAACCTAAGACAGTAATCGAAGTGGGAAGTTTCTTATGCTTAGCAGGTTACTATAGGAAGTTCATTGAGGGGTCCTCTAGATCAGCCTTACCTTTGACCCAGTTGACTAGGAAAGGGAAACCTTTTGTGTGGGACCGGGAGTGTGAGGACAGTTTCCAAGAGCTTAAGAGGATATTGGTGTCATCACCAGTCTTAACTATATCGGATCCCTTAGTGAGTTTTGTGGTTTACTGCGACGCATCTAAAAAATGGCTTGGGATGTGTCTTGATGGAGAAGGACATTGTACGTCGATGTCCAGATTTTATTATCTAAGATATGGTACCCTTTTAATTTTGAATATAACATATGTTACAATAGGTGTGTGTATGAGATGAATTTCGAGGACGAAATTCTTTAAGGAGGGGAGAAAATGTAACATCCTAAAATTCTAATATAATTAAT
The DNA here is from genome assembly GCA_030762895.1 of Sophora flavescens. Lineage (NCBI taxonomy): Eukaryota > Viridiplantae > Streptophyta > Magnoliopsida > Fabales > Fabaceae > Sophora > Sophora flavescens. Next base: position 49,955,711 of record CM061069.1, read on the forward strand.
ATAATTAATTTCTTTTTAAAAAAAGTATTAGGTTATTAAAAAGTATATTACAAATAAAATATAATTAAGAAGTTTAGTGTAAAAATTTAATAGTATAAGAACTTATGGAAATTACTTAACTATTATAAATAAATAAATAAATAAATAAATAATGAATATATATATATATATATATATATATATATATATATATATATATATATATATATAAAAGTGGCGTACGGGCCAGGTAACCTTTTTTTAGGCTTTGGCCTTACCAAAGGCCATTTATATAGGTTAAACACAGAGAAAAAAAAAGGGAATCATAAAACCTAAGAGAATTCTATGCACAGTTATTATGCTTAATGTACTATACATATAAGAATTCGGTCACTGTGCCTGGGCTGGGGGCGCCGCACGAGTAGAGCGAGGGAGAGAATTTCATTCCTTGTCAGGGCAATCGTAACAACACAGATCCAAGAACGTCACCAAACGGGAGAAGAATTTTTAGGAAAGCGCTAGTTCTTATCATAAATAATTTTTAGAGCACGTTGGAGGTCTTCGAGAGGTGAGTAATAATATTTTTTTACGAACCCTCTCCATGGTATGAACGATTGTTTGCGTTGACAGTTTTTCTTTTAATTGATTGATGAACTGATTTAACAAGTATGTTCCCCTAAATCTAAAAAATTGTTTATTGATAATTTAACGTTCTGTATACATAATTCTTGTGTTCAAGCCAGATAGTAAAAATCACTAAAGTTTCGTACCGTGCGTCCAAAACCTCACAGGAGTGGATTTTTTTCTCTTTTTATTTTTAACTACTTTCATGAAGTCCTGTATGCCAAGTTCAACTCAATATACATTGGTGTTCCACTGACTCATGGCTTTACCTTCTGTGAGCATATAATTTTATTTAATTGAACTTTAATAGTTTAGTCATAGCATGTATTAAATCCCATTTTGCTTATGGTTTAAAAAGAGAATAAGTACATTTGATCGTTATAATTTAAAATATGTTCATCATGTTTTATGGGAGATATAAATGATATATGTATGTGAGTGAAGTTTGTTGTTATGCCTCCTAAGATAGGTGCATTGACTTTTGACATCGTCATTTAATGGGATGTCGGAATTAAGATATGGGACAAGGAATCCATTTTATGAACGAGGCTCTCGGGTCACCGTTAATGGGAGGCAAGGAACCCATTTAATTACGAGGTTCTCGGGTCACCATAGGGGCAAGGAGTTAATTCTAAAATGGGATTCCCGAGTCACCATCGGGGCAAGGAATCAATTCTAAAACGAGGTTCTCGGGTCACCATAAAGAGGGTGGCAAGGAATCAATTCTAGAACGAGGTTCCCGAGTCACCATCGGGGCAAGGAATCAATTCTAGGACGAGGTTCTCGGGTCACCATAAAGAGGGTGGCAAGGAATCAATTCTAGAACGAGGTTCCCGAGTCACCGCAGACTAGGGGCAAGGACCCAATTTAATGAGGTTCTCGAGCCACCGAATTGGGCAAGAAACCAACACGAATTGGGGTTTCCGAGCCACTGGACGCTTGTGTATTGTGTGATGTGTGGTTACTTTGTTTAATTAATATATGATATTTGATTATGTTGTCGTTATATGATTGTTGTAATTAAATGTATTTTTTTAATGAACATTATTTTGGAAAATTAACGGGTACCATGGACAGATTTTCCGGTTACCGTGCCGACTGAAAATATCACTATTTTTCGAAATATTTTATAACTGTATTATTATTCACTGAGATTTTATATCTCATTAAAAAGTGTTGTTTTCAGAGCCCGAGGACATCATTGTTGCGGACACCGAGGCTTGAAGAACTACTTTCTTTTTAGCTTAGTTGGTTAGTATTGTAGCATGGCTTACGAGCTCCATGCAGACATCATCTATTATTTTTATTTTTATTTTTCTTCTTCTCGGATTGTAGTTAGACGTCCGGGTTTGAGGCTTTTCTTTTGATTTGGTTGTATTCAGAGGTATGGATTTAATATTATATTTATTACTTTGATACATTATTACTACTTTATTTAATATGAGACATTTTCCAGACTTATATAATTGAGAAATTTTTTTTATGATTAACATATTTTAAATAAATGTATTAAAGGATTTTTATACAATTTATTTTGGGTTACTAATGTAACGAATGGCGTTACACCCACTCTTTCCACACACTTTGAAAAAGGTGTTGGACGAGCTAGACTTAGGGTGTGTTTGGGTAAACAACTTAATTAAGAGCTTATCACATAAGACCTTATCGCATAAGAGCTTATTCCATAAGCGCTTAAAGAAAGAAAAAGAAAGAAAGGGGCATGAGAGGATTCGAATAGTGAAAAACACGGAGATGGTGTTTAGTGCATAAGCTCTTATGATAATTCCATAAGCTTCTCCCAGTGACTTATGAAAATAAGTCAAAAACTCCTTATGGGGTGGCATAAGTTATTTTTATAAGCTCTGCCAAACACACTGCATAAGAGCTTATGTCATCAGATAAGTCAAAAGGAGCTTAAATAAGCTCTTCCAAACGCCACCTTAGCTTTTGTATATTTATTTGGAACTTATAAAGCTCTATGCTGTGTAAAAGGTTTTGACTTTTTGTGAGATGCATCTTGCTTCTCTTTGTCATAACCAAGACCGGATTTATCATAAGGTGACCTAGAGTACCTTAAAATGAGACTAAGCTTATCTGAGCCACCTACAATCTTTGATGGAGAATCAGTTAGATATGTTACATCTTGTTTCAGTTTTTCAACTTCACAAGAAACATCAGGTTCACACACCATTTTGTCAGCTAGACTGACATCCACTGATTTTAGTATGTCGTTTTTATTTTTGAGGTTTTGTTTCTCAATGCAGACCCTATTATATTCTCTAGTCAGTTTAGAAAACTTCTTTTTGAGACTCTTATATTCTCGTGATAGTATAGACGACTCATGCAACAGTTCATCAAAAGCATTTTGAAGAGTGGACTGGTCAGAATCCATTACTTCAGCATCAGTGTATTCAGTTTCTGATGCAGTGTCTACCATGAGACAGATATTTGCCTCTTCCTCTGCTTCATTTTCTTCATCTGAAGAAGACAGATCAAGATCCTCCCATGTAACCATTAAGCCTTTCTTCTTTTTGAAGAATTTCTTTTTAACCTTTAACTCAGGGCAGTGAGCTTTGAAATGATCGGGTTTCTTGCATTCAAAGCACAAGGGTGAACCTTTTTCCTTGGAGTCTGACTGCTCCTTAGAAAACTTTTTGTTGAGTTTCTTCCTTCTGAAACCACATTTCTTTCTCCACATATGTTGAATCTTCCTGGAGATAAAGGACAATTCATCATCATCTGATCCTTCATCATTATCATAAGATTCAGACTCATTTGATGACTCAGCAGCTTTGAGAACTTTTGATGACCTTGCTTTCTTTGCCCTTAGGGCAATAGATTTTCCTTTTCTGGAATTTTCTTCTTCATTAAGTTCAAGTTCATGAGCCTTGAGAGATCCAAGAAGCTCTTCCAGAGAGAGTGTATTCAGGTTTTTGGCTTCCTGAATAGTAGTTACTTTGGGTCTCCATTGGTTGGATAGACTTCTTAGGATTTTTCTGACATGATCTCTATTTTATAAACTTTTCCAAGAGATCTGAGACTGTTGGTGATGTTTTGGAATCTTCCAAACATTTGGTCTATTGTTTCATGTTCACCCATCTTGAGCAGCTCATACTGATGAACCAGCATGCTGATCTTTGATTCCTTAACTTGTGAGGAACCCTCATGAGCAAGGACAAGAGTATCCTAGATTTCTTTAGCATTATTGCAGCTGTGAAATTTGTCATGTTCAGATCTGGTTATAGCACACATGAGATAGTGCTTAGCCTTCAGATTCAACTAATGTTGGTTTTTTGCTCTTGAGTCCATTGGCCTCTAGGAACAGCAGCTCCAGCTTCGTCTCTTGGTTCAGTGTAGCCGGTTTCAATCAGCTCCCAAATATCTACATTTTGTGCATCTAAGAAGGCCATCATTATCTTCTTCCAGTAGTCATAATCAGTTCCATCAAAGAGAGGAGGTTTGTTGATAGCTTATCCTTCTGCATCCATGATTGTTGGATCGTACTCCCTCAGCACTTGTTAGATGCTCAACCCTTTCGAGGCTGAGCTCTGATACCAACTGAAGTTGACACAGGCAAACACAAGAAGCGGGGTTGAATTGTGTTTGTTAATAATTTTCTAAAACAACCTTTAAAATAATTTTTGCACACAAGGAGATTAGAAACAGAAGCAAGCACAAAGAAAAAGATTTTTCTTAAAAGACTTTAACAAAAAGCAATATCAAAACCCCTCAGTTAGTAAGAAACAAAAAATGCTGTAAGAATTAAGAGATAGAAGAATCACACAAGATGTTTTTATCCTGGTTCACTCTCTTCCAACCAAGAGCTACGTCCAGTCCCTTCTACTTGAAGGATTTTCTCCACTATTTCCCGAATAGATTACAACCAAGTATTCAACACATCTCCAGGCTACAAGTATTTCTTTCTTACCAAACCTCTTCAGGATATAACTCTAACAAAGAGATTTAATGTTTGATCTTATTAACTCACTATGTGTGAGGATATGACAGTTTAAGATTAGATGAATATTTTCACAATATTCAAACTAAGAATACAGACTCTTGCTTTTGAAAGAATATAATAATGAGTGATTATCGATTGGCAAAAATTGAGCTCACAAGGTTGTGCTGTCAAGAGTCATTCTTCAGTATCTCAGGACTTCTATTTATAGTGACCTTCTTCTTCACTTGTCTTTTTTCAACGGTTATTTTGAATAATCTCGTTTAGAAATATCATTTAAGGCATGATATCCATTGTGACTGATAGCTTGATTGTGGCAATGCTGAACAGTACTCTTGGTTATCGAGGTAGCATGAAATTGGAGGCTTACTGCTCTGAGTATTGCAGCTCGAGAACTTGTTGTTTATTCTTTGTGTATAATCCATCTTTTTCAGCCATAAAGTTGTCATCGTACAGATCGTTTTGCAATATCTTATTGTACGATTCTGCTTTTTGCATTTCTTGATGGTACTATGTTTCTTTACAACAAGGTAAAATATTAAAGCATATAAAATAGATGTGAAGAACTAATATTCTATTGAAATAAATATCAATCATTTGAAATAAATTCAAGAGATTCGGATTGCATTTAATTCATTCAAAGATGGAGCTCGTCTAAAAAACTTCGTCTATTTAGTTATATGAGAGACTAAGTCTTTTCAATGTTTTATTTTGCTCGTCTGATGACGTGGCATATCATCTTGTCTATCAAGTCTTTGGACTTGCTATTTCTCAAAGATCTCCGTCTAATGATGTGGCAGTTAGAGCTCGTCTACTATATTACTTTATTTTTCCGTTCATTTACTTCTACTAATTACTTCCGTTTGCTTACGTGGCAAGATGGACACGCTTATTATCCAGTCTTTGGACTTGCTGTATCTAACACGTTATTTTGGTATTCATTTAGAAAATACTTAGAGCCTCGTCTACTTAAGTAAACTAGTCTACTCAATTAAATAAATAAGTAACTTTACCAAAATATTTGAGCAGCCCGTCTACAAGGATGGACGCGTATTTTTCAATGAGAACTTATCCCATGTTTCTTTTACTTATATGTAAATATTCCTGTATAGCTGAAAGCACATGTTAGATATCAACTAACACTTTCCCAAGCAAATTTAATCCTATTGTTAGCATCAAAACTTAAACCACTTTGGTTCCACCAAAGTTTGGTTTGGACAAAGTTTGAGGTTATAAACTGTTTATCAGGTGTTTTCCAACTCATACAAATCTCCATTTTTCAAAAGGGACATTTCGAAAATAATTTATTAAAATCCTTAATTTAATCATCTAATTAGTGTTAATTAAAATGAGGTGTCACAACATTGACGATACATAAATTCAAACAGAACATGAAACTAAACGATCAAATTTAATGAGCAAAATAAAAGTAATTAAAATAAACAAAACAAATTTAAAATCCTACAAAATGGAAAATGGTCAATGGAAGAGTGTAAGTAGAAAAATAGAAAAATCATGGTACCAATTTCAATCTACATCAACACCTCAATTTCAAATCCTACAAAAATCTACCAATTTCAAGAACATCTAAGCTCCAACAAGAATTAACGAGGGTAAACACTGTCGGATCCACAAAGAGAGTGACAAATGAGAGAGAGAGACTCACGGTTCATAGCATCCATGGCTCTGATTTCTGAAAGACGAACGAACAATTCTCGTCGATGGCTCTGCTCGAAGCTTTGACAACTCTCGCATATGAAGCTTCATCAAATGGTTGAAAAACGAAACAGGAATACGTTTTCCTCGATGGTCATATGGAAGGATGGATTGGATGTGCAACGACCATGTGATGGGTTCAGATTGGGGGTTTAGGTAGAAGAAGGATAACAGTGCGAAAACAATATTGTTGCTACCGTAGATGTGATGTGCAAGTGTACACAGTCAAACAAGTAATAAAGTGTGAGTAAAGATCGTTCCCACGAGGATTTAAATGAATTGAATACAAATTCTAGTTTTAACTTTGTCTACTTAGCTCAATAAAATAAAAAGTAATTTTAAGCATGTAAAGTAAATGGAGTAATTGGGTATCAGAACAATACGTAATAAATGCAATGAATAAATAAAAGCAATAATTGGGTGTTTTAAAAACAGAGATGGAAACAGTTAGGATTCTAATCCTTTGTAATCTTAACTTCAGGGTAATTGATGCTTTAAGATGCTACAGCATTTAGTCCAGGTAATGAAGTTTGCTTTCCAGCAGTAAAACTGAGTTCATTAAAAGCTTCTTATTCTTAAGTTCATATTAATTTGCCTCAGCTGTCAGATAATTGCGTCCAGCTACTTAAAGACTTGAAGGCTATTCCTAGCTTATTCAATACAATTAATTTTTCAATTAATTGTTCTATCTTTATCTTCAATTCAAGTCCACTAACTTAGTTTTTCCAAACTAGTTAGCTAATAATTCAGCTCAGTTGATCAGGCTAAACAGAATTTAACGTTAAATCAGAAGAGAAGAAAATGAATAACATCCATAACTTTGATTAACCCTTCAGCACAATTACAAGTTCATAGAATCCTAACTAAAGGAAATTAGCTCATAATGAGCTTGCAAACAGAACAAATAAAAGAAATGGAAAATAAAGGCATAATGAGAAAATGGGATTATAGAGAGGACAAGGCAGCTGACGGATGCTACAGTACGAGCTCCTTTCTTAAAGGAGGCTAACTCTCACTATTTGTACTAGTGTCCCCCATTAGGTTACTCTTCTCTCTCCTCTTTGGCTTTACAAAATTCAAATACTAAAATATTCCTTGTCCCTTCCCGTCCCTTTCATTCTCTCTTCCTTTTGCGTATATTGTCTTTAGTGGGCATGGAAATGATTTAATCTTATAATCTGCTTCCTCTCTCTAAGCATGCAGCAAATTCTTCAATTACACTTTAAACCTCTAAATCTTTTCCAAATTAATCATATTAACGATATTTACTCAATCAAACCAAACTTGAAGTTCTTTTAATTATCAAACAAGACAAATTACTTAAAGGATAATCATAACTCTTATTTCTAAGAGTTATAACACCCCCCAAACTTGAACCATTGCTTGTCCTCAAGTAATGACATTCAACAAGCATTATCAAAACAAAATCAAAACGGCATAAGCAAAATCCATGGCAGTCCTCAAATGCATGTTTTTTTTTTAGAAACATGATCAACACAAATACCCTTTTCTTAATCACTTTCCATAGGGTGTGTGTGCTTTCCCTAAGCTTTCAACTCAGTTTAGCAAGGAACCCCAACCAAACCACCTCTTAACAGAGTCTTAGGTACATTTCCCCAATATCCCTTGGATGCAAGGGTGAAAGACTCACCAGATTATCTTCCTTAGAAAAATGGCTTAAACATACTTTTGGATTTGTCACATCACACTTTTCACTCTCTTTATGATCTTGTTGGTGTTTCCCTCAATCATCATTCACATGCCACTCTATCATAAGCTTGACAAATTTCTAACAATCAAAAGCACAAACACAAATTGCACACAACAAGAGGACTTTACTGGGTTATAATGAGGCTAAGGTTCAGGTGTGGAATTTTTGGAAAGTAGTTAACTTAGGTGGAGTTCAAGATATTTTGTCAAAATCATCTACCCCCAAACTTAGACATTTCCTGCCCATATTTCTGCTTGGGTGGGGTGTGGGGGGGGCCTTATTTTATTTTAAATTACGTTTTCTGTTTTTTTTTTAATAAAAAATTTTTAGGAGGAAGGCCAATAACTTCAGTATAAACCTATTCTGCAGCTTTTCAATTTTCACATTGTTCTTTGATGATATGCTCTTTCCTCCTTTTTACTGCATAGGCACCCCCCAAACTTATACTGATGGTTGTCCTCAACCATTGTGGTCAGGACCCATATGTAGATGACAACTTAGAAACAATCTCAGACTCCACCTAAATAGGGTAGTACATTGTTTTGCAGGGAATTTGAGCTTGTAATGTGGCTTAATATCAATAAGAAAGGTTTAGGCTCAAAGGGGTTCACTAAGGATAATACTTGAGGGTTGGCCTTTTAAGTCATAGTAGGTAAAATCAATAAACATGACTCAAGTGATTTTGTGTGCAACAATTAAATATGCAATTAATCACAGAAATAAGTCAAGTACTGCAGATAAAACACATGAATGGAATGCATGATGAACAAAAATCTGTTGAAGCCCAAAAGCTCACAGGATTGATGTTGTAGAGTGCTACAACATCCCATTTAATCTCACACATCCCCAAACTTAGGTTGACATCTAGTGCAGATCTTACCCTCTCTTCCTTGGATAAGGGTCCTTGCAACCCAATTCCCCCCAGTTGATGGTGATTTTGAATGAAGTCCTTCTTCTAAGTCCATTTTAAGTTAGGGATTTTGTGTTGGGAAATGATTAGTTCAGGGTATTCGTGTATTTTACATGCATTACAACACATGCAAACAAAGGGTCTTCATCAGATGCACATGGACAGCTAAACCATTCATTCATTCATTTACTTTTTCTTTCAAAAAGTCCCCCACTTTCCATCAATCACAATTCTTTTTGAAAGAGTGGGGACAAGCATACCTCAAACTAACTACACAAACAAAAACAAACAACTACTTCTAACAACAGAAACTAAAAACATGAAAACTGAAGAGAGATTAAAAGTGGGGTCCTGGTCATCTGATGTTGCAGCATGCTGCAGCACCGTGGGTGTTTTTCTTGCTCAAGGCTGAATCAATCTTGCACTGCTCCTGGTGCTTCCTCCTCTAGCTAGATGCTTCATGGTGAGCCTGCTGGTTACTGGATTTTCTTTTGTGATCACCACCTCAATACTAGGCTCTTTTTCAGCATCTTCAGTCACTCCTCCACTAGTCTTTGCCTTAGCTTTTGCCCCTTTTGCAAATTTTTGACTTAGAGGTATGTTATCCTTTGATTCTTCACTAGAGTCAGAATATATTTCAGCCTCCAACTTTACCTTTGTTTTTCTTGGCCTGGGGGGAGCTGTGTGCTTGATTCCGCCTTTCTTAGGTGGAGGAGGGCCTTCAGGCTCAGCTTCAGCCACTTTCTTCTTGCCTTTGTCTTTGCTGTCGGGTTGTGTTGGAGGTGGAGTAGGATCCCTTGGTGGTGGTGGTGGTGTCTAGTCAGAACTAACTTCATTGTTATTCACTGAGTGCTCACTAGCAGTGGGGTTCACAGGAGGGATTTCAGGGTCTTGTTTTGGTGCAGGGGGGTTAGCAGGTGTAGTTTCCTTTGCAAGTTCAGTTTGTTTCTTAGGTTCATGGGGAGAGTACTGGAATGGTTCAAAGAGCGCTTCAGGGAACAAGGGAGAGGAACTACCTTGCCTCAGCTTATTGACTCTAAGGGTCCTTTGTACCCAGAGGTGCTGCTCTTTAGAAAACTTCCAGAACAGCTGCTGCTGTTTCAAACTATACTGCAGCATTTGGTAGCAGAGGTCGATTTTCTTCTCCAAACCTTCTGGGTGATCTTGCTGCCCAGAAGGTGGTTCTTGTTCAGCCACCTTTGAAGTTGACCCTGTAAACCACTTAATTGCAAGCCAATCAACAGCTTCCTTATTTGCTACTACCTCTATCTTCACTCCACTTTTTAAACATAGTGATGTGATCAGTGATGGCAGAAGTCCCTTTGGTTTGAAGGCACAGACAATGATCTCCTTCTCTATTAGCTTTCCCAGATTGATCTTCTTTCCCTTTAAGATGCAGTAGAGGAGAACAAGCCTCTCCTTGTTCACTGTCTCCAAGTGTGCAGTTGGGAGTATTTTTTGCCTTATAATGTGATATCAAAATTTCACTAATGGGGTGAGGTTAGGCCTAGCAATCTTCCAATTATCATCTTGCTTAATCCATTCGGCGCCTTCCACTGTGACCTCCTTCATCATATCATTGAGAGTGGTTTCTTCAACTGCTGCTAAATCTGTGTTGTACTCATCTTCAACTTCATTAAAGCCCCAGCGTCTGTTCAGAGTGGGAGCAGAGAACGAGACTTTGGACCCCCTCACCATAACATGTTTCTGTTGAGGTGAAGTGAGGTTTGCGTAGAACTCCCTCGTAAATGGATCAATGGGGTCCCTAGGGTGAGCAGCCAATTTCTTCCATTGATGGGTGTCAATCAAAGTGGCCACCTCTTCAGTAAGACCGTAATGGTCAGTGTCAAGAAGGAAGAAGCCCTTTTCCAGATGGAACCTCCTTTTAACCACTTCTTTTTCGTATTTTAGTCTACTCTCCTCATCCACAAACGTCTAGTCCACATCTTCAGAGGACGAGGATGGAATAACAGTTGTGTTTTTCTTGGAAACTCGAGTATTGGATTTACCCATGGTACTTCAAGTAGGAAGGGGTAGGGTAAGCTGATATTGACAGAAAGTGATGGTTATGGCAGAAACAAAGAGTGGTAGGGTCGATTATGGGGTTAGGGCGGAAAAGGTTGAGTATTTAATAGGGAAGAGTAGGCTGAGGTGAGAGGTTGAGGATGAATTTGAGTGGTGGAGAGAGAGGGTGGTAATTAATGGGTGGTTAATGACAAAATATATTCCCCACGTTTTCCTATACTTCTTCCCCCCAAAACCCTTCAGCTTTTTGAATTAGAAATTCAAAATTCTTGCAGTTGAACTTGGGCCTTGGAGCTATCCAAACTGACACAACCCCCAGCACCTGAACAATGGACTTGAACTGATTTGACCCAACTCCCAGCACAATCCAACGACTATACTGCTACAGCCTGTAGTTACAGGGGTTAACAACATACATTTATTTAAAATTAAACTAACTAAGTAAAACTAAAAGCTAAAATAAACTAACTAATTAAAGGATACAAAACTGGTTTACCTCCCAGGAGCGCTTGGTTTACTGTCCTTCAGCCCGACTCCACACTGATGGCTAAGGGACAGAAAGATGACTGGTGGCCTTCATTCTTGCACCAGGCTCACCCCAATATTTCTTCACCCTTTGGCCATTTACTTTGAATTCCCTTCCAGAAATTTCATCTAACAAATCCACAGCTCCATGAGGGTACACCTTGACCAATTTGAAAGGTCCAGACCACCTAGACTTTAACTTCCCAGGGAACAGTTTCAGTCCGGAATTGAACAAGAGCACTTGCATGCCTTCAACTAGTTCCCTAGGTTGAATTTTCTGATCATGACAGGCCTTGACCTTGCTCTTGTATGCTTCAGCATTTTCATAGGAAAAGAGCCTAAACTCTTCAAGTTCATTCAGCTGCAACATTCTCACTTCTCCAGCTGCTTGTGCATCAAGATTCAACTTCTTTATGGCCCAGAATGCCTTGTGTTTCAGCTCAATTGGTAAATGGCAAGCCTTGCCATAAACCAATCTATAAGGGGACATGCCAATAGGAAGTCTTAAATGCTGTCCGATAGGCCCAGAGAGCATCATCTAGGTGCAAAGACCAATCCTTCCTGGAAGGGTTTACCATTTTTTCAAGAATTCTTTTGATCTCTTTGTTGGACACTTCAACTTGCCCACTTGTCTGAGGGTGATACGCAGTAGTCACTTTGTGTTTCACTCCATATTTTGCAAGCAGGTTAGCAAACGGCTTGTTGCAAAAATGTGTCCCTTCATCACTAATTATAGCTCGAGGAGTGCCAAATCTGGTAAATATGTTCTTATGCGAGAACTTTGTGACTACTCTAGCATCATTGGAGGGCAAGGCTATTGCTTCTACCCATTTGGAGACATATATAGTCTACTGCAACTAAGATGTAGGCATTCCCATAAGAGACAGGAAATTGCCCCATAAAATCTATTCCCCATACATCAAATAATTCAATCTCCAAAATGGTGTTGAGTGGCGACTCTTGTCTGTTGGAAACATTCTCTACCCTCTGACATCTATCACAATTCTTAGCATACTCTTGAGTTGAGCATCTATGAATAAGGTGGACCAGAATTATCCTGATTGAAGGACCTTTGCAACTGTTCTTTTTCCTCCAAAGTGACCACCATAGGGAGCAGAGTGGCAATCACCAAGGATATCTTGCATTTCTTCCTCAGCAGCACAACTCCTCATGATCTGGTCTTGGCATCTTTTATACAAAAAGGGTTCTTCCTAGTAAAAGTGTTTAACCTGATGCAGAAACCGCCTTTTCTATTGAGAATTCATCTCCACTGGAATTACCCCACTAACCAGAAAATTCACAATGTCTGCATACCATGGTGCTGCAGCATTTTCAAGCATTAGCAGGTATTCATCAGGAAAATTTTCTTTGATTTCTCCTTGAGACTCGGGTTCCCCTCCTTCAACAATTCTGGAGAGATGATCAGCTACCTGATTTTCAATACCCTTCTTATCTTTGATTTCCAAATCAAATTCTTGAAGTAAAAGTACCCATATGATAAGCCTTGGCTTTGCATCCTTCTTGCCAATGAGATACTTAATGGCTGTATGATCTGTATATACCACTACTTTGGTTCCCACCAGATAGGGTCTGAACTTGTCAAAAGAAAACACCACAGCCAACAATTCTTTTTCTGTAGTAGTGTAATTGATCTGAGCATCAATGAGAGCTGATAGTGTGATTTTACATCATGTTTTCTATATACTTTTGCATGCATTTTGCATATAGATTATGCATTCTTTATTTGATTTTAGTTAGATTTTCCCTTGGAACGGGTGAAGCGGTTTCTTGGTGATGTTTTGCAAGAATTAATGTAAAAATGCTCAAAATTAGCCTTGATGGAGCTTGGATGAAATAGAGCTTGAAAAGTGAAGAATATGAGCCAAACAGAGCCCCTCACGGCCTGGCCGTGATGACCATCACGGCCATGATCAAGCAGAGCAGAAGGCAAAAGTCGGAAGCTGTCACGGCCTGCCCATGATATGCATCACGGCCGTGATATACCAGAAAATTAAGTTTCGCGTCTCGAATCTAGGGCTCGCCTCGCAAGAACCCATTTTGTGCAAGAACGCCCACCCCAGAACGCGTCACGGTCTGGCCGTGATGGCTATCACGGCCGTGACGTGCAGCAGATCTATAAATAAGAGAGCAGCAGACAGAACAAAGGGTCGAGAGGGAGGCATTTGGAGGCACTTGGAGGCTGTGGCTGGGCTAGGGTTTCAACCCTAGAAGGGAGCCAAGAGGGGTTGCTTTGAAGAAGAAGGAAAGCTCACATGGAGCCTATTCTCTCCTCTTCTCCTATTTCTATGGTTTGGTTTTCTCTGTTTATGAGTAGCTAATCCCTATTTGTTGGGATTAGATGTAATCAAACTTATTATTATGTATTTGCCTTGACTGATCAATCTGTGTTCATGTCTTCATATTAGTGATTAATTTTATGTGCTTAATACTTGTTGTGGCTAGTACCCCCATGACTCGATTTGTGTTTTGGTATGCAATTGGGAAATTCGTATCAGAACCGGAACTGAATTTAATCACCTAGTAAGCCTTGTATCTAGGAATGGAACTAGGTTTATTAATAATCGTGTAATCCCTAATCTTAATGCAAATTCACTAATCTAGGCCACCTAAGGAATTAGGGTCTATTAGTGGATTTAGGCTCTTGCCATCCGAGGAATCGGGGTTTGAGTAGTTTAGTGGATTGATTTGAATATCTGAAGCATGAATGGGAGGTATCTAGTCCTGATAGTACATGAGTTAGAGGTTTAGTGAAGTCTAGTCCCAACATATCCTTTCTGCACTCCAAGTGTTTGTTAAAAGTCCCCAAAAAGACAAAAAGATTTTATTTCCTTTTCTTTCGTTTGTTTTACTTTCTCTCTTGATTTATAGTTTAGTCTAGATAGTTGCCGAGTTTACGAATTGGTACTTGACATCCAATCCCCGTGGATACGATAACCGGTCTTACCACCGTATTACTTGCACGACTAGGTATACTTGCCCAGATTCGTCAACAAGTTTTTGGCGCCGTTGCCGGGGATTGGTTTTGCCAATATCATTAGTAACAGAGGAGGCAACTAATTTAGATATTTTTATTATTTTTATTTTCTGTATATATTTGATCTTTTTGTTTGAGTTTGTTTTTGCAAGGTGGACGAAAGTCATGGAAAATTTTTATTATCCACCTGATGAGGAAGCCTCAAGTCGCGCTTTGGAAGACAACTGGTGTTTGGGAGATTGCATGGATTTGATGGGTCATGTCACTCCAGCACAAGTTGATTACATGACGGGAAGGCTTATATATAACTTCTCCGAGGAGGATTGGGAAACCTTTTGTTCATATTTGCCACCTCCACCACCATGTATGATTCCCATAGAGCCACAAGAATCAGCATTTGAGAAAAATCTGGTTGTGGGAATGGATCACAATGAAGATGAAGAGGTGGTGGTAGATGAACCACAAGAAGAGGGATTATCTTTCGCGCATCCTTGGAGAGAAACAAGTGAGAAGACAGGGCATTTGGAAAGCACCACCATGCTTCCTGAATTTTCTACATTAAATAAATATGTTGGCTTGCATGCATGTGTGGATACTGGTAAGTTAGCCCCTTCCACTTGTCTGTCAAACTTCCTGGTGAAAATGCCATTTGACCCGCTAGGAAGTAAGTGCATTATTACAGTTGAAGAGGTCAATGGATATTTCACCCAATGGCTGGGTGGAATTGAGAATAAAGTTATTTTACTGCTACAATCACCACCCCAATTTCCATTTGATCCGGGAGGAGGATCCAGGTGGATGCTTTTCAATAAGTCAAGCTAGTGACATTAAAGAAGCGCTCATTGGGAGGCAACCCAATTTTTCTTTTCCTTTTCCTTTTTCCTTTTCGTTTAGTTAGATTTTATTTTTGATTTTAAACTCTTGAATAATTTGAGAAGATCAAGAGTTTTCTTTTACTAATAAAATTGCCAAGTGATTCCAGGGTAAGAAGGAAGGGGGGAAGAGCAAGAAGACAAGAAAAAGAAACCCAATTTTCATGTAGTTCATTCTGACTAGGCATGTGAACCAACACCCGCTACCGCATCGGTAAGCCGTTCCATTTTATCTTATTTTATTTTTCTTCCTCTCTCCAACTTGATTGTTTACATTGGGGACAATGTAAATTCTTAAGCTTGGGGTAGGGGTATTTTGCATTTGCATTTTTTTTCATGTTGCATTCATATAGTTTTGCATTATAGTTTGCATGATCACACAATTAGATTGCCCTTACTTAGATTTTGCATCCAATTGTGAGAACTAAGTGCCAATTAATCTGTGATAGTGAATTGTGAAACCCATTTTTTTTTTCATTATTGTGATATGGCTGCAAATGAAAATGTTTGAGATAATCTTGGATAGTTAATAATTAGCATATGGTTCTGAGGATTTGTGTTTTTCATTGATTCTGAATTAAAATGTGAGATTTTGAGCCAAAGGGGTACTCACTAAATTTTACCCCATTCTTTGTGTAGAGTGGTTATTCCTCTTGGTTTGCTTTCTCTATAACTTGACTTAAAACCATTTTGAAGCTCAAAATTTTTGAAAACATTTTTGAAAATGATTGAGGCAATAGGTATTTTTCTGGCCTTCTGAGCTTTGGATGATGAAATGCTACCCCTTAGTTGCCCAATTTTGAGCCTACATGAAAAAAAAATGCTTTTCTTGGTACCTTGAAATATATTGTTGAATGATGCTTGATAAGTGACCTTCTAAAGTATTACAAAAGGGTAAAAAGGTAGTTGAAAAAGTTTGGGATGAAAAGAATCAATGTTTCTCTTGAGTTGAAAAATCTCCCATTCTCCAAACAAAAAGAAAAACAAAAGAAAAAAAGAAATAAAGTAGAGAAGGGGATGACAAAAAGAAATGAGAAATAAAAGAAAAAGAAAGAAAAGAAAGGTGGAAAGTGGACTGAAACCCGAAAGGTATTTTAGAAGGTCATGCTTTGCAAATGTTGATATGTTGTGTAGCCTTTTGAAATGTCCTTTTATTGAATTCCCCACCTAACGATTAATCCCATGGCCCCGTTACAACCAAAGTAAAGACCTCTTGATTCTTAGTTGTTTTCATTAATAAAGTAGAGATTTGGTTGATAGTCAAGCCTATGGTAGAATTCTTTCCTTGAGGAAAATGGAGCGAATTGTCTTATCCCTAACACTTGAATGAGGTGAGAAAGAGAGCCAAGCAAATGAACAAGCTTGGGGTGAGCTTCAGGTGAGAAAGAGTGCCCAAATCAGTGAGAACATGAGTCTAAGGAACCTAAGCCTCTAATTGGACTTGAATTGATTGTCTCTTGCTGAATTGTTTGAATTACCTATTACTTGGATCATTTACTCGGGTTCTTAGTTCACTATCCATGTTCTGTTTTCTTCTACTGGCCTTAGTGATTGCTTGAGGACAAGCAATTGAATAAGCTTGGGGTGATTTGATAGTGTGATTTTACATCATGTTTTCTATATACTTTTGCATGCATTTTGCATATAGATTAGGCATTCTTTATTTGATTTTAGTTAGATTTTCCCTTGGAACGGGTGAAGCGGTTTCTTGGTGTTGTTTTAAAGGAATTAATGTAAAAATGCTCAAAATTAGCCTTGATGGAGCTTGGATGAAATAGAGCTTGAAAAGTGAAGAATGTGAACCAAACAGAGCCCATCACGGCCTGGCCGTGATGACCATCACGGCCATGATCAAGCAGAGCAGAAGGCAAAAGTCAAAAGCTGTCATGGCCTGCCCATGATATGCATCACGGCCGTGATATACCAGAAAATTAACTTTCGCGTCGCGAATCTAGGGCTCGCCTCGCGAGAACCCATTTTGTGCAAGAACGCCCACCCCAGAACGCGTCACGGTCTGGCCGTGATGGCCATCACGGCCGTGACGCGCAGTGATAAGTGTGATTTCACATCATCTTTGTCTATCATTTCGCATGCATTTTCATGTAGCTTAGGCATATTTTTATTAGATTTTAGGTTAATTTTCCTTTGGAACGGGTAAGGTGGTTTTCGTGTGTTGTTTTGCAGAAATCAAGGGTAAAATGCTCAAGATCAACCATGATGAAGTTTGGATGATGATGGAGCTTTAAAAGTGCAGAAAATGAGCCAAACAGAGCCTATCACGGCCTAGCCGTGATGCCCATCACGGCCATGATCGAGCAAAACTGAAAAAGAACAAAGGCTGAAGTCAGGGTCTGTCACGGCCTGGCCGTGATATCCATCACGGCCGTGACCCAAAACCACCACAAGTCAGAGACCATCACGGCCCACAGTAGTAATTGAGAATTCTGACCATGAACAGAGGGCTCGCGACGCGAGCATAGGCTCGCCACGCGAGAGACTGGAATTTCACAAAAGTGCCAGAAACAGAGACCGTCACGGCCAGCCCGTGATGGACATCACGGCCGTGACGCGCATTACTTGGACCTGAAGAAATCGAATTTGGATCAGAATTTGAGTTAGATTGGGATTCTAACTCCCCATATCTATAAATATGGACCAGGCAGATGCAGAAAGGGGAATCACATCCATAACAACTAGGACTCTAGGCATAGATCTCTCTTCTCCTCTTCTCCTCTCTTCTCTGATTTTTTTTTGTATTTTCATTATGTTGTCAACCCAGCTTGTCATCTCCATGGCAAGACTGGAGTAGTAGCTTAGTTTCTAAGGATTGGGGCTCTGCCCGAGTTTTGTAAATGTTGTTGACTTGATGTAAAATCGTTGTTGATTTCGTTATTGTTTTAGATCTGATTTCTAGTGTGTTAATATCTCGTAAATTCGGTGACTGCTTATTTGCGTGACGTAGACGTTCTAAGGAGGAACCTAGCGGTGAACATAGGATTTCTAGTGTGTTTCACTCGTAAAGTCCGGCGGCCGCTTATCAACGAGACGTGGATATTCTAAGGAGGAACCTAGCGATGAACTTAGGTTATTTGCATGACTGAGACATTCTAAGGAGGAACCTAGCGGTGAACTTAGGTGTCGGACCTATAGAAGTCAGACTTGGGACTGAAATCACGAGAGTTAGAAGCCGTCCCTCGAAGAGCAACGAGTTGTCACGAAGCACAAAGGGTCCAATCTGGGATCGGCTACCACGAGAGTAGGGGTCGGGTCAATTGGGCACGGCTTTTGTAACCCGAGAGGGAGCTTAAGCTATTAGAGGATAAACTCGCCTTCAAGGCAATTTCGTTAATCAACAAAGGTAAATCAGATTAGCAACATAAACAGCCTCAAAGGTAACCCAAATCCCTAGGAATCCGTTTAAATCTAAAACCCCATAAACAATTTTTTTCTGTTTGTTTATCTTTTAAATTTCGAATTCAAAATCCTTTTCACTCAAAACATAAAAATCCTTTTTTAAAACTGTCCAGACCTAATCGATTCGAAAACCGATTGCGATTCGGGAACACAGTCTCTGTGGGTTCGATATCTTTTATTACTTGACGACAGTCCGGTACACTTGCCGGAATCGCAGAGCGTACGCTCGACGCGCTGTCAAGTTTTTGGCGCCGTTGCCGGGGACTGTGCCTTTTCGAATTTCAATTTAGTTTTTAAATTGATTTTTCTGGACCCTCTTCTTTTTATTTGATTTTTATTTCTGAAAAAAAAAATCAAAAATTTATTTTCCTTCTATTGTATCCATCTCTGTGTGTTATATGCAAAGATCCCTAAGTCTTGGGAGCCTTAGTGAGATTGATCCGGAGATCCAGAGGACCTTCCACAGACGTAGAAGACTACAAAGAGAGGGAGAAAGGTTGAGTCCCGTTCCACTCATGGCGAATCAACCGGATACAAAACCTTTGAAGGACTACGCAGCCCCAAATATGAGAGGCTTGCGAACTGGGATTGCAAGGCCAGAGATTGAGGTGGAAAACTACACTATACCGCCCATGTTAATCAACATGATTAGGCAACATCAATTCGGAGGATTGCCTTCGGAGGACCCAACCGATCACATAGAGACATTCTTAGAGTTCACCGATGCAATCAGGATTAATGGAGCCTCAGTCGATGTTGTACGTTTGAGACTGTTCCCCTCATCTCTCACTGGAAAGGCGAAGGCCTGGCTAAAGCAAATTCCCGCTAACACCTTGACTACTTGGGACCAACTGGAGCAGGCATTCTTGGAGAAAGTCTTCCCTCCATCCAAGACGGCCTACATAAGAACCCAGATCACCGGCTTCTTCCAAAAAGACGGAGAATCATTATCAGAAGCTTGGGATCGCTACAAGGGACTGCTGGAGTCGTGCCCACATCACGGACTCGAAAGGTGGTTAATAGTGCACACCTTCTATAACGGATTAGACTACTCTTCGAAGGTGTCGCTTGATTCTGCAGCCGTTGGAGCATTTATGAATAGGCCTCTCACTGAGGCATTCAACATCATCGAGAATGTCGCCACCAACTACCACCAATGGGGATCCGAAAGAGGTAATAACCCGAACAAGATTTTGGGGGGTAAGTTTGAAGTAAGTAGCATTGATCTGATTATGTCTAAATTTGACTCACTAAATAAACGATTAGATAAGATTGAAAGAGCTAATGTGAGTGCAATAGGTGCTACTAACACTATTTGAGAGATTTGTGGAATGCAGGGACATGACATGATGGAATGCCCTCGTGGTATCGCTCATGGATCCGGCGCTTCGGGTGAGCAAGTGAACTCTTGTCACAACTTCTACGACACGAACCCGAAGCTGCCCAACTATGCTCCCCCAAATCCCTACAACCAAAGGAAGAACAACCCTTACCTCTCCTACGGCAACTACAGCAACACGCTCAACCATGAGTTCCAAGAGGGCCAAGGTAATAAGAGAGCCGCACCGGGGTATCCTCAGGTACAAAAATCTAAGCTCGAGTCTCTCATGGAAAACTTTGTTGCCACTCAAGCTCAGCAGAATGAGGCAATAAAGGAGCTAGCATCTAAGGTAGACCACTTAGCCACTCATAGCAAGATGCTAGAAACCTAGATTGCCCAACAAGCCGGCACGTATTCGAGACCTAAGGATACATTTCCGGGGCAACCCGAAGCAAATCCCAATGAGCATTGCAATGCCATACACTTAAGGGATGATAAGCTTGGGGTGGGGGTAGCTGAAATGGAGGTGGAACCGGAGGAAGACACGAGCGAAAAGGAAGAGCCAGAACCGAAGTATGTCCCTCCACCACCATACCAACCCCCGATACCTTTCCCACAAAGGTTGGTCAGGAAAAAGCAAGTAGATGTAGAGACTAAAATGCCTACTAAACTGAAAGACCCAGGTAGTTTCTCCATCTCTTGCTCGATCGAACAAGTGCAAATTGACCAAGCCTTATGTGACCTAGGGGCTAGTGCGAGCTTGATGCCCCTCACTATCATGGAAAGGTTGGAAAGTAAAGAGTTGAGACCATTCAAATTCTCCTTACAATTTGCGGATGGCTCAACTAGGACTCCTCTAGGAATACTAGAGAATGTTCCTGTAAAGGTAGGGAAATTCTTCATCCCTACCGACTTCCTGGTATTGGACATGAAAGGGAATTCTGAATTCCCCATTATTTTAGGAAGGTCGTTCTTGGCAACCGCTGGAGCAGTAATAGATGTAAGGAATGGTAAACTCTCTCTAAACGTAGAGGAAGGTAGGGTCGATTTTCATTTTACTAACTCATATAACACCCCTCCTTTTGAGAGCCATGTGTGCAGGATAGGTATCACGTCTCCAGTGGTAAAAGAAGAGCTCAACATGGAAGCAACTCCGAAGATATGCATGTCTAATGATGCACCCAGCAGTGATGGAATTGGAGTTGCTGTCCATACTGAAACAAAACTTCCGCCGGGAGGAAGCAAGGCTAGGAAGCTCCGAGAGAAAAGAGAGAAGCGGAAGCATTATTGGTCGTTTGAGCAGAAACGGCTTTTTGAAGGAGTTCCTTGGAAGAGAAGTGTTCCTGCACTTCTACGCCCAGCCGACCCCGGTTGATTTAAGGAAGTATGGTCAAGCTTAAGACCATAAATAAGCGCTTCTTGGGAGGCAACCCAAGTTTTCTTTCCCTTTTTCCTTTTGTTTTTGATTTAACCTCTTGAATAATTTGAGAAGATCAAGAGGCAAAAATATCATTAATAGGATTGTCTAGTGTTTTCAGGTTGAGAAAGGGAAGAAGAGCAGAGAAAAATAAAGCCGTGACAACCATCACGGGCGTGATGAGTAGGATGCCAAGATCAGAGAGCATCACGGCCTGCCCGTGAAGAGCCTCATGGCCGTGACAGGGCAACTCCTGAGGACCAGAAACGATCACGGCCTGCCCGTGAAGAGCCTCACGGCCGTGATACTATTTCCACCCAAGTTTTGACTGGAATGTGAGCCAACACCCGCTACCGATTCGGTAAGTTGTTCCATTTTTCTCCTCTCTCCGACTTGATTATTTACATTGGAGACAATGTAAGTAATCAAGCTTGGGGTAGGGGTATTTTTGCATTATTTTTGCATTTGTATTGTTGCATTCATATTGCATTCTCGTAGGCATAGATTGGTATGATCACATTCTTTAGATTGCCCCTCACTTAGAACATGCATCCAAATGTAAGAACTTGGTGCCAAATGAATTGAGATAGTGAATTTTGAACCCAATTTTTCATTATTCTTGTGATATGGCTAAAAATGAAATTTCTTGAGATAGTCATTTGATAGTTGATAATTAGCATGTGGTTCCTTAAACTTGTGTACCTCACTGATTTTTGAACTACTAAATGTAAGATTTTGAGCCAAAAAGGGGTATTCACTAAATCTACCCCATTTCTTGTGATAGAGTGTTGTAATTCCTCTTGGACTGTATTTTCTAGAACTTGACTTGAAACCATTTCGAAACTTAAAAATTTTTGAAAACATTTTTTGAAAATGATTGAGGCACTAAGTATTTTTCCGGCCTCCCGAGCTTTGAATGTTTAAATGCTACCCCTTAGTTGCCCAATTTTGAGCCTAAAAGAAGAAAATACTTTTCTTGGTACCTTGAATTACTTTGATAAATAATGCTTGGTATAGCACCTTTTAAAGTATTACAAAAAGGGCAAAATGGTAGTTGGAAAAAGTATGGGATGAAAAAAATTAGAAAGTAATTTCTCTTGAGCTATAAATCTCCCCTTCTCCAAACAAATAACATGAAATAAACAAAAAAATGGAGAAGGGGATGACGAAAGAAAGTGAGAAATGAAAATAAAGAAATATAAAAAAATATAAAAAAGAAATAAAGGTGGAAAAAGTAAATCAAAGCCCCTAAAAGGTATTTTAGAAGGTGTCATACTTTGTAATGTTTGATAATCTGTCTAGCCTTCTTGAAATTCCCTTTCCTTGATTTTCCCACCTAACAATAAATCCCATGGCCACATTACAACCAAAGGAAAAGACCTCTTGATTCTTAAGTGTTTTCATAAATAAAGTAGAGATTTGGTTAATAGTCAAGCCTATGGTAGAATACTTTCCTTGAGGAAATTGAGTGAATTGTCAATAAACCCTAAAACACTTGAGTGAGGTGAGATGAGTGCCCAAATCAGTGAGGACATGAACTTGAAAAAACCTAAGCTTCTAATTGGACTTGAAATTGATTGTCTCTTAAGTGCTTATTGAATATGCCTGTCACTTGGATTAGCTTCTAGGGTTTTTGGTTCACTATCCATGCTTTGAATGATTTATATCTTATGGCCTGAGTAATTGCTTGAGGACAAGCAAAGTTTTAAGCTTGGGGTGATTTGATGAGTGTGATTTCACATCATCTTTGTCTATCATTTCACATGCATTTTCATGTAGCTTAGGCATATTTTTATTAGATTTTAGGTTAATTTTCCTTTGGAACGGGTAAGGCGGTTTTCGTGTGTTGTTTTGCAGAAATCAAGGGTAAAATGCTCAAGATCAACCATGATGAAGTTTGGATGATGATGGAGCTTTAAAAGTGCAGAAAATGAGCCAAACAGAGCCTATCACGGCCTAGCCGTGATGCCCATCACGGCCATGATCGAGCAAAACTGAAAAAGAACAAAGGCTGAAGTCAGAGTCTGTCACGGCCTGGCCGTGATATCCATCACGGCCGTGACCCAAAACCACCACAAGTCAGAGACCATCACGGCCACAGCCGTAATTCAGAACACGGCCATGAACAGAGGGCTCGCGACGCGAGCATAGGCTCGCCACGCGAGAGACTGGAATTTCACAAAAGTGCCAGAAACAGAGACCGTCACGACCAGCCCGTGATGGACATCACGGCCGTGACGCGCATTACTTGGACCTGAAGAAACCGAATTTGGATCAGAATTTGAGTTAGATTGGGATTCTAACTCCCCACATCTATAAATATGGACCAGGCAGATGCAGAAAGGGGAATCACATCCATAACAACTAGGACTCTAGGCATAGATCTCTCTTCTCCTCTTCTCCTCTCTTCTCTGATTTTTTTTTGTATTTTCATTATGTTGTCAACCCAGCTTGTCATCTCCATGGCAAGACTGGAGTAGTAGCTTAGTTTCTAGGGATTGGGGCTCTGCCCGAGTTTTGTAAATGTTGTTGATTTGATGTAAAATCGTTGTTGATTTCGTTATTGTTTTAGATATGATTTCTAGTGTGTTAATATCTCGTAAATTCGGTGACCGCTTATTTGCGTGACGTAGACGTTCTAAGGAGGAACCTAGCGGTGAACTTAGGATTTCTAGTGTGTTTCACTCGTAAAGTCCGGCGGCCGCTTATCAACGAGACGTGGATATTCTAAGGAGGAACCTAGCGGTGAACTTAGGTTATTTGCATGACTGAGACATTCTAAGGAGGAACCTAGCGGTGAACTTAGGTGTCGGACCTATAGAAGTCAGACTTGGGACTGAAATCACGAGAGTTAGAAGCCGTCCCTCGAGGAGCAACGAGTTGTCACGAAGCACAAAGGGTCCAATCTGGGATCGGCTACCACGAGAGTAGGGGTCGGGTCAATTGGGCACGGCTTTTGTAACCCGAGAGGGAGCTTAAGCTATTAGAGGATAAACTCGCCTTCAAGGCAATTTCGTTAATCAACAAAGGTAAATCAGATTAGCAACATAAACAACCTCAAAGGTAACCCAAATCCCTAGGAATCCGTTTAAATCTAAAACCCCATAAACAATTTTTTTTCTTTTTGTTTATCTTTTAAATTTCGAATTCAAAATCCTTTTCACTCAAAACATAAAAATCCTTTTTTAAAACTGTCCAGACCTAATCGATTCGAAAACCGATTGCGATTCGGGAACACAGTCTCTGTGGGTTCGATATCTTTTATTACTTGACGACAGTCCGGTACACTTGCCGGAATCGCAGAGCGCACGCTCGACGCGCTGTCACGCAGCAGATCTATAAGTAAGAGCGCAGCAGACAGAACAAAGGGTCGAGAGGGAGGCATTTGGAGGCACTTGGAGGCTGTGGCTGGGCTAGGGTTTCAACCCTAGAAGGGAGCCAAGAGGGGTTGCTTTGAAGAAGAAGGAAAGCTCACATGGAGCCCGTTCTCTCCTCTTCTCCTATTTCTCTGGTTTGGTTTTCTCTATTTATGAGTAGCTAATCCCTATTTGTTGGGATTAGATGTAATCAAACTTATTATTATGTATTTGCCTTAACTGATCAATCTGTGTTCATGTCTTCATATTAGTGATTAATATTATGTGCTTAATACTTGTTGTGGCTAGTACCCCCATGACTCGATTTGTGTTTCTGACCGGAACTGAATTTAATCACCTAGTAAGCCTTGTATCTAGGAATGGAACTAGGTTTATTAGTAATCGCGTAATCCCTAATCTTAATGCAAATTCACTAATCTAGGCCACCTAAGGAATTAGGGTCTATTAGTGGATTTAGGCTCTTGCCATCCGAGGAATCGGGGTTTGAGTAGTTTAGTGGATTGATTTTAATATGTGAAGCATGAATGGGAGGTATCTAGTCCTGATAGTACATGAGTTAGAGGTTTGGTGAAGTCTAGTCCCAATATATCCTTTCTGCACTCCAAGTGTTTGTTAAAAGTCCCCAAAAAGGCAAAAAGATTTTATTTCCTTTTCTTTCGTTTGTTTTACTTTCTCTCTTGATTTATAGTTTAGTCTAGATAGTTGCCGAGTTTGCGAATTGGTACTTGACATCCAATCCCCGTGGATACGATAACCGGTCTTACCACCGTATTACTTGCACGACTGGGTATACTTGCCCAGATTCGTCAACAAGAGCCTTGCTAGCATAATAGATGGTACGAAAGACTTTGTTATACCTTTGGCCTAGCACAGCTCCTACTGAAAAATCACTGGCATCACACATCAACTCAAATGGTCTTTCCCAGTTAGGAGCTACTATTACAGGTATAGTAATAAAAGCATTCTTTAGCAGTTTAAAAGCTTATAAACACTCATCTGTGAAGTCAAATGCACTATCATGCTCCATCAATTTACACAGTGCCTTGGAAATTTTTGAGAAATCTGTGATGAATCTTCTATAGAACCCAGCATGTCCCAGAAAACTTTTGATGCCCTTGATAGAGTTAGGTGGGGGAAGTCCTTCAATCACCTCAATCTTAGCTTTGTTCACCTCAAGGCCTTTCTTTGACACTTTATGGCCTAACACTATGCCTTCCTTGACCATGAAATGGCACTTTTCCCGATTCAAGACCAAGTTGGTTTCTTCACATCTGTCCAGCACCTGCTCTAGATTGTCCAACCACCCCATGAATGAATCTCCAAAAACCGAGAAATCATCCATGAAAATCTCCATGGTTTTCTCAATGAAATCTAAAAAGATAGCCATCATGCCACTCTGGAAAGTTGTTGGAGTATTGCAAAGCCCAAAAGGCATTCTTCTGAAAGCAAATGTACCATATGGACAGGTGAAAGTGGTCTTCTTCCGATCTTCAGGTGCCATTTCTATTTGATTGTAACCTGAATAGCCATCTAAGAAATAGTAGAATTCTCTCTCAGATAACCTATCAAGCATATGATTAACGAATGGTAATGGAAAATGATCTTTCCTTGTGGCTTTGTTCAGCTTTCTGTAGTCCATACATATCCTCCAACCTATGACTGCCCTTGTAGGAATCAGCTCATTCTTCTCATTTTTCACCACAGTGACTCCTCCTTTCTTTGGAACGCATTGCACAGGACTATCCCACACATTATCTGAGATGGGGTAAATGATTCCTGCATCAATCCATTTGATGATTTCTTTCTTCACAACTTCTTTCATTATTGGATTCAATCTTCTCTGGCCTTCAATATTGTTCTTAGCGTCTTCCTCTAACAGAATTCTATGCATACAGAGACTAGGACCGATTCCTCTAATATCATTTTCCATCCAATAGCCTTCTTGTGCCTTTTCAAAACTGAGATAAGACTACCTTCTTGCTGGGAAATTAAGAAAGAAGAGATGATGATAGGAAGAGTTTCCTTTTCTCCAAGATAAGCATATTTCAGGTGAGAAGGAAGTTGCTTTAATTCAAGGGTGGGAGGTCTTTCAATAGAGGGTACATTATCCTTGAAGGTGTTTGCAGATACATATAGGGACTCATATTTTCAGATCCAAGATCTGTGTGCCAAACTCTCTCCAACTAGCTGCTTCAACTTTTCAATTCCAGATTCAATTTCCTTGTTTAGTTCACACTCATGCTCCAAATCTTGCCCTGATGCTATCAATTGCTCTTGCACCAGAGATTCAATACTGGTAATAACAGAATAGCTTCCCATCTCTTCATCAGGAAAGTGTAATGCATTAAAAACATTGAAAGTCACTTGTTGATCATTCACCCTCATAATGAGTTCTCCTTTCTGCACATCTATCAATGTTCTTCCCGTTGCAAGAAAGGGTCTTCCAAGGATAATTAGGACTTCTTTGTTAGCCTCAAAATTAAGAATAATGAAATCCACTAGAAATACAAATTTGTATACCTTAATCAGAACATCCTCAATCTTTCCTTCTGGATAAGCAATGGATCTGTCAGCAAGTTGCAAAGTGATGGTGGTAGGTCTGGCTTCTTCGATCTTCAATTGCTTGAAAATGGACATTGGCATCAAATTAATGCTAGCTCCAAGATCACACAAGGCCTTTCCACAGTAAGTATTCCCTATAGAGCAAGGAATTGTAAAACTGCCTGGGTCTTTCATTTCTGAGGAACCTTGTTCTGCAACAGCTGACTACACTCCTTTGTCATTGCCACTGTCTCATATTCCCCCAATCTCTTCCTCTTGGTAAGAATGTATTTCATGAATTTGGTGTAGTTAGGCATCTGTTGCAGAGCTTCAACCAGAGGTATGTTGATGTGCAATTGCTTCAGAATTTCCAGAAATTTGCTAAATTGTTTCTCTTGAGCTGTTTTCCTCAACCTTTGTGGAAATGGAGGAGGTGGCCTTTCTGGAATCAATTTACCCTCTTTTTCTTGGGGGTCTCTTGCACTGGTTCTGCATTTGCTGGAATTACTGCTGGAATTTCCTGTTCTGTCTGCTTAAGTGCTACAGCATCCTGTAGCTCTTTGCCACTTCTCAGATTTATAGCTTTAACTTGCTCCTTCCCTTTATCAGTAGAAATTGATGGACTTTATGTAGATGCAAGTAGGGTTCTATTTGGTCTATTTGTGAGAGCAGTGGCCAACTGGCCTACCCGATTCTCCAAGTTCCTCATAGCTACCTCTTGGTTCTGATTTTGGGCCCTGGTTTTAGTCATGAAGGCTTTCAGAATGGCTTCCAGAGAAGGTTCCTTAGCTGGGGCTTGGTTCTGCTACTGCTGATTGTTCTTCCCCTGTTGTTGGTGTTGTTGTGGAGCATTTCCAGCTGAAGAATTCAACGTGTTGTTATAATTCCCGTAGTTGAAATTCGGGTGTTGCTTCCAACCCGGATTATAAGTATTGTAGTATGCATTATTCCCTCTATTACCCACATAATTTACTGATACTGGGTTGTTGGGGCATTCTTCAAATAGATGCTCCCCTCCACAGAAAACACATGAAAGTGAGCTCAATTGAGCAACCACAGGTTCAACCGTAGCAGGTTCTTTACTTGCATTAGTAGCAGTCAGGTTTTTCAGCATGTTAGTGATGGAAGCAAGCTGAGCAGATAGGGCATTTACTTCCTTTACTTCAAGCATCCTAGCAGGGGTTTTAGCATAATTGGCCCTCACAGTTGGCCATTGATAGCTATTAGCAACTATGCTTTCAATCAATGCATAAGCTTCATTGTATGATTTTGTCAAGAATGTACCTCCAGATGAAGCATCTAACATCAATCTTGAAGAAGGCAGGAGTCCATTGTAGAAGGTCTCCATTTGGATGCATACAGGGATGCTGTGATGAGGACATCTTCTCAACAGCTCCTTGAACCTTTCCCACGAGTCATACAGTGATTCATCATCATTTTGCCTGAATGAAGTTATATCACTCTTCATTCTGGCATTTTCAGTAGGAAGAAAGTACTTAGTCAAGAACTTTTCAGCTAGTCCATTCCATGAAGTAACGGAGTTGGATTCCAAGGAGTTCAACCAAGTCTTGGCTCTGTCCCTCGGAGAATAAGGAAAGAGCCTTAGCTTGAAAGCATCATCACTTACTCTAGGAATCTTGAAATTGCTTGCCACTTCCAGAAATTGCCTCAGATGTAAGTGTGGATCTTCAGTAGGGGCACCACTAAACTGCCCAACAGTTTAAAGCATTTGGAACATCATTGGTTTGAACTCAAACTGCTGGGTAGTTATTTCTGGTCTCACAATCCCAGTGTTCATGGTTTGGGGATCAAAGAAAGCATAGTCCTTGATGGACCTATCCCTATCATTTGCCAATTCAATCATCCCGGGCTGATCTTTATCCCCGTTGTCCAGAAGGTGAGCCATGACGCTTAAGTCAGAGTTCTAATCTCTAGATCTTTGTTCTTTAGTTCTCTTCTTTAGTCTCTTTGCAGTTTTCTCTATCTCCAAGTCTATTTGAAACTCAGGTGTATCGTTGCTACGCATGAAGATGTTACCATGTTGCTGAGCAAAGTGCACACAGTGTTCAGAACTAGCTAAATAGTCAAAGTTAATAAAAGAATTTAAATATTCAACACCATTGTCAACCCCCGGTAACGGCATATTTGGAACATCATTGGTTTGAACTCAAAATGCTGGGTAGTTATTTCTGGTCTCACAATCCCAGTGTTCATGGTTTGGGGATCAAAGACAGCATAGTCCCTGATGGACCTATCCCTATCATTTGCCAATTCAATCATCTCGGGCTGATCTTCATCCTCATTGTCCAGAAGGTGAGCCATGACACCTAAGTCAGGGTTTTGATCTCTAGCTCTTTGTTCTTTAGTTCTCTTCCTTAGTCTCTTTGCAGTTTTCTCTATCTCCAAGTCTATTTGAAACTCGGGTGTACCGTTACTACGCATGTAGATGTTACCATGTTGCTGAGCAAAGTGCACATAGTGTTCAGAACTAGCTAAATAATAAAAGTTAATAAAATAATTTAAATATTCAACACCATTGTCAACCCCCGGTAACGGTGCCAAAAATTTGTTGCTACCGTAGATGTGATGTGCAAGTGTACACAGTCAAACAAGTAATAAAGTGTGAGTAAAGATCGTTCCCACGAGGATTTAAATGAATTGAATACAAATTCTTGTTTTAACTTTGTCTACTTAGCTCAATAAAATAAAAAGTAATTTTAAGCATGTAAAGTAAATGGAGTAATTGGGTATCAAAACAGTACGTAATAAATGCAAGGAATAAATAAAAGCAATAATTGGGTGTTTTAAAAATAGAGATGGAAACAGCTAGGATTTTAATCCTTTGTAATCTTAACTTTAGGGTAATTGATGCTTTAGGATGCTACAACATTTAGTCCAGGAAATGAAGTTTGCTTTCCAGCAGTAAAACTGAGTTCATTAACAGCTTCTTATTCCTAAGTTCATATTAACTTGCCTCAGCTGTCAGATAATTGCGTTCGGCTACTTCAAGACTTGAAGGTTGTTCCTAGCTCATTCAATACAATTAATTTTTGAATTAATTGTTCTATTTTTATCTTCAATTCAAGTCCACTAACTTAGTTCTTCCAAACTAGTTAGCTAATAATCCAGCTCAGTTAATTAGGCTAAACAGAATTTAACGTTAATTCAGAAGAGAAGAAAATGAATAACATCCATAACATTGATTAACCCTTCGGCACAATTACAAGTTCATAGAATCTTAACTAAAGTAAATTAGCTTATAATGAGCTTGCAAACAAAACAAATAAAAGAAATGGAAAATAAAGGCATAATGAGAAAGTGGGATTACAGAGAGGACAAGGAAGCTGACGGCTACTACAGTACGAGCTCCTTTCTTAAAGGAGGCTACCTCTCACTATTTGTACTAGTGTCCCCCAATTAGGGTTAACATCTTCTCTCTCATGCCTCACTTTTTGGGCTTTTACAAAATTCAAATACTAAAATATTCCTTGGTCCAATTCCCAAGTACACACAGCTGCTGCATTGCATTCTCTCTCTTCCTTTTTGCACAGCGCAACAGGTATATTGTCTTCTAGTGGGCAATAGCTAAGCTGGAAATGATTTAATCTTGTAATAACATGCTTCCCCGAAGCTGCAACGGTCTAAAGCATCCCAGAGCAAATTCTTCAGCAATTACACTTTTAAAACCTGCTCAAAACTAAATCAAACCTTCAGTAATAACATATCAGAATTTACAGCTTTTCGCAAATTAATCATATTAACACAGATATTTACTCAACCAAACCAAACTTGAAGTTCTTTTCCAAAATTGATCAAAACAAGAACAATGCTTATGTTAAAAGGATAGTCATAACTCTTATTTCTAAGAGTTATCAAATATCAAGGACAGAGGGACTATAAAGCAAATTCCTATAAATTATCCTGAAATGGTAACCAGACCTTTTTTTCCCTCAGAAAGTTTAATCTACACCATCGATTAAAAAATTATTAAATCCGACTGCTATAATTACCGATACATTACTAACACATCGGTGTAGCACTTAACTTAGTGCCTCATGTAAGACGCCACCGTGGTTCAACACACGGAAATTTTTTCTTACGTGTTAAAAAAAATTCTTTAGTTTCCATATGTTAAAAAAATTTATAACACACGGAAAGTTAGTTCACATGTGTTAAAAAATTTATAGCAACTCACACATAAAATTAATTTCCATGTGTTATAAAAATTTCATAACACATTAATATTTTTTAATACATACGAAAACTTAGTTTTCATAACTTAGTTTCCATGTGTCATAAAAGTTTTCGTATGTTATGAAATTTTTATGTGTAAAAAAATTTAACACACTCGCAAACTTGGTTTCCGCATGTGTTATGAAATTTTTGCATTGTTATAAATTTTTTTAACATACTCGGAAACTTAGTTTTCATGTGTTATAAAATTATTTAACACGGAAACTTTTTCGTGTGTTATGAAATTTTTATAACACATGGAATCTTAGTTTCCATATGTGTAAAAAAAATAACACACTCGGAAACTTAGCTTCCTCATAGTTTCCGCATGTGTTATGAAAGTTTTGCATTGTTATAATTTTTTTTAACACACTCAGAAACTTAGTTTCCATAAAAAAAATATAACACATGGAACGTGTGTTTCAAATTTGTATAACACATGAAAATTAAGTTTCCATGCGTGCGTTGTTACACACTTAGTTTACGTATATGTTATGAATTTTTTATAATACATGAAATCTAAGTTTCGTGTGTTGCTATAAATTTTTTTAACACACAAACTAAATTTCCATGTGTTATAAAAAATTTAACACACTCAGAAACTTAGTTTGCATGTGTTATGAAATTTTTTATTACATGAAAACTTAGTTTTCGTATGTTATTGCAAGACCCAAGGGTAAGGATTTTATATAATTTTCGTACAGTGGTTTAAGAAAAATGTTATTTTTGATTTAGGAGTTGTTGCCTTTTCAACGTTGCGGCAAATGTACATGGGAGAAGAAGAAGATGAGGTGGGAAGGGGAAGGGTGTAGTGGGGAGAAGGAGAAAGAGGGAAGGGTAATTGGAGAATAAATTTCTAAAAAAACGGAGGTGGGAGGTAGGGGATTAATTAATGGGGCATTAAAATCAAAACCCATTTTTAAATCAATTTCTATCAACTCGGGTCCATAATTTTCACTCAACTTCTCTATAGTTTTTGTTTTTAAAGGAATATTTTGGTCCCTATACTTGATACGAATTCTCGATTTGGTCATTATACATAAAAGTTATTTAAATGGTCCCTATACGTACAAAAATTACCCGTTTAGTCTGAAGTTGACACATGCAAACACAAGAAGAGGGGGGGCGGTTAAAATGTGTTTGTTAATAATTTTCGAAAAACAACCTTTAAAACTATTTTTGCACACAAGAAGATTGAAACAGAAGCAAGCACACAGAAATAGAACTTTTAAAAGCTTTAACAAAAGCAATATCAAAACCCTTCAGTTAGTAAAAACGAATAAAACTGAAAGAGTTTAGAGATAGCAGATTCACACAAAGGATTTTATCCTGGTTCACTCTCTTCCAACTAAGAGCTACGTCCAGTCCCTTCGACTTGAAGGTTTTATCCACTATTTCTCCAAATAGATTACAACCAAGTATTTAACACCTCTCCAGGCTTACAAGTATTCCTTTCTTACCAAGTCTCTCCAGGTTCTAACTCTAACAAAGAGATTTAACTTATAATCTTCTTAACTCACTATGTGTGAGGATATGAAAGTTTAAGATCAGATGAATATTTTCACAATATTCAAACTTATGATACAAACTTTTGCTTATGAAAGAATAAAAGAATAAGAGCTTGTGTTTCTCAAGAATTGTATTGACAGAGGTTGGGCTTGTAAAAGTTGTTCTTCAGTACTTGAGGTCTTCTATTTATACTACCTTCTCCTTCTCTTGAAAAGCTTCAACGGTTATTTTGAATTTTCCGTTTAGAGATCAAATAATGTTCGTTGTGACTGAAGGTTTGATCTTGGCAATGCTGAAATGTATTCTTGGTTATCAAGGTAACACGAAATGGAGGCTCACTGCTCTGAGCATTACAGCTTGAAAACTGTTGTTCCTCCTTTGTGTACAATCCAGCTTTTTTCAACCATAAAGTTGTCATTGTACAGATCGTGTTGCAATTTTCAAATGTACTAATCTGCTTTTTGTATTTCTTTGATGGTACTATGTTTCTTTTACAACAAGGTAAAACATTAAAGCAGATGAAACAAATGTGAAGAACAAATATTCTATTGAAATAAATTCAATCATTTGAAACAAATTAAAGAGATTCGGATTGCCTTTATTCACTTAAGAGATGGAGCTTGTCTACTCAAAAGCTCCGTCTACTCAGTTATTTGTGAGACTAAGTCTGTTTACTATTTTATTTTACTCGTCTGCTGATGTGGCATATCCTCTCGTCTATCAAGTCTTTGGACTTGCTATACCTCTGAGTTATCAAAATCTCCGTCTGGTGACGTGGTACTTTGAGCTCGTCTACTTGATTATTTTATCTTTCAATTCATTCAATTCTACCAATTATTCTCGTCTACTGACGTGGCAAGCTAGACATGTCTACTTAGAAAATTTAAGGCTCGTCTACTCAATCAATGAACTCGTCTACTGACGTGGCAAGTTAAAACTAGTCTATTTGATTTTAAACTTAAAATCAGTCTGGTAAACATTTAGTGCCTCGTCTACTTAAAGAAACCAGTCTACTCAAATAATTAAATAAATAACTTTACCAAAACATTGAGTAGCCCGTCTACACGGGTGGACGTGCATTTCTCTTTATGAGTTTAAGCAGATACATATGAAAACTTATTCTAAGTTTCCATGTCTTATAATTTTAAGTGTTCCTGCATAACTAAATAAATTGTTAGATATCAACTAACACTTTGCAAAGCAAATTTAATCCTTTTGTTAACATCAAAACTTAGAGATTAATTAAATCCAAAACATTTTGGTTCCAACAATCTCCCCCTTTTTGATGATGACAAAAACTAATTAAATTTGAGTAGCAAAGTCTAAGAGAGCTTACAAAGCTCCCCCTAAGACAAAGCATAAAAACATTTTATATTAGGTCAGGATTGTATCAGAGCAATTACTTATCATATCAAACAGAGTGAAAAACATGTAGACTTAGAATATATCAGAGTAATAAAATAATTCATAGTAAACAATTATCAGAGCAATCAAATAAGCAGACATAGAATATTTAAAGCATAAGCAGAGACATGCATGTGCAGACAGACATATGCTTTTCAAAAACCGACCTTTCTTATTAATTTAATTCTCTTCCTTTCTCCCCATTTTTTGTCATCAGACAAAAAGGTAAAGGAGTTGGAACATCATTGTCAGTAAAAAGAAAAGAATAACCTAAGAGGAGGGTGGAGGTGGAGGAGAAGGGTTTTGGTTTTGGTGGAGGATCATGAATCTGTGTAAGCAAATTCTGGCTTTGCTGAAAACTGAGCATGATGCTGATCATTTGATTCATCGTCTGATTTGTGGGGACCATAGCTTCAACAACCTGTTCTCTGAATTGATCCTTCAATTTTGCTTTTACTCTTTCCTCAATGATCTTACCAATCATCTCTTCAAAGTTTGGAGGCAGAGAGAGTGATGGTCGAGAGCTTTCACCACTATCTTGAGCATGACTAGGCAGGGTGTCCAATGCTCTTGAATGTTCGGGTTGATCTTGTGGGTGAATTATTGTGAGAGCCAGAGGTTGAGAAGAGTGCTTATCTGAAGTGCTTGGTCTAGGAGTAGACTCAGCAACTTCCTCATGTTCATTTATCAACTTGACTTCTTCATGCTCTACAACAGGTTCCTCAATAGTGATTTCCTCTTCTGTGTGTTCTGATGGAGGTTTATGAGGTGGTGAAGTAGCAGGTTCTAGTACTGGGTCCTCAAACTACTTAATTTCATGTTCATTTTCCAGATGAGGACTAATGACAGGGAGTCCAAAAATATCATTGATGATGATAAACTTGCAGTCTGAAATACCACATTTTCCTCTGACAGTTGGAATATCTTTCTTTTCTTCATGAGACAGTCCAGAGGAGGAGGCCTTTCTTGTGCAGTGAATAGTATGTGATTTCCATAAGTCACTTGCATGTACCTTTTCAGAGATTTCTTCTGTGGAAATAGATTGCCAATGTTCCAAAAGTGTATAGTCAAAGGGTTATGAATTGAGATCCAACATTATTGAATCATCTGCTGGAATCTTGCCTTTGAAGATTCTTCTCTTCTTGTCTTTGTCTTTGTTGAGATCAAGCATCGGCAGTCTTGGTGCAATTCCGTATGTCTTGATCCCAATATTGGTTGCTGATGAATGTCTTAGCCAAGTTGGAGGGACAAAGTTTGCAGCTCTGTCAATTTTAAAATGGCTAAACTCCCACTTCAGCATCTCATACATCAATGTATCAATAAAATCTGCAGCTCTGCCATAGACACTGGGGTGCTTAAATGTTTCCCAGCCTGTGTTTTTGTCCATGATGAAGGGGACATGCCTGAATGATCTAGATCTTTTGCATGTGACATCAGATAGATCCTTCTTGGCAGGGTCAGTATGCCAGTTTGAAATGATGTGCCTCTGAACTCCTTCAGTGAATGGTTTGAAGGGTGGAGGTTTAATGAGGTCAGGGTAAATCTTTCTAGGTGGGAATTTCTTTTGTGGTAGATGGGTTAGAAGAGGTCCAAAGGAATTGAATAGATCAGATGGAAATGGTCCAGCAGGTGTGTGTGGTTCAGGGTTAAGCCAATATGAGTAGATGTTTACAGGTTCATACTCATATTCTGGTAAAGGGTACCATCTGGTTAGAATAGGTTCAGGTTCATTTTGGTGGATGTGGAAAAGAATCTTCCAGTCCCTCTTGACTTTTGCCTAATTCTTAGCTTTTTCCTCATATAATACTGATGGATCAGTATAGGGAAAGTTGATTTTCTTGATTTTTGGAAAAGGGGCACCAGGGTAAACTCCATCATCAGGCTGGTTGAACCAAGGGTCATCAGCAGGGATAATAGGTTGGAAAGTTGATTTAGGAGGTAGGGTTATTTGTGGTTGGTCTGGAAGGTTTGTTTGTGGTGAGAGGGGTGCGGGAATGTATACATCAGTCATATCATCATTAACAGATGTACCAGAAACATCTATCCTACGCTCAAAGCTAGAAACTAGGGCATCTACTGCTAACTTAACACGGTTATTAGCAGGTAGAGTTACCTCAGTCTCAAAGACAGCTTTGGCTTTCCTCTGTGGTTGCCTCCTTCTGGTTGGAATGGCAGAGGGGGCAGCAGCAACAACCGTTTTTTGTTTCTTTAAAATAGAACTAATGGGAATTCTATCCTCATCATCATCTTGTGATAGAACCATATTTCTTGTCCTATTTTGGGAAATGGCAGGTTGAGGGGCAGCAGCAGTAGGTTCCATGATGACAATTCCAGTAGGCCTTTTAGACATAGGCTTCCTGGCAGCAGTGGTTTTTTCCTGATATTCTTCTTTGTCTCCACAGTCTCAGCCATGTTTTGTTCTACCGTTTCTTCTTTAATCTTCATCAATTCCTCAGTCTTGGCAATAGCAGTTGTAGCATGTGTACTGAGGTTCATGTTTGCTATGTTCATTTTTCCAAAGTCAGCAGCTGACATTGGTTTTTCAATCAGAATTATGGCTTGTTCCTCAGGAGTCCTTGCAGCAATGTATTCATGGATTCCTTGTGCCTTGAAGATTTTTGAAAGAAGGCGACAATAGGGAAATGCTGATAGTCTATTCTTGTTCATCACGGCATCCCTAAATATTCCATACAGAATTCTTGGAAGATTGATCTTTGTTTCAGTCATGAGGTGGCAGAGGCGGAACTTGTGTAGAGAAGAGAGGTTATCCTTGGACCCAACCTTATGAAGAACCACTTTATTTAGTAGCTGATGAAGGATGCGAACAATATCCTTCATTTCAATAGCCTTCCACGAGTGATTTCTGACAGTGTCTTCTTTCATCAAACAGACTTCAATAGTCTCAGAACCACCCAAATCGGCTTCCCAAGTCTCAGTGAGAACCAACCCTTCCTGGGCGCAGAAAATAACATC
Organism: Sophora flavescens; assembly: GCA_030762895.1. NCBI lineage: Eukaryota > Viridiplantae > Streptophyta > Magnoliopsida > Fabales > Fabaceae > Sophora > Sophora flavescens. The sequence goes on from CM061069.1 coordinate 49,993,215, forward strand.
AGCAATGGTCTTCTCAGAGACTACAATCTTCTTTCTCAACACCATAGAGGAGAAGTCTATATCGGAAATTCGAACATTCCTCCAGAAGTCCCTAATTAGGTTCGGAAAAACAAAGACTTTCTCTGTGAAGAGTCCTCCCCAGCCAGCAGCATTAATATACTTGCTAATATCCAAGTTATAGTCTTTTAATACTCCAAATTTGAAATGATGCTTAATAGTCAAGTTGAGTTTATCCACGTTGAAGGTTGAAGAAGAAGCCATTTTTGAGGTTTGAAGGTTAGGGTTCTGAGATAGGGGAAACAGAGAGCTCGAGAGTTTGAGAGAGATGGTTGTCAGGGAAGATGGGTAGCGAAAGGTTTTTCAAAGGGAAAGAAACTTACTTAAAAAGGTTTTGAATTTCAAAGGTTTTTCTTTTGGAAATAAATTAAAAAAGAAAATCTGTTGACAAGACATGTCATTATGGATAAAACAGTGTTGGTATTTTGGAACTCTAAAAATGTCTTGATGGGATTGATGGAAGTACTGGCTAAGCAAGGAGAATAAAAGATAAATTTGTCATATAGACAAAATGCATTTAAAGTAAATGTATGGATGAGTCCAAACAGAATGCAAGCAAGCATAGACGCGACACTCGGTGGACGTGGTACTTAACTACAATGGACACGATATACAATGGACGCGGATTTTAAACATACAAAAGAATTGAAATGCTTTAGACGCACATGCATTAACACATATTCATTATTCAATCCACACATAGCATACTAAGATGCTTCCTAATAAAAATAAATATGTCCTCAACAAGAGGTTTAGTAAAGATATCTGCCCATTGATGGTCAGTAACCATAAATTGTATATCAAACACACCGTTTTACACATAATCCCTAATGAAATGATGTTTGATTTCTATATGCTTAGCTCTAGAATGCAGTATTGGATTCTTAGATAAATTAATTGCAGCAGTATTGTCACACATGAGTGGAATACTACTTACAAACACATTGTAGTCCTCCAATTGATGTTTGATCCCAAGAAGTTGTGAGCAGCAGCTAGCAGCTGAAATATACTCAGCTTCAGCAGTTGATAAAGTAATGGTACTTTGTCTTTTGCTTGACCATGAGACAAGATTAGCTCCAATGAAGTGACATCCTCCACTGGTACTTTTTCTTTCAATTCTATCTCCAACATAGTCAGCATCACAGAATCCAACTAATCTGTAATCTTTATATTTCTTAAAACACAAACCCAGATTAGTAGTACCTTTCAAATATCTAAATATTCTCTTAACTGCAGACAAGTGAGATTTTCTAGGATCAGATTGAAAACGAGCACACAAACATACACTGAACATAATGTCAGGTCTGGATGCAGTAAGATATAAAAGAGATCCTATCATACATGTATACACCTTTTTGTCTACCTTTTTCTCTTTATCATCTTTGTTCAGTATGGACGTGGGGTGCATAGGGGTATTCATTGGTTTGCAATCATCCATGTTGAACTTCTTCAGGAGTTCCTTTGTATACTTGGTTTAGTGGATGAGCACCTCGTCCATAGTTTGTTTTACTTGAAGTCCAAGGAACAATTTGAGTTCTCCCATCATGCCCATTTCAAACTCTTTCTGCATTAACTTAGAGAATTCTTTGCATAGAGACTCGTTAGCAGCACCAAATATAATATCATCAACATATATTTGTACAATTATGAAATTAGACTTAATGGACTTCCTAAATAAGGTTGTGTCAATCTTTCCTCTATTGAATCCATTTTCCATAAGAAAGGAACTTAGTCTATCATACCAAGCTCTAGGAGCTTGTTTAAGGCCGTACAAAGCTTTCTTAAGCTTATATACATGTTCAGAATGGGTTTCACTCTCAAAATCCGGAGGTTGCATAACATAAACTTCTTCATTAATAAAGCCATTTAGAAAAGAACTTTTAACATCCATTTGAAAAAGCACAATACTATGATGTGCAACAAATGAAAGTAGAATTCTAATTGCTTCTATTCTAGCAACAGGTGCAAAGGTTTCAGTGTAATCTATGTAACGCCCTTCCGTTACATTAGTAACCCAAAATAAATTGTATAAAAATCCTTTAATACATTCATTTAAAATATGTTAATCATAAAAAAATTCCCAATTATATAAGTCTGGAAATGCCTCATATTAAATAATATAGTATTAAATTATCCATGTAATGAATATAGATATAAATAAATAAATCAAAATCAAAATCCTCAAAATCGGGCGTCTAACAACAATCCCAACGATAAATAATTGCGTCTAGCCACATACGGCTCCTTATTTAAGAACAGACTAACCAAACTAGAAAGATTATCTAATGGTGTCCACTAAGTCTTCACGCCTCTTCAGCCCCAATGACGTCCTCCTCGTGCTCTGAAAACAATGCTTAATAATGAGATATAAAATCCCAGTGATCAACAATACAGTTTTATAAAAACATTTTCGAGAAATAGCATTGTTCTCAGTAGGTCTGATAACTAGGAAAAACTGTCCATGGTACCCGCTAATTTTTCAAAATAATATATATAAAGAAAATACTTTTAACATTAATTATGATCTCATCTCAATACATCACATTCCATATACCAGATAAATTCAAGTTTAATCCAAGCGGTCCGAGGACCTCCTAATTAAATTGGCCTCTTGCCGGCATTCCATATATTCACACATCACACGACAATGGCGTCCCATTGCCCACCCCTACTCATGAGGAGTGTTTCGATGTCACCCTCCTGTCGGGGACATTTCCATTTCGATACCTCCCATGTGCACATGGTGGTATTTCTCCTTTTTCGACACCCCAACTTGTGGCGGTGTTACTTTCGATACTCCTTTTTAGGTAGTATTACTTATTTTCGACATCCCAATTATATGGGGATGTTACTTTCGATACCCCATTACGGTGGTATTACTTTTCGATACCCCTATCATAGGTGGTATTGCGGCAAACATCATACAATTCATCATAAGGCACAATTTCATGTCTCATGCGTGTAAGAATTCATTTACCAAAAATTAAATATTTGATCTTATCATGCATGTCAAATAAACTCACACAGCTAGCATACACCAATAAGCACGTCATTCAACTAATTCAAATACCAATCAGGTATTTCATGCCATCAGTAACAAGAACAAATACCCAATTTAATAATCTTTTTTATTTTAATTCAAAACCCCTAAAAAATTCAGTTTATTAATAACATGCATCATTCAATTAAAATCTCTCAAAATCATAGTTAAATCGCTCAACACAACAAACACATGTACCATGGAAAAGGGTTACTAAAAGGTACTGTTACTCACCTCTCGAAGACCTCCAGAATGTTTTAGAAATTAGTATGATAGGGATTTGTGCTTCCCTAAAAATTCCTCTCCCGTTTGATGACGTTCTTGGATCTGTGTTGTTACGGTTGTACTGACAAGAAAGGAAGGAACCCCTGAAGTGCTATACTGTGCGGCGCTCCCCCTTTTCGTGTACTGTAGCTGGCTGGTTTATATATATATATATATATATATATATATATATATATACACGCAGTTCGCGTTCAACATTCAGGGTTTTGTATATATATATATTTATTTATTTATTTTTTAAACTTGTGCATCAGGCGCAAGTTATATATATATACTAATTCTCTGTTTTTTTTTCTTGTTCTATTTATTTTAATTTAATATTTCTTTTCTATTCATTGACCAATTCTAATAAATTTTATACTAATAAATTCTCACCACTAAACCTCTTAATCATATTTTATTTTTGTTATATCATTATTATTTATTTATTTTATATTATTTTTATTATTATTTTTATAACTTAATCCCTTTTTTTTTCAAATTAATTATATTAGAATTTTAGGATGTTACATTTTCTCCCCTCCTTAGGGAATTTCTTCCCCGAAATTTGCCTCACACTCATGCACTTATTTTAACATGTGACATATTCAAACGTAAAGGTTACCGTACCTTAGATAATAAAATCCGGGTATTGACACACGATGTTCTCCTCCATCTCCCAAGTGGCTTCCTCAGGAGTCAATCCGTCCCACAACACTTTCACCAATGGGATCTTCTTGTTCCTCAGAGTTTTTGTGCTCTTGTCAATGATCTGAATAGGTCCGGGCTTAAAGATTAAATTATCCTTCAATTGTATTGACTCAGGAGCTATCACGTATGAAATATCTGGTACGTACTTCCGGAGTTGAGACACATGGAAGACGTCATGGAGATTCGACAACTGTGGTGGAAGAGCCAATTGGTGAGCAACAGACCCGACTCTTTTTAGGATTTGAAACGGACCCATGAAACGAGGGTTGAGCTTTTTGACTTTCACCGACCTCCCAACCCCAGTCTTAGGAGTGACTCTTAAGAATACATGTTCCTCTTCTTGAAATTCTAAAGGCTTCCTTCTCTTGTCGGCATAACTCTTTTGCCAACTCTGTGCAGTGCGCATCCTTTCCCTAATGACTTTAATCCTCTCGGTGGTCCCCCGGACTAACTCTGGTCCTAACAGGGTCTTCTCACCCATCTCACACCAACATAAAGGGGACCTACACTTCCTCCCATAAAGAGCTTCATAAGGTGTCATGCCTATACTTAGCGTGATAACCATTGTCATACGCAAAATCAATGAGAGGTAGAAATCTATCCCAACTCCCTCCTTCATCCAGGACACACGCCCTAAGCATGTCCTCAAGGGTCTGAATGGTCCGCTCTGACTGACCATCCGTTTGGGGATGATAGGCCGTGCTAAGGTTCAACTTAGTCCCAAGGCTTGCTGAAAAACTCTCCGAAATCTAGAGGTAAACCTCGGGTCTCTATCCGACACTATAGGTGTGGGTATCCCATGAAGCTTGACTATTTCCTTGATACAGAGGTATGCCAACTTGTCTAAGCTATAGGTTGCCTTAATTGGCAAAAAGTGGGCAGACTTGGTCAACCTATCCACTATCACCCAAATGGCGTCTAAGCCCAAACGCGTCTTAGGTAACCCCATCACAAAGTCCATAGAAATTCTCTCCCACTTCCATTCTGGAATCTCCAGGGACTGCAACAACCCCGAAGGCTTATGATATTCTATCTTAACCTTTTGGCACACTAAACACCTAGTTACGAAGCTAGCCACATCCTTTTTCATTCCTGGCCACCAATACATCCTCTTAAGGTCTTGGTACATCTTAGTTATCCCAGGACGTATGGTAAACTTTCCCTTACGAACTTCCTCTAATATCTTCTCTCTAAGGCTCCCCTCCTTAGGAACAACGATCCTATTCTTAAACTTCACTAGCCCATCAACAGACAACTCATAACCCTCTCGTCCCAACCGAGACTGCAACCCCTGGCCTAAAAGTTGTTCCGGCCTAACCTCATCTCTAAGGTCACTATTAATTTCCAACCTATTCAACTTCAAGCTTAAGACACTTAAGGACACATCCGACACCTCTAGATTCATGTCCCTAAACTCTTCCATGAGGCTCAACTCTTGCACCATCAAGCTCGACACGTGTAGGGACTTCCTACTCCAAGCATCTGCCACCATATTGGCTTTTCCCGGATGGTACTTCAACTCGAGGTCATAGTCTTTAAGGAATTCCATCCACCTCCTTTGCCTCATATTCAATTCTTTCTGGTCAAACAAATACTTAAGGCTCTTATGATCACTAAAAACCTCAAACTTTGCACCATACAAATAGTGCCTCCAAATCTTAAGAGCAAAGACTACTGCTGCTAACTCAAGGTCATGAGTAGGGTAATTCACCTCATGCGTCCTAAGCTGCCTAGATGCATAAGCCACTACCCTACCTTCCTGCATCAACACACAACCAAAACCATTCTTAGAAGCGTCACAATATACCACAAAACTCACTGAAGGATCTGGAATGGTTAAGACCGGTGATGACACCAATCTTCTCTTAAGCTCCTTAAAATTTCCTTCGCATTCCTTATCCCACTCAAAAGACTTCCTTTTCCTAGTCAACTTGGTGAGAGCTAAAGCTAGTCTAGAGAACCCCTCTATGAACTTCCTATAGTAACCTGCCAGTCCTAGGAAACTCCTCACTTCCGTCACTGACTTAGGTTGCTCCCATCCAAGCACTGCATCAACATTACTAGAGTCAACCGCTACACCACTCCTAGATATGGTATGTCCTAAAAACTTCACCTCGTCAAGCCAAAATTCACACTTTTGTGGCTTTGCATACAGTTGTTCTTCTCTCAGAATCTACAACACTAACCTCAAATGCTCCTCATGATCCTCTGGTGTCCTAGAGTGTATCAAAATATCATCTATGAACACTGCCACAAAGCTGTCCAAGAATGACCTAAAGATCTGGTTCATGTAGTCCATGAAAATAGCTGGGGCATTGGTCACACCAAAGGGCATCACTACATACTCATAGTGCCCATACATTGTCCTAAAGGCTGTCTTAGGAATGTCCTCATTCTTAACTCTAATTTGATGGTATCCCGACCTTAGATCTATTTTGGAAAACACCGACGCTCCCCTCAGCTGGTCTAAGAGGTCATATATCCTAGGCAAAGGGTATTTATTCTTGATGGTCACTTTGTTCAACTGCCTAAAGTCAACACATAGCCTCATGCTCCCATCCTTCTTTTCCACCAGGAGGACAGGTGCTCCCCAGGGTGACACACTAGGCCTAATAAACCCCTTCCCTAGCATCTCCTCTAACTGTTTCTTAAGCTCGCTCAACTCTAAAGGTGTCATTCTATAAGGCGCTACCGATATTGGTCCACTCCCTGGCACCAGATCTGTGTTAAACTCAACTTCCCTATTCGGAAGCAAGCTAGAGACATCCTTAGGGAAAACATCCTGGAATTCACACACCACAGGTATAGACGTCACATCACTGTCAGCCTCTATCTTAGCAGAGAATAAGAGTATATATCCTTGAGCTCCCTCAACTAAGCACTTATGACAAGCAACAACAGAAACAATAGAAGCGGAGTGCAGGGGAAAATCATTAGACATTGGATGTGAAGAGATAAGGATATTTTTGTCAGAATGCTTATGGCAATGAGTCTAGATGCCAATAAGTCAATACCAAGAATAACATACAATACATAGATAACAATAAGGTTGATGTCATAAGGAGTGTCTTGACGCACAAGGAAACCATTTAAGCAGCCAATGGAAGAACAAGAATATCCCTATAGGAGTAGAAACGTATGAATCAAAGGACAAATGAAAGATTGGTATCTCCAAATTTTCACACATAAAGGGTGTAACAAGGAATGTGTTGCTCCTGAATCAGACAATATAATAATTTTTTTTATAACGAGTAGAAGAAATTCAGCCTCCTTCGGATCTAAGCTGCCTCAGAATGATGACGGATTGTTCTTCTTGAATTCGAAAAGCCCCACGTGTTAAGGGTCCTAGGTTGCCACCACTTCATTAGTGACTGGCCTCCTTTCCCCTTCAGTTGACGGCGAGTCTCCGTCTGCCGTTGCATGGCATTGGCCATACAATCCAAAGCTGCTGCAAGTGCAACATTCGTCCCTCGCCTATTAGTCGCCATAAATCTGCTCACTACCAATGAAATACTGGGTTGATCAGGTCCAATATCCCAAAGAATAGCATGCATCATCTATAACCCTAACAAGCATCCTATGCGCCCAAGTTTTATTTTAGAAAAAGCCCCATTACCACAGTCCGATTTAGAATCGAACTGCTCTGATACCATAAATGTAACGCCCTTCCGTTACATTAGTAACCCAAAATAAATTGTATAAAAATCCTTTAATACATTCATTTAAAATATGTTAATCATAAAAAAATTCCCAATTATATAAGTCTGGAAATGCCTCATATTAAATAATATAGTATTAAATTATCCATGTAATGAATATAGATATAAATAAATAAATCAAAATCAAAATCCTCAAAACCGAGCGTCTAACAACAATCCCAACGATAAATAATTGCGTCTAGCCACATACGGCTCCTTATTTAAGAACAGACTGACCAAACTAGAAAGATTATCTAATGGTGTCCACTAAGTCTTCACGCCTCTTCAGCCCCAATGACGTCCTCCTCGTGCTCTGAAAACAATGCTTAATAATGAGATATAAAATCCCAGTGAACAACAATACAGTTTTATAAAAACATTTTCGAGAAATAGCATTGTTCTCAGGAATCTTGATAACCGGAAAAACTGTCCATGGTACCCGCTAATTTTTCAAAATAATATATATAAAGAAAATACTTTTAACATTAATTATGATCTCATCTCAATACATCACATTCCATATACCAGATAAATTCAAGTTTAATCCAAGCGGTCCGAGGACCTCCTAATTAAATTGGCCTCTTGCCGGCATGCCATATATTCACACATCACACGACAATGGCGTCCCATTGCCCACCCCTACTCACGAGGAGTGTTTCGATGTCACCCTCCTGTCGGGGACATTTCCATTTCGATACCTCCCATGTGCACATGGTGGTATTTCTCCTTTTTCGACACCCCAACTTGTGGCGGTGTTACTTTCGATACTCCTTTTTAGGTAGTACTACTTATTTTCGACATCCCAATTATATGGGGATGTTACTTTCGATACCCCATTACGGTGGTATTACTTTTCGATACCCCTATCATAGGTGGTATTGCGGCAAACATCATACAATTCATCATAAGGCACAATTTCATGTCTCATGCGTGTAAGAATTCATTTACCAAAAATTAAATATTTGATCTTATCATGCATGTCAGATAAACTCATACAGCTAGCATACACCAATAAGCACGTCATTCAACTAATTCAAATACCAATCAGGTATTTCATGCCATCAGTAACAAGAACAAATACCCAATTTAATAATCTTTTTTATTTTAATTCAAAACCCCTAAAAAATTCAGTTTATTAATAACATGCATCATTCAATTAAAATCTCTCAAAATCATAGTTAAATCGCTCAACACAACAAACACATGTACCATGGAAAGGGTTACTAAAAGGTACTGTTACTCACCTCTCGAAGACCTCCAGAATGTTTTAGAAATTAGTATGATAGGGATTTGTGCTTCCCTAAAAATTCCTCTCCCGTTTGATGACGTTCTTGGATCTGTGTTGTTACGGTTGTACTGACAAGAAAGGAAGGAACCCCTGAAGTGCTATACTGTGCGGCGCTCCCCCCTTTTCGTGTACTGTAGCTGGCTGGTTTATATATATATATATATATATATATATATATATATATATATATATATATATATATATATATATATATATATAAATATATATTTAAAGCTTGTTCAACATTCAGGGTTTTGTATATATATATATATTTATTTATTTTTTAAAACTTGTGCATCAGGCGCAAGTTTTATATATATATATATATATGTATATATACTAATTCTCTGTTTTTTTTTTCTTGTTCTATTTATTTTAATTTAATATTTCTTTTCTATTCATTAACCAATTCTAATAAATTTTATACTAATAAATTCTCACCACTAAACCTCTTAATCATATTTTATTTTTGTTATATCATTATTATTTATTTATTTTATATTATTTTTATTATTATTTTTATAACTTAATCCCTTTTTTTTCAAATTAATTATATTAGAATTTTAGGATGTTACAATCTATACATGCTTCTTAAGAGAAACCTTGAGCAACAAGTCTTGCCTTGTTTCTCACCACCTTACCATTTTCATTAAGTTTGTTTCTGTAAACCCACTTTGTTCCAATCACTGATTTATCTTTAGGCAGGGGAACCAGTGTCCAAACTTCACTTCTTTCAAATTGATTCGGTTTTTCTTGCATAATCATAATCCAGCCATTGTCCAGCAGAGTCTCATCTGCTGTCTTTGGTTCCAACTCAGACTAGTGCAGAGTCTTCTTGCTCTTTGAAGGTTGATCCGGTTCTTAACCTATCATTGGGGTTTCCAATGATTTGATCTTGTGGAAGATAGTTCCTGAAGTACCAAGATTTTTGAACTGTAACATGTTGAGAAGTTGAGGTTTCTGGTTGTTGAGTGGGGTCGTCTGCTTGATCATCAGTCTTTATCTTTGGTGTATCTCCTGAGATGTTTAGATCAAGATCTACAAAAGCTTCATCTAGCTCTGATAATTTCTTATCAGACTGTTTATCATCAAACTTGACATGAATACTTTCTTCTACTACTAGAGTTTTAGAATTTAAAACTCTAAAGCCTTTTGAAGTTTCAGAATATCCTAACAGGATTCCATTATCTACTTTTGCATCAAATTTACCAAGTTGATCTTTAGTGTTAAGAATATAGCATTTACAACCAAAATGGTGAAAATAAGATATGTTGGGTTTTCGTCCTTTCCATAGTTCATACGGAGTCATGTTCAGGATAGGTCTAATGTATATTATGTTCTGAATGTAGCAGGCAGTATTAACAGCTTTAGCCCATAAGTGTCTAGGGACAGAGTTGTCATTGAGCATAGTCCTAGCCATCTCTTGATGAGATATGTTCTTTCTCTCTACCACACCATTTTGTTGTGGTGTTCTAGGTATTGAGAAGTTGTGAATAATACCATTTTCTTCATAGAACTTATGAAATAGCTTATTTTCAAACTCTCCCCCATGGTCACTTCTGATTGAAGTGATACACATGCCTTTTTCATTCTGTATGCGTTTGCAGAATACATAAAAGACCTTGAAAGACTCATCCTTGTGAGTTAGGAACATAACCCGTGCCTATCTAGTGTAGTCGTCTATTATGACAAGACCATATTTCCTACCACCGAGACAGAAGCAGTCCTTGTTGGACCAAAAAGATCAAGGTATAGAAACTCTAGTGGTCTATTGGTACTAACAATATTCTTAGATTCAAAAGAACCTCTGACTTGTTTTCCCTTTTGACATGCATCACAGAGAGCATCAGATTTGAACTTAAGGTTTGGTAGCCCTCTCACGAGGTTATGCTTGTTTAGCTTTGAAATTAATTTCAAGCTTGCATGACCTAGCCTTTTGTGCCAAATCCATCGCTCATCTTCAATGGACACTAGACATGAGACACTTTGATTTGAGAGGTCCTCCAAGTCAATCTTATAAAGATTGTTTTGCCTCTTAATAGTGAATAAAAGTGGTCCATCATCTTTCTTGACAGTACACAAGTTCTTATGAAAAGAAACAGCATATCCACTGTCACATAATTGACTTATGCTCAGCAGATTATGTTTTAAGCCACTTATAAAAAGAACATTATCAATGGAAGAAAAATGATGTTTACCAATTTTACCTATACCAATGATCTTCCATTTCTGATTTCCTCCAAATGTAATCCAGCCACCATCTTTGGGGTTAAGGCTTTGGAACATACACCTTTCTCTCATCGTGTGACGTGAGCAGTCACTGTCCAAGTACCAAGACGTCTGTTTTCTTCCTGTTGTTAAGAAAATTTGCAACAGGTATTATCTTATCTTTAGGTACCCAAACTGACTTGGGTCCTTTCTTGTTAGTGGTCACTGGACGAGTATGCTTAGCATGTTTATTATGTATGCATCTAGATGAAGTATGCCCATTCTTTCCACACACACTTTGCAAAAGGTGTTGGACGGGCCAGACTTTGTTTTAGCATTTTTAGCATGAGCTTTTGAAGCTCTGTGCTGAGTATGTGGTGTTGACTTTTGTTGAGATGCTTCTTGCTTCTCTGTCATAACTGATGCCAGATTTATCATGTGGTGACCTGGAGTACCTTAAAATGAGACTAAGCTTGTCTGAGCCACCTACAAGCTTTGACAGAGAGTCTGTCAGATATGTTATTTCTTGCTTCAGTTTTGCAACTTCACAAGAAGCATCAGGCTCATACTCCATTTTGCCAGCTAGACTGACATTCACTAATTTTAGTATGCCATTTTCATTTTTGAGGTTTTGTTTCTCAGTGCAGACCCTATCATATTCTCTAGACAGTTTAGAAAATTTCTTTTTGAGACTCATATACTCTCGTGACAGTATGGACGACTCATGCAACAATTCATCAAAAGCATTTTGAAGAGTGGATGGGTCAGAGTCCATTACCTCAGCATCAGTGTATTCACTTTTTGATACAGTGTCTGCCATGAGACAGATATTTGCCTCTTCCTCATCATTATATTCTTCATTTGATGAAGACAGATCAAGATCCTCCCATGCAGTCATTAAGCCTTTCTTCTTTTTGAAGAATTTCTTTTTATCCTTTAGCTTGGGACATTCAGCTTTGAAATGACCAGGTTTCTTGCATTCAAAGCATAAGGGTTGACCTTTTTCCTTGGAGTCTGACTTCTCCTTGGAAAACTTTTTGTTGAATTTCTTCCTTATTAAACCACATTTCTTTTTCCACATATGTTGAATCTTCCTGGAGATGAAAGACAATTCATCCTCGTCTGATCCTTCATCATTGTCAGAAGATCCAGACTCATCTAATGACTCAGCAGCTTTGAGAGCCTTTGATGAGCTTGCTTTCTTCGCCTTTAAGGCAATATATTTTCCTTTTATGGAATTTCCTTCTTCATTAATTTCAAGTTCATGAATCTTGAGAGATCCAAGAAGCTCTTCCAGAGAGAGTGTATTCAGGTTTTTGGCTTCCTGGATAGCAGTAACTTTGGGTCTCATTGCTTGGATAAGCTCCTCAGAATTTTTCTGATATGATCTCTATTTTCATATGTTTTTCCAAGAGATTTGAGACTGTTGGTGATAGTCTGAAATCTCCCAAACATTTGATCTATTGGTTCATTATCAGCCATCTTAAACGGTTCATATTGGTGAACCAGCATGCTTATTTTTTATTCCCTCACTTATGATGAACCCTCATGAGCTAGGGCAAGAGTATCCTAGATTTCTTTATCAGAATAGCAGCTGTGAACCTTGTCATGTTCAGATCTGGTAATAGCACACATGAGATAGTGCTTAGTTTTCATATTTAGCTGATGTTGGTTTTTCTGCTCTTGAGTCCATTGGGCTCTAGGAACAGCAGCTCCAGCTCCAGCTCCATCTCTTGGCTCTATGTAGCCGGTTTCAATAAGCTCCCAAATATCTACATTATGTGCATCCAAGAAAGCCATCATCCTCTTCTTTCGGTAGTCATAATCTGTTCCATCAAAGAGAGGAGGTCTGTTAATAGCTTTTCCTTCTGCATCCATGGTTGTTGGATCGTACTTCCTCAGCACTTGTTAGATGCTCAACCCTTTCGAGGCTGAGCTCTGATACAAACTGAAGTTGACATAGGAAAACACAAGAAGGGGGGTTGAATTGTGTTTGTTAATAATTTTCGAAAAATAACCTTTAAAACTATTTTTGCACACAAGAATATTAAAACAGAAACAAGCACACATAAATAGATCTTTTAAAAGCTTTAACAAAAGCAATATCAAAACCCCTTAGTCAGTAAAAACGAATAAAACTGAAAGAGTTTAGAGATAGAAGATTCACACAAAGGATTTTATCCTGGTTCACTATCTTCCAACCAAGGGCTACGTCCAATCCCTTCGACTTGAAGGTTTTATCCACTATTTCTCCAAATAGATTATAACCAAGTATTCAACACCTCTCCAAGCTTACAAGTATTCCTTTCTTACCAAGCCTCTCCAGGCTCTAACTCTAACAAAGAGATTTAACTTATAATCTTCTTTATCACTATGTGTGAAGATATGAAAGTTTAAGATCAGATGAATATTTTCACAATATTCAAACTTATGATACAAACTTTTGCTTATGAAAGAATAAAAGAATAAGAGCTTGTTTTCTCAAGAATTGTATCGACAGAGGTTGGGCTTGCAAAAGTTGTTCTTCAGTACTTGAAGTCTTCTATTTATAGTGACCTTCTCCTTCTCTTGAAAAGCTTCAACGATTATTTTGAATTTTTCGTTTAGAGATGAAATAATGTCCGTTGTGACTTAAGGTTTGATCTTGGCAATGCTGAAATGTACTCTTGTTTATCAAGGTAGAATGAAATGGAGGCTCGCTGCTCTGAGCATTGCAGCTTGAAAACTGTTGTTCCTTCTTTGTGTACAATCTAGCTTTTTCCAGTCATAAAGTTGTCATCGTACAGATCGTGTTGCAATTTTCAAATGTACTAATCTGCTTTTTGTATTTCTTTGATGGTACCATGTTTCTTTTACAACAAGGTAAAACATTAAAGCAGATGAAACAAATGTGAAGAACAAATATTCTATTGAAATAAATTCAATCATTTGAAACAAATTAAAGAGATTCGGATTGCCTTTATTCACTTAAGAGATGGAGCTTGTCTACTCAAAAGCTCCGTCTACTCAGTTATTTGTGAGACTAAGTCTGTTTACTATTTTATTTTACTCGTCTGCTGACGTGGCATATCCTCTCATCTATCAAGTCTTTGGACTTGCTATACCTCTGAGTTATCAAAATCTCCGTCTGGTGACGTGGCACTTAGAGCTCGTCTACTTGATTATTTTATCTTTCAGTTCATTCAATTCTACCAATTATTCTCGTCTGCTGACGTGGCAAACTATATAGACATGTCTACTTAGAAAATTTAAGGCTTGTCTACTCAACCAATGAACTCGTTTACTGACGTGGCAAGTTAAAACTAGTCTATTTGATTTTAAACTTAAAATCCGTCTGGTAAACATTTACTGTCTCGTCTACTTAAAGAAACCAGTCTACTCAATTAAATAAATAAATAAATTCACCAAAACATTGAGTAGCCCGTCTACACGGGTGGACGTGCATTTCTCTTTATGAGTTCAAGCAGATACATATGAAAACTTATTCTAAGTTTCCATGTCTTATAATTTTAAGTGTTCCTGCATAACTAAATAAATTTGTTAGATATCAACTAACACTTTGCAAAGTAAATTTAACCCTTTTGTTAACATCAAAACTTAGAGATTAATTAAATCCAAAACACTTTGGTTCCAACATGGTCCTTGCCATACACCATTTTAAGGACTGATTTAATAATTTTTTGCTTCGTATTGAGATCAAATGGATAATGTATAGGGACCAAATGAGTACTTTTTGTATGTATAGGACCATTTTAATAATTTTTTATGTATATGGACCAAATTTAGAATTCATGTCAAGTATAAGGATCAAAATGTTAGTTGAACCTTTTTTTTTTCCTTCCGTTAGGGCCTTTAACTCTCAGGTCGGGAACTCTAGGTATTCCCTCATCTTCGACCTTTTGGATTGACTACAAGATTAATCCTGATTCGATTTCGTACACACACAAAAATTAACCCATTGAATTTGTATCTGTCAACGGGAGCACCTCCTAGGAATTAACTTCTCTAGTTTTAATTACAATAAGTACCCCTTAATTTAAGTAAAAATGACACTCAGGCTCAACTTATCTAGAGCACATATCAATTAAAGTGTGTTTGTCCTAGATTTTGTTTAACTGGGAAATGAGGCTTCCCGAGACACACTTTCTCACTTTTTTTTCAAAGCTCCATTTTGGTGCTTTCTATTAACATAGTTTTAAACTGAAGTTTGCGTTCAAAATAATTTCAAACAAATACACGCTAAATCTATATTATTATTATTATTATTATTATTATTATTATTTATTTTAAGGAGAATTTAAGGATAATAAAAAAAAAGAAAATTTTCATTGGGACCCGATACATTTCATATTTTATAGAGTGTTGAACTTAATTTATCAATGAGTTTTTACTTTTTTGATTTCCTAACTTTCCTTAACGAATACCTTTGGAATAACCAATATCATTAGGGCACTGGTTAAAATAAATCTTAATTTTTCTTTTATTTTTCTTTAATTGTATGATTTAGTTAGGTATAATGCTCAAATTTATATATTATGTTTTTTAAATGGAGATTTATATATTATGTTAATATATTGAATTAATTTGATTTTATCTCCAACATTATCATATCACCTCGGTGAGTCGAATTTGAATCCAAATATGATATCAGTAACACATGATTCACGGTAATTTTTTTCTCACAAACACACACTCACTTACGCAACGGATACAAGGAAGAGGAACTAAACTTTCATTCATTATCATTTTGACACAAACGAGGAAAAGAGAATCACTCTTGTATTCTCTCACACTTTGATTAATGTTTACAAGAAACTACTACAAATGTAATTTATAGGTAAACACTTACAATAAAATATTATATATTATTCTTAATCTCTAAGCAAAGCACTTTGTAGACAATTCAAACACTATTACATGCTTTCTTTGACAATTCAATCTTCTATAAGTTTCCTTTGGCATGGCTATAAGAGTTCAATTTGAAAACAACTTCTAACACCCATAAATTTTGACTTAGCTTGATTTATCCTTATCTAACAAAATAAATAATCTTATCCATGTATCGAGTTGGGCTGTAATTAAGTTAAACTTCTATCTTCCTAATTTTAACGGTTAATTATTCTTCAGAGAAGATAATTCCATGCAGAGTAGCCACTGTACCCCACATTATTTTGTTTTATTGAAAAGAGGGCTTAAAGCCCATATACACAAGGAAAAGAGAAAAACGAAACGAAATTCGTTACAGCGCGGGTTTTGAGGGCCCCGATCAAACCATAGAACACTCACTGATCATGGTCACTCGGGACAGACTCCAGCAAAGTGGTTTCCTTATATGAGGGAATGAAGTATGAGCAAAAGAAATTTGCCACTCTCTCTGTTGCCAACCAATGATTCTGCCCAAAACTCTGTCCCTCACTCTATTACCATTGGTGGACAAGAATGAGTTAGGTCGCTCGTTCTTATCAACAAACAATAATGTGGTAAATAATGCATGGTCTATTCAAAGTTCGAAGTCTTATTGCAAACAGATGTGTTATTTGCACTGTCGGATGGGAATTCCAATTAGGATATCTTGGTTAATTATATATAAATATTTGATAAATTTAATTCATTATATGGTTAATGGATCATTTGAAGCTTATTTTTTTTAAGTATGTAAATATTTGGTTAATCACATATAAATATCTGGTTAATTCAGTTCTTTATATAATTAATGGATCATCATCAATTAATCAAATATTTATACATGATTAACTATATAATAAACTAAATTAACTAAATATTTATACATGATTAATCAAAATATTGCTCAAAGTATTCTAAATAGGCGTTCAGAAAATATTTCTCCAAGACAAAAAAGTTGGCATGGGGATTATCTTTCGAATAAAGTATCACGAACTGTTCATTATTATTTCTTTTTTTTAATTATTAAATATAAAAAAAAGTTATTAACGGTGCATATTACTTTAATTTTTAAAACTGTTTTCATAGTAAGACTATAAATATTCTATCAAAATATTCTATATTATAACGCATAACTCGTTCAATAAATTACTTATTAATCCAACATTATTATTTTTAATGCACCAAGCACCGTGAATTAAACATGAGAATGTATGATATGTCTCTTGTTAAAAAAAAATTATATTATTTGAACACAAAATTTATATATCATATATAATGTTATATATATTTATTTTTATCTTTCATTAATTTTTTATTATCTTTATATATAGATATATAATACCATGAAAAAAACAAAGAGAATTTCATGGTGTCCCCAAAAATGTGTTGAAAAAACATATTATAGACCATGGTTTAGCTTGTTTCATTTGAATCTAAATTTCTCTGTGCTTTTTTCTCTCTACCATTCCATTAATCCATGGCTACTCAAGGACAAATCATTACCTGCAAAGGTACACTCTCTCCCCCCTATTCAGCTTGCATGAATTCTCATTCTCTGTTATAACATGAACCATTTTCATTGTTATCGTTAAGCCGCGGTGGCTTGGGAACCCAACAAGCCATTAACCATCGAGGACGTTCAGGTTGCTCCACCCCAGGCTGGGGAAGTCAGAATCCAAATTCTCTACACTGCTCTCTGTCACACCGATGCTTATACTTGGAGTGGCAAGGTTAGCTACCCATGTTTTGATTTCATCTCAAAATTCCTTCTTTCTATTATTTTTTGGGTTTGATTGATTTTTGGTGTTTATGGGTAATTGGGGATAAAATAATATACGGTAGAAGTGTTTGAACAAATTTTAAATGTTTTTTTCTCCTTTGGATTTGCACTCCAAGAAACTTATATTATGTTTTATGCATAAATAAAGGTCTTTCTTATATGAGTTTATCTTAAATTGCTTTTGCAGGATCCAGAAGGTCTATTCCCTTGTATACTTGGTCATGAGGCTGCTGGGTAAATGAAGAATTTAGAATAGAATACATTTTTAAGCTGGATTAGGATCCTAGAGTTTTATTATCAGAGTGAATCAATATGAAATGCATCAATATTATTGAATGACTTGAATGAAAATACAAAGAGATGGGCTCCTTATATAGCCAAGCTTATGAGCTCATGATGAAAGAACTAATTCTAAAGAAAGTAACAGATAAACTAACTAGTTAGTTACAAGAGATAAACCAATTAACCAAATAACAAATACGTGTTAACAGAAAAACTGAATTAAGATCCCTAAAACTGCATTACTCAGAATCTGAATTTAATAACTCTAATAAGTTTTGAAAATAACTTACTTCACCTTGTGCAGTTCCTAATCTAATGAGTCAATTTTTGAATTATATATTTATATTTTTTCATTTCACAAACCGATTTCCATGTTGATGGGAATTCATGTTTTGGTACAGGATTGTGGAGAGTGTTGGAGAAGGTGTTACTGATGTTCAGCCTGGAGATCATGTCATCCCATGTTACCAGGCTGAATGCGGAGAGTGCAAGTTTTGCAAATCAGGCAAAACCAACCTTTGTGGCAAAGTTCGTGCTGCCACTGGAGTTGGGGTCATGTTGAGTGATCGCAAGAGTCGTTTCTCTATTAATGGGAAGCCCATCTATCATTTTATGGGAACTTCCACATTTAGTCAATACACTGTTGTTCATGATGTTAGTGTAGCTAAGATTGATCCAAAAGCTCCTTTGGAGAAAGTTTGTCTTCTTGGATGTGGTGTTCCAACTGGTAGGTTATATATATCCCTTTGTAACATAAAAATTGTATTGAAATTTTGTCTTTCATGCAGAAAAGAACCATCCTTTCTGTGCATCATTTGTCATTTGTCAATGTTCATAGACTGTCTAATGAATTTATGAAATGTGTGTGGGCAATGATGTTCCATTTGCCAGTGGAGATACATTTTGTGATCATATGGGAGCAGATATCTCTTTTTTTACCATTTTGTCAAGCATTCTGCTAACCTTAACATAAGTCTGGTTGACAAGATTGGTGGATTTCGAAACAGTTTGGGTGATTGCTTTATTTTAGTTATTTCCTTTTAATATATTGGACTAAATTCATATGGCGAATTCTATTACTATTCTAACATTTTAGGCCTTGGAGCTGTCTGGAACACTGCAAAGGTGGAACCAGGGTCAATTGTTGCTGTTTTTGGCCTTGGAACTGTTGGACTTGCTGTGAGTTTCTACCAAGACAATAGTAGAATTTGCTTTTTTTTCTTGGTCCCAGGGCTTGTACTATGACTCATAGTTTATACTAGACAGGTTGCAGAAGGTGCAAAAGCTGCTGGTGCATCACGGATTATTGGCATAGATATTGATAGCAATAAGTTTGAAAGAGGTACATCATGAGCTTGATTTATATAACTTTTACAGTTTGTCTTTAATCTCTGGGCTGGTCTGGTGTCAAGTATGATGTATCTCTATTGCATTTGACCAATACTTTCCCAAATTCTTGTGTATATATCACCTGGTTTCTAACGGTACAATAATAAAAAAAATTACATAGCAACCTCAAAAAGAAAGGAAGATAATTACAATTTAAAATAATTTCTTTCACAAGTGGAATAATATGGTTAATAGTATGATCTCGATATACTTGCTCTTTTGGTTTTTATTACTTGTGATTGCTGAATAGCTTGAGAGAAACCCTCTCAGCTTTGTGAATTTATAGAATAAGAAATTACAAAGTGTAGTATCAAATCCCTTGATTTTAGGGATTGAGTATATCTCCTATTTACAACAGATATATGATAAACTAGGAAACAAAATCATCTATATCATCAACATATCAAAAACAATCAAAACAATATCAACACTCCCCCTCAAGCTGGTGCATAGATGTCATAAGCACCAAGCTTGTTACATATGTAATTTATTCGTGAACCCCGTAGAAACTTGGTGAAAACATCTGCAAGTTGATCATTAGAGTTGATAAATGAAGTACTAATTTCCTTTGAAAGAATCTTGTCTCGAATGAAATGACAATCGATCTCTATATGTTTAGTCCGTTCATGAAAGACAGGATTAGAAGCAATGTGCAAGGCTGCTTGATTATCACAAATCAGTTGCATAGGACCCATCTCGCAAAACTTTAACTCTTGAAGTAGATGTTTTAACCATATAAGTTCACATGTAGTGAGAGCCATGACTCGATATTTTGCTTCTGCACTCGATCTTGCAACTACACTTTGCTTCTTACTCTTCCAATAGATGAGATTGCCTCCAATGAAAACACAATATCCAGACGTTGACCTCCTATCACTCGGAGATCCCGCACAATCTGCATCTGTATAGGCAACAATGATTGTATGACCTCTGTTCTCATATGTTAGCCCTTTTCCAGGAGATCCTTTAATATACCTTAAAATATGAGTAACTGCATCCCAATGACTATCACAAGGGGAGTTGAGAAACTGACTAACAACGCTGACGGCAAAGGCTATATCTGGTCTAGTCATAGTGAGATAGTTCAACTTTCTCACTAATCTCCGATATCTGCCTGGGTCTGAGTATGGCTGCCCCTGATTTGGCTTAAGCTTAACATTCGGATCCATAGGAGTATCCACCGGCTTACAATTCAGCATCCCAGTTTCTTCCAAAATATCAAGTGCATACTTCCTTTGACAAATGGAAATACCTGCCCTTGACTGAGCAACCTCAATACCGAGGAAATACCGCAACCTGCCCAAATCTTTAGTTTGGAAATGCTAAAACAAATGTTGCTTTAGTATAGTGATTCCTTCATGATCATCACCTGTAATTACAATATCATCCACATAGACCACAAGATAAATGACCTTTTTAGACGGTGAATGTTTATAGAACACAGAGTGATCGACTTCCCTACGAATCATGCCAAACTGTTGTATGACTTTACTAAACCTCCCAAACCAGGCTCGAGGAGACTGTTTCAACCCATACAATGACTTCTGAAGTTTACAAATAAGACCTGACTCCCCCCTGAGCAATAAACCCAGGTGGTTGCTCCATATAAATTTCCTCCTCCAACTCACCATGTAAAAATGCATTTTTAATGTCTAGCTGATATAAAGGCTAACAAGAAGTAGCAGCCATGGATAAAAAGAGACGAACTGAGGCCATTTTGGCAACCGGGGAAAAAGTATCACCATAGTCAAGGCCATAAATATGAGTATATCCTTTAGCCACTAGACGGGCCTTCAAGCGATCCACTGTCCCATCGGGACCAACTTTGACAGTAAAAACCCAACGGCAACCAATAGTAGACTTCCCAGGAGAAGGAACAAGAGCCCAAGTATGGTTAGATTCCAAGGCTGCCATCTCATCAATCATAGCCCGTCGCCATCCTGGATGGGACAGTGCTTCCTGAACAGTTTTAGGAATAGAAATGGACGACAAAGCAGATACAAAGGCACAATGGGTGGAAGATAAACGGTGATAACTCAAAAAATTATAAATAGGATGAGGATTGCGGGAAGAACGAGTACCTTTGCGAAGAGCAATGGGAAGATCAGTGGAAGGCTCAAGTTGGACCGGAATCGATGGAGACGAAGGAGCAGGAGG
This sequence comes from Sophora flavescens, assembly GCA_030762895.1. NCBI lineage: Eukaryota > Viridiplantae > Streptophyta > Magnoliopsida > Fabales > Fabaceae > Sophora > Sophora flavescens. The sequence continues at coordinate 50,014,994 of CM061069.1, forward strand.
TGAGTCACTGGTGTCCACAACGGGTGTAGCTTCCAGAGTCGTAGGACGAGGACGACAGTGGTAGGCGAGACGAAATGGCTCGGTAGGGTACTTAGGAGCAGCAGGGACAACCTCTGATATATGCGAAACATGCGGACTAAAAACGGGAGAATCAAAGACTGGAATAGGCAAGACTTGAGAAACAGACTCCAACAGGGCCTGTGAGGCAAAGTATGGTGTATCCTCAAAAAAGGTGACATCAGCAGAGATATAAGTGCGATTTGTTGAAGGAGAATAACACCTGTACCCTTTTTGAACCCGAGAATAACCGAGAAAGACACACTTAATGGCACGTGCAGCAAGTTTGTCAAGACCTGGAGCAACATTGTGGACAAAACAAGTGGAGCCAAAAACATGAGGGGGAATAGTATAAAGGGGTGCCTGAGGATATAGAATAGAGCGAGGAACCTGGTTATTGAGAACAGAAGATGGCATTCGATTTATTAAATAACCTACAGTGAGAACAACATCACTCCAAAATTTCACAGGAACATTGGAATGTAATAGGAGAGTACGAGCTGTTTCAATGATATGGCGATGTTTACGCTCAGCCACACCATTTTGTTGAGGTGTGTGATGACAACTCGATTGATGAACTATACCATGAGATGTCATAAAAGCATTAAAACGGGCAGAAAAATACTCTTTGGCATTATCACTGCATAAGATACGAATAGTTTATCCAAATTGATTGTGTATTTCAGCACAAAATTTTTGAAAAATAGTAAATAACTTAGAATGTTCTTTTATTAAAAATAACCAAGTACAACGAGAAAAATCATCAATGAAAGTAACAAAGTACCTATATCCTAAGACAGAAGAAATACGACTACGACCCCAAACATCAGAATGAACAAGACTAAAAGGAGACTCTGTACGACCTGTAACCTTGCTTGGAAAGGATGCCCGAACATGTTTTCCAAGCTGACATGCCTCACACTCCAATGACTGTAGGTTAGAGAGATGAGGGACCATTTTCTTTAATTTATTCGAACTCGGGTGACCCAAACGACGATGAAGAAGACTGGACGACTCTATGGCAGCACATATTGTGGAGGATGGAGGTTGTAAGTAGTAGAGACCACGTGACTCAGATCCTGCTCCAATCATCTTCCCCGTACTCCGGTCCTGGATAGAAAAGGAAGTAGAAATGAAGGTTATGGAACAATTAAGAGATCGAGTAAGTTGACTGATAGAAATTAAATTAAAAGGACATCTAGGTATAAATAAGACTGAATTTAAGGATAGAGAGGGAAGAGGTGAGACTTGACCAATACCAGTAGCTAGTGTTTTAGAGCCATTAGCAAGGGTGATGTGGTGTGGTGTTTTGGTAGAAGATAAAGTAGAAAAGAGAGAATTACCGACTATATGGTCAGAAGCATCAGAATCCAAAATCCAGGAATCAACAGGGGATGAATGAGAGAAACAAACCGTAGAATTACCAGTATAAGCTATAGTTGCTGAAGATGAGGCTTGTTGGGCTGCCTTAAGCTGAAGGTACTCCTTATATTCATCAACTGAAAAACTATTCTGACTGCCACTTTTCTGATTATCATACCCAACCTCAAATTTCTGATCGTCGGAATGCGTGACATTGACTGACTTTTCCGGGAAACCATGCAAAGAATAACACTTGTCTTGGATATGACCCACGCGCTTGCAATAAGAGCACCGAGGACGATCACCTCTACCACAACCACCTTTTCCACCATGCCCACGGCCTCGTCCTCCACGGTGTGCCGAATTCGAAACAAAGGTTGAGGACTCGGAAGCTGTCTGGGAGCCAATCTCGGATGTCTCCACTGGTGACGGAACTCGTAGAAGACGATCAATGAGCCCCTCCACCTTGGGGGTGTTAGGATTAGTTAGAGCTTGATTCCGGACAGATTCAAAGTCCTTATGTAAACCATGAAGAACAAAGACCATATACATATTATCAAGTTTTGCTAGTACCTTCGTAAGATCATCACCTGTTATAATGCGCTTAATGTCATCAATAATGGACTGTGCGTTATTCAGATAAGAGGGAAGATCATGATCTGTCATCTGAAGAGTGGCCAATTTGTGGACAGAGGCATATAGGCATTGTAGGTCATTGGAATAGACATTTTGAGCTTTCTTCCATATTTCATAACAAGTTTTGTACAGGCGAAAGTGTGCCATCAGCTTCGGATCAATAGACTGCCATAAAAGAGAGACCAATTGATAATTTGCCCTTTTCCATTCATCACGAATTTTCTCATCAATCTCTGCTTCCTTCTTGGAGAGATGTTCATAAAGCCCTTGACCTAAAAACCAAACTTCAACCGCATTGTACCAATCCACAAAATTCTTGCCATTGAGTTTTTCCGATGTGATAATGGGACTTCTAGAGAAGGCAAAAGAGATGAGACATTTCCCTGTAGATCCAGTACCAGCACTAGATTCAGCAGCGGTCGAAATAGTGGCGTCAGGGGACGAATCAGAGGACATGATGAGAGGGGAAAAAGCCAAACCGACCAAAGTTCACTTTTGACCTTCCAAACAGAGGCAGAGGACGTCGGAAAAGCGATTGGAAGAAGCCTGAGGACGAACGGACGCGTGAAGGGCGGCGCGTGGATCCCACGCACTCGGAGATGCAGCGGACGTTGGAGGCACGTGCGGCGGCGTACGGAGATGGGTCTTCACGGAAAACGATCGCCGGCTGTTTCTGAGATGTCCGGTCACCTTTGGTGATCAGAGATAATCGCCGAAGATGGTCTCCGGAAAACGCTTGTCGGAGAACTGTTTCGTGACCAGGTTCGTGACCAGATTGAACCTAGCTCTAGATACCAACTCGTGATTGCTGAATAGCTTGAGAGAAACCCTCTCTGCTTTGTGAATTTATAGAATAAGAAATTACAAAGTGTAGTATCAAATCCCTTAATTTTAGGGATTGGGTATATTTCCTATTTACAACGGATATATGATAAACTAGGAAACAAAATCATCTATATCATCAACATATCAAAAACAATCAAAACAATATCAACAGTATTTTATTGATTTATGATTTATTGATTTATTCCTTCATTGTTTTCTTTTCTGTTGTAACTGCTATACACCTATATAGTATAAAAATGCAGCTATAGTGCTACAGCCTTCTGTTAGGAATGGGGATTATGGAAGGAATATGAGGGGAGTGGGGAATGAGTGATTGGGAACGATAACTCTGCTTCCGAGGGCAGAGAGCCTCCTAAGAAAATAACAAGAGAGGGGAAGGGACTAATTTCTTCATTCATTCATTAATTCCAATCATGAAGTCATACAATACTTATATAGAGTTGGTGCATACACACAATAAGACAATTACACCCTAACGCACCTACTAATTATCCCAAGCAACAACTATAACAAACTAATAGAATGCGTAATAGATCTTTCTAGAATTAGCTGAGTCATAGGGCCTCTATATGATCATAACACCTTCATTTTATAAATACCTTCCTTTTATTTAGTTATCTTATTTTACTTCGCAGCAAAGAACTTTGGAGCCACCGAATTTATTAATCCAAAAGATCATGATAAACCAATTCAGCAAGTCATAGCTGATCTTACAGATGGTGGAGTTGATTATAGTTTTGAGTGTATTGGAAATGTGTCAGTGATGAGGGCTGCTTTGGAATGCTGCCATAAGGTATGTGCTGCTGCTATCTCATTGTTGGCTCAATTGTTCAAACATTACACTTTGGTTGTTGTAAACATGAAAATACATTTTTCATGTTGAAAATTTTCAGGGCTGGGGGACATCAGTTATTGTAGGTGTTGCAGCATCAGGGCAGGAAATATCAACTCGACCTTTTCAGTTGGTGACTGGGCGCGTCTGGAAAGGAACTGCTTTTGGTGGTTTCAAGAGCCGCTCACAAGTGCCTTGGCTTGTAGACAAGTACTTGAAGAAGGTAAAGGCTAATTTTCACTTGTGTGTTCTATGCGTTAAACTTCAATATTGTTGTTAAGTGGGAAATCATTGGTATTTATGAGTAAGTGCTATATATTCTGCTTTACTCATTTTGCAGGAAATCAAGGTTGATGAGTATATTACCCACAATTTGACTCTTGTGGAGATCAACAAGGCATTTGACCTTTTGCATGAAGGAGGATGTCTCCGTTGTGTGCTTGCGATGCATGTGTGAAGTGATCTAATCTAGCCTTTGCAAGTTTCACGCCAAATGGAAGAGTTGCCCTGCCTTTTGTTTTTTCCTTTTCTGGTGATTGAAGCAAAATCAATCATGGGTGTCTATAATTTGTAAGATCAGGCTTTATAATAATATGAATGGTATCTTCACAAGTCTCTTTGCAAACTTGTGATCACAAAGCCTTTGCAATGGATATATAAGCATCATCTTGAGTTATGATTATGTTGTTCTTCCATTTTACTTGTCAATTTTCAATAATCATATGCTCATCACCTTTTGTATAGATGAGAGGGTTTAAGCAACGGGTGAAGTTGTTTCAAGTTGTATGCTTCATATTTACATACCTTTAGTATCTATCCTCCAAAAACCAAAGGCTGTAACTATCCGTGGGGTGAACAAATAAAGATAAAAAATGTGATTTTATTGAGTCCAATGAAAGATATGAAAGCGGTTTGTTACATGTTTGAATAGTGAATTACGAGTATTAAGATCAAGTTTGTGCCATAACTTACAAGGTTTCATACTACACCATGTGTAAACTCTAAACCTCGTTAACAAAGCAATGATTTGTTGACATCTCATGTCTTTAACACTTACTGCTTGGTTGCAAATGAGAAGCCATGAAATTGATTACCATTGCCGAATCTCTGCTGATAATAATAACTGTTCGATCATGCAAACTACACAAACAAGAAAACAATAACAGAAGCAACTAAACTGAAATCAATGAGTCAGGGTAACATTACATAGCAAATAGCTACTTATAATATAATCTGCACATATAATAATATCATAATAATATATAATAAATCAAGCTGCTGCTGAAGAATGTGCCGTTGTTGCTCCAAATGCATATTTCTGTGCTAGCTCAATCTCTTCATTATACACATATGCCAGTCCCCCATGGCTGGTTAAGTCCAGTCCAGCCATCTCCTCATCATTTGAGATCCTCAGCAAATTCAACTTATGCATAAAAAAGAACAAGGTTCCCATGGTAACACTCACCCAAGCTATGATCACCAAAATCTGGATAACATGTGCAGCCAAAAGCTTTCCACCCCCTCCCATGAATAACCCATATGGCCTATCTGGGAACCCTGGATAGAGCTCATTTACATACTGCTTATTAGCAAACAATGCAGTGAAGATAATCCCCCAAGTGCCACAACCACCATGAAGTTGTGCAGCCTCTAATGGATCATCATACTTGAATTTCTCAGCTAGCATGTTACACCCAATGAGAACCCAAGCAGCCACAAACCCACATACAATTGCTGCCCATGGTTCCACCACACTGCACCCTGCAGTGATTGCAGCAAAACCACCAAGCAAACCATTGCAAACATCTGTGACATTCCAATGCCCAGTTTGCAAACGTTTGCCAAAGAGTGTGGTCAGTGCTGCTGAGCATCCTGCAAGAGTTGTGGTCACTGCAGTCCTCCCAACAGCACTCCATTGCCCATAGTAAGAACCACTCTTTCCATACACCTTCAAGATGTTAAGAAATGAACCAGGGTTGAAACCATACCAACCAAACCACAACAAGAAGGTGCCTAAAACAACCAAAGTACCACTGTGTCCTTTCATTGCCACTGGTTTTCCTTCATGATCAAATCTACCAACACGAGGGCCTTCAATAAAGGCACCCCAGAAACCAGCAACAGCACCAACCAAGTGAACCACACCTGAACCAGAAAAATCAATAACCCCAGATCCAAATAACAGATTTTGAGACCTTGCAGGGCTACCCCAACCATCAGGTGACCAGAACCAATGAGAGACAATGGGATAAACCAAGCCAGTCAAGAATGAAGAGTAAATCAAATAAGCCACAAACTGTGTCCTCTCAGCAATGGAACCACTTGTGATACCAGCAGCTGCAATGGCAAAAGTCCATTGGTAAAGGAAGTAGCCATAGTCAAAAGAAATGGAAGGGAAATTCTTTAGTCCAAAGAAATGTTTCCCAATGAAACCATTTGATGGGGTGCCAAAAGCAAAGGCAAAACCAAAGAGGTAGTAGAAGATGCCACCAGTTGCAGCATCAAGGACATTGGTTAGCATGATGTTCATGGTGTTCTTGGCACGTACAGAACCAGCACATAGCATGGCAAAGCCAATCTGCATGGCGAAAACAAGGTAGGCAGAAAAGAGAAGGTAGGTGTTGTCCAAAGCATAGGAGGTGTCAACAAACTTGTTTGAAATGGCATCGAATCGTTCACAGATGTATTCTGCTGCGGCAGTTGAATTGGCAACATTAACATCGCCAAGAAGAGAGTGTAAGTCAGTGATGGAGCAGGTTGGTGCAGCCATGGTGATTCAAAGAACAAGAGTCCCTAGAGTGTGGCAAAGAAAGAGGACGAATATTGAAGAAAAGTGTTTGTTGAGAGTATGGCCGACCCTAGTTTAAAACGTTTTCAAATATTTAGTTATTTAGATTCAAATTTAGGGTTCCAATTTTTATTTATTTAAAATTAATAAAAATAATAATTTAAATTCTTAAACATAAATTATAGGAATTTTATATGTTGTTGTATGTATATATAATAAAAATTTACATCAATCATAATAATTTATAATAAAAATAAAGTTAAATAAAATATACTTTTTTTTAATAAAATTATTATTAGTTTTCGTAAAGTCCTTATATCAAATTTTGTTTCAGGCGTTAAAATATTTTGAGCAGTAGTTGAGAGTAGAGACTCTTATGCCTTCGTTTATGCTCCAATTTTGAAAAGATTCTCTCTATAAGAAACAGAATTCGGCCACATTTAACAATTCCTCATACCTTTTTTAAAAAATATTTTTCAAGTATGAGATTTTTTGCTGTAAAAAAAACAGAGAGAATGAGATTTTTTTTTTTGATACAAAGAATGGGATTTATTTTTTATTTTTTTATTTTTGATATCAGAATGGGATTTATTTTAATTGTATTAAAATAGAAGATATTTATTATTTATTATTGACTTTATTTTAATGTATTGATGTTCTCATTAAATAAAATGAAAGAAAATTATAAGATACTTAAAAAATGAGAATTAGTAGAGTAACAACGTTATGTCTGCTAGCATATTGTTCAGTTTTTATTTTTTATTTTTTGTTAAGAATAAAAATAAACAATAATAAATATTATTTAACATTTTTGCATTTATTTTAAGAAATTAAATATTAAAATGATGCATTCATAGTATTATATCTTCTTTGTATTTATTTTTAAATTTTTATATAGTAATGAGATGTAATAATAATTTTTAATTTATTCTTAAGATTATAAGTTAGCAATTAATAATAGCAATTTTGGGGGGAAAATGGGTAAGAAAATCCTTTTATAGTTTAGATTTTAATAGAATGTAAGTTAGTCAAATGTAACTATATTTCTTTATTAATATTATATTTCTTTATAATTAATATTACATTTTAAAGTAAATAAAATAATTTTTTATATTTATAATTTTTTGGAATAAATAACTAAAATACTTTGAGTAAAATAAGACTACTTTATAGATATATCGTACATGTTTTTTTTTTTCTTGACGGGAACTTTATAGATAAATAATAAGAAGATGATGAATGATTTCCCAATATTATTTACTATAATCTTTGAGTTATTTCTCTTATATTCCCGATGTAAGTTTATTCTTTATCAACATAATGTTGAACCAAAGTGGTTTTGGATTAAATAATGTAGTACCCTTCGTTACAATGGTAACCCAAAATAGATTCACATAAAAAAATGTCTAAATAAAATTTTCATAAATACAATTGTCTGAAAATACCTTAATAATTATTAAAGTAAAATAATGGTAATAAATCCTTATATAAATAAAATGAATTGTCTCAAAACCCGGTCGTCTACTAAAATAACCCAACGTTAAAAATAAAATAAACATGTCTAGCCACAAACGGCTCCTTATTCAAAATAAAATACTAACAAAGCTAGATAATAAATAAGAAAGTTCGCTAAGTCTTCAATCATCTTCAGTTTCAATGATGTCGTCATCGTGCTCTGAAAACAACACTTTTAATGAGATATAATCCCAGTGAATAAAAATCAAGTTCTAAAAATATTTTCGCGAATAGTGTTGTTCCCAGCCGGTGCGGTAATCGAAAAAACATTCATGGTACCCGCTGATTTTCAATTTAATAAATATAATAAATCTTCGAAATAATTTTCCCGGAATAGAATGTATACCGTCATCCCTTCCCGGAAGGTGATGACCAGCTCATATACGCTATGCAATATGTCATTCCAGATAACTACCAAATATTTTCTCAAACTCCATGCATCAATTACATAGACACTATAACAGGATTTAAAACACAAACACAACCATAACATATAAGTCCTTAATATAATTTATGCTTGTTATAGTACATGTATTAACTAACAGGGGCGTGGCATATATGTATTAATAGAAATCGATTATCAAAATTGGAACAATTATAAATAAATAAATCCATGAAATAAACACATGATGCTAAATAATGTTATGCCACTACAGCAAGGTTACGCACAGTACGAAATTTGGGTATTTATTCATCTATTTACACTAGTGCAATAAGTGCTTTTTACGTCAGTTAAAATTGATTTTTTACGTCAGAATACTGACTGATGTAAATACAGCTGACGTTAATAGTTAATATTTTAACGTCAGTTGAGAACTGACGTTAAATATAAAACTATTAACGTCAGTTCCTTAACAAAACCGACGTTAACTTTGTAAAAATTAACGTCGTTTTTTAAACAACTGACGTTAAACATAAAACTATTAACGTCAGTTCTTTAAGACAACTGACGTTAATTTTGTTAAAACTAACGTCAGTGGTTATAAAGAACTGACGTTAAAGGTTTAATTTTAACGTCAGTTTTAATAAACAACTGACGTTAATAGTGTACTTTATATTTTATAAAATACTATGAACGTCAGTTGTTTGATACAACTGACGTTGATAGGTTTTTTTTTTAAATTCAGTTTTAAAATATCACTCCCCTCGGCTATCCCAAAGATTCAAGTAAATATCCCAGTAACACAGAATATCACACACATTACAGAATTGCAAAGGAAAAATGGAACAATGGGGGACTTAAAACCAAAACCCATGTATATATATACATAAATTTTAGTTCCAATGTCTAAAAAACAAAACTATCAATATAAGGATATATATATACATGTTATTAATTAGTTTCTAAAGTCTAACAAAAAAACTATTTATCTAAGTATTGCAGAGGTATCTTGTCAATTCCTTTTTCAGCCGCATACTTGAAGAAGAATTCGGCGAAGCGCATCCTCAAGTCTCTTAACTCATCTTCTTGAATAGGCGATTGGTCGATAAATGCCTAGACACGTTCAAATAATAACAATAACATCAATGCAAGTCATCTTCAAAACTATAATATATAATTTAAAAAGTTGTTTAAATATTATCTTATTCCATCCATCCGTAATAGATGCGGAGACTATGTTCAGCATATGAAGCATCACATAATAGACGCACGACCACCCGAAAATTTGAAATCGAGACTACCAACAAAATTAATTTCAACGTCAGTTGAATATATATATAAATTAGTAATTATAATATTAATTATTTGATAAATAAACTACCAAACCTTGAGGATGTTCCATACAGGATTTGCTTTAGCCTTAGAAGTCCTACTTCTCCCATTGGCGCAACTTATGCTACTCGCCTTCAGCGCGTTATCATAAACAAATAATCATGTCGATCAATTAAATTCATATATCATGTGTGTAATAAACTAAAAACAACTGATATTAAAACTTAAATTAAATTTAAGATTAGTTACTTACTTATTTACAGCATCCACCACCTTCGGTGGCGGATCTTGGTGGAAGAGCGAGAAGAATATGACTCTATGCCTAGACGGGTGAAGTACGAACAACTGCCAATGGTTTTTCATACAGTAGGGAGCCAGATATATTTCTTTCGGATTGTCTCCCAACAAGTTCCCTAAGTATTTACTCAATGCATCGCCAGCAAAGAAATCGGGCAGAAGGATTGACGGATCTAACAAACCGTAAACTGATGCAACGCCCTTATCAAGCTGAAGACGATGGAGATACCTAAGATATGAAAAGGTGTGGATGTTAATTACATAATATATATATTGAAATTAAAATAAATTATTAAATGGAAAAATACCAAAAATAAATAAGTTATAAAATTAAAATTAACTTACGTGCACCAGAGACTGAAAACATTGCTGTTCATCCAGACGCTATTTCTGCAGGGGTTCCCGAGATCAACGCCACAGAAGGTAAATATCCTCCGTTGATCTGGGTGTGCCACCCATCCATCGTGCTCCAATGGACATTCAAAAATCTCAAACGCATAATCCTCACCAAGTGAGAACAAACGAGTGATAGGTGACAACGACACCGACGTTGACTTGGCCTTCAGTTTAGGAAAAATAAAATAGATAAGTTTTTGATAATTAAAAAAAAACACAAGTAATTATTTGACTAATCTGGACATTAATAATGAATAAATACATTTGCTAACATTTCGAGCTCACGTCGTTTGGAGTCCAACTCAAGCTCACGCCTTTTCATTTCCAACTCATGCTCATGGCGCTGGACTTCCAACTCCCGCTCCCTAGCTGCCAACTCATCGTCCTCCACATGTGCCCTACTAAAACTCTCTTTTGTGCTCACATGTGAAGGGTTGGCAAGCCCTGCGGTGTCCTAGGATGTACCGACGGAGGAAAGCTCTCTGGCAAGCGCCTGCTTGAATTCTGGGTTGGATATTAAGCCTTGTATCAGATGTGTTGTAATATCTGGGTTGGACATGAGGTGCTGAGTAATGTCAGCCAAAATTGATGCTTCATTGACCACCCGCTTTCGTGAAGCAGACTTGCCATAATATTCTTTGATGGTCATGTTCCCAGGAACACCGAGAACCCGACCAGGATGGTCTTTCTTGCCTAGAGCAGTCATCAAGACGTCCTGCCGTCCAGAAGGGACGAATGCGCCTTGGGAGGATTTTGATTTAAGATCCATCTACAATGAAAAAAAATGAAAAAACGTGCAAGTGAAAAGTGTTGCAAATATCTATACAAATATCAATTGAAATCAAGTTAATTATTTACTTACAATCTTATCTGCCACTTCGCGAGTGGCATCAACTTTAAAAGATCTCGTCTTTGTCATGCGGTGGCTAACCGGACATCCTCGCGATCGATGTCCGACGGAGGACTTGATGGTGTGCCCTCGGGCACCTCTCCTCTTTCAATTCTAGCAGAGTGCTCTTCCCGCTTCGCCTCAGCCTATCCGCCATCATCTGCTCGATCCGAGTCTGGTACCCACCCTGAGACATGGTGTGGCGGTGGACGTTCTTCGCCTGATTCTGCCGACCCTTATTTGCCTTATCCTATTCAAACAAAAACACATAATTAAATACAGTTAAATGATCTATAATAAGCATACAAAATTAACTTAATCAACCAACCTGAAATTCTCCATCCTGTCGACTCCTGGCAAACATATCCCAAGTATCCTGATCAATCCAGGGATAATCCGAGAACATTTTATCAAGCCTCTTCTTCCCAGATACGTAGTACCTGGTAAGATCATGCTTGGACCCATTCCAACGCTTTGATGCCATTTTCATACATTTATGACGATGATCCTCGTCATTTGGCACAGTCCAAGCTACCTACACATTAGATACATATATAACAACTGGATGGATTATAACTCGGATAATTATCTAATAATGTAAATCAAATGAATGTAAAGGTAAAATACCGTGATAGCCTCCCAAATCTGATCCTTAAGCGTTACGTGGAACGTCATTCCAGTGGTTGTAGTTGATGCTTACGTGCTGCTTCGCTTGTAGAAACACCCACTTATTAAATTCTTTAGCACGGGGTCCCTGGGAATTTAGATTAGCATCGAAGGACACCTCAAGCTTCTGTCCGCTCTGCCTGTCCTTCTCTAGTTTCTTCAACGAGGTGGCTCCTCTACCCCGTTTCCTATGAGCCTGTGATGTCTGTATGGACAAAAAAAATGATAAAATAGAGGGTTGTAACATTATAAACTTACATTAAAAAGAAGGACTAAAGATAGTATATAACATGTAAACTTACACTAGAATCAGGCGTAGGCGTGATCGGGTCCTGCGAAACCCTCACAGTGTCCTCCCGTGCATGTGGGCTACCCGACTGATCCATATGTATGCCTGTTCAAAAACAATATATATATGTATTAACATAGGTTATAACTCAAAATAAATACACAAGTATAAATAAAAATAACTAGATAGGTCTTGTAGATATACAAAACATCTATATATCCAATATAAGGACAATACGAGAGATTGAAAACTATAGTTTTTGAAGATTGCCAAGCACTGGTCATGGCCTGGCCGTGATGTCCATCACGGCCGTAACGTGCCAACTGAACCAGACCCTCATAGGCAGAACTGATCACGGCCGTGACAGATCAACCAGCAGAGCAACATGCACTCAAAACCAAAAATAGAGACATTCCAAACAACTCAAACTCACGGTTTAAAGTTACAACAACTGAGACTACAGTTTCAACATACACTCAAAACAAAAAATAGAGACATTCCAAACAACTCAAACTCACAGTTTCAAGTTTCAACTACTGAGACTACAATTTCAACCAGCAGAGCAACATGCATGCACTCAAAACCAAAAATAAAAAAATGTGCCCTAAAGACTCACCAGAAATAGGCACTTGCGTGGTGGTGGGGGGGAAGCTCGAGTGGTGGCCAACGTTCGATGTGGTTACTGAGAGCAGAGGGACAAGGAGAGTTAGTGCGCGGGAAGGGGAAAGAGAGATGTCAAGTTATTGCAAAGAATGAGCGGGAAAGATAGAGTTAGGGGTTAAGAGTGTACCTCACGGTGGTGGCGAAGAAGCCCTCGCGGTGGTTGCGGTGGAGATGAGCTCGCGACTAGGGCAGAGTGAGAGCAAGAGTGAGGGTTGAGAGTGAGGGTTGAGCGTGATGAAAAGAGAAAAGAGACGTAGAGGGAAGTGGAGAAGGCGCACGGGGGTAAACGTTATAATTAAAATAAAACAACATTTTACGTCAATTTTTAGTAAAACCTGACGTTAAAGATCATATATTTAACGTCAGTTGTCTTAAGAAACTGACGTTAAAAACTCTCACACTTATTACGTCATTTGTTAGTAAAAACTGACGTTAAAGGTCATATATTTAACGTCAATTGTATTAAGAAACTGACGTTAAAAACACTCACAACTTCTTACGTCAGTTGTATTACACAACGGACGTTAAAAGTTTATTAGTTTCTGCAAAAACATTCATTCCTTTGACTACTGTGCTACTTACCCATTCACCTTGTACCTAATCCTCTTAATGAGCATTAAGTTTATAGATAAGTTTTCAAGAAAATCAGAATAGCTTAGTAACTTCATCCACTGCTCCTATAAACAGCTTCCTTCCATCCTTTTAATTTTTCTGCTTCATAGTATGGCTCTACCATGGAGACTAACTTCATCACTCTTTCTTCCTATTCCTAGACTCAAAGGTCTTTGTCTTAATGGTCAAACAACTTCTGAGTTTGAGTAAATCACATTACATGGATATTAAGGTTGGGTGAATCACGTAATGTGATTCTCTCACTTTATTTCATCCCCATCATCCCTTTCACTTTGCTTTGGAAGCAAGTGATTGTGGATTCAAGATGATGCATCATGGAATTCCACTGAAGAAGAAAGATGCAAAGATCCATTTCACTTTGCTTTCGCTGCTAGTGACTGAGGATTTACTTTGCATCATGGAATTCAAGTGAGGGAGGTGATGCATCCATTGGAGTTTCTGATGACAGGACTGAGAAGAAAATGATGTTGATGCAGAAACTTTTTTTATATTTTAGGGCTATGTTGCAGAAATTTTTTATCTTTTAATCATGTAATTTTAACTTATGAATCGCTTCAATGACATACAATTTGATTATACATATAACTTGTTTTATGTTAAGTGTTTATTTATTTTAATTTGCACAAGAATTTGTTTACTAATTCAAGCTAATTAATAAAAATTAAAAATAAACTTGTATAAAAAAAAGGTTTAGAAATAAACTGCCGTACTATATGGAGTGATCTGCGTTAAGAGGGACAACATGGACATGACAACCAATGAAATGAGTTTCATAATTATTTACGTCAGTTATTTATAGAACTGACGCAAATAGTGATTTAATATTTACAAACTGCCACCACCTCATTTTTAACGTCAACTTAATTTATGACTGTCAAGTTCCCGTATATTAATTACATTATTTCCAATATCCATTCTGCACGTTTATAATATATAGGATTATTTACGTCAGCTATTTATTTAACTAAAGTAAAAATCAAACTTTTATCGTCAGTTGTATAAAAAGTTGACGTTAACAATAAATATTTTTTATTTTAAAAACACTTTTAACGTCAGTTTTTTTAAACAACTGACGTTAAAAGTGTATAGATATCTGCAAAACATTCATTCCTTTGACTACTGTGCTACTTACCCATGCACCTTGTAACTCAATCCTCTTAATGAGCATTAAGTTTATAGATAAGTTTTCAAGAAAATCAGAATAGCTTAGTAACTTCATCCACTGCTCCTATAAATAGCTTCCTTCCATCCTTTTAATTTTCTGCTTCACAATATGGCTCTGCCGTGGAGATTAACTTCATCACTCTTTCATCATATTCCTAGACTCAAAGGTCTTTGTCTTAATGGTCAAACAACTTCTGAGTTTGAGTAAATTACATTACATGGGTGATAAGTTTGAGTAAACTACATTATGTGAGTTGCTCACCTTATCATCCTTTCGGAGAATCAGTTCTTTGGAGGGCAAATCGGTGCTCGGGCGTCACGGTTCCAAAACCTCAGCTTTGGCAGCAAGTGACCGTCATGGAAGTCTCTGGAACCACCGCCTTTGCTTGAAACAGATCTAGTGCACCTGTTTTTGCCTCTCTTGAGCTCTCTCATGCCCCCAGTTTTCTGAGGTCTTCGGAGTATAGTTTTCCCTTTGGCATATTTCATAAAACTCTCTGATGGGATGTAGCTTTAATGTTTAGGATTTTAAACCCTTTCAATGTAACTTTTTATAGGATTTTAAACCCTTTCAATGTAACTTTTTATAGGATTTTAAACCCTTTCAATCTTACGTAGACATCGTATTACACTTCATGAATGAGATCCGGTTTGGGTTATTGATTCAACTTATACTTCGCACATATATTTTAGTTTTCAAAACAGAAACACAAAACATCAAAGCAATTCATGTGAAACTGAAACTTTGAGGAAGGCAATGCGGAAGGGATCGTATACTAGAAAAAAAATTATTAAAATAACATTTAACGTCTGTTGATGTAAGGATCGAGCGTTAAAAGTGAAGTGACTTACTTTTAACGTCGTTCTTTATCGAACCCGGCGTTAAAAGGTTCATTTTTAACGTCGATTTTTATTGAAGCGGCGTTAAAAGTGAGTCACTTCACTTTTAACGTCAGTCATTAAAACAACTGACGTTAAAATTGAATTAATGAAGTCTGATATTTACAAAACTGCCACCGCCCCCTTTTTAACGTCTATCTTTTGGTTAACTGACGTAAACCTTTACCGTCTAATGTATATTTTCCACTAGTGTTATTTTCTTTATTATTATTATTTTACTGCCATCAAACATAAACAGAATAAAAAGAAAATTACACTCACTAAATCAATTCATCAAGTGACATGAAAATATTTCAAATTCCAAATAAAAATCATGCACTCTAAAATCTTAATTTTCATAATTAAACAAATCTATATGACAAAGCTTCAAATTAATTGTACCATGAAAGTGTACGAAAAAATATTTTTACCCACATCTCGTAGACCTCCAGAAATTGAAGCGTTTACTACGAGTGAATTCTATTTTTTTTAAAGCTCCTCCTTCTATCAAGTCAGCAAAGCATTTGCACACGACTGTGCAATGGCACCCTTTTTTTTTTTATAGCAGACGGCGCTGGAAAAGTGAGAATGTGTGACAATCCCAAAACCCTCACAAGAGTATATGACTTATTAGTGGGCTGAATCCAAATTCTAGTGTGTATTTACGCTGGCCCTAGTGTGCCTTTGATTTTTATTAATATTAAAATTACCAAGAGATGTACGTGAAGGAAGGTCTCTTTTCTTTTAATTTTCTCTAACTCATTAAACTTGCATGGGACCCGCGATTTCATATGTGAATTAAGATGGATTCTTTCTTCACGTTCAGCATCTATTTGGCTAAAGCCAAATATTGCAAACGTGGCCCCCTCCCTCCACTTTGCTTTTAGTTTTATTTTCTTTTCCAATTTTTTTTTTCATTTCTTTATAATTATTAAACAATTGTATAAATTCTTATACTACTAAATTTTACACTAAATCTCATAATAGCTTAATCTTTTTATTAACATAATTATATTAAAATTTTAGGATGTTAGAATCTTTATCTCTTGGATAAGAGAACTTCGTTCCATCGAAACCATAAAGCTTTGTACTCTGTCAACTACATTGTTGTAAAAATCAAGTCAAGTACAGAGACGGAAAGTCAGAAAGCAACCTTTGGTACAACAGAGAAGTGACAGCTCTACTTTGAGCATTCCTCTGATAATCAAAAGCACTTCTCCAAGAAGCATATCAAGTTATCAGTCTCAACGGATCCAAGCATTTAATGACATGTCTAAACGGATATAATTTGAAGACCGTTGATGAAGATCAAGATAGAGAAGCACTTCAGCTATATATATACTTGAAGAATTTCAAGAAGATTGATATATAAGATATACAAGATATACAACAAATATAAGACACACACGAAGCTCTGATATCATAGTGCAAAACTCTGTTGAATTTGTAAAACGAGTTTACGTGTAAATCTTGTTGATCTTAAACTTTCAAATCCTCACACTTAGTGAGTTCTTAGATCAAATTAGTTAATCTCTTTGTTAAAGTTAGAGCCTGAAGAGCCTTTGAAGAGAAAGAATACTTGTAACCTGAAGAGGTATTGAATACTTGTAACCTATTTGGAGAATAGTGGATAAAACCTTCAGGTGGAAGGGACTGGACGTAGCTCTTGGTTAGAAGAGAGTGAACCAGGATAAAACACTCGTGTGATTTTTCTAACCCTTATCTTTTACAGTTTTTGGTTATACTAACTGTGGGGTTTTGAATATGAGTTTGTTAACTCTTCTAAAACATTTTCCTGTTTGTGTGTTGTTTCTATTGTATTGGTTGTAAAAGGTTTGAGAAAAGGCTTTTTCGAAAAACTGTTAAGAAACACAATTCAACCCCCCCCCCCCCCCTTCTTGTGTTTCCCTGTTTTAACTTCAGTTGGTATCAGAGCTCAGCCTCGAAAGGGTTGAGCATCCAACAAGTGCTGAGGGAGTACGATCCAACAAGCATGGATACAAAAGGACAAGCAATCAACAGACCTCCTATCTTTGATGGTAGTGATTATGACTACTGGAAAAAGAGAATGATGGCTTTTCTTGATGCAAAAAATTTGGACATCTGGGAGCTGATTGAAACTGGCTACACTGAGCCAAGAGGTGATGCCAGAGCTGCTATTCCTAGAGCTCAATGGACTCAAGAGCAGAAAACTCAACATCAACTCAATCTGGAAGCTAAGCACTATTTGATGTGTGCTATCACCTGATCTGAGCATGATAAAATCCATAGTTGTAACACTGTTAAGGAAATATGGGATACTCTTGCCCTAACTCATGAAGGGTCATCCCAAGTTAAGGAGTCAAAGATAAGCATGCTGGTTCATCAGTATGAATTATTTAAAATGTCTAAACATGAAACTATAGATCAAATGTTTGGAAGATTCCAAACTATCACCAACAGTCTTAGATCTCTTGGAAAAACCTATGAGAATAGAGATCATGTCAGAAACATTTTGAGGAGCTTACATAAACAGTGGAGACCTAAGGTCGCTGCTATTTAGGAAGCAAAGAACCTCAATACTCTCACTTTGGAGGAACTTCTTGGATCTTTAAAAGTTCATGAGCTTGAGCTCAATGAAGAAGAAAGTTACAGAAAAGGTAAATCTATTGCCCTAAAGGCAAAGAAGGCTAGCTCTTCCAAAGTTCTTAAAGCTGAGGAATCCTCTGATGAAGCAGACCCTTCTGACAGTGATGAAGCATCTGATGAGGATGAACTATCTTTCATCTCCAGAAAGATTCAACATATGTGGAGAAAGAAAGGTGGTTTCAGAAGGAAACAGTTCAACAAAATGTTCATCAAGGAGAAATCAGACTCAAAGTAAAAAGGTCCACCTCTGTGCTTCGAGTGCAAAAAGCCTGGTCATTTCAAAGCTGACTGCCCAGATCTGAAGGACAAAAAGAAGTTCTTCAAAAAGAAGAAGGGCTTGATGGCTACTTGGGAGGATCTAGATCTGGATCTGTCTTCATCTGATGAAGAAAATGGAGCAGAGGAAGAGGCAAATATCTATCTCATGACTGGTACATCATCACTAAGTGAATACACTGAGGCTGAGGTAATGGATTCTAACCCTTCCATTCTTCAAGATGCATTTGATGAATTATTGCACAACTCATCAATTCTGTCTCATGAATATAGAAGTCTAAAAAAGAAATTTTCAAAACTATCTAAAGAATTTGATAGGGTTTGCATGGAGAAAATAAGTCTTGTAAATGAAAATGACAAACTAAAATCAGAGAATGTCAGTCTAACTGACAAACTAAAGTGTGAGCCAACTGTCTCCTATGAAGTTACAAAACTGAAACAAGATGTGACATACCTGACAGACACTCTGTCTAAATTTGTAGGTGGCTCAGATAAACTGAGTTTAATTTTAAGGTACTCTAGGTCCCCGCATGATAAGTCTGGCCTTGGTTATGACAAAGAAAATCATGAACCATCTTATAAAAAGTCAAAACCACATACGCATAATAGAACTTCAAAAGCTCAAACACTGCATGTTAAAAATAAACTGAGCTCGTCCAACACTTATTGTAAAGTGTGTGGAAAAGGTGGTCATATAACATCTAGATGAATACATCATAAGCATTTCAAACATGCTCGTCCAGTGACTACTAACAAGAAAGGACCCAAGTCACTTTGGGTACCTCAAGATAAGATTGTACCTGTTGCAGACTTGCTTAACAACAGGAAAGAAACACACATTCTGGTACTTGGACAGTGGTTGCTCACGACACATGACGGGAGAAAGGTGTATGTTCCAAGACCTTAAACATAGGGATGGTGGCTGGGTTACCTTTGGAGGTAATCAGAAAGGGAAGATCATTGGAGTAGGTAAAATTGGTAAACATCTTTTTCCCTCCATTGACAATGTTCTATAAGTTAATGTTTTAAAAGACAAATCTGCTAAGCATAAGTCAATTATGTGATAGTGGGTTTGTTGTTTCTTTTGATAAGAACTTGTGTAATGTCAAGAAACCTGATGGATCACTATTATTCACTGTCAAAAGGCAAAACAATATGTATAAGATTGACTTGGAGGATCTTACAAATCAAAGTGTCTCATGTCTAGTGTCCATTGAAGATGAGCGATTGATTTGGCACAAAAGGCTAGGTCATGCAAGCTTGAAGTTAATTTCAAAGCTAAATAAGCATAACTTCGTGAGAGGATTACCAAACCTTAAGTACAAATTTGATGCTCTCTGTGATGCATGTCAAAAGGGAAAACAAGTCAAAGGTTCTTTTGAATCTAAGAATATTGTTAGTACCAATAGACCACTAGAGTTGTTACACCTTGATCTGTTTGGACCAACTAGGATTGCCTCTGTTAGTAGAAAGAAATATGGTCTAGTCATAGTAGACGACTACACTAGATGGACATGGGTTATGTTCCTAGCTCACAAAGATGCGTCTTTCAGGGTCATCTCTGTATTCTGAAAACGTGTACAGAATGAAAAAGGCATGTGTATCACTTCAATCGGAAGTGATCATGGGGGAGAGTTTGAAAATGAGTTATTTCAGAAGTTCTGTGAAGAAAGTGGAATACTTCACAACTTCTCAATACGTACCTAGAACACCACAGCAAAATGGTGTGGTAGAGAGAAAGAACATATCTCTTCAAGAGATGACTAGAACAATGCTTAATGATAACTTTGTCCCTAATACTTCTAGGCTGAAGCTGTTAATACTACCTGCTACATTCAGAATAGAATATACATTAGACCAATCTTGAATAAGACTCCTTATGAATTGTGGAAAGGACAAAAACCTAACATATCTTACTTTCATCCTTTTGGTTGTAAATGCTATATATTGAATACTAAAAATCAACTTGGTAAGTTTGATGCTAAAGTAGATAAAGGAATTCTGTTAGGGTATTCTGAATCAACAAAAGGTTTTAGAGTTTATAATTCCAGAACCTTAGTAGTAGAAGAATGTATACATGTTAAGTTTGATGACAAATAGCATGATAAGAAATTATCAGAGCTTGATGAAGCTATTGCAGATTTGAATCTCAAGGATTCTGAAGTTCAAACAAATTTCAAACCTAATGATCAAGTGGACGACTCTCAACAACGTGAATCAGAAACTTCAACTTGTAACATCATAAAATTCTAACATAATTAATTTGAAATACATAAATAAATAAATAATAATAATAATAATAATAATAATAATAATAATAATAATATTAAGTTATTAAAAAGAGTAGTGCAAATAAAATATAAATGGGAGATTTAGTATAAAGAAATGATGGTATAAGGGTTTATTGAAATTTATTAACTATTGTAAAGAATACAAAACTATATATATATATATATATATATATATATATATATGAAAAAAAAATGGGGGAGGACACTTGGGCGTTAAGCCTAAGCAGCCAATGTTGGCTAAAGAAATTTAAAAAAAAAAAAAAAGAGAAACCTAAAAGCGCCTCCTGATGGCATATATATATATGACATCTAATAAAAAGGGAAAGAAAGGGAACGGGTACTGCGCCGCTGCACAGTGAGTGAGGGAGAGAGATTTTATTCGTTTCGCAGTACAGCCATAGCAGTGCACAGATCCAAAAACGTCACCAAACGGGAGAAGAAGTTTTAGGGAAGCATGAATTCTTATCATAAATAATTTTTAGAGCACATTGGAGGTCTTCGAGAGGTGAGTAACAATACCTTTTAATAACCCTTTCCATGGTACATGTGTTTTGTTGTGTTGAGCGAATTACCTATGATTCTGAGAGATTTTAATTGAATGATGCATGTTGTTAATAAACTAATTTTTTTGGGGTTTTGAATTAAAATAAAAAGGATTATTAAATTGGGTATTTATTCTTGTTACTGATGGCATGAAATATATGATTGGTATTTTTATTAGTTGAATGACGTGCTTATTGGTGTGTGCTATGTCATGTGAGTTTATTTGACATGCATGATAAAATCATATATTTAATTTTTGGTAAATGATTTGTTTCACATATGATACATGAAAATTGTGCCCTATGATGAATTGTATGATGTTTGCCGCAATACCACCTATGATAGGGGTATCGAAAAGTAATACCACCGTAATGGGGTATCGAAAGTAACATCCCATATGATTGGGATATCGAAAATAAGTAATACTACCTAAAAAGGAGTATCGAAAGTAACACCGCCACAGGTTGGGGTGTCGAAAAAGGAGAAATACCACCATGTGCACATAGGAGGTATCGAAATGGAAATGTCCCCGACAGGAGGGTGACATCGAAACACTCCTCGTGAGTAGGGGTGGGCAGTGGGATGCCATTGTCGTGTGATGTGTGAATATATGGCATGCCGACAAGAGGCCAATGTAATTAGGAGGTC
Organism: Sophora flavescens; assembly: GCA_030762895.1. Taxonomy (NCBI): domain Eukaryota; kingdom Viridiplantae; phylum Streptophyta; class Magnoliopsida; order Fabales; family Fabaceae; genus Sophora; species Sophora flavescens. Next base: position 50,037,006 of record CM061069.1, read on the forward strand.
TTCGGGCCGCTTGGATTAAACTAGAATTAATCTGGTATATGGAATGTGATGCATTGAGATGAGATCATTGTATTTTCTTTTATATATACTATTTTGGAAAATTAGCGGGTACCATGGACAGTTTTTCCGGTTACCGCACCGGCTGAGAACAATGCTATTTTTCGAAAATGTTTTTATAAAACTGTATTGTTGATCACTGGGATTTTATATCTCATTATTAAGCATTGTTTTCAGAGCACGAGGAGGACGTCATTGCGGATGAAGAGGCGTGAAGACTTAGTGGCACCATTAGATAATCTTTCTAGTTTGGTTAGTCTGTTCTTAAATAAGGAGCCGTATGTGACTAGACGCAATTATTTATCATTGGGATTGTAGTTAGACGCCCGGTTTTGAGGCTTTTGATTTTATTTATTTATTTATATCTATATTCATTACATGGATAATTTAATACTATATTATTTAATATGAGGCATTTTCAGACTTTAATGTTCTTTTCTAATTTTTCTTTATGAGATATATGTTTTAATTAAATGTTTTAAAGGATATTTTATTGATTTTATCATGGGATCACTAATGTAACGAAGAGCGTTACATTTATGGTATCAGAGCAGTTCGATTCTAAATCGGACTGTGGTAATGGGGCTTTTTCTAAAATAAAACTTGGGCGCATAGGATGCTTGTTAGGGTTATAGATGTTGCTTACTATTCTTTGGGATATTGGACCTGATCAACCTAGTATTTCATTGGTAGTGAGCAGATTTATGGCGACTAATAGGCGAGGGACGAATGTTGCACTTGCAGCAGCTTTGGATCGTATAGCCAAAGCCATGCAACGGCAGACGGAGACTCGCCGTCAACTGAAGGGGAAAGGAGGTCAGTCACTAATGAAGTGGTGGCAACCTAGGACCCTTAACACATGGGGCTTTTCGAATTCAAGAAGAACAATCCGTCATCATTCTGAGGCAGCTTAGATCCGAAGGAGGCTGAATTTCTTCTACTCGTTGAAAAAAAAAATTATATTGTCTGATTCAAGAGCAACGCATTCCTTGATACATCCTTTATGTGTGAAAATTTGGAGATACCAATCTTTCATTTGTCCTTTGATTCATATGTTTCTACTCCTATAGGGATATTCTTGTTCTTCCATTGATTGTTTAAATTGTTTCCTTGTGCATCAAGACACTCCTTATGACATCAATCTTATTGTTATCTATGCATTGTATGTTATTCTTGGTATTGACTTATTGGCATCTAGACTCATTGCCATAAGCATTCTGATAAAAATATCCTTATCTCTTCACGTCCAATGTCTAATGATTTTCCCCGTACCCAGTTCTATTATTTCTGCTGTTGCTTGTCATAAGTGCTTAGTTGAGGGAGCTCAAGGATGTGTACTTTTATTCTCTACTAAGATGGAGGCTGACAGTGATGTGACGGCTATACCTGTGGTGTGTGAGTTCCAGGATGTTTTCCCTAAGGATGTCACTAGTTTGCCTCCGAATAGAGAAGTTAAGTTTAACATAGATCTAGTGCCAGGGAGTGGACCAGTATCGGTAGCGCCCTATAGGATGGCACCTCTAGAGTTGAGCGAGCTCAAGAAACAGATAGAGGATATGTTGCAAAAGGGGTTCATTAGGCCTAGTTTGTCACCTTGGGGAGCACCGGTGCTTTTAGTGAAGAAAAAGGATGGGAGCATGGGGTTGTGTGTTGATTATAGGCAACTGAATCAGGTAACCATCAAGAACAAATATCCTTTGCCTAGGATAGATGATCTCTTAGATCAGTTAAGGGGAGCGTCAGTGTTTTCCAAAATAGATCTAAGATCGGGATACCATCAAATTAGAGTTAGAAGCGAGGACATCCCCAAGACAGCCTTCAGGATAAGGTATGGGCACTGTGAGTATGTAGTGATGCCCTTTGGAGTGACCAACGCCCCAGCCGTTTTCATGGACTACATGAATCGGATCTTTAGGACATTTTTGGACAGGTTTGTGGTGGTGTTCATAGATGATATTTTAATATACTCTAGGACACCAGAAGAACATGGAGAACACTTAAGGTTGGTGTTGCAGATCTTGAGGGGCGAGCGTCTTTATGCCGAACCAGAGAAGTGTGAGTTTTGGCTAGACGAGGTAAAGTTTTTAGGACACACAATCTCAAAGGATGGTGTAGCAGTTGATTCCTCTAAAGTTGATGCGGTGTTGGGATGGGAACAACCGAAGACAGTAACCGAAGTGAGAAGTTTCTTAGGCTTAGCTAGTTACTATAAGAAGTTCATAGAGGGGTTCTCTAGATTAGCCTTACATTTGACCCAGTTGACTAGAAAAGGGAAACCTTTTGTGTGGGACCAGGAGTGTGAGGACGGGTTCCAAGAGCTTAAGAGGAGATTGGTGTCATCACCAGTCTTAACTATACCGGACCCCTTAGTGAGTTTTGTGGTATACTGCGACGCATCCAAGAATGGCTTGGGATGTGTCTTAATGCGAGAGGGGCAAGGTGGTAGCATATGCCTCTAGGCAGCTTAGGCCACATGAGGGGAATTACCCTACCCATGACCTAGAGCTAGCAGCTGTGGTTTTTGCCCTTAAGATTTGGAGGCATTACCTTTATGGGGCAACGTTTGAAGTTTTTAGTGACCATAAAAGCCTTAAATATCTGTTCGACCAGAAGGAGTTGAACATGAGACAACGAAGGTGGATGGAGTTCCTTAAGGACTATGACTTCGAGTTGAAATACCATCCGGGAAAGGCCAATGTGGTGGCAGATGCTTTGAGTAGGAAGTCCCTACACGTGTCAAGCTTGATGGTACAAGAGTTGAGCCTGATGGAAGAGTTTAGGGACATGAACCTAGAAGTGTTGGATGTGACCTTAAACGTCTTAAGTTTGAAGCTGAATAGGTTGGAAATTAATAGTGACCTTAGAGATGAGGTTAGGCGGGAACAACTTTTAGTCCAAGAGTTGCAGTCTCGTCTGGGACAAGAGGGTTATGAGTTGTCTGTTGATGGACTAGTGAAGTTTAAGAATATGATCGTTGTTCCTAAGGAGGGGAGCCTTAGAGAGAAGATATTAGAGGAGGCTCATAAGGGAAAGTTTTCCATACATCCGGGAATAACTAAGATGTACCAAGACCTTAAGAGGATGTATTGGTGGCCAGGAATGAAAAAGGATGTGGCTAGCTTCGTAACTAGGTGTTTAGTGTGCCAAAAGGTTAAGATAGAACATCAGAAGCCTTCGGGGTTGTTGCAGTCCTTGGAGATTCCAGAATGGAAGTGGGAGAGAATTTCTATGGACTTTGTGATGGGGTTACCTAAGACACGTTTGGGCTTAGACGCCATTTGGGTGATAGTGGATAGGTTGACCAAGTCTGCCCACTTCTTGCCAATTAAGGCAACCTATAGCTTAGACAAGTTGGCATACCTCTATATCAAGGAAATAGTCAAGCTTCATGGGATACCCACATCTATAGTGTCGGATAGAGACCCGAAGTTTACCTCTAGATTTTGGGGAGCTTTTCAGCAGGCCTTTGGGACTAAGTTGAACCTTAGCACAGCCTATCATCCCCAAAATGGATGGTCAGTCAGAGCGGACCATTCAGACCCTTGAGGACATGCTTAGGGCGTGTGTCTTAGATGAAGGAGGGAGTTGGGATAGATTCCTACCTCTCATTGAGTTTGCGTATAACAACAACAGTTATCACGCTAGTATAGGCATGGCACCCTATGAGGCCCTATATAGGAGGAAACGTAGGTCCCCTTTATGTTGGTGTGAAGTAGGTGAGAAAACCTTGTTAGGACCTGAATTGGTCCAGGAAACCTCCGAGAGAATCAAAATGATTAGGGAGAGGATGTGCACGGCGCAAAGTAGACGAAAGAGCTATGCCGACAAAAGGAGAAAGTCTCTAGAATTCCAGGAAAGTGAGCATGTATTTTTGAGAGTCACTCCTAAGACGGGGGTAGGGAGGTCGATGAAAGTCCGCAAGCTAAATCCTCGTTTCATGGGACCTTTCCAAATCCTTAAAAGAGTCGGGCCTGTTGCTTATCAATTGGCTCTTCCGCCACAGTTAGCAAACCTTCATGATGTTTTCCATGTGTCGGAGCTCAGAAAGTATGTGCCTGATGAATCTCATGTGATAGCTCCTGAGTCTGTACAATTGAAAGATAATTTGATCTATAAGCCAAAGCCTAGTCAAATCATGGACAAGAGCACTAAGACTCTGAGGAACAAGACGATTCCATTGGTGAAAGTGTTATGGGAATGATTGACTCCTGAGGAAGCTACTTGGGAGATGGAGAAGGACATCGTCCGTCAGTACCCAGATTTTATTACCTAAGGTATGGCGACCTTTAAGTTTGAATATACCATATGTTAAAATAAGTGCGTGAGTATGAAGCGAATTTCGGGGACGAAATTCTTTAAGGAGGGGAGAAAATGTAACATCCTAAAATTCTAACATAATTAATTTGAAATAAATAGATAATAATAATATTAAGTTATTAAAAAGGGTAGTGCAAATAAAATATAAATGAGAGATTTAGTATAAAGAAATGATGGTATAAGGGTTTATTGAAATTTATTAACTATTATAAAGAATACAAAACTATATATATATATATAAATATATGGAAAAAAAAATGGGGGAGGACACTTGGGCGTTAAGCCCAAGCAGCCAATGTTGGCTAAAGAAATTTAAAAAAAAAAAAAAGAGAGAAACCTAAAAGCGCCTCCCGATGGCATATATATATATATATATATATATGACATCTAATAAAAAGGGAAAGAAAGGGAACGGGTACTGCGCCGCTGCACAGTGAGTGAGGGAGAGAGATTTTATTCGTTTCGCAGTACAGCCATAGCAGTGCAAAGATCCAAAAACGTCACCAAACGGGAGAAGAAGTTTTAGGGAAGCATGAATTCTTATCATAAATAATTTTTAGAGCACATTGGAGGTCTTCGAGAGGTGAGTGACAGTACCTTTTAATAACCCTTTTCATGGTACATGTGTTTTGTTGTGTTGAGCGAATTACCTATGATTCTGAGAGATTTTAATTGAATGATGCATGTTGTTAATAAACTAATTTTTTTGCGGTTTTGAATTAAAATAAAAAGGATTATTAAATTGCGTATTTATTCTTGTTACTGATGGCATGAAATACATGATTGGTATTGTTATTAGTTGAATGACGTGCTTATTGGTGTGTGCTATGCCATGTGAGTTTATTTGACATGCATGATAAAATCATATATTTAATTTTTGGTAAATGATTTGTTACACATATGATACATGAAAATTGTGCCCTATGATGAATTGTATGATGTTTGTCGCAATACCACCTATGATAGGGGTATCGAAAAGTAATACCACCGTAATAGGGTATCGAAAGTAACATCCCATATGATTGGGATGTCGAAAATAAGTAATACTACCTAAAAAGGAGTATCGAAAGTAACACCGCCACAGGTTGGGGTGTCGAAAAAGGAGAAATACCACCATATGCACGTGGGAGGTATCGAAATGGAAATGTCCCCGACAGGAGGGTGACATCGAAACACTCCTCGTGAGTAGGAGTGGGCAATGGGACGCCATTGTCGTGTGATGTGTGAATATATGGCATGCCGGCAAGAGGCCAATGTAATTAGGAGGTCTTCGGGCCGCTTGGATTAAACTAGAATTTATCTAGTATATGGAATGTGATGCATTGAGATGAGATCATTATACTTTCTTTTATATATACTATTTTCGAAAATTAGCGGGTATCATGGACAGTTTTTCCGGTTACTGAGCCGGCTGAGAACAATGCTATTTTTCGAAAATGTTTTTATAAAACTGTATTGTTGATCACTGGGATTTTATATCTCATTATTAAGCATTGTTTTCAGAGCACGAGGAGGACGTCATTGGGGCTGAAGAGGCGTGAAGACTTAGTGGACACCATTAGATAATCTTTCTAGTTTGGTTAGTTTGTTCTTAAATAAGGAGCCGTATGTGGCTAGACGCAATTATTTATCGTTGGGATTGTAGTTAGACGCCCGGTTTTGAGGCTTTTGATTTTATTTATTTATTTATATCTATATTCATTGCATGGATAATTTAATACTATATTATTTAATATGAGGCATTTTCAGACTTTAATGTTCTTTTCTAATTTTTCTTTATGAGATATATGTTTTAATTAAATGTTTTAAAGGATATTTTATTGATTTTATCTTGGGATCACTAATGTAACGAAGGGCGTTACACAACTTCTCAGCAAGAAAATGTTCAAAGATCTCGGTACTTCAGGAATAATCATCCTCAAGATCAAATCATTGGGAATCCTAATGATAAACTAAGAACCAGATCTACATTCAGAGAGCAAGATGATTCGGCATTAGTCTCTGAATTAGAACCAAAGATAGTAGACGAGGCTCTATTGGACGAGGATTGGATTCTTGCAATGCAGGAAGAACTGAACCAATTTGAGAGAAATGAAGTGTGGACTCTTGTGCCTTTACCAAAAGACAAATCAGTTATTGGAACCAAATGGGTTTACAGAAACAAGCTTGATGAAAATGTTAAGGTGATAAGAAATAAAGCTAGACTTGTTGCACAAGGTTATTCACAGGAAGAAGGTATAGACTACACTGAAACTTTTACACCAGTTGCTAGACTAGAAGTTATTCTCATCTTATTATCATTTGTTGCACATCATAGTATAATGCTATATCAAATGAATGTAAAAAGTGCCTTTCTAAATGGTGTTATTAGTGAGGAAGTGTATGTTATTCAACCTCTGGGTTTTGAAAGTGAAACCCAACCTGAACACGTATATAAGCTAAAGAAAGCTTTATATGGTCTTAAACAAGCCCCTAGAGCTTGGTATGAAAGGTTAAGTTCATTATTAATGGACAATGGATTCAGTAGAGGAAAGGTTGACACAACCTTATTTAGAAAATCTAATAAGTCCAGTTTCATTGTTGTTAAAATATGTGTTGATGACATAATCTTTGGAGCTACTAATGAATCTCTATGTAAGGAATTCTCTAAGCTTATGTAGAAATAGTATGAAATGAGCATGATGGGAGAACTCAAGTTCTTTCTTGGACTTCAAGTTAAACAAACAATGGACGAGGTGTACATCCATCAGACCAAGTACACAAAGGAATTGTTAAAGAAATTCAAGATGGATGATTGCAAACCTATGAACACCCCTATGCATCTCACGTTCATACTGAACAAAGATGATAAAGAAAAAAAGGTAGACCAAAAGGTATATAGAGGTATGATAGGATCTCTATTATATCTTACCGCGTCTAGACCTGATATTATGTTCAGTGCATGCTTATGTGCTCGATTTCAATCTGATCCAAGAGAATCTCATTTATCAACAGTTAAAAGAATATTTAGATATTTCAAAGGTGCTACAAATCTGGGTTTGTGCTTTAAGAAAAACAGTGATTACAAATTAGTTAGATTTTGTGATGCTGACTATGCTGGAGATAGAATTGAAAGAAAAAGTACCAGTGGAGGATGTCACTTCATTGAAGCTAATCTAGTCTCATGGTCAAGCAAAAGACAAAGTACTATTGCCTTATCAACTGGTGAAGCTGAGTATATTTAATTTGCTAGTTCTTGCTCACAACTTCTATGGATCAAACATTAATTGGAGGACTACAATGTGTTTGTAAGTAGTATACCACTTATGTGTGATAATACTAGTGCAATAAATCTATCTAAGAATCCAATATTGCATTCAATGGCGAAGCATATAGAGATTAAACATCACTTTATTAGAGAGTATGTGCAAAAAGGCATTATTGATATACAGTTTGTAGATACTGACCATCAATGGACATATTGCATGCGCATCTATTGCTCAAGTGCGTCCAATGCATGTTACATGTGCGTCCAGTAGGCATTGCGTCCATTGACTTATTGCATGGTTTTATCAGACTCGTCTATGTTATCTATTATTAAATTTGCATTAATTCATGACCAAGACATATTTAATAATATCCTCATGCTGATATAGTTATTTCCATCAATCCCATCAAGCTTTTTACAGTTTCAAGAACCTGCATCGAATCAGTACTCTTTACTCCCCTCTTCACACGTTTTCATTTCTTTTATTTTATTTTAATTTTTTTTTCTTTGGGAAAAATCTTATAATTCGAAACCTTTTTAAGAAAGGAACTTCCCTCTGAAAAAAATTTCACTACCTTCATCTCTAAAACTTTCTTGCAAAAGAACTCTCCGTTTTCTTGCTACCAAACCCTAACCTTCAAACCTCAAAAATGACTTCCTCTTCTGCTGTTTCAACTTACAATGTGGACAAGTTGAATCTTGCTGTGGAGCACCACTTTAACTTTGGTATTTTGGAAGAATATAACTTGGATGTGGGCAAGAACATCACTGCTGCTGGTTGGGATGGAATGTTCATAGAGAAAGTCTCTATCTACCCTAACCTAATTAGGGATTTATGGAGAAACCCTCAGGTAACCATTATTGAAATCTCTATTGAGATACTTGGGAAAAGAATAGTGGTCTCTGAAAAGACCATTTCTGAAGCTATCAACTGCGCTCAAGAAAGAATGGTCATTACTGATACTTGGGAGAAGGACCTTGGTGGTTCTGATGTGGTAGCTACCTTCCTGGTGAGAGAAGATACAGTGAAAACTCATTCATGGAAGTCAGTGGAGATGAAGGACAAGGTTCGCATTCTTCATCAGTTTCTAAACAAGGTTGTTCTTCATAAGACTGGGTCTAAGGATAACTTGTCAGCTCTGCACAAGTTATGTCTCTGCCATCTCGTCACTGAGAACAAAATTAATTTGCCCAGAATTCTCTTGTAAGATTCAGAGATGCTATTGTCTACAGGAAGAAGCTCTCTGCTATTCCATTTTGTCATCTTCTATCAAAAATCTTCAAAGCTCAAGATCTTTAGACTTCCTTGTTGCCAAGTCCCCTGAAGAGCAAGCAAGAATTCTAACTGAGAAGGGTATGTCTGCTGCTGATTTTGGAAGGATCAACATAGCTAACATGAATCTCATCACATACATTGCTGTTGTTATGGCTAAGGAAGAAGTGATGCTGAGGATTAAGGAAGTACAAATAGAGCTCAACAATGCTGAGACTCTAGGGCTCAAGAAAAAGGCAGTTAGAAGAAAAACTACTGCTGCAAGGAAACCAATTGCTAAAAAGCCTACTACTGCCATTGTGATCAGGGAACAAGCTGTTGTTTCCCCTCAACTTGGCACATCTCAGAAAAGGGCAAGGAATCAAATCCTGTCTCACAATGATGAAGATAAAGATGATGAGGACAATGTCCCCATTAGTGATGTGTTGAAGAAACAGAAAATTGCTGCTGCTACTGCTGTTCCAATAAGAAGAAGGCAACCCTCAAGGAAAGCCAAGTCCATTGTGACTCCTGAGGTAAACATCTCTGCTAACGATCCTGTCCAATTAGTAGTAGATGCCTTGGTAGAAAGTTTAGAAAATAGGGATAATGTTACTCGCACTTTTTGATTACGTGATACCTTTTCACCATGATGTTTACATTCCCACACTTCCACCAACACAACCTGACACTGAACCACAAACCATTTCACCACAAATAACCTCACCTGTCCACTCACCTGTTCAAACCTCACCAAACAGACCACATTTCCAACCCATAATATCTGCAGATGATCCCTGGTTCGATCAACTAGATGATGTAGGAATTAACCCTGGTGCCCCCTTTCCCAAAATGCCAAGAACCAAATTTCCTTACACTAATCCTTCAGTTCTCTATAATGGCAAATCTGAAAGCTGGGCCAAAGTTAAAAGAGACTGGAAAATACTCTTTCACAAACATGAACCTAAACCAGAATCAACCAGACCATTATATCCATTGCCTAAGTATGAGTATGAACCTGAAACTACATACACTCCATGACATGCACCCATTCCCTATGTACAGACTCATCCACTCCCATATGCCCTGTACGACCATATTGGACATGCCCTTACTCATCTTCCACAAAAGAAATTTCCACCTAAAAAGATCAACCCTAACTTAATCAAATTCCCACCCTTCAAACCTTTCACAGATGGTGTTAACAGGCACATTATACCTGATTGGACTAAGGACTCGTGCAAAGCCAAATCTGAGACAATTCTGCACAAAAGGTCAAGAACAGATGGTAAACCAAAGTTCATTCTAGATAGAGAGACATCATGGTGACCTTTAGGCATCCAAGTGTATATGGCAAAGCTGCTGATGTTGTGGATCACCTAATGTATGCTTTCTTGAAAGCTGAGTTTGAGATGCCTAGACATGTGAGAGCTGCCAATTTTGTTCCACCAACCTGGTTGTTCCATACCCTGAAGGAAACAAAAATTGGACTAAGACCTTATATGATTTGTCCAAGACTACCAATGATAGACTTGAACAAGGATAAGGATCTGAAGAAGCAAAGGAGCACTACAAAGAAGCCAGAAAACAACTCTTGCATGACCTCAGCTGATACTGATGTCTCTATTGATCAAAATAGAATAGATTACTGGATGTCACAACACATTGAAGACATATTTGAAGATGGTGCAGTTGATATTTGGATAAGTCATATGATGACTTGTGCTAAGGAAGCTTCGTCCTCTAGACTGAGTGATCAAGATAAAAGAAGCATTCCAAAAGTTAGAGGAAAGTGTGGACTCTCCAATATCAGGTTCTACATTCATAAGGACACTCTCGAAATTCCTCTCATAAGTCCTATCTATGAGGAAGATCCTGTTCACTGGGCCAAAGAGTTACCTCCTCCTGTGCTCACTCTTGCTTCATCACCACCACCATCTCTTTTCTGAGCATACTGAAGAAGAGGTCATTGTTGAAGGAACGGATTTGAATAGTAATATTGTTCAACCAGTAACTGGGAATGAGGAAGTTGCTGAGTCTGCTCCAAGACCAAGTACTTCTGAAAAGCACTCATCTCGGTCATTGGCTCTGACAGTCATCCATCCACATGATCAACCTCAACGCTCTAGAGCTATAAGCACCTTTCAAGGTCAAGCACATGCTCATGACAGTGCTGAAAGCTCAAGACCCTCTCTGCCACGGAATTTTGAAGAGATTATAGGAAAGATATATCATAGAGGAGAGAGTAAAAGTGGAAGTCAAAGAACAAGTCAATGAGCAAGTTGCAGAAGCTTTGGCTCCAACAAATGTAATGATCAATCAGATGATGAGCATTCTTCAAAGCTTTCAACAGAGCCATAATCTGTCTGTTCAACCTCATCCGCCTCCAAATCCGCCTCCTCCACTTCCACCCTATTCTTAGTTTTTTTTTATTCCTTAACTGACAATAATGGTCCACTCCTGTTTCGTTTTTGTCTGATGACAAAAAAGGGGGAGAAATGATAGAATTGAATTTATTTTATTTATTTTGTTAAGAATAAAAATAAACAATAATAAATATTATTTAAATTTTTTGTATTTATTTTAAGAAATTAAATATTAAAATGATGCATTCATAGTATTATATCTTCTTTGTATTTATTTTTAAATTTTTGTATAGTAATGAGATATAATTATAATTTTTAATTTATTCTTAAGATTATAAGTTAGCAATTAATAATAGTAATTTTGGGAGAAAAAATTGAGTAAGAAAATCCTTTTATAGTTTAGATTTTAATAGAAAGTAAGTTAGTCAAATGTAATTATATTTCTTTATGAATATTATATTTCTTTATAATTAATATTACATTTTAAAGTAAATAAAATAAATTTTTATATTTATAATTTTTTGGAATAAATAACTATAATACTTTGGGTAAAATAAGTCTACTTTATAGATATATCATACATATTTTTTTATTCTTGACGGGAACTTTATAGATGAATAATTATAAAAAGTTTTTTCCCGTTTAATGTGTTAAAAAAATCCGTGTTTGTGCTAATAAATCCATGTAATTAGAATATTTACATATTTATATATATTTTCAAAACAAATAAATAATTTCAAGATGATGAATGATTTTCCAATATTATTTACTATAATCTTTGAGTTATTTCTCCTATATTTCCGATGTAAGTTTATTATTTATCAACCTAATGTTGAACCAAAGTGGTTTTGGATTAAATAATCTCTTAAGTTTTGATGTTAACAAAAATGTTAAATTTGTATGACAAAGTATTGTCAAAGATCTAACTCGTTTATTATAAGAATGCATGGACTGCTTGATTTATAACACTCAGAGCAAATTAAAATAAAGTATGGAATCTATCATATTATATTTTGATCCTCTAGACAATTCTACAACTCTTGGTAAAATTCGGAGTCTATTATCTTTATGATAGATGAGATCTTAATATTAACTGAGGTAGACGAGTTACTAAGTCTAAGGAAAAATCAGGTAGACGAGATATTGAAATATAACAAGTCCAAAGACTTGATAGACGAGTAGTCTCACTAGACGCCACGTCAATAGACGATCTCTTAAGTATATCACGTCCAACTCTTGGAACTAGAGAGCTTTGTACTCTATCAACTACATTGTTGTAAAAATCAAGTCAAGTACAAAGATGGAAAGTCTGAAAGCAACATTTTGTACAACAGAGAAGTGACAGCTCTGCTTTGAGCATTCCTTTGATAATCAAAAGCACTTCTCCAAGAAGCATATCAAGTTATCAGTCTCAACGGATCCAAGCATTTAATGTTATGTCTAAACGGATATATTTGAAGACCGAAGATCAAGATAGAGAAGCGCTTCAGCTGTATATATACTTGAAGAATTTCAAGAAGATTGATATATAAGATATACAACAGATACAAGATACACATGAAGCTCTGATATCATAATGCAAAAACTCTGTTGAATTTGTAAAACGAGTTTACGTGTAAATCGTGTTGATCTTAAACTTTCAAATCCTCACACTTAGTGAGTTCTTAGATCAAATCAGTTAATCTCTTTGTTAAAGTTAGAGCCTGAAGAGCCTTTGAAGAGAAAGAATACTTGTAACTTGAAGAGGTATTGAATACTTGTAACCTATTTGGAGAATAGTGGATAAAACCTTCAGGTGGAAGGGACTGGACGTAACTCTTTGTTGGAAGATAGTGAACCAGGATAAAACACTCATATGATTTTCAAAATAAATTTCATTATTGGAGTTGGTCAAGCAACATTAATACGGTGTATCTTTCAATATTTTAAGAGTTATTAATTTTGGAATTTTCATAATTAAATTCATTGGTGGATTGAATCAAACCGGATTAATATATTGTATATTTCAATATTTTAAGAGTAATTAATTTTAAATATTATTTTTGAAATTTTAAAAATAAAATTCGTTGGTGGAGTGAGTCAAGCGAAATACATAATTTTTGATATTTTAAGAGTTATTAATATCATAATTTCCATTTTGAAATCCTTAAAATAAAATCCATCGGTGCACTAGGTTAAGTGAGATTAATAAAGTGTAGTCTTCAATATTTCAAGAGTTATTATTTTCAAAATTAAATGTTACATAAGAGTAGAAATATTGAATAGAGTATAGTTGGAATGTATTGAAATTCATTTTTAAATATTGAATATGGTTCCGATCATTTTAAATTTATTTTGATAATATAATTTATTTTTATTGCCTTCCAAATATTTTTGAAAATGAGAAAGGAAAGAAGAGGATGGGAAGTGCTGGGACATAGCGTATTGCAAGGGCTTTAATCCGCACACTCACAACCAATGCCTCACAACTTAAACGAGCCAACTCAATGGAACTAAATGTTTTTCATTTTAGTATTTTTATTTCATAAAATACCTAACCTCTAAATTTAATTTTTAAATCCCGGTATAAAGGTATAATAAAAGTGAATGTAACAAGAAAAGTATTTGACATAAATCATTAAATTAATTCTTAAAAATTTTAAAAAGAAATATTTTTCAAATTTATATTTTAATATATTTATGTTACAATTATAATAAATACGTCAAATAATATATTTTAACATGTAAGTTATAAATAATTTTTAATTTTATTTTGTACATTTTTAATATATCTTTCTCATTATTTTCTCTCTATTTTTTTAAGAAGCTCTGCAAGTTTTTTTTACATTTAAATTTATTGATATTATAAGTTAAAATTCAACAATATTTGTTTATGTCACGGGAATGGTTAATTTTCTTAATCTTTTTTATTATAATAAAATTATTGTTTTTTAAAATAATATAATTATACTTCCTATATATTATTCAACCTTTCATTTCCATTATCTAGTTATTATTGGTTAGTCACACTCTTTTGGACACACTCTTTATTATTGGTCATTTAGCCACCTCTCAACTGATTACCGTTTCATCAGATTACTTAAAATTAAATATGTAAAAAATATATATATATAATGACTCAACACAAGATGAGCGTAGCTGGCTAGCCTTGGAAGTTGATGATGTTAACATGGTACAAACCAGGAAGATTCTAGGAAGAAATGTGACTTATCAATTGGAAATTGGGTTTTCGATCAATATTATCCACTCTATGATTCCAATTTTTCTCTCTTTCTGCTTCAACCTTGTTCTCCCCAAAACCCAAAAAACCACCATGGCAGCCATCAAAGCCAATATGTTCCTACCGTAGCCACCGCACCGCGAACAGCCATCACTCCGTATACGACATCCATCTTCGCATCCAGAATGAGCTTCTGTCCATTCGTGACTCCCTCACCAAATGAAGGTAGAAAAGGAAGACGAAGGGATTTTTTTTAATGTTAAAATTTAATTAAATAATATAATTACAAGTTTAAAACAAAAAAGATTTGTTCTTTTTCAAAATAATTAATTTTAAATAACCTGATAAAGTAAACAAGTTAAGAGATGATTAAACGGAATGAGTAGGAATTTTTTTTTACCATTTATTAAACGCGTGAGATTCCTAAAAAAACGTGGGATTCAAAGTTTTTGAAGTCAAAATGCAAATGTTCAATTTTCATTTGACCCCTGCAACTGCAAGCAACAATAGTTGAGACCTGAGAGAGAGGTCTCTTACATCTTTGCTTATTAGAACGAATTGGATTTTATAATACGGTGTTGTTATTCATTGCGCCTAATCGTTAAGGAATAAAAAATGTAAAGTTTTATTGAAAAATAAATTAGAAGTAGTATATTTAGAGTGTATTGCCTTTTATGGCGCGTTTTGAGTTTTTCTCTGCTAGGGTTTAGGGAGAGCAAGGGTTTCTAAAGAAACCTCTAGACAAATGGGGTGCCATTGGGAGTGGTGGGACTTCGGCTTCCCAACCAATCCCAGTAGGGAGTGTGGTAACAAAAGGAGTGTCCTTTAGGGACAAAGCTTTGGGGAAACAAGCACTGCCAGTCAGAGATAAAGTTGATCTTTTGGAGAAAAAACTAGCGCATGT
The DNA here is from genome assembly GCA_030762895.1 of Sophora flavescens. Lineage (NCBI taxonomy): Eukaryota > Viridiplantae > Streptophyta > Magnoliopsida > Fabales > Fabaceae > Sophora > Sophora flavescens. The sequence goes on from CM061069.1 coordinate 50,052,369, forward strand.
GGAGTTGGTCAATGGGAACAGACTGTCTCTAATGGTCCATGTGGATAAGAAGGTTTTGGAGGATTTAGATGGTGCGTGGAAGGAAGCTTTGGTGGTTAAACTCCTCGGGAAGAATCCTGGTTACAACATACTGAAAGGTAAACTCACTGAGGCTTGGAGGATGCTGGGGGGATTTAATATTATGGATATATGGAATGGCTATTTTATGGTCCTTTTTGATGCACAAGAGGACAGAAGCTTGGTGATAAATGGGGGACCCTTGGAGAATTTTTTAACATTATCTCTCAGTGAGATTATGGTCCCCTTATGTCATAGCGGATAGAGCTACTATTGATATAACTCTGGTGTGGGTTCGCATTCCAAGTTTGAATATTCGTTTTTATGTTGAAAGTATTCTCATGGATGTGGCTTCAGCCATTGGTAAACCCATAAAAGTGGATCTTCATACTTTGCAGGTGGAGCGTGGTCGTTTTGCGAGAATCTGTGTAGAAATTGACCGTAACCAACCTGTTGTTAGGAAGGTTGGTCTATGTGGGCAGTGGTACAATGTGCAGTATGAAGGGCTTCATGTCATTTGCGCACATCGTGGTTGTTATGGGCATGTGCTTAAGGACTACAAGGTGGCGCCACCAGCTGTGAAGAAGGTAGCTGGCAACGAGGTGATAAGCGCCGTTAACAGTACAAGTGGCGGGGATTCTGGTGATAATAATAAACCGATAATGGATGCGGAAAAAGGGGAAGAGATCAACGAAATCATGCATGGGGACTGGGGCTTGAAAGGGTAAAGCATGATGAGTTAAGATTCAATGAGGAAGTATTTGGTAATATCTTTCACAAGAAACGCCAGTTAGAAGCTTGGATTCGAGGAGTTCAGAAGAGGTTGGAGGCTATTGATTCTGCTAGGCTTTGTATTTTGGAAAGGGATCTTGAAAATGAATATAACCTTGTTCTTCATCAGGAAGAGCTCCTATGGTTTCAAAAATCTGGGGAGAAGTGGGTGAAGTTTGGTGATAGAAATACTAGCTTCTTCCACACTCAAACCTTATTTCGCATGAAAATAAACCTTGGTGTATGGATCTGGGGGTTCTGCGGTCCGAAGCTCTTGGTTTTTTCTGTAACCTCTTTGCCCCGGAAGCTCACTTTGTTTCTCAGCCTTCAGACTTGGATGTATCTCTGCATCTTTGCCTAGTGAGGGTGTTAATTCTCTTCTTGTCCTAGTGACTAAGGAGGAGGTTTTTAATGCCCTCAAGCATATGAAGTCCCTTAAAGCCCCTGGCTCGGATGGATTCCAACCTTTCTTCTTCAAAACTTACTGGGATATTAGAGATGATGTTTGGAAGCTGGTTAATAATGCTTTTGAAAATGGTTCATTTGATAGTAAGATTTCTGAAACCCTAGTGGTTCTTATTCCTAAAATTGATAACCCTAAGAAGCTTTCTCAATTCCGCCTCATTAGTCTTTGTAATGTTGTTTACAAATTGATTATAAAGGTGTTTGTTAACAGGCTTAGACCTTTTCTTAATGACTTGGTTAGCCCTTTGCAAGGTAGTTTTATCTTGGGTAGGGGGACTTCGGATAATGCTATTATGGCCCAAGAGAATCTCCATTACATGCATAAATCTAATAGTAAGGATGGTTTTATGGCCTTCAAAATTGATTTGGAGAAGGCTTATGATAATCTGTGTTGGGACTTTTTGAAGACTGCCCTCATGGACTTCGGCTTCCCTAGTAGAATTGTGGATCTCATCATGTTCTGGGTTTCCTCCACACCTCCCTCGCTATTTTGTGGAATGGTGAGAGATTAGAGAGTTTCAAACATAATAGGGGATTGAGACAAGTGGATCCTATGTCACCCTGCCTTTTTGTTGTTTGCCAAAGCGAGTGTTTCTAAAATTAACCTCACCTCAGATACTCTTGAGCAGTTCACTGCTGCTTTGGGATTAAGGGTGAATTATGAGAAGTCCAAGGCTTTAGCTTCCTCTAAGATGAGATGTGGTAAAAAGAGACAGCTTGCTGATGTTTCTGCCATCCGTTTTACAAGTAACCTGGGAAATTATCCCGGGTATCCTCTTCTGCAAGGAAGGGAGAAGAAAGAATGTTTTAACTTCATGATAGACAAACTTCAAAGTAGGATCGCTTCTTGGAAGGGTAGGCTTCTGAACAAGGCAGTTAGAATCACATTAGCTAAGTCAATGGTTACTTCTATGCCAATTCATGTTATGAAAACAATGTGGATTCCTAAGTGCGTTTGTGAGGGGCTGGATAAAACTGTTGGTAGTTTCATTTGGAAAAATCAAGAAAATTCTCGGGACTTGCATCTTTTGAATTGGAATATTATTACTAGCCCTAAAGTGCATGGGGGCTTGGGAATTCGTGACTCTAGATTGAACAATGTTGCTCTTCTAGGGAAACTAATCTGGAACCTGCTTAATAATGGGGACAAGCTATCCACGCAAGTGTTGCCTAGTAGACAGACCAAGGTTGTGTCTTGGTCCTCTCCTCCAGAAGGGACAATTAAGGTGAATGTAGATGGTAGCTGGTTTCAGGGGTCTTATCCAGGATCATCATGGAGAATGGATTGCTAGGTTTAATGGCAGTATTGGAGTAGCTCAAATCCTTCTTGCTGAGCTCATGGCCATATTCCACGGAAGTCTTCTTGCCTGGCAGAGGGGTTCTCGTGATGTCATTTGTGAGAGTGATTGCCATGAAGCTGTTAGATTGATTAATGGGGAGTGGGAAGAGTTTCATCTTTATGCTTCTATCATTGCTGACATTCGTCAGATGAAGCAATGGAGCTGGAATACCGCGAGATGAATGCCCATGCAGACTTCCTTGCCAAGGGAGGTGCTTCTAGTTCGCCCAATATGGAGTTGTTTTCTACCCCTCCAGTGGGTCTCTCTTCTTTGTTGTTAGCGGATGCCCTAGGTATCCCTTTTTCTAGAGTGTAGTGTTTCTGGGTTTTCTCTGATGTACCAAAAAAAACTAATCTACTCATTTTTTTTTTGCCGAAAAAAGTTACTAGAGTTGTTTTATATAATATAGGCTTTTTATATGGAAAAAACTCTTTTAATAAGTTAGTAAAGGTAATATATAAAAATTAGTTAAAAGTTGTAATTTTTTTTAAAAATTTTGTCCCTATCGACAAAATTTACGGTGTAAAAAAAATTACACGCTAGCATAACAACTAAATCAAAAAATATTAATATAAGTTATTTTTTATGTTTTATGAAATATTCAATAGTCAAGTGGAGCATGACATTCAAATCCCGACTAGTCTTGTTTTTTATAAACAAAGATATATTGATTAAGAGTATTATGAATAACTTTGTACCTACTAGAACATCCACACTAGTCTCCTTCCATACCTACCAATGGTAATCGTCGAACATTAAGAGAAGCCGTGATTAAGAAGAAAACATAGAACACGATGACTGTAAAATACAAGCAGAAACTTTTAGGTTAGATATAATTAATAAAAATCAATTTTCACTGGTGATGTTTATGGAGGAAAGGGACGTGGAAATTGCATATAAAAAACAATTTTCACTGTCAAATATGATTCCGGTAGAAAACGAGGTATTTGATTACACGTTTGGAAAAGTAATTTACTAATTTTATATTCAAAATTGATTCTATTATAAGCCTAGTTTTTGCTTTTGTATCAAAAAATTACACTAAGTTTTACATCAATCTTGCTTTTAAAATAAAAATATTCAAACATAAATCACTTTACTTCAAACTTAATTGTATCTCAATTATATTAAAATCAATTCTATAAAATTAATTACATCCAAAATCACGTTTGTAAAATGCTTATCGAAACACGTACTTAAAGTTGAAGTATTCATGTACAAAGTATCACGTGATATCCTGGCTACTAGCCGAAGGTTGTTGGATAAAGGGGATTAGGTGGGCTAGTATTGCTACCTTTGGGGCCATGCGGATTGTGACCCGGGAAGCATCTATTTTAAAGAAACTAATTTGACACTGCAACGCAAGTCCATTCAGAAGATAACCAAGCCTCTTGCCCCAGTGATTGTAAGGTCTGTCCTGAGACATTTCAGGGATCAACTCGATTTGCTCCCGGATTCAATTCCTCACGATGGTAAAATAATATTTGGCCGGTGGAAGCCACACCCTACGAACAATAACTAGTCTTTCATTTACAGCGTTGAGATATACTGGATTTAGAAAGAAAAAAAGTCCATTTAGAAGATGATGCTAGTAAAAGTAACGTTTACTACTGTATTGTGGCTTTTGCAAGGGTGAGAGAGCAGGTCATATCTCCCACCATGAGCAGCCCTAGTATTGCTACCTTTGGGGCCATGCGGATTGTGACCCGGGAAGCATCTATTTTAAAGAAACTAATTTGACACTGCAACGCAAGTCCATTCAGAAGATAACCAAGCCTCTTGACCCAGTGATTGTAAGGTCTGTCCTGAGACATTTCAGGGATCAACTCGATTTGCTCCCGGATTCAATTCCTCACGATGGTAAAATAATATTTGGCCGGCGGAAGCCACACCCTACGAACAATAACTAGTCTTTCATTTACAGCGTTGAGATATACTGGATTTAGAAAGAAAAAAAGTCCATTTAGATGATGCTAGTAAAAGTAACGTTTACTACTGTATTGTGGCTTTTGCAAGGGTGAGAGAGCAGGTCATATCTCCCACCATGAGCAGCCCTATTATTGCAAAAAAAAAATATTTTAAATCCCTAAATTTCCCAAATTTATAATCTGGTCCTATCTCCTTCTCTTTCACACTGCTTTCTCTCTCCTGTGATGGTTGGCTCAGCTACGTGCTTGGTGATAGCACATGACGATGGTAGGATAGCTAGTGGTTGCGTGCGGTGAAGCTCTGGTCTGATTTTCTGCTTTAGAGGACGAAGCTGCCGCAGTGGTGGAGGAACGCGCCGTGGACGACGATGCCGCAGTGGTGGAGGAACGCTTTGTGGGCGGCTAGTGGCTTCATGGAGGCGAATGAAGGAGACGGTGGGGGGTCGCCACCGCATCCGCCGTCTGGACCACCTCCCCTCGCTCCAAGGTCGAATCCGCGCTGAGTCCTTATTCCCCATTACCATCGACATGTCCGACTCGCCTGACCTTGCCGCAACCCACACACGCCGGCCAATGCCTCCAAATGCGAGTTCCCAACGTCACAAAGCCCTCGTTCCTCTCCATCGCATCCCCGTCGAAGCTCGCTTCGGCTCGTCAAGAGAGTGGTGAGATCCATCATCGAGGCACTGTGACGGTTGGTGAGAGGGGATGTCGTGGAGCTCAATCGGGTCATGGAAGCGAGTTCCATATCAATCGGATCTACCTCACCTGAGAAATTCCACACTCTTATCTTTGCCGCCATATCCATATCGATGCAGATGCTTGAAATTTTGGTTGCTGCATGAGGAGATTGACTCTCGCGAGGGTGGCATAAGAGGTTGGGGTGAGGGTGGCAAAGGAGAAAGGGGAGTGAGAGAAGGAGGAGGTAAAAAATAATTTTAACTTTTACAAATAAAGCCTTTTTGTTCTCTCTCACAGTGGGACGTGGGACGCTTTCCCACCTTAGAAGTCACCAGCTAGGGTGAGAGAGAATGGGATGCTTTCCCACCTTAGAAGTCACCACTGTACTAATGTCGGGTGGGATGATTTTTGTTATAAACAGCAGTTCTATTGTTAGAGACATTTGTCATGTTGCATCATAGTTTAGTTGTTCTTAGTGTAGTTACATTCCTAGGAGAAGTTTTGTTTAGTCTTTTGAGCTCAACGCTTAAATAGATTACCAGCCTAATTTCTTTGTTCCTACTTCCATTTGTTGGACTTTGATATTCAGTTAATAGGCTTTATTTTCATCTAAAAGAATTTACAATTGAAAGACATTAAGGTTTAAATTTAAAATAATTATTTTAACAATGACTACATTAACATGAAGAAAATAACTACTGTATCTTTATGCTGTGATTTTAGAAACTGATTCAATGATTCATTATTATACATATTAAGAATAAAACGATTAGTATACGTATGAGAAAATGTTATCTTACAATTGAGATAGCGTCAGTTATCCATATACCAGGGTGTCATGGTGAAAAAGAAAATAGAACATTTGAGGATTAAAAAGTATCACGCATCCAACTAGAGCAGGATCGGTTCAAGAATGAGTGAGGCCTAAAACAAATTTTGAGTGAGACCATTTGTCTTTGAAGTGAAAGTCTATTTGGACAAGGCTGGGTCTTTTTGTTAGCTTGTGTGGCCTTTTTGCTTTATAAAAGTTAAGAATAAATATTTCTTTTGCTAATGGGCCTAAAGCTGGAGCTTTAGTAGCTTCACCTTGGGCCGGCCCTGAGCTAGAGCTTGATAAAATTCTAACTAGGAGCTAGAGAATCGTACATGTTTATTAACCCGGGTACAGGGGAAAAGAATAAAACACATTCAGGTGAGGTTGCTTGTATTATGACAATGTCGATGTCAATGTCGGAAAATGCTCTTTTAAAATGAATTTGTCTCTAAGGTGAACAAAAAAAAGGTTGTTCTATCCTTAAATTCACTTAGGGGTTGAGATTTCCGTACATTTTATCAAATGAAGGATAAAATATACCTTTTTTTTTTCTGGTAAGCGATAAAATATACCTTTAGTTGATCACTTTAGAGGCAAACTCAATTTAGAGGAACCTTTTGCATCAATGTGACATTAGGGCAACGTGAAAACTTTACTCTCAACAATTGCAATTAGCAGGTAACTCATGTTAAAAAGAAGTCCAAAAAGTTGGAAGAAGTGGAAGCTATCTGCAGATGACTGCATGAGCAACCTTCAAGACATGCAGGTTGGCACATAAACTCTCGAGTCTAGTAGGTTGTAAAACATGCCTGTTTGGACCAGACCAAAAACATCAGTTACCTTCAAACCCTGCCTGTTGTTGCCTTCATACAGTTGGCAGAGCCCATTTTCCAGCTTTGAACTTGCCATAAAAGCTGGATCGCTTAGAAACGATGTAGAAGACTGCAAATACATCATAGTAGTCAGATGAAATTGTAAACAGAAGCAATGATTAAAAAGAAATGACATTTCATGAACCATATGTCCACCTGGGATCCCAGGAATGATGAAATTAGGCTCTTTAAGAACATCATGGAGTGTTCTCCTTTCATTTACTTTGATCCATTTAGAGGAGCCTGTTGAACATTAAAAGATCACATCATATAAATGTTCACATGATACGGAGAGACCAAGGCCAATTTCCACCTTACAAAATTACCCAATAAAACATATGAAAAGATGACCAAAGGATCTTAACATGTGAGATTTCAATGATACTTAATAACACGAGTGCTGGTTTCAAGCTGAATTTAAGCATTAGCACTTGAACTTGCAAAAAACTCCAAACAAATTCAAGTTGGAAGGGTGTACTGGCAGTGTAGGAGGACAACACATCCAGGCACATAACATGAACCACACATGAGCAAAGGTTTATAGAAAAGGGAAGAAACCTTCAAATTAAAAGTCACCATTCCTTGGACAAGTGTGTGTGTGTGTGTGTGTGTGTAGTAAGACTTGACATGCTTACACCATCCAATAACTTTTTATAGAATATGATTTTTATCAACCCAACTGTTGAATATGACATCTATCTATCATGTTGATCTTGCACATAAGCTTTTGAAACACTGAACAAGTAGCATGCATATGTATGAGTACATGTACAAGAATTGATATTAAATCATAACCGATGTAATTTTCTTTAAGACACCAAGAGACATCACTTCAACATATATATCACTGGATAGATGCACCACATCACTTCTCAAGAAAACTGCTATTAATAGAAAGGAAAACTAATTACTTAATATCAATATGATATGATATATCAGTCACGAATTATCCATATCAGTCCTTGCATATAACCTTGAAATTTGAAACTATGTCTAATTTGATCAATTTTTCAGTGGAAACTAATTCAAAAGAAGTCCACTGTAAAGTTGGTTTCAACTAAATAATTAGGGTACAAAAACCAACTACATTTTTTGAACTAAAAATTAAAAGTTTCATTATAGTTCTCTCACTTCTTTTCATTCACCAAGATTTACCAAACAATATGAGATTAAACTATTCAAAATCAAATTGTAAACAAGCTAAGAATTATAAAACTGATATCAGATTTATACAGGTTTAGACTACCAGTTTGATCTAACAATTTTTTTAATTATCTAAACACCCCCTGACGATTAATTATATGGAGCATGTCAAAAATTTAGACAATATAGAGAAGTTTTAATCATAAGTCATAAAAATTGGTTTCACCATAAATTAGGAGCAACACATTCTTTCCTCATTGTTTATATCCTTCCCACCCAATAGTTTTTAAACTAAACATACCAATGTCGTTTTTAAAATCTCCATCTGCATCTTTCTCTTCATCACCAAGTCGTTGCCCATGAGAAGCTGCAGTCCCCTCTAATAGACAATCAAGAAGTTTTTCCTTTGATAGAAGAAGTCCAAAACCAGCCTGATAAAACAATGAGTAAGAGGAGAGAAAAATAAAAAGGTTTAGAAGTATAAATAGTCAATCATTTAATACAAAACATGTCCAGTATGAACTACACTGCAAAAATTGATATTACGAATATCAGCTTAGCAGTCAAAGTTAGTTAAACGTAACATGTTTATGAAAAAATTGACAAGTAGAAGAATATGTGGTGATAACTACTCTGTAAAATTCAAAATGAATTGAAAGAAACAGCTTATGACATCTGCATTCGGCAACTATGCACTTTACACAATGCTGGTTTTACTTTCATTTTTACTTTTCCCATTCAAATTGGATTCAGCAATCAAAACAGTTGGCAAATTTTGAGAATCGATATCTTCATACTGAAGCAACATTAGACTTTATTTCAATCCAGCATACAAACTTTGACCATTGTGTCTTTTACTACCAAAATATTCAATAACTGGCACAAGAAAAATCTTAGCATGTCTGACAGTACCCACATCCCCAAGTAAGAGAAACCACAGGTGAACTGTTCACAAATGGAGGGTACTACTGGCATGGCCTTGCTCCATGTAAGTTCAACATTACACGACTTTCAAATAAAAATATGATTACATTTCAAGAAAGCAATCAAACTCAAACTGCAAACAAAAATTTGGTGAGAGGTTACCTCATAGTATAATTCCACGAATTCACGTTTGTAATTGTTTTCAACATCCCATGGCAGTGGCTGATCTTCTGCAAATATGTTTGATAGCTAAGGGTGTAACAAGTTAACATACATAAAAAAAACAAAAAAAAAAACACATATATATGAAGTGCATAAACCATTTCATAGAAAAGGATATCATATCAAGGTGAACTGAAAACATGTCAGTCTCGCAGAAATCCTCGATGAAGTCACTGGACATAACCTCTGCATAGAGAAGAAGAACAGGCCAATGAAGGATGCTATTTTTATCTAACACAGGCTTCCTTAATCCAGTAAGTTCTCGATACATCGCCTTTCCGATCTTCAAGCCTCTGTTTTCTATTGCAGACACAAGTTCCTACATAGTTTTGTTTAAACAAGGACTTGAGCCTCCATAAAACAAAACAGCAACCAAACACATAAGAAAAAGTTGAAAGTTTATACCTTTGCCTCGGCAACAGCTTTGGAGACTTCAGCTTCATGCTTTTCATTCTCCGATATCTTTAGACTAATCTTCTGGCCAAGCTTCTTCAATTCCTCATTATTGGGGTCCAACTGAAGACCCTTATGACAATAATCTTGTGCTTCATCCAACAAATCTAGTGAAAGAGAAGCTTTGACAGCTCTATAAATTGCCTAATAATGGTTGGCATTGCTTTGAGACATCAAATCAAAGGAATTACAAGAAATAAACAAACAAAAACATCCCAGTACTCAAGTCAGCACTTTTAACATTAAGGTTTAATTATTCTGTTGGTCCCTGACTATTTGGGAATTTTCAAATAGATCCCCGAACTTTAAAAGTTTGTAATTGAGTCCCTAATAATTATAAAAATTTATAATTAAGTCCCTAATACATATTTCCGTTAGGGTTCCAAAAAAAGTACGGGGACCTATTTGAAATTTCCCAAAAAGTACATGGACTTGAATCTTCTGAGAAAGTTCACTAATCCTCCAATGCACGAATGAATGGATAACTTAACAGAACCCTGATATAAATACTTGAGGGACTCAATTACAAATTTTTACGAGTTTAAGTACCCAATTACAAACTTCTAAAGTTCAAGGATAATTCAGAGACAACGGAATAGTTTAACCTAACATTAACATACATAAAGTCAGCACCTTTATGTTTGAGGGGCACAACTTGAGTGCTTCCTGAGAATCTGTGAGGGCACGCCTATGATTCCCTAGAAGCAAGTTCACATGTGCTCTATTTGCAAAAAGGATAGAGTTCTCAGAGTCATTCAATGCTTTCTGATTAATTGCCCTTGTGTAGCAATCAATGGCATCAGAGTAATGCTTCTTACCCATCTTCACATATTGGTTACCTTTTTCCTGAAAAATAGAGAATTGAGTTTCAAAAGGTGAAGTGAGATAAAAGAACAAAGAGACTAAAAAATGTTTGTTTTTTAGTATTCTGAAAGCATAGTGAAGGAAGAGTGTACTTTGAATTCAATGGCTGCAGACTCTTTGAGTGCAGCAATGGCTTCAAGGTCTGCTGTTTCGGTGTCAGTCAACGGCTCGGAACCCTTTTCCATCCATAGCGCCATCTTCACCTTGTTGCTAAGACCGCAGTCACATACACACTTACGCTGTTTGCAATAGCTTCGTTAAATTTTAGAAGACACCAGAAACTTGCAGTATAATGTATGGAACAAAGTGTTTTTTTTTTTTTTGGTACAACTTTTTTTTTTATAGGAACAAAATGTTCTTTTACAATAACACATCTTTTACATAAATTTAAAAAATTAATAAATAATATCACTTGTAAAAAAAAATTGTTTGACTATATTATTTTTAATTAAAATGTTTAGATATTAACACACTCTTATTTCATTTATTAAATAAAATCAAGGGATAAAAGGTAAAATAAAAAAAATTAACTAATATCTTATGATTTTATAAAGTAGAGATAACTTTTTTTTATAAAAAAAAACATTATTTTAAGGAGTGGATATAATGAAGCGGATTAATTAATATATATTACCAACATTGGTTGGTCTGAGTGGTAACGGGCTTGAGTCCCTTAAGCAAGTGGTTAGAGGTTCGATTCCTGACTCTTGCGTATGCAGAAAACCTGGTTGGGAAAGGTCAACCCTTCAATATCGTCTAGTACCTCGATGGATTAGTCTTCGCAATTGCACTATATATGCAAAGTACCATTTATAATAATTTATCTCTCCCTCTAAAAACTAGCATTTTGAATGAAGTTAAACCCAATTATTTTAACAAAATTTTATAAATATGATATATGTTAAAATAAGCTAGTTGGAAAAAGTCATTCATTTAATGTTCAATATCTAAGAAATTAGTCTTTGTAGTTGCGCTATTTGTGCAAAGAACCATTTTTAATAATTTGAACATCTCCCGCTCTAAGAACTAACTTTTGAAATGGAGTTAAACCCAATTATTCTAACAAAATTTTATAAATATATGTTAAAATAAGCTTTCAATTCGAGTGTGAATTTTGTAAAATACTTATCTACAAGTTATTCAAGATAAGAGGTGCAGCAGGATCGAACCCACAACCTCGCAGGCTCCATATTTCCCTTTCAAGCTCAACCACCTGAGCTGCATCAGTGAAACAGAGGTGCTATATCTTTAATACCTCCATTAACAAATAAAAGAAATTGTCAATTGATGTACTGCAGTGATATATCCAGGATTTTATATGAATCGGCAAGAAATTTCCATACTAGTTCCCGAATACCACCTACCAATTCATGAAACTTTAGTGTAAAAAAAGTCCTACCATTAATATGAAAGATGTGATGAACCGCATACCAAAACAGCGAGTACCAAAAAGTTTACCGCAAACAAATAGAAACCTCAATTATGCTCTACATAACTGAAAAATGAGAGAGTATAGGTGAGATATAATACAATGTTTCACAATAATTTGTGTTAGTTATATTATCCATCACCAACGTGGGTTGGTGTTAGACATTTGCTAGCAATTTCCAAGTTATCATCAACTATGGGGACCAGGGAACATTTAACATGGTCAGCTCCTAACACGAGTTGATGAGCCTCAGATACAAATTCCATACATTACTCAGAGTTAAGCAAGACATAAATATTGACACAAAATAGCATCATTCCAGTATCAGCCAGTTCTGAACACTTCCACTGAAGACTGCAATATGTGCCAGAGCTTTTTGCCTTGACACCCTTGAACTCTTTCACCACCATTGAGATAAAGACATGCCAGTATCAATAATAGGGCTAAGATCAGGAGAAGGTATATTCAGCTCAGATAGCAAAGCAGCATCTGTTACCACTGGAACTTGGTCTTGGTCGAAAAGCCATTTTTCAATATCAACAATTGCACTGGGTAGATGGGAAGACTCTATTTGCGGTTCGCTGCTTCCACAATGGTTTGTAGATGTTGAGCTTTGTAGATGAGAACACTCAATTAGAGGTTCAATGCTTTCACTAATATTCTCTGTCCAACTAGAGTCTAAAGCTGAAAAATCAGCCCTTGTGGCAGTTTCATTTGGACTCTCCTCTTGTGGTTCTGGTTGGTAAGTATCTTGACTTCCAATTCCACATTGAGTACTATTTCCACTAGCATTTTCATTTTGACTTCTGATTTGATGCTCATTTCCAAGTTGATCGCTATTCAGGCAAGGAGCATCATTACCTTGAATACAAGATTGATATAAATGCTGACCATCATTTGATTGGGACAATGCCTCGCTACACGCTTGGCTATCAGAAGCCACAATATATTGGTCAACACAACTCAAGTTAGTTGGTTCAGAGCTTGGGAGTGGGTACAACGGCACATTTTGGGGGAGCCAAACACCACTCAGTTCATTGTGATTTTTATCATTTGAGAATCCTGCTGCGGTATGATAACTGCCACATTGCTGTGTTGGATTAACATGATTGCTGAAGCCAGATGAACCTTGAGGATGATGATTCACTGTCCGTGTGTCCCCAGCACGGCTTACCCCCTTGGACATCATAGGAGAACGAAGGAACTGGGTTCGTAAACTGCTTGCACCACTTCCTCGCTCCTTTTGGATGGCATGACTACGTACACCCAGGGATTGCCTTTGTAAAGAATGTGGTTGGTATCTGTTTCTCACTAAAGTAGATCCTGACTCCGGACATCTACCACGGTCTGCACCATTTGGTATTGTTAAGTTGGTGGATGTGGAGTATAAAGGGATGTTATTTAGTCTGGAGACCTGATTCTGCAAACTAGAATTCGGTGAGGGGGGAAATTTACGAATTGTTGTTGGCCGAGAAGCCTGATTTTGAGGAATGGAGTCGAGTGAGGAGCAAGTAAGCGTTGCAATTGACCTGGATGCTTGATTCTTTAACATGGAATTTGGAGACAGGCGAATAATGTTACGTTGTCGAAAATCATTACATCTGGGGCGTACTGCACGGACTGAATTACCATGATTAGTTGAAGCTGGTAATGGAGAACTGTAGCCCAGCTTGAAATTTTTCCTCTGAAGTTTCCATATCTCAGTTTTATCATTTGCATGACAATGATCTGTACTCAAAAAGCCACTGCCCCACTTTAGACATGGTGCTAGGGAGTCACAGACATAACAGTGGCACTGCATATCATCAAAAACACAAATCAGAGTGATAGAAGGATAATATTGAATACCGAATAACAGATAGGGAACAATGATAATCAAAAGAGATAATGCATAAGTACTAAATTTTGACAAAGCCCGAAGTTATGATCTTTAGTCATTTAGTTCTTTACCTGGTCACAGTGTCTCTCGTGGGGGGTGGAAGAGAAAGGAAATTTAGCACAAAGATGCCGGGCATGAGGATAGTCTCTACATGCAATCTGCAAGCCAAAAATAAAATGAGCCTCCACATCTGAAATGCTTCAGCTATATCTTCTACCATAACAAAAACGGTATGAAAATAGTAAATTTAAGTAAACAAGTTCATGCGTGTAAACCAAAGAAAATTTCAGGCAGATAATCAAACAATAACATGAGCAAATAGCAAAAGTAAGCTGCACTAGAAGCAAATGCCTCAACTAAGGCAATAATCTCAATTTGAACTTAGAATATGTATTGTCAAGCATACTTCTTAAAATTTATGGAACTTCGCTAAAAGTTATATATAACTAAACCTTTAGTAACCATCAAGTTGAAAATAGGGTATTATGATCAAGGATCCTTACAAACCATGCTTTCCGTATACTCTCGATAAAGCTAACAACATTCAACCATACCTTAGGGTATCAAGCAGGACCAGCCATTCTAATTTCAATCTTTCAGTATGAGTTCATTCTTAAAGTGTTATCACAGATGCAATATCCAAGAGGCACGGCCCAGGATCCAAGTCATCTGCCATCTCGACTTCCTCATATCTTCAGTCATGTTAACTTTTCCTAAATGCCAATCTCATGTCCTGCAAGAATTTGCCATGAGGCTAACCTTGGCAATGGTGTACCTTTATGCTGTTCAAATACTGAAGACCGAACTTATGCTGGATTGGCACTTAGAGATAACATAAAACCATTACACCTAACTTAGGCTGTTCAAACCCCAAACCGTTACAACATAAAACCACATGACTTATTAGTTTAGAGATTCCACTCCCAATTGGCTGGGACATGTTTGAATCTACAAACAAGTTCATCAGATTCCCTTGTCACCCCATGAACCCAGGACATCCACACTTAAAAAAAAATGCTTCATACATGGGGGAAAAGGATCACAAATATCTTACCAATTCATCTAATAAAACTTTTGGAAAAGAAAACTACTTCCATTTCCTTGGCAACCCACAGCTGGGAAACAAGTAAATAAAAAAAATCCGCACAATATGGCAAAATCTTAAATCAAATAAACTATGTCATCAAGTTGCAATAATGAAGGCAAAGTTCAAAGCACTTCTGAAATGATAATGCTAAATGGATCCATATGAAGCATAAAGAATCCAACACAAGCAGCAGATACAACAATATCCGATGCCTTCACATCAAATAATAAGATTAAATTAATAATTAAATAACCTTTGCAATTGAAGCTAAACACACAAAGGAAATGGTTTCAGCTTTATTATTCATCATATCAAGCCTTCAACCAAAGCTTAGTAGACCACAAGTAACTGTAGTAGGGCCTACATCTGTGTCTCCAACAAAAATCAAGTATTAAACTTCCCCAAATCATTACTGTTTATGCTTTTCTCTTTCTCAGCAACAACTCGAAGATTTAATTTAAACTTTAGAATACAATTAAAAAGGGTAATAAATTCAAGGACATACCTGACCCTTCTCTCCAACTACAACTAACTCATCTGACCCAGTTGCATCCTCATCCACTGAAGTGACACCGTTTTCTGGGTCACCATCCAGAACTACACAATCATCATCATCTTCATCATCATTATCAACATCTTTCACAACTGGGGTTGAAGACTTTAACTTCAATTCAGCTTTTTTCTCATGAATTATGACAACATCATCTGAATCGTCTGATTTTTCATCATCATCAGACATATCCAGCATTTCCTTTATCCAATCAAAGTCAATGTTTGTGATTCCTTCCTCTGAGCCATGTTCTTCATCAGAGCTAATATCCAACACCACAGGCATGGTTTCCACACTAAATCAACAACCAGAACCCCTGAAAAAAGACAAAAACTAGGTTTCCTCTGAAAAAAGTTTGAATTTTTGGAGCAACCTCGTAGTGGGGTTATGCAAATTCTCCCAGAAAATCTCAGTGTGTAGAAATTGAATTGCATAAAAAATAAATATCATGGTCGGAAACCACGCCTGCAAAGAGAGTAATTGAAAAAACCTTTCACGTTCGCAAGGGATCTTTGCAAGAAAGAACAAAAAATTGCAAAGAGATTAACGGTAGAGAAGAAGGAAAGGGTGTGATTTGATTTGAAAATTGGGGATTTTTTAGGGTAGAATGAGAGTCAATTTGAGAAAGGCATTTGCGGAGCATTTTAATTTAATTGTGTCTGTCTTGAAGAGATGAAGAAAGGAAAAGGGAAGACAGACTAGGGTGAGGAAGTTTCACTTTTAAGTGTTAGGTGATGAATGAAAAAGCAATAATAGTAATAGTAATAGTAATAGCAATAGTAATGATGCTTTATTAAAAAAAAAAATAGTAATGATGAAACAAAAAATGAAAATTATTTTATGACTGAAAAGGATTTTGGCTGGTTTTGGAGCAAGATCTAGACAATGGTGAATTTATGGGGTTTTTTTTGGGTAGAAAGTGAATTTATGGGTTTTGTTACTCTTTTAGTTATGACATTCATTGTATATTTTATTCATTACTATGTTATTTTCAGTAAATTTTAATTTAATATTTATTATAAATCAATATTCAATAAATACTTTATATATTTATGGAAAATGTGGTTAAGAAACCAAGAATAAAAAAAATTTGGGAATTATTGCTTTTAAGACTTTAAAGAGTTATACATTTGTATTTTCAATTAAAAAAAAAATTGTTGTTGGTATCCTTAAACACCCTATATTTATTTATGGTGTATAAAGGAAATGAACTAGTTAAATAAAAAAAAAATAAGGTTAAAGTAATGTTTTGGTCCCTATACGTGACATCGATTTTCAATTTGGTCCCTATACGTAAAAAGTTATCAATTTGGTCCCTATACGTGACACTGATTTTCAATTTGGTCCTCACCGCTAATTGGTCCTTATATAAGAGGACCAAATTGCAAATTATTGTCACATGTAGGGACCAAATTGAAAATAATTATCACATGTAGGGACCGATTTCAATTTTTTTTTGTTGAATTGGTCCCTACATGTGACAATAATTTGCAATTTGGTCCTCTTATATAGGGACCAAATAGCGGTGAGGACCAAATTGAAAATTAATGTCACGTATAGGGACCAAATTGATAATTTTTTACGTATAGGGACCAAATTGAAAATCGATGTCACGTATAGGGACCAAAACATTACTTTAACCAAAAAATAAAAAAAAAGGGAATTGGATATCCCTTGTAATATGATGGTCATGTTAGAGAGATGTAGATACATCTTTTAATATACATGGATCTATCACGATTGGTTGTAGGTCTCACTAGTTACAATTTTAAAAATTTGTTCATTTCTCTATCTAACAGGAGAGTATCCTGTTTTATGCAAACAGCAGAGAATCCAAATCCATAAAAAAGGGTCTACCAAATGAGTGTGACTCAGTTAGTTGCACAGATTGAGTTTGTGAGGATGATCTCAGTTCAAATGTCAAACATATTCTTGGAGAAGGTTGAAAAACATTAATTGTGACTGACAAATCAATTGAATGTAGATTAGTCTCGTAGCGGGTCCAAATGATCTACGCTTGTGAGAAACTTCGTGAACTCACAAGGGAGCCAAAAACCTAAATATAATGGGTTTCAACCAAAAAATAAAATAAAATAGAGTATTGCTAATTAGTACCCTAAGAACATTAATTAATAAATATAAAAAAAATATTTTTATAGATAAATAAAATAATTTTTTTAAAAATAATAAATACGATACTCCCTTATATAATTTTTTTTCTTAATTAGGTTACCATTCTCATAGGTAGCGCTTGATATAAATTTTATTTTGATATTCTCGGGAATGTGAGTATGTGAATAAAAATTTCTCATATTTGGTGCAAGTTTTAAAAAACTATTCTCACGTAAAAGATGCCCAGAGATAAAATTGGTGAATGAAGTGAAAAACTTTATTCCTAAGTGTGGAACTGGAAAAGAAACATTGTCGGGAATGAGATGCCATGCAATATAGTTTTTTCTAATAATGAAACCCCGACTTTCCGATCCTTGCTGTCGTGCATGCGTGCCTGTGTGCGTGTAAGAAGTACGTGTACGTCCATATGCACGCCTATGTGCGCACATAGGCACATGTGTATACACGTGTGCACGTTTATATAGTAGTAGTGTACTCCCTTCGGTCCATATTGTAAGTAAAAAAATCTCAAATCTTTTGGTCCAATATATAAGCAATTTTTTTTTCTAATTCCTCATTTAATGACATTATTCTTAAAATATCTTTCATTTAATATAAATTTTATTTTTCAATGACTCCTTCTATTTGCAACAATACAAGCAAATTCTCGTTACCATAAAAAATAATTTAGATAATTTTAATCAAATTAAATAAAATTAATTAATCATTTTAATATATACGTTAAGTTAATTTTTTTTCTTAAGGTAATATTGACGGGAGGCAGGAGTATATCTAAGAGATATGACGTGGTCAAGTCCTTACCCTATTCCCTCTATAAACCAAACGTCACAATAAGATCGTGCTATTTAAAAAAAAAAATTAGTTAACATCATAAAGACAGTCATCAGCCTTCACGAAAATTTTAAAAACGCTGCTCATATATATATATAAAAAATTAGTTAACATCATAAAGACGGTCATCAGCCTTCACGAAAATTTTAAAAACGCTGCTCATATATATATATATATATATATATATATATATATATATATATATATATATATATACCCATGGTGTACTTCCCGGAAAAGTTTGAGGATGAAAATGGTTATTGCCGTTTGGATTGGTAAATATTGACTCGTATCACTAAGTCAGGGTCACATTGACACGCACTCAATTAGGGGTTGTGGTTATATGATGTTGATATCCAAACTAATAAAAAAAATTTACTAATCTATCTAAAATAATCAAAAACCAGTCAAAGATGAATTCTTTTGATTTTTTTATCACTTTTTTTTTACAATCGAATGGTTCAGTTTTTGGTTGGCTTTCCTCAAACCGAACCGAAGACTTATATTAAGAGTGTGTTTGGAAAAGTTGAAAAAAAGAAGATTATACTGATAATCTGTTTTCAAATAATCGATTATTGTGATAATCGATTATAATCATAATCTGTTTTTGTTTGGATATTGTACTGATCGAGAATATAAGGCCGGGTCGGCCAGGCTTACCTTGTAAATGGGCCTAGGCCCAAACTCCTCCAAAGCCGAGGACTTGCTAATACACTTGTTAGTCGAGGATAAATACTCGGACCTACCTCATCATAGACCGTGGATGAAGACATCTCGGTCCCGTGCATTTCTGTCACAACAGACTTGGTCAAACGTCTTACTCGATATTTCAAATATCCCTCCGTATAACTCGGAGCCTTATCCTTATCTCTCCATATAACTCGGAGCCTTATCTTTATCTAGTTATGAAAACAACATAACCTTATCAGATAGATACAATCTCAATAACAGTCCAACTAAAACTGTTATACCTAAAAAATCTCTATAAATAGGGGATCAACCCCCTTACTTGGAACTACGTTGCTTTGATTCCCACTTGGGATACGTAGGAGCAGAATTCCAATTCTGTCAAGCTATTCCAAAAACACTCCCACAGAATCTCACTGGACGAGTATTTCTTATTCGAGATACTCGGACGGAACATTGGCGCCGTCTGTGGGAATCGAAGCAAAATTTTCCCATACCACAAACAATGGTGAGGACAAGGAGCGAGAACGGAAGGAGAGAGGGGCCGGAGAACGCCAACAATGGGGATAATGGAGAACGATCCCTAAACCCAGCGACGACGACCGATAATCCCATCATTCAAGAACTTCTCGTGCAGGTGGCAATGCTGAGAAGGGAGAATGAAGAGATTCGTCGGCAGAACAGCCGTCGTGAACGAGAACAAAGCAGAGAAAGGTCCGCCTCTTCTCCCCATGAGAGAGAGCGCCAGACAGCTGAGAATGAAGGATCCAGAAACACGTGCAGGGAAGAAGGAATCCCACAACCCCGTGTTTCTCATCACGTTGACCGAAGAGGCGAGGAGGAATTTCCTAGGCAGGCTGCTGAACTTTCACTTCAGGTAAATAGGCCTAACGAAAGGGCTGGCACGCGGAGGCCGAGACATCCCTTCACTGATGCCATCATGGAGGTTCCTCTACCAGCCAATTACAAACCAATAAACATTGACAGGTATGATGGCACCACGGATCCGGAACGTCATTTAGATGCTTTCACCACCCAAATATACCTCTTTACCAATGATGATGATGTTATGTGTAAAGTCTTCCCTACTACTCTGAAAGATGCTGCGTTAAGCTGGTATACCCAGCTACCGCCAGCATCAATTGACTCCTTTGATACGTTTATGATTAGATTCAATGCTCAATTTGCCACGAGCCGAGCTCATCAAAAAACATCGGCCTCGTTGGTAAATTTTAAGCAAGAAAAAAACGAGTCTCTGCGTGATTTTATGGCCAGGTTCAGCAAGGAGGCTGTCTTGATCCGGAATCTCAGTGTCGATGTCGCACTACATACAATCTTGATTGGATTACGGCCCGACCCTTTCGCCAGACACCTAGCTCGGAAACCTCCATCCGGCATGGATGAGTTGAGGAGAAAAGCTGCCAGATTCATTAATATGGAGGAAATCGAGGAATCTAAGAAGAGAGAAAGAACTGATGATTCTGATAAACGAGAAGGGAAAGAGAAGAGGAGAGCTGGAGGTGATAAGCAGAAATTTAAAAAGACATCCGAGCATTTATATAGGGGGCCAAAGTATGAGCACTATACCCCCCTCAACACCAATCGAACTCGGGTGTTTGAGGAAGCCTACAACGCAGAGCTTTTGCCACTCCCCAACCGTGGTCACACGCCCCAGAATGCGGATTGTAACGCCCTTCGTTACATTAGTGATCCCAAGATAAAATCAATAAAATATCCTTTAAAACATTTAATTAAAACATATATCTCATAACGAAAAATTATAAAAAAACATTAAAGTCTGAAAATGCCTCATATTAAATAATATAGTATTAAATTATCCATGTAATGGATATAGATATAAATAAATAAATAAATCAAAAGCCTCAAAACTGGGCGTCTAACTACAATCCCGACGATGAATAATTACGTCTAGCCACATACGGCTCCTTATTTAAGAACAGACTAACCAAACTAGAAAGGTTGTCTAATGGTGTCCACTAAGTCTTCACGCCTCTTGACCTCGGTGACGTCCTCCTCGTGCTCAAAACAATGCTTAATAATGAGATATAAAATCCCAAGTGAACAACAATACAGTTTTATAAAAACATTTTCGAAAATAGCATTGTTCTCAGTAGGTCTTGAACCGGAAAAACTGTCCATGGCACCCGCTAATTTTCAAAATAATATATATAAAGAAAATACTTTTAACATTAATAATAATCTCATCTCAATACACCACATTCCATATACCAGATAATTTCAAGTTTAATCCAAGCGGTCCGAAGACCTCCTAATTAAATTGGCCTCTTTGCAGGCATGCCATATATTCACACATCACACGACAATGGCGTCCCATTGCCCACCCCTACTCACGAGGAGTGTTTCGATGTCACCCTCCTGTCGGGGACATTTCCATTTCGATACCTCCCATGTGCACATGGTGGTATTTCTCATTTTTCGACACCCCAACTTGTGGCGGTGTTACTTTCGATACTCCTTATTAGGTAGTATTACTTATTTTCGACATCCCAATCATATGGGATGTTGCTTTCGATACCCCATTACGGTGGTATTACTTTTCGATACCCCTATCATAGGTGGTATTGCGGCAAACATCATACAATTCAACTAGTACAAATATCAATCAGACATATATCATATTAATCATAAACATCCAGACAAACAATACATCATAACCTCAATTTAACAATTATCCCCTCTTTATGAAAAACCACAAGACAAAACAGCAACAAAAATATAGTTTACACCCAATTTCCATTTGTCTAATTAAAAATCCGTTTTATATATATAGATATAATTATATATTAGCAAACTCATATGCTAAGAATTTTGTGTTGATAAATGGCATTAATTTCAGGCCCCCCCTAAGTGCGTCACTCACACGTCCCTTTGCAACCAAAATAAGGTAATAAGCCTCAATACATATTATTCACTCAGAGTACAACAATGAGGAGTTTTACAAAGAAAATTTTTATTACAGCAATAATTTTTACCACCCAATTAGCACAAGTAACAAAAGAACATTATCATTAATCAACTGAAATATGATATCGTAAATTTAAAAACCGCCGTAAAAACACATAAAAATATCATGGAAAGGGTTCATAAAAGTATGGTTATTCACCTCTTGAAGACCCCCAAAATGCTCTAGAGATTATTTGTGATGAAAGATAGTACTTCTCTAAAAATCCTTCTTCCGTTCACTGATGTTTTTGGATCTGTGTGTTGTTAGAATTATACTGGTAGGGAAGAAAATAACTACACCGTGCGGCGCTACTAGTTATATGTTTAATTATATATACATAGCTGCAAAGACAAGTAGTGCGTTGGATTCTTTTAGGTTTTTTTTTTTTTTAAATTTTGTTGGCTGCTTGGGCTTTTAACGCCCAAGTATGCTTCTTTTTTTTTTTTTTTTCCTTTTGTTATATATATATATATATATATATATATATATATATATAATTTTGCATCCTTTATAATAGTTAATAAATTTCATTAAATCCTTATACCATCACCCCTTTACACTAAATCTCTTATTTATATTTTATTTGCACTACACTTTTTAATAATTCTAATATTTTATTTACACTATACTTTTTAAAATTAATTATATTAGAATTTCAGGATGTTACACGGATCGCCAAAAGCGTTGTCGGTACCATCGTAACTACGGGCATACCACTGATGAGTGTGATTTCACCTCATCTTTGTTTATCATTTTGCATGCATTTTCATGTAGTTTAGGCATACTTAATTTGATTTTTAGTTAATTTTACTTTGGAACGGGTAAGGCAGTTTGTGTGGTGTTGTTTTGCAGAAATCAAGGGTAAAATGCTCAGGATCAACCATGATGGAGTTTGGATGAAGATGGAGCTTGAAAAGTGAAGAAAATGAGCCAAACAGAGCCCATCACAGCCTAGCCGTGATGCCCATCACGGCCATGATCGAGCAAAACTGAAAAGGAAGAAAGACTGAAGTCAGAACTGGTCACGGCCTAGCCGTGATGACCATCACAGTCGTGACCTTTCACCCCCACAAGTCAGAATCTGTCACGTCCTAGCCGTGATTCCTATCACGGTCTAAAACTTGAAGTCTCGCGACGCGAGAGTCCACTCGCCTCGCGAGAATCTGAAATCTATAGAAGTTCCCAAGGCAGAAGCCGTCACGGCCTGGCCGTGATGGCCATCACGGCCGTGACGTGTATTACTTGGACCTGAAGCAACTGAATTGGATCAGAATTTGAGTTAGATTGGGATTCAAACTTCCCAAATCTATAAATAAGGACCCAGGCAGAGGCAAACGAGGACTTTTTGGGCTGCTACTTAGGCTACAATTTAGGATCTTTCTTCTTCTTCTCCTCCTTCTCTTAGTTTTATTTTCATGTTATTTGTAATCAAGCTTGTCATCTCCATGGCAAGACTTGAGTAGTAGCTTAGTTTCTAGGGATTGGGGCCATGCTCGAGATCTGATTTATGTTGTTAATTTGATGTAATATCTTTGTTAATTTCGATTTTGTTTTAGATCTGATTTCTAGTGTTTGAATCACTCGTAAATTCGGTGGCCACTTGTTTGCGTGTCATAGGCATTCTAAGTAGGAACCTAGCGGTGAACTTAGGTGTCAGATCTATAGAGTCAGACTTAGGACTGAAATCACGAGAGTTAGAAGCCGTCCTTCGAGGATCAACGAGTTGTCATGAAACGCAAAGGGTCCAATCTGAATTCGACTACCACAAGAGTAGGGGTTGGTTCAATTGGGCACGGTTTTTGTAACCCGAGAGAGAGCTTAAACTATTAGAGGATAAACTCGCCTTCAAGGCAATTTCGATAAATAACAAGGGTAAATCAGATTAGTAACATAAACAGCCTCGTAGGTAACCCAAATCCCTAGGAATCCATTTAGATCCAAAAACCACAAATAGATTTGTTTTCTATTTTATTTATCTCTTAATTCAAATTCAAAACCTTTTCAAAATGTCAAATCCTTTTTCAAATATTTTTATACAGTCCGGCTTTATCATTTAACAATTAGTTGCGATTCGAGATCACGGTCTCTGTGGGATCGGTATCTTTTATTACTTGGCGACAATCTGGTACACTTACCGGAATCGCACGTGCGTTCGCACGACACCAACCACCAAGGAGTGCTGGGTCTTGCGTGACAAGATTGAAGAGCTAGTGCAGACTGGTCATCTGAACAATTTCGTTCAAAGAAGTCACAACAATGGTGAAGGGCGTGGCAGAGGTAGAAGAAGAGGAGGCGGCCAAAGCCCGGGAAGGGGTGGCGGTCGGCAAAAAAATGAAAGAAGAGAAAATAGGGAGGAGCAGAGTGAAAGGAGGGAGGAAGATAATACTGTCCGAGGTGTGGTAAACACTATTTCAGGTGGATTTGCGGGAGGGGGCACAACGAGTTCAACTCGGAGAAAACACCTGCGGGCTATTCGGGCTGTAAACTCGGTAGCTGGCAAACCCCCGAGGATTTCCCCGCCGATTATTTTCTCCGATGAAGACTTCTTGGGTGTGGATCCTAATCAGGACGATCCAATGGTCATCACTGTGCAATTGGCCAACTTCTCTGTCAAGAGAACTCTCGTCGACCAAGGAAGCTCAGATGATATCCTATATTATTCAACATTCCAGAAGCTCGGGATCCCAGAAAAATCTATTCAACCATACGACAGTAAACTTGTCGGTTTTGCTGGAGAGCGGGTAGATACCCGAGGATACATAGACCTTCTAACTAATTTTGGAGATAGCAAAACATCCAAAACTATTCTGGTCAGGTACGTGTTGGTTAATGCAGTAACATCGTACAATATCTTGATCGGAAGACCATCCTTGAACGAGTTGGGAGCCGTGGTCTCTACTCCCCATCTTACTATGAAGTTCCCTTCCAACTCGGGAGACATAGTTGCTATCCGAGCTGATCAAAAAATGGCCAGACAGTGCTATGCCGACAGTTTGCGTGTAAGCAAACTCAAACCTACACCTGCAGAAACACTAGAAAAAGGAAAAGACGAGTCTGTAAACTCAGTTAGTTCTGTTGAACTAGACCCGAGGATTGACATGCAAGAACAACGACCACAACCCATCGAGGAATTGGAAAAGTTCCAGCTTGGATCACAGCCCGATCAGTGCACTAAACTAGGAGGTCAACTTGAGCCGAATTTAAAAGAAAAAATAATGGGAGTACTCCGGAGCAACGCCGATTTGTTCGCCTGGGTAACATCAGATATGCCGGGGATTGACCCCAATTTCTTATGTCACAAACTGGTAATCTGTCCCGAAGCAAAACCGGTAGCTCAGCGGAAAAGGAGACTCGGGGAGTAAAGAAGAAAAGTGGTAGAAGAAGAAACAACAAAATTGGTTAAAGCCAACTTTATTCGAGAAATAGAATACACTACTTGACTGGCCAACGTGGTTCTGGTTAAAAAAGCAAACGGCAAGTGGCGCATGTGCACCGATTATACATACTTAAACAAAGCTTGCCCAAAGGATTCTTATCCTCTACCAAGTATTGACAGGTTGGTGGATGGTGCTTCCGGGTACAGAATTTTGAGTTTCTTGGATGCGTACTCGGGGTACAATCAGATACGAATGTATCCCCCAGACGAGGAAAAAATAGCTTTTATAACCGAAGGCTCAAACTATTGTTACCGGGTGATGCCGTTCGGATTAAAAAATGCTGGGGCGACCTATCAAAGGCTCATGGACAAAGTGTTTGAAGAACAGATCGGGAAGAACATGGAGGTTTACGTCGATGATATGGTTGTAAAATCCAATGACCACAACAATCATTCGAGGGATTTGGAAGAAATTTTTCAGCAATTAAGGAAGTACAATATGAGACTGAATCCAGAAAAATGTGTTTTTGGTGTCCAAGGCGGAAAATTCCTCGGTTTTATGTTGACACACTGGGGAATCGAAGCCAATCCGGACAAATGCCAAGCGGTGATTGAGATGCGAAGTCCACAAAATGTTAAAGAAGTACAGCGACTTGCAGGGCGACTAGCATCATTATCTCGGTTTCTCCCCAGATCTGCAGAGAAAGTTCGGCCTTTCTTTAAATTATTGAAGAAACCTCAAACTTTCGCGTGGACTGAGGAATGCAAGAAGGCCTTTCTTGAATTTAAAACCTTTCTGTCTTCACCGCCAATATTAACTCGACCTACCCCGGGGAAAGAGTTGTATTTGTACTTGTCGGCCACCGAGTATGCCATCAGTATAGTCATTGTTCAAGAAGTAGAGAAAACGCAAATGCGGTGTATTTTATCAGCAGAGTTCTTCATGACGCTGAAACCCGGTATCAAGTCATAGAAAAGCTAGTTTTAGCCCTTGTAACTGCAGCTCGACGATTGCGTCCATATTTCCAGAGTCACCAGGTGATTGTCAAAACTGATCACCCTATTAAGCAAATTCTCAAAAAGCCTGAGTTGGCAGGCCGCATGATTGCTTGGTCGGTGGAATTATCGGAGTTTGGTCTCAAGTACGAGTTGAGAGGTCCAATGAAAGCTCAATGTATCTCTGACTTCGTAGCCGAACTCAATCTGCTTCCGATTACTGAAGATTTATGGTGGAATTTATATGTGGATGGATCCTCGAATGTCAAAGGCAGTGGAGCCGGGGTAATACTGGAGGGTCCGGGAGAGCTAATCCTAGAGCAATCATTAAAGTTTGAGTTCAAAACCTCAAACAACCAAGCTGAATACGAAGCCTTGATAGCAGGGTTAATGTTGGTTAGGGAAATGGGAGCAAAAGCTATTAGATGCCGAAGTGATTCACAGCTGGTCACAGGTCAAATCTCTGGAGAATACCAAACAAAAGAGCCTCAACTTACTAGGTATTTATGTAAAGTAAATCAGTTAATTTCCAATTTTGAGAAATTTACTATTAAACACATTCCTAGAGAAGAAAATACTCGTGCCGATCTATTGTCAAAGTTGGCCAGCATGAAGAGGCTAGGCCAGCATAGGACAGTTATTCAGGAAACGATTAATGAACCGAGTATTACGCTTGGAGAGGTGATGGCTAATGAACTAGCTGACCGAGAAAGGATGGCACCCATATGGGAATATTTATCCTCAGGTACTTTGCCCCTAGATCACGCCGAGGCCAGAAAAATCAGGCTCAGAGCGAGTCGTTTTGCTATTATATCTGGAGAGCTTTATAAAAGGGGATTCTCGGTACCGATGTTAACGTGTCTGACTAAAGCCCAGTCAAAATATGTAATGAAAGAGGTTCATGAAGGAATCTGTGGTTTTCACTCTGGGGGCAGATCGATGGCCTCCAAGGTAGTCTGAGCAGGATACTATTGGCCTACCATCCGAGCAGATTGCCTCGAGTGGACGAAACAATGTGATGAATGTCAAAGATTTGCCAATGTAAGTCGTACCCCGCCTGAAGAACTTCACACATTGAACTCGCCTTGGCCCTTTGCTATGTGGCGGATGGATATACTCGGACCATTCCCCATAGCCAAAGGCCAAGTCAAATTTCTTTTGGTAGCGGTAGACTACTTTACAAAATGGATTGAAGCAGAACCTTTGGCAAAAATTACTGCCCAGAAGGTACAAAAGTTTGTTTGGAAAAATATCATCTGCAGGCACGGAGTTCCCTTCGCAATTGTCACCGATAATGGAAGGCAGTTTACAGATAAATCATTGCGAGAATTCTATGTCAATCTTGATATTAAACATCATGTCACATCGGTGGAACATCCCCAGACCAATGGACAAGCCGAGGCAGCCAACAGAGTCATTCTCAGAGAGCTAAAGAAAAGAGTGGGAAAGGCTAAAGGAGCTTGGGCAGAGTAATTGCCGAGTGTTCTTTGGGCCTATCACTGCACACCACAATCCACTACTCAAGAAACACCCTTCAGGCTGACATACGGAACAGATGCCATGATCCCAGTTGAGGTTGGTGAGCCATCTTTTCGGCGAATGCAACATGAGCAGAATGAGAATGAAAGCAACTTAAGGGTCGAACTTGACTTGATGGAGGAGATCAGAGAGGAGGCTAAAATCAGAGAGGAAGCCTGCAAACGAAGAGCTACTCGGAGGTATAATTCAAAGCTAAAACCGAGAAGTTTCGTGCACGGGGACTTGGTTCTAAGAAGGCAAGGAGAAGCAAGAAGATATTATATGGAAGGCAAGCTAGCAGCGAATTGGGGAGGACCATTCCGAGTAGTAGAAAGCTTGAGAAACGGAGCATACAGGTTAGAAGAATTGTCAGGGAAACCTATCCCGAGAACTTGGAATGCTTCCCATTTGAAGTTTTATCACAGTTGATGTATATAATCTGGTGATGTACTATTTTTCCTACCTCGGTATTTTATCCCAAAAAAGGGTTTTGACCGAGAAGGTTTTAACGACGCACACCGCAGACTTGTTTTTCTATCCAATAAAGAATTTATTATGAACATTGTTCTATTTTCTTATTTTGCCGATGTATTTATTATTATTCCGCAAATATTAAGTTACTAAAGGCCGAGTACGAGTCGTTAAATTGTTAAAGGCCAAGTTTGAAAGCCGTTAAATTGTTAAAGACCAAGTTTGAGCCTAAAGGCCGAGTACGAGCCGTTAAATTGTTTAAGGCCAAGTTTGAGCCTAAAGGCCGAGTACGAGCCGTTAAATTGTTTAAGGCCAAGTTTGAGCCTGAAGGCCGAGTACGAGCATCAATTAAAAAAGAACAAAGTTTGAATCCAAAGGTCAAATATGAGCCATGAAATTGTTAAGGAAATCGAGTATAATGCTGAAATTGAAAATAAGGCGGAATCCAAGTATTAGAAAATACTACAACTTAGTCACAATGCTGAGAATAGAAATAAGGCCGAGTTCGAGCCTTAAAAATACAAATTTGAAATAGAAAATAAGGCCGAGCCGACCTCAAAATCCTCGGAACCAGAGCAAGACCAAGTGGTCAGAACGTCCTGGGTCTAGGAAATAATCACTTCCCCCTTGAGAAAGCTAGATGATGAGGCACTCGGCAAGCTTTGGGAGGAGATGGTTGATACCCCATTCTCCACTCCCGAAGACTACTATTCTCCCACTTAACATCCTTTTTAAAAGGATTAAATCACGAAAGGGATTCTGGATCCCATCTCCTAATTACACCCTTTTTGGCAGTTATAAAGCTCAAAAAAGGATGTTAACTGGGAGAAAGGAACGTAAACCCCTGGCAATATTATTACTCGGCTCAAAAGAGGACGAACTCTGCTGAACGAAAAGACGAAGAATGAAGAAGTGAAGCAAACAAACAGCCCTATTTATAAGGGGGAAGAGGCGTTGGAAAGGGGAAATATGCGTTGGGAAAAGGTTTATTGAAAAAATAAATCTCGAAACTCAGCAAAAAGCAATAATTGCATGAACCCACTAGGATTTCCAAGGCAAATGACGTGTGAACACATATATGAAACGTGAATCATGCATTTCGCATTTGATAACAACTATTCGTTTTTTATACGAGTAACAAAATGCCTCGGCCTTAGTCGAAGTCTCATGCAAACGGTCGAGCACGCAATACAAACAACGTCGGAATACAGAAATATCTCGGTCTTACTCGAAGTATTCGAAGAATATATCGGCCGAACAAATGCTATAAGAGTAAGAGGAAGTCATCAAAATGCTGGAATAGTTTTTCATTAAATCAACATGGATTACAAAGGGAAAACCCATTACAGAGGTATGAAAAACAAAAATACAGCTACTCGTCCCTATGACTATCTTCGGCGCCGATGTGATCCTCGGGAGAATCTCCCCCCCCCCCCCCCCTCTTCCTCTTCCTCTTCCTCTTCCTCCTCTTCGGGAATAATGGGAACAAGTTCCCCATTTTGTACCTCTTTGTTTACATTGGCACCCGAGATATCAATCCCCGGAGTGAGAATTTGCACCTGAGCGATGGCCTTTGCGAAACCTGCCCGATGCTCCTCAAGGATGCAATCGGTGGCCTCTTTCAAATCCTCCTGAATCTCCAGCTTGGCCTTAGTCTCGGCATTCAAGTCGGCTTTGAGTTGTTCAATTACAACTCGAGCCTCCTTGAGCTCGTCTTCAGCACAAGCTTTATCCTCCTCAGCTAATTTTGCTTGAGAGTTCAACTCGAAGTTCTGGCCATTAAGCTCGATAATGGTAGTACTCAGGAGATTATTGGCTTGGGCCAGCTCATCGCGCTCCGTGGAAATTCGGGTGAAATCCTCCTTCAGCTTCTCAATTGAAGCAAACTCAGCCTCCAAGTACTGAGACTTTCTCTCAGTCTCTGTCAATTCTCGGCTACAGAAACGAGCCAGAGCAGCAGCTCAGAGACAGTAGACCGAGAGGGCCTCCATACTAGACTGAGCCCCATGCTGCTTAACTAAGCGGAGATCAGCAGCCTTCAGGAAATGCGAGTCAAAAGAAGGGAAGGGATTGAAGTCATCGCCCCAGAGGGACGAGGTCCCTGCCTTCAAAGAAGTGTTATACCACTTCGAGTCGGCAGGAAGAGGAGGTTGCTCCTCTTGTTCTTTAGCACCCGTCTCATTGGTGGTAGGACGTTTGGGACTCGGGCGAGGAGGGGAAGAATCTTCGGCATCAATTGCTATTTCCACCCTTTTCCTTTTGTGAGGGGCTGACGACGAAGTCCCCTTAGCAGCGGCCGAAGAAACTCTTTTCTTCTTCTGCTTCTCGGTTGCTGAAGGACCCTCTTTCGGGGCGGCTTTCAAAAGCTTCGAAAAGTCGAATTTCCCCATAATAACTGCCGAAAAGAAAAGCTGTAAGTACAGGAACACATGCAAAAAGGTTTAAAAACTAAAAAGCCGAACACTTACTTTTAAAGTCGGCTCTCTGAATGGATGAAAAAGGGAGTTTCAGAAGACGTCCACAATGGAGAGGCCGAGGAAGTTTTTCTAAGATATCTACATCCCGTTTATCCTCGGTAGGAAGGGATGCATATTCAAAACCAACAAATTTGGTGGGGGAAGATTGCCAGTACAAAGGGAACCTGGCACATCCATTTTCATCAAAAAAGAAGGAAAGGTGAGAATCCGAGGGGCGAACTCGGAAGAAGTCAATTTTGAAGTTCTTATACGATGATGTATATAAACCAATCAACCCTCTTCGGTTCAGCCCATTAAGGGAGATCCACCCAGTTTTCTCACCAAACCTTGTTTGGTAAAAGTATAGAAATTTGGGGGTGGTAGGCTCCATCCCGGTGTATTGACAGAGAATTTGAAAGGCTTTTAAAGAAGCCCAACTGTTAGGATGAAGCTGAGTAGGTGCGACATTCATGGTTCTCAGGACGTCACACTCAGACTCAGTAAAGGGGAGAGACACGTGTAGATGATGAAAAAGTGTTTTATACATATATGTAAAAGGAGGCTCGGAAGGATGGGCCCTGAGGAAAACATACTCGTTACCCGAGCAAGGGGAACAGATGAACTCGGACTCGTCTCCAGATGCCGAGATAGTAATCTCGGACCGAACACGAGTGATTGAATCCGAAGATTGGTAGCTAGAAAAATAAACCCCAACTTCGCCCTTAACCCAGGTATACCCAGGAAGGGTAATATCGGGAATAGGGTCCTTAGGAACCCTTTGGGGTCGTTTGCGTGCCATAGGTTTGGAAATTTGGGGGGAGGGGGAACCAGACCCAGAAGAACTAGACCAAGAAGAACCCGACCCAGAAGAAGACGACCCGGAGGAGGACGGCCTTGCTTGGCCGACGTCTAGTTCCTGTGAAGGAACAGAAGAGTTGGAAGGAGAACCTCCAATGGGAGAAATCTCGTGTTCCACTAGAGGCGAAGTGTTCGACTCAGTAGACTCAGATGAACTCATATCCAGAAGCAAGAAATAAAACTCAGAAACACGAAAGAAGGAAGAAGGCTGGGCGTACCTGAAGAACGAGAGATTGCAGAAACTCGAAAAAGGGAATTGAAGAGGCTGGAAGAAGGTAATGAACGAGGGAGAACAAGGTGGAATTAGAAGAGGTATTTATAAAATAAGGATGCCAACCGTTGATGAAGAAACGTAATCAACGGTTTACGTTCCTCTAAATAAAAAAAAGGAAAAAGGAGCGACTTTTAATTTTCCTCCCTCATTAAATGAGCGCGGAGTTCTAGGGTTACTCGCCTATAACGTGCAATAGAAGGATGGAGGGGAATGATTGTCTCCTCTTACAAAAAAAAAGGAGAAGGTACATTGTCAGTTGAAATGACAGTTTGAAACACGGAAGGAATAAAGTCCACGTGACCGAAGTATAAGCTCGGTTTGATACTTGTCAGCTCTTTCGCTTATTTAAGCTCGGAGCTCGGGGGGCTTGTGTACTGACCGAAAATATAAGACCGGGTCGGCCAGGCTTACCCCTGTAAATGGGCCTAGGCCCAAACTCCTCCAAAGTCGAGGACTTGCTAATACACTTGTTAGCCGAGGATAAATACTCGGACCTACCTCATCATAGACCGTGGATGAAGACATATCGGTCCCGTGCATTTCAGTCACAACAGACTTGGTCAAACGTCTTACTCGATATTTCAAATATCCCTCCGTATAACTCGGAACCTTATCCTTATCTCTCTGTATAACTCGGAGCCTTATCTTTATCTAGTTATGAAAACAACATAACCTTATCAGATAGATACAATCTCAATAACAGTCCAACTAAAACTGTTATACCTAAAAAATCTCTATAAATAGGGGATCAACCCCCTCACTTAGAACTATGTTGCTTTGATTCCCACTTGAGATACGTAGGAGCAGAATTCCAATTCTGTCAAGCTATTCCAAAAACACTCCTACAGAATCTCACTGGACGAGTATTTCTTATTCGAGATACTCGGACGGAACATGTATTTTTACTGAAAAGTGATTTTAAGATAATCTATTTCGTTTGGGTAGTACAAAAATAATCGTTTTGATATAGTAAATTATGAAAAATGGTATGAATTGTTTATAATATTTGTTTATCTTTTAACATTAGAAGGTGGTGTTGTGTTTTCATTAATAATTTTTTCTATTTTGTTTCTTGTTTTAAAAATTATAGTAAACAAATAGTGAAAACTATTTCTATTTATATTATTTCTTTAAAAAAATTAAAAGTAATAACAAAATAAATATTTTTTTAATTATAGATTAAAATATATCAATTAAAAAAAAAAATTGGCAATTTTTTGAAACATGAGAGCTAAGGGGATGCTGCTGCATGAGTGTGCGTCCTTGAATTAGCCAAGGAGCAGCAGCACGTGTGCGTGAGTACGACACAAAAAATATGAAGAAAGAGCCAAGGGGTTACTGCAGCGTGGGTGCGAGTCAGGAGACTCAGGACCATTGGTGAGGGGTTTTAGGGGAAAAGGCTTCATGCCTTTAAAGCTCAAAAAGCTTTTTAAGAAAACAATCCTTCCCTAGTAAGAAAACAACTTAATTTGAAAAAAAAAAAAAAGCTTTTTAAGAATTTCAGTTGGAGATCCAAGCACAACCAATTATTTACAAAACAGCTATTTAGTGTAAAACCAACTGATTGGGAAAGAAATGATATTTCTCAAACATGCTCTAAAAATATACCACATCCTCATAGCTTGTGTTTTACACGTTTATCGATGTATTTTATTAGATTGATAGTGATTAATTACTCTAAAAGTGGATTGCAATTTCAGACAAGTTACGTGAAGGTTTTATCTGACCACCATTCTTAACCTAAAGTTTTATAAATAATTCATTAAATGAAAAAATCTATTAAAAAGAGTAAAATATTTAGAAAAAAGATAAAAAAAAATTACAAGATAGAGAAATGATTAAAAACACTTTCCTTCTTTTTGGAATTGAAAATAATAGAGGGTTGACTAACATATTTAACATTAGAAAATTAAAAGGATGAAAGCAGGATGTTTATTACTTAAAGGACTAAATTGAAACCTAAAAATAAAATAAAGGATAAAAAAAAGTATTTTAGTCACACACACTTACAATTATTACTCGAGAATCAATTTGGATCAGATTTAATCCAAAAAGTCATCCGATAAAAAAATTAGGAATACTGCTACCTACACCCTACACATGCTCCATTCATCCCAACATATTTTTAAAGCTTTTTTTTTATTACCAAAATATCCTTAAGAATAAAAAACTCACGTACTCTAATTTTTTACCCTCTCTCCAGTAAATTCCACCACTCACTCACCCCATGTTCTCTATCATCTCCACCAAGTATTATTATCCTTTTAAAAATCCAACTACATCGCGATTAACTTAAAATTGAAATTACGTAAAAAAAAATAACCTTAAAATTGAAATGATAGGTTAATGAAATAAAATAAGCCTGACACCTTGATTGTAACGTGCCACAACGAGCTTGTTCACAAAATTGACATTTACATTGGGATCGAGTACATTTTAATTGGAATATAGGCATATAGCAGCACAGATCAAAGGACACAGAGGTGAATCATTGTCAAGGATAATAATTATAACAAACAAAAACAAAAATAAAAATAAGAATAAGACAAATGAACATGAAGGCGGCAGTAAGTATCTTATCAAGCGGTGCGGCTGGAGGTGCAGTTGAGGAGGTCGAGCAGCTGCTACTTGTGGTGGTAGGACAAAGACGATGGGTGGGTGCGTTAGAAGAGATGAGAAGAGGATGGGGTGTGAACTAGTGAACTGGAAGAGGAAGAAGACGAAGAGAGGAAGGGACACTAGTGAAAAATATACATTAGACGGTAAAGGTTTACGTCAGTTAACCAAAAGTTAGACATTAAAAAGGGGGGTGGCAGTTTTGTAAATATCAGACTTCATTAATTCAATTTTAACGTCAGTTGTTTTAAGGACCGACGTTAAAAGTGAAGTGAATGACTTTTAACGTCAGTTCAATAAACAACTGACGTTAACGGTGAATATTTTAATGTCAGTTCTTTATCGAACTGACGTTAAAAGTGAGTCACTTCACTTTTAACGTCAGTCCTTACATCAACAGACGTTAAAGGTTATTTTAATAATTTTTTTATCTAGTATACGTACCCTTCCGCATTGCCTTCCTCAAAGTTTCAGTTTCATAATTGCTTTGATGTTTTGTGTTTCTATTTTGAAAACTAAAATATATGTGCGAAGTATAAGTTGAATCAATAACCCAAACCGGATCTCATTCATGAAGTGTAATACAGACTGATATAGAAGATTGAAAGGGTTTAAAATCCTATAAAAAGTTACATTGAAAGGGTTTAAAATCCTAAACATTTGTTGAGGCTTCGTTCCCTTATCACACCTGAAACATTAAAGCCACATCCCATCAGAGAGTTTTATGAAATATGCCAAAGGGAAAACTATACTCCGAAGGATGCACTCGATCTGTTTTAGCAATGGCCTTGGAACAGTCACTTGCATCCTTTAAGACCTCAGAAAACTGGGGGGCATGAGAGAGCTCAAGAGAGGCAAAAACAGGTGCACTAGATCTGTTTCAAACAAAGGCAGTGGTTCTAGAGACTTCCATGACGGTCACTTGCTGTCAAAGCTGAGGTTTTGGAACTGTGACACCCGAGCACCTGATTTGCCCTCCAGCAGCTGATTCTCCGGAAGGATGATAAGGTGAGTAACTCACATTACGTGATTTACACAAGCTTATCACCCATGTTACGTGATTTACACAACCTCAGAAGTTGTTTGACCATTAAGACAAAGATCTTTGAGTCTAGGAATAGGAAGAAAGAGTGATGAAGTTAATCTCCATGGCAGAGCCATATTGTGAAGCCGAAAATTAAAAGGATGGAAGGAAGCTATTTATAGGAGCAGGGGATGAAGTTACTAAGCTATTATGATTTACTTGAAAACTTATCTATAAACTTAATGCTCATTAAGAGGATTAAGTTACAAGGTGCATGGGTAAGTAGTACAGTAGTCAAAGGAATGAATGTTTTTGTAGATATCTATACACTTTTAACGTCAGTTGTTTAAAAAAATTGACGTTAAAAGTGTTTTTAAAATAAAAAATATTAATTGTTAACGTCAGTTTTTTATACAACTGACGTTAAAAGTGTGATTTTTACTTCAGTTAAATAAATAGCTGACGTAAATAATCCTATATATTATAAACGTGCAGAATGAATATTGGAAATAATGTAATTAATATATGGGAACTTGGCAGTCATAAATTAAGTTGACGTTAAAAATGAGGTGGTGACAGTTTGTAAATATTAAATCACTATTTACGTCAGTTCTATAAATAACTGACGTAAATAATTATGAAACTCATTTCATTGGTTGTCATGTCCATGTTGTCCCTCTTAACGCAGATCACTCCATATAGTGCAGTTTATTTCTAAACCTTTTTTTTAAACAAGTTTATTTTTAATTTTTATTAATTAGCTTGAATTAGTAAACAAATTCTTGTGCAAATTAAAACAAATAAACACTTAACATAAAACAAGTTATATGTATAATCAAATCGTATCTCATTGAAGCGATTCATAAGTTAAAATTACATGATTAAAAGATAAAAAATTTCTGCAACATAGCCCTAAAATATAAAAAAGATTCTACTTCAACATCATTTTCTTCTCAGTCCTGTCATCAGAAACTTCAATGGATGCATCACCTCCCTCACTTGAATTCCATGATGCAAAGTAAATCCTCAGTCACTAGCAGCGAAAGCAAAGTGAAATGGATCTTTGCATCTTTCTTCTTCACTGGAATTCCTTGATGCATCGTCTTGAATCCACAGTTACTTGCTTCCAAAGCAAAGTGAAAGGGATGACGGGGATGAAATAAAGTGAGAGAATCACATTACATGATTCACCCAACCTTACCATCCATGTTATGTGATTTACACAACCTCAGAAGTTGTTTGACCATTAAGACAAAGATCTTTGAGTCTAGGCATAGGAAGAAAGAGTGATGAAGTTAATCTCCATGGCAAAGCCATATTGTGAAGCAGAAAAAATTAAAAGGATGGAAGGAAGCTATTTATAGGAGCAGGGGATGAAGTTACTAAGCTATTCTGATTTTCTTGAAAACTTATCTAAAAACTTAATGCTCATTAAGAGGATTAGGTTACAAGGTGAATGGGTAAGTAGCACAGTAGTCAAAGGAATGAATGTTTTTGCAGAAACTAATAAACTTCTAACGTCCGTTGTATAATACAACTGACGTAAGAAGTGTGAGTGTTTTTAACGTCAGTTGCTTAATACAACTGACGTTAAATATATGACCTTTAACGTCAGTTTTTACTAACAACTGACGTAAGAAGTGTGAGTGTTTTTAACGTCAGTTTCTTAAGACAACTGACGTTAAATATATGACCTTTAACGTCAGTTTTTACTAACAACTGACGTAAAATGTTGTTTTATTTTGTTTATAACGTTTACACCCACGCGCCTTCTG
This sequence comes from Sophora flavescens, assembly GCA_030762895.1. Taxonomy (NCBI): domain Eukaryota; kingdom Viridiplantae; phylum Streptophyta; class Magnoliopsida; order Fabales; family Fabaceae; genus Sophora; species Sophora flavescens. Next base: position 50,089,849 of record CM061069.1, read on the forward strand.
CACTTCTCTGTACGTCTCTTTTCTCTTTTCATCACGCTCAACCCTCACTCTCAACCCTCACTCTCACTCTGCACTAATCGCGAGCTCATATCCACCGCAACCACCGCGAGGGCTTCTTCGCCACCACTGTGAGGTACACTCTTAACCCCTAACTCTGTCTTTCCCGCTCATTCTTTGCAATAACTTGACATCTCTCTTTCTCCTTCCTGCGCACTAACTCTCCTTGTCCCTCTGCTCTCAGTAACCACATCGAACGTTGGCCACCACTCGAGCTTCCCCCCCACCACCACGCCAGCGCCTATTTCTGGTGAGTCTTTAGGGCACATTTTTTTATTTTTGTTTTTGAGTGCATGTTGCTCTGCTGGTTGAAACTGTAGTTTCAGTAGTTGAAACTTGAAACTGTGATTTTGAGTTGTTTGGAATGTCTCTATTTTTGGTTTTGAGTGTATGTTGAAACTGTAGTCTCAGTAGTTGAAACTTGAAACCGTGAGTTTGAGTTGTTTTTGGAATGTCTCTATTTTTTGTTTTGAGTGCATGTTGCTCTGCTGGTTGATCTGTCACGGCCGTGATGCTCATCACGGCTAGGCCGTGATCAGTTCTGCATGTGAGGGTCTCGGTTGGGATTGCACGTTACGGCCGTGATGTACATCACTTCCAGGCCGTGACCAGTGCTTGGCAATCTTCAAAAACTATAGTTTTCAATCTCCCGTATTGTCCTTATATTGGATAGATGTTTTGTATATCTACAGGACCTATCTAGTTATTATTATTTATACTTCTGTATTTATTCTGAGTTATAACCTATGTTAATACATAAATATTGTTTCTGAACAGGCATACATATGGATCAATCGGATAACCCACATGCACGGGAGGACACTGTGGGGGCTTCGCAAGACCCGATCACGCCTACGCCTGATTCTAGTGTAAGTTTACATGTTATATACTATCTTTAGTCCTTATTTTTAATGTAAGTTTATAATGTTACAACCCTCTATTTTATCATTTTTTTGTCCATACAGACATTACAGGCTCATAGGAAACGGGGTAGAGGAGCCACCTCGTTGAAGAAACTAGAGAAGGACAGGCAAAGCGGACAGAAGCTTGAGGTGTCCTTCGATGCTAATCTAAATGCCCAGGGACACTGTGCTAAAGAATTTAATAAGTGGGTGTTTCTACAAGAGAAGCAGCACGTAAGCATCAACTACAACCACTGGAATGACGTTCCACAGAACGTTAAGGATCAGATTTGGGAGGTTATCGCGGTATTTTACCTTTACATTTGTTTGATTTACATTATTAGATAATTATCCGATTTATAATCCATCCAGTTGTTATGTATTTAATGTGTAGGTAGCTTGGACTATGCCAAATGACGATGATCATCGTCATAAATGTATGAAAATGGCATCAAAGCGTTGGAATGGGTTCAAGCATGATCTTACCAGGTACCATGTATCTGGGAAGAAGCGGCTTGATAAAATGTTCTCGGATTATCCCTGGATTGATCAGGATACATGGGATAGGTTTTCCAGGAGTCGACAGGATGGAGAATTTCAGGTTGGTTGATTAAGTTAATTTTGTATGCTTATTATAGATCATTTAACTGTATTTAATTATGTGTTTTTGTTTGAATAGGCTAAGGCAAATAAGGGTCGACAGAATCAGGCGAAGAACGTCCACCGCCACACCATGTCTCAGGGTGGGTACCAGACTCGGATTGAGCAGATGATGGCGGATAGGCTGAGGGCGAAGCAGGAAGAGCACTCTGCTAGGATTGAAAGAGGAGAGGTGCCTGAGGGCACACCATCGAGTCCTCCGTCGGACATCGACCGCGAGGATGTCTGGTTAGTCGGTCGCATGACAAAGATGGGATCTTTTAAAGTTGATGCCACTCGCGAAGTGGCAGATAAGATTGTAAGTAAATAATTAACTTGATTTCAATTGATATTTGTATAGATATTTGCAACACTTTTCACTTGCACGTTTTTTCATTTTGTTCATTGTAGATGGATCTTAAAGCACAATCCTCCTAGGGCTCATTCGTCCCTTCTGGACGGCAGGACGTCTTGATGACTACTCTAGGCAAGAAAGACCATCCTGGTCGGGTTCTCGGTGTTCTTGGGAACGTGACCATCAAAGAATATTATGGCAAGTCTGCTTCATGAAAGCGGGTGGTCGATGAAGCATCAATTTTGGCAGACATTACTCAGCACCTCATGTCCAACCCAGCTGTTACAACACATCTGATGCAAAGCTTAATATCCAACCCGGAATTCAAGCAGGCGCTTGCCAGAGAGCTTTCCTCCATCAGTACATCCCAGGACAACGCAGGGCATGCCAACCCTTCACATGTGAGCACAAAAGAGAGTTTTAGTAGGGCACATGTGGAGGACGATGAGTTGGCAGCTAGGGAGCGGGAGTTCGAAGTCCAACGCCATGAGCATGAGTTGGAAATGAAAAGGCGTGAGCTTGAGTTGGACTTCAAACGACGTGAGCTCGAAATGTTAACAAAGGTATGTATTCATTATTAATGTCCAAAATAGCCAAATAATTACTTGTGTTTTTTTTAATTATCAACAACTTATCTATTTTATTTTTCCTAAACTGAAGGCCAAGTCGACGTCGGTATCGTTGTCACTTATCACTCGTTTGTTCTCACTTGGTGAGGATTATGTGTTTGAGATTTTTGAATGTCCATTGGAGCACGATGGATGGGTGGAACGCCCAGATCAACGGAGGATATTTACCTTCTGTGGTGACGATCTCGGGAACGCCTCCAGAAATAACGTCTGGATGAACAACAATGTTTTCAGTCTCTGGTGCACGTAAGTTAACTTTAATTTTATAACTTATTTATTTTTGGTATTTTTCCATTTAATAATTTATTTTAATTTCAATATATATATATATTACTTAATTAACATCCATACCTTTTCATATCTTAGGTATCTCCATCTTCTTCAGCTTGATAAGGGTGTTGCATCAGTTTACGGCTTCTTAGATCTGTCAGTCCTTCTGCCCCAATTCTTTGATGGTGATGGATTAAGTAAATACATAGGGAACTTGTTGGGATACAATCAGAAAGAATTATATCTGGCTCCCTACTGTATGAAAAACCATTGGCAGTTGTTCGTACTTCACCCGTCTAGGCATACTGTCATATTCTTCTGCTTTCTCCACCAAGATCCGCCACCGAAGGTGGTGGAAGCTGTAAATAAGTAAGTAACTAATCTTAAATTTAATTTAAGTTTTAATATCAGTTGTTTTTATTTTATTACACACATGATATATGAATTTGTTAATTGATCGACTTGATTATTTGTTTATGATAGCACGCTGAAGGCGAGTAGCATAAGTTGCGCCAACGGGAGAAGTATGACTTCTAAGGCTAAAGCAAATCCTGTATGGAACATCCTCAAGGTTTGGTAGTTTATTTATCAAATAATTAATATTATAATTACTAATTTATATGTATGTTCAACTGACGTTGAAATTAATTTTGTTGGTAGTCTCGATTTCAAATTGACGGGTGGTCGTGCGGCTATTATGTGATGCTTCATATGCTGAACATAGTCTCCGCATCTATTACGGATGGATGGAATAAGGTAATATTTAAACAACGTGTTAAATTATATATTATAGTTTTGAAGATGACTTGCATTGATGTTATTGTTATTATTTGAACGTGTCTAGGCATTTATCGACCAATCGCCTATTCAAGAAGATGAGTTAAGAGACTTGAGGATTCGCTTCGCTGAATTCTTCTTCAAGTATGCGGCTGAAAAAGGAATTGACAAGATACTTCCGCACTACTTAGATGAATAGTTTTTTTGTTAGACTTTAGAAACTAATTAATAACATGTGTATATATATATATATATATATATATATATATATATCTCCTTAGATTGGTAGTTTTGTTTTTAGACATTGGATATATATATATATATATATATATATATATATATATATATATATATATATATATATATATATATATACATACTTGTAGATAGTTATGTTTTTCTTATACATGGGTTTTGGTTTTAAGTCCCCCATTGTTCCATTTTTCCTTTGCAATTTCGTAATGTGTGTGATATTACGTATTCTTGGGATATTTACTGAATACAGGGATAGCTGAGGGGAGTGATATTTTAAAACCGAATTTAAAAAAAAAATCTATTAACGTCAGTTGTATCAAACAACTGACGTTAATAGTATTTTATAAAATATACAGTACACTATTAACGTCAGTTGTTTATTACAACTGACGTTAAAATTAAAACCTTTAACGTCTGTTCTTTATAACAACTGACGTTAGTTTTAACAAAATTAATGTCCGTTTTCTTAAAGAACCGACGTTAATAGTTTTATGTTTAACGTCAGTTGTTTAAACAACTGACGTTAATTTTTACAAAATTAACGTCAGTTGTGTTAAAGAACTGACTTTAATAGTTTTATATTTAACATCAGTTCTCAACTGACGTTGAAATATTAACTATTAACGTCAGCTGTATTTACGTCAGTCAGTATTCTGACGTAAAAAATCAATTTTAACTGACGTAAAAATCACTTATTGCACTAGTGGGGTGTGTGGATGCAGACGGTACAGAAAGGAAAGGAAGAAGAGAAATGATTTTTGTAACTTACAGGGGCAAATTAGTAACTTCCACCCAAAAATTAAAAGTGTGAGGGTAGATGGGACAAGGGTAGGAGTATAAGACGCAGCTCCCAAAAATTAGTTGTGGTTTATTTTGGGATAGAATGTTTCTTATGTTAGATCTAAAATAATCCAATTAAAAGCAAATTTGACTGAGTAGGATAGTTCAATTTTTACCACCATAAATAACTAAAAAATAAATCTAGACAGTGTTTGATAAATACTAGTATTTTTGCGGCCGTGCGATGCACGGTCATCAATTACTATTATTATTAGTAGTATTGTTATCATTAATAACTTGAATTGTGCATCTATATCTATTAAACATTTTTTTCCTTTATCCCAAATTAAGCCCACTATGTCAAACATTTTCTTTACTTATTTCACACTTTGGCTTCAATATTTCCTTCACACCCATAATGGTGGTACTTATTCTTATCCAAGGCTTTTTATTTATAGAAAGAAGTGATCAATAAAAACCTTGAAACAATTTTATCTATAATCTGAGTGCAAAAAATTGAATATTTTTTTATTTTAAAATGATATTACAATACGTAATGTAACACTATGTGTTAACTGTTCATCTTTGATTATTACTAATGATCAACTAATCCTCTTAAATCATGTGGTGCTGACACGTGTCCCTCTATTAGAAAATTAGCAATTCCTCTTATTAATTAGTATATATATAAATTTATTATTTAAAATAGAAAAAACAAAGACAAGGATGTAGAAAAAATATATATTAGAAAATATGAATAGTTCTGGTTCTATTTATGTCGATTCAGAGATTGTCGTGTTTGACTTCAAAACATTGTACCTTTACTGGTTTGAAAATATTTTAAAAAAATATGTATATAAATTTTAGAAAATAAAAATAAAAATAAAAAAATTTCATAACTTGACATGTGGCTTTTACCATTGTGCTACACTAAAATCAGTATTTCCCCTTATTAATTAGTATAGATATAGATTTATTATTTAAAATAGAAAAAAACAAAGGCAAGAATGTAGCTAAAAAAAATATGAATAGCTCTGCCTCTATTTATGTCAATTCAGAGATTGTCGTGTTTGACTCCCAAAACCTTGTAATTTTACCATTTTGTAAATATTTTAAAATAAAATATATATAAATTTTAGAAAGAAATTTTTTTTCATAACTTGACATGTGGCTTATACTATTGTGCTACACTAAAATCAGAATTTTTTCTTATTAATTAGTATAAATATATATTTATTATTTAAAATAGAAAAAACAAAAGGAAGGATATAGCCAATAAAAAAGTATGAACAAAAAAAAATAGGAAAAAAGTAGAAAAAAATATTAGAAAAAAAATTTAAAAAATTAGGAAAAATAGTAATAAGAAAATTTTAAAAAAGTAATCATAAAAAAAATATTTAAAATAATTAGAAAAAAATATATTTTAAAAAATAAAAAACAGGAAAAAAATAATTTGTTAAAAAAGTATGTTTAAAAAAAATTAGAAAAATAAAATTAATAATTTTTTTCTATTTTTTTTAAATATATATTTTTATAATTAATTTTTTTAAATTATTTTAAAAATATATTTTTTCCTAATTATTTTACATGTTTTTTATAATTAATTTTTTTCTAATTTTTTTTTAATTATGAAAATAATTATTTTTAAAAATTTAGAAAAAAAATAATTATAAAAAAGTTGTTTAAAAGGAAAAAGAAAAATGTAAATCAAAAAAAATTTAATTCGGGAAAAAAATTAGGAAAAAAAAATTACAAACAAAAAATACTTAAAAAAATTAGGGAAAAAATAGATATTTTAAAAAAATAAAAAAATTTAGAAATAAATATATTAAAATAATTTGAAAAATAAAATTATTTATAAAAAAAAATTAAAAAAAGAATTAGGAAAAATATTTAAAAATTAGAAAAAAAAATAATCAGCAAAAAATATTTTAAAAAAAGGGACAAATATTTTAAAAAATTTAGAAAAAAAAATTAATTAGAAAAAAATTATTTAAAAAATACATTTTAGAAAATAGAAAATAAAAAACGGGAAAAAAATAATTAAAAAAAGTGTTTGAAAAAAAGGGTTTACCAAAAAAAAAAAGAAGGCAAAATATGGTGCTGACAGTATAATGTACAGTAAAATAAAGGCCCAGACTTTATATTAGTATGATACCATATAACATACTAAACGTTAAGAGGGGAAAGGGTTTCCTCCATGATGCGATGGTGTTTGGTGTGACTGTTGTAAACCTGCAACAGTAGCCTGGTGGATGACAGGCTGATGGGCAATGGATTGGTGGAACAATGAACTAGTCACTAGTGGATGATGTAACATAAGCTCCGTTGGTAGAGTGGTGAATGGATTGTAACATTGCCAAAGGGTAGAGGGAGAGGCAAATCGATTGGGAAAATTAGGCAGAGGAAGTGTTGTTAACTTGTTATTGTTAGGTTGGGGTGATCTGAAATACACTATTAGTCTAATATGGCATCATATAGTAATGATATAATAAATAGGTACTAAATTTTATTTATATAGTTCGGTTCGGTTTAAAAAATCTGAAAAATCAAATAAAATTGATCAATTTTTATTAAAAAAAAAATCAAAAAAAAAAAAAAAAGAATCAGTTTTGTTTGATTTTAGATTTTTTGGAATTTCCTTTTATTGAATCGATTTGGATTTAAATACCCCTACTTACGAATAATAAATTACTTCTTATATAAAATAATGAACTCTATATCTCATCAATCGTTGTATTCCTTAGCTTTTGGCATTAAAAAATGTTTTACTAAATTCAATTTTACTTATCATTTATAAGTCATTCATTCCATGTGAATAAGAGTAACAAGAATATTCTAAATATATAATATCATAAAACCGAGAAGCAATGTTTACATATTGATTATGTTTTGGTTAACGATTATTGTTTCTAATTAATTAAAACTTAATTTACAATGTTTGGGAAAGATTAATTTCAAAGGGAACAACTTTTATTTGAAAAAAATGTTGTTTTGGGTTTAATGAGGTATTTTGACAAACCTGATTGAAATTATACAAAAAAAAATTGTTTAAGAGAGAAAATTGAATTTTAGAGAGGGTAAAAGTTTCAAGCTTATTTTTAAAAAAAGAAATTGAGTATTTTTTTAAACCAATTATAATCTTTTCATTTAACCCCTACAAAGTTAATTATTAGACAAATATTATTAAATTATATAAGTAATTTCATATCTTTTTTAGTATTTTTATTGTACAATAATGATATTTGGATACAAATTTTGACAAAATGTATAGACACCGTATAGTCATGATGAGGTGTTTTGGGAGTGACTGAAATACATGATCGAGAGAGGAAAAAACAATAAATAAGATCAAGAAAGTATTTTTATACGGTGTTGGGACACCATTTTTGTGTTCAAATATCATTTCTCTTTATTGTACATAGGTGACTTCTTTTAAACAATTCAAATGAAATAGATTATCTTAAAATTGTTTTTTAACAAACACAACCAAACATAAAAGTGATCATATTGTAACTAATTATAATAATAATCGATTATACGAATAATCGATGATTGAAATATTAATTCAACAGATAATCCAAATATACTCTTAATTTGAGATAAAATTAAAAATCATATATATTTTTATGAGAAAGGGAGAGGTGGTATTATTAAGAAACAAATCGTTGGGTAGAACACCCATTACGATCATTGCTCACAAAGATACCTAGCAACGGATTAAACGAAATAACTAACTACACATGCATAGAGGCATCAAACCTACTCCTAGTTAAGAAGTCTGCACATTTGTTGGACTCAAGAAAAGAATGTTGCATGAGTTTTGAAATGAGATAGAAAAATATTTCTCTCCTTTTATTATGTACTATTTCATCTTGGTTTTTGAGTTTTATTCTTTATTTTTCTGTGTGAACATCATATTTTGTCCTCCTTTTTCTTTATTATTATAAAAATAAACAAAAAAAAAAAAGATAAAATGAAAGATGAAAAGGTTGATTTTGGGGTTTTGCTGTGTAACAATTATGCAAGAAAGAAAGCAGAAAGGTCATGTGTTTAGAGCAAAATTAATAAGAATTATTCACTCTATAATTGCCAATAAATCTTGAATAAAAGGGATTGTCAGTTACAATTAATGAAGCAGATGGTTGTTCATATTTTCAAGGATGATCAATATAAAAGGAGGGGAGGTCGAGCCTTCTGGCTGGCGGTGTTGTCTTCACCCATGAACTCCCACCATGGACTGACATAGAACAAAGGCTACCATCAACACCATTCTTTTAACACCTTCATCTCCTAACTCCCCTTCCAACGTACAGAACAAAAAACCTTCATCACACTCCCATCATCTTCATCAACCTTCACATAAACATACATGTAGAGTGGTGTCTCAAAATCAGTTGGAAGACCTTCAAGCATTCAGTTGTTTCTGTTAGAGTTGGTTATGTAGTTACAACCAACTTGCTGCAGCAAACTAATGGAGCACGTGCAGTGTCCTAAACATCTTATTGTATATATATTAGCTTAGGGTCTTAGGCTAAGCAATAATATAGTGAGACTGATTCATCCTTGTAGATTCTCTGAACTTGTAAACAAAAAGAATAGAGTGCAAGAGAGATCAAAGGTGAGAGAAAATAGAGTGGTGAAAGGCTTGGGATAATTCTTGTTCCGTTTCTCAATAGTGAATAGAATAGGCCAAGGAACTTAGTCTATTTGAAGAAGCTTGATCTTGTACTTGGTATTTCTTTCATAGTGGATATATTTGCTCCCTCCCCGTGGATGCAAGTCCCACCGGCTGAACCACGTTAATTTCTTGGTGTTCACTCTTATCCTTTCATCTTTCTTTAATTGTTTTACTGCATTTTGTATTATGTATTTGCTGGTGTCGCGTTGTTGTGTTTTGTGCTTTGATTTTCAGGTTTAAACTTACAATTGGCGCTGTCCGTGGGAAGGAAAATCAAAAGAAGAGTTAAGTCATGGGGACAACCAAATTCGACATTGAAAAGTTCTCTGGATTAAACGAATTTGGCCTTTGGAGAATCAAGATGCAAGCAGTCCTTGTACAACAAGGACTTGGAGATGCTCTAAAGGGTGAAGATGCACTTCCTCAAACCCTCTCTCCAGCAGATAAGAAAGATCTCATTGATAAGGCAAGAAGCATCATAATCATGTGTCTTGGAGATAAACCACTCAGAGAGGTAGCTAGAGATCCAACTGCAGCTGGTCTTTGGTTGAAACTCGAGTCATTATACATGACCAAATCAGTGGCCGACAGGCTGTTCTTGAAGCAGCAACTGTTCTCTTTCAAGATGAATGAAGAAAAATTAGTAACTGAACAAATTGCTGATTTTAACAAGATTCTTGATGACCTTGAGGTAAGGTTAGAAGATGAAGACAAAGCACTCATTTTTCTAAGTGCTCTACCTAGTTCTTATGAACACTTCAAGGATGCAATCTTGTTTGGTAGAGACCAAACTATCACACTTGATGAAGTGCAGTCCTCTATTAGGACAAAAGAATTTCAGAAGAGACAAGAAGGCAAAACAGAAGGTAATGCAGAAAGCTTGAATGTGATGAGGGGAAAGATCAGAAAGGAGAAATGGCAAGTCTAACAAAAACAGATCCAAGTCAAAGAACCAGTCTAAAAGTAAGTACAAGTGCTTCCATTGTCACAATAAAGGTCATTTCAAGAAAGAATGCCCTGAAAGGAAGAACAATGGATCAAAGATCTTCCAAGAATCAGGAGATGCAGTCATAGAGTGACAGATGGATATGATTCAGCAGAAGCACTTGTTGTCTCAAATTCAAAAATTGAGAAAGATTGGGTGATGGACTCGGGTTGCACCTTTCATATGTGTCCAAGGAAAGACTACTTTGAGTCTATAAAGCTTCAAGATGGTGGAGTAGTGTTGTTGCGAAATAATAAGCCATGTAAAGTCCAAGGCACGAGCACAATTTGGCTTAAAATGTTCAATGGTCAAGAGAAACTAATCTCTGGTGTGAGGTATGTACCTGAATGAAAAGAAACTTATTATCAATTAGCATGTTTGATAGTCTAGGTTATACTACTCAAATTGAAAATGGCATAATGAAAATTCTCAGCAACAATGTAATAATAGCAAAAGGTCTGAAAAGAAATGGTTTATACATTTTAGAAGGTTTTACTATTATTTCTCAAGCCGCTGTAGCTAGTCACACACACAATGATAAATCAAAATTGTGGCACATGAGACTTGGACATGTAAGTGAAAGAGGCCTATTAGAACTAGTAAAACAGAACCTGTTAAATGGTGATAAGATTGAGAAACTAGAATTCTGTGATCACTGCATTCTAGGTAAGGCTCATAGGGTCAATTTTGGAATAGGACATCATATCTCAAAAACACCTTTTGAGTATGTTCACTCAAACCTTTGGGGTCCTGCAAGAACCATGACTCATGGAGGAGGTTCTTATTTACTTACAATAATTTATGATTATTCTAGAAGAGTATGGATTTATATTCTTAAAAACAAAAGTGATACATTTGATAATTTTAAAGAATGCCCTACTCAAATAGGAAATAAAACAAGAACCATGTTGAAATGTTTAAGGACTGACAATGGCCTGGAGTTTGTTTAAGAGCAATTCAACAAGTTTTGCAGGAAATTAGGTATTGAAAAACACAGGACAGTTGCAAGGACACCACATCAAAATGGATTGGCAGAAATAATGAATAGAACAATCTTGGAAAGGGTTATATGCATGTTATTGAGTGCAGGCCTACCTAAAAGCTTATGGGGTGATGCAGCAGCTACTGCAGTCTATCTAATCAACAGATGCCCTTCTTCTGCAGTAGATTTTAAAACACCTATTGAACTGTGGAGTGGAAAACCTGCAGTGTATTCTCACTTAAGGATATTTGGTGCTTTAGCCTTTGCACATAAAAAACAAGATAAACTTGATAAAAGAGCTGTAAGGTGTGCATTCATAGGATATCCCACTAGTGTCAAAGGCTACAAATTATGGAGAATAGATCCTTGTGAACCCAAATGCATCATCGGCAGAGATGTTGTCTTTGATGAAACCAAAATGGCCATGCTATCAAAGGATCAACAGCAAACCAGTGACAAATTGAATGAAGCAGAGACATCTCAAATTGAGGTGGAGATGTCCACTCAATCAGGGAATAATCCAGCAGTACAAACAGAAGAAACAAATGAAGTGCAGCAATCTGAACCAGTCAATAATGACTACAACTTGGTCAGAGACAGGGCAAGAAGGAACATTGTACCACCAAGGAGATTTGGTCAGACTGATCTTATCTATTATGCACTAAATATTGGTGAGGAAGTTCAAGACTCTGAGCCTAGTAACTACAAAGAAGTAATGAGCAGCCAAAACAGTGAGGATTGGTTAAAAGCAATGATTGAGGAGATGAAGTCAATTGAGAAAAATCTGACTTGGATACTTGTTGATCCACCTAAAGGGCAAAGAGTTGTAGGCTGCAAATGGATATTCAAAAGAAAGAAAGATGCTCAAGATGAAAACAAAATCAGATTCAAGGCAAGACTAGTGGCCAAGGGGTTCTCTCAACTTGAAGGGATTGACTACAATGAGATATTCTCACCAGTGGTTAAACATTGTTCCATCAGAATTCTTCTGTCAATAACTACTCAATTTGACCTTGATTTAGAACAACTAGATGTTAAAACCGCATTCCTTCATGGTGAACTTGAAGAAACCATATAAATGCACCAACCTGATGGCTTTGCCAAGGACAAAAATAAGGTTTGTTTGCTGAAAAAAAATCCTTATATGGTCTAAAGAAAAGTCCAAGACAATGGTATAGAAGGTTGGATGAATTCATGTTGAAAACGAACTTTCAGAGATGTAGTTTTGACAGTTGTGTCTATATTCTAAAACAGAAGGAAGAGGCACTCATGTAACTACTACTCTATGAAGATGACATGCTTCTAGCAAGTTCTAAGAAGGATCAAATAGATAGGCTCAAGTCAGAACTAAAAGCAGAATTTGAAATGAAGGAGCTTGGAGAAGCTAAGAAAATTCTAGGCATGGACATTAGCACAAACAGATTGAGAGGTGAACTATTTCTATCACAACAAAACTACATGAAGAAAGTAGTTCAAAGATTCAGGATGCATAAATCCAAGCCTGTAGGAACTCCACTGGGACAGCATGGTAAGCTCTCATCAAAACAAGTCCCTAAAACTGATGACGAAAGGCAAAGGATGGCAACAGATCCTTATGCAAGTGGGGTGGGAAACTAGGAATAGGACAGAACAGTGTTACAATCTTCTGTGAAAATCAAAGTGCCATTCATTTGTCAAAGCACCAAGTCTATCATGAGAAATCTAAGCATATTGATGTAAAACTTCATTTTATCAGGTATGCGATTGAAGCAAAGGATATCTTAGTTGAAAAGATTGTAACTGAGGATAATCCAGCAGATGCTTTAACTAAATCCCCACCTCTGAACAAGTTCAAGCATAGCTTGGACTTGATTGGTTTTGTGTAATTTTTTGCAAGTCAGGCGAGGGAGCAAGTATGTCATTATGAATGGTTGATTTAGAGACAAGGTGGAGAATTGTAGAGTGGTGTCTCAAAATCAGTTGGAAGACCTTCAAGCATTCAGTTTTTTCTGTTAGAGTTGGTTATGCAGTTACAACCAACTTGCTGCAACAAACTAATGGAGCACGTGCAGGGTCCTAAACATCTGATTATATATCTATATATATATATATATATATATATATATATATATATATATATATTAGCTTAGGGTCTTAGGCTAAGCAATAATATAGTGAGACTGATTCATTCTTGTAGATTCTCTAAACTTGTAAACAGAAAGAATAGAGTGCAAGAGATATCAAGGATGAGAGGAAATAGAGTGGTGAAAGGCTTGGGATAATTCTTGTTATGTTTATCAACAGTGAATAGAATAGGCCAACTGGCCAAGTAACTTAGTCTATTTGAAGAAGCTTGATCTGGTACTTGGTCTTTCTTTCATAGTGGATATTGTTCTGTCCGATTTTGTCTGGGTAGGAACAATGAGATCCTGCTCGGCGGAGCAGTGGGGCTTTTGTGGATTGAGCCTGACGGAGTGAGATCTCCGCTCCTACGTATCCCAGTAGGGAATCAAGAGCTATGTAGTTCTAGGGCGGTGATGATGGTGAGTCTCCTAGAGAAGGCGTTCCGGCGGCGGAACGAGGGTTGGGAGTGATTTACAAAGATTAAGGTTTTGCTTGGAAGGTGGTATCCCCTCTTCCGAGCGCCCTAAGGCCCCTTTTATAAGCATATGGGGTAGTACTCCGTACGCCATGTAGTCCCTTCCCGGTCCGTTAGCGGATATTACAGGACCTCCAATACTTTTGTGTCGCATGTCCCTCTAGCAGCTGTCCGTCCTTATTGCCAGCTAGCCCTAAGCGAGGTATCCTGAGGGTATTTGAGTACAATTAACGGGTAAGGTACGATGGTCGTTTGAGATACCCGGTCATCGTCCGAGAGGCTAGTACCTCCTGTGAAATTGCCTATAGGTCTGAGTAAATTACTTAGTCCTCTGTCGGGTTGGGTTTTGACTGGGGCGACTCACTCCCTTTATGCGTCGGTTGACCAAGAGTTCTCTCTTGGACCTTCCTTTGGAGTTTACCCAGGAGTGCTCATTTCCTTTCCTCGGGAGATACCGGACTGGCTAGCTTGGAAGTAGAGGCGCTTATGTGGCTGGTATATGGGGTCTCTCGGCACTATAGGGATATTCCCAAGAGTGGGCTGATGCAGGGCAATTGACCAAGTGTGCTCAATGTTTTGGGTCGAACCTTGATGGGTTGGTTCTAAAGCGATTGCGGTATATTACGGTCAACTGTATAAATCGGGTTCTAACCCGTGGCAGGAACATAAGTCCCCTAGCCTAGAGCCGTGTATAGTGAATAGGCTATATTCCGAAAGTTCGTTAAATTAGCTTCCATGTTAAATTGCCCGGAAACTTTGGTCAGTCAGCCTTGTCCGTTTAATATTCGAGATGTGTTATCTCGGGAACCTTCGGTGCTTTTGAAGATGTGCTTCAGGAGTCACTCGTTTAACCCCCTAAACTGGGGCGTCACTTTGTTACCTGTTGCGGAAAATAAAATAATGAAATTGCTGGTTGCTTCCGGTAAATGACATTTTCTTAATAAGTGAGTATTCTCAAAATGGTGATTTTTTTTTAAAACAAGGGTAAGTGATGAACACTCAACATGAAATGTAAACATTATATATATATATATATATATATATATATATATATATATATAATTTATCCCAGTGGGATTCAAAGTTTAGTACAGAAATTAGGGCCTGATCGGATGGCCATTAGTAACAGAATTACATAACATAAAGTTAACAGCTGTAAACTAAGTAAAGCAAAATAGAGGGAACCACGCATCAAAAGGGTGCCTCTAAGAAGCCAAATACAATCGGACCGAGACAGACGAACCACAAAATATACACCCCTAAGCTGGCCACTACTAACGACTAAAAGGAAGACTCGCCACGAACACTCCCACAAGAAGAGACCCCAGGTAATGGGTCCACGACGTCTCCGCCCTCATCAGGAGAGTCAGAATCATAAAAATCTGGATCATCATCAAGCACGTACTCTGGCACCTCATCAAGATCATCGTCGTGATCCAAGATGCGGTACACGGTCTCATCCTCTAGGTCCTCCTCCGGGTCCTCCTCAATCGGTGAAGCCGACTCGACTCCAGGTAATGGTACCCCTAGAGGCGGGTGCTCATGTAGTTGTCCATTCATATGTAGCACATGTAAGTAGTACCAAGGTGGTGGGAGACCAATCCTCCTTGTCTCAACTGTCTGAACGCTACGACATGGTTCGCCCCCGGCATTCTTCTCCAACATAGTTATTGGTCCATGATAGGTAGCTGATGTAGATCCGGGGTGAACCTGCCACGCCTCCGCATTCCCCTCATCATCGAAGATCTCAATCGTCGATTCCGACGGTACCAATGGGATGTTCGGATCCATCTAAACTCATAGATATACAGCGATGCCAAAAAGCAAAGAGAAATAACAAGAAGATATGCAAGAGTGAGGTACCAATATATGGATAGATTACAATAACCATATGCATGATACATGCATCACATCAACATATTAACATTTACCAAATATTAGTAGATAAAACAACAAGTATCATATCAATGGGTGTCATACCCGTACAATCAGCTTTTATAAAGATTATGCACGACACTTTAATATTCCGGCTTTATAAACTTAATCTCATGAGATCCCTTCATCTTTCTAAGAGTTGATCAAACTCTAAGCCCCCACTTGGGCATCACCATCGTGACTAAAGTCCCTGTTTGGACATCACCGTCGTGACTTATATGACAGCCCCTGCTTGGGCATCACCGAAGTGACTAAAAGTCCCTGCTTGGACATCACCGAAGTGACTAATAGCCCCTGCTTGGGCATCACCGAAGTGATTAATAGCCCCTGTTTCGGCATCACCAAAGTGACTAACCTGTGAGGCACGTCTGCCTAAATGCATGAAGAAAAACATTCGTTCAAGATGTTTTCTTTGTGTTCAATCTCATTCGTTGTTGAAGCTCAAAGCTAACGACCATTCATAATTTTCATCACTTGAAATTACTCAACATCAACACAGGACACGCAGTCCGAGTGCTCAATCACAACACCTAAGACTGATGCCTCAGTCAAGGTTTGTGGTCATAGAAAAAGACTTACAATCTTACCCATGTTTTATTTCAACATGATTAGGACTCTTAGTCCACAATAACGTAATTAGAACACTTGGTCCATAATAACGAGATTAGGACTATTAGCCCACAACATCATGATTAAGACTCTCGGTCCACAATACTTAACATGGATCAAAGATCAACGTGTACATTATAGAATACTAGAAGCTACGTCTCGCGAACTAGATTTGATATCACCTGTTCTTACTTTTCGTTCAGTGAATCAAATACCAAAATAAAACCTCGGTAACCCATCCAAATTACCGGAATATTTTCGAAAGTATTTCTTTGCAGGAAATCTTTTCATTAGAAAATCATTTGTAAACTATTATAAGAAATCCATTTTCCCTTGAAATCCTTTTCTTAAAATCATCTCTATTTAAGTTCAAATATTTCCCAAAGGCTTTTCCTTCCGTAAAAACACATATTTTCTAAAAAAAATTCTCTTGTACAAAAACTTAGTTCGTAAGAAAATAATTTCCTTTAACTTGAAATTATTTAACACAAGTTCCAAAGTTTTATCCTTCCGGAATAAATACAGGTAAGATCACTTACTTTCCAAAAACACATACTTTACTAAAGAACATTTTAAAATGAACACCATTACTTTCAAAGTTCACTTTGAAGCTTATTTAGGCTTTTAATCATATGATTAGTTGAGCACAGACTAACGTCGGGCTTTTCAGACATCAATCAATATCATCATAACATTTTAAATCAAGTAAGGATCAACTTCAAATAGTTATCACAACAGTTCAAGAACACAAATCATTCAAACTTTGATTCAATATAATAACAATATTTAAATAAATCGAGTAAACCACAGACACACATGCACATAGCTATTGAATATCCCTCAGGCTGTCCCCTCTTACATTTTGTGAAGGTAAAGGTACGTGATGCTTGAGGAAGTGTACTACGAATGTCCTCGTCTACTCCGCGACGAAAGTCTAGGTTTATGAACACAAAACCACAAGTTAAAAGTTAACCAAGAACACTAAACCAAGAAGGTATAGGTTCGGCCATGGCATAAAATAGGGTTAGAAGTTTTCAAAAAAAAGAATACAACTCATGGATTAATGATGTTTAAGTATTAGGAGTTCATAACCAAGGTTCACTTTACAAAGATAGAGCAAAGATCCCACTAAATCCATGCTTAAGGTTTTGGCCTCTTTAGCATAAGTAGGCTAGAAATTTCCAACCCTTCTAAGCTCTTAGATTGAGCGTTAAAAGATACCAAGATGTCTAAATTCATGATCATATTGGAAAATGAAAACAAAACATTCTAGGTTCACAACCATCATAGGTTCGGTCATCATAGGATAAATAGGTTAGAAATATTTAAACTTTACAATCTCTTAGACTCAGCATCCAAATGTATTAAGGAGCTTAAGTCCATGATCATATTGGAAAATGAAAACAAAACATCCTAGGTTCACAACCATCATAGGTTCGGCCATCATAGGATAAATAGGCTAGAAATATTTAAACTTTCCAAGACTTTAGATTTAAGATCAAGAGGTATCTAGAAGCTCAAATACATGATCATCTTTCAAAAAGTTGAAACAAAACTTCCTAGGCCACTAATACATAGTTTCGGCCATCCTTGGAAAAATAGGTTAGAGATGTTTGTTTGATACAATCTCTTAGAATATGAAAGTAGAGATTAATAGAAGTTCTTAGAAATTAGTTTCAACTCAAAAGGATTTTTCTACCATTTTCTAGATATTTTAGAAGTTAAAAGATCTTTAAGAACTTTTTAAGAAAACATAGAGTAAACTCATGAAATAAGTGAAAAACTTGCAATAGAAGAGCATGAGGGGGTTACCCTTGAAACTAGAAAGAAAAATTATGAAGAACTTGAAGCTTGAAACTAAGTAAAAATGAAAACTTTAAGTGTTGGAAGTTTTGAAGTAAGAATGGAGAAGAAGAAGAAAAATGGAAGAGATGAAATGAAGTGGGTATTTATAGAAGGGGAGGTGAGAGTGGCGTGAAAAAGAGAGGGAGAAACAAGTCTTGATGACCAAGTTTTGGCTTGTACCTTGTTTGGTTGAATAAGAGAGAGAAAAATGGGTTTTTAGCATATAATATGTTATAATTCAAAAAGTGTCATCATGACCACTTTTTAGGATGTGACTTAGGCCATTCTCTAGTAAGTCACCTCACTCTCACATGTCGGCTCATCACTTTTGTGCTCCCTACTCTGCTCCATTACGCATCCGGTTCAAGTTTCCGATCGTATTTCGCTCGGAATAAATATTGTATTTTATTTCCGAACTCAAATTTTCGAAAATTTCCAATATCATACAAAACATCACAAAAACACTAACCGTTTCGTTCACGGTTCAAAAATAGGTTTTCTGCTCAGTAAACTTGTACCGGCAGTGAAAATACAGACCGGCTTTCATCTGAATTTTCAACCGATAATTTAATCGTGACTTCCTACGATAAAAGAACATAAGAAAATGATTGTAGTTTATTTAAAATCACTCTCGGGATTTTATCAAAAATTAATACATATACACATGTATTTATTGCTACATAAAGACACAGAAATTTAAGAGTTACAACTCGAGCCGGCTTACATGCTTCGAAGCGTTCGACCAAGTACCGGGTATGGGTTGGTCCGAATAGGCTGCCATTCTCGGGAATATGTTGTACTAAAAGGCCAACTATACCGAGTAGGTTGTATGCTAGTACATTTGGAGGAGGTGACCGGGATGCGCTTGAGATGCTCGATATTCTACGAGAGGTCTGACCTAGTACTGAGTGCTTTGTCCTGCTTTGTACCCGAGTAGGTTGTTCGATACTCGGTCTGGAGTGTCTTGTTCCTAACCGAGGTGTTCCCTATTCTTCAGGTCGGATGGCCGTGTATTCCTGGTCTTGCTGATGTCAGTCGACAAAGGTTTAAAGCCGAGTAAGTAGAGTACTCAGTAGGAATTCAAGTGGAGTTGTCAAGGTCTCGGTTCAAGTAAGCTAAGTGTGCGTGGTAATCGGTCGGGTGTGCTCTCCCCTAGGGGTGATCGAGGCTCTAGGTGCCCGCTGAGGGCTCTTGACCGAGTACTGGGTGAGTACTTGAGAATATTGGCCGAGCACCGGGTAAGTACTCGAGAAGACTCAGTAGGTAGTGTTCTTAATAGGGTAGTGGGTAGAGTCGACCAGGACTCGGAGCCGAGTAGTTGTACTACCCGGACAACTTTTGATTCCTTTGAGCTGAGGACGCCAAATGTCATCGGACTGTCCTGTACGGGTCACTTGTTTAACCCGATAGTGAAGGGGACTGGGTGCAAACCTGTGGTAGGAACATCAAACATTTCCGCTTGTTATTAGTTTCACCCAAGTATAATTCTCGAGTGGGTCTTCGTTGAGGGGCCAAAATGTTAACTTTTAATCGACCGAGTAATAACTGATGGTTTAGAAAATCCCTAGCCGGAGCTATTGTTTGATACTGGCGGGGATTGTTACTTTGGAGTCGGAGCTCGATCTTGGACTTGGGAGCCGGAGCTCGACCATTAAGAGTCAGGGCCTAATCTTAATCTCGGGGGCCGGAGCTCGACCGAGTAAGAGAGTCGGAGCTCGTCCATGTAGAGAGGAGCTCGGTCGAGTAAGGGAGGCGAAGCTCGACCGAGTAGAGGGGCAGAGTTTAATCTTAAACTCGAGAAGCAGAGCTCAACCAAGTTAGGTATCCTGGTCTTGACCAAGAGGGGGAGCCGGAGCTCGACCTAGAGAGGGAGTCAGAGCTCGGCCTAGAGAAGGGAGCAGGGGTTCGAGCTTAGAGTTGGGAGCTGGAGCTCGACCTTGGAGCTAGAGCTAGACTTGTGAGTTTTGAAGGAGCCAAAGCTTGACCCACGTGTTTCGCGGAAGCCAGATTAAGACGGTGACTTTGCTTTACTTCTTAGAGTTTTAGCCTGAC
The DNA here is from genome assembly GCA_030762895.1 of Sophora flavescens. Classification (NCBI taxonomy): domain Eukaryota; kingdom Viridiplantae; phylum Streptophyta; class Magnoliopsida; order Fabales; family Fabaceae; genus Sophora; species Sophora flavescens. Next base: position 50,110,180 of record CM061069.1, read on the forward strand.
CTTTTTTCTAAAGGGGGCTTAGAGGTTTATATCGACTTGATTTGAATAAGGGATCTTGAGAGAGCGTGACCGAGTAAGTGAGTCAGAATTTAGTTACTGGGAGTCGAAGCTCGACCGAGTAGGGAAGCATGGAGGTTCGACCTTGTTGGTCATGAAAGTGTGGAGCTTCGATCGAGTAGGTCAGGGAATCACAGACCTTTGACCTTGTTGGCAGGGAAGCACGGAGCATCGACCTTGTTGGCGGCCGAAGCTCAAGGTTACGCGATCTTGTACCAAAGTGTTTTGATGGAGTTGTTGCTTGCGAATGTATATGTCTTTGTAATTTATAATCTGCGTGTTGGTGCTTGGATCATAATCTCGTATGTTATATTTTAGTAAACAGAATTCTGAGAAGTGCAGCTTCCCTTCTCGATTAATTGCTGAGAAGAAAATGCAACGTTAATCGCGTCCGAAGAAGACTTGTAAACCAAATACTCCTTCATTGGGGGTATTGACCCTATGCTCCCTTTTTATATATATATATATATATATATATCCCGAGAAGGAGCTGCGAGATATTGTTGGTTGCACCAAAGTGCATTCTTCTGTCGTGTCTGAAAAGGACTTGTGTTTATTTCGATCGTCAACCAGCCCAGTTCAATTTCTTCTACCGAGAATGGGAAGCGCGGAGCTCCAACCAAGAAGTCAGGAGTCGGATCTCGACCGATAATTGGAAGCGCAGAGCGTCGATCGAGAATGGGAGCCGGAGCTCAACCAAGAAGCCGAGAGCCGGAGCTCTATCGAGTCGCTGGATCGGAGTCCAGTTGCAGGGAGCAGAAGCTCAACCGAGTAGGGAATCGGAGCTCAACCGAGTAGCCGGGAGCCGGAGCTCGACCGAGTGACTGGGAGCCGGAGCTCAACCGAGTTGCCAGGAGTCGGAGCTCGACCAAGTAGCCGGGAGTCGGAGCTCAACCTAGAGGGGAGCCGGAGCTCGACCAAGGAGCCGGATCTCTATCGAGTGGGGAGCCGGAGCTCAACCCAAGTCTCGGGAGCCGGAGCTCCACCGAGTAGGGAGCTGGAGCTCGACCAAGGGGGGAGCCGGAGCTCAACCGAGTTTTATTTCGCTGCGAAGCAGTTCGGGAATTTCAACCTTAAGTATTTCGCTGCAAAACAGTTCGGGAATTTCAACCTTAGATAGTCGGGAGCCGGAGCTAGACCGAGTATGGAGCCGGAGCTCAACCGAGTTTTATTTTGCTACGAAGCAGTTTGGGAATTTCAACCTTAAGTAGTCGGGAGCCGGAGCTTGACCGAGTAGGGAGCTGGAGCTCAACCGAGTTTTATTTCACTGTGAAGCAGTTCGAGAATTTCAACCTTAGATATTTCGCTGCGTAGCAGTTCGGGAATTTCAACCTTAAGTATTTTGTTGCGAAGCAGTTCGGGAATTTCAACCTTAGAAAGTCGGGAGTCGAAGCTCAACCGAGTAGCCGGGAGACGGAGCTCAACCGAATTGCTAGACTGGAGTCTCCACTTTGTTTAGATCAGGACCGTCTTGAGTTGGTGTATTCCCGAGATGTACATGACATTCATGTTTACTTTGCGTTGATGGCTGAAAATCAAAGGTGGGCTTTGGTGGGCATCCCGAGAAGCAATGATTTAGCCGTTGAAGCCGCCTTTGGTGGGCATCTCGAGAAGCAATAATTTCGTCGTGAAAGCCGCCTTTGGTGGACATCCCGAGAAACAATAATTTCGCCGTGAAAGTCGCCTTTGGTGGGCATCCAAAGTAGTAGTGATCGGGTCGCGAAACGAATTCTCGAACAAAGGGAATTTAAGGTTCCCGATATTATGCCCTCTCGACTACGAACACTTTATCTGGGCCAAGTGGTCGGGTTTCCCTACTTTGTGGTCCATTACGCCATGGTGTAATCCATGAGGACCGGCAAGACCATATATCGATCTCAACAAGGCTTGAACTATCCTCTCGAGGTACATAGGGCACGAAATTGACCCGAGTTTGGATATGGGTAGGGTTGCGACCAGTAACGTGCACAATTACCCAAACGGATCTATCCCAAGTAGATCTGAGGGTTTGAGTGGTGTGTCCTCTTCAGGCATCTCCGATGATGTGTCCTTTTCGACGGCTCATCGCAATCTGAAGGTGTATCTTCTAGGAAATTTTATGAGATCATGGTGGGTATTTGAAGATGTCAATGACGGCGGGGCGAGGTTGCGTCATCCGACAGACAAAAAGGGCCTTCGGCGCTTTGACAAGTAGCGGCCATGTTGGACTCGGGGAAACGATGAAGGCGGAATGACGACTGAGCTCTAGTTCGAAGGATTCAAAGTCTATCGCTGGTGTCGACAACGGAGGATGTATGATGTGCGGTCGGTGCATAGTTTTACCAAGGCCCCACGGTGGGCGCCAATTGTTCTGTCCGATTTTGTCCTGGTATGAACAATGAGCTCCGGCTCGGCGGAGTAGTGGGGGTTTTGTGGATTGAGCCCGACGGAGTGAGATCTCCGCTCCTACATATCCCGGTAGGGAATCAAGGCCTACGTAGCTCTAGGGCGGTGATGATGGCGAGTCTCCTGGAGAAGGCGTTCCGACGGCGAAACGAGGGTCGGGAATGATTTACAGAGATTAGGGTTTTGCTTGGAAGGTGGTATCCCCTCTTCCAAGCACCCTAAGGCCCCTTTTATAAGCATATGGGGTAGTACTCCGTATGCCAAGTGGTCCCTTCCCGGACCGTTAGCGGATATAGCGGGACCTCCAATACTTTTGCGCCGCGTGTCCCTCTAGCAGTTGTCCGTCATTATTGCCAGCTAGCCCTAAGCGAGGTGTCATGAAGGTATTCGAGTACATTTAATGGGTAAGGTATGATGGTCACTTGAGATACCCGGTCTTCGTCCGAGAGGCTAGTACCTCCTGTGATATTGCCTATAGGTCCGAGTAAATTACTTAGTCCTCTGTCGGGTTGGGTTTTGACTAAGGCGACTCTCTCCCTTTATGCGTCGGTTGACCGAGAGTTCTCTCTTGGACCTTCCTTCGGAGTTTACCCAAGAGTGCTCTCTTCCTTTCCCTGGGAGATACCAGGCTGACCAACTTGGAAGTAGAGGAGCTCATGTGGCCGGTATGTCGGGCCTCTTGGCACTATAAGGATATTCCAGAGAGTGGGCTGATGCAGGGCAATTGACCGATTGGGCTCAATGTTTTGGGTCGAACCTTGATGGGTTGGTTTTAAAGCGATTGCGGTATATAACGGTCAAGTGTATAAACTAGGCTTTAACCCGTGGCAAAAACAGATATATTTGCTCCTTCCCCGTGGATGTAAGCCCCACCGACTGAACCACGTTAATTTCTTGGTATTCACTCTTATCCTTTCATCTTTATTTAATTGTTTTACTGCATTTGTATTCTGTATTTGCTGGTGTTGTGGTGCTGTGTTTTGTGCTTTGATTTTCAGGTTTAAACTTACAATACACATATGTACAACCCCAAACAACCACCATGAATCATGACCACTAACATACAAAAACTCCATTCCCATTAAAAGACCCATAATCACGTTTCTCTAACACCTTTGTCAAACTCCCATAACCACCATCACTTATTCACTCACTGTCACTACAACAGCAAGTCACCCCCAAGCAGTAGATTTCTGGTTACTGCACACGAATCAGTCCTTCTCTGCCATCCTCCACGCTTTGCCGTTTTGACCGTCCTTACTGCCGTCGTAATCCGTCACGATCCACCATCACTGTCGCATAGCAGCACCTGATCCGCAGTCTTCACCATCCTCTGCTGTATGACCCTTCGCGTCTGACCGCCGCCATCACAGGTCCAAACCCGCCATGGTCGACACACAAACCCGCTCCGCCGCTCCGCTGTTCTCCAAACATTGCAGATCCGCCTAGTCGCCGCGTTGCTGTCCACCCTGCACTGTGAGTCGCGTTCCTTCTTTCTTATTTGCTGCTGTGCGGCATTTTCCTCTTGGCTGCTTCGTGCAGCTTCCTGATTTTGGGAATCAGGGGCTCCCCTACCTCTTTTTATATTTATTATTTCTTTTTTCTTTATTTCTTGTGATTTGACTATTTGGGTTAACCCAATAACATGTATATGTATGTAATTTTTCTTCCTTCTATCCCTTATCCGTTTAGAGGTGATAAAATAGGCTATCCAATCCGTATTGGATTTGAGCTTTATCAGGTTGGGTTAAAAAGACCCGGATTTAATTCGGTCTCTTAAATTGGTGTCCAAGCCCGACCTTGTGCGGGCTACGAGCTTATTCGGGCTGACTCGACATATATGTATAATATTATATAAAAAAATTAAGATGAAAATATACAAAATAAAAAAAAATGTACGTCATAGTACATTACAACTTCTATATTGTAATATATTAATTATGATATATATATATATGTATGTATGTATGTATGTATGTGGCTCCAAAACATCTATGCAAATATATATATATATATATATATATATATATATATATATATATATATATATATATATGATTGAGAAGTATTAGCAACACACTCTCTAACACATACTTTTCAATACATTTTCTTTTATTGGTTGAAATTCATGTGGATTACATTAATTCATGTGGGTCCACATGAATTTTGTAGGACCCACATAAATTTCAACCAATAGAAGGAAATGTGTTGGAAAGTGTATGTTAGAAAGTCTGTCACTAGTATTTCTATGCCAATTTCACTCTAGCACTTACCTTAGGATCAATCCGTGGAAACTGTAGGACTAAAGCAATGGTATGTTAGAAAAATTCTGAAAGTTGGAGAAAAGGGGGTCATAAAAAAAGCCACCTAAACCAAATATTATGCCTGGTCGCCTAGTAATAGTAGGGACATAGATTCTAAGTGGTTTTTTTTCGTCGTCTCAAGTCTCAACTCAAGTAACATTAGTGTTTTATTTTCTAAGAGAATATGTGGGCCATCCAAAGCCTGGTCGGGCTAGCCCGATACAAGTACAGGCTTCATAGGGCCGGGCCAAAAAGGCCCGGTTGTAATTCAGGCTCAAATTTTAGTACACAAGCCCTTTATTTTCTCCGGTTTTTCGGCCCGACCCGGTTTGGCCAGTCCATTTTGAAACCTCTATATTCGTTGCTTTGTTTTGATGGTGGTTGTCTTCTAATTAACACATATTGGATTATTTTAAAATGTAATGATTTGGTAAAATACTTGTATAACTTTGTTACAAATATGAAATAAGGTGGATTCTAGCATGAAGTAGAGTGTTTATGGGTATACCAGTATACCCCAAATTTTCATGTGAAAATTCCTTTTTACCCTCCCATTAACTTATTTTTCCTATCCTTCACCACCACCCACTGACCACTACCACCACCTCACTAGTTAACAGTGTCCCCACCGACCACCCCCACTTTCTCTATGTTCACCATCATCATCATCACATTCACTCCATCCATCGCTCCACCACCATCAACCCCGAGTCGCCATCGATGCCGACTGAGACTCCGCCTTCTCCGGTCGGCACCATCAACTTCCAACATCACGATCGCAAACCCAAAAGCACTGCAACCTGACAGATGCGGTTACCACTGCCACCACCCCTCCCTTCGTCCCTACCATTACCACCGCCACCGATTCGACAAGCAGGTGATGATGGACTACCTCATCGCCAAGCAAATGCGGTTCACCACCCCCACCGATTCTGATTCGATAAGCAGATGCGGCCACCGATTCCAATTTCGATTCTCCCTACATCAAGCTGAACAACACAACGGTGGCAGTTGTTGCTCACGACGGCGACGGTGGTTGCTTGCGAAAAGGAGGCGCGCAATGGCGGCAGAGACTGGACGACGGTGGTGGCGGCTGGTATGACGGCGACAGAAAATAGACAAAGTATATTCATTTAGGGTTTTTGATGGTAGGGGAAGAGGGAATGGCAAAATAGTATTTTTAATTGTTTTTTTGTTTTCAACTTTTTTTGGACCAATAAATCTGGACCACTCATTATTTAATCATTATATCCAAAGGTTCAAAATTGTTCATGATAAAAAAAATTAGTGGTATATGGGTATACCCATAAACACCATACTTCATGCTAGAATCCACCATGAAATATCACATATCCTTGTTTTTTTTAAATACAAATACTTCTTTGTAATAATATATCAAACTAATTTAAATACATTTTTATCAAATTACATAGAATATTATAAAAGGGTTAGCAGAGATATGACATCTTGTTGATCCTTATCTATTTTTTAGGACATCTGAGTTGTGACAACTTGGTGATCCTAAGCATTTTAAAAATATAAAATTAAAATTAATTTCTCTTAAAAACAAAAGGGTTAGCTGAGATGTGACATCTTGTTAATCCTTATTTTTTTTAGGACATCTGAATTGTGATAACTTGGTGATCCTAAGCGTTTTAATAATAAAAACAAAATTAACTTCTTTCAAATTAAAAAGGGTAAACTGAGATGCGGTATTTTGTTAACCCTTGGTTTTAGGATATCTGATTTGTGACAGCTTGGTGATCCCGAAACCACTCAATCAAGATTATTTTTTTAAAAAAATAATTAAAATCAACCAAACTAATCAAATATTTTTTAAAAGAACTACGTAGCTCTGAGTTCCCTATTACACTTGGGGATACGTAGGAGCAGGTTTATTCCTGTCAAGCCCAAAAATAAATTTTCATAAAATCCCTTTCAATTTCTCATAAATATTTTCTTTATCTTTTTCTTAAAACATAATAAAATAAAAATCTTTTATGGTTTCTTTTAATAAAAGGGTGAAATAAATATTTTGGAAGTTGATAGAAAATTTTACACAATTAACTAGAGGTAACCATTTTTTTAATGGATGTCGTAGGGTGCTAATACTTTCCCTATGCATAATTGACCCCCGAACTCTAAATCTGTCTTCGAAGACTAGTAAATCAAAAAAGAGTTTTTCCAATGTTTCCCTTAATAAATAAAATTTGCTGGCGACTCCATTTTTGCAAATTAATTAATTTTTGTTCGACGCTCCATCGCGATGTGGTTGCGACATTCTGGACATTGTTTGTGAGGCTCTAAAGTGCTTCTGGTCTTGAGTGCACGAGTCCAGACACGATGCTGTATAAATCTTGAGGAGCAAACCGGATATTGGGTTGCACCGGAGGTCCACCGGAATTTACTTTACCGCAGTGGTTATTGCCACGGCACAACATTCCTTCTTCTTTCTAACAAACCACTCGAGACAAAGTTAACCACAACCGATGAATCAGTTTCAAATATAGCTTTCCTGATAGACAAGTTGTGCCTAGATACCATGAAGTAAAGCTAGCATTTTTGCCATGAGAACACTGCAAGACCCAAGATTGTAGACAAAGCCTTTGACAAAATAGCCTTTATCATCACAGATTGTTCCTCCACATGCTGACCTATCTGTGTGACTATTATCAGCACCATCAACATTAATTTTGAGAAAGCCTGCAGTTGGGGGTTTCCAGCCAACAGTAATCAGAACCCTCCTCATCCAAAAAAAACAGGTGGTCGAGCAAGTTCCTGATCAATGAGTTTGGCATGAGATATTATAACATAATGCCAAAGTTCATTCCCCATTTTGGAAGACTAAGAAAAAATCTAACTATTTCTATCTTTGCATAAAGCATTAACAGACTCCTAGGCACTACTCAAATTTCTATATAAGACGGGTTTCATTCCAACCAAGGAATCAGGCCAATACCAAAAAACTTGCTCCAACATTCGAGTCTGAACTCTATTCCATAACTGGGTAGCCTCCTCACAGTTGATATCATCAAAGGAATATTTTGAATATAAAAAGATAATCAAATAAAATAAAAAATAAAATATATTATAGCATAATACATTTAAAAAAATACAATCTAATAAATTAGCTTAAGAGATACTTTTTTTTTGTTGGCCCGATTATATTGGAAATTGGTACAATATCTCTTAATCATATATGATATTAATATATTATTTCTTATTTGTACCAGATATTAATCAAAATTTTAAATGTATTCAAAATTCATCAAAAGTAAATTCATTATCATTTTAATATCTTGTTAGAATGCCATATGTACAATCAACAAACCATCATAATTGGTAGACAAATGAGTTTGATAGGTATGTTGTTAAATGTTCGACTTTCTTTTGTGTATAGAAAATACTTTGTTGGGAGAGATCAAACTCAATTCGGTGATCACTATATCTCAAAAGGGATTAGTCTTCGGCTACCAGCGAGAGATATCATTGGTGGAAAAAAAAAAAGAAAAAGAATGCCACATGTACCATTTTAGTTCTAGGCAATGATATTTGAATATCAGAGATTTTGACAATATTAACCAAATTTTGTACACCATTAACCACAAATCTGACAACATTAAACATTCAGTCGTCCATACATCTAGATACCATTAACCATGATTTGTACATCCATTAACCATGTTGTGTGAGACACCCCGATGTCCCATTAAAGAAAAACCTAAATTTAACTAAAACTAAATCGTGATATTAACGTTATACGAATATACAGAAAATCATAAATAAACAAATATAAATAAATAACAGAATATAAACATCACACCACACATGTCTATAAATACAAACATACTGTGCTGATACACTGTAAAGGGTACCCCATCAGTAGGGTCCCATAATATACATACTAGTACAAACTGATATAAGCAACAAAAACTAAAATGTCTCAAAAAGACGCACTGGCCAAAGACTCTAAACTCAACTGCTAGGGTCTACTGCTCGTTCTCCAGTATCTGACTCATAAGGAGTCCCGTCTAGCTCCTTTGTAGCTGACTCCTCCGCAGGGTCTTCTCAAAACGATCACATAGAAGAAACATACATGGAAGAGAAATGGGGAGATAAGAAACGTGCTATCATCATAAGCGGAAAAGGTTACATAACATATTAACAATAATAGCACACACACATGCATCACATAATATCCACATATAGATATAACAATCATCCTCGAAATAGATAATATTCCTCTACCCTTCGTACTCATGCAACTAATCATGTATGCTGACGTGGCCACCACCTAATCCTGTCACACATCCCTCATCTGATTAGGGATATTAGTCAATTGTCCACAATGACTAAGAAAGTGTCACGGTAGTCTTCCTCGAACCTCATCGTTCGTAGGGCACTCACCTATGACTACATACGAGAGTATCACGGTAGTCTTCCTCGAACCACATCGTCCGTAGGGCACTCACCTGTGACTCCGCCACGATAGTCTTCCTCGAGCCTCATCGCCCGCAGGGCACTCACCTGTGACTCACACTGACCTCGTGTGTTCCAGTCACACGACTGTGATCAACACCACACATTTACATGTGTCTCACCGACTCGTATCGGTTCATAGCTTAGTGCCTCAACCTTTCATCACCTTTTCATATAATATCTCAAGTCTCATCGTATCATCACTTTCATCATAAATAATATTTAATTACTTAGGTTAGGCACAACTAAGTCACATATCATACTCTCCCCCAACATGCATCACTTTAAAAATATAATATCTCAATACCTAGGAGCCAACTAAGCAAGTCATAGCAGCTAAAGCATAATACCACTCAATACATGTTATCAACCATAATCAAAATTAAAAATAAAATAAAATAAAATAATAACATCATAATAATAATAGGATAATAATAAAAATAATAATCACATAATAATATAATAATAATAATAATAATAATAATAATAATAATAATAATAATAATAATAACAACAATTTTAAATAAACCTAATAACTATAATTAACATGTTATTTCCAACAACACACAACAAGCAGTTCAAATACAATAAAATTAGACAACCTCAAATATCATTAAATTAACCTAACGGCGATAAACCTACCATCAACTCCATATCATCATTGGTACCACTAAGTAGTCGTCAATGTGATATTGACATTATCAATTATTAGCCCACTAGTAGGGTTTAGGTCGCCCTACGCCATTATTGTAAAATATATTACTTAACCAATTCCAACGATATAAGGCTTCTTTCTCCCACCTGAAATGTCGTAAGCTAGCTTTAGAGCAACGAAACGGGTACTCCCGGACTACAAAAAAAAAAAAAACACAACTTACCGACGGAAAAAACCCGTCGGAAATGAAGAAATTCTGTCGGAAAACTACATTACCAACGGAATTTCCGACGGATACGGTTCCGTCGGTAATAGGAGCGTAGGAAAGCCTTTCCGATGGATCTAATTCGTTCATCGGAAATTTCCGACGACTTTAACCGTGGAAAAACTTGCCACACAGAACCCCTAATTACCGACGAAATGTCCGTTGGTAACTCTCTATGGAAGTTACGGACGGAATTTTCTGTCGGAATATATAACCAGCAGTTACCGACGGAAATATCCATCGGAAACAAAGTTTTTTCTATTTTTTAAATTATTTTTTATTTATTTTGTTTTATATTAAAAATTAATTATTAATATTAAAATTTATATATTCAATATTAAATATTTTATTTTATTTATTAATTTTTATTTTATTTTATTTTTATTAATTATATTTTATTTATTAATTATTATTATTATTATTATTTATTAATTTATTTTTATTATAATCAATTATAATTTAAATATTATATTTTATTTATTAATTATTATTATAATTTATTTATTAATTTATATTTTATTATCATTATTTATAATTTAATTAATATATTTTATTTTAATTAAATATTATTATATTATCAATTACAAAACAAAATTGAAATTAAAAATAAAATTTAAAGAGCAATTAAATTAAAATTAATTTAAAATAAAAACAAACTCAATATATAATTCATAAATAAAATATCCGTCTATCTACAAATCTCTACTACACCTATAACTATCCTAATATTCATCACCATAATAACCGTCATCGTCGTCCTGTTGGGGGAGTCTACCGGTGTCACATGACCATCAAGCTGTGGCTCAGTAGATAGACTGTCATCATGCGACTACGGTGGTGGATCAGTAGTAGTAGTGGAGGGCTGGGGCTGGGTGGCATGGAGGACCCCTGCAGAGCGCTGCGCTTGTCTGGTGGGAGAAAATCGAGCACATCGGTCATGACCGTAGAGAATGTCTCCATCTGCTGCATGATGCGCTCGTTCGTCTCCCTCTGCTGCTGCACCTCCTACCTCAGCCGTTGCACCTCCTCCGTGTCCTGTGAGCCGGAGGATGTAGGCTCCCTAATGGTCAAGCTCGACTCGACCCCCGATAGATCGACCTGGCTAGGGTCGCAGTATCGTAAATCCGTCCCTTATTCTTCCCGCCCGCCACATCCATCCAGGCCTGGGTCTGTAGTCACTCAACCTCGGCGGGGTCCAACTGAGACGGATCTGAGGTACCGCAGCAGGAGGCAGCCTCAGATGCTATCTAACTAAACCTGGCGTTGTACTCCACCAGCGATCAATACATTACAATCAATATGTATTAAACTATATATATATATATATGTATGTATGTATGTATGTATGTATGTATGTATGTATGTATGTATGTATGTATGTATGTATGTATGTATAATAATTACCAATAGTTTAAATATAAAAAAACACTTTAGCTTGCCACTGTCTGCCTCGACCTCTCATCAACAAACTCGTCGGTGTCCGAGCGAATATGTGTCTGCTCAAAGACCGTAGGGACTTCAACGGGCCGAGCTAGCTCTCCTGCCTGCAACCGACACACCAATAAAATCAATTAGTTATAAAAAAAAATTTAATAAAAATATACAGTTTATAAATAATGTTATTTATATATGCATACCATGTAAATGGCATGCTGCACGTGGCTAATAGAACCACCAGTGTGCATGCTCCCACCCTTCTCGGAAGCCCGATTTCTCTTCACCTGTTCACACTTCAGCTTGTAAGCTGGAGTGTCCCAGTACGCACACAGTAGGGCCCAGATGCTCGATCGTCAAAGATAGCACGTATCTCTGAGGTATGCTCCGGTAACCAGTGCAGAAGCTCCTGTTAACAAAGAAAAAAATATTAATAACATTATACAAAAGAATATATAAAATAAAGGGAAAATTACATGAACTAATAAACAAGAACTTACCCCGAATCGTCTAAAGATACGATCCCGATCCTCCTCGGGGATCACCCCCATGATGGCCAGAAACGACGATACTGCGCCTTGATGGCAAAGGTAACGTGCTTCAATCCCACTTTCGATGGGATGAAGCTGAAAAATTTATAATTTTATTAAATCAAAAATATGACAACCAACAAATATATGCTTATTAAATAGTAATTATTTTTATACAACATTAAATTAAATTAAACTTACGATCCAGAAACATGACAGATCCATGGTCGATCCTCAGGTGCGGGAACCCTGACCCACTCAGGCAAGTCCTCAGCCGAGACCGACTGCTGCACAGACGATGATGATGGTATGGTCGTGTCGTGACTGCATAGGGCCGCGGATGATGAGGATGGAATGGTCGTGTCCGGCTGTGGCATCATCCCAGGAGTCAGCATAAATGGTAATCCTGCAGGGTGTGTGGCCGACACAATCGATGATGATGGTGGTCTGGGTGTGGTCGTGGGTGAGGTGTGGGTCCAGTAGAGGGCAGCGAGTAGCCGGCTAGTGCGTGTCATGGCGCAAAGCGAGTGGAGGTCTGGACATGGGTGGAGGGTGGGGTAATTGGGTCAGGGATAATGTAGTAGGGGATGATGTAGTATGGATTGGTGAGTGTATAGAATGGGTAGTGGATGGTGTAGAATGGGTGGGGGAGGATCCTGTATGTGGCGATAAGGTAGGTGCGACAGGGATGGGGCTGGGTGCGGTGGGTGCGGAAGGACCTCCAGGAATGCGAGCAAGCACCTTGGACTTCACAGTGTATCGTCCCCCCTTAGCCTTCCCCTTCCCCTTATCACCGCTAGGCGGTGGGTAGCGGGGCGGCTGTATTCCTGATGATAACATATCTATTTTTATAGCATAATTACAAATCAGTGTAAAAACAATGAGTAATCGACATTTAACAGTCTAATCTAAGCAACTATTTTTATAGAACAATATTTGTCAAGTCTTACATTTAATTGCATAAGCAAATATTTAAAATACAATAAAAATAACATAATAGTAAACTTCTTATTCAGACTCGGTATCGTCATCTGATTGTAAGTCCAACTCTTCTTCTTCTTGCATTGAGTCATCACTTTGGATTTCTTCCTCTGATGATGCATGTATGGATGCCTGATTACCAATGACCACTTCTTCCCCTTCATTTGCAGATCCCAACATGCTAGTAATATGATCGATCTCAATTACTTCATTGACATGTGACGATTCATCCACCTGGAATGGCGTCTCATCCTCTGCATCATTGATTTCTATGCGACCCCTAGGCTTGGTAATGACTGCAACACACCAACCTCGTTTGTCTGTTCACATTGCTGGATAAGGGACATAATAAACTTGTTTTGCATTCTAAGCAATTATAAACGGATCAAACTCTTGATATCTTCTATCCATGCGAATTTCCATGGTTCCATACTTGGGATCCACTTTTGTACTGTCCTCAATGGATCAAATCAGCTACAATAAAATAAGACTACTTTTTTAGGATAAGTAGTAGTATTGTATTGTAACTCGTATATGTGTTTTATGACCCCATAAAAATCACCGATACATTCACCCTATACGACAACCACGCTATTAATTGTGTTTTTTCCCACGTTCCATTCATCTGTGTGGAATTTGTACCCATTAACAAAGTATGTATGCCATGATCTAACACAGCTATAAGGCTCATATGCTAAATCTCTCAAGTGCTGATTAGTCACGCTTAACGGTTGTTGATACACCTACGAATAGGTAAGTCATATTAAATAAGTACATTTTTCAAGAGGCAAAATTAAGCTTAATATAGTGTTTGCATCGTCATATTACACTTACTTGTTGCTTGAACCATTCAGGAAAATCTGCATGTGTACGAGCAGAACCATCTTGTTCACTTAATTGATTAATTTGAAGGAATACACTAACAAATAAAATTTGCACTATGTGTTAAATGAGAAATTAATAATAACATGTGATACATTATTTCAAAAATAGGTCGTTAAGACTTACTCATGGTATGGTTTCACCTCTGTGCAATTTATTAAGACATGAACATGGGCCGATGCATACTCCTTATCAGTTAACCAGTAAGTAAGCTCCTTAACAGCATGACGATCAGGAAGGTTAAATACGGATAGCATATAAGGATGCCCTCCATTATCAGCATCTACCTCGTTCCTAACATGTCTTGGTGCCAACATAAAGTTGTTGAAATATTAGGAACAAGATCGTTTAGAGTCGCCCATGAATCTAAGTAATAAAAAACATCGTTGACAAGGCATTATTCAATGGTCTCTAATTATTTAAATGTAAAAATATAATAAAATTACCTTTCAAACGGATAAATCCACATATATTGTACTGGTCCACCAAGCCTCGCGTCATATGCAAGATGGGCCGGGAGATGTTCCATTGAGTAAAAAAATCCTGGGGGAAAAACCCTCTCCATCTTGCACAGAATTATTGGAATGTTTTCTTCCATCTTCGTCAGACCATCCGCTCTTAAAGTTTCAGAGCATATATCTTTCAAGAAATGACTAATTTCTGTAAGCGGGTTTGAAACATGCTGGGGCAACGAGCCGAAAGCAATAGGAAGCAAACACTCCATGAATACATGACAATCATGAATTTTCATCCCATGAAGCCTCCTTGTTCTAACATCAGCACATCGTGCCAAATTAGAGGAATAACCATCAAGGGTCCTAAGGTCTTTTAACCACCGATAAATTGACCTCTCTTCATCGGCGGTTAGAGTGTAACAAGCTTTTGTTTTGACCATTTTTCCATTAGGCTTCGGCTTCAGCTCCAAATCCTTTCGTCTACAGTACATAGCTATGTCCATCCTTGTCTTCTCATTGTCCTTCGTCTTGCCAGGCACATTCATTACCGTGTTAAAAATGTTTTTAAAGAAATTCTTCTCAATATGCATCACTTCAAGGCTATGTCTTAACAGATTATCCTTCCAGTACGGTAGTTCCCAAAAAATACTTTGTTTTGTCCAATTATACCATTCTCCATACCCGGGTAAGTTTGACACACCTGCTTCAGTGACTTTAGGAAGATCTCTAACCCGACCCCATATTTGTTCAGGAGTCAACAAAGGCGGTGGACCTTCCTCTTTTGTCTGATTCTTTTTGAATGCTTGGACGTTTCTTCGGAAGGGATGGTCGGGATCTAAGAACCGATGATGAGAATCAAACCAGGAACTTTTGCCACCATATCTAAGGGTAAAAGCCTTTCCATTTTCCATACAATAAGGGCACGCCAATTTACCGTGGGTCCCCCAACCAGAGAGCATGCCATATGCAGGAAAATCATTGATAGTCCACATCACTGATCCCCTCATCATAAAGTTTCACTTCTTTGAAACGTCATAAGTCAACACACCATCCCACAACTTCTTCAGATCAATGACCAGAGGCAACAAATATACATCTATCCCAGCCTTCGGATTAGATGGTCCGGGTATGAGACAAGTCAGAAACATATATGGTTTTGACATGCACATTTAGGGAGGAAGATTCTAGGGTGTAACAATCACTGGCCAACATGAATATGGCGAGGCTGACACCTGAATGTACGGGGTAAAACCATCTGAACACAGCCCAAGTCTCACATTACGAGGATCTGCTGCAAAATCAGGATGAACCCGATCGAAGTGCTTCCAAGCTTCACTATCAGAAGGGTGGCGTATGACGCCCGTATTTCTTCTATTTTCATTATGCCACCTCATTTGTCCCGCAGTTTGCGTTGATGCAAACAGTCTCTGCAACCTTGGAATTATTAGCAGATAGAACATTGCCTTCGCAAGAACTGGTTTCCTCTTACTATAGTCACTACTTTGAACGCGGTACCTGGGTGTCTGACAAAATTTACATTCTTCCAACGCATTGCCATTTGTGCCAGACTGACTACCATAATATAGCATGCACCCATTTGGACAACAATCAATCCTCTTATCCCCCAAGCCTAGTTTCGACACCAACCACTTCGCATCATAATAACTTTTTGGCAACAACTCTTTGAAGGGTGTCACATCTTGAAGCCTTTTACAAAACAACTCCAAACACTGCTCTGAGACATTCCAATTGGACTTGCAAGCTAGAAGCCTAACACAAATTGATAATTTTGAATCTGACGCCCCTTCAAACAATGGCTTATTTGTCTCTAACAATAGATTGTAGAATCTCTGCGCCGATTCATTAGGAGGCTCTTCCATGTCATCAGACTCATCCGCCTCAAAATTCCCATGTTGCCCAAGACAATCATCGACCATCATATGCATTGACTGGAGTTGTTCGACATATTCATCATGGTAGCCACTGCCTGATGCACCCATTTCAAGATCGTCACCACCGACTTCATTCAAATCAATATCTGGCAACTCCTCACCATGATCAGTCCATATCCAATAATTAGGCTTGAACCCACGTCGGTATAGGTGTAACTTCACATCATCATCACTCAAAACCGCCATACAATTTCACTTTGTGCACGAACATCTAATCCCCCCCTCTTCGACATAATCACAATGTTGCTTTGCTTTGGATATAAACTCCTCAACTCCAGCTACAAATGATTGTTTCAGAAGTCGTTTCCCAGGCTCGTTCCTATCATACACCCAACTGCGGTTCGAGGGATAATATTCCATCATTCTGTATTTTCAGATAAATTGAAGTATTTTTAAACATGATACTATGACCCCGAATCGCTCCCTTTCCTTAAAAGGTGTGGCCCTATCTCATTGGAGGAAAAACTTTTCCATCACTGTATTATACTAGTTACTCATCACTTCTCATGTCTTATAGCTGACAAAATTTCGGCAGCATCTCCCATCGGTGTCCAAGTACACGACTTGACCGCGGTAAGCTACCATAATCAAGTATGGACCCAGAGAACAAAAAGAAATGCTTCGACCCGAAATTTAATCAATTATTTCACAAATGAGGATTATCGAATAACTAGTATATCAGTGGAGAAAAAGTTTCTTCCCAAACTTTCCCAATTGGACAATTCAAGATTCAATAAAATGAGTGATACCATGACCACGAGTACACATGCTCAATAATATTGAACCTTGAACGGGAAACTAAGATTTTTCTCAATTACGTATTAATTATACTCTAAGAAAATAATACTTTAAGTAATAGGGATATTTTGCATAAACATTGACATTATTAGAAGAAAAAAAATCAAACACACAATTAAGCAACCATCATTCTCAAGTAAGTTTTAATTATACTCTAGAATAAAATAATATTATAAGTAAGAGAGACATCTTAATTATAAAGTTTGACATTGTTGACAAACAATTAAAACATATAAGCAACTATCATAACAAAGTATTCGTCTAAAAAATAAATCTATATTAAATCTTTATTTATTATTTATTTCATTTTATATTAAATGTCATGTAAGTATTTATTTATTTACATATATCTAATTAAATTTTTTTATTAATTTTTTTTAATTATTATATAAAATTAATTTGAATAAGATATTAAACTATTTTACACTATATGTTTTAAAAATTCATTGAAAATTAACTTTTTTTGTATTATGATTTTTAACACATGTCATAAGTGTTGACTCACTTAATTAATTACTTAAATATTATTTATTTAATCTTCCCATTTAATTATATTGTCTTTATATCTTGTGAGACTTAACAGCTATTATATAATTTTTTTATAGGTAAATGTTAGTAATTAGTATGCTATGTTAGTGGATGGAGTTGAACCCATGACTTCCTTATCACTCCAAACCCTATATCCCCCCCCAAACCACCTTGATCACCTTATCACTGCTGCCACACCTATTATATAAGTGCCAACTACAAATTGACACTTGTGAGACTTATGATTTATTTGATCATAGTATTATTTAATTTTAAGTATCAAATAATTTATTTAATTATTTAATTAGTATTTATTTTTCTTTTCAACCATTAATTCTGAATCATCACAAGCTTGTGCCAGAACCACTATCACATTGTCCTAGGTATTTGGGACGAAAAATTTGATATATATTATTTTTTATGTAAAAGTATTAGTAAGTAAATTTGTATTTACTTATTCAAATTGATTTAAATATATTTATTACTTTACTGTGATAATTTTTTCTAAATTCGTTAAACGTACCACGCAATTTTTTCACTCTTCTGCACACCGATACTTACTTAGACATCGCTTCATATCACATTTCACCATAACCACGAGGAATTGTTGCACCAATGATATCGCCGCGCTACAGGTATTCGATATCGATGGAATTCCTTTATCACTTACTCGCATTCTTAGAGCATGCTTACTTACTCCTTAATTAATTAAATAGCTAATTAATTCATTATTTTAACTACATAATTTTATTCTTGAAATTAAATTGCATCAATAATGTATAAGGATAATAACCCACTAAAAAAGTCATACAATATTTAATTCCAACAGCAACCCAAACTCAAAACAAACAAATCAAAAAATACAAAACATAAATATTCCTAAATCAGAAAAGTTCAAAAACAATTTCCTAAATAAAAATTGACATTTTCATAAAAATAAAATATTGCTCAATCAGTCAAAAAATACCCGACAGTGGTGGCTCCTCCTAGCAATGGTGGTTGTTGTGGTGGTGGCCTGAAAAGCCAGAGAGGGAAATCAAAACTTAGCAACTCAACAATGGGAAGGGAAAAACCATTAAACTCAACAACTTAGCAACTCAACATACCTGGTGGAGGCACACGGTGACCGGACGGAGGCGCGATGGAAGGAGGCAAAGAAGAAGGGTGGGGGAGGGTTTCTGGTGCAGTGGAGGAGAAAATGGAAGGTGGGTCGCGGTCAGAGGCAGAGGGGGGAAGGAGGAGGTACGGTAGAGGCTTGGAGACTCGTTGGGGACGCGGTGGAGGCTCGCCGGAGACGCGGTGCAGAGGGGAAAAGAGATGGCAGAGAGAATAGAGAGAGAGAGAGGGGGAAACGAAAAGCGAAGGGGAAGGGGATGGCACTGGTGTATAATGTGAATTTACCGATTGTCGTTTCAAATTACCGACAGCATTATCCGTCAGTAAATCCAAAATTCGAATTTCCGACAGAAATGTCCGTCGGTACTATTGTAATTTATTTCCAACAGCTATTTCGTCGGTAATTATCGACGACTTATTTAGTCGGTACACTCTGGCGCCAAAAAATTAGCATTCTTGCGTTGAATACCGACGGAAAAGCCCACTGTACCATTACTGATGGACTTTCCGTCGGTAAATTTAGAATATTTTGGTATTCATGCTTAACGACGGCTTAGTCCGTCAGAAATCTTCTCACTACCGACAGAACTGATGTCCGTCGATAATCCACCCTTTTCATGTAGTGTCGATACTCACTCAAATCTGCCACATGCAGTTCCACACTCTCTGGGGCTCCGAAAATTCACCTTAGCCTAATCAAGATCGAAAAGAAAGATAGGGTAATGAAATAGGCGTCGCGAGAATCACAACGGTATAGTCGATTTCTAGGACGAACGGATTGCTCGGAATCGACTTCGGTATTTTTTCTCTCTCTCGCGATCTCTCTCTCCTCTCCTCTTTATTTCTGCGCTATCTCTTGGTATTTTCTTTCTAATTTCACGTTCACTTTGTGTTGAAGAAAAAAGAGCATGGTCATAGGTAAAAGAAGTAGGAGGTGGCGTGAAGTGAGAAGAGCATAAGCATGAGGTGGGTTTTTGTGACCATGCAGCCACATACATTCAAGCTGGAGGTGGCTTAAATTCCCTTTGCTGCCGTGAACATATGCTCATTAGGATAAAAAAATCATTTAGTTTATTACACTAACTTAATATCACTTAGTATAAAGAAGGATAACCATCCTTCATGGTTAAGTCTTGTGACTCACCCATAGGTGGCGTGGTTTTATGAAAGGAAACCCAGCGGGAGGTGTCCAGCCGCACTCCTTTATCATCATGGGTCAAAAATTCAATTTTGTTAATTTATTAAAT
Source organism: Sophora flavescens (assembly GCA_030762895.1). NCBI lineage: Eukaryota > Viridiplantae > Streptophyta > Magnoliopsida > Fabales > Fabaceae > Sophora > Sophora flavescens. Next base: position 50,130,247 of record CM061069.1, read on the forward strand.
TGAAACTTGTAACTAAGGTATAGTTAATTAAGATTAGTACTGATTAACTATTATGAGTAAAACTTAAGTAAATTGATCATAATTATCTAACTATAATTAAGATCTATATCTATAGATAATTATCTTTTAATTTGTTAACGATAAACCACCTTAATTAAGAATTTAAATTGAGGTGTTTGCCTATTAAAAAATTTGAGTTACTTAGAATTTTGTTTTAACCTTATATATGAGTTTGGATTCTTAAATAGTTTTGACCCTCATTCTCATCTAATTAAGATATCTATTTTTTTTTTATTCCCAAAAGATAGAATGTTTCGTTGTGCGGTTTTTGGGTGTACAACTAACATCTTTATTTAGTTAGTTTACATTACAACAGTTGGTGTAATGGATAAAAATGAATCCAATAAAATAGCTATTATAACAATGTTCTGTTATCACAATGGGGATTTTTTTTTTATATAAGAGTTTGGTGAGAATAAACTCTCCCCGCTTTAAAAAACAATAAATTACCGACCTCAACAAAAAAATTGTAGTGGAATTACATATAGTTAAGGGGATCTTGTCGTAAATAGAAAAGAAAATAGCGAAATCAAGACAATAGAAATATTGATTCAAAGGCTAGTTCTTGATTAATCAGTAATCTGATCAAGTTTATAAAAGGACAAACTTATCAATCTTATTTATAGAGATGATGAACTCCTAATTCTGAACCAAATCAAGATATATAAATAATGACTAAATACAGATATATACTCCATAATATTTCGAGATATGATAAAGATATTATCAGATACTTTTAGATATCAAATTGAGATAGTCATCGATTAAATATTCATATTTAAAACAAATGGATCAATATTTAATCCCAAATCATGTAATAATTAGTGTAATGTCCAAAAAGTGAGTCAACCTATTGATATCACATTGTGAATATGTTTCCTATTTGAATTTCCATTCAAACTTAAGGAGGGTAAGTTCAAATGAAATTAGAAATTTAACATTTTAGAAAAGAAAATTATAAACACACAGACTATTTAAAAAATATGGTGTCGTCATATAATTTTTTAAAAGTTTTTTTGTCACCAATTAAATTCTTAAAAGGTTTAATACAATGATAAATTAAATTTTTTCGTCACCAATTAAGTCTCAAGAAATGATTAATATGGTGATATTTTAATAAGAAATTAATTGGTCACAAAAGATATTTTAATATGCCATGGGAATCCAACAACTTAAAACTCTTGACGGAGAGCTTTGTCACCTTTGTGATCCTACCCGATTCAAGAAATTAGTCTTAACAGTTACGCGTGAGATATTCCGGGAAACAAAAAAAAACAAAATAATCATTCTGAGTATTGAATCGTGAATTTACTCTTTTAGTGTTTTTCCCCTTCTTTTCTAATGTACCAAACAAATGTTTAAAACATAATCTCTAACATTTTTCTCAATGTTGGACAACTCACTTAATAGTTACTATCAAATGATATCATACTATATAGTATATACATTAATTCACCTTCAAGGCTCCAACCAGACGGGCAAAATGAGTTGCATTGCAATTTCTCCACTTGATTCTGACCGTGCATGATCGTCCAGGACCTACATTGCAATTTGCCTGTATGTAAATGGCCCAATCTTAAATGAAACCTGTATAACCCAACTCTTTGGTGTGGCATATCCGTTCCCAATTTGAACCTAAGCTATTTATAAGGGTTTACTTTTTACACCATGCATTAAGTTCCACACATCTTGCACTTTTTTTTAATATTTTTTTGAAAAATGCCCTTTTCGTTTTGTTAGTATGTTCACATTGGTACTTTCTGGAAATTATTTTCCACAAACATTCTCAAAATTAAATTTCGGACATTCAAAATTTTATTCCAGAATAAAAAAAAATATTATCTAGAAACTTATTTCATAAAAATTCTGAAATTTAAAATCCGAAGACGGGATTCTACTTACTCCAGAAAAATAAAATATGGAAGATAGATCCTGTTAGAAAATGGGGTATAGATCTGCAACAAAGAAGAAGAAAATAATGGTAATGCGCAATCTCCAAGGCGTGTGAGGACATTAGGCTTTAGGTTCGATTCGCCCATATCAATCTCTCCTCGTAGATTGGATGCAATATGTGTAATTGGCGAATCCCCTTCATGATACAATGGAGAACCTTGGTTTGGTTTGCACACCCTAAACCAAGCGTATCGACAATGGCAGTTTACAGAACAATAGTCTCCTTAACTCTCTTTGCGCATAAGGGAGAAAAGAAGGTGATTTGGAGTGAAGAATGGTTGAGAGATTCTAAGTTTTTCGTGTCAATTACTGCATGCAGATGGTTCTATTTATAGACCAACTCATGTCATTTGGTGAAAGAAAGCAACTCTTCAAAAGTTCCACAAACGGTCGAATTCGATACGTAAGTAGTATTAACGTTCATTAATTGACACAAGACATCAGTTGGCCTAGCGGTCAACGGATGCGCCTCATCAACCTCCAGGTATCGTGTTTAAGTCCAGTCAATGTCTCTTTTGTAAAAAAAATTGGTCAGTTACATAACTAACATAAAAATTCAAAATCTGCATGCGCTAGAACTTGAACCTGGACCACATAGTTTACAATGAAGGGACTCAAGCACTCTACCAATCACCATTTGTATATCAACTATACACCATTATATTAATTTAACCGTTACCAAGCAACCTTTTAATAAGGATTTTGAAAATCTCTCACAATCCCCCACCATTTTCAAAATGAATCTAAATCTCATTATTCCGGAAATCGCATGCTTTCAGACAAAGGTATCTTGGAGATTTGAACCTTTGCTTAGTAAGCCATGGGTTTCACTCATCCCCGAATAAAATGGTAGACAAGTTTTGAACCAAATATTCATTAGAACAAGCGTGAATGACTTACACATGAAATCTCGGTACCATTGAACGACGTGGTAGTGTGACACATTTGGTAAGGCCTTGTGTCGTGTATCCTTTTCACGAGAGCTTACAGAGTCAAGCCCAACTCTAAGAAGCGGCCACACTTCACTCTCACATAGGTGGACTTTACCAGATGCACCCCCATAAGTTGGGCACCTCAGCACATATATGCTATAGGTCCATTAAGAGCAAAAGCTCACCCTTTTCTTTTATATCCTTATGGTTTCCAAGTACTTTTAAACCTTGAGATGTATCTATTTGTCGAGTACTTGCAATCACTCTCATAGTGTACTTTGGCCCATTGAACTCAAGACTTGATGCTACTCAAGTGTGAGTCGGGTTTCCACCATTGGTGATCATGTAGATATGGGCTTGAGTCCCATCCCTAATGATGTTTTCAACACCATATCCCCCGTCAGTCCTTTCGTCAAAGGATCTGCAAGATTCCTCTCTGTTTTCACAAAGACTATGGATATTACTTCATTTGTAATCAAATCTTTTACATAGCTATGTCTTAGCCCAATGTGCCTGGACTTTCCATTATAAACCTGGCTATATGCCTTTGATAGTGTTGATTGACTATCACAATGTATGGATATTGGTGCTATTGGCTTTGGCCAAATTGGTATCTCATACATCAAATTTCTAAGCCATTCAGCTTATTTGCTTCCTGCTGCCAATGCTATGAATTTTGCAGCCATGGTGGAGTCAGCAATGCAAGTTTGTTTCTTGGATCCCCAAGAAATAGCACCCCCACCAAGTGTGAAGACCCAATCGCTTGTTGAAGCATGATCTTCTGTATAAGTCACCCAACTGGCATCCGTATAACCTTCTAATACTGAAGGATATCCATTATAGTTCAAACTATAATTCATTGTCCCCTTCAAGTATTTCAATACTCTTCGGACAGCATGCTAATGGTCTTTGCCTGGATTACTTGTATACCTACTTAGTCTCCCTACAGCATATGCAATGTCTGGTCTAGTACATGTCATGGCATACATTAAGCATCCAATTACTTTTGAGTATTCAAGTTGTGCTACTGGACAACCTTTATTTGGTACTAAATTAGTGTTGTGATCAAAGGGAGTAACAACAGATTGATAATCAAATTCATTAAATTTCTTTAACACCTTTTCTATATAGTGAGATTGGGACAAACATATGTTCTCACCATCTCTTATTATTCTAATCCCTAGTATCACATTGGCTCCCCCTAAGTCTTTCATATCAAAATTACTAGAGAGGAAACTCTTAGTTTTTTTCCACCTCATCTAGATCAGTACCAAATATTAACATATCATCAACATATAAACAAATCATAACACCTTTTCCATCATGGAATTTACTATAAATACACTTGTCAGATTCATTTATTTTATATCCATTAGCTAGCATAACTTGATCAAACTTTTGATGCCATTGTTTAGGAGCTTGTTTTAGTCCATACAATGCCTTATTCAATTTACACACCTTTTCTTGACCATTAACCACAAACCCTTCATGTTGTGACATATACACCTCTTCATCTAACTCCCCATTAAGAAATGTTGTTTTCACATCCATTTGATGAATGACAAACTTATAGATGGATGCAAGTGCCAATAACACTCTAATTGAGGCAATTCTTGCCACAGGTGCATATGTATCAAAATAGTCAATGCCCTCTTTTTGTGTAAATCCCTTAGTAACTTGTCTTGCCTTAAACTTATGTATGGTTCCATCTACCTTCATTTTCCTTTTGAAAATCCATTTACAACCTATAGGTTTGGAACCAGGTGAGAGGTCTACTAATTTTCACGTTTTATTCCCCATTATTGAGTCTATTTCCTCTTGTATAGCTTCCTTACAGAAAGCGGCATCTTGAGACTTTATTGCCTCTTCAAATGTTTCTGGATCACTTTCTGTATTATAACATATTGGTCCATAACTGTCTATGGACCCTCTTGTTCCTTCAACAAGGAACACAAAAAAGTCTGGTCCATACATTTTCTCTTTCATAGTTCTCTGACTTCTTCTAAGTTCTGAACTCTCTAAAGTATCATTATTAAATACATTAGTTTCTAGATTATGTGCATTACTATGAACATTATTTTTGTGACTTGGAATTGAGTTAAACCTATCTTCTTGAAAGATAGCATCCCTGGACTCAATTACTGTATTTACAGGATGTGAGTCATTAGATTTTATAACCATGAATCTATATGCTTTGCTATTTTTAGCATAGCCCAGGAACACACATTCAATTCCCCTTTCACCTAATTTCTTTCTTTTTGGTTCAGGAACTTTTACTATTGCCCTACAACCCCAAACTTTGAAATAGTCAAGGTTGGGCTTTCTATTTTTCCAAAGTTCATATGGGGTTATTTTGTTCCTTTTGTTTGGAACTCTATTCAAGATATAACAAGCCATCAACAAGACTTCTCCCCAATAACCCTTTGCTAGACCAGAATATGATAACATTGCATTTACCATTTCTTCTAATACCCTATTTTTCCTTTCAGCTATGTCGTTTTGTTGTGGGGAATAAGGTGCGGTTGTTTGGTGAATTATTCCAGTAGACTCAAAGTAACTAGGGTTATAGAACTCTCCTCCTCTATCACTCCTAAAAAATTTAATAAATGTTTCATGTTGAAGTTCTACTTCTGTTTTAAATATCTTAAATTTATCTAACACTTCATCCTTTGAATGCATTAAATATACATAGCAATATCTAGTACAATCATCTATGAATGTCACAAAATATTTTTTACCACATATAGTGGGCCAACCATGTAAATCACATACATCAGAATGAATTAAATCTAACACTTTAGAACTTCTTTCAACTCTAGGAAAAGGAAATCTAGTTATCTTAGTTAGCATACAAGTTGTACATGCATTCGAAATCCTACTTATTTTAGGAATTAAACATGAATTCATCATTTCATTCATTTTCCTAAAATTAACATATCCTAAACGAGAATGCCATAAATTACAAGACTCAACAATATAAGCATAAATAACTCCATTATCATTAATAATATTGAGTTTGAACATATTCTCACAAAGGTATCCCTTTCCTACAAACATTCCTCCCTTAAAGAGAGTAAACTTGTCTCCCTCAAATACACATTTGAACCTGTACTTATTAAGTAAAGGTACAGAAATTAAATTCTTCCTAACATCTGGTACATAATAAACATCTGTAAGAGTGACTACTTTTCCCGAAGTGAATTCTAGTTCCACCGTCCCTTTGCCTTTAACTTGTACAGTTGATGCATTTCCCATATATAGAACGGTTCCATCTTCTTCATTAATTGTCTTGAAGAGATCCTTGTTCTCACACACATGGCGAGTTGCACCGGAGTCAATCCACCATGATCCAACATCTTCTATCATGTTGATTTCGGAAATGACCGCAACAAGATTGTCCTTTGTTGCACTAGATTCCTTCTCTTTTTCCTTTTTCAGGAGACGATAATTCCTCTTGAAATGTCCTGGTTTTCCACAATAGAAACAACCATTTTTATTTTTCTTTTTCTTGTAGTCATTCTCATTGTTGTTTTCATGAGATTTTCCAAAATCTCGATTCCTCTTTTTAGAGGACTTACCATATTTCCATTCCTCTACTACATGCACCTTCTCATGAACAAAATATTCTTGATTATCATCTTGTTTACGATACTATTCTTCTAAACGAAGGTGATTACCCAATTGTTCAAGAGAAATGTCATCTTTTCGATGTTTAAGACTTCTTTTAAAGTCTTTCCATAAAGGATGAAGTTTGTCAATGATTGAGGAGACAATGATGGTTTCATCCATGTGCATATTATGTTGTTTGTAGTTATTGCGAATACATTCAATTTCATGCATTTGTTCCATGATAGGCATACCATCAGCCATTTTATAATTATTAAAACGACTAATAAGAAATTTCTTACTTGTTGCGTCCTCCATCATGTATCTTACCTCAAGTTTCTCCCATAGTTCTTTGGAGGATCCCGCATTCTGATACACATCGAACAATGAGTTGGTCATGCCATTCAAAATACGCCCCATGCAAATGTAGTCATCATTAACCCACTTGTTCCTCTCACGTGTCTCATTGATGGTCCCATCTTCTCTTTCCTCTGGTCTTGGTGTGTTCAACACATAGGCCACCTTCAATGTTGTAAGAAGGAAGTGTATCTTCTTTTGCCAACGATGGAAGTTTCCGCCTTCGAACCTCTCAAGTTTCATAAAGTCAGAAGTCATCTCCTTCAACGTTGCAGCCATTATTACAGAAGTCGAACCTAAAGATTGTTAGAAAATGGGGTATGGATCTGCAACAAAGAAGAAGAAAATAATGGTAATGCGCAATCTCCAAGGCGTGTGAGGACACTAGGCTTTAGGTTTGATTCGCCCCCACCAATCTCTCTTGGTAGATTGGATGCAACAGGTGTAACTGGTGAATCCCCTTCAGGATACAATGGAGAACCTTGGTTTGGTTTGCACACCCTAAACCAAGCGTATCGACAGTGGCAGTTTACAGAACAATAGTCTCTTTAACTCTCTTTGTGCATAAGGAAGAAAAGAAGGTGATTTGGAGTGAAGAATGGTTGAAAGATTCTGAGTTTTTCGTGTCAATTACTGCATGCAGATGATTCTGTTTATAGACCAACTCATGTCACTTGGTGAAGCAAAACAACCCTTCAAAGATTCCACAAACAGTTATATTCGATACATAAGTAGTATTAACGTTCATTAACTGATACAAGATATCAGTTGACCTAACAGTCAATAGATATGTCTTATCAACCTTTAGATACTGTGTTCAAGTCCCACCAACGTCTTTTTATCCTGATGTTTCCAATCAACTACCGGAAATTAAATTCCATATTGTACAGGAAAATTCATACAGTGGCATTTAAACCCATTCTGTACAATCATCCAGGTGTTTCTATCATGATTGTTCCACCAGACCACTTGAAAATTAAATTCATGTCATTGAAACCCATTCTCGGTTTTTTTTATAAGCACCCATCTCGTTTTTTTTTATAAGCACCCATCGAAGCTTCTGGCACATCTGGGCAATATCGTTGAAGCTTCTGCAATCCTTTTGCATTGATTCGATTGGCAATGGCTTTTGCAGAGGCGCACAGCAGCAGCAGGTTGGGGGTGAAGCAAGTGTAAAAGAAAAAGGGTAATTTTGGCATAAAGGAAGATAAAAAAAAAAGAAGGAAAAAGGTGTAAACGAAAAAATAAAGGTGCAAATAGTTGGGTCCCTACTTGTATTCGTTGGGCAATAGATCTCGATCCCAATCCTGAGCCCCAAAAGTCCAAAACTGTGTATTTGAGATCTAATTCTTAATATATGTTTGAATAAACTAATGATAAAAGTGATTTTAAATAAATTTGAATTTATAAAATTGATTTGATTATAATTAAGTTTGAAATAAAATAATTTATGTTTGAATGTTTTTTAATTTTAAAAACAAATTTGATATAAAACTTATAGTAAAATTTTCAATCTAATTCGAAACCTATTTTTTGTAGCTTGTATCCAAAATCACTTATAAAAACAAATCAATTTTATTTAAGAGTAACTAAATATTTCTTTTTTATTTTATTAAAATCATATTTGACGGACAACATAATTAATTCTACAACTTTTTATGGTTAAACCGGACACACAATTAATCATTAAATTGCTGCGTCTGCCTGGTGTCGTTGTTTGTACTGGTTTTCCATGACCCAGAGGATAGAAGCTTAAAAAACAGATGAAGAGACGACACCCATTTTTTACTGAGACTTCCAATTATTAAATCATATTATTTATTAATTAATAATAATTTTATAAAGTGAAAAATCAAAACAATAACTCATCAATTAAGAATACTGATATACAATTTAAAATGACAATATCATTAACCTAATTTAATTTGCTTCGTAAACAGGAAATGTCATAAGACGGTGAAGTAAGTAAACACATACATGCATATAATTAAAATTAAAGTTTCCTATTGCATATAATTTTCTTTCTAAAGTCGCTTCTTAATAATTGTCATGCAAGACATAAAGCATGTTTCCATATCAATATATCATTAAACGTCGTATAATCCACGTCAATATGTACTATGAAGTTGTAAAGGATTAGAAAACGAAGTGGAATTTTTGATGAGAGGGTTTTCCCATTCATTTCCATATAGTAAATTAGTCTCCGTTTTCGATGGGATATACTACTGATGAAGGATCAAAAAGAAAAAAGAAAACGAAGTGGGAAAGAAAAAAGATAAAGTTGCTTAAAAAAAAAGATAAAGTAAATACAGAAGAGGTATTTTAAAAGATATGACTATTGAGTATTTGATTTTTTTAATCTGTATAATTTTGCACATGTTAAAAAATCAAAAACAGAAATATTTTGTTGAAAGTTTGTATTCAATTCTTTAAAAGCTTAAGATCTACTCTTTCCAATATAATATTTTTATTTTATGATTTTTTTAATATGTGTAAAGTTGTACATGTTAAAAATATCCTTGAGTATTTACAATCTTATTCAAGAAGGTCAAGATTTTATTTTATTAAAATTAGGAATTAATTTATGAGTTTATTAATTAGTATGTATCGCCGGTGTAAGGTTTTTTCTATTATCAATCAATCACAAATTATGGTATTAAATAACTTTTAAAATAGTTTAAAAAAAAGTTGATCATTCTTAATTATGTATCAATTTATGATGATTGACAATGTATTTTTTTTTAATATGGATGTTGTATATTAATTAAATTCAATTTTTTACTGAATTCTTAATTTATTTATATGGTTTACATAAAATAAATTACATCATCCAACCAAGTGGTTGAGTGCAAGTGGTTAACACACTGCTACTTAAGGACGAATCGTTCGGATTCTGTCCGAGTTCGATTCTTGGGTATGCAACAATCAAGGATCTAAATCGTGGGGATACTTCGAGGGCTCACCCGATCCCAATAACTAATTAGGATGAGTACCAAACCAAAAATAAATTACATCATCCAAAAATTATATATTGCTATATTATTAAAAATGTTTACTTTTTAGGCTTAATTGCACTTTTGGTCTCTAAGTATGAGTAATGTGCGATTTTGGTCCCCCACATTTTTTTCGAGCACATTTGGTCCCCTTAGTTTTTCAATTGTGCAATTATAATCCTTTCATCCATATGCTGTCAAATTGGTAACAGAGTTTGCTGACTACCAAGTGGATTAAAATATATTTATTTTAGGATTTGGGAGCAAAATACGTTTAGGGTTCTATCTATAACAAATGGATGGGTTTGAGACTCATTTGACACAGATTAAGGGACTCGTCACCAACTAAAAATAATATTTAAAATTTGTAATTAAAAAATTTATTAATAAATAAATATATTTTAATCCACTTGGTGTGGCATGTCAGCAAACTCTGATACCAATTTGACAGCAAATAGATAGAAGGACTACAATTGCACAATTGAAAAACTAGGGGACCAAATGTGCTCGAAAAAATGTGGGGGACCAAAATCGCACGTTACCAATACTTGGGGAACCAAAAGTATAATTAAGCCTAATTTTTACAATAATTACATCAAAAGTATATATATATATATATATATATATATATATATATATATATATATATATATATATATATATATATATATATATATATATATATGGGTTAGGCTATGGTACTCCACCCACATTTTACACCACTCACTACACCACCCATGTGGCAAATTTTGGGTCAATCAAATTTTCACATAGGTTGGTCAAAATTTCAAACTTTGTAGTTGTATTATACTATAGTCAAACTATATGAATATAATATATTGTAGTATAATATATGTGTTTTTTATATTTACAAATTTAACTCATATTAAAATAATGTTTTTCGATTAAAAAAATTGATTATATTGTAAAATATTTTAATTCATATTAAGATATTATTTTATAATATAATCAGTTTTTTTAATAAAAAAACATTATTTTATTATGGGTTAAATTTACGAATATAAAAGTACGTATATTATATTACAATATATTGTATTCATATATTTGACTATAGTAGAAATACAACTAGAAAGTTTGAAATTTTGACCAAACTCATGTGACAATTTGATTGGTCCAAAATTTACCACATATAAATAGTATAATGGATGGTACATGAGCGGTCCACTTTAGCCCAACCCTCCTTTTATATATATTTAAAGGCTGAAATTAAAACAACCATTTTAAAATCTCACGTGTTTTCCTTCTCCATCTACCTCATGTTCAACAGCCTCCATTGTGAAAAAGAAAACTGAAAACTTCACTGTACCCATGATCTCGGTGGTGACCGTTTTTTTGGCTTTTTTCTATCTCTGTCACCCTAATTTCACTTTCAAGATTACATTTTTTTTCACCCCATTTTTCTTGTTCTGAAAAATCCAAACTTTGTGAAAAACTTTCAATTTTTCTGACATTGTTGGGTTTTAGAGTTGAAAATCGATGCTTCTCAAGCGCTGTTGGCTGTGGCTGACACCTCGTATTGGTATTTTTTTTAGAACCATCTCCCAGGGTTTCCTTCTATTCGAGTAAGAAAATTAAAAACATATATATATATATATATGTGTGTGTGTGTGAGAAATGCTTTTGTGCTTCTGGACGCATGATGCCACCACCTGGATTATGCCTTTTAATTCTCCACGGGTGTCTCCAATGATTGATAGACTAATTTCCTACTTTAGCATTCTATTGTAATTTATTGGAGTGAAGGTGTCCTTTTCCTTCACGGTGGTCGGTGGGTGTTGAATGCTGCTCGGAATAGATGCGTTGAAGCAGATGTGTGGCCAAACAGTGAAAGCAAATAATGAACGTATTAATGGAGTTGGGATAAGGTGCATCACCCACATTTTATATCACCTACTACACCATCCATGTGATTTGGGTCAATCAAATTGGCACGTAGATTGGGCAAAATTTCAAACTTTCTAGTTGTATTATACTGTAGTCAAACTATATGAATACAATATATTGTAGTATAATATATGTGATTTTTGTATTTGTAAATTTAACACATATTAAAATAATGTTTTTTGATTAAAAAAACTGATTATTTTGCAAAATATTATTGACAAAGAACATTATTTTAATTCATATTAAAATATTATTTTATAATATAATCAGTTTTTTTAATCAAAAAATATTATTTTAATATGGGTTAAATTTGCGAATACAAAGAGTACATATATTATACTACAATATACTGTATTCATATAATTTGACTACAGTATAATACAACTAGAAAGTTTGAAATTTTGACCAACTCATATGACAATTTGATTGGTCCAAAATTTGCCACATATGAATGATGTGGTGGGTGGTATAAAATATGGATGGTACATCTTAGCCCAACTCATAAAAGAACTAAAGTCTAGGGTTTTCCTAGGGATTTTTTGGTAAAATGCTATAAGGACAATTTAGTAAATTAAATAAAAATTATTTTATTAATAATTAATTTAGCTATTATGATGACTAAAGGAATTTTGACGGTTCAGGATTTTGTATATATTCAAACCTGTTGTCCTTTCTTTTCCTAACCATTTTTTGACACCAACATGGAGGCTTTAATTAATCATGTATAAATTTTTGGTTAATTCAGTTCATTATAATGGGTCATTTGAAGCTTATTTTTCATAACCATGTAAATATTTGGTTAATCACATACAAATATCTGATTAATTCAGTTCTTTATATGATTAATGAGTCATCATGAATTAACCAAATATTTACATCTAATTAACCATATAATGAATTAAATTAATCAAATATTTACATCGATTAACCAAAGTATCAAAAATTGGTGTCAACTTTTGGTGTTGAAATATCTTTTCTGATTCCTAACCCACGCACATAAAAAAGGGCAAATAACCGGCTGAATTTTAAAGCCAAATAAGAATTTTAAAGCCAAATAAACAACGGTAGAAAACAAATTAGCTAAAGGGTGAATTCAATAGTAACTAATATAAATCACTTATTTCCCATAAAAAAATAGCTCCAATTTAAAGCAAAAAAAAAAGGCTAGAATTTAAAGTCAAAATAAAAACGGTAGAAAATAAATGAATTCTTCCATCTATATATTCCTCATCATGTCTTTAGGATGCGGAAATCGGAAAAGTTTTGGGTTATTTGGGATTTTGGTGAAGATCGACCACTAAGTATCATTTTCTAGGGTTAGCCCCCTCTCTTTTTCAAATCATTCATCAATTTTTCACACGCCTGTGTTATGAATTTCTCTATTTCAGGGAAAAAAAATTGTAAGAGACCTTCTTTTTCAGAGATTTATGAATTTCTCTATACCAAGACATTTTGTTCTTTGATTTATGATTTTTTTTGTTGTTATTTTGTTATTTCATTAGCATTCTTATGTTTCTTTCTTTTCTTTATTGTGGAGATGTTTATTGTATTAGATAAGGACTTGGCTGTTGGTCATTTTTTACATGGGGAACCCCATGTTGAAGGTAATTAGTTAAAATTATGGCCTATTCTAATATCTTATTCCTCTTTGATTGCCAGGTAAATTTGGGAAAAGAAAGGATAGGACAATATCTAATGTTTCTGACTTTGAATTTGATTTTATATTTTTCAAAAAGAAAATAAAAGGGTCTTTAGCATAGCATGGCTCTTGAATTTGGGATAATGTTACTCAAACTCTATGTCTTAAAGTTTCTATTTGCCCATGTAAATATTGTGCATATGATTCACTGGTCAAATTTTCCATTATTGCAACTGACAATAATATAGAAGCGTTGTCAAAGCTCAAAGTAGTTAACAATCAGCAGTTGCAGACCTCCCCTCTTGTTGCTTCAACCACACCATCATTGGTCTCATCCCCATCAATGTCATCCTCTCCTTCTGAACAAATAGATGATGATGTCTCACTACTGTCATCCTTTGGGACCTAAACTAGATGTGATCAAGCAAATGAATTAGTGGTTATGATGGACTTTTATTATGCAGCAATTGAAAAGTAAAACGGAAACATTGTAAATGACAAGGAATAATATACATTTAGACCTAAATCTTTATTTTTTTTAGATATAATAACATCACCACGCAAATCTTCCTATTTTATTTGGTAATACCATAATTAGACTTTAAGAATGCATTGCCGCATTGAAGTTTTAAGATTCTCAATCCTTTGTAACTTTGTAAGACCGCTCATCTTTTTAAAATATAAATATTTATTTAGAATTTTATTTAATTAGACTGTAAAAAAAAAATTAATCACGAGGTCACTCAGGTAGTGTATCTTGGACTGGATTAAATAATACATAGGTATATAAAAACAATGTTGTTTTTTGCTAAGCAACAAGATTTGTATTAATTGAGTACAAGTTGTACCCCCACAAAATACAATGAAAATCTGTAAGAGTTCCTTTACTTTTTTTTTTGTTTTTTGTTTTTGCTAACTAAGAGTTCCTTTACTTAGGCGACTAACTATGCTTGACAAGATTTTTTTTTTTTTTTCTGACAAGGACAAGATAAGTTGAAAATAATTAGTTACTAATAAAACACGTACCAACTAATAATAATGAGAAAATTCAATGGCAAACGGTGCAATTGGAAATCAAAACTGAACATTGACGACAATGAATAATATGCATTTACACCGAATGTTTATTATTTTTATATAAAAATCACGTGATCATTCTTCCTATTTAATTTGGTAATACCATAATTATGTGTAAAATATTATTTTAAATATAAAATAGCAAATCAACCCTAATATTTCACATTTTTTAATATAATAGTATCTAATGTGATTTTACCCTTTATATAAATCAAGCATAGAATAGATAAGAATATGAAATTCTTGATGTGGACGGGGGCAGTTTAGCCACGTCCTCTGAAAACAGACTTGCTAACAATATTGACATATTTGGTCAAAAAAAAAAAAAACAAGACATTTATTCAGTGTATGATGATTATGGGACACATACAAATAAGTAAAAACCAACTGATTGATGGTTTAAGTTGTAATTTGTTTTATGAACTTTTGTAATGTTTCATTATTGCTTTTCTTTTAAATCTTTTTATTTGTATCAGTTATTCCTATGTGCATTTTAGATAAGAACTTATGGAAGAACAGAATAAATTATTTTATAACTATTTTATATTAAATTTTTTGATAACTGTATTTCTAAACCTACCTAAATTACTCATACCTATTTGAATTAGTTAATTATTTTAATTAAGTTAATCAATAAGACATAAGTTATTATACACTCAAGATAACAATGAATTTTTTGGCAACAAGTGGAAAACGTCGCATGCATTATGCCTACTAAAAAAAGCATATATAATTTCAATTAAATGATTTATCAGAGAATTGTTTTCATATTCAATTAGTAACTATCCTAATTTTATCAATTATCACCGACTAAAGTTTAAACTATCTTTATTCTATATTCATCAATTACTATAGATATTTTATGTTAAATTTCATGTTGAATTTTTTTTTTTAAATAAACCACCCTAAATAATCAATGGCTATTTGAATTAGTAAGTTATTTTAATAAAATGATTTAATCAGTTATTACACAATCAATTTTATATTCAAATAGTAACTATCCTAAATTTTTGGGTAAGTAACTAACCTGATTTCATACTCATGAACCAATATTGGTCAACGGGTATTTATTTCGAGATAGCCCTCGAATACTTTGTATTACGTTCAAACTTCAGAGAAGACAATTTTCTTATTGAAAATGCTTTTTCAATGATTATATATTTATATTAAAAAAAGTCATTGCCAATCTCTTAAGCACATACGAAATTTACTTCCACAACAATTTTTTACACACAGACAGTTATATGTTAAACCGTCAAGGTTTACTGTCTGTCCTAGATGTAACATACTTACATGTCATAATAAAGGACAAAATTCAAAAACTACTTAAAATGTTGCTCATAAAGCAATCTTTCATCATATAAGCTAACAAAGTTACTCCAAAAGTTTTATAATTCTTGGTTGTTTCAGTTTATATCATGCACATATTAGTTACTGTCTGTCAAGGCTTTCTTGGTTGTTTAATGTTTTATCTCTTCGGAGAGTGCTTTATTTACGTAGCTTCTTATGCATACTGCAGTACCATACTTTCATATTTTATTGATTTTTAATAGATTTTGTTGCTTATTCTTCATTTTGTATTTTTGTGCCAATTGCCTCATTTAGTCTTTGGCTTTCTGGGTTATTTAAACAATTTAATATTAATCGCACTATTTGGCATCATAAGCAAATTCATTCTTTATGTGACAGATATATTTTCCTATATATATATATATATATATATATATATATATATATATATATATATATATATATATATATATATATCATATTTCTATTTTGAAGGCAACTAAATAATGGCGACGAGTATTACATTCCTTTACATTCTCCTCCAAGGAGGAAAAAAAAAACTGGAAAGTAAGCGTATGTGTGATTAGTCTATGGAACGTTCCAGAATTTAAAAATATCAGTTAACACTAGTGCAAAAAAAAAAAGGATTCCACATCGATTATTTTTTACTTTTCACATCGGTTTTCAAATTGATGTTGAAAAGACCGATGCTGTTTATTGTTAATTTTCACATCAGTTTTAAAACCGATGTTTAAAGTACATTTTTAACAGCGATTTTCACTATAACCGATGTAGAAAGTTCATTTGTCAATGGATAACCTATTGGAAATATCACTTTCCACATAGGTTTTATTTAAAACCGATGTGTAAAGTCTAATTTTTTTTTAAAACACTTTTTTATATTTCTATCATTCATTTCCTCTGTTTCAGTAATGGAGATCAATACCAGAATAACATATTCTAAATATTCTCAACACAATCACTTTTGTACAACAAAAACACACTAAATTAATATATATTGAATTTATTACGAACAATACATATGTATGTTTAATTACATTCAGACAACAAAGATAATTATAAACCAAAAAGCTACATGATATATTATAGATAATTCATATCAAAATACATATGATCAGTCAAAAGTACATTATAGCTAGTACATGATAAGTTTTTAAACTAACTACATATATACAAACTATGGTTGGTAAACTTCAAGAAAGAAAGTTGCCCAACGCCTCCTTATGTTGATGTCGGAATCAGATAATAGAGTTGGATTGTTGAATATCTGCAAGTTTAATTGGACAAAAGATTATATCTTTTAAGTAACAAACTAACATAAAACATATAACGAATCTATAACTGTTACTTCTAATTGTTACCAATTAACATTTACCACTACTAGAAAACTTGAATTTTCGGACGGAAATGTTTCCGTCCGAAATTTTTCGAAATTTTCGGACGGATTTCAGACCGATTGTGTTATTTTTTATATTTTCCTTGATCCGTCTGAAAACTTCGGATGGATTTAAGACGGATTGTGTTATTTTTAAAATTTTCCCTAATACGTCTGAAATCCGTCCGAAAATTTCGGACGGATTTCAGACCCGAAAATTTCGGACGGATTGTGTTATCTTTTATATTTTCCCTTATCCGTCCGAAAATTTAGGACGGATTTCAGACGGATTGTGTTATTTTTTATATTTTCCTTGATCCGTCTGAAATCCGTCCGAAAATTTCGGACGAATTTCAGACGGATTGTGTTATTTTTTATATTCCTTACATCCGTCTGAAATCCGTTCGAAAATTTCGGACGGATTTCACACGGAATTTGTTATTTTTTATATTTTCCTTGGGCGCGCTTTCAAATTTTGGTCTGTCACGGCCGTGACACTCATCACGGCTAGGCCGTGATCGGTTCTGTCTGGATCAGTTAACATGTCACGGCCGTGACGGGCATCACGGCTAGGCCATGACGGCTTCTGACTTTTGCCTTCTGCTCTGCTTGATCATGGTCGTGATGGTCATCACAGCTAGGCCGTGATGGGCTCTGTTTGGCTCATTTTCTTCACTTTTCAAGCCCTATCTTCATCCAAGCTCCATCATGGCAATCTTGAGAATTTTACCTTAATTTCTGCAAAACAACACCACAAAACCGCCTTACCCGTTCCAAGGTAAAAACTACTAAAAATTAATTTAAATATGCCTAAACTATATGAAAATGCATGCAAAAATGTACATGAAATGTGATGTGAAATCACACTATCAGATAGATCCGAAAATTTACATGATCCTTTTTTTTTGGATCATATCACCTAACTAGGTCAATTTGTACTTTTTCGGGCATAATGGAGCCTCAATGGACTTGTTTGATCCTAATAGAGCCCAAATCGACTTGTTAAGTCCTAATTGGGCCAATTGCCCCGTACGGCCCAATTGTACTTTTTTGGTCCTAATGGAGCCCAAATGGACTTGTTTGATCCAAATAGAGCCCAAATGGACTTTTTAGGTCATATAGGACCTAATTGGGTCAATTTGTACTTATTTGGTCCTAAAGCAGCCCAAACGGACTTGTTTGATCATAATAGAACCCAAATGGACTGTTTAGGTCATATACGACCTAACTAGACCAATTTGTACTTTTTCGGGCATAAAGGAGCCCCAATGGACTTGTTCGATCCTAATAGAGCCCAAATCGACTTGGTAGGACCTAATTGGGCCAATTGCCCCGTACGGCCCAATTGTACTTCTTTGGTCCTAATGGATCCCAAATGGACTTGTTTGATCCTAATAGTGCCCAAATGGACTTTTTAAGTCATATACGACCTAACTGGGCCAATTGTACTTCTTTGGTCCTAATGGAGCCCAAATGGACTGGTTTGATCCTAATAGAGCCCAAATTGACTTGCTAGGACCTAACCAGGCCAATTGCCCCGATCGGCCCAATTGAACTTCTATGGTCCTAATGAAGCCTAAATGGACTTGTTTGATCCTAATAGAGCCCAAATCGACTTGTTAGGACCTAAGCGTAAGCTCCAAACATGATTTTCTTTGAAAATAACCTTGTTTGGTAATAAGATTAAATGTTTAGATCAAATTAGAATGGATGTTTAAGTTTATTTTGTTATGTGGTTTAGTTTGAGTAATTAAATTACTCTCTTCAAATTATTTTATTGGGTGCGTTAGCACTGACTTATTTCAGTGAATGCACGCTTACTAGACAATAATTTATGTTATTGTCATTATTATTACCGGTACAGAAAAATGTTTTAAATAATGTGATTAAGAGAAAAGCATTTATGTTATTATCTCATGCGTAATTGATATCTTGATTTCTGATTGTTGCGCATTGTTTGATTCCCTCTCTGAGACGTTTGACACGGCTATGCTTGCTTGATGGAGTAGATAATTACACTCTTGGAGCTAACGTGAGCATTAATACGAGGATCCTTTACTTGTCTGTCTTCAAAGGTAAGGGGAGCTTGCCTAGGGATATTCAATAACTATAATTTGAATTTCGAAATCATATATTTATCAATCTTTATTTTTAGATTCCAAAAAGTCAAAACATGTTTATTTTAGGCTTAACATTTATCACTTATTTTATACCCACCAGTACAAAAATAAAAAAATTTCTCTTCCCTCCCCTTTATTTCACGCGTCCCTCCCTTCCTTTTTACGTGTCTGCTTCCTCCTTCAAAGTAACCCACTTCTTTATTTTTCTTTTTCTTTCTTTCTTCTTCTTCCTCCTAACTCCATCTCTCTCTTCCTCCCCACTTCATCTTCCTCCTCCTTCCCCTAACTCAGCCACGCCTCCAGCCACCATGGAGCGTCGTCGGGCCGTCACCTAGAGCGAGGGGATGATGCGCGTTCAGCTTCACGTCGCGCCAGCCACTGCGAGCGCCGCCTGCAACCCGCCGTCTGTCGCTGTCCGACCACCGCATAGTAGGAGGAAGACGACCACGCACGCCGCCCTGCACATACTGGACTGCTTCGCTTCGTTTGGTTGTTGTCTCTGTCATAAGGAGCGTTGTTGTCTTGTCCTTGCCGGAGCCGCCGTGACGCCGCCGCTGCTGTACCTCCAAGGCATCCACCATGTTTTCTTCCTCTTCCACCTTGGGTGAGTCAAAACCCTCTCTTGTGTCTCAGATTCAAAACCCCCAAATTGATTTTGAAACCCTAACCCTAACCCTTTGATTTCAGATTTTAATCTTGAAATTTAACTTTTTTTTATGAAATTGGGACTGTGAATTGGTGTTTCCCTAAACCAATTTCAGATTTTAATCTTGAAATTTAACCTTCGTTTGACACGACTATGCTTGCTTGATGGAGTAGATATGAGCTAACATGAGCATTAAGACGAGGATCCTTTACTTGTCTTCTTGAAGTTGGATAGGATCATGTTAAAGCTCATTTCTTTTCAGATTTATTCTAATTTAATGTTGTCATTTTAGTTGGTTGAGAAACTGTTGAGAAGGCTACTTATCCAGGATCTTCTCAAGGCCATGTTCCATCTGTTCATGATGAAAAGGCTCCTCCCAACATAGGTGCTTCCTCACAACTTAGACCGATGGATGATGTATCTATATATTCATATGAACAGAATGCAAGTGGTGCCTCTAGAAAGGCCGGTGGCAATCAGTCAACGGCATCAGGGGTGTCTAATCTAGAAACTAGGCCTTCAGGTAAATTTTTGAAGACAGTAATTGCAAATGAATTCGGGGCTTTTGTTCTTTCTATTACCTGAATATTTGGGATTCTTTCTTATAGGAACTGGAAGACAAGAAATGGATTTTAGAGATTCGAGTTCTGAAAACAGGAGTGCCTTTCCTATGGGTAAGCAGAATAGGAACATGGAATTCAAAGATGTTGCCTCTGCTGCAGAGGCTGCTGCAGAATCTGCAGAACTTGCAAGCATGACTGCAAGAGCAGCTGCTGAACTTTCAAACCGAGAGAACATGACAAGGCAGTACTCAAGTGGGTCACATAGTTCTTCTGGCAACTTTATTATTATTTTTTTGTTTGGTTCATTACATGACCTTCACAGTTCACAGTGGCTTGATCTTCTGATAGTTTTTAAGTCATGACTTTTGGATTGCATGCAGCAATTGGTATTTGATTTTTAGAAGTTGTATGGTACCAAGGCTGTATTTTGTAACAACAGTCAAATTCATGATTTTGTGATTGAATGTGAAACTGCAAATGTTAGTGATCGGTGCCATATAATTCGCATAGATAGTGAAACTGTAATGGAAGGGAAGTGATCTGTCACAGTAGTGATGGGCATCACTGCCTGACCGTGACAGCTCTGCCTTGAATGTTGCTACACTAAATGGTCCATCACGGTAGTGATGGGTATCACGGCCTGGCCGTGACGGATTCTCGCCTAGAAGGGTCTGGCTCGATTGACATGTCACGGCCGTCTTTGGGCATCACGACCTGGCCGTGACAGGTTCTGCCTTGAATGTTGCTTCACTAAATGGTTTGTCACGGCCGTGATGGGTATCACGGCCTGGCCGTGACAGATTCTGCCAAGAAGGGGTGTGGCTCGGTTGACATGTCACGGCTGTGATGGGCATCACGGCCTGGCCGTGACAGATTCTGACTTTTCATTCTTCCGTGGGAAATCCATCCCAAATCCGTTGGAAAACAAAAATAAATCTGTCCGAACAATAACCAACAAAATCACAGCATCTGTCCCAAATCCGTCCGAAAACAAAAATAAATCTGTCCGAAATCCGTCCGAACAATAACCAAAATCCGGATTTCCATGTTGTCCATATTCCATTCGTAATCCGTCCGTAAATATTTTTGGACAGAATTTCGGACGGATTTTATAATTTCCCACGAGGCTTTTTCAGACGGGTGACATTCCGTCTGAAATCCGTCCGAAATGAATTATTCGTCCGAAATTTGTCCAATTTTCGTCCGAAATCCGTCTGAAATTCCGTCCGAAAATGATGGTTTTCTAGTAGTGTATACCTCGTGCCATTTTTCAGTGATCCTGGAGGAGATAATTTCGACCATCCACTTCATCACATAGTATCCACATTCCCATGATCCACGTTGTATACGTGACTACGTACAAATGAAACCCAATTAGAATATGAGGAATTAAATAGAAATCAATAATTATACCCACTGCATTCGAAGCGTTTGAACTAATAAATATCTTACGCTAGGAATAATCCATCTAATAGCCCGACGCCTTTCACCACGCAACATGTGGTTTGCATTAATAGAACTATCATGACAAAATAAACATTAATTAAAGTATATCTAATAGATTGCAGATAATTAAAACAACTGCATTACTGATTATAAAGTATTTTAATGCTTACGTTTCGATGATCGTCTTCAGTTCATTCGCCGTCTTATTTCCAATTGAGAAGAAGAAAACCACGACGTTCATCCTAGGGTACAAGATCAACAGTTGCCAATGCTTGCTGTATTTGCGGAACAATTAGTGACTAAGTCATATATAATTATAATTAAATAACCGGTACTTACTTATTGAGATAAGGTGCAAGGTAGAATTGATGATCGTCTCGGACAAATATATCACGTATGGTGGTGATCGGGTCTTCTGATGCTAGGAGAACATTACCCTGAATGAACATGGGGTCAATGAACCCATAAAGGGCGAGGTTACCCTGATCAACTAACATACGATGCAGATACCTAATATATTGAAAAAACATGTAAATTATCATAGTATTTAAAATTTAATTACTTAACTTATAAATAAAATGTACTTACGTGCACCATAACGATAGGTGTGCAGAACTAGCCATTTCTTTATCGAGTACAATCTCCATAAGTTCCTTCTTTGGGATATACAGTTCGTCACCTGGACTGGTATCATGTTCCAACCTTACCAAAGCTGCGTCATTCTCCATGGTAACAACCTGTATAGCCAGAAGTTTAAAAACATCACCAGGTGCCCCTTTGTCGAACCCCTAAATAACAAAGATATATATTTGTAATCACAGATAAGTTATTTCATTCGTAATTAATTAAATGGTCAAATGAGTACCTTGGTAGGAGCAGACATCTCTGGTCTTCCTGGATCCGACCTTTTAGGTAGAATATCATTTCCAACATCCTATAACGAATAAAAATAAAGCATTATCTTTAAACAATAATAAATAATTTCAACTATGAATATAGAAACCACAACTAACTGAATACCTCAGATGCAATAAGAAAGCTGACCAGTCTTCTTGGCCAGGGGATGAAGTTACCGGGAGCCTGACCCATTATTTGAACCTCTTCAGTGGGCACAGGGACTCGAGCATCAGCATCTCGAATAATCTCAACAACGACCCTTACCTGATCATCCGGTAATAAATGATGGTGTATGGTATTACCTAAGTTATTATGTGCCCTCCCCAATGCCACTAAGCGATAATCATGATGATCATCAACATATAATTCACACCTATCAGGGTCGTCATCATCATCATCATCATCATCATCACCATCATCATCATTTTCAGGCTGATGAGGAGGATCACACGAGCCCTTAGTGCTCACATGGACAGAGGGTTGGACACCGGCCGTCGTCTGCTGGGACACAGAAGTCAATATTGCCATCTGCTGGACAAACTGCTTGGCCATCTCCTGTCTAAGCTCAGCTGCAATCTCCTGTTTTAGCCGTGCTCTATCTGCATCAACATCCCTGTGGCATTGGTGTGAAGACGAACCATGGTATTGGCGAATGCTGACGCCCCATCCAACACCAATGACACGGCCCGGGTGGTCTGGTTTACCGATGGCAGCAGCTAAGATATCATCGCGTCCTCTAGGAACAAAGGTTCCTTGGGTTACCTGCTCGTCCAAGGCATCCTATAACATAAAATATCAGGTCACATTACAATTCGGTAACAATCTTAAAATGACAATTACAATTCAAACTATACTTACAATCTTCTCAGCTACTTGGCGGGCCTCCTCAGATGTATATTATCCCGTTTTTCTTTGTCGGGTCCTCTTCCATTTAGGATGGCATGGGGGTGGAGGTGGATCAACAACCTCTGGACGATTTTCAGCATTAGGATCTGCCTGAGATGCTGCTTCCTGACGTGCTTTCTTTTCCTCTTCCATCATTATATGACCAAGTTTTTTATATCCACCACGAGACATGACATGGGGGTAGACATTCTTGCTTTGGTTTTCCTGCCCTTTTTCCTCTTCTCCTGTTATAAATAGAAGACAATTAAATTACATAACTAAATAAAATTGATGAAATTATATAAATTTAGAGACAAATCAAATAAGTTAACCTGAAAGCTGGGATCATGTCGGCTCAGAACAAAGTGATCCCACGTTGCCTGGTCAAGAAACGGGTACACCTCAAGTGGGTTCTTTTCACATGTTGGATTGAATACATAGTATCTGCCCAGGTTGACCTTAAAAGCCTTCCAACACTCACCAGCATAATTTATCAAACGCCTCTTCATATCCGTCGTATCCGGTATGTCAAAGGTGAGCTACATTAACACCAAAAGAATCAACGAATTACTGTATGATATTAATAAGATTAAAATAAAGTAGATACAGACAAACACAGGACGTAAAAGTATAGATACCATAATACTCTCCCATATTTGATCCATCACGTCCCCCGGTACATCTTTCCAATTATCAATAAGTATACTAGGCCTGCTTCTAGTAAGGGTTACCATAAAACTGTTAAACTGCTATGCCATTGACCCAACGGGATTGAGGTTATTATCAAAGTCTATTCTTATCCTTTGATTTGAACCACGGTTGGCAGTCAAATTCCTCATTCGTGTGGCACGTCCACCCTTTCTACCCGTAGAACGGGGGTCTCGACCTTTGCATGAATGAGGGATATCGTCAGGATCACCCATGTATACCTGTTAAAAAAAAATAAAAAACTTGTTAGTATGTCAGGATAAATATCAAACATAACTTATAAATATCGATCAACATACGTCAACATAACTTATAAATATCAACGTAAACATATAATATGACTTTAAACATAACTCAAACTAAACTTACTTTGTGGTCAATTAGTAAAGTTCTCCCATAACCCTTCTTGGTGATCATTACGAGTAGCATGTACATTGATAATCCATGAGGCTTATGATATTTTATCTATTATTTTAGAACAGATTTCATCAATTAAATTTTGTTAAATGCTTGATTTAGCCCAAATTAGACTTTGTTTTCCTATTTTTGTTATTTTAGAGTCAATGTGTGCATTTAATTAGATTTTTATTAATTTGCTGATATTTTCTTATTCTTATTTTTAGGAGAGGACAAAGAAGAAGGATTGAAATTAAATTGAAGATTGCCAAGTAAATTGCAAGGGCCCACATCACGGATTTGAATCCAAATAAATTTGGATTTGAATTATTATGATTAAAAGATAATTCAATTGGCATTGAGATAAAAGATTGGATCTAAATTAATCAATTTGGATTTGGATAATAATTGCCTATCACAACAATAAAGGATATGATAAGATTTGGCAATTAATTTGGAGATATTGATTTGGATATGAAGATTAAAATGCTCAGGACCAATTATGATGGAGCTTGCATGAAGATGGAGCTTGAAAAGCAAGAAAACTGAGCCAAACAGAGGCCATCACGGCCTAGCCGTGATAGCCGTCACGGCCATGATCGAGTGGAGTTGAAAAGAAAGGATAGAAAACTTAGAGCCCATCACGGCCAGGCCGTGATGACCATCACGGCTGTGACATGTCAGCTGAACCAGACCCTCACAGGCAGAACTGATCACGGTCGGGCCTTGATGGTGGTCACGGCCGTGACAGACCAATCAGTGAAGCAACCTCCAAGGTAAAATCCATCACGACCTAGCCGTCATGGCCATCACGGTCGTGATGCGCAATATTTGGATCTGTAGAAACTGATTTGATCTGAATTTGTGTTTGATTGGGATTCAAATTACCCTAATCTATAAATAGGGCAATTAGGCAGAGACTTGGGGAACACTTTTGGGCTGCTCCCTTAGACAAAATTAGGATTTTCTCTCTTCTTCTCCTTCTCTTCTCTTAGGTTTTAATTTATGTTTTTGTTAATCAAGTTTGCCATGATCATGGCAATGCTTGAGTAGTAGCTTCATTTCTAGGGATTGGGGCTATGCCCAAGATCTGCTTTATGTTATGATTTGATGTTTTCCCTTTGTTAATTTCGCCTTTGCTTTCGATTTGGTTTCTATCGCATGAATTACTTGTGAATCTGACGCGCGCTTATTTGCATGTCATAGATACTCTAAGGAGGAACCTAAGGGTCAACTTAGGTATTTGATCTATAGGAATCAAACTTAGGACTTAAATCGCGAGAGTTAGAAGTGGTCCTTTGAACGCGCTGTCGCGCACGCGCCAAAAAGCGAGCGGTTTGTAAAAAATGTAGTTAAGGAAGCGACAACTCGGATATCGTCTCACAAGGACTCTTGGGTTGTTGTTAACAGAAAAAATCAGTTTTGGGGGGTTTTGGATATTTGAAATTAAACAAAGAAAACAAAGCAGAAAAACAATGTAAACTAAACAATTAAAACAAAGCAGTCTAAAAGATTATCAAATACGCTAAAGACGATTAATCTACTGTTCTCGGTTTCTCAACTATCATCGGTTCATGTAAATTCCAAGTCCTAAGCAGATTCTAATCCCTTTTCGGTTGTAGCAACAATTAACAAACGAAATCGCTACTACGAGATATGTGTTCCTATTCCCGAATTAAACAAACGGGGTTAAGCCCTCATGAACTAAGCGAACATGAACGAACACACGCGAATTAAACAAACGCGATTCAATATAGGAACATAACATCACCGAAATAAATCAACACAACACTATACACTCCTGAATTAAACAAACAGAAATATATAGCATAGTATTGAAAAGGGAAAAACAAATAAAACAGGAATTACAGAACCTCAAGTGTGGTGGAAATCGATTACAGTAGACTAATCAAGGAGACTAGTTCTCCATTACAAACATAAACACAAAATGTTAAACCTACTGCTGCAGCCGCAACTGTGAAAAGAAAGGAAAAAGAGAAAATAAGCTAAGATTCTCTAATCAGTTCTGCCTAAAAGACTTAAATACAGATTCTGGATTCCGCGAGCTCGCAAGGCGAGCATACCTTCGCGAGGCGAATAATACGAACAGTCTTCAGTGTTTGGCTATCTCGCGAGGCGAGCTTATCCTTCGCGAGGCGAGACTCTTCAAATTCCAAACTGTCACAGCCGTGACCTTCAACACGCGTAAGCCGTGTTGGCGTCTGGTCTTCCAGGGTTGGATTACTCGCGAGGCGAGTCATGTTTCGCGGGGCGAGAATGAAAGGATTGCAATTTCTGGAACAGTCAGCCTTCAGGTTCGCGAGGCGAATGCCTTCTCGCGGGGCGAAAAATCCAAAACTGCTTCACTTTATTAACCTGAAAACAAGAAATAGCATAAGTGCTTTATTTGACTCTAAATCAACTAAATTAACCTAAAAATACTCTAGAGACTCAAAATGCTGCTTAAAGACAATCAAGTCTAATTTGGGCGAAATTGAGATATAATTACCACAAAACCACGGTCATACTAGCCATAAAACTAGATGAGCCAGAGGCTGATCATCCTTCGAGGGTTCACGATTTGTCACAAAGCGTAAATGGTTCAATCTAAATTCAATTACCATGATAGTAGGGGTTGGTTTAATTGGGCACAGTTTTTGTAACCCAAGAAGGAGCATTAACTAATCTAGGATAAATTCACCTTCAAAGCAATTTTGATAATTAACAAGGGGTAGTCAATTTGGTAACATGAACAATCTTGTTGGTAACCCAATTCCTAGGAAATCTCTTTTCATATTTAAAAACCCAAAAAATATTTTATTTCTTTTATTGTTTCTTTTATTTTCTTAAAATCTTTTCAAACCTATTTATCAGTCTAAATAGTTGTTTAATTTGTGAAGTGACGCTTGGTTTCCCAATCCCTGAGTTCGATACTCGGTTTCTCACCGTTTTATTATTACTTGCTTCGATCAGGTTCGCTTGCCGGAGCTCATCATACATCATCCACTTCATTTTCCTCATTGAAATTAGGCACCCGTGTTGAGAAAGATGGAGTATCAGAAATATCAAGAGTTGAATCTTGATTTCCCTCACTACCATTATACATGTTTTTTCCCTGGAGAACCACCGACCACCTTTTGTTAGAAGGATCACGGATATAAAGCACTTGTTTTGCTTGGGATGCCATGATGAAAGGCTCTTCTTTATTACCTACCTTATTAAGGTCCACCAATTTGAATCCTAACTCATCGGTTTGCACACCATTGTTACTGTCGACCCACTGACATTTAAAAACAGGTACTCTAAACTTCGTGTAATCAACCTCCCATATCTCTTCAATGATTCCAAAGTATGAAATGGATGCCATAACAGGGTTTTTATCTTTCGAACTAGAGAAATGCATGGACTCAGCGATGACCATAACCCCACTGTTTTGCATAGTACTTTTGTCATCCTGGGACTTTGTATAGAAGGAAAACTTATTGATATCGTACTCACTCCAGCATATGACATCAAAGTTAGGACCCTGTACTAACCATTTTAATGTATCAGAAGCAATACCGTCCTTTGCAATTTTTTCTTTAAACCAGTTCAAGAAATTCTTGTTATGCTTGTTCAAACACCATTTTTCATTCATTCTAGGGTAAGTTTCATTGATGATGCTTTTGTGCTCACATAAGTATGGTTCAACCTCATCAGTGTTATTCAATATATACAAATGTGCTTGAAGCACATCCTCCCGATCCATGCTCTTAACAATGATACCTCGTGTACCCTTACCATCATATCTTCCTTCGTGATCGAGACTTTGGAAGCCCTACGGGTTCTCGCTTCGACATGTAGTCCGTACAAAACTCAATAGCTTCTTCTCGCAACATACCTTTCAACAATAGATGCTTCGGGACCGTGTTGATTCTTCATATATCCTTTCAAGATCTTCATGTATCGCTCAACCGGGTACATCCACCTTAAATAAACGGGGCCGCACAATCTAATCTCCTTCACTAGATGAACAATCAAATGAACCATGATGTCAAAAAATGAAGGTGGAAAATACATCTCCAATTGGCACAAGATAATTGCTGCCTCATTTTCCAAGTCATACAACTTTTTAGTGTCAATGACCTTGCTACATATAGCATTGAAGAATAAGCATAACCTAGTAATGGCATGTCTGACTTTTTTAGGCAATATGTCACGAATGGTCACCGGTAATAGTTGTTGCATCAAGACATGACAATCATGAGACTTTAAGCCAACTAATTTGAGATCTTTCATTGAGACAAGTCTTTTGATATTTGAAGAGTAACCCTGTGGCACTTTGACTTCCCGTAGACATTCACAGAAACTTATTTTCTCTTTTTTTTTGATAAAGTATGACATGTTAGGGGCAAATAAGTCTTCTTATCCCCCACTTTATGTGGAGCTAACCGCTCTCGTACACCCATCGTAACTAGATCCAGACGAGCATTCACACCATCCTTTGTCTTGCCTTGAATGTTGAGAAGCGTTCCGATTAAACGGTCACACACATTTTTCTCCACATGCATCACATCAATACAATGGCTTACATCAAGCTTGCACCAAGTATGGAAGATCAAAGAAGATCGACCTCTTCTTCCATATTTTCTTCTCGAGTAGCCTTCTTCCGGGTCTTCCCGTAGATAACATTATCGTTGTTCACCCTTTCATAAACTTGCTCTCCAATCAAGGCCACCTGAGCAATTTCATTCTTCTAAGTCCGTTGAAAGTTTTTCTCAATCTACGATAAGGATGATTACGTCGGAGAAATCTCCGATGCCCAAGATAAACCGTCTTCCTTCCATGTTGCAGTTGATGGTAACATGTGCCTTCTTCACATATTGGACATGCTTTATGCCCTTTAACACTATACCCACACAGGTTCCCGTATGCTGGAAAGTCATTGATGGTGCAAAATAACATGGCACGCAATCTGAATGTCTCACGACAATACCCGTCGATCACATCAACGCTTTCATCCCACAACATTCTCAAGTCTTCAATCAAGGGACTCGGATAAACATCAATATCATTTCCTGGCTGTTTAGGACCCGAAAATCATCATACTTAACATAATGTATTTGTGCTTCATGCATAACCAAGGAGACAGGTTGTAAATTACCAGGAGAACAGGCCATGAACTATGAATACTACTTAAGTTTCCATATGGATTCATTCCATTGGTAGAAAGTCCAACCCTGAGGTTTCTGGGCTCATTGCCGAAATCCGGAAACAAACTATCAATTCTCTTCCAGTGCAAAGAATTGGCCGGATGGCGAAGCTGTCCATCACACTTCCTCTCATCTGCATGCCATCTAATGTTCTTTGCGTCATTTACATTAGCAAACAATCGCTTGAACCACGGAATCACGGGAAGATACCATAACACCTTTGCAGGAGGACCTTTGGTGACCACATCACAACTAGAATCACCATCCTTCACTCTGTAGCGTGATACCCCACACCTGGGGCACTCGTGCATCTCTTCAAACTCTTTTCTGTACAATATGCAATCATTGGGGCATGCGTGTATTTTCTTATACTCCATACCCATCGGACACAATATCTACTTCGCCTCATAGTTTCGAGATGGCAATGTGTTGCCTTCTAGAAGCATGTCTTTCAACAACTCAAGCAATTCGGTAAAGCTTTTATTGCTCCACCCATTTCTCGTCTTCACATTGAATAATCTTAACACCGCTAACAACCGTGGGAAATTAGTGCACCCTGGATACAAAGCCACTTCCGCATCACTGCACAAAGTATCATACACATGTGCATGCCGAAAAGACTCTTGCCCAACATCACGGATCATGTCCTCTAGTCCATCATCCATTTCCACGTCATCAACTTCCTCTCTATCCGACACCCTCGGCCTGTCTAACGATTCACCATGACATATCCATGTTGTATAACTCTTGCAAATCCCCTCACAAATAAGATGATCACGTATCTCCTCAGCTTCTAGTCGTCTCTCATTCAAACAGTTAACACAAGGACAATAAAACCTTCCGTTACCACTATCAGGAGCATTTTTTTTACAAACTGTAGAAAATCTTCCACTCCATTCTCATACTCATCACTTGTCCGTCTAGCATTCATCCAACCGCGATCCATGACTAAACCAATAACTTCGTACTTAGTCCAACATATTCATCAACCACTTCTTATGACAGGGTATGGCCCTATCCCATTCGAGAAGAAACTTTTTCAACATTTGGTTAACAGTTAGTCCTTAACTCTCATGCTTATACTCGACGAAATTTCGGCAGCATTTCCCTTCGATCTCCGACGTACACGACTCGAACGCGATGACATCCTCCACAATAAAGTATGCACCTGGAGAACGAAAGGAAATGTATCAATCCGAACTTTCATCAAGTATATAACATTAGAATCAATTAATAACTATTTTAACTTAATGAAGAAAAAGTTTTTTCCCAAACTGTCCAACTTTGGACAATTCAAGATCCAACACAATGAGCGGTACATTAAGCACGTACACGTGTGCTCATTAGTATTGCATCTCAAACGGGAAACTAAGGCTTTACTAATTATTGTGGGCATATTCTCGGATCAAAGTTTGTTACAACTTTCCCTTTGATGCATTTTTGTAACCATCAGATGCTATAAGCTCAGGCCCATGGCCATAATGGAATATACAGAATCATTACAAACAAACTTCTCTCTCTAAACACTCTTTACTCTCTAAACTTTTCCTGTGTTCATCAGAGGTTATTCTCAAATTAACTTTCCTATACATTGGACTCAGAATACTCGGAGATTAGCTCCCATAAATCCAAAGTGTTGTCTCAAAGGATGGGATCAATCTCCAAAATAAAGAGCAGATATGCATAACACCTTTTAAAGTGATACATACAAACATCCATCTTAACAACTTCAACAACCAGTTGCCTTAATTTGAACCTCTGTTTTCCGGTTGGATTAAGACTACATGAGCAATCTTTAGATGAAAAAATGAAAAGATATTTATTCTCAATTCAATAAAGTACATCCTAATCTTAATCTATTAAATAATTTTAAAAATAAATACATTCTTACGTTTTTAAGTTAGAGATAAATTTATTTTGAATTAACTTCTTTTCTTTCCACCAAACCAATTTACCCCTATAAGAGTGTCACCCCTTTATTATTACTATTTTTATTTGAGTCCATCATTAATTTTTTTTTCAATGAATCAAAAAAAAAAAACTATATGTTGAATCATTAAAATAAAAATGAAGCTTGTGTTCTAAAAATAATCAGAAGTATCAGAAATGTGCAAATTGGGATTCCCAAAGTGCCATCCTTGAAGGTAAGCAATCACCTCAAAGGCCAAAACAACCAATGAAGTCACTAGGAACACTCTAATGACTCTAAACAGCAACTTCCCTTTTTTCCAACTTGTCTCTCTCACTCTCCAAAGCAACCCCATTTCTATGAATCAACCTCTTCTTGATGGCTCCCAGCAATGTCCACGCAACAGCTGGCAAGCCAAGTGACACAACCTACAGCACGGTGAGCCTTGAGAAGCAAAACCCATGTGACTTGTTTAGCATTCTTGCCACGGCCTTTCTCTACTGGCCCGAATGCAGTATCTGCACCATTAATCTCCACAACAGAGAAACTGGGGTTCTCCATTTTCACCACCACTGGTGTTCCTTTCTGTGTATCCTTTGTCCACCAATTGGAAAAATCCAATCTTGGAGCCATTTCCAATATGGTGGATTAGACACAGATTCACACTTTATAACACTTCACACAGAACAACACAAGTATATTATATTTATGCATATATATATATATATATATATATATATATATATATATATATATATATATATATATATAGATATACACAGAACAAGGACTCAAGACACAAACTTCATCAAAGGGGTCACAACAAGGCATTAACACACTCATGACAGGGCCTAGACATGCAGTTGTACATGGATGCAGTTCACCATTAGCCTCACAACAACCAGGTTTTCACAGACACAAAATCAAAAATCTAAAAAATCTCAAGAATCTGAAAAAAATCACAGATGTTAGGTTTTCGTTCAAACCTTGTTGAGGCGTAACTCAGTATTGAAGAACAAAATCACAGAGGAAGAAACGAAATCTCAGTCAGATCTACAGAGGAAGAAACGAAATAGAAGAGGAAGCTAAGTCAAAAGAGAAGAAGAAGACGAATACCTGGCGCAAATGGAAGAGGAAAATGCGAGTGGAAGAAGAAGAAGAATACCTGGAGCAAATGGAAATCGCGAGGGAGGGAATGAAAAACAAAGGAATGCTCTATTCTTAATATAAAGCACAGAAGCGCAGAGCCAAAGAGAACTTGAGCAGTTCCTGCTAGTATATGGAAGAGCAGAGAGCCAAAACAAATTAAGGAAAAGGGCACGTGACAGATGGAGGGAATGAAAATAGAAACAAAAATAGGTTTTGTCAAATATTACACATCGGTTATTGAAAAACCGATGTGGTTAGTAATATTTCACATCGGTTCTATTATAACCGATGTAGAAACCTACAATTTAATTTAAAATTTATTTTTTTTAATTTATTACATCGGTTATCTTAAAACCGATGTGGTTAATTTATATTACACATCGATTCAATTGGAACCGATGTGGAAAGATAAAATTTTAAATTCTAATTTTTTTTTTAAATTTTATACATCGATTATCTTAAAGCCGATGTGGTTAATCTATATATTACACATCGGTTCAAAAAGAACCGATGTCAAAGGTTAAAAATTTACAATTTAAAATTTTTTTGTTTTAATTTTAAACATCGGTTAAAATATAACCGATGTGGAAAATATTTACACATCGGTTAATTTTTAAACTGATGTGGAATCATTTGCTTTTAATTTCAAAAAGGCTACCGCCTCATTTTACACAACGATTTTTGAGAAACCGATGTAAAATCTCCGATGTTAAATGCATATTTTACACTAGTACAAACAAACAACACTCAAATGCTTTTGCTATATGAAAATGTATACCTACTTACTTAAATATATTATCATGTATATGTTTCTTTCGTTGAAATCCCTTTCTGAAATTTATTTTTCCTATTATCAAATTAAGTGTAGAAGGATACCAGTGACAAATTACCTAACAAATACAAAATGTCTTAAATGTTGGCTTCAAAACATACCTACGAATTACTTTCATCTTTTTTGTTTATGTGTGCTAGACATATATGTCAATGACTATTATTTTATTTTTATATATAATTTAAATATTAAAAATATTAAATTCAGGGATTCTTTATATTATTTACATTTGATTTGATTACTAATTGATTTTGGTTTAATTCATATGAGGGTATTATAGAGAATGAAAAACATGAGGGAATGAGGGAGACTTTAGGGCGGAGAAAGAGGAAAAATGACTTCAATGATAGGAAATGAAAAGTGGGCTTTGCACATCAGTAAATTAAAAAGAAAAACAAAATTTGTTTTAAAATCTATAAATGAAGATTTCAACCACTAATTTTCTATCAAATTACCAGATAAATACTGCCAGGTCAAACTTCCATATTATATATACCATCGCGGTTAGAAATCTGCCTTAATATATAGTAAATCATGACAGTTTTATATAATTATTATATTAAAACTGACATAGTAAATTATTTATTTTGGTTAAAGAAATAAGACACAAAAGGTCCTATAATAATTATTTTGCAAATGTACAAGTTGAAATCCTTTAATGATATTTTTTTAATTCAAAAGACTTTGCTATACATAATTTTTTGTTATACATGAACTTTTTTCTATTATTATGATGACAGGATTCCCTACAAGTTTCAATATAGCAATTTACAATTGTTGTTTCTTTTGTAACGACGGTAAATAAAAGCTCAAACATGTAGGAATTTATCTTTCGCAACCAGTTTTTTCAAATGGGCAGTTGTATGTCACAAAATCAAGAGTCACCTCCCGTAGTGGATTGAAGATTCTAATATGTGACCACAAAGGCCAAAATACAAACACTACTACAAATGTGGTTTATAAAAAAGTCTATCATTATTTAATCTAGGCGAGTAACACTAAAATTATTATATTCATTGTTTCCTTAGGTATTATTACTCTTATAAGTTCACACGAGCTATTTTTGATGTGAAATATATAGATTTCATGATCTGCTATGTTGACAAAGCATGCTGAAAAGATCTGTGTTGGTCTGTGGGGACAGTCGTCAATCCATAGAGCAGACATGGATGTTACAAATGGTATCAGAGCGGCACCTCTCCCAGTACGGTGTGGTTCGAGAACGAACCAAGCGGGAGCTGGTGGGCATGTGACACCCGGGGCTGACGAGGGCGGGGAGCGGTCGCCGGTGCAAGAAGGCACAGACAAGGAGCGACTCTTGGCATGCTTCTAGGCGGAGGGACACATGAATGAACCGATTATACACCGGAATGAGAGGGATCCTCGGACTGTGTAGGTATAAGACTATACAGTAGATGATGAATTATATGAATTGATTGGTACTACCTATACCAACAAGATGCATCTTCTTTTCGGGAGCCCATTACTTAAGAACTCCACAATTAAGCGTGTTTGACTTGGAGCAATTATGGGACGGATGACCTTATGGGAAGTTTTCCCAGGAATCGTGTGAGTGAGGACAAAGCATGCTGAAAAGACCCGTGTTGGTCTGTGGTGACAGTCGTCAATCCATAGAGCAGCCAGGGATGTTACAGTTTTCCTTTATAACCAATATGATTTACTTAATTTATGTCATGATAATAATTTCGATCGTTCAACTTCAAGTACAGCTCATTCACAATTTCTATGATACTTCTTTCTTCCACATTTATTTTTCAACAAAATCTATACAAAAAACATTACATAAGTCCTTATTCATTTTATTAAACAAATATATTTACAAAGATATTATAAAATCTGTCTCGCCTGCTCTCATAGGTTGCGGGCTCGAGTCATATTACAAGGGGGATGTGGGGAACCACTATTTATCCCTTTTTTAAAAAAAGAAGAAAGATATTATAAAACCAAAATTAAATTTATTCATAAGACTATGAAACCCCATGCATCGCACGGGTCTAAGTTCTAATATATATATATATATATATATATATATATATATATATATATATATCACCTAGTGATTTAGAGATAATTGCTTACAATCAATTAAAAATTAAATGTGGTAAAGTTTTTTTTCAAAAGGCCAGTGATTATATTTTTTTTTCAGGTAGGGAGATCCACTCTCTCGATACCTTTTTATTCTTTGTGCTGAGGGTCTCACTGCTTTGATTGACTAAGCTGAGAGGTGAGGGGATATTCATGGGGCAAGGATTTATCGTGGAGCCCCTACTATATCTCACCTCCTTTTTGTAGATGACTGTTTCTTTTTCTCACAGCCAAAGAGCAGGAAGCTCAGTGTATGAAAAATATTCTTCGTATTTATGAAGAAGCCTTGGGTCAAATGATTAACTTTAAAAAAATAAGAGGTCTATTTTAGCAAGAATACTTCCAAACTGTTAGATCTTCAATTGCTTCTATTTTGGATGTCCATGTTTGCATGGGTACAGGTAAATATCTAGGCCTACCTTCTATGATAGGTAAAAGCAAAAAATCCATCTTCACTTTTATTAAAGATCGAGTTCAGAGGAAAATTAATTCTTGGAGTGGTAGAAGTCTTTCTAGAGTCGGGTGTGAGGTTTTTATTAAATCCGTTCTTGAGCAATCCCTTCATATTTGATGAGTATTTTTGAGTCTCTTGGTGATGAAATTCAAAAAAGGATGAACTCGTTTTGGTGGGGTTCTAATGGTGGTTCTAATCGTGACATTAAATGGCTCTCATGAGATAAACTCTCTATGAATAAAAGACATGGTGGTACGGGATTTCAGAACTTGTATGCTTTCAATCATCTATGCTTTACAAGCAAAGTTGGAGACTAATAATGACCAACACCAACAATCTTACCTTTAAGCTTCTCAAAGCTAAATACTACCCTAAGGGGGATTTTATGGGGGCTCAACTAGGTCACAATCCTAGCCTTACTTGGAGAAGTGTAACATCCTAAAAAATTCAAATATAATTATTTTAATAAAAAAAGGGGGTAGTATAAGAGTTTATTATAATTGTTTTCTTTATAATAAATATCCAGTGGGTTCCACAATAATGTAAAATTGATTTAAAAAAAATAAAATAAAAATAGGGATAAGAACCTACCCTGGACTAAATTATTGCGGCAATAATGATAGGAAACATAAGCATATCAAGACCTATGCTGTGTTACCCATTATAAATAGATAGTTTGAGTGTTTTAAGCTCAATTTCGCATAATATGACTATATACCTAACTTCAGATGGATATTTCGTAACCAAATAGAACTTGTTTGAATTCGAGATCTGCATAAGAAATATAGCCCTGTCTCTTAGTTTTCCATAGACACCAAATTCGTCCAAATTGGATTCTTGTGGCTCAAGTTATGACCAAATTCGTACACACTATTCATGTTCCAGTACCAGAACCGTTTTTTTTTAAATTCTATCCACGTTTTGAATATATAAAAGTTGGTTTCAAATTTTGTGGTCTTCATAACAGTTGTAGACAATTCTTTTATATTTCCAACGATATAAAATTTATAATTTTTGAATGTCTATAACTCAAGATATGTGCGAAATACAGCACCATATGCAGAGTAAGCGGGCTTAGCACGTTTTTACACGTTTTGGGCTATTGGGGGCTCTATAAATAGAATCTTAACACTCTTAGGGTGCGTTTTTGAACCCTAATTACACCTAGAAACTCAAACGGCTAAGAAGAGAAGAAATTCAAGGATTAAGAAGAGATAGTTGTGGAAGAGGGAGTCTAAAAAGAGGAAGATGATGATAACACTTGGCAAACGTTAGGATTAGCAGTAGGAAATGCTTAGAGCTATTTGGAGGTCTTCAATGTGAGAGATTTTCAAATTAAAATGGACCTTATTAAAGGTTGCGGGTTAACGGTTAAATAGATATAACAGTGCAAGCTTATCACAAGTTTGATATATGGTTCAGTGGTTACAACGTTTCCTTCATTCAACAAACAGAAAAACTAAAATGAAAAATGATGTTGTGTTGATTCGAACATGGGACTTGTGTGCAAGGGGACACAGCCACTGGCCACTAGGCCAACAGTTATGATGTGTCATTTCAAGATCGTTAATTCTACTTAAGTGTTGTATTTGACCGTTGGTTAAACTCTTCAAGGGTTGTTTTCCTTCACCAAGAGGCATGATTTGGTCTATAAATAGAATCACATGCATGCAGTAAAGACATTCGAAAATCTTTGAATTTCCCAAACCATTCGTCACTCCAAATCACCTTCTTTTCTCCCTTGTGGGCAGAGAGAGTTAGGAAGACTATTGTTCTGTAAACTGCCATTGACGATACGCTTGGTTTAGGGTGTGCAAACCAAACCAAGGTTACTCCATTGTATCCTGAAAGGGATTCGCCGGTTTTACCTGTTGCATCCAATCTACGAGGAGAGATTGGTGGGGGCGAATCGAACCTAAAGCCTAGTGTTCCTACACGCCTTGGAGATTGTGGATTACCATTGTTTTCTTCTTCTTTGTTGCAGATCGGACCCCATTTTTCTAACATTCAAGAGGCGAGTAACAATACTTTTTATGAACCCTTTCCATGGTATATATGATTGTTTTTGTTGATAAAGGATTATCATATGGTTTTGGGAGTCTTTAATTGACTTGATGCATATTGTTAGTAACCTAAATTCTAAAATTGGGGTTTTGTTTAAAAGGGGAATTAATTGATTAATTGGTGTTGTAACGTGCTTATTCATGTATGATATGTTGTGATATTCATGATTGTTTGTTATTGGAGGAAGTTTATAATGTTAAAATTGAGGGAAATAGTTTGTTACATGCATGAGACATGACATATTTGAGTTATAACATGTTGTATGATGTTTGCCGCAATACCACCTATGATAGGGGTATCGAAAAGTAATACCACCGTAATGGGGTATCAAAAGTAGCATCCCCATATAATTGGGATGTCGAAAAAGAGCAATACCGCCTAAAAAGGGGTATCGAAAGTAACACCGCCACACGTTGGGGTGTCGAAAAGGGAGAAATACCATGTGCATATGGGAGGTATCGAAATATAAATGTCCCTGACAGGAGGGTGACATCGAAACATTCCTCATGAGTAGGGGTGGGCAATGGAATGCCATTGTCATGTGATGTGTGAGATTTATGGCATGCCGGCAAGAGACCGGTTTAGTTATGAGGCCTTCGAGCCACTTGGATTAATTTAGAATTTACTTGGTATGTGGAATGTGATGCCTTGAGACGAGTTGATATTATGCTATATGCATATGACTTGATGAAATTTTTGTTGTTATTAAATGTATTTTTTTATATTATTTTGGGAAATTAGAGGATACCATGGATAGTTTTTTCGGTTACCGCACCGGCTGAGAACAACACTATTTTTTCGAAACATTTTATAAATGTATTGTTGTGCACTGGGATTTTAAATCTCATTATAAGCGTTGTTTTCAGAGCCCGAGGACATCGCTGTTGAGGATCCAGAGAGCTGAAGAGTTATCTTTGATTAGCTAGTTGGTTAGTAATGTAGTATGGTTTAGAGTATTATGCGGACGACGTTCTTTGGTTTACATACTATTTTTCTCAGATTGTAAATAGACGCCCGGTTTTGAGGCTTTTAGTTTTTATTCAAATGATTGGATTTAATAATATTTTTCAATACTTTGTAAATACTATTATTTTATTTAATACGAGGTATTTTCATACTTAGTTATTTGAGAAAAATTTTATGACTTGTGTTTTTTAATTAAATGTTTTGAAGGACTTTTATTGAAATTAATTTGGGTTACTAATGTAACGAAGGACGTTACATTTTTGGTATCAGAGCAGTTCGATTCTAAATAAGATTGTGGTAGTGGGGCTTTTTCTAAAACAAAACTTGGGCGCATAGGATGCTTGTTAGAGTTATAAATACTGCATGTTATTCTTTGGGATATTGGACATGATCAACCCAATATTTCATAGGTAGTGAGAAGATTAATAGGACTAATAGGCGAGGGACGAACATTGCACTTGCAGCAACTTTGGTTTGTATAATTAGAGCTACGCAAGGGCAGACGGAGACTCTCCGTCAACTGTAGGGGAATGGAGGCCAATCACTGATGGAGTGATGGCTACCTAGGACCCTTAGCATGTGGGACTTTTCGAATTCAAGAAGAATGATCCGCTATTATTCCGAGGTAGCTTAGAATCCGAAGGAGACTTGATTTCTTTAACTTGTATAGGGGAAGAAGTTACTATATTGTTTGATTCAGGAGCAACACTTTCTTTGATATATCCTTCAAGTGTGAAATTTGAGTTGCCTATCTTTCGTTTGTCCTTTGAGTCATGTGTTTCTAAAAAAAAAGTTGTAATTTAGGGTACTTGATTCTTTATATGAGATTTTTGAATGTTGATGATGAATTGATTTTAATAAATTTATTTTCCTTGAATCTATAAGGAATTATTACTAATGGTAGTTTTGTATGTGCGTTCATGCTGGTCTTTTCTTGTTTACACTATTCTCATCATCTATACTTCGCTAACACTGTCAAAACCCATTCCCATATCTAATTGAAATGTCCTATTAATTTTTTTAATTCCTTCTGTGCGTGAAGTTCACCTCCATCGCATCGAGGCCAATTTATTGAATTGTAATTATATTTCTAACTTCCTCTGACTCAAGGATTTAATTGTAGCATGAATTCTATTTTTTGTTAGTTCGAATCAAATTATATATTTAATATTTAAATTAAATTATGATTCACTTTATAAGTTTTAATAATATGTTTGATTTTGTATTAAGTTTTGAATGCTTTTAGTGGCAAAAGATGATGGGAGTATGAGGTTATATGTGGGCAATATGCAATCGAACAAAGTAACTATTATGGATAGGTATCTTTTACCTAGGATAGATGAGCTTAGATCAATGGAGTAGAGTAGTGGTTGATTCTAGTAAAGTAGATGCAAGGATAAGGTGAGAGAAGCCTAAGACAATGACAAGTGTGAGAAGTTTCCTAGAATTGGAGAAGTATTATAGGAAGTTATAAACGAGTTCTCTAGACTAGCCTTACCTCTCACCAAGCTGATTAGGAAAGGAAAATCTCTTGTATAGGATACAACTTGAAGTTTTTAATGATCAGTAGAGCCTTAAACAGTTGTTAAGAGATAGAGACAGAGACATAGACGAAGAGTTAAATATAAGGCAAAGAAAGTGGATGAATTTTCTTAGGAACTATAATTTTGAGTTGAAGTATAGTTCAGGAAAGGCTAATGTAGTGGTCGATACTCGGAGTAGGAAATTTCCGCACAAGTCTAACTTGAAGTTGCAAGAGATGAACCTAATAGAAGAGTCTAGAGACATGAATTTGGATATCCTTTTAAGGCTTAAAACTTGGAATTGAATAGGTTGAAAATTTGTAGTGACCTTAGAAAATAGATTAAGCGAGTGTAGTTTTTAAACTAGGATTTGAAATCTCTTTTGGATCAAGAGAATTATGTGTTATATAATAATGGTGTAGTGTTGTTTAAGAATAGGATCATTGTCCCTAATGAGGGGAGCCTTAGAAAAAAAAATGTTAGAAGAGACACATAAAAGAACGTTAGCCATGTGTCTAGGAATAACCAAGAAGCGTGAAGATTTAAAGAAGTATTAGTGGACGTGAATAAAAATGGAAGTGAGATTAAAGAATTTTATATATATGTTCAAATTTTATTATAATGTTGTAATTTTGTTATATAATTTTTAGAGGATCACTTTCCTTGAAATTTCAAACTGCTTCTTAAGTGACAAAGTATTAATCGCGATTGATATTCCCCTATGATTTGTTTTCCATATAGATTAATGGCATGTCTAATCCTAACAAACTTATATTTCTTAACAAAAAGTGAAAAAAATGTTATTTCTTATTTGTATGTGCCTACTCAAAGATCGAGATTGAATTGGTTTCTTATACTATTATGGTGTTAATTTTTACAGTTGTTTTTGCATAATGTCTGCACAGTTTAATTGTAATTTTGTTAAACATTATTCTCCATTATGTTATCACATATATATTTTTTTTAGTAAGATCTTCTTATCAACATAAAGTGAAACTATTTCTTCCTCTTTTGAAATTATCATTTTGGGATAGCTAAAAATTAGTATGTGAACGGCTCATCGCTTCACATTTCTTTATTTATAAAATTTATAAAATTCCTCGGTTTTGTGTAGAATATAATAAATTTGATATAGAGTTCGTAAGAGATATTATATCTACGTGTGGATGATATAAAATATTACATCAATTTCTTTTATGGATTGTTTGTTAAATTTAATTTGTGAGAATGCTTATAAAGATGAAATGCAAGTGAATGTGTTCTAATTATAGGCGGATGGGTAGAAACAAATGCTTAAGTGCATGATTTTATTATATAAATGTTATTATTGACTTCATTTTAAAATTAAATTTTTTTTAAGTTAAGGGACCATGAATTGTACATTTATTATCTGGTGGAATATTTAATGACTACACACACACACACACACACACACACATATATATATATTAATGACGTGATTAGGAATGTAGATCCCCTTTTATGATAGTGCGAAGTAGGGGATAAGATATTGTTAAGATCAGATTTTATCAAAGAGATCGCAATTATGATTAATAATTGAGGGAAAGATGCGCATTGCGCAGAATAGATAAAAAGCGTTATGTCGACAAGAAAAGAAAGCATTTAGAATTTTAGGAAGAGGAACATGTAATCTTGAGAGGCACTCTTAAGTTTTGGATGGGGAGGTCAATGTCATTCAGAAAACTGACTCTTTGTTTCATGGGACCTTTCCTAATTCCAAAAAGAGTCGTGCCCGTTGCTTACCAATTGGCTCTTTCCGCCACAATTGGCAAATCTTCATGATGTTTTTCATGTGTCGCAACTTAGAAAATATGTACCCGATGAGTCTCATGTGATAGCTCCTAAGTCTTTACAATTGAAGGATAATTTGATCTATAAGCCTAAGCCTAGTCAAATCTTGGACAAGGGCACAAAGACTCTAAGGAACAAGAAAATTCCATTGGTGAAAGTGTTATGGGAAAGGATTAACTCCGAAGGAAACTACTTGAAAGATGGAAGAGGACATCGTATGTCAATACTCAGATCTTGTTGTTTAAGGTAAGGTAACCTTTATGTTTGGTTTTCAAGATATGTTACAATATGTGTGTGAGTATGTGATGAATTTCGGGACGAAATTCTCTAAGGAGGGGAGAAATGTAGCATCCTAAAAAATTCAAATATATTTATTTTAATAATTAAGGGGTAGTATAAGTGTTTATTTTAATTGTTTTCTTTATAATAAAAATCCAAAGTGGGTTCCACAATAATGTAAAATTGATTTAAAAAATAAAATAAAAATAAGGATAAGAACCT
Organism: Sophora flavescens; assembly: GCA_030762895.1. Lineage (NCBI taxonomy): Eukaryota > Viridiplantae > Streptophyta > Magnoliopsida > Fabales > Fabaceae > Sophora > Sophora flavescens. The sequence continues at coordinate 50,173,624 of CM061069.1, forward strand.
ACCCTGGACTAAATTATTGCGGCAATAATGATAGGAAACATAAGCATATCAAGACCCATGCTATGTTACCCATTATAAATAGATAGTTTGAGTGTTTTAAGCTCAATTTCACATAATATGACTAGATACCTAACTTCAGGTGGATATTTCGTAACCAAAGAGAACTTGTTTGAATTCGAGATCTCCATAATAAATATAGCCCTGTCTCTTAGATTTCCATAGACACCAAATTCGTACAAATTGGATTCTTGGAGCTCAAGTAATGACCAAATTCGTACACACTATTCATGTTCCAGCACCAGAACCGTTTTTTTAAATTCTATCCACGTTTTGACTATCTAAAAGTCGGTTTCAGATTTTTTGGTCTTCATAACAGTTGTAGACAATTCTTTTATCTTTCCAACGATATAAAATTTATAATTTTTGAATGTCTGTAACTCAAGATATGTGCGAAATACAGCATCATATGCAGAGTAAGCGGGCTTAGCACGTTTTTACACGTTTTGGGCTATTGGGGGCTCTATAAATAGAATCTTAACACTCTTAGGGTGTATTTTTGAACCCTAATTACACCTAGAAACTCAGAAACGGCTAAGAAGAGAAGAACTTCAAGGATTAAGAAGAGATGGTTGTGGAAGAGGGAGTCTAGGAAGAGGAAGATGATGATAACTCTTGGCAAACGTTAGGATTCGCAGTAGGAAACGCTTAGAGCTATTTAGAGGTCTTCAAGAGGTGAGTAACAATACTTTTTATGAACCCTTTCCATGGTATATATGATTGTTTTTGTTGATAAGGGATTATCATATGGTTTTGGGAGTCTTTAATTGACTTGACGCATATTGTTAGTAACCTAAATTCTAAAATTGGGGTTTTGTTTAAAAGGGGAATTAATTGATTAATTGATGTTGTAACGTGCTTATTCATGTATGATATGTTGTGATATTCATGATTGTTTGTTATTGGTGGAAGTTTATAATGTTAAAATTGAGGGAAATAGTTTGTTACATGCATGAGACATGACATATTTGAGTTATAACATGTTGTATGATGTTTGCCGCAATACCACCTATGATAGGGGTATCGAAAAGTAATACCACTGTAATGGGGTATCGAAAGTAACATCCCCATATAATTGGGATGTCGAAAAAGAGCAATACCGCCTAAAAAAGGGTATCGAAAGTAACACCGCTACACGTTGGGGTGTCGAAAAGGGAGAAATATCGCCATGTGCACATGGGAGGTATCGAAATAGAAATGTCCCCGACAGGAGGGTGACATCGAAACATTCCTCATGAGTAGGGGTGGGCAATGGGACGCCATTGTCATGTGATGTGTGAGATTTATGGCATGCCGGCAAGAGACCAGTTTAGTTATGAGGCCTTCGAGCCACTTGGTTTAATTTAGAATTTACTTGGTATGTGGAATGTGATGCCTTTAGACGAGTTGATCTTATACTATATGCATATGACTTGATGAAATTTTTGTTGTTATTAAAAGTATTTTTTTTATATTATTTTGGGAAATTAGCGGATACCATGAACAGTTTTTCCGGTTACCGCACCGACTGAGAACAACATTATTTTTTCGAAACATTTTATAAATGTATTGTTGTGCACTGGGATTTTAAATCTCATTATAAGCGTTGTTTTCAGAGCCCGATGACATCATTGTTGAGGATCCGAGAGAGTCAAGAGTTATCTTTGATTAGCTAGTTGGTTAGTAATGTAGTATGGTTTAGAGTATTATGCGGACGACGTTCTTTGGTTTACATACTATTTTTCTCAGATTGTAAATAGACGCCCGGTTTTGAGGTTTTTAGTTTTTATTCAAATGATTGGATTTAATAATATTTTTCAATACTTTGTAAATACTATTATTTTATTTAATACGAGGTATTTTCATACTTAATTATTTGAGAAAAATTTTATGACTTGTGTTTTTTAATTAAATGTTTTGAATGACTTTTATTGAAATTAATTTGGGTTACTAATCTAACGGGGCGTTACTAATAAGCATTTGGCAATTGAAGGCATTATTCAAGGAAGGATATCGATGGTGCATTGGCAAAGGTGATAAGATTAGGTTTTTTTTTTTTTTTTGTTTGTTTACCTTTGGCCTAGAAATCCTTCTCATGCTACACCTCTAGACTAATAATGTGGTTTGCTGATTAACCCACTTAATTCTTTATATAATTAACTCAATTTTGGCATGCCATACCTACTTTTTCTTCTTTACCCTTTTTATCTTCTTTTTTCAACAAAATGATAGGTCAATACTGTTTTTTTCCTCACTAATTTGCTACATAGGTATTTTGATGAAGATGTGGTTCTCACTTCTCACTTCTCACTTCTCAGTGCACCACTTTTAACAAGCATGTTTGGAGTGCCTCAAATGCTCCAAAAGCATAACATCATGGCATCTCACTCAGTCACCACTCTGTGTTATGAATTCCACTGTCATCAGCCACCCCTATACTACGTACTCACACTGTAAAGTATAAAGTATAAACAAACAAAACGCCCTACTTTTCTCTCTCCAACGAGTAATGGACGATCTATAATCTGCTGGCAGTAAAAAAGTTTAGATTGGATAGATGATCAAAAATTTATATTAAAATTTATAAATTACCTATTAATATATGATATCTAGGAATTGAATAAAATTATAATTAGTGCGAGCGAAAATCTTGATCAAATGTACCAACTTCTATTAATATATCTTGAGCGTATTTTCAGAGGTGATTAAATAAAATAAATGCATAAAAACCATGCCTGGCTCGCCAATTCCATGGCAATCTATATTTCATAGTGAACGCAACAGTGAAATCCCTATCATGATCTCATCACTCATATGTCTTCAATCACCGTACGGCGTACGCACACATGCAAAGCAACAAATATTCCTTCTATTGACATTAACAATGGCAAAAAGCATCTTATTGATGGCATTATTAATACTCCATGACTAACTTAAAAGAACATGCATACATATTTAATTTGATAATAAAAAAAGCAAGAATTTTTTAATAATTAAATTGAAGGTGTAAAAAATTTTAGAGTCATCCTTAGTGGTTAAGGAGCCTCAAAACAATAAATTCTCATTCAAAAACTAATTTATTACTTCTAAGGTTAATGTTAATCTTTCCATAAAAAAAGGTAAATGATAATCTGCACCCATTAAAGAGTGAGTCAACAATAATAATATTTCATTGAAAAATATTGTATTTAACATCATTAAAAGTGATGTATAATTTTTTTTTAGAGAAGTGATATAGGAGTATTTAGTTTACGGATCAAAACTTAATGGTATCTAAAATTTTTAACTAGTGTCTTAAGAATATTAATTAATATTATCAAAAATTGGTTACACAATCAAAATATAAATGTACTCATTCTCAACGATTTTTTTAAAACAGTGGCCTAATTGATTAGTATTGACAAATTTTTTTATATGACCATATAATAGTATATTATCAAATTATTTAACTACTTTGACATGATATGATAATATAAAAAATTAAAATATCAATAAATAATGGTATAATAGGAAGACACACATCAAACATCAAATAATAAAATTAAAGAACCAACTCTTTAATCTTTAAAGTGGAACCTCTTCTAAACTTAACTTTGCCGAAAATATAATATTTTAGTTTGTATTAATTAACCTGCAATATATGTTTTATATGTGTTTGATTCGAAGGTTTTAAATACCTTTCCTACGGTAAAACATGGTTTGACTAAATAATTTTGATGTTTGGCACCCAAAATGATTATAGCCTCAAAATCACGTCCAAAGTTAAAATTTGTAGTTTTTACGTTGGATCTAAAAACTTATTATGTAATTTGTGACTTGACAAGTAATATAGAACATATAGATTATTTTTTTCATAAAAACGTCCAAATATAAATCACTTCACTTTCAACTCAATTCTATAAAATCAATTCTTTTAAAAATCATATTTGTTAAAATATCATCCCTGATAGCAAAGAAAAATTGGCTATCCCTTCTCCTTACCATATCTGTCTCCAACTGTCCCCAGCACAGATCAGTGGGGGCTGATGCTGCGAGCTTCTAAAATCGTTGTAGCACATCACAAAAGGGAAATTTGGTTCCATTAATTCAATACAGTCATTATTTTTGACCTTTTTGGTTTCATTCACCGAAAGCACCCAAATTTTTTTAGCACCTGCTGCAAAGTTTATCATTCTCACACGGAACTTGCTGTTAACAACACCACATGATAGCATAGTTGCAAAACAAACAAGAATATTATAAGAGACCAGAAAGAGAGAACCCTCTCTCTCTCTCTCTCTCTCTCTCGCAGCATTGTTATACTATCATTTTATATAGCCTTAGCAAGGCTTAGCCTACTCATCACCATCGCTGTTGTCGTTCATTGTATATTGTTGATTATCATCTCTCTCTCTCTCTCTCTCTCTCTGTGGTTAGGTCCAAGAGGTGAAGCTTGTTGAACAACTACGTCATCTGCAGATAAACGATTTCAGAAACACCCAGGTTGAAAATTTTGTATTTTTCTCCATTGGGTGCTTCTTTTTTCCTCCAAATTTTGTTTTTTTTACTCATTCCCTTCGTCTCTTTCTCTTCTCGGAAAACATAACAGAACTGACAGCAACTGCAAGCTGTTCTTTCTCTCTTTTCCTTCCTCTTTGTTCCGTGTTGGTGAAAAAATCTCTTTGTTTTCATGTGCAATGTGTCCTCAGAATATGCCTCCAGATACACGAATTTGCCCCTTCTTCTTCTTCTTCTCTTCATTTCCCACATTCTGAAATGCCCCTGACTCTCACGTTTCCTTCTTCACCTACCCATCAATATTCTCAAATCCTTTCTTCATCAAAACTCCGTTTTCAATAATGGGGTTCTCACAGTTTCTCAGAAAAATCTCAGCTTTAACATCTTCTTCTTCTTCATTAAGATCCTCGAATACCCTTTTGAAACCAATCCTAGGATTGCCCGTGTTGGAACTTGCTTCAATCTGTGTGAACCTGACTCTTGTTCTCTTGTTTCTCTTTGTTGTCTCCGTGAGACGGATTCTCGTGTGCAAGGGTCGAATTCGAAGTGGTAAGGACAACAACACGGGTAATGGCAACCCAATTCATCGTACCATTGATGGAGAAACACGTGATGTTCGAATCGGTGCAGGGTTCAAGTTGTCAGTGTTGTCTTGTTTCTATGTTCTGTTGGTGCAGATTTTTGTGTTGGGGTTTGATGGGGGTGCTTTGATTTGGGGTGAAGCTAGTGGGAATAAATCTGTGGACTGGTCTTTTCTTTTTGTGCCAGCTTCACAGGGTTTAGCTTGGTTTGTGTTAAGCTTGTCTGCTTTGCATTGCAAATTCAAGTAGTCATAAAAGTTCCCACTTTTTGTTGAGAGTTTGGTGGGTTTTGTCATTTGTTATTTGCTTATGTACTTTGTATGTTGATGGGAGAGGCTTTTGGGTGGAAGGTTCCAAGCATCTATGTTCTCATGCTGTTGCTAATTTTGCTGTTACTCCAGCTCTTGGCTTTTTGTGTATAGTTGCCATTAGGGGTGTTACTGGTATAGAAGTTTGTAGGAATTCTGATCTTCATGAGCCATTGCTTGTTGAAGAAGAACCGGGTTGTCTCAAGGTTAGTCCTTATAGGGGTGCTGGACTTTTTAGCTTAGCTACTCTTTCTTGGCTGAATCCACTTCTTTCTATTGGTGCAAAGAGACCACTTGAGCTTAAGGACATTCCCCTTGTCGCACCAAAAGATAGAGCCAAGACAAGGTATAAGATTTTGAACTCTAATTGGGAGAGATTGAAGGCTGAAAATCCCTCTAAGCAGCCTTCATTAGCTTGGGCAATTCTTAAGTCATTCTGGAAGGAAGCAGCTCTGAATGCCATCTTTGCTGGTTTGAATACTTTGGTCTCATATGTAGGACCATACATGATAGGTTACTTTGTTGATTACTTGGGTGGTAAAGAGACTTTCCCTAATGAAGGGTATGTCCTTGCGGGTATATTCTTTGTGGCAAAGCTTGTGGAGACACTGACAACTAGGCAGTGGTATCTAGGAGTGGACATCTTGGGTATGCATGTCAGGTCAGCTCTAACTGCAATGGTATATCGAAAGGGACTCAGACTCTCAAGCTTAGCTAAGCAAAGTCACACAAGCGGGGAGATTGTGAACTACATGGCTGTTGATGTTCAGAGGGTAGGGGACTACTCTTGGTATCTTCATGACATGTGGATGCTTCCCTTGCAGATTGTTCTTGCCCTTGCAATTTTGTATAAGAGTGTTGGAATTGCTTCTGTTGCAACATTGATTGCTACAATCATTTCCATTGTTGTCACTGTTCCTGTGGCTAGGATGCAGGAAGGTTATCAAGACAAATTGATGGCTGCTAAGGATGAAAGGATGAGAAAAACATCTGAGTCTCTAAGGAATATGAGGATTCTCAAGCTGCAAGCTTGGGAAGACAGATATAGAATAAAATTGGAGGAAATGCGTGGAGTAGAGTTCAAGTGGCTTCGGAAAGCCCTCTATTCTCAAGCTTTCATAACTTTCATATTCTGGAGCTCACCTATATTTGTTTCAGCTGTCACTTTTGCTACTTCCATATTATTGGGAGGTCAACTAACTGCAGGTGGTGTTCTTTCGGCTCTAGCTACTTTCAGGATCCTCCAAGAACCTCTGAGAAATTTTCCTGACTTGGTATCAACGATGGCTCAGACAAAAGTTTCTCTTGATCGCATATCTGGTTTCCTGCAGGATGAAGAATTGCAGGAAGACGCAACAATTGTCTTGCCACGAGGCATTTCTAACATTGCCATAGAAATTAAGGATGGTGTCTTCTGCTGGGACCCTTCTTTGTCTAGGCCTACTCTGTCAGGAATACATATGAAAGTGGAAAGGGGGGATGCGTGTGGCAATTTGTGGCATGGTTGGTTCTGGGAAATCAAGTTTTCTTTCTTGCATCCTTGGAGAGATTCCTAAGCTTTCTGGTGAAGTATGTTTTTGTACTTAAGCTTTTAATTACATCTGTAATTATTTTATAGGTATTTGAAATACTCTTCATATTGATAATAGACGTAGTCTTTACAAGATGCATTGAAATATTTTGCAGGTAAGAGTGTGTGGCTCTGCTGCATATGTCTCCCAATCAGCATGGATACAGTCAGGAAATATAGAAGAAAATGTCCTCTTTGGAAGCCCAATGGACAAGGCAAAGTACAAGAATGTTCTTCATGCTTGTTCACTGAAAAAGGACCTGGAGCTTTTCTCACATGGAGACCAAACAATTATTGGTGAAAGAGGTATAAACCTGAGTGGTGGCCAGAAGCAGCGGGTTCAGCTTGCACGAGCACTCTACCAAGATGCTGATATTTGTCTCCTTGATGATCCCTTCAGTGCACTTGATGCCCATACTGGATCAGAATTGTTTAGGGTGAGTTTTTCTTAAGCATAGAATTAATGTTGCTGTTTAAATGAATTGGATTTGCCTTAATCTATGACTTATAATTGCAGGAGTATGTATTGACAGCACTAGCAGATAAAACGGTCATCTTTGTGACCCATCAAGTTGAATTTCTTCCTGCTGCTGATATGATACTGGTATGGCTGTATGGGTTAACCTAGAACATTCATACATTTATGCAATAAGTGTGCTAGTTAATGTTTCACTTCATTTCAAGTGTTTTTGTTTTAATTTTTTCTAAGTTATTCTAAATTATGTTACAACTTAGAAAGCATGAATATAGATATGGTTACAGATAGGTTGATAGAGCAAAAATTTTTAAAAAATAATTGAAAGGTATATATAGACAAAAAGTATCTAAGAGTATTGAAGTATTAGTGCTACATAGGTCACAACTGTTTCAAATTTAAGAGTTATATATATTCCCTCCATGACCATGGGTTGTAGTTGAGCTTTGCTGAGTGTGATGTATTGTTCCTTCCCTCATATCCTGGTTGGGCCACAGAAGATATTCCTATAACTACCGGACTGTACGAAGGGTCAACTTTGAGTCTGTATCTTTTTACCTCAGTCTTGGATGTGCTTACTAAGCATATCCAAGTGGCGGTGCAGTGATGTATGCTTTTTCTGGATGATATAGTCCTAGTTAGAGAGTTGAGAGAGAAAATAAATGGAAAGTTAAAGATGTGGAGACAAGCTTTATAAGCACATGACTTTCGTTTAAGTAGAAGTAGGACGGAGTATATGGATTGTAAGTTTAGTAGAGGCACACTAATTCTAGCTTAGAGGTTAAAATTGAGGACCATACCATAAGTGTCTTGGGTCAATCATACAAAACGATGGGGAAATAGAGAGATGTAAACCATAGGATTCAAACGAGGTGGATGAAATGGAAGATGCTTCGGGTGGTAGATGCGATAAAAAACTACCACTTATGCTTAAAATAAAGTTTTACCTCATAACTATAAGACTTGCAATGCTGTACGTGGCTGAACGTTGAACGGTAAAAAGCCAACAAGAGAATAAATTCAATGTAACAGAGATGAGAATATTGTATTGGATGAGCGGACACTTTAGGCAAGATAGGATTAGGAATGAATACACTAGAGAGAAAGTTGGGGTAACACCTAATATAGAAAAGATGGTAGAATCTAGCCATAGGTGGTTCGTGCACTTGTTGAGAAGACCTTTAGAGGCCCCAGTAAGGAGAGTATTTCAGATGGAAGGTAGCTCATTTGCTAGAGGTAGAGGGAGATCAAGAAAAACAATAGGTGAAACCATTAAGAAGGATTTAGATGTAAATGGTTGTCTATAGACATGATTTATGATAGAACATTATGTCTTTGATCCATGTAGTTGATCCCACCTAGTTGGAAAAGGATTTGGTAGTTCTTGTTGTATCATTACTACGATCTAGGTTCAGGTTCATTAGGCATATCAAGTTTGAAGATGCCATTTGGTTCGTGATTTTTTCTTTTTTACTACTTCAGAAAAATGATGAGGAAACATCTGTAAAGCAACACAGCAGTCATTTTTAAGATGGCGATCTGAAATAGGATATCAATATGTGATGTATTGCTTTAAAAACAAGTTAGGCGGCGATTATTTTTTTTTTTTTATGACTTGGGTCCACTTGAAATTGATTTTTGCACAGGAAGGCTCAGGAGTGTAGCTGCTTGTTTAATTAATAGTTAGGGAACTCCAGCTCCCTCCCCCTGATATTGTTCTGTTTAACAACAGCTTCCTCCTGAGTGAAACTTGTATCAATTGATCATTGTGGCAATTGAATATATTGCTGACACTTTCAAAAAGAATTTCTTTTCAAGTTTGGAAAATGTATTTCTTTCAACATTGATCCCCAGTCTCTTTAATTGCCAACATGAGTAATTTATCTTTGTCCATAAAGATATTTAATTCTTCCAAGGACTAGGAAGAATCCTCTTTTAATTATCTTTGGGTATGCTCTTGTGGTTGATATGAAGTGAAAGTAATCTTCTCCATTTATTTTTCCATTTCTGAAGGTTCTTAAGGAAGGCCGCGTCATACAGGCTGGAAAATATGATGATCTTTTACAAGCAGGAACAGATTTTAGAACTCTAGTTTCAGCTCACCATGAAGCCATAGAGGCTATGGACATTCCTACTCACTCCTCTGAAGACTCGGATGAAAATGTGTCACTGGATATATCTGTTATAACCTGTAAGAATTCCATTTCTTCTGCAAATGATATTGACAGTTTGGCAAAGGAAGTGCAAGAGGGATCATCAGATCAGAAATCAATTAAGGAGAAGAAGAAAGCAAAACGCTCAAGAAAAAAACAGCTTGTTCAGGAAGAGGAGAGGGTTAGAGGTAGAGTCAGCATGAAGGTGTACTTATCGTACATGGCTGCAGCATACAAAGGCTTATTGATCCCACTCATAATCATTGCACAAACATTATTTCAGTTCCTTCAGATTGCTAGTAATTGGTGGATGGCTTGGGCAAATCCTCAAACTGAAGGAGACCAACCCAAAGTGACTCCCACGGTTCTTCTTCTTGTTTACATGGCCCTTGCTTTTGGCAGCTCATGGTTTATATTTGTAAGGGCTGTTCTGGTGGCTACATTTGGTCTAGCAGCTGCACAGAAACTATTTTTCAAGATGCTTAGAAGTATTTTCCATGCACCAATGTCTTTCTTTGACTCAACACCGGCTGGAAGAATCTTGAATCGTGTAAGTTTTTTTGTTCTTTTCCATCCTCCTTTGTTTTTTTATGTCTCCATTTATGGTGGGCATTGTATGAAAGGGTTATCTGTTTCCCACCAGGTTTCAATTGATCAAAGTGTTGTGGATCTTGACATTCCTTTTAGACTTGCCGGGTTTGCTTCAACAACAATACAGCTCATTGGCATTGTTGGTGTAATGACTGAAGTTACATGGCAAGTTTTGCTCCTAGTTGTCCCAATGGCTGTTGCTTGTTTGTGGATGCAGGTAAATAGAGATCTTACCGCTTAATATTTTAATCTCAATCTGCCATTCAAAAAGGCATGCAAAAGATAAAGAGTTGTGTTTACTAGCCAAAAGCCAAGTCATGAGAGATAAAATAAGGTTCATTTACAGTAAATTTCACCTCTTCAAACCTATTCCTCATTTTTTTCTTCTATTTTTTACAAAAAGAAAAATTCATTCAAGAGGGGATGAAAAGATACATTGACCAAGGACTAGAAATCCTCCGTTCACATTGCATCTTTCTTTTCTGTTTGCATACCACCCAGTGTTGTGATTTGTTGAATTATTTTGACCAACTAATTCCATTGCAGAAATACTACATGGCTTCCTCAAGGGAACTGGTACGTATTGTAAGCATCCAGAAATCTCCAATTATACATCTTTTCGGTGAATCAATTGCTGGAGCAGCCACCATTAGAGGTTTTGGACAAGAGAAAAGGTTCATGAAGAGAAACCTCTATCTTTTGGATTGTTTTGCACGACCATTCTTCTGCAGTCTTGCAGCTATTGAGTGGCTCTGCCTGCGCATGGAATTACTCTCAACCTTTGTGTTTGCTTTCTGCATGGTATTACTTGTGAGCGTTCCCCATGGAAGTATTGACCCCAGTAAGTATTTAGTTATGAGTACTTGTTTTGTCTCCTGATTTTCATGAGTGATATGTCTAATCCTGGAGGGTTAAGTTATGTAGTTTTATTAGAAATCATTACTGGAAAATGATCCTTTCTAATTATGTATCATTGCACATGGGGAGGAGATCTAATCTCATGACTGTCATAGTGAGGCCATGATCTAATCTCATGACTGTCATAGTGGGGCCATTTATATGTTGTTCTCAACCTCTTTTAACTGCAATTGATGTGGTGTCTTTGCCATTTAGATTCTGTCTTTGACATAGCCGTTTGCACTTTCTTATTGACTCATGTCTTACTGGTGAAGTTGTCTGTCACATTAAATAGCTCACTGATAGTACATAATTCGATATCTGTTTGCTCTTGTATTTTAATTCCACTTCAAGCAGGCGTGTATGGTATTACAATGTGTTATAGGAAAGAGATTTAATGATGGTTTGACATGAAGTAGAATGCAATATGAAGCTATATTCTGTTGCTAATCACTAATACTTTGTGTATAGGCATGGCTGGACTTGCTGTAACATACGGCATGAATTTAAATGCACGTCTATCAAGGTGGATACTTAGCTTTTGCAAACTTGAAAATAAAATTATATCTATTGAGAGAATTTACCAGTACAGCCAGATTCCTAGTGAAGCACCAGCAATAATTGAAGATTCTCGCCCTCCATCCACATGGCCTGAGAATGGGACAATCCAAATCATTGACTTGAAGGTACCTAGCTCAATTTCACATTAAATGCTCTGGCCTTTGATTTTGTTCTAATTACTCCATCTTTATTCTATTGTTTTAAATTTCATTTTTAGTCATTTGTTGTTTATTTCTTTCTCTGTGCTCTTTGACAAAGGGAATTATCTGTTATGTTATCACTTATTGCACGGCATTTAGTGCCTAAAACCAAGCTCTTAGCAGCATGACATGCATTGAGTTGTTATGATTTTTCTAGTGCAATTGGCTCTTTCTCATGATAATGCACTTCCTCCTCCCCCTACTCCTGTCTCTCTTGTAGGTCCGTTACAAGGAAAGTCTTCCTTTGGTGCTTCATGGAATATCCTGCACATTTCCTGGTGGGAAGAAGATTGGAATTGTTGGACGTACTGGCAGTGGCAAATCTACTTTGATTCAGGCATTATTTCGATTGGTTGAACCTTCAACGGGGAGTATCCTTATAGACAACATTAATATCTCAGGAATTGGTCTTCATGACCTTCGAAGCCACCTGAGTATCATACCACAAGATCCAACCTTATTTGAAGGCACTGTTCGTGGCAATCTTGATCCTCTTGAAGAGCACTCAGATAAAGAGGTTTGGGAGGTTAGTATTACATGGATAGTGCCATTTATTTAATTACGCAGAATCTGTAAATGCCTGCAAAGTTTATTTATATGCATGTGGGCAATAAATAAATGCTATTGTATTCTGAGCTAAATTTATTATCATTCTTAGATAAATCTTCGATAAAGTAACATATGAAACCAAGACCGAACACCAAATCCAACTAAGTTTCTGTTACATCACCAGAAACAAGCCAAGCTCAGCTTCCCCAATCACTATATCTAACAAACTTCCTCAAAGATGTACCTTTTTCAAGTAAAGAAAGAAAAACCTGCCACATATGTCTGAAGCACCCCGCCCCTCTCTCAAAACCTCCTAAACAAAGGCATCTTAAAGCATGCATGATGATATAGAACTGTTTTTTCCTTCTATACCCTTTACACCCCCACATTTTCCTGTGGTGGTTAATATCTTACGTTCTTTTCATCGTATTTACTTACTATACATCTTTGGCATCTATCGTCTTTTCCTGAGGGTTGTGTCTTCTTCTAATCTATTTGTGTAGCCTAACCCTAACTTTGACCCCTATATTCATTGACTCTTGAAAATTATGCTGACTAAGTACGAGGTTGTGCTCTATTTGATTGCTCTGAGTTTAATTTTCACAGGCACTAGACAAGTCTCAACTTGGAGAGATTATCCGTGAGAAAGGGCAAAAGCTAGATACACCAGGTAGGGAGTCCAAAAAATTGAAATATGTATCTTTTCTTTCCGAACACCTAGAAAAGGGAAGGAAAAAATGTTTGGAGTCACATTTAAGATTTATTTTAAATCTGCAGTGCTAGAAAATGGAGATAATTGGAGTGTAGGACAGCGGCAACTTGTTGCTCTGGGCCGAGCTCTCCTTAAGCAGTCAAAGATACTTGTACTTGATGAAGCAACAGCATCTGTTGACACTGCTACTGATAATCTTATCCAGAAGATTATTCGAAAAGAGTTCAGAGACTGCACCGTGTGCACCATTGCACATCGTATTCCTACCGTCATCGACAGTGATCTAGTTCTGGTACTCAGTGATGGTGAGTAGAGTTGCATGCTATTTTTTGGTCTTGTTTCTTTTTTTCCTGTTATACACCTATAGACTTTACATTATCCAACAGTATAAAACGAAATATGTTGAGGTCAAATGTTGAAATATCATCCATATACTTTTCCCTTTTGATGTGCCTTATCTGGAAAAGGAAATAACTCTCAAAATATGTTTTTGGACCGAGTGATTGGGATGGTTGGACTAGATTTCCTTATGGCTCACTAGTTTATGCTCATGAAGTTAACTTTTGGTATTTTTACAGGTCGAGTTGCAGAGTTTGACACCCCGTCACGGCTATTGGAGGATAAGTCATCCATGTTTCTGAAGTTGGTGACCGAGTATTCATCGCGATCAAGTGGCATACCAGACTTTTAAATCAGATGAAATGCCCGAAAATCTTCAAAGTTAGCAGTGGAAAGAACTTAAGAACCTTCAAAGTTAGTGGTAGCAAGAGCTCTAGACATTTCAAAAGTAGAAACTGAAATGATGCCTCATTTGCTGCCACTGCTACATTGGGCACATGCAGTGACAAAAAAGATATAAAGGAACAGATCAAGCGTGTGCCTCGTCATCGATCAAGCACTCCAGTGGGAGAAAATTAGTTTCCAGTTGAAAGTATCATCAGTTGGTTCAACCCCTTGAACAATATCGAGGAATTCATGCATCATTGGCATGCTTTGTAACAGAGCAAAGATGATCTGTGGTTATAGGAAAGAAAATATGGGAGTCTGCATTGGGTTCAACAATGTGCAATAAGGCAGTTTTGAGAATGAGGCATTAGGCTTTTTGCTTAGTTAGAAAAGTGTAGAGTTGGAACTAGTCTTTTGTATTCCACATTTCTTGTAGCAGTAGTTCAGAATTATCGCCATTGTTTGTCTGAGATTTTCACCCCGCCCCACGCTTCTACCTTTTTTACACCTGAAAAACTGATATTGGTTATATTTCCTCTTCCACGGAGTTTATTAGTTTTTCTAATATCATCATTGATTATGTAATGAACAGTTTTGTACAGTTTCATCATTAGCCAGTGGAGTATCATTTTGAATATAACTAGTGTAATATACTCGTGTAACGTACGGGTAAATAGAGACAATGGAGATAGAAAATGGTATTTTGTAGGAGAGATACAATAAGGGTCTCTTTATTACAGATTATAAAAAATGGTTTTCATATTTTATAAAAAAATGGACCTTATTACAATGAATAAAAAACGAAAGTTCTACTAACGCAATCAATGGATTAAAACAACTTCTAATATAATTTTTTTTAATTCAAAATTAAAATGAAGTTTTTTATACATAATTATTCATTGTAAGTATATTTTGTTTAAAATTACTATGAAAAAACTCAAGTTATTTCCATTCATCTTTCATTTATATGACTTATATGTAATATGTCCCATAAGTTATTTTCATTCATCTTTCATTTATGTGACTTAGTTGCAAGCTCTTTGCCAATTGATTTTTACATTTTGAATTGCATCATCCTTTTGGTATCTTTTGATGTTTTAGCACCTAAGCAAAAAGAGGTCAAACATCTTCCTGTTGGGAAGATAAAGAAGAAAACATGTCTTGAAATTCTTCCAGGCTCTCAAATTGAACATACTCATCATTTGATAATTGATACTTTATATGATAATTTAAATATTTCGAATAGAAGTAGCATTTTTTTTTTAAGGAAAAGCAAGAGCTTATATTATTAAAAAGGTCATACGCCCAATGCGACCAATCAGAATCTTTAACATTTTAGAGCATAAGACAATCGAGCCTTAGTACTTACAACAATTAAAAATCCCATCTCCACTGATGCAAAAACAACCCCAAAAAATGCTCCCATGCAAGCAACAAAGTCAAATTTATCAATCTTCCATATCAAAATTGCTGCCTGATAGTCCACAAGGTTGATAATGGCAGATATGATTATAGCAGAAAGAATAGCATTTGGAGTGTAATTGAAAAGAGGGGTGAGGAATTGCAAGGTTAAGAACACAACAATGGACATGACAATATTGAAGACTGCAGTTTCACAGCCAGCCATGAAATTTACTGCTGACCGAGAGAAGGAACCTGAAGATAGCAAGGTGGTAGATCAGAGACTATGAAAAATTAGTTTTGAACCCACTTACATGCACTTCCCATGATTAATTATGAAGAAATCTACAATAAGATAATTATTGTAGGATTTTAAGTAATAGACATATCTACTCATAATTTTTATTCTTTTTGTATTGATATTTAGCAGCTAAAAGAAAATGCTTATATAACTAAGATCTCGTCAGACATGACCACTTATTATATCTTTCTACATAACAGGAGGTCTGTGTACCAACAACATTCATAGCTGCTAATGCAACCATTTCTTTGTTTCCATCGAATTGATAATCCTTCATATAAGCAAATGTTCTTCCAATTGCTATGACTTCTTGATAACCAAAATGTAATGGTTTATAACAATAGGCACATGTAAATAGTAAAATACTCTTCATAAGAGGATAAATAGAGTCAACATTTGCTTACAGTCAATGCTATCATGCTAGCCACGATGCCAATCCTAAAACCTTTTCCAAGGTAATCACCACTAAAACAAATTTCCTTCACAGAAGATGGATTGATCCCTTTCTCTATGTGCTTTACCTTCAAACATCAATAGACAAAAGCTTAACTATTGCAGTAATTAGTACTATTTCAGTTTTATCATCACTTAATCATAACTCATAAGGCTGTGCTTATAATCTGATATATTCAGGATGAGAAAGGCAATCCATATACTTACAATTGCAACACCTTCCTTGTCTGCACGAGTTCTGTATACAAAAAATGTAGAGAGCACAACTAATATCAATGGGGCGATTGTTGGCACCCAGAAGAATTTCTTGTTCTTCTTTCCCTGATCCACATGGCCACATTTGATAAGTTAATGAGATAAATAATTTTCAATTCTAACAATCTGATTAAGGAATAAATAAAGAAATGATTTGGGGTGCTTACAATATTTCTGGCAAACAGAAGAAAAGCCAAAAAGGAAGCTCCAATTACTATAGTTTACCAATTCCACTGCAATATGATAGATTTTGATCAATTTTAGCTTCTTTATCAGTACCCAAAGTTATCTTGTTCAGATGTTTTATATGCATAGTACAATGACTTTCTAAAACACCCTGTGTACAGTTATCTCAATGAAGATATGCTGACCCAAATCTCCAAGAAATGCTCAACCAACTTCCTCTTCTCTTCTGCAAGCAATAATGAATGACAGACTTGAAAGATGTGTTGGTTCTATCATCATTTTTTTTTTTCTGTTAACTAAAAATATATATTCATTGCAACCCCATAAATGAACACACAAACAGATTAAAATTAAATGTTTGTCAGAGATATCTTCCTTTAAGTTAATATTGCAGAATCTATTTCTCTCCACCATCTATCAAGAACAAAAGAGAAGGGTAAGACATAAGAGAATATTTTATTCTGAATTGAATGCATGCACTATGTTGACTTGAATGATTTAAATAGTAAGCTCAACAACCCAAAAATTATATGTAGTTATAGATATCACCCGAAAATTACTGACTCAATATAAATTACCTATTTTTTATATTTATATACATTGTTTTGTTTTAAAAAACAAAGAAAAAAACACATATGCTAGCCCCAAGCAAATCAGTAGCAATAAGTTAAGCCCATTATACAGTCACCCAAAAACTAATAATAATAATAATAATAATAATAATAACTAAAAGAAAAAGAATAAAACAGTCTATAAAGATGAGCACACACAAAAAAAATATCTATAAAGATACATACAGTTGCGAGAATAATTGTAAAACAAACAGTAAGATTTTGACATCATAATTTGATAGACTATGCATGAGATGGTTCCATTGCTTCCTTAGTTCTATTTCCTATATCAATGTCTATATGGGGTAACTGGGTAGGGTCTGAATTTATGACAACTATATAGAATTAGATTAGTTTTAATAGAGTAAGGCTATGTATGTAATGTATATTGTATAATTGTACATTAGTGTAGATCATAACAGACTGTATGCTGAGTCAACAACAGTCTGTTATGTTAGTTAGTGGCAGCTGTTAGGTTAGTTACTCTCTGCTGTTGGTTACTCTCTGCTGTTATGGTAGTTAGTTACTCTCTGCTGTTAGTCAGCAAGATTAGCCAAAAGGTTATATAAACCTTCTCTTGTAACAATTGAATTTTTCAAGAAAAGAATAAGAATACACTGAATTCTCATATTTTACATTTTCTCTAAGTTTTCCTTTCTCTCCACTCATGGATACTTCACTTCATGGTATCAGAGCTAATTTTCTGGGCCCATTCTTTCTCCTTCGTTCTCATCGCGTTCTTCCATGGCTGCAACCGTTCACAACCCGTTCGATATTCCTGGTTCTGGGGCTCCGGTAACTGCTCCGGCACCATCAACCTTACAGTCTTCAATGTCCATCAAACTCGATGATCACAACTTTCTGTTGTGGAAGCAGCAAGTAGAAGCTGTCATAATCTCGCATAAACTCCATCGATTTATAGTAAATCCTTCAATTCCACCACAATTCACTACAGAGGCGAATCGTGAGCTAGGGATTGAGTCTGATGAGTATCAACTTTGGATCATTCAGGACCAAATGCTGTTCACATGGCTCCTGAACTCGTTATCTCCATCAATTCTTCCTCGATTCATTGGTTGCAAATAGTCCTGGCAAGTTTGGGACAAAATTCACAAGCATTTCCATGCACACTTGAAGGTCAAGGTGCGTCAATTTCGTTCTGAGTTGAAAAACACCAAGAAAGGCACACATGTGATTTCGGAATACCTAATGCGTATTCGTGCCCTAATTGAATCTCTCCAAGCCATCGGCGATCCTGTCACAGAGCAGGATCACATAGATACGGTCCTCGAGTCGAAGGACTCCCTGAGGAGTATAGCTCCTTCGTGATGATGATCTTTGCTAGGGCGGAATCGCCTTCAATTGATGAGATTGAATCTCTGCTACTGATGCAAGATGCTCAGCTTGCGAGGTTCCGACAAGAATTACCATCCCCTTCAGTCACTGTTAATATGGCTCAGGCACCAAATCTGGGAAATTTGTCCGCTTCGGGTGATTATCAGCAGAATTAGGGTGGTTTTCGTAGTGGTAATCGAGGCCGTGGTGGTCAAGGCCGTGGCAGAGGTGATCGAGGTCATGGACGTGGTGTTCCTAAACCCACGTGTCAACTTTGCCATAAGTATGGGCATGAAGCCTTTAATTGCTGGTATCGGTTTGATGATACGTTTGTTCAGGTTCAAAGACCGCCTCCTCAAGATTCTAATCAAGCTCAATCAGGCTATACTCAGAATTACAACTCTCAAGAATATAATCAAGGTACTCAAAACACTGCTCCCAGATTCCCACCCTCACAGCAACAACCTAGTGCCAATCTAGTAATGCAGCATCCTCAATTTGTTCCAAATACTCAAGAGCCTCTGCAAAGACAGTTAGATCCACAAGCATGGTTCCCAGATTCTGGTGCATCTCACCACATTACTGCTGATTCCAACAATATCACTCAAAGCAGTCCCTTTGGAGGACAGGATCAAGTTTTAATGGGTAACGGTCAAGGTCTCTCAATTAACTCTATAGGCTCTTCAAAATTTTTCTCTCCCACTAGTCCTCAAACCATTTTTAAACTTAATAATCTCCTTCTTGTTCCTAATATAACCAAGAATCTAGTTTCCGTTTCCAAGTTTGCTCGTGATAACAATGTTTATTTCAAGTTTCACCCATTCTCTTGCTATGTGAAATCATAGGGTTCTAGTAAGATTCTTCTCCACGGTTCCCTAGGAGGTGATGGTCTCTACAGCTTTGAGAACATCAACATTCTAAAGGAACCCTCCACCTCTTGCTTTCAACACACTGTGTCAACTGCAGCTTCTAATGAATCTAGAGCTAAGTCCTCTGTTGTAACTGATTCACCTAGGTCCTCTGCTGTATCTAGTTCTTTTGCCACTTGGCATTATAGACTTGGACATGCAAATAATAATGCTGTAAAAACCATTCTTCAACTTTGTAATATTCCATCATTGAATAAAACATCCTATGAATTTTGTAATGCTTGTTGCATTGGTAAAGCACATAGACTACATGCTCCACCTTCCCCCACCATTCATCCTACTCCCTTTGAACTAATCCATAGTGATTTATGGGGACCCGCACCATTCACTTCTTATGGAGGCTACTCTTACTATATTACATTTGTTGATGCTCATACAAGATTCACATGGATCTACTTCTTAACGCAAAAATCAGATGCTTTGACTGCGTTTAAACAATTTTTAGCTCTCATTGAAACTCAATTTTCTGTCAAAATTAAAGCTTTGCAGTCAGACTGGGGAGGGGAATTTCGACCCTTTTCCAAGTGCTTAACTGAGCTAGGCATTTTGCATCACCTAACTTGTCCTCACACCTCCCATCAAAATGGGTCTGTTGAGAGAAAGCACCGACATATAGTTGAGATGGGACTAACTCTTCTCTCCCATGCTTCTCTACCTTTAAAATTTTGGGACCACAGCTTTACACAAGCTGTTCATACTATCAAAAGACTGCCCCACTGCAACCTTAACCTCTCACTCCTCTCCCTTTCTTTACACAAGCTGTTCATACGATCAACAGACTGCCCACTGCAACCTTAGCCTCTCACTCCTCTCCCTTTCATGCCTTGTTTGGCACCATCCCTGATTACTCTACCTTTCGGGTCTTTGGATGTGCCTGTTTTCCTTTCCTTAGACCATACAATCAACACAAGTTTGATTTCCGGTCCTCTGAGTGTGTCTACTTGGGCCTCTCTCCTCAACATAAAGGCCACAAGTGCCTTGATTCAAATGGACGTATATACATTTCAAAGGATGTTTTGTTCAATGAATCCATGTTCCCTTATCCTAAACTCTTCCAACAACATTCTTCCTCACCTATTTCTAACCCTGAAACTTATCCTGCTACTATACCTATTCCCACATATCTCCTCTGCATGCCACTCCTATAACTCAACATCCACCTTTTCCCTTGCCTCTTTCACCTAGTGTTTCTGTCACTGCCAATGACATTGTGGCAGCCAGTCCTGCATCATCCCCTATTTCCTCTTCCTCTTCTACCCGATTTCCTGCACAATCTGAACCCTTGTCTCCTGCACCCTCCAGTGCTACACCCTCACCCACCACTTCCTCTGACTCTCTGTTTCCAGCTGCACCTATCAATCTCCATCCTATGATGACAAGATCCAAAACTGGACATTTGCCTCCTAGAGTATTCTTGAGTCATGTTGAGCCTCATTCTGTCAAGGAGGCCTTGGCTAGCCCACAATGGCTTCAAGCCATGCAGGATGAGCATAATGCTCTAATTAAAAATAACACTTGGTCCTTAGTCACACTGCCTCCAAACAGGACTGTTATTGGCTGTAAGTGGGTTTTTCGAGTGAAGGAAAATCTTGATGGGACAGTAAACAAATTTAAGGCTAGGTTGGTTGCCAAAGGCTTTCACCAACAATATGGCTTTGATTTCTTTGAAACCTTCTCTCCGGTAGTCAAACCTGTAACTATTCGGATTATACTCAACCTAGCCCTTACAAACAGATGGGCAATTAAGCAAATTGATGTAAACAATGCTTTCTTGAATGGTGTCCTAAGTGAGGAAGTCTATATGGTGCAGCCACCCGGGTTTGAGCACAGTGACAAATCTCTTGTTTGTAAGCTTCACAAAGCTCTCTATGGTCTAAAGCAAGCCCCTCGGGCTTGGTATGAGAGGCTTGCCTCCACTATTCTGCAGTTTGGGTTCATAACCAGCAAGTGTGATTCTTCCTTATTCATCTACTCTAAGGGAGCTACTTGCCTATATGTCTTGGTTTATGTTGATGACATCATTGTCACTGGATCTTCTACTGCCCTTGTTCAAAATCTAATTCAAAAGCTTGATGCACAGTTTGCTCTCAAAGAGCTTGGGAATCTGGACTATTTTCTTGGCATTGAAGTTAAGCACCTGAGCAGTGGTGCACTTCTCCTCACTCAAACCAAGTATATCAGAGACTTATTGGCTAAGGCCCACATGTAAGAAGCTAAAGGAATTTCCTCTCCTATGATTAGTAATTGCAAATTGTCAAAGTTTGGCACTGATACATTGTCAGATCCTCATTCCTATAGATCTATTTTGGGTGCACTTCAGTATGCCACCCTCATTCGGCCCGACATTGCCTATAGTGTGAACAAGGTTTGCCAATTAATGTCAAACCCTCTTGACTCTCACTGGCAGGCTGTTAAGAGGATTTTAAGATACCTCAAAGGCTCCTTGGACTATGGTCTTCTACTCAGACCTGCAACTGTTTCCTCTGCTCCTTATTCTCTGCACACCTACTGTGATGCAGATTGGGCCAGTGACCCATATGACAGGCATTCAACCTCTGCCTCCTGCATCTTCTTTGGCCCAAATCTGGTTTCCTGGAGCTCCAAGAAGCAGCCATTTGTTGCTAGATCCAGCACAGAGGCCGAGTACCGCAGCATGGCCAATGCTACAGCTAAGACTCTATGGATTCAGTCACTCTTGACTGAACTGCACATTCCCTTTGCCATGCCACAACTCTTTTGTGACAACTTAAGTACAGTAAATTTGGCCTATAATCCTATTCGCGAGGACCAAACATATAGAGCTTGATATCCACTTTGTTAGAGAAAAGGTCATCTCCAAAGCTCTCAACATTGTGCATGTTCCGAGTGCAGACCAGCTGACAGACTCTTTAACGAAGCCAGTATCTTTAGATTTGTAGAGTTAAGATCCAAGCTCAATGTTGTTTCTTGTCCGAAACCCCCATGAGCTTGAGGGGGAATAATAGAGTAAGGCTATGTATGTAATGTATAATGTATAATTGTATATTAGTGTAGATCATAACAGACTGTATGCCGAGTCAGCAACAGTCTGTTATGTTAAATAGTGGCAGCTGTTAGGTTAGTTACTCTCTGCTGTTATGTTAGTTAGTTGCTCTCTGCTGTTAGTCAGCAAGATTAGCCAAAAGGTTATATAAACCTTCTCTTGTAACAATTGAATTTTTCAAGAAAAGAATCAGAATACACTTAATTCTTAGATTTTACATTTTCTCTAAGTTTTCCTTTCTCTCCACTCATGGATACTTCACTTTAAGTTTTATACCATTTAATAACTTAAGGATGCATTTTTCACAATTAGATTAGTTTTATACCATTGACTTATAGATCATTTTTCATAAAATTTCATATCAATTTCAAATCGGTTTTTGTATCACCTAAAGCTAACGTTCATACAGTATCTAAATTGAAGAAGGTATTACAGTTTGATGTGGAAAAAATATGGCTGCTTCATTTGAAGTTGTGAAAGATCAAAACACTAACTTGTTGCAGTCGAGCAGTCAGATTTATGAAAATCACATTCTTTTCCTTGTTTACAACTTTGTGACTATAATATTAAGCAATAGGAAATCCTAGTCACTCAGTTATGCACTTCAGTTTTCTATTCTTCTTCTTGGTTAAAAATACTGCAACCATTTGTTCTCATGCTTTTTCTTTGGTGTCATGATCGAAGTTGAACATTGACCTAGTGCTTAGATTGGTTCCTGAGTGGTGTACAAGTGTAAGATTGATTATGAAATTATGACTGTCAGTCATGTCTGTGTAGTGCCTGTGATCTTTTGTTCCATTGATGCAGAACCTGCTCAAAAAATATATGACTTGATATATTTATAGGGAAAACGTAAAGTGGATGAACTGGTTAAGGGAAATCCTAGACTGCTAAAACTTCATAGTCATAAACACCAATAGATTCTCTTAACATTTTAAGACTCCCAGAGCAATGTTGTGTTACCATAGTTCTTTAATCTTGTCAAGAGCCAAATCATCCCAAAAAGCTTAAGCTGTTAGGTGCACACCTAAGAAGGGTTGTTTATTTCTAATGACTGATACCAGATCAAAGAATAGATAGGAAAATTTTACAGGAAATGAAAAACTACCAAGTCAAAATATTATAATAAACTTCTAAACTTTGCACTTTTAAAGAAATTACCAAAGAAAATGGTAGTTACATCCTGTGATAGTTTGGAAGAGAAGAAGATAGTGGAAATGCCAATTTGATGGTTAGATGGAGGCTTGTATAAGAAATAGTTTGGTACACAATAGATAAATGGATGGGAAGGGGCCATCAGATAGTTGCATAGGAGCTAAAGAAAATCTTATATATTAGCATTAAATTTATAAGTTGGATATCAAATGATAGGTGAAATATAGAAAGTGTGATATAGTTAATTAGTTATAGGGCATGTAAGCATGGGCCTTGCACATCATCTAATCAATCCAATCCATTGGCTTGTCTGGAAGTAAAAGAAGCATTGCAAACAATGCATTTCTTAAACTTTCAGTGTTGTGTATTTCAATGGTTTTATTTAGTTCAACGATTTTCTACCACATCACTATTAGTTAAACCTCACCAAACTAAAATCCCAACCATCACCCACAAACAATGTCCCATGCCAGTACAAAACCAAAATCTGTTTCCAACACCAAAAACATCACCTTCGATTGGAGTAAAGAAAATGGAGCCAAAGAAATGTGTAGTTTTAGAGATCAATAAATATGCAAATGCAAAGAATTAGAATTCCAACAAAAAGGCACCAAGAGAAGACAGTCAGTGTGCAAATAGCAGAAGCAATAAGAATGAAAGCCACCAGAAGATGAGTGCAGGAACACTTCCAAGACAGTAGAAATTTCTTTTGGCTAAATTTTTTTCAAAAGATAGCAGAAGAATATTTAAGAAATCAGCAAAGCTACCTGTAGCATGGAAGGTAGTAGCAAAACCCTTTCATGGAAGGAAATACTTTAAGAATGTATGCTTGTTGCTAAAATAAGCAAGTCAACAAATTTAATAGACTTTGTGTCATATTTCAGAAAGATTCAAGTTGAATCTATGCAATCTCAAAAATAGAAAAAGAAAAAGGAAATGGAGATTATGACCCAAGAAAACTAACATCTTCAAATTTGGAACTGGATTAATGATTACAAAAAGTGCACCTGTTACATTTTGAGAAATTTCAACCTAATTACATATTAAAACTCTACAGGGAAAATTTTTGTAAAAACAAATTGGGATTATACGTGGACTCTGCTGGACCCAAGCAATAAGGGTTATATATACATATATATACTTGTAGTTATTCTATAGGTTATTACTTATTAGTTTTATATATACAGTAAAATTATCAATCTACCTGTAACATGTTCATTAAAGAATGTTCATAAACCTCTGTATAGTTGAACCACCTATTGATAAAGACTTTGTTGTTATTAAATTCGATGAAAAAAAGAAATACCTCATCAACATTCATCAGCTGGGCTATAAATTTTCTTGGAGTCAGCTTCATGAAGTCCTCTTCCAAACTTGAAATTCTTCCCTCATATATGACAGGCATAGGATATCGATCCAGCAATCCTAAGTTAGCAATGTTGCACATAAAATGAATAGTTCTTATAAAACAGTCCAAATTATATATAAAAAAATATAGTTCCATTTAAAAAAGAAAGAAAGAAAGGACAAGAAAGGGGAATAGAAAAAAAGAAGAAGAAAGAAAGGACATAAGGAAGCTATAACCCAAGCGATGGAAAGGGTAGAGAGACAAAGAACAGCAGAGAAATGCACGGATGCATTCAATGCAGATGAAAAAGAAATGTGGGGAAGAGAAATTGTTGCAGTGAGAAGAAGGGGAAAATAAAAGATAAGCAATTGTAATGGGATTGGGTATAGAGATTTCAATCTTTGTCAACATAACTTAAAATAAATAAAAAATCAATGAGCTACAAAATGAAGTGTCAGCTCCACCTTGCTGCCTTGTCTTCCTTAGAGCAAGCACCACAGTAGTATTAAGTCACAGCATGGATGGTGTGATCTCTCCCCCTCATCCCTGTACAGAGGGTTTAAGAAACAATTCTTCTTCCTAGAGAAGCAAACCAGAGCAGAAAGAGAGTGAAGAAAAAGCATTTCTATTCGAACCCGCCGCCGCCGCCGGCTTACTCTTCATCGTCCTCTCCGCCGCCGCCATTCGAGATCGTCGTTAGTGGAGAGAGAAGAAAGGGAAATGAATGGAAATCGTTCTGGGGAGTGTGACCAAAGAGTTTTGGGAGAGAGAAAATAAAATTGATAATTTGATACAACAGACGATAAAATAAAATAAAATAAAGTCTAATCCAAAAATCTTGCTTGTGAATTGTTAGCCTATTGCCGTGTTTGACGGAATGAAACGCCTCATCCTTGATAAGCTTTATGTCCATCTGCATAAGCAAGCAATAAAGTAAAATAAATAAATTTTAATTAACAAAATAAGAATAAAATAAAGTATTAAAATATTGATTAAATATCAAAAAAAAACATGGGTAAGTGACATGTCAGATGTACAGTAATTGAAGCATGTTTGGGAAACACGTTTGAGTTGTGTTTTGATACATTCTGAAAAAAAAATTCTTTGACAAAAAACCTGAAAAAAAAATTCTTTGGAAAAAAACCTGTTTTGACATATTTTCATCCATCTCTTTTAGAAATTATTCACATGTTTTGACATAAATGCCCCTTGTCAATTCTCATGCATTAAGCTGCTCCGATAAAAACATCTATTTGCATTCCACGCATGAGGCCCCGCCAGCCCACTGTTGCACTAATTGCCATCGAACCGGTGAAATCCGTTGAAGGTTGAATGGTTTAACCGAGGTTGAATCGTGGTTGAATCGGTTATAATTAAATAATTTTTTTTTAATTTTTAATATAATATTTATAACAATATTAAACAACATAACAACTAAAATTATAAAATACAATTTTTTTATTTTGAAATTAAACTAAATAAATGTAAAGATATATGTTAAAATCATCTTCATTGAGAAAGTCAACTCAAAATCTACAATCAGTCCACATATATTAGAAAACAAAAGAATTAGGTTTTGCTAGGATGACCCAAATCCTTTTATATTAAATTTTTTTTAGGAAACCGGTTCAGACCGGTCCACAACCGGTTATGACCGGTTTTGAATCGGTTCGACGGTTCTGAGATCGGTTTCAAGCAAGATCGATTCTGAGGGTCGATCGAACCGATCTAGATCCCGAATCTCGATTAAACCGATCGGACCGGTCAGTCCAGTCCGATTTTGTAAACCTTGCTAACTGCCCGTTTTAAGACTAAAAAAATGAGTACCCATTTTAGAAAATGTTTCACGGTCGAACAGGAGTGGCTATTCAATGTTCTAATAATTATTTATATTTATTAATATAAAAAGTTTACAATTTTTCAGCAATTTTTTATAATACAAAAAAAATTGATGATTAACAAGAAAAAAATACATATAAAAAATGTTAAAAGAATATCAAATAAATAATTACATATCATTTTTCGTAATTTACTACACAAAAGTGATTTTTGTAGCACCACCCAAATAAAATAGATTATGCTAAAATCGTTTTTCAGCAAAAAGACCCAAACAAAAACAGATTCTGATTATAATCGATTATCACAATAATCGATTATTCAAAAATTGATTATCAACATAATCTTTTTTTTTCAGCTTTCCCAAACACACTCTATGTCCTTACTAGATTGCCTGCCTGGAATCTACATTAATATAAAAGGTGGATAGCTATTTTTACTATACATCCACTTGGCAAGTTATAGATTTTTTGGTATTATTTGATTAGTTACTTTTTATAATTTATATATATTTTATAAAGTGGGGGAAGGGGTGTTATAAAGGTTTATGGTAGGTGGGGAGGTTGATGTTAGGAAGGGGAGGGGAATAGGTAAAAGGGGTGGGAAATAAAAATAATATTTATTAATATTTATTATAAATAAAATTATTTTTATAATATATTTAATTATAAAATATAAAATAAAAATTATATATTACTTTTTTAAAAAATATATACAAAATACAAATAATATGTTACTTTTTTAATTAGGGGTACTTATGTCATTTTACATATTCATCATCATCTTTTTAAAAAAATTCTCTCAATTTCTTCTTTATCATTTTCTCACATATTTCTCTCATATCAAATAAGTCTTAAAATTCACTATTTTTTTATCATCTTCTCATATTTTCTTTTTCCATCTTCTCTCTTCTCAATTTCTCTTCCATGCCAAACAAAGCATTAATGATGTATCCATGTAGTAAAAAATGAATGAATTACTTAAATTGATGTCACACAATGAGGTCCAGAGTAGGGTCCACTTAAGAAATCAAAGTGGGTTGCTTAATAATATTTATTAATATTTATTATGAATAATTTTTGTAATAATACATTTAATTATAAAATATAAAATAAAATTTATATATTACTTTTTAAAAAATATATATAAATACAAATAATATGCTACTTTTTTAATTAGGGGGTACTTATGTCATTTTGCATATTCATCATCATCTTTTTAAAAAATTTCTCTCGACTTCTTCCTTATCATTTTCTCACATATTTCCCTCATATCAAATAAGTCTTAAAATTCTCTATTTTTTTATCATCTCTCTTCTCACATTCTTTTTTTTCATCTTCTCTCTTCTCAATTTCTTTCATACCAAACAAAGCATTAATGATGTATCGTTGTAGTAAAACATGAATAGATTGCGTAAATTGATGTCACACAATGATGTCCAGAGTAGGATTCACTTAAGAAATCAAAGTGGGTTGCTTATCTAGATAACGTTGCATAAGTGTTATTAATATAACATTTGATCATCTTTTCAAAATATATGTTATTACAATTATATATTTATTAGTTATTATATCAATCAACAATTTTTTGTACTTTGTACTCTTTTAAATTTTTGTATAAGTTATGATTGTTTTAGAAACTATAACCAAACAGAAAAACTATGTTACTAAAATATATTTAATTATTTCAGTCAAAAAAAATTAAAGTGAATGAAAGTGAATGAAAAGAACACAACTATTGGGAAACACCAAAAGCTAGAGCCCAAATACCCTATAAGAATGAAAGTTATGTGAAAAGATTTGAATTAGGCGGGGAAGAATAGGAATATAAAATTTGGAAGTAGCTGAAAGAAATTCTTTCCTAATAACATTATTATTATTTGACTTCATGATTCTAATTTGAATCATCTTATGGGTTGAAAACGTTATATAAAAACATACTTATATGTATATCTAGATGTATATAATTACGTATAATATATAATATTTTATATTGAAGTTAATGTTTTAAATGTGAAGATAATAATTTAAATATTTACTATCCACGAGAATAATTTTCTAATGAGTACATGAATTTGTAATAGAATCTCAAATGATTTATATATATATCTTCATTTTGATTGGATCATTTCAATGTGAGTTAGTATCAAAACTTTGTTACTAAAACATATTTTAGTTGTCTGAATTTGAGAAAGGTATTTAAACATACTGGGCTCTAATGCTTTAAAAAAACAAAAACAAAAATAACGATAGGGAATTAAAGGGAAACGACTCTTGATTCGCAGAGCATTAGGTGAATTTGGGAAATTAAGTGAATTGTCCGAATACATTGGAAGAAACAAGAAAAATGAAGGGCATGGAAAGAACACAACTCTTAGGAATGATTGTTAATGTTCTCAAATGCGACGTCAATAATGAGAGTGCAATTTTATCAATAAACTAAAGATTGGATTTTGGAATGTTGAAAAAAATGGTATGACCATTTAGCCAAAAGTTTCTTTGTAAGTTTGTAGAGGACCAACTAATCTCAAGTCGTGAAAGATAGATATGTTTTTTTTTAAATGGTTAATTTGACGGGAAAAGGCTGAGAAATAAATCAAACAGATTTTTCAGAGGGAAGGAAAATAAAAATGATAGATAAATATATTTTCTAAAAAGGATGATTTGCATGGAAAAAAGGATAGAAAGAAATCAAATATATTTTTAAGGAAAAAAATTAATATGATAGACACATATTTTTTTGACTTACAAAAATAATACTTAACCTGAAAGGGAAATGAGAAGAAACAATTCAATAGATTTTTCAAGGGAGAAGAAAATATGATAGATATAATAAAGTGCAATTAATTGAGGTGGCGTTTGATATAAGATATAGTTCCAGATTCCTAGAAAAGTGAGATGAGAATAATTTTTTTTCGTGTTTTGTACAAGAGATAAAAAGTTATTCTATGAAAGGAGGTTCCCAAAAATGTAGTTTACACGACAATACTTTTTGGTTTGGTACTCACCCTAATTAGTTCTTGGGACCGAGTGAGCCATCAAAGTATCCCCACGGCTTAGATCCTTTGGAACCACTATAGGACTAATCTCCGAGTCGACCGCGCGGTTAGTAAAGTCTGACAAAAGATTGTTGAGTACCAAAGGATCGAACTCGAACAGAGCCTGAACGATTCGTCCTTAAGTAGCAGTGCGTTAACCACTTGCACCAAATCACTTGGTTTGTTTACACAACAATATAAACATTCTCAAAAGTAAACGTTATATAAATTCCAAAATTGTCAACCACCTTTTAAATTTTAAAATATTATTGCCATCGATGTAAAATACAATCGCATTACAAAATATGAGATGCATTTTTTATTGTACATTTCACGTGTCGACACCTCTTTTTATTTTTTTAACTATTTTTTTATAATTATTTTTTTTCTATTTTTTATAAAAATTTTGTTCCTGATTTTTTTTTTATAATTTAATTTTTTAATGTTTATTTTAATAAATAAATTTTTTTAAATATATTTTTATAATTAATTTATTTTTTCTATTTTTTAAATTAGTTTTTTTCCTATTTTTTTTTAAATATTTTTTTCTATTTTTTTTCGAATTATATTTTTTATTTAATTTTTATTTTTATTTTTTTTATAATTAAGTTTTTTTTCTATATTTTTAAATAATTATTTTTCCTACTTATTTTTAAAAATTTTAAAATATTTTTAAAAATATTTATTTTTTCTAATTATTTTAAATATTTTTTAGTAATTAATTTTTTTTTATAAATCTATTTTTTCATAAGTTTTTAAATTAATTTTTCCTAATTATTTTTTTTCTATTTTTTTCCAATTATTATTTTTTTTCTAATTTATTTTTTTCCTTTTTTTTATAATTACTTTTAATTTTTTTCCCTGATTAAAAATATATATAAAAAATATTAAAATAATTAGAAAAAAAATATTTTTTTAAAAAGCTTTATTTATAAAAATAAATATTTTAAAAATTCAAATTAGAAAAAGTTAATTACTTTTATTTTTATAAATATTTTTTTCCTAATTTTTTTATTTTTTTAATACTTTTTTTATAATTACTTTTTTCCTTATTTTTTTAAATACATTTATCTAATTACTTTTTCTCCTGATTTTTTTTCTAATATTTTTTAAATATATTTTTTATATTTTTTTGTTATTACTTTTTTTTGGCTACATACTTGCCTTTGTTTTTCTATTTTAAATAATAAATCTATATCTATACTAACTAATAAAGAAATCCTTTGATTTTAGTGTAGCACAATAGTTCAAGTCACATATCAAGTTATTTAATTTTTTTTTATTTTCTAAAATTTATATGTTTTTTTTAAATATTTACAAACCGATAAATATATAATATTTTGTGTAACATCCTAAAATTATAATATGATTAATTTGATGAAAAATATATTAAGTTATTAAGAAAAATATATATATATAGTACAGATAAAAAATATAATTAAGATGTTTAGTGTAAAGGACAGATAGTATAAGGATTTATCAAATTTGCTCAATTATTTTAAAAGAATGTAATATATTTATATATATATATACATATATTAAAAAAAAGGAGATAAGCGAACGGCGTGCAGGGCCCTTGGTTCACTTTTAGACTTATTTTTACCAAAAGGCAATTCCTTAAGATTTTAATATATATATATATATATATATATATATAATGAAAAAAAAATAAAAGGTAGAAATAAGATGGAGTCAGGTGCTCATTGCATAAACTGACGCAAGGGTGAGCGCCGCACCACACCCTCGTTACGCGTTGTGAAGAATTATTGGCGTTGCAGTGCACAAGGTGGAACAACACAAATCAAGGATAGTAAGTAAAGAGAAGAAAGATTATTGGTGAACCACGGAGATTTGTCATAGATAAATTTTAAAGCTTTTTGGAGGTATTTGAGAGGTATGTAACAATACTTTTTACGAACCCTTTCCATGGTATATATATGATTGTTTGTGTTGACAATGAATTACCACATGAAATTGGGGGTTTTAATTGATTTGATGCATACTTCCAGTAACCTAATTTCTAAAATTGGAGGTTTTTGTTAAAAAGGGGATGAGTTGATTAATTGATGTTGTAAGATGCTTATTCATGTGTGGTATATTGTGATATTCGTGATTGCTTGTTGTTGGGGGAAATTTATTTGTTTAATTCGTAAAAAATAGCTTGTTACATGTATATGACGTGACATATTTGAATTATAATGTGTTGTATGATGTTTGCCGCAATACCACCTATGATAGGGGTATTGAAAAGTAATATCACCGTAATGGGGTATCGAAAGTAACATCCCCATATAATTGGGATGTCGAAAATAAGTAATACTACCTAAAAAGGAGTATCGAAAGTAACGCCGCCACAGGTTGGGGTGTCGAAAAATGAGAAATACCACCATGTGCACGTGAGAGGTATCGAAATGGAAATGTCTCCGATAGGAGGGTGACATCGAAACACTCCTCGTGAGTAGGGGTGGGCAATGGGACGCCATTGTCGTGTGATGTGTGAATGTATGGCGTGCCGGCAAGAGGCCAATTTAATTAGGAGGTCTTCGGACCGCTTGGATTAAACTAGAATTTACCTGGTATATGGAATGTGATGTATTGAGGTGTGATTATTATTGATATTTAAAGTATTTTCTTTTATATATATTATTTTGTAAAATTAGCGGGTGCCATGGACAGATTTTCCGGTTATCGCGCCGGTTGAGAACAATACTATTTTCGAAAATATTTTTATAAAACTGTATTGTTGGTCACTGAGATTTTATATCTTATTATTAAGTATTGCTTTCAGAGCACGAGGAGGACATCATTGAAACTGAAGAGGCGTGAAGACTTAGTGGATTCTATTAGTTATTCTTTCTAGTTTGGTTAGTATTTTCTTAAATAGGGAGCCGTATGTGGCTAGACACATTTATTTATTTATCGTTGGGTTTGTTAGTAGACGCCCGGTTTTGAGGCTTTTGATTTTTATTTTTATTTATATTTATATCCACTACATGGATATTTTATTACTATATTATTTAATATGAGGTATTTCCAGACTTTAAATATTTTTTTTTCTTTATGAGATGTATGTTTTAGTTAAATGTTTAAAATGATTTTTATTGAAATTGATTTGGGTTACTAATGTAACGAAGGGCGTTACATTTATGGTATCAGAGCAGTTCGATTCTAAATCGGACTGTGACATTGGGGCTTTTATAAAACAAAATTTGGGAGCATAGGATGCTTGTTAGAGTTATAAATGCTGCAAGCTATTCCTTGGGATATTGGACCTGATCAACCCAGTATTTCATTGGTATTGAGCAGATTTATGGTGATTAATAGGCGAGGGACGAACGTTGCACTTGCACTAGCTTTGGACTGTATAGCCAAAGTTATGCAAGCGCAGGTGGAGACTCTCCGTCAACTAAAAGGGAATGGAGTCCAGTCACTATGGAGTTGTGACAACTTAGGACCCTTAGCACGTGGGGCTTTTCAAATTCAAAAAGAACGAACCGCCATCATTCCGAGGCAGCTTGATCTGAGGAAGACTGAATTTCTCCTTCTCGTATAGGATAAAAGGTTACTATATTGTTCGATTCGGGAGCAACACATTCATTCATTTCATTTAAATGTGCTCAGTTCTTAGAGTTACCTGTTACTAAATTGTCATATGATTTGTGTGTTTCTACTCTTACTAAAGATAGATTGATTACTTCTTCTGCTGCCTGCAATGTCCCTTATTGTTTCAAGACCTGACTTATATTGTCGAATTGATATGTTTACCTATGTATGGTGTGGATATTAATTTGGGCATGGACTGTTTGTCTTGTAATAATGCTATTATTGATTGTGCTAGTCGAACTATTTCTTTCATTCCACAGTCCATGTCTGCTGACTCTCCTAGGACAGAACACCTTATCTCTGCTGCCTCATGTCATAAGTGCTTAGTTGAGGGAGCTCAGGGATATATACTTCTCTTTTCTGCTAAGATAGAGGTTGAAAGTGATATAGCGGCGTTGCCTATTGTGTGTGAGTTCCTAGGTGTGTTTCCTAAGGATGTCTCTAGTTTACCTCCAGATAGAGGGATTGAGTTTACCGTAGATCCAGTACCTGGGAGTGGACCTGTATCAGTAGCACCCTATAGGATGACACCTCTAGAGTTGAGCGAGCTCAAGAAACAGATAGAGGATGTGTTACAAAAGGGGTTTATTAGACCTAGTGTGTCACCTTGGGGAGCACCAGTACTTCTAGCGAAGAAAAAAGAGGGGAGTATGAGGTTGTGTGTTGACTATAGGCAACTGAATAAGGTAACCATCAAGAGCAAATATCCCTTGCCTAGGATAGATGATCTCTCAGATCAGTTAAGGGGAGCGTCAACATTTTCCAAAATAGATCTAAGATCGGGATACCATCAAATTAGAGTTAGAAGCGATGACATCCATAAGACAGTCTTCAGGACAAGGCATGGGCACTATGAGTACGTAGTGATGCCCTTTGGTGTGACCAACGCCCCAGTTGTTTTCATGGATTACATGAATCGGATCTTTAGGACCTTTTTGGACAGGTTTGTGGCGGTGTTCATAGATGATATTTAATATACTCTAGGACGCTAGAAGAACATGGAGAACACTTAAGGTTAGTGTTGCAGATCTTGAGGGACGAGCGTCTTTATGCCAAACCGGAGAAGTGTGAGCTTTGACTAGACGAGGTAAGGTTTTTAGGACACACAATCTCAAAGGATGGTGTAGCGGTTGATTCCTCTAAAGTTGATGCGGTGTTGGGATGGGAACAACCTAAGACAGTAACCGAAGTGGAAGTTTCTTAGGCTTAATTGGTTACTATAGGAAGTTCATAGAGGGGTTCTCTAGATTAGCTTTACCTTTGACCCAGTGGACTAGGAAAGGGAAACCTTTTGTATGGGACCAGGAGTGTGAGGACGAGTTCCAAGAGCTTAAGAGGAGATTGGTGTCATCACCAGTCTTAACTATACTGGACCCCTTAGTGAGTTTTGTGGTATACTGCGATGCATCTAAGAATGGAAAATGAAAGACAATAGCGGAAGCGTACCCGAATTTATGGAAAATATGATGGAGAAACTTCTGGTTCTTGGTCTTCCAAGTCAACATTCACAATTCTTCTTAAAGCATAAAGAGCCTCTCCTTTCTAACGATGGGTGTTAGAAAAGAAAATTGGTTGCATATGACTTGGGGACCATAACCT
This sequence comes from Sophora flavescens, assembly GCA_030762895.1. Taxonomy (NCBI): domain Eukaryota; kingdom Viridiplantae; phylum Streptophyta; class Magnoliopsida; order Fabales; family Fabaceae; genus Sophora; species Sophora flavescens. The sequence goes on from CM061069.1 coordinate 50,208,551, forward strand.
TTTATAATGAGTCCATGCCCTTTCATGAAGAGTGATGTCCCTTCGAATTCAAACTCTTTCATGAAGAGTCATGACTATCCACACATTTCTTATCTCTAATTTTGCCCATCATAAAAATAGAAATAAGACCTTATGGTATCTACACAATAATTTTCATAACAATTATGTCCTTAGCCATAAACCTTACTTGAATTAGATCACTTTAATTTGACTAATTAAAAATAATGGCCCTAACACATTTAAACATTACAAGTGTGACCCAAAAATTTCTAACAATCTCCCACTGGTCACATATGTATGCTTATAAATGTGTTATACTTTATGAGCTCCAAATTTGCCATTATAAACCTTGGACATATCCCTATCCCGTCTATTAGTTATATCAATATATAGAACCAAAGCGGCTTTCGTTATATCAATCATAACTAAATCCATCAATGATCACTAATATTAACACAACCAAATGACATAGATTAATCATGAAATGTGCAGCATGAAAATCACATGAAGGTGATTTGTACATGTCGATTTTCAACTGGTCCTACTTTACTCTTTAATGAGATCAATACTCAGAGTGAAAACCAAACCAAAAACTGTATTCTGTAGAAAATAATCATAAAGTATATCTTGCTTAGAAAAGCATCCAAATACAAACTCCCACTGAACAAATGTATCGTCTGATGATACAACACCCATTCGAGCAATATGCTCGTGAAAGACCTTGGGTGGTAAACCTTAGTAAGTGGATCCACAACTATGGAGTTTGTCCTAACATGCTTTATAGACATCTGTCACTCTGAACTCTTTCCACATCAATAAGGAACTTAATGTCACTGCTAACTTATGGTCACAAAATAACTGTAGTGGTCTTTCAATAAATCTAAAATCCATAACCCAGTGACAAAATTCCGCAACCTTATCACATATTTTGAATGCCTTATAACCATAGATAAACATAACCTGATGTAGATTTCCAACTGTATTGGCATCCAACAAAATCAGAATCAGAATACTCAATGATCTCTAACTGATCTGATTTTCCTTATGTAAGCATATAGTTCTTTGTTCTCTATTGAATAAATCATAACCTGTTTGGCTGCTTTCTAACAATTTATTACTAGATTGCTTAAGTATCTGCCTAACACTTAACAATGTACGCTATGTCCGGATGAATACGGACTTGGGCATACATTATGCTTCCTACAACTGATGCATAGGAATCTCCTGCATCCCTTTAATCTTAAGATTTCTTTTGGGCACTGATTGAGACTAATTTGTCTCCCTTAGCGATCGAGGCATCACTTGATTGACAGTCTTGCATGCCAAACCATTTGAGCAATTTATTGATATAGCTCTTTTGTGACAATCCTAGAGTACTCCACGATTGGGCTCAGTGTATTTGGATCCCTAATACAAAGGAGACGTCGCCATATTTCATCTCGAAATTATCAATAGAAATCTATTGGTTTCGTGCAACATGCCTATATCATTAGTCCCAAGTAGTATGTCATCAACATACAATAACAGGAAAATATTCTTACTCCCACTGAATTTGTGTTGCACACAAATACTAACAACATTCATCTCAAAACTGAATGAGAGAATTACCTGATAGAACTGGTGGCATCACTAACGAGACGGTTATTTTAGCCCACAGATGGATTATGTCAATTTTCAAACCGTGTTCTTTGTGTCTCCCAACACAAAGTTTTACGGCTGCACCATATAGATTGTTTCGTCAATGTTGTCATTGAGAAACATCATCTTGACATCCATTTGATGAAGCTCCAAATCCTAAAGTGCAACAAGGGTCCCGATTGTCCTAAAAGAGTCCTTCAATGAAACCAGAGAGAAAGTCTCTTTATAGTCAATCCCTTTATTTTGAGTACGGTCCTTGACTACAAGACGAGCCTTATACCTCTCCACATTACCTTTGTAATCCCTTTGGTCTTAAATATACATTTGGAACCAATGAGTTTGACACCTTTTGTTAATAGGAGAAGTTCCCAAACCTTATTGTCTTGTATGAACTCATACTCCTCATTTATTGCTTCAATCCACTTTTCTAAGTTGGAATCTTGCACGACTTAACGAAAATTGATTGGATCATTTTCCATCATACCATCATTTTCCTCATGTTCCTGAAGAAATACTATGTAGTCAACTAGAATAGCATTTCTTCTTTCTCTAGTGGATCGTTGCAAAGACACTTACTCTTGAAGCACTAGTTATTGAGGATCTTGAATTTGTTCTTCTGGAACAACTAACTCATCTTGAATGGGAGTTTGAACAACAATGTCATTTAGAGGTTCCGGACTTGCTTCATCAAAAGCAACTTTATGAATCTATTATGGAATTGAAACCAATTCTTCCTTCAAGACAAAGTCTCTAACCTTATTTCTCCTCCCCCAAACTCAATATCCTCAAAGAATGTGGCAGTTTTTGTCTCAAAAATTGTCTTTAATTTGGGATCGTAAAACTTATAGCCCCCGGATTGTTCAGAATAGCCAATAAAGTAGTTGCTCCCTGTTCGGAATTCCAATTACCTTTCATTTGGCCTATAAGGCCATGCCTCAGCTGGAAATCCCATACATGAGTTAGACTAGGAACCTAATTTCTTTGTTTGGTCTGTCTGTCCTTAAGGCATTCAACAGAGACATCAAAGTCTTTAAAGTTAGTGGAATCTAGGATTCCATCTGACACATGCTACTTCACTCTATTTCTAGAGATGTAACCAAGGCACTTGATGTTCTTGAATTTGCACTATTAACTTGACGCTTAGTACCATGTGATTCCACATTCAACGGTTCTTATAATATCATGCAAATATAGATTGTCATGCACTGTAAGTGATTGTTTCCAGACGAACAATGATAACCAAATTTGTCCAATCCAAGAAACAAACCAAATTTCGTCTAAACGACGGTACCTAAAAAATATCCATTAAATCCAAATAATAACCAGTACTTAAAAAACAACCTAAAATGCCATATTTGCCTCTACTGACATGCCATCTCATTCATAAATGCATCTTTCAGCATCATTTGACCTTCGATAACTTGGGCAACTCTATATTGAAACACTGATATTAGTAGCAGCACCAAAATCTAACCATCAAGTGTTTCTAGGTACTGAAGCTAAATTTTGCTTAGAATAGACCAAAGTAAGGAATATACCTTTATTTGCACATCAGGCGTGATACTTGGTACATCCCTTCTTGTTATGTCCACTCATACCACATAAGAAGCAACTTTCTTCACCCTTATTTTGCTTCTTTTGTGTTGGACCCTTAGCAACTTCAATATTAGCAGCTTTATTTTTTTTTTGCCATTGTCATTAGAGGTACTTGCCAAGTGAGTACTTTCTATTCTTTCTCGCTTCATCCTCTCTTCTTCTTGCACATAATATGAAATGAACTTGTTAAGAGACCATTTCTCCTTTTGACAGTTGTAACTGATCTTAAACTGACCGAATTGTGCAGAAAGAGAAACCAAAACCAAATGCATGAGTAAGTCCTCAGACAACTCGAGCTTTAGATCCTTAAGCTTTGAAGCAATATTAGACATTTACATAATGTTCTCCTTTATGTTTCCTTTGCCGTTATACTCCATAGAAATCAAGCTTTGAAGGTGTAACGCCCTTCGTTACATTAGTGATCCCAAGATAAAATCAATAAAATATCCTTTAAAACATTTAATTAAAACATATATCCCATAACAAAAAATTAGAAAAAAAAAACATTAAAGTCTGAAAATGCCTCATATTAAATAATATAGTATTAAATTATCCATGTAATGAATATAGATATAAATAAATAAATAAATAAATAAATCAAAAACCTCAAAACTGGGCGTCTAACTACAATCCCAACGATAAATAATTGCGTCTAGCCACATACGGCTCCTTATTTAAGAACAGACTAACCAAACTAGAAAGATTATCTAATGGTGTCCACTAAGTCTTCACGCCTCTTCAGCCTCAATGACGTCCTCATCGTGCTCTGAAAACAATGCTTAATAATGAGATATAAAATCCCAGTGATCAACAATACAGTTTTATAAAAACATTTTCGAAAATAGCATTGTTCTCAGCCGGTGCGGTAACCGGAAAAACTGTCCATGGCACCCGCTAATTTTTCAAAATAATATATACAAAGAAAATACTTTTAACATTAATAATAATCTCATCTCAATACATCACATTCCATATACCAGATAAATTCAAGTTTAATCCAAGCGGTCCGAAGACCTCCTAATTAAATTGGACTCTTGCCGGCATGCCATATATTCACACATCACACGACAATGGCGTCCCATTGCCCACTCCTACTCACGAGGAGTGTTTCGATGTCACCCTCCTGTCGGGGATATTTCCATTTCGATACCTCCCATGTGCACATGGTGATATTTCTCTTTTTTCGACACCCCAACCTGTGACGATGTTACTTTCGATACTCCTTTTTAGGTAGTATTACTCATTTTCGACATCCCATTCACATGGCGATGTTACTTTCGATACCCCATTAAGGCAGTATTTCTCTTCGATACCCATATCATAGGTGGTATTGCGGCAAACATCATACAATTCATCATAAAGCATAATTTCATGTCTCATACGTGTAACAATTCATTTACCAAAAATTAAATATTTTATCTTATCATGCATGTCAAATAAACTCACATGGCATAGCATACACCAATAAGCACGTCATTCAAATAATACCAATACCAGTCATGTATTTCATGCCATCAATAACAAGAATAAATACCCAATTTAATAAATTTTATTTTAATTCAAAATCCCTAAAAAAATTATTCTATTAATAACATGCATAATTCAATTAAAATCTCTCAAAATCATAGGTAAATCGCTCAACACAACAAACATGTACCATGGAAAGGGTTATAAATAGGTACTGTTACTCACCTTTCGAAGACCTTCAAAATGCTCTAAAAATTATTCGTGACCAACGTTGGCGCTTCACTAAATATCATCCTTCTCTTTGCCAATATTTTTTTGATCTGTGTCGCGCTCCTACTCGGTACTGCAATGAATGAAATCACGTCTCGAAAACTTCTCTACTCACAGTGCCGCGCGAGGACTTCAATTCCTCTCCATTATCCTTGTTAAAATTTCACCCTAAACACGTCATTCCTTTAAATGTTGCCATGGGCTAAAAGCCCAGCAACGTGCCCATCTAACCAGATTGTTTATTTTCCTTTCCTTTATTTTATATTTATTTATTCTTTCTTAAAGAAATAAAAGAAGCACCTGACTTAAATCACAATTCCAACAAATGCACAAAAGGACCCATTCACGTCAGGTTTGCTTGCATTTTTTTTAATAATATTATATCTTTTATAATCATTAAATAATTCTAATAAATTTTCATAGTAATAATTTTCTACACTAAATTTTATAATAGCTTAATCTTTTTATTAAAAAAAACTGCATTGAAATTTTAGGATGTTACATTTCTCCCCTCCTTAGAGAATTTCGTCCTCGAAATTCATTACATACTCACACACATATTGTAACATATGCTGAAAACCAAACATAAAGGTTACCTTACCTTAAACAAAAAGATCTGGGTATTGACATACGATGTCATTTTCCATCTTTCAAGTAGTTTCCTTCGGAGTTAATCATTTCCCATAACACTTTCACCAATATAATTGTTTTGTTCCTTAAGTCTCTGTGCCATTGTCCAAGATTTGACTAGGCCTAGGCTTATAGATCAAATTATCCTTCAATCGTACGGACTCAGGAGCTATCACGTGTGAAATATCTGGTACGTACTTCCGGAGTTGAGACACATGGAGATTCGACAACTGTGGTGGAAAAGCCAATTGATAAGCAACAGACCCAACTCTTTTTAGGATTTGAAACGGACCCATGAAACGAGGGTTTAGCTTGCGGACTTTCATCGACCTCCCTACCCCCGTCTTAGGAGTGACTCTCAAAAATACATGCTCACTTTCCTGAAATTCTAGAGGCTTTCTCCTTTTGTCGGCGTAGCTCTTTTGCCTACTCTGTGCAGTGCATATCCTTTCCCTAATGACTTTAATCCTCTCGGTGGTCTCCTGGACTAACTCTGGTCCTAGCAGGGTCTTCTCACCCACCTCGCACCAACATAAAGGGGACCTACACTTCCTCCCATAAAGAGCTTCATAGGGTGCCATGCCGATGCTAGCGTGATAACTGTTGTTATAAGCAAACTCTATAAGAGGTAAAAATTTATCCCGACCCCCACCTTCATCTAAAACGCATGCTCTAAGCATGTCCTCAAGGGTCTGAATGGTCCTCTCCGACTGACCGTCCGTTTGGGGATGATAGGTTGTGCTAAAACTCAACTTAGAACCAAAAGCCTGTTGGAAAGCTCTCCAGAATCTAGAGGTAAACCTCGGGTCTCTATCCGACACTATAGATGTGGGTATCCCATGAAGCTTCACTATCTCCTTAATGTATATGTCTGCTAGCTTATTCAAACTATAGGTTACTTTTATTGGCAAGAAGTGAGCGGACTTGGTCAACATATCCACAATTATCCATATGGCATCTAAACCCAAACGAGTCCTAGGTAGCCCCATCACAAAATCCATAGAAATCCTCTCCTACTTCCATTGAGGAATTTCTAAAGGCTGTAACAAACCCGAAGGTTTCTGATGTTCTATCTTAACCTTTTGGCATACTAAACACTTGGCTACAAAGCTAGCCACATCCCGTTTCATTCCTGGCCACCAATACATCTTCTTTAGATCTTGGTACATCTTGGTTATCCCTGGATGTATGGTAAACTTCCCCTTATGCGCTTCCTCTAGAACTTTCTCTATGAGGCTCCCCTCCTTAGGAACAACGATTTTATTCTTAAACAATACTAGACCATCAGTAGACAACACATAATTCTCTTGATCTAAAAGAGATTGTAACTCCTGGTCTAAAAGCTGTTCTCGCCTAATCATTTCCATAAGGTCACTGCGAATTTCCAGCCTATTCAACTTCAAGCTTAGAGCACTAAGAGACACATTTAGATTCATGTCCCTGAACTCCTCTAACATATTCATCTCTCAGACCATTAAACTTGACACATGCAAGGTTTCCCTACTGAGTGCATCAGCCACCACATTGGCTTTCCCTGGATGGTACTTCAACTCAAAATCATAGTCCTTAAGAAATTCCATCAACCTCCTTTGTCTCATATTCAAATCTTTTTGGTCAAACAAATACTTAAGGCTCTTATGATCACTAAAAACCTCAAACTTTACCCCATACAAATAGTGCCTCCAAATCTTAAGAGCAAAGACTACTGCTGCTAACTCAAGGTCATGAGTAGGATAGTTCACCTCATGGGTCCTAAGCTGCCTAGATGCATAAGCCACTACCTTGCCTTCCTGCATCAACACACAACCTAAACCATTCTTAGAAGCGTCACAATATACCACAAAACTCACTGAAGGATCTGGAATGGTTAAGACCGGTGATGACACCAATCTCCTCTTAAGCTCCTCAAAATTCTCTTCACATTCCTTATCCCACTCGAAAGATTTTCCTTTCCTAGTCAACTTGGTAAGAGGTAAAGCTAGCCTAGAGAACCCTTCTATGAATTTCCTATAGTAACCTGCCAGTCCTAGGAAACTCCTCACTTCCGTCACTGACTTAGGTTGCTCCCATCCAGGCATTGCATCAACCTTACTAGAGTCGACCGCTACACCACTCCTAGATATGGTATGTCCTAAAAACTTCACCTCATCAAGCCAAAATTCACACTTTTCTGGCTTTGCATACAGTTGTTCTTCCCTTAGAATCTGCAACACTAACCTCAAATGCTCCTCATGATCCCCTGGTGTCCTAGAGTATATCAAAATATCATCTATGAATACTACTACAAAGTTGTCCAAGAATGGCCTAAAGATCCGATTCATGTAGTCCATGAAAACGGCTGGGGCATTGGTCACACCAAAGGGCATCACTACATACTCATAGTGCTCATACCTTGTCCTAAAGGCTGTCTTAGGAATGTCTTCATCCTTAGATCTAATTTGATGGTATCCCGACCTTAGATCTATTTTGGAAAACACCGACGCTCCCCTCAGCTGGTCTAAGAGGTCATCTATCCTAGGCAAAGGGTATTTATTCTTGATGGTCACTTTGTTCAACTGCCTATAGTCAACACATAGCCTCATGCTCCCATCCTTCTTTTTCACCAGGAGGATAGGTGCTCCCCAGGGTGACACACTAGGCCTAATAAACCCCTTCCCTAGCATCTCCTCTAACTGTTTCTTAAGCTCGCTCGACTCTAAAGGTGCCATTCTATAAGGCGCTACCGATACTGGTCCACTCACTGGCACTAGATCTATGTTAAACTCAACTTCCCTATTCGGAGGCAAGCTAGAGACATCCTTAGGGAAAACATCCTGGAATTCACACACCACAGGTATAGCCGTCACATCACTGTCAGCCTCTATCTTAGCAGAGAATAAGAGTATATATCCTTGAGTTTCCTCAACTAAGCACTTATGACAAGCAACAACAGAAACAATAGAACTGGGTACGGGGAAAACCATTAGACATTGGATGTGAAGAAATAAGGATATTTTTGTCAGAATGCTTATGGCAATGAGTCTAGATGCCAATAAGTCAATACCAAGAATAACATACAATACATAGATAACAATAAGGTTGATGTCATAAGAAGTGTCTTGACGCACAAGGAAACAATTTAAGCAGCCAATGGAAGAACAAGAATATCCCTATAGGAGTTGAAACTTATGAATCAAAGGACAAATGAAAGATTGGTATCTCCAATTTTCACACATAAAGGATGTATCAAGGAATGCGTTGCTCCTGAATCAAACAATATAATAATTTAAAATTTTTTTTCTTAACGAGTGGAAGAAATTCAGCCTCCTTCGGATCTAAGCTGCCTCAGAATGATGGTGAATTGTTCTTCTTGAATTCGAAAAGCCCCACGTGTTAAGGGTCCTAGGTCGCCACCACTTCATTAGTGACTGGCCTCCATTCCCTTTCAGTTGACGACGAGTCTCCGTCTGCCCTTGCATAACCTTGGCCATACAATCCAAAGCTGCTGCAAGTGCAACATTCGTCCCTCGCCTATTAGTCGCCATAAATCTGCTCACTACCAATGAAATACTAGGTTGATCAGGTCCAATATCCCAAAGAATAGCATGCAGCATCTATAACTCTAACAAGCATCCTATGCGCCCAAGTTTTATTTTAGACAGTCCGATTTAGAATCGAACTGCTCTGATACCATAGATGTAACGCCCTTCGTTACATTAGTGATCCCAAGATAAAATCAATAAAATATCCTTTAAAACATTTAATTAAAACATATATCCCATAACGAAAAATTAGAAAAAAAACATTAAAGTCTGAAAATGCCTCATATTAAATAATATAGTATTAAATTATCCATGTAATGAATATAGATATAAATAAATAAATAAATAAATAAATAAATAAATAAATAAATAAATAAATAAATCAAAAGCCTCAAAACTGGGCGTCTAACTACAATCCCAACGATAAATAATTGCGTCTAGCCACATACGGCTCCTTATTTAAGAACAGACTAACCAAACTAGAAAGATTATCTAATGGTGTCCACTAAGTCTTCACGCCTCTTCAGCCTCAATGACGTCCTCCTCGTGCTCTGAAAACAATGCTTAATAATGAGATATAAAATCCCAGTGATCAACAATACAGTTTTATAAAAACATTTTCGAAAATAGCATTGTTCTCAGCCGGTGCGGTAACCGGAAAAACTGTCCATGGCACCCGCTAATTTTTCAAAATAATATATATAAAGAAAATACTTTTAACATTAATAATAATCTCATCTCAATACATCACATTCCATATACCAGATAAATTCAAGTTTAATCCAAGCGGTCCGAAGACCTCCTAATTAAATTGGACTCTTGCCGGCATGCCATATATTCACACATCACACGACAATGGCGTCCCATTGCCCACTCCTACTCACGAGGAGTGTTTCGATGTCACCCTCCTGTCGGGGATATTTTCATTTCGATACCTCCCATGTGCACATGGTGGTATTTCTCTTTTTTCGACACCCCAACCTGTGACGGTGTTATTTTCGATACTCCTTTTTAGGTAGTATTACTCATTTTCGACATCCCATTCACATGGCGATGTTACTTTCGATACCCCATTAAGGCAGTATTTCTCTTCGATACCCCTATCATAGGTGGTATTGCGGCAAACATCATACAATTCATCACAAAGCACAATTTCATGTCTCATACGTGTAACAATTCATTTACCAAAAATTAAATATTTTATCTTATCATGCATGTCAAATAAACTCACATGGCATAGCATACACCAATAAGCACGTCATTCAAATAATACCAATACCAGTCATGTATTTCATGCCATCAATAACAAGAATAAATACCCAATTTAATAAATTTTATTTTAATTCAAAATCCCTAAAAAAATTATTCTATTAATAACATGCATCATTCAATTAAAATCTCTCAAAATCATAGGTAAATCGCTCAACACAACAAACATGTACCATGGAAAGGGTTATAAATAGGTATTGTTACTCACCTTTCGAAGACCTCCAAAATACTCTAAAATTTATTCGTGACCAACGTTGGCGCTTCACTAAATATCATTCTTCTCTTTGCCAGTATTTTTTTGATCTGTGTCGCGCTCCTACTCGGTACTGCAATGAATGAAATCACGTCTCGAAAACTTCTCTACTCACGGTGCCGCGCGAGGACTTCAATTCCTCTCCATTATCCTTGTTAAAATTTCACCCTAAACACGTCATTCCTTTAAATGTTGCCATGGGCTAAAAGCCCAGCAACGTGCCCATTTAACCAGATTGTTATTTTCCTTTCCTTTATTTTATATTTATTTATTCTTTCTTAAAGAAATAAAAGAAGCACCTGACTTAAATCACAATTCCAACAAATGCACAAAAGGACCCATTCACGTCAGGTTTGCTTGCATTTTTTTTAATAATATTATATCTTTTATAATCATTAAATAATTCTAATAAATTTTCATAGTAATAATTTTCTACACTGAATTTTATAATAGCTTAATCTTTTTATTAAAAAAAACTGCATTGAAATTTTAGGATGTTACAGAAGGAGTGTGCTTGTTTCTGCCTTATTGCTTTTGGTAAAGCATTTCTCAATTTCGACAAGGAATTATTTGGCACTTGTTATCCCATTGGATATAGCACTCATAAATGCTTCTGGAATGCCACACTTAATGATCATTAGACTCATGCGATTGGAGCGGTCCCACTTCTCATAAATTTTCGTCTCTTCAGAGGTACCGAAGTCTATAGGAGAAGGGAGTTGCTCCATCTTTAGTGCAAGGTCAAGATCCATGCAGCCAAGAACAATCAAAATGTTCTCTTTTCAATCCTTAAAGTTTGTACCATTAAGATCAGGAACCGAATTTAGGTTAGCAGATATAGTAGCAATAGTAGCTGAAGAGAGAACAAATAAATAACATAAATATACTCACATCATAACCAAAATTCAATCATCAATAAATTCAAATAATGGCATACCCCATCTCAAGATACCTAGTGCAACATTAATATCAAGTCTTTGGACAGTAATATCAACTGCTAGTGGTACTCTTGTTGTAATGATCAAACATTGACAATAATGTATGTCAAATAATAAACCCTTCTTTGGACTGATTTATCATTCACATCTACAACCTTATAATCATCACATGTTTACCATCACAGGTGTGCATGTAATCCGGCCAAATATTAACCTTCCTTTGGGCCGATTAATACTCGCATGGATACACATACACACTAACATTCAACATTTCTCATGAGCAATCTACACAAGAGAGGTCACTTTGGTGACTTCTTGCTTCAATTGATTCACTTAAAATGTTAAAAAATTTAAAAAACCAGAAAATTTGAATTTATTTTGATGGCCTTAATATATAATTGTTTGAACGTCAAACAACAATATCTACTAGATGGTGTGGTGGTCACCATGCTTCAGTCCATATACTGGGTGTGTTCGATTCCCCGTGGAGACCTTATTTACAACATTTTGCTCATTTTCCAGAAAAATGAATTGAAAATAAATCAAAACATAGCATCTGAAAATCGAACATGTACCCTTTCCGAAACGTCGTGCTACTTCAGCCACCGAATTCAAACAATACGCTGGTCTATCAAAGCATTTTGTTCTTTTAAGAACAATTGTTTGAACTATAACTTACACGGATGCTAGGCAGCATGGTGTTTAGCATTCATCTTTCTCACCTTCACGCTCATGATTTCGTATCCCATTGGAGCCATGTTTTGTTATATTGTCACATTTTCCAAAAAAAAAAAAAAAGATAACAAAATATAACACTAAATGCAAAAGTGGGAATCAAACACCGAGCAATTCGAAAGGACACACACGCTCATACCGCTATCCACTAAACCATTTGTGTAAGATGTAAACTTTAAACTTAATTAAACACACATGATTCATAAATATTCCAAAGTTCCAATATGGGAATCGAACCGGTGCTCAATGATTCAAAAAATAACGGACGAGCTGTCATTACCCCCATCGAATCTATCATCGTCCTTGGACAACATATAATTTATTTGAATGCAAAACCAGTAATTCATGAATCATAATGATCAATGCTCATGAAGAAAATTAACACCGAATTTCATAAGCATTTAAAATATCAATTGCAACTAAAACTCAAAACCAAATCCATGACAATAACATGATATTTTAAACCAACATTTATGATTTGATATCATAAATCAAAAAATCAATCCATGAATTCGTAATAATTTAGTATGGATATGACATGAATTCAATATTCAATAAAATTGTATCCATATTTGTTCTTAAATTTGACATTTTTACAATTTAAATCATCAAATGAAGAACACTCAATCATTCATAAAACAAAATTTTCTTAATGATTTAACATAAACTTGTGGCTCTGATACCACTTGTTAGAAAAACTTTATGGGAGAAATACTTAATGATGAAAACCATCATTCAAACAAGACAAGTCATGTTCAATCATCAAGAATAGAAAATGAAAGACAATAGCGGAAGCGTACCCGAATTCATGGAAAATATGATGGAGAAACTTCTGGTTCTTGGTCTTCCAAGTCAACGTGCACAATTCTTCTTAAACCATAAAGAGCCTCTCCTTTTTAACGATGTGTGTTAGAAAAGAAAATTGGTTGCATATGACTTGGGGACCATAACCTTTTATAATGAGTCCATGCCCTTTCATGAAGAGTGATATCCCTTCGAATTCAAACTCTTTTATGAAGAGTCATGACTATCCACACATTTCTTATCTCTAATTTTGCCCATCATAAAAATAGAAATAAGACCTTATGGTATCTACACAATAATTTTCATAACAATTATGTCCTTAGCCATAAACCTTACTTGAATTAGATCACTTTAATTTGACTAATTAAAAATAATGGCCCTAACACATTTAAACATTACAAGTGTGACCCAAAAATTTCTAACAAGGGCAAAGTGGTAGCATACGCCTCTAGGCAGCTTAGGCCACATGAGGGGAATTACCCTACCCATGACCTAGAGCTAGCAGCTGTGGTTTTTACCCTTAAGATTTGGAGGCATTTCCTTTATGGGGCGAGTTTGAAGTTTTTAGTGACCATAAAAGCCTTAAATATCTGTTCGACCAGAAGGAGTTGAACATGAGACAATGAAGGTGGATGGGGTTCCTTAAGGACTATGACTTCGAGTTGAAGTACCATCCGGGAAAAGCCAATGTGGTGGCAGATGCTTTGAGTAGGAAGTCCCTACACGTGCCGAGCTTGATGATGCGAGAGCTGAACCTCATGGAGGAGTTTAGGGACATGAATCTGGCGGTGTTGGATGTGTCCTCAAGTGTCTTGAGTTTGAAGCTGAATAGGTTGGAAATTAATAGTGACCTTAGGGACGAGGTTAGGCGGGAACAACTTTTAGACCAAGAGTTGCAGTCTCGGTTGGGACAAGAGGGTTATGAGTCGTCTGTTGATGGGCTAGTGAAGTTTAAGAATAGGATCGTTGTTCCTAAGGAGGGGAGCCTTAGAGAGAAGATATTAGAGGAGACTCATAAGGGAAAGTTTACCATACATCCTGGAATAACTAAGATGTACCAAGACCTTGAGAGGATGTATTGATGGCCAGGAATGAAAAAGGATGTGGCTAGTTTCGTAACTAGGTGTTTAGTGTGCCAAAATGTCAAGATAGAACATCAGAAGCCTTCGGGGTTGTTGCAGTCCTTGGATTCCAGAATGGAAGTGGGAGAGAATTTCTATGGACTTTGTGATGGGGTTACCTAAGACGCGTTTGGGCTTAGACGCCATTTGGGTGATAGTGGATAGGTTGACCAAGTCTGCCCACTTCTTGCCAATTAGGGCAACCTATAGCTTAGACAAGTTGGCCTACCTTTATATCAAGGAAATAGTCAAACTTCTTGGGATGCCCACCTCTATAGTGTCAGATAGAGACCTGAGGTTTACCTCTAGATTTTGGAGAGCTTTTCAGCAAGCCTTTGGGACTAAGTTGAACCTTAGCACAACCTATCATCCCCAAACGGATGGTCAGTCGGAGCGGACCATTCAGACCCTTGAGGACATGCTTAGAGCGTGTGTCTTGAACGAAGGAGGGAGTTGGGATAGGTTCCTACCTCTCATTGAGTTTGCGTATAACAATAGTTATCACGCTAGTATAGGCATGGCACCCTATGAGGCCCTATATGGGAGAAAGTGTAGGTCCCCTTTATGTTGGTGTGAGGTAGGAGAGAAAACCTTGATAGGACCCGAATTGGTCCAGGAAACCTCTGAGAGAATTAAAATGATTAGGGAGAAGATGCGCACGGCGCAAAGTAGACAAAAGAGCTACGCCGACAAAAGGAGAAAGCCTCTAGAATTCCAGGAAAGTGAGCATGTATTTTTGAGAGTCACTCCTAAGACGGGGGTAGGGAGGTCGATGAAAGTCCGCAAGCTAAATCCTGGTTTCATGGGACCTTTCCAAATCATTAAAAGAGTCGGGCCTGTTGCTTATCAATTGGCTCTTCCGCCACAGTTGACAAACCTTCATGATGTTTTCCATGTGTCGCAACTCAAAATATGTGCCCGATGAATCTCATGTGATAGCTCCTGAGTCTGTACAATTGAAGGATAATTTGATCTATAAGCCAAAGCCTTGTCAAATCATGGACAAGAGCACTAAGACTCTGAGGAACAAGACAATTCTATTGGTGAAAGTGTTATGGGAAGGATTGACTCCGGAGGAAGCCACCTAGGAGATGGAGGAGGACATCGTTCGACAATACCTATATTTTAATATCTAAGGTATGGTAACCTTTTAGTTTTGAATATAACATATGTTACGATAGGTGCGTGTATATGAGATGAATTTTGGGGACAAAATTCTTTAAGGAGGGGAGAAAATGTAACATCCTAAAATTCTAATATGATTAATTTGATGAAAAATATATTAAGTTATTAAGAAAATATATATATATATATAGTACAAATAAAAAATATAATTAAGAGGTTTAGTGTAGAGGACAGATAGTATAAGGATTTATCAAAATTACTCAATTATTTTAAAAGAATGTAATATATTTATATATATATATATATATATACATATATTAAAAAGAAAAAAAAGGAGAGAAGTGAACGACGTGGAGGGCCCTCGGTTCACTTTTAGACTTTTTTTGGCCAAAAGGCAATTCCTTAAAATTTTAAAATATATATATATATATATATATATATATATATATAATGAAAAAAATAAATAAAAGGTAGAAATAAGATGGAGTCAGTTGCTCATTGCATAAACTGACGCAAGGGTGAGCGCCGCACCACACCCTCGTTGCGCGTTGTGAAGAATTATTGGCATTGCAGTGCACAAGGTGGAACAACACAGATCAAGAAAAGTAAGTAAAGAGAAGAATGATTATTGGTGAACCACGGAGATTTGTCATAGATAAATTTTAAAGCTTTTTGGAGGTATTTGAGAGGTAACTAACAATACTTTTTACGAACCCTTTCTATGGTATATATGATTGTTTGTGTTGACAATGAATTACCACATGAAATTGGGGGTTTTAATTGATTTGATGCATACTGCCAGTAACCTAATTTCTAAAATTGGGGGTTTTTGTTAAAAAGGGGATGAATTGATTAATTGATGTTGTAAGATGCTTATTCATGTGTGGTATATTGTGATATTCGTAATTGCTTGTTGTTGGGGGAAATTTATTTGTTTAATTCGTAAAAAATAGCTTGTTACATGTATGTGACATGACATATTTGAATTATAATGTGTTGTATGATGTTTGCCACAATACCACCTATGATAGGGGTATTGAAAAGTAATACCACCGTAATGGGGTATCGAAAGTAACATCCCCATATAATTGGGATGTCGAAAATAAGTAATACTACCTAAAAAGGAGTATCGAAAGTAACGTCGCCACAGGTTGGGGTGTCGAAAAAGGAGAAATACCACCATGTGCACATGGGAGGTATCGAAATGGAAATGTCCCCGACAGGAGGGTGACATCGAAACACTCCTCGTGAGTAGGGGTGGGCAATGGGACACCATTGTCGTGTGATGTGTGAATGTATGGCGTGCCGGCAAGAGGCCAATTTAATTAGGAGGTCTTCGGACCGCTTGGATTAAACTAGAATTTAGCGGGTGCCATGGACAGTTTTTCCGGTTACCGCGCTGGCTGAGAACAATACTATTTTCGAAAATATTTTTATAAAACTGTATTGTTGGTCACTGAGATTTTATATCTCATTATTAAGTATTATTTTCAGAGCATGAGGAGGACATCATTGAAACTGAAGAGGCGTGAAGACTTACTGGATTCTATTAGTTATTCTTTCTAGTTTCGTTAGTATTTTCTTAAATAGGGAGCCGTATGTGGCTAGACACATTTATTTATTTATCGTTGGGTTTGTTAGTAGACACCCGGTTTTGAGGCTTTTGATTTTTATTTATATTTATATCAACTACATGGATATTTTATTACTATATTATTTAATATGAGGTATTTTCAGACTTTAAATATATTTTTTATTTTATTTTTCTTTATGAGATGTATGTTTTAATTAAATGTTTAAAAGTATTTTTATTGAAATTGATTTTGGTTACTAACGTAACGAAGGGCGTTACATTTTGGGATTCAAACACGACAATCTTTGAATTGATATAAATAGAGGCAGAGCTATTCATATTTTCTAATATATTTTTTGGCCACATCCTTGTCTTTGTTTTTTCTATTTTAAATAATCAATCTATATCTATACTAATTAATAAGGGGGATTGCTGATTTATAATAAAGGGACACGTGTCAGCACCACATGATTTAAGATGATTAGTTGATCATTAGTAATAATCAAAGAGGAACACTTAACACATAGTGTTACATTACGTATTGTAATATTATTTAAAATGAAAAAAATATTCAATTATTTGCACTTAAATTATAGATAAGATTGTTTCAAGATTTTTGCTGAACACTTCTGTCTATAAATAAAAAGCCTTGGAGATACCAACATGGTGTGACACGGTTGGTAGATAACCGAGCCCCTTAAGCATGTAGTCAGGGGTTCGATTCCTCGCTCACTCGTATGGAAGAGCATCTGTTGGGAGATGTCAACCCCTTAAATGGATCTCAGTACCTCGAGTGATTAGTCTTTGACTCCCGGTCGGAGGATATCCGGGTTTACCAAAACAAAAAACCTTGGAGATGAATGAGTACTACCATTATAGGTGAGAACAAAAGATTGAAGGCAAAATATGAAATAAGTAAAGAAAATATTTGACATAGTGGACTTAATTTGTTATAAAGGAAAGAAAAGTTTGGTAGATAAAGAGGTACAATTCAAGTTATTAATGATAATAATGTTATCAATAATAATAATAATTGATGATCCGGATGATGCATGAGTACAAAAATACTAGTACCATATTAATGATCCTGAACTATCACTCAAGCGTTATCTTAGATTCTAAATTCCCTATGAATCCAACCCCCCCCCCGACCCCCCCCCAAAAAAAAAAAAAAAAAAAAAAAACAAAAAAAAACCCCCCCCCCCCCCCCCCCCCCCCCTCCCGAATCCATGATCGGCAAAGACGCTGGAATTTTATATTTTGGATGTTATCAAGGGAAATTTAAGGTGTTTGTTTTAGAGTTTGGAATCCAAACGTTAGGTGTCACACATTTTATCAGGTATTATTAATTATTATGAAATATTAAATAAATAAAACCCTCTTAGGTGACGTTTGGAAGAGTTTATTTAAGCTCCTTTTGACTTATCTGATGACATAAGTTCTTATGCAGCGTGTTTGGCAGAGCTTATAAAAATAACTTATACCATCCTATAAGGAGTTTTTGACTTATTTTCATAAGTTACTGGGAGAAGCTTATGAAATTATCATAAGAGTTTATGTACTAAACACACTCTCCGTGTTTTTTCACTGTTCGAATCCTCTCATGCCCCTTTTTTCTTTTTCTTTCTTTAAGTGCTTATGGCATAAGCTCTCATGCGATAAGATCTTATGTGATAAGCTCTTAATTAAGTTGTTTACCCAAACGCACCCTATATATGGCTTGTCTTTTAGTTTCTGAATAACAAAATGTTTGTGCCACGGGCCGTGAAAAGGGGGTAATATGGGTAATATGAATACGAATTTTGGGTTGAAGTTATGGTAGAATTTGAGATGTAGCTTGACCACATTAAGGATGTATTTGCTTGAACTGAAAAAGTAGTAGAATTGGAGTCCTAGTTAGGACTCGGACTCTTTATTAGATTCCGAAATTGTTTACTACTTCCTTGATATACATAAAAATTAATGTAATATAAATTTTAAAATATATTAAAATAAGAATTATTTAACTACATTTTATTGAAATTCAAATTTTCCAAAGTTTGAAACGAATGATCTTAGATGATAGATCTTCAATGATTAGATCGATAAAAATTACATTACAAAAAAAGTTATCAATTGGTATAAATAATAGTGAAAAATCTTACATCGATGTCTGTTCATCCTTCCTCCTAAATCAAACAAGTATAAATAATTTCGAGGGCCTTCATAGCCCAATTCTGTTAAAGCCCACGAGTACATATATGGGCCATATACCCAACAGTTGGAAACACTCGCGTGTTGTGTTCGCATTCTCTCTCTTTCTGTTCCTTCATCTTGCTCTGGTGGCGTGTAAGTAGCGTGGGTAAAGATGCAGGGCATTACGAGGCGCTTAGGGCATCAATCTTTGAAGCCTTCATCATCAATCTCGTCTCTCAAGTGCATCTATCCAATTTCCGATCACTGTAATAAAATCTTCCATTTCCCCTTCCCTGATTCTGGAGCAATGTGCCTTTTTTGGGGGCAAATTTCAAATTGAATTGAATTGAATTGTTGTTGCAGATTATGGAGTGAATCACGAACGTCACGTTTCTACTCTGGCCCCGAAGGGCGTTGGCCACCTTGTCCGCAAGGGTACCGGTGGAAGATCATCTGTCAGGTTAGCCATTCTCACTTTAGGTATTAAGTTTTAAGGTTAGGTTTAATTGTTATCATGGATGCTGGATAGTGGATTCTCTTTGTTATTCAAATTGCTTATTGAGCATTCTGATTATATGGATACAAAAGGGTTTTTAATTTTGAAATAGATGAATTATAGTTAATGTGAACCTTAATGGATTAGGGATTAGGGTAGAATAAGAAATTTATTAAGTCTAAGAGAACATGATTAACAAGGATTATTAAAGGAGACAAACTAAGAGAATGAAAAAAAAAAAATGCAGCAAAGATGGCCATTAGTCCATTCTCTCAACGTTTCTGTAAGAGAAACCCCTTTAAAATGACCATGGTCAAAGCCAAACTCCGTATCTTATCCCAAAGGAGCTTCACATCCAAAGGAATGTCCTTAAAAGTTGCGAGCATCCTCAACCAAATACAACCTCTGCTTGGTTTACTTGTCTCTTGATATTTTTAGTTTTAGAGGGGTTTTTCTTTTTTAACCTTTGTTTTTTCAGTTTTAATTAAAGGTTTCAGAAGGTGTTTTTTTCCGAAGGTGTTGATGTGTAGTTAAAGCAGTCTTGTTAGCTTATATAGCTGATAGAGAGTTACAGTTTTGCTCGAAACCAATTCTTTTTGCAGTGGCATTGTTGCTACGGTATTTGGGGCGACTGGATTCCTAGGTCGTTATGTTGTGCAACAACTTGGTAAGTTTTTGGGATGTATAATTGTTTCAAGGAAAAATTAACCAGAATGTTATTCAAGAAAATATTTTAATTGCTTTTTCTGTAAATACTTGGACTAAATTCTGTTATGACTTACGACTACTTTCCTTTTTTCTTACTATATTGTATTTCTTGTTTTTGGTGATTTCATTCCCCTCTTTCTTCTAGCTAAAATGGGATCTCAAGTCCTAGTTCCTTTTCGAGGCTCTGAAGATTGTCACCGTCATCTCAAACTGATGGGGGATTTAGGACAGGTAGCATAAGATAATATTTCTATACATGTAAAGAGTCCACTCTTGCGAACTCTTTCATTTTGGTCTGAATGGAAAAGCAAATAGGGCCAAATGCATGGGCTATTTCCATCTACTATATGTGCTAATCTTCCAGTGATTGATATTCCCAGATTGTACCCATGAAATACAACCCAAGAGATGAAAGTTCGATAAAAGCTGTGATGGCAAAGGCCAATGTTGTTATCAATCTTATAGGTATACATTTTCTCATGTAAATATGCACTTTGAAATTTTCAAAGTTTTGGAATATATGACTTTTGTCTGTTCATCACACGGTCATTCTGGCTGATTTGGTTTCTGGCAGGAAGGGATCATGAGACAAGAAACTACAGCTTTGAGGTAGTGCACCATCACATGGCCGAGCAACTTGCAATGGTACTTTCTTTTACGTTTCTTCTCATCCTATATGATGTTGTTAGCATCTGAAATTATCTGACATTATTAGCTGGCAAGGGGATTAGAGGAAGAGATTTGGAGAATTATGAGTGCAATAATGGGAGGAATGATATAGGGAAGGGGCTGGAATAGGAAAGATTGTCTGACATTTTGAGAATTGGAATGAGGGAAGGCTTTGGCCTAGGGGAGGAAGGTTCACTACTCTAGTGACCATTCCTGTATTTCGTTTGCTTGTTATCTCAGTTGTTAATTCTTCTTTCAGTACTTGTTTTAGCACCCATTCTGGGCAGTGTTTCTGTTTTTTTTACTATTTTCTGATTTCTGATTATTGCTTCTGTTTATTGGGTTACAAGAGGAATATACCTCTGCTGTAAGGAGCCGAGCTCCATTTTCTACTTTGATATCATTCAGTGTTTTCCAGTTTCTATCAGATACATTGTTAGCTGTAAATTTTAGGATGCTAGAAGTCGAGTTTACCATGAGGTTTCGTAAGAGTTTATTTCTGGTTTTATGGGATCTGGTCAATTAGTAGTGATCCAAAGCAGAAAACCTGAGACATGTCCAAACTGTTCTGTGTGACTGTCTAACCTCAAACTGCATATTGACTCTGATGTTTTGCAACCATTCCTTCTGATCGCTCTACCCCTCAAAATGTGGCACTGCAGTTGTGTGTACTTGCATATGCTGGATTTGGTTTCACCTGTTATCTGTAAAGACTTCATTGTGAAACTAAAATTGCATCGTAAAGGTTGAATTAATATGTTTTAAGTCTTCCAAAATGATTATGCAATCGTTTTAAAATTTAATTAGTGCAGCTATGGAAAGTATTTAATGTAGATGTTGAAGGTTCTATTTATGTGGGCTCAATAGCCTCTTGCAAGCTTTATGATAATATGAGCTATCTCAAAGGGATTTGAGTCTTGATTTTGAGGCATGCAACAATTGTGAAGATTAGTGCTCATAAAGCGAGCTAATATGGAGCGTTGCGGAGCTTGGTGTTGTTTGGCTTAGTTTGAATATTTTATTCTATTGGTTTCCTAACATGATCAGGTCTTTTAATTGCTTATTAATCATATAGCAAATAATCTGAATTGTTGCAGATCTCCAAAGAGCATGGTGGTATCATAAGATTTATTCAAGTTTCCTGTTTAGGAGCATCTCCTTCATCTTCATCCAGGATGCTTAGAGCTAAAGCAGCTGCCGAGGAAGCAGTTTTAAGGGAATTACCTGAGGTACATTTAGGCTTTGTTTGGCAAGTCCAATAAGTTAGCTTATAACTTATTTTACTAGCTTATAAGCTCGTTTGACTGAAATAGAGGTTTTGGTAAACAAGCTTATCTCATTAGCTTATAGTTTTTCTTCATAAGCTATTTTATTTAGCTTATGACTTATAGTTTATTGATTTTTCTATCATTTTTATCCTTATGCATTTAATAAAATTTGCACTTTACCATGTCTCTTATAAATATATCATTTTATGTCATTTTACATTTATAAGCTAATTCAACCGTTAATTTTATCAAACACTTCAAATTCAATCAGCTATGCTTTCAGCTAAAAATTAGCTTATCAGCTATAAGTTAGATTATCAGACGTAAACTAGCTTATCAGTTATTTTTGTCAAACAAAGTGTTAGTTTCTTGCTGTCTAAGCTATATAATTTGTTTCTAGTTCCTTTATCATATGTGAAAGGAGCAGCTATTCACTCGGGTCATTTGCATTTGAAGCTGAACAAAAGAATTGCCGTATCATCTGTTGTTTTTATGGGCTTCTTGGTAGAACTTATTGAGGTTATTTTTAATGTAAAAACAAATTTACCTCTACAGGTCACAATCTTGAAACCTGCTGTTATGATTGGTACAGAGGATCGGATTTTAAACCGATGGGCTCACTTTGCAAAAAAGTATAGCTTTCTTCCATTAATTGGGGGTGGGAGCACAAAGTATGTATAAATCTATCAAGCAATTACTGTGAGCTTCAATCTTTGATTACAAAGTAAATTGTGTTGTGTGTGGTTCTACTGGCTGGCATTGTAATTCATGTTCCTTGAATTTATTTTTTCTCTGATAAATGCAATTATTGCAGAATCCAACCTGTGTATGTTATTGATGTCGCTGCTGCACTTACTGCAGCCTTGAAGGATGATGGCACTAGCATGGGAAAGATATATGAACTGGGTGGTCCAGAGGTCTTTACTGTGCATGAATTGGTAATCTCTGACTTTATCTCTATGGGAATTTCTATGGTACCCTGGTGGATTGTCAAGCATTCATTGAATGCTAATTTAGTAATTTCATAATAAATGTTTAAAAATAATCCATTGCCTATGAAATGCTTGACATGACTTCTCACCATGGGTAACCGTGCTTTGAAAAAAAAAAAGATGGGTCCCATAGAATTCCCCTTTATTTGGTTCTATTTATGCTTCATATCTTGATTAAATGACATGCTACTCGTGGAGGGAAAAATGGAAGACGAAACTGTTGAAATTATGTAGAATCCGTATGTTACATGCAGGCGGAGCTTATGTATGACACGATCCGAGAATGGCCTCGATATGTGAAGGTGCCTTTTCCTATTGCAAAGGTGTGTTCATCACTTCATTTGTTGATTACTTCTCTACTTACCAATGGAAAGCCAGTAATGAACATATTTTCTTGAACATCAAAATCCGGAAACCTTACAATGTCCTTTTTCTCTTTTGATGTATTTTTTAAATGCTTGTATATAAAGATAGAAAGTTTTGATGTATTTTTTAAATGCTTGTATATAAAGATAGAAAGTGAGAGAGAGTGGTAAATATATACGATGTCTACGATGTCAAATACAACTGCTCAACCGAGGGTGTTGCTTTGTTGCCAAAAAACTGCTAACAACGTGTGGGGTATGATTGATTTCAGGCATTGGCAACACCACGGGAAATATTATTAAATAAGGTGCCCTTTCCTCTACCCACTCCTAACATGTTCAATCTGGATGAGATCCATACTTTGACTACAGATACAGTAGTTTCAAAAGATGGTAAGCTCCTTAATTTTATCATAAGGTCATTCATTCTGTATCAGACATTAATAATTTATTATATAACTCTTTCACTGTCTCATGTCCCACATTTTTTTGTTTGACGAAAAATGCAGCTTTGACTTTCAATGATCTTGGAATTGTTCCTCATAAGCTGAGGGGATACCCTATCGAGTTTCTCCTCTCATATAGGAAAGGAGGACCACAATTTGGTTCTACGATCAGCGAAAGGGTGTCCCCAGATGCTTGGCCGTAAGATTCTTTGGATGCTCGGTCCTGAATCATTTTTTCTGTCGTGTTACCTGTACTACCATCATTTCATTTCACGAGTTGAAAAGATCTGAAAAGCTCAACTTTTGTATCTTTCTTTCATGATGTAGAATTTGTGATCATGTTTGATAATGATAATAAAATCCAGATACTTGTTGGGTCTTGAACATAAACGCCGCTTAATCAAATTCAAGATCACATTTTTTATTTATTTTATTTTATATTTGATAGGCAAATGTTAATATTAATGTTAATATTTTGTTAGTGAGTGATGTTTGAATGATCTTTTTCCTTATCACTCCTTAACCCCACCCTAACCATAAGGTCAACCTTATAACCCATTGGGTCACATTTTTAATTGAATGTTATTTCTATGTACATGTTTGGTCCTGAATCAGATTCAAACTTCCCATCAACCTCCTCCTGCCCATCAACACCAGAAGAAAAACAAACAAGGAATTTAAAGTAAATTACTAAGGTTAAAATAACATTAAAAAGGGGAGTGGGAGATGCGATAGTTTCTTTCCCTCTGTTATTCAATCATGATTTATCACTTTTTTCATATTTTTTTAATAATAATTTGTAGCCATTAATCAAAAAACTTTTACTTTGGTAATACTAGGTATGATGGATGATTTCAGTGTAAAAAATAGTATGGCAAAAAACTGGCATGATAATATTTTATTATTATTAATAAACATATATTTTTGTTTCCACCTATACACCATCAGTCCTTGGATTCTTAAGGATCCGACACACCCAAAGGAATCTTGAGTGTGTTTGGATGAAGCATTTAGAGAGGGTAAAGTATTTTAAGAGGGTAATTAAAATGCTTAAATCTAAAATAATGTTTGGATATTGAATATGAAGGATTTAAGAAATCAAGGGATTTTATGGAGTATTTGGTTTAAGGTAAAATTGAGGAATTTGAAATACCACATAAAGAGGTGGTATTTTGAAATTCTCTCTCCTTACTCATGTGTCACTTACCACCTACGCCAGTCCTTGACAATCGATACTGCCCTCGACAATCGCGTCTGCCCCCGAACCACCGGCACGGGCCTCCGGACCACCGTCGCCGGTCACTTGTGGTATACTCTATCCAACCGGAGAATTTTAACAATGATGAAGTTTAAATATTCTATTCAAACAAGAAAATTTCAAAATCAAGAGAATTTAATTCAAGAATTGAATTTTCTAGAATTTGAAATACCCTTGAATTTTCAATTCCCTCATCCAAACGCACTCTTAAGATGAATGTTCGGCTTTCTTGGTTTCTTTTTATTCTATCAAAGTGGATTCAATTTGGAAACAATTTTGTAGTTTAGAAACTAGTTTTTAAAATAGAGTGATTTTTGTCACTTGGCAATCATCTTAATTTTTATTTTTCTTTTAAGCCTCATAGACACATGTCCAAGTGGTGATGCCAAAGGTGTCATTAGGGATGTAAATTTTATCCGTACATGCAGATACTCACAGATAATATCTACAACGGATAGAAAATGAATACCTTAATGGATACCCACAGATAAATTAAAGGAATATTTTATTTACCCATTTATTAATTAACGGGACGGGGATAAATATTGTTGTATCCATACCTGCGGATACCTGCTAATGTAAAATCACTAAAATAACCCTTCGCATATATAAACAAATTACCGTAATGCTTACTGATTAACAATTGTGATTTAATTTAGTTTTACTATTTAATATTTTAGATTTTAATTTAATGACATGTATGGCTATACCGTTTATATATCATATTGTTTAATATATTTACTATAATATTTTTCAAGTACATAAGAATTTCTCGTGGCAGTTAGGAACTCAAATTAAGTTTGATTGACAAAATTAGTCTAATTTCAAATGTGAATAAATTTTTTTTATGAGGTGTTTGAATATCTATAGATACCCACAAATATTAATAAATTTATTTCAAATCCGCATGATGAATACCCGTATGAATATGAGGCAAGAAGTGATATGAAATTCATCCAACGAGGTCCCACCTCATTTACATCCCCAAGTGCCACCTTTAATTAAACGTCACAAGGTGGTGTCCTGGTAAATGGTGTCCTTCCCCATAGTGTCTTCATAGGAAACATTATTTTTTGGAAAAAAGGGAAAAAACAAAAAATTCAAAAAAGAAAAGAAAAACTGCCAAACCCAGTCGGCGCCTTCACATGTATTCTGTCAGGACTCAATTATAAGTAAAATTAATTAATTTCATATTTATTAAGAAAGTTAGTTAATTTAGTTTAATTGTCTTGATTTATATATAAAAAATGGGTTATAATTATTAAACTACTCTTTAATTGTCTCGAGAGTGTGCAATATTTTTGGAAAAGTAAAAGAAAAATTGGTTGAATTGATTAACTTTTTTAATTTTTGGAATAATGATATTAAATAGAATTGAACTGATTGAATTTTACTTATATTTGAGTCCACAAAATATAAATATTATTATTTTTTGTTTATAACTGAGTGTCGAGGGAGTTATATAAGCACTATTCTTGCTCGGAGTTGATCAATCATGTCAGAATTCATTTTTTCTGAACTAAAAATGGTAAGGTTGATTTTCCAATTTAACTCTTCCATGAAGCATCAGTATGGCAAGAAACATCTTACCTGACATTGAATCATTGGTCAATGTGCCTAAAGGATATGACCACTTAGAGCATCCATATTTCAACATTTTACTTTGGAGTTCTTAAATGAGTTTTATCATTATACATTACTCATTTTTATATTTTATAATTTAATCACACCTTATCTCTTCAATCCAGCAATTTCTAAAAAGTTTTTAAATGAACTCCACCAATAACCTCACATCCTTATAATTCTATTTGTTTTTTTTTTTATAAAAAGGAAATAGGTGCCGAAAATTCACGAGACCCGGGTGCTTGTAGAAACACTCCCACTTTTGGGGTGCTTGTTCATCGCCCTTTTTTTTTAAGCACCGATTCTTAGGTTATAAGCACCCGGCAATTTCAACCAATGCAGGTGCTCTTATCTGTCACATATCCTTCCATTTCCTTTTATTTGGGCACATGGTGTTACAGCTGTGGATTCTAACAAAAGAGGATTAGAGACAGCTAAGGTAGCAGATCTGTGATTTTTTTTTTTTATCAATGAAAGGAGCACAGTATAACGAGCTTGAGTAGAGTGCAATTCAGATCTAATTGTGATATGTAAGGCTTTTTAGACTGAATTTAATTAGGTATTTTGTTCTATTAGAGTATGTGATTGTATTACAAAACAGATTTGTTAGTATATGGTAGTTAGTGATTAGTTGAGTATCAGTTACTGTAACAAACTCAATCTCCATAGAGCTATAGGTACTCTATATAAGATCTCTTTGTAAGTCATAATAAACACAATAATACACAGTACAGAAAGTATATTCCGCACAACCTTTCTCTATTCTTGTCACCTTCTCTTGAGCATTCTCTCAAACAGTGAGATACCTTACATGGTATCACGAGCCAATCGATCCACCTATAGCAGAAACCTCATCATCACCCAAACCCTTAATTGCTCAAACCTTCTCCAACCCGGTGGCTATCAACTTTTTACCATGGAAGCAACAGGCGTTTTTCTCCATCAAAGGATGCAAATTGAAGATCCCAATGGTGGGCAACCTCCCAAATTTCTTACTGCAACTACTGATCAACAAGAAGGAAAGATCAATGTAGAGTTCGAAAATTGGGAGCAGCAAGATCAACTTCTTGTATCTTGGCTGCTCGCATCTATGTCAGAGAATCTCACAAGAAGAATGGTTGGCTGTGACTACTCCTATCAAATCTGGAAGAAGATTGAAGTTTTATTTGCTTCCCAAACAAGGGCAAAGATCAACCAACTGAAAATATAGTTGAGGAACATCCGCAAAACTGGAAGCATAAATGAATATATGCTCTCATTCAAAAGAATTGTGGATATGTTGGCAGCCACTGGAGCTCCTATTGACACCGAGGAGCAACTTCAAGCAATCTTTAATGGCTTGCCTCAAGAGTATGATCCCTTTGTTACTTCAGTTATGACAAGAACTGAACCATACTCTATAGATGAAATAGAAGCTCTCTTGATGGCTCAAGAAGAGCGCATGAAAAAACAAAAACAAGATTCAGAAACCTCTTCCCTCCAACAACTTCAGGCTAATTTCCTACAGTATCAGCAACACAACAGGGGCAGAGGAAGAGCAAACAACAGAGGAGGAGACTGTTTTCAATTTTTTCAACTCAAGAGGCCGTGGAAGGCAATCTTTTAGAGGAGGAAGACAGGGCAATATACATCAATGGTAACTCTGTAAAAAGTATGACCACACTGGACTAAAATGTTACCATCGATTTGATCATTCATTCCAAGAAGAACCCACACAGCAACCTATCAATAATCTCCAATCAGGAACTGCAACGAGCAGTGAGCTAGATCATGGTGATGATATCTGCACCAACATGTTAGCAGTCCCTGAAACCCTTTATGATCCAGCATGGTATCCGGATTCAGGTGCCATCAACCATGTGACTCCTGACTCTTCCAACCTGATTACCAAATCTATATTCAATGGAGACTCTAAATTGAAGGTTGCAAATGGTGCTTCTTCTAGCATCAACCACATTGGTAACACTTTCTTTTTCCCTCCTAATTACTCCCATCCTCTTTTCTTGAATAAATTGCTTCATGTTCCAGCTATTCCAAAGAATTTGATTAGTGTATCACAATTTGCAAAAGATAACAACGTGTTCTTTGAATTTCATGCTAATAAATGCTATGTGAAATGTTAGGCAACTAAGCAAGTAATCTTGGAGGGGCAGCTTAGACATGGATTATATGCCTTTGATGCCATCTCCATCAACCATTTACCTACTGTTTTCCCTAATAAGTTTGCTATACAACCTCCTTGTTCTAGACAACACAAAAACTGTAATACTGTTACAATCCCTATAGTAGTTCCACTAATTCTACCTTCTATGACACATGGCATGCTAGATTAGGTCATGCTTCTACAAAGATTGTAGCAAATGTATTGAACCAGTGTACTATTCCTTTCAATATCAATAAAATGACTTTTGTTTGCAAAGCTTGTTGTTTAGGAAAATCTCACAAATTGCCTTTTAATGATTCTGCTACTCAGTATGATACTCCTTTACAACTAGCATATTCTGATGTGTGGGGGCCTTCCCCTATACCTTCTACCAATGGTAGCAGGTACTATATCATTTACATGGATGCTTGCACAAAATTCAAATGGCTTTATGATGAGCGTGATTTCACCTCATATTTCTTCATCATTTTGCATGCATTTTCATGTAGATTAGGCATTTTTATTTTGATATTTGTTAGTTTTTCCTTTGGAACGGGTAAGGTAGTTCTGTGATGTTTGTGTGCAAGAATTCATGATAAATGCTCAAGTCCAGTTGATTAGGAGTTTGCTTGAAGATAGAGCTTGAAAAGCAAGAAAAATGAGCATGGCAGAACCTGTCACAGCCTGGGTGTGACAACCATCATGACCATGATTGCGCACAATTGAAGAAAAAGAAGAATCCAACAATCAGAAGCTGTCACGGCCTAGCCGTGACAGGCGTCATGGCCATGACAAGAAAGAATGATGAGAGATTGAAAAGTCAGAAGTTGTCACGGCCTGGCCCTGACAGGCGTCACAACCATAATAGGAAAGAATGATGAGAGATTGAAAAGTCAGAAGCTGTCACGGCCTGACCTTGACAGGCGTCACGGCCATGACGCGACATAAACATAATTTTTATCTTTTTTTGATCTGATTTGTAATAGCTTTAATCCCAAGTTAACCTAAACTATAAATAGGATAATTAGGCTCGAAATTAGGGACCTTTGGCTTAATTTAGGATTTCTCTTCTTCTCCAATTTCTTCTTTCTCTTAGGATTTTTATGTTCTTTTTAATCAAGATTGCTATGACCATGTCAATGCTTGAGCAGTCATTTTATTTCTAGGAATTGGGACTATGCCCAAGACTTGTTTTATATGATGAATTGATGTTTTTCCCTTTTTGTTAATTTCAATTTGCTTTAGATTTGGTTCTTATTGTACTTCATCCATGTGAATTGATTGATCACCTATTTGCATGTCTTAGATATTCCAGGGAGGAACTGAGAAGTGAACCCAGGTATTGGATCCATAAGAATTGAACTTATGATTTAAATCACGAGAGTTAGAAGTGGTCTTTCGAGGGTTCATTGAATTGTCACAAACCTCAACGGGTCCAATTTAAATACAATTATCACGAAAGTATGAGTTGGTTTAATTGGGCACGGTTCTTGTATCTCAAAAGGGAACATTAACTTTATTAGGATAAATTCACCTTCAAAGCATTTGATAATTAACAAGAGGGGTAGTCAATTTAGTAGCATAAGCAGTCTTATTGGTAACCCAATTCTTGGAAATCTCTTTTAATTTGAAAAACACCCGAATTGATTTACTTTCCAATTTTGTTTGATTGCGATTTATATAATTGATTTGTTACTTAATTTAAACTCAAAAATCAAATCTTTCCTTGTTTAGTTTAATTGATTTAATAATTAATTGTTGTTCAAGATCACGGTCTCTGTGGGTTCGATCTTTTTATTACTTGACGACGAAGCTGTTCACTTGCGGAATCACGCTATCAAGTTTTTGGCGCCGTTGTCGGAGACTGTGCTTTCTTGAATTTCAATTTAATTTTTAAATTAATTTTTCTGAACATTTTTTTCCTTTTTCTAGTATCTATCTCTCTCTTTTCAGGTGATCTTTCTCCTTTATGCGAAGATCCCAAAGTCTTGGAACTCTTATTGAAGTTGATCCCGAGATCGAAAGCACTTTTCATAGACTTAGAACAAAGACAAAGAGCGAGAAAAAAAATTGATCCCCATTCAACTCATGGCCGATCAACTGGATACCAAACCACTAAAGGACTACGCAGCCCAAATGCTAGGGGTTTGGGAACTGGGATTGCTAGGCTAGAAATTGAGGCGAAGAACTACACTATATCGCCTAGTTAATTGGCATGATTATGCAACATCAGTTTGGAGGATTATCCTCGGAAGACTCGACTGATCATGTGGAGACATTCTTGGAATTCCGTGATACAACTAGGATTCAAGGTGCCCCGGTTGATGCTATCCATTTGAGGTTATTCCCCTCCTCTTTGACTGGAAGGGCATGATCTTGGTTGAAATCAGTGCTTGCATTTGTCAACATGGGACCAACTGGAGCAGGCATTCTCGGAAAATTCTTTCCACCCTCGCAGATTGCTTACCTACGAACTCAGATCACCGACTTCTTTCAAAACGACGGAGAATGCTTATCCGAAGCTTGGGATCGTTATAAAGGATAGCTAGAGTCTTGCCCACATCATGGGCTCGAGGAGTGGCTATTAGTGCATACCTTCTACAGTGGATTGGATTATTGTTCGAAGGTGTCACTTGACTCCGCAGCTGGTGGAACATTGATGAATAGACTACTAACTGAAGCATTCAATATAATTGAAAGCGTTGCCACCACCTATCACCAATGGGGTTCAGAAAGAGGTAATAACCCGAAAAAGCTTTCGGGAGGTAAGTTCGATGTAGGTGGTACGGAATTGATTTTGTCTAAATTTGATTCATTGAGTAAGCGCTTTGATAAGCTTGAAAAAGCTAATGTGAGTTCAATAGGTGCTGCTAATGTTGCTTGTGAGATTTGTGGAATGCAGGGACATGACTTCATGGAGTGCCCAGATGGTAGTGCTCCTACAAGAGGCGCTTCGGGTGAACAAGTGAATTCATGTCACAATTTTTATGACACGAACCCGAAGTTGCCAAACTATGTTCCCCCAAATTCTTACAACCAAGGAAGGAAGAATAGACCTTATCTTTCCTACGGGAACTACAACAACACGTTGAACCACGAATTCCAAGAAGGCCAAGGTAATAGGAAACCCGCATCGGGGTATCCTCCGGTGCAAAAGTCTAAACTTGAGTCTCTTTTGAAAAATTTTGTTGAAACTCAAACAAAGCAAAATGAAGAGTTTAGGCAACAAGGTAGAGCATCAATGAGCAATAAAAGAGTTAACATCTAAGGTAGATAACTTAGCCATCCGTAATAAGATGTTAGAAACTCAGATTGCCCAACAAGCTAGTACATCTTCTAGGACAAAGAGTACGTTTCCGGGACAACCCGAAGTTAATCCCAATGAGCACTGAAATGCTATATACTTGAGGGATGATAAGCTTGGGGTAGTTGGAAAAGATGTGGAATGTGAGGAGGACATGAATGAACAAGAAGAGATAGAATCAAAGTATGTCCGTCCACCACCTTACCAACTCCCAATACCTTTCCCACAAAGGCTAGTCAAGAAAAAAGCAAGTAGAAAAGGAGACTAAGGGCTTAATTGAGGAGCATTATGAAATGATAAAAACTAATATGCCTCATAAACTAAAAGATCCAGGAAGTTTCTCTTTTGCTTGCTCAATTGGAGAAGTGAAAATAGACCATGCCTTATGTGACTTAGGGGCTAGTGCGAGTTTGATGTCACTTACTATATTTGAGAGGTTAGGAATAAAGGAATTGAGACCATCCAAGTTCTCTTTATAATTTGTGGATGGCTCAACTAAAAACCCTCTAGGCATACTAGAGAATGTCCCCATAAAGGTAGGGAAATTTTTCATTCCTACTGATTTCATGGTGTTGGATATGAATGAGAATTCTAAATTCCCTATCATTCTTGGAAGGCCATTCTTGGCCACAGTTGGGGCAATAATAGATGTGAAAAATGGTAAGTTCTCTTTGAATGTAGAGAAAGGTAGGGTGAATTTTGATTTGACTAACTCATAACAACCCTCCTTTTGACAATCATGTGTGCATGAATGAGATAATGCCTCCGAAGGTGAAGGAAGAGCTTAACATGAAGCAACTCCCAAAATTTGCATGATAAATGATGCACCAAATAAAGATGAAGTTGGAGTTGCTCAACATGTGGTGTTAAAACTTCCGCCAAGAGGAAGTAAGGCCATGAGACTCAAAGTGAAAAGAGCAAAGCGAAAGCGAATGTGGCTATATGAATGAAATAGGCAATTATAAACACGAGAAGGGGGTTGAATTGTGTTTATCAGAATTTAAACAAAGTTGAAATCTTTTCACAAACAGAAGCTTAGTTCAGACGAGTGGAAAGAAACAGGACAAACGGGTGACTTTGGAAAACACACCAGTTGATAAACGTATAAGAAAACTAAAGCAACTAAAGAGTTTAAGGAAATAGAGATTGACACATTATTTATCCTGGTTCACTCTTCCAAGCAAAGAGCTACGTCCAGTCCTTGGCAGCACCAAGATTTATCCACTATAACTGATCAGGTTACAGACTCAAGTATTGTTTGCACACCTAACCTCTTCAGGCTCCAAGACAAGTATTCTTTGCACACCTAGCCTCTTCAAGCTCAAGACAAGTATTCTTTGCACACTTAGCCTCTTCAGGCTCACTCAGGTTTGTTTGAGAGATTTGGTTTGTAATGAATACAATTTCAGACAGACAGAACTTTCACTAACCTTAGAGAGTGGTTTAAATGTAAAGCTTAGAAAAGTCTGCGTAATAACTTCAAATGATTGAAGAATACAGAATCAAAGAATGAAGAATTTAATGCGCAGAGTAATGACTTTTTAATGCTATGTGTATTCTCTATTCTCTTCATCTTCAATGACTTCTATATTTATAGTCTTCAAGCATTTAGGATCCGTTAGAGACATTCCCTCAGATATTGGCTTCAAGCAGAACTTCATTAAATGCAATAGAGTCTTTCTGGGCAGTCATTAATGCAATAGGAACGTTGGTTGTACTCTAACTTGAAGGATCATGGCTTTATGCATCGTGATACAACCATATCAGAGTTGTGCAGAGAGCTTTTTGTACTTTGCTGAGTACAATTCCCTTTTCGTGTAAGGACCAAAGGTACTAGGGAATAAAGCACGTTGGAAGCATTCTTTAACTGGTCTTTGGTTCTGATAACCGTGGTTGCTTGAGAGAGTAACTTCTGACTTTTCTTTATTCTGGTTCTTGAAATAAGATTCTGATAATTCTTATAGAATTCACGTTCAGAAAGCAAGTGCGTTCATCTTGAAAATAACCGCGTCCATCTAACCATTTAATATTTTAAATTCGGGCTAGTAGACGAGCTCCTTATGTCATGTCATTGGACGGATATGAAATAGAAAACTATAAACACGATTAGGGGGAGGGGGGGGGGGGGGGGTTGAATTGTGTTTCACCGAATTTAAACAAAGTTGAAATCTTTTCACATACAGAAGCTAGGTTCAAACGAGTGGAAAGATACAAGACAGACGGGTGGCTCGTCTGATGAAATTTTAACAATGACTTTGGCAAACACACCACTTGATAAACGTATAAGAAAACTAAAGTAACTAAAAAGTTTAAGGAAATAGAGATTGACACAGTTATTTATCCTGGTTCACTCTTCAAAGCAAAGAGCTACGTCCAGTCCTTGGCAGCACCAAGATTTATCCACTATAACTGATCAGGTTACAGACTCAAGTATTGTTTGCACACCTAGCCTCTTCAGGCTCCAAGACAAGTATTCTTTGCATACCTAGCCTCTTCAAGCTCAAGACAAGTATTCTTTGCACACTTAGCCTCTTCAGGCTCACTCAGGTTTGTTTGAGAGATTTGGTTTTGTAATAGATACAACTTCAAACAGACAGAACTTTCACTAACACTCAGAGAGTGGTTTAAATATAAAGCTTAGGAAAGTCTGCGTAATAACTTAAAATGATTGAAGAATACAGAATGAAAGAGTGAAGATATTAATGTGCATAGCAATGACTTTTTAATGCAATGTGTATTCTTTATGCTTCATCTTCAATGACTTCTGTATTTATAGTCTTCAAACATTTAGGATCCGTTATAGACATTTCCTCATATGTTGGCTTCAAGCAAAACTTCCTTAAATGTAATAGAGTTGTTCTGGGCAGCCATTAATGCAATAGGAACGTTGTTTGTACTCTAACATGAAGGAATGACTTTATGCACCGTGAGACAGCCATATCAGAGTTGTGTAGAGAGCTTTTTGTACTTTGCTGAGTATAATTCCCTTTTCGTGTAAGGACCAGAGGTACTAGGGAATAAAGCATGTTGGAAGCATTCTTTAACTGGTCTTTGGTTCTGATATCCGAGGTTGCTTGAGAGAGCAACTTCTGACTTTTCTTGATTCTGGTTCTTGAAATAAGATTATGATAATCCTTATAGAATTCGCGTTCATCTTGAAAATAACCGCGTCCATCTAGCCATTTAAGATTTTACATTCGAACGGGCTAGACGAGCTCCATATGCCATGTCATTGGACGGATACTCCTTTAACTGGTTGAACGTAACCTAGTAGACGAGCTCCATATTAAGAACTCAGCAAGTCCAAAGACTTGTGTGGACGAGTGCTTCTGTCACCTTAGTGGACGAGCACTTCTGTTACTTTAGTGGACGAGCGCCTCTGTTACTTTAGTAGACGAGCGCCTCTGTCACTTTATTGGATGCTAGCTTTTATCACTTTAGTGGACGCTGACTTTTTCACTTTAGTGGATGCTGGCTTTTTCACTTCAGTGGACGTGAGCTTCTATCACTTGCGTTGGACGTGAGCTTCTATCACTTGGGTTTCTATCACTTGTGTTGGACGTGAGCTTCTATCACCTGCGTTGGACGTGAGCTTCTATCACTTGCGTTGGACGTGAGCTTCTATCACTTGGGTTGGACGTGCGCTTCAATCACTACAGTGTTGGACGTGCGCTTCAATCGGTACAGTGTTGGACGTGAGATTCTTACAGTTTTAATCTGCACATTAGATTGACAGGTTAGCAACCAATATGAAGGTTAATTAAATCATTAACAAATGTTTAGTTCTCATCAAAACTTAGGGAAATGCACATCAGACATTTTAGAGACTTAACAATCTCCCCTTTTTTGATGATGACAAACATTGAGATGATTTAATGAACCTCAGAAAATATCAACAAGAAAATAGCATATATCAGATAGGTTGAAATTTTCTTAAGCGAACAGGTCATGCAGATGCTTGATCAGACATAAAGATTAATTATATAATCTGTTTAACTTAGTCACACATAAGTTCGACTTGTTTAACTTTGAAACTATTATCAGAGCAATCTTACTTAAGATTTATCTGAGCAATTATGGCAACTATCAGAACATACTCATGTCCATGTATTATTTAAGATTCATATCATATTCATTCTCCCATTCTTTTATAACACATTTCTATCTCATTTCTCATTTCTCCCATTCTCCCATTCTCCCCCTTTTGTCAACATCAAAAAGGGTTATCATGTTTTATTTAAGAGATATGTTAAGGACAAGATAACATGTTAAGAAAATCATAGTAATGCAGCAAGCATATGAGACATACTCCACTTAAACTATTGTATCATCACTCCCCCTGAAGTAATTCTTAGTTAAAAGAACATGTATATAGGAGTAATGACAAATTTAGCATAGACAGGTTAACATTCAGACATGTCATTCAACAAATGCAATGCATATTTAGATTATCTCTAATAAATAAAAACCTTTCTTCTGCGAGGGGTTTAGTGAAAATATCAATCTATTGATTTTCCGTTTTAACAAACTTAATATCAAAGATGCCTTTCTGAACATAATCCCCAATAAAATGATGTTTGATTCCAATATGCTTAGCCTTAGAATTCTGAATTGGATTTTTAGTTAAGCATATAGCACTGGCATTATCACACCATACAGATATGTTATGTTCATAAATAGAGTAATCCTCAAGTTGATGTTTTACCCATAAGAGTTGAGAGCAGCAACTAGCAGCCGAGATGTATTCTGCTTCAGTAGTAGACAGGGCAATGGTTGTCTACCTCTTGCTTGACCATGAGACTAAACTTGCTCCAATGAAGTGACATCCTCCACCGGTGCTTTTTCTTTCTATTATGCCTCCAGCAAAATAAGCATCACAATATCCCACATATCTGTATTCTTTTGATCTTAAATACAGCAAACCAAGATTAGTAGTTCCAAGAAAATATCTAAATATTCTTTTAACAGTCTTAAGATGAGATTCTCTAGGATCAGATTGGAATCTAGCACACATACAGACACTAAATTGAATGTCAGGTCTGCTTGAAGTTAAGTACAATAGAGAGCCAATCATACATCTGTAGACAGTTTGATCCGTCTTTTTACCTTCATCATCTTTGCTTAGTTTTGTATTGAGTTGGAGGGGTTTTCATGAACTTTGCATTTCCCATTTTGCATTTCTTGAGTATCTCCTTGGTATATTTTTGTTGATGAATGTAAATTCCATCACTTGTCTGCTTGATTTGTAAGTCAAGGAAGAACTTCAATTCTCCCATCACGCTCATCTCAAATTCAGCTTGCATTAGATTTGAAAATTCCTTGCACAACTTTTCATTAGTTGCTCCAAAAATAATATCATCAACATATATTTGAACTATAATAAAGTTCTCTTTAGAGCATTTGTTGAACAGAGTAGTGTCTACTTGTCCTCTAGTAAAACCATTATGCATGAGAAAAGAACTGAGTCTATCATACCATGCTCTAGGTGCTTGTTTCAAACCATATAATACTTTTTTAAGTTTGAAAACGTGATCTGGTTTATCAGTATCCTCAAAACCAGGGGGTTGTTTAAGATACACTTCTTCTTCAATTATACCATTTAGAAAAGCACTTTTTACATCCATTTGAAACAGGGTAATTTGGTGTTGTGCAGCATATGACATTAAAATGCGTATGGCTTATATTCCAGCTACAGGTGCAAAGGTTTCAGTATAATCAATACCTTCTTGTTGGTTATAGCCTTGAGCTACTAACCTTGCCTTATTTCTGACAACTTTACCATCTTCATCCAATTTGTTTCTGAAGACCCATCTTGTTCCAATAACCGACTTGTTTTTAGGCTTAGAGACAAGAGTCCAGACATCATTTCTGGTGAACTGGTTAAGTTCTTCTTGCATAACAAGAATCCAGCTTTCATCCTCAAGAGCTTCTTCAATGCGTTTAGGCTCCAAATCTGAAATAAAGGCCACATTGCTTGATTATCTTAATGTGGATCTAGTTCTTACTCCTTCAGAAGGCTTTCCAATAATGAGATCCTTAGGGTGATGAGTGTTGAACTTCAAATCCCTTTTGAGATCATCATGAAGATCTTGACTTATCTGCTAACTTGTCTGCTCCACTTGTCTGTTAGCCTCACTCACAGGTTCTGTTTTGGTTAGATCGGGATGTTGACTTTTTGGCTTGTTTATATCAAGACCTGCAAGATCATCTTCTAGATCTGATAGTTCTTTATCAGTCTTTAATCCATCATTGAATTTAACATGAACATATTCTTCAATAATACACGTTCTTGAATTGTAAACTCTAAAATCCTTAGACTTTTCAGAATAACCTACGAAAATACCTTTATATACCTTAGAATCAAACTTTCCAAAATTATCTCTGGTATTCATAATAAAACATTCACATCCAAAAGCATGAAAGTAAGATATGTTGGGGCTTTTTCCTTTCCACAATTCATAAGGAGTCTTTTTTAGAAAAGGCCTAATAAGTATTCTGTTTTGTACATAACAAGCAGTGTTTACAGCTTTTGCCCAGAAGTACTTAGGGAGATTATTTTCATTGAGCATAGATCTGGCCATCTCTTGCAAAGATCCGTTCTTTCTCTCAACCACTCCATTTTGCTGTGGAGTTCTAGGTGTAGAGAAATTGTTAGAGATTCCATTCTCCTCACAGAACTGTCTAAACTGCTCATTTTCAAATTCTCCCCCATGATCACTTCTAAGGGTAGAAATACCTGCTCATTTTGTACTCTTTTGCAGAATACTGAGAAAACCTTAAAAGACTTATCCTTGTATGTTAGGAAGAGTACCCATTTGTATCTAAAATAGTCATCAACCATGACAAATCCATATTTTCTTCCAGCCAGGCTGGCAACACTAACTGGTCCAAACAGATCCATGTGTAACAACTGAAGAGGTCTAGAGTTTGATACTTGGTTTTTAGATTTGAAACTTGATTTTATCTGTTTACCTCTCTGACATGCATCACACAAGACATCTTTCTTAAAACTAATATCAGGCAATCCTCTCACGAGATTATTCCTTTTTAATTCAGAAATTAGTTTCATACTAGCATGTCCTAGTTTCTTATGCCATAACCATCTCTCATCTAGTTTTCCCACAGAAGTTACAGACAGGTATAGACTTGATTACAGTTGACTTAACAGATACTGTAGAAGCTTTAGTTGATACTTTATGATGTGTCTGACGGACATTTCCAATACCTTCTTTGATAAGAGAGTGCCTCTGACTGCCAAGTAGCTTAGCCAGATTATCTCCACCATTAACAAATTTGGCAAGATCAGAAGTGAGCTCTTCCACTCTCTGTTGAAGTTTGTCAACTTCTTCAGATGGTGATGTTTCACTTGAGATCTTAGCTTCATTAGACTTTTCAGTCTTCAGCTCACTGTTCTCTTTAGCCAGCTTCTCACACTCTTGAGATTTCTGTTTATGCTCACTGGTGAGCTTTACATAATCTCTCTTGAGGGATTTGAAAGCCTTAGATAAGCAGTTGGATTCCTCCAGCAACTCCTCATAGGTATCAAGTAATTCCTCATAGTCAGGATTTACCTCATCATCTGAGTCTGAGTTAGTGTTGGCCATCAAACAGAGATTGGCTTCTTCTTCTGTTTCTTCATCAGAAGATGTTGACTCCAGATCCTCCCAAGTAGCCATCATTCCTTTCTTCTTCTTCTTGAAGAATTTCTTAAAAGGGGTCTTCTTGAGTTGAGGACATTCAGTCTTGATGTGACCAGGCTTCTTACACTCATAGCAAAAAATTGGACTTTTGTCTGTTGAGGTAGATTCTTTAAAGTTCTTGTCCTTGTTGAACCTTCTGAATGGTTTATCCCTCTTGAACTTATCTTTCTGTTGGAGAAGCTTTATCTTCCTGGTCAGGAGAGACAATTCTTCATCACTCTCAGAATCCTTATGTTCAGACAGGTCAGCATCACTGGATGACTCGTTTGCCTTGAGAGCCTTGGAAACTTTTGCTGACTTTTGATAAGCTTTCAGAGCAATCAACTTGCCCTTCTTTGGTGCAACTTCATCTCCAAGTTCTTGATCATGAATAGTGAGTGTTCCAAGAAGTTCATCCACAGTCAAGGTAGTGAGATCCTTGGCTTGAGAGATAGCAGTGACCAAAGGTCTCCACTGTTTAGGCAGACTTCTCAAAATCTTTCCAACCTTCTCAGCATTGGTATAGACTTTGCTTAGAGATTTTAAACTGTTGACTATAGTTTGAAATCTTCCGATCATTTGAGCAACAGATTCTCCTTCCTCCATGACAAACAGTTCATACTTTCTGACAAGTATGGCAATCTTTGACTCTTTGACTCTTTGACTTTGGCTGTTCCTTCATGTGTGACAGCTAAAATGTCCCATATTTCTTTGGCAGAGTCACAAGCACATACCTTCTCAAACTCCTCAAGACTGAGAGCACAAATGATCTTATATCTAGCTTTGTGGTTCAGCTCCCATTTTGTCTTTTCTGCAGTAGTCCACTGAGCTTTTGGTTTATCAGTGTTATCATCATTCTTGGGAATGAATGGACCATCTGTAATGACATCACAAATATCAGAGTTTGTAGATAGAATGAACCATTGAAATCTATCTTTCCAATAGTTGTAGTTTTCTCCATTGGAGTAAGGAGGTCTGGTTAGGGAAGCTCCTTCAGTCTAGTGACTTCCACTTGAACTAGCTCCAGCAGTCATGTCTATTCTTCAGGACTTTTTACCTCTACACTGTTAGATTCTCAACCTAGAGGCTGAGCTCTGATACCAACTGAAATAGACAACTATAAACACGAGAAGGGTGGGGTTGAATTGTGTTTATCAGAATTTAAACAAAGTTGAAATCTTTTCGCATACAGAAGCTAGGTTCAAACGAGTGGAAAGATACAAGACAGACGGGTGGCTCGTCTGATGAAATTTTAACAGTGACTTTGGCAAACACACCACTTGATAAACATATAAGAAAGCTAAAGCAACTAAAGAGTTTAAGGAAAGAGAGATTGACACAGTCATTTATCCTGGTTCACTTTTCAAAGCAAAGAGCTACGTCCAGTCCTTGACAGCACCAAGATTTATTCACTATAACTGATCAGGTTACAGACTCAAGTATTGTTTGCACACCTAGCCTCTTCAGGCTCCAAGACAAGTATTCTTTGCACACCTAGCCTCTTCAGGCTCAAGACAAGTATTCTTTGCACACTTAAACTTTTCATGCTCACTCAGGTTTGTTTGAGAGATTTAGTTTTATAATAGATACAACTTCAAATAGACATAACTTTCACTAACACTCAGAGAGTGGTTTAAATGTAAAGATTAGGAAAGTCTGCGTAATAACTTAAAATGATTGAAGAATACAAAATGAAAGAATGAAGATATTAATGCGCAGAGTAATGGGTTTTTAATGCAATGTGTATTCTCTATGCTTCATCTTCAATGACTTCTGTATTTATAGTCTTCAAACATTTAGGATCCGTTAGAGACATTTCCTCAGATGTTGGCTTCAAGTAGAACTTCATTAAATGCAATAGAGTTGTTCTGGGCAGCCATTAATGCAATAGGAACGTTGGTTGTACTCTAACATGAAGGATCATGGCTTTATACATCGTGAGACAGCCATATCAGAGTTGTGCAGAGAGCTTTTTGTACTTTGCTGAGTACAATTCCCTTTTCGTGTAAGGACCAGAGGTACTAGGGAATAAAGCATGTTGGAAGCATTCTTTAACTGGTCTTTGGTTCTGATATCCGAGGTTACTTGAGAGAGTAACTTCTGACTTTTCTTGATTCTGGTTCTTGAAATAAGATTATGATAATCCTTTAGAATTCGCGTTCATCTTGAAAATAACTGCGTCCATCTAGTCATTTAAGATTTTACATTCGGACGGGCTAGATGAGCTCTATATGCCATGTCATTGGACGGATACTCCTTTAATTGGTTGAACGTAACCTAGTAGACGAGCTCCATATTAAGGACTCAGCAAGTCCAAAGACTTGTGTGGACGAGCGCTTCTGTTACCTTAGTGGACGAGCACTTTTGTTACTTTAGTGGACGAACGCCTCTGTTACTTTAGTAGACGAGCGCCTCTGTCACTTTATTGGACACTGGCTTTTATCACTTTAGTGGACACTGGCTTTTTCACTTTAGTGGACGCTGACTTTTTCTCTTTAGTGGACGTGAGCTTCTATCACTTGTGTTGGACGTGAGCTTCTATCACTTGCATTGGACGTGCGCTTCAATCACTACGGTGGTCGACGTACGCTTCAATCACTACAATGTTGGACGTGTGCTTCAATCACTACAATTTTGGTCCTGAGATTCTTACAGTTTTAATCTGCACACTAGATTGACAGGTTAGCAACCAATATGAAGGTTAATTAAATCATTAACCAATGTTTAGTTCTCATCAAAACTTAGGGAAATGCACATCAAACATTTTAGAGACTTAACAGGATACTCCTTTAACTGGTTGAACGTAACCTAGTAGACGAGCTTCATATTAAGGACTTAGCAAGTCCAAAGACTTGTGTGGACGAGTGCTTTTGTCACCTTAGTGGACGAGCACTTCCGTCACCTTAGTGGACGAGCACTTCTGTTACTTTAGTGGACGAGCGCCTCTGTTACTTTAGTAGACGAGCGCCTCTGTCACTTTAGTAGACGAGCGCCTCTGTCACTTTAGTAGGCGAGCGCTTGTGTAACTTTATTGGTTGTTGGCTTTTATCACTTTAGTGGACGCTGGCTTTTATCACTTTAGTGGATACTGGCTTTTATCACTTTAGTGGACGACCGCTTTTATCACTTATGTTGGACGTGCGCTCAATCACTTGTGTTGGACGTGAGATTCTATCACTTGCGTTGGACGTGAGCTTCTATCACTTGCGTTGGATGTGAGCTTCAATCATTTGCGTTGGACGTGAGCTTCTATCACTTGCATTGGACGTGAGCTTTAATCACTTCAGTGTATAGATGATTCTTACAATTTTATTTTGCACACTAGATTGACAGGTTAGCAACCAATATGAAGGTTAATTAAATCATTAACCAATGTTTAGTTCTCATCAAAACTTAGGGAAATGCACATCAGACATTTTAGAGACTTAACAATCTCCCCCTTTTTGATGTTGACAAACATTGAGATGATTTAATGAACCTCAGAAAATATCAACAAAGAAAATAGCATATACCAGACAGGTTGAAATTATGATTAGAGCAATCTTACTTAAGATTTATCTGAGCAATTATGGCATCTATCAGAACATACTCATGTCCATGTATTATTTAAAATTCATATCATAATCATTATCCCATTCTTCTATATCACATTTATATCATATTTCTGAATTCTCATTTCTCTCATTCTCATCTCTCCCATTCTCTCCCTTTTGTCAATATCAAAAAGGGTTATCAAGTTTTATCTATGAGATATGTTAAGGGCAAGATAACATTTTAAGAAAATCATAGTAATGCAGCAAGCATATGAGATATACTCCACTTAAACTATTGTATCATTACTCCCCCTGAACTAATGCTTGGTTAAAAGAACATGTATATAGGAGTAAAGACAGATTTAGCACAGATAGGTTAACATTCAGACATGTCATTCAACAATGCAATGCATGTTTAGATTATCTCTAATAAATAAAAACCTTTCTTCTGCGAGGGGTTTAGTGAAAATATTAGCCCATTGA
Source organism: Sophora flavescens (assembly GCA_030762895.1). Lineage (NCBI taxonomy): Eukaryota > Viridiplantae > Streptophyta > Magnoliopsida > Fabales > Fabaceae > Sophora > Sophora flavescens. Next base: position 50,252,633 of record CM061069.1, read on the forward strand.
TTTTCAGTTTTAACAAACTTAATATCAAAGATGCCTTTCTGAGCATAATCCCTAATGAAATGATGTTTGATTTCAATATGCTTTGCCTTAGAATGCTGAATTGGATTTTTAGTTAAGCATATAACACTGGAATTATCACACCATACAGATATGTTATGTTCATAAATAGAGTAATCCTCAATTTGATGTTTTACCCATAAGAGTTGAGAGCAGCAACTAGCAGCAGAGATGTATTCTACTTCAGCAGTAGATAGGGCAATGGTTGTCTGCCTCTTGCTTGACCATGAGACTAAACTTGCTCCAATGAAGTGACATCCTCCACTGGTGCTTTTTCTTTCTATTATGTCTCCAGCAAAATCAGCATCACAATATCCCACTACTCGTTATTCTTTTGATCTTAAATACAACAAACCAAGATTGGTAGTTCCAAGCAAATATCTAAATATTCTTTTAACAGCCTTAAAATGAGATTCTCTAGGATTAGATTGGAATCTAGCACACATACATACACTAAATTGAATGTCAGGTATGCTTGAAGTTAAGTACAATAGAGAGCCGATCATAGCTCTGTAGACAGTTTGATCTACTTTTTTACCTTCATCATCTTTGCTTAGTTTTGAATTGGGTTGCATAGGGGTTTTCATGAGATTTGCATTTTCCATTTTGTATTTCTTGAGTATCTCATTGGTATATTTTTGTTGATAAATGTAAATTTCGTCACTTGTCTACTTGATTTGTAATCCAATGAAGAACTTCAATTCTCCCATCATGCTCATCTCAAATTCAGCTTGTATTAGATTTGAAAATTCCTTGCACAGCTTTTCATTAGTTGCTCCAAAAATAATATCATCAATATATATTTGAACTATAATAAAGTTCTCTTTAGAGCATTTCTTGAACAAAGTAGTGTCTACTTGTCCTCTAGTAAAACCATTATTCATGAGAAAGGAACTGAGTCTATCATACCATGCTCTAAGTGCTTGTTTCAAACCATATAATGTCTTTTTAAGTTTGAAAACGTGATCTGGTTTATCAGTATCCTCAAAACCAGGGGGTTGTTTAACATACACTTCTTCTTCAATTATACCATTTAGAAAAGCACTTTTTACATCCGTTTGAAACAGGGTAATTTGGTGTTGTGCAGCATATGACATTAAAATGCATATGGCTTCTATTCTAGCTACAGGTGCAAAGGTTTCAGTGTAATCAATACCTTTTTGTTGGTTATAGCCTTGAGCTACTAACCTTGCCTTATTTCTGACAACTTTACCATCTTCATCCAATTTATTTCTGAAGACCCATCTTGTTCCAATAACGGACTTATTTTTAGGCTTAGAGACAAGAGTCCAGACATCATTTCTGGTGAACTAGTTAAGTTCTTCTTGCATAGCAAGAATCCAGCTTTCATCCTCAAGAGCTTTTTCAATGCGTTTAGGCTCAAAATCTGAAATAAAGGCCACATTGCTTGATTCTCTTAATGTGGATCTGGTTCTTACTCCTTCAGAAGGATTTCCAATAATGAGATCCTTAGGATGATGAGTGTTGAGCTTCCAATCCCTTTTGAGATCAACATGAAGATCTTGACTTGTCTGCTGACTCGTCTGTTGACTCGTCTGCGAACTTGTCTGCTCCACTTGTCTGTCAGCCTCAAGCGTAGGTTTTGTTTTGGTTAGATCGGGTTGTTGACTTTCTGACTTGTTTCTATCAAGACTTGCAAGATCATCTTCTAGATCTGATAGTTCTTTATCAGTCTTTAATCCATCATTGAATTTAACCTAAACAGATTCTTCAATAATACAAGTTCTTGAATTGTAAACTCTAAAAGCCTTAGACTTTTCAGAATATCCTATGAAAATACCTTTATCTACCTTAGAATCAAACTTTCCAGGATTATCTATGGTATTCAGAATAAAACATTCACATCCAAAAGCATGAAAATAAGATATGTTGGGGATTTTTCCTTTCCACAATTCATAAGGAGTCCTTTTTAGAAAAGGCCTAATAAGTATTTTGTTTTGTACATAACAAGCAGTGTTTACAGCTTCTGCCCAGAAGTACTTAGGGAGATTATTTTCATTGAGCATAGATCTAGCCATCTCTTGCAAAGATCCGTTCTTTCTCTCAACCACTCCATTTTGTTGTATAGTTCTAGGTGCAGAGAAATTGTGAGAGATTCCATTCTCCTCATAGAACTGTCTAAACGACTCATTTTCAAATTCTCCCCCATGATCACTTCTAAGGGTAGAAATACCGAAACCCTGCTCATTTTGTACTCATTTGCAGAATACTAAGAAAGCCTTAAAAGACTCATCCTTGTGTGTTAGGAAGAGTACCCATGTGTATCTAGAATAGTCATCAACTATGACAAATCCATATTTTCTTCCAGCCTGGCTGGCAACACTAACTGGTCCAAACAGATCCATGTGTAACAACTGAAGAGGTCTAGAGGTTGATACTTGGTTTTTAGATTTGAAACTTGATTTTATATGTTTACCTCTCTGACATGCATCACACAAGACATCTTTCTTAAAACTAATATCAGGCAATCCTCTCACGAGATTATTCCTTTTTAATTCAGAAATTAGTTTCATACTAGCATGTCCTAGTTTCTTATGCCATAACCATCTCTCATCCTTTTTAGACATCAGATAGGTTACACTTTGATCTGAGAGATCAGACAGTTCAATCTTATAAAGATTTTGTTGCCTTTTAGCTGAAAAGAGGGTTTTACCACAATAGTCTTTAACTATGCATACATCCTCGGTAAAGGAAACATCAAAACCAATATCACACAATTGACTTATGCTAAGCAAATTGTGTCATAATCCTTGAACTATAAGAACATTAGATATAGAGGTGATGTTTCACTTGAGATCTTAGCTTCATTAGACTTTTCAGTCTTCAGCTCACTGTTCTCTTTAGCCAGCTTCTCACACTCTTGAGATTTCTGTTTATGCTTACTGGTGAGCTTTACATACTCTCTCTTGAGGGATTTGAAGGCCTTAGATAAGCAGTTGGATTCCTCCAAAAACTCCTCATAGGCATCAAGTAATTCCTCATAGTCAGGATGTACCTCATCGTCTGAGTCTTAGTCAGTGTTGGCCATCAAACAGAGATTGGCTTCTTCCTCTGTTTCTTCATCAGAAGATGTTCACTCCAGATCTTCCCAAGTAGCCATCATTCCTTTCTTCTTCTTATTGAAGAATTTCTTAAAAGGGGCCTTCTTGAGTTGAGGACATTCAGCCTTGATGTGACCAGGCTTCTTGCACTCATAGTAAACAATTGGACTTTTGTCTGTTGAGGTGGATTTTTTGAGGTTCTTGTCCTTGTTGAACCTTCTGAATGGCTTATCCCTCTTGAACTTCTTTTTCTGTAGGAGAAGCTTTATCTTCCTGGTCAGGAGAGACAATTCTTCATCACTCTCAGAATCCTCGTGTTCAGATAAGTCAGCATCACTGGATGACTCGTCTGCCTTAAGAGCCACAGAAACTTTTGCTGACTATTGATCAGCTTTCAGAGCAATTGACTTGCCCTTCTTTGGTGTAACTTCATCTCCAAGTTCTTGCTCATGAACAGTGGGTGTTCCAAGAAGTTCATCCATAGTCAAGGTAGTGAGATCCTTGGCTTGAGAGATAGCAGTGACCAAAGGTCTCCACTGTTTAGGTAGACTTCTCAGAATCTTTCCAACCTTCTCAACATTGGTATAGATTTTGTCAAGAGATTTTAAACTGTTGACTATAGTTTGAAATCTTCCTATCATTTGAGCAACAGATTCTCCTTCCTCCATGACAACCAGTTTATACTTTCAGACAAGTATGGCAATCTTTGACTCTTTGACTTTGGCTGTTCCTTCATGTGTGACAGCTAAAGTGTCCCATATTTCTTTGGCAGAGTCACAAGCACATACCTTCTCAAACTCCTCAGGACCGAGAACACAGATGATTTTATATCTAGCTTGGTGGTTCAGCTCCCATTTTGTCTTTTCTGCAGTAGTCCACTGAGCTTTTGGTTTGTCAGTGTTATCATCATTCTTGGGAATGAATGGACCATCTGTAATGACATCCCAAAGATCAGAGTTTGTAGATAGAATGAACCATTGAAATCTATCTTTCCTGTAGTTGTAGTTTTCTCCATTGAAGTAAGGAGGTCGGCTAGGGAAGCTCCTTCAGTCTGGTGACTTCCACTTGAACTAGCTCCAGCAGTCATGTCTATTCTTCAGGACCTTTTACCTCTACACTGTTAGATGCTCAACCCAGAGGCTGAGCTCTGATACCAACTGAAATAGACAATTATAAACACAAGAAGGGGGGGTTGAATTGTGTTTATCAGAATTTAAAAAAAGTTGAAATCTTTTCGCAAATAGAATCTTAGTTCAGACGAATGGAAAAAAACAAGACAGACGGGTGACTTTGGCAAACACACAACTTGATAAACGTATAAGAAAACTAAAGCAATTAAAGAGGTTATAAGGAAAGAGAGACTGACACAGTTATTTATCCTGGTTCACTCTTCAAAGTAAAGAGCTACGTCCAGTCCTTGGCAGCACCAAGATTTATCCACTATAACTGATCAGGTTACAGACTCGAGTATTGTTTCCACACCTAGGCTCGTCAGGCTCCAAGGCAAGTATTCTTTGCACATCTAGCCTCCTCAGGCTCAAGACAAGTATTCTTTGCACACTTAGCCTCTTTAGGCCCACTCAGGTTTGTTTTAGAGATTTTGTTTGTAATGAATATAACTTCAGACAGACAGAACTTTCACTAACACTCAGAGTGGTTTAAATGTAAAGCTTAGGAAAGTCTGCGTAATAACTTCAAATGATTGAAGAATACAGAATGAAAGAATGAGGAATTTAATGTGCAGAGTAATGGCTTTTTAATGCTATGTGTATTCTCTATTCTCTTCATCTTCAATGACTTCTGTATTTATAGTCTTCAAGCATTTAGGATCCGTTAGAGACATTCCCTCAGATGTTGGCTTCAAGCAGAACTTCATTAAATGTAATAGAGTCATTCTAGGCATCCATTAATGCAAGAGGAACGTTGGTTGTACTATAACATGAAGGATCATGGCTTTATGCATCGTGATACAGCCATATCAGAGTTGTGCAATGAGCTTTTTGTACTTTGCTGAGTACAATTCCCTTTTCGTGTAAGGACCAGAGGTACTAGGGAATAAAGCACGTTGGAAGCATTCTTTAACCGGTCTTTGGTTCTGATAACTGAGGTTGCTTGAGAGAGTAACTTCTGACCTTTCTTGATTCTGGTTCTTGAAATAAGATTCTGATAATTCTTATAGAATTAGCGTTCAGAAAGTAAGTGCGTTCATCTTGAAAATAACCGTGTCCATCTAGCCATTTAAGATTTTACATTCGGGCTATTAGATGAGCTCCGTATGCCATGTCATTGGACGGATACTCCTTTAACTGGTTGAACGTAACCTAGTAGACGAGCTCCATATGAAGGACTCAGCAAGTCCAAAGACTTGTGTGGACGAACGCTTCTATCACCTTAGTGGACGAGCACTTCTGTCACCTTAGTGGACGAGCACTTCTGTTACTTTAGTGGACGAGCACCTCTGTCACTTTAGTAGACGAGTGCCTCTGTCAATTTAGTAGACGAGCGCCTCTGTCACTTTAGTAGACGAGCGCTTATGTCACTTTATTGGACGCTGGGTTTTATCATTTTAGTGGACGTTGGCTTTTATCACTTTAGTGGACGTTGGCTTTTATCACTTTAGTGGACGCCCGCTTTTATCACTTATATTGGACATCCTCTTCAATCACTTGTGTTGGATGTGAGATTGTATCACTTGTGTTGGACGTGAGCTTCTATCACTTGCGTTGGACGTGAGTTTCAATCATTTGCGTTGGACGTGAGCTTCTATCACTTGCGTTGGACGTGAGCTTCAATCACTTCATTGTATAGATGATTCTTACAGTTTTATTCTGTACACTAGATTGACAGGTTAGCAACCAATATGAAGGTTAATTAAATCATTAACCAATGTTTAGTTCTCATCAAAACTTTGGGAAATTCACATCAGACATTTTAGAGACTTAACAATGAACATTGTAAGCTCATTGAAGGACTTCCTTGGAAGAGATGTGTTCTTTCACTTCCAAGCCCAGCTGATCCCGGTTGATTGAAGGGAGTATGGTCAAGCTTACGACAAAAAATAAGCGCTTCTTTGGAGGCAACCCAAGCTTTCTTTCTTGATATTTGTTTTTTGTTTTTGTTTTTGTTTTTTTTTGAATAAATTGAGAAGTTTAGAGTAGAAAGATCACCATTTGATGGTTTTGCCAAGTGAGTTTGCAGGTTGAAAAAACATGAAGAGCAAAGAGGCATAAAAAATTGAAGTCAGAGGAGATCATGGCCTGGCCATGACAGGATTCACGACCGTGAAGGAAGAAAAGTTGGAACACAGTGGTGATCACGGGCAGGCCGTGACATACTTCATGACCATGACATATAAGAAAAAAATAGGGAGCCAGTGCAGATCACGACTAGGCCGTGATAGCCTTTTTGGGCGTGACGGAAATAATCAACACAATCATGGCCCAGCTGTGAAGAGGTTCACAGGCATTATCAGAAGAAGCCACTCAGGGCAGAAAGGCTCACGGCTAGGCCGTGACCATATTCACGGTCGTGACAGGCCATAACTCCCAGACCAGGCACATTCACGGTCAAGCCGTGATAGCCTTCACGACCGTGACGCGCTCATCAGATGCATTTTAAAAACACGAAGGATCCCCTCCTGTTCCAGTATTGTGCAACTGAACCCAACCTTCTCCTTATTTTCCCCTTCTTCTACCTCCATAGCCAGCACCCTCCACCACCTCGGTGAGTTGTTCCATTTTTCTCCTCTCTCTAACTTGATTATTTACATTAGGGACAATGTATGTTTTTAAGCTTGGGGTAGGAGTATTATTTTTGAATTTTGCATATTGCATTTTTCATGTTACATTCATTTAGGTGTAGTTTTGCATGATCGCATCATTCGATTGCCCTTTGTTTTGAAATTGCATCCTATTGTGAGAACTTTGTGCCAAATGAATTGAGACAGTGATTTTTGAACCCAATATTTGTATTCTTGTGATAGGCTAAAAATTAAAATGCCAGAGATGATCTTGTGATAGTTGTTAATTAGCATGTGGTTCCTTGAATCCGTGTTTGAGCTTTGAATGATTGAATGTTACCCCTTAGTTGCCCAATTTTGAGCTAAAAAAAAAAAAATGCTTTTCTTGGTTCCTTTTTTTTTCTTGACAAATGATGCATGATATGACACCTTTTAAAGGATTGCAAAAAAAGGTAAAATGATAGTTTGGAAAGTTGTGGGATGAAAAAGAAAAAGAAAATTATAAATATTTCTCTTGAGTTGGAAATCCCCCCTTCTCCAAATTGATGAAAAAGTTAAAAAAATAAACAAAAAAATGGAGAAGGGATGAGAAAAAAAGAAAGAAAGTGTGAAATAAAATGGAAAAAAAGAAAGAAAGAAAGAAAGGTGAAAAAGTGAAGTAAAGCCCAAAAAGGTATTTTAGAAGGTTGCCATGCTTTGCATTGTTTGATATTTTGTTTAGCCTTCTTGAATTTTCCTTTTCCTGGTTTCCCACCTAACGATTAATCCTATGGCCCCATTACAACCAAAATAAAAGACCTCTTGATTCTTATGTGTTTTCATTAATAAAGTAGAGATTTTGGTTAATAATCAAGCTTATGGTATGGTACTTTCCTTGAGGAAATTGAGCGAATTGTCATATGTCCTTAAACATTTGAGTGAGGTGAGAAGAGTGCCCAAATTGGTGAGAGACATGAATTTAGGGAACCTAAGCTTTTAATTGGACTTCAATTTGATTGTCTCTTGGTTACTTATTTGGATATGCCTGTTACTTGGATTTGTTACTTGGGTTCTTGGTTTACGGTCCAAGCTCTAATTGTTTATCTTGTCTAGCCTTCGTTATTTCTTGAGGACAAGCAAAATCTTAAGCTTGGGGTAGTTTGATGAGCGTGATTTCACCTCATATTTCTTCATCATTTGGCATGCATTTTCATGTAAATTAGGCATTTTTATTTTGATTTTTGTTAGTTTTTCCTTTGAAACAGTTAAGATGGTTCTGTGGTGTTTGTGTGCAGGAATTCAATATTGGAGTTTAATAGGACAGCTTCATTGAACAAATTTTATATTGTATTAGAAATAGCTCATATAATTTTACTGTACTTATTTTTTCATTTTATTTAGCAATTTCATATTTGTCATTTTATTATGAGTAAAGAGTTTTGCAAATCACCAAGTTGATGAAGGCAATTAATTTTGAGAAGTCTTGAAGTATCCTTTTCATAAGATTCTTTGTTTTTTTGGCAAACTATTGTTATCATTCCTTTACTTTTTACTTTATGTAGTGTAATGTTGGTACATTTCTTTATTTTTTTTATTTTACAGAGTTTATATAATTTCGTCTAAAATATTATGATAACACGTTTATATAATTTCTTTTTTATTTTTAAAAATCTTACTTGATAACACGTTTATATATATATATATATATATATATATATGATTTTGTTTAGTGTTTAATATTTTGAGGGTTAAGATTCTAAATGAGTAGAAAATAATATATATTTATTATTTATTATATGGGGGCGAAAATCTTACAATGGAAGGTGAAAAAGGCTTAGGTATTGAATTAGAATATTGTTCCAATGCATTGAAAAAATGTGAAAAATGCTACCAGGGGTTGGCACATGTGGTCAAGCCTTTCGCTCACACTAGCTTTGACTTGGGTTCGACTCCTAGATCTCCCCTATTGGTAGGCAATATGTAAATTCCACTATAAATCCCCGTTGAGGTTGGTGGTATTCACTGTCCTTGCAAGGGAGCGTGTCTTCCCCCAATCTAAACTTTTTCGTACAAAAAAATGTGAAAAATAAAGGTAAAGAATAGAATGACACAAGTCTTGATTAAGAGATTATTAATTGAATTTGAGAAAATTATAAGATATATAAAATGGTTTTCGATCATTACATGTATATGTCTACCTATATAATTTTATGTAATAAAATTAATTCATCATATGCTTAAAATACTTTTTTTATAAAATTATGAAATATTTGAGTAATTTGTCACTACAAGAAAAATTAGTATTAGCGAAGGCAGTCGCAAATCTCCCAAATCCGTCGCAAAATAAGAGTTTCTGACGGATTTGCGACGGCTTCGTATCTGTTGTATATACGGTCATCACAAACCATTTCTGATGGTTTTCTTAATTTTGCTCAAAAATAGAATATTATATTTTATTCGGGTGAAATTTCGAAAAAAAACGAGTAAGAAAAACCCTAATTTTCGGTCCGAAAACGAAAAATTTCAAAATGTTGCCAGTTGTTGGGGACAAAATATATATCAAGAATTTCTACCCAAAAATAAAATATTTAATTTTATCGGGTGGAATTTTAGCGAAAAACGGGTGGAAAACCTAATCGGGTAAAGCGTCGGAGCCAAAAATGGATTCACAGAGATATGCAGGGTCTGGGAGGTTAATATCACATGTGGGACCCACCCATGTGATGAGAAAGGTGACTCACATTCACCATAACGCTCATAAATGCTAGAAAAAAATATCTAGATATTTATGTGTTAACCTAACCTATCTTAGTTAAATCCCAACTATGGTCATAACCAAGACAAAGCCAATTTGGATTCTCCTTCCTCCTTGTAGTGCATACACAGCCACACCTCCTAAACACCACCTCCACCACATAATCCTCTCCTCCACCCATGGCCACTCATTTGTAATGATGACAAAGTTAGAAATATCTAGATATTTCTCTAAAAGATGACCGTTTTGCCCAAAACTCCTTTTGTTATTACCAAATGGCCAAGCATCAAAAAAAAAAAAAAATTACTTCTTTCTCACCTAGTGGTACACGGCCACTATGCTCCAAACCACCAAAATCAAATTATTTCCTTCATTTGTCATACAAATAAATTTTACTTAAGTTTTCAAGTAATTCTTTGGTGTTCTAAAAACAAAAATCTTGCAATCTCCCTTAAGCACCATTCGACCAGCCCTCATCACCACAACCCCTTCATTTTCTTTTCCACTTCATCACTTATGTTCATCTAAAAACCTAGTTCATTTACCAAAAAGCTCCAAAGTTCTTCATCCACCTTCATCTTCTCCTCCAATTTTACTCTTTTAAAGGTATAAACATATGAGTTAAGCTCATCTCATCTTCTTCCTTCAAGTTCATTTCCATTTCCATTAACATATTCCAAGTTTCCAAATTCATGATTTTCTTAGTTTAAATTCTATAAAATCATAGAAAAAACATTTTGGTGTGGTAATAATTTTTATGAACTCTTTATGACTTCTATTTTGATTATCTAAAAGCATGAGAGCAAAGAAAATTTCTTCCTATTTCTTCTACTCATGGCCGAAACCCTAGTCTTGTGGGGTAAATGAGTTTTGTTTCAATTTTTGAAAAATAACACTTGATTTAGTCTCTCTAGTACTTATAGTTGCTAAATCTAAAAGCTTGAAATTTTTTAAAATCTCTAGCCTATTTTGTTCATCAAGGTCGAAACCCTAACCATATGGGTTAGATGGATTTTTGTTTCAATCTTTGTCAAGTGACACTTGATTTTGTCTTTTTAATTGCTTAGGATAATAGATCCAAGAGCATGAAAATTTTAGAGGTCCCTAGCCCAATTTTTTGTTTTGGGCGAATGTCCTCTCATGCAGGTTAGGGAGTTTTATTTCAAAGTTTAACTTGTTATGTTGTTTTATTTCACTGACGTTAGTTTTTCCAAAATAAATTCAAAAATAAAGTAAAAAGTTATTTTAAGTAGTCAAGTTTCAAAAATAATATGATATTGATGTTGGAAAAACATTTTGTAAAAGAAAAGTCATTTAGGTTGCAAATAAATTTATTTGCTAAGCAAAGAGTAATTCAGAAAAGAATTGTACGACGAGACCATGAAAAATAGTTTTATTTTTTTGAACAGAAAATGAGTTGGAAGTGATTTTTTCAGAATTTGATGTGTTGTCGGAAAAGAGATTTCAAAAGAGAAGGAATTTGAAAGAAAGTTGTATTTCGGGGTGATTTAATGTTTTATAAACGAATTTCAACGGAAAAGGTTTTTCTGCAAAGGAGTTTTAAGTCAGTAAAAACATTTCAGAAAATCTTGGATAAGTTTCGGAGTTTCGTTTTGGTAAGTTATTTTTTTACAGAAAGAAAACAGTGTTAAAAGTGGAAGTTGTGAGGACCAAGATAACCAAAAACATCGGGCTAGTGTTCCTATGATTAAGTATGTGGACTATGTGTCCTGTGTGTCACGTGTTAAAGTCCCAGTCGGCATAGTTGATTCCATGTTGTGTATCGTGGATTAGAGTCCCAGTGGGCATATTTGAATCTTTGTCTTGTGTGTCGTGGGTTAGAGTCCCAGTTGACACATTTGAATCTCTGTCTTGTGTGTTGTGGGTTAAAGTCTCAGTTGATGCATTTGAATCTCTGTTGTGTGTGTCAGTTGACACATTTGAATCTCTGTTGTGTGTGTCGTGGGTTAGAGTCTCAGTTGACATATTTGAATCTCTGTTGTGTGTCGTGGGTTACAGCCCCAGTTGGCACAGTTGAATCTGTCTTGTGTGTCGTGGGTTAGAGTCCATGTTGGCGCATTTGAATCTCTGTCTTGTGTGTCGTGGGTTAGAATCCCAGTTGACGCATTTGAATCTGTCTTATGTGTCGTGGGTCAGAGTCCCAGTTGACGCATTTGAATCTCTGTCTTGTGTGTTGCGGGTTAAAGTCCCAGTTGGCACATGTGACTGCGTGTCCTGTGTTGAGAATGAATGGATGTGAAGTCTAAGTAAGAATAGTCATGAGCGGTAAGCCTCGACAAAGAAAGAATGAAAGAAAAGAAAAGTAGGAGAATAAATATCAAGATGAGATGATGAATGTTGAAGTGTAATAAATTTTTATAAATTGCGATGAATGTCAGGTATGAATCTCATTGTTTATAACAATATGTTTATTTCTGAGAATTTTATGTGAAGTGCATGTGTAAATGCTATTGTTGTCAGTGTGTCGTGCATGTAGTTATCATGATAAAACTCATTTGTCGGTATCTCACATTTGCAATATATCTGTCTTTTTTTTTTGTACAGTGGGACGCAAATACAGACATTGCAGAGGAGTTCCCTGTTTTACTCGAGGACATTAGTCCTGAGAACTGAGAAGGGACCGTTGATCGTAGGGATGACCTTGGGGGTTTTCCCAGTAGTTGTGGGTTAAGGTGACCAGCTCAATTATGATATTAGGATGTTTTATACCCTATTGAGGGTAGTCTGTATATCTGGCGGCTGAGAGCCATTTTTTCTTGAGTTGTGGTTCCAGGCATATCATTAAGTTACAGTTGTATTTTTATTTCTTAATGTTATGACTTTGGAAATGTCCGGTTGTTATGAAGGCCTTGATGTATAAGTATAATGATGTATATATTTATGATGTTTGTTGTATGGAAAAGGAAGGAAAGAAGAAAAAAATTCATAACCATTTTCGAGTAAGGTTAAGTACACCAGAAAATTTTATTTTCCGAAAGCAACCATCCTTTATTTAAAGTTTTATTTTCCACAACGAGTTAGTCATATAATGCCGAAGGGGGGTGTTGCGCCAATAATGACTTTCCTCCAGTAGCCAAGATGTCCATGGTCACCTCTACCAAACTGCCAACAATGAAGCCCTTTAACATTATAATAACTTCTAAATATATTAAAAATATCTTCCAGTGAGATTGTATTAATTCAGAGAAATGCCAATGTAACATTATCCAATAAATTCACAGAATGAATAAGGCTAACAATCAATATAATGAAGCTGTAAATGAGATATCCTATTATTTGAGCAAATCATGGAAAGACAATTAAGATGGTATTAAAAAGTACTTACAGAAACCATGCACCCATCCTGGGTCAATGCGACAGAATGAGTACCTCCGCAAAAGAGATCTGACCACAAACCAATAAACTTCATTACATATGGGAAGAGGGAAGGAGAAGGAGAAGGAGAAGAGAAAAGAGGGCGGTGATAGCATGAATCCGCAAGTGAACAGCTTCGTCGTCAAGTAATAAAAGATCGAACCCACAGAGACCGTGATCTTAAATAACAATTAATTATTAAATTAATTAAACTAAACAAGAAAAAGATTTGGAATTTGAAATAAGAATTAACTAACAAATCTAGTAATTAAAACACATTTAAATAAAATCGCAATCAAATCAAATCTAGAGATTTTCAAATTAAAAGAGAATTTCAGGAATTGGGTTACCAACAAGACTGCTCATGCTACTAAATTGACTACCCCTCTTGTTAATTATCAAAATTTCTTTGAAGGTGAATTTATCCTAAATAAGTTAACGTCCCCTCTCGAGATACAAGAACTGTGCCCAATTAGACCAACCCCTACTCTCATGGTAATTGTATTTAAATTGAACCCATTAAGATTCGTGACAATTCAATGAACCCTCGAAGGACCGCTTCTAACTCTCATGATTTAAGTCCTAAGTTCAATCCCTATAGATCTAATACCTAAGTTCCCCACTAGGTTGATCCTTAGAGTATCTATGACATGCAAATAAGTGCGCACCAAATTCACAAGTAATTCATGCAATAAGAATTAAATCGAAAGCAAAATTGAAATTAATAAGAAGAAAAACGTCAATTCATCACATAAAACGAGTCGTAGGCATAGCCCCAATTCCTAGAAATAAAACGACTACTCAAGCATTGCCATGTTCATAGCAATCTTAATTAACAAAAGCATAAAAAAAACGTAAGAGAAGAGAAGAAATTGAGAAGAAGAGAAATCCTAGTTTTTGCCTATGGGTAGCAGTCAAGAGGTCCCTATTTTCGAGCCTTAGAGTCCCATTTATAATGTAGGGTAAATTGAATTCAAAGCTGTTACAAAATCAGATCAAACCAGCAATTAAAATTTCAGATATTACGCGTCACGGCTGTGATGCCTGTCACGACCAGGCCGTGACAGGTTCTGACTTGGAGATGGCTTCACTGCTTGGTCTGTCACGGCCATGACCACCATCACGGCCTATCTGTGATCAGTTTTGCTTGTGAGGGTCTGGTTCAGTTTTCATGTCACGATCATGATGGCCATTAAGGCCTGGCCGTGACCAATTCTGAGTTTAACCTTCTTTCTTTTCAGCCCTACTCAATCATGGCCGTGATGCCTATCACGGCCAGGCCGTGATGGGCTTTGTTTGGCTCATTTTTCTTGTATTTCAAGCTCCACCTTCATGTGAACCCCAACATAACTGGTCTCGAGCATTTTAATCTTCAATTCCTGCACACAAACACCACAAAACCACCTTACCCGTTCCAAGGTAAAAACTAACAAAAATCAAATTAAATATGCCTACACTATATAAAAATGTATGTAAAATGACAAGGAAATATGAGGTGAAATCACACTCATCAAACTACCCCAAGCTTAAGATTTTGCTTGTCCTCAAGCAATCACTAAGGCCAGAAAAGATACCTAGTGCCTCAATCATTTTCAAATATGTTTTAAAAAATTTTTAAGTTTCAACACGGTTTCAAGTCAAGTTCTAGAGAATACAATCCAAGAGGAATAAAACACTCAATCACAAAGAATGGGGTAAATTTAGTGAGTTCCCCTTTTAGGCTCAAAAAATCTCACATTTAGTAGTTTAAAATCAATGAGAAACACAAATCTAAGGAACCACATGCTAATTATCAACTATCAGAATCATCTCAAGCATTTTTATTTTTAGCCTATCACGAGAATACAAAAATTGGTTTAAAAAATTCACTGTCTCAATTCATTTGCCACAAAGTTCTCACAATTGGATGCATACTCTAAGCAAAGGGTAATCTAATCATGTGATTATGCAAAACTACGCCTATATGAATGCAACATGCAAAAAATACAAAAAAAAAACCAAAAATAATACCCCTACCCTAAGCTTAAAAACTTACATTGTCCCCAATGTAAATATTCAAGTCGGAGGGAGGATAAAAATAAAAATTGGAACAACTCACTGAGGTGAAGGTGGGTACTGGCTCAGATGCCAGTCATAGAGCTACCGAAAGACGCATCACGGGCATGACATTCATCACGGTCTGGCCGTGATCGATTCGGATGCCGGTCACTAGGCCTTGTCACGCCCGTGATGGCTATCACAGCTGGGCCGTGATCAATTCTGACTTCTTGCTTTTTTACATCACGCCCGTGATGGCTATCACGACTGGGCCTTGATCAATTCTGATTTTCAACTTCTGGCGCATCATGGCCGTGATAGATTCCGGTCTCCTCTTCCTTCTTGAAATTGCTCCATCTTGACCATGATTGCCATCAGGGCTAGGCCATGATCTCCTCTGACTTTATTTTTCCACGCCTTTTTGATCTTCATGCCTTCATAACCTGAAAATACTTGGCAAAACCATCAATTTGTGATCTTTATTCTCTTAATCTTCTCAAAGTATTCAAAAACAAAATTCAAATACAAATTAAAAAGGGAAAGAAAACTTGGGTTGCCTCCCAAGAAGCGCTTATTTACGGTCTTAAGCTTGACCATACTCCCTTCAATCAACCGGGATCAGTTGGGCTTGGAAGTGAAAGAACACCTCTCTTCCAAGGAAGTCCTTCAAAGAGCCTATTTTGTTCATATGGCCACATGCGCTTTCGCTTTGCTCTTTTCATTCTGAGTTTCATGGCCTTACTTCCTCCCGGCGGAAGTTTTAACTCCACATGTTGAGCAACTCAAATTTCATCATTATTTAGTGCATCATTTGTCTTGAAAAGTTTGGGAGTTGCTTCCATGTTAAGCTCTTCCTTCACCTTTGGAGGCATTATCTCAATCCTACACACATGACTCTCAGAAGGAGGGTTGTTATATGAGTTAGTCAAATCAAAATCCACCCTTCCTTTCTCTACATTCAAGGAGAGCATACCATTTTTTACATCTATTATTGATCCAGCTGTGGCCAAGAACGGCCTTCCAAGAATGATAGGGAATTTAGAATTCCCGTTCATATCCAACACCATGAAGTCGGTAGGAATGAAAAATTTCCCTACCTTTATGGGAACATTCTCTAGTATGCCTAGAGGAGTTTTAGTTAAGCCATCCGCAAATTGTAAAGAGAACTTGGATGGACTCAATTCCTTGGTTCCTATCCTCTCAAAGATGGTATGTGGCATCAAACTCGCACTAGCCCCTAAGTCACATGAGGTTTGGTCTATTTTCACTTCTCCAATTGAGCAAGCAATAGAGAAACTTCCTGGATCTTTTAGTTTAGGAGGCATATTAGTTTTTGTCATGGCATCATGCTCCTCAATTAAGCTCTTAGTTTCTTTTTCTACTTGCTTTTTCTTGACTAACCATTGTGGGAAAGGTATTGGGGGTTGGTAAGGTGGTGGAGGGACATACTTTGGCTCTATCTCTTCATGTTCAATCATGTCCTCCTCACATTCCACATCCTTTTCAACTACCCCAAGCTTATCATCCCTCAAGTATATAGCATTACAATGCTCGTTGGGATTAACTTTGGGTTGTTCTGGAAACGTACCCTTAGTTCTAGAATATGTACTAGCTTGTTGGGCAATCTGAGTTTCTAACATCTTATTATGGATGGCTAAGTTATCTACCTTAGATGTTAACTCTTTTATTGCCTCATTGACTGCCCTACCTTGTTGCCTAAACTCTTTATTTTGTTTTGTTTGAGTTTCAACAAAATTTTCCAAAAGAGACTCAAGTTTAGACTTTTGTACCTGAGGATACCCCGATGCGGGTTTCCTATTACCTTCGCCTTCCTGGAATTCGTGGTTCAAAGTTGTGTTAGTTCCCGTAGGAGAGATAAGGATTATTCTTCCTCACTTGGTTGTAAGGATTTGGGGGAACATAATTTGGCAACTTCAGATTCGTGTCATAGAAATTGTGACAAGAGTTCACTTGTTCCCCCGAAGCACTGGATCCAGGAGCAATACCATGTGGGCACTCCATAATGTCATGTCCCTGCATTCCACAAATCTCACAAACAACATTAGTAGCACCTATTGAACTCACATTAGCCTTTTCAAGCTTGTCAAAGCGTTTATTCAATGAGTCAAATTTATACATAATTAAATCATTACTATTCATTTCAAACTTACCCCTCGAAAGATTTTTCGGGTTATTACCTCTTTCTGAACCCCATTGGTGATAGTTGGTGGCTACATTTTCAATGATATTGAATGCTTCAATCAGTGGTCTATTCATAAAGGCTCCACCAGCTGTGGAGTCAAGTGACACCTTCGAAGAGTAATCCAATCCGTTTTAGAAGGTATGCACTAACAACCACCTCTCGAGCCCATGATGTGGGCAAGACTCTAGAAATCCTTTGTAACGATCCCAAGCTTCGGATAAGCATTCTCCGTCCTTTTGGAAGAAGCCGGTTATCTGAGTTCGTAGGTAAGCAGTCTTGGATGGAGGGAAGAATTTTTCCAAGAATGACTGCTCTAGTTGGTCCCAAGTTGACAAAGTATTAGCAGGCACTTGCTTCAACCAAGCTCTTACCTTTCCAGTCAGAGAGGAGGGGAATAACCTCAAGCGAATAGCATCAATCGGGGCACCTTGAATTCTTATTGCATCGGTGAACTCCAAGAATGTCTCTACATGATCAGTCGGGTCCTCCGAGGGTAATCCTCCAAATTGATGTTGCCTAATCATGCCAATTAACTGAAGCGGTATAGTGTAGTTCTCCGCCTCAATTTCTGGCCTAGCAATCCCAGTTCGCAAACCCTAGAATTTGGTGCTGCATAGTCCTTCAGTGGTTTGGTATCCGGTGGATTCGCTATGAGTGGAATGGGAATCAACCTCTCTCTCTCTTTGTCTTTGTAGTCTCCTACGTCTATGAAAGGTCCTTTCAATCTCGGGGTCAACTTCAATAAGATTTCCAAGACTCTGGGATCTTTACATAAAAGAGAAAAATACCTGCAAGAGAGAGATAGATACTCTAGGAAAAAAAAAAGAAAAGAAAAAGAAATAAATAATAAATAATAAAACAAATGTCCAGAAAAAATCAATTTAAAAATTAAATTGAAATTCAAGAAAGCATAGTCCCTGGCAACGGCGCCAAAAACTTGATAGCATGAATCCGCAAGTGAACGGCTTCGTTGTCAAGTAATAAAAAGATTGAACCCATAGAGACCGTGATCTTAAATAACAATTAATTATTAAATTAATTAAACTAAAAAAGAAAAAGATTTGGAATTTGAAATAAGAATTAACTAACAAATCTAGTAATTAAAACACATTTAAATAAAATTGCAATCAAATCAAATCTAGAGATTTTCAAATTAAAAGAGATTTCCAGGAATTGGGTTACCAACAAGACCGCTCATGCTACTAAATTGACTACCCCTCTTGTTAATTATCAAAATTGCTTTGAATGTGAATTTATCCTAAATAATTTAATGTTCCCTCTCGAGATACAAGAACCGTGCCCAATTAAACCAACCCATACTCTTGTGGTAATTGTATTTAAGTTGAACCCATTAAGATTCGTGACAATTCAATGAACCCTCGAAGGACCGCTTCTAACTCTCGTGATTTAAGTCCTAAGTTCAATCCCTATAGATCCAATACCTAAGTTCACCGCTAGGTTCATCCTTAGAGTATCTATGACATGCAAATAAGTGCGCACCAAATTCACAGGTAATTCATGCAACAGGAATTAAATCGAAAGCAAAATTGAAATTAACAAGAAGCAAAACGTCAATTCATCACACAAAACGAGTCTTGGGCATAGCCCCAATTCCTAGAAATAAAACGACTACTCAAGCATTGCCATGTTCATAGCAATCTTAATTAACAAAAGCATACAAAAAACCTAAGAGAAGAGAAGAAATTGAGAATAAGAGAAATCCTAGTTTTTGCCTATGGGTAGCAGTCAAGAGGTCCCTATTTTCGAGCCTTAGAGTCCTATTTATAATGTAGGGTAACTTGAATTCAAAGCTGTTAACAAATCAGATCAAAGCAGCAATTAAATTTTTAGATATTGCACGTTACGGCCATGATGCCTGTCACGGCCAAGCCGTGACAGGTTCTGACTTGGAGATGGCTTCACTGCTTGGTCTGTCATGACCGTGACCACCATCACGGCCTAGCCGTGATCAGTTTTGCCTGTGAGAGTCTGGTTCAGTTTGCATGTCACGGTCGTGACCAGTTCTGAGTTTAACCTTCTTTCCTTTCAGTCCTACTCGATCATGGCCGTGATGCCTATCACAGCCAGGCCGTGATGGGCTCTCTTTGGCTCATTTTTCTTGTATTTCAAGCTTCGCCTTCATGCAAACTCCAACATAAATGGTCTTGAGCATTTTAATCTTCAATTCCTGCACACAAATACCACAAAACCACCTTACCCGTTCCAAGGTAAAAACTAACAGAAATCAAATTAAATATGCCTAAACTATATGAAAATGCATGCAAAATGACAAGGAAATATGAGGTGAAATCACACTCATCAGGCGGCCGGATGGGAAGAGGGAAGAGGGAAGAGGGAAGGAGAAGGATAAGTGGAAGGGGGCGGACGAATTGCCGGCGGACGGACGGTCGGCGCCAGTCCGACGGGAAGTGGCGTGCGGACGGTGACAAGTGTCTTTAGGAGTGTTGACGTGACAATCTGTTAGCCACGTCTGCACTTAACGGTACATCTTGACGGTATGGACTAATTCCAAAATTTTAAAAGTTAAAAACATCAAAAACTAACGGGGGAAAAAAATACAGGGGTCAAAACCCAAAATGCCTATATTTATAGTGACTAAAAAGTTGATTAAGCCTAATTTTAAATATAAACATCATTCGTATAAATTTTGTGCAAAATAAAATAAAATATATATACATTTATATTAATTATAATAATCCTTCGTGTAATATGACAATCTATACAATAGTTAAACCAACAATGAGTTCCATAAAGAATAAGGGCAATTCATGCTCCTAGGAAAAAAACAGAGACATAAACATAAAAACCAAATACATCACATTTTCAACAAAAAGAGGAGATACCAAAACCAAAGACAAAGCGTTTTGTTATAGAGACTGGATCCTTGAAATAGAGGTGTTTGGTAAACAAGCTTATCTCATTAGCTTATAACATTTCTTCATAAGCTATTTTATTTAACTCATGACTTATAACTTACAGCTTATTGATTTTTTTATCATTTTATCCTTATTCATTAATGAAATTCACACTTTACTATGCTCGATAATATATAACTTCAAACTGTATGTTTATAATAATAATAATAATAATAATAATAATAATAATAATAATAATAATAATAATTTTCTTTTTAATTCTGCAGTTCTTGCAAAACTTCTATATGTGAAAGAAAGTAGAGACTCCAGAAAGAGAGGGTGAGTTGATTAAGGAAATAGGCATTATACATTTGAATTAGTGTATGGACCCGTGCCATGGATCGGAATATGCTAATTTTTTAAGATTTCATTTTTAAATATGTAATTATTGATTTAACATTTTGTGGTTTATTAGAGAAAAAAAATTATTTTTCTTGTCTTAAAAAACTATTTGATTTAGTTGTCATCTTTTACCATGCAAGTTAACCATTTTTCTAAAATATATTTATCCATCATATTAATTTTTTATTCTTTCTAATAAATCTATTAGATTTATTTCTCATCTTTTTCCCGTGCAAATTAACAATTTTTAGAAAGTATAGATAACTATCTATCATATTAGTCTTCTTCTTCTATCTTGAAAATTTACTTGATTTATTACTTCTCTTTGCACGATGCAAGTTAATAATTTTTATAAAATATACTTATCTATTATGTTATTATTTTCTGATCTCTTAAAAATCTATTTGATTTATTTATCCTTATTTTTTCACGCAAATTAACCATTTCTTAAAAAAATATTTATCTACCATATTATTTTTGTCCTTCTCTGTTCAAAATTTATTTGATTTATTTCTTCTATTTGCTCGGTGCAAGTTAACTATTTTTTACAAAACTCATTTATCTATCATAATTTTTTTCTCTCTTAAAAATCTTTTTGATTTATTTCCTGTCTTTTCCCGTGCAAGCTAAGGGAATGAATTTTCTCATATTGGATTTGCACTTGGATTCTTTCATGTTGAAATCTCCACCATTAAAACATAAAACATATATCTCACCCTTTTTATATTTTGAAGTTCCTCTTTTTTCTTTACAATTGAAGGCTCAAATTTAACTGGACTTTCATGTCACATGAGAGAATCCATTCCCGTAAGCTAACCATCTTTAAAAAATATATTTATCTATCATATTATTTTTTTCTTCTCCCTTAAAAATTTATTTGGGTTAATTCTCTTCTTTTTCCCGTGCAAGTGAACCATTTTAAGAAAATATATTTATCTACCATATTGTTATTTTTCTACTCTCTTAAAAATCTATTTGATTTATTTCTCCTCTTTTCTCATATAATTTAACCATTTTTGGAAAATATATTTATCTACCATATTATTTTTCTCTTCTCTCTTGAAAATATATTTGATTTAGTTTCTCCAATTTTCCCATGCAAGTTAACTATTTTTAGAAAGTATATTTATCTATCATATTACTTTTCTTCTTCTCTCTTGAAAATCTATTTGATTTATCTCACCTCTTTTTCCCATGTAAGTTAACCATTTTTAGAAAATATAATCATCTTCCATATTATTTTTCTTCTTGTCTCTTGAAAATCTATTTGAGTTAAGTATCTTCTTTTCCTTGTGCAAGTTAAAAAATTTTAGAAAATATATTTATCCATCATGTTATTTTTCTCTTCTATTTTCCCTTATGAGAAGCCCATTTCCATGTGCCTTGCAGCAGATGTTATGCATATTTGTTTAATAATAATATAATTTTTTATATTTTTAAATTATAAAGTTTTGATCTATTTTCATTATTATTATTGGATGCAATTTCTCTATATTAAATATCAAATATTATTAAATTTAATTAACTAATCATTAAATTAAAAACTATATTTAGTTTTTAAGTTTTGGAACTATATTATGTAATCACACATTTATATATTTTGATGAATGACAAACACTAACAAAAAGGCAAGAGAATTTTTTTTATAGCATGCAGGTACCGCGTGCACAAATTCAAATTATTATGGTATACCAGAAAATCAAGTATCAAGACCTCAAGCAAGATTGAGTATATATACTAGGTCTTAGTTATCTTGTAAGGGTATGATGGCTAAAGCTCACTTTGGCTCATTTAATCAATTTGACTAAAACACTACACTTTTGGATAAAAGGTTTTTAATTAAGCTTTTGATTAACAAAGTAATTTTCAAATTGATTGACTAAATATTGCCAATTGATTAGCAACGGTAATTTGTTCAAATTGATTGACTAAATATTGCCAATTGATTGGCAACGGTAATTTGTTCAATAATGACCAAAATAATAGTACATTGTTCTTTACATATATATGTGAAACTTGGGTGCAACGTAAAGCTTTCTTTTTGAAATTAAATGATATTGATCTTGAATAAAGAAAGCTTCAGTGTGTGAAATTTGAATTTGAATTTGTATGTATATCTCAAGGCATGAACCGATTTTAACATGTGAAAATTGTTTGTTAAACCACCCAATTGATTTGCACATTAAATTTAATAGTGCAACGGCTAGCTTTCCAATTCAAATTCCAATTCAAATTGTTTTTTAAACTTTTTTAAACCACCCAATTGATTTGCACATTAAATTTAATGGTGCAACGGCTAGCTTTCAATGACATAAGTCATTTCCTTATTTGAGGTGAAACGGCTAGCTTTCAATGACATAAGTCCTTTCCTTATTTGAAGTGCAACGGTCATATTTTCAAAAGGCTATAAAAATGGTTTTTGTTGAAAATTCAGAGGAGAAGAGAATACATGAAAAATACATCTTGATCTGAAAATTATTTGTGAGCCAAATTGTGTTATTATCATCATACTCATAGTGCTTCAAGTTGTAATCATCTGCACTAGAAGAGTGTATCATATTGTTCTTCCTTTGCTGAAACTTCGCGTGAGGGTGTGGTATCCCTCTTTGTTGTGATTGAGGCTTCTACACAAGGGTGGGGTATCCCTAGTGAGAAGGGCTCTGTTGTGTACAAAGGTTGCAAGCACCAGTTATAAGCTTGTTTGTTAGTGGAAGAAAATCCCACAGGCGGAGTGGGGACTGGACGTAGGTCACTGGTGGTTGGTGGCTGAACCAGGATAAAATCCTCGCGCAAGTATTCTCTTTACCTCTCTTTTAATTTTTTTTTTATATAATTGATTGCGTGATAAATTTTCTTAAAGAAATTTGTAGACTCAATTCACCCCTCCCCTCTTGAGTCGAAGCTGTAACGCCCTTCGTTACATTAGTAACCCAAAACAAATTGTATAAAAATCCTTTAATACATTTAATTAAAATATGCTAGTCATAAAAATTTTATCAATTGTATAAGTCTGGAAAATGTCTCATATTAAATAAAATAGTAATAATGTATCAAAGTAATAAATAATAAATCCATACGTCCAAATAAAAACCCCAAGCCTCAAAACCGGGCGTCTACTAATAAACCCATCGATAAATAAAAAATAAAATAAATATGTCTAGCCACAAACGGCACCTTATTCAAAATAAAATACTAACAAAACTAGATAATAAATAAGTAAATTCGCTAAGTCTTCAATCCTCTTCAGCTTCAGTGATATCGTCCTCGTGCTCTGAAAACAACACTTTTAATGAGATATAATCCCAGTGAATAAAAATCAAGTTCTAAAAATATTTTCGGAAATAGTGTTGTTCTCAGTCGGTGCGGTAATCGGAAAAACATTCATGGTACCCGCTAATTTTTAAAATATTGAATATAATAAACCTCCAAAATAATAATTATACATACATATATATATAATTAATGTCAAGCATTTAAAGCACAAACTCATAAACTCAGCAACGGTCACATCACATTGCATTTAATCACATTCACCATGCAAACTCTACACAATGCAACTCCACTAACATGACTCGGTGATTCCCAGAATCACTTAACTTGACTCTTTGGTTCCCAGAACCGGTGTGAATCCCAAATCCACTAAGGTCTATGAGCTCATATCCATGCAATGGCATCCCACTGCCTTCCCCATCCCAGATGGAGGTATCTAATATTCCATCCCAGATGTGAATATTTTTAATAATTTGATATCCCATCCCAGATGGTGATATCTCTCATCCTATTCCCAGAATAGAATGTACACCGTCATCCCTTCCCGGAAGGTGATGACCAACTCATGCATAATGCAATATGTCATCCCAGATGACTCTCAAGGTTTTCCAACTTATCTGTCAATAACAATGTTACAATGTCATGCCAAACCAACACTATAACGTCATATTATACATATTAAAGATTGTTAGTCAACAATAATTCATACCATAATTAAACAAATTTTAATTTAGAAAACATTGAACAAAACATGCTTAAAATGACTTGTTACGGGAACGGGTTCACAAAACATGAACCTACATTCCAATTTCTAATTTAAATTGGCCTTCATCAGTGGATTAGAGTTTCACGTAACAGGGAAATAATTAATCACATTACAAATAATGAATTTGACTTTGACAATTGTTTTGCCATCAAACAATCAAACAAAGAATGCACAGCAATTCCACAAAATTAATATAAAGCTATTTATTTATAGATTCCAGGAAAATATATTTAATAATTCGATTCATCTAACAACATCTCAAAATAATTTAAGAACTCAAATCAAGAACTAAGAACCCTACAATATTTTACTATTTCCAAAAGACAAAGTTACATGTAGGAGCATCAAATTATCTGTACCATGAAAATGTTTGAAAAGTTATTTTTACTCACCTTGCAGACCTCCACTGTGCTCTGGAAATTACGTATGATAGGGATTTACGCTTTCCTAAAAATTTCTCCTTCGTTTGGTGGCGTTCTTGGATCTGCGTTGTCACACTTGTACAGACAACAAAGAACGGAACTACGAAATTCTAAACTCCTGCGGCGCTGGCTCCTGATCCCCTTCTTTTTCTTTTGGTTTCAAACCTTTATATACCAAGTGTCAGCGCATAGGTTTGTCTCTCCTTTTTTTTTTTCTTTTTTTTTATTAGCAATTGCTTGGGCTTAACGCCCTTGTTCTGTAGTTCTTTTTTTTTTTCTTTTAAAGAACTTTACTCAGGAGCTACTATATATATATATATATGTTAATTCTCTCTTTTTTTTATATATATATTTATTTTAATATAATGTTTCTTTATATTCACTAACCAATTCTAATAAATTTTATACTAATAAATTCTCACCACTAAACCTCTTATTCATATTTTATTTTTATTATATCATTATTATTTATTTATTTATTTTATATAACTTAATCCTTTTTTTTTCAAATTAATTATATTAGAATTTTAGGATGTTACATTTTCTCCCCTCCTTAGAGAATTTCGTCCCCGAAATTCGCCTCACACTCACGTACTTATTTTAACATGTGACATATTCAAGCGTAAAGGTTACCGTACCTTAGATAATAAAATCTGGGTATTGGCGGACGATGTCCTCCTCCATCTCCCAAGTGGTTTTCTCAGGAGTCAATCCTCCCCATAACACCTTCACCAATGGAATCGTCTTGTTCCTCAGAGTCTTAGTGCTCTTGTCAATGATCTGAATAGGTCTGGGCTTAAAGATTAAATTATCCTTCAATTGTATTGACTCAAGAGCTATCACGTGTGAAATATCTGGTACGTACTTCCGGAGATGAGACACATGGAAGACGTCATGGAGATTCGACAACTGTGGTGGAAGAGCCAATTGGTAAGCAACAGGCCCGACTCTTTTTAGGATTTAAAACGGACCCATGAAGCGAGGGTTGTGCTATTTGACTTTCATTGACCTCCCTACCCCCGTCTTAGGAGTGACTCTCAAAAATACATGCTCACTTTCCTGGAATCCTAGAGGCTTCCTCCTTTTGTCGGTGTAGCTCTTTTGTCTACTTTGCGCCGTGCGCATCCTCTACCTAATCATTTTGATCCTCTCAGAGATTTCCTGGACCAATTCAGGTCCTATCAAGGTTTTCTCACCAACCTCACACCAACATAAAGGGGACCTACGCTTCCTCCCATATAGGGCCTCATAGGATGCCATGCCTATACTTAGCGTGATAACTATTGTCATACGCAAACTCAATGAGAGGTAGGAATCTATCCCAACTCCCTCATTCATCCAGGACACACGCCCTAAGCATGTCCTCAAGGGTCTGAATGATCCGCTCTGACTGACCATCCGTTTGGGGATGATAGGCCGTGCTAAGGTTCAACTTAGTCCCAAGGCTTGCTGAAAAAACTCTCTGAAATCTAGAGGTAAACCTCGGGTCTCTATCCGACACTATAGATGTGGGTATCCCATGAAGCTTGACTATTTCCTTGATATAGAGGTATGCCAACTTGTCTAAGCTATAGGTTGCCTTAATTGGCAAAAGGTGGGCAGACTTGGTCAACCTATCCACTATCACCCCAATGGCGTCTAAACCCAAACGCGTCTTAGGTAACCCCATCACAAAGTCCATAGAAATTCTCTCGCACTTCCATTCTGGAATCTCCAAGGACTGCAACAACCCCGAAGGCTTCTGATGTTCTATCTTAACCTTTTGGCACACTAAACACCTAGCTACGAAGCTAGCCACATCCTTTTTCATTCATGGCCACCAATACATCTTCTTTAGATCTTGGTACATCTTGGTTATCCCTGGATGTATGGTGAACTTCCCCTTATGCGCTTCCTCTAAAACTTTCTTTCTAAGTCTCCCCTCCTTAGGAACAACGATTTTATTCTTAAACAACACTAGACCATCAGTAGACAACACATAATTCTCTAGGTCTAAAAGAGATTGTAACTTCTGGTCTAAAAGCTGTTCTCGCCTAATCATTTCTCTAAGGTCACTGCAAATTTCCAGTCTATTCAACTTCAAGCTTAGAGCACTAAGAGACACATTTGGATTCATGTCCCTGAACTCCTCTAACATATTCATCTCTCGGACCATCAAACTAGACACACGCAAGGTTTTCCCACTGAGTGCATCAGCCACCACATTGGCTTTCCCTGGATGGTACTTCAACTCAAAATCATAGTCCTTAAGGAATTCCATCCACCTCCTTTGCCTCATATTCAATTCTTTTTGGTCAACAAATGCTTAAGACTCTTATGATCACTAAAAACCTCAAACTTTGCACCATACAAATAGTGCCTCCAAATCTTAAGAGCAAAGACTACTGCTGCTAACTCAAGGTTATGAGTAGGATAATTCACCTCATGTGTCCTAAGCTGCCTAGATGCATAAGCCACTACCTTGCCTTCCTGCATCAGCACACAACCTAAACCACTCTTAGAAGCGTCGCAATATACCACAAAACTCACTGAAGGATCTGGAATGGTTAAGACCGGTGATGACACCAATCTCCTCTTAAGCTCCTCAAAATTCTCTTCGCATTCCTTATCCCACTCAAAAGATTTTCCTTTCCTAGTCAACTTGGTAAGAGGTAAAGCTAGTCTAGAGAACCCCTCTATGAACTTCCTATAGTAGCCAACTAAGCCTAAGAAACTTCTCACTTCGGTTACTGTCTTAGGAATGTCCTCGCTTCTAACTCTAATCTTGATGGTATCCCGACCTTAGATCTATTTTGGAAAACACTGACGCTCCCCTTAACTGATCTAAGAGATCATCTATCCTAGGCAAGGGATATTTGTTCTTATTGGTTACCTTATTCAGTTGCCTATAATCAACACACAACCTCATACTCCCATCCATTCTTCTTCACTAAAAGCACTGGTGCTCCCCAAGGTGACACACTAGGCCTAATGAACCCCTTTTGTAACATACCTCTATCTGTTTCTTGAGCTTGCTCAACTCCAGAGGTGTTATCTTGTAAGGCGCTACAGGTATTAGTCTACTCTTTGACACTAGATCTATGCTAAACTCAACTCCCTATTGAAACTTGCGCATCATAGAGATAGTCGCTACATCATTGTCTGCCTCTATAGTAGCAGCGAATGAGAGTATGTATCCTTGAGCTCTCTAAACCAAACACTAATCACAAGAAACGACGAATAAAATACGGGTCGACATCGAAAATCAAAAGACATTGGATGTGAAGAGATAAGGATATTTTTGTCAGAATACTTATGGCAATGAGTCTAGATGCCAATAAGTCAATACCAAGAGTAACATACAATACATAGATAACAATAAGTTTGATGTCATAAGGAGTGTCTTGATGCACAAGGAAACAATTTAAACAACCAATGGAAGAACATGAATATCCCTATAGGAGTAGAAACCTACGAACCAAAGGACAAATGAAAGATTGACATCTCCAAATTTTCACACATGAAGGATGTATCAAGGGATGTGTTGCTCCTGGATCAGACAATATAATAAATTTTTTTTTTAACGAGTAGAAGAAATTCAGCCTCCTTCGGATCTAAGCTGCCTCAGAATGATGACGGATTGTTCTTCTTGAATTCGAAAAGCCCCACGTGTTAAGGATCCTAGGTTGCCACCACTTCATTAGTGACTGGCCTCCATTCCCCTTCAGTTGACGGCGTGTCTCCGTCTGCCCTTGCATTGCTTTGGCCATACAATCCAAAGCTACTGCAAGTGCAACATTCGTCCCTCGCCTATTAGTCGCCATAAATCTGCTCACTACCAATGAAATACTGGGTTGATCAGGTCCAATATCCCAAAGAATAACATGCAACATCTATAACTCTAACAAGCATCCTATGCGCCCAAGTTTTATTTTAGAAAAAGCCCCATTACCATAGTCCGATTTAGAATCGAACTGCTCTGATACCAAAATTGTAACGCCCTTCGTTACATTAGTAACCCAAAACAAATTGTATAAAAATCCTTTAATACATTTAATTAAAATATGTTAGTCATAAAAATTTTATCAATTGTATAAGTCTGGAAAATGTCTCATATTAAATAAAATAGTAATAATGTATCAAAGTAATAAATAATAAATCCATACGTCCAAATAAAAACCCCAAGCCTCAAAACCGGGCGTCTACTAATAAACCCAACGATAAATAAAAAATAAAATAAATATGTCTAGCCACAAACGGCTCCTTATTCAAAATAAAATACTAACAAAACTAGATAATAAATAAGTAAATTCGCTAAGTCTTCAATCCTCTTCAGCTTCAGTGATATCGTCCTCGTGCTCTGA
Source organism: Sophora flavescens (assembly GCA_030762895.1). Classification (NCBI taxonomy): domain Eukaryota; kingdom Viridiplantae; phylum Streptophyta; class Magnoliopsida; order Fabales; family Fabaceae; genus Sophora; species Sophora flavescens. The sequence continues at coordinate 50,281,919 of CM061069.1, forward strand.
AAACAACACTTTTAATGAGATATAATCCCAGTGAATAAAAATCAAGTTCTAAAAATATTTTCGCAAATAGTGTTGTTCTCAGTCGGTGCGGTAATCGGAAAAACATTCATGGTACCCGCTAATTTTTAAAATATTGAATATAATAAACCTCCAAAATAATAATTATATATACATATATATATATATATAATTAATGTCAAGCATTTAAAGCACAAACTCATAAACTCAGCAACGGTCACATCACATTGCATTTAATCACATTCACCATGCAAACTCTACACAATGCAACTCCACTAACATGACTCGGTGATTCCCAGAGTCACTTAACTTGACTCTTTGGTTCCCAGAACCGGTGTGAATCCCAAATCCACTAAGGTCTATGAGCTCATATCCATGCAATGGCGTCCCACTGCCTTCCCCATCCCAGATGGAGGTATCTAATATTCCATCCCAGATGTGAATATTTTTAATAATTTGATATCCCATCCCAGATGGTGATATCTCTCATCCTATTCCCAGAATAGAATGTACACCGTCATCCCTTCGCGGAAGGTGATGACCAACTCATGCATAATGCAATATGTCATCCCAGATGACTCTCAAGGTTTTCCAACTTATCTGTCAATAACAATGTTACAATGTCATGCCAAACCAACACTATAACGTCATATTATACATATTAAAGATTGTTAATCAACAATAATTCATACCATAATTAAACAAATTTTAATTTAGAAAACATTGAACAAAACATGTTTAAAATGACTTGTTACGGGAACGGGTTCACAAAACATGAACCTACATTCCAATTTCTAATTTAAATTGGCCTTCATCAGTGGATTAGAGTTTCACGTAACAGGGAAATAATTAATCACATTACAAATAATGAATTTGACTTTGACAATTGTTTTGCCATCAAACAATCAAACAAAGAATGCACAACAATTCCACAAAATTAATATAAAGCTATTTATTTATAGATTCCAGGAAAATATATTTAATAATTCGATTCATCTAACAACATCTCAAAATAATTTAAGAGTCTCAAATCAAGAACTAAGAACCCTACAATATTTTACTATTTCCAAAAGACAAAGTTACATGTAGGAGCATCAAATTATCTGTACCATGAAAATGTTTGAAAAGTTATTTTTACTCACCTTGCAGACCTCCACTATGCTCTGGAAATTACGTATGATAGGGATTTGCGCTTTCCTAAAAATTTCTCCTTCGTTTGGTGGCGTTCTTGGATCCGCGTTGTCACACTTGTACAGACAACAAAGAACGGAACTACGAAATTCTAAACTCCTGCGGCGCTGGCTCCTGATCCCCTTCTTTTTCTTTTGGTTTCAAACCTTTATATACCAAGTGTCAACGCATAGGTTTGTCTCTCCTTTTTTTTTCTTTTTTTTTTGATTAGCAATTGCTTGGGTTTAACGCCCTTGTTCTGTAGTTCTTTTTTTTTTCTTTTAAAGAACTTTACTCAGGCGCTACTATATATATATATATATATATATATATATATATATATGATAATTCTCTCTTTTATATATATATATATTTATTTTAATATAATGTTTCTTTATATTCACTAACCAATTCTAATAAATTTTATACTAATAAATTCTCACCACTAAACCTCTTATTCATATTTTATTTTTATTATATCATTATTATTTATTTATTTTTTTATATAACTTAATCCTTTTTTTTTCAAATTAATTATATTAGAATTTTAGGATGTTACAGAAGCCACATATTCCAACAAGTGGCATCAGAGCTAGACTCTTGCATAAAGAGCTTAGCAGCTTCAAGAGAAATGGCTTCGAATGACTTCCTACCTGAAGGAGCCTCCCTTGGCAGACCCCCTGCCTTTAATGGTGAAGAATATGCATATTGGAAAGAACGCATGATAATTTTTATTCAAGCACAAGATTATGATGTGTGGGATGCTATTGAAAATGGACCTTTTGTCCCTATGAAAGATGTAGATGGTAAGTCTGTTATTAAGCCTAGAAGTGAACAAACTGAGGATGAGAAAAAGAAAGTAAAATTAAATTTACGTGCTAGAAATATGATAACATCTGCTTTGAGTAGGGGAGAATTTTTCAGGGTCTCAAATTGCAAGACGGCCAAAGAAATGTGGGATACGCTTCAAGTCACTCATGAAGGAATGAGTGAAGTCAAGCGTGCAAGGACAAACACTCTGATAAGAGAATACGAGCTGTTCATGATGAAGCAAGGAGAATCCATTCAAGACATGCAAAAACGCTTCACTCACATTGTGAGCCAGCTTGCTGGTCTGGGTAAGAATATTGATAATGAAGATTTAATTAATAAAGTTCTACGTTGTTTGAGCAGGGAATGGCAGCTGAAGGTGACAACAATTGCTGAATCTAAAGATCTCACCACAATGAACTTAGCGACACTATTTGGAAAATTACAAGAGCATGAACTAGAACTTAGTCGGCTGTCGGAACACGAAGAAAAGGACAAGAAAAAGAAGAGACTAGCCTTGAAAGCATCCTCCTCCAAAAATGAGGAAGAAAGTGAAAAAGATGAAGAAGAGGAAGACGCTTCAGATGATGAAATGGGAATGCTAGTAAAGAAATTCAAAAGATTTGTGAAAAGAAAGCTAACTCAAGAAGATCATCAACCTTTCCCAAAAAGAGTTTCAATAAGGGAGATGGTCCAAGCTCCACACCTACTTGCTATGAATGTAGAAAGCCCGGTCACATGAGGTATGATTGCCCTAAATTACCAAAGAAGGACAAATTCGAAAGAAAAGAAAAGAAGGAAAACAAACCTAGAAGAGCTTACATAGCTTGGGATGAAAATGATTTGGATACCACCGATGATTCAGACAATGAGGAAGGTAACTTATGTCTCATGACTGGCCACGGAAGCGATGATGAGGTAACCTCTAACTTTTCTTCTTCTTCTTGCTCATATGATGCATTACATGATGCCTTTCTTGAACTACACAATGACTCTATGAGATTGGCTAAGGCATTAGAAAAATCCAAGAAAATGGTTAATTATTTGCAAAACCAAGTAATTACTTTAACAAAAGAAAGGTTGGAATTAGAGAAGTAAAACCATAGCATTGGATATACTCTAGGAAATTTTACATGCAAAAAGTGCAGTGAATATGAAAAACAAGTAAATGACTTGAAGATCACTCTTGCAAAATTCACCAATGGTAGAGATAACTTGAATGTTCTTTTGGGAATCCAAAAAGGTGTATATGATAAGGCTGTGATGAGTGTGATTTCACCTCAATTTCCATGTACATTTCTGCATGCATTTGCATATAGTTAGGCCATTTTAGTGTTTATTTTGTTTAGTTTTTCCTTTGGAACGGATAAGGTGGTATTGTGTGTTGTTTTGCAGATATTCATGATTAAATGCCCAAGAATTAGCAAGTATGAAGCTTGGATGACTTAGAGCTTTGAAAGATAAGAAATTGAGCCAAGCAGAGAGCATCACGGCCTGGCCGTGATGGCCCTCACGGCCGTGAGGGAGCAGAAGCTGAAGAAAGAATTGAGCCAGAAGTCAGAAGCTGTCACGGCCTAGCCGTGATGGCTATCACGGCCGTGACGTGCCAGCCGTGCCAGATCTCCAAAAGTCAGAGACGATCACGGCCTAGCCGTGATGTCTATCACGGCCGTGACTTGTTTGTTGGAAAAGTCAGAAAGGATCACGGCCTAGCCGTGATGATTATCACGGCCGTGATGAACCAGAAAGTGAAGCGGTGCCAAGTCAGAAACCATCACGGCCTGGCCGTGATGGCTGTCACGGCCGTGACCGGCCACGAGTACTAGAAAAACTGAGCAGAACAGAAGAATTAGGATCATTCAGAAAACCCTAAGGAGAAATTCTCTGCTGCTGAGGCTGTGTGCATTATTCCATGGAGCTCTCCCCTCTCTTCATCTCTGTAATTATTCCTTTTGTTTTACTTTCAATTATGTGTAGCTAAACTCCCCTCTTGTTGGGGTTAGACTATTGCTATCTGAATTTGGTTGTAAAAAATGATTTGATTTTAATACAGTTTCCTTGTTCAATATGAGTGTTTGATTCCATGCTTAATGCTTTCTTAGGCTTGATCACCCTATGAATGATTAGTTGCTTTAATAGATAACTGGAAGGTTGGTGTTAGAGCTTGCTCATGAATCAAACGCCGGGTAATTCATGAACCTAGGAATAGGTCTTGAGGTGCTTGCAATCTTATAAGTCTTTACCTAATGCGAAATCTCAGGTTAATCCACCTAAGGAATTAGGGTTTAACTTGGGATTTTAGGCTCAATGCACCTAAGGAATTAGGCTTGGGTATCTCTGAAAAGACTTGATTGTCATACTAGAACTAGGAACTGTGTTAGTTATCATTTCATAACAACCAAGGGAGGATTAGCTTAGTTTAACCCCAGCAATCTTATATTATTGTTATTCATCTCTTTGTTTTCACATCAACTGTTTGAGAAAAACCCAAAAAGAACAAAAATATTTTCTTCTTGTTTGTTTGCTAAATGTTAAAACAACCTTCAATCCAAAATTCGATCGCCTAGATAGTAGTCACATTTGCGAAGTGGTAATTGTCCACGATCCCTGAGAACGATATCCGGTCTCACCGTTTTTATTACTTGCAACGAACCGGTACACTTGCCGAGTCCGTGTCAAGTTTTTGGCGCCGTTGCCGGGGATCGGTGTGCCAATATCACGAGTACCAAAGGGGACTCCTAATTTAGGCATTTTTTTTTTTTTTTTTTACTGTTTTCCTACTGTGTTTTCGTTCTTAATTTCTGTATCTCTGCTGTGAATTTCTGCAAGTGCTGTTTTTCTGTTTGTTCTGTGCTACTCCGTTTGTTCAGTGTATGCGAGGTACAATCGACCCAGGTGAACTCCAATTCGAACCTGAGATCGAGAGACTTTGCAGAAGGAATAGAAAGAAATCCAAGGCAAGACAGAACAGAGAAAGAGCATCTTCTAGTAGACAAGAGCAGCAAGTTGAGTTACCCAGTGTGCAAGAACCACAAACTGAAATAGCAGCTGTCACCATGGCAGAAGAGAACGCACCAAGGAGAACAATGGGGGACTACACTTCCCCTAGAGTTGATAGATGTGGAACTCCGATTGTGAGACCTGCAGTGGCCTGTAATAATTTCGAAATCAAGGCCTCACTTCTCCACCTTGTGCAGCAAAACCAATTTGGAGGGTTGGAGAGTGAAGATCCTCATGCTCATATTGGTACCTTCATTGAGCTGTGTGACACCATCAAGTTAAACGGAGCTTCCGATGAGGCCATTCGGTTAAGGCTTTTCCCTTTCTCTTTGAGGGATAGAGCCAAGGCATGGCTTCAATCTCATCCTCATGGGAGCATCATCACCTGGAACGACTTGGTCAGCAAATTTTTATCTCGCTTCTTCCCTCCGTCAAGGATGATTAAACTGAGGTCAGAGATCAATGCCTTTGCACAGAGGGATGGTGAGTCACTATATGAAGCCTGGGAGAGGTTCAAGTCTTTACTCACAGCTTGCCCAAATCATGAACTAGAGACATGGCAGCAGGTCGCAACTTTTGTTAATGGGCTCAACAGGAATTCAAGAAGCATGATTGAAGCGGCTGCAGGAGGTACATTGAGTCAGAAGACACCGGAAGAAGCAAAGGACTTGATTGAGAACATGGCTAACAGTGACTATCAAATGCCTAGTTCTCGGTCAATGGTCAGTAGAGGTGTTCTAGAGCTGGATGAAATTGGTGCCCTCAAGGCACAAATGGCTATTCTTACCAAACAACTGGGGTCAGTTCAACTGCAGAACTCTCAAGTACAAGCTGTTCAAGTTCAAGGTGCCTCAGTGTGTGATTTCTGTGGAGGCAACCATGCAAATGGGAACTGTGAGATCAATGTGGTTGGAAGCTCGGGACAAGAAGAGGTAAACTATATGGGCAACCAAGGGCCTAGAAATGATCCCTACTCCAACACCTACAATCCGGGGTGGCGCAATCATCCCAACATCAGTTGGAGACAAGGACAAAGTTCAAATACTCAAGCAAAGCCTCCTCAAGAGAGTTCAAGCAAATTGGAGAGTATTCTAGGCCAGTTCATGCAAGCCACTCAAGAGACTATGAAGAATCAAAATGCCTCCATCAAAAATCTTGAGCACCAGATAGGACAGTTGGCAAAGCAAATGGCAGAAAGACCTCAAGGACAATTCCCAGGAGATACAGAGAAGAATCCGAAGGAAGGTTGCATGGCAATTATCACAAGAAGTGGGAGAGTGTTAAATCCACAAGAAAGAGAAGGAGAAGAAGAGGCAAGAGGAGCTAGAGATGATAAGGTGCAATTTGAAGAGGTAAACAATGAAGAACCCAGAAATCCCCAAGATACTACCTCTGTTCCTACCGGCGTAGAAGCTGAAAGACCTCAGAAGGAGAAATTAGTTGATGAAGAATTTGCGAAGAAGAAGACTAAAAGACAGATTCTGGAAGAGGTGGATAATCCCAAGGAGCTGCCCCCATATTTCAGAATCCCGTACCCCCAACGGTTGAAGAAAGAGGCAAAAGATCAGCAGTTTTCTAAGTTCCTGGATGTATTCAAAAAGCTACAAATCAACATCCCGTTTCTTTGAAGCTCTACAAAGCAGATGCCTTCCTACGCAAAATTCATGAAAGAGATCCTTACAAACAAAAGAAGGTGGAAGGAGGAGACAGGTGATGCTTATGAAGAGTGCAGTGCTATAATTCGAGAGGAAGCTACCAAGTAAAGATGAAGGACCCGGGTAGCTTCACTATCCCATGCACTATTGGTCATGTGAACATTAGGAGAGCATTGTGCGATCTAGGCGCAAGTGTCAACCTTATGCCGTTGTCCATTTTCAAAAAGCTGGGAATTGGTGAGGTAAAACCAACAGGAATTTCTCTTCAATCGGTGACCGCTCCATTACATATCCCTATGGTGTTGTGGAGGATTTGTTGGTGAAGGTGGATAAATTAATCTTCCCAGCAGACTTTGTGGTTTTAGATATGGAGGAGGATCTTTGAAGTTCCACTCATACTAGGGAGACCTTTTCTGGCAACTGGTCGGGCTTTGATAGATGTGGAAAAGGGCCAGTTGAAATTCAGAGTGCAAAAAGAGGAAGTAACTTTCAATGTATTGGAAGCTATGCATCGCACGAGCAGGGAAGAGGAGTGTTTCCGCATGGAAGTGGTGGACACAGTAGATAAGGAAGTCATTGCACATCAACACCACCCCTCTATTCCAGAGAAGAAGGAAAAGCCCAACTTGAAAGCAAATCTAAAGCTATGCAAAACAAATGATGCATCAGTTGGTGAGGAAGTTGGTCCTGCTCATCTTGTGAAAACAGAACCTCCACCAGGAAGGAGTAAGAAAAAGAGCAAGAGGCCCGGAGCGAAAAAGGCAAAGCAGAAGCACAGTTGTTGGCCTTTTAAGAAAAATCAGCTCTTTACAGGAGTTTCATGGAAGAAAAGCGCTCTTGCAATTCTATGTCCAGCAGATCCCGGTTAATGAAGGAAGTATCTATCCGTCAAGCTAGTGACGTTAAAGAAGCGCTTATTGGGAGGCAACCCAATTTTTATTTTTTATTTTCATCTTCTCTTTTGTTTTTGATTGCCCCCTCTTGAATAATTTGAGAAGCTCAAGAGGTTTGTAATAGTTTGTTGAGTGATTCCAGATTTTGAAGGAAGGAGGAGAAGAAGGGCAAGAGGAAACAACACCAGAAAGCATGTGATTCAGCACCACTACCACCTTGTGAGTTGTTCCAGTTTTCTCCCCTCTCTAAGTTTAATTATTTACATTGAGGACAATGTAAGTCTTTAAGCTTGGGGTAGGGGTACTCTCCTTTTCTTGCATTGTAAATATTGCATCCATATATGCATTGTGAATATTGCATTCATATAGGCTTAAGTTGCATGATCGCATGATTCAGTTACCCCTGCTTAGATTGAGCATATGATAGTGAGAGCTAAGTGCCAATTTTTCTGTGATAGTGAATTTTGGACCTTGATTTTCTATTCTTGTAATTTGGCTTCATTAAATATGCTTGAGATGTTCTTGGATAGTTGATGATTAGCATGTGTTTCTATGGATTTATGTTCTCACTGGTTCTTGAACTGATGAATGTGAGCTTTTGAGCCATTAGGGGGCACTCACTAAATCTGCCCCCGTTCTTTGTGTAGAGTGTTTTCCTCTTGGACTGTTTTTCTCTAGAACTTGACTTGAAACCATTTCGAAACTAGAAAATTTTTGGAAACATTTTTGAAAATGATTGAGGCAATAGGTATTTTTTCCGGCCTTCTGAACTTTGAATGTGTAAATGCTACCCTTAGTTGCCCATTTTGAGCCGGAATGAATAGCATGCTTTTCTTGTTGCCCTGAATTGTTTTGTTAAATATGCTTGTGAGGGACCTTCTAAAGTACTGTGCAAAAATGGGTTAGAAAATGTAGTTGAAAGTTGGGATGATGAAAAGAAAAAGATGAATCTGAAAAAAAAATTTTACTTCTCTTGGATTGAAAAATCTCCCCTTCTCCAAACAAAAGAAAAAAAAAAGAAAAGAAAAAAAAAAAAAAGAAGAAGAGAAAAAGAAATAAAAATGGGGAAGGGGATGACAAAAAAAGGGATGAGAAGTAGAAAAAAATAAAAGAATGGTGGAAGAGTAAACTGAAACCCAAGAAAGGTATTTTAGAAGGTCGTGCCTTGCAATGCTTGATTGTTTGTATAGCCTTTTGAAATTTCCTGTTTTTGAAATTCCCACCTGAAAATTGATCCCATGGCCCCATTACACCAAAGAATAAGTCCTCTTGATTCTTAGATGTTTTTCATTAATAAAGTGAAGATGTGGTTGATAGTCAAGCTTATGGTAGGAATCATTCTTTGAGGAAAATGGAGTGAAATGTCATATTCCCTTAACACTTGAGTGAGTGAGGCAAGAAAGAGAGCCAAGCAAATGAACAAGCTTGGGGTGAGCTTCAAGTGAGATAGAGTGCCCGAATTAGTGAGAATGTGAGTCTAGGGAAACTAAGCCCCTAATTGGACTTGAATTGAGTATCTCTTGCTGAAATAATTGACTGCCTGTTGCTTGGATCATCTTATTCGGGTTCTTAGTTCACTATCATTGTCCTGGTTGTTTTCATCTTATGGCCTTGGTTTTTGCTTGAGGACAAGCAAAGTCTTAAGCTTGGGGTGATTTGATGAGTGTGATTTCACCTCAATTTCCATGTACATTTCTGCATGCATTTGCATATAGTTAGGCCATTTTAGTGTTTATTTTGTTTAGTTTTTCCTTTGGAACGGATAAGGTGGTATTGTGTGTTGTTTTGCAGATATTCATGATTAAATGCCCAAGAATTAGCAAGTATGAAGCTTGGATGACTTAGAGCTTTGAAAGATAAGAAATTGAGCCAAGCAGAGAGCATCACGGCCTGGCGTGATGGCCCTCACTACGCGTGAGGGAGCAGAAGCTGAAGAAAGAATTGAGCCAGAAGTCAGAAGCTGTCACGGCCTAGCCGTGATGGCTATCACGGCCGTGACGTGCCAGCCGTGCCAGATCTCCAAAAGTCAGAGACGATCACGGCCTAGCCGTGATGTCTATCACGGCCGTGACTTGTTTGTTGGAAAAGTCAGAAAGGATCACGGCCTAGCCGTGATGATTATCACGGCCGTGATGAACCAGAAAGTGAAGCGGTGCCAAGTCAGAAACCATCACGGCCTGGCCGTGATGGCTGTCACGGCCGTGACCGGCCACGAGTACTAGAAAAACTGAGCAGAACAGAAGAATTAGGATCATTCAGAAAACCCTAAGGAGAAATTCTCTGCTGCTGAGGCTGTGTGCATTATTCCATGGAGCTCTCCCCTCTCTTCATCTCTGTAATTATTCCTTTTGTTTTACTTTCAATTATGTGTAGCTAAACTCCCCTCTTGTTGGGGTTAGACTATTGCTATCTGAATTTGGTTGTAAAAAATGATTTGATTTTAATACAGTTTCCTTGTTCAATATGAGTGTTTGATTCCATGCTTAATGCTTTCTTAGGCTTGATCACCCTATGAATGATTAGTTGCTTTAATAGATAACTGGAAGGTTGGTGTTAGAGCTTGCTCATGAATCAAACGCCGGGTAATTCATGAACCTAGGAATAGGTCTTGAGGTGCTTGCAATCTTATAAGTCTTTACCTAATGCGAAATCTCAGGTTAATCCACCTAAGGAATTAGGGTTTAACTTGGGATTTTAGGCTCAATGCACCTAAGGAATTAGGCTTGGGTATCTCTGAAAAGACTTGATTGTCATACTAGAACTAGGAACTGTGTTAGTTATCATTTCATAACAACCAAGGGAGGATTAGCTTAGTTTAACCCCAGCAATCTTATATTATTGTTATTCATCTCTTTGTTTTCACATCAACTGTTTGAGAAAAACCCAAAAAGAACAAAAATATTTTCTTCTTGTTTGTTTGCTAAATGTTAAAACAACCTTCAATCCAAAATTCGATCGCCTAGATAGTAGTCACATTTGCGAAGTGGTAATTGTCCACGATCCCTGAGAACGATATCCGGTCTCACCGTTTTTATTACTTGCAACGAACCGGTACACTTGCCGAGTCCGTGTCAGGCTGGCTTAGGATATAAGCCTAATGATCATGAAAAATCCTTTTTGAAGAAAACATTTGTGCCTACTCATACATCTGTTAGTCCTTTCGTCAAATGTTATTATTGTGCTAGAAAAGGGCATACTGCATCAACTTGTAATATGAGAAAGGAGAATGAAAAGAACAAATGGGTTCCTAAGAGAACATCATATGGCACTAACAACCAAGGACCCAATAAAATTTGGGTACCTAAAAACAAAATATAATTGTTGTTTTGTAGGTATGCTTGAAAGCCAAGACTACAAATTGGTACCTTGACAGCGGCTGCTCTAAGCATATGACGGAAGACATTAGCAAGTTCACATCCTTCACACCAAAAGTTGGAGGACATGTGACATATGGTGACAATAACAAAGGGCAAATTCTTGGGATTGGAAGTGTTGGTAAAAGTCCGACAACATCAATTGATAATGTACTTTTTGTGGAAGGACTAAAGCACAACCTCCTAAGCATAAGTCAACTTTGTGACAAAGGTAACAAGGTTAGCTTTGATTCTAAAAGTTGTTTAATTGAAAATTTGCATGATAAAAATAAGAAATTAATTGGACATAGAATTAATAATATTTATATGATAGACTTAGATGATATCTCTTCAAATGATGCATGTTGTCTTGTCTCTAGAGAAGAAGACAGTTTTCTTTGGCATCGTAGGATTGCACACATACACACAAAGCACTTAAACAAGCTTATTTCAAAAGAACTTGTTATCGATTTATCCAAAATGAAATTTAAAAAGGATGGATTGTGTGATGCATGCCAAAAAGGTAAACAAACAAAGGCTTCCTTCAAACCAATTAATATTGTTTCATCGGAGAGGCCCTTGAAACTCCTACATATGGATCTTTTTGGGCCTTCTAGAACTAAGAGCCTTGGTGGCAATTTTTACGCGTTAGTAATTGTTGACGACTACTCTAGGTTCAATTGGACCTTATTTTTTCCACACAAAATGACACCTTTAAAGCTTTTAAAAAATTAGCCAAGGTAATTCAAAATGAAAAGGATCTAAAAATTGTATCTATTAGAAGTGACCATGGCGGGGAATTTGAAAACGAAATGTTTGAAACTTTTTGTGAAGAAAATGGCATAAAACATATTTTTTCTGCGCCTAGGACCCCACAACAAAATGGGGTGGTAGAAAGAAAAAATGGGGCTTTAGAGGAACTCGCTAGAACACTATTAAGCGATGCAAACCTCCCAAAATATTTTTGGGCGGATGCAATTAGCACTGCTTGCTATGTTCTCAATAGGGTCTTAATTAGACCAATTTTAAAGAGAACCCCATATGAATTATATAAAGGAAGGAAGCCCAATATCTCTCATTTTAGTGTGTTTGGATGCAAATGTTTTGTGCTTAATAACGATAAAAATAATTTAGGAAAATTTGATGCCAAAGCTGATGAAGGGATATTCTTAGGTTATTCATCATCTAGCAAAGCCTTTAGGGTATACAATAAAAGAACTTTAACTTTTGAGGAATCAGTGCATGTTTCTTTTGATGAGACTAACCCCAAAAGGTTGGGAAAGGATATTGTTGATGACCTTGCAGATTCCTTAGAACATACCCCCTTGGATGAAAAGAAAAATCAAGAGGACAAAGAAGGCAATGATGATGAGATCAAGCAAGAGGAAGAAGAACTTCAAGATCTTCCCAAAGAATGAAGAGTTTCCAAAAATCATCCATTGGACAACATTATTGGTGATATTTCTAAAGGGGTAATTACTAGAAACTCCATTAAAAATGCTTGCAATCACATGGCTTTTGTTTCTCAAATAGAACCTAAGAACATTGACGATGCTATTTGTGATGAATTTTGGTTGTTAGCCATGCAAGAGGAATTAAACCAATTTGAAAGAAATCAGGTATGGGAACTAGTCCCTAGGCCATCAAAAAATCAAACAATTGGGACTAAATGGGTCTTTAGAAATAAATTAGATGAAAATGGTATAATTGTTAGAAACAAGGCTAGACTTGTAGCTAAAGGGTAGAATCAAGAGGAGGGTATAGATTATGAAGAAACGTATGCACCCGTAGCCAGACTTGAGGCCATTCGCATGTTACTTGCATTTGCTTGCATTATGAATTTTAAATTATATCAAATGGATGTAAAAAGTGCGTTTTTAAATGGCCTTATTCAAGAAGAGGTGTATGTAAATTAACCTCCTGGTTTCGAAAATTTTGACCTACCCAATCATGTGTTTCGCTTAAAGAAAGCGCTTTATGGTTTAAAGCAAGCTCCTAGAGCTTGGTATGAGCGCTTAAGCAAGTTTCTTTTAGAAAAAGGTTTCTCACGAGGAAAGGTTGACACAACCTTATTTATTAAAAGAAAATCACATGATACTCTTCTTGTACAAGTGTATGTGGATGATATAATTTTTGGTGCTATTGATGAGTTTCTTTGCGAAGAATTCTCTAAGCACATGCAGGAAGAATTTGAAATGTTGATGATGGGAGAATTAAATTTCTTCCTTGGGCTTCAAATCAAACAAACAGAAAATGGAATATTCATAAGTCAAGCAAAATACTGCAAGGAACTCTTAAAAAGATTTGGAATGGACAATGCCAAGGAGATGGCCACACCAATGAGCACCTCATACTACTTAGATAAGGATGAAAATGGAAAGCCTATTGAATTGACAAAATATCGAGGTATGATTGGATCCCTCTTGTATCTTACTGCAAGTAGGCCTGACATCATGTTTAGTGTTTGCATATGTGCTAGATATCAGGCTAGTCCCAGGGAATCCCACCTTGCGGCGGTTAAACGAATAATGAGATATTTAGTTGGGACAAAAGACATGGGCTTGTGGTACCCCAAAGGCGACACATGCAATTTGGTTGGGTATTCCGACTCTGACTTTGCAGGTTGCAAGTTAGATAGGAAAAGTACTAGTGGGACATGCCACTTTTTAGGTAGTGACTTAGTTTCATGGTTTAGCAAAAAACAAGCTAGTGTGGCATTGTCAACTGTTGAGGCGGAATACATAGCAGCAGGGAGTTGTTGTGCCCAAATTATTTGGATGAAACAACAACTGCTAGACTATGGTGTCCAATTAGATCATATCCCCATTCGATGTGATAACACTAATGTCATTAACTTAACTAAGAATCCCATTCGACACTCTAGGATAAAACACATTGAGATAAGACACCATTTTATTCGAGATCATGTGCAAAATGGAGATTGTGTTTTGGAGCATGTGGGTACAACTAAGCAATTAGCAAATATCCTTACTAAACCCATCAATAAAGAGAGTTTCTTTTGCATCAGAAGAGAATCAGGCATCCTAGATTTATCTTACATCAATTAATCTTACATGTTTACTTTTATTCTCACATATCTATCAAATTTGCTCTCTGTCGATAATGTAATTAATAAATATGTGAGCAGGACAATTAATTTTATCATAGTTCCTATAACTATGTGTCACACTTTTCGATAATAAATTTCCAAATTAACTGCATAAACTGAATTGCATCCAGTTGGTCAATGTGCTCCTGCACCGTCCGTTCTATTGTGATAGTCTAATTTTATTATTTTGGATACCGTGAATCATAAAATCATAAAATCAACCTCCATATTGGCTACTACACATACTTATTTTATTAATGCTATTAATGTCCCACTTTTCATCTATTTTGATGAATGAAAGTTATCATCTTTATTTATTATCTTTTATCCATAAACTTTCTTTTTGATCATGCCAAAAGGGGGAGAAGAATTGGAATATTAATCTTGCATAAAATAAATGTAATTGAACTATTCAGGGGGAGCATGCTTATAATATTCCATTGCCTAATAATTTGAATTTATGCCTTCTGAATTTAACTGACGTATCTATTGAGTAATATGTTTTAGATAGGGGGAGATCCAACCCACGCTCATGCAGTGCGTATATGACTCTGACACCACATTACATAGGTAAGAAGGTAAGGTTTATCATAATCAAAAAGGGGGAGTATGTAATCACACATTAATATATTTTGATGAATGAAAAACACTAACAAAAAGGCAAGAGAAATTTTCTTATAGCATGTAGGTACCGCGTGCACAAATTCAAATTATTATGGTGTACCAGAAAATCAAGTATCAAGACCTCAAGCAAGATTGAGTATATATACTAGGTCTTAGTTATCTTGTAAGGGTATGATGGCTAAAACTCACTTTGGCTCATTTAATCAATTTGACTAAAACACTACACTTTTGGATAAAAGGTTTTTAATTAAGCTTTTGATTAACAAAGTATTTTTCAAATTGATTGACTAAATATTGCCAATTGATTGGCAACGGTAATTTGTTCAATAATGACCAAAATAATAGTACATTGTTCTTTACATATATATGTGAAACTTGGGTGCAACGTAAAGCTTTCTTTTTGAAATTAAATGATATTGTTCTTGAATAAAGAAAGCTTCAGTGTGTGAAATTTGAATTGGAATCTGTATGTATATCTCAAGGCATGAACCAATTTTAACATGTGAAATTTGTTTGTTAAACCACCCAATTGATTTGCACATTAAATTTAATGGTGCAACGGCTAGCTTTCCAATTCAAATTCCAATTCAAATTGTTTTTTAAACTTTTTTAAACCACCCAATTGATTTGCACATTAAATTTAATGGTGCAACGGCTAGCTTTCAATGACATAAGTCATTTCCTTATTTGAGGTGCAACGGCTAGCTTTCAATGACATAAGTCCTTTCCTTATTTGAGATGCAACGACTCGCTTTCAATGGCATAATTCCTTTCCTTATTTGAAGTGCAACGGTCATATTTTCAAAAGGCTATAAAAGTGGTTTTTGTTGAAAATTCAGAGGAGAAGAGAATACATGAAAAATATATCTTGATCTGAAAATTATTTGTGAGCCAAATTGTGTTATTATCATCATACTCATAGTGCTTCAAGTTGTAATCATCTGCACTAGAAGAGTGTATCATATTGTTCTTCCTTTGCTGAAACTTTGTGTGAGGGTGTGGTATCCCTCTTTGTTGTGATTGAGGCTTCTACACAAGGGTGAGGTATCCCTAGTGAGAAGGGCTCTGTTGTGTACAAAGGTTGCAAGCACCAGTTATAAGCTTGTTTGTTAGTGGAAGAAAATCCCATAGGTGGAGTGGGGACTGGACGTAGGTCACTGGTGGTTGGTGGCTGAACCAGGATAAAACCCTCGCGCAAGTATTCTCTTTACCTCTCTTTTAATTTATTTTTTTTATATAATTGATTGCGTGATAAATTTTGTTAAAGAAATTTTGTTGAAAAATTAAAAAGAAATTTGTAGACTCAATTCACCTCTCCCCTCTTGAGTCGAAGCCACATATTCCAACATATTATATTATAATTAGGAATAGAACAAACTTTTTTGATTGCATAGTTGAGTAACTTTCCAAAACTGCATAGGAATTGGTGAAAAAAATTAACGATTTGATTGCATATAAATTTTATTGTATGTTATAATTAGAAAGTTTATATAGAAAGTATGAATGCCATAGAAATAAATTATGAATAGATTACAAAGATTGATATACTAATGGAACAAATTATTTTTTACTAATTGATCAACATATTTATGATTGAAAATGATGAATGATATATTAATAACATTTATTGAGATGCTTTGATAATGAGTGTCTTCAAATAATAAAAATTTACAAAAAAATAACTTTAGATGAGAAATAAAATGTACTGATTTTTTTAACTGGAAAAATATACATGATTTTGACACATGCTATTGTCCAACGGCAACGGGTCAAAACCTTATTTTATAATAAATAATTGGTAATAGATAGTTAACAAATTTTATTGACTTCCATATCATCATATTTATCAATTTTATCAAATTATATTAATCAAATAAAATCATAAGAATTTTTATATGGTTTGGTATTATATTAGTATTTTTATTTAATTTTCAATTTTCAATTACTTTGTTAATTATATTTTTTAAATTTTATCGTTTTAAAACAACTTAATATATAAAAATTAATGTCATTTCAATTAGTACATTAATTTACTTTTAAAAACATAATATGTATTGTGATTTAAAATATTAATATTCATTGAATTGTTTGATTTAATTTTTACAACTTGATCGTGTATTTAATTAGACCTATTTTTTTACATAATGATACCTACTAGCATTATTATTATTATTATTATTATTATTATTATTATTATTATTATTATTATTATTATTATTATGTATCACTATTATTTTTCAATTCAAATTTAATTTAAATTAATATTATATATCTAATTATATTTTTAAATATTAAAATCATGTTAGAATTAATTAATATAAAATTATGTGTCAAGTAATCAATTTCTGATTATTTTTTTTTTTGCAATTTTAACTATTAAATTTAATATTTTTATAATAAAAGGTGATTAGATTGAAGTAAATATATGATATTTACTTATATTTATCTAATAAGCACATAATTTGAGTGAATGATTGATATTTAAAGAATCAAATTCTAATAAAAATGGAAGAGATCTTTTGTTATTATTTTTCAACTTATCACCAAATCCTTAATAAAAACAATTTAAAACCAAATCCCAAAATTCTTTTTTTCGCTTTCTATTATACTTGATCGTGCTATAAATGAAATCCAAACTAAAAGTAACACTAAAAAAAACATGACTTACAGACGGAAAAAACCCTTCGGAAATGAAGAAATTTTGTCGGAAAACTACATTACCGACGGACTTTCCGATGGACAAGGTTCCGTCGGTAGTAGGCGCGCAGGAAAGCCTTTCCGACGGATCAAGTTCGTCCGTCGGAAATTTCCAACGGCCTTAACCGTAGGAAAACTTGCCACACAGAACCCCTAATTACCGACGGAAATTCCATCGGTAATGTCCACAGAGAGTTACCGATGGAAATATCCGTCGGAAACAAGGTTATTTATTTATTTATTTATTTATTTTGCTTTATATTAATAATTAATTATTAATTATTTTTATTAAAATTTATATATTCAATATTAAATATTATATTATATTTATTAATTATTATTATATTTTATTTTTATTAATATTTCACTAATTAATTATTATTATAATTTATTAATTAATTTATATTTTATTATAATTAATTATAATTTAACTATTATATTTTATTTTAATTAAATATTATTATATTATCAATTACAAAACAAAAGTGAAATTAAAAATAAAATTTAAAAAGCAATTAAATTAAAATTAATTTATAATAAAAACAAACTCAACATATAATCCATAAATAAAATATCCGTCTATTTATAAATCTCTAGTACACCTATAACTATCCTAATACCCATCACTATAGTATCCGTCATCGTCATCCTGTAGGGGGGAGTCTGCCGGCGTCACATGACAATCAAGCTGCGGCTCAGTAGACAGACCGTCATCATGCGGCTGCGGTGGTGGATCAGTAGTAGTAGTGGAAGGCTGGGGCCGGGTGGCATGGAGGACCCGCTGCAGAGCGTTGCGCCTGTCTGGTGGGAGGAAATCAAACTAGCACAACGGTCATGACCGTAGAGAATGTCTCCATCTGCTGCATGATGCACTCGTTCATCTCCATTTGCTGCTGCACCTCCTGCCTCAGCCGATGCACCTCCTCCGTGTCCTGTGAGCCGGAGGATGTAGGCTCCCTAATGGTCATGCTTGGCGTCGACCCCCGACGAATCGACCTGGCTAGGGTCGCAGTACCGTAAATCCGTCCATTGTTCTTCCCGCCCGTCACATCCATCCAGGCCTGCGTCTGTAGTCGCTCAACCTCGGCGGGGTCCAGCTGAGAAGGATCTGAGGCACCAGAGCAGGAGGTAGCCTCAGATGCTACCTGACTCAACCTGGCGTTGTACTTTGCCTGTGATCAATACATTACAATCAATATTTATTAAACTATATATAATAATAATAATAATAATAATAATAATAATAATAATAATAATAATAATAATAATAATAATAATAATAATAATTACCAATAGTTTAAATATAAAAAAAACATTTTATCTCACCACTGTCTGCCTCGACCTCTCATCAACAAAATCGCCGGTGTCCGAGCGAATACGTGTCTGCTCAAAGATCGTAGGGACATCAACGGACCGAGCTAGCTCTCCTTCCTGCAACCGACACACCAATAAAATCAATTAGTTATAAAACCAATTTTTAATAAAAATATACAGTTTATAAATAATTTTAATTATATATGCATACCATGTAAATGGCAAGCTGCATGTGGCTAATAGAACCACCAGCGTGCATGCTCCCACCCTTCTCGGAAGCCCGATTTCTCTTCGCATGTTCACACTTCAGCTTGTAAGCTGGAGTGTCCCAGTACGCACACAGTTGGACCCAGATGTTGGGCCCGATGTAATCCGGACATATCCGGTTCTCCATACGCTCCCGGAGCATGTCCCTCAGTCGAGCAGCTGCTCGGTCGTCAAAGATAGCACGTATCTCTGAGGTATGCTCCGGTAACCAGTGCACAAGCTCCTGTTAACAAAAAATAAATAAATAATAACATTATACAAAAGAATATATAAAATAAATGGAAAATTACATGAACTAATAAACAAGAACTTATCCCGAATTGTCTGAAGATACGATCCCGATCCTCCCCGGGGATCACCCCCCATGATGGTCAGAAGCGACGATACTGCGCCTTGATGGCGAAGGTAACATGCTTCGATCCCACTTTCGATGGGATGAAGCTGAAAAATTCATAATTTAATTAAATCAACAATATGACAACCAACAAATATATGCTTATTAAATAGTAATTATTTTAAAACAACATTAAATTAAATTAAACTTACGATCCAGAAACAGGACGGATCCATGGTCGATCCTCAGGTGCGGGAACCCTGGCCCACTCAGGCAAGTCCTCAGCCACGGCCGACTGTTGCACATACGAAGATGATGGTATGGCCGTGTCGTGACCGTATGCGGCCCCGGATGATGAGGATGTAATGGTTGTGTCCGGCTGTGGCATCATCCTAGGAGTCGGCATAAATGATAATCCTGGTGGGTGTGTTGCCAGCACAGTCGATGATGATGGTGGTGCTAGGTGTGGTGTGGGTCCAGTAGGGGGCGGCGAGTAGCCAGCTAGTGTGCGTCGTGGCGCAAAGCGAGTGGAGGTCTGGACATGGGTGGAGGGTGGGGTAGTGTGGGTCGGGGATAGTGTAGTATGGGTAGGGGATGATGTAGTATGGATCAATGAGGGTATAGAATGGGTGGGGGATGGTGTAGAATGGGTGGGGGAGGCTCCTGTAGGTGGCGATAGGGTAGGTGTAGTAGGGATGGGGGTGGGTGCGATGGGATCTCCAGGAATGAGAGCAAGCACTTGGGACTTCACGGTGTATCGTCCCTGCTTAGCCTTCCCCTTACCCTTATCACCGCTAGGCGGTGGGGGTCGGGGCGGCTGTCCTCCTGATGCTGACATATCTATTTTTATAGCACAATTACAAATAAGTGTAAAAACAATAAGTAATCGACATTTAACAGTCTAATCTAAGCAACTATTTTTATAGAACAATAGTTGTCAAGTCTTACATTATATTTCATATGCAAATATTTAAAATACAATAAAAATAACATAATAGTAAACTTCCTATTCAGACTCGGTATCGTCATCAAATTGTAAGTCCGACTCTTCTTCTTCTTGCATTGAGTTATCACTTTGGATTTCTTCCTCTGATGATGCATGCATGGATGCCTGATTACCAATGACCACTTCTTCCCCTTCATTTGCAGATCCCAACATGGCAGTAATATGCTTGACCTCAATTACTTCATTAACATGTGATGATTCATCCACCTGGAATGGCGTGTCATCTTCTGCATCATCGATTTCTATGCACCCCTAGGCTTGGTAGTGACTGCAACACACCAACTTCGTTTGTCTGTTTTCATTGCTGTATAAGGGACATAATAAACTTGTTTTGCATTCTGAGCAGTTATAAACGGATCAAACTATTGATATCTTCTATCCATGCGAATGTCCACATTTCCATACTTGGGATCCACTTTTGTGCCTGTCCTCGATGGATCAAACCAGCTACAATAAAATAAGACTACTTTTTTAGGATAAGTAATGGTATTGTATTGTAACTCGTATATGTGTTTTATGACCCCATAAAAATCACCGGTACTTTCACCCTGTACAACAACCCCGCTATTAATTGTATTTTTACCCACGTTCCATTCACCTGTGTGGAATTTGTACCCATTAACAAAGTATGTATGCCTTGATCTAACATAGATATAAGGCTCACACGCTAAATCTCTCAAGTGCTAATTAGTCACGCTTAACGGTTGTTGATACACCTTCGAATAGGTAAGTCATATTAAATAATTACTTTTTTCAAGAGGCAAAATTAAGCTTAATATAGTGTTTGCATCATCATATTACACTTACTTGTTGCTTGACCCATTCAGGAAAATCTGCATATGTACGAGCAGAACCATCTTGTTCACTTAATTGATTAATTTGAAGGAACACACTGGCAAATAAAATGTGTACTATGTGTTAAAGGAGAAATTATAATAACATGTGATACGTTATTTCAAAAATAGGTCGTTAAGACTTACTCGTGGTATGATTTCACCTCTGTGCAATTTATCAAGACATGTACATGGGCCGATGCATACTCCTCATCAGTTAACCAGTAAGTAAGCTCCTTGCCAGCATGACGGCCAGGAAGGTTAAATACGGATAGCATATAAGGATACCCTGCATTATCAGCATCTACCTCGTTCCTAACATGTCTTGGTGCCAACATAAAGTTGTTGAAATAGTGGTAACAGAAATAGGTTGTCTCACGGTGTAAGTAAGACGCACAGATTGATCCTTCCACCCTAGCCTTGTTTTTAACTGATCGTTTAGAGCCGCCCATGAATCTAAGTAATAAAAAACATCGTTGACAAGTCATTATTCAATGGTCGCTAATTATTTAAATGTCAAAATATAATAAAAATACCTTTCAAACGGATACATCCACCTATATTGTACTGGTCCACCAAGCCTCGCTTCATATGCAAGATGGACAGGGAGATGTTCCATTGAGTCAAAAAATCCTGGGGGAAAAACCCTCTCCATCTTGAATAGAATTATTGGAATGTTTTCTTCCATCTTCATCAGACCATCCACTCTTAAATTTGCAGAGCATATATCTTTAAAGAAATGACTGATTTCTGTAAGCGGGTTCGAAACATGCTGGGGCAGCGAGCCGAAAGCAATAGGAAGCAAACACTCCATGAATACATGACAATCATGACTTTTCATCCCATGAAGCCTCCCTGTTCTTACATCAGCACATCGTGCCAAATTAGAGGAATAACCATCAGGGGTCCTAAGGTCTTTTAACCACCGACAAATTGACTTCGCTTCATCGGCGGTTAGAGTATAGTAAGATTTTGGTTTGACCATTTTTCCATTAGGCTGTGGCTTCAGCTCCAAATCCTTTCGTCTACAGTACATAGATATGTCCATCCTTGCCTTTTCATTGTCCTTCATCTTGCCAGACACATTCATAACCGTGTTAAAAATGTTGTCAAAGAAATTCTTCTCAATATGCATCACATCAAGGCTATGTCTTAACAGATTATCCTTCCAATACGGTAGTTCCCAAAAAATACTTTGTTTTGTCCAGTTATGTCATTCTCCATACCCGGGTAATTTTGACACAGCTGCTTCAGTGACTTTAGGAAGATCTCTAACCCGACCCCATATTTGTTCAGGAGTCAACAAAGGCGATGGACCTTCCTCTACTGTCTGATTCTTTTTGAATGCTCGGACGTTTCTTCGGAAGGGATGGTCAGGATCTAAGAACCGACGATGAGAATCAAACCAGGAACTTTTACCACCATATCTAAGGGTAAAAGCCTTTCCATGTTCCATGCAATACAGGCACGCCAATTTATCGTGGGTCCCCCAACCAGAGAGCATGCCATATGCAGGAAAATCATCGGTAGTCATATCAGTGATCCCCTCATCATAAAGTTTCACTTCATTGAAATGTCATAAGTCAACACACCATCCCACAACTTCTTCAGATCATCGATCATAGGCTGCAAATATACATCTATCCCAGCCTTCGGATTAGATGGTCCCTGTATGAGACAAGTCAAACATGTATGGTTTTGACATGCACATCTCGGGAGGAAGATTGTACGGTGTAACAATCACTGGCCAACATGAATATGGCGAGGCTGACGCCTGAATGTATGGGGTAAAACCATTTGAACACAGCCCAAGTCTCACATTCCGAGGATCTGCTGCAAAATTGGGATGAACCCGATCGAAGTGCTTCCAAGCTTCACCATCAGAAGGGTGGCGTATGACGCTTGGAATTCTTCTATTTTCATTATGCCACCTCATTTGTCCCGCTGTTTGGGTTGATGCAAACAGTCTCTCCAACCTTGGAATTATTAGCAGATAGAACATTGCCTTCGCAGGAACTGGTTTCCTCTTACTATGGTCACTACTTTGAACGCGGTACCTGGGTGTCTGACAAAATTTACATTCTTCCAACGCACTGTCATTTGTGCCAGACTGACTACCATAATATAGCATGCACCCATTTGGACAACAATCAATCCTCTTAGCCCCCAAGCCTAGTTTTGACACCAACCGCTTCGCATCATAATAACTTTTTGGTAACAACTCTTTGAAGGGTGTCACAACATGAAGCATTTTATAAAAGAACTCCAAACACTGCTCTGGGACATTCCAATTGGACTTGCAAGCTAGAAGCCTAACACAAATTGATAATTTTGAATCTGACGCCCCTTCAAACAATGGCTTATTTGTCTCTAATAATAGATTTTAGAATCTCTGTGCCGATTCATTAGGAGGCTCATCCATGTCATCAGACTCATCCGCCTCAAAATTCCCATGTTGCCCAATACAATCATCGACCATCATATGCATTGACTGGAGTTGTTCGACATATTCATTGTGGTAGCCACTGCCTGATGCACCCATTTCAAGATCGTCACCACCGACTTCATTCAAATCAATATCTGGAAACTCCTCACCATGATCAGTCCATATCCAATAATTAGGCTTGAACCCACGTCGGTATAGGTGTAACTTCACGTCATCATCACTCAAAACCGCCATACAATTGCACTTTGTGCATGGACATCTAATCCCCCCTTCTTCGGCATAATCACAATGTTGCTTTGCTTTGGATATAAACTCCTCAACTCCAGCTACAAATGATTGTTTTAGAAGTCGTCTCCCAGACTCGTTCCTATCATACACCCAACTACGGTTCGAGGGATAATATTCCATCCTTCTGCATTTTTAGATAAATTGAAGTATTTTTAAACATGATACTATGACCCCGAATCGTTCCTTTTCCTTAAAAGGTTTGGCCCTATCCCATTCGAGGAAAAACTTTTTCATCACTGTATTATACTAGTTACTCATCACTTCTCATGTCTTATAGCTGGCGAAATTTCGGCAGCATCTCCCATCGGTCTCCAAGTACACGAATTGGCCGTGGTGAAATACCACAATCAAGTATGGACCCAGAGAACAAAAGGAAATGCTTCGACCCAAAATTTAATCAACTATTTCACAAATGACAATCATCGAGTAACTAGTATATCAGTGGAGCAAAAGTTTCTTCCCAAACTGTCCAAATTGGACAATTCAAGATTCAATAAAATGAGCGATACCATGACCACGACTACACATGCTCAATAATATTGAACCTTGAACGGGAAACTACGATTTTTCTCAATCACGTATAATAATTGTACTCTAAAAAAAAAAACTTTAAGTAACAGGGATAATTTGCATAAAGTTTGACATTATTAGCAAACAATCAAAAACATCATTAAGCAACCATTTTATTGAATAGTAACTAATGTTTCATTAAATCTTTTATGTTTTAAATTAACTTTAATTAACAAAACATTTTATTGAATTAGTTAATTACTTATGTTTGTTTACTTGACTTTTTATATATCAAGTTTTAAAATCTATTATTAGTATATTAGTTAATTGTTTGCGATAATTGTTACTAACAATTTTTTTTATAAATATTTTTTTAAAATATTTTTTTATTCTTCACTCTTATTACGTTACTTTACTATTTACTTTAAATTAATTACTTTATTTTAAATTAATGATTTTAATAATTAACTTCTTCACTAATATCAATTATTACATAACAAATAACTAATTACTCATTATTATGTAACTATTTTATTGATCAATTCAACAATAACTACGTACAAAGATCCCGATCACGCTTAACCGATCACTATGAGCCACTGCTAAATCTGCTCATTACTGTCGAATCTAATTTAATTAACTTCTTAAGTATTATTTAATCACTCCGTTATTTATGTACAAATAATCCCGAATACGATTATAATGGATCACCATCCCTAAGTCGAATCAGCTAGCTTCATCAATATTGCTGCAAGTATATGTGGGAGGAAAAAGATTTTACCGGCTAACTAATCCTAGCTAGGCCTCACCCTATCAACAATACTTGTCCTTATGATTTTATATTAGAGTAAATTAATTAATCTACATTAATTAATTAATTATATATTCATTAATTCATTTATGTAATTAGCAAAAACAACAGCTTACTAAATTTAAAACTAATAAACACAATTTTGTTACAACTAGACAAATATATATATATATATATATATATATATATATATATATATATATATATATATATATATATTAAAATACACCCATAAAAATTAAACAGATATATACTACAACAAATTAGACAAATCAAATTTATAAAATTTCTTTAGCATGCATTGAACAATTATAATTAATATCCCAAAATAGAAAAACCCAAGTACCTCCGACGGCCGGAAATTGCTCTATGCAATGGTGGTGATGGTGGCTAGTCTCATACAACAACAACAAAATAAATTAGATTCACCAAATTCCGGACATCACAAAGCCAACAAAACACAAAACAATAACCTTAATCAACATTAATTATAATTAGTCAATAAACCCAATTTATTTTAAATAAATAGTAATAAAATTAAATAGGAAAAAAATTAGGAGGATACCTAAACAGTGTGGTGGTGGTTCTGGTGGTGGTGGTTTCAATGGTGATGGTGGTTTCAATGGTGGTGGTGGTGGTGGTTTTCCGTCGGAATGTGGGTTGCTGGTGGGAAAGGAAGGGAGGAGAAGGAGAAGGTGGGTTTCGAGTGGTGGTTGAAGGTGGTGGATCATGGTGGACGTTGGCATAGCTGAGACGTCGGAACCAAAGAGGGAGGAGAATAGAAAAGGAGAGGAGGAAATGAGAGGAGAAAGGGGTGGAGGCAGTGGCTGTGTTTACGAGTCACGAACAGAGCCGGCGACGGTGGTGTTCCGTGGCGGTGATGGTGGTGCGCAGTGAGGGAAGCAGAGAGGGCAGAGAGAAAAAGTAGAGAGGGCAAATAGAGAGGGAGAAGTGAGGGGGGAGAAGGGTTACGACCTGGTTATTTAAAAGGTTACCGACGGCTTTTTCCATCGGAAATTCAAAAAAAAAAGATTACTGACGGAATAATCCGTCGTACATTTCCGATGGTTGTATCCGTCGGTACCTATATTTCAAAATTACCAACGGACTATTCCGTCAGTAACTCTCCCGCCAACAATTTGCCATTCCCGCCATCCCTTCCGATGGATGAAGCCATCGGTAATGTTACCGACGGGCTTTCTATCGGTAATTTCTTCAACTTTTGATATTCTAACTTACCGATAGTTAAATCCGTCGGAAACACACAAACTATCGATGGATACGAAGTCCGTCGATAATTTTCCGTCTGTAATATCATGTTTTCCGGTAGTGTAAAGAATAATTAAACTTTGCGAGAAGAAAAAAATGGTAAAACCAACATAATAACTAATGCATACCAATCGTCACCTTTCTAAGAGAATAACACCATTGGAATGAATAATATTTTCCTTTAATGGCCAATCTCCCTTAATTTCCTATTAATCCCATGATGCAGATGGGCGTAAATTAAACATGGATGGTGTAAAGACATCATATCTCTTATGGGCATCATGTGCATCTTCTATTACCGGATGTCTTAACAACTTTTGAGCCATTCGATGTAGTGGATTTGAGAGGACATAGTTTTCTGAGTCATGATAGATAAAGAAAGGAAAAAGCTAAGAACTTTGAAACAATTATAAATTATTTTTACAATGCTATAGATGTACTTGCAGAAAACACTAGTGCAATAAGTGATTTTTACGTCAGTTAAAATTGATTTTTAACGTCAGAATACTGTCTGGCGTAAATACAGCTGACGCTAATAGTTAATATTTTAACGTCAGTTGAGAACTGACGTTAAATATAAAACTATTAACGTCAGTTCTTTAACACAGCTGACGTTAATTTTGTTAAAATTAACGTCAGTTTTTTAAACAACTGACGTTAAATATAAAACTATTAACGTCAGTTCTTTAACACAACTGACATTAATTTTGTTAAAATTAACGTCAGTTGTTTAAACAACTGACGTTAAACATAAAACTATTAACGTCAGTTCTTTAACACAACTGATGTTAATTTTGTTAAAACTAACGTCAGTTGTGGTAAAGAACTGACGTTAATAGTGTACTGTATATTTTATAAAATACTATTAACGTCAGTTTTTTGATACAATTGACGTTAATAGATTTTTTTTTATTAAAAAATTCAGTTTTAAAATATCACTCCCCTCAGCTATCCCTGCATTCAGTAAATATCCCAGTAACACAGAATATCACACACATTACAGAATTGCAAACACTACCCTTAAATTTCAATATTAACAAAAAGAAAAGAAATATACAAAGGAACAATGGGGGGACTTAAAACCAAAACCCATGTATAGGAAAAACATAACTATCTACAAGTATATATATACATTTTTTTATATATATATATATATATATATATATATATATATATATATATATATATATATATATATAAATTTTAGTCTCTAATGTCTAAAAACAAAACTACCAATCTAAGGATATATATATACATGTTATTAATTAGTTTCTAAAGTCTAACAAAAAAACTATTCATCTAAGTATTGCGGAGGTATCTTGTCAATTCCTTTTTCAGCCGTATACTTGAAGAAGAATTCAGCAAAGCGCATCCTCAAGTCTCTAAACTCATCTTCGTGAAGAGGCGTTTGGTCGTTAAATGCCTACACACGATCAAATAATAATAATAACATCAACGCAAGTCATCCTCAAAACTATAATATATAATTTAACAAGTTGTTTAAATATTACCTTATTCCATCCATCCGTAATAGATGCGGAGACTATGTTCAGCATATGAAGCATCACATAATAGCCGCACGACCACCCGTCAATTTGAAATCGAGACTATCAACAAAATTAATTTCAATGTCAGTTGAATATACATATAAATTAGTAATTATATATAATATTAATTATTTGATAAATAAACTACCAAACCTTGAGGATGGTCCATTCAGGATTTGCTTTAGCCTTAGAAGTCCTACTTCTCCCGTTGGCGCAACTTATGCTACTCGCCTTCAGCGTGCTATCATAAACAAATAATCATGTCAATTAACAAGTTCATATATCATGTGTGTAATAAACTAAAAACAACCGATATTGAAACTTAAATTAAATTTAAGATTAGTTACTTACATATTTACAGCTTCCACCACCTCCTGTGGCGGCTTTTGGTGGAGAGAGCATAAGAATATGACAGTATGCCTAGACGGGTGAAGTACGAACAACTGCCAATGGCTTTTCATACAGTAGGGAGCCAGATATAATTCTTTCTGATTGTCTCCCAACAAGTTCCCTAAGTATTTACTCAATGCATCGCCAGCAAAGAATTTGGGCACAAGGAATGATGGATCTAAGAAGCCGTAAACTGATGCAACGCCCTTATCAAGCTGAAGACGATGGAGATTCCTAAGATATGAAAAGGTGTGGATGTTAATTACATAATATATATATATATATATTGAAATTAAAATAAATTATTAAATGGAAAAAATACCAAAAATAAATAAGTTATAAAATTAAAATTAACTTACGTGCACCAGAGACTCAAAACCGTGCTGGCCATCCAAACGTTATTTCTGCAGGCGTTCCCGACATCTTCACCACATAAGGAAAATATCCTCTGTTGATCTGGGCGTGCCACCCATCCATGGTGCTCCAATGGACATTCAAAAATCTCATACGCATAATCCTCACCAAGTGAGAACAAACGAGTGACAGGTGACAGCGACACCGACGTCGACTTGGCCTTCAATTTAGGAAAAACAAAATAGATAAGTTGTTGATAATTAAAAAAAAACACAAGTAATTATTTGACTATTTTGGACATTAATAATGAATACATACCTTTGTTAACATTTCGAGCTCATGTCGTTTGAAGTCCAACTCAAGCTCACGCCTTTTCATTTCCAACTCATGCTCATGGCGTTGGACTTCGAACTCCCGCTCCCTAGCTGCCAACTCATCGTCCTCCACATGTGCCCTACTATAACTCTCTTTTGTGCTCACATGTGAAGGGTTGGCATGCCCTGCGGTGTCCTGGGATGAACCGACGGAGGAAAGCTCTCTGGCAAGCGCCTGCTTGAATTCTGGGTTGGATATTAAGCTTTGCATCAGATGTGTTGTAATAGCTGGGTTGGACATGAGGTGCTGATTAATGTCAGCCAAAATTGATGCTTCATCGACCACACGCTTTCATGAAGCAGACTTGCCATAATATTCTTTGATGGTCACGTTCCCAGGAACACCGAGAACCCGACCAGGATGGTCTTTCTTGCCTAGAGCAGTCATCAAGACGTCCCGCCGTCCAGAAGGGACGAATGAGCCCTGGGAGGATTGTGCTTTAAGATCCATCTACAATGAAAAAAAATGAAAAAACGTGCAAGTGAAAAGTGTTGCAAATATCTATACAAATATCAATTGAAATCAAGTTAATTATTTACTTACAATCGTATCTGCCACTTCGCGAGTGGCATCAACTTTAAAAGATCTCGTCTTTGTCATGCGGCCGGCTAACCAGAAATCCTTGCGGTCGATGTCCGAAGGAGGACTTAATGGTGTGCCCTCAGGCACCTCTCCTCTTTCAATCCTAGCAAAGTGCTCTTCCTGCTTCGCCCTCAGCCTATCCGCCATCATCTGCTCGATCCGAGTCTGGTACCCACCCTGAGACATGGTGTGGCGGTGGACGTTCTTCGCCTGATTCTGCCGACCCTTATCTGCCTTAGCCTATTCAAACAAAAACACATAATTAAATACAGTTAAATGATCTATAAGAAGCATACAATATTAACTTAATCAACCAACCTGAAATTCTCCATCCTGTCGACTCCTGGCAAACATATCCCAAGTATCCTAATCAATCCAGGGATAATCCGAGAACATTTTATCAAGCCGCTTCTTCCCAGATACATATTACCTGGTAAGATCATGCTTGAACCCATTCCAACGCTTTGATGCCATTTTCATACATTTATAACGATGATCCTCGTCATTTGGCACAGTCCAAGCTACCTACACATTAAATACATAACTGGATGGATTATAACTAGGATAATTATCTAATAATGTAAATCAAACAAATGTAAAGGTAAAATACCGTGTTAGCCTCCCAAATCTGATCCTTAACGTTCTGTGGAACGTCATTCCAGTGGTTGTAGTTAATGCTTATGTGCTGCTTCGCTTGTAGAAACACCCACTTATTAAATTCTTTAGCACGGGGTCCCTGGGAATTTAGATTAGCATCGAAGGAAACCCCAAGCTTCTGTCCGCTTTGCCTGTCCTTCTCTAGTTTCTTCAACGAGGTGGCTCCTCTACCCCGTTTCCTATGAGCCTGTGATGTTTGTATGGACAAAAAAAATGATAAAATAGGGGGTTGTAACATTATAAACTTACATTAAAAAGAAGGACTAAAGATAGTATATAACATGTAAACTTACACTAGAATCAGGCGTAGGCGCGATCGGGTCCTGAGTAGCCCCCACAGTGTCCTCCCGTGCATGTGGGCTATCCGACTGATCCATATGTATGCCTGTTCAGAAACAATATATATATATATATATATATATATATATTAACATAGGTTATAACTCAAAATAAATACAGAAGTATAAATAAAAATAAATGTATACTAAGTTTAAACTACCTATATCAATATCCCTTCATGATGATCATCACGAGTGGCATGTACATCGTCCACATGTGTCTCCTCGATTATAGTAGGCATGTTTGTTGAAAAAGAAGGAGTCTCAGGAATATCAAGATTTGAATCTTGATTTTCATCACTACCATTATACATGCTTTTTCCTTGGAGAACCACGGACAACCTTTTGTTAGAAGGATCAGTGATGTAGAACACTTGTTTTGCTTGGGAAGCCATTATGAAAGGCTCATTTATATGACCTAACTTGTTGAGGTCTACCAATGTGAACCCCGATTCGTCGGTTTGTACACCACCGTTACTATCAACCCACTTACATTTAAAAACCGGCACCGTAAGCTTGGTGTAATCGAGCACCCAAATATCTTCAATATATCCAAAGTAAGGTGTCGGTGCTTTAACGGGTTTTGTGTCCTTTGCACTAGAGAAGTGCATTGCTTCGACCACGATCGTAACCCCACTATTTTGCATGGTACTCTTGTTATCTTGTTCCTTTGTATAAAAGGAAAAGTTATTTATGTCGTATCCGCTCCAACATATGACGTTGAAGCTAGGCCCACGTGCTAGCCATCTTACGTCATCAGAAGCAGTACTACCATCCTTAAGCATTTGTTCCTTGAACCATGGTTAGAAAGTCTTGTTATGCTTGTTCAACAACCACCTTTCTCTCATTCAAGGGTTTTCTTGATTGACTTTTCTTTTATGTTCAAATAAGAAAGGCTGAACACATTCGATGTTGTTCAATACATACAAATGTGCTTGAAGCACTTCCTCCCGACCCTTGCTATTAATTCTTAAGCCATGTGTACCCTTACCTTGACATCTGATCTCATCATGCCGAGGCTTAGGAACCCCTATAGGATCCGTGTTATGAAGGTAGTCCGAACAAAACTCAATAGCTTCTTCTGCAACATACCTTTGAACAATAGATGCTTCCGGACGATGAGGATTCTTCATGTACCCTTTCAAGATCTTCATGTAGCGATCAACTGGGTACATCCATCTCAGAAAAATCGGCCCACATAATCTAATCTCCCTCACCAAATGAACAATTAAGTGAACCATTATGTCGAAAAAGGAAGGAGGAAAATACATCTCCAATTGGCACAAGATTGTAGCAGCCTCAACTTCCAAGTCATCCAACATACGGGGGTCAACGACTTTGCTACATATAGAATTGAAGAATGAGCACAATCGAGTAATGGCATGTCTCACATTTTTTGGAGCAATACCACGAATAGCAATGGGCAGAAGTTGTTGCATCAAGATGTGACAATCATGAGACTTTAAGCCAACCAATTTAAGATCACTAGAGACAAGCCTCTTCATATTTGAAGAGTAACCATGTGGAACTTTGATGCCCTGAAGACACCCTGCAGAAACTTTGTCTCTCTTTTTTAGACAAAGTATGACATGCTGGCGGCAAATAAGTCCGCTTACCATCCTCAACAACTGGAGCTAACTGCTCTCATATACCCATAGCAACGAGGTCGAGACGAGCATTCACACCATCCTTTGTCTTGCCCTGAATGTTGAGAAGCGTCCCGATCACACTATCATACTCATTTTTCTCCACATGCATCACATCAATGCAGTGTCTGACATCAAGCTTGCGCCAGTATGGAAGATCAAAGAATATCGACCTCTTCTTCCATATGTTTTTCTCAGCAGCTTTACCTTTCTTTTTGGACTTGCCGAATATAACATCGATGCCCTTTACCCTCTGATAAACCTCCTCTCCAATTAAGGCCACCGACGCTTCTTCTGTCTCTTGGCATCCATTAAAAGCTTTTTTCATCTTACGATATGGGTGATCACGTCTAAGAAATCTCCGATGCCCAAGGTAAACCATCTTCTTTCCATGATGCAACTGAGTGTAGCATCAAAAAAAAAAAAAATCAAAAGGACTCAAGATCTGGCAAGCTTAAAAGATTCAACCAACATTGCACAAATTCAAGCAACTTCATCAAAACATTTTTCTTCATTGTTTCCCCCTTTTCAAACAGAGCAATCCCCAAATTCATTTATCCTAAACATTTGAGAGTTTCATCATGAAAACAATCAGAAATCTAAGCAGGGGATCTAAGTCACACACAAGAGGGAGATCACCAAATCCAAACAACTGCCTTCCTCACAAGGGCATTATTTGTTCACTCATTCACTCAGTTTATGTCAGGCTAACAATTTGCACTCAGTTTCACTTTTCAAGTACACTTCCCAAAAATTTGCTTTTCACCTCAAAATGGCTCCCACAGAAAACAAGCAAGCAACATCAGAAGGTCTTTATTGGGTTGTAACGGGGCCTGGCTAAGGGTAGGATATACAAAGGGAACTAAGCTGAAGACCCTAGGAACTAAGAGAGCATGAACTATATTTACACATAGAAGTTCACTGAAGCTCCTTTCTTTATTTTTTCTTTACACTTCTGGGTGGCTACAGCTCTCTTTATTTCTTTTTGGCACTTTTACTTTTTTTATATATTTTTTTTTTATGCACTTGTACACTTTTTTTTTTTCAAAAGCCCTTGGCTCCAACTTTTTTCTCTTCTTTTTTTTTTTTTTTTTTCAATCCCAAAAACATATTACACCTTGCAGCCACCCCAAACTTTAGTTCTTGCACCCATTCTAAGATTACATGCTCTCCTAATCCTAAGATCGGGTTAACATGGTTTTCCAGATTTTTGGGCTTATAACATTAGGTTATCAAGAACTAATAGGCTAATAGGCTCAAAAGGGCTAACTAGGGAACATGCAATAGGAATTAGTTTATTCAGGCCAAGTAACTGTTTACAAAGAAACTGCCTAAATCATTTGCTACTCACATATAATCATGCAAACCAAAAAGAGATTCAATCAAATCCAGGGAAGTGCAACTTGAAAGTGATTTTCACACATTTTAAAAACATGTTGGAGGCTCAAAACCTCACCTGGACATTCATGCAATTTGTTTGAAAGAGATACTATCCCTAGTGTGTGCTCCCTATCACCCCAAACTTATCATTCATCATGCTATCATCACAAAATCCCAAAGTTCAGTTTTCAATTTCACATGGGAATCACAAAATTTTTTCAAATTTTTCAGCCTAGGGGGGATCATCACATATCAATAGCAATCTGTGCAACATCAATCAAAATCTAACAAACTTGCCAATCAAAAGACTCAACACACAAATGCTCCTGAGCTTCTCAAATTATTCAGGAGCTTTATTCAAAGAAAAGAAAACTTTATTCAAAGAAGAGAAAAACTACAACTAATTCCCTCCCCCACACTTAAAACATGCATTGTCCCCAATGAACAGCAGAATTATAAGATCATAGTGAGGGAAAGGAAAAGAGTACTCCCTGATCAAGTGCAGTGTAAGCGGGAGCTGTCACCTGGATCCCATTCCTTGCAGTCTAAGTCCAAAGAGGTAGAGAGGGCCTCCAGTGCTCCTTCATCTTCTTCATGTTTCTCATCCACTGCACTGACAATCTTATCACCTGCTAAACATGCAGCAATCTAAGCACAAACCACAAAATGGTTAGCGTTAGTACAATCAAGAAAAGAAAGAATATCATCACAGCCAGAATTAAGTGGAAAATTAGAAAACGAATTCTCATGGTTATCCTCAATAGTCTCAGATACCAGCTCAATGTGGAATACAGAGTGCTCTTCCGCTGGATGTTTCATGGCATCAAATATGTTAAACTTTGCAACTATATCCCCAAACTTCATAGACATGGTTCCATCACCCACATCAATGTTAGTCTTGGCTGTCTTCATGAATGGCCGGCCCAGGATGATTGGTGATTTACTGGAATGTGTCTCGCCTGCCATGTCCAAGATGTAGAAATCAGCTGGGAAGATCAAATCATCAACTTGCACTAGTACATCTTCCACCATTCCCATGGGGCGGGCACAGGTCCTGTTGGCCAACTGAATGGTGATACCGGTGTACTTCAAAGGACCAAGATCCAGTTTGTTAAAGATGGAGGTAGGCATGACATTGATAGATGCTCCCAAGTCCAACATGCAGTTTTCAAACTTCTTGTCCCCAATAGTGCATGGGATAGTGAAGGTGCCTGGATCCTTGCACTTCGGTGGCATTGCCTGGGTGAAAGCAACAACTCTTTCTGGCTCAGACTGGATAAGCGCTGAGACATTTCTTCCCAAGTCAACCCTCTCATTAGTCTTCATCGTCCTCTTGTTGGTGCATAGGTCCTTGAGAAATTTGGCATATCTGGGCACTTGCTTGATCACATCCAACAGAGGGATATTAACACCAACCTTTCTTAACACATCAAGAATTGCCTTCTCTTTATCTTCACCACCACTCTTCAAATTTTTCTGGATTCGTGTGGGAATGGAATGGGTGGTCTATACACTCTCTCGTTTCAACTTCAACCACAGGCTCGGGAGTAACTTCAACAAAGAGGCTCGGGAGTAGCCTTCATAGTTTCTTCATTCTTTCCCGAAGTGGCCTCAACAACCTTTCCGCACCTCGAGAGATATAGAACTCACATTGGGGTTGGAGGCATTAGGATTGATCACCGGGTCGTGTCTTTGGCAGGGTTGGGTTGTTCTTTGACCTTGCGGTGTGCTATTCATGGATGTGGCCATCTCGTCCAATCTGTGTCTCTAAATTTTTAATGCTGGCATTTGTTTGTCTTTGCCAAACCGTGCTCGTGAGGCCTGAATCTGTCCCATTTGTGCTGAAACTGTAGATTTTGTGCAGCCATTTTATTGAGCATGTCATCTATCAAGGTCCGGAGGGTGTCAAGTAGTCACCGGAGGAGGATTCGAGGTGCCATCGGCTGTTGGGATGATTTCCCATACCGCAGATTAGGATGATTACTCCAGCTGGGATGGTACCTATTTGATGAAAGATCTGGAATGTAGAATCTGTTCTGGTTATTGCCCTGATAATACTGATGGACTGCAAAGGCTTGAGGTGATTCGAAGAATCGACCCCTCCTTGCAAAATGGGGCATGCTTCATATGGGTGCTCGGGAGAACCGCACATGCCACACAACACCGCAGGCTGAACCCTATCCAGTACCAATTTCTCTACCAAAGAAGTGAGCCTATCAATTCTATCATCACTGTCATGGCTGGAAGAGGAAGTGCGGACCTCATGTACACCTCTAGTCTCAACAGAATTTCTTCTTGTAGTGAATTGCTGGGAATTCATCGACATGTTCTCAATAAGTTGCTTAGCAGCAGCTGGGGTCTTGTCAACCAATGCTCCCCCACTAGCAGCATCCAAAATATTCCTATCCATAGGCTGCAATCCTTCATAAAAATATTGGATGAGGAGCTGTTCAGAAATTTGGTGCTGGGGGCAACTAGATGTCAGCTGCTTGAACCTCTCCCAATACTCCGCTAGCGACTCATTTCCTTGCCTTATTCCACAGATTTCTTTCCTAATTGCAGCGGCTCTGGAGGCAGGAAAATATTTCTCCAGGAAGAGCTTCTTCAAGTCGTTCCATGTGGTAATGGAATTCGGCGCAAGGTATAAAAGCCAATCTTTCGCAGCTCCCTGGAGTGAGAATGGAAAAGCCTTCAACTTGATATGATCCTCGATTACTCTTTGGCCTCAAAGTTGTGGAGCAGACAACTTGGAACTCCTTCAAGTGCTTGTGTGGATCTTCACCTGCAAGACCATTAAATCTTGGCAACAAATGGATTAGCCCAGATTTTAACTCAAAAGGTGTGTCAGCACCAGGATAAGCAATGCACAAACCATTATAATTCACATCAGGGGCAGCAAGCTGCCTCAAAGTCCTTTGGTCTCCCATGTTTTCAAAAGCAGTTTTAAAATTGGGATCACTACTAGTGCTAGCCCGAAATTCCCTACGGAGTGTGTGCAATGTTCTTTCAATTTCCGGGTCAAAATCACACAGTTCAGGGCAATTAGACCTAGTAGCCAGACCAATTCAAAACAAAACAGAAAATAAAAGAAAGAAAAGAAAAGAAAATAAAAACAAATTTCGAAAAAATAACAACTCAGAGTCCCCGGCAACGGCGCCAATTTTTGACCGCGCTGTCGCGCACGCGCCAAAAAGGAAGAGCGGGTTTAAAAGTATAGTATAGTGCGATAACTCGGATGTCGTCTCTAAGGACTCTGAGTATATTACTTTTCACAAAAATAAGTTTTTTGGGGGGGGGGGGGGGGGGGTTTGGATTGAAATGCAATTAAGAAACAAACAAAACAGAGCAATCAAAAACAAAGCAGTTGAAAAGGGTTTATCAGTTATCAAACAACGATTAATCTACTGTCAAGAATTCCTTACTATCCTTGGTTAATGTAAACCCAAGCCCTAAGCAGATTCTAATCCCCTTTCGATTCTAAAGAATAACTAACAACGTAATTGCTACTATGGATGCAAATTCCTATTCCCGAAATAACAAACGGGATTAAGTGCTCATGATCAAACGATCATGAATGAACACACGCGAATTAACAAACGCGATTATGTATAGGAAATTTACATCACTGAACAAATCAATACAGTATTACACACTCCTGAAATAACAAACAGAAATATGAAATATGGTATTGAAAAGGGAAAAGCAATTAAAATAGGGATTTACATAACCTCAAGTATATAGGATCCTCAAACAGTAGACTAATCCTAAGAATTTAGTTCTCCATTACAAACAGAAGGAAAACTCAAAAGTGTAATGTAAAGTAGTGAAAAACTGGATCCCTTTCTGTCGCGGCGTAAGCCGCTTTTATAAGAGGCTGCGCATCACGGCCGTGATGGTTGTCACGGCCAGGCCGTGATCGTCTCTGCCAAGGGTGACCTTTCGCATTCTGGTACGTTACTGCCGTGATGGCTATCACGGCCAGGCCGTGATACATTCTGACTTTTGGTTTCTCTCTTGTCACGGCCGTGACCTTCATCACGGCCAGGCCGTGATCCTTTCTGACTTTTTGAATTTCTTTATCACGCCCGTGATGTGTATCACGGCTGGGCCGTGATCGCTTCTGACTTTCATGATCTTCTCATCACGGCCGTGACCAGTGTCACGGCCTGGGCGTGATAGCCTCTGCTTCAGATACACTTCCTTACTTGCTCTTCTTATTATCCTGAAACAACCAAAATAGCCATAAGCTTTATTTAATTCAAAACTAGCTAAATTAACCTAAAACTACGCAAACGACTCAAAACCTTGCTTGAGGACAATCTAATCTAATTTGGGTGAAAGTAGGATATAATTTGCACAAAACCCTGGTCATACTAGCCATAAAACTAGATGAGCCAGAGGCTTATCAGCCTTCTTCACATATAGGGCATGCTTTATGCCCCTTGACACTGTACCCGGACATGTTACCGTATGCTGGAAAGTCGTTGATGGTGCAAAATAACATGGCACGAAGCTTGAAAGTCTCATGAGAATACCCATCAACTACATCAACACCTTCCACCCACAACGTTTTCAAGTCTTCAATCAAGGGACCTAGACAAACATCTAAGTCATTTCCCGGTTGCTTTGGGCCCGAAATCATCATAGACAACATCATGTATTTGCGCTTCATGCACAACCAAGGGGGCATGTTGTAAATTATCAACAGAACAGGCCATGAACTAGGAATACTACTCATGTTACCATAAGGATTCATTCCATCCGTAGCAAGTCCAAGCCTTAGGTTTCTTGGCTCATCGGCGAAATCCGGAAACATAGTATCGATATTCTTCCATTGCATAGAATCAGCAGGATGACGAACCTTTCCATCACGTTTCCTCTCATCATTATGCCATCTCAGATTCTTCGTATCTTTCGTATTAGCAAACAATCGCTTGAACCTTGGAATTATTGGAAGATACCAAAACACCTTCGCAGGAGGACCCTTTTTTCTCACATCATCAAGATCATCATCATCATCACCACCCTTCACTTTGTATCGTGATAATCGACATTTGGGGCAATCGTGATTGTCTTCATGAACACCGATGTACAATATACAATCATTGGGGCATGCGTGTATCTTCTTATACTCCATACCCATTGGACACAATACCTTCTTGGCCTCATAGTTACGGTCAGGCAATGTGTTGTCCTCCGGAAGCAAGTCTTTCAACACTTCAAGCAATTCCGTGAAGCTTTTATCGGTCCAACCATTTCTCGCCTTCACACAAACCAATTTTAGCACCGCCGACAACCGTGTATGAGTAGTACACCCTGGATATAAAGGCTTATCCGCATCACCGCACAACCTATCATACACATGAGCTCGATGAAAAGATTCTTGTCCAATATCACGGATCATGTCCTCTACTCGATCATCCTCCATATCTACGTCAACGTCCTCACTTTGGGAGACAATTGCCGTACTACTCAACAACACATCACCATGCCATATCCATCTTGTATAACTCAAGTAAATCCCTTCACAAATCAAATGAGTACGTATATCCTTCACCGTACATTTCCTCGTATTCAAACACTTGACACAAGGACAACAGAACATTCCATTACTATTAGGAACATTCCTTTGAGCAAATTCTATAAATTCTCCCACCCCCTTCAAATACTCAGCACTAGTGCGCTTACAAACCATCCAACTACGATCCATAACTATATAAGTCCTGTAGATATACAAAACATATATCCAATATAAGGACAATACGGGAGATTGAAAACTACAGTTTTTGAAGATTGCCAAGCACTGGTCACGGCCTGGCAGTGATGTCCATCACGGCCATAACGTGCCAACTGAACCAGACCATCACAGGCAGAACTGATCACGGCCTAGCCGTGATGAGCATCACGACCGTGACAGATCAACCAGCAGAGCAACATGCACTCAAAACCAAAAATAGAGACATTCCAAACAACTCAAACTCACGGTTTCAAGTTTCAATTACTGAGACTACAGTTTCAACATACACTCAAAACCAAAAATAGAGACATTCCAAACAAATCAAACTCACAGTTTCAAGTTTCAACTACTGAGACTACAGTTTCAACATACACTTAAAACCAAAAATAAAAAAATGTGCCCTAAAGACTCACCAGAAATAGGTGCTCGCGTGGTGGTGGGGAGGGGAGCTCGAGTGGTGGCCAACGTTCGATGTGGTTACTGAGAGCAGAGGGACAAGGAGAGTTAGTGCGCGGGAAGGGGAAAGAGAGATGTCAAGTTATTGCAAAGAATGAGCGGGAAAGATAGAGTTAGGGGTTAAGAGTGTACCTCACGGTGGTGGCGAAGAAGCCCTCGCGGTGGTTGCGGTGGAGATGAGCTCACGATTAGGGCATAGTGAGTGTGAGAGTGAGTGTGAGAGTGAGGGTTGAGAGTGAGTGATAAGCCTCTGGCTCATCTAGTTTTATGGCTAGTATGACCAGGGTTTTGTGCAAATTATATCCTATTTTCACCCAAATTAGATTAGATTGTCCTCAAGCAAGGTTTTGAGTCTCTAAAGTAGTTTTAGGTTAATTTAGCCAGTTTTGAGTCAAATAATGCACTTATAGCTACTTCTTTGTTTTTCAGGTCAAGTAGAAGTTGAGGGAATAAAGAAACAGGGGATTCGCCTCGCGAGAGTTTCCTCGCCTCGCGAACCTGAAAGCCAGCAGAACAGTAGAAATGTCATCCTCTATGGTTCGCCCCGCGAACAGCTCTTCGCCTCGCGACACTGAAGGGTGACTGTTCCAGAAATATGCCAGCTCTCGGGGTCGCCTCGCGAATAAATTATTCGCCTCGCGATCATGGAAGTCAGAAAGCATCACGGTTGGCCCCTGATGTTCATAACGGGCGTAATAAGAAGACTCTTCAGTTCTTCGCCCCGCGATCCTTTCTTCGCCTCGCGAGAATGCCAAAGGTTGCTGACTCTTCACAATATTCGCCTCGCGAATTAGGGCTCGCCTCGCGAGTGGTCTGAATTTCTGAATAATTATAAAAGGCTGTTCTGGACAGATTGAAAAGACTTTGGCTTCTCCATTGTTTTTGCATTTTTCTGTGTGTTTTCGTTTTCTATGGAGAACTAAGTTTCTAGGATTAATCTATTGTAATCGATTTCCACTATACTTGAGGTTCTTGTATTCCCTGTTTTGTATGCTTTTCCCTTTTCAATGCCATGCTTTATATTTTTGTTTGCTTAATTCAGGAATCTATTGTATTGTGTTGATTTAATTTCGGTGATATCATGTTCCTATACTTAATCGCGTTTGCTTAATTCGCGTGTGTACGTTTCGTGTTCGCTTAGTTCACGAAGGGCTTAATCCCGTTTGCTTAATTCGGGAATAGGGACATATATCTGTAGTAGTGGTTTCGCTTGTAAATTGTTGCTACAACCGGGAGGGGATTAGAATCTGCTTAGGACTTGGAAATTGCATGAACCTATGATAGTTGGGAAATCGAGAACAATAGATTAATCAGTTTTTAGCTATTTGATAATCTCTTTGAATTGCCTTGTTCATTGCTCTGTTATTATTTTGTTTACTTATTTGCATCCCAATCCAACCCCCCCCCCCCCCCCCCAAAACTGATATTTGTGGAAAATAACACTTTAAGAGTCCTTATGAGACGACATCCGAGTTGTCGCCCTAAACTACAGTTTTAAAACCCGCTCGTTCATTTTGGCGCGTGCGCGACAGCACGACCAAAAATTGGCGCCGTTGCCGGGGAACTCTTATTTGTTATTTTTCCATTTTTTTTCTTTCTTTTCTTTTTCTTTTATTTTCATTTTTGTTTTGAATTGGTCTGGCTACTAGGTCTAATTGCCCTGAATTGTGTGATTTTGACCCGGAAATTGAAAGAACACTGTACACACTCCGTAGAGAATTTCGGGCTAGCACTAGTAGTGATTCTAATTCTAAAACTGTTTTTGAAAACATGGGAGACCAGAGGAGATTAAGACAGCTTGCTGCCCCTGATGTAAATTACAATGGATTGTGTATTTCATATCCTGGTGCTGATACTCCTTTTGAACTAAAATCTGGTTTCATTCACTTGTTGCCAAAGTTTAATGGTCTTGCAGGTGAGGATCCACACAAGCACTTGAAGGAATTCCAAGTTGTCTGCTCCACAACCTCGAGATCAGAAGGAGTCACTGAGGATATCATCAAGCTGAAAGCTTTTCCATTCTCACTCCAGGGAGCTGTAAAGGATTGGCTGTTATATCTTGAGCCCAACTCTATCACCACCTGGAATGATTTGAAGAGGGTTTTCCTAGAAAGATATTTTCCTGCTTCAAGAGCTGCGTCAATAAGGAAAGAAATATGTGGCATCAGGCAAGGGAATGAGTCGTTGGCTGAATATTGGGAAAGATTCAAGCATTTGGTATCCAGTTGCCCCCAACATCAGATTTCTGAACAACTTCTTATCCAGTACTTTTATGAAGGATTACTGCCGATGGATAGGAATCTTTTGGATGATGCTAGTGGGGGAGCGCTTGTTGATAAGACCCCAGCTACTGCTAAGCAACTCATTGAGAATATGTCATTGAATTCCCAGCAGTTTACTACCAGGAGAAATTCAGTTGAAACAAGAGGTGTGCATGAGGTTCATAGTTCCTCTTCCAACCAGGCCCTTGAGAATAGAATGGATGAGCTAACTTATTTTGTAAGGCAATTGGAAATAGATAGGGTTCAGCCTGCAAGGTTATGCAGCATGTGCAACAATCCTGAGCACCCATATGATGCATGCCCCATCCAGAGAGAAGAGTTCGTTAGTGAAGCGCCTCAAGCTTATGCAGTAAATCCCTATAATCAAGGGAACAGTCAGAATCGGTACAGCACTCCAGGCCTCTCCACCAATAGGTACCATCCCAATTGGAGGAATCATCCTAATCTTCGGTATGGGAACTCATCCCAACAACAACCGATGGCACCTCAGAATCCTCCTTAAGTGACTACTTCTGCACCTTCTGGACCTTCCCTAGAGGATATGCTCAAGCAATTGGCCGCAAACAACCTCCGGCCTTCAAAGCAGAGGGTTGGACAGTTGCGGCTTCGCAGCACGATTTTCAA
Source organism: Sophora flavescens (assembly GCA_030762895.1). Lineage (NCBI taxonomy): Eukaryota > Viridiplantae > Streptophyta > Magnoliopsida > Fabales > Fabaceae > Sophora > Sophora flavescens. The sequence continues at coordinate 50,324,694 of CM061069.1, forward strand.
GAGAGAACAGATGCTAGCATTCAAGATTTGAGGACACAGATTGGACAGCTGGCCACATCCATGAATAACATACAACAAGCTCAAGGAACAACCCAGCTGCCGGCACAACCAGTGATAAATCCCAATGCCTCCAGCCCTAATGTGAGTGCCATTTCTCTGAGATCTGGAAAAGTTGTTGAGGCCACCTCTGGAAAGGATGAAGAAACTATTGAGGTAACTCCTGAGCCTACTGTTGAAGTTGAAGCTGAGAAAGTGTACAGACCACCAATCCTATTCCCACATAGATTGCAGAATAATAAGAAGATTGGTGGTGAAGATAAGGAGAAGGAAATTCTTGATGTTTTCAGAAAGGTAGCTGTGAATATTCCACTTCTAGATGTGATCAAGCAGGTGCCTAAGTATGCCAAATTTCTGAAGGATCTATGCACCAACAATAGGAAGTTGAAGAATAATGAGAGAGTTGATTTGGGAAGACATGTTTCAGCTCTTATCCAGTCCAAGCCTGCACCAGAAAGAGTTGCTGTTATAGCCCCTACTCAGGCATTACCACAGAAGTGCAAGGATCCGGGCACATTTACTATTCCATGCATTATTGGGGACAGGAAATTTGAAAACTGCATGTTGGATTTGGGTGCCTCCATAAATGTCATGCCTACCTCCATCTTTAATAACCTTGATCTTGGGCCTTTGCAGTATACAGGTCTCACCATCCAGTTGGCTAATAGGACCAGTGACCGCCCCATGGGAATGGTAGAAGATGTGCTGGTGCAAGTTGATGAGCTGATTTTTCCTGCTGACTTCTACATCCTAGACATGGCAGGAGAGACACATTCCAGTAGATCACCTATAATCTTGGGCAGACCATTCATGAAGACAGCCAAGACTAAAATTGATGTGAATGATGGGACTATGTCTATGGAGTTTGGTGATATTGTGGCAAAGTTCAACATCTTTGATGCTATGAAACACCCACTGGAGGAGCACTCTGTTTTCCAATTAGAGTTGCTTACTGAGATCATTGATGATACCCATGAGGACCTAGTTTCTGATTTTCCTTTTATTTCTAGTTTTGATGATTTATATTCATGCACTAACTGTACTAACACTAACCCGTGTGCTGTTTGTGCTGAGTTTATTGATTCAACCTTGCAGGGTGATAGTGATAGTGAGAGTGAAGTTGTCTGTTCAGCAGAAGTCCTTGACATCATGGCTACTCCCAATGTACCATCCATTGAGCAGCCACCATCCTTAGAGCTCAAGCCACTTCCTGAGAACTTGAAGTATGCTTACTTGGAGACAAATGAAAAACTACCAGTCATTATCTCTTCCAGCCTTGACTCTGACCAGGAAGCTAAGCTTTTAGAGGTTCTGAAGAAACACAAGAAGGCTATTGGTTGGACCTTAGCTGACATTCCAGGAATTAGCCCTTCCAGATGTATGCACAAAATTCTATTGGAGGATGGGGCTAAACCAGTAAGGCAGGCCCAGAGGCGGCTGAACCCATTGATTCTGGATGTGGTGAAGAAAGAGGTGACTAAACTTCTGCAGGCAGGTATTATATACCCCATCTCTGATAGTACTTGGGTAAGTCCGGTGCAAGTTGTACCAAAGAAGTCCGGTCTCACAATAGTTAGGAATGATAATAATGAGCTTGTACCTACTAGAGTCCAGAATAGCTGGCGAGTCTGTATAGATTATAGGAAGTTGAACCAGGCCACCATAAAGGATCATTTTCCTTTGCCGTTCATAGATCAGATGCTGGATCGGCTGGCTGGTAAATCTCATTACTGCTTTCTTGATGGCTTTTCCGGGTATTTCCAGATCCATATTGCCCCTGAGGATCAGGAAAAGACCACGTTCACGTGCCCCTTTGGTACGTTTGCCTATAGGAGGATGCCATTTGGCCTTTGTAATGCTCCTGGCACCTTCCAAAGATGCATGCTTAGCATTTTTTTTTGAATTTATTGAAAATTGCATGGAGGTGTTCATGGATGACTTCACTGTATATGGCTCCTCATTTGATGCATGTCTGCATAGTCTGAGTTTAGTTCTAGAAAGATGCATTGAGACTGATCTGATTTTGAACTATGAAAAATGTCACTTTATGGTAGAGCAGGGGATTGTTTTGGGTCATGTAATTTCTAAGGAAGGTATTTCAGTAGATCCTGCAAAATTGATGTGATTTCTTCATTGCCTTACCCATCTTGCGTACGCGAGATCCGTTCTTTTCTTGGACATGCAGGTTTCTACAGGCGCTTTATTAAGGACTTCAGCAAGATAGCTCTGCCATTGTCAAACCTGTTGAAGAATGATGCCATGTTTCAGTTTGATGAAAATTGCAAGAAGGCATTTGACTACCTGAAAAGAGCATTGACCTCTACCCCCATCATCCAGCCCCCAGACTGGACACTCCCTTTTGAACTCATGTGTGATGCTTCCAATTTTGCTGTGGGAGCGGTTCTAGCACAAAGGGTGGGCAAGGCTGCCCATGTAATTCATTATGCTTCTAGGACATTAGATGCTGCACAATCAAATTACACCACCACTGAGAAAGAACTGCTAGCTGTTGTATTTGCACTTGATAAGTTTAGGTCATATTTGCTAGGTTCTAGGGTTATTGTTTTCACTGACCATGCAGCTCTGAAGTATCTGTTAAAGAAACCAGAAGCTAAGCTAAGACTGATCTGGTGGATGCTTTTGCTCCAAGAATTCAATGTGGAGATAAAGGACAAGAGTGGTGCTGAAAATTTGGTAGCCGATCACTTGAGCCGAATAGCTAGGGATGAGGATCCTTCTCCCATCCAAGATGATTTCCCTGATGAGAGACTTCTACATTTGTATGGGGTAACCCCCTGGTTTGCTGACATAGTTAACTTTCTTGTTGCTGGTATTGTTCCTGCAGGTACAAGTAGATCCAAGTTCCACAAGCTCAAGAGCGATGCAAAGTACTATGTGTGGGATGATCCCTACCTGTGGAAGTTTTGCAGTGATCAGGTTATTCGGAGGTGTGTCCCCGATCATGATACAGAGTCCATCTTGCATTTCTCACATGCCTCTCAATTTGGAGGACATTTTGGACCACAGAGGACAGCAAGAAAAGTCCTGGATTCTGGGTTCTACTGGCCCACAATTTTTAGAGATGCCTATGAGGTCTACAGGAATTGCAAGGAATGTCAAACAACAGGCCCTGCCATCACTCGTAGGAGTGAGATGCCTCAGCAGCCCATGCTTTTTTGTGAGGTTTTTGATGTGTGGGGGATTGATTTCATGGGTCCTTTCCCTCCTTCTTTTGGTTTTGTATATATTCTTTTGGCTGTAGACTATGTTTCAAAGTGGGTGGAAGCAATCCCCACTAGGACTAACGATGCTAAAGTTGTTTCCAAATTTGTTAGGTCCAACATTTTTTGCAGGTTTGGCATACCTAGGACTATCATCAGTGACCAGGGCACTCACTTCTGCAACAGAACCATGGAACCCTTACTCAGAAAATATGGGGTTGTGCATAGAGTTTCCACTGCTTATCATCCCCAGACCAATGGCCAGGCTGAGATATCAAACAGGGAGATCAAACAGATTCTAGAGAAGATGGTGCAGCCGAACAGAAAGGAATGGAGCCGCCGTCTGGAAGACGCACTGTGGGCTCAGAGGACCGCTTTCAAGACACCTATAGGAATGTCCCCCTTCAGGCTTGTATTTGGTAAGGCATGTCACCTCCCGGTGGAAGTTGAGCACCGTGCATATTGGGCAGTCAAGTGCTGTAACATGGACATGAAGAAAGCTGGTGTTGAAAGGAAGCTACAGCTGCAGCAACTTGAGGAGCTTAGGCTAGAAGCCTATGAAAGCTCCAGGATTTATAAAGAGAAAACAAAACTTTTTCATGATAGGATGATTGTTAGGAAAGAATTTTTTGTGGGCCAGAAAGTCTTATTGTTTAATTCCCGCCTGAGATTGATGACTGGGAAACTTAGGTCCAAGTGGATTGGACCATTTGTTGTTACTAATGTGTTTCCTTATGGTGCAGTAGAGACCTTCAAGGTTAACGGGCAGAGGCTGAAGCCATTCCATGGTGTGGATGCTGGTATTCCTGTGGATGCTAATGTTGAGGAGCTCTCCTTGGAAGCTCCCACCTACACTGACACTTGATCAGGGAGTACCATTTCCTTTCCCTCACTCTGATTTAATAGTTATGTTGTTCATTGGGGACAATGCATGTTTTAAGTGTAGGGGAGGGAACTAGTTGTAGTTTTGTTGTGTCTTGTTTTTTTTTCCTTTTCTTTTAATAAAGCTCCTGAATAATTTGAGAAGCTCAGGAGTTGTGTTGAGTCTTTTGTTGGCAAGTTTGATGGATTTTGATTGATTTTGCACAGATTGATTGCATGATTGATGTGATGATTCCCCCTAGGCTGAAAAATTTTTGTCTTTGAAAAGTGATTCCCATGTGAAATTGAAAACTGAACTTTGAGATTTTGTTATGATGGCATGATTTATGATAAGTTTGGGGTGATGGGAAGCACACACTAGGGATAGAATCTTAGTCAAACAATTTGCATGAATGTCCAGGTGAGGTTTTGAGCCTCCAACATGTTTTTGACTGTGTGAAAATCACTTTTTAAGTTGCATTTTCCTGAATTTGCTTGAATCTCCTTATGGTTTGCATGTTTATGTGTGTGTAGCAAATGATTTAGGAATTTTCTTTGTAAATAGCTACTTAGCCTAAAAGAACCAAATCCTAATGCATGTTCCCTAGTTAGCCCCATTGAGCCTGATTAGCCTGTTAATTCTTGATAACCTAATGTTATAAGCCCAAAAATCTGGAAAACCATGTTAACCCGATCTTAGGATTAGGAGAGCATGGAATCTTAGAAAGAGAATGGGTGCAAGAAACTAAGTTTGGGGTGGCTGCAAGGTGTAATATTTTGTTTGGGATTGAAAAAAGAAAAAAAACAAAACAAAAATACAATAAAAAGGTATGAGCCAAAGGCTTGTAGAAAAAAAAATTGAAAAAAAAAAAGAAAAGAGAAAAAAAGAAAAGTGTAAAAATGTTAAAAAAAATAAAAGTATTAGAAAAAAAAAAGAGGCTATAGTCACCCAAGGCAAGTGAAGAATGAAAAAAGGAACTTGAGTTTAATTTCAAAGTGTAAAAAGCTCATGCTCTCTTAGTTCCTAGGGTCCTCAGCCTAGTTCCTTTGTATATCCTACCCTTAGCCAGGCCCCATTACAACCCATAAAAGACCTTTTGATGTTGCATGCACGTTTTCTGTGGGAATCATTTGGAGATGAAAATCAAATTTATGGGAAGTGTTCTTGAAAAGTGAACTTGAGTGCAATGTTGATAGCCTGGCACAAACTGAGCGAATGAGTGAACACTAAATACCCTTGTGAGGAAGGCAGTTGTTTGAATTTGGTGATCTCCCTCTTGTGTGTAACTTGGATTCCCTGCTTAGATTGATGATTGTTTGAATGATGAAATTCTCAATTGTTTAGAATGAATGATTGTGGGGATTGCTTTGCTTGAAAGGGGGGGACATTGAAGAAAACTGTTTTGATGAAACTGCTTGAATTTGTGCAAGGTTGACTGAATCTTTTAAGCTTGCCATGTCTTGAGTCTTTTTGATTTTTGAGTTTTAGTTTGCTTGGGGACAAGCAAGGTTTAAGTTTGGGGTATTTTGATAAGCCTCTGGCTCATCTAGTTTTATGGCTAGTATGACCAGGGTTTTGTGCAAATTATATCTTATTTTCACCCAAATTAGATTAGATTGTCCTCAAGCAAGGTTTTGAGTCTCTAAAGTAGTTTTAGGTTAATTTAGCCAGTTTTGAGTCAAATAATGCACTTATAGCTACTTCTTTGTTTTTCAGGTTAAGTAGAAGTTGAGGGAATAAAGAAACAGGGGATTTGCCTCGCGAGAGTTTCCTCGCCTCGCGAACCTGAAAGCCAGCAGAACAGTAGAAATGTCATCCTCTATGGTTCGACCCGCGAACAGCTCTTCGCCTCGCGACACTGAAGGGTGACTGTTCCAGAAATATGCCAGCTCTCGGGGTCGCCTCGCGAATAAATTCTTCGCCTCGCGATCATGGAAGTCAGAAAGCATCACGGTTGGCCCCTGATGTTCATAACGGGCGTAATAAGAAGACTCTTCAATTCTTCGCCCCGCGATCCTTTCTTCGCCTCGCGAGAATGCCAAAGGTTGCTGACTCTTCACAATATTCGCCTCGCGAATTAGGGCTTGCCTCGCGAGTGGTCTGAATTTTTGAATAATTATAAAAGGCTGTTCTGGACAGATTGAAAAGACTTTGGCTTCTCCATTGTTTTTGCATTTTTCTGTGTGTTTTCGTTTTCTATGGAGAACTAAGTTTCTAGGATTAATCTATTGTAATCGATTTCCACTATACTTGAGGTTCTTGTATTTCCTGTTTTGTATGCTTTTCCCTTTTCAATTCCATGCTTTATATTTCTGTTTGCTTAATTCAGGAATATATTGTATTGTGTTGATTTAATTTCGGTGATATCATGTTCCTATAATTAATCGCGTTTGCTTAATTCGCGTGTGTACGTTTCATGTTCACTTAGTTCACGAAGGGCTTAATCTCGTTTGCTTAATTCGGGAATAGGGACATATATCTGTAGTAGTGGTTTGCTTGTAAATTGTTGCTACAACCGGGAGGGGATTAGAATCTGCTTAGGGCTTGGAAATTGCATGAACCTATGATAGTTGGGAAATCGAGAACAATAGATTAATCGGTTTTTAGCTATTTGACAATCTCTTTGAATTGCCTTGTTCATTGCTCTGTTATTATTTTGTTTACTTATTTGCATCCCAATCCAACCCCCCCCCCCCCCAAAACTGATTTTTGTGGAAAATAACACTTTAAGAGTCCTTATGAGACGACATCTGAGTTGTCGCCCTAAACTACAGTTTTAAAACCCGCTCGTTCTTTTTGGCGCGTGCGCGACAGCGCGACCAGTGAGGGTTGAGCATGATGAAAAGAGAAAAGAGACGTACAGAGCGAAGTGCAGAAGGCGCGCGGGTGTAAACGTTATAATCAAAATAAAACAACATTTTACGTCAGTTGTTTGTAAAAACTGACGTTAAAGGTCATTTATGTAACGTCGGTTGTCTTAAGCAAGGGACGTTCAAAATTTAAAAAACTTTTAACGTCAGCTGTTGAAGACAACTGACGTTAAAAGTGTATACGTTTATCCAAAAACATTATTTCCTTTGACTACTGTGCTACCTACCCCTGAGCATTAAGTTTATAGATCATTTTTTAAGAAAATCATTCTCTCTTCTCTATATAAAGTACCATTCTTCTGTATCAGTCTGTGATACAGCCTCTTCTTTTCCTCTATATTTCGTGCGTTTTCTATTCCTTCACAAAATGGCTCTGAGACTTTTGTTATTTCTTCCTATACCTAGACTTAAAGGTCTCTGTCTTAATGGTCAAAAAACTTCTGAGGTTGAGTAAATCACGTAACATGGATGGTAAGGAATTCCAGTGAAGGAGGTGATGCAAAGATCCCTTTCACTTTGCTTTCGCTGCTAGTGACTGTGGATTCACGCGCGATGCATCATGGAATTCAAGTGAGGGAGGAGATGCATCCATTAATTGGAGTTTGTGAGGATATGACTGAGAAGAATAAATGATGTTGAAGCAGAATCTTTTTTATATTTTAGGGCTTTGTTGCAGAAATTTTTTATCTTTTAATCATGTTATTGTAATTAACTTATGAATCGCTTCAATGAGATACGATTTGATTATACATATATAACTTGTTTTATGTTAAGTGTTTATTTATTTTAATTTGCACAATAATTTGTTTACTAATTCAATCAAATTAATTAAGATTAAAAATAAACTTGTTTTAAAAAAAAGTTTAGAATTAAACTGCACTATATATATGGAGTGACCTGCGTTAAGGGTGACAACAGGGCATTTCAGATAGGGATATATGATTATTTACGTCAGCTATTTATTTAATTGAAGTACAAATCAAAATTTTAACGTCAGCTGTATAAACAACTGACGTTAAAAATAAATATTTTTTATTTTAAAAACAATTTTAACGTCAGTTGTTGAAGACAACTAACGTTAAAAGTATATAAGTTTCTGCAAAAACATTCATTCCTTTGACTACTGTGCTACTTACCCATGCACCTTGTAACTTAATCCTCTTAATGAGCATTAAGTTTATAGATAAGTTTTCAAGAAAATCAGAGAGACTCTATTTTAATTTGCACAAGAATTTGTTTACTAATTCAATCTAATTAATGAAGATTAAACATAAACTTGTTTAAAAAAAAAGTTTAGAAATAAACTGCACTATATATATGGAGTGACCTGCGTTAAGGGTGATAACAGGGCATTTCAGATAGGGATATATGATTATTTACGTCAGCTATTTATTTAATTGAAGTAAAAAATCAAACTTTTAACGTCAATTGTATAAACAACTTACGTTAAAAATAAATATTTTTTATTTAAAAACAATTTTAACGTCAGTTGTTGAAGACAACTGACGTTAAAAGTGTTTAAGTTTCAGCAAAAACATTCATTCCTTTGACTACTGTGCTACTTACCCATGCACCTTGTAACTTAATCCTCTTAATGAGCATTAAGTTTTTAGATAAGTTTTTAAGAAAATCAGAGAGTCTCTATTCTCTATATAAAGTGCCATTCTAGCTTCTGTATCAGTCTGTAAATACACCCTCTTCTTTTCCTCTATATTTCGTGCGTTTTCTATTCCTTCACAATATGGCTCTATCACATTTGAGACTTTTGTTATTTCTTCCTATACCTAAATTTAAAGGTCTCTGTCTTAATGGTCAAAAAACTTTTGAGGTTGAGTAAATCACATAATGTGACTCCCCCACTTTATTTCATCTCCTCCCCAAGTGACTGTGGATAAAGCACAAATGGAGCATCAAGGACTTCAAATGAGGGAGGGGATGCATCCATTGGAGTTTCTGAGGACAGGACTGAGAAGAAATTGATGTTGAAGCAGAAACTTTTTAATATTTTAGTGCTATGCTGCAGAAATTTTTTATCTTTTAATCATGTAATTGTAACTTATGAATCGCTTCAATGAGATACGATTTGATTATACATATAACTCTTTTATGTTAAGTGTTTATTTATTTTAATTTTCACAAGAATATGTTTACTAATTCAAGCTAATTAATGAAGATTAAAAATAAACTTGTTTAAAAAAAAAGTTTAGAAATAAACTGCACTATATATATGGAGTGACCACTGTTAAGAGTGACAACAGGGCATTTCAGATAGGGATATAGGATTATTTACGTCAGCTATTTATTTAACTGAAGTAAAAATCACATTTTTAACATCAGTTGTTTAAAAAACTGACGTTAAAAATAAATATTTTTTTTTTAAAAACACTTTTAACATCAGTTGTTTTAAACAACTGACGTTAAAAGTTTATTAGTTTCTGCAAAAACATTCATTCCTTTGACTACTATGCTACTTACCTATTCACCTTGTAACATAATCCTCTTAATGAGCATTAAGTTTTTTGAAATTCAGGTAGTCTCTCTTCTCTATATAAAGAACCATATTCTTTTGTATCAGTCGATCTGTATTACACCCCCTCTTCTTTTCCTCTATATTTCGTGCTTTTTCCTTCACAATATGCCTCTATCATATTTGAGGTGTTGTTATTTCTTCCTATTCCTAGACTTAAAGGTCTCTGTTTTAATGGTAAAAAAACTTCTGAGGTTGAGTAAATCACATAACATGGATGGTAAGGTTGGGTGAATCACGTAATGTGATTCCCTCACTTTATTTCATCCCCGTCATCCCTTTCACTTTGTTTTGGAATCAAGTGACTGTGGATTCAAGACGATGCATCAAGGAATTCCAGTGAAGGAGAAAGATGCAAAGATCCATTTCACTTTGCTTTCGCTGCTAGTGACTGTGGATTCACTTTGCATCATGGAATTCAAGTGAGGGAGGAGATGCATCCATTGGAGTTTCCGAGGACAGGACTGAGAAGAAAATGATGTTGAAGCAGAAACTTTTTTTATATTTTAGGGCTATGTTGCAGAAATTTTTTATCTTTTAATCATGTAATTTTAACTTATGGATCGTTTCAATGAGATACGATTTGATTGTACATATAACTTGTTTTATGTTAAGTGTTTATTTATTTTAATTTGCACAAGAATTTGTTTACTAATTCAAGCTAATTAATAAAAAATTAAAAATAAACTTGTTTAAAAAAAGGTTTAGAAATAAACTGCACTATATGGAGTGATCTGCGTTAAGAGTGACAACAGGGAGATGACAACGAAAGAAATGAGTTTCATAATTATTTACGTCAGTTATTTATTTAACTGCCGTAAGAATCACACTTTTAACGTCAGTTCTTTACACAACTGACGTAAATAGTGATTTAATATTTACAAACTGCCACCACCTCATTTTTAACGTCAACTTAATTTATGACTGGCAAGTTTCCGTATATTACATTATTTCCACTATTCATTCTGCACGTTTATAATATATAGGATTATTTACGTCAGCTATTTATTTAACTGAAGTAAAAATCACACTTTTAACGTCAGTTGTATAAAAAACTGATGTTAAAAATAAATATTTTTTATTTTAAAAACACTTTTAACGTCAATTGTATTAAACAACTGACGTTAAAGGTGTATTCATTCCTTTGACTACTGTGCTACTTACCTATGCACCTTGTAACTTAATCCTCTTAATGAGCATTAAGTTTATAGATAAGTTTTCAAAAAAATCAGAATAGCTTAGTAACTTCATCCCCTGCTCCTATAAATAGCTTCCTTCCATCCTTTTAATTTTCTGCTTCACAATATGGCTCTGCCATGGAGATTAACTTCATCACTCTTTCTTCCTATTCCTAGACTCAAAGATCTTTGTCTTAATGGTCAAACAACTTCTGAGGTTGTGTAAATCACATAACATGGGTGATAAGATTGTGTAAATCACATAATGTGAGTTGCTCACCTTATCATCCTCCCGGAGAATCGGCAACTACAGCTTCAGAACCTCAGCTTTGGAAGCAAGTGACTGTTCCTAGACCATTGCTGAAATAGATCGGGTGCACCCTTGCTCAGCCACTCTGGAAAACTCAGTCGCTCGACTCTCCTCTCTTGCTCACCCGTGAAGGGAACGAAGCCTCAACAAATGTTTAGGATTTTAAACCCTTTCAATGTAAATTTTTATAGGATTTTAAACCCTTTCAAAAGGTCTCTGTCTTAATGGTAAAAAAACTTCTGAGGTTGAGTAAATCACATAACATGGATGGTAAGGTTGGGTGAATCACGTAATGTGATTCCCTCACTTTATTTCATCCCCGTCATCCCTTTCACTTTGTTTTGGAAGCAAGTGACTGTGGATTCAAGACGATGCATCAAGGAATTCCAGTGAAGGAGAAAGATGCAAAGATCCATTTCACTTTGCTTTCGCTGCTAGTGACTGTGGATTCACTTTGCATCATGGAATTCAAGTGAGGGAGGAGATGCATCCATTGGAGTTTCCGAGGACAGGACTGAGAAGAAAATGATGTTGAAGCAGAAACTTTTTTTATATTTTAGGGCTATGTTGCAGAAATTTTTTATCTTTTAATCATGTAATTTTAACTTATGAATCGTTTCAATGAGATACGATTTGATTGTACATATAACTTGTTTTATGTTAAGTGTTTATTTATTTTAATTTGCACAAGAATTTGTTTACTAATTCAAGCTAATTAATAAAAAATTAAAAATAAACTTGTTTAAAAAAAGGTTTAGAAATAAACTGCACTATATGGAGTGATCTGCGTTAAGAGTGACAACAGGGAGATGACAACGAAAGAAATGAGTTTCATAATTATTTACGTCAGTTATTTATTTAACTGCCGTAAAAATCACACTTTTAACGCCAGTTCTTTACACAACTGACGTAAATAGTGATTTAATATTTACAAATGGCCACCACCTCATTTTTAACGTCAACTTAATTTATGACTGGCAAGTTTCCGTATATTACATTATTTCCACTATTCATTCTGCACGTTTATAATATATAGGATTATTTACGTCAGCTATTTATTTAACTGAAGTAAAAATCACACTTTTAACGTCAGTTGTATAAAAACCTGACGTTAAAAATAAATATTTTTTATTTTAAAAACACTTTTAACGTCAATTGTATTAAACAACTTACGTTAAAGGTGTATTCATTCCTTTGACTACTGTGCTACTTACCTATGCACCTTGTAACTTAATCCTCTTAATGAGCATTAAGTTTATAGATAAGTTTTCAAAAAAATCAGAATAGCTTAGTAACTTCATCCCCTGCTCCTATAAATAGCTTCCTTCCATCCTTTTAATTTTCTGCTTCACAATATGGGTCTGCCATGGAGATTAACTTCATCACTCTTTCTTCCTATTCCTAGACTCAAAGATCTTTGTCTTAATGGTCAAACAACTTCTAAGGTTGTGTAAATCACATAACATGGGTGATAAGATTGTGTAAATCACATAATGTGAGTTGCTCACCTTATCATCCTCCCGGAGAATCGGCAACTACAGCTTCAGAACCTCAGCTTTGGAAGCAAGTGACTGTTCCTAGACCATTGCTGAAATAGATCGGGTGCACCCTTGCTCAGCCGCTCTGGAAAACTCAGTCGCTCGACTCTCCTCTCTTGCTCACCCGTGAAGGGAACGAAGCCTCAACAAATGTTTAGGATTTTAAACCCTTTCAATGTAACTTTTTATAGGATTTTAAACCCTTTCAAAAGGTCTCTGTCTTAATGGTAAAAAAACTTCTGAGGTTAAGTAAATCACATAACATGGATGGTAAGGTTGGGTGAATCACGTAATGTGATTCCCTCACTTTATTTCATCCCCGTCATCCCTTTCACTTTGTTTTGGAATCAAGTGACTGTGGATTCAAGACGATGCATCAAGGAATTCCAGTGAAGGAGAAAGATGCAAAGATCCATTTCACTTTGCTTTCGCTGCTAGTGACTGTGGATTCACTTTGCATCATGGAATTCAAGTGAGGGAGGAGATGCATCCATTGGAGTTTCCGAGGACAGGACTGAGAAGAAAATGATGTTGAAGCAGAAACTTCTTTTATATTTTAGGGCTATGTTGCAGAAATTTTTTATCTTTTAATCATGTAATTTTAACTTATGAATCGTTTCAATGAGATACGATTTGATTGTACATATAACTTGTTTTATGTTAAGTGTTTATTTATTTTAATTTGCACAAGAATTTGTTTACTAATTCAAGCTAATTAATAAAAAATTAAAAATAAACTTGTTTAAAAAAAGGTTTAGAAATAAACTGCACTATATGGAGTGATCTGCGTTAAGAGTGACAACAGGGAGATGACAACGAAAGAAATGAGTTTCATAATTATTTACGTCAGTTATTTATTTAACTGCCGTAAAAATCACACTTTTAACGTCAGTTCTTTACACAACTGACGTAAATAGTGATTTAATATTTACAAACTGCCACCACCTCATTTTTAACGTCAACTTAATTTATGACTGGCAAGTTTCCGTATATTACATTATTTCCACTATTCATTCTGCACGTTTATAATATATAGGATTATTTACGTCAGCTATTTATTTAACTGAAGTAAAAATCACACTTTTAACGTCAGTTGTATAAAAAACTGATGTTAAAAATAAATATTTTTTATTTTAAAAACACTTTTAACGTCAATTGTATTAAACAACTGACGTTAAAGGTGTATTCATTCCTTTGACTACTGTGCTACTTACCTATGCACCTTGTAACTTAATCCTCTTAATGAGCATTAAGTTTATAGATAAGTTTTCAAAAAAATCAGAATAGCTTAGTAACTTCATCCCCTGCTCCTATAAATAGCTTCCTTCCATCCTTTTAATTTTCTGCTTCACAATATGGCTCTGCCATGGAGATTAACTTCATCACTCTTTCTTCCTATTCCTAGACTCAAAGATCTTTGTCTTAATGGTCAAACAACTTCTGAGGTTGTGTAAATCACATAACATGGGTGATAAGATTGTGTAAATCACATAATGTGAGTTGCTCACCTTATCATCCTCCCGGAGAATCGGCAACTACAGCTTCAGAACCTCAGCTTTGGAAGCAAGTGACTGATCCTAGACCATTGCTGAAATAGATCGGGTGCACCCTTGCTCAGCCGCTCTGGAAAACTCAGTCGCTCGACTCTCCTCTCTTGCTCACCCCTGAAGGGAACGAAGCCTCAACAAATGTTTATGATTTTAAACCCTTTCAATGTAACTTTTTATAGGATTTTAAACCCTTTCAAAAGGTCTCTGTCTTAATGGTAAAAAAACTTCTGAGGTTGAGTAAATCACATAACATGGATGGTAAGGTTGGGTGAATCACGTAATGTGATTCCCTCACTTTATTTCATCCCCGTCATACCTTTCACTTTGTTTTGGAAGCAAGTGACTGTGGATTCAAGACGATGCATCAAGGAATTCCAGTGAAGGAGAAAGATGCAAAGATCCATTTCACTTTGCTTTCGCTGCTAGTGATTGTGGATTCACTTTGCATCATGGAATTCAAGTGAGGGAGGAGATGCATCCATTGGAGTTTCCGAGGACAGGACTGAGAAGAAAATGATGTTGAAGCAGAAACTTTTTTTATATTTTAGGGCTATGTTGCAGAAATTTTTTATCTTTTAATCATGTAATTTTAACTTATGAATCGTTTCAATGAGATACGATTTGATTGTACATATAACTTGTTTTATGTTAAGTGTTTATTTATTTTAATTTGCACAAGAATTTGTTTACTAATTCAAGCTAATTAATAAAAAATTAAAAATAAACTTGTTTAAAAAAAGGTTTAGAAATAAACTGCACTATATGGAGTGATCTGCGTTAAGAGTGACAACAGGGAGATGACAACGAAAGAAATGAGTTTCATAATTATTTACGTCAGTTATTTATTTAACTGCCGTTAAAATCACACTTTTAACGTCAGTTCTTTACACAACTGACGTAAATAGTGATTTAATATTTACAAACTGCCACCACCTCATTTTTAACGTCAACTTAATTTATGACTGGCAAGTTTCCGTATATTACATTATTTCCACTATTCATTCTGCACGTTTATAATATATAGGATTATTTACGTCAGCTATTTATTTAACTGAAGTAAAAATCACACTTTTAACGTCAGTTGTATAAAAAGCTGACGTTAAAAATAAATATTTTTTATTTTAAAAACACTTTTAACGTCAATTGTATTAAACAACTGACGTTAAAGGTGTATTCATTCCTTTGACTACTGTGCTACCTACCTATGCACCTTGTAACTTAATCCTCTTAATGAGCATTAAGTTTATAGATAAGTTTTCAAAAAAATCAGAATAGCTTAGTAACTTCATCCCCTGCTCCTATAAATAGCTTCCTTCCATCCTTTTAATTTTCTGCTTCACAATATGGCTCTGCCACGGAGATTAACTTCATCACCCTTTCTTCCTATTCCTAGACTCAAAGATCTTTGTCTTAATGGTCAAACAACTTCTGAGGTTGTGTAAATCACATAACATGGGTGATAAGATTGTGTAAATCACATAATGTGAGTTGCTCACCTTATCATCCTTCCGGAGAATCGGCAACTACAGCTTCAGAACCTCAGCTTTGGAAGCAAGTGACTGTTCCTAGACCATTGCTGAAACTGATCGGGTGCACCCTTGCTCAGCCGCTCTGGAAAACTCAGTCGCTCGACTCTCCTCTCTTGCTCACCCGTGAAGGAAACGAAGCCTCAACAAATGTTTAGGATTTTAAACCCTTTCAATGTAACTTTTTATAGGATTTTAAACCCTTTCAATCTTCTGTATCAGTCTGTATTACACTTCATGAATGAGATCCGGTTTGGTTATTGATTCAACTTATACTTCGCACATATATTTTAGTTTTCAAAACAAAAACACAAAACATCAAAGCAATTGTGAAACTGAAACTTTGAGGAAGGCAATGCGGAAGGGTACATATACTAGCTAAAAAAAATTATTAAAATAACCTTTAACATCTGTTGATGAAAGAACAGAAGTTAAAAGTGAAGTGACTCATTTTTAACGTAAGTTCAATGAAGAACTGATGTTAAAATGTTCACTTTTAACGTCAGTTGTTTATTGAACCGACATTAAAATTGAATTAATGAAGTCTGATATTTACAATGCTGTCACCGCCCCCTTTTTAACGTCTAGCTTTTGGTTAACTGACGTAAACCTTTCCCGTCTAATGTATATTTTCCACTAGTGAAAGCATTATACAAAATGATAGATAGACAAAAAAAAAATCGGGAGCAATTAGAACACACCATAGTTCATGTTCAAGATTTACACTCCCTAGCTTTGGCGGCAGAGCCAACTGTGCTGAAAATGGAATATGATTTTCATAGCCTTGGACATCTACTCAAAAGGGATAGAAAATTCCGTCATCATAAAAAAAATGACAAATCATTAGTACTAACATGCAACAAAAAAAAAAATCAATTGAGAGATAAGAGAGAGAAGGCTTCTTAAAAAAAAAAAGAGAGAGAGAAGGAGCATGAGAACGAAAATAGATAGAGAAAACAAAACACGTGTGTGAAAAACCGAAATAGGTTATGACAAATGAAAAAAAGTATGCTGCTTGTGATTTGATTCAAATATATTTATAGAAGTCATGATTTAAAAAAAAATCTCATTTGATTCGTTTGTTATTTGATTCAAAAAAATCAATTTCAATTAATAGCCAATATGTCTAGCAAATCAAATTAATGTTGATAGAGGTAACCAGTTTCATAATCAAAATCAAAATATGATCCATGTAGCATATAATTAATGAGCTGGAATTCTGTTCACCGTGAGAACGACACATGTACTATTTCATTTGAGATTCTATGATTGTCTGCCACGTGTAAAAACTTATTCTATGTAGAATCATGAATTATTCCGGTTTGTATATATTATAGATTTGTTTCATAGTTTTAATATTATTTCCTTACACAATTTAATAATTGTATTCTCACTTGTCTCTTTTATTTAATTTTCTGTACAATGATTGACGCAAAATCCTATACTTAAAATATTCTTGTAAATTATGCAAAGGTCTAACATATAAAAAGATCACTTTCAATTTCTTTTGCATGACTTTTACACTTAGTCACAAATAATAATAATATTAACAATAACAGAAATAGTAGTTTGTTTAAAACAACTAAAAAGCTTCCCATGTACACTTTTTATATGCTTAATTAATCAAACATGCATGTTCCTTTATTTCCTTTTTCTAAAGTGAAGTAAAAAGTGACATTTTCTAGTGTTTGGAAGTATTCTTTTTGATAGAAGTATGCTACACTCATTGGAGGAGGTATTGCTTGGGAATAGAAAATCTCCTTCTTCAATCATCAATCACAAAAGTAACAAAATTCCGTTGTCCTAAAAAATAGTGTCTTGGTCCCCTATCAATGAAAAACTGGAAATGTCCATAAGTGTTAATGTGTTACTTCTTCTGGACTCAATTATAAACAAAATTAACTAACTTCATATTTATTAAGGAAGTTAGTTAATTTAATTTAATTGTTTTGATTTATGTAAAAAAAAAGTGAGTTACAATTACTAATTTACCCTTTAATTGCCTCGTGAGTGTGCAATGCACTTGAAAAAGTAAAAGAAGAATTTGTTGGATTAATGATTAATTTTCTTGATTTCTAAAACACTGATATTAAATAGAGTTGAATTGATTGAATTTTCCTTAGATTTGAATCCACAAAATATAGATATTTTTTGGCTAATAATTGAGTCCAGATAGAGTATGATTTTATTTATTAAGTAGCAAATTATCATTAGTAGGGGATAAAGAATGTGACAGAAAAGTGTGACAGAAGATCTTCATCCTCATGAAAGAGGGAATACAACATTACATTCTCTGCATAATTGAAAAAAATATTAGTAATTAGTAAAAATATAAAAAACAAATTACACATAATTTAATACATATCTTTTTATCCAACATGCTTAAATTCATAATGAGAAGAATCAAATCTTCTATCAAAATATGATTACAGATAAAGATAATATTTATGGGTACTCGCACTCTCATATCTACCTTTGCACTATATCCCCACGTCTCTTTTAAGCCTCATAGACAGAGACACAGGTGCCACCTTAAATTAAGCAGCCAAAAAACAGGGTGGTGATCCAGCGCTAAAAGTATAGGCTAAATTATATTTTTTTAATCTTTATTTTAGGTTTCAATTTGATTCATCTTTTATTTTTTGTATTATTTTGATCTCTTATCTTTATTTTAAGTTTCAATGTATTTATTTTTATTTAAAATATGGTACGAAAATGATCAAATTGATATAAATTTTATAAAATAAGGGACCACTTTGAAAAAATAAATAAAAGAAGGAACATTTTTAAATTAAAAAAGGGACCACGTTTGTTTAACTTTTACAAAATGAGGGATCATTTCGAAATTAACAAAAAATAAAAGAGGGATCATATTGATATAATTTTGAAAAATAAGGGATCATTTAAAAAAAATAAATAAAAGAAAGACTAAATTAAAATCTAAAATAAAGATAAGGTGAAATTTTTTTTTACCAAAATTATAAGCAGCGCAGATAAAATTAAAACAGCGATATCCTCCGCCAGTGATAATTGCATCGAAAAACAGACTGCAGCAGGGAACAAATCAGTCCCCACGGTTTCCATCTGTGTTTTAACGCAAAAGTGCAAGCCAATTTATCTTTCACCCTTTTAATTACATGTTAGTGGCTTTACAAAGTATCATGACCGCAGATAGTAGAGGTAGAGACAGAAGAATAATGTTAAAATAATAGGGACTATCGTGCAAAAATGAAAACTTGAGTGTCTCGCTAAAAAAATATAATGACATGGTTTTAAGAGAAAAACTCTTATTTTTTGTTTTTTTACACGTAACTCCCACTAACTTCTGTCACCAAATTCATACATACTGCCACATTTATTATTCATAATGGTCACTAAACATTTGTTTCTAAGTTACGCCTAGAGTACAGCTTCTACACGAGTGACCTAACTAGATCACGAACCGATGGCTTTGGCCTCCACATGAATTTACTAAAAACAGAGGGATGGGTTTATCCGTTGGTGTTAGTGCAGAAAATGCACTCTTTCACATTCAGTGTTCACACACAACACTCATACAATGTTCTCACCCTTTCTTGGTTAGTGATTCACTCACTCACACTTGTAAAGAATAAGCACACAGAATAAGAACAATTTCACTGAATGTACATACGAATATTATTGATAGGCAAATGTATTTATACAACTCAAAGTCCCACATAGCTTGGGATCAATTCTCAACAACTTCTAACTACTTTTAGTCAATACAACTGACATAACAGAATTAACAATTCTAACTAATTTGAATTACACCAATACACCCTCTAATTCAGATTAGTCATAGGCTGCACTCCTAGCATACTTCTCAATTCTGCAAACCTTGCATTCTTCAGAGGCTTAGTCAGTATGTCAGCAGCTTGTACATCAATACTGCAGTGCTGCATCACCAGTTTACCCTTGTTGACTTGATCACGAAGGAAGTGATACTTGGTTTCTATGTGTTTGCTCCTGCCATAAGCAATTGGATGTTTTGCCAAGTCAATAGCAAACTTGTTGTCAATCAGGAGCTTCACAGGATTAGCTTCTCTCAACTTCAGTTCTTCTAGTAAGGTTTCCAGCCATAGAGCTTGACAAGCGCCTATTGAGGCTGCAACATATTCAGCCTCACAGGATGATAAGGCAACAACAGTTTGCTTCTTTGAACACCAACTTATTGGCTTGTCTCCAATCATAAACACATAGCCTGTGGTGCTTTTCCTATCATCTTTGTCACCACACCAATCAGAGTCACAGTAGCCAAACAATTCGGCTGCACTTCCACTTGAGTTGTTAGGATAGAGAATGCCAAATCCAAGAGTTCCTTTGACATATCTAAGGATCCTCTTGGCTGCAGTGAGATGAGACACCTTTGGATGCTCCATGTATCTACTAATCATACCAACACTATAGGCTAAGTCAGGCCTAGTGTTGCACAGGTATCTTAAGGAACCTACTATTAGCTTGTAGTGAGTAGGATCCACTGCTTCATCAGTACCATCACTAGTGGAAAATATACATTAGACGGTAAAAGTTTACGTCAGTTAACCAAAAACTAGACGTTAAAAAGGGGGCGGTGACAGTTTTGTAAATATCAGACTTCATTAATTCACTGTTAACGTCAGTTGTTTTAAGGACTGACGTTAAAAGTGAGGCGGTGGCATTTTTGTAAATATGAAATCACTATTTGCGTCAGTTGTTTAATGAACTGACGTTAAAAGTGTTTTGCAAGAAATTATTAACACTTTTAACGTCATTTGTTTATAAAACTGACGTTAGAAGTGTTATTTTTACTTCAGTTAAATAAATAACTGACGTAAATAATCAACTCATTCCTATCTTTCTTTCGTTGTCATCTCCCTGTTGTCACTCTTAACGCAGATCATCACTCCATATAGTGCAGTTTATTTCTAATCTTTTTTTTAAAAAAAGTTTATTTTTAATCTTAATTAATTAGCTTGAATTAGTAAATTAACAAATTCTGTGCAAATTAAAATAAATAAACACTTAACATAAAACAAGTTATATATGTATAATCAAATCGTATCTCATTGAAGCGATTCATAAGATACAATTACATGATTAAAAGATAAAAAATTTCCGCAAGATAGCACTAAAATATAAAAAAGTTTCTGCTTCAACATCATTTTCTTCTCAGTCCTGTCCTCAGAATCTCCAACATTGAATGCATCCCCTCCCTCATTTGAAGTCGATGCTCCATCTGAATCCACAGTCACTTTGGAGCCGTGGCAGAGTGAAGGGTGCACTCGATCTGTTTCAGCAATATTCTTGGAACAGCCACTTGGTTCCAAAGCTGAGGTTTTGGAACTGTAGCTGCTGATTCTCCCGAAGGATGATGGTGTGTGCAATTCACATAATGCGATTTACACACCCTTATCACCCATGTAATGCGATTTACACAACCTCAGAAGTTGTTTGACCATTAAGACAGAGACCTTTAAGTCTAGGTATAGGAAGAAAGAGTGATGAAGTTAATTTCCATGGCAGAGCCATATTGTGAAGCAGAAAAATTAAAGGTTGGAAGGAAGCTATTTATAGGAGTAGGGGATGAAGTTACTAGGCGTCGTAAGTTGCTAAAAATTAAATTGATCATTAAGAGCATTAGGTTCCAAGGCGCATTGGGAGTTGGCAGTCATATATTATAAACGTGCAGAAAAGAAAACGCCCCGAAGGATTAGGAAGAAATAGGCCTTTAAGTCTAGGTATAAACTTAGTGCTCATAAAGAGGATTATAGGTTACAATGTGCATGGGTAAGTAGCACAGCAGTAATGGGTAATTTAGTAGCAGAGTAGTCAAAGGAATGAATGCTTTTGCAGAAACTTATACACTTTTAACGTCAGTTGTTGAATAAAACTGACGTTAAAAGTGTTTTTAAAATAAAAAATATTTATTTTTAACGTCAGTTGTTTATACAACTGACGTTAAAAGTGTGATTTTTACTCCAGTTAAATAAACAGCTGACGTAAATAATCCTATATCCCTATCTGAAATGCCCTGTTGTCACTCTTAACACAGGTCAATGGGTAAGTAGCAGAGTAGTCAAAGGAATGCATGTTTTTGCAGAAACTTATACACTGTTAACGTCAGTTGTTGAATAAAACTGAAGTTAAAAGTGTTTTTAAAATAAAAAATATTTATTTTTAACGTCTGTTGTTTATACAATTGACGTTAAACGTGTGATTTTTACTTCAGTTAAATAAATAGCTGACGTAAATAATCCTATATCCCTCTCTGAATGCCCTGTTGTCACTCAATTAACACAGGTCTCAGAGCCATTTTGTGAAGGAATAGAAATATAGAGGAAAAGAATAGGCGTGTATGATCGATACGTTGGAAGAATGTTACTTTATATAGAGAATGATTTTTACACAACACTTTTAACGTCAGTTGTATTCAACAACGGACGTTAAAAGTGTTTTTTAATAAAAAAAATTAATATTTAATGTCAGTTTGTTAATAAAACTGACGTTAAAAAATTAATTGTAACGTCAGTTGTTTAATACAACTGACGTTAAATGTTGTTTTATAAAACGTTTACACCCGCGCGCGCCTCTCGCACTTCGCCGCTCACGTACGTCTCTCTTTTCTCTTTTCATCACGCTCAACCCTAAATCACTCTCAACCCTCACTCTCACTCTCACCCAAAGAGAGTAACCCTAATCGCGAGCTCATCTCCACCGCAACCACCGCGAGGGCTTCTTCGCCACCACCGTGAGGTACACTATTAACCCTAACTCTGTCTTTCCATTCATTCTTTGCAATAACTTGACGTACATCTCTCTTTCCCCTTCCCGCGCACTAACTCTCCTTGTCCCTCTGCTCTCAGTAACCACATCGATCGTTGGCCACCACTCGAGCTACCCTCCCCACCACCACGCGAGCACCTATTTCTGGTGAGTATTTAGGGCACATTTTTGTATTTTTGGTTTTGAGTGTATGTTGAAACTGTAGTCTCAGTAGTTGAAACTTGAAACCGTGAGTTTGAGTTGTTTGGAATGAACGTCTCTGTTTTTGGTTTTGAGTGCATGTTGCTCTGCTGGTTGATCTATCACGGCCGTGATGCTAATCACGGCTAGGCCGTGATCAGTTCTGCCTGTGATGGCATGGTCTGTTCAGTTGACACGTTACGGCCGTGATGGACATCACTGCCAGGCCGTGACCAGTGCTTGGCAATTAATCTTTAAAAACTATAGTTTTCAATCTCCCGTATTGTCCTTATATTGGATATATATGTTTTGTATATCTACAGGACCTATCTAGTTATGGATCGCAGTTGGATGGTTTGTAAGCGCACTAGTGCTGAGTATTTGAAGGGGGTTGGAGAATTTATAGAATTTGCTCAAAGGAATGTTCCTAATAGTAATGGAATGTTCCGTTGTCCTTGTGTCAAGTGTTTGAATATGAGGAAATGTACGGTGAAGGATATACGTACTCATTTGATTTGTGAAGGGATTTGCTTGAGTTATACAAGATGGATATGGCATGGTGATGTGTTGTTGAGTAGTACGGCGAGTGTTTCCCAAAGTGAGGACGTTGACGTAGATATGGAGGATGATCGAGTAGAGGACATGATCCGTGATATTGGACAAGAATCATTTCATCGAGCTCATGTGTATGATAGGTTGTGCGGTGATGCGGATAAGCCTTTATATCCAGGGTGTACTACTCATACACGGTTGTCGGCGGTTCTAAAATTGGTTTGTGTGAAGGCGAGAAATGGTTGGAGCGATAAAAGCTTCACGGAATTGCTTGAAGTGTTGAAAGACTTGCTTCCGGAGGACAACACATTGCCTGACCGTAACTATGAGGCCAAGAAGGTATTGTGTCCTATGGGTATGGAGTATAAGAAGATACACGCATGCCCCAATGATTGCATATTGTACACCGGTGTTCATGAAGACAAACACGATTGCCCCAAATGTGGGTTATCACGATACAAAGTGAATGGTGGTGATGATGATGATGATGTTGATGATGTGAGAAAAAAGGGTCCTCCTGCGAAGGTGTTGTGGTATCTTCCAATAATTCCAAGGTTCAAGCGATTGTTTGCCAATGCGAAAGATGCGAAGAATCTTAGATGGCATAATGATGAGAGGAAACGTGATGGAAAGGTTCGTCATCCTGCTGATTCTATTCAATGGAAGAATATCGATACTATGTTTCCGGATTTCGCCGATGAGCCAAGAAACCTAAGGCTTGGACTTGCTACGGATGGAATGAATCCTTATGGTAACATGAGTAGCATTCATAGTTCATGGCCTGTTCTGTTGGTGATTTACAACATGCCCCCTTGGTTGTGCATGAAGCGCAAATACATGATGTTGTCTATGATGATTTCGGGCCCAAAGCAACCGGGAAATGACTTAGATGTTTATCTAGGTCCCTTGATTGAAGACTTGAAAATGCTGTGGGTGGAAGGTGTTGATGTAGTTGATGGGTATTCTCATGAGACTTTCAAGCTTCGTGCCATGTTATTTTGCACCATCAACGACTTTCCAGCATACGGTAACTTGTCCGGGTACAGTGTCAAGGGGCATAAAGCATGCCCTATATGTGAAGAAGGCACATGCTACACTCAGTTGCATCATGGAAAGAAGACGGTTTACCTTGGGCATCAGAGATTTCTTAGACGTGATCACCCATATCGTAAGATGAAAAAAGCTTTTAATGGATGCCAAGAGGAGGAAGAAGCGTAGCCTGCCTTAATTGGAGATCAGGTTTATCAGAGGGTAAAGGACATCGATGTGATATTCGTCAAGTACAATACTAAAGGTAAAGCTGTTGAGAAAAACATATGGAAGAAGAGGTCGATATTCTTTGATCTTCCATCATGGCGCAAGCTTGATGTCGATAATTGCATTGATGTGATGCATGTGGAGAAAAATGTGTGTGATAGTGTGATCGGGACGCTTCTCAACATTCAGGGCAAGACAAAGGATGGTGTGAATGCTCGTCTCGACCTCGTTGCTATGGGTATACGAGAGCAGTTAGCTCCAGTTGTTGAGGATGGTAAGCGGACTTATTTGCCGCCAGCATGTCATACTTTGTCAAAAAAAGAGAGACAAAGTTTCTGCGGGTGTCTTTAGGGCATCAAAGTTCCACATGGTTACTCTTCAAATATGAAGAGGCTTGTCTCTGGTGATCTTAAATTCGTTGGCTTGAAGTCTCATGATTGTCACATCTTGATGCAACAACTTCTGCTCGTTGCTATTCGTGGTATTGCTACAAAAAATGTGAGACATGCCATTACTCGGTTGTGCTCATTCTTCAATTCTATATGTAGCAAAGTCGTTGACCCCCGTATGTTGGATGACTTGGAAGTTGAGGCTGCTACAATCTTGTGCCAATTGGAGATGTATTTTCCTCCTTCCTTTTTCGACATAATGGTTCACTTAATTGTTCATTTGGTGAGGGAGATTAGATTATGTGGGCCGGTTTTTCTGAGATGGATGTACCCAGTTGAGCGCTACATGAAGATCTTGAAAGGGTACATGAAGAATCCTCATCGTCCGGAAGCATCTATTGTTCAAAGGTATGTTGCAGAAGAAGCTATTGAGTTTTGTTCGGACTACCTTCATAACACGGATCCTATAGGGGTTCCTAAGCCTCGGCATGATGAGATCAGATGTCAAGGTAAGGGTACACATGGCTTAAGAATTAATAGGAAGGATCGGGAGGAAGTGCTTCAAGCACATTTGTATGTATTGAACAACATCGAAAGAAGCCTTTCTTATTTGAACATAAAAGAAAAGTCAATCAAGAAAACCCTCGAATGAGCGAATGGTGGTTGTTGAACAAGCATAACAAGACTTTCTTACCATGGTTCAAGGAAGAAATGCTTAAGGATGGTAGTACTGCTTCTGATGATGTAAAATGGCTAGCATGTGGGCCTAACTTCAACGTCATATGTTGGAGCGGATACGACATAAATAACTTTTCCTTTTATACAAAGGAACAAGATAACAAGAGTACCATGCAAAATAGTCGGGTTATGATCGTGGCCGAAGCAATGCACTTCTCTAGTGCAAAGGACACAAAACCCGTTACAGCACCGAGACCTTACTTTGGATATATTGAAGACATTTGGGTGCTCGATTACACTAAGCTTACGGTGCCGGTATTTAAATATAAGTGGGTTGATAGTAACGGTGGTGTACAAACCGACAAATTGGGGTTCACATTGGTAGACCTCAACAAGTTAGGTCATATAAATGAGCCTTTCATAATGACTTCCCAAGCAAAACAAGTGTTCTACATCACTGATCCTTCTAACAAAAGGTTGTCCGTGGTTCTCCAAGGAAAAAGCATGTATAATGGTAGTGATGAAAATGAAGATTCAAATCTTGATATTCTTGAGACTCCTTCTTTTTCAACAAACATGCCTACTATAATCGAGGAGAGACAGGTGGACGATGTACATGCCACTCGTGATGATCATCACGAAGGGATATTGATATAGGTAGTTTAAACTTAGTATACATTTATAACCTATGTTAATAAATTTATATTGTTTTGAATATGCATACATATGGATCATTGTTCCATTTTTCCTTTGCAATTCTGTAATGTGTGTGATATTCTGTGTTACTGGGATATTTACTGAATGCAGGGATGACTTAGGGGAGTGATATTTTAAAACTGAATTTACAAAAAAAAAATACTATTAACGTCAGTTGTATCATACAACTGACGTTAAAAGTATTTTATAAAAATATACAGTACACTATTAACGTCAGTTGTTTATTACAACTGACGTTAAAATTAAGACCTTTAACGTCAGTTCTTGATAACAATTGACGTTAGTTTTAACAAAATTTACGTCGGTTTTGTTAAAGAACTGACGTTAATTTCGACAAAATTAACGTCAGTTGTGTTAAAGAACCGACGTTAATAGTGTTATATTTAACGTCAGTTCTCAACCGACGTTAAAAGTTTAACTTTTAACGTCAGCTGTATTTACGTCAGTCAGTATTCTGAAGTAAAAAATCGATTTTAACTGACGTAAAAAACACTTATTGCACTAGTGCATCTTTTTGCAGCTTGTTTCCAGTCTCTGCAGGTGTGCTTGCAGGATTACAATCAAGCATACTAAACCTCTTTAGTACATCTTCAGCATATTTCCTTTGGCTCATGAAGATACCCTTGCTTGTATGAGTAAATTCAATGCCAAGGAAATAGGATAGCACCCCCAAATCACTCATTTCAAATTCCTTCATGATTCTGTTTTTGAACTCAGCAATTTCAACTTCATTGCTTCCTGTTACCAGCAGATCATCAACATATAAGCATACTATAAGTGTGTTTGTTGTAGAAGCATGCCTGACATACACACCATGTTTTGCGGTGCATTTTACAAATTTTAGTTGCTTTAGAAAGCCATCAATTCTCATATTCCAAGCTCTTGGGGCCTGTTTTAGGCCATATAGGGCCTTCTTCAACTTGTAAACTTTGTTTTCATGCCCTTTTACAATGTAGCCAGGGGCTGAGAAACATAGACTTCCTCCTCTAGTGGGCCATTTAAAAAGGCAGATTTCACATCCAGTTGGTACAATGACCAACCTTTGAAGCTTGCCAATGCAACTACAAGTCTTATTGTTTCAATTCTTGCAACAGGTGCAAAAACTTCATAGAAATCCAGACCAGGTTTCTGTAGGAAACCTTTAGCAACTAACCTGGCCTCATACTTGGCAATATCACCATTAGGCTTCACTTTTGTTTTGTAAACCCATTTTACATCAATAGGTTTCTTCTGTTTTGGCAAGGTCACCAATTCCCAGGTCTCATTCTTTTCAATTGATCTAATTTCCTCCAGCATGGCATTTCTCCAATTTGGACTTTCCATAGCCTGCTCAAAACTGACAGGCTCAGCTTCAGCTAACAGTGCAAAGTGCACTAGCTCACCTTCTGTTGTAATTGAAGAATCTGGAAACAGCTCATACTCATTGAATCTTGGTGGTGCATGTCTTTCTCTTTGTGATCTTCTGATCTGAGTTTCTGCAGCAGCTTCCACATTTTCTTGATCATCTTCAAACTTCATCAGTATGCTGTTAGCATTGTTGTCAGTCTTGCCTGCTTCCCAATTCCAATTTTTCTTTTCATCAATCACAACATCACTACTGATCACAATTTTCTTCTTCTTAGGGTCAAAAAACAACTAATAGGATCCAGTTGAATGATAACCTAGAAGGATCATCTGCTCAGCTCTATCATCAAGTTTCTTTCTAAGTTGTTCAGGTACATGCCTATAGCATAATGAGCCAAAAATTCTAAAATGGCTTACATTAGGCATGTTACCTGACCATGCTTCCTCAGGTGTCATGCCTTGCAGCCTCTTGGTTGGACTTCTATCCAAGATATAAGTTGCAGTTGCCATTGCTTCACCCCAAAAATAGGCAGGCATTTTCTTTGCTTTCAGCATGCTTCTTGTCATATCCAGAAGTGTTCTGTTTCTCCTTTCTGCAGTTCCATTATGTTGAGGTGTATATGGAGCTATCACCTCATGTATGATTCCCTCTTGGTCACAAAATTTCTGAAATTCATGTGAGACATACTCACCTCCTCCATCAGTCCTCAACACCTTGATTGCCTTCCCACTTTGCTTTTCAACCATTAATTTGAACTTTTGAAAAACACTTAACACATCATTCTTCCTTTTAATAAGATACAACCACATTTTCCTTGTAAACTCATCAATAAAGGAAACAAAATAACTGTTGCCACCAAGAGAAGTTACCTCAAAGGGACCACACACATCTGAGGAAATGACAACAAGATTCTCATTTGCCCTGGTTGGAATTTCATATTTGTAAGATTTCCTTGTCTGCTTGGACTCACAGCAATCAGCACACACTTCCTTTGGCTGCACAATGGTGGGAAGGCCTTTAACCATATTCTTTCTCTTTAACAGGCCAAGACTTCTGAAATTCAGATGTCCAAACCTGTGATGCCACAGCCAAGTTTCACTGCTGCATTCACTGGCTACACACTGATGCTGCATCACTTGAACACCAATCTTGAAAGTCCTATTTTTTGACAAAGGAGCTTTCAGGACTAGTCTTCCTTTGTTATTAAACACCTTCAATTGACTATGATCCATTTTCATTGAGTAGCCTCTTTCCAGTAACTGACCAAGGCTTAGTAGATTATTCTTCATATTGGGAACATACAGTACATCAGCAATGGCAGCATGCTGTCCATTCTTCTGCTGGATCGTTACTCTACCCATTCCTTCAGCAGTTACAATGCTATTGTCAGCAAATCTAACCTTGCTCTTCACATTCTCATCAAGGTTTGTGAACCATTCCTTATGGCCAGACATATGATTAGAACATCCTGTATCAAGATACCATAACTCAGATTTTACATTTTCTGAGCTAGTCGTAGCCATCAAGAGGACTTCATCTAAGTCAGAATCTTCATCATGAGCCATTTGTGCCTCTTCATGCTTTCTTGGCACCTTCTTGCCTCTGCACTCATTTGCATAATGACCATATTTCTGACAGTTGTAGCACTGCACATCCTTTCTAGGAACTCTTCTTTTATCATTGTTTCTGCTCCCCTCATGTTTCTTGGAGCTTTCATCATTGTGATTCTACTCAGAGCTACTGCCTTGGCCTTTTCTTGATTCTTCCACTTATTGTTTTACCACTTTCCTTTGCCCTTGTAATTCTTTCCCCCATCTCCTCCTTTCTGTTTGGACTGAGCTTGAAGAGCTTGCTCAGTCTTCACAGAATTTCTCTCGTTGAGCCTAAGCTCTCGGGCTTCAAGAGTTGCCTGAAGCTCTTCAATCTTCATCTCATCAAGATCCTCGGCCTCCTCCAATGCAACCACCACATGATCAAAACGTAGAGTTAAAGTTCTCATTACCTTTTCAATTATCATTACAGTTGTAAGTGTTTCACCACAAGATTTCATTTGATTGGTGATTGCTAACAATTTAGTGAAGTAGTCACTTACACTGTCTTGATCAGTCATCTGCAGCAATTCATACTGCCTTCTCAGGGCCTGCGGCTTCACCTTTTTGAGCTTATCAGCACCCTCATAGAACCGAGCCAAGTTATCCCATGCTTGCTTTGCAGTTTCTGCTGATGAGATCTTCTCCCAGTTATCAGAATCCATGCATTGTTGAATCAAGAAGAGGGCTTTAGCATCCTTCTTCAGGCTTGCTTGATGGGTAGTTCTTTGTTCATCAGTGGGATTCTTGGGCAGTTCCCTGTATCCATCATTCACAATTTCAAGAACTTCTTGAAATCGAAAAAGAACTCTCATTTGTGCTTTCCATCTGTCATAGTTCTTCGAGGTCAAGGTTGGGAGATTCAAGG
The DNA here is from genome assembly GCA_030762895.1 of Sophora flavescens. Classification (NCBI taxonomy): domain Eukaryota; kingdom Viridiplantae; phylum Streptophyta; class Magnoliopsida; order Fabales; family Fabaceae; genus Sophora; species Sophora flavescens. The sequence continues at coordinate 50,354,691 of CM061069.1, forward strand.
GAAGATTTCCATTAGATGCCATGCTCTTCTTTTATGAACCAGGATAAAAAACACAGCTCTAGATACCACTGTTAGTGCAGAAAATGCACTCTTTCACACTCAGTGTTCACACACAATGCTCATACAATGTTCTCACCCTTTCTTGGTTAGTGATTCACTCACTCACACTAGTAAAGAATAAGCACACAGAATAAGAACAATTTCACTGAATGTACATACGAATATTATTGATAGGCAAATGTATTTATACAACTCAAAGTCCCACATAGCTTGGGATCAATTCTCAACAACTTTTAACTACTTTTAGTCAATACAATTGACATAACAGAATTAACAATTCTGACTAATTTGAATTAGAGAGATTAATTGAGTTGTTTCTAGCATTTGTCTCAACAGCAAAACACGCGAAATAAGTTCTCCTCCCTGACTAAGATATTGGAGATGGATGGACAAACCTGAGGGTGTTGCATGTTGCTGAAACTCATGAACCCAAACTTGGCATATGAATTTCCATTTGATGCCTACTTGTGATATCATCCCTAACTCTTTGGCCAACATACATGCTTCAAACAACCAAGCTGGTATTCTATTAGGTTCAAGATCACTAGCAATAAGAAGTTCCTCGCACGCCTCTACTTCATCCTCACCACTAATAAAAAACTTCATCTTCATGAGCTCTTCAAGTTTCTCAGCTGTTTTATCATACTCAGAAACCAACATAAGGTACATCATGTAGTCGGAGAGGAGCTTACTGAACTCTCGTTCATCAACTTGATAATGTCTATCTAGAACATAGCATAAGTGAGTAGCAACGTGCCACACTATGATGCGCTCACCACTAAATTGCCTCTCCACCCAAAGAAACAATTTATTCTGTCTGCTCTCTTCTTCACCTCTTAAACAGTGCTGGAGAGGCGGCTCCTGAGCAGCCTCTCTCTTAAGTTCAGTGAAGATAAACTCCCAAAGCTCTAAAAGGAATGGATTCTTGGCCTCAAATAGCCATATGAAAATATACGAGAAGCTATCTTTAGGTACAAAGAATTTGTTTTTGGAACGACAGTAGCTTATCATATTAAAACCCGAGATGGATCCTTTCCATCTGCGAAATGGCACCCAAGTTGACAATTCTGTAAATTTGGTATAAGGCTTCTTCTTACATTTCGACCACTTCTGTCTCTTGATCAACTCGTGAAAGGGTTTTAGAATATTGAAGAAGCCGCCAACATGTTGTTGATGAAAATAGACAACTGCTGTATCAGAGAAAAGGAGCATCAAGAGAGCAATAGTATCCAGGGCCATAGCACCAAACAGCAATGCATAAGTAACCTTAACGTCAAAAGCATCGAAACCTTGCTTGTGTTTGTCCTCCGAAAAGAACAGTCCAAAAGCTGCAAAATGGCAAGCGATGGCTACAAACCGAGATAAGCACCCTGAGGTTCTGCATAATGCCCTGAACTTGGTGTAGCAACCTTCATAATCTAGGTTCCACACGGTATCTATCACTCTTAATGCATCTTGTGCGCTTATCCGATTGAAAAGAGCCCACCCAATCCAGGGGAGCGGCATCCTGATAGGAAAGCAGATTTGGTAAGCTAACAGCACCACCCCAACTTGGCTTAGCTTTTCAACATCACCATCTTCTTCCGGTATTATATCATTAACTGAAACATTTACCGCTTCAAGGGGATTTACATGTAGTCTCCTTGCGCCACTTGCATACTTGCTCCCAAGATACAATGCATAAGTCCTCTCCGCGTATTTGATCATCCCTGCAACAAACACTAGCACTGTGGGGATCCACAGCTTGTTCCTTGGCAAAGTTAGCAAGAAGACATATGCGCAAGAGATGAACTGGATGATGAACCCCAGCATGTGCCTCAACCATAGCTGGTTGTCTTCCAGGGAGAAAGCAGTGATGGTGTCTGGGCCACCAAGGTGCACCAAAAGAAACGGCGCCCAAAAAGCTAGGAGATCACCGTGAGTGCTGATAATGCTTTTTCTGCTAGAGTTTAGGTTGGTTGCGATGAGCCCCATGCAGAAGTTTGCAGCCACATCGGCTATGAGATATGCCGACCATATTGAGAACAGTAACAATACATTCTGCATGCGTTTCCTTAGAGGAGAAAATGTAACCAAGAAGATCTGAAGGGAGAGACTAAAGAGGATAACTCCCCGAATGTTCCACTGCTCCCATAACTTGTTAATGCTGTTAGGGATGGGATTAACCATAGCTCTACTAGTTACTACACTCTTCAATTGTTTGATACAACCAGACAGATAATGAATTAAGGAAACAATTTGCTTGATGGATATTGAAAACACATGCATGCTTCCCTGTAAATTAGATTCTCCAACCCTCTACGTAATCCTATTCCCCCTTTCCTTCAAAGCAAGGAATAAATTCTTCACCCTTCCTTGAATGCCAGGAATAAATTTTGATCAATCCTAATAATGATCTAATTAATGGAAATTTTAATCAAATTGAGAAAATTAAAAGCCATGAAGTTGTTTACGCTGATCACAAGTTCTTGCAAAATTTCCATATGTGAAAGAAAGTAGAGACTCAAGAAAGAGAGGGTGAGTTGATTTTGAATTTGTTTCATAGTTTTAATATTATTTCTTTACACAAAATAATTGTATTCTCTTGAATCTTTTATTTTATTTTTTATATCTTGTAAATTACGCAAAGGCTCATAAAAAACTCACTTTCAATTTCTTTTACATGACTTTTATACTCAGTCACAAAAATAATAATAATAATAATAATATTAACGGTAATAGTAGTTTGTTTAGAACAACAAGAAAACTTCCCGTGTACACTTTTTATATGCTTAATTAATCAAACAAGCATGGTCCTTTATTTCCTTTCTCTAAAGTGAAATTTAGTAAAAAGTGATATTTTATTCCTAGTGTTGGAATTAAGTATTCTTTTTTTTATAGAAGTATTCTACACTCATCATATCTTCTTCTTGGAGGAGGTGTTGCTTGGGAATCCTTCTTCAATCATCAATCATGCAAGACAGAATACAACACTACATTCTCCGCATAATTGAAAAAAAGGGTTAAATATGTTTTTAATCTCCAAATTTAAATAATATTTGATTTTAGTCCCTCGTTTAAAAAATATTTTTTTTTAGTTCCTCAATTTTTAAAATGCGGCAGTTTTGATACTCAACATACTTTTTTGGTCCCAAAATGTATGTTTTAAAATTATTCAAAAGTGTGATTTTTTTTCGTTTGGGGACAAAAAATAATACATTTTAAAATTTGGAGACTAAAAATATATATTTTTCAAATGAGAGACTAAAATTGAATATCACCCAATTTTGAGGGATTAAAAATATATTTAACCCTTCAAAAAAAAAAAATATTAGCAATTGCTAAAAATATCATAAACAAATCACACATAATTTAATATATTTTTTAATCCAACATGCTTAAATTCATAATGAGAAGGGTCAAATCTTCTATCAAAATATGATTACAGGATAAGGATGATATTTATGGATACCCTCACTCTCATATCTACCTCAACACTATATTCCCACGTCTCTGCAATCTAATTCTCATTCTCACTTTTGAACCAATATCCGTCAATATAAGGATTTAGAGTTTAATTGTTATATATACAACGTTGGTACAAAGCATTTTACACTGTCAATCAATCAAAAATCATAAATGACTTTTAAGATAGTTAAAATAAAAATAATTTTTTATTAATATATGTTAATTTTTTATTAGTTAACAATATAACATACATAACATACTAATTACTAATATTTACCTATAAAAAATATAGAAAAATATGTATACCGATAATATATATCAATTAAATCCAAGTATTTATAGTCCAAAATAACTGGGTTTACAAGCAATCGCTTATACACAAATTCTCCTAATTTTCTATTATTATTTTTTTATTAAAAAAAAAGTATATTAGATTGGGTACAAGGAGTATCCGAATCCGTATACAAAATAACAATTTACAATACTTTCCGAACATAATTAGAGCACCACAGATATTAGTTCAACCTAAAGCAAAATTCTATATTAGTTTTCTATTATTATCAACAAATTTTTTACCTCTTTATTTTAAAATTCTCATCTATTTTTTACATATAGTATACCACATCTACTCAAAATTAATGTTACATATTACAAATGATGATAAAAATATATTTTTATAACAATAACAAAGTTTCTCAAATACACTTGTCATAAGTTAACCCAACAAATTACATGTTTTTTTTTTATTTCCTTCTTATAAAGTAATACTATAGGCAACAAATTAAATTTAAAGGAAGGTGTGTGTAGTATCCACTATGTTTTCATTGGCTCCTGTTATGTTTTGTTTTACTATGTTGCCAAGTTCTCTATGTTCTGCGCATACTAGTTGGGTGATGAAGTCTTTTGGATTTTTTCCTTGGTTTTTTTTTTATTTTCCTGGTTGCATGGGCGATTCAACCTTGTTGTTAGTTTCTCACTCTCGGTTGAATAATTACCTTGCATTCCCTTTGTACATGATTCCACCGTTGTATCTATCCATGTGAAGTCTATAGTTTTTTTTTATAACTCAAAAAATATATTGAAAGGGGTACAAGAGATATCCCAACCCATATACAATAGTAAAGAATAATGTAAGTGAAATGCTCAAACAAACTGTCCAAGCATTGATATTACAGCGTCCTATCCCAAGTGAAAAAAAACAGAAAAAACAACAGATGAGAAACAACATAGGCAAGTTGTAGAGGAAAACCAGAAAACAGGCAAGCTATAATTGCAAATCAGCAACCAGAAATACAGCAACCGGATTTACTGTCATAGAGGCATCATCCGCATGTGACGCCTATGGTGGCTTGGCATAAGTTAAACCTAAAGTTTGTCGAATACACTTGGCATAAGTTAACCCAACAAACATATTTTCTTTCATTTCCTTTTTATAAAGTAAAACTTGAGGCAATTTAATGGAAGATGCCTGTCCATGACTCGTCTCATCGGGAGCTTGTACGAAATTTCTCATGGCTTGATTATGTGATGATGGATATTGAAGAATACATACACATGCATGCATGCATGCTTGCCTAATAAATTAAATTATCCAACCCTCGTTTGATTGCCAAGAGGATTAATTTTATAAATCCTCCTATGGATGCGTGAAGACACCAAAATCTTCTCTGGTTCACTTTCTTTTGCTTCTTTTTATTTATTTATTTGTCTATGGTAATTTTAGTTAGTGGGATGAAAATCTACAGGTGGGTATTATTCAAGGAGAGTGAAAGTGGGGGGAAACCTTGTCTGCAAATGAATGGAAGTCATTTGCTTGGTGAGTTTCAAACAGTTTTGAGCCTCTCAGGTTCAAAGCAGGGTGTGGAGGATAGGTGGGAGTGGAAGTTGGATTCAACAGATACATACTCTGTAAAGTCTGCATACAAGACTATCTATCATGGCTTCAAACAGATTGATTGTGGGTGACTTGTTCCAAGGCATTTGGTGACTCAGATGTGTTCCTCTAAAAGTAGTAGCATTCGTGTGGAAGTTAGGACAAAATCAAATTCCTACTCTTGACAATTTGGCAAACAGAAACATCATTCAAAGATCGAAAATTACTTGCAAAGGTTGTGGGAGGGAGGAGGAAACAGTATCACATCTGTTTTTTGAATGCACATTCTACTCTCAGGTCTGGACTGAATGCTTGAAGTGGTGCGAGCTCTCAACAAGTTTGCATCATGATTGTAAGGCTCATTTTCTGCAATTTTCAGACTACCAAACTGCAGTGCAGCAAACAAACCTTTATGGCTAACAGTGTGGTGCGCGATGATCTGGACAATTTGGCTATCAAGGAATGAGTATATGTTCCAAACAAAAAATCCAGATTTGAACACTTTGATCGAGGGAGCCAAGTTCAAATCATGGTCTTAGATAAATGCTTGATGTGTTGGGTTCTAATATCCATTATACTGCTGGTACTCAAATTTCAGAGGCTGCTTGGGTACTTTTTTATGAAACATCAGTGGTGGTTAGCAGGATGTTATAGCTTGGTCGTGACTGTGCTGTACTTGTAGTAGTGGTGGGGGTTGGACTCGACGGGTCAACCCGTTTAACCTGTTTTTTTGGTGGGGTGGGTTATACTTTTTAACCCACTAACCTGCCTCGTCCAACCTGCCAAGAAAATGAGGCAAGGGAGGACGGGTTGACCCGTCGTGCCAGCTTTTATTTTTTAAAATTATTATTTAATTTTTATATTAATTTAAATATTTTGTTTAGGTCAACATAAATATAGCCATGCAATGTTTTTTTTATCTATGCTATTATTATGTTTATGATGTTTAAAGTTTGTAATAATACTCAAATATTATTAATAGGATTCCAATAAATAATAAACAATAGATATTTTTTTCCCAATATTACAATAGTAAAATCATATACAAAAGAAATTAATCACACAAATAGGGTAGGGTGTGATTTTTAAGTGGGAACATGATTAATTTAAACATGTTTTAGGGACTTAAATATTTATTTATTTTTTATTTTTGGTTGGCCAACCAGTCAACCCGCCATTAAACGAGGCGGGGGTGATTTTCAACCCGCTTTTAACATTCAACCCCCCTTCCCCATCTCGTTTTAGGCGGGTTGGCGGCGGGGCAGGTCGGGACGGGTTGACCCGTTTTGCCATCCCTAATTTTTAGTATTGTGCATTTTTTTTTTCTTTAAAAGGATGTGGGATTTCTCATTGCAATACCATCAGGAAGATGGGAAGCTGATTTTTTTTTTATAAGCAAAACAATTTATCCAAAAAAAGACACTGCAAGCCCAGCACAAGGAGTACAAAGCAAGCACGTCAAAGAATACAAAAGAGCTGCGATGAGGAGGATACAACAAAAACAACATAGCAGCAAAACTGAAAAACAGATCCATAGGGCCCTATACAACACCTTGACAAACCCAAAGACATAAACCGCAGACCAAACCATAAAATATGACACTCTCTGCCCTACATATATTCATAAAGTGTAAAAGATATAAAAAAAAAAAGAAAACACATGTATATTATATCATAATAATAAAAAACTCGGATAGAGGCTGCCGCATTGTAACATAACTTCTCAAACGCGGAAAATAAAACATTATTTAAAAGAAACATAATAGGAAACATATAACGAAATCCAACCCTGATGTCACATTACAGAGCTGGTATAACCATATTCCGAACATTCAAATAACATACTGAAACTAAACACAAACATAAACTAAACACTACAACAGATTAGACTTTTAATAACGCACCTTTTATAGCATTTCCGTGTGGAAATGCTATTAAAAGTGATGGGGGGACTTTTAATAGCGGTTCCTTAAGGAAACACTATCTTAGGTATCACCTAAGATAGCGTTTCCTTAAGGAACCGATATTAAAAGTCAAGTTGCAGGAAAAGATAGCGCTTCCTTTATTAGGAGGCGCTATCTTAACTAACCACCTAAGATAGTGGTTCCACACGGAAACACTATCTTTTCTAATTTGCAATAAATAAATAAAATAAAATCAACTTTAGATAGCGTTCCGCGCTTTTGATCCTTCGATTCTCAGTTTCTGCCTACCCTACCTTCACTTCCCTTGTTCCTCTTCTTCTCCTTCGCACAACACAAACAATGGTACTCTCTCTGTCTCTCTCTCTCTCTCTGTTTAACACTTCAATTCGATAAAAATTGTGTGTGTGTCCCTTTCTTGTAGGCTCTGCCGAATCAGCAAACCGTGGATTACCCTAGCTTCAAGCTCGTTATCGTCGGCGATGGCGGAACAAGTTCGCTTCCTTTCTTTTATTTCCTGATCCACTTTTTTCTTCTTTAATTCATCTTTCAGTTCAAACATTTCACCATTTATTTATTCTATTCTCTCTACTTTTCAAACCGCCATGTACGAATTACCTTTTAATTTGTCCAACAAGTTGAATCTTTCCTAATGATCTAGGTTGTGACCTTGATTGCAATATTTGTTTGTTGTATTAATTTGCAGGAAAAACCACCTTTGTTAAGAGGCATCTTACTGGTGAATTCGAGAAGAAATATGAACGTATGTATCACTTTTTTATTCTTTATAATAATTAACTATTTACACACAATGTGACATGTTTTGATGGCTTAACTCATTCTTCGATATTGTGATGAACAACACAACAGCAACCATCGGTGTGGAAGTTCACCCATTGGATTTCTTCACAAACTGTGGCAAGATTCGATTCTACTGCTGGGATACTGCTGGCCAAGAGAAATTTGGTGGCCTTAGAGATGGCTATTAGTATGTCTCTCTCTTTTTTAGTTTACAAAGTGCCTTATTCACCATGGTTTCATTAGTTAAATACTCACCTATCAAAATGCAACAACTATGATACAACATGCTTGTTTTTCAATCCTCTGCGTTATTTTAATATTTATACACACAAACCCCCGTGAACCTATCGATGGCCATATTTAAATTCATATTTTTTAGGGTTTACAATTGAATTCAGAGTTTTTGAGGATTCTTTTGTTTGCGTGTTGAGGGAGGGCTTTCATTTATGCATTTTTGGTTCATTCATGGATTCCTGCTTTGATTCTCATCCGTCTTTATTTTGGATTCATTTATTCATTTATTTTATGAGGACTTGAAACCTGACAGATTTTAGATCTTTGATCATTTGGTGCTGCCACTAAAACATAATTTAACCTTCTCTTATTCTGCATGAGTGATTTCTCTCAGTATTGTAATTTTGCAGGACAAGTACTCGTTGTGCCATTATAATGTTCGATGTTACTGCCAGATTGACATACAAAAATGTCCCTACCTGGCACCGTGATCTTTGTCAGTTCGTAAATGAGAACTCCTTTAGACCTTTTTAACTGTTGTGGATCTTTTTTAATTGGCATGTTGTTTATCTTACCTTGTGGGGCTTATTCACATGTGATTTTCAGGGTGTGTGAAAACATCCGAATTGTTCTCTGCGGTAACAAGGTTGATGTGAAACCTTTCCTGTACCTTGCCAGGAAACTTGCTAGGTAAGTACCACTAGTTTCTATTTTCTAAAGAATAATTTAGAGTACATTGAACTTTCAAAAGCATTTCAGCTTATGATCGCCACTTGTGCCAATTTTGCAGTGATCCTAACTTGCACCTCGTAGAATCTCCTGCATTGGCTCCACCAGAAGTTCAAATCGATTTGATTGCACAACAGCAGTAAGTTCTCTGTTTTGAACTGAACTAGTTCTGTCTTCTATCGGCATGATAAATAGCTATATTGTGAAAATTAAAAGATGCAGATTCATCCTCTGTACCTTGCCAGGAAACTTGCCATTAATTCAGACAGAGAGAATGTAAAACATGTCAAGCCTCCCTATTAGTGGATACCAAAAGGAGCAATATCTTGGCTTTTGTGGCAATTATACCTTGGTTTTAGGAGCAAGACCTGCCATAAGTGCTGCAGCGGCATTGCCTGCATTGTTTTCTTCCATAAAACTAATGGTGGAGTTGATAACAAGCAATGCCAGTATTCCAAACAAAGTCCTGCCAATCTGGTGGCTTGCCCTGCATGTTTCAAGAAGGAAGCAAATGATAATAAGAATGAGTTAAAAAGCTAATGTTTTATGCATTTTTCTGCTCTTTCTTTGCCTGTGCTAATGTTTTGTGTAGGTTGGTCTCTGATGGATAGCTGGAGCTTTTGTCAAGAAGGTTAAGAGTTCAGTGGTGAGGAGTGAAACTCATGAGTGTTTGGAATTGTGGGAGTGAAACTCACAGCTGAAGCTTGTGTCAAGTTGATTAAGAGCTTAGTGTTTATCCCTGTGTGGTTTGGTGAGGTTGCAATCTGGTTTTCTTTTGCTGATTATGCATCAGTTTTTGGTTTTTTGGTTTACTTTGAAGCTTCAAGACCCTGTCACATCTTGGACAATTTATCAGGCTGGTTTTTTCTCCTACTGACTTTAACTCAGGGGATGTTTCATTCTTGTCAACTGTCCAGACTGTCAGGGAGTAATTTCAAATGCTTATTGCTTGGTTGTTGCTGGTGATTCTTTTCACTATCAAAAGCTTGAGATACATTTCCTGTGTCTCAGTTTTTTGATGTTTTATTCTCATTCTGGTTTTGGTTTCAAGGCTGCAATTATTATCATTGAGGCTAGCTGTTACTCTTATTGGTTCGGGGGTTTCTTTGGATTTTGTCTTGTGAACTTTGGTTTGGCGAAGCTGTGTCATGTGGATTTGGTGTAAATGGCAATGTGATGGATTTTCATATCTATGGATGCTTATTGTTATCAGGTTTGAGGTTTCAAAGGTTTCTTATCTTCTGGTCGTGGTTTTGGTGTTGCAGTAACTTGTGTATTTAGGTGCTGATGGCAACGAGTTTCAGGGGTTGTTGCTTTGTATTTTAATATTTTAATCATAATTATACAGTTCTGGATGTTAGCAGAACAAATAGATTGGTCATGTTTGGTTTCTTGTCTGTGGTGGTTGGGTTCCATCAAGGCAGTTTTTCGGTTGCCTAGAGTTTAGGAGTTGGTTGCTGAATGTTACAGTTTTTTTTAACTTTTATTAGTATATGTATTTTTTTTGGTTTAGTCAGCAGACTTAGTGGGTAGTTGTTCTGATATTTAGGTGTAGTTGAGTTATGGAGAATATGCTAGATGTGGGTCCTATCTATTAGGAATTTCAGTTCTGTATTTTGCCTGTTTAAAGGCCCCAACGTTATGAATAAAGTGAGAAAGGCAGTTCTGCCACATTACTCCTTTTATTTTTAGTTTTACTGCTAAACTGATTAACAATATGCTTGTTATATAATTGTTTATTTCATATATATTTGTGAAGTAAACTAAAAAAAAAGGGGGGGGGATTAGATAGCGTTTTAACAAACGCTATCTAAATGCAGACTTTAGATAGCGTTTGTTAATACAAACACTATCAAAAGTCTGCCTTTAGATAGCGTTTACTACCGGAAACGCTATCTAAGGTCATCTTTTAATAGCGCTTCTTAAATGCTATCTTTGCTAGCTACTTTTAATAGCGGTGGCATAGATAGCGCTTAAAAACGCTATTAAAAGGCATCCGGAAACGCTATCTAAAGTCATTTCTGTTGTAGTGAAACCAAACTAAACTACGAGTAGTGGCTCCTCAGAGTTGCTCCTCAGCAAGCTTCTCACCGTCTTCTATATAACATAAAAAGGTACATGCAAAGCAACAACAAAAGACGGGGAGTAATAACCATATATATAAACATAACGCCAATAGGATAGTTAGCAAGATGAACATACAACAAAGCAACATCATACACATCATATCAACAATAATATGTATTTCACATATCATATTCATCAATCATATAATGTAATGTGACTCACTACTCAGAGTGCATGTGGATCCATCTACACTGGGCGTACGACTTCGGATTTACATTTCCACATTGACTAAAAAGCACCAATGCCAGGGTAATCCACCAAACCATGGGTGGGACCCCTAGGACAGCCGACGCACCATACTCTCGGATGCACCACCACAAGAGACCGGATCATTTAGATCACCGCGGACGACCAGATCGCCTTACTCGTGCGACCTCCTCTATGTCAATACCTCCCCATATTAACTTCATACATGATGCATGCACACAAACAAAGGTAGATTATTATCTTTAAGTTATCTAGTTTGTCTTCACTTTATTTGATGTGTACTTTTATTATTATTGGGGACAACCGGGGTGAACACACTCCGATTACATATCTTACTTTTACATATTTACATATATTCCTAATACGTAACTGCCACGGAGCAATTATTTTTTGACACATAACTCCTAACTTCTGTCACTGATTTAATACATACTGCCCCAATTAAACATTTGTTTGTGAGTTATGCCTAGAGTACACCTTCCACACGGGTGACCCTGCTATCATGAACCGATGGCTTCAGTCTTCATGAGTAGTTGCCCTTTGAGCTCTTCTCTGTCTCTTAAAACCTTGTCCTCATCATCCCCCTGTTGTCCCAGACCCAGACGAGTCATCAACAGCCAAACACGTGAAATAAGTTCTCCTCCCCGATTACTACTGTATTGGAGATAGAACGACGACAAACCTGTGTCTGACAACAAATCGAAGTCTGATGCATACGACAGCAACTCAACCCAAACTTGGCTTATGAATTTCCATTTGATGTCTACTTGTGATATCATCCCTAACTCTTTGGCCAAAATACATGCATGATACAATATTCTATTATTAGCTTCAACTTTAACAGTAAGAAGTTTCTCGCACGCCTCTACTTCATCCTCATCACTAATGAAAAACTTCTTCTTCATGAGCTCTTCAAGTGTCCCTTGGAGAGGTGTCACATGTGCTGTATGACCGTGATAAAGTACAAGGTAAATCATGTAGTCCGAGAGGAGCTTACTAAACTCTCGTTCATCAACTTGATAATGTCTATCAAGAACATAGCATAGGTGAGTAGCAATGTGCCACACTATGACTGTATCCGATGGATTAATTGCATTTCCACTCAAAATATACGGAGGCATGATGACGTAAGGCTTCAGGTTCTTTCTGCGCTCTTCTTCACCTATTAAATTGAGACTCCAATCACCCACGGATCTGCGTAACAACAATGTAGCATCATAATTTATAGCTTCCTCAGATTTTCTCTTAAGTACACTGAAGATAAAGTCCCAAAGCTCTAAAAGGAATGGATTTTTGGCCTCATATAGCCATATGAAAATATACGAGAAGCTATCTTTAGGTACAAAGAATTTGTTTTTGGAACGACAGTAGCTTATCATATTAAAACCCGAGATGGATCCTTTCCATCTGCGAAATGGCACCCAAGTTGACAATTCTGTAAATTTGGTATAAGGCTTCTTCTTACATTTCGACCACTTCTGCCTCTTGATCAACTCGTGAAAGGGTTTCAGAATATTGAAGAAGCCGCCAACATCATGTTGATGAAAATAGACAATTGCTCTATCAGAGAAAAGGAGCATCAAGAGAGCAATAGTATCCAGGGCCATAGCACCAAACAGCAATGCATAAGTAACCTTAACGTCAAAAGCATCGAAACCTTGCTTGTGTTTGTCCTCCGAAAAGAACAGTCCAAAAGCTGCAAAATGGCAAGCGATGGCTACAAACTGAGATAAGCACCCTGAGGTTCTGCATAATGCCCAGAACTTGGTGTAGCAACCTTCATAATGGAAGTTCAACTCGGTATCTATCACTCTTAATGCATCTTGTGCGCTTATCCGATTGAAAAGTTTCGGCTCAATGATCTGGTTGGTCTGCTTATCGCTTTGGTAGCAGAAGCGGTCAGCTACGAGCACCACCCCAACTTGGCTTAGCTTTTCAACATCACCATCTTTTGGTATTTCATCAATACCTGAAACATTTACCGCTTTATTGGGAATGTATACTTGCTCTGCGTCCCCTGGATACTTGCTCCCAAGGTACAATGCATAAGTCCTCTCGGCGTATTTGATCATTCCTGCAACGAAAACTAGCACTGTGGGGATCCACAGCTTGTTCCTTGGCACAGTTAGCAAGAAGACATATGCACAAGAGATGAACTGGATGATGAACCCTAGCATGTGCCTCAACCACAGCTGGTTGTCCTCCAGGGAAAAGGCAGTGATGGTGTCTGGGCCACCAAGGTGCACCAAAAGAAACGGAGCCCAAAACGCTAGGAGATCACTGTGAGTGCTGATAATGCTTTGGCTGCTAGGGTCTTGGTTGCTTGCAATGAGTCCCACGCAGAAGTTTGCAGCCACATCGGCTATGAGATATGCTGACCATATTGAGAACAGTAACAATACATTCTGCATGCATTTCCTTAGATGGGAACATATAACAAGGAAGATCTGCAGGAAGAGACTAAAGAGGATAACTCCCCGAATGTTCCACTGCTCCCATAACTTGTCAATGCTGTTAGGGATGGGATTAACCATAGCTAGTACTCTCTTCAATTGTTTGATACAACCAGACAGATAATGAATTAAAGAAACAATTTGCTTGATTATTATGTGATGATGGATATTGAAAACACATGCATGCTTGCCTATAAATTAAATTATTCAACCATCAGTACGTAATCCCATTCACCCTTCCTTCAAAGCAAGGAATAAATTCTTCACCCTTCCTTGAATGCCAGGAATAAATTCTGATTGGTACGTCCCAACGATCTAATTAGTGGAAATTTTGTTCAAATTGAGAAAATTAAAAGTCATGAAGTACGTTGATCACAAGTGGTTGCTAATGCTTAATAATATATGTGCATGCATAACTTAAAACTGTATGTTTATAATAATAATAATAATAATAATAATAATATTCTTTATAATTCTGCAGTTCATTCGAAACTTCTATATGTGAAACAAAGTAGAGACTCAAGAAAGAGAGGGTGAGTTGATTCAGGAAATAGGCATTACATTTTGAATTTGTTTCATAGCTTTAATATTATTTCTTTACACGAAATAATTGTATTCTCTTGTCTCTTTTTTTTAATTTTTTATACAATGATTGACGCAAAATCCTATACTTAAAATATTCTTGTAAATTATGCAAAGGTCTCATAAAAAACCCACTTTCAATTTCTTTACATAATAATAACAATAACAGTAATAGTAGTTTGTTTAGAACAACAAAAAAGCTTCCCGTGTACACTTTTTATATGCTTAATTAATCCAACAAGCATGTTCCTTTATTTCCTTTTTCTAAAGTGATATTTTATTCCAAGTGTTGGAATTAAGTATTCTTTTTTATAGAAGTATTCTACACTCATCATATCTTCTTCTTGGAGGAGGTATTGCTTGGGAATATAAGATCTCCTAAGTAAATAGCCAAAATGGTCCCTGAAACTGTGAGGTCGTGTCAAGTTGGTCCCTCAAATTAACGAAATTTCAAAAAGGTCCCTGAAACTGTCAAACGTTGATCAAGTTAGTCCCTCTGTTAGTCAGAGTTTGTTGACGCCGTTAACGGCACTTATGTGGCACGTTACACGCATATTTGAGGGACCAAATTGATACAGGGACCAAATCGCGAGGGCTTCATCGCTACCACCGCGAGGGCTTCATCGCTACCACCGTGAGGTACACTCTTAACCCTAACTCTGTCTTTCCCGATCAAGATTCTTTGCAATAACTTCACATCTCTCTCTCTCCTTCCCGCGCACTAAATCTCCTTGTCCCTCTGCTCTCAGAAACCACATCGAACGTTGGCCAACCACTCGAGCTCCCCTCCCCACCACCACGTGAGCACCTATTTCTGGTGAGTCTTTAGGTCACATTTTTTTATTTTTGGTTTTGAGTGTATGTTGAAACTGTAGTCTCTAGTTGAAACTTGAAACTGTGAGTTTGAGTTGTTTGGAATGTTTCTATTTCTGGTTGTGGGTTTTGTGTTTTCTCTTGTTTTTCTTCTGCTTTCATGGCCTATTTCAAAATGGGAAGAAATTTAGAGTTGCTTGTAGCATGTGACATCAACAATATATTGCTCATTGCTCAACCTGAAAATGGTGTAAATTTGAAATAATTTTTAAACACCTTGCTTGTATATATCAAGCTCTCTTGATCGATTCATACGTGGTTATAGTACTAGATATAGCAATAGTCCTAATATGTGTTGTTGCCTGCTTGATGAGAAGAATGATGTGAGATTACCGTGGAAATTTTGTTTTAGGCAATTAGTCAAATAAGATATACATGGTTGACGGGATTTCATAAACTAGTTTTCAATTAGGATTTCAAAAACTAGTTTTCAATCTCCCGTATTATCCTTATAATGGATATATATGTTTTGTATATCTACAGAACCTATCTAGTTATGGATCGTAGTTGGATGGTTTGTAAGCGCACTAGTGCTGAGTATTTGAAGGGGGTGGGAGAATTTATAGAATTTGCTCAAAGGAATGTTCCTAATAGTAATGGAATGTTCTGTTGTCCTTGTGTCAAGTGTTTGAATACGAGGAAATGTACGGTGAAGGATATACATACTCATTTGATTTGTGAAGGGATTTGCTTGAGTTATACAAGATGGATATGGCATGGTGATGTGTTGTTGAGTAGTACGGCAAATGTCTCCCAAAGTGAGGACGTTGACATAGATATGGAGGATGATCGAGTAGAGGACATGATCCGTGATATTGGACAAGAATATTTTCATCGAGCTCATGTGTATGATAGGTTGTACGGTGATGCGGATAAGCCTCTATATCCAGGGTGTACTACTCATACACGGTTGTCGGTGGTGCTAAAATTGGTTTGTGTGAAGGCGATAAATGGTTGGACCGATAAAAGCTTCACGGAATTGCTTGAAGTGTTGAAAGACTTGCTTCAGGAGGACAAAACATTGCTTGACCGTAACTATGAGGCCAAGAAGGTATTGTGTCCGATGGGTATGGAGTATAAGAAGATACACGCATGCCCCAATGATTGCATATTGTACACCGGTGTTCATGAAGACAATCACGATTGCCCCAAATGTGGGTTATCATGATACAAAGTGAAGGGTGGTGATGATGATGATGATCTTGATGATGTGAGAAAAAAGGGTCCTCCTGCGAAGGTGTTGTGGTATCTTCCAATAATTCCAAGGTTCAAGCGATTGTTTGCCAATGCGAAAGATGCGAAGAATCTTGATGGCATAATGATGAGAGGAAACGTGATGGAAAGGTTCATCTTCCTGCTGATTCTATGCAATGGAAGAATATTGATACTATGTTTTCGGATTTCCCCGATGAGCCAAGAAATCTAAGGCTTGGACTTGCTACGGATGGAATGAATCCTTATGGTAACATGAGTAGTATTCATAGTTCATGGCCTGTTCTATTGATAATTTACAACCTGCCCCTTGGTTGTGCATGAAGCGCAAATACATGATGTTGTCTATGATGATTTCGGGCCCAAAGCAACCGGGAAATGACTTAGATGTTTATCTAAGTCCCTTGATTGAAGACTTGAAAACGTTATGGGTGGAAGGTGTTGATGTAGTTGATAGGTATTCTCATGAGACTTTCAAGCTTCGTGCCATGTTATTTTGCACCATCAACGACTTTCCAGCATACGGTAACTTGTCCGGGTATAGTGTCAAGGGGCATAAAGCATGCCCTATATGTGAAGAAGGCACATGCTACACTCAGTTGCATCATGGAAAGAAGACGATTAACCTTGGGCATCGGAGATTTCTTAGACGTGATCACCCATATCGTAAGATGAAAAAAGCTTTTAATGGATGCCAAGAGACAGAAGAAGCTCCGGTGGCCTTAATTGGAGAGCAAGTTTATCAGAGGGTAAAGGGCATCGATGTTATATTCAGCAAGTCCAAAAAGAAAGGTAAAGCTGCTGAGAAAAACATATGGAAGAAGAGGTCGATATTCTTTGATCTTCCATACTGGTGCAAGCTTGATGTCAGACACTGCATTGATGTGATGCATGTGGAGAAAAATGTGTGTGATAGTGTGATCGGGACGCTTCTCAACATTCAGCGCAAGACAAAGGATGGTGTGAATGCTCGTCTCGACCTCGTTGCTATGGGTATACGAGAGCAGTTAGCTCCAGTTGTTGAGGATGGTAAGCGCACTTATTTGCCGCCAGCATGTCATACTTTGTCAAAAAAAGAGAGACAAAGTTTCTGTGGGTGTCTTCAGGGCATCAAAGTTCCACATGGTTACTCTTCAAATATGAAGAGGCTTGTCTCTAGTGATCTTAAATTAGTTGGCTTAAAGTCTCATGATTGTCACATATTGATGCAACAACTTTTGCCCGTTTCTATTCGTGGTATTGCTCCAAAAAATGTGAGACATGCCATTACTCGGTTGTGCTCATTCTTCAATTCTATATGTAGCAAAGTCGTTGACCCCCCGTATGTTGGATGACTTGGAAGTTAAGGCTGCTACAATCTTGTGCCAATTGGAGATGTATTTTCCTCCTTCCTTTTTCGACATAATGGTTCACTTAATTGTTCATTTGGTTAGGGAGATTAGATTATGTGGGCCGGTTTTTGAGATGGATGTACCCAGTTGAGCGCTACATGAAGATCTTGAAAGGGTACGTGAAGAATCCTCATCGTTCGGAAGCATCTATTGTTCAAAGGTATGTTGCAGAAGAAGCTATTGAGTTTTGTTCAGACTACCTTCATAACACGGATCCTATAGGGGTTCCTAAGCCTCGGCATGATGAGATAAGATGTCAAGGTAAGGGTACACATGGCTTAAGAATTAATAGCAAGGGTCGGGAGGAAGTGCTTCAAGCACTTTTGTATGTATTGAACAACATCGATTCTGTTCAACCTTTCTTATTTGAACATAAAAGAAAAGTCAATCAAGAAAACCCTCGAATGAGCGAAAGGTGGTTGTTGAACAAGCATAACAAGACTTTCTTACCATGGTTCAAGGAAGAAATGCTTAAGGATGGTAGTACTGCGTCTGATGATGTAAGATGGCTAGCACCTGGGCCTAGCTTCAACGTCATATGTTGGAGCGGATACGACATCAATAACTTTTCCTTTTATACAAAGGAACAAGATAACAAGAGTACCATGTAAAATAGTGGGGTTATGATCGTGGCCGAAGCAATGCACTTCTCTAGTGCAAAGGACACAAAACCCGTTAAAGCACCGACACGTTACTTTGGATATATTGAAGATATTTGGGTGCTCGATTACACTAAGCTTACGGTGCCAGTTTTTAAATGTAAGTGGGTTGATAGTAACGGTGGTGTACAAACCGATGAATTGGGGTTTACATTGGTAGACCTCAACAAGTTAGGTCATATAAATGAGCCTTTCATAATGGCTTCCCTAGCAAAACAAGTGTTCTACATCACTGATCCTTCTAACAAAAGGTTGTCCGTGGTTCTCCAAGGAAAAAGCATGTATAATGGTAGTGATGAAAATCAAGATTCAAATCTTGATATTTCTGAGACTCCTTCTTTTTTAACAAACATGCCTACTATAATCGAGGAGACACAGGTGGACGATGTACATGCCACTCGTGATGATCATCACGAAGGGATATTGATATAGGTAGTTTAAACTTAGTATACATTTATTTTTATTTATACTTCTGTATTTATTTTTAGTTATAACCTATGTTAATAAATATATATTGTTTCTGAACAGGCATACATATGGATAAGTCGGATGGCCCACATGCACGGGAGGACACTGTGGGGCCTACGCAGGACCCGATCGCGCCTACGCCTGATTCTAGTGTAAGTTTACATGTTATATACTATCTTTAGTCCTTATTTTTAATGTAAGTTTATAATGTTACAACCCTCTATTTTATCATTTTTTTGTCCATACAGACATCACAGGCTCATAGGAAACGGGGTAGAGGAGCCACGACTTTGAATAAACTAGAGAAGGCCAGGCAAAGCAGACAGAAGCTTGAGGTGTCCTTCGATGCTAATCTAAATCCCCAGGGACCCCGTGCTAAAGAATTTTAAAAGTGGGTGTTTCTATAAGCAAAGCAGCACGTTAGCATCAACTACAACCATTGGAATGACGTTCCACAGAACGTTATGGATCAGATTTGGGAGGCTATCACGGTATTTTACCTTTATATTCTTTTGATTTACATTATTAGATAATTATCCGAGTTATAATCCATCCAGTTGTTATGTATTTAATGTGCAGGTAGCTTGGACTGTGCCGAATCACGAGGATCATCGTACGAAATGTCTGAAAATGGCATCAAATCATTGGAATGGGTTCAAGCATGATCTTACCAGGTACTATGTATCTGGGAAGAAGCGGCTTGATAAGATGTTCTCGGAATATCCCTGGATTGATCAGGATACTTGGGATATGTTTGCTAGGAGTCGACAGAATGAAGAATTTCAGGTTGGTTGATTAAGTTAATTTTGTATGCTTCTTAAAGATCATTTAACTGTATTTAATTATGTGTTTTTGTTTGAATAGGCTAAGGCAGAGAGGGTCGGCAGAATCAGGCGAAGAATGTCCACCGTCACACCATGTCTCAGGGTGGGTACGAGACTCGGATCGAGGAGATGATGGCGGATAGGCTGAGGGTGAGGCAGGAAGAGCACTCTGCTAGGATAGAAAGAGGAGAGGTGCTTGAGGGCACACCATTAAGTCCTCCGTCGGACATCGACCGCGAGGATGTCTGGTTAGCCGGCCGCATGACAAAGACGGGATCTTTTAAAGTTGATGCCACTCGCGAAGTGGCAGATAAGATTGTAAGTAAATAATTAACTTTATTTCAATTGATATTTGTATAGATATTTTTAACACTTTTCACTTGCACGTTTTTTCATTTTTTCATTGTAGATGGATCTTAAGGCACAATCCTCCCAGGGCTCATTCGTCCCTTCTGGACGGCGGGACGTCTTGATGACTGCTCTAGGCAAGAAAGACCATCCTGGTCAGGTTATCGGTGTTCCTGGGAACGTGACCATCAAAGAATATTATGGCAAGTCTGCTTCACGAAAGCGGGTGGTCGATGAAGCATTTTGGATGACATGACTCAGCAGCTCATCTCCAACCCTGCTGTTACAACGCATTTGATGAAAAGCTTACTATCCAACCCAGAATTCAAGTAGGCACTTGCTAGAGAGCTTTCCTCCGTCGGTTCATCCCAGGACATGCCAACCCTTCACATGTGAGCACAAAAGAGAGTTATAGTAGGGCGCATGTGGAGGACGATGAGTTGGCAGCTAGGGAGCGGGAGTTGGAAGTCCAACGCCATGAGCTTGAGTTGGAAATGAAAAGGCGTGAGCTTGAGTTGGACTTCAAACGACGAGAGCTCCAAATGTTAACAAAGGTATGTATTCATTATTAATGTCCAAATTAGTCAAATAATTACTTGTGTTTTTTTTAATTATCAACAACTTATCTATTTTATTTTTCCTAAATTGAAGGCCAAGTCGACGTCGGTGTCGCTGTCACCTGTCACTCGTTTGTTCTCACTTGGTGAGGATTATGCATTTGAGATTTTTGAATGTCCATTGGAGCACGATGGATGGGTGGCACGCCCAAATCAACAGAGGATATTTTCCTTCTGTGGTGAAGATCTCGGGCACGCCTGCAGAGATAACGTGTGGATGGCCAGCACGGTTTTGAGTCTCTAGTGCACGTAAGTTAATTTTAATTTTATAACTTATTTATTTTTGGTATTTTTCCATTTAATAATTTATTTTAATTTCAATATATATATTATGTAATTAACATCCACACCTTTTCATATCTTAGGTATCTCCATCGTCTTCAGCTTGATAAGGGCGTTGCATCAGTTTATGGCTTCTTAGATCCGTCAATCCTTATGCCCCAATTCTTTGCTGGCGATGCATTTAGTAAATACATAGGGAACTTGATGGGAGACAATCGGTGCTCATTATATCTGGCTCCCCACTGTATGAATAACCATTGGCAGTTGTTTGTACTTCACCCGTCTAGGCTTACTGTCATATTCTTATGCTCTCTCCACCAAAATCCGCCACAGGAGGTGGTGGAAGCTGTAAATACGTAAGTAACTAATCTTAAATTTAATTTAAGTTTTAATATCAGTTGCTTTTTTTTTATTACACACATGATATATGAATTTGTTAATTGACATGATTATTTGTTTATGATAGCGCACTGAAGGCGAGTAGCATAAGTTGCGCCAACGGGAGAAGTAGGACTTCTAAGGCTAAAGGAAATCCTGAATGGATCATCCTCAAGGTTTGGTAGTTTATTTATCAAATAATTAATATTATAATTACTAATTTATATGTATATTTAACTGACATTGAAATTAATTTTGTTTGTAGTCTCGATTTCAACCTGACGGGTGGTCGTGCGGCTATTATGTGATGCTTCATATGCTGAACATAGTCTCCGAATCTATTACGGATGGATGGAAGAAGGTAATATTTAAACAACTTGTTAAATTATATATTATAGTTTTGGTGATGACTTGCGTTAATGTTATTGTTATTATTTGAACGTGTGTAGGCATTTAACGACCAATCGCCTCTTCAAAAAGATGAGTTTAGAGACTTGAGGATGCGCTTAACAGAATTCTTCTTCAAGTATGCGACTGAAAAAGGAATTGACAAGATACCTCCGCAATACTTAGATGAATAGTTTTTTTGTTAGACTTTAGAAACTAATTAATAACATGTATATATATATATATACACACTTAGATTGGTAGTTTTGTTTTTAGACATTAGAGACTAAAATATATATATATATATATATATATATTTATATATATATATATATATATATATATATATATACTTGTAGATAGTTATGTTTTTCCTATACATGGGTTTTGGTTTTAAGTCCCCCCATTGTTCCTTTGTATATTTCTTTTCTTTTTGTTAATATTGAAATTTAAGGGTAGTGTTTGCAATTCTGTAATGTGTGTGATATTCTGTGTTACTGGGATATTTACTGAATGCAGGGATAGCTGAGGGGAGTGATATTTTAAAACTGAATTTTTTTTAAAAAAATCTATTAACGACAGTTCTATCAAACAACTGACGTTAATAGTATTTTATAAAATATACAGTATACTATTAACGTCAGTTTTATTAGGAAACTGACGTTAAAAATAAAACCTATAACGTCAGTTCTTTAACAGAACTGACGTTAGTTTGAACAACATTAACGTCAGTTGTGTTAAAGAACTGACGTTAATAGTTTTATTTTTAACGTCAGTTGTTTAAACAACTGACGTTAAAATATTAACTGTTAACGTCAGCTGTATTTACGTCAGACAATATTCTGACGTATAAAATCAATTTTAACTGACGTAAAAAGCACTTATTACACTAGTGTCCATGTGGATTGTGGAAGTGTGTTCCATGACTCATCAGGAGCTTGGGTTCATGTTTCTGTACGTTATCTCAAAGTTCCTATTTTTTTCATGGATAGAGCTTTGGGCTATCCTTATTGACTTGATTATTGCAAGGGAGAAAGGAATTTCAAAACTCTATATTAATAGCCATTTAACAATGTCTTCATGTTTCATTGGACTTATGTGTAGGATGGATTGGCTTGTTCGAAATTTCTCATGGCTTGATTATGTGATGATGGATGGATATTAAACAATACACACATGTAGGGGTTATAAAGTCAGCTTGGTGGTTACAAAAAATCAACTATTTAGCGACCGACAAATCCGGTTGCTAACGTGCTAATTCGGTCGCTATTCTCTTTAGCGTCCGAATTAGCGACCGATTCATGGTGGTGACTGATAACTTGGTCGCTAAGGTTTTAGCGATTGAATTTATATTCCAGTCACTAAATGGCGACCGTATTTTCAGTCGCTAAGTAATAAAAGTCGGTCTCTAATCGGTTGGTCACATGATTGGGGTAACCACGTTTGGCGACCGATTATCGGTCGCTAGTTCGGTCGCTAATGTTGGTTACTATTAACCAATATTAGCGACCGATATTCGGTCGCTAGACCACAATTTTTTTCTTTTAACTAAAGTTTACCGATCGAATTATGGGTAGCTAATTCGGTCGCTAAACTGGATTTTAAATTTTTTTTAAAATTTAATTTTAAAAATAATAATTTAAATTTTTTTTTGCTTTAAGTTTAGTAAAATTACTAATAAAACACACCAAATTACTAATGAAATAAACAATTATAAAAATACTGAATATATATATATATATATATATATATATATGTATATATATAAATAATCCAAAGTGTCGTACAAGAATCGTTTAAAATCTAAAAAATGAAAATAAAATCAGTCATGTTGAGGAAGAGGTGGAGGAACCGTCTGCCATCTGATCGTCTTCTGGACCAGCATCATCATTAGCAGGCGAAGGAACTGGAGGAGCGGCAGCAGGCGGCACAACCGCCGGAGCATCACCCTGAGCAACTTGAGGCTGGATCCTCATCTGCTCCAACACCAGCCGCAGTGTCTAGCCCTGCTCGATGGTCGTCTGGATCAGCTGCTGGTGTGCCTGAGTCAACTGTGCAATCGGGTTCGCCATACACATGCCCCTTTTTGTTCCTGCCCCCGACGACCTCCAAATAAATGGCATTATCGTCGACGGAGACAGGAGAACGGGGCCTCTCACCAGTCAAGGCCTCATCCTGTGACTGTGAGGCACGTGATTTGGCATCGTCCTTCTTCTAGTTGAAGCCCACCTGCAAAGTATAGATGAAGAGATTTAGTTAAAATTATAATCAATATTAACAAATCAATTATAATAAATTACAAGTATAAACTAAATTGTTTTTTTGCTTACAGCATAGTTACGGGCCTTGTCGTTGACCCATGCCCCCCGACTTCAACTTCTTCATCCTCTCCACCAACTCGATCCATAGCAGTGGAGGCCCGCTATTTCTGTGCTTTCTGCACAAAAAAATATAATCTTAAATTCATAAGAATATTTAAAAATGAAAGCTTGTGAAATAGTATACTAAGTCAATAAATTTTTAAGTATTATCAACTCGTCGAAGTGGGCGGCGGCTGATTTAGAGCCGCTGGTCCAAGCACATGCCCCAATATCAGAAGCTCGATTACGCCGAGTTGTGGCCTGGATCTCCTGGAACTTCTCAGTAGCCCAGTACCGGTCCAGCTGCCTCCTGAACTCAAGATCCACCCACTTCCCCTTATTCTTACCCTTCCTCAGCTTGTTCGTCAGATTCTTCATGACTAGTGAGCCTTTATGCTCAAATATGTCCCTGACGATCCCCTCTAAAGCTGCGTCCCACCTATACTCTTTCTGCAACTTACAGTTGTTAGGAAATTCGTGTGTATATATATAATGTAAATTTAATTTAAATAACTTAATAAATTGTTACCTTAAACTCTTTAAACAACTGATCCATATGGCCCCCCTGGGATGGCCTTCCATATAGGCCACGGACCATTAAACTTGCATTACAGGATCTTCGATATCGAATCAGAAGGGCCCTTCGCGGGTAGAAAGCTGCAGCAAAATTAGAGCATTAATAAATGTTATAAATAAACAAAAAAAATAAGTAAATAGAAATTAACGATACTTTATGTATTAAAAAATTAAATTAGCTTACTCGTTATCCCCCTGGGGATAAGAAGAATCCTCCTATCGGATGGACCACGGCTCTCCTGTCCCGATGATGATGATGGTCCTGGCATAGGTGTGGATGATGATGGTGCAGCCTGTGTCCCGACCACATGAGGCTGGGTAGAGGGTGCAACTCCATCACCCTGATGTGGCCCGTCCACAGAGGTGCTGGCTGGGTGGTCTCGATCTGAAGTCCGTGGGTCGACCGGCGGAGGGACTCTCGCAGCACGACCTTTGGCACGACCTCCACGACGACCACCACGCTGCCCCTACCTCTAGAGGAATCTGCCATCTATGTAAAAAAATGAAAAGATGATTACACCACAGTGTAAATAATACAAAAATAAATTGCCTAAGTAGAATGAGCATTACACAATGAATTGTGACATAAATAAATTACCTAAATAGAATCTCCGTCACTAAATTCACCCTCACTCTCATCAGTCTCACTTGATCGGAATGTGCCTTCGCTAGATGCGTCCAACTCAGATTGATCGATTAACTCTCTTTCAACTTCTTCCCCATTGCCGAAAATGTCCGCCAGAGAATTAACAATAATGTCTGGCGTAATTTGCAACGGTACGTGGGGTCTTGAAAACTCATCATCTTGGTACGGAGCATCTTTTTCAGGCTGGTCGATTACATTATCAGTAATTGTACTGCGAGCCTTTATCTTAATGACACCCAACCAGCTTTGATGTCCTTCGGGATATGGCGAGTAATAAACATGATCTGCCTATTGTGAAAAAATGAATGGGTCGTGCGCCTTATTATACCTACGAGATAGCCTAACTTGAACAATACCATATTTTTTATCGATTTTTGTCCCTACGTCAAGAGTAGGATCAAACCAATCACACTTGAAGAGAATTAACTTCATCACGGGGAAACCGGTATAATCGAGTTCAAGGATGTCAGTTAGAACCCCATAGAAATCATCCTCTACATTGCCATCAGTGGCTCGCACACAAACACCATAGTTACACGATTGCATTCCTTCACTCCATGTTTTTGTATTAAATTTATATCCATTTACAATGTAAGTATTCCATGATGTAAGCCATCTGTTAGGTCCCCATGCCAAATTTGTCAACAATGGATTTTGAACATTGTTTACTGGATATAGTACCTAAAAAATCGAATATTATATTATTCTTATACATGCTATATATTTAAAGAGATAAAATGTATTGCAACAAATGAAGATGCTTAACCTATATATTTATTGAACCACGTAGCAAAGTGAGAAGTAATTTCTCGATCAACCTGATCATTCGAAATGTCAGGTTGGAGATCCCTTAGAAAATTGCCATACATCCTACATATGGGAGATTAACAGCAGGACTATTAATAATCATAAATGTCAATTGAACTTATAAAAGACATTGTAGAAACTTACTCTAAATATGACGCCACCTCTACACAATTTTGAAGGATATACAGATGAGCAGCATTAATGTCACGTTGCTCCAAGAAATATCCTTTTGATTTGCCACTAAATCTGCCCGGATAGTTGAATATTGATATAGGAGGACTAGTTGAACTTCCTTCACCTGAATCAACGTTTCTAGGCATCCTTGTCCTTCTCGTGTCAACTTCGTCTGAATAGTAATAATAGGCAAAAGTGGAAGTCTCCTCTACTAAGTATGCTTCACAAATGGAACCCTCCACTCGTGCCTTGTTCTTGACTTTGTGTTTAAGGGAGTGCAGGAACATATTAAAGAGGGATACATACAAATAATTACTAGTTTTAAGGAAAGCTAAACTAGGATTTTGTGTTCGTGAATTTAATATGTATTAAGTAAAATAGTTGATGTTGTATACCCCTCAAATGGATACATCCAGCGGTATTGGACTGGTCCACCAACTCTTGCTTCGTAAGGTAGATGAACTGAAAGGTGTTCTATTGAATCAAAGAAACTCGACGGGAAGATTTGCTCCAACTTACATAACAAAATGGGTATCTTGAATTCCATATCCATTAATTGATTCACATTTAGTGTTGTCGACGTAAGCTCCTTGAAAAAGTGGCTAAGCTCAACAAGTGGGTTCCAAATTGGTTTCGGTAATGCGTTGAACGCAATTGGAAGCAACCGTTGCATGAACACGTGGCAATCATGACTCTTCATTCCATGTAACTTTGCTTCCTTAATGTCAACACATCTACCCAGATTGGAAGCATACCCATCGGGTAACTTTAGTTCTTTAACCCACTGACAGACAGCTACTTTCTGTGTTGCTTAGTGTATAACTTGCCTTCGGTTTGATAAGTCTGCCACGACCACCATCCTGCAACTCAAGCTTCTTCCGATTACAAATTTCAGCCAGATCCAATCGGCTTTATTTGTTTCCTTTGTCCTCCCCTTGATGTCCATCACAGTGTCAAACACATTCATAAACACATTCCTCTCAGTATGCATGACATCAATGTTGTGACGGAGTAGGTGCGTCCTCCAATACGACAACCTCCAAAATATACTTTGTTTTGTCCAATTATGCTTGATGCCATAATCAAGAATATGTTCTCCTTGGGATTCATGGACGAATGGTAAGTACTGTACTCTCCGCCATACATTAGGACCAGACAAACGTGGTGGAGGCGGTGTTGTCTCCGCACAACTCTTCTTGAATGCATTCTTGTTCCTCCTCTAAGGATGATCTTCTGAAAGGAATTGACGATGACAATCAAAATATGAGATCTTTCGACTGTTTTTAAGAGTGAATTCCTTCGATCGCTCCATACATATTGGGCAACCAAGCTTCCCTGCGGTCATCCAACCCGACATCATCCCATAGGCGGGAAAGTCGTTGATCGTCCACATCAAAGCTGCTTTCATCATGAAATTCTGCCTCAAAGATAGGTCATATGTCAACGCACCATCATTCCACAGCATTGTCAACTCATCTATTAGCGGCTGCAAGTACACATCAATCTTCCCTTTTGGATTAGACGGACCCAGAATTATAATTGTTAGGAACATAAACTCCTGCTTCATGCACATCCCCGGGGGAAGATTGTACGGAGTCAGGATAACCGGTCAACAAGAGCATGCTTTTCCAGACTGCCCGAAAGGATTAAATCCATCCGTAGACAACCCCAATCGGACGTTCCAAGGGTCCTTCAAAAATTCCATATGAACCCTATCAAAATTCTTACAAGCTTCTCCATCCGATGGATGACACAAGACATCTTGCTCCCTCTCATGCTCACTATGCCACCTCATGTGAGCTGCAGTGTCCATCGAAGAGTACAATCTTGTAAGTCTTGGCACGAGCGGAAAGTACCACATCTTTTTTAGAGCGGTTTTCGTCTCAATGCCCTCCTAGTGGTTGTCTTATACCGATCCACACCACAAAACCGACAACATGTTATGCTTTCCACCGAGTCATCCTTATAGTACAACATACATCCATTCGGGCAACAATCAATTTTTAAACACCCCAGACCCAAATTCTCCACAGACTTCTTAGCATGATAAAAACTAGTAGGCATTTGATTGTCTTCTGGCAACGCCTTGGACACTGACATGGCGAGATGATTAAAACATGCTTCTTGCATATTGTAGTCAGATTTGATACTCAACCATTCCATACACATCGACAACTCCGTGTAGTCCCAACGTCCTTCCCACAACAGAGATCGTGTAAAACTCAGCATATCATAGAATCTTTGAGCTTCAGGATTCAGATTCTCCTCTATGTATTGGGAACCCATTCCAATGTCTCACCATGGTTACTCCACCAATAGTAATCAGGCATGAAGCCCTTCTCATAAAGATCGGCCACAACTCCATCCACGCTTTTGAAAGATTGACACTTGCATCTTTTACAAGGACACCTCAAATAATCACCGCCCCGCCTTATAAATCTCTCCTGGCTAACAACAAACTCTATAAACTCACCCACTCCAACTCTATACTCTTCCCTAAGATGTTTATTCTGATCCAACCTATGATACATCCATTTCCGATTCCCCGGAATATCCATTCCTGCCAATTAAATAGCCTGACCAACCCTACAATAACACTTATATATTACGATGCATTCCAATAACTCCATCAATCTCGTTCTTATGACAAGGTATGAACCTATCCCATTCGAGAAGAAACCTTTACCACACTCGGCTAATAATAGTTGTTCCCTTATTCAAATACCTTATACTTAACAAAATTTCGGCAGCATTTCCCATCGGTCTCCAGGTACACGACTCGAGCACGGTGAGAATCTCCACGATCAAGTATGCACCCAGAGAACAAAAGGAAATGCATCAGACCGAGATTTCAACAAGTATATAAGGCATTTGAACATGGAAATGACTATTGTACGAGTGTGAACTTGGACAATTCAAGATGCAATACAATGAGCATGCGTACCCTGAGAAGGTATGCATGCTCATTAATATTGAATCTCAAATAGGAAACTAAGGCTTTCGTAACTTAATAATTAGCTCTAGCAAAAAATAAAACCATTGACTTATAAGGATTACAACATACTTCAGAAAATATATATTGAAGCATAATTCAACACAAACTTAGATAAAATATAGCAGAAAACATCCTATTGAGCTCCGCTCTCCACTATCAAGTAACACATAATTGTCAAACACATACATAACTTCTAAATTAGCAGCACACGAAAAGCATCCCGCCTTTTGGACAGGATCACATGCTATTAACCTCTGCTCTCCACTAACAAACAACACATAATTGCAAATACATGTATAAATATTAAATTATCAGCACACAATCAGCATCTTGCCTTTCAAGCAGGATGCCATCCTATTGAGCTCAGTTCTCCACTAACAAACAACAAGATAATTCACATAACACATTACAAGTAAGGGTGGCAAATGGATGGATCAGATAAATTTTTATTCGGATCTTAACGGATGGATTAAAAACAATCCATTAATCCATTATAATCCATTAAAAATTCATTAAAAAAATCCAATCCATCCATGATCCATTAAATAAAATTCATCCGATCCATCCATTAACAACTTTTCATGGATGGATATCCAATCTGTAACACCCTACTTTTTATTTTCCGATTTTTTTTTTGAGTAAAAATATTTTCGCTGTATTAACCGGTATAAATGTATTTATTTATATTTTTATCCGAGTTCATGGAGATTGATTTTTATGAAATAAAAATCATATTCATACTCTATCTTAGGGTAGAAGCTTACGATAAAAATTTGGGTTGAAAATTCAAACGGAACCCGGTCTGCGTTTTCACTGACAGTATAATTTTACTGAGCAGAAAACCTAATTTTGACTCGTGAACGAAATGGTTTATATTTAAATCATATTTCCAACGAGTTTGGTTAGTTTGAAAATTTTCAGTCGAAAACGAAATATTACGCTTTTACGCAGGCGTAAAACCCTAATCGAGAAACCGACGGAGTCGAGAAGGGAAGTGCAGAGACCCGTCAAGAGATGGGGACAACGAGTCATACATGATGACTCATGGAGGATGAGTCACCAAGCATTTATGAGCATTAAATTGAAGTAATCATGACATTTAGGTAAAAAGACCAAAATACCCCCAAGCTTTCGCGGGTATTAACAAGACGCATCTACGCACTCTTAACCACTCATTTTACATAGTTGAAAACCTCCCACATCTCTCCAATTTCGTGCATCCACCTCCAATAAATCTTTCCTATTTCATTTTGCTTTCGTTTCATTATTTTCCTCTCAAAAACCGAAATCGGGTAAACGACGGAGCTGCGTACAGAATTTCCGAGAACCGCTAATGGAAAAGATCGATGACTCATTGGTGAGTCATTTTGTGTGGCCCAAAATCAGCCACACCTCCATCAAATGTGAGCCACATATTATTAACCATGGTTAGCCAAAATAACCTTAGTTAAGTTAATTATAACCTTAGTTAAGTTAATTATAACCTTAGTTAAGCTTATATTAATTTAATAATCACAAAACCCATTAAACCAATTCCTTTTAACCAAACAAGGCATAATATTACTCCTATAAATACCCCAAAACCGTGGCCTCCCTCACCATTTCACTCATCTTCTTCATTCTCTTCATCTTCCTCACCAACTAAGTTACAAAACCCTAAGAACACCGAATTCCCATCAAACATATGACCCTCTTCCTTTCTGAAAATCGTAAAACACTCAACATAAAAGTTGTTACTCTTTCTCTCTTCTTTCCAACAAGCTAAAGATCATCAAAAACGGATAAGTGGATTGGGAGAAAGGCTCAAAATACAGAAACTGCCCAGAATTCCCAGCAACCCACGAAACAGCATAAATAAGGCCCTTTTCACCCCTGTTATGATCCGAACAAAATGAAACCTTAAACACCAAAGTTGTTCCTTTGCTTCTTATCTTTCTATCAAGCCAAAGTTCGTAATTTTTGGATGAGTATATTGTGAGATACACTCACAATACCATCACACCCTCAAGCTGTCCAGTTTTCAACATAGTGAAGGTTGATCATTTTCTTCAATTCTTCATTCTTCAAGAGGTAAAAGCTCATCTCCTTGATCATATAAGATTTTATATTCATGTATTTATCATGTTTATGCCATGAATCATATTTTTTCATTCCCAGATCTAGAACTTCAAATAATTCTAGAAAATTGTAGAAAAATCATAAAAATGTGAAACCAATTTCTATGATCTAGTTATGATCCCTCCTTTAATTATCCAAGAGCATGTGATCAAAATCATTTTCCTTCCCTATTAACCCTTAAGGGCCGAACCTAGGTAGGAAAATGGGTTTGGTTTTTTGTTGTTTGTTTTGAAAGTTAATACTTGACTTAAGTTCTATAATACATATATAGCTTAAATCCAAGAGCTTGAATCCAAATAAATTTCCTAGCTTATTTTCCTAATATGGGCCGAAACCCTAACCCTAAAGGTTAGATGATTTTGTTTCAAATTTTAGTATTGTAATAAATAATCTATGATAGTTAAGACTCTAGTAATTAGGATCCAAAAGATGACATTAAGAAGATAACCCTAAACCTATTTTCTAAGTCTTGGCCGAACCTAGCCCTAAAGTGTCATAGATGGGTGTTAGTTGATTAATTATAATTATGTTGTCTAGTTGAAGGTGGTTGTGTTAACTCGTGGCGGGATAACGAGGATCGTCGTGTACGTGTTTCCGGTGCAAACTCAGGTGGGGAAAAGAATCAACCTATCGTCGGAATCGATAAGTAGTAGATTATATGATAGTTGTGTAGGGCGACCTAAACCCTACTAGTAGTTGAGTAATCGACAAGACCAAAATCATATTGGAAACCTTTTCTGTAAAACCAATGGTGATTTGGGGATTGTAGGTTTATCGACATTAGGATGATTTTATCTTATTTGAGGTTGATTGAATTTATTATTATTATTTCATTGCTTATGTGATATTTTGTGGTATTTGAATTATTTTTTGATATTGTGTTATGCATGATCTGCCTGGTTTTTAATATTGTGCTTAGCTGATTTTTAAGTAAGGATATGTGTTGTTCGGGAGATAATTGTTTGGGTGAGAGAATAAAGGTGATTTAGAGGTGCCTAGCCTAATTAAGTGGTTTTATCTAAGAGGAAAAAGGTGTTGAGACTTTGATGGAAGGTTGAGGCACTAGGTTGTTATTGATTTAAATTAGGGAGATTCATTTATCGAGGTATTGTTAGTCACAACCGTGTGAGTGGAACACACGAGGTTAGGATATCCTATTTTGGGGATATCGGATATTACGGGTGAGTGCCCTACGGATGTGGATGCCGAGGTAGACTACCGTAATACTCTTTAGTCCTTGACGAGTTCGTATGTTCTTGGCACTGGACCGTTTTGGATTGATATTCCTTGACGAGTTCGTATGTTCTTGGCACTGGACCGTTATGGAAGGATGTTCCTTGACGAGTTCGTATGTTCTTGGCACTGGACCGTTATGGAATGATATTCCTTGACGAGTTCGTATGATCTTGGCACTGGACCATTTTAGACTAATAAGTGTTTAGTCTTTGATGCGTTCGAAAGTTATTGGTACTGGACCGTTCTGGACTACTGACTAATGTGACAGGAGTGAAGATGGCCACATCAGTATTAAGTTTTAGTTGCATGGGCTGAGGGTAGAGGATGATATAGTGAATTGAGGATGATTGCTGATTTTGATTGATGCGTGTCTGTGACAATTTCTGTATAATTTACTATTACTCTTTTCCGCTTTTTGATGATAGAACTGTTTCTTATTCCCTATATCTTTCTGTGTGTTGTGTTTTATTTCTGATGTGATCGTACGAGAAGACCCGATGGAGGAACCAATTGCTGAGGGGTTAGATGGAACTCCTTACGAACCAGATGCTGGAGGTCGAGCTGTGATTCAAGGCGATTAGAGTATAGACAGTATGGCCAGTGAGTCTAAAGAGTATTTATATTTCCGCTGAGTATGTCTGTAGTGAAGTTTATGCCTGTGAGGGATCCTACTGAGAGGGTACCCTTAACAGTGCTTTTGGATTGTAATAAATAACAGGTGTGTATTTATGTAATATAGTTTTGGTATGTTTTATATATGCATAAGTTATATAATTATTAATTAAGTTTTAATTTTTACGTATTTTCAATTATAAGCGAGCGATTAAGTAAATAAATATTAAGGTTTTAATGTAATAATACGATGGGGCACAACGGGGTGTCTCACAATCCATCCACTAAAATTTATTTTAAGAAATTAAATAATTTTATATCTCTTTTATCCATCCATAAAATATTTTTAAAAATATAATAATTTGTAAAAAAAATTAAAATATTATCTCTATCTCACTCTCGCTCTCCTCTTTCTTTCTCTCTCTACCCTTTCTCTAGCTCTCTCCCTTTTTTCCCTACTCTCTCTCTATCTTTACTCTCTCTCCACTCTATCTCACGACCATTTTGTATCACGGCCATTTTTCTATTACTATATGGGAGTTATTGATTATGTGCATCTACAGACGTTGTTTTGTCACAACGTTCCATGACATTGTGTTTACGAAACTTGTTATGACTTTCCGTGCTTTTAATGAGTTAATATTTTTTTTTTAAGTTTCTCAGCCAAAAAAAGGCAACGAAAAAAGAAAACGTACGTGATAACGTGGACTACAACTGGCGTTTGAGAAAAATTAATTAGTTAATACTTAATGTAACAAAAAAAGAAAAAAAATAGATAAATAAAATAAAAAATAGTGAAGAAAAAATAATAGGGAACGGAAGAGAAAATTAGATGGAGTGTTTTTTTTTTGTTACAAATGGATGGTTTTTTATTTGGTGAAAAATAATATGAAAAAAATAAATTGGTTTTGGAATGGATAAAAGTTGATCCATTATATTTTTGATTGTTGGTCCAATGGATTTTAAAAAGTATTGGATGGATCATAAACCATCCACTAAAAAAATAATCCAATCCATCCAATCCATTTATATTATTTTTTATAAATGGATGGATTGGATGGATTTTCTCATGGATGGACTGGATGGATGGTGGACAAGTGGATCATTTTGCCACCCCAAGCACCACACAATCAGAACCTATTAGATAAAGCAGAACCTTAAAAGAGAGTATTGAGAGAACTTACCTATGCGACAAAATGCAAAAACAAGTAAGGATAAGGGGAGGAGCTGCAGACAAGAAGATCAGGAACTGATAAATATAATAAGACAATATAAAAGCAAATTAATATCCTTAGAGCCAACTTAATTGTATTCAAGTTAGTAATATAAAAGTTCAACAAATTGCCATTACGACCAATTGATTACCTGTGGAGATGGAGAGAGGACGAAGGGACTCGGTTTCAACTCACGAGAAATAGAGCAATGACCTATAATGCATAAATAAAATTAATCCTGTCAAATACTAACATTTAAGAAACCAACATTTAAGGCTCTCATATATTGTCACTTTGCAACTAATTCGATGTACTCATGAATCTTGAACCACTCAACTCACTTTTAATGTGACACATCTTAAAATTATCTGCATACCAAATAACTTATTGAACCTTATATTCGGATTAGCCATATATTTTAAATGGTCCACTCGAGACAACTCACTTTTAAATGTTTGATAGATAGGAGTGAAAATTGGTGGAATGAGATTGATATAGTATCTGGAAACAATGTATGTCTCTATATAGGCCTTCTTAGAGTGATTCCTTGTAAGTTGTGTTGAATTATATGCATTCACAAAGAAATTAAAGCCTTTTTCAAAACACACAGGAAGAATGTGATAATATGATGTAATGAAACAGATTTTTCCAAATTATGAAATGGACTCTGGTTTGTATTGTCAGATCATGAACAATTTATCCAATATGTTATGCGTTAGATATTTGGAGATTGTTAGAAGTAGTTGCAAGTTGGTTAGGATTAGCTAGCTTGTCATAGTTCCATATTTCATATTTTCCCTCAATTTATTTTTCTCTCTTAATTATGGCCTTTGTTTGCCATGTTTTTCAAAATTATGAATCACTATCTCAAAACTTAAACTATATAGGTAAAGGCACATGAGTAACTTCATTATGTTTTTAACATACCCTCTCAAGAGCCCTGGGCTTGAAGCATTGATAATGTACAAATCCATTTTTCAGATATTTGGTGTTATCTCGTTAATTGCTAGATGCTGAATTAAAATCTTAACCAATAAAATACATGTACAAAATGTTGCTTTGCCAAACCAATATTTGCAAACAAACGGTGTAAATATGCATATTATTGTTTGCTATTTGCTAGTATACTAAAACTTAAAATGATTATGCAAAGCTAATAGAAAGCAGAACAAAAAAAAATCATTAATCATTCCCTAAACCTTAACCTGAGACAACTGTTCAGATGAGATTGTGAGGGTGGTGGCCGCGCCAACAGAGCCCCTTGAGATGATGGTGGTGGTCGGAGGAGGAGGTGGTAGCACCTGAGAAAGACATAGAGAGAGAAACTTAGACAGAGAGAGAGAACCGAGCAAGAGAGAGCACGAGACAGAGAGAGAGATGAGAGAAGAAAAGAGCTTACCTATGGAAGACGGGACTACAAGGTTCGTGAGAGGTGGTGGTGGCCGGAGGAGGATGAGAGAGAACCTGACAAACACACAGAGAGAGAAACAAAGTGAGACGGATAGGGAGAGAGGGATGGAGAGAGACGGAGAAGATGAGAGCTTACTGGAGGAGAGGGGATGACGGTGGTGGCTCGAGGCGTCCTGTGGTGACCGGAGCTCGCACGAAGAAGAGAAAAACAGTGATAGAGAAAGAGAGTTTTGGGTAAAGGTGAGGAAGAGAGGGGGTTCTGTTGGATTTAGGGATTTTATTTTTAGTGACCGAATTATTCGGTCACAAACGTTAAATTTTTTATTCGTTCGCAACAATGGTCGCTAACTGGATTATTTTGAAATTTGAATTCTTAAAGTTAGCGACCGATTTAAAATCGGCCGCTAATACGCTCTATTTTAAATTTTTTTACACACGGGTTAGCGACCGAATTAACATCGGTCTCTAATATACATAAAATTTTACCGTTGGATAAAAATCGGTCGTCATTTCTGTCGCTGAAAAGTCAACACATTTTTACTTTTAATTTCCTTTATTTAGCGACCGAAATAGCAACCGACATCTCTGCTACCCTCCATTTCGGTCGCTGTTTCGGTCACAAACAACAACCAATAATTTTGGTCGCTATTTTCGATCGCCAAATGACCTTTTTTTTGTAGTGTTAATTAAACAATCTGCAATTTGGTCTGTTGAGGGAACATAGGCAACAGTAACTTGATTATGTAAAACTTGATCTCTAATATAATGAACATCCACCTCAATGTGCTTTGATTTGGCATGTAGTGCTGGATTTGAAGCTAAGGACTTTGCACTTAAGTTGTCACACCAGAGAATGGTAACCCTTGGCAAAAACAATTTGATTTCCTTTAAGAGGGACACTGGCCAAGCAACTTCAGCTACTAAATCAGCCAAAGATCTGTATTCAGACTCTGGGCTTGATCGAAACACCACCTTTTGCTTCCTAGAGGACCATGAAATGAGTGTTTCTTCCTGCTATTGATTTCCAGTCTATTATACTAGTGGCCTAATCAGCATCGGAAAAACCACTTATATCGAGATCCACAGAGGGTTTAATGTGAAGGCAGTAGTTTTTAGTTCCTTGCAAGTGTTGGTGTAAGCCCTAGTGGCCAATCTATTTTGAATAGATCATAATTTATATCATGAATTTAATCATATATTTGATATATGAATAAGGAATTCATTTATTATGTTATTAGTTTATAGCATAATAAAGTCTTTAGAATAGACAGTTCATTCAATGAGATATTAAGTACGTGACTTAATTGTGAGACCTCATTGAATAATAGAACGTTATTCTTAAATATCCGTAGTCGAGTATTATTATTAATTAGGACAACAATAATACATAGAGACTATTGTGTGAGTAGACTGATGACCATATCTTACTGGTCATGGATATGTGATATCAAGTCAGCACACAGGTATAAATATTAGCAGTAATATTTATACCGGATGACCCACTATGAGAATACTTCATAATAGTTATGCATGTGTCATAAGTACTCTCATGACGACCATAGTGAAGTAGTCCTTCGACTTGAAGTCACTATGATTCCTACATGAGGAGTTGTAGACTTTAATGCTATCAAACGTCGAGCGTAATAAGGTGATCATAAAGGTAGTTATTGGGCTAGCAGTAAATCATGTTGAGGAGTGTGAGTGATGTAGACAGGATTCGTCCCTCCTACATAACAGGAGTAATGTCTTGGGTCCCTCGATAGAGTTAGACGTGAAATATGCGTGGCCACGTGGAAGTGGGTCAATATGTGATATTGGGCCCATTTGTGATTACACGTCTACTCGGGGATCGAGGAATAAATAATTGAAGATAACAAGGATGACACTCTTATGCCTTGTGTTCAATTAGGACATATGGACGAAGGGACATTTACTGCACGGTAAATTTTGGTCATGGTGAGGCTAAAATCGGATCATCGATACTTTCGCTAATTGGGTAGTAATGATGCATTGCCAGATGCCGCTCATTATTTATAATATTTAATATCATAATTAATATTTGATATTATTATAATATTTAATATTATTGTCAACTTAATGTGAGCCATAGGGTCACACGCATAGAGCAAATGCTGAGCAGTTATATTATTGCCAACCTAATGATCCACTTTAATTAATACAAGGACAATTGGGTTGTAGTGTACAAAGCCCAATATAGTAAGTAGTTAGGTTAAAGGGAGCTGTCAAATTATAAATAGAAGTGCTCTCCCCTCTACCCAGGTGTGGCTAACCGTGCCTCCCTGTAGCCGTCACCTAGCACAAGACACATAGCTCCGACCCCCATTTTCTCGCATGGACTGAGTAGAGGTGCCGCCCCTTCGTGGCACTAATGATCCAAGTGAAAAAAACATGCTACAAGTGGTAAACACAATAGCCCTTATGTGATTCATGTTTTTGTAATGCGTGATCCATGACGATGGTTTTTTTCCGCCTTGAGATATGATTTTAGAAGATGATTAATCTCATGAAAACCCAACAGTGATATCGGAGAGTATCGTCGTAGTTACCTTGAATCCATGTGTGCTTATTTGCCTTGTTTGATAAGATGCTTATTGCTTTTTAATGTGATTCAATGGAATGTATGTTATCCCTATGCATATGGCTTTTGAAATGTTTTAAAAGTACATCATTACGTGCTGATTTCATTTTCCACTGAGCGGCGCACATTACGTTTCTGGGTGAAGTATGCTTTTGTTTGAAAATTGAAGTTTCAAATTTAATTCAAGTCCAGTACGCTATGTTCTTTTTTCCAATTTGAAACCAAACTATATACTGGACGATTAAAATGGCAGGGTTCCTATGTGCATGGTTCTTTTGAGTTTTGACCATGTTGATTCAAAAGAAATTTTCGAAGATGGCGCCTGGGCACACTAGGAGGGTGGATTCATTCCACCTGGTTTTGCACACGTGATTCCAAAAGTTCCCAGGGGTTTCAGTTAAGTCAATTTCCTTATGAATTCAATTATAATAATGAATTGTTTTCAATGTCAGTAAATTGATTTCAATACTAAAATAAAAGGGAAAATTTGAAATCAAAAGCGATGCTTGATTTTCGTTCATATCTGGGTAATGATTGCAAAAATCATTAAAATATTAATTTCATAAAGATTTTGATTTTAATATTATTTGATAGTTTTTTTTATCAAAATATTATTTGATAGTTATAATAGTGATAAATGTTATTATTATTATTATTAAATATTTAAATGTGTGGTATATGGTTATGACTTAGTTTATGGTGTTTATTTATTTTGATTAAATACGATATGTGTATCGTGATTTATTTAAATTTAAATACGGCATGCATGTCGTGCATTTAATTATTTATTTATTTTAAATAAATGTAATTGCTCGAGTTGAATAAGAGGCAACACCAAGTGATGACGTCATGGGAGAAGCTTGCTCGAGGGTCAGAGAATTGTAATAAATTAGTTATTTAATTCTTGAACGCTAAGGGGCCATAACCGATATACCTATCATGTATGTTTATGTATGAGATGCATGAAATATATGAGAAGTATGATTATGTATGAGATGCATGAACTGTATGTAAAGCTATATGTCTTGTATGCTATATATATTTATTAAATGTATGAAAGCATGTAAACCATGTATGCTGAGAGACGTTTTGTATGTGACACAACATCGGTGATATCAATTTTAATAAAAATCCCTCAAAATGAAATATTAAGTTTAAGAGCCTTCCAATGCATGGCACTCATCAAGACTAATATCGAATGAGTGTAGGTCTACCAAAGCGGAGTGCATTTTTCTATACTAGTAAGATGCGATGGGACAATTGTAATGTCCAAATGCTATCCATTGGGTCTAACTTAACTAAGCTGAATTCAATAGGATTGAAATGGGCCTAGAGGCAGAAAGTTGGGTTTTAATTCATGAGATGAATTAGAATAAGAGTTATTCTCCCAACTGATCCAAGAGTTACATGAGATGTAATTGGAAAGGAGTTTCCTACCTAAATAACTAGGTTTTGGGAGATCAGCCAAAGTTGACTCAGAACGAGGTGAAATATGGATCTTGGTCTCACTAGAAAGTCTTCCAACGGGATTTTTCGAGTCAATGATGAGGGTCATTGATTTGAGTAAAATAGTGAGAGCCCATTTAATAAAAGACCTTATTAAATATGTTTTAATCATGATACTTATATTTTAAATGTTTTTATAATTAGAATTACCATGAAATAAAACACTATAAAGTGTTGTTGCGATTTGTCCTTAAGAAGGACAAAATATCCGGAATTAAATTTCTGGATTGGTACAAGAATTTGAGGATCATCCTCAAGTACGAGAAATAGTTTTATGTTCTTGAGCATATGATTCCTGAGCAACCAGTTCTAGGATCGTAAAGATGCTAACGAGAAGCATCATGTCGATCTCCTGAGTGTAGGATTCCTCATGATGCTCTATTGAGAGCATGCAATAAGAAGCATAAGTTTTTCCAACCCTTTTTCAGTTGCGAACTGACAGAAAGGAAATCTCGACAGTTATGATGTGCTTCATATTATTGAGTACAATAAGAACTTGGTAAAATGAGATTTCATTTTGGTCAAATGTTGGCCAGTGATATGATCTTGTAATTGTTGTCGGATAGTTATAGTCAAATCATTATGAACGATTTGACAAACATCTACTAGAGATTGTAGAGAAGTTGAGAACTACCGAGCAGAGTCTCTACAGTAGAAAAGGGTAGACTATTGTGATAGCCTTAAGAAGGAATGTCTTGAGCCTGCTAAACAAGCAGAAGAACAAGGGTAAGAACAAGTTCAAGCCCAATACTTTTGTCTTGAAGCAAAAAGGTGGGGTTGCAAAGGAAGGCAATTGATTTCATTGTGGTTTGACCAGACATTTGAAAACTGCTAAAGATACCAGAAAGAGTATATGAAAGGAAAGGAAGTATGACTTCCTCTTCAAGCATTATGTTGTAAAAGTCAACCTACATCAAAATCATGGGTATTGGACGCCGCATGTGGATATCACATTAATGTGAAGGATCAAAGGGAGTAGGACGTTGACTAAAGGCGAAGTCAACCTAAGAATGGGAAATGGAGCAAAAGTTGTTGCATTAACTGTAAGAGTTTTTGACTTTGCCTTCGGGGCTTGTTTTGGACTAAGTAAATGTTATTATGTTCCAGCTATTGGTAGAAACATCAGTCACATGATATTTTCTATTCTAGCACATTTTTTGGATAATGGACTTTGTGTCCTTAATCCTCATATGCCCATTTATAATATAAATGTGAAAAAGGTCAAATCAAGTGACTTGAACCCTACATGCCTTTGGCATTGTTGTTTAGGCCAGATACGTAAGAAACACATCTCCAAGCTCCATAAGGATGGGCTCTTGGACTCATTCGATTATGAATCATTTGATGCATGCAAATATTGCTTGTTGTGGAAGATGACTAATGCCCCATTCACCGGTCTTGGTGAAAGGGCTGGTGATCTTTTGGCATGATGCGTAGTGATGTATGAGGGCCTCTGAACAAGTTTCCTAAAAGGTAGATCCTTACTTCGTCATATTTACTAATGATTTAAGTAGATATGGATTTGTGTATCTTATGAAACACAAGTTTGAAACCTTTGAAAAGTTCAATGAGTTCAAAAATTGAAGTGGAGAACCAACTTGGTAAAATTATTAAGGACTTACGGTCAGATCGTGATGGAGAATACTTAAGCCAAGAGTTTAATGACCATTTGAAAGAGTGTGGGATAGTGTCCCAACTAACTCCTCTTGGAATGCCACAATGGAATGGTTTGTCCGAAAGGTGGAATCGCACCTTGTTAGACATGGTATGATCCATGATGAGTCATTCAGATCGTTCTGACTCTTTCTGGGGCTTAGCTCTACTTACAACTGCATTCATTCTTAACTGTGTTTCATCTAAGGCGGTTGAAAAGACTCCATATAAGACATGGATGGGCCGAAGACCCAATTAGTCATTTATGAGGATTTAGGGATGTCAGGTTTATGTGAGATGTCTTATGACGAATAAACTTGGGCCCAAATTGAATAAGTGTATATTTGTGGTATATCCTAAGGAAACCAATGGATATTACTTCTACAACACCTCTGAGGACAAAGTGTTTGTCGCAAAAACTGGAGTGTTCCTTGAGAAGAAATACATCTCCAAAGGAGACAGTGGGAGAAATGTAGAACTTGGAGAAATCCAAGTACCACAAAATAATGACCCACCTACAATAGAACAAGAACCGATTCCACAAGATGTTATGGTTGAACCGCCGGTTCAAGTAACACAAGACTTGCGTAGGTCTAATAGGCCATGTGACCAATCTGAGAGATATGGACTACTCCTAACTCAGGAAGATGATGTGCTGCTCATGGATCAAGATGAGCCTGTAACCTACCAAGGGGCCATGATTGGCCCAGAATGTGAGAAGTGGCTTGAGGCCATGGGATCCGAGATGGAATCCATGTACACGAACTAGGTATGGACCTTGGTTGAACCACCCGAAGGGGTAAAACCCATTGGGTGCATGATAAGCCTCTGGCTTATCTAGTTTTATGGCTAGTATGACCAGGGTTTTGTGCAAATTATATCCTATTTTCACCCGAATTAGATTAGATTGTCCTCAAGCAAGGTTTTGAGTCTCTAGAGTAGTTTTAGGTTAATTTAGCTAGTTTTGAGTTAAAATAATACACTTATGGTTATTTCCTTGTTTTCAGGTTAAGTAGAAGTTGAGAGAATAAAGAATAGGGGATTCGCCCCGCGACTACCCTTCTCGCCTCGCGACCCCGAAGCCTGACTGTTCCAAGAAAATGCAAGGTCTCTGGTTCGCCCCGCGAAGAAGGTCTCGCCCCGCGAGTCTTGCAACCCTGAAAAGTCAGAGACGATCACGGCTTGCCCGTGTTGAAGGTCACGGCTGTGGCAGTTTTGAAGTTGAAGAGTCTCGCCTCATGAGCATCCATTCGCCTCGCGATCCTGGAAGTCAGAAAGCATCACGGTTGGCCCCTGATGTTCATAACGGGCGTAACAAGAAGACTCTTCAGTTCCTCGCCTCGCGAAGGATTGTTCGCCTCGCGAGAATACCAAAAGTTGCAGACTGTTCACAAGAATCGCGTCGCGAGAGAGGCTTCGCCTCGCGAATAGGCTTAATTTCTTACTAGTATAAATTGATGTTCTGAACAGTTTGTAGGGACTTTTTGCTTCTCCATTGTTCTATTTACATTTCTTTTCTTTGTGTGTTTCGTTTTTCATATGGAGAACTAAATTTAAGGATTAATCTATTGTAATCGATTTCCATTATACTTGAGGTTTTGTGATTCCTATTTTATTTGTTTTTCCCTTTTCAATACTATGTTATGCATTTCTGTTTGTTTAATTTAGAAGTGTATAGTATTGTATTGATTCGTTTCAGTGATGTATGTTCCTATAATCAATCGCGTTTGTTTAATTCGCGTGTGTTCATTCATGTTCGTTTAGTTCATGAGGGCTTAACCCCGTTTGTTTAATTCGGGAATAGGAATATATATCGGTAGTGGCAATTTCGTTTGTTAATTGTTGCTACAACTGAAAGGGGAATAAAATCTGCTTAGGGCTGGGAATTCACATAACCGATGATAGTTGGGAAATTGAGAACAATAGATTAATCGTCTTTAGATATTTGATAATCTTTTTTCAACTGCCCTGTTTTCATTGCTTGTTATTGCTTATTTTCTTATTTGCATCCAAACCAAATCCCCCCCCCCCCAAAACTGATTTTTGTGAAAGATAACACTTTCAGAGTCCTTGAGAGACGACATCCGAGTTGTCGTCCTAAACTACAGTTTTAAACCCGCTCGTCCTTTTTGGTGTGTGCGCGACAGCGCGATAA
Source organism: Sophora flavescens (assembly GCA_030762895.1). Classification (NCBI taxonomy): domain Eukaryota; kingdom Viridiplantae; phylum Streptophyta; class Magnoliopsida; order Fabales; family Fabaceae; genus Sophora; species Sophora flavescens. Next base: position 50,398,626 of record CM061069.1, read on the forward strand.
AAAATTGGCGCCGTTGCCGGGGACTCTGATTTGTTATTTTTCACATTTTTTTATTTTCTTTTCTTTCTTTTATTTTCTGTTTTTGTTTTGAATTGGTCTGGCTACTAGGTCTAATTGCCCTGAACTGTGTGATTTTGACCCGGAAATTGAACGAACACTGCACACACTCCGTAGAGAATTTCGGGCCAGCACTAGTAGTGATTCCAATTTCAAAACTGTTTTCGAAAACATGGGAGACCAGAGGACATTAAGACAGCTTGCTGCCCCTGATGTCAACTATAATGGATTGTGTATTTCATATCCTGGTGCTGATACTCCTTTTGAACTGAAATCTGGTTTTATTCACTTGTTGCCCAAGTTTAATGGTCTTGCAGGTGAGGATCCACACAAGCACTTGAAGGAATTCCAAGTTGTATGCTCCACAACCTCGAGATCAGAGGGAGTCACTGAGGATAGTATCAAGCTGAAGGCTTTTCCGTTTTCACTCCAGGGAGCTGCAAAAGATTGGCTATTGTATCTTGAGCCCAACTCCATCACCACTTGGAATGATTTGAAGAGGGTTTTTCTGGAAAGATACTTTCCTGCTTCAAGAGCTGCTTCAATAAGGAAATAGATATGTGGGATCAGGCAAGGGAATGAGTCACTAGCTGAATACCGGGAAAGGTTCAAGCATTTGGTATCCAGTTGCCCCCAGCATCAAATTTCTGAACAGCTCCTAATCCAGTACTTTTATGAAGGATTGCTGCCGATGGATAGGAATCTTTTGGATGCTGCTAGTGGGGGAGCATTAGTTGATAAGACCCTAGCTGCTGCCAAGCAACTCATTGAGAATATGTCATTGAATTCCCAGCAGTTCACTACCAGAAGAAATTCAGTTGAAACAAGAGGTGTGCATGAGATTCATAGGTCATCTTCCAACCAGGCCGCCATTGAGAATAGATTGGATGAGCTGACTTCTTTTGTAAGGCAATTGGCAATAGACAGAGTTCAGCCTGCAAGGTTATGTAGCATCTGCAATTCACCTGAGCACCCACATGATCCATGCCCCATCCAGAGGGAAGAGTTTGTCAGTGAAGTATCTCAAGCTTATGCAGTTAATCCATATAGTCAAGGAAACAGTCAGAATCGGTACAGCACTCCAGACCTCTCAACAAATAGGTACCATCCCAGCTGGAGTAATCATCCTAATCTGCGGTATGGGAACTCATCCCAACAACAACCGATGGCACCTCAGAATCCTCCTCAAGTGACCACCTCTGCACCTTCTGGACCTTCATTGGAGGACATGTTCAAGCAATTGACTTCACAAATGAATGCACAAATGACTACACTTTTCCAGCAGCAAATGGGACAGTTCCAGGCACAAACAAGTGCTAGCATTCAAGATTTGAGGACACAGATTGGACAGATAGCCACAGACATAAATAACATAAAGCAAGCTCAAAGAACAACCCAGCTGCCAGCACAACCAGTGATAAATCCTAATGCCTCCAACCCTAATGTGAGTGCCATATCTCTCCGAGATCCGGAAAAGTTGTTGAGGCCACCTCTGAAAAAGATGAAGCAACTGTTGGGGTAACTCCCGAGCCTATTGTTGAGGTTGAAGTTGAGAAGGTATACAGACCACCAATCCCATTCCCACACAGATTACAGAAAAATTTGAAGAGTGGTGGTGAAGACAAGGAGAAGGAAATTCTTGATGTTTTAAGAAAGGTAGGTGTTAATATCCCACTGTTGGATGTGATCAAGCAAGTGCCCAAGTATGCCAAATTCCTGAAGGATCTATGCACCAACAAGAGGAAGATGAAGAATAATGAGAGGGTTGATTTGGGGAGAAATGTCTCAGCTCTTATCCAGTCTAAGCCAGAAAGAGTTGCTGTTATAGCCCCTACTCAGGCATTACCACAGAAGTGCAAGGATCCAGGCGTATTTACTATTCCATGCACTATTGGAGACTGGAAGTTTGAAAATTGCATGCTGGATTTGGGAGCCTCTATCAATGTCATGCCTACCTCCATCTTTAACAACCTTGATCTTGGTCCCTTGAAGTATACAGGTCTCACCATTCAGTTGGCCAACAGGACCAGTGCCCGCCCCATGGGAATGGTAGAAGACGTGCTAGTGCAAGTTGATGATTTGATCTTCCCAGCCGACTTCTACATCCTGGACATGGCAGGAGAGACACATTCCAGTAAATCACCAATCATCCTGGGACGACCATTCATGAAGACAGCTAAGACTAACATTGATGTTGATGATGGGACCATGTCTATGAAGTTTGGAGATATAGTTGCAAAGTTTAACATCTTTGATGCTATGAAGCATCCAGTGGAAGAGCACTCCGTTTTCCACATAGAGCTGCTTTCTGAGACTATTGAGGACACCCATGAGGACTTGTTTTCTAATTTTCCATTTATTCTTGGCTTTGATGATATTTCTGCATGTCCTGATTGTACTAACGCTAACCATTGTGTGGTTTGTGCTGAGATTGCTGCATGTTTAGCAGGTGATCAGTGCAGTGGGTGAGAAACGTGCAGAAGATGAATCAGCACCGGAGGCCCTCCCTACCTATCTGCCACCTCCCCCTGCGAAGCCACCAGAGGAAATGGATTTTGCACCATGGATAGTTCAAGGGATTGAAGCCAAATTCTATTGGGAGGACTTTGTTGATGAAGCGGTCGTCTTTGACCCAAGAGAAGGTGATGAGTCCGCCACATTGAGCACGGTCACCCAAAGTGTCAAGTGTTTACTCATATATCAAGGCTGCAAGTTTTGGGACCATGAAATGAACTCTACCTCTTTGGCCTTAGACTACAAGAAATGGGACCCAGGTGGCAGCTTCCGCATACACTGCACTTGATCAGGGAGTACTCTTTTCCTTTCCCTCACTCTGATTGTATAGTTCGTTGTTCATTAGGGACAATGCATGTTTTAAGTGTGGGGGAGGGAACTAGTTGTAGTTTTTGTTTTGTCTTGTTTTTGATTTTCCTTTTCTTTGAATAAAACTCCTGAATAATTTGAGAAGCTCGGGAATATTTGTGTGTTGAGTTTTTTGTTGGCAAGTTTGATGGATTTTGATTGATGTTGCACAGATTGCTTGCATGATTGATATGTGATGATTCCCCCTAGGCTGAAAAATTTTTGTTTTTGAAAAGTGATTCCCATGTGAAATTGAAAACTGAACTTTGGGATTTTGTTATGATGACATGACTTATGATAAGTTTGGGGTGATAGGGAGCACACACTATGGATAGAATCTCTGTCAAACAATTTGCATGAATGTCCAGGTGAGGTTTTGAGCCTCCAACATGTTTTAAACTGTGTGAAATCACTTTCAAGTTGCATTTCCCTGAATTTGCTTGAATCTCTTTATGATTTGCATGATTATGTGTTTGCTTCAAATGATTTAGGCATTTTCTTTGTAAATAGCTACTTAGCCTAAAAATAACCAACTCCTAATGCATGTTCCCTAGTTAGCCCCATTGAGCCTATTAGCCTGTTAATTCTTGATAACCTAATGTTATGAGCCCAAAAATCTGGAAAACCATGTTAACCCGATCTTAGGATTAGGAGAGCATGTAATCTTAGAATGGGTGCAAGAGACTAAGTTGGGGGTGGCTGCAAGGTGTAATATGTTGTTGGGATTGAAAAAAAAAATACAATAAAAAAGTTGGAGCCTAAGGCTTGTAGAAAAAAAAATGATGAATGTAAAAAAAAAAAAAAAAGGAAAAAAAAGAAAGAAAGAAGAAAAGTGTAAAAATGATAAAAATAAAAAAGGCTGTAGTCACCCAAGGCAATTGGAAAGATGAATGGGAAAAGGAACTTGAGTGGAATTTCAAAGTATAAATAATGTTCATGCTCTCTTAGTTCCTAGGGTCTTCAGCCTAGTACCTTTGTATATCCTACCCTTAGCCAGGCCCCATTACATCCCATAAAAGACCTTTTGATGTTGCTTACATGTTTTCTGTGGGAACCATTTTGAGATGAAAATCAAATTTTTGGGAAGTGTTCTTGAAAAGTGAAACTGAGTGCAAAGTTGTTAGCCTGACACAAACTGAGTGATTGAGTGATATACTAAATGCCCTTGTGAGGAAGGCAGTTGTTTGAAGTTGGTGATCTCCCTCTTGTGTGTAACTTAGATCCCCTTCTTAGATTAATGATTGTTTGATTGATGAAATTCTCAAATGTTTAGAATAAATGAATGTGGGGATTGCTTTGTTTGAAAAGGGGGGGGGGGGGGGGACAATGAAGAAAACTGTTTTGATGAAGTTGCTTGAATTTGTGCGATGATGACTGAATCTTTTAAGCTTGCCAGGTCTTGAGTCTTTTTGATTTTTGAGTCTTAGTTTGCTTGGGGACAAGCAAAGTTTAAGTTTGGGGTATTTTGATAAGCCTCTGGCTCATCTAGTTTTATGGCTAGTATGACCAGGGTTTTGTGCAAATTATATCCTATTTTCACCCGAATTAGATTAGATTGTCCTCAAGCAAGGTTTTGAGTCTCTAGAGTAGTTTAGGTTAATTTAGCTAGTTTTGAGTTAAAATAATACACTTATGGTTATTTCCTTGTTTTCAGGTTAAGTAGAAGTTGAGAGAATAAAGAACAGGGGATTCGCCCCGCGACTACCCTTCTCGCCTCGCGACCCCGAAGCCTGACTGTTCCAAGAAAATGCAAGGTCTCTGGTTCGCCCCGCAAAGAAGGTCTCGCCCCGCGAGTCTTGCAACCCTGAAAAGTCAGAGACGATCACGGCTTGCCCGTGTTGAAGGTCACGGCAGTGGCAGTTTTGAAGTTGAAGAGTCTCGCCTCGCGAGCATCCATTCGCCTCGCGATCCTGGAAGTCAGAAAGCATCACGGTTGGCCCCTGATGTTCATAACGGGCGTAACAAGAAGACTCTTCAGTTCCTTGCCTCGCGAAGGATTGTTCGCCTCGCGAGAATACCAAAGGTTGCAGACTGTTCACAAGAATCGCGTCGCGAGAGAGGCTTCGCCTCGCGAATAGGCTTAATTTCTTACTAGTATAAATTGATGTTCTGAACAGTTTGTAGGGACCTTTTGCTTCTCCATTGTTCTATTTACATTTCTTTTCTTTGTGTGTTTCGTTTTTCATATGGAGAACTAAATTTCTAGGATTAATCTATTGTAATCGATTTCCATTATACTTGAGGTTTTGTGATTCCTATTTTATTTGTTTTTCCCTTTTCAATACTATGTTATGCATTTCTGTTTGTTTAATTCAGAAGTGTATAGTATTGTATTGATTCGTTTCAGTGATGTATGTTCCTATAATCAATCGCGTTTGTTTAATTCGCGTGTGTTCATTCATGTTCGTTTAGTTCATGAGGGCTTAACCCCGTTTGTTTAATTCGGGAATAGGAATATATATCGGTAGTGGCAATTTCGTTTGTTAATTGTTGCTACAACTGAAAGGGGAATAAAATCTGCTTAGGGCTGGGAATTCACATAACCGATGATAGTTGGGAAATTGAGAACAATAGATTAATCGTCTTTAGATATTTGATAATCTTTTTTCAACTGCCCTGTTTTCATTGCTTGTTGTTGCTTATTTTCTTATTTGCATCCAAACCAAACCCCCCCCCCCCAAAACTGATTTTTGTGAAAGATAACACTTTCAGAGTCCTTGAGAGACGACATCCGAGTTGTCGCCCTAAACTACAGTTTTAAACCCGCTCGTCCTTTTTGGCGCGTGCGCGACAGCGCGATCAGTGCAAGTGGGTCTTCAAGAAGAAGACTAACATGGATGGTAAAGTGAGTACCTTTAAGGCACGACTGGTTGTGAAAAGTTTCAAGTTAATTCATGGTGTAGACTATGATGAAACTTTCTCCCCAGAAGCGATGCTTAAATATGTTTACATTTTACTTGCTATTTCTGCATATTATGACTATGAGATCTGACAGATGGATGTCAGGACTGCATTGCTTAACGGGAATCTTCCTGAGGATGTGTACACGACACAAACCGATGGTTTTGTCGATCCAAGGATGTTGGAAAGATATGTAAGTTGCAGAGATCCATTCATGGATTAAAGTAAGCTTCCAGAAGCTGGAATCTTCATTTCTATAAAAGCTGTAAGACGGTTTGGATTTATCAAGAACGAGGATGAACCTTGTGTGTACAAGAAGGTTAATGGGAGTGAGATTGTCTTTCTTATATTGTATGTGGATGATCGATAGAGGAGAGATGTGAAGATGTGCAGAAAGACAATACTAATTAATCCGATATCACTCAGTGGTAGCATGACACTCACACTAGATCAATGGGTGTTAGATTGATGCCTGATTGGCTCTAGTGCTAGTGGGAGATTGTTGGTGTAAGCCCTAGTGGCCAATCTATTTTGAATAGATCATCATTTGTATCATGAATTTAATCATATATTTGATATATGAATAAGGAATTCATTTATTATGTGTTAGTTTATAACATAAAGTCTTTAGAATGGGTAGTTCATTCAATGAGATATTAAGTACGTGACTTAATCATGAGACCTCATTGAATAATAGAATTCTATTCTTAAATATCCGTAGTCGAGTATTATTGTTAATTAGGACAACAATAATACATAGAGACTATTGTGTGAGTAGACTGATGACCATATCTTACTGGTCATGGATATGTGATATCAAGTCGGCACACATGTATAAATATTAGGAGTAATATTTATACCGGATGACCCACTATGAGAATACTTCATAATAGTTATGTAAGTGTCATAAGTATTCTCATGGCAACCATAGTGAATTAGTCCTTCGACTTGAAGTCACCACGATTCCTACATGAGGAGTTGTAAGCTTTAATGCTATCAAACGTCACGCGTAACAGGGTGATCATAAAGATAGTTATTGGGCTTGCAGTAAAGCATGTTGAGGAGTGTGAGTGATGTAGACATGATTCGTCCCTCCTACATAACAGGGGTAATGTCTTGGGTCCCTCGATAGAGTTAGACGTGAAATATACGTGGCCACGTGGAAGTGGGTCAATATGTGATATTGGGCCCATTTGTGATTACACGTCTACTCGGGGATCGAGGAATAAATAATTGAAGTTAACAAGGATGACACTCTTATGCCTTGTGTTCAATTAGGACATATGGACGAAGGAACATTTATTGCACGGTAAATTTTGGTCGTGGTAAGGCTAAAATCGGATCACCGATACTCTTGCTAATTGGGTAATAATGATTCATTGCTAGATGCCGCTCATTATTTATAATATTTAATATCATAATTAATATTTGATATTATTATAATATTTAATATTATTGCCAACTTAGTGGCAGCCTATAGGGTCACACGCATAGAGCAAATACAGAGCAGTTATATTAATTAAATATGATTGAATTAATATAAGGACAATTGGGCTTGTAGTGTACAAAGCCCAATATGATAAGCAGTTAGGTTAAAGGGAGCTGCCAACTTATAAATAGAGGTTCTCTCCCCTCTACCCTGGTCTGGCTAACCGTGCCTCCCTGTCGCCGTCAGCTTACACAAGATGCATAGCTCCGACCCCCATTTACTCGCATGGACTGAGTAGAGGTGCCGCCCCTTCGTGGCACTAGTGATTCAAGTGAAAAAGTACGCTACAAGAGGTAAACACAATAGCCCTTATGTGATTCATGTTTTTGTAATGCGCGATCCATGGGGATGGTTTTCTTCCGCCTTGAGATATGATTTTAGAAGAGGATTATCTCATGAAAACCTAACAACAAGTACCTTAAAATCCTCTTTATTCCTTACCAATGGTGAACAGTAGGAGAGCACATGTATTGACTCCATTTTTTTATAGAATAAGCAATGTCGGATCTAGTGTTTACTAGATATTGTAATCCTCCAATTGCTTGCCGAAACAATGATGGGTTTTTCAATAGTTTTCCTTCAGCTACGAATTGTTTTCCTTTTACCATTGGTGTTGGGCATGAAGATGCATTCTCCATGTTAAACTTTCTCAGCAGATCTGATATGTACTTGGTCTACCTTAAGTACATTCCACCTTTATCTCTGCAAACTTCTATCCCAAGGAAATAGTGTAGGCTTCCAAGATCCGTTAAGGCAAAAAACACATTCAACAGTTTGATGAACTTGCCGAGAAAAGTAGAATTGCTCCCTATTACTAGTATATCATCAACTTAAATAAGAATGAAGGTGACATGATGCTCAACCTTAAGAAAGCAAAGAGAGGAATCACTCTTAGTGTTTTGGAATCCCCAAGTCAGCAATGCGTTCTTTAGTCTTTCAGACCATGCCCTTGGTGCTTGGTTCAACCCATAGAGAGCTTTTGTTAACTTACAAATATGGTGTGACTTGCTGGGGTCAGTGAAACCTTCTGGTTGATACATGAATACAGTTTCTTTGAGATAACCATTTAAGAAAGCATTATTTATATCCATTTGTCTAACCTCCCAATTGCACTATACTGCTATTGACAATATAATCCTCAGAGTGCTTGCCTTAACGACTGGACTAAAAGTTTCTTCGTAATCCAGCCCTGCTGTCTGTTGAAAACCCCTTGCTACCAATCTAGCCTTCCTTCTTTCTATTGTGCCATCTGCCTTGAACCTAGTCTTGAACACCCACTTAGAGTCTATAACATTTTTCTGCCCTTGATATGGAACCAATGTCCATGTACCATTTGAGAGTAGTGCCTTGAATTCATTCTCCATAGCTTCTCTCCATTTTGGTTTTTGCATTGCTTCAGTTGCTGTCAAAGGCTCTTTGTCATTGATCTCCTTCTCGATTGCACCAACATAGGGGTGTTTTGGCTTGAAGATTCCATCCTTGCTTCTAGCACACATTCTATGTGTATTTGTTGGATGTGTTGGTTCTGCATCAGCTTCTGTATCATCGTGATCAATGACTTGATTCTGAGTTGATGGTGTCTTAAGTGGTACTTGTTCTACTTCTCTCAATTGATCATCAATTGCGGAAGTTCTAGTTGGAGAAGAATTTACTAAGTTTTGAGGGATGTTATCCAGAGAGGTGGTATCAATTCTATGTAATTGATTGCTACTTGTTGTTGCATCATTATGAGGAACTTCAACATCTTGAGGATTTCCTCCTCCTGCAGAGAAGGTTGGATAAAAGAAAACAGCAGGTTCAGTTATTATATCATGATTTTTCTTGGTGTTTAGAAAACCATCATGAAATGGAAAATCATCCTCATTAAACACAACATGTCTTGACATGAAAATCCTTCCACTTGACGTCATGCATTTGTAGCCTTTGTGACTGCTACTATACCCTAGAAACACACATTTGGTGGTGTGATATTGAAACTTATGTTTGTTGTAAGGCTTGAGACAAGGATAACATGCACACCCGAAAGGCTTTAAAGAATTATACTCTGGCTTCTTATGAAACAACAAATAGTGAGGGGTTTGATTTTCAATTACTGGTGTAGGCAGTCTATTAATCAAGAAGACAACAGTTGTAAATGCTTCCCACCAATAGTATAATGACATTTTAGCTTGTGCTAACAGTGTTAATCCCAATTCTACTATATGTCTATGCTTTCTTTCAGCCCTTCCATTTTGTGCAGAGGTATATGGACAAGACAATCTCAATTGCATTCATGAATCTTGTGCCAATTTTTGAAAACATTTGTACTCTCCACCACCATCACATTGTAGAACTTTGATCCTTTTATCAAATATATTTTCAGCCATAGTTTTAAATTGAATGAAAGCTTGCAAAGTTTCAAATTTCTGTTTTAGAGGATAGATCCAAGTACGCCTACTGAAATCATCAACGAAATGCACATAATATCTAAAACCAGGGGAATAATTTATTGGTGCTGGACCCCATACATCTGTATGAACTAAATCTAGTGGTTCCAAGGCACGAGAGTGAGACACCCCGTTGTGCCCCGGTGTTTTATTAGATTAAACCCTTAATTAAATTCTTAGCCGCGTACGTAACATGAAAATATGTAAAAATTAAAACTTATATAATAATCATATAACTTATGCAAATTAACCACACCAACCTTGTAATATATAAATACACATCTGTTTATTTATTACATTACCAAAATACTGATGAGGGTAATCCTCTCAGTAGGATCCCTCACAGGCATATACATAAACAAAAGTTATACTAGCGGAAACATGTAAAAATACTTCCATGAGACACACTAGCCATACTATCTAGACCCTAAACACCATGGATCACAGCTCGTCCTCCGGCCTCTGGTTCATACGGAGTTCCATCCAACTCCTCCTCAATCAGCTCATCAACAAGGTCTTCTCAAATGATTCCATAGAAAGATAAAATAGAACACACAGAAAGATATAGGGGATAAGAAGCAGTTCTACCATCGAAAAACTGAAAAGAGTCGTAGTATATAACATAATAAAAGTCATAGACAATCAACACATATAACTAACAAATCATCCTCGAAATTAAGGTATCATCCTCTACCCTCAACCTCACACAACTAAACCTTTATGATGACGTCGCCACTAATTCCCCATATCTGTTAGGAATGTTAGTCCGTCGTCCAAGCAACGCATCCCCAAAACTGGTGCACACCCTTATTCATGGTGAGAATTCTCATGCAAAGCAATGACATTATAGCTGGATGGTAAAGTCAGTGCACACCCTGGACCAAAGGTGCTCATTCATATCAATGACACTATAGCTGCACGGTACAGTCGGTGCACAACCTCATCCATGGTAAGAATGTTCATGTAATACAATGACACTATAGCTGCACAGTACAGTCGGTGCACGCCTTGATTCTCTTTCGAGGGTGCACAAGCAAAGCATTGACACTATAACTGCACAAATTAAATCTAACATTGGACGGTCCCACAAGGACTTTGGACCTCATATGTGTCAAACATAGGGTTATAAACACAATACAACTTATAAACCTCACTGAAGTACATTAGTAACAACCTAGTGCCTCAAGCTTCCATCCTAGCCTTGACTCACATTATATGACACATTTCATATTTAAAATAATCAATTTACGCTAGGCACTTCTAATTCACCTATACTTTCTCACCCAAACAATTATCTCCCGAACAACATATATTCTCACTTAAATCAACTAAACATAGTACTAAAAACCAGGCAGATCATGTATAACATAATATTAGAAAATATTCAAATACCACAAAATATCACATAAGCAATTCAATAATAATAATAATAATAAATTCAATCAACCTTAGATAAGATAAAATCATCCTAGCGTCGATAAACCAACAATCCCCGAATCACCATTGGTTTCACAGAAAAGGTTTCCAATGTGATTTTTGTCTTGTTGATTACTCGGCTACTAGTAGGGTTTAGGTCGCCCTACACAATTATTATATCATATACTACTTATCGATTCCGACGATAGGTTGATTCTTTCACCTTCATCCAAACAACACAACAAGTTAATCAACAAACCCTCCCTTAACCACTTTTAGTTAGGTTCGGCCAAGTAATTCAAATGAGGGTTAGGGTAATGTTCTCATTCTAATCTTTTGGATTCTAGGTGCTTAGGTCTTGGATAACTAGGATAAATTGTTAGAAGTTGAAAATATGAAACAAAATCATCTAACCTCCAAGGTTAGGGTTTCGGCCATGAGCACAAAAATAGGTGAGAAAATTTATTTGGATTCAAGCTATTGGATCATAAGAGTACAATACCAAAAAGAATAAAAACCATAATCTTAACTCATCAAATACTTTTCTAAATATTTTTACATAATATTTGAAGAAATAGATCTAAGACTTGAAATAGATAAAACTTGATGAAACTTGCGATTAGTTGAGGATTAGGAACATTGAACCCTTAAATAGCTTAGATCTAACCTCATCTAAGTTAAAAATTGAACAAAACCTCCTTTGTCCACTTTAACATAGATTCGGCACAGTCTAGAACAATATGAAGGAAACTGATTTTGCTCACATACTCTTAGATGATGAAAATAGAATACATATAAGGATCATAGAAATTGGTTTCAAATTAAAATGATTTTTCTAAAATTTTCTAGAGATTTTTAAAGTTATGAACCCTAATATGAACCTAGTTGAATATGAACTTGGATCATGAAAATAATTGAAGAACATAGGGTTTATTCTTGATGAGGAACAAGGTTTACCTCTTGAAAATGTAAGATGGGCAAGAAATCTACTAGTTTCTTCAATACCTTGGTTTTGGAGGTTTTGGAGAAAAAGGAAGAAAATGAGAGAAAGTGGAAGAAGATGTTGAAGGTTGGAGATGAATGAAGAATGAAAGTAAAATGAGAGTGTAAGGAAATTGGTTTTAACTTAGGTTAAGTTTAATAGAATCATGGTTAAGTTAATATAAATATCTAGATATTTTCAAATAAATATCTAGATATTTATTTTACTGAATATCTAGTTTTTTTTTATTATCTGTTCCCGGCTCCGTCGATTACCCGATTAACGACCAAAACACCCGAGAATCGTCTAATATCTTATTTTTTTACAAAAATTTCAAAATAATCTATCTCATTGGAAACATGATAAAAACCTACATTGTTTCATTCACGAGTCAAAATTTGGTTTTTTGATCATTAAAATCTTACTGAAAACACTAACTGTTTTCCGTTCGAGCTTTTACCAAAATTCGTCCGAATACATATAATATTTTATTTATGATCATAAATTTGGAAAGTAGAATTCCTCACGGAAAAATATAAAAAATCTACAAATTTCAGTTTTCAGGTCAAATTAGGGTTTTCTGTTAGTATAAAATTATATTGTCAGTTAAAAACGCAGACCGGTTTTCGTCTGAGTTTTAAACCCAAATTTTAACTAGAGCTTCCTTCCATAGAGTATGTTCTATATATGATTTTTTTTCTCAAAAATCATTTCCTAAGTCTCAAATAAAATATAAATAAATATATTTTTACTGTTAAAACAACGTATCCGAAAATCGGGCTGTTACAGAGAGGATGAATTTTTAAAAGATAACAAATGAGATTTTCCATATTGGCAGGCTTCACAAAAGAAGGGTTGATCACTTGATGGAATTCTAGCATTGCAGTTCTTCAAGACTTCATCTAACATCTTGCTACTAGGATATCCAAGCCTCATATGCCAGCTCTCCTTCACAGAAATGAAAGCACTGGGTTCCTTATTGAGACACGAGATTACACTAGGAAGCTGGTACAACCCATCTTTAAGTTCCCTTCCATTAGAAGCTTTCCTGTCAATCATCTTGTCCTTCACAAAACAATGACTTGCATAAAACTCAACAATTATGTTATTGTCAGCAGCTAGTTTAGAAACACTTAATAGATTCTTGGTAATTTCTGGAACATAAAGTACTTCATGTAGATTTAGAGGCCTTTGATTAGTTTCAATTGTAGTGAAACCTGCTGCTGAAATTTTAAGTTTGTTACCATTGCCAACAATTAAATTGTTCTTACCATCATGTTCACAGAATTCTTGGAGATGATTGGAATCATGAGTCACATGATTACTAGCACCACTGTCGAAATACCAATCAGGATCTCTGACTGAATTTGGACCTGCAACAAAAGCATTATAGTTCCTCCCTCCATGATTTTCTTGTTTTTCCTCAGGAGGATGTCCTATGTAGGTCTTGTCAAAATGATAAAAACAGTTCACAGCTACATGTCCATCATTGCCACACACTTGACATGTTAGCTTGTCTCTGGAAAAATGGCCTCTACCGCCTCTACCTCGTCCTCCTCTCCAGCCTCTTCGATTTCCACCTCTCCAACCTCTACTATTAAAGGATCTATTTCCCCTATTGTAAGATCTAATAGCAATATTTGTAGAAGCATTTATTGTGAGATTGGAGAAATTGCTAAGAAGTTCTATCCAGTTTTGAAAGGCAAGAAGTTGTGCCTGCATGTCAATCCAGGTTAGATCAGGCTTATCAGAAAGTTGGACAACATTAGCATTATATTCACTATCTAGCCCAGAAAGAGTCTAGATTATGAGATCATTAGTTGAGATTGGGCTTCGTGCAAGCTTCAGATTGTCAGCGAGATTCTTCATTTTTATCAGGTACTCCTCCATCTTGAGTGTTCCTTTGAGGGTGCTTTGAAATTTTGATTTGAGTAGTGTGATTCTCGATCGTGATTTTGCTCCTGCTAGGCTTTGGGCAGCTTCCCAAAGCTCTTTTGAGGTCTCGCAGTGCAGCAACCAAGTTGCAATATCATGTGTCATTGAATTGAACAGCCAACCAAGAAGTTGTTGATCATTTGCAATCCATTCTTCATAAGCAGGATTGGTCTGCTTTTTTGCTCCCTCATTGATATATTGCTCAGGACATTTATTTGTGCCTGAAATATAACCATACATCTTGCTTCCTTTGATCATATGGAGGACTAGTGATTGCCACAACATATAGTTGCTCATGTCCAGCTTGACAGAGCAAGAAGAAGAAGTGAGGGCATTTTTCTGGTTTGTGGTGGATTCCATAATGGATGATGAGGGTAAGGAAGCGTGACAGATCTTGAGAGCTCCTAATACCAAGATAGAAAAATAGAGAAGGAGATGGTGGAATCAGATGATGATATTAATCAGATATTTGATACATATATACACCTTTGTTGATAACATTCATTTAATGAGATTCCTAGAATTGTGGCTATAAATTAGAAACTGATTATGATAATAATTACAAATAGAATATGCATTTAAAATGAAGATACAGATTGCAGATTTGTAGGAGCTAATCTTGATAGAGATATGGAATTCAATCTGCTTATTCCTTTATTGATGTCTGCAATTTTTTAATTGTAATTTACCATATTTTGAAATAAAATGACAAGGATTACTTACCGACTAGTAAGTTATCCCTGGGAAGCCGGAAGTACGGATGCAACAAACAATGGTATAAAAAAGAAACTTTAATGAGTTTATTTGGGATACATTGTCAGTGTAAATTGTTTTTACGCTGTCAATCAATCAGAAATTAAGGTATAAATAACTTTTAAGGTTGTTAGGATAAAAGTCAAAGATTTTTAATGAGATATCAATTTCTGATTGGTTGACAGTGTAAAAAGTATCTATACTATCAGTGCATATCAATTAAATCCAACTTTAATTTGGTTTAACTTGCTAATTGTCTGTGGTTTGATAATTAAAATAGAAAAGCTTAATGGTGTAATTTTAAGGCTTAATCAATTTTTTAATCCCTATAAATATAGACATTTTTGGTTTTAGTGTATATTTTTTTTTCTCGTTAGGTTTTAGTGCTTTTGACTTTTAAAATATTGGAATTAGACCCTGCCGTTAAGATGCATCATTAAGTACCGACGTTGTTAACAGATTGTCACGTCAGCACTGTCACGTGACATTAAATATAATTTTAATTCTAGCATTAACCCTATACTATTTTTCCTTAGGTTTTGATCTATGTAAAGTTCCAAAAATGTTGAAATTGATCCTTCCCATTAGTTCCCATCTGTTAAGTGCCACATCAGCAATGTTACGTGGAATAAATTAATAAATTATATGCCACATTATTAAAAAAATCATTTCTTATATTTTTTATAATTTATAACTATTTATATTATATAGATTGATCTAATGCTAATTAAGCTCTTCTTTAAGTTGAGTTGATTTACATTCTGAATGTATTATTAGTTGACAAGAACTGTATCGAAACTCAACAATAGATAGATTTGATAGGCTAAAGCCTAAAGCAATCCATGAGCTTTTGTCACAGCAGCCACTAAGGGTTAGAACTTGAGCATGTGCCATAATGCCATATGCTGCTACTCCATGAAGTGTCGCACCATGTGTAACAACCTGTTTTTCGTTAAGTGTTGTTTGTTTGTTGTTTGGTTGCTTAAGCCTTAGGACTTAGCTTGGAGTTATTGTTGAGGGCTAAGTGAGATTTCTAGGCTTAAAATCCCTTTCTTAGGCTTGTGTCTTGTGACTGTCTGAATCACAAGCACAACCATGGTCGTTGGGAAAGCGCGTCTCGCTGAAGTTTAAGTTGGGCCCGCCCGTGCTCAATAGTGAGCACACCCGTGCTCAATAGTGAGCACAACCGTGCTCAATGGAAGACCGCGCCTTGTTGGCGCTAAGTTGAGCACGCCCGTGCTCAAGGAGGAGCACGACCGTGCTCGGGCCTACGCCTTTAAAAGGAGAACGGTAAACAAGGGTTTTCTCATAAACCCTATTTTGGTACAAATAGAAACCCTGTTGCTGTTGGTGTAAGCCCTAGAGGCCAATTTTTTTCCTTTGGACTTACATTTTGTATCTTGCTATTATTTATTATATGAGGCATTTCAGTTTATTATGTTGTTTGCTTAAACGTAATAAAGTCCTTAGAATAGGAAGTTATATTTAATAGAATATTAAGTATACGACTTGATAGTGCAACGCTATTAATCAAGAGAACTTTATTCTTAAATATCCATAGTCAAGTATTATTATTATTTTTTTTGGCAAAGGCGGCATGCAAAAGCATCACAATAGAGACTAACATCCCAACTAGGTTGGCACCTTAGCCACTATCTATCATATGCAGCACATCCCAATTTATTAAAAAATAGAAGAAAAAAAAACAATACAAGAGCATGGGGGATATGAACCCTACCTATGAAATCACCTAAAACGAAAATTAGGGAGACCTACCCTATTATTATTAAAATCATCCCTAATAAAACTATGGATTAAATCCCACCAAAAGAATCGATGAATAGATAATCCGTGATTGGAAATTTTATCTGCACAGTTATTGTCCTCACGAAAAATATGAGAGTAACCCAAACGTATTTCCTTAGTAATGGCCATGAAATTATTCCATCTATTCCTAAGTTTCCAAGGAACCATTGAGGGAGAAGAGATTGCAGAGATGACAAGCTTTGAGTCACATTCAAGCCATAACGACCAACCTTTCTTATGAGCAATTTCAATTGCCAAGATTGCTCCCATAAGCTCAGCATAAAAAGCAAAAGAAATTCCAAGATTGGCTGCAAAGCAACCAAGAGTGGCAGCACTATGATCACAAAAAATGCCACCACAAGCAGAAGGACCCGGTGCACCTTTTGCTGCCCCATCGGTGTTGCATTTGACCCAATAACAGGGTGGAGGATGCCAGATGACTTCTGTGATTTTAGGAGCACGATTGGGATGATAGCTGACCATAAAAGCCTTTAATAACACAAAGTCATGCATGGAGGATGAAGTTGTTCTTTTACTCAGATTGACCGCAAGACTAACATTATCAAGGATAAGGTTTTTAGCAACCTTCAAAGGGATAGTCATGTCTTCAAACCTTGATTTATTTTTGCAGTGCCAAATTGCCCAGATAGTGTTAATTATGGCAGCAATCAACAGGTCCTTAACTTAAGAGCTCCATTACTGATCACAGATAGAGAAAACAGAAAGCAATGAAGAGGTATCTATTGCCATGCTAACCGTGTTGCTCAGCCAGGACCATAAGTCCATAGCAAAGGCGCATTGAAGAAAAATATGATAAGTTGTTTCATAATTACAACCACATAAATTACACCTAGAGACAATAATACATCCGTTGGACCATAGGTTCTCATCAGTGGGCATGCGCTTATGGAGGATTCTCCAAACCAGGAAAGACTTGGATGGAGCAACACATTTATTCCAGATGAATTTGGCCCAAGATACAGTTTGGCCATTGCTATTAAGAAACTGAAAACATCCTTCAGAGTTAGAGAGCCCGATTCAGTTCTACACCACACACGATGCTCTTTACTAGGAAAAGAAGGAATGCTGATTTGCTTAAGCTCTTCAGCTATAGCTGGACAGTTTTGGAGAATAATACTTGGTATGAACCAAGAGTTATTATGCAGGAAATCTTTAACCTTTGCATTTAAAGAAGAGTGTAAATGTTCTGGTAAAGACAACAAAGAGTTCAAAGGCTTAGATAACCAAGCATCATTCTAAAAGTTAATTTCAGATCCATCTCCAAGCAACCATGAAGAATTTACAAAAATTGTATTCAAGTAAGGTTTGATTCCTGACCAAATTGAAGAAGAGATAGAATATTGCACAACTGAATTATTCCTCAAGACTCTAGCTCCTAAAATACTAGTCCACTGCTTAGAAGAAGAGATGAAATCCCAGTGCAATTTCAGCATAGAAGCATTGTTAACTGCTCTTAAAGATCTGACTCCAAGACCTCCCTCGGCTTCAGGTTTGCACAATTTATGCCAAGCAACTGTCACTGTTTTCTTGGTATCTGTATTACCAGACCAAATACTTGTGATTGCTGAATAGCTTGAGAGAAACCCTCTCAGCTTTGTGAATTTATAGAACAAGAAATTACATAGTGAAGTATCAAATCCCTTGATTTTAGGGATTGAGTATATCTCCTATTTACAACAGGTATGATAAACTAGGAAACAAAATCATCTATATCATCAACATATCAAAAACATTTAAAACAATATCAACACATTAAAACAATATCAACACTCCCCCTCAAGCTGGTGCATAGATGTCATAAGCACCAAGCTTGTTACATATGTAATTTATTCGTGAACCCCGTAGAGACTTGGTGAAAACATCTGCAAGTTGATCATTAGAGTTGACAAATGAAGTACTAATCTCCTTTGAAAGAATCTTGTCTCGAATGAAATGACAATCGATCTCTATATGTTTAGTCTGTTCATGAAAGATGGGATTAGAAGCAATGTGCAAGGCTGCTTGATTATCACAAATCAGTTGCATAGGACCCATCTCACAAAACTTTAACTCTTGAAGTAGATGTTCTAACCATATAAGTTCACATGTAGTGAGAGCCATGGCTCGATATTCTGCTTCTGCACTCGATCTTGCAACTACACTTTGCTTCTTACTCTTCCAAGAGATGAGATTGCCTCCAATGAAAACACAATATCCAGACGTTGACCTCCTATCACTCGGAGATCCCGCCCAGTCTGCATCTGTATAGGCAACAATGTTTGTATGACCTCTGTTCTCATATGTTAGCCTTTTTCCAGGAGATCCTTTAATATACCTTAAAATACGAGTAACTGCATCCTAATGACTATCACAATGGGAGTTGAGAAACTGACTAACAACGCTGACGACAAAGGCTATATCTGGTCTAGTCATAGTGAGATAGTTCATCTTTCCCACTAATCTCCGATATCTGCCTGGGTCTGAGTATGGCTCCCCCTGATTTGGCATAAGCTTAACATTCGGATCCATAGGAGTATCCACCGGCTTACAATTCAGCATCCCAGTTTCTTCCAAAATATCAAGTACATACTTCCTTTGACAAATGGAAATACCTACCCTTGACTGAGCAACCTCAATACCGAGGAAATACCGCAACCTGCCCAAATCTCTAGTTTGGAAATGCTGAAACAGATGTTGCTTTAGTCTAGTGATTCCTTCATGATCATCACCTGTAATTACAATATCATCCACATAGACCACAAGATAAATGACCTTTTTAGACGGTGAATGTTTATAGAACACAGTGATCGACCTCGCTATGAATCATGCCAAACTGCTGTATGACTTTACTAAACCTCCCAAACTAGGCTCGAGGAGACTGTTTCAACCCGTACAATGACTTCTGAAGTTTACAAACAAGACCTGACTCCCCCTGAGCAATAAACCCAGGTGGTTACTCCATATAAATTTCCTCCTCCAACTCACCATGTAAAAATGCATTTTTAATGTCCAGCTGATATAAAGGCCAACAAGAAGTAGCAGTCATGGATAAAAAGAGACGAACCGAGGCCATTTTGGCAACAAGGGAAAAAGTATCACCATAGTCAAGACCGTAAATCTGAGTATATCCTTTAGCCATAAGACGGGCCTTCAAGCGATCCACTGTCCCATCGGGACCAACTTTGATAGTGAAAACCCAACGGCAACCAATAGTAGACTTCCCTGGAGGAGAGGGAACAAGAGCCCAAGTATGGTTAGATTCCAAGGCTGCCATCTCATCAATCATAGCCTGTCGCCATCCTGGATGGGATAGTGCTTCCTGAACAGTTTTAGGAATAGAAATGGACGACAAAGCAGATACAAAGGCACAATGGGTGGAAGATAAACAGTGATAGCTTAAAAAATTATAAATAGGATGAGGGTTGCGGGAAGAACGAGTACCTTTGCGAAGAGCAATGGGAAGATCAGCGGAAGGCTCAGGTTGGACCGGAATCGATGGAGACGAAGGAGTAGGAGGTGAGTCACTGGTGTCCACAACGGGTACAGCTTCCAGAGTCGTTGGACGAGGACGACGATGGTAAGTGAGACGAAATGGCTCGGTAGGGTACTTAGGAGCAGCAGGGACAGCCTCTGATATATGTGAAACAGGCGGACTGAAAACGGGAGAATCAAAGACTGGAATAGGCAAGACTTGAGAAACAGACTCCGACAGGACCTGTGAGGCAAAGTATGGTGTATCCTCAAAAAAGGTAACATCAGCAGAGATATAAGTCCGATTTGTTGAAGGAGAATAACACCTGTACCCTTTTTGAACCCGAGAATAACCGAGAAAGACACACTTAATGGTACGTGCAGCAAGTTTGTCAAGACCTGGAGCAACATTGTGGACAAAACAAGTGGAGCCAAAAACACGAGGGGGGATAGTATAAAGGGGTGCCTGAGGATATAGAATAGAGTGAGGAACCTGGCTATTGAGAACAGAAGATGGCATTCGATTTATTAAATAACCTGCAGTGAGAACAACATCACTCCAAAATTTCACAGGAACATTGGAATGTAATAGGAGAGTACGAGCTGTTTCAATGATATGGCGTTGTTTACGCTCAGCCACACCATTTTGTTGAGGTGTGTGAGGACAAATCGATTGATGAACTATACCATGAGATGCCATAAAAGCATTACAACCGGCAGAAAAATACTCTTTGGCATTTTCACTGCGTAAGATAAGAATAGTTTGTCCAAATGGATTGTGTATTTCAGCACAAATTTTTTGAAAAATAGTAAATAAATCAGAACGTTCTTTCATTAAAAATAACCAAGTACAACGAGAAAAATCATCAATGAAAATAACAAAGTACCTATATCCTAAGACAGAAGAAATACGACTAGGACCCCAAACATCAGAATGAACAAGACTAAAAGGAGACTCTGTACGACCTATAACCTTGCTTGGAAAGGATGCCCGAACATGTTTTCCAAGCTGACATGCCTCACACTCCAATGACTGTAGGTTAGAGAAATGAGGGACCATTTTCTTTAATTTATTCAAACTCGGGTGACCCAAACGATGATGAAGAAGACTGGACGACTTTGTGGCAGCACATATTGTGGAGGATGGAGGTTGTAAGTAGTAGAGACCGCGTGACTCAGATCCTGCTCCAATCATCTTCCCCGTACTTCTGTCCTGGATAGAAAAGGAAGTGGAAGTGAAGGTTATGGAACAATTAAGAGATCGAGTAAGTTGACTGATAGAAATTAAATTAAAAGGACATCCAGGTATAAATAAGACTGAATTTAAAGACAGAGAGGGAAGAGGTGAGGCTTGACCAATAGCAGTAGCCATTAGCAAGGGTGATGTGGTGTGGTGTTTTGGTAGAGGATAAAGTAGAAAAGAGAGAAGAATTACCGGTTATATGGTCAAAAGCACCAGAATCCAAAATCTAGGAACCAACAGGAGATGAATGAGAGAAACAAACCGTAGAATTACCAGTATGGGCTATAGTTGCTGAAGATGAGGCTTGTTGGGCTGCCTTAAGCTGAAGATACTCCTTATATTCATCAACTGAAAAACTATTATGACTGCCACTTTTCTGATTATCATACCCAATCTCAAATTTATGATCATCGGTATGTGTGACATTGGCTGACTTTTTCGGGAAACCATGCAAAGAATAACACTTGTCTTGGGTATGACCCACGCGCTTGCAATAAGAGCACTGAGGACGATCACCTCTACCACGATCACCTCTTCCACCATGCCCACGACCTCGTCCTCCACGGTGTGCCGAATTCGAAACAAAGGCTGAGGACTTGGAAGCTGTCTGGGAGCCAATCTCGGATGCCTCCACTGGTGACGGAACTCGTAGAAGACGATTGAACGCGCTGTCGCCACGCGCCAAAAAGAACGAGCGATTATTAAAATAATGTATTATAGAGCGACAACTCGGATATCGTCTCTCAAGGACTCTTTAGTTGTTGTTATTATTAACAGAAAATCAAAAGTTAGTTTTGGTGGTTTTGGATTGAGTGCAATTAAAATAAAGAAAACAAAGCAATGAAAACAAAGCAGTTAAAGAGAATAACAAATAAACTAAAGACGACTAACCTACTGTTCTTGGTTTCCCACTATCATTGGTTCAAATAAATCCAAGCCCTAAGCAGATTCTAATCCCCTCCCGGTTGTAGCAACAATTAACAACGCAATCACTACTACGGATGTATGTTCCTATTGCCGAAATAACAAACGGGGTTAAGCTCTCATGAACAAACGAACATGAACGAACACACGCGAAATAACAAACGCGATTATATATAGAAACATAACATCACCGAAATGAATCAACACAACACTATACATTCCTGAAATAACAAACAGAAACATCTAGCATTGCATTGAAAAGAGAAAAGCATACAAAACAGGAATACAAGAACCTCAAGTGTGGTAATGGAAACCAATTACAGTAGATTAATCTAGGAGACTAGCTCTCCATTACAGAAATAAACACAAAAGAAAAGAAAAGAAGATAAACTACTACTACTGGCTCCTACTCTGACTAAAACTAGCCAGCCTACCAGCCTTCTTCATCAGTTCTGTCTAAAACGCTTAAATACAATTTCTGGAATCAGCTTTCTCGCGAGGCGAAGGATCTCTCGCGACGCGAATCTTGTGAACAGTCTGCAACCTTTGGTATTCTCGCGAGGCGAGCATATCATTCGCGAGGCGAGAATCTGAAGAGTCTTCTTATTACGCCCGTTATGAAAATCAGGGGCCAACCGTGATGCTTTCTGACTTCCAGGCTCGCGAGGCGAACGGATGCTCGCGAGGCGAACGCTTCAACTTCAAAACTGCCACAGCCGTGACTTCAGCACGGGCAAGCCATGATCGTCTCTGACTTTTCAGGCTTGGGTGACTCGCAGGGCGATATCTTCTTCGCGGGGCGAAAGCGCAGAATTATTACTTTTTATTACCTGAAAATAAGAAATAACAGTAAGTATTTTATTTAACTCTAAATCAACTAAATTAGCTTAAAAATACTTTACAGACTCAAAATGTTACTTAAAGACAATCAAGTCTAATTTGGGTGAAAATGATATAAAATTAGCACAAAGCCAAGGTCTTTACTAGTTATAAAACCAGTCAACCAGAGGCTCATCAAAATACCCCAAACTTAAACTTTGCTTGTCCTCAAGCAAACTAAAACTTAAAAACTTAAAAAGACTCAAGACCTGGCATGCTCAAAGATTCAATCAACTTTCGCACAAATTTCAAGCAATTTACCAAAATATTTTTCTTCAATGTTCCCCTCTTTCAAACAAAACAATCCCCACATTCATTTATTCTAAACAGTTGAGAATTTCATCATTCAAACAATCATTAATCTAAGCAGGGGATCCAAGTCACACACAAGAGGGAGATCACCAAATCCAAACAACTGCCTTCCTCACAAGGGAAATTTGTGTTTCACTCAATCGCTCAGTTTTTGTCTAGGTTATCAACAATTCACTCAGTTTCACTTTTAAGAGCACTTCCCATAAATTTGATTTTCATCTCAAAATGATTCCCACAGAAAACATGCAAGCAACATCAAAAGGTCTTTTATGGGTTGTAGTGGGGCCTGGCTAAGGGTAGGATATACAAAGGAACTAGGCTGAAGACCCTAGGAACTAAGAGAGCTTGAACATTTTTTACACTTTGAAATTCCACTCAAGTTCCTTTTCTCATTTTTCATTTTGCTTTGGGTGACTACAGCCTTTTTATTTCTTTTTGGCATTTTTGCACTTTTATTTTTTCTGTTTTTCTTTTCTTTTCTTTTCTTTTTTTTTTTCACAAATTTTTTTTCTCAATCCCAAACAACATATTACACCTTGCAGCCACCCCAAACTTTAGTTTCTTGCACCCATTCTAAGATTCCATGCTCTCCTAATCCTAAGATCGGGTTAACATGGTTTTCCAGATTTTTGGGCTTATAACATTAGGTTATCAAGAATTAACAGGCTAATAGGCTCAATGGGGCTAACTAGGGAACATGCATTAGGATTTGGTTATTTTAGGCTAAGTAGCTATTTACAAAGAAAATGCCTAAATCATCTGAAGCAAACACATAATCATGCAAACCAAAAAGAGATTCAAGCAAATTCAGGAAAGTGCAACTTAAAAGAGATTTTCGCACAGTCAAAAAAACATGTTGGAGGCTCAAAACCTCACCTGGACATTTATGTGCAAATTGCTTGACAGAGATTCTATCCCTAGTGTGTGCTTCCTATCACCCCAAACTTATCATAAATCATGCCATCATAATAAAATCTCAAAGTTCAGTTTTCAATCACATGGGGATCATTTTTCAAAAAAAAAAAAAAAAAAAATCCAACCTAGGGGAATCATCACATATCAATCATGCAAGCAATCTGTGCAACATCAATCAAATACCAATCAAGCTTGCCAATAAAAGACTCAACACAACTCCTGAGCTTCTCAAATTACTCAGGAGCTTTATTCAAAGAAAAGGAAAAACTACAACTAATTCCCTCCCCCACACTTAAAACATGCATTGTCCCCAATGAAACAACATAACAATAAAATCAGAGTGAGGGAAAGGAAAACTCATTGGAGGGAGGTTCCACCAGGATCCCACTGTCTGTGATACAGTGGCCACGGGATGCTCAAGTTGCAGAATGATCCTCCCGGATCCCATGGTCTACAGCATAAATATGAGAGCGGACACTTGATAATCTTGATAACTCCACCAAGTGCGGCGGACTTCTCACTCCCCTTCAGATCACACTTGACTTCTTTCTCAACTTTATCCATAAAATCCTCCCAATAGAAGTGGATCTCAACCTCTTGGACTGGCCATGGTGCAAAATCCAAGGGTGCAAAATCCGGAGCTTTTGGTTCCACAGGGGGAGGTGGCAAACAGTTAGCTGGGGTTACTGGTGCTGCTTCAACTTCTGCAGTTTCTTCAATTACTGCACTGATAAATCCATCACCTGCTAAGCCTGCAGAAATCTCATCACACACCACAGAAAGGTTAGAGTTAGTACAATAAGTAAATATGTTACAATAAACTGAATCAGAAAGCGGCTGAATGTCTGGAAGTTGCTTGAGCTCTACGGAGGGTGGCTGTTCAATGGATGGTATATTTGGAACTTCGGCTGAACAAACAGAATCATTCTCACTATCATCCTGCAAAATAGAGTCAAGAAACTGGCCACAAACAGCACACGGGTTAGTGTCAGTACAGTCAGTACATGTAGTAAAAGAAACTGAGTTAGTAAAGGTCTGATTGTCTGGACTTTCTGCACACGGTTCATCCACCCCATTACTCTCAACACATGCATCTAAGACCAAAGATTTTTCTTTATCCTCAAGCACGATGGAGTAAATGTTCTCCTGATCCTCCTGATGCTCATTTCCTATATGAACATGGCCCTCAACCTCATCTGTCTCCTGTTCCATATGGATGCTTTGCTTAACATACCTTTCAAAATAACATTCTACACACAAAGCAGTGCCAGAACAATAACAACCATCACATGCATTAGAATCAGGGGATTCAACACACAGTTCATCAACAGAAGTATTATCACAATCATCATCAGAAGTATTTTCAGGAATAACTTGTGACTCTGTAGGTTCTTCAAGGGGCTGTGGAGTTAGCATTGCAGCCGAGTTGGCAACAACTTGATCAATTAGAGCGGACAACTTCTGAGATTCAGCTTGACTCCTCTGGTATTCAGCCTCCATCCTCTGTTGGAATTCAAGATTTTGCTCTGCTATCCGTTGATTATTCTCAGCCATTTGTTTGAGCATGTCCTCTAGTGAAGGTCCGGAAGGTGCAGAGGTGGTCACTTGGGGAGGATTCTGGGGTGGTGCCAGTGGTAACATCAGTTGTGAGTCCCCATACCAAGGTTTTAGATAGTTTCCCCAGCTCAACAGGAAGGCTTCCTTCAAATCAAACCAGCTTGAGATGGAATTCTCATCAAGACAATACAATCAATCTCTCGCAGCACCTTCAAGTGAGAACTGGAAAGCTTCCATCTGAATGTGATCTTCTGTTATTCCTGCAGGTCTCAGCATTATAGAACAAGCAATCTGGAATTCCCTCAGATGCTCCTGCGGATTCTCACCTGCAAAACCACTAAACCTTGGCAACCAGAGTGATAAACCAAAAAAATCCGGAAAATATATGCATGGTGGTGGTTCATAGTAAACATTAGGCATGTAACCATATCGGTGATTATCCATGGGGGGTGCTAAAATTCACAACCAGACAAAACAGACAAAACTAATTTAGCAAAGAGAATTTTTTTTTTTTATAAATATTTTCTGCTAATAACAACAAACAAGAGTCCCCGGCAACGGCGCCAATTTTTGAACGCGCTGTCGCCACGCGCCAAAAAGAACGAGCGATTATTAAAATAATGTAGTATAGAGCGACAACTCGGATATCGTCTCTCAAGGACTCTTTAGTTGTTGTTATTATTAACAGAAAATCAAAAGTTAGTTTTGGGGGTTTTGGATTGAGTGCAATTAAAATAAAGAAAACAAAGCAATGAAAACAAAGCAGTTAAAGAGAATAGCAAATAAACTAAAGACGACTAACCTACTGTTCTTGGTTTCCCACTATCATTGGTTCAAATAAATCCAAGCCCTAAGCAGATTCTAATCCCCTCCCGGTTGTAGCAACAATTAACAACGCAATCACTACTACGGATGTATGTTCCTATTCCCGAAATAACAAACGGGGTTAAGCTCTCATGAACAAACGAACATGAACGAACACACGCGAAATAACAAACGCGATTATATATAGAAACATAACATCACCGAAATGAATCAACACAACACTATACATTCCTGAAATAACAAACAGAAACATCTAGCATTGCATTGAAAAGAGAAAAGCATACAAAACAGGAATACAAGAACCTCAAGTGTGGTAATGGAAACCAATTACAGTAGATTAATCTAGGAGACTAGCTCTCCATTACAGAAATAAACACAAAAGAAAAGAAAAGAAGATAAACTACTACTACTGGCTCCTACTCTGACTAAAACTAGCCAGCCTACCAGCCTTCTTCATCAGTTCTGTCTAAAACGCTTAAATACAATTTCTGGAATCAGCTTTCTCGCGAGGCGAAGGATCTCTCGCGACGCGAATCTTGTGAACAGTCTGCAACCTTTGGTATTCTCGCGAGGCGAGCATATCATTCGCGAGGCGAGAATCTGAAGAGTCTTCTTATTACGCCCGTTATGAAAATCAGGGGCCAACCGTGATGCTTTCTGACTTCCAGGCTCGCGAGGCGAACGGATGCTCGCGAGGCGAACGCTTCAACTTCAAAACTGCCACAGCCGTGACCTTCAGCACGGGCAAGCCGTGATCGTCTCTGACTTTTCAGGCTTGGGTGACTCGCGGGGCGAGATCTTCTTCGCGGGGCGAAAGCGCAGAATTATTACTTTTTATTACCTGAAAATAAGAAATAACAGTAAGTATTTTATTTAACTCTAAATCAACTAAATTAGCTTAAAAATACTTTACAGACTCAAAATGTTACTTAAAGACAATCAAGTCTAATTTGGGTGAAAATGATATAAAATTAGCACAAAGCCAAGGTCTTTACTAGTTATAAAACCAGTCAACCAGAGGCTCATCAACGATCAATGAGCTCCTCCACCGTGGGGATGTTAGGATTAGTTAGAGCTTGATTCCGGACAGATTCAAAGTCCTTATGTAAACCATGAAGAACAAAGACCATATACATATTATCAAGTTTTGCTAGTACCTTCGTAAGATCATCACCTGTTATAATGCGCTTAATGTCATCAATAGCGGACTGTGCTTTATTCAGATAAGAGGGAAGATCATGATCTATCATCTGAAGAGTGGCCAAATTGTGGACAGAGGCATAGAGGCGTTGGAGGTCATTGGAATAGACATTTTAGACTTTATTCCATATTTCATAACAAGTTTTGTACAGGCGAACGTGTGCCATCAGCTTCGGATCAATAGACTGCCATAAAAGAGAGACCAACTGATAATCTGCCCTTTTCCATTCATCACGAATTTTCTCATCAATCTCTGCTTCCTTCTTGGTGAGATGTTCATAAAGCTGTTGACCTAAAAACCAAACTTCAACCGCATTGTACCAATCCACAAAATTATTGCCATTGAGTTTTTCCGATGTGATAATGGGACTTCCAGAGAAGGCAAAAGAGATGAGACCTTTCCCTGTAGACCCAGTACCAGCACTAGATTCAGCAGCGGTCGAAACAGTGGCGTTAGGGGACGAATCAGAGGACATGATGAGAGGGGAAAAAGCCAAACTGACCAAATTTCACTTTTGACCCTCCAAACAGAGGCAGAGGACGTTGGAAAACCGATCGGAAGAAGCCGGAGGATAATCGGATGCCTGAAGGGCGGCGCGTGGAGCCCATGCGCTCGGAGAAGCAGCGGACGTTGGACGCGCGTGAGGGCGCGTGCGGCGGTGCACGGAGATGGGTCTTCACGGAAAACGATCGTCGGCCGTTTCTGAGATGTCCGATCACCTTACTTTGGTGATCGGAGATAATCGCCGGAGATGGTTGCCGGAGAATGTGCGGCGGAGAACTGTTTCGTGACCAGATTGAACCTAGCTCTAGATACCAACTTGTGATTGATGAATAGCTTGAGAGAAACCCTCTCAGCTTTGTGAATTTATAGAACAAAGAATTACATAGTGAAGTATCAAATCCCTTGATTTTAGGGATTGAGTATATCTCCTATTTACAACAGGTATGACAAACTAGGAAACAAAATCATTTATATCATCAACATATCAAAAACATTTAAAACAATATCAACACATTAAAACAATATCAACACAGATAAAGTTCCTCAGCCAGCTATCGACTAATTTCAGCAAGCATATAGGCCATGAGTAAACCTGGAAGCTATACATCATCATACCAAAAACCACTGATTTAACAAGTTGAACTCTCCCCATGATTAACAACAAACAACCTTTCCATGTGGCTAATTTGGATTTGATCCTATCTGCTATGGATTGCAAAAGGGATTTCCTAGGCTTACCTTTAAACATAGGCAATCCAAGATAGGTGAAAGGAAACCTACCAACAGTGAATCCTAAGGTATTAGCAATGGTAGACATACTCCTTGTGATGGTTTATCATTTGACCAGAAGCTTCCCCATACTCCTTAAAGAGAGACATTAGATTGGACAAATTCTGATTTGAGGCTCCGCAGAAATGAGAATATCATCAGCATACAAGAAATGACTAGGAGATCTGAAGCCTCTAGGACCAGTCATTGTGTTGAGCTTTCCATCTTGAACTAACTTGCAAATAGCCCTGCTCAAAACATCTTCTGCATTACAGAACAAAAGAGGGGACAAGGGATCACCTTGCCTAACACCCCTCTTACAAGAGAAAAAACCAACTGATTTGCCATTGACACCAATAGAAAGCTTAGCGGATTTGAGAATGGTATCAATCCATTGACAGAACTTAGCATCAAAACCAAAAGAATGAAGAACCTTCAATAGAAATTTCCAATCCATGGTGTCGAAAGCCTTCTTGACATCAATCTTCAAGGCTATATTGCCACCAAAAGCCCTTTTGTCCAACATATTTACACATTCTGAAGCAGTACAGAGATAGTCATTAATATACCTTCCTTGAATAAATCCTTTTTGGTTATCCGAGACAATATTTGGAGCTACCTTAGCCAGCCTATCTGCTATCACTTTAGTGATAATTTTGAACTGGAAGTTGGCCGAGGCAATAGGCCTAAAGTCCTTAACTCTATCAGCACCTTGAGTTTTTGGAATTAGAACCACTAGGTTGGAGTTTAGATTGGGCAGCAACCAACCCTGCTCAAAAAACTGAATGACAGCTTTGCATACATCATGCTGAACAATTCCCCAATAATTTTGGAAAAAGAAACCACCAAAACCATCAGGCCCTAGAGCACCACTACCATTCAAGGAAAACACTTCATTTTCCAAGGAAAACATAGGCCATAATTATATCACATTTGTTTGCTTTTGATATATGTATGAGATGCATGTATATATGTATGGTATGTTAAAGAGTTTAACTAATGGTGAGATTACTTTAATTAAAAAAATCCCTTAAAAGGAAATATTAAGTTTAAAAGCCTTCCAATGCATAGCACTCGTCAAGACTAATATCGAATGAGTGTAGGTCCGCCAAAGCGGAGTGCATTTTTCTATACTAGTAAGATGCGATGGGACAATTGTAATGTCTAATTGCTATCTGTTGGGTTTAACTTAACTAAGTCATATTCAATATGATTGAAAGACTTAGAGGCATTGAGTTGGGCTTTAGTTCATGAGATGGATTAGAATAAGAGTTATTCACCCAACTATCCAAGAGTTACATGAGATGCAAACGGAAAGTGTTTGCTACCTAAATAACCAAACTTTAAGCGATTGGCCAAAGCTGACTTGAAGCTAGGTGAAATATGGATCTTGGCCCACTAGAAAATCTTCCAATATCAATGTTGAGGGTCATTAGTTTGAGTAAAATAGTGGGAGGCGTATTTAATTAAAGACCTAATTAAATATGTTTATGACATGATACTTATATTTTGCATATTTCTTTATGTAGATTACTATGGCATCAAACACATCAAGTAACTTGTCATTACGATCTGTCCTTGAGAAGGACAAAATATCCGGAATAAACTTTCTGGACTGGTAAGGAAACTTGAGGATTGTCCACAAGCAAGAGAAAAAGTTGTATGTTCTTGAAGAGGCTATGTTAGAAGTGCCACCAGCTGCGAATGCACCCAAGGCTGACAAGGATGCTTATAAGAAGCATCAAGATGATTCATTCGATATCGCCTGTCTTATGCTTGCTACCATGAACTCTGAGCTTCAGAAGCAACATGAGAACATGGAGGTGTTTGATATGATCGAACACCTCAAGCTGCTCTACCAAGAGCAAGCAAGGCATGAGCAGTACGAAGTTTCCAGAGCTCTTTTCCAAAGTAAGCTGGCAGAAGGAAGCCCATTGGGTCCTCATGTGCTTCAAATGATTGGGTACATTGAGAATCTCGAGAGTTGGGGTTATGCTTTGGGCCAAGAGTTGGCCACTGACTAAATCCTACAATCGCTGCCTGAGAGTTACAATCAATTTGTCATGAACTTCAATATGAATGATCTTGACAAATCACTGCCAGAGTTGTTAGGCATGTTAAGAACTTCTGAGACCAACATCAATAAGGGAAAAGGGAAGGCCATTATGATGGTCCAACCTGGAAAATGCAAGAAACAACCCTGGAAGCCCAAGAGGTCTATGAACAAGCAGAAAAGCAAGGGCAAGGACCACAAGTTCAAACCCAACACTTCTGGCTTGAAGCCTGTTGGCGGAGTGGCTAAAGAGGGCACGTGCTTCCATTGTGGTAAGACCGGACACTGAAAGATGAACTGCCCAAAATACCTGGAAGAGTGCAAGAAGAATGGAAGTGGGACTTCCAACTCAGGTATGTTTATTATAGAAGTCAATTTATCTACTTCTGCATCATGGGTATTAGATACTGGATGTGGTTCTCACATTTGTATAAATGTGCAGGAGATAAAAAGGAGTAGACCATTGGCGAAAGGTGAAGTCGATCTACGAGTTGGCAATGGAGCAAAAGTTGCTGCTTTAGCTGTAGGAACTTATGTATTGACTTTGCCCACTGGGCTTACCATTCAGTTGGAAAACTGTTATTTTGTACCTTCAATTAGCAGGAATATCATTTCCGTTTCTTGTTTGGACAAGACTGGTTTTATTTTATAATAAAGAACAAATGTTGTTCTATTTATTTGGATGATATTTTCTATGCTAGTGCACATTTGAGTAATGGGCTTTATGTCCTTGATCTCGAGATGCCCATCTATAACATTGATACTAAAAGGTTCAAACCAAATGAGATGAACCCAACTTATCTTTGGCATTGTCGTTTGGGCCATATAAATGAGAAACGCATTTCTAAACTCCATAAAGATGGATTCTTGGACTCATTTGATTATGAATCATATTAGACATGTGAGTCTTGTTTATTGGGAAAGATGACAAAAGCCCCATTCATAGGAAAAGGTGAAACGGCTAGTGATCTTTTGGGTCTCATACATAGTGATGTATGGGGACCACTAAACACAACTGCTAGAGGAGGTTTTCAGTACTTCATTGCATTTACTGATGATTTCAGTAGATATGGATTTGTGTATCTTATGAAACACAAATCAGAATCTTTTGAAAAGTTCAAGGAATTCAAAAGTGAAGTAGAAAACCAACTAGGTAAGAATATTAAAATCCTTCTATACCATGGAAGTTTAAGAAAAGAAGTGTTTACTTACTTCTCGTAGACCTCCCAAAAGCTCAACCGTTTCTGTGAACAAATCATATTCATAAAGCCTTTTCTCCTAGTTATCACGTAAAGCATAACAATTACACAATTTCCTTTGGCTTATGGTGCTGCTTAATCCTTCCTCAATTCGTTGATGGTGCTAGTATGTGTCCAGAACGAGTGGTTCTCTTATATACCTCTCAATTTGTAAAACCCAGTTAACTTTTGTTTCCCTAATAAAAAAAAAGACGGCCTAGAAGAGATGCTGTCATGTGACCATATTTGTGTAAAGCCAAATTTCTTCAATTACTTAACCAAGTGGGTCCAGTGGATAAGTGTTAAAAGGAATATGGTTTCCTAATTACATTTAAACAAAAGCAAGCCTTATTTTCTAATTGTATTTGACGTGGCTAATGTCTTTTCTATTTTTCTTTATTTCTTTTTTAAAAAAACTTTATATATATATATATATATATATATATATATATATATAACTTCATATTCTTTTATTTACTAAACAACTCTAATAAATTAATCTTTTTCTACACTAAACCTCCTAATAGCTTAATCTTTTATTAAAAAGACTATATTGAAATTTTAGGATGTTACATTTCTTCCTTCCTTCAAGAAATTTCGTCCCCGAAATTTCCAAGTCTAAACAATAAAAATGCAACTAGAAAATAAATTGATTTACGTATAGAGACGTGAATTATGATCATCAAAATAATTTTTCAGTACATTTAACAATTTCAGGTAAGTTCAATCACAATCAATAATTAATCAAAATCAACAATATAGAATAAGTCTTGTACACCAGAGAACAATTTAAACAAGAAGTAGAGGTAAACAACACACACAAAACAAAGCAATCAAGCACCAGTCAAGTCCAAACTTTCTCACACACGATAAATTTTTTTTTAAAAAAAAAGGATATTTTTCTCACTAACAAAACTCATACCCTTGCTTGTTAGTCGTCATAAAACTGTACACCACCAATCAAATATTGGGTTGGCCAGGCCCAACATCTAAAAGAATAGTATGCAGTCTTTGTAACTCTAACACCAGTCCTATGCACCCATGTTTTGATGTTAAAAAAAGCCTCCATACCACAGTCCGATTTCGAATCGAACTGCTCTGATACCATAAATGTAACGCCGCCCTTCGTTAAATTAGTTGCCCAAATTAATTTTCTATGAAAACCTTTAAAATGTTTGGATTAAATAATCGAATCATAAAAATTTTCACAATAAATTTAAGTCTGAAAGTATCTCGTATTTTCAAAATAAAGCCTCATAAAAATTAATTAATACAATCCACATAATCCTTTTACAATTGTTTTTGTCTCAAAACACGGGCATCTAATAAACCCAAAATAAATAAATAAATTATAACTAATATCTTCAAGACTCTCGCTCAAAACGCTGCATCATGTATCTCATCACCTGTAAACTCTGAAAGACAACACCACTAATGAGATTTATAATCCTAGTAAGTGAACATAATTCTAAAAGGTTTTCGAAAAGATGTTTCTTTCAGCCCGCACGGTAACCGAAAAAACAACCATGGTAATCGGCTATTTTCAAAATAATATAACTCAAAATATTCTCTATAAATTAAGGATAATTAATCCAATCTCATGAAATTCATTCACAAGTCATAACATCATCAATATATATAATCCATCACCAAAAGTACGCATAACATGAATAAAATCATACAAAGGGCATCTCTTGTGTCCAAATAATCTCAATTTATCATCCACATCTCTTTTATTTAATTACCCAAATTTAATCTATGAACTCATGACAAATGCAATGGCGTCCCACTGCCTTCCCCTTTCCAGAAGGAGGTATATATAATGGGACTTCCCCTTCCCAGAAGGAGGTATCTGTCTTCCCCTCCAACGAGGAGGTATCTGTCTTCCCCTCTAACGAGGAGGTATCTGTCGTCCCCTTCCCAGAAGGAGGTATCTGTCTCCCCCTCTAACGAGGAGGTATCTGTCTTCCCCTCTAACGAGGAGGTATCTGTCATCCCCTTCCCTGAAGGAGGTATCTGTCTCCCCCTCTAACGAGGAGGTATCTATCATCCCCTTCCCTAAAGGAGGTATCTTAACAATCACAAATAACAATCCAAAACATATTTTGGGCATATGTCATGACCGTAGGACATGACATATGACATCGTGCATCAATCTCAATGGTATAACTCATGTCAAAACAACTCATAAGCATTCCAAAATAATATCAACACATAGCATCATGTAACATGCATTATTATTCATCAACTTCATATCAAAACATAACTAAGGCATCACATATCACAGGAAGCATATCAAACAATAATATCATTCAACATGTGAGTATTCAATCTCCTAAATATTTATCACCAATAAATCATCAATTTTATTTTTAAGACAAAACCTCAAATAATTACTCTTAATTTCATAATCAAACCCTTTAAAATTCTATATCATGGAAGTTTAAGAAAATAAGTGTTTACTTATTTCTCGTATACCTCCCAAAAGCTCAAACATTTCTGTGAACAAAATCATATTTATAAAGCCTTTTCTCCTAGTTATCACGTAAAGCATAACAATTACACAATTTCCTTTGGCTTATGGTGCTGCTTAATCCTTCCTCAATTTGTTGACGGCGCTAGTATGTGTCCAGAATGAGTGGTTCTCTTATATACCTCTCAATTTATAAAACCCACTTAACTTTTGTTTTCCTAATAAAAAAAAATACGGCCCAGAAGAGATGCTGCCATGTCACCATATTTGTGTAATGCCAAATTTCTTCAATTACTTAACCAAGTGGGTCCGGTGGATAAGTGTTAAAAGGAATATGGTTTCCTAATTACATTTAAACAAAAGCAAGCCTTATTTTATAATTGTATTTGACGTGGCTAATGTCTTTTCTATTTTTCTTTATTTCTTTTTTTAAAAAACTATATATATATATATATATATATATATATATATATATATATTAACTTCATATTCTTTTATTTGCTAAACAACTTCTAATAAATTAATCTTTTTCTACACTAAACCTCCTAATAGCTTAATCTTTTATTGAAAAGACTATATTGAAATTTTAGGATGTTATATTTCTCCCTTCCTTCAAGAAATTTCGTCCCCGAAATTTCCAAGTCTAAACAATAAACATGCAACTAGAAAATAAATTGATTTGCGTATAGAGACGTGAATTATGATCATCAAAATAATTTTTCAGCACATTTAACAATTTCAGGTAAGTTCAATCACAATCAATAATTAATCAAAATCAACAATATAGAATAAGTCTTGTACACCAGAGAACAATTTAAATAGGAAGTAGAGGTAAACAACACACACAAAACAAAGCAATCATGCACCAGTCAAGTCCAAACTTTCTCACACATGACAAATTTAAAAAAAAAAGGATATTTTTCTCATTAACAAAACTCAAACCCTTGCATGTTAGTCGTCATAAAACTGTACACCACCAATCAAATATTGGGTTGGCCAGGCCCAACATCTAAAAGAATAGTACGCAGTCTTTGTAACTCTAACACCAGTCCTATGCACCCATGTTTTGATGTTAGAAAAAGCCTCAATACCACAATCCTATTTAGAATCGAACTGCTCTGATACCATAAATGTAACGTCCTTCATTACATTAGTTGCCCAAATTAATTTTCTATGAAAACCTTTAAAATATTTGGGTTAAATAATCGAATCATAAAATTTTTCACAATAAATTTAAGTCTGAAAGTATCTCGTATTTTCAAATTAAAGCCTCATAAAAATTAATTAATACAATCCACATAATCCTTTTACAATTGTTTTTGTCTCAAAACACAGGCATCTAATAAACCCAAAATAAATAAATAAATTATAACTAATATCTTCAAGATTCTCGCTCAAAATGCTGCATCATGTATCTCATCACCTGTAAACTCTGAAAGACAACACCACTAATGAGATTTATAATCCCAGTAAGTGAACATAATTCTAAAAGGTTTTCGAAAAGATGTTTCTTTCAGCCCGCACGGTAACCGGAAAAACAACCATGGTAATCGGCTATTTTCAAAATAATATAACTCAAAATATTCTCTATAAATTAAGGATAATTAATCCAATCTCATGAAATTCATTCACAAGTCATAACATCATCAATATATATAATCCATCGCCAAAAGTACGCATAACATGAATAAAATCATACAAAGGGCATCTCTTGTGTCCAAATAATCTCAATTTATCATCCACGTCTCTTTTATTTAATTACCCAATTTTAGTCTATGAACTCATGACAAATGCAATGGCATCCCACTGCCTTCCCCTTTCCAGAAGGAGGTATCTATAATGGGACTTCCCCTTCCCAGAAGGAGGTATCTGTCTTCCCACCAACGAGGAGGTATTTGTCTTCCCCTCTAACGAGGAGGTATCTGTCATCCCCTTCCTTGAAGGAGGTATCTGTCTCCCCCTCTAACGAGAAGGTATCTGTCTTCCCCTCTAACGAGGAGGTATCTGTCATCCCCTTCCCTGAAGGAGGTATCTGTCTCCCCCTCTAACGAAGAGGTATCTGTCTTCCCCTCTAACGAGGAGGTATCTGTCATCCCCTTCCCTGAAGGAGGTATCTGTCTTCCCCTCTAACGAGGAGGTATCTATCATCCCCTTCCCCGAAGGAGGTATCTTAACAATCACAAATAACAATCCAAAACATATTTTGGGCATATGTCATGACCGCAGGACATGACATATGACATCGTGCATCAATCTCAATGGTATAACTCATGTCAAAACAACTCATAATCATTCCAAAATAATATCAACACATAGCATCATGTAACATGCATTATTATTCATCAACTTCATATCAAAACAAAACTAAGGCATCACATATCACAAGAAGCATATCAAACAATAATATCATTCAACATGTGAGTATTCAATCTCCTAAATATTTATCACCAATAAATCATCAATTTTATTTTTAAGACAAAACCCCAAATAAGTACTCTTAATTTCATAATCAAACCCTTTAAAATTCTATACCATGGAAGCTTAAGAAAAGAAGTGTTTACTTACTTCTCGTAGACCTCCCAAAAGCTCAAGCGTTTTTGTGAACAAATCATATTTATAAAGCCTCTTCTCCTAGTTATCACGTAAAGCATAACAATTACACAATTTCCTTTGGCTTATGGTGCTGCTTAATCCTTCCTCAATTCGTTGACGGTGCTAGTATGTGTCCAGAACCACT
This sequence comes from Sophora flavescens, assembly GCA_030762895.1. Lineage (NCBI taxonomy): Eukaryota > Viridiplantae > Streptophyta > Magnoliopsida > Fabales > Fabaceae > Sophora > Sophora flavescens. The sequence continues at coordinate 50,436,353 of CM061069.1, forward strand.
CGTTCTCTTATATACCTCTCAATTTATAAAACCCACTTAACTTTTGTTTCCCTAATAAAAAAAAAAAGACGGCCTAGAAGAGATGCTGCCATGATACCATATTTGTGTAAAGCCAAATTTCTTCAATTACTTAGCCATGTGGGTCCAGTGGATAAGTGTTAAAAGGAATATGGTTTCCTAATTACATTTAAACAAAAGCAAGCCTTATTTTCTAATTGTATTTGACGTGGCTAATGTCTTTTCTATTTTTCTTTTTTAAAAAAACTTTATATATATATATATATATATATATATATATATATATATATATATATAACTTCATATTCTTTTATTTACTAAACAACTCTAATAAATTAATCTTTTTCTACATTAAACCTCCTAATAGCTTAATCTTTTATTAAAAAGACTATATTGAAATTTTAGGATGTTACAGACACCACAATGGAATGGTGTTTCTGAAAGGAGGAACCAAACTTTATTGGATATGGTTCGGTCTATGATGAGTCATACAAATCTTCCAAACTCCTTCTGGGGACATGCCTTATTAACAGCAGCTTTCACACTTAACCGTGTTCCATCCAAGATGTTAGAAAAGACACCATATGAGATATGGACCAGTAAGACGCCCAGTGTGTCTTTTATGAAGATTTGGGGTTGTGAAGCATATGTAAAACATCAAGTTTCTACAAAGCTTGATCCCAATTCCGATAAGTGCTTCTTTGTGGGGTATCCTAAGGAAACCAAGGGATACTATTTCTACAATCCTTCCGAAGGCAAAGTGTTTGGCGTGCGAACTGGTGTATTCCTAGAAAAGGAGTTTATCTCCAAAGGAACCAGTGGGAGGAATATAGACCTTGGAGAAATTCAAGTGTCACAAAGTAGTGACATACCTACGGAGGAACAAGAGCAGCCTTGGCAAGATGCTGCGGAAGAACAGCCTACTCAAGTAACACAAGACCAGCGTAGGTCTACCAGGATATGTCACCAACCTGAGAGATATGGATTTCTTATGACTCAACAAGGTGATGTATTAATCATGGATCAAGATGAGCCTGTGACTTACCAAGAGGCCATTAATGGCCCGAAATCTGAGAAATGGCTCGAGGCCATGATATCAGAGATGGACTCCATGTACACTAACCAGGTATGGACCTTGGTAGAGCCACCTGAAGGGATAAAACCCATAGGGTGCAAGTGGGTTTTCAAAAAGAAAACTGACATGGATGGTAAAGTACATACCTATAAGGCACGGTTGGTCGCTAAGGGTTTCAATCAAATTCATGGTGTAGACTATGATGAGACCTTTTCGCCCGTTGCAATGCTTAAGTCTGTCCGGAACTTGCTTGATATCGCTGCATACCATGATAATGAGATATGGTAGATGGATGTCAAGACTGCTTTCCTTAATGGAAATCTCCTTGAGAATGTGTATATGACACAACCTATGGGCTTTGACACTTCAGAGGATGCCAGCAAGGTATGCAAGTTGCAGTGTTCAACCTATGGATTGAAGCAAGCTTCCAGAAGCTGGAATCTTCCTTTTGATGATGCTGTAAGACAGTTTTGATTCATCAAAAATGAAGACGAGCCTTGTGTTTACAAGAAGGTTAGTGGGAGCATAGTTGTCTTTCTGGTGTTGTATGTGGATGACATACTACTTATCGGAAACGACATCCCTACCTTGCAACAAGTAAAGACTTGGTTAGGGAATTGCTTTTCAATGAAAGATTTGGGTGAAGCTACCTATGTATTGGGAATCAGGATCTATAGAGATAGGTCACTGAGATTGCTTGGCTTGAGTCAGTACATATATAGACAAAGTATTAAGAAGCTTTAATATGCATGAATCCAAGAAGGGACTCTTGCCTATGTCACATGGTATATGCCTATCAAAGGCACAATCTCCTTCCACTCAAGAAGAAATTGATCGTATGAGTAAGATTCCATATGCATCTGCAACTGGGTCTATCATGTATGCCACGCTGTGTACTCGACCAGATGTCTCATATGCTTTGAGCATAATGAGTGGGTACCAGTCTGATCCGGGTGAAAGTCACTGGCTGCTGTCAAGAACATCCTCAAGTACTTGAGAAGGACTAAGGATTCGTTCTTGATATATGGAGGTGAGGAAGAGCTCGTTGTAATTGGTTACACCGATGCTAGCTTCTAAATTGATAAAGATGATTCTAGCTCGCAATCTGGTTATGTGTTTTGCCTGAATGGTGGCGCTGTGAGTAGGAAGAGTTCAAAGCAGGAGACAGACGCTGATTCTACTACATGGGCCAAGTATATTGCTGCTTCCAATGCAACAAAGGAGGATATTTGGATCAGGAAGATCATTACCGAGGTTGGTACAGTTCCTAGCATTGTGGACCCCATTGATCTCTACTGTGATAACAATGGGGCCACTACATGGGCTAAGGAACCTAGATCTCACCAGTGATCCAAACATATACTTAGACGTTTCCATCTCATTCGAGAGATCATCGATAGAGGAGATGTGAAGATATGCAGAGTACCAAAACTTGACAACATTGCTGACCCGCTTACGAAACCACTTGCTCAGCAGAAGCATGATGGTCACACTAGATCATTGGGTATTAGGTTTATGCCTGATTGGCTCTAGTGCTAGTGGGAGATTGTTGGTGTAAGCCCTAGAGGCCAATGTTTTTTCTTTGGACTTACATTTTGTATCTTGCTATTATTTATTATATGAGGAATTTCAGTTTATTATGTTGTTTGTTTAAACGTAATAAAGTCCTTAGAATAGGAAGTTATATTTAACAGAATATCAAGTATACGACTTGATAGTACGCTATTAATCAAGATAACTTTATTCTTAAATATCCAAGGTCAAGTATTATTATTAATAAGGACAATAATAATACATCAAGACTATTATGTGTGTGGACTGATGACCATTTCTCACGGGTCATGGATATGAGATATCAATTCACACACATAGGTACACATTAGAGTAATGATGTACTGGATTGACCCGCCGTGAGAACACTACATGGAACGTTGTGTAAGTGTCATAAGTAGTTCTCATAGTGACAATGATGTATGCAATCATTCGACCTGAAACCACTACGATCCCTACATGAGGAGTTGTGTGCTTTAATACTGTGAAACGTTATCTGTAACAGGATGACTATAAAGTCGGTCATTGGGTACACCGCAAGTCATGCAGAGGGATGTGAGTGATCTAGATGGGATTTGTCCCTCCTACATAACAGGAGTAATATCTGTGGGCTCCTTGATAGAGTGAGACTGTAAAATGTATGGCTATGCTGAAATGAGTTGATATGAGATATTAACCTCATTTAATGTTAAGTCTACTCGGGTATCAAGTGACATAATATTGAACTATACAAGGGTGACACATTCTATGCCTTGTGTTCAATATAGATATAAGGACAAAGGGATAATAATACACATTAACATTGGTCACGGAAAGGTTACATCAAATCACCGACTTTCTCATTACTTGGGTAGCAATGATGTGTTGCTAGACACCGCTCATTGTTTATAATATTAAATATGATTTAATATTATTGCCAACGTTATGAGAACCTATAGGGTCACACACTTAGAGCGGATTAATCAGAGCTAAAAGAAATTGGATTAGACCCAAATTTCTATTGGGCCACGCTCACGACAGATGATCCTATAAGGGCCAGGTTAAACCCTTTTCCATGTAAGGGGTGCTGCCTATAAGTGGTAGTAAAACAGTACTGAGCCATCACATCATTTTGCTCTGACCACACCCAGTACACTGTTTGCGTGTGAAAAGAAATATACCGCCGCGTCTCCTCTAGTACCTAACAGTGTTTAGAGGCGCCGTTCTGATTGAACACGTGAGATGTGTTTATCTGTTCGTGTGGACTACATAGAGGCATTACTGGTTCGTGCAGTGCTCGTGATTTGCAACGACTCAAATCAAAGGTCTCCGCTTCAAGTGGTAAATTTTCGAAACATGAACCATGACCATTCGCAAGGATTCTTGGTGGGAATTATTCCACTGTGCTTGTTTGATGCACAAATTCCCAACAGTTGCGGCTAAGAGTGTTCTTTCTCCTGTTTCCTCTAAACTCAGTGTGTTCTAGTAGTTTTGGAGACCCTTGGGAAGCCTTTGCTCATCTGTGCCAATCTGTGTAGGTAATAGTTTCTCCCTATTTTAGTTTCCCTTATTTTATTAAGAATTGGGAACTAATGGTTTGACCTTTTCTGTTTAACCAAGGCTTGGAAAGCTAACTGAGTCGTTTGAGGGATGCGTTGGTTTATCGTTGGGTTGTCACTATCGGGTTCTTCATGCCAGGTATGGGGAGAATGATAGTGTATACATTATGCAAGGGGGTAGCGTAAGATGAGGGGTTCCCATAACCCCATTGTTTGGTTAACTATTGTCATTTCCATGATTATACTGATTGTATGACTAAATGTTATAATTGTTATTAGTTCTTCGTATGCGTGTTGCTTATTGTTGTTAAAGTGTTGATGAGACTGTATGCCAATTATTGTATGATATGCCCTATGATGTGAAGATGGTTGTCTGATGTTGATTGCCTGAGTTATGTTGTTGTTATTTTTGAAACAGTTAATAAGACCCTAATTGAATTAATAGGACTCTTAATTAACATAATGGTTAAGGGATTAATTCCCTAAAGTTTCATAAGACACGGAATGTTAGTAAGAGGTGAGGTTTGATGCCAACTTAGTTAAGACCCTAGGGACAGATTAAGAGTGTTTAGGGAGTTCTTGGTTTCAAGAACCTGTTGAATCTGCCCAGAACAGTACGACTGGCTCCAGGAGCACGCCCGTGCTCCCAGTTTGAATCTGGAAGATGGCCGCGCATTGAGCACGGCCGTGCGGGGCAGTGAGCACGACCATGCTCCACTTAAGTAGCAGCACGGCCATGCTTGGGTGAGCAAGCCCGTGCTCCCCTTACTGGTCAGAATGTGAATTAAAGGTTTTTAAGGGGTGTTTCACCCCAAATGTTCCCAATAATGAAATAATACACCAATCGAACGAAGACAAGTTAGATAACTTAATTAAAGACTAATTAAGATAAACAAGATTAATAAGATGGTTAAGTCGATGCCCTTATGGGTTGCCACACGTTGATATGCTTTGGTGCTTTTTGGCCAAAGTGACCTCGATTCTTTTTGGTCGAGGTGTTGATGAGTTGACCCTTGATGCTTTTTGGCCAATGGGACCTTAACCCATAAGGGTAAGGTGTTGATGTTGTCGTTGATGTTGGTGATAAGTCTTGGGTGCTTATTGGCCCAAGCGAAGGAGGTGGTTGCCTTGTTTGTTGTTGTGCTCATGCATCACGCATTGGAGTTGTTAGTGGGGAAGATCAACATAGGGAGGTCGTCCTAGAGTACGGCGATCTGGCCGTTGGCAGCTGGTTTACCCAAGGTTTGGTGGACCGTGCGCCCCCGTGGTGGCGCATCCAAGGTATGGTGCGTCAGCTATCCAAGGGGTTCACCCATGGTTTGGTGGGCTGCCAGCGTTAGTGCTTTTTGGCCAATGTGGATATGTAACTATGAAGTTGGCTTCCTGAGATAGTTTGGATTCACATGCATAACGGAGTAGCGAAGTAGTGTTGCACCGCATAGCATATGTTGGTTTAGATAACATGTTGATATGATTATATTATGTTGATGTTATGTTGTATATTGTTATGCCATGATATGACGTATGTTCATATTGCTTACTACTTCCATGCCAATGTGTTTACATTTTTTTACTCCCTGTTTCTCCTTGTCTGTTGTTGGCATGTATCTCTTTATGCAGAGGAAGATGAGCAGCCAGTGGAGGAGTGACTCTGAGGAGCCGCGACTCTAGCTAAGACGTTTAGTAGTTATAGTTGTTTTAGTTTAGTTGTTTTCAGTCTGTATTTCGAGGATTTATTCCGGAACGGTTATATCAGCTCTGTATGTGACATCGGGGTTGGGTTACGTTTATGCTTTGTTTCCATTGTACTTATTTTAAAAACTATGTTTCTTTCCGCGTGGAGATGTTACAATATGGTACCTTTTATCCAGTTTTTATTTTACAAAATAAACGCATGTTTTTATATTACCTCTTTTATGTAAATGTTTTATAAATAATATGCGGGGTAGAGGATGTCACACCATGCAGTATAAAAAACAAATATAATTTAATAATATTAATTATAAAAAACATAAATAATCCTCGATGGCTATTATTCATTTCCATCCATAATAATAATATAATACGCAGATTGATCTCAATGCTAATTAAGCTTTTTTTCCAATTTTTATCTAATATATATTTTGAATGTATTTATGTAGAATGATTTTTTAATCCAACGTGACGTACAAAATTATTAATTTATTCCATGTGACAGTCGTTAGCCACATCAGCACCAATATATGGGAACTAACGACAATGACCAATTCCAACGTTTTTTAACTTGCAGGGATCAAATCCTAAGTAACAAAAAAAATGTATAAGGATCGAAAACAAATTTTTTTCATCAATAATTTTCAAATGCCATGTGGCATTAAAAAAATTCTATTTAATGCCACATGGCAGTGCTGACGTGGCAATCTATTAGTCACGTCAGTACTTAACGGTACATCTTCATGGTCTAGACTAATTCCAAAATTTTAAAAGTTAAAAACATCAAAACCTAACGGGGAAAAAATATAGGGACCAAAACCCAAAATACCTATATTTGTAGTGACTTCAAAGTTGATTAAGCCTAATTTTAAATATAAACATCATTCTTATAAAAATTTTACAAAATAAAATTAAATTTACATACATCCAAATTAATTATAATAATCATTCGTGTAATATGACAATCTATATAATAGTTAAACCAACTATGAGTTCTATAAAGAAAATAACTAATAGATCTCAACCTATGAAAAAATAGGAACATAAATACAAATTGATCTTATAAGGACGTTGGTGTTGTATTTCAAAATGTTCTAATATTTTTTCACTTCTTCACAAAGAATAAGGGCATTTCATGCTCCTACGAAAAAACAGAGGCATAAATATAAAAACCAAATACATTACATTTTCAGAACGAAAAGAGGAGATACCAAAACCAACGACAAAGCCTTTTGTCATAGAGATTGGATTCTTGTCTTGAATAAAAAAACGGTTTTTATTGGAACCACACTCCCAAAAGGATCTTATTGTTTGCCTTCAACCCCCCCTTTTTTTTTTGCAAAAATAACTCAACTCGTTTGTGAGGTAGGCCTCTCCATCTCTTATAATTCCTCGTCTCGTCTTGCATTTGAATCATGTAAGATTCTTCAACCTTGACGTATTGAGACATCCTTCTCATAAAATGAAATCACTCAAACTCAAGTTGATACTTATTAATTAGCTGTGTGTGTATATATATATAGGGGTAATTTGGTAATTTAGGGAATAAAATCAATTCTATAATTAGTTATTGATTAAAACATTTATTTGAAATAATTTACTAATATAAATAGGTATATGCAATTTTAGAAATCATAATTTTAAAAAATTCTGTGATCAAAAAAAATTATAAATAAATTTATCAAAATTATCTTATATAAATTATTAAATTAAAATAAAAAATAATTAAAGATTTATATAGTAAATAGTGAGACACTTAAATATTTAAATAGCCGAAACTCAAACTTCTAGTACCAAGATGCCACATATTGTGAATTTTTTTATAAAAAAAAAATCAACTGAATATCCTAATTGTACTTTGCGATTTAGATGCAATTTATTTCACTTTTGGTTAGGTCATTACTCATTTGGCACTAATTTTTTTTTAGATTTGTACTTTGTGATTTGGACGCATTTTTTTAGTTTCCAAATTTGTTTCATTAGGTCGTGTTGGTGTGAGGTTGTATATGTCTCAAATTTTAAATTTTAAATTCAACCTTCCTATTTACATTTTCAAATTTGAATTGTGTTGAAGACGATTGTGTTTTATGTATATATGTTGATTTTTCTAATTATGAATATATAGAAGTAATCCATATATGTTTACTCTATCCATTTTTATTTATATATTTTTTATTGCCTCAATGGATTTATGAAAGTAAAACAACATGAGATAATGATTGCTTCCATTTTGTTACGAATATTTCAAAGGGAGATCCAACATGACATTTTGGAAGCTCAGATTGATCGGGAAATTACTTCCCACTTTCCTGTGTGGTTTAGTAATTATGTAGGTTCGAGTGTCTTCATTGTTGCAATGCATTCTCTCTCCTTAAATATATATGGTTTATATGTTCGATTATTAAAATTTTTAGGTACTAGATCCCAAATGTTCAAAATCTATTTTTAACTAATTTGGCATGGGGACTTAAAAGATGGGTTACATCATGAAATACTTACATTGTTAATGGATATAAATTTAACATAAATCGATGCAGTGAAGGAATGATGTCATGTAATTGTGGTGTTTGTGTGTGAGCCACTAATGGTCAAGAGGACGATTTTTATGGGGTTCTATCTGACATTGTTGAATTTGAGTATACTAGTTTCCCCGTGATAAAGTTAGTTCTCTTCAAGTGTGATTGGTTTGATCCTACTCTTAACATAGGGACAAAAGGAGATAAAAAAGTATCGCATTGTTGAATTTAGGCAAGCTCGTAGATATAATAAAGCATACAACCCGTTCATTTTGCACAACAAGCAGAACAAGTTTATTACACGCCATATCCCGAGAGACTTCAAGGTTGGTTAGGTGTCATCAAGTTAAAGACCTGCAGTACAATTACTGATAACATAATCAATCAGCCTGAGAAAGAAGCCCTTTACCAAGATGATGAGTTTTCAGGGCCCCACGTATTGTTGGATATTTCGCCCGTCATAATTGTTAATTCTCTGACGGACATTTCAGGCGATGGGGAAGAAGTTGAAAGAGAGTTAATGGATCAGTCTGAGTTGGACGAATCTAGCGAAGACACATTCCAATCAAGTGAGACTGAGAGTGATGGTGAATTTAGTGATACAGATTCTACTTAGGTAATTTATGTATTATCCATTGTGTTGTGTTTATTCAATTTTTTAATAGTTGACTAATTAGTTTATATATATATTGTGATGTGTACATATTATTATTTTTTAAACAGATTGCAGATTCCTCTAGAGGCAGAGGGCAGCGTAGTGGCAAAGTCCCTGGCGACATAGGTGTCGGCAGAGGTCGTGGTAGAGGTCGAGCTGGGAGAGATCCTCCAACCACTAACTCACCGACATCCGAAGGAGTCACCCCTGTCAGTAGGGATGTTCATCAACTGATCCAAACCGATTCAAACAGTAAAAACCGAACCGAAAAGGCGAAAATCGAACAAACCGAAAACCAAAAAAACCAACTTTTTTAATTGTATTGGATCTGATTTTGGATCCTCTAGTGAAATCCAATCTAATCCAAACCGATCTATTATATAGTTATACTATTATTTTTGAAATTATAATATTATTCATACTTAAACATTGTTTTTCATACTTTTATGTCCTTCATTCTCTTTAATATTTCTGTCGGAATGACATATATGAGTCTATTTAGAATAAATATTAATGTCTTGAAGTTATATTTTGGTAAAAGTTTTGACTCGTAACATATATATACTTGATTGAGTAAACATGAAAAATAGGAAATCAATTAAGTAAATTTGAAAAATAATTATCTACAATTTATTTGTAGCGGATTTAAGGAAAAAAAAATAGGATAAGTGAGAGTAGATATAGAGAATTAACATAAAAGACCGTGTTAAAAAATATCAATACTTATTTTTCTCAAACTCCCATATTAAAATAAATATTATCTTTTGTCCACTATTAAATAAGTAGAAATGACACTTGACATAAGAAAAAAATAAAGTATGACAAAAACTGAATTATTCAATCCAATCCAAACCATATTTGATTGGATTGGATCTGATCGGATTTTTTTAAGGAAACAAACCAATCCAATCCAAATCGCACGTTGTTTTCATCATTGGATCGGATGGCTTTTTAACTCAAAACCGATCCAATCCAATCCGCGAACACCCCTACTTGTAAGTGCATCTGTAGACGGGCCTCAGGGTAATGGATCATCACCCATTACACGACCCTCAGATGTCAGAACACAAGTTGAACTATCATCATCCACACTCATGCCACCACCACCATCATCAGCGGGCCCGCATGAGAGCCGTGGTTCATTTGACCGGAGGATTCTTCTTATTACCGGGGGCAATAAAGAGTAAGCTAATTTAATTTTTTATATATAAATATCAATAATTTACTTATTAGTTGTTTAATTATTCATAACAATAATGCATTAATTTTTAGGCAGCTTTGTGCCCGCGAAGGGCCATTCTGATTTGATTTATAAAATTCTGAAGCAGAAGTTTGATGCTGCATGGCCTAACTGGAAGGCCATCCTTAACGGGGTTAGGGATGTGTTTTTTAAAGAGTTTAGGGTAATAATTATTATATTATTTAAATTAAATTTGATGTTAATTTATTTTTATTATATATAAGAGTTGCCTAACAAGTTTTTATTGCAGAAAGTGTATCGGTGGGATCCACGTTTGGAGAATATCGTGAGGACCGACTTTGAGCATAAAGGTTCATTGGTTATGAAGAACGTAATGAACAAGCTCAGAAAAGGTCAGGATAAGGGGAACTGGCTGGATCCGGAGATCAGGTAGGGCCTGGAGCAACATTGGGCTTCTGAGAAGTTGTAGGAGAGGAGCGCCACAACTTGACGTAATCGAGCTGCTGACAGTGGCGCATGTACCTACACCGACGGCTCTAAATCAGCCACCACTCACTACGACGAGCTGGTAAGTTGAAACTTGATTATTTTAGCGTACTACTTAGTTTAATTTCATTTATTACTACACAGTTACAGCGACCCCCCACCGCTATGGAGTTGGTGGAGAAGACGAAGAAGTTAAAGTCGGGGGAATGAGTCAACGACAAGACTCGTAACTATGTGGTACGTAAAAGACAATTTTATTTAAAAATTGTAATTTATTATAATTTGTTAATATTAATTATAAATGTAACTAAATCTCTTCAACTATACTTCGCAGGTCAACATTAACGAGAAGAAGGACAATGCCATATCACGTGCCTCACAGGATGAGGCTTTGACTTGTCGGCCCCATTCTCCTGTCTCTGTTGACCACAATGCCATATATTTGGAGGTCGTCGGGGGTAGGAACAAGAAATGACACGTGTATGGGCTCGGACATTTGGGCCATGAGTTTCTCGCTTCATCGTCCGGCACACCCGCTCCTTCCTACGTGGCTACCGTCCATCCGGAACAATTATCTCACATGCACGACACCATCACACGACTTAATGTAGAGCTTATGGAGAAGATGAGGATCCAGACTATGCGGTTGGTGTTGGAGCAGATGAGGATCCAGCCTCCAGTTGCTTATGGTGATGCTCCTTGTAACACCCCATTTTTCGTAAATAAGCTTAATGCGTTTATATATGTTATATATATGTTTGTATATGCTTGTTATGTTTGTTTTTTATGTCTAAGTTTATGTTTGGGAAAGTTTAACCTTAGAAAGGTTAAATCCTTATATAGTATTAGCAACCTGTTTCACCGTTTTGGCCATATCTTGAGTTCTAGATGTCCGATTGAGGTGATCTTTGTTGCGCTGGAAAGTTAAGAGAATCATATACAAGTATTATTTTATGTGTTTTTGCCAATTCGATCGTTTAGTTAGCCTCACACTGCAATCTTTGTGCTCCCCGTGCTTAGGAATTGAGCACGGTCGTGCTTAAAAGGAGCACAGCCGTGCTTAGGTCACAAAGTCTATAAATAGACCAGTTCCGTGAGGGTTGCGAGCAAAACCCTGTTTTGGCACTCTGGGAAATCCTAGTGTGACAGAAACTTCTTCCCTTTCCCTTCCCTTGAACCCTTTGAAGTTCTTGGAGTTTGTGAGTCCGTTTGGGAGAGAAGTCACGCGTGCTAGTGTCTTTAAAGGTAAACTGGTTATCCCTCTCGTTATCCTCCTTTCCCTTTTCTTAAATTGGAGATTAATTGGTTATCCGTTTCATGTTTGACCAAGGCTTGAGGAACTCGTCGGGCCACTCGTGGGAACGATAGTTTGTTTGCGTTGTCGTAGTGGGAATCTTCATACCAGGTATGGGGAGAGGGAATAGTATTAACATGTAGGCATTGAGGGTAGCGTAAGATGAAGGGTTAGCCCATGACCCTGTTGTTTGTTAATTGTTTATTTGTTTGTTATCATGTTTATGATGATATATGCTTAATTGATGATTGGTATGCCTTTTAGTGATTTGTGGTTGATGATTGGTATGCATATTGTTGTTATAATTGATAATGATGTTTATGCCATGATTATGTTTGGATTGATGACGTTATGAATGAATGTTCATGATGATGATGATGTTGTTATGATGATGATGCTGTTATGATGATGATGATGATGATGATGATGATGATGATGATGTCGTGCTCTAAATGAGTGTTTGCTTGTTGAGGATGTTAATGCCAAGAATAATGTTAATAAGACTCTAACCAATTAATATGGCTTATTAATGATGTTAAGAGTTAAAAGATGTTAACAATGATGAATATAGTATGAGAGGTAAGGTTATGTTCAAATGTTTGGTTAAAGACCCTAAGATTGATTCGTGAGTGTTTTAGGGACGTTAATAATGAAGCTGGAATTAAAGGATTAATTCCCCATAATGATAAGACACGAAAATTAATTAAAAATAATGAAACAGAGGATTGATGGTTTAGTTAAAAGCCAATAGGAATGATCCTTCAATACCCTAGGAACTTAGTAAGAGTTCTTCAACCCTTTTGCCCAAAAACAGTATGGCCACGCTCCATTGAGCATGGTCGAGCTTAATAGAGAGCACTCCCGTGCTCTAGTATGAAATTCAAAAAGGCATGCTGCATAAGCATTCCCGTACTCAATAGTCAACACGACCATTCTTGATTGAAAGTTCGGCACGCCCGTGTTGAGGGGGAAGCACGCTCGTGCTCCCCTGGACAAGATAGAACACAAAAAGCTGAAACAGGGGTGTTTACCCCAATTGTTCCAAATAATGAAAGAAGACACCAAACGAAGTAAAGACAAGTAAGATAACTTAAAGATAATGATGTACCTTAGTAGCCGAGTGGGTATCACGTCCCGAAAATTATAGGAATGGAACACTGTAATTAATTATATAATAAAGAATTTAAGTATAAATATTAATAATTTTATGATCTGAATAAAAATGCATAGACCTGGATAATAGTGTATGTTATTAATTCACCCAATTTTACTAGCATCCGATTAGTGTTAAATAATACATGTCAAGCCATAAGAGATGAAAAATAAATACATGTGTACTGGCCGAGAATGTAAGACCGAGAACTCGTCTATACACTGGACCAACCGAGCTTACCCCCACGAATGGGCCTTGGCCCAAACTCCTCCAAAGCCGAGGACATGTCAGCACATCTGACACCCGAGAATAACTACTCGGCCCCAAGCTATCCATCCGCAGCTAACTGGGCCGAATATCTCGCTAGCCATAATGTCACTCCGGACAATCAGGCTCCGGATATCTCTCCCCATGATCGCGATCTGATCCAAATATTCCTCCGCTTATTTCGGAGCTTGATCCTGAGAGATCACTATAAATAGGGGGCTTACCCCTCATTCAGAACTACGTTTGCTTTGATTCCCTTTTGGATACGTAGGAGCAGAATCCACATTCTGTCAAGCACAATCTAAAAACACCCCACTAATCCTCGTTTAGCCGAGTATCTCATATCCGAGATATTTGGACGGAACATTTGGCGCCGCCCGTGGGAATCGAAGCAAATATTTTCCCATACCACACAAAATGGTGAGGACGAGAAGCGGAAACTGCAGGAGGGAGGAGCCAAGGAATGCCAACAACGGAGTTAACGGGGATAATGGAGAACAGTCCGTAGGCCCAGCAGGAATGACTGACAATCCCGTGGTTCAGGAGCTTATCGCACAGGTTGCAGCGCTGAGAAGGGAGAATGAAGAAATCCGTCGGCAGAATGACCGTCGTGAGAGAGAGCCGAGCAGGGAGAGGTCGGTCTCTTCCTCACATGAAAGAGAGCGCCGACCTCCCGAGATTGAGGGGTCCATAAACTTGTATCGGGAAGGGGGTCCTCACCTCCGGGCTTCCCACCACAACAACCGAGCAGAGGAAGAGGGATTCCCTAAGCAGGCCCCAGAATTTTCACTCCAAACGAACAGACTTAATGACAAGGCCAGCCTGCGGAAGCCGAGGCATCCTTTCACGAACGATATCATGGGGGTCCCCTTGCCAGCCAACTACAAGCCCATCAATATTGACAAATATGATGGCACCTCAGACCCCGAGCGCCACTTGGACGCCTTCACCACGCAGATGTACCTTTTTACGGATGACGACGCGGTCATGTGCAAAGTTTTCCCAACCACACTGAAGGAGGCAGCGTTGACTTGGTACACCCCAACTACCCCAGACCTCGGTGGACTCTTTTGGATACATTTGTGGCTAAGTTCAGCGCTCAGTTTGCCACGAGCCGAGCCCACCAAAAAACCTCGGCCTCACTGGTGAACTTTAGGCAAGAGAAGAATGAATCCCTGCGCAACTTCATGGCCAGATTCAGCAAGGAGGCGGTACTCATCCCCAATCTCAGTGCCGATGTTGCACTACACACCATCCTGACCGGGTTGAGACCTGGCCCTTTTGCTAGGTACTTAGCTCGGAAACCACCAGCCGATATGGACGAACTGAGAAGAAAAGCTGCAGGTTACATCAATATGGAGGAGGTGGAGGAGTCCAAGAAAAGGGATCGGACCGATGAGGCCGACAGGCGAGAAGGTAGAGACAAGAGGAGGGCAGGGGGTGATAAGCCGAGATTGAAAGGCCCGGCCGAGCATTTCCAGAGGGGACCGAAGTATGATCATTATACTCCCCTCAATACAAATCGGGCTCGGGTGTTCGAGGAAGCGTACAGCGCGGAGCTTCTGCAGCTCCCAAAGAGTGGCCACACCCCCCGAAACGCGGATCGCCAGAAGCATTGTCGGTATCACCGCAACTATGGCCATACCACCGAGGAGTGCTGGGTCCTACGGGATAAAATTGAAGAACTGGTTCAGGCTGGCCACCTCAACAACTTTGTCCGAAGAAACAACAACAACAGTGAGAGGCGCGGTGGAAACAGAAGGAGAGAGGGTGACCGAAGCCCGAGGAGGGGCGGCGATCGACGGAATGATGAGAGAGCAGAGACCAGAGAAAGGCAGAACGAAAGACAGGAAGAGGATAATGTCATCCGGGGGGTGATAAACACCATCTCAGGAGGGTTCGCAGGGGGAGGCACAACAAGTTCAGCTCGGAGAAGACATCTGCGGGCCATCCGAGCTGTCAACTCGGTATCTGGCAAGCCTCCCCGAAGTTCCCCCCCTATTATCTTTTCTGATGAAGATTTTGTGGGAGTAGATCCCAATCAGGATGACCCCATGGTGATCACCATACAGTTGGCCAACTTCTCGGTCAAAAGAACCCTCGTCGATCAGGGGAGCTCCGCGGATATTTTGTATTACTCAACGTTTCAGAAGCTCGGGATCCCGGAGAAATCAATTCAGTCGTACGACAGTAAACTCATTGGCTTCGCAGGGGAGCAGGTTGATACTCGGGGATATATTGACCTCTTGGCCACTTTTGGCGATGGCAGAGCTTCTAAAACCATCATGGTCAGGTATGTGCTAGTTAACGCTGTTACATCGTATAATATCCTGATCGGAAGGCCGTCCTTGAATGAGTTAGGGGCTGTGGTCTCTACTCCCCACCTCACGATGAAGTTCCCCTCCAGCTCGGGGGACATAGTGGCTGTCCGAGCAGATCAGAGGATGGCAAGACAGTGCTATGCTGATAGTTTGCGGGTGAGCAAACTTAAACCCGCACCAGTAGAAACCCTAGACAGGGGGAAGGACAAGGCAGTGAATTCAGTAAACTCCGTTGAGCTGGATCCCAGGATGGACGTGCAGGAACAACGTCCACAACCTATTGAGGAGCTAGAGAAGTTCCAACTCGGCGCACAGCCTGAACAGTGTACTAAGCTCGGTGGTCACCTTGAGCCTACTCTGAAAGAAGAAATAAAGCAAGTACTGCGCAGAAATGCCGATCTATTCGCCTGGACCACATCTGACATGCCGGGAATTGATCCCAACTTTTTATGCCATAAATTGGCAATCTGTCCCGAGGCGAAGCCAGTGGCCCAGAGAAAAAGGAGATTAGGTGAAGAGAGGAGAAAAGTAGTCGAAGAGGAGACAGCGAAGTTGGTCAAGGCCAAATTTATCCGAGAAGTAGAATACACCACATGGCTGGCCAACGTCGTTCTCGTCAAGAAAGCAAACGGCAAGTGGCGCATGTGCACTGATTACTCGGATCTGAATAGAGCATGCCCAAAAGACTCTTATCCCTTGCCGAGTATTGACAGGCTGGTTGACGGGGCTTCCGGATACAGAATCTTAAGCTTCTTGGATGCGTACTCCGGGTACAACCAAATTAGAATGTACCCCCCGGATGAAGAGAAAACAGCCTTCATTACTGAGGGGTCAAATTACTGCTACAGAGTAATGCCGTTTGGGCTGAAGAATGCGGGAGCTACGTACCAGAGACTTATGGACCGGGTATTTGAGAAGCAAATTGGCAGAACCATGGAAGTATATGTGGATGACATGGTGGTGAAATCTGATGACCCCAGCCACCACCCTATAGATCTGGAAGAAATATTTCAGCAGCTGAGAAGGTACAACATGAGGCTCAACCCGGAGAAGTGTGTTTTCGGTGTCCAGGGGGGTAAATTCCTCGGCTTTATGCTTACGCACCGGGGAATTGAAGCCAATCCCGATAAGTGCCGGGCCGTAATTGAGATGAGAAGCCCGCAGAACGTTAAAGAAGTACAAAGATTGGCAGGACGGCTCGCGTCATTATCTCGGTTCCTACCCAAATCCGCAGAGAAAGCTCGGCCTTTCTTCAAACTGCTGAAGAAGCCCCAAACCTTCAAGTGGACCGAGGACTGGGAGAAGGCCTTTGTTGACTTCAAGGACTTTCTATCCTCCCCGCCGATATTAACAAGACCCATCTCCGGGAAAGAATTGTATCTCAGATCTCGTCGGCATCCGAGAATGCTATCAGCGCAGTCATCGTGCAGGAGGTAGAGAAAGCCCAAATGCCAGTATACTTCATCAGTAGGGTGCTTCATGATGCCGAAACTCGGTATCAAGTTATTGAGAAGCTGGTCTTAGCCTTGGTGACCGCAGCTCGGCGATTGCGCCCGTACTTTCAGAGTCACCAAGTGGTTGTTAAGACGGATCACCCGATTAAACAGATACTCAAAAAGCCCGAATTGGCGGGGCGTATGATTGCTTGGTCAGTAGAGTTGTCCGAGTTTGGCTTGAAATACGAGATGAGAGGACCCTTGAAATCACAATGCCTCTCTGACTTCATAGCCGAGCTCCATCCACAGCCAGTGGCTGAGGATATATGGTGGAATTTATACGTGGATGGATCCTCGAATGTCAGGGGCAGTGGAGCGGGGGTGATTCTGGAGGGACCGGGAGATTTGATCTTGGAGCAATCGTTAAAGTTCGAATTCAAAACCTCGAACAATTAAGCCGAGTATGAAGCTCTGATAGCGGGACTAAGGCTGGCGAATGAAATGGGGGCAAAGGCTGTTAAGTGCCGGAGTGATTCACAACTAGTCACCGGACAAATATCCGGGGGCTATCAGGCGAAGGAACCTCAGCTCACCAGATATTTGTGTAAGGTCAACCAATTAATCTCCGGCTTTGAAAAGTTCACTATTGAGCACATTCCCCGAGAAGAAAACACTCGGGCTGATTTGCTGTCTAAGCTAGCCAGCACGAAGAAGCCGGGACACCACGTAAGCGGTTATTCAAGAAACCCTCAATGAACCAAGCATTGGGACAGAAGAGGTGATGGCCAACGAGTTGGTTGACCGAGAGTGGATGGCACCTAGATGGGAGTATTTATCCTCTGAAACTCTACCCTCGGATCAGGCCGAAGCCGAGAAAGTCGAGCTCGGGCGAGTCACTTTACCATAATCGCCGGGGAGCTGTATAAGAGCGGATTCTCGGCGCCTTTGCTAAAATGTCTGACCGGGGCACAATCCAAGTATGTCATGGAAGAGGTTCACCGAGGAATCTGTGGTTTTCACGGTGGAGGCAGATCAATGGCCTCCAAGATAGTCCGAGCAGGGTACTATTGGCCTACCCTCAGAGCTGATTGCATGGAGTGGACGAAGCGGTGTGATGAGTGCCAAAGATTTTCCAATGTAAATCATACCCCCCCTGAAGGGCTTCACACATTAAACTCGCCTTGGCCGTTCGCAATGTGGGGAATGGACATACTGGTGCCTTTCCCAGTAGCCAAAGGCCAAGTCAAATTCCTACTGGTAGCAGTGGACTACTTCACCAAATGGATAGAAGCAGAGCCTTTAGCCAAGATTACCGCCGAGAAGGTGCAGAAATTTGTGTGGAAGAGCCTTATTTGTAGGCACGGAATTCCCTTTGCAATCGTTACCGACAACGGAAGACAATTTGTGGATAAGAAGCTACGGGAATTCTATGACAACCTCGGTATCAAGCACCAAGTTACATCCGTTGAGCACCCCCAAACCAATGGGCAGGCCGAAGCAGCTAACAAGATCATCCTCGGGGAACTAAAAAAAAGAGTGGGAAGATCTAAAGGAGCTTGGGCAGAGGAGTTACCGAGTATTCTCTGGGCCTACCACTGTACGCCTCAATCTACCACTCAAGAGACACCCTTCAGGCTGACTTACGGAACCGACGCCATGATCCCAGTAGAGGTTGGTGAACTGTCTTTCCGACGTGTGCAACACGAGCCGAACGACAATGAGAGCAATATGAGGATCGAACTTGACTTGGTAGAAGAAGTTAGGGAGGAAGCCAGAATCAGAGAAGAAGCCTGCAAACAGAGAGCCACTAGAAGGTATAATTCAAGAGTGAGGCCAAGGAGTTTTCTGCGCGGAGACTTAGTGCTGAGAATAAAAGGGGAAGCAAGGAAGGATCGCACGGAAGGCAAGTTAGCGGCAAACTGGGGAGGACCATTCCGAGTAGCTGAAAACCTGGGGAACGGGGCATATAGGTTAGAAGAATTGTCGGGAAATCCTATCCCGAGGACTTGGAATGCCTCTCATTTGAAGTTTTATTACAGCTGATGTATATAGTCGGGTGCTGTACTCTTTTTCCTACCTCGGTATTTTTTCCCAAAATGGGTTTTGACCGGGGAGGTTTTAACGAGGCACACCGCGGACTCCATTCAATAAAAAGCAAAATTTATTATGAATATGGTTTTATTTTCTATTGCTTTGCCGAAGTATTTATTTTGCAGGCAACTTATTCTAGTGGCCGAGTACGAGCCAATGGCCGAGTTCGAGCCAGTCAGAGGGGCCAAGTTTGAGCCCGGCGGTCGAGTCCGAGCCGTTCAATTCCAAAGGCCAAGTTTGAGCCTAATGGCCGAGTACGAGCCAATGGCCGAGTTCGAGCCAGTCAAAGGGGCCAAGTTTGAGCCCGGCGGCCGAGTCCGAGCCGTTCAATTCCAAAGGCCAAGTTTGAGCCTAATGGCCGAGTACGAGCCAATGGCCGAGTTCGAGCCAGTCAGAGGGGCCAAGTTTGAGCCCGGCGGCCGAGTCCGAGCCGTTCAATTCCAAAGGCCAAGTTTGAGCCTAATGGCCGAGTACGAGCCAATGGCCGAGTTCGAGCCAGTCAGAGGGGCCAAGTTTGAGCCCGGCGGCCGAGTCCGAGCCGTTCAATTCCAAAGGCCAAGTTTGAGCCTAGTGGCCGAGTACGAGCCAATGGCCGAGTTCGAGCCAGTCAGAGGGGCCAAGTTTGAGCCCGGCGGCCGAGTCCGAGCCGTTAAATTCCAAAGGTCAAGTTTGAGCCTAGTGGCCGAGTACGAGCCAATGGCCGAGTTCGAGCCAGTCAGAGGGGCCAAGTTTGAGCCCGGCGGCCGAGTCCGAGCCATTAAATTCTCAAGGCCAAGTTTGAGCCTGGTGGCCGAATATGAGCCATAAAGTTAAGTATAAAGGTTAAGCACGATCTTACTAGCCAAATCCGAGTTATTATTAAGTTATAGACGTTGAATTTAAGCCGCGAAATTAGTAAAGTTGAATATGGGCAAAGAACAAAATTCGAAAAGGCCAAGTACGAGCCATTATTTTATTAAGGAAACCGAGTACAATGCACAAGGCAAAAATAAAGCCGAGTTTGATACATTCAAGGAAACCGAGTACAATGCGCAAAAATAAAGCTGAGTTTGACTCTTGAAAAGTACATTCACGGGACCAAGCGCAGCGCTGAAGTTGAAAGCCGAAATTGAAAATAAGGGCCACTCGGCCCCCAGTCCCCCCGATTGAACGCCACCACGCTCTCTTAAGGGAGGCTGTAGTTCCCACTCCCCCCTGAGAAAGCTGGACGATGAGGTGCTCGGCCAACTCCGGGAGTAGACGGCCTCTACCCCTTTCTCGACTCCCGAAGATTGCTATTCTCCCAGTTAACATCCTTCTTGAAGGATCAAGGAATTCTGGATCCCGTCTCCCACTTACATCCTTTTTGGCGGATGTGAAACCCAAAAAAGGATGTTAACTGGGAGAGGAGAACGTAAACCCCTGGCGATAGCATAGAACTACTCGGGTGGAAGAGAAGTAAGAAACGAACTTGGCTGATAGAAAAGGATGAGGAATGAACAAGTGAGGCAGCAGAAGGGCCCTATTTATAAGCAAGGAAGGAAGTAACATGCGTGAGAGTTTGTTGGGAAAACAAACCTCGAAACTAAGCAAGAGGCAACGATTGCGTGAACCCATTACGGTTTCCAAAGCATTTAATGCATGACAACGCAAAACGTAAAACACGTGTTTTTCGTGTAACGACCACCGTCCATTTTGGACGGTAGAGTATTTCGGCCTTAGCCGAAGATTCGATCAACAAGCCCGGCACAACAAAGAATCAGCAAAATGATAATGTTATTCATTCAAGTAATGTCAGGTTACAAGGGCATGAGCCCAGTACGAACGATGGACAAAAAAACAAACAAAAACTGCAACAGCTACTCCCCCCTATGGCTTTCCTCGGCCTCTATGTGACCGCCGGGAGAGCCCCCCACCACGTCCACCTCTTCCTCCCCCTCGGGAACAATGGGAACAAGTTCCCCATTCACCACCTCCATGTTAACATCGGCCCCCGAAAGGTCGATGCCGGGAACCAGAACCTCAGCTTGGGCAATGGCTTTGTCAAAGCCCTTCTGGTGCTCGATGACAATGCAGCTGGTGGCCTCCTTTACGTCCTCCTCGAGCAGCATCTTAGCCTGGATCTCAGCCTCCAAGGCAGCCTTGAGCCGATCAATCTCAGCCTGAGCCTCTTTGAGCTTTTCTTCGGCACGAGCCTTGTCTTCTTCAACTCGAACTCTGCCTTCCTCGGCTGATTTTGCCCGAGAATCCAGCTCGGAGTTCCGAGTATTAATGTCAGCAATGGTGGTAGTCAGGCGTTCATTCTCGG
The DNA here is from genome assembly GCA_030762895.1 of Sophora flavescens. NCBI lineage: Eukaryota > Viridiplantae > Streptophyta > Magnoliopsida > Fabales > Fabaceae > Sophora > Sophora flavescens. The sequence goes on from CM061069.1 coordinate 50,457,934, forward strand.
AGGAAATCCGGGAAAGATCCCCCTTCAACCTCTCGATAGCAGCAAACTCAGACTCCAATTGTTGAGACTTCCTCTCGGTCTCCGTCACCTCTCGGCTACAGAAACGAGCCAAAGCTGCAGCGCGAAGGCAGTAGACCGAGAGGGCCTCCATGCTGGATCGGGCCCCCTGCTGCTTGATAAACCGAAGATCAGCGGCTTTTAAGAGGCTCGAGTCGAAAGAGGAGGAGGGGTTGAAGTTTTCACCCCAGAGAGATGAAGTCCCTGCCTTCAGGGTGGTGTTGTACCATTTTGGCTCAAGGGGGGTAGAAAGTGGCTGTTCTCGCCCCGCGATTTGTGTCCCCTGAGTAGTAGGGCGAGGGGAGCTTGGGCCAGGAAGGGGAGAATCTTCGGCGACCACTTCAACCTCTGCCCTCTTCCTTTTTTGAGGGGCGGATGAAGAAGCCCCCTTTGCAGAAGCCTTGGTGGGAGGAGGTCTTTTCTGTTTCTTCTCGGTTGAAGAGGGACCTTGACCCTCTTTACCAACACCAGCCTTGACAAGCTTCGAAAAGTCAAATTTTCCCATGATAACTGTCAAAAAGAAAGAGTTGTTAGTATAACAACACATGCAGAAAATACTTAAGAAACTAAAAAGCCGAGCACTTACTTTTAAGGTCGGACCTTGGGGTGGAGGAGAAGGGGAGTTTCAGAAGGCGTGCACAATGGAGGGGCCGAGGAAGATTTTCTAGTACATCTATATCCCGCCTATCCTCGGCCGGCAGGGAATGATACTCGAAGCCGACGAATTTTGTGGGAGAGGATTGCCAGTATAAAGGAAACTTGGCATATTTATTCTCGTCAAAAAAGTGGGAGGTATGAGAACTCGAAGGGCGAACACGGAAGAAGCCAACCTTGAAGTCTTTATACGACGATGCGAATAAACTAAGAAGACCTCTTCGGTTCAACCCATTAAGGGATACCCATTCCTTTTTCTCGCCAAATCTGGTTTGATAAAAGTACAAAAATTTTGGAGTGGTGGGCTCTATCCTTATGTATTTACATAGAATCTGAAAGGCTTTCATAAAAGCCCAGCTGTTAGGGTGAAGCTGAGTAGGTGCGACGTTCATGGTTCTCAGAACGTCGCACTCAAACTCAGTAAAAGGAAGAGACACATGCAGTTTTTCAAAAAGTGTTTTATACATATATGTAAAGGGGGGCTCGAAGGGACGAGCCCTTAGAAAGACACACTCGGTGCTCGAGCACGGAGAACAAATAAACTTGGACTCGTCTCCGGAGGCCGAGATATTGATGTGGGACCGAAGTTGAACGATTGAATCAGGAGTTTGGTAGTCGGAAAAAAAGGTTCCAACCTCCCCTTTAACCCAGGTATACCCGGGAAGGGTAATATCGGGAATAGGGTCTTTTGGAACCCTAAGGCGTTGTTTGCGAGCGGCGGGTTTGGACACTCTGGGAGGGGGAGAACCAGACCTAGGCGAGTCAGACTCGGAAGAATCTGAGTCAGTCGAAGATGACCCGGAGGAGGACGGTTCCGCCTCCCCAACGCTCAGTTCCCGTGAAGGAACAGAAGAAACAGAAAGGGATCCCCCAATTGGGGAAACTTCGCGCTCAACCAGAGGTGAAGTATTCGACTCAAGACACAGATGAACTCATATCTGGAAACCAGAAATAGAGCTTAGAAGCACGAAGGAAAGGAAGAGACGGAGCGTACCTGGAGGATGACAAGCAGAGAGACAATGGCAGAAACTTGGAGGACGAAGGTGAATGGCAAAGAAGGGTAAGCAAAGTAGGAGGGAGTTGGCGCCAGAGGAGGTATTTATAGCCTGCGATTGGAAGCCCATTGTCCATCGGGCCCAAAAAGGGCGCGACTTTTGATTGTCCCGACGCGACTTTTGATTTTCCCCCCATTAAATGGGCGCGGAATTCTAGGGTTTTTTGTCTATGGCGTGCCGAAGAAGTAATAGGGGAATAATTGCTTTCTCTGACAGAGAGAGAAGACTTGATTGAAACGACAGCTGAGAATGTGGATAACTGCATAGCCGAAAAATAAGCTCGGTTTCATACGTATTAGCTCCTTCGCTTATTCAAGCTCGGAGCTCGGGGGGCTTGTGTACTGGCCGAGAATGTAAGACCGAGAACTCGTCTATACACTGGACCAACCGAGCTTACCCCCACGAATGGGCCTTGGCCCAAACTCCTCCAAAGCCGAGGACATGTCAGCACACCTGACACCCGAGAATAACTACTCGGCCCCAAGCTATCCATCCGCAGCTAACTGGGCCGAATATCTCGCTAGCCATAATGTCACTCCGGACAATCAGGCTCCGGATATCTCTCCCCATGATCGCGATCTGATCCAAATATTCCTCCGCTTATTTCGGAGCTTGATCCTGAGAGATCACTATAAATAGGGGGCTTACCCCTCATTCAGAACTACGTTTGCTTTGATTCCCTTTTGGATACGTAGGAGCAGAATCCACATTCTGTCAAGCACAATCCAAAAACACCCCACTAATCCTCGTTCAGTCGAGTATCTCATATCCGAGATATTTGGACGGAACAACAAGTATTGGAAGAAAGTGTATGTGTGGTGTTAGAAATAAAAGGAAAATATAAGAGGGAAAGAGAAAAATGATAAGAAAAGGAAGTGATGAATGAATGAGTGACATGTGTCAATAAGTGGTGAATAAATAAGAGTGGGATTGGTTTTATATTTAAGAGAAGTCCAAGAATTAATCCCAAGAGGAGGAATGACCACTTTGCAAAAACAAGGAAGAGTTGGAGAGCTCATGTGTAAAATGGGTTCCATTATATAAACCCAAAACTCACCATTTTCACTCATTTTCCACCCCCTCCTTCTCTCTAATCTCATGCCCTCTCTCTCTAATCTCTCGTTCTCTCATTTTCTCTCAACCTCTCCAAGGCATTCCACTCATCTCCACCATCAAGGCCATTCGACCACCACAACACCACGGTCAATCACCACTCATACTCACACTTAAATCATTTCTATTAGCCATATACTCCATGTAACTACTTAATCTCTTCAAGTTTTCATCAACAACAACATCTAGGCCTCCAATCCCCTCTTGGCCGAATCTGCCCTAGGAGGAGGACAACTTCATTTTGGTCATCTACACTTCAAGAGCTTCAAATCTTTTAGAGCAAGGAGGTTATCTTGAAGCTTAAAGGATCAAGCTTGAAGCTTTTCCAAGATATGAGTCATGAGGATTTAGGATCTTCAAGAGGTAGGGGGAGATCCTCTCTAAACTCTTTGTTTGAACCATTATTGTGTGATGTGTGGATTGTTTGATAATGGTGGTTGCTCACTTTGGTTGAATACTTGGTTGCATGTATGTGTTTAAAAGTCTAGAACCCTTGCATGTTGATTTTGAAACTTGTGAATGATGTTTAAAAGAAAATTAAAACTTAATGTGGATGAACATATTAAGATATGAATCTGGCAGCATGACATGCAATGACTCGTGAGCCCATAACTTTTCACATAGAACATATTTCTGGAAACTGAACATATTATTGGAAATAAAACTTCTGGGGCTTTAATTTGATATGTAATATGTAAGATTTGGACAAGGTTTACTGGGTCAAAACACCTAACAAAGTAGAAAATATTCTGGGTTCGAAAATAAGAACATAAATGATTGCATGGTGATTTTAAATTTGAATTCGAAAGCCAACATCTTTTATAAAATTTTCTGGGTTATAAGTAAATTAAATCTAAAGTTTTTTTGAAGATTTGGAATTTTTACATGCTTCAATGAAGAGAAATGAATTTTAAAAGTTGCATGTTGATGAACTCGGATTTCTGGAAAGTCCTGTGCAAACAGAGGCAGTGTGTGATTTTTCATAAAATAACGAAACTGAATTTTGACATGGGACCAACTGTTAGAAAGAAGATGAAAGGAAGCTGTGCCGTGGCAATAACCACGGCCCTGAAAGCAAATTCTGGTGGACCTCCGTTGTAACCCAATATCCGGTTTGCTCCCCAAGGTTTACACAGCGTCGTGTCTGGACCCGTGCACTCAAGGCCAAAAGCACGTTGGAGCCTCACAAACAATGTTCAGAAGAACAAAGACCAGAACCGAAAAATAAGGAAGATGGAAATTATCTTAAAAAGAAGCAGAGAATTGTTCTGCTGTCTTCCTTCAAATCCCGCTCAAAAACCACTATATAGTGATAACATGGTCAGTTTTAAACAGAAAAATAAAAGCTTTTAATTATTGAATCAAAAGTATTAAAACCAAATCAATATGAAATGGATTGTAACAGCAAAACAAAAGGCAATGGTACAATGCCTTAAAAATCAATAATCATGATGAATTATAAAGGTATAAAATTGATTTGAAATTAATGGGTGTAAAACTGGTCATTGAATGTCATTTATTTTACAATCCCCCACTAATGGCAAGCAATGAAAAACAAATTTTGGACAAGGAAAGGTTTTGTACTTAAGTGTTAATATCCTGAGGATTGACTTAACACGTAGTGAGGTGAGGCAACACCTTATGTCCAATAAGTGAATTACTCATGAACTTAATGGATTTAAGATGAGACCCTCACAACACACACTTTTACCTTTAAAATTGTGATAGCTCCGCGTTTAAATCTTTACAAAATAATTTAGGCTTTATATATATATATATATATATATATATATATATATATATATATATATATATATATATATATATATTCACCTTGGGTTGCTCATGAGTGCTCTAGAAAGATTGCCTAAGTCTTTCATGGAAGGTGGCATTTGCCTTCACACTCATGTAGGTAGATACATCAAGTGCATCTCTATAGCACCACCCATATCAAGGGCTATGTATCTATTAAGAGCTCATGGCTCAACCTCACATCAAGCACTACTGCACGCCATAGGGATGAGTAGTGTAGTGCATAGGAGTATTTATATAGCTTCGTTTGACCACTAATTGGGTGTCCACCATATTTTCCTCCACTCAAGGCTTTAAGCCCATCCCCCTCGACGTATCCAGGACAATTTTCCTGGGTAACCCTTTTGTAAAAGGATCTACAAGATTTTTCTCACTTGTCACATACTCAAGTGAGATATCACCTTTTTTAATTAGGTGTCTAACAATACTATGTCTCATGCATATGTGCCTTCTCTTACCATTATAAGCACTATTATTAGCCACACCAATTGCAGCTTGTGAATCACAATGTAGAGATATAGATGTAGGTCTCCCCCACAATGGTATATCAGCCATTAGGCCTCTCAACCACACTGCTTCTTGACCTGCAAGTTCAAGAGCTATGAATTCTGATTCCATGGTAGACCTTGCTATACATGTTTGCTTGGTTGATTTCTAAGAGATAGCACCACCTCCTAATGTAAACACGTACCCGCTAGTGGAAATTACCTCATCGTTATCTGAGACCCAATTTGCATCACAAAATCCTTCTACGACAGTTGGAAATTTAGCAAAATGTAAACTCCAATCCATAGTACCTTTTAGATACTTTAGCAGACGCAAAATGGTAGTCCAATGTTCACTATTGGGGTTATGTGTGTATCTAATCAATCTACTTATAGCATAAGCAATGTCAGGTCTAGTAAGATACATATCACTACCAATTATTTTTGCATACTCAGATTGAGAGACACCGGTTCCACCATTTTTCTTAAGATGAATACTAGAATCATATGGTTTTCTAGCAGGTACAACTTCAAAACTATTGATTTTTCTTAAAAACTTTTCAACATAATGAGCTTGACTTAGAGAGAAACCGTTTTCAGTTTTCCATATTTTAATACCCAAAATCACATCAGCTTCTCCTAAGTCTTTCATTTCAAATTTGGAACTTAAAAACTCTTTAATTTCAATTACAACTTTCAAAGAGGTTCCAAATATTAACATGTCATCCACATATAAACATATAATAACACAATCAGAATTTATCATTTTGGTATACACACAAGAATCAGAAGTGTTTACTATGAAACCATAGTCCACCAATGTGTTATTAAACTTTTCATACCATTGCTTAGGTGCTTGTTTTAAGCCATACAAAGATTTTCTAAGTTTGCATACCTTGTGTTCTTGTCCTGGCACAATGAAGCCTTCTGGTTGCTTCATGTATATTTCTTCTTTTAAATCACTATTTAGGAAAGCGGTCTTTACATCCATTTGGTGTATAACCAAGTTATGGATTGCTGCCAAAGCTATTAAAGCACGCACGGTAGCAATTTTGGTTACAGGTGAATAAGTATCAAAAAAAAATATACCCTTTTCTGAGTAAATCCCTAAATGACCAATCTAGCCTTGAATTTTTCTATTGAACCATCAGGCCTATATTTCCTTTTAAAAATCCACTTACTACCTATGGATTTACTACCTTTAGGCAAATCCACTAGTTCCCAAGTGTGATTACTTGTTAGGAATCTAGTTCACTTTTAATTGCCTCTTTCAAAAAATTAAAGTATATTGATTTTATTGTTTCCTTATAGGTCTTGGATCCTCTTCTAACACATAAGCAAAAATCATTTCTTCATTTATTTTATCAACATCATCTATTTCTACTAAAAATGATGTTATAAAATCTGGACCAAAGTTTGTTTCTGTTCTAATCCTTTTACTTCTGCTTGGTTCACTGATTTCAACATTTTGCACACGTTTAGGAACCACAGAAATAGAACCAGAAATAGCAACATCATTTACATAATTCAATTTCTTCATAGGAAAAAATGCTCAAAAAATTCAGCATCTCTAGTTTCTAATATAGAATTATCATTTAGGCTCATGAATCTATATGCAGCACTATCTTGGGCATAACCAATAAATACAGCATCAACCATTTTAGGACCTATGTTTGTTCTTTTAAAATCTGGTAGTCCTAATTTAGCCAAACACCCCCACACTTTTAAGTAATTTAGGTTTGGTGGATGACCTTTCCAGAATTCATAGGGTGTCTTATCTAATTTCTCATGAGGGATCTTGTTTAGGATATAGATGCAGTTAATATAGCTTCCCCCACATATAGTCAGGCATACCAGAATTAATCATCATAGCATTCATCATATCCTTAAGGGTCCTATTTTTTCTTTCAGCTATCCCATTTTGTTGTGGTGTATAGGGTGCAGTAAATTCATGTATTATGCCATTATTTTCACAAAAATCTTTAAGACTAGTGGTGTTGTATTCACCACCTCTATCAGATCTTAGCCGTTTTATTTTCTTATTTAACTGATTTTCTACCTCGGTCTTGTATTTGAGAAACATAATTTCAGCTTCATCTTTGGTTCTCAAAAGATAAACTTTAGTGTATCGGTAATGATCATCTATGAAAGTGATATAATATTTTTTCCTCCTCTGCTTGCTGTATTTTTAAAATCAGCCAGATCAGAATGCACTAATTCAAGCAGCTTAGTTTCTCTAAGAATTACAAATTTAAAGGGTGGTTTTGCATGTTTGGCTTCTACTCAAACAGGACATTTAGATATGAACTCTTCCTTTCTAGAAGGAAACAAATTCATATTATGCAAACGTTTAATAGAAGCTATATTAACATGTCCTAGTCGTCCATGCCAAAGATCAAGAGACTCAACCATGTAAGCAGAACTAGAAGCATTATCATTCATTTCAACAGTGTTTAGAACAAACAAACCACCAAATAGATATCCCTTACCCACAAATTCTCCATTCTTAGTTATTACAACTTTATCAGAATCAAGCACTATTTTCAAGCCAGCCTTGTTAAGTAAAGCCCCAGACACTAAACTCCTACGCATTTCAGGAACATACAAAACATTATTCAAAGCCAGAGTTTTACCAGAAGTGAGTTTGAGAATAATTTTTCCTTTACCATGCACTCCATCAGATGCAGAGTTTCCCATGTATACTGTAGCTTCTTCAGCATTCTCCTCGAATTCTCGAAATAGCCCCTTGTTTGACCAAATATGCCTTGTGGCTCCTGTGTCCAGTATCCAATCAGCTGCGTTGTTGACCAAATTTGCTTCTACCACAGCAGCAATGATTTCCTCGTCCTCAGCCAAGTTTGCTTGTGGTTTTGATTTTGGCTGATTGCCAGATGTCTGTCCTTTGTAACTGTTATTGGGCTCATTCTTACGAAAATGACACGGGTATGCTTTGTGTCCATTTTTCCCGCATACGGAGCATGCTATCTTGGTTTTCTGGACTTTACCATTGGGTTTGTTGACATGTTTCTTGTACTTGTTTTGCACATTTTTATTTCCTGTATTTCTTTGAAATTTTTCCCTAACAAAGGTGCCAGCAGATTCAACAATATTAGCACTAGATAAATTATTAGAAGGGCTGAGAGATACCTATCCATGAAACGGTTTGCTTCTTCAGTCCTCATGTAGCTAATGAGTTCTTTTAATGTGAAGTCCTTCTTCTTATGTTTTAGATGATTTATGAATTCATTCCAGGAAGGGGGAATTTCTCGATCAGAACATTTGCTTGTAGTAAGTCACACATCTTCATACCTTCATTTAGGACGTCAGCAACCAAGTTCTCATACTCGTGCACTTGCTCCATGATTGGTTTGTTGTCGACCATTTGGAATTGCAACCATTTACCAGTGACATACTTACGATTACCAATCATCAGCACCATACTTCTTTTCAAGTGTCTCCCAAATGGACTTAGTAGATTCGTTTGATAAAAAGATATCAAAAAGATTATTTGGCATGTGATACAGGAGATTACCACAAACCAGCTTGTTTTGTTTTCCATAGTTCTCAACTGCTTTGGTTGCAGTTTCCATAGCCTCCTGGTCTCCCTCAGAAGGAATTGTTGTTCCGTCGTTGAACAGAACGTAGTCAACCTCGAGTTGCTCAAAGAAAATAAGTAACCTGTGTGACCACAGCTTGTAGTTGGTTCCGTCAAGTGGTTCAATCTTTGAGATATCAGGCAAAGCATTTTTGTTGAGCAGTAGCGCCATTGGAACAACACAAAGTAATTTGCTTACAGATTGTTAGAAAGAAGATGAAAGGAAGTTATGCCGTGGCAATAACCACTGCCTGAAAGCAAATTCCGGTGGACCTCCGGTGCAACCCAATATCCGGTTTGTTCCCCAAGGTTTACATAGCGTCGTGTCTGGACCCGTGCACTCAAGGCCAGAAGCACGTTGGAGCCTCACAAACAATGTCTAGAAGAACAAAGACCAGAACGGAAAAATAAGGAAGATGGAAATTATCTTAAAAAGTAACAGAGAATTGTTCTGCTGTCTTCCTTCAAATCACGCCCAAAAACCACTATATAGTGATAACATGGTCAGTTTTAAAAAGAAAAATAAAAGCTTTTAATTATTGAATCAAAAGTATTAAAATCAAATCAATATGAAATGGATTGTAACAGCAAAATAAAAGGCAACGGTACAATGCCTTAAATATCAATAATCATGATGAATTATAAAGGTATAAAATTGATTTGAAATTAATGGGTATAAAACTGGTCATTGAATGCCATTTATATTACACCAACTGCACTGTGTTGATCTGTGAGTTGGGTACCTCCAATGAAATTCTAAAAACTATTAAAGGTCATTTGACTGATCATTCACAAATTAAACTCACTGCTATTCTGAAATGTTTTTATAAAAGAGTTCATCCTAATTTTGAAGGAAAAATATGATCTTTGAAAATAAATTGTTTTAAGATGAACAAGTAAAGATTTTTAGTTGGTTTAAGGACCATAAACAAGTTTTAATGTTAAGACATAAAAGTGTTGAATTAAAGAGTATATTAAATTGAGTCTTGGACAAAAATGGATTAATTTGGCTTGATGAACATCATGAACACGTTTATAGTGTTCTTGGTATGTTCTTGAGAAGAACTTGAAGAAGTTAGAGTTTGATCCTTTCAAACTCAAGGTTGTTAAGTCCAAAATGTTAAGGAAAAGTAATTTAAAATGAGTGGATAAAAGAAATCTAAATAACTTATGATGGAATGCCAAATGACAAGTGAAATCCATCCTAAGAAGATAACCCACTATTTAATTATAAAATGAAATCCTAGAAATATTGCTTTTATGCCAAGTGGCATGTGCAATCTATCCTAAATATGAAACTAATATCTAATTAGATAAGAGAATCTAGTTAACCTATGTTTTGATGCCAAGTGATAGAGGTAATCCACCCTAAAGATAAACTAATATTTAATTAGATAAGAAAATCTAATTAGCCATTTTTTTTGTGCCAAGTGGCATAAGTAATCTATCTAAAGATAATACTTAATTTTTAAGTAAGATAAAGCAATCATAAGTGACCTTAGCACACTTACCATGTGTCACAAATGATTATCAAAGAGATAAACCATAAATCCAAGTAAAGGATAAGGAAATCCAAGCTTTGTGACAAGTGTGACTAGAAATCTATTTAAGGGATAACCCTAATTGTTAATCAGGATAATGTAATCCCGAGTGACCTTAGCACACTTGCCATGTGTCATAAAGGATAAGATAAATGATGAAATCCACACTGACCACATGCATGGATACCATATGGTAGGACCAATGACTTAAGAATAAAAATGGTATCTTTGCTTTTGGAAGAAGTATGCCATGTGTCAATGATTTTCTAAAAGAGAAGAACTTGATAGTTTTAGGAAAACCACCTAGGAGATGTGAAAACCATGGTTGCAAAACCATGTGACTTTTTGGAAAAAGGGTAAGGTGATTTTGATAATTAATAATTAAATAAAATAATAAATAAATAATTTAAATAAATAAATATTATTTAAATAATAACAATTAATTAAATAATTAATTAAATGATAATTAAATAATAATAAAATAATGATTAATAATTAAATAATAATTAAATAATAATTAATTAAATGATGATTAATTAAATATTATTGATAATTAATTAAATAATAATTTGATAATCAAGAAAAATAATTTAAAACTGAATGGTCCTATATAATCAAACAAGTAAGTAAAGTATATAGGTCAATGATCGCGCTGTCGCCACGCGCCAAAAAGAACGAGCGTTTACAAAATAATGTAGATAGGGAGCGACAACTCAGATATCGTCTCTCAAGGACTCTTAGGTGTTGTTATTATTAACAGAAAATCAGTAAAAGTCAGATTTGGGGGGTTTTGGGATTGAAACAAAATAAAGAAACAAAACAAAGAAAACAGAACAGAAAAACAATGCAATAAAAAGTAATTACCAAATAAGCTAAAGAACGATTAACCTACTGTTCTCGGTTTCCCACTATCATTGGTTCATATAAATCCAAGCCCTAAGCAGATTCTAATCCCCTTTCAGTTGTAGCAACAATCAACAAACGAAATCGCTACTACGGATATATGTTCCTATTCCCGAATTAAACAAACGGGGTTAAGCCCTCATGAACTAAACGAACATGAATGAACACACGCGAATTAAACAAACGCGATTTAGTATAGGAACATAGCATCACTGAAATGAATCAACACAACACTATACACTCCTGAATTAAACAAACAGAAACATACAGCATCGCATTGAAAAGAGAAAAGCAAATGAAAACAGGAAATACAGAACCTCAAATGTAAATGGAAACCAATCCCAGTAGATTAATCAAGGAGACTAGCTCTCCATTACAAAAGGAAGACAAAACATAAAAGAAGATAAAACTACTACTACTCTCACTAAGAAACTAGCCAAAACTGACTAGCCTCCCAGCCCAGCCAACTCTCATCAGTTCTGTCTAAAACGCTTAAATACAATTTCTGGATTTCGCTGGCTCGCGAGGCGAAGCACAGATCGCGACGCGAATCTTGTGAACAGTCTGCAACCTTTGGTATTCTCGCGAGGTGAACAAACCTTCGCGAGGCGAGAATCTGAAGAGTCTTCTTATTACGCCCGTTATGAACATCAGGGGCCAACCGTGATGCTTTCTGACTTCCAGGCTCGCGAGGCGAATGGATGCTCGCGAGGCGAGACTCTTCAACTTCAAAACTGCCACCCGTGATCTTCAACACGGGCAAGCCGTGATCGTCTCTAACTTTCAGGATTGGGTGACTCGCGGGGCGAGATATCCTTCGCGGGGCGAGTGGCTCTAGATTTATTTCACTTTATTAACCTGAAAACAAGAAATAACAGTAAGTATTTTATTTAACTCTAAATCAACTAAATTAGCTTAAAAACACTTTACAGACTCAAAATCTTACTTAAGGACAATCAAGTCTAATTTGGGTGAAAATGATATAAAATAAGCACAAAGTCATGGTCTTTACTAGTTATAAAACCAGTCAAACAGCGGCTCATCAAAATACCCCAAACTTAAACTTTGCTTGTCCCCAAGCAAACTAAAACTCAAACAGGACTCAGGCTTGGCAAAACATGGCAAGCTTAAGGATTCAATCAACTTTCGCACAAATTTCAAGCAATTTACCAAAATATTTTTCTTCAATGTTCCCCCCTTTCAAACAAAACAATCCCCACATTCATTTATTCTAAACAATTGAGAATTCCATCATTCAAACAATCATTAATCTAAGCAGGGGGTCCAAGTTACACACAAAAGGGAGATCACCATATTCAAACAACTGCCTTCCTCACAAAGGAAATTTGTGTTTCACTCATCGCTCAGTTTGTATCAGGTTAACAACAATTCACTCAGTTTCACTTTTAAGAGCATTTCCCATAAATTTGATTTTCATCTCCAAATGGTCCCCACAGAAAACATGCATGCAACATCAAAAGGTCTTTTATGGGTTGTAATGGGGCCTGGCTAAGGGTAGGATATACAAAGGTACTAGGCTGAAGACCCTAGGAACTAAGAGAGCATGAACATTATTTACACTTTGAATTTCCACTCAAGTTCCTTTTCTCATTTTTCATTTGCCTTGGGTGACTACAGCCTTTTATTCAAATAGCCTTTTTGAAATTTTTGCACTTTTTTTTTTTTTTACAGATAAAATTTTTTCTCAATCCCAAACAACATATTACACCTTGCAGCCACCCCAAACTTTAGTTTCTTGCACCTATTCTAAGATTCCATGCTCTCCTAATCCTAAGATCGGGTTAACACGGTTTTCCAGATTTTTGGGCTTATAACATTAGGTTGATCAGGTTAACATGGTTTTCCAGATTTTTGGGCTTATAACATTAGGTTATCAAGAATTAACAGGCTAATTAGGCTCAAAGGGCTAACTAGGGAACATGCATTAGGAATTGGTTATTTTAGGCTAAGTAGTTATTTACAAAGAAAATGCCTACATCATTTGAAGCAAACACATAATCATGCAAACCATAAGGAGATTCAAGCAAATTCGGGAAAGTGCAACTCAAAAGTGATTTCTCACAGTCAAAAACATGTTGGAGGCTCAAAACCTCACCTGGACATTTTTTTGCAAATTATTTGAACGAGATTCTATCCCTAGTGTGTGCTTCCTATCACCCCAAACTTATCATAAATCATGGCATCATAATAAAATCCCAAAGTTCAGTTTCCAATCATATGGGGATCATTTTTCAAAAAAAATTTCAAAATCTAGGGGGAAACAGTCAACACTATCATGCAATCAATCTATGCAAATTAATCAAATCCAATAAACTTGCCAAAAAAAGACTCAACACAACTCCTGAGCTTCTCAAATTATTCAGGAGCTTTATTGAAAACAAAACAGAAATAAAGCAAGGAAAAGAAAATTAAAAAGAAGAAAGGGTTAAGAAAACTCATTAAGGGCGGTTCCACCAGGATCCCATTGATTGTAGCATAAGGCCCATGTGATGGACAAAGAGTGGGAGTTCATTCCATGCTTCCCTAACTCGCAGCCTTGATGTAGAGGTGAGCACTTGACAATTATGATGACTTCGCCGAGTGCAGCGGACTTCTCACTCCCCTTCAGGTCACAGCTGACCTCTTTGTCCATAAAGTCCTCCCAATAGAAGTGGGGCTCAACCTCTTGGACCGGCCATGGTGCAAAATCCAAGGGTGCAAAATCCAGAGCTTTTGGTTCCACAGGGGGAAGTGGCTGCTCAATGGATGGTATAGCTGGAACTTAATTTGAACAAACAAAGCATCATTCTCACTATAATACTTCAAAATAGAATCAAGAAACTGGCCACTAATAGCACAGGGGTTAGTGTCGATGACATCAAGTACATGTAGTAAAAGAAACTGAGTTAGTAAAGGTCTGATTGTCTGGACTTTCTGCACACGGTTCATCCACCCCATCACTTTCAACACCTGCATCTAAGACCAAAGATTCTTCTTTATCCTCAAGCACGGTGGAGCAAATGTTCTCCTGATCCTCCTGATGCTCATTTCCTATATGAACATGGCCCTCAACCTCATCTGCCTCCTGTTCCATATGGATGCTTTGCTTAACATACCTTTCAAAATAACATTCTACACACAAAGCAGTGCCAGAACAATAACAATCATCACATGCATTAGAATCAGGGGATTCAACACACAGTTCATCAATAGAAACATTATCAGAATCATCATCAGAAATATTTTCAGGAATAACTTTCTGTGAATCTTTATGTTCTTCAAGGGGCTGTGGAGTTAGCATTGCAGCCGAGTTGGCGGCTATTTGATCAATTAGAGCGGACAACTTCTGAGATTCAGCTTGGCTCCTCTGGTATTTAGCCTCCATCCTCTGTTGATTTTCCTCTATCATCCGTTGATTTTGCTCGGCCATTTGTTGTATCATTTCTTCCATATGTGCATTTATCTGTCCAGCCATTTGCTTGAACAGGTCCTCTAGGGAAGGTTCGGAAGGTGCAGCTCTGAAGGCAGGATAGTATCTAAACAGGAAGGCTTCCTTCAAATCAAACCAGCTTGAGATGGAATTCTCATCAAGACAATACAACCAATCCCTTGCAGCACCTTCAAGTGAGAACTGGAAAGCTTCCATCTGAATGTGATCTTCTGTTATTCCTGCAGGTCTCAGCATTATAGAACAAGCAATCTGGAATTCCCTCAGATGCTCCTGCGGATTTTCACCTGCAAAACCACTAAACCTTGGCAACCAGTGTGATAAACCAAGAAAATCAGGAAAATATATACATGGTGGTGGTTCATAGTAAACATTAGGCATATAACCATATCTGTGATTATCCATGGGGAACAAACAACCAGACAATACAGACAAAACCAATTCAGCAAAGAGAATTTTTTATTTTTATTTTTTTTAAATTTTATTTTCTGCTAATAACAACAAACAAGAGTCCCCGGCAACGGCGCCAATTTTTGATCGCGCTGTCGCCACGCGCCAAAAAGAACGAGAGTTTACAAAATAATGTAGATAGGGAGCGACAACTCGAATATCGTCTCTCAAGGACTCTTAGGTGTTGTTATTATTAACAGAAAATCAGTAAAAGTCAGATTTGGGGGGTTTTGGGATTGAAACAAAATAAAGAAACAAAACAAAGAAAACAGAACAGAAAAACAATGCAATAAAAAGTAATTACCAAATAAGCTAAAGAACGATTAACCTACTGTTCTCGGTTTCCCACTATCATTGGTTCATATAAATCCAAGCCCTAAGCAGATTCTAATCCCCTTTCAGTTGTAGCAACAATTAACAAACGAAATCGCTACTACGGATATATGTTCCTATTCCCGAATTAAACAAACGGGGTTAAGCCCTCATGAACTAAACGAACATGAATGAACACACGTGAATTAAACAAACGCGATTTAGTATAGGAACATAGCATCACTGAAATGAATCAACACAACACTATACACTCCTGAATTAAACAAACAGAAACATACAGCATCGCATTGAAAAGAGAAAAGCAAATGAAAACAGGAAATACAGAACCTCAAATGTAAATGGAAACCAATCCCAGTAGATTAATCAAGGAGACTAGCTCTCCATTACAAAAGGAAGACAAAACATAAAAGAAGATAAAACTACAGAAAACTACTACTACTCTCACTAAGAAACTAGCCAAAACTGACTAGCCTCCTAGCCCAGCCAACTCTCATCAGTTCTGTCTAAAACGCTTAAATACAATTTCTGGATTTCGCTGGCTCGCGAGGCGAAGCACAGCTTGCGACGCGAATCTTGTGAACAGTCTGCAACCTTTGGTATTCTCGCGAGGTGAACAAACCTTCGCGAGGCGAGAATCTGAAGAGTCTTCTTATTACGCCCGTTATGAACATCAGGGGCCAACCGTGATGCTTTCTGACTTCCAGGTTCGCGAGGCGAATGGATGCTCGCGAGGCGAGACTCTTCAACTTCAAAACTGCCACCCGTGATCTTCAACACGGGCAATCCGTGAGCGTCTCTGACTTTCAGGATTGGGTGACTCGTGGGGCGAGTGGCTCCAGATTTATTTCACTTTATTAACCTGAAAACAAGAAATAACAGTAAGTATTTTATTTAACTCTAAATCAACTAAATTAGCTTAAAAACACTTTACAGACTCAAAATCTTACTTAAGGACAATCAAGTCTAATTTGGGTGAAAATGATATAAAATAAGCACAAAGTCATGGTCTTTACTAGTTATAAAACCAGTCAAACAGCGGCTCATCAGTCAACCCTATGATGTGAGAATGAGTATGAGATAACGATGTTGACCTTGCCTACATAAATGTATGCTGAAAATACTAACGAGATGATTGTACGATAACATATGAATGGAAATAAAAGCTTGAGCGACACTATGAATGGAAGCCTGTGGGGCATTAGTAATAATGAAAGCCTATATGGCATTGTGAATAATGAAAACCTGAGTGTCATTGTGAATAAGGAAAGCCTGAGTGACATTGTAAATAATGAAAGTCTGAGTGTCAATGTGAATAAAGAAAGCCTGAGTGGCGTCGTGAATAATGAAAGCCTGTGTGGCAATACTGATACTGAAATGAGATGCCCGTGTGGCAATATTGATATTGGAAGCCTGTGTGGCTATGGTAACGGAATTCTAATGGATAATAAAAATATAAATGTAAGACCAAAACTGATAACCAAAACTTATGTGGTTATGTTGTTACTGATGTTTGGTTATATGAACGATTATGTTGATGTTTTCTTGCATACATACATACATATGCATAATCCGCCAGGGGTGCGATGCCGCAGTGATCTGCGAAGTGGCCATCTGAAATAGTGACGTGCCAGGTCCCGCAACTGGGTTGCAATGCCGCATAGGAAGCGATGTCGCAACGTACTGCGAAGTGGTCACCTGTGATGGTGTGTCAGATTATCCGCTAGGGGTGCGATGCTGCATGATTTGCGAAGTGGCTTGAATTCCAGATTATCCGCCAAGGGTGCGATGCTAGTGAATTGCGATGAATTTGGGCCCAACATGCATTGCACTTAGGTGCATGAGTCTTTTTAGAGTCGAGCATACATCATATCAAAGTCTAGGGAATTGATTGATCCATCTGATTGACTGTATGATTGTGATACTGTATTGGATGTCTGTGTGAGCCTTGTTTGTGCTTGACGGCGTGTGAGTGAGGACAAAGCACGCTTAGGGATCTTCCCTACTGAGTGAAATCAACAGAGATTCTCACACCTACTATTTTAGTTGTCTCTTTTCTTTTCTCTCATCTCTTCTATTTCCCTTAGATACTCTGGATGAATGGATACGGATATCACTACGTTAGTGGACATATACCTGTGCATCAGTAGATGGACCTATAGCCTGGAAAGTAGGTATGTGGTGTTTGCCGGAATGATAAGAGTTTGAATCTCTGACTATACACCGATGGGATTCCAAACTGTAGAGCACACCGGATGGATGGAGATGGACCTCGTGGCAAATTATATAGAATAAGAAGATAGTGAGGACGAGGAGGGGAATCCTAATGAAGACGAAGAGGAAGATCCGATGGAAGATGAAGAGGAAGATCCGATGGAGGATGAAGAGGAATATCCTAGAGAGAGTCAAGAGGAATACCCTAGTGAAGAAGAAGAAGATGTAACACCCCGATTTATTGATTAGGTTTTAAGGAAGAGATTAAGGATAATTAAAGACTTAATCATGTTCTTTAGGTGTTAGTTAACTTGCGTTTCAAGTTTGAGGAGAATCGGAGTTGAAACGGGTCGGAAACTCATACAAACGCTAAACCGAGCGATTAATTAGTCAATTAATTAATTAATTGAGAATTAGAATATTAAAATTTGATTGGGCTTGAGCATAATATTTTTTTCCTTAGTACCCCAAAATAATTAAGAAAAATATTCCAACAGTAGGAAGATACAGAAGAAAACACCCGGTTGTACCAACGGAACAACACGTAGTGACATGTGTCATGACCAAGAGGAAAGTGGTCATGGTGGTGCCACCTCACACCTCACTAGCCTTGCATGTGTGCCACCTTACACTCCACTAGCCTTACATGTATGCCACCTCACTAACCTTGCATGTATGCCACCTCACACTCCACTAGCCTTGCATGTATGCCACCTCACACTCCACTAGCCTTGCATGTATGACACCTAAAGCATCTAAAAGGATGACACCTAGCCCACTAACTATCTAAGTAAAGCATGCAATGAAACTTGTCTTCCACTAAAACTAAGATAATAATTAAATAATCCAAAACTAAGTAATATAAAAGGAAATGAATGCATGGTCATCATCTTCTTCTCTTATTTTGGGCACATAACCAGAGAAAAAATTGAATAGAAACTCTCCCAAAGGCAACCATTTTCGTGCCATATATAAGCTTGAGTTAAGGTGGTTTCAGTTGTCGGATTTTCAAACCGATCGTGTATTCATGTTCACGGCTTTGACATCTTCGATGTTGTGTCTTTGCATGTCATTTTTGTCAAGGTAATTTAGTGTTGATACCTTTGACATTTGTCCTTTTGAATTTATTTAAATTCATTCTATTTCTATTCTTAGTCCCGATATCGTTTTCGACGCGTTTTAGGCTGCTACGGGTTTTTTCAGTCAAATCAATCGAACGGGAATTCGACTTCGGGCTCAAAGCCGAATCTGACTTCGTGGGATAGCCATTGTGTTGGTGATTTTCTTCCTTGATTTCTTGTGTTTAATTCGTTTCGGGTCATCGTTTCAATTCATGTGTTGGTCGGTTGTTTATTCTGTGATTGATTCTGTGTTTCTGGCTATTTTTGGATGTCGTGTATGTGCTCGGGATAATTTTTTGGTCCAGAGCACATATCGTAGGTGTTCATATCAGATTTGAGGTTTTTTTGGAAGCGTACCGAGGTTCGTGCCGGTAGCGCAGAAGCATTCAGAGCTTTTACAGGAAAGCGTGCACCTCAACAAGGTGGGGAGAAAGTAACCGACATCGTCAGGGAGGCAAGCACAGAATAATAATTATATATGCATGTGTGTAGGATGCCCTAGACCCTACTAGGATGTCGAATAATCGACAACAGCTAAACCCAAATAAAATAATATTTTAATGTTGTCTCGGGTTTAGTAGTTGTAGGTTTATTGACAGTAAGTTTGATATCTTAAGTTAGCAAGTTGATATTGGTTGAGGTTGTCTGAATTGCATGCTACTGTGCTATTTGAATTATACATGATGATATGTGATATTTGCTATACTTGATATGTTGAACGTGATTATGTGATTATTTTATATTGGTATATGAGAATTGATGATTGGTTAGTTGTTATGACGAATATATGTTGTATTGATGAGTTGAGAGTTAACACCGTGATAATGCCTTGAGACTGTGACTTTGAGACCAGGGATGTATGGGCATCCGCTGTGAGAGTGTGAATGTGTAAGAATGTTCTGGTGTTAACCATGGCGATGTTTGTTGCATTGCATTTTGCCAAGGTGGCGAGCCATATGACTGGGTGTTATACGAGGTTAGTTGTACTTGAGTGCTAGTACGGATTACGGAGGGGCCAGTCTGTGAAGAGACCTCGGGGATGTAAAACTGGACTCGGGAGGCTCACAGTGACCATTAGGTAGCGTCTAGTGCGTCGTGTACCTCGGTAGAGCCTAGTTATCTCGACTTTACCCTGAGTATCCACGTCTAACGTTGATTATCCGAGGCGACCCAGATACCTCTGATGAAGCGAAGCTCAGAGAGATGTACTATTATGGGTCACGGTGAGTGGAAAAGTTGCCAAGACAAATTAACTGATATTCCCTAAGCGAAGAGGCTTGATAAGGAAATATCTCGGGGCTAAGACCCGGATGAGAGATATCGACCGACATGCATAAGAGTGATACTCCTTAGAGGATTGATCTGAGAGTGAACTTGGATGATGTACTGTGTTGGTGTGATTCGGAAGATGGTAGCCTATTACTTGTTGCATGTGTATATGTATATGTAATTGTTGTTCTATGTGTCCCCATCCCCATTTTTTATGACTATGTTAGAGTTGCTTATCTCCCTTCTTTCTCTACCTTTCTATGTATGTTATCGATATAGTAGATGAGCAACAACGCCAAGATGGGAACAACAACTTGGAAGGACTACTGGCCACAACGCTATCTACAAAAGATCCCACCACAATTATATAGACGCTGTGACGGTGATGGTGAGGGTAGTTCTAGATGCCTACATCACTGATGATGTGGATATGTCGGATGCGTCTGTTAGGTTGTGTGGCTTTATGAGCTTATTTTGTATTTTGGATGTATTTTGAGAGGCGGACTGTGTAGCTATAGGACTTTTCTCCTGTTTTCTGTGATCAGCTTATGTATTAGGTTCAGTTTTAGTTTAACAGTGTTTGTATATTTTAGTAAGCCTAGGATCCCGCTGTTAGGATTTATCGTACTTGGGTGACAGACGTACTTATTACGTATATATAGCTGATGTGTGTTTTATTCTGCTGTCCATGTTTTAAACGATTTTTAATTTTATCGCTTCCGCAAAGTAATTTATTTTCGTATGTATAATCGCGCTTACGTTAATACAACGGATTAAGGCTTAGTTAATTAGGATTTCTATAGTGGGACATCGGGGGGTCTCAAGATCCTGAAGAGGACGACTGGTAATGTCCAAAGTGGGCACATGTATACGATTAGACATTTTATTTTATTTGAGTTTGGCTCGGTGGTTTGTAGTCCTTCTTGTGAAAGGATAAGTTGTGTAATAGAAATGTAGCATCCCAACATTGGATAAATGAAATTACTTTTGTACAATTAACAAATTATTTTAGTAACTTGAAATAGATTAACTAGCTCGTAGGTATTTTGAATGTTAAGGACCCTCGCGCGAAAAATTTTCCCCAAGCGCGTCTTAACAATTAAATAGAATTTATTTATTTAATAATTAAAAGGAATACGAGTTAGGGTGTTACAGTGGCCAAGGGGCCTTGATGCTTAATGGTCAAGGTGTTGAGCTCTAAAGCTGATCGGCTAGAGTGTTAATAATTAAAGTGAAAAGATGATGTTGTACCTTGGTACCCGAGTTGCCAAGGGGGCCCCGATAGCCTACTGGTCGAGGTGTTGATCTCTGGTGCTTATTGGCAAGAGTGTTAAAAGATTAAAGATTAAAGATAACGTTGAGCCTCGATAGCCAAGTGGTCGAGGTGTTGATGGCGATAAAACTTGGGTAGCCAAGTGGCCCAAGCGGAGGTGGTGATTGTTTGTGTTGTTCATGTATTCACGCATCAGAGATGTTAGTGGGGGATGTTCCACATAGGGGAGGTCATCCGAGAGTAAAGCGATCTGGCCGTCCTTGGTGATCTAAGTTATCTGGCCCCTCGTGGTGGTGCATCCGAGAGTAAGGTGTGTCGGCTATCCTAGGGGTCCACCCATGGTTTGGTGGATTACCCCGGCATTGGTGCTTATTGGCCAATGTGGATATGTAACTCCGAAGTTGACATTGAGGTAGATTGGATCCAAGTGCATGGTGGAGTAGTGGAGTAGCGCTGTATAGCATAGCATACATTGTTGATATGATGGATATGATATGAATGTAATTTGTTGGATGATGTTATGATGTTTGATATGCTATGTTTATATGATGCATGATCTTCTTACTAACTGCTTCCATGCCATTATGTTGAATAGGATATGTTTCTTACTCCCCATCTTTTGTTGTTTGCTTTTCATGTATCGTTTTGGTTATGCAGAGGATGGTGAGCAGCTTGCTGAGGAGTGACTCTGAGAAACCGCTACTCGTAGTTTAAGATTTTTTTAGTTATGTTGTTTATCGGAGGTGTTTCAGATTATGGTTATACCAACTCTGTAATGTGACATCCAGGATGGGTTTTGTTTATGTTTCAGTTATGTTCTGTTTTCTTTAAAACATGTTTTGGTTTTTCCTCGTTTGAAGTTATGTTACAATGCGGTAGCCTCTGCCTGATTTTTATTATTATGATATAATATGCATGTGTTCCTTTATTTTATATCTTTTACGCTTTATGAATACATGCGGGGTAGAGGGTGTCACACTACTCCAGTTGCGCCGCCTGCAGCTCCTCCAGTTCCGCCGCCTTCTGCTACTGATGGTGCTCCAAAGGACGAGGACATTGCAGACGCCGCCACTGACGATGAGGACGAGTTCCCGCCCCCGCCTCATTTTTTACTTCTCATACTACATTTACATTTTATACAGTTTAGACATTTTTATTGTTTACATTACTTTGTATGATATATTTATATGGTGAGAATATTTAATATTTTAAATGTTTTTTAATCATAATTTATAATAATAAATTGAAAAAGTTATATTGAAGTCTATCTATCTATTAGCATAATAATATGTTAAAAATAAATCATAAAAATCAAATAAAAACCTAGCGACCGAAATAGCCACCACTGTTTCGGTCGCTAGGTGTAAATTATAATTCATTTTTAATTATACATTATATTAATACTTAATTAGCGACCGAATATAATTTGGCTAGTAAAACCAATATTAGCTATCGATTTGGTGACCACCTGTTCAATCACTATTTTTGATTAATTGATTCAGTCGCTATTTACAACCGGAAAAAAAAATCGGTCACTATATCCTTTGGTACCAGGGTTTCGGCTACGCCCAACTTTCAATCGCTAACAAATTTAGAGACCAAAATTTGTTGTTTATCGACCGATTTCTTCGGTCACTAAACAGTTTTTTTTGTAGTGAAAACACATTAAGCATGGTATTTTTGGATTTAGCTCCTCATTCAATAAGATACTACTTGCTTTCATATCTCCCTATATGATTCTTAGTCTTGAATTTATATGATGATAAAGTAAACCTCGAGCTATTACTTCTATAATGCTAAAGTGTTTTCTCAAATCTTGGAGTTTCTACTTTGGTGGACTTACTTTATACTTATGGAATAGAATTACTTGCCCTGGAATGGTATAGAAATCACAATCCAAATGATAACATATTTATCAAAAATCTACAAAATGAAAAAGACTAGAATTGTAGAGTTTATGTTTCAATGGTAAGTAAATTCCAAGATATATGTATATAAAATATAAATTTACAAATAGAATGATGGGAGTGACTCAAGTGAGAGGAGTGTCTTATTGTGAGAGTGAGAGATGTAATTGTGGACCACACATAAATGGTCAAGATTAGAACATAAAGTCATGTGACTTTTTTAAATGATCACATGACCACCAACTAACTTCTAATCCTAACCATCCATGTATGGTTTTACAGTCCAGATTTATTCCTCTCACTCTCACAATAAGACACACCTTAGAGGTAATCAACCCAAATACAGGAAAGGAATCGAAAGAGCATAAAGGGGAAACAAGATAAGATGTTCAACCAAGAGCAAAAAATTACTACACGGTTGAACTTAAAACTTATCTCCAAAACCACCATTAACTATTCTGACATGCCTAAAGCCCCAAAAGATAGTAAACAGTACCGTCTTAAACCTTATTTTTCACCAAAATAAAAGCTAAGACATCAACCGTGACCACCATTACTTGGCCAGACTCCTCAATCCTAAGAGCCCCTTGTATGCAGAACCCCTCAAGCCCAAAATCTAATTCTTCCCCACATCCCAAAAGTGAAAAGCTCCGTTGTATGCAAAAGATTTAAGGATAGCTCTATTTCGAATCTTACTATGATTCTCCGAGATAGGCCCATTAACCACCATAGGTTTCTTCCCCTCTGCAGTAGCCGCTCTCCTCGATTCCTCCGAAAAGCTTTAAACTCCATTTTGGGCATCCTCAAGCGAGCAACACTCACCATCCAGCTTGATAATTCGGTTCCCTCTATTACACCTCATAAACTCGACACTATCTCCCTTTTGGGCATCCTCAAGCGAGCAAAATTCACCATCCAGCTTGTAAGAAATGGTTACAACCTTATATCAATACCTCGTACTTCTTTACCTTATAAATTAAACAGATAATCATTTAATGCTATCCAAGATCTCACTTATCACTCAATCTACCTTTACTCAAGCAGCACTTAAAGTATATGGGGCCATTAATATTGTTGAATTAGCCATTTCAGTAAAAAAAATCCCAATAGGTTAAGACTTTAGCATGTATCGTTGAACATGACAAACCGATAGCACACATCAGTTGTGATATTTTGTTAACTGAAATATGTTATCTGCGTGATTCTCTGGTAAAAAGAGACATCTTATGATAGAGCCATGGTAGATTCTATTGAACAAATGAAGCCTCAAACAATTATATACTACAATAAGAAGCTGGAATATCAATATGCTTGAGAGACTAGGTTTCTGCGATAAGTGGCAACAATGGATCAAGACTTGCATTTCTGGATCAACATCTGTTATTGTCAATGGCTACACAACTAAAGAGTTCACTTTGAAAAGATGCCTTAAACAAGGGGATCCTTTTGCCCCGTTCTTATTTCTAATAGTGGCGGAAGGATTTAGTGGACTAGTATCCAAGACGATCACGACTGGTTTATTCAAATGATTTACGTTTGGCGATGAAGAGGTGATGATCTCGCACTTACAATATACCGATGACTCATTGATAGTATGGGAACCTTCCATGGAAAATGTATGGACTTTGAAAGTCATTCTCAAGTTCTTTGAGCTAGTTTCGGGTTTGAAAGTTAAGTTCCTAAAAAGCAGTATTATTGGGGTGAATGTTGATGAGCAATTTTTAGAGATAGTCGCTGGGTTTTTAAATTTCAAAATCTACTCGCTTCCATTTAACTACTTAGGCATCCCGATCGGAGCTAAACCTAGACACGCAGCAACTTGGAAACCGATGGTAGATAAGCTTAAAAGGAGACTGTCGATGTGGAAAAGAAAGAATTTATCCCTAAGCGGAAGAATAGTTCCAATCAACTCGGTACTCTCTAACCTACCTATTTACTTCTTATTATTTATGAAGGCCCCCAAGTTAGTAGTGAAAGAGTTAGTGTCTATACAACAAAACTTTTTTTGGGGGTGGGGAGTGTAATTTTGAAAGAAAGAAGATACCCTGGGTAAAATGGAGTGAGGTTTGCAAACCAAGAAATAGTGGTGGGTCGGGAGTAAGAGATCTACATATCTTCAATATGTCACTGCTAGAGAAGTGGTTCTGGAGGTTGGCCACCGAGCAGAACAGTTTGTGGGTCGAAGTTTTACAATTTAGATATGGTTTGGAAAATTGGGATGCTATGAATAACCAAGGCAGCAACTCAGCTAATTCAGTCTCATTGTGGTGGCGAGATCTATGCAGCATTCAAGGAGGGAATGAAGTGCCGGTAGGTTGGTTCAAAAGCGGTATGTTCAGAAAGGTGGGTCACGGAAGGAATACTAGTTTCTGGAATGAGCACTGGGTTGGTAATGCACCTTTGAGAAATCTGTTTCCCAAGTTATATTCAGTTTCTGAAATTCAAGATACGAGGGTGGCAGATGCAGGGAGATGGGTGGAAGATACTTGGATTTGGGACCTTCATTGGAGAAGGAACTTCTTTGCTTGGGAGGAGACAATGGTGCATGAGCTTGTGGACATTTTGGCTGATGCAAAATTACAATCAGACTTGGATGATAAGTGGTGTTGTAGGTTCAACAAAGATGAGGATTATACTTGCAAGGAGGCTTATCTGGTTCTTATAAAGCATTCACACATTTTAGTAAACCCGCATACACCCTTTGTGGATGAGTTCTTCAGAAAATTCTGGATTCCATTAATTCCTCTTAAGATTGCAGCATTTGGATGACAAGTCATTAAGGACAAGGCCCCATCAAGAAACAACCTCTGGAAAAGGAAAGTGATTATCTACATTAAGGAGGCCAAGTGTTTTTTTTTTTTTTTTTGCAACAGGGATTTGGAAACAATGGATCACTTGATATTTACATGCAGCACCTCATCACATATATGGAATGTAGTTTATAGTTGGGCTGGTTTTGTGCTTGCCATGCCTGCTGAAGGAAAGGATCACTTTTTACAACGTTTAGGGGGAAAGCACTAAAACATATGTGGATGATTTTGTGGTTCTCAACTGCTTGGTCCATCTGGGTGTTTAGAAATGACATTATATTTAAACAGGAAACTCATGAAGAAACCTTAGAGCTGATTAAGGTTGGAGCATGGAATTGGTTCAAGAACAGAGGGAAATCGAACATCCATAGCTTTTCAGATTGGTGAATTTCACCATTGGATTGCATGAAATCTTGTATTTAGTTGCAGGTGATGTCTGGTGTGATGAAATGGTTCTGTGTTGGTTTTGTCATCTGAGTTAGCTGGTCAAAATTGCAATATGAACCTTGATGGGGGTGAATTATGCAGCATATCAGTTCAAGAGAGACTTTTGCATAAAATTGCGGTTTTGATGCTAATATGGTGGGGGTCAGTTTTTTTTGCTATACAACTTTATTTGGTCAGGCAGGTGCAATTTTATTGTGGGGTACGACCCAATGTGGTTACTGAAGACTCCTGGACTTGGATTTTAATAAGACAGGGAGTGGTGGGCAATTTTTTGGGTGACATAGTTTGTTGCTAGTTCTTCACTTTGGGTGTTGGTTGTTGTAATACTTATAGTGATTTTGTGACAGTATCCTATTTATAGCGTGCCCTCTTCTTTGATTCGACATTGTATATGGGCTAAAGTATCCCTTGTACTCTCTTCAATATACATTTTGCTTATATAAAAAAAAACAATATCACTTGGGCTTTTTGTCAAGCACTTGGTGTGCTTCATGATACACAAATCTAATGAGCATTATCACTTCTTCCAAATGTGTCTCAATATTTTAAATTCCTTAAATCCTATTCTATTTCCACTGTAAGACTATTACTGTTATAATTATTTTGTAATTTCTTCGTGGTTTGTCGTGTTATCCCTCTTACGTTTTGCTCTTGTTTTGGTCTACAATTAGTGTATTTGAATCTCTGCTTTCAATGGTATGAATTTGTTGTGAGACATGGCATGAGCATGAATATCAAACAAGAAAAGAAATGTAGAGATTGGTTTTCTATTCTTTTTAATTATTTAGGCCCAATCCACCCTAAAATGGGGTGGATTGTCATTTTCAACTCATTTTAAAAAATAGATTAACATGCTCCATCTCTTTTTGGGAGGATTGGGGCGAATCAACCTGCACTTCCATCAATAGTAAAAAGTTTGACAAAATGTATATGGATCTAATTGATATATATTGTCAAGGATTTTATTGGTACAAATTGTTGGTGTAAATAATTTTTATATTTTCAGTTAATAATAAATTGTCACATTATTAAAAATGTTTGACTATGATTATAATTATCTTAAAAGTCAGACATAGGAAAATTTGTTATTGGTTGATAGTGTAAAAAACTTTATACCAACAATGTATATAACAAAATTAAACTTTATTGTTAATACAAAAGTTTTTATATTATTATTTAATTATATACTGCTCTACCACATTATTGAAAAATGTTTAACTCTTGTAATAATTATTTCAAAAGTGATATATACATGATAATAAGAAAGGGATATTGGTTTCTGTTGTAGCAGAAGTATAGTAGGCAATCTTGGATAGTGTCACAGAGACCCCAATAACACTATAGTGGCATAAGTGTTATCCATATAATTTAATGACTACTCTAAGCTTATTGCAAAATGTTAGTTAGTTAGTTCGCTGACAGTTAGCTTAGTTGTTAGAAGTTAGTTAGGTGACAGCTAGATCCAAGTTGGAGTTTCCTTGTATAAATACTAACTCTTGTAATAGATCCAATTCAGATGAATGAAATCAGTTATCATTCACTCATCATATCAGATTGCATTCTCTGGTTTTCTCTCCTCTATTCCTTTCTTCTTGTGATAACTTGCACAGCAAGTTTCTTCAGTTCTTCATCTCTATGACCGCGATTTGGTCACTGTGTTCCTTTGCTTCATTCAATTACCTTTTTCTACATGGTATCAGAGCTCTGCTACATTGGTGCTTCATGACTGATGAAAATGTGATTTCGGTGGTAAATCAAAATAGTAGAGGTTCTTCAAGAAATCTTGTTGATGAAGACTCACCATATTATGTTCATCCTTCAGAAAATCCTTCAAATAATCTTGTTTCTGCAGTGTTGATAAGGCAGAACTATCATCAGTGGGTGAAATCTATGGAGATGTGCTTGATTTCAAAGAATAAGATATGATTCATTGATGGCACCATTTCTATGCCATCAAAGACTGATCAATTGTTCAATCCTTGGAGAAGAGAAAATAATTTGATGAAGAGATGGATAATTAGCTCAGTTTCTGACTCGATCGCGAAGAGCATCCTTTGTCATGATACAGCTTGAGATATCTAGAAAGAACTCAAACAGAGATTCTCCCAAGGTGATTTGTTTTGAATTTCTGATATAGAAGATTCAATAATTGCTCTTAAACAAGGTGAATTCACTGTGATTGATTACTTTAATGTATTAAAGATCCTATGGGATGGGTTAGACAATTATAGGCCTTTACCTACTTGCACTTGTGAAACAAAATGTTCTTGTGATGCACTTGTAAATGTAGAGAAGTATCAAACTCAAGATTGAGTTGTCAGGATCCTTAAGGGACTAAATGAACCCTGTGCTGGAGTGAAGTATCAGATCAGGTTGATGAAGCCTCTTCCCTCAGTTCATGAGGTGTTTTCAATGGTTTTACAGCAAGAAAGACAATTAGTTGGAGATGTTCTTGAGCCTAAGCTGGTAGCTGCAGTTGGCAGCAACGGAAACAATGGAAAAAACTATGGTTATGGAAGAGGCAATGGTAGAGATGGTGGAAATTTCCACAAGACCGGTGGAAGAGGTCCAAACAATGGGAAAATGTGCACTTATTGTGGCAAGTCAGGTCACACAATTGACACATGTTATAGAAAACAAGGATTCCCACCCAATTTTTAGTTTTGAAATCAAGGAAGAGTAAACTCTGTGGCTGCAGAAGGTTTTGACTCAAAGTGAACAGTTTGGCACCATTCAGAAGGAAGAAAAGCAGAATTCAAGTCTTGTTTTCACTGCTGAGCACCTGTTGAACCTGTTGCAGCAGACTTAAACTCAACCTCCTTCACCCTTAGTCAACCAAATAAGCACTGTTATGTCATCTACATCATGTGCAGGACCTCCTCCACCAAACTCAAGTATCCCTTCACTTTCAAGTTCTTGAATTTTGGATAGTGGTACTACTGACCACATTTGTTATAGCTTGTCTTTCTATTCCTCTTATCACAAAATTAGATCTATTAGAGTAAAACTTCCAAACGGGAATGAGGTGTTTGCTAACCACTCAGTTAGCATTCACTTCTCAAAAGACTTTGCTTTGTATAATGTCTTGCATATCCCTCATTTTTCTTACAATTTGCTATCTGTTACCAAATTGACTTCTTCTTTGCCTTACATCTTATCTTTTGATGCATTCTCTTGCTCAATTCAGGAGAAAGGTACATTGGGGATGATTGGTACAGCTAAGGTGCAAGATGGACTATATGTCTTGAAGATGCCCCTATGCAAAAGTATATTTTTTATCAGAATTTGGGAATTGAATTATTTTTCTATTGATCAATGATGCAGAAATATATACACAGTTCCTAGCATCTATATTAGGAAACAACAGATGTTTCCTTCCTTAATTTGAAATCCCTTGATTTCAGGGATTGGCTAATTACATAATTAAATAGAGTTTCTAATTCTAAAAGGTAAAAGATACAATATAAAAAATCCTAAAATATCACACAACACACAGATTCTCATACTCCCCCTCAAGCTGGTGAATAGGTGTTTTTCATTCCCAGCTTGGATATAATTCTCTCAAATGTATTCAACCCTCTGGTGAGGACATCTACAAGTTGTCCCTGTGTAGGCACATATGGAGTGCAGATTAAACCGCTGTCAAGTTTTTCTTTAATGAAGTGCCTATCCACTTCAATGTGCTTAGTCCGATCATGTTGGACTGGGTTGTGTGCTATGCTTATTGCAGATTTGTTATCGCAGTATAGCTTCATTGGTTCTTCCCACTTAACCTTCAAATCTTCTAATATGATTTTTAACCAAAGTAACTCGCATACACCTTGTGCCATTGCACGAAATTCTGCTTCAGCACTAGATCGTGCCACTACACTTTGTTTTTTACTTCTCCATGTCACAAGGTTTCCCCCAAGAAAAGTGCAATACCCGGTAGTTGATCTCCTATCAACAATCGACCCTGCATAGTCAGCATCTGTATAGGCTTCAAGAGACATATTTCCACTCCTTTTAAACAAGATTCCTCTTCCCGGAGTCCCCTTGAGGTACTGCAAAATTCGGTAAGCAGCCTGCAAATGAGTTTCTCTTGGGTTGTGCATAAATTGGCTGATTAAGCTCATTACATAGGCAATATACGGTCTGGTATGGGACAAGTAAATGAGTCTGCCCACAAGGCACTGATACATCTCCTTATCAACAACAACATCCTCCTCTGCATTTCCTAGTTTTAAGCTCGGGTCCATGGGAGTACTTGCAGGTTTACAAGCTGTTTTACCTGTTTCTTTGAGTAAATCAGTTATGTATTTCTGCTATGATATGAAGATGCCTTTCTTGGAGTGTGCCACTTCGATGCCCAAGAAATATTTCAGCTTTCCCAAGGTTTTGATCTCAAATTCTTTGGCTAAAGACTGACTCAAGGCTTGTTGTTCCGTACTATCATCCCCGGTCAAGATAATATCATCTACATACACTAATAGCACTGTTACTCCCCCTGAGGCAGAATGCTTAATGAACAATGTATGATCCCCTTGACTTTGTTTGTATCCCAAGGCAGTCATAGCTCTAGTAAACCTTCCAAACCAAGCCCGAGGGGATTGTTTTAGCCCATACAGGGCCTTTTTTAACTTGCACACTGTTAGCAGCCACATTTTTTCCATATCCCGGAGGTACTTCCATATAGATTTCCTCCTCTAGTTCCCCATGTAAGAATGCATTCTTTACATCAAATTGTTGCAAGTCCCAACCCCTATTGGCAGCAAGAGACAATAATACCCTGATCGTATTCATTTTAGGAACCGGAGCAAATGTCTCCAAATAATCAATCCCATAAGTTTGTGTGTACCCTTTGGCAACTAGCCTCGCCTTGTACCTCTCAATTGACCCATCAACTTTATATTTCACCGTATTTACCCACCTGCATCCAACTGGCCTTTTTTTCTCCGGATAAAGTAACTAAGTCCCAGGTTTTATTCTTCTCTAAGGCTTCCATCTCAACATCCATGGCTTGCTTTCATTTTTCATTGGACGATGCCTCAAACAAGGTGGTGGGTATGGAGGTAGTATTTAGGTTAACTAGGAAGGCTTTGTGAGTGGGTGAAAAATGCTCAAATGAGAGGTAGTTGGGAGAGGGTATAAGGGCTGTTTAGTGGCTTTTCTGGTTCCTTTTCTAACAGCAATTGGGAGGTCAAGGTCATCTATAACAGTTTGGGATTCAGTTTTATCCTGTAAAGTTTCAAAATCAGAAATTGTTACCTCATTTGAAGGACTGGAGTTGGACTCCTGGACTGGCATAGAGTCTGGAATAGCCTTTGACCTCTTCTTCATGAATACCAGATTTTTCTTCCACCGCACATCAGATTCAGCCACAACAGAAGGTTCGAGTTCGGCCACAACAGCTGGCTCGGGTTCAGCCACAACAAAAGGTTGGTTTGTGGGAGTTGGCTCGGGTTCAACCACATTAGAAGGTTCGGGTTCAGCCACATCAGAAGGTTGGTTTGTGGGAGTTGGCTTGGGTTCAACCACATTAGAAGGCTCGGGTTCAGCCACATCGGAAGGTTGGTTTGTGGGCTCATGTTGAACAAATATAGGCAAGTATACCTAGTCATACAAGTAATACGGTGGTGATACCGGTTATCGTATCCACAGGGATCGGTTGCCAATTACCAATTCTCAAATCAAGCAACTATCTAGACTAAATGAAGAAAATCAAAACATAAACTAAAGCAATAAAAGCAATAAAATATTTTTGGTCTTTTTTGGGGAATTTTATCAAACACGTGGAATGCAGAAAAGAGGTGTTGGGATTAAATTTCACTAAACCTTTGCCTCATGCACTACCAAGACTAGATACCTCCCATTCATGCTTCAAATATTAAAATCAACCCACAAGATTACTCAAGCCCTAATTCCTTAGATGACAAGAGCCTAAATCCCCTAATAGAGCCTAATTCCTTAGGTGGCCTATTTAGTGAATTTGTATTAAGAGTAGGGATTACGCGATTACTAATAAACCAAACTCCATTCCTAGATGCAAGGTTTACTAGGTGATTAATTCCAGATCAAGAATTGATAAGAATGTCCCCATTGAAAATCAATTCTCAAAATCATTTCATGGGTGGCCAAACCACAAAAAGCATTAAGCAAGGGAATTAAAAACTAATAGGAAGGCATAAACATAGATTAATAAATCAAAGCAAATACATGAAGTTCAGAGTAGCTATATCTAATCCCAACAAAAAGGGAATTTAGCTACTCATAGTTATAGAAACTACAAAAGAGAAACAGAGAAGAGAAGAAGAAAACTCCATGACGAATCCTCCAATCTTCTTCCCCTCCAAGAGCAGAGAAAAACCACCCCTTTTTGCTTCCCAAGAGTCTCCCTAGGGTAAAAGTGCTCCTAGGGTAAAAATCCTTTTTTCTGTGTGATCAAAGTCCTTTCACTCTGTGCGCCCCTGTGGCTAAATATATTCAGCTGCGCAAGAGCCAAGAGAAAATCCCCTTCAATTTGCAATTCTCCTCTTGATTTTATCTGATTATGGTCAAGCATTTATTTCCAAATCACAAGAGAATCTCAATTATGTGGGCCCCTGCCACAATTTGCTCCATGCTGATTTTGTCTTCAATTACAAGTTCAATCACAATTTCCTTGCACAAATTGCTCCACGCTGATTTTGTCAATTGCATAAGTGATAGAGTGAATTATTCTTTCTTTTTATTTGGACGTGGACCAATTATTGCAAATTGCAATTCGTGTTTTGCTTAATGTGGATGCAAGCCAAATCTCCAAGTATCACGCTAACATTAATTTGGCAAAGCCAAATTACTTTTTCCATATTCAATACCATCTACGCGGGACCCATGATGCCTTGAAGTTGAAATCAATTTCCCATCCAAACTTTTGTTCTTGCTGTACCATGGAGAAACAGATTTAATTAACATTGTTCCACTTGACATCTTGTTCTTTTCTTTCTTGAATTTCATAAGTCATGCTCCTTCTTCATTTTTGATATCTTCACTTTCCAAGCTCTATCATGGTCAATCTTGAGCATTTTATCCTTAATTTCTGCAAAACAACACCACAAAACCACCTTACCCGTTCCAAGGTAAAAACTAATAAAAATCAAATCAAAACTGTCTAAACTATATGAAAATGCATGCAAAAATGTACATGAAATATGAGGTGTAATCATACTCATCAAATCACCCCAAGCTTAAAACTTTTCTTGTCCTCAAGCAAACAACAAGGCCAGAAGATATAAATAATCAGAGCATGGATAGTGAACTAAGAACCCGAGTAGTAACTAATCCAAGTAACAGGCATTTTCAAATAATTCACCAAGAGACAATCAATTTCAAGTCCAATTAGAAGCTTAGGTCTCTTAGACTCATATTCTCACTGATTCGGGCACTCTTTCTCACCTCACTCAAGTGTTTAAGGATATATGACAATTCGCTCAAGTTTCTCAAGGAATGAATTCTACCATAAGCTTGACTATTAACCAAATCTCTACTTTATTAATGAAAACAATTAAGAAGCAAGAGGTCTTTTACTTTGGTTGTAACGGGGCCATGGGATTAATCGTTAGGTGGGGAAATCAAGAAAAGGAAATTTCAAGAAGGCTGAACCAAATATCAAGCATTGAATAGCACGACACCTTCTAAAATACCTTTTTGGGTTTTGATTCTTTTTTCCACCTTTCTTTCTTTCTTTTTATTTTATTTCTCACTTCCTTTTGTCATTCCCTTCTCTATACTCCTTTTTATTATTTTTATTTTTATTTTATTTGGAGAAGGGGAGATTTTCAGCTCAAGAGAAATATTTTCTAATTTTCTCATCCCATACTTTTTCAACTACCTTTTTACCCTTTTTGTAATACTTTAAAAGGTGCCCTACCAAGCATATTCATCAAAGTAATTCAAGGTACCAAGAAAAGTATTTTGTTCTTTCAGGCTCAAAATTGGGCAAGTAAGGGGTAGCATTTAGTCAATCAAAGCTCAGAAGGCCGGAAAAATACCTAATGCCTCAATCATTTTCAAAAATGTTTTCAAAAATTTTTTAAGCTTCAAAATGGTTTCAAGTCAAGTTCTAGAGAATACGATCCAAGAGGAATAAAACACTCTATCACAAAGAATGGGGTAGATTTAGTCAGTACCCCTTTTGGCTCAAAAATCTCACATTTAGTAGTTCAGAAATCAATGAGAAACACAAATCTACGGAACCACATGCTAATTACCAACTATCAAAGATCATCTCAAAAAATTTTATTTGTAGCCTTATCACGAGAATAAAAAAATTGGGTTCAAAAATTCACTATCTCAAGTTATTTGGCACTAAGTTCTCACAATTGGATGCATAATCTAAGAAAGGGGCAATCTAATCATGTGATCATGCATCATGCAAAACTATGCCTATATGAATGCAACATGAAAAATGCAAAAATACAAAAATACCCCTACCCCAAGCTTAAAAACTTACATTGTCCCCAATGTAAATAATCGAGTCGGAGAGAGGAGAAAAATGGAACAACTCACCGAGGTGGTAGCGGGTGCTAGCTCACATTCCAGTCAAAAGCGTGTTGGAAAATGTGTCACGGCCGTGATGCTCATCACGGGTAGGCCGTGATCAATTCTGGTCCATAGGAAGAAGCCTGTCACGGCTGTGACCTCCATCATGGCTAGGCCGTGATGCTCTCTGATCTTCAGGGTTGGCTCATCACGCCCGTGATGGGTATCTCGGCTGGGCCGTGATCCTTTCTGATCTTCATGGGTGGCTCATCACGGTCGTGACCAGTGTCACGGCCTGGGCGTGATGGTTGCTGACTTTGTTGTCTATGCCCTTTTTGCTTCTCCTTCCCTGAAAACACTCAACAAATCTATTAACTTATTTTCCTCTTTATCTTCTCAAATTATTCAAGAGTTAAAAATCAAAAACAAATGGAAACGAAAAGAAAACTTGGGTTGCCTCCCAATAAGCGCTTCTTTAACATCACTAGCTTGACTCACTGATGAGCTTCCACCTGGATCCCATTGCGTGTAGCATAGGGGCCAAGAGATGCTCAATATATAAATTAAAATGCATGCAAAAATGTACATGAAATATGAGGTGTAATCATACTCATCTGCTCAAAAGTGGGCAAGTCAGGTAGCCCAAGAGGTCCAAGAAAATCTAGTTCCTTATCTTCCCTAAAACTCTCCCCCTGAAGATAAGGTTGATTGAAATAGGATCTAGCCTCATGAAAGGTGACATCCCTAGAGACAAAGAACTTCCTGGAAGGAGGGTGATAGCATTTATACCCTTTTTGAGTGGAAGAATACCCAACAAACACACATTTAAGAGCTCTAGGATCAAGTTTCCCTCTATCTTGACTATGGACATGGACAAAGGAGACACATCCAAAGATCCGAGGTGTGAGGTAATTTGTAGTGGAGAGATTTGGGTAAAAGGAAGAAAGCATGTCCATTGGGCTTTTTAAACCTAAGACCTTGGAGGAAAGCCTATTGATTAGATGTGTTGCTGTAAGGACAGCTTTACCCCAAAAAGTTTTAGGGACATTGTGCTGGTACAAAAGAGCCCGAGTTTGATCAAGAAGATGCCAATTATTCCTCTCAGCTATCCCATTTTGTTGCGGTGTTTTGACACAAGAGGACTCATGAACGATGCCCTCCTTTTGGCAGAAGGGTTTAAGGATGTTGTTGAAGTAATCCTTAGCATTATCAGACCTTAGGCGCTTGATACTTACACCAAATTGGTTTTTTGCGTTGGCAATGAAGGCCAACTGCTGCAAGTTTAGGGTTTTTTTCCTTCTGGCGGAAGCAGGCCCCCTTAGATCGGGAGCTTTGATACCATATCAGAATTTAGGAATTGAACTATTTTTCTATTGATCAATGATGCAGAAATATATACATAGTTCCTAGCATCTATATTAGGAAACAACAGATGTTTCCTTCCTTAATTTGAAATCCCTTGATTTCAGGGATTGACTAATTACAGAATTAAATAGAGATTCTAATTCTAAAAGGTAAAAGATACAATATAAACATTCCTAAAATATCACACAACACATAGATTCTCACATTTTTTACTAGTGTCATTCCCTTTTATGCTTCTGTCAATAATGTTGTAATTCCACAAACAAGTTTGTGGTATTTTCGTTTGGCACATGCTTCTTCTGATTGTATTCAAACTTTACACTCATGTCCCTTTCATTATACTGAATAAAACTCACATTTGTGATATTTGTCATATGTCTAAACAAAGGAAATTACCTTTCTCTGTCAGTACTACACACTCCCTTCACATGTTTGACCTAATACATGTTGATATTTGGGGTCCTTTTCCCATTATTTCTGTTCATGGCCACAAATATTTCCTAAGCATTGTTGATGATT
Source organism: Sophora flavescens (assembly GCA_030762895.1). Taxonomy (NCBI): domain Eukaryota; kingdom Viridiplantae; phylum Streptophyta; class Magnoliopsida; order Fabales; family Fabaceae; genus Sophora; species Sophora flavescens. The sequence goes on from CM061069.1 coordinate 50,494,801, forward strand.
TTTCAAGATACACATGGATTTATTTGATGAAAGCAAATAGTGAAGTTTCACAACTTTTGCAAAATTTTGTAACCATGGCAGAAAGACAGTTTAACCACAAAGTTAAAATAGTAAGAAGTGATAATGGACCCGAACTTACTATGCTCAACTACTATCAAACCAGTGGAATAACTGATGAGTGTGATTTCACCTCATTTTCCATGTACATTTCTGCATGCATTTGCATATAGTTTAGCCATTTTTAGTTTGTTTTTATTAGTTTTTACCTTGGAACGGGTGAAGGTGGTTTTTGTGTGTTGTTTTGCAGAAATTGAAGGAAAACTGTGCATATTTGGCTATAATGAAGCTTGGATGATTTTGGAGCTTAAAAAGAGAAGAATATGAGCCAAACAGAGCCTATCACGGCCTGGCCGTGATGACCATCACGGCCGTGATCAAGCAGAGAAGAAGGCAAAAGTCAGAGACTGTCACGGCCGTGACCAACCAGAAAATGAGGGCTCGCGTCGCTAACACTTCTCTCGCCTCGCGAGAGTTAAAAACTTGAAGACACGCCTTGGACAGAAAGCGTCACGGCCTGGCCGTGATAGACATCACGGCCGTGACGCGCGACGGATCTATAAATAACAGCACAGCAGACAGAAAAAAGGGACTTTTTGCAGAGGCTTGGAAACCCTAAAGAGGACTGATGGCTGGGGGAAGGCTGGGACCTTAAAGATGACATCTCTCTACTCTTGGATTGGAAGGAGATTGAAGGATTCGTCATGAAGTTTTCTTCCTCTCTTCTCTCTTTCTCTTTTGTAGAATTTATCATGTATAGCTAATTCCCCCATTGTTGGGTTTAGATGTAGCTTTTCTGAACTTGATTGTTAATTGATTTGATTTCAATACAAGTTTCTATTTCTTTATGAGTATGTGATTATGTGCTTAATGCTTTCCTTGGATTAGCTACCCATAGGAATGATATGTTGCTTTGATAGATGACTGAAAGGTTGGTGTTAAGGCATGCTCATGAATCATATGCCAAGTAGTTCAAGAATCTAGACATAGGTGTTGAATGCTTGCAATCTTATAAGTCTTGACTTAATGCAAAATCACAGATTAATCCACCTAAGACATTAGGGTTTGATTTGGGGTTTTAGGCTCAATGCACCTAAGACATTAGGCTTGAGTATTTTCGAAAAGGCTTGATTGTCATAATTGAATTAGGACTTGTGTTGATAATCATTTCATTGCAATTAAGGGAGGATTAGTGTAGTCTAAACCTGACAGACTCAACCATTTGTAAATTCTGCACTCCAAGTGTTTGTTAAAAGTCAAAAAAGACCAAAAATATTGTATTGCTTTGTTTTCTGTTTTAATCTCTCATACTTTAGTTTAGTCTAGATAGTTGTTGAGTTTGTGAATTGGTAATTGACATCCGATCCCTGTGGATACGATAACCGGTCTCACCACCGTATTACTTGATTGCGACGAGGTGCACTTGCCTTTATTTATATTTAAAAATCACGCATCAAGTTTTTGGCGCCGTTGCCGGGGATCGGCTTTGCCAATATCAGTAGTAACAAATGAGACAACTAGTTTAGACATTTTTATCTTATTTTTCTGTATATATTTGATATCTTTCTTTTGTTAGTTTTGTATATATTTGAATTTTTGTTTCTTTGATCTTGGGCTTAATTGTCTGTGAGGTGAAAATCTATTTGGCAGGATCATGGACTACTATTATTATCAGCCATCTGATGCAGAAATGGAAATATCTGAGCTGCGGTTACGGGCAGATATGATACAATTAGCCATAAACATCCAACAAGTGAGTAATGAGTTATCAAGGGAAACTGTCTCTCCTCCACCAGTGGTAGGCTATTCTGAATGGGGAAATCAATTTCCCAACACTTCTACTCCATGGTGGGGGAACCCTCCAAACAATACTTGGATTGATCAAGAGGAACATTGGGAATCTTCCACACCTTCATATCAACCACAACCATCTCAATGGTATGATGAGCCATCCCCATTGGAAGTTGCTTGGGAGAACTTCAAATCCGCATTCCCAGTCGAGGTTGAGCAACCTATCCCGGATAGTCGACCTCACTTAGAGGCTGTTTTGGAGAACTTCATGGTAACAACAATGGAAGAATTAAAAAATCAAGAAGACACCATTCGAAGTTTCGGGGTACGTATTGAGAAAATCTCTAACCAACTATCCGGAATGTCAAAAGGGAACTTGATGGATGATGATGAAGGTGATGCAATAAAGTATGATGATGAAGATGATGCCAAAATGGATGATGAGGAAGAAGAAGAAGTGGGAGCAACCGAGTCAAGAAGTGAAGAACCTGTTTGTGAGAACATAGTTGCACCATCCCCCATTGAACCCTTGACTGAAGAGATTGAGAGGAAAATGCATTTGGAGGATATCTATTTCACCATGCTTGGGGATGATGAAAAACTTTTGGTATTAGATGATGCTATTAGTTCCAATGCATGTGTGGAATGTGATGGGAGAAACACTTGTGTGGTTTGTGCTGAGATTTCTGCATATTTGGAAGGTGATGGATTTGGTAATGCTGAGAATGAAGATTGTACAGAAGCCAGAACAGCACCAATGATCCTCTCGACTTGTTTGCCACCTCACATTTTAAAGCAGTCAACAATGGAGTTCATGCCTCTGCCTGAGAAACCAGATTTTGGATCTTTAAAAATGCAGGCACCATGGCCAGTCCAAGAGGTTGAAGCCCATTTTTATTGGGAAGATTTTGTTGATAAAGGGGTCATCTTTGACCCGAGAGGAATTGAAAAGCGTTTCCCATTTGAAGAAGTCAGCATGAATTTCGAGCGCTCACTTCCACATTTTTGCTACAAACCGTGGGATCCAGGTGAAGGATCTCACATGGTTAACATCCCTTGGTCCTTATACCACATGTTATGGGATCCAGGTGGATGCTTCTTAATAAGTCAAGCTAGCGACGCTAAAGAAGCGCTTATTGGGAGGCAACCCAATTTTCCTTTTTCCTTTTTCCTTAGTTAGTTTTTGTTTGTGATTTTGAAACTCTTGAATAATTTGAGAAGATCAAGAGTTTTCTTTTACTAATAAATTTGTTAAGTGTTTTTAGGATAATAAGGAAGGAGAAGCAAGGGCAGGGAGAAACAAAGCCAGAAAAGCAAAGTCAGCACCCGCTACCGCCTCGGTAAGCCGTTCCATTTTATCTTATTTTATTTTTCTTCCTCGCTCCAACTTGATTGTTTACATTGGGGACAATGTAAATTCTTAAGCTTGGGGTAGGGGTATTTTGCATTTTGCATGTTTCATGTTGCATTCATATAGTCTTGCATGATAGCTTTGCATGATCACATTATTAGATTGCCCCTTGCTTGAATTTTGCATCCGATTGTGAGAACTAAGTGCCAAATAACTTGTGATAGTGAATTGTTGAACCCAATTTGTTATTCTTGTGATATGGCTGCAAATGAAAATGTTTGAGATAATCTTGGATAGTTGATAATTAGCATATGGTTCTGTGGATTTGTGTTTTTCATTGATTCTGAACTACTAAAATGTGAGATTTTGAGCTAAAGGGGTACTCACTAAAATCTACCCCATTCTTTGTGTTAGAGTGTTATTCCTCTTGGATGAATTTCTCTAGAACTTGACTTGAAACCATGTTGAAGCTTAAAAATTTTTGAAAACATTTTTGAAAATGATTGAGGCAATAGGTATTTTTCTGGCCTTCTGAGCTTTGAATGTTGAAATGCTACCCCTTAGTTGCCCAATTTTGAGCCTGAATGAATAAAATGCTTTTCTTGGTACCCTGAAATGTTTTGATAAATATGTTGGAAGGGACCTTCTAAAGTATTACAAAAGGGTAAAAAGGTAGTTGAAAGTTTGGGAAAAAATAATAATAATAATAATAAATAATTCTCTTGATTTGAAAATTTTCCCCTTCTCCAAACAAAAAGAGAAAAAAAAAGTAAAATATATAGAGAAGGGGATGACAAAAAGAAAAGTGAGAAATAAAAAGAAAAGGAAAGCAAATAAAGGTGGAAAGTGAATTGAAAACCCAAGAAGGTATTTTAGAAGGTCATGTTTGCAATGCTTGATGTTTATGTAGCCTTTTGAAATGTCCTTTTCTTGTTATCCCCACCTAACGATTAATCCCATGGCCACGTTACAACCAAAATAAAGACCTCTTGATTCTTAATTGTTTTCATTAATAAAGTAAAGATTTGGTTGATAGTCAAGCCTATGGTAGGATCCATTCCTTGAGGAAAATTGAGCGAAATGTCTTATCCCCTAAACACTTGAGTGAGGTAGAAAGAGAACCAAGCAAATGAACAAGCTTGGGGTGAGCTTCAAGTGAGAAAGAGTGCCCAAATCAGTGAGAATATGAGTCTAAGGAACCTAAGCCTCTAATTGGACTTGAATTGATTGTCTCTTGCTGAATTGTTTGATTTGCCTATTGCTTGAATCATTTACTCGGGTTCTTAGTTCACTATCAATGTTCTGTTTATTCTTCTGGCCTTGGTTTTTGCTTGAGGACAAGCAAAGTCTTAAGCTTGGGGTGATTTGATGAGTGTGATTTCACCTCATTTTCCATGTACATTTCTGCATGCATTTGCATATAGTTTAGGCATTTTTAGTTTGTTTTTATTAGTTTTTACCTTGGAACGGGTGAAGGTGGTTTCTGTGTGTTGTTTTGCAGAAATTGAAGGAAAACTGTGCATATTTGGCTATAATGAAGCTTGGATGATTTTGGAGCTTAAAAAGAGAAGAATATGAGCCAAACAGAGCCTATCACAACCTGGCCGTGATGACCATCACGGCCGTGATCAAGCAGAGAAGAAGGCAAAAGTCAGAGACTGTCACGGCCTGGCCGTGACAGACATCACGGCCGTGACCAACCAGAAAATGAGGGCTCGCGTCGCTAACACTTCTCTCGCCTCGCGAGAGTTAAAAACTTGAAGACACGCCTTGGACAGAAAGCGTCACGGCCTGGCCGTGATAGACATCACGGCCGTGACGCGCGACGGATCTATAAATAATAAAGACAAGCAGACAGAAAAAAGGGACTTTTTGCAGAGGCTTGGAAACCCTAAAGAGGACTGATGGCTGGGGGAAGGCTGGGACCTTAAAGATGACATCTCTCTACTCTTGGATTGGAAGGAGATTGAAGGATTCGTCATGAAGTTTTCTTCCTCTCTTCTCTCTTTCTCTTTTGTAGAATTTATCATGTATAGCTAATTCCCCCATTGTTGGGTTTAGATGTAGCTTTTCTGAACTTGATTGTTAATTGATTTGATTTCAATACAAGTTTCTATTTCTTTATGAGTATGTGATTCTGTGCTTAATGCTTTCCTTGGATTAGCTACCCATAGGAATGATATGTTGCTTTGATAGATGACTGAAAGGTTGGTGTTAAGGCATGCTCATGAATCATATGCCAAGTAGTTCAAGAATCTAGACATAGGTGTTGAATGCTTGCAATCTTATAAGTCTTGACTTAATGCAAAATCACAGATTAATCCACCTAAGACATTAGGGTTTGATTTGGGGTTTTAGGCTCAATGCACCTAAGACATTAGGCTTGAGTATTTTAGAAAAGGCTTGATTGTCATAATTGAATTAGGACTTGTGTTGATAATCATTTCATTGCAATTAAGGGAGGATTAGTGTAGTCTAAACCTGACAATCTCAACCATTTGTAAATTCTGCATTCCAAGTGTTTGTTAAAAGTCCAAAAAGACCAAAAATATTGTATTGCTTTGTTTTCTGTTTTAATCTCTCATACTTTAGTTTAGTCTAGATAGTTGTTGAGTTTGTAAATTGGTAATTGACATCCGATCCCTGTGGATACGATAACCGGTCTCACCACCGTATTACTTGATTGCGACGAGGTGCACTTGCCTTTATTTATATTTAAAAATCACGCATCAATAACTCACCAAACCACCTATACTTACACTCCCCAACAAAATGGAATTGTTGAGAGGAAGCACCAACATATTCTCAATGTAGCAAGAGCTTTGATGCTTCAAAGTTGCCTTCCCAAAGTGTATTGATCATATGCCATTATACATGTTGTTCACATAATAAATCTGTTGCCTACACCTTTGTTGAACAAATGCTCACCACATGAAAAACTATATGGTAACTTTCCTGATTTTTCTCACCTAAAGGTGTTTGGATGCTTGGCTTTTGCAAATTTGCCTACAGGTCCTTCAACAACGTTGGATGCAAGAGCATGTAAATGTATCTTCCTTGGATGCAAGGCTGGAACCAAAGGTTTCATCCTTCTTAACCTTACAACTAGAGAATTTTTTATCTCTGGAAATGTCTCTTTTCATGAACTTGTTATCCCTTTTTCACAAATTCAACATCCTGCACCATCACACACATCTCCCTTACCTATTTCCCATACTATTGATCCAACCACTTATGATGCGGTCTTCATGTCACCTGCCACTCACATTGCTCCTAACCACCCTACAAACTCTGATTCTACATAAACTTCCCCCACACACCAGGACCCTGCACACTCAAAACTCTGATTCTACACAAACTTCCCCCACACACCATGACCCTGGACACTCTTATCCCACTTCATCTTATTTCACTAACCCTGAATTTCCCTATCTCCAAGTTCTGTTTCTAAAAATTTACCCTCACCGCAACAAGTAAAAAGATCTACTAAAGCAAAAAGGGCACCCTCATACTTACATGAGTATCACTGCAATCTTGCAGTAAATGGCACTAAACCTGTACCTAATCTTTCTACTAATGTATCTTATCCTATACAGTCTTATCTTTCATATGATTCTTTATCACCCTTTTATAAAGCTTTTGTTCTTTCTGTTTCTGCTGAGGTTGAGCCACACACTTATACACAGGCCATTAAACATGAGTGCTGGCAGCAGGCTATATAGGCTGAGTTACAGGCTTTGGCAGCAAACAGCACTTGGATTTTGACTGATCTTCCCAAAGATAAGGTGCCAATTGGTTGCAAATGGGTCTTCAAGATCAAGCATAAAGCTGATGGTTCCATTTGAGATATAAAGCAAGGTTGGTAGCCAAAGGTTACAATCAAACTGAGGGGATTGACTACCTAGACACCTTCTCACCAGTGGCCAAAATGACCACACTGAGGCTCATTCTATCACTGGCTACAATTCACAAATGGTTCCTCAAGCAACTTGATGTAAATAATGCATTTTTGTATGGAGATTTAACTGAAGATATATACATGATCATGCCACCTGGTCTTCACCATTCTCAGCCAGGACAAGTCTGTAAATTATAGAAATCCCTCTATGGACTTAAGCAAGCCAGTAGGCAGTGGTTTGCCAAGCTGTCTTCATTCCTCATCAGCTCAGGTTACACACAGTCTAAGAGTGATTATTCACGCTTTGTAAAGCCACAGATGGTTCATTCACAGCCTTGTTGGTCTATGTAGATGATGTTATTCTCACAGGCTGTGATGAATTTGAAATCAATCACATAAAGGCTGCAAACCAGTATCACCCATGGATTGCAAAACTCACTTGAGACATGATGATGGTCCATTGTTTGATGATGCTCCTGCATATAGAAGGTTGATTGGAAGACTTCTCTACCTTACAACAACTAGCCCAGACATCTCTTTTGCAGTCCAGCAACTGTCTTAGTTTATGACCAAACCAACAACAACTCATCATGCTGCAGCCCTGAGAGTCTTGAGATACATAAAAGGCAGTCTTGGTTTGGGTTTGATCACGTCCAACAGCTCTACTCTACAACTAAAAGCCTATAGTGACAGTGATTGGGCTTCTTGCCCTGACACAAGGAGGTCAATCACGGGCTACTGTGTTTACCTTGGTTCCTCCTTGGTTTCTTGGAGATCAAAGAAGCAAAGCACCATATCCAAAAGCTCATGTGAAGCTGAGTACAGGGCAATGGCTGCTGCAACATGTGAAATCCAATGGATAACTTTCTTACTTCGAGATCTTCATATTTCCTTCATTTCACCAGCTTTTCTATACTGTGACAACCAGTCCGCAATGCATATAGCTGCCAATCCAGTCTTCCACGAGCAGACCAAACACATTGAACTTGATTGCCTAGTCAGAGAAAAGTGCAGCACTGGCCTGATCAAATTGTTACCCGTTCCATCTGCCTTGCAACTAGCTGACACATTAACTAAGCCTTGAGTCCCCAAGCCTTTCATAGCATTCATTCCAAGCTGGGCCTGCTCAATATTTGTGCTCCAGCTTGAGGGGTGTTATCCGTATAGTTTAATGACTACACTAAGCTTATTGCAAAATGTTAGTTTGTTAGTTCACTGACAGTTAGCTTAGTTGTTAGAAGTTAGTTAGGTGACAGCTAGATACAAGTTGGAGTTTCCTTGTATAAATACTAACTCTTGTAATAGAACCAATTCTGATGAATGAAATCAGTTATCATTCACTCATCATATCATTTTGCATTCTATGATTTTCTCTCCTCTGTTCCTTTCTTCTTGCGATAACTTGCACATCAAGTTTCTTCAGTTCTTCGTCTCTGTGACCACGATTTGGTCACTGTGTTCCTTTGCTTCATTCAATTACCTTTTTCTACAACAAGGATTGTGGAACAACTAAAGTGCAAATAGTGGATATGAAGCAAACTATTTCTAATACATGCATATAGATGTTCAAAACTGAAGAAATACTCAAAACTTAAACCGTATTAATTATTAATATTAATACTCAAAACTCAAAGCTTAAAGGCATAGTAATAATCAATCTAAGGCATAACTAATAACAATTAATGTCAATAACAGCCAAAACATAATGAATCGGGGGGGGGGGGGGGGGGCTGCAAATAAAGGGGTGGGGGCTGCAAATAAAATCAAACGGAAGCTACAGGGAAGTGTGGAAAATATGAGGAGGAGGAGGTGGGGGAGATCAGGTAGGAAGGTAGAGGACTTGGATCTGGGATCAAGCTAGCCCCTGGAAGATCTCTAATTCCCTAAGTTTTAAACCTAATTTTTCAACAATTCAGATATGCTCTCGTAGTCCCAGACGAATCATCAATAGCCAAACAAGCGAAATAAGTTCTCCTCCCTTACTAAGATGTTGGAAATGGATAAAAATTCTGCAATTACATGCTGCAAATGACAACAACTCAACCCAAACTTGGCTTATGAATTTCCATTTGATGCCTACTTGTGGTATCATCCCTAACTCTTTGGCCAACATACATGCATCAAACAACAAAGGTATGTTTGTATCACTTGTAACCTCAGCAAGAAGTTTCTTGCATGCCTCTACCTCATCCTTTTCATCATTGAAAAATGGCATGACCTCTACAAGTGCGTCTTGGAATCTTTTTTGTCCAATCCCACCTGCAGCAGAACCAAAAGGGACATCATGTAATCTGAGACAGGAGCTTACTAAACTCTCGTTCATCAACTTGATAATGATCCAATTCTTGAACATAGCATAAGTGAGTAGCAATGTGCCACACTATAAGGCTCTCATCAAAAGCAATCTTGTTGGCATCCACATAAGGCATGCATCAAGTTCTCTCTCCGCTCTTCTTCACTTACTAAACTTTTCTTGAGAATCCACCCACCTCTATAGACTTGCATATCCTCTCGCCAGTTTCAGTATCTCTAGCTTCCTCAGATTTTCTCTTCAGCTCACTGAAGATAAACTCCCAAAGCTCTAAAAGGAATGAATTCTTCACTTCATGCAGCAACATGAAAATACCTGGTTTGAGCTAAGGATACGAGGAGCTGAAATAGTTGGAGGTTTAGGATTCACATCCTAACAAAGGAGAAAAACTAACATAACAATAAATATATTAACATTTGTCTATAAAAAAAATGAAAATACCTGAATGGTACAGTGACCGAGTAGAAAGAATTTCTTCGTGGAACAACTATAGCTTATCATATTAAAACCCGAGATGGATCCTTTCCATCTGCGAAAGGGCACCCAAGTTGACAAATCTGTAAATTTGGCATAAGGCTTCTTCTTGCATTTCGACCACTTTTGTCTCTTGATCAACTCGTGAAAGGCTTTCAGAATGAAGAAGCTAACAAGTTTATGGAAATAGACAATTGCTCCATCAGAGAAAAGGAGCATCAAGAGTGCAATAGTATCCAAGGCCATAGCACCAAACAACAATACATAGGTAACCTTAACATCGAAAACGAACGTCAAAACCTTGCTTGTGTTTGTCCTCAGAAAAGAACAGTCCAAAAGCTGCAAAAAGGCAAGTGATGGCTACATGTAATGGATATATACAACCAGACGGACAGTGAAGGGATTAACCAATTTGCTTGATTATGTGTGATGATGGATTGTATATTTAATACACGTGATTGCCTATAAAATTCTCCAACCCTAGCTAGTAATCATATATAGGCCCTTCCTTATTGAAAGCAATGAATAAATTCTTGATCCTTCCTTGAAAGCAAGGAATAAATTTTCTGTCCTAATGATATAAGTGGAAATTTTGTTCAAATCGACAAGACTAAAAGCCATGAAAAGTTGTGTACTTATCACAGAATTTCTCGCTGATCAGAAGTGGTTGCTGGACAATATATGTGTATGTTTATTATAATAATATAGTAGTATTATTTTCAATTCTGCAGTTCATAAAAAATTTCTATATGTGAAAGAAAGTAGAGACTGAGGGTAGGTGGATTCAGGGAAAAACATTATATTGTTTGAATTTTGTTTAACAGTTTTAATACTTTTATTTTAAAAGCTAATAGATTTAGAGTTTAATTTCTGTGAATTGTTAGTGTAAATAACTTTTTACACTAAAATTGAATAATATTTTGACAAATCTGTTTTATTGGTATTTCTTTCTTTTAGTTATTAAAATAAAAACATACATGTCAAAATATTAGTGGATATGTATAAAAACTTTTTATATTGATAGCGCATACTATTTTAATCCATTATTTTAATACTGTTTCTTTATACAAAAATAATAATTGAATTCTCTTGTCTCTTTTATTTATCTATACTACATACATTTAGGAATAATCTCATTGAATTATATGTCATGTGCCAACGTCTTAGAAAAACATCATTTAATTCAATTCCAATAATAAAATTCAAGGGCACAAATTAATTAATAATATTTTTTAAAATGGACACAAAATCAATTTTTCCCTGACATTAAACGTCATATACAGTTCAAAGTATCAATTAATAATATTTTATGATTTTGTGATAATAAGATTTAATTTGAAAGCTTTCAATAAAATTATTCGAATTTTTAATACAAATAAAGAAACATTTTACAATGGAGAGTGGAAAATGAAATTGATAATGTTTTAGCAATAGATTTCAGGATCGTTATTATGCATCTAAAACCATTTTGATTCCTTGTATCATGGACGAATGGCTTGAAATGGGGAGTGTTAATTACTTTATCAAATGTTTAAATGAATCAACTTTAATTAAACACATGAATCAAAATTTGTAGGTTCCACTTCGCAATGTATTTTTGTTTTTTTTGAAAGAACACTTCACAATGCTTATGCTTCGGTAATATGGATGTTTGTCATTGCCAAAACTATATAAACCTTATTATTGTTGGTATAGGAGTTTGGGATAAACCACTTACAAATGAGATTCACACGACCACTGTTGGTAAACTAATGAAAATGAAAATTTCACCTGCTCTTAAAATTGGTAAATTATTAATATCTCATGTTACTATTGCATTTATGAATGTCAAATAGTTTAAGATTATCCTTTAGGTAATAATAATATTTTTGAATTCAATATTGATGTTTGTAGTTCATCTTTTATATCACCTCATTACGTATGAGCGTGCTTACACGAGACACCACTGTAGAGGATCATTAAAAATGATTTCAATTTCATATATTTACAAAAACTACTTCATTTTCGTTCACTACAAAAAAAATGTCATTTAGCGACCGAAAATAACGACCGAATTTGTTGGTTGCTGTTTGCGACCGAAATGGCGACCGATTGAAGGATCTAAATCAAACACTAATTAGAGTTGATATTGCGACCGAAATAGCGACCGAAATGGAGCGTAGCAGAGTTATCGGTCTCTATTTCGGTCGCAAAATAAAGGAAAGTAAAAGTCAAAAAGTTATGACTTTTTAGAGACCGAAATGGCGACAGAGTTAAATGCAACGGTTAAAATTAAGTTATCTTTTGCGACCGATATTAAATCGGTCGCTAAATGACGCGTAAAAATTAAAATAGAGCGTTTTAGCGACCGAATTATTCGGTCGCTAATTACGAATTCCATTTTCAAATTAAACATTTTAGCGACCGATTTAGCGACCATTTTAGCAACCGAATAATTCGGTCGCTAAAATTACGAATTCAAATTTCAAATTAACCATTTTAGCGACCATTTTAGCGACCGATATAGCGACCGATTTAATTTTAGATTTGAAAATAAAATAGTTTGACATTAATCAGACATTAAATTTTGGACCGAGTATTTTCTTAGTTGATCAGTTCAACTATTAATCTTTACTCTAATTTGAATTTTGAAATCATATATTTATCAATCTTTATTTTTAGATTCAAAAACTAAAAACATATTTATTTTTAGGCTTAATATTTTATCACTCATTTTTGTACCTATCACTGAATGTTAAGTTTAAAACATAAAAACTCTCTCCTTCCCTCATCAGACCCGTAACCCCTCCCCCCCCTTTCTCTTTCTTTCTTTTTCTTCTTCTTTCTCCTTCTTTCTCTCTTCTTCTTCTTCCTCCTCCCTCCAACTTCACCCTCTTCCTTCACTCCCAGCCGGCGTCGTCCCTCCACCGCAGCCACCGTCCGGCCGCGCGCCGCGCCTCCTAGGGACACCGTTCATCCACTGCTCAACACAGAGATGATGGCTATCCGACCCAGCCCTTTCCTGCGCGCGCCTGGCCGCTGCTTCGCCCTCCGCCGTCGTGAAACGGCATCTCCACTGCGGTAAGCTCCGGTTGCCGCCATTAATGGTGGTTTTCAACCTCTATGTGTTGTTACACCTCCTTTCCTCCTCCCCTAAAGCTTGATTATTGTTTTCATTTAGATCTTGGTGCTGTCCAGAAGCGCATCGCCATCCTCCGCTGCCACTGCCGCCGCGCCGGACAGCCAGACCGCCACCATCTCTTCTCCCTTACTTGTGGGTGAGTGATTCCTCACCTTACCTTGTTGGATTTCAAGAAATCCCCAAATTGATTTTGAAACCCTAACCCTTTGATTTCATATTTTACTCTTAAAATTAAACCTTGTTTTATGAAATTGGGACTGTGAACCCTAAACCCCAATTTGATTTTAATTGAATTTGGTTCTGTTTTTGTGAAATTAATTATGATTTAGTGCAATTAGGACTCATAAAAAGTTTTAAGTGAAGACTTATTCTCATTTGATATGTCATATGTCTATAGAATTACTTATATGCTTTCACTGAGAAGTAAGAACTGAGCTTAACCATATATATTAGTAGTTATGGGCGCTTTATTTGCATTGATGGCTACTCCTTTTTAGTTAGTAGTTCTTACAAGAGTTCTCATCTGATGGCTAAATGTAGAACCCTGCAGGAGGAAAATGAGGAGATTGGGAATCAAGCTTCAGAGGGGAAGGTGATGCTATCCCATTTGCTTTTTGCTTCTATTTTCTAATTGTCACTGTTTTCTTTTCCATTCTTGCATAGTCACACAATATAAAGCTTAATGTGCTTAATGTATTTTATGTTATTCATTCTGAATTAATGGTTTCATTGTTTGCTTTTTCCTTTATTTTTTCTCCTTGGTTTACAGATGCATGAATTAGCGTTGAATCTTACACTGCAGAAGTCCCAGAATGCACAACTCAGAAGTCAATTTGAAGGTTTGTTGAATGAAATTTATTTCAGTATGTTCTGGCTTTTCAATCTTTTGACTCTTGCAATGACTACTCAAGAATCGCTAGTGTGCCGTGTCACCTTTGGTATCAGATTTATATGCATTTATAATCATGTATTTTTCTTTTCAAACAAAGAGGTATTGAATCAATAATTTGGTGTTTTGTTGGATGCTTGGAAGTCTTTTGCAGATATGGATTAAATGGCAAGTGTATTATTGTTAACAGTTGGACAGTGTAATTCTGCGTTGCTGGTCATGTTAAGGATTTTAGGATAAAATACTGCTTTGCTAGTGTTGGAATCCGTGGTTGGTCAAATGAGGTTGATGGTTACTGGGCTTTGGGAGGTCAAATGTTTTCCCTGCAACATTGAAGTTTAAATCAAATTCTTTCTCTACATGGAGCTGGGTGTTGTGCTCTTCATGGTGGCTAATACAGGATTGAATTAATTGCTACAGATTAAAAGTTTATGGACTTGTTATGGTCTTTTTGGGCTTTTGATTTTCTATAGGGTGTAAAGGTTCAAAGGGCTTTTTCTCTTTTGCTGCTGTTATCCCTAATAAGCTTTTAGGCACTAAATTGCCAATAGCTGGGCGATGGATTGGTTTTAGATATTAGGTGCTGAGGAATTTTTTTTGGTCGACGATTAGTTAGTATATCAACCATTATTGTCTTCTCCGACTTTGGTTGAATCTCTACCTTATCCCTCTTGTATCTGGTTCTTTTGTTTATGAGTTTAGAGTACCCATTATACTCTTTCAATACACTTTAGCTTATAAAAAAAATTATATTTGGTTTGTTATATGTTTTTTAAAGAAATCGGTCACTAAATTGGTCCCTAGAACAAGTTTTGGGGACAAATTTAGTGACTGATTTTTTTTAATTTGGTGGCCAATTTAGCGACCGAATTAGCGACCGAATTTTCGGTCGCTAAAATTGGTCACATAACTGGTTTTAGGAGACCAATTTAGCGACCGATTTTTATAAATTAGTGAGCGAATTATTCGGTCGCTAATAGCGACTGATTACAAATTCGGTCGCTAAATCATTTAGCGACCAGGGTTTTAGCAACTGTCATTATTCGGTCGCTAATTCGGTCGTTAACCTATTTAGCGACCGAATTTTGATAAATAGCGAGCGATTTCTTCGGTCGCTAAACAACCTTTTTTTTTGTAGTGGTTTAAAAAGAGAAGCTTATTATGATAATTGTGGTTTTATAATAGAATTCAATATAACTATCCTTTTAGAGGACTTTTTTTAAAGCCGCAGTCATTTCCGTCAATTTCGACCTTACGGAGTCAATTCAAAAGCCACATGTCAAACTAATGTGATAGTCACGTCAGGTCAAAAATGTCGGCGTTAGGTCAAAATTGACGGAAAGGACTAACGTGGGAACGGAAAGTAACGCGTAGGACCAATTTGAAAAAATTAAACATATATGATCAATGTGAAAAGTATATATATATATATATATATATATATATATATATATATATATATATATGACCAATCTACCTATTTTGCCTATACTTTATAATTCATTATTAAAATAAAGTATATTTTATTATAAAAGTATTGTGTCTTATATGTTAAAAAAAATAATACAAAATTTTCAAAAGTCAATATATACCTCGTGGATGGCAAAGAGGTCTCATAAAAAACTCTACTTTCAATTAGAGGTCTCATAAATTATGTACTTAATATGTACACAATAATTGAAACAAAATTATCTACTTAATATCTTTGTAGATTATGCAAAGAGGTCTCATAAAAAACTCTACTTTCAATTATTTTTTGCATGACTTCACTTAATTAGTCCCTAAAAAAAATTAATAATAATAGTAGTTTTTTTTTTTATAAGCCAAAGATTATATTAAAAAAGAAACAGGAACCTCTTAGTACAAGAGGGTACTAAGAGAAAAACTGTCCAAAAGAATACAAAGAGGCTGCAAAATTTGTTGCAGTTCAAACAAATTACATAACCAGACCAACAAGAACCAAAGCCACTAAACCAATTGCTGTAGCAAAAAAGACCCAAGCAAATCCTACTAAAAAATTCACCAAGTGCAGCTGAGCAATAAAACATGATATGAAGCATTTGACATCCTAACATTAAACCAAGCAAAGTCGCACTAAGAGAGTAGAAAAGGAACGCATGCCTGAAAATGCACCATGATACACCCAATCTTTAGACTCCAGCAGCGCAATAAGTCTCCAAATAATAGAAAAAGCTCCAAAAGCATGATCCTGCTATCGACCCAAAACCTGAGAACACCACCATAATATGTGAATATTACCTTTGCAACAAACCCACAGAAGCTCCAGGGTTTAAGAACCAATCTGATATAGAATACTTGAAATCTGTCCATCTCACATTAATCCAAGACCATGATTTCAATTTGATAGATTCCAAAATCAAATCTTTATCTATCTTTCCTTCATTAAAAATACATTGATTTCTTGTTAACCAAATTGCCCAAATAACTGAGAACCAAACAACCTGCCACTTTGCCTTGCTGTCTTTTTCCCCATACAGCAAACCATAAAATTGTAAAAAATGTGTCTTACAATCATTATGGAGAGCTGATTGGAGATTCCACCAATTCAAACAGCCTGCCCACACCTGCGCAGCTAGATCACATTCAAAGAATGGATGATTCATTGATTCTTCATTTCTCTTACAAAATATGCAAACATTTTGGGATTGTTGGATAACTCCTCTCTTTGCTAAATTCAAAAGTGTTGGTATCCTGTCCTTAGCAAGCTTCCACACAAAACTAGTAACTAATAAATTATGGAGGCTCAACAAGCTTTTCTCATTGATTAATGAATTACAGTTGAATACAATCATATATACACGTATAAGAGATAGAACAAGATAAGAAAGACTGACAGATATCTCTAAAGCTTATCATAGCTTATCTAATACAGCTGCATATTAAGACTAACCACATGCAGAGATTTACGTAACCAACTCATTCTCAACAGCATATCAACAAGTTGGTTTTATCTATTTAAATTCAAACTATCTTATCCTATATTCTAATACTCCCCCCTCAAGGTGGAGCATGAGCATCGTGAATGCCCAACTTGGACAATATATCTTGAAACTGTCGTAGACCTAAGGCCTTAGTGAATACGTCAGCTTGTTGCCTATTTGTTGGAATGTAGCTTGTTACGAGTGTGCCTCTTTGAAGATGTTCACGGATGAAATGACAATCCACTTCTATGTGTTTAGTGCGCTCATGAAAGACTGGGTTTGCTGCAATATGAAGGGCAGCTTGATTATCACAAAAGAGTGTAGTAGGCTCATGACAAGAAACTTGGAGTGAAGATAACAGATTGCACAGCCAGATAATTTCACTCGTGGCATGAGCCATTGCTCGGTATTCAGCTTCACAAGATGATCGTGCTACTGTCATTTGCTTTTTAGTTTTCCATGATACTGGTGAATTCCTAATCTTCATGAGATAACCACTGACTGAATGCCTTGTTGTGGGACAAGCAGCCCAATCGGAGTCACAATAACCAGTGAGACGAAGATCATTATCCTTTGGCATTATTATTCCTTGGCCTGGACAAGATTTTAAGTATCGTAATATGTGCAAAGCAGCCTGCCAATGCTTCTGTCGTGGAGCTTGCATAAACTGACTTAGAGTGTGTACAGAATATACTATCTCTGGACGAATGATAGTGAGGTTGCTCCATTGGAAACCCATACGGTTTGCAATTTGTCATCCCACATTCATGAAGTATATCAAGTGTATACTTGCGCTGTGAAAGAAATAAACCAGCTGGTCCTTGTGCAAGCTCCAGTTCAAGGAAATACCTTAGCTTACCTAGATCTTTCATGTGAAAGCATGTGTGAAGATAAGTTTTTAATGCCTGCAAGAGACAGAATCATTTGTAGCTATAATAAGATCATCCACGTAAATAAGAACTGCTAAGAATGTGGATTCATTTGAATAAGTGAACAGAGTGTGGTCTGCTGGACTTTGAACAAAGCCATATGCGATCAATTCCTTGGACGGCTTCGCATACCAATTTCGAGAGGCTTGACGGAGACCATATAAAGATTTTTCCAATCGACATACAAGCCTTGTATTTGGAACTACATAACCTGGAGGTGGAGTCATGTACACCTCTTCATCGAGGTCGCCATGAAGAAAAGCATTACGTACATCCATTTGGTGTAGTCCCCAACCCTTTGCAGCTGCCACTGTTAATAAGCAACGAACCGTGGTCATTTTGGCTACCGGTACGAAGGTCTCGGTGAAGTCTTCACCTTCTACTTGCGTGTAATCTTTCGCAACTAGTTGAGCTTTATGTTTGTCAATCTCACCAGTGGATTTATATTTAACTTTATAAACCCACTTGCAACCAACCAACTCTTTGCCATCAGGAAGGGGCTCAAGTGTCCAAGTTTTATTATCCTCAAGAGCTTTGATTTCCTCAGCCATGGCAGTGCGCCATTATGGGTGTCTAACTGCCTGTGAATAATATTTAGGCTCATCCTGTGATTGGATGGCTGCAAGAAATGCCTGATGTGAAGGTGAAAATGATGATAACTTATATATAGGCCTTACCAGAAGAGACTAATGAATCAAGTGATGTGCATGGGGGTTCATTTGCTGCAGTGTAACAATAATAATCTTTCAAGTAGCTGGGTGGCTGCCGCGTACGTGTATCCAGAACTGTAGCGCTAGCATGTTCCTGGTCATTAAAATCTTGTACAGTATCATTACTCTCCATCTCATGCTTAGGTTGTGGTTCGGGTTCTGGCATAACCTCAACCACATCAGGAGAGCCCCGAAGCGTTGCCGTGGCTTCAACCTGCATGGGAGCTATGTTTTCATCATCTGGGAAAGGCGCAACATTTGGGAATAATAATTTGGATTCATGATGATCTTCCTTCGCGGCAAAAGCAAAGGTGGTCTTATAAAATACTACATCCCTTGAGACTGAAAAATGGCGTGTGTGGGGATCATAAATTCTCTAGCCCTTTTGACCTTGTGGATACCCAATAAAGATGCACTTGCGAGCCCTTTCATCAAACTTATCACGAGATTTGGAAGAATTCTTGATGAGTGTGATTTTACCTTATATTTCATGTACATTTCTGCATGCATTTTCATATAGTTAGGCCATTTTAGTTTGATTTTTGTTAGTTTTTCCTTTGGAACGGATAAGGCGGTGTTGTGGTGTTGTTTTGCAGAAATCAATGAAAAAATGCTCAGGATCGGCCATGATTGAGCTTGGATGATGATAGGGCTTGAAAAGTGAAGATAATGTGCCAAGCAGAGCCCATCACGGCCTAGCCGTGATGCCCATCACGGTCGTGATGAAGCAGAGCTGAAAAGACAGAAGGCAAAAGTCAGAAGCTGTCACGGCCTAGCCGTGATGCCCATCACGACCGTGACAGACCAAAAAGTAAAGACGCGCCCAAGACAGAAGCCATCACGACCGTGACGCGCGACTGATCTATAAATAGAGCCACGCTGAACAGAATTAGGGGACTTTTTGCAGAGGCTTGGAAACCCTAAAGAGGGCTGATGGCTGGGGGAAGGCTGGGACCTTAAAGATGACATTTTCTCTGCTCTTGGATGGGAAGAAGATTGAAGGATTCGTCATGGAGTTTTCTTCCTCTCTTCTCTCTTTCTCTTTTGTAGACTTTATCATGTGTATCTAATTCCCCCATTGTTGGGTTTAGATGTAGCTTTTCTGAACTTGATTGTCTTTTGAATTGGTTTTAATACAATTTCCTATTTCTTATGAGTATTTGATTCTATGCTTAATGCTTTTCTTGGCTTAGCTACCCAAGGAATGATTTGTTGCTTTGATAGACAATTGAAAGGTTGATGTTAAGGCATGCTCATGAATCAAATGCCAAGTAGTTCATGAACCTAGACATAGGTCTTGGGGTGCTTGCAATCTTATAAGTCTTGACTCTTAATGCAAAATCTCAGGTTAATCCACCTAAGACATTAGGGTTTGATTTGGGGTTTTAGGCTCATTCCACCTAAGACATTAGGGTTTGAGTATTTCAAAAAGGCTTGATTGGCATAATTGAATTAGGAATTGTGTTGTTAACCATTTCATTGCAATCAAGAGAGGATTAGTGTAGTCTAACCCTGACAATCTCATCCATTTGTCAATTCTGCACTCCAAGTGTTTGTTAAAAGTCAAAAAAGACCAAAAATATTGTATTGCTTTTTTTATGTTTTGATCTCTCATACCATAGTTTAGTCTAGATAGTTGTTGAGTTTGTGAATTGGTAATTGGCAACCGATCCCTGAGGACGATATCCGGTCTTACCTCCGTATTACTTGTTTGCGACAAGGTACACTTGCCTTTATTCTAAAAACACGCAACAATTCTGCACATAACAGAGACACCCAAAAGTCCTAATGTGAGCATATGATGGAGTTTTTCCATCAAGCATTTCATATGGTGTTACTCCATCATTTGCCATAGTTGGAGTTCGGTTGATGAGGTGAGCAGCTATTAAGATGCATTCTCCCCATAAAGAAAGTGGTAAGTTTGCTTGGAACCTAAGAGCTCGTGCCACATTGAGAATGTGTCGATGCTTACGTTCGACTCTACCATTTTGCTGTGGGGTCTCTATACATGAAGTTTCATGAAGCACACCTTCTTGAAGGAAGAAAGATTGTAGTGTGGAGTTAATAAATTCGGTTCCATTGTCACTACGAACTCTCTTCACTTTGCAGTTAAATTGGGTTTGGACCATTTTGCAAAAATTGAGAAGTTGGATTGGTGCTTCTCCCTTGTCCTTCAACAAATAAACCCACAAACCTCGTGAAAAATCATCAACAATTGTAAGAAAGTAGTGTGAGCCATTATGTGATTTAGTATGATATTTCCCCCACAAGTCACAGTGTATCAAATCAAAAATAGCACTAGCTTTATTATTACTCAATGAAAAAGGAAGTCTACATTGTTTAGAGCGATGACAAACATCACAACACTCCTCTTTATTTGCAATAAAAGGAAAACTAAAAAATTTTGAAAGCTTCAACATTGTCTGTGTAGAAGGATGACCCATCCGTGCATGCCACAACTTTCCTTCATCAGTTGAAACAGCCACCTAAGAAAATCCACGCACAGCTTTCTTGAAGATATAAACCCCATCATGCAGTTCACCGGATCCAATCTGCTTCGTCTTGGCTCGGTCCTGTATCACACAACCATCATCAAAATAAGTTACCGTGCATTTTAAATCACCAGTCAATTTATGAATTGAAATTAAATTATAGCTAAACTCTAGAATATAAAGTACACCAAGTGTAACGCCCTGTTTTTCCTGTACTTCGATTATCAGTAAATACATGTTTAATTGTATTTATTTTTTATAAAACCTATATGATGATTTTAATTAAAATAAAATCATTTCCTTGTGTTGTTTTATTGTATGAAGTCACGGTAAAATGTTCGGTTGAAAATTCAGACGAAAGCCGGTCTGCGTTTTTTCTATCAGTACTAGGTTACTGAGGCAGAAACCTAATTTTAATCCGTGAACGAGACGATGGATCTTTTCATGAGGTTTTGTGTGGGTTTGGTAATTTTTCGAATTTTTTTGTCCGGGAATAAAATATAATATTTTATCCGGACGAAACCTTCAGAAAATACGATCGGATGTGCAACCGGTTACGTATTTAAGCAGTTAAAGGAACCCTAAAGAATGAGAGAAGGCTTGATGTGATGCCTAATTAAATGCTTATGACACACTTTAAAGTAATCATGATTCCTTTTTCAGATTATAATCTATTTTATTCCAAAAACCCATTAAACCTTCCTTAAATGATCTAAACAATGCCTTAAACCAAAACTTCCTCTCCAAGCCTTGCTCCCTCTCCTCTAGGTCGTGCACCCCTCCCCCTTCCTCTATAAATACCACTCTTCATCTTCACTTAATCACTTTCCTTTCTTCTACACCATTAAAACTCTTAAGCTTTCATATTTTTCTTAACTTCAAGCTTCCAAAGCTCTAGTTTTTCTTCTTCTTTTCACTAAGTGTTCTTCATCAAAGTTGTTCCTATTGCTTAGGGTGATACTCTCATGTATTCTTTTCTTTAAAAACTTCATCTTTTTATAAAGTTTCTTCTTTATGTCATATATGAGCTTTTATCTTCAAAAATCTCTCAAAAATGGTACTTTTGAGTTGAAACCAATTCCTATGGTCTTGTATTTACTTGTAGTTTAACATACTAAGAGGTTGTATGAATCAAAAATCTCCATCCTCTATTTCTTGAGGAGGCCGAATCTACTCATGATGGCTTAGGGAGTGTTTTGTTTCAACTTCTTTTACATGATCACGTGTTAGGTTTTTTTAAGTGTTCCTTGATCATTGAATCCATAAATCTTGGAAGGTTTTGATAGCTTGTTCTCCCATGATGGGCAAAACTATGTATTAGTGGCCTAGGATACTATGTTTCAACTTATCCAAGTGTGATCATGAACTTAGAACCCTAATACATTGTGATGCTTTACTTTATTCTTGCTTCATTTACTTATTGTGCTTTCTTTATGGCTTTCCTTACTTGTGCTTATTTATTTTTATGTCATTATGTTTCTGTTCATGTCATTTACTTCCATGTTCTTTATATTCATGTCTTTTATTTTATGTCATTTATATTTATGCCATTTACTTTATGTCATTTACATTATGTCATTTACTTTTATGTCATTTATGTTTATGTCATTTATGATTCATTTACTTATGTCATTATGCTTTAATTACTTATAGGCTTATGCTGTTCTTACTTTATGTGCTTATGAGCTTTGTTATTTAAAGTCCTATGTTGCTTCCAAGATGATCATAGACTTGAGCTCCATAAGTTATTGGATGCTAAAAGTTATAAGAGATTGGAAAATTTAAAGATTTCTATCATGAAAACCCAAGGATGGCCGAATCTTAAAGGTTATGGACCTAGGGTGTTTCGTTTTTCATTTTCCAAAGTGATCATGGTTTTGAGCTCCTTACTATTAATGGATGCTAAACCAAAGAGATTGGAAAGTTTAAATGTTCCTAGCCTATCTTATTGGTCAAGGCCGAATCTCCATCAAGTGTAACTTGGTGGGATTTTTGTTCAACTTTGTTTAAAGTAATCTTGTTTTAAACTCCTAGCACTTAAGGATCATAAATCCCTAAGTTGCATGTGTTTTGGAAACTTCTAGCCCTAAGTTCTTGGTTGAGTTCTAATCCTTTGAATCTTGTGTCTTAAAACCTAGACTTGCATCCTAACCGACTTTGAAGAACGTTCGTGAAACCGTCTATTTTCTCTCATTCTCTTACCTTCTTGAGGTAAGAGGGGATTGCCTTAAGATATTCAATAACTATATGCATGTGTGTATGTGTTTACTTGAATAACTTGAATATGATTATGATGTTGAGCAAATACTTGTCTAACTTGGTTACTTGAATTAATGTGATTATTATGTGAAGTTGAGCTTTACTTGCTTTAAAGTATGGTGAATTGTACATATATGATGAATTGCCCTTTTATTGTGATTGTAACATCCTAAAATTCTAACATAATTAATTTGAAAAAAAAATAATAATATTAATTTATTAAAAAGTATAGTGCAAATAAAATATAAATAAGAGATTTAGTGTAAAGAATTGATAGTATAAGAATTTATTGAAATTACTTAATTATTTTAAAAGAATGTAATATATATATATATATATATATATATAAGAAAGTGGCGTGTGAGCAGTGTAGGGGCCTTTTTCCACTTTCAGAATTTTGCCAAAAAAAAAGAAAGAGAAAAGAAAAAAAAAGAATCATAAAACCAAAAAGAATATATATAGGTTACTGTGCGAATGCACTATATATATTACGATAGTCACTGCGCCGCACAGTGTAGCGATTTCAGACGTTTTTTCTTCCTTGTCAGTACAATCGTAACAACACAGATCCAAGAACACCACCAAACGGAAGAAGAATTTTTGGGGAAGTGCTAATTCTTATCATAAATAATTTTTAGAGCACATTGGAGATCTTCGAGAGGTGAGTAACAGTACTTTTTGCGAACACTTTCCATGGTATAATTGTTTGTATGTGTGTGGGAGGGTCTACCTTATAGTTTTTTTTTTGGAATTTTGTTTGAATGTATGATTGATATCACCACTCTATATTTTAAAATCGGGGGTTTTCAATTAAAATAGAAATCTGTTAAATTGGGTATTTACTCTTGTTGTTGATGGCATGAAATACATGATTGATATTTGTACTAGTTGAATGATATGCTTGATGCCATATGTTATGTCTTGATGCTCGTGATTGTCATAGTGTAATTATAAATTTACCTGGAGACATGATATAAGTCTATTTAGTATGCATGATAGGATTAAATATTTAATTTATGGTAAATGAATTGTTACATGTATGAGACATGAAATTCATGCCTTATGATGTGTTGTATGATGTTTGTCGTAATACCACCTATGATAGGGGTATCGAAGAGAAATACCGCCTTAATGGGGTATCGAAAGTAACATCGCCATGTGGTTGGGATGTCGAAAATGAGTAATACTACCTAAAAAGGAGTATCGAAAGTAACACCGCCACAGGATGGGGTGTCGAAAAAGGAGAAATACCACCGTGTGCACATGGGAGGTATCGAAATGGAAATGTCCCCGACAGGAGGGTGACATCGAAACACTCCTCGTGAGTAGGGGTGGGCAATGGGACGCCATGGCCGTGTGATGTGTGAATATATGGCATGTCGGCAAGAGGCCAATTTAATTAGGAGGTCTTCGGACCGCTTGGATTAAACTAGAATTTATCTGGTATATGGAATGTGATGTATTGAGATGAGATTATTATTGATATTAAAAGTATTTTCTTTTATATATATTATTTTGGAAATTAGCGGGTGCCATGGACAGTTTTTTCGGTTACCGCGCCGGCTGAGAACAATGCTATTTTCGAAAATATTTTTTTAAAACTGTATTGTTGATCACTAGGATTTTATATCTCATTATAAGTATTGTTTTCAGAGCACAAGGAGGACGTCATTGAAACTGAAGAGGCGTGAAGACTTAGTGGATTCCATTAGTTATTCTTTCTAGTTTGGTTAGTATTTTCTTAAATAAGGAGTCGTATGTGGCTAGACACATTTATTTATTTATCATTGGGTTTGTTAGTAGACGCCCAGTATCGAGGCTTGTGGTTTTCATTTATATTTATAATCATTACATGGATATTTTTTTTACTATTTTATTTAATGAGGTATTTTCCTACTTAGTTATTTGAGAAAAATTTTATGACTTGTGTTTTTAATTAAATGTTTTGAAGGATTTTTATTGAAATTAATTTGGGTTACTAATGTAACGAAGGGCGTTACAGTGATATTATTGTTGGTTGAAGTTTGTGAAGCCGGACTTGAGTCCGTGCCCAATGATTTTAAGGGTTAAAAGCTTTAATAAGCCTTGAATAAAACTCTAAGAGTATTTGGTTTATCATCATAACCTTTGTTTAAAAGTGCTTACCTTATGAGGATGAGCTTCTTATTTTAGAAATGGAACTTGAGTTGATTTCAAACCAAAGGGAACTACTTTTGTGAACTAAGTTTCTTATTCAAGAGAAAACCTTTTGTTTGTAACCTTTACTTGATGAAGAAAAACCCTTGTGAAAATACTTAACTAAGGATTTCAAAAGAGAAAAGGATTTACAATATGTTTTACAAAAGGTTTGTAAAAGAAAAGGATTTCTCCTAAACGATTTAGAAATATTCCGGTTACTTGGACAAATAGCCAAGAATTTGTTTTGTATTTGATTTTCACTGAACGAAAAGTAAGTACATTTGAAAGAGAATCTAGTTCGCGAGACGTCGCCTCCAGTATTCAGTGGTATGCACGTGATCCAAGATCCGTGATAAATGGGCCTAGGGTCCTAATGATGATATTATGGGCTAAGAGTCCTAAATCTCGGAACTGAGGACTGCGTGTCCTAATTTCATTGTTGTGGACTAGGAGTCCTTATCATGTTAAGATAAAACATGGATAAAACTATAAGTACTTATATGAGCACAACCCTCGACTGAGGCATCGGTCTAGGTTGTTGTGATTGAGCACTCGGACAGCGCGTCCTGTGTTATTTTTCCAAGTGTCAGAAATTGTGAATAGTCGTTAGCCTTGAGATTCGACAATGAAAAAGAGTAAACACAAAGAAAAGCTCGATAATGAAAAGACTTTTATTCATATGCATCTCCCCTTGGCAGACGTGCTTGAGTAATCTGAATACCCGCTTAAGTTGAGGTATTCGATGAGGTGTTTATCCGAATGACCTGCGTAATGAGGCATTCGAGATGATGTTGATCCGGGTACCTTGGTGCACGAGGTGACGGAGACAACTTGCCAATGTGGCATTTGAGCCTGATCAACTCTTTATTCCTTTATGATAAAACAGTGACAGTATCTCATGAGATTAAGTTAGAGCCTGATTATTGAAGTGACATGCATAATTTTATAAAGTTGAGTGTATGGGTATGAAGCCCTTTCCTATAATACCAACTGCCTGTATCATGTTTATGGTTATTGTATGATATATCTGTTATTGGTATCTCACTCTTGCATTTCTTATTCGTTATGTTCTACTTCCTTTTGGATCTACGTATATGTGTGGGTTCAGATGGATCCCAACATCCCCCTTATACCGATCGTGTCGAAGACTGAAGTCTTCGACAACGCGGGAGACATTAGAGCTTGGCGCATACATCAAGGAGCTACCACCGCTACGTACACGGGACCGGTTACGACCACGGACTTGAATGAGGATGGGGACCCCATCCGTCGGAGTCAGACCGAGGAGGCGCGGAGAGTGGCATTACTCTGACTTGGTTATACCTACACTCTCTTCAGGTTCAGGGCCTACTCCACGTAGACCCTCCTGAGGTAGACGTTCCGGAGGAGGATCCTGAGGTGGACCCGGAGGAGTATCCGGAGGACGACCCCGAAGAGGAACCCGAGGGAAACCTTGGAGATTTCATGGAGGTAGAGGCCGACGACGCACCCGAGTACGAGGTCCTCGACCATGACGACAACGACGAGTCTATAGATAATGGCGGCGAGGTCATCGACCCTATTCTCGACGATTCTTCTATGGGGAGCACGTGTGGGAACCCTGCCTGTAGGCATTGCCAATGACGTGCCGAGTTTAGGTCGTGGGTAGTCCGTGTTTAGACTTTTAGAGTCATCTTTTGAGTTGTATGCCCAGTTCCCTTTTCCTGTAGTTTTGATTTTCTGCTCAGTTGTATTTCCTTTTAGTGTAGATTCCTTCAATGGCCGTTGATAAGGCCCTGGTTCTTTTTGTATTAGTCAGATGTACCTCTTGAAGGAATTATATACATATATATTTATCCATTGTTCTGCTTTTGTTTACAGTTTAAGTTCATGTTCTGAGTATCCATCTTTCTGAGTTATTTATTCCACCTTTATTTTCAAAAAAAAAAAAATTAAACTCCTAATTTTAGATAACCTTTAATTGAAAATAGTATTTTTCCCAAAATAATTCGTGGTGATAAACAATTTATTTTCCGCGTTTTTGGTAACCATGTGATACCGGTTTTAGGGTGTCACACCATGCGGCCTTATTGTTTCACTTAAACTAACAGTTCCCATTTTTTGCACTGTAACTGTATCTCCAGTGGGCACTATGATGTTAAGTGGATCCTTAAGATCACACATGTTTTCAAGAATGGAGCTCATAGGTGTCATGTGGTGAGATGCACCACTATCTAAAACCCAACTTTGTGCATTATAAGTTAAGGTGTTACCAGACATGTGCTCTTTTTGCCCATTGCTGTTGTTTGCATAGGAACTGTGGAAAGCATGGCTTCCTTCAATGTTGGCTGGTGGTCCTTGATTGCTATCTGCCCAGGCTAAGCGTGCACCTCCTGAATTCCCACTTGTTTTGTTGTTGCGGTTTGTTCTTCTCACATCCCAGTTGGGTGGGTAACCTACCAGCTCAAAACACTTTGCTTTCTCACGCCCTAGTTTGCCACAATGTTCACATTTTGGTCTTGGGTCATCACGTGATCTCTGTCTGTTGCCACTATTTGAATGAAACGTAGCTCCAATTTCTGGCTTTCGATCTCTGCTCTTCTCTGCTGCCATGTGCCCTTCTTCATACAGATTGTGATTGAAGACCTTGGGAAGAGATGGCAGAGTATCAT
Organism: Sophora flavescens; assembly: GCA_030762895.1. Taxonomy (NCBI): domain Eukaryota; kingdom Viridiplantae; phylum Streptophyta; class Magnoliopsida; order Fabales; family Fabaceae; genus Sophora; species Sophora flavescens. Next base: position 50,522,854 of record CM061069.1, read on the forward strand.
CATTCAGAATGGTTCCCTTTGCCTGTGCATATCGATCACTGTCGAGTCCACCAAGGAAAAAATGAACCCGGAGTTCTTCACCCCTCTGTGTCAGCTCCTTTGATGCACCACAAGTGCACTGCAGCAAGGGCTGTAGTTCACTAAGCTCATCAACAACTCCCTTGAACTTAGTGTAGTATTCAGTCACGTTCATGCTTGGCTCCTGTTGAATTAAACAGAGATCGCGCCATAATTGATGAATACGTGGGGCATCTGTCTGTTCAAAACGCTCCTCCAAATCTAGCCAAATGTCTCTGGCTGTTGACGCATGAGCAATGCTGCTGTGTAACGCAGGATTTACTGAATTGATTATCCATGCAGTTACCATTGAATCGGCCTTGTCCCAATCATGAAATTCTGATGACTCGGTGGATGGTTTCATGACTGTTCCATCGATAAAACCAGGCTTGGTTTTTGCTCGCAACACCTTCTTCATTGACCAAGCCCAATTTCGATAGTTGTCCCCACTAAGAGCCACTGCAACGAGTGGTGTTCCGGGATTGTCAGATGACCCTAGGTAAAAGGGTGAAGATGGGTTGATGGTTGTCTTGCCAGAGGTATCGGGTTTCTTCTCTGGTGATTCCATCTTTGATTTTGTTTCCAGGATCTCACGCTCTGATGCCATAATAAATTATGGAGGCTCAACAAGCTTTTCTCATTGATTAATAAATTACAGTTGAATACAATCATATATACACGTATAAGAGATAGAACAAGATAAGAAAGACTGACAGATATCTCTAAAGCTTATCATAGCTTATCTAATGCAGCTGCATATCAAGACTAACCACATGCAGAGATTTACGTAACCAACTCATTCTCAACAGCATATCAACAAGTTGGTTTTATCTATTTAAATTCAAACTATCTTATCCTATTTTCTAATAGTAACCATGGATGGAACACGATCTGACCAAAGGCACCTGTAAAAATGATCTGGAACAAGTGTAGAAGAACTCATAATAATCTTGTAAGCTGACTTCACTAAATATAGACCAGAAGTGTCATGAATCCACACCCATCTATCTATGTCTCCCTGGTTTAACACTACTTGATTAACTGACGCCTGCAACTCCTCCAACAAGATTTCCTCCCACTGAAAAAGTTGACACCTCCAACCCCAACGCCATCTCCAAACCCCCTCACACCACTCCCCCAAGTCAGCTACTGAAGCATTTTTATTAACAGCCAACCAATGAAGTCTAATAAACCTTAGACACAACACACCCCCATCAACCCAAGGATCTTTCCAAAATGAGGTACTCTCCCCATTACCCACTTTCTTTTTTATTGATTTTTTAAACCAATCTTCACACATACCCGACTCTCCCTCATCTAAAGAATTAATATCTACCCATCATTTTGAAGCCTTCCTTCCTCCCAAACTAAGACAGCCCTCACCACCCCTATACTTATCTAGCAAAACCTTCACCCAAAGAGAATGTTTTTCCGTTTTCAAGCACCACAACCATTTTCCTAAAAGAGCGAGATTAAAACCCCAAAGGTTTCTAATCCCCAAACGACCTTCATCTTTCCCCTTACAAACAGTATTACATGCTACCCAGTGAATTTTCTGTTTGCCCATTTACCCACCCCACAAAAAGCATTTAAAAAGAGATTCAAGAGTAGAAATTGTACCTTTGAGAGCCTTGAAAAAAGAAAGAAAGTAGATCAGAAGTGAAGACGGGACTGACTTGAGCAACACCACTCTACCTCCCAGAGATATATGTTTACTACTCCAAGATGTCAACCTCCGTTTTACTTTATCAATCACAGGTTTCCATGTAGATTTTCTCACTAGATTAGCACCAATGGGCAAGCCAAGATAGGTGAAAGGTAATCTTCCCACATTGCAATTCAAAAAACTCGTTGCTTGATATAACCAAGTAACATCAACATTAATTCCTACCAGATGGCTTTTATGAAAATTCACTTTCAAACCTGAAGCACTCTCAAACAGTGGCAAGAGAGCTTTAATGGCCAACACATTCTGGCTACTCTTTTCCCTAATAATCAACGTGTCATCTACAAACTGTAAGTGAGAAATCCGTTTAGCCTGGGCACCAACCATATACCCCGAAAACAGACCCAGAGATTGTGCTTGGTTAAATAATGCATTTAGGCCTTCCACAACAATAAGAAAAAGAAAAGGGGATGGAGGATCCCCTTGTCTTAACCTTCTACCGACATCAAACTCTTCCGTTGGGCTTCCATTAACTAAAATCGAGATTCTAGCCGTAGAAAGACATTCTCTTATCCAATGCCTCCAAGTCTCACCAAAACCCATCCGATGCATCGTATAGTCCAGGAACTTCCAACTCACCGAGTTGTACGCCTTTTCAAAGTCCACCTTAAATAAAACCATGTCTTCCTTACTTTTCAAAGATGAATCAATCACCTCATTTGCAATGAGCACACCATCCAAAATATGCCTCCCCTTTACAAAAGCTGACTGACTCTCTGAAATCACCATATGAATAATATTTCTCAATCTGTTTGCCAGGATTTTTTATAACACCTTATACATACAACCTATAAGAGAGATAGGTCTGTAATGGCCAACAGTTTGTGGACTAGCTTTTTAAGGCACAAGAACAATGAAAGAGCAGTTTGATCCTTTCACTAATCTTCCATTTTTATGAAAGTCTTCCAGAAAAGCCACAAAATCATTTTTCAAAGTGTCCCAAAACTTCTAAATAAAAGCAAAGTTTACCACATCAGGTCCAGGACTCCTAGAACTTTCACAATCCCAAACCGCATTACGAATTTCCACCTCCGAAAATGGTGCTATCAAGACTTCATCCGCTGCACCTGATATTTTTGGGACTTCGATACTGCCCAACTCTGGTCTTTCCCAATCCTGACTGAAAAAATGCCTTTTAAAGTGATCTTTAATTTCTGCCTTCAACGTATCAGGACCTTACACATTTGACACGTTGAAATTTAAGCAAAAGATTTCATTCCTCCTCCTTCTCTTCAACAAACAAGTGTGAAAAAACCTTGAATTTGAATCACCATCCTTCAGTCACTTAAACCTCGATTTTTGCCATAGTAGACTACATTGCATAGCTGACAGCTTCCTTATTTGCCCCATACATTCCCTATGCTTTCCCACTTCATCAACAGATAAAACAACACTTTCACATTTTAGATCCCATTCTTCCAATTCATCTCTAGCCTCTGCCAATCTCTTTTTTAAATTTCCAAAGCTCTCATGATTCCATTCTTTTAACTTGTTTTTGAGAATTTTCAATTTTTCCTTTACAACATACCCACTCCAGCCACTTACCCCTATTCCATTCCACTGATTTTTCACAAATTCCTCATATCTTGATGCCTCATTCCAGCAATTAAGTATCCGGAATGGCTTTGGACCCTAATTAATCTCCATTTCCCTCAAAACAACAGCACAGTGATCTGATACACTCCTTTTCAGACCCCATTGAGATAAATTCTCTCACGTGCTCATCCATGCCTCTGACACCAAGAACCTATCCAATCTACTCATAGAAGAACCATCAGCCCGGTACCATGTATATTTTATTCCAACAAGTGGTAAGTCAATTAGATCACACCCTGAAATAAATTCATTAAAAGCTTGGATCTCCTCTTGTCTTTGATTATTTTCAGCTCCTTTTCGCTCATGCCTTGATTTAATTGAGTTGAAATCCCCTAATACACACCATCTACTACCTCCTCTAGCTTCCATACAAAGAGTAACTTCCCTCCAAAGCTCCTTTTTCCCCCTCAAATCACATGGTCCATGGACATTCAGAATTGTTACCTCCACCCTTTCTTTAACCCCACCAACCTTCTACACCAATAAAATGTTGACCTTCAAAGTTCTCCTTCAATTCAAAACAGCTTCTGTCCCATAAGATTAGGAGCCCCCTGAACTACCAACATCTGATTTAGCAACCCAATCAACATCATCCCCATCCCATAAAGACAAACATACCCTACTATCCATCTTCTCCAATTTGGTTTCCTGCAAGCACACCATTCCTGGTTTATTTTCAATAACTAGCTGTTTAACATCTCTTTTCTTTACTCTGCCACCTAAGCTCCGAATATTATAAGAAATCAACTTCATCATCATGTATGCTAATTACCCTTGTAAACTCCATGATAACAGCTAGGGGTGGCAAAATGATCCATTTGTCCACCATCCATCTAGTCCATCCATGAGAAAATACATCCAATCCATCCATTTATAAAAAAATAATATAAATGGATCGGATGGATTGTATTATTTTTTTAGTGGATGGTTTATGATCCATCCAATATTTTTTTAAAATCCATTAGACCTGCAACAATAAAAAATGTAATGGATCAACTTTTATCCATTCCATAACCAATTTATTTTTTTCATATTATTTTTCACCAAATAAAAAAAACCTTCATTTGTAACAAAAAAAAAAACACTCCATCTAATTTTCTCTTCCGTTCCCTATTATTTTTTCTTCACTATTTTTTATTTTATTTATCTGCTTTTTTTTTCTTTTTTTGTTATATTAAGCATTAACTAATTAATTGTTCTCAAGCACCAGTAGTAGTCCACGTTATCACGTACGTTTTTTTATTGCCTTTTTTTTTCCTGAGAAACTTAAAAAAAAGTATTAACTAATTGAAAGCACAAAAAGTCGTAACAAGTTTCGTAAAACAATGTCATGGAACGTTGTGGTAAAACAATCTCTGTAGATGCACATAATTAATAACTCTCATATAATAATAGAAAAATGGCTGTGATACAAAATGGTCGTGAGATAGAGTGGTCGTGAGATAGAGTGGAGAGATTAAAGATAAAGAGAGTAGGAAAAAAGGGAGAGAGAAAGGGTAGAGAGAGGAAGAAAGAGGAGAGAGAGGGTGAGATAGAGATAATATTTTTAAATTTTTTTAAAAATTATTTTATTTTTAAAAATATTTTATGGATGGTTAAAAGAGATATAAAATTATTTAATTTCTTAAAATAAATTTTAGTGGATGGATTGGATATCCATCGATGAAAAGTTGTTAATGGATGGATCGGATGAATTTTATTTAATGGATAATGAATGGATTGGATTTTTTTAATGAATTTTTAATGGGTTATAATGGATTAATGAATTATTTTTAATCCACCCGTTAAGATCCGACTAAAAATTTATTCAATCCATCCATTTGCCACCATTGATAACAGCACACTGCCACTCTAAGACCCAACCTCCTTCCCTGCTGCCTTTCTGTCACGTTTTTCCATCTCTTCTAAATGGGCTACAATCTCTGCTTCATCACCATTATAACACATCCCCATAATCTTCCCCATCTCCCAAACATTCTTAGCTATTTCTGATGCTTCCTTATGCTTAATTAACCAATTACGCCACTCAATATTACTATCAGAAATTGATGTACCTGATAGCGAATGTTCCTCCTCCACTTCATTTTCTTTTTCTTGCTGTTTTCTGGATATGGTCCTCATGCCCTTCCTTCTCGCCTTCTGATTTCTGCACAGTTCTGCTTCGCAAATATTGCTCAGGCTCTTGTATTTGTTATTCCTCGTGGAGCTACCACCCAAAGTTTTCAGTTGATTTTTTGTATTTGCCAACACTGAATTTCTGCACACCACTTGCGGACTATTATCTGCCATTTCTTGAGTCCTAGACTGCTGATATTGAACGGAAAAAATGGGTGAAGCTCCCACCATTCCATCATCGCTATCTGCCACGATTCCACTGCTTTTGTCTTGTTTGTCTTGTAAAATATCCATAATTGGAGGGTTGTAACAAGCTAAAAGATTTAAAGCCTGCTCCGAATTTAAATGGTCTCCACCCAGATGATATTATACGGCTTGGGCTGTCACTACTACTAAAGTCGCTTGGAGCTTCCTGATATGGGCTCTCATTACTTTTAAGCTCGCTTGATGCTTCCAAACCAACAACATTCATATAGGCCTGAAATTCCTTAACATTTAAATTGTCTTTTCCATCATCCAACACCCCACCATAAAAAACAGTTGATCCCATGCATGCATTATTCACGTGCTAACCCACCTCCAATTGAACGTTACCATCAGCCGAAATCATTGCACCTTCCTTTTCAGTTACAAAGATCTCCTCATTACTCCTTGATTTTTGCTGCATATCCTCCAGAATATCTGTTTCACTAATTTTAGGATACCATTCCAACAAATTTTTGAATTCAAACCTTTCTTCATTATTGAAAGATTCATCTGAAAAAATATCCTCCGAAAACACTGAATCTGACGAATAATCAGATGAACTCGAAGAATGGTTGCATAATTTGAATTAGTATAACCTGAACCTAAATCCTGGAAAGGTTCCTCCACTACTCGAATATTGAAAACAGCATCATTAACACGAACCTTTAACAAAGAATGAATAAACTCCCAGGACGATGTTTGAATTAATAACACCCGAGCTACATCCAATCTTTTCTTGTATAGAGTATTTTCATCCATGGACACATACCTCCCAATTGAATTCAAAAAAATCACCCTTCCAAGCATGAAGCGGTACCCCTTGGCAACGAACCCATACATATCGTTCCCTTGCAACATCCGCGTGGATACTGTGACACCCCGATTTTTTTGCTGTTTTTAAATATCGGTAATAAATATATAAATATATATATTTTTATCCGAGACTCAAAATGATTTTGGGTAAATCACTGTTATTTTCACGTCATGTTTTATATCTTAGGGTTACGATGAAATTTTGGGTTGAAAATTCAGACGGAACCCGGTCTGCATTTTCACTGGCAGTAAAAGTTTACTACTCAAAACGAGATGAAAAATGTTTTTATCGTATTTGCTACGATACTGGAAGTTTTGAAAAATTTAGCGTAAAATTAAAATATTATATTTGCTGCTGGCGAAAACGTTGAGATACCTTTAGGAAAACCTGCGTCAGATGAACCAGGGAGTCAACAACGGAGCTGAGATGAGCTAAGATGACTGATGTGACGGGCATTTATGACGATCCTATCCAAGTCATAATAGCGCATTTATGACAATAGGATATTTTTGCATGGAAAGGACAATTTTGCCCCTAGCTTCACATAATTTTCACAAGTTTGCCATTGAGATTTTGGACCAAAAAGTCCCTAAACCCACGGCTCCCTCCCTTCACTTAGCATCACTTAGGCAAATTTCTTCATTTCATGTCATGTTTCTTATGAACTTAAGTTCTTTTGCCTTAAGAACTCAAGAACACAAAGCTTGATTTTGTGAAGAACTTCATCCAAATCATCCTTTTCTTTGATCATCAAGAGGTAACCTTTCTTAATCTTGTTATTCTAAGCCTTTCTCTTCACAAGATTCTGGAGTTTATGACATGAATCATCATGTTCTTCATTTTATTTCAAGTTCATGAAGCTTTCTTCAAAAATTCATAACTAATTATAGAAAAATCCTTTTGTCTTGAAACCAATTGATATGATCTCATAATCATCTCTATATTCATCATCTAGAAGCATGTGATCATGAGAAATTTCTTTCCCAAATTTCTGAGCTAGGCCGAAACCCTCTCAAAATGGGTGTTCTTGGATTTTGTTTCAACTTTAAGCCATAATTCATGATTTAATCTCTTGATATCATGATAGCTATTGTATACAAGTGATTTGAAAACCAAAAATCAAACCCTAGCTTATTTATTCCAAAAGGGCCGAAACCCTAAATTTTGTTGTTGGATGAATTTTGATTCAAAAGCTGTCTTGTGACACTTAAATCCAACTCTATGTTACCTATGTTTGTTAAATCCAAGAGTTGATAAAATTTCAAAATCCCTAGCCTTTTTATCTTGTGAAATCCGAAACCCTAGCCTTGGAACTAGATGAATTTCATTCAAAGTTCTTGGTTCATGATCTTAGATTAAGGACTTAATCATGTTTAAGTTGCTTAAGGATCATAAATCCCTAAGATAGAATTTTTTTAACTTTCCTCACCTAGAAAATTTGAAGAGGCCGAAACCTAACCTTCATGATTTAAGTGTTTTGTTGTTTGATTTGATTTATTTTGGTTGCAATTCGTTATGATGGAATCGATCAAGTGGTTTGATCTAAGCCGAGGAGGAAAAAAAGGAACAAAATCGGGAGAGTTCTTGAAACTATTAGTTCGAATCTCCAAGAGGTAAGGGGAGTATGTCTGAGGAGTTTAAGATAATCACATGCCTATTGTTGGAGTCGTTTGTTAATTTTCTGTATAGATATTTTATGATATTACATTGTTTACTGTTAATTGCTGGATTGATTAGATACTTACCTGAGTAATTGAGTTTATGGGATATGTGGATTTACATGATTATAATTATTTGGTTATATTATAATTGTGATGCCTGTCATGAATTGATATATGTCATGCTATTCTGTGATTGAAATTTATCTGTTGTTGAGTGTTGGACTGAGAAACCTGACATTGGTCAGTGTTTAAAAATTTATTTGATGATAAAAGCTTAATAAGCTTGGATAATTAATCAGAGTGATTAATTTGGATAATTTTGAGAAAAAGTGGAATCAAATTATTATTTTAATAGTATTTTGTGGTTAATGTGTCAATAAGTGACAGTAAGGGCGAAACTGTGAAATTTTTTCACAGGCTCTAATTTTTCCAAAATAAATTAAATTTTATTATAAAATGTTATTTAAAATGATTAAGTTCCGAAAATAACGTTATGTAGCAGTCAGAACAATTACTTCTGACAGAAAAGTTATTTAAGTTATAAAAAGAATTCTATTAAAAATTTTGGAAAAGATTTAATATATAGTTATTTTATTATTATGAATTTATTTATTGAATACTTTTTAAAAGTTGACTTTTATTGATAATTATTTTCAGAAATGAAATAATCAAAAAATAAAAGAATTTATCAATGATTTTCCGGTTTTATCAACGTTTTAACAGAAAAAGAATTTCTGTAAGAGAATTTTATTCAGTGAAATTATTCCGTTAAAATTGGATAAGTTTTTGGAGCTTTTGTTTTGTATTTGTTTTTCATTGAGCGAAATGTTTTACAAGAGGATAAATGAACCTAGGAACCGAGACGTCGGGGTTCTAGTGTTCTGTGGACACGTAGATCAGGGATCTGTGTCATTGGACTGAGTGTCCTGCAATGATTTTGTGGACTGAGTGTCCTAAGTTGATGTGGAAAATGTGAGTTCCATATCCGCGAACCTAAGACTAGTGCATCGGTTTAGGGCTTTGCGATTGAGCACTCGGACTGTGTATACTGTGTTAAGTTTTAAAACATTTGGACTGTGTGTCCTATATTTGTTTAAGTGGAAAGTCTTAATAAGAAATTAAGCATGACCGTTAGCTTTGTGCTTCGACAAGGAAAGATTATTACGACAAAGAAAACAAAACGAGAATAAAAGTTTTTCGCATGCATAGCTGGCAGACGTGTCGTGTGTTATGGTCATTGAGTCATGAGTGGATCAATGTATCTGTTATGGACTATGTTTCCATTTGTTCATTGGGATTCTGTGTGAGCCAATGTATCTTTACTGGACTGTGTGTCAAATTTTATGCGATAACTATTGTGATTCAAAGTGATGCAATAGGTTATGGACAATAAACTCCATTTTTCGCAGTGATCATTGGGATTCTGTGTGAGCCAATGAGTTACATTTTTGAACAATAACCTTGGTGTACTGTGTGTGACCAGTGTGTTATGTGTTCTCTTGGACATTGTTTTGTTTCGTTTTTACAATGGGCCATGTACAGAGCTTGATTAGATCAAAACGAAATAGAAAGTTGTGGGATCTCTGGATATTAGGTATTAAAATAGAGCCTAAATATTGAAGTGTCGTGCATTTTTATAAAATGACGATGACTGTCGGGTATGAAACCCTTTGAATTAAAATTATTCTACTGTTTTGAATAAATTTTTGTATGCTGTGGATATATGGTATATGCTATTTGTGTGTCGTGCAGGGGGTTGTCTTATCAAGACTCATATATTGGTAACTCACCCTTGTATATTTGTTTGTTGTTTCCTCCACTATGTGGAATCTATGTATATATCTGCGTTCAGATGGATCCGAGAGCAGCGGATCTAAACTACTCAGGGGTCCGAGCCCTGATGTTTGATAATGCTGACCAAGGGACCGCCTAGGTGATTAACCCAGGGGCTCGGAGTGCTACTTACACGGGTCCGATGAGGACACTCTGAGGTATTATAGCAGACGGACCACAGCAGTTGATTCATAGTAGGGAGACGATTGAAGTTTCACTACCGCCCATTTGGATGATCCTACGATATCAGGTACAACACGGGAACTTGGAGCATCAACCACCTCCTTTCGTTCATCCGTTACAACAGGTAGCACCGGAGTCACCTCCTGCACCTATAGTCTTGATCCCAGAGGATGTACAAGTGGAGATGGAGGAGGACCCTGAGGAAGATCCGATGGTTGATCCAGACTATATTCCTTTAGATGATGGAGTGTTTCCAATTGTTGGAGAGGAGGCGGTTGTATCATCTCCAGATACACCTCCTGGAGGTGGGGAAGTTTATACTGGACTCTCCAATGGATTTCTGTAGTGGTGACCAGCTTTAGGATGCAGTTTTTTTTGGGTAGAGTGAGATTTTAGGTTAGTCTGACTTAGTAGCTACTGAGAGCCATCTTTTGAGTAGTGTTTTTCAGACTCCCACTATGACATAGTTATGTTGTTTTCAGTTTGATGTAAAATATGTGTGACAGTAGATGGTTACCTGGTAAGAAAAAGGTCTTTTGTAAAACTTTGATACATATGTAATATATATAGTGATGTACAATATATTACTGGTGTTTGGGTGTGTATGTACAGTAAAAAGAAAAGGAAAAAATTTTATCACTACTTTTGAGAAGTTTAAGTAATTAGAAAACAAAGTTTGTTTTGTGAAGGAAACCAGCAAATGAATATTTTTTTGATTAAGATTTTCGCAACATGTTACGTAAATGTGATACCTTGGGAATGCGGTGTCGCAAAGACCATTGTGCAGTCTCACTGAAAAAAATTTCCAAAGTAGATTTCGAGTTGTTGATTAGATCCTTCAAGTTTTCGCCATCAGAGGACTGTAATAGCACCTTAATTCCTCCTAGCGGTTTCACATAGATGGTTGACAAACCTTCTTCTATTAACCTATCTTGCAAAACATGTATAGCATCTGGAAAGTGCACCTTGCCCACAAAGCAATTTTTCACCCACACCATATCTTCTTCATCTACTGAAAATTGTAAACCTTTCCATTCATCCATACCTTTTTCTATTGGATTGGATACTGCCTTTGGTTTCCAAATCTTCTGCTCCTTCACTTTCTTCCCTGCTACCACATCCACATATCGTAACTCATTTGTGACAACAGGTTTTTGCACCTTAACTCCACCCTTCACTTCATGCACCGTTGTTTCTCCTTTCTTCTTATCTTGCACCACTTCTTTTGACACCAAAGCACCTTGTTTACGGTCAAATTTGGTCAAGTTAACTCTCAACTTATACAATCTGATCCAAATTTGATTCAACCTTTCCTCTATCTCTAATGGTTTCATAACCCATATGAATCTCACAAAGCCAAACAACTTACCTCCTTTATTTTTCTTCTTTGGAATGTAAACATCAACAACCTTCCCCCATCTTGTAAACATTTTCCACAATGGGTCTACCCCCCAATCCTCCGAAAAATTTATAAAGTAAAAAGACACGGCATCTTCTTCCCACCATCGTTGTTTTTGTACCCTTTCTCTTGATTGATGCACATCACTGAACCGTTGCTCATAGTCAGTCCTGTAGAAATCCGGTCGACCTGCTTTCCTTCTCCGTGGTCTCACCATGGTCCATTCACCCTCATTACCCTCTCTCTCTTGCTCACCATTCTCTCTCTCACTCACCATTTTTTGAAACTTAATAATAGTAGTAGTAGTGGTAGTAGTTTGTCAAAAAAAATCTTCCCATGTACACTTTTTATATGGTTAATTAATTAAACAAAGCATTTTCCTTTATTTCCTTTTTATAAAGTAAAATTTTCTTAAGATTGTGGTAGTGTTAGAAGTATTCTGAACTCGTCATATCTGACTGGTCTAAAGTGAAGAACTCCACTACTTCATGCACAACAACTAACTTTACCGAAATACAAATGGGCAATTTATTAGCTTTTTATCTTGACATTTGATTACATCCCTTCTAAATTGTGGAAAACGGTCTGTACTGACATAAAAATATAAGGGCAAATTACCAAATAAGCCCAATGAAGAGCCGAGTATATCAAGGCCATCCCGGTATAGTCCTAGGACCGAGGTCGGATAAACTCCTTCGCCTACCGAGGAATCATCCGCCGAGCACTAACCGAAAGAAGCAAGGTCAACTAACTGGAGGAGGCCGAGTTGACCATATGCAGGGCAAAGGGTCGAGGTAAGGTTATTAGTGAGAAGATAAGGTGCATTAATGGCTAAATCCCCACAATCAAGGGATTGTGATTGGGACAGAGAAAGCCCAGGAGGCGCCCCCGCCCACGCCCTAATTATTAGCGAATATTTCCCACAATAATGAGCATTGATGAGCCTTTTTCAAGGAGTTGATTTAGGGGCACATGTAAAACATGTCTAACGGCCCTTCACCGAAGAATTCCTCCACTCTATAAATATGTAATAACTCAAAGAACTATGTCTAAGCATTGATTCCACACAGGATACATAGGAGCAGAACTTTGGTTTTGTCAAGCTTAATATCAAAAATACGCAAATCGTGAGAGAGAGAGTTGAGTGATCAGTTTCTTCCAGAATCTCGTTACTGAGGTTTTTTGAACGGAACATTTGGCGCACACTGTGGGGCCGAGGCAAACTTCCTTCGGCCACACCATCTTTACGAGCAATATGGTTTTAACTAGGAGCACTGCCGGTGGAGGAAGGCAGGATCAGGAGTCAGAAGACGATCGGGAGCAGGGGGATCCTCCGTCCTTGGAGAATCATCCATTCCTCCAGGAGATGAGGGCCCAAATCGAAATGCCAAGGAGGGAGAATAAGGAGATGAGGCGGGATTATCAATGCCTCCATGATGAGCGAGAACAGAGTCAACAGAGATAACGAAGCCGGAGCAGGGAACGGACTGCGTCATCCAGGAGGGATGAGGAATATGTGCCTAGTTACCATCCGGAGACCTATACCAACCACAATGGCAAGGGAGGGAAACATTGAACGCACAATGAAAACGGCCTGAGAAAGGAGTGAACGAGCCTATTCAGCTCGAGCTACTCCTACTGAGTTCCAGGATGAGCAGTACGAGGGACGAGTGAACCGAGACAGGGATACGCAACATGCTCGTCCTTCTCTGCCCCATGCGGGGATAAGAAGGAGTCCATTAACAAGTCGGATAATGAGAACTCCCCCCCCCCCCCTCGGATGGAAGGCCCTATACATCGAAAGGTATGATGGAACTACAGATCCGAATAGTCACTTAGATGACTACGTAACCCAGGTAAACACAGTTACTGATGATGATTCAATCATGTGTAAGGTATTTCCTATCTTTGAATGGGGCAACCTTGAATTGGTACACTCGGCCCCTCCCAGCCTCCATTGACAGTTTTGAAGCTTTCGTTGCCAGGTTCAGCTCTCAATTTGCAACAAGTCGAGCTCATCACATGACCTCAGCAGTCCTGGTAACCTTGAAACAGGAAAAATACGAATCACTAAGGAGCTTCACGGATCGTTTTGCAGCTGTCTCAGCCAACATTCGGTATCTCAACCACACAGTAGCACTACATTCCTTGCTGATGGCGTTGAAACCAGGACCCGTCCTTGATCACATATGCAGAATGCCACCTTTGGACATGGATGAATTCCATGAGAAGGCAGCAGGGTACATCCAAATGGAGGAGCTCACTGATTTTCAGATCAAAGCTCGAGCTGGCCTAACCGGGAGGAATGATGGAAAGGACAAAGGGAAGCAAGTGGCTGACAAAGGAAGGGGAAGAGGTGAGAAACCAACACGAGGGCTAAAATATGACTTCTACACTCCAAGGAATGCTAACGGGGAAAGGGTGTTAGAGTAAATATGCCACATGGAATTACTAAGGTTACCCCCACCAGACCGAACACCAGAGTCAGCTTACCCAACTAAACATTGTCGGTACCACGGGAATTATGGACACACTGCAGAGGAGTGTGTTACTCTGCGAGATAGAATTTAAGAGCTCATACAGGCCGGACATCTCTGCCTATTTGTCCAGAGAGCCCCCAGGGTCGCGCCTTCAATCACCAGGAAGGTCGAGGTGGAAGGGAAAGGCCAGACCTAGCACACAGAAGGGGAGGTGCCAGAGGACCGAGGAACGGAGGAAATAGAAGAAATCAGGAACCAGAGGGAAGAGCTGAGGGAGATCAGGAGAGACGGGTGATCAATACCATTGTTGGAGGGTTTGAAGGGGGTGGTACCACTAGCTCAGCTCGGAGACGACATCTCCGTGCTGTACGAGCTATAAATACAGTGGACTTCAAACCGACCAAAACCTCGAGGACCATCGCTTTCACTGACCATGACTTCAGGGGCGTAAATCCAAAACAAGATGACCCGGTGGTGATAACAGTCGAGATCGCCAATTTCAAGGTTCGAAAGGCATTGGTAGATCAAGGAAGCTCAGCAGATATCCTTTATTATCCGACCTTTCAAAAGCTCGGAATTCCAGAAAGCTCGGTGCAACCTTACAACAATAAACTGATTGGATTTTTAGGAGAGCAGATGGACACACGAGGCTATGTTGACTACCTTTGGAATTGGAAGCTTATCCTGGACCATCTCAGTTCTGTACCTAATCATCAGTACCGCAACTTCTTATAACCTCTTGATAGGAAGACCGGCCTTTAATGATTTAGGTGCCATAGTCTCTACACCACATTTAACTATGAAATTCCCAGCGGCATCTGGTGAGATTATGGCAGTTATGGCCGATCAAAAGGAAGCCAGAAAATGTTATGTGGACAGTTTGAGAGTCGGTAGAGTGAAGGAAGAAATCCAGAATGGATAATCAACAAAGGAAAGTAAAGGGAAGAATGTTGAAGGTAATTCAGTAAGCTTAGTAGAGCTAGATCCGAGAGAAGAAATGCGGGATACAAGGTCGGAGTCGGTCGAAGAGTCTCAAAAATTCCAGGTTGGAAGCCAGTCAAATCAGAAAAGTCAAGCTCGATGTGCAACTAGATCCCAAGCTCAGGGGGGAAATACTCCTTGTGATTAAGAAAAATGTGGATCTCTTCACCTGGAAAGTGTCCGACATGTCGGGGATAGATCCGAGTTTTCTTAGTCAAACTGTTGCTCAGAAGAAGAGAAGGTTAGGAGAAGAATGAAGAAAAGTGGTTGAAGAAGAAACAGCTAAGCTACGAGATGCCGAGTTCATCAGGGAAATAAAATATACCATATGGTTGGCGAATGTCATACTCATTAAAAAGGCCAGTGGAAAATGGCGCATGTGCACCGATTATACCAACTTGAATAAGGCTTGTCCCAAGGACTCATATCCTTTGCCTAGTATAAACCGGTTGGTAGATGGGGCCTCAGGATACAGGCAGCTTAGTCTGATGGATGCATACTCCGGGTACAACTAGATAAAGATGGACCCAGCTAATGAAGAAAAGACAGCGTTCATGACAGAGAGGGCTAACTACTGCTATAAGGTTATGCCCTTCGAGTTGAAAAACGCGGGAGCAACGTACTAGCGGCTCATGGATAAAGTATTCACCAAACTAATCGGAAGGAATGTAGAGGTATATGTGGATGACATGATGGTTAAGTCGGATGATCTAGTAAATCATCCGACCGACCTTCAGGAGGTGTTCGAGGAAATACAGGTATAACATGAGGCTGACCCTGAGAAGTGTACCTTTAGGGTGCAAGGGGGAAAGTTTCTTGACTTCCAGCTAACTTAGAGGGGGGTCGAGGTGAATCCAGATAAATGTCAGGCAATCATAGACATGCGAAGCCCGCCGAATGTCAAGGAGGTCCAAAGGTTAGCAAGGCAGTTAGCAACACTATCTCTGTTTCTTCTAAAGTCAGCTGAAAAAGGAAGACTATTTTTTAAGCTGCTAAAGAAGTCGGAGCAGTTTCACTGGAACGAGGAATGCGATGTGGCCTTTAGGAATTTCAAAACATTCCTATCATCGCCACCAATTCTCACACGGCCATACCCTGGCAAGGAGTTGTTGTATCTGTCGGTTACAGAAGAAGCAGTAAGCGCGGTCCTGATTCAGAAAGAAGACAAGCTTCAGACCCCGGTTTAAATCATAAGTCGGGTTCTGCATAATGCAGAAATCCGATACTGGAAGATAGAAAAGTTGGCGTTCGCTTTAGTGGTGGCAGCACGACGTCTAAGTCCATACTTTCAATGCCATCAGATTTTAGTAAAAACCGATCACCCAATCAAGCAAGTGTTGAGGAAGTCGGAGCTAGCTGGAAGAATGATAGCGTGGTTAGTGGAATTATCAGAGTTTAGGCTAAAGTACGAACTGAGAGGAGCCATGAAGGCCCAATATCTAGCCGACTTTGTAGCCGAGTTAGTCCCAGGAGTGTAAAATAATACGGGGTGGTGGACCTTATATGTGGATAGGTCGTCCAATATAAATGGTACGTAGTTGAGCATGAGTCATACTTGAGGGTCCAGAAGATTTAGTGTTGGAGCAGTCTCTGAAATTCTCCTTTCCGGCCTCTAATAATGAAGCAGGATATGAGGCCCTATTGGCAGGATTAAGACTCTCTAAGGAAATGGGGGGCAAAGAAAGTAAGATGCAAGACAGACTCCCAACTAGTCACAGGACAGATCAGGGGAGAATATCAGACGAAGGATGTTCAGCTGGCCCGTTACTTTCACAAGGTAACTGATTTCGTTCAAATGTTTGATGAATTTGTTATTGAATTTGAGCATATTCCCAAAATTTTTAAGCTGAGTCCGAGCTCAAGGCCGAATTCGAGCATAACAAATTTAAGGCTGAATCCGAGCCTAACAAACTTAGCCAAAGCTAAGTCCCAAAATTTTGGGCCGAATCCAAGCTCAAGGCCGAATCCGAGCCTAACAACTTAGCCAAAGCTAAGTTCCAAATTTTGAGCCGAATCTGAGCCTAACAACTTACCGAAAGCTAAGTCTCAGAAATTTGATCCAAGTCCGAGCTCAAGGACGGACTCGAGCCTAACAAACTTAGCCAAAGCTAAGTCCTGGTTGTCTAAGATGTATAAAGTTAATTAAAACGGGATCACAATATCATATCCAAGATCTAAAAAATGAGCAGTAAACTAAAAAGCTCGATCAATGTGTTAAAGGAACAAAGAAAGAAGAAAACCATTTTATTAATAAAAGTAATGTTACACAGGTTCCATGAGAAGAAGTAAAGATCCTAAACAAAGAGATGGAGGCAACAAAGGCACTCTCTACCCAAACACCCCCCAAAACCCATCTTCCGACTGGCTCGCCTGGGGTGGAAGCTCCGGTTTTAAATGATAGTGAGATCTGCTCCGTAGAAGTGGCAAGCAGGAGAAGACTCAAATCCTTCTATATAGGCATCCCCGGGGCGCGACCTATTATGTCTATCTTTCCAACCCCGACCTCACCATCAAGGGGACAAGATTGAAGATTCAGAGAATGAGGTCACCTCCTCAAAACCATTATATGCTGAGTCAAGAGCTCCTCCTTGGCGGCTTCCAGCTCTTGTTTGTAGAAATTTTTCTTTTCTCTCTTCCTCTCTCTTCTCTTGCAGCTTGACCTTGGCAGCCCGCTCCAGCGATAGCTTGGCCTCTCATGCCTCCTTCCCAGCATTAGAGTCCTTCAGCTTCTCATCAAGATCAGTTTTCTGCTTTTCCAGCTCTGTCACTTAGGATAAGGCCTTAGTTCCAGTAGCTTGAGCCTCAGTAAGGTCGGCCTTCACTTTCTCCAGTCCGAACTTCAACCTATCCACATAGGAGAACTCGGTCTTCATCTGCTCAATCTTATTCTTATTTTCAACAAAGTCTTGAATAAGGAAGTGAGCCGTAGCGATGGTTCGAAGACACATGACCTGGATACCCTCAACCTCCTCCTCAGGAGTGTACTTATTCAAAAATTTGAGGTCGGTCCCCTTCAAGAAATCCGGCTTAAGTGCAGAACAAGGTCGGAAGTAGTTACCAAAGACAACCGAGGATCTGGGGCGTGCCGCAGCATTGTACCACTTGGTTGGCCCTGGAGTGGGAGGAAGGTTTGAAGAGGCATGTGGAGGCAGAGAAGAATCCAGGTCCACAAAGGGGTAGGACACTTCATAGGAGAGCCAGAGGGTGGGGTCTGAGCATTTCCCTCACGCCCCCACTTAGGTCGAAATGTTGATGAAGCCTCGAGGATAGGTTGAGGAGCCAAGGAGGAAGGAGCTAACGTAGGAGGAACCTCTTTAACCTCCCCGGCAGAGGCAGAAACCATTGAGTTTCGCCCTTCTTCAGATTCCTAAGTCAAACTTGCCCAGAACTCCTGCACGGGAAAATGAAAGACGAGATTCAGAAAATAGACTCAAAACAAAAAACAGTTAGAAAAATGAAAGTAAAGACTACTTACTGGTAAGTTCGGCAAAGAGCGAAGGGGGAAGGGATTTCTACAGGATTTCCTTACCCCTAAGGGGTTGAGGAAGCTTGTTCAGCATGCTAGCACTGATTATCTCATCTGCAGTCAGGACATCATCACACCATCCAACAAACTTGATGGGATGGCGAGTCCAATAAAGGGGAAAGCGAGGTTTCCCCTGAGGGTCAAAAAACAAGGAGGAATATCCTTCGGCAGGTCGGACTTTAAAAAAGTCCCCTTTGAAATGCTTGTAGGATGATTTGTAAGCACCAATAATGCCTCGGTGGTAAAGGCTGCTAAGGGATATCCACCCAATAAGGTCACCATATCGGATTTGGTAGTAATAGAGGAAGATTGGGGCTGTTGGAGTAATGTTCATCTTGGCACAGAGGATTTCGAAAGCCTTCATAAAAGTCCAACTATTAGGATGAAGTTGGGTTGGGGCCATATTGATAACAACCAAGATAGAAGGCACGAATCTGCTAAAGTGAAGGGTAAAACCTAGGTCTTCAAAAATAGTCTTATACACGAACAGGAAGGGGGGTTGATTGCCCTTAAAAGAAAGGAATACATGGTCATAATCGGAACAAGGCTCTACTATGAACTTGTCCGAATAACCAGGTCGGAAAAGTGTCAGAAAGTCCTTAAGTTCGGCTATTGACTCAGGAGTCCTATACTTAGACCAATAAGTGCCCACTTCCCCCTTTACCCACTCATACCTCGGTATTGTAATAGGGGGTGGAGGGTCCCTCTCAACCCTTACAACCTTGTGGCGGGGGCGCTTAGGAGGAGCAGGGTTTGAAGTCACCACATCCTCGTCTGCTGCCGTCGGACCATTACGGAGATGGGCAAAGGAAACTTCAAGTTCAGCTGAAGGAAAGGAGGAACTGGAAGGCGAAGGGCCTTCCCTAATCCCTCGAACTTCAGGTTCTATTATGATCTACCGAGATGAGGACTCAAGAGAAGAACTCATGATAAAGGTACTGAAAAAAGGTGACTTAGGGGGAACAGGGGCGTACTTGGAAAATTGTGGGGAAAAAAAGAAGGGGAATTGCCAGAAGAGACGATGAACAGGGAAAATGAACAAGGAAGGGTAATGGTGAAGTTCTTGAGGGAACTACTTATAGAGTGGCATACACAGATTCATGAAATGGCGTATCAATTGAACCGCATTAGTGACGCCCCTTCACATTTGAATGCCAAAAGGCACGTCTTTTGGCTTTCCCTGGTTGGAGCAGTTGGCATTTGATTATCCAATCAAAGGACACGTGTTGCCGGGGGGAAGTGCTTCGGGAAAAAGCCATCATGCAAGGTCATGATGACACCCATAGAGTAGGGAGTTACATCCCGGAGGCCAAGGTCATACATCATAAGGTGATAGGTACCTCGGTTAAGCGTCGGGCTTAGACCATGAAAGCTCCTTCCCAGAAGTCAGCTCGGAGCTTGGGGGCTCGTGTACTGACATGAAAATATAAGGGCAAATTACCAAATAAGCCCAATGAAGAGCCGAGTATATTAAGGCCATCCCGGTATAGTCCTGGGGTTAGGGCCATATAAACTCCTTCGCCTGCTGAGGAATCATTCGCCGAGCACTAACCGAAAAAAACAAGGTCAACTAACCGGAGGAGGCTGAGTTGACCATATGCATGGCAAAAGGCCAAGGTAAGGTTATTAGCAAGAGGATAAGGCGCATTAATAACTAAATCCCCTCAATAAAGGGATTGTGATTGGAACGGAGAAAGCCCAAGAGGCGCCCCTGAAATAACCAAAGTTAACACAAGAAGGGGGGTTGAATTGTGTTTACCAACTTTTTAGGAAACTTTGAAAATTATTTACGCTTGCACAACAAAAAAAAAAAAAGACAACGGAAAATTAGACTGGTGACTTGTCTAATTTTGAGACAAAACACACTCGCATACAAAGAAGGTTAAAACAGAGATTGATATTCACAATATTAACTCCCCAAGTTAAAAGCTTAAACAAATAATACTTAAGGAAATTAAAGAGATAAGGGGAAAATGAATATCACTCAAGAGTTTTATACTGGTTCACCCCAAAATCTACAGGACTACGTCAAGTTTCTTGGCAACACCAAGTTTCCACTATAATTGATCAGATTACAGTACAAGTATTCTTTTCACACCTAGCCTCTCCATGCTCAACACTTAAACAAGTATTCTTTTCTCACCTAGCCTCTTCAGGCTCAACACAGTAAGGAGTAAAGGTATTGTGTAATTAATACAACTTGCAAATCTTTCAGATAACACTCAGAGAGTGAAATAAATATAAAGTATGAAAGACTGCTCATAAATATCAAATGATTGAAGAAGTATTCAATGAAAGAATGAAGAAGTTAATGAAGTGAGTAAATGTTTCTTGCGCAGTGTTCTTAATGATATTCAACTTCTTGTCTTCATCTTCATGGTTTGATCTATATAAAGACTTCAATCAATTTATCCGTTAGGCGCAGCTTCAGAAAGTGTGTTCTTTAATTTGAGCTTCTGGAATGCCATTAATGCCAAAGTGTTGTTCTGTGTAGGCATTAAATGTTTAAGGATGTTGACTTCTAACAAGGCATTCCAAGAGTACAGTTTTGTTCTGAGCAGCTATTGTATCAAAGTTACAGCAACATGCTTCTTGTACTTGTAGCAGAGAGCTTTCCTCTTTCAGTGCAATACTCAGTTTACTTTCTGCAAAGCACTTTTACTTTGTACTAAAATAGCTAAAAGGTTACTGCTGTGGTACAGAAGTTGCGTGTATATTCCTTAAATCCTTGAAACAAACGTTTTTTATTCTTTATCCTTGGTGCTATTGTCCAGAGGTCTTCAAGATCCTTAAGGAAGGAATCTTATTTGAATAAGGTTGACTTGGACTTCTTTTGACAGACTGACACTTTATCAGGTGTGGCAGTGTTTGAAATTTAGACGGGTGCTTGTGCGGTCTAGATTTAGACAGGTGATAATGAGCTGAAACTTAGACGAGTTATCAAGTATTTTTAGACGAGTGATCCACTGAGGATTCTTTAGAATTATGATTCTTGCCACATCATCAATAAGATCAGAATCTTGATTGAGCCTTGACTTGGTCTATGTCTGAGTTGACTATATTTTAGACGGGTGAGTTTTTAAACAAGTCTAAAAACTGTGTTGTACCAAAATGTAGACGGGTCTGAATTTAGTCGAGTGACCTTAAGTCTATTTTCCTGTACACTTATCAGACATATCAGTAATTTCATATGATTCAATATTATCATACTTATTCTATTTGGAATCATCAAAACTTAGAGAATCTACACATTGAATGTGTCTCAGACTTATGAGGTCTCAACATTCTCCCCCTTTGTGATGATGACAAATAATTTTTCTGATTTTATTGAACACCAAAAGGTAACAGTAGAAATTTTTAAACAGATATAATTAATCAGAGTATGTTATGCTCCCCCTTAGTTTATGCATTAGATAAAAATAAGTAACAGAGCAAAAACAAGGTATCAAATCAAATATCAGATTTAAGCAGAGCAAGAGCTGATTTTTTAAATAGAAGGCATAAATTTCAGGTTTAAGTTGTAAATTATGTTACTTTTATTTCATCTTATTTCCTCCCCCTTTTAGCATCAATCAAAAAAGAATATAAAACAGATATATAATAGAGAGCCAAAAGTAATGTCAAAACTTCATTTCATTTCATTAAGAGTCAAAAAGGATTACAAGTGATATGGACATCACTGACTTGTACATTGCATGACTCAAAACAAAAAGAAATCTAAGTCCTAAGACCTAAGAACTAGGACCCCCTTGGCTTTTAAAGAAAGCTTCCATCATTCTTTGCATCGCTGCTTGCTGAGCCAGCATCTGAGCTTGAAAAATAGCTTGCTGTTCATAGGCAGCATCCTGCCTTTGGATGACAGTTTTCAAACTTGAAGCCATTTCATCTAGTCTCTGATGAGCAGTAGGATCATAAGCAACTACTGATGCAGAAGAGTTTGTTGTAGCCAGAGCAATTGCAGATGCAGATGGAGGAGGTGTAGAAGGCAACTCTTCAACTTGAATGTTGTCCTCGGGCTGAGGTTCTAAAAATACATTGGTTGAAAGAGGAGAGACAAAGTCATTGTTAGGATAGAATTCTTCAAGAAATCAATGAATTCTTTCGTGGTGAAGAGGGGAATCAACAACAGAAGGAAGAAATTCATAAGATCTCCTAATGAGATTTATAGGAGTGATTGGGGTAGTTGGAGGAAAATCTAAATTAAATAAAGGGAAAACCATAAAGAAAGGAGGTAAAGTGTAAATTGATGGTGAGAAGGGATAAAGAGAAAAAGTTGGGCTACCTCTGGTTTGGATGGTTTTCTTCTCTTCTTTTGGCAACCCAGAACTGGATCCACATCTCCAGTAGATGTCTCTGACCTTAAGGAACTCATGATGAGTCTCAGGTGAGAACAACCTCTTTCTGTACTTGCACTTGTTATCATCCAGCTTGATGAGTGAGAACTTCTTATCAAGTGGCAAGTTGATGACTTTCTACTTTCCTTTCAAAGTCATGGAGTCAGGCATCACCCTGATCTTTGTGGAAGGCTTCATGAAGATGTGTGGATTAGGCATCCACCTTCCTGCATTCTTTTGTTTTCTGGACAGCTTCACAAGCTGCCTTTCAGCTTCCAAGGAGGCAATGACATCCAAATCTCTGCCATTCAGAAAGTTGGAACAAGATTCATCTAAGACAGAGAAAGAAGTGGTTCTGGAAGATGGGTGATAGGGAGATAGAGTGGCCATTGGGAGAGGGTTGTGTCTGGTTTTAGAAAATAAGTCTGGGAAGACTATTCTCATAGGGACTTGGCACTGGTTTCTGATATGGTCAGGGGTTTGTGGTTTAGGTGAAGGTGGAGGAGGAGTGGGATTGTCAAAGTATGGAAAGTCATTGACATCCTCAGTGTGAAGAGTCTCGGTATGGTGAGATGGTTGTGGTGTGGAAGGCTTGGATAGATGGGGTCCTGTTTCAGGAAAGTGTGCTTCTGAAGCAGTAGGGTTTGGTTCAGAAGTATGAGGTTCAACATTTTGAGATTCAGAAACAGAAGGTTCATGGGTAGGTGATGGTTGTCTAACAGGTGATGTATGTGGTGGAGTTGGGATTTTTGGTGAAGCGGGTGGATGGGTAGGGTTTTCTGTTTTGGTTGTGGTGATGGCGATGGTGTTTTTAGTGGGGGTGTTGGTGCTCTTTGTGGTGAAGGTTGTGGAATAGGAGTTGTTGTGGTTGTTGGTTGTCTTGTTGGTGAGGGCGAGGATGATGGAGTTGGAAGTAGAACCAGTTTCCTCTTTGTCACAGTGGTTCTTTTCTTCTTAGGGATCACAGTCTCTTCAGGTTGAGACTTCCCCTCAGCTTCCACAGCTCTCTTCCTTTTGAACACCTTGGTAACACAAGGTGCATTAGGGACAGAGGCTGATGCAATAGTTTCTGTAACCTTAGCAGGTTCAGCAGATGGGTTAGCAACAAGTTCACCAACCTGAGAAGGGACTTCAATAGTATTCTGAAAAACAGAAGCTTCAGCAGATTGCTGATTAGAGGACTCAGCAACTCTCTTCCTCTTCCTTAGTAACTGAGGCATTTCCTCTTCAACAGGCTCCACAAAAGGTTCAGCCTTAACAGCAGGGATAGTGAGCCTTTCTTCCACTTGAGCAAATTCAGCAGGTGCTGATGACGAGGCTTTAGCAACAGGCTCAGTGGTAGGAGTCAAGTTGATCTTCATCAAAGACAGAGCCTTTGTTGTGATTTCTGTGCAGAGATCAGCATGACAGGCTTGCCTCAAGTCCTTCAGCTTGCCTGAAGATCCTAGTCATGATCATTCCAAAAGGATAGTCCTTATCCTTTCCATTGACAGCTTTCTCCATATGTTTAAAAATTAAATCAGTAATGTCTATTTTAATCTGAAGAATCAGGTGGTAGATAGCAAATTTTTCTATCTTGCTCACATGATTCCTAGATCCAGTTCTAGGCATTACACAGTTAAATAGAAGAACATGGAGGAATCTTGCCTTGGGTGTCAGATACTTGGCATCTGGAATTCTAGGTTTTGGAACTCCATACACAACCAATTTTACTTTTGCTTCTCCCACGGACTTCATCCATTCCTTGTAATACCCAGAACCTTCATGTGGGCATCCGGTTACTTCAGTAAGTGTTTCATGAGTGATGATGGCATGGTCATCACCCATATTTCCAGTGATCATGGAGGTTGTGTCATCCTTTGTAATCTTCACGGTTCTCCAGAACTCCCTAACTAGAGCAGGGAAGACAAGTTCTTGAAGCTGGAAGAAAGGTAACCAACCAGCATGGACGAGTTCAGGTTGAACGTCAAAACCCTTAGTTCTGAGCTCATCAAAATTAGGGAACTTCCAGGGTGCACCTTCTTCAGTTCAGATACAGAGACCTTAGTCTTCTCAACCAGAGTTTCCAGAAGGCTCTTGGGTGCCATTGATTCAGAGAAGAAGATTTTATGGTTTTGGAGATGAAAGGTTTCGGGAGGTTGAAGATGAAGAGAAAACAGAGAGAGATTGTGAGCAAAGATTGTGAGTGGGAAATTTTGAAACGACACAGGTTACTTTTATTAAAATGCTTGAGTGTTTTTTGCGTTAGGAAAAAGGAGAGAGATTATTGCCATAAACAGCAATAACTTTTTGAAAAGACAGTTGTTAAAAAAATGAAACACTTTTAAGAAAAGGAGGGAAATTTTGCAATGTACACGTGTCTCAGTCAGAGTCAGCACTGAGTGCTTTTAGCTACGTCATCAGACGCTTGGCTAAAGTAAATGAGTGAAGCATAGAGAAAATAGACGAGTCAAGCATATAAATTTAGACAAGTAAATTTTCAAACATATCAGCATACACTCATTGAGACACATTATGCATATTAAGATTCCTTCTAATAAAAACAAATCTATCTTCACTTAAAGGTTTAGTAAAGATGTCTGCCTACTGATACTCAGTGTTCACAAACTTAATTGCAAAAACACCTTTTTGCACAGAATCTCTAATAAAATGATGCTTTATTTCTATATGTTTTGCTCTAGAATGTTGTATGGGATTTTTAGACAAGTTAATAGCCCTAGTGTTATCACACCAAACAGGTATATTATGCTCAAACATTGAATAATCCTCAAGTAGATATTTTACCCAAAGCAGTTGTGAACAACAACTTGCTGCTGATATGTACTCAATTTCAGCAGTTGAGAGAGCAATGGTGCTTTACTTTTTGCTTGACCAAGAAATCATATTTTCTCCAATGAAGTGGCATCCCCAATGGTACTTTTTCTATCAATTCTATCTCCAGCAAAATCAGCATCACAGAATCCAACTAACCTGAAATCTTCAGATTTCCTATATAATAGACCAAGGTTAGTGGTTCCAATTAAATATCTAAAAATTCTTTTAACAACCTTATGATGGGATTCCTTAGGATCTTATTGAAATCTAGTACATAGACAAACACTGAATTGAATATCAGGTCTGCTAGCAGTTAAGTATAGAAGAGATCTAATCATACCTCAGTAGACAATTTGATCTACCTTTTTACCTTCCTCACCCTTGTTTAGAATAATTGATGGATGCATATGAGTACTCATAGGCTTCGAATTTTCCATCTTACATTTTTTCAGAAGCTCCTTGGTGTACTTTTGTTGATGGATATAGATTCCATCACTTGTCTGTTTTATTTGAAGTCCAAGGAAGAACTTCAATTCTCCCATCATGCTCATCTCAAACTCATTCTGTGTCAACTCAAAGAACTCTTTGCAGAGCTTTTCATTAGTAACGCCAAATATAATATCATCAACATAAATCTGTACTACTATGAAATCTTTCTTTAAGCATTTCTTGAAAAGTGTTGTGTCTACTTTTCCTCTAATGAAATCATTTTCCATTAGATATGTGTTTAACCTATCATATCAAGCTCTAGGAGCTTGTTTGAGTCCAAATAAAGCTTTCTTAAGCTTATAGACATGGTGAGGATTTTCAGAATCCTCAAACCCAGGAGGTTGCTTGACATAAACTTCCTCCTCAATTATCCCATTTAGAAATGTACTTTTAACATCCATTTGATAGAGAGTTATATCATGTTGTGCAGCATAAGACATGAGAATTATAATTGCTCCTAATCTATCTACAGGTGCAAATGTTTCAGTGAAATCAATAAATTCCTGTTGATTATACCCTTGAGCAACTAGTCTTGCCTTCGTTTCTTACCACTTTTCCATCTTCATCCAGTTTGTTTCTAAATACCCATCTGGTTCCAATAACAAATTTATCTTTTGGTTTAGAAACTAGAGTCCAAAAATAATTTCTCTTGAAATGATTCAGTTCTTCTTGCATAGCTAGAATTCAGCTTTCATCTTGTAAGGCTTCTTCAATCTTTTTGGGTTCCAAATCTTATATGAAGGTCATGTTGTTATTTTCATTGAAAGCAGTGTTGGTGTAAGCCCTAGAGGCCAGTGTATTTCTTAGACTTACATTTGTATCTTGCCATTATATATATATGATATGAGGCATTCCAGTTTATTGTGTTACTTGTTTAAACATAATAAAGTCCTTAGAATAGAAATTTCAGTTTAATAGAATATCAAGTACATGACTTGATCGTGAGACACTATTGACCAATGAAATCCTATTCTTAAATATCCGTAGTCAAGTATTTTATTAATAAGGACAATAATAATACATTGAGACTATTATGTGTGCAGACTGATGACCATATCTCACGGGTCATGGATATGAGATATCGAGTCGCCACATAGGTACACATTAGAGTAATGATGTACTGGATTGACCCACCATGAGAACACTACATGGAGCGTTATGTGAGTGTCATAAGTAGTTCTCATAGTGACAATGGTGTATGCAATCCTTCGACCTGAAATCGCTATGATCCCTACATGAGGAGTCGTGTGCTATAATATCGTCAAACGTCATCTGTAATAGGATGATTATAAAGACGATCATTGGGCATACCACGAGCCATGCGAGAGGATGTGAGTGACCTAGATGGAATTTGTCCCTCCTACATAACAGAGAGTAGTATCTGTGGGCCCCCCGATAGAGTGAAAGCTGTAAAATGCATGGTCGTCTTTGAAATGAGTCAATATGAGATATTGACCTCATTTGTTGTTAAGTCTACTCGGGTATCAGGGAACATGATATTGAACCATACAAGGGTGACACATTCTATGTCTTGTGTTCAATATAGATATATGGACAAAGGGATAATAATGCACATGAATATTTGTCACAGAAAGGTTTCGTCAAATCACTGACTTTCTCACTACTTAGGTGGCAGTGATGTATTGCTAGATACCGCTCACTGTTTGTAATATCAAATGGGATTTAATATTACTACTAACGTTTTGGGAACCTATAGGGTCACACACATAAGAGCGGATCAAAAGAATCATTAAAAGGAGAGTTGGACTCTTCTATTGGGCCTAGCGCATAGTACATGGGGCTTAGGTCAAACGTTGCTCACTAACTCACTTAAGGAGGTGCTACTATAAGTAGACCACTTAAGCTATTGTGCCTACACGGTTTTTACCCTAGCCGCACATAGATAGTGACAGTGAGCAGCAGGTCTCGGTTTTCGCCGCTAGCACTGTGAGGCAGAGACGCTTCGTGTTCGTGACGTTGGACGTTCATGGGATCTGCTCGTGTGGATACCTTAGAGACACAGTTCGTGCGGTGTTCGTGATAGACTATTTCAATCAATTCTCATCGCTTCAAGAGGTAAATCTTCTAACCATGAATCATGACCATTCGCAAGGATCCTTCGATGGGAATTTTTTTTTCCGCTGCGTTATTTTGTTTTATATGCAAATTCCCAACAAGAAGATCTGGTTCTAAATCCTTGATATGGACTTCCAATGATAAGATCTTCTGGATGATAGGTCTTGAATTTCCAGTCTTTCTTTTCATTCTGAATTTCAAACGTATCAGTACTTGTCTGATTTTCAGACAAGTCTACTTTTGACTTGTCTGAAGAATTTTCCACTGCAGGATTAAGTTCAATACCTGTAATATCATCTTCTAGATCTGATAGTTCCCTATTAGTCTTCAAATCATCATTAAACTTTACATGAATTGATTCTTCTACTACAAAAGTTCTAGAGTTAAAGATTCTAAAAGCTTTAGATAGTTCAGAATATCCAATGAATATGCCTTTATCTACTTTAGAGTCAAATTTGCCAAGATAATCTTGTGTATTAAGAATATAACATTCACATCCAAATGCATGAAAATATGATATGTTGGGTTTTCTACCTTTCCACAATTCATAAGGAGTCTTATTAAGGATAGGTCTAACCGGAATTCTGTTTCGCACATAACAAGCAGTGTTAATGGCTTCTGCCCATAAGTACTTAAGGAGATTATTTTCATTAAGCATTGTTCTGCCCATCTCTTGAAGAGATCCGTTCTTTCTCTCAACCACCCCATTTTTCTGTAGAGTTCTAGGTGCAGAGAAATTGTGAGAAATACCATTTTCCTCACAAAACAGTTTGAACTGCTCATTTTCAAATTCCCCCCACGGTCACTTCTGATAGCATAGATACAAAAACCTTGCTCATTCTGTACTCTTTTACTGAATACTGTAAAGACCTTATAAGACTCATCCTTGTGGGTTAAGAAGAGTACCCATGTAAATCTAGAATAGTCATCAATTATGACAAAACCATATTTCTTTCCACCTAGGCTAGCTACACTGGCTGGTCCAAACAGATCCATGTGTAACAATTGCAAAGGTCTAGAGGAGGTGACTTCTTTCTTAGATTTGAAACTTGATTTTACTTGTTTACCTCTCTGACATGCATCACATGAAACATATTTCTTAAAGGAAATATTAGGCAATCCTCTCACAAGATTATGCTTTTTAAATTTAGAAATTTGTTTCATACTAACATGTCCTAGTTTCTTATGCCATAGCTACTTTTCATCCTCTTTAAACATAAAGCATGTTACGCTTTGATCTGAAAGTTTAGACAGGTCAATCTTATATATATTGTGTTGCCTTTTACCCAAAAAATTGGTATTTCCACTATTGTCATTGACTATGCATGCATCCTTAGAAAAAGATACAGAAAATCCACTATCACACAATTGACTTATGCTAAGCAGATTATGTTTCAACCCTTTCACATATAAAACATCACAGATAATAGGCAAGGGAGGTTTACCACCAATTTTTCCTACACCAACAACTTTTCCTTTCTGGTTTCCACCAAAGGTTACATGTCCACCTTTCTTAGGTTGGAGGTCTGGAACATAGACCTTTCTCCTGTCATATGTCGCGAGCATCCACTGTCCGGGTACCATGATAGGTGTTTGCTTTGTCCTGTTAAGCATGTCTGCAACAGGAATGATCATGGACTTAGGTACCCATATATTCTTGGGTCCTTTTTTGTTAGTATAAGGAGTCTGTGAAGACTTCCTTCTCTTTTTGTGGATACACTTAGACATGATATGTCCAGCTTTTCCACATTAGGTACAAATAGGTTTATTTAAACTAACTGACATAGATTTGATAATTATTTTTGAGAACTTTGTTGATCCTTTATGATGTTCTTGACTGGAATAACCTATACCTTCTTTGTTAAGGGAGTGCCTCTGACTTCCCACAAGTTTAGTCAGATTATCTCTACCATTAACAAACTTGGCAAGATCTGAGGTGAGATTTTCTACTTTATGTTGAAGTTTAATCACTTCTTCAGAGGGTAGAGTTTCAACTGAGATCCTAGCTTTAGACTTTTCAGTCTTAAGCCTACTGTTTTCTTCAGCTAACTTCTCACACTCTTGAGATTTCTGTGTAAACTCGTTTGAGAGTTTAACATATTGTCTCTTGATGGATTTGAAAGCTTTAGATATACAGTTGGATTCTTCCAACAGTTCATCATAGGCATCACTCAATTTCTCAAGTTCAGAATGTACCTCAATTTCTGATTCTGAATCACTATCTGCCATAAGACAGAGATTTGCTTCAAGCTCCTCTCCTTGACTTCCAGTGGAGATTTTATCAAGATCTTCCCAAATGGCCATCATTCCCTTCTTCTTTTTATTGAAGAACTTCTTGGAATGTTGCTTCTTGAGTTGAGGACATTCTGCCTTGATGTGACCAGGCTTTTTGCATTCATAACACATAATGACATTTCTGCCATTTTGATCCACCATCTTTGTTGTATTTTTCTTTGTTGAAACGCCTGAAAGGTTTGTCCTTTCTGAAGTTTCTTTTATTCCAGAGCTTCTTCATTTTTCTGGTAAGAAGAGAAAGTTCATCATCAGAGTCATCCTTAGATGATTTCTTGTCACCTTTGAGAGCAATGGATTTGCTCTTCTTTCCATTATTTTCTTCAATCAGCTCCTGTTCATGGATCTGAAAGGTGCCAAGAAGCTCATCTAGCTTCATTGTTGATAGATCTTTGGCCTGAGACACTGCAGTTACAAGAGGTCTCCATTGTTTTGGAAGATTTCTGAGAATCTTTTGAATATGTTCCTCCGTCTTGTAAAATTTTCCCAGAGATTTCAATCCATTGGTTATAGTTTGAAATCTCCTAAACATTTGGCCAATAGTTTCTCCTTCTTCCATTTTGAATAGTTCATACTTTCTGACCAACATGTTGACTTTGGTCTCCTTTACTTTGTTAGTTCCTTCATGAGCAATAGCTAGTGAATCCCACATTTCTTTATCAAATTCACACCCACAAACTTTTTAAAAGTCTTCTCTACTCAAAGCTCACATGATTGCATATCTAGCTTTGGCATTTAAATTACCATTTTGTTCTTTGATCAGCAGTCATGCTGGCTTTAGGAACTTCTGCTCAATCTTTAGGAACATAGGGACCTTCTTCAATGATATAGTGGATTTTAAAAACCACTTCATCTTCTCTTTCCAGTAGATGTAGTCCTCTCCATTGAAGTATGGAGGTCTCGACATTGAGGATCCTTCTCCTGCATGATTCTGGCTTGTGCTGGCTTATCTTGCTATTTCCAAGATCTTTTCCTCTACACTGTTAAGTGCTCAACCCAGAGGCTAAGCTCTGATACCAACCGAAATAACCAAAGTTAACACAAAAAGGGGGGTTGAATTGTGTTTACCAACTTTATAGGAAACTTTGAAAATTATTTTCGTAGGCACAACAAGAAAAAATAAGATAACAGAAAATTAGATGGGTGACTTGTCCAATTTTGAGACAAAACACACTCGCATACAAAGAAGGTTAAAACAGAGATTGATATTCACAATATTAACTCCCCAAGTTAAAATCTTAAACAAATATTACTTAAGCAATTTAAAGAGATAAGGGAAAAAGAATATCACTCAAGTGTTTTATACTGGTTCACCCCAAAATCTACAGGGCTACGTCCAGTTTCTTGGCAGCACCAAATTTCCACTATAACTGATCAGATTACGTACAAGTATTCTTTTTACACTTAGCCTCTCCAGGCTCAACACTTAAACAAGTATTCTTTTCTCACCTAGCATCTTCAGTCTCAACACAGTAAGGAGTAAAGGTTTTGTGTAATTAATACAACTTGCAAATCTTTCAGATAACACTCAGATAGTGAAATAAATATGAAGTGTGAAAGACTGCTAATAAAAATCAAATGATTGAAGAAGTATTCAATGAAAGAATAAAGAAGTTAATGAAGTGAGTAAATGATTCTTGTGCAGTGTTCTTAATGATATTCAACTTCTTGTCTTCATCTTCATGGTTTGATCTATATAAAGACTTCAATCAATTTATCCGTTAGGCACAGCTTCAGAAAGTGTGTTCTTTAATTTGAGCTTCTGGAACGCCATTAATGCCAAAGAGTCGTTCTGTGTAGGCATTAAATGTTTAAGGACATTGAGTTCTAACAAGGCATTCCACGAGTACACTTTTGTTCTGAGCAGCTGTTGTATCAAAGTTGCAGCAGCAGGCTTCTTGTACTTGTAGCGGAGAGCTTTCCTCTTTCAGTGCAACACTCAGTTTACTTTCTGCAAAACACTTTTTTTTTTTTGCGATAGAAAGTTTAGGTGAGTTGGGTGCCGGGGGCTCACCAGGGCCAGGGCAGGCCTCACGGCTCAAAGAGCGCTTATAGAGGTACTTACAGATTACCCACCAACGAGGTCCTCACATCGGCAGTGGGATTCGAACTCACGACCTTGTGGGTTATGAGCCTTATCCTTACCAACTGGACCAACCTTCATTGGCTATGCAAAGCACTTTTACTTTGTACAAAAACAGCTAAAAGGTTACTGTTGTGGTATAGAGGTTGCGTGTTTATTCCTTAAATCCTTGAAACAAACGTTCTTTATTCTTTATCCTTGGTGCTATTGTCCAGAGGTCTTCCAAATCCTTAAGGAAGACATCTTATTTGAATAAGGTTGACTTAGACTTCATTCTGACAGACTGACACTTTATCAGGTGTAGCGGTGTTTGAAATTTAGACGGGTGCTTGTGCAGTCCAGATTTAGACATGTGATAATGAGCTGAAACTTAGACGAGTGATCAAGCCTTTTTTGACGAGTGATCCACTGAGGCTTCTTCAGAATTATGATTCTTGCCATGTCATCAATAAGATCAGAATCTTGATTGAGCCTTGACTTGGTCTATGTTTAAGTTGACTATATTTTAGACGAGTGAGTTTTTAGACAAGTCTAAAAATTGTGTTGTACCAAAATGTAAACAGGTCAGAATTTAGCCGAGTGACCTTAAGTCTATTTTCCTGCACACTTATCAGACATATTAGTAATTTCATTTGATTCAATATCACCATACTTAATCTATTTGGAATCATCAAAACTTAGAGAATCTACACATTGAATGTGTCTCAGACTTATGAGGTCTCAACAGCCCCCGCCCACACCCCTCATTATTAGCAAATATTGCCCACAATAATGAGCATTAATGAGCCTTCGTCAAGGAGTTGATTTAGGGGCACATGTAAAACATGTCCAACAGCCCTTCACCGAAGAATTCCTCCACTCTATAAATATGTAATGACTCAAAGAACTACGTCTAAGCTTTGATTCCACACAAGATACGTAGGAGCATAACTTTGGTTCTATCAAGCAATATCAAAAATACCCAAATCGTGAGAGAGAGTGAGTTGAGTGATCAGTTTCTTCCAGAATCTCGTTACTGAAGTTTTTTGGACGGAACACGGTCTAATATAGCTTTTAAAAACAAGGCTGGGTTTTTCAAAGAATAGAGTGAACTCATACACACAGAACTTTTCTTAGTCCTTATACATTTGGAAAGCATGAGTTGTAGAACAAAGAGAGGGACATTATTATAAAAAGTTTGGTGGCGGATCTACTAGTTATTACTAGACTAAAAAGTTTGACAAAATGTATAAGAATTCTATTGATACGTTTTTTAATAAAGTTTTTATTCCACTACAAAAAAAATAATTGTTTAGCGACCGACATATTTGGTCGCTAAACTTTATAATTCGGTCGCTATTTAATGTAGCGAACGAATTAGCGACCGATTAATGGTGGTGGCTGATAACCTGGTCTCTAAGCTTTTAGAGACAAATAATAATTCGGTCGCTATATGGCGACCGTAATTTCGGTCGCTAAATAATAAAAAACGGTCGCTACACGGGTGGTCGCATTGTTTGGGTAACCATTTTTAGCGATCGATAATCGGTTGCTAGTTCGGTCGCCAATGTTGGTTACTGTTAACCTATATTAGCGACAGATTTTCGGTCGCTAGACCACAATCTGTTAATGTTAACTAAAGTTTAGCGATCGAATTATTGGTTTCTAATTCGGTCGCTAAACTAGTTTTTATTTAAAAAAATTAAAATTTAATTTTTAAAATAATAAAATTTTTCTGTTTTTCTTTAAAGTTTAGCAAAATTACTAATAAAACACACCAAATTACTAATGAAATATACAATCATAAGAAATAATGAATATATATTAAAAAAAAAATCCAAAGTGTCGTACAAGAATCATTTAAAGACAAAAATATGAAGAAAAAAATCAGTCATGATGAGGGGGAGGTGGAGGAATCCAATCATCCTCAGCGTCCGTACCACCTACGTCTGCTATCTGATCATCCCCTGCAGTAGCAGCATTAGTAGCTGGCGGCGGAACTGGAGGAACGACAGCAGGCGGTACAACCGTCAGAGCATCACCCTGAGCAACTGGAGTCTGGATCCTCATCTGCTCCAACACCAGTAGCAGTGTCTGGCCCTGCTCGATGCTCGTCTGCATCAGCTGCTAGTGTGCCTGAGTCAACTATGCAATCTGGTTTGCCATCTGCAGCTCTCTCTCGCTCTTCTCCCGAAGCTCCGCGTTCAGCTGAGTGATGGTGTCCTGCATTTGGTTGAACTGCTCCTGAGGGATGGTATCGGCGTAGGAAGGAGCAAGCGTGTCGGATGATGAAGGGATAAACTCGCCTCCCAGGTGTCCGAGGCCATACACGTGCCCCTTCTTGTTCCTACCCCCGACGACCTCCAAATAAATGGCATTATCATCGACGGAGATAGGAGAGCTGGGCCCATCACCAGTCAAGGCCTCATCTTGTGACTGTGAGGCACATGATATGGCATCGTCCTTCTTCTCGTTGAAGCCCACCTACAAAGTATAGTTGAAGAGATTTAGTTAAAATTATAATCAATATTAACAAATCATTTATAATAAATTACAAGTAAACACTAAATTGTTTTTTTTGCTTACAACATTGTTACGGGCCTTGTCGTTGACCCATGTCCCCGACTTCAACTTCTTCGTCCTCTCCACCAACTCCATAGCAGTTGGGGCCCGCTGTTTCTGTGCTTTCTGCACATAAAAATATAATCTTAAATTCATAAGAATAATTAAAAATGAAAACTCATTAAATAGTATAATAAGTCAAAAGTTTAATATATTACCAGGTCGTCGTAGTGGACGGCGGCTGATTTAGACCCGCAGGTCCAAGCACATGCACCACCATCAGAAGCTCGATTATGCCGAGCTGTGGCCTGGATCTCTTGGAACTTCTCAGTAGCCCAGTACTGGTCCAGCTACCTCCTGATCTCATGATCCACCCACTTCCCCTTATTCTTACCCTTCCTCAGCTTGTTCGTCATATTCTTCATGACCAGTGAGCCTTTATGCTCAAATATGTACCTGACGAGACCCTCTAAAGCTACGTCCCACCTATACTCTTTCTGCAACTTACAGTTGTTAGGAAATTCGTGTGTGTATATATATATATATATATAATGTAAATTTAATTTAAATAACTTAATAAATTGTTACCTTAAACTCTTGAAACAACTGATCCCTATGGCCCCCTGGGATGGCCTTCCATGTAGGCCATGGACCATCAAACTTGCGTCGCAGGATCTTCGATATCGAATCAGAAGGGCCATTCGCGGGCAGAAAGCTGCAGCAAAATTAGAGCATTAATAAATGTTATAAATAAAAAAAAACAAGTAAATAGAAATTAACGATACTTTATATATATATTAAAAAATTAAATTAGCTTACTCGTTATCCCCCCTGGGGATAAGAAGAATCCTCCTATCGGATGGACCACGACTCTCATGTCCCGATGATGATGATGGTCCTGTCATAGGTGTGGATGATGAGGGTGCAGCCTGTGTCCCGACCACATGAGGTTGGGTAGGGGGTGCAACTCCATCACCCTGAGGTGTCCAGTCCAAAGAGGTGCTGGTAGGGTGGTCTCGATCTGAAGGCTGTGGGTCGGCCTGCGAAGGGACTCTCGTAACACGACCTCTGCCACGACCTCCACGATGACCCCTACCTCTAAAGGAATTTGCCATCTGTGTAAAAAATGAAAAGATGATTACACAACAGTGTAAATAATACAAAAATAAATTACCTAAGTAGAATGACATTTACACAATGAATTATGACATAAAAAAAATTACCTAAGTAGAATCTCCGTCACTAAATTCACCCTTACTCTCATCAGTCTCACTTGATCGGAATGTGCCTTCGCTAGATGCGTCCAACTCGGATTGATCCATTAACTCTCTTTCAACTTCTTCCCCATTTCCGGAAATGTCCGCCAGAGAATTAACAATAATGTCCGGCGTAATTTGCAACGTGGGGTCTTGAAAACTCATCATCTTGGTACGGAGCATCTTTTTCAGGCTGGTTGATTACATTATCAGTAATTATACTGTGAGCCTTTATCTTAATAACACCCAACCAGCCTTGATGTCCTTCGGGATATGACGAGTAATAAACCTGATCTGCCTGTTGTGAAAAAATGAATGGGTCGTACGCCTTATTATACCTACGAGACAGCCTAACTTGAACAATACCATATTTTTTTATCGATTTTTGTCCCTACGTCAAGAGTAGAATCAAACCAATCACACTTGAATGTCCTCCCCTTGATGTCCATCACAGTGTCAAACACATTCAAAAACACATTCCTCTCAGTATGCATGACATCAATGTTATGACGGAGTAGCTGCGTCCTCCAATACGGCAACCTCCAAAATATACTTTGTTTTGTCCAATGATGGTTGACGCCATAATCAGGAATATGTTCTCCTTGGGATTCATGGACGAGCGGTAAGTACTGTACTCTCCGCCATACATTAGGACCAGTCAAACGTGGTGGAGGCGATGTTGTCTCCGCACAACGCTTCTTGAATGCATTCTTGTTCTGTCTATAAGGATGATCTTCTGGAAGGAATTGACGATGACAATCAAAATATGAGATCTTTCGACTGGTTTTAAGCGTGAATGCCTTCGATCGCTCCATATATATTGGGCATCCAAGCTTCCCCGCGGTCATCCAACCCGACATCATCCCATAGGCGGGAAAGTCGTTGATCGTCCACATCAAAGCTGCTTTCATCATGAAATTCTGCCTCAAAGATACTTCATATGTCAACACACCATCATTCCACAGCATCGTCAACTCCTGTATCAGCGGCTGCAAGTACACATCAATCTTACCTTTTGGATTAGACGGACCCGGAATTATGAATGTTAGGAACATAAACTCCCTCTTCATGCACATCCTCGGGGGAAGATTGTACGGAGTCAGGATAACCGGCCAACAAGAGTATGCTTTTCCAGACTGCCCAAAAGGATTAAATCCATCAGTAGATAACCCCAATCGGACGTTCCGAGGGTCTTGCGAAAATGCCATATGAACCCTATCAAAATGCTTCCAAGCTTCTCCATCAGATGGATGACACAAGACATCTTGCCCCCTCTCATGCTCACTATGCCACCTCATGTGAGTTGTAGTGGCCATCGAAGAGTACAATCTTGTAAGTCTTGGCACGAACGGAAAGTACCACATTTTTTTTAGCGACCTCTTCTTCTCAATGCCCATCCTAGTGGTTGTCTTATACCGATCCGCATCACAAAATCGATAACATGTTATACTCTCCGCTGAATCATCCTTATAGTACAACATACATCCATTCGGGCAACAATCAATTTTCAAACACCCCAAACCCAAATTTTCCACAGACTTCTTAGCATGATAAAAACTAGTAGGCATCTGATTTTCTTCTGGCAACGCCTTGGACACTAACCTGGTGAGGCGATTAAAACAGCCTTCTTGCATATTGTAGTCAGATTTGATACTCAACCATTCCATGCACATCGACAACTCCGTGTACTCCCGACATCCTTCCCACAATGGAGATCGGCGAAGCACTCAAAGCATATCATAGAATCTTTGAGCTTCGGGATTCGGATTCTCCTCTATGTATTGGGAACCCATTCCACCATCTTCTCCCCCATCTTCTTCTAGTACAACACCAACCGATGGTCCAGCATGATCCATTATCATCTGCTCGTATCGATTCAATTCTTCCCTCCGGTCACCACTTCCATAGTACGAGCCTTCAAACACAATCGGGTTTAAATCAGGCAACGTCTCACCATGGTTACTCCACCAATAGTAATCAGGCATGAAGCCATTCTCATAAAGATCGGCTACAACTCCATCCACGCTTTTGAAAGATTGGCACTTGCATCTTTTGCAAGGACACCTCAAATGATCACCGCCCAGTCGTATAAATCTCTCCTGGCTAACAACAAACTCTATAAACTCACCCACTCCAACTCTATACTCTTCCCTAAGACGTTTATTCCGATCCAACCTACGATACATCCATTTCCGATTCTCCGGAATATCCATTCCTGACAATTAAATAGCCTGACCAATCCTACAATAACACTTATATATTACGGTGCATTCCAATAACTCCATCAATCTCGTTCTTATGACAAGGTATGAACCTATCCCATTAGAGAAGAAACCTTTACCACACCCGGATAATAATAGTTATTCCCATATTCAAATACCTTATACCTGACAAAATTTTTGCAGCATTTCCCATCGGTCTCCAAGTACACGACTCGAGCACGGTGAGAATCACCGCGATCAAGTATGCACCAGGAGAACAAAAGGAAATGCATCAGACCGATATTTCAACAAGTATATAAGGCATTTGAACATTGAAATGACTATTGTATGAGTGTGAAAAAGGTTTTTTCCCAAACTGTCCCACTTGGACAATTCAAGATTCAATACAATGAGCATGCGTGCCCTGAGAGGTACGCATGCTCATTAATATTGAATCTCAAATAGGAAACTAAGGCTTTCGTAACTTAATAATTAACTCTAGCAGAAAATAAAACCATTGACTTATAAGGATTGCAGCATACTTCAACAAATATATATTGAAGCATATTTCAATACAAACTTAGATAAAATATAGTAGCAAACATCCTATTGAGTTCCGCTCTCCACTAACAAATAACACATAATTGTCAAACACATGCATAACTTCTAAATTAGCAACATACAACAAGCATCCCGCCTTTTTGACAGGATCACATCCTATTGAGCTCTGCTCTCCACTAAGGCTATTCTAACTCATTAACCATAACAGAAGATACAAATTTAACTCTATATACAAAGCAAAATTTTAGCGACAAAAACGTTAATAAGGACATAAAAATGGCAATCAAGGCATAGAATTGACACATCCATCCTATTGAGCTCTACTCTCCACTAACAAATAACATATAAAGTTTACAACCACATGCATCAATTTTAATCTACCAGCACACAGCCAGCATCCTATTGAGCTCAGCTCTCCACTAACAAACAACATATTCAATTGCAACCACATGCATCATTTCTAATCTACCAGCACACAACCAGAATCCTATTGAGCTCAGCTCTTCACTAACAATCAACAAATCAAAGTCTTCAAGAACCACTAGCAACAAAGAAAAAGATAGAGTATTTGACCTACCTCAACTCCAAGCAAATAGTGAAAATGGGCGACGACTAGAGCGGCTGTCAATAGACAAAGAAAACTGTAAGAAAAAATAATAACATCAACAAAGGCTCTTGTGATAAAAGTATAAACTTGGAAATCATTAACCTACTTGCACACTTGCCACTCATGAAAGTATAAACAAAACATTTTTATTACATATCAGTACCATAGCTTGTTTAAGCCGGGCATTGTTTTAGTGGCAAAGCAATAAAACAAAAGGTATGTTATGTACTTCAACAACTTATATAAGTGTGCCCAAAGTGTGTTGTGTGCAGGTGGCGTGAATGGAAGGGAAGAGAGTGTGGGGAACTAATAGTGCAGGAACCCTAAACAGAGAGGTAAAATAAAAGAAGTAATAAAAAGAAAAATGGTAAAATGGAGCAATGCACATGAGACAAACCAGCGTAGCATGTTCACCAAAATGACTTGCGAAATCAAAAATCCTTTTAGGCAATAACCATAGCATAAATATCATAAAAGGTCAATCAAATTAAAACAATGATCATTCAGTTAAGTTATTTTCATTTTTAACATCACAAAAATATTATTTACCTTTAGCTACACCAAAAGAGGGATTTAAAAAGTAGAAACAAAACCAGATTAGAACCAATTGGATATATGCGAAAAGGTGGAAGAAGTATAATGATCATATAAACACTAAAATACCAGAACTCAAGTAATCATAAAGCAAGCAATTTTAAAGTACAATTAAAAACCAATCAGCACCTGCATCACCTAGCAAAAATATATACTTTACAAACCATGGTAATTCAGGCTTTTCATCAAACACCCTGCTATCATTACCCTCAACACCTATCATACTGTTTAAACAAGACAATAATCCCCAGAAACTTTACCCATTTGATCAATACCAAATAGTTTAGCAAGTAACAGAGAACAGAAAATCTAATTTTCAATGCTTAACAGCTTCAATCATCAACAGGCAACATCACATAGATCAAAGGTTCAACCAATCAAATAGTATAACAACATGAAAATTAAACAAAATACAACTTGCTACTCCACCTAATGAATGATGAGTGCAATCACGATCTTGGATGGAAAGAAGAAAAGGAGGCACTTGAATAACCTACCTTCACAGTTGCAGAGACGGCGGTGCGGCGGCCCAAGAGGGTGCTCTCTCAGCCGCGTAAAACCTGTAAACAGAGCCTGCAAACCGCACAAAACCTACAAAGAGAGAGAGACAGAGGGAGAGAGAGATGCTGGTGAGAGAGAGAAGGAGAGGGAGAGAGAGATGCGAGTGAGAGAGAGAATGAGAGAAGGAGAGGGAGAGAGAGACATATGCTTACCGTGTGGAGGAGGTGGTGGCCGGAAAGGAGCTGGAGGAGGTGGTGGCTGGAGAGGAGCTGTTGCGCCGCCTGCGTGTGAGAGAGAAGAGAAGAAAAAAGAGAAATGGGGGAAGAGAGGAAGGAAATCGCGGTTTATGGATTTTATTTTTAGCATTCGGTCGCTAAATGGGTTAATTTGAAATTTGAATTCATAAATTTAGCGACCGATTTAAAATTCGGTCGCTAACACGCTCTATTTTAATTTTTTACGCGCCATTTAGCGACCGATTTAATTTCGGTCACAAAGATAGATAAAATTTAATCGTTGCATTTAACTCGGTCGCCATTTCGGTCGCTAAAAAGTCATAAATTTTTGACTTTTACTTTCCTTTATTTTACGACCGAAATAGAGACCGATAACTCTGCTACGCTCTATTTCGGTCGCAGTATCAATTCTAATCAGTGTTTGATTTAGATCCTACAATCGATCGCCATTTCAGTCGTAAACAACAACCAACAAATTCGGTCACTATTTTTGGTCGCTAAATAACCTTATTTTCGTAGTGTTCCATCTATGTCTTTATGTTTTAAATTTTAATAGAATTGATTTTAAAAAAAAAAATTTGAGGCTAAATAAATTTATTTGTATTTGATAATAATATTTTAAATGTGATTTTAAAAAAACTAGTTTTGTTTCTATGATAAAATAAAATCACTATTAAGGTATAACTATAAAGAATTTTGTGAATCCTACACCTAGAATCAATTCTATAATTTGATGGAAAAACTAGAAATTCTTCATTCCCTTAAAATCAATTTTATATAATTCAGAATTGATTTTATTGGACACAAAATTAAAACAAACACCTCCAGAATCCCAAAATCATTTTCATTAGAAGCAAATGTAATTTTGAACAATCAAAAATCTAAACCAAACAAGCACTTAATATATAATAATATATTATTAAAAATATTTAATTCTGATACTGATTGTTTCAAAAGTTACATAATTTTTATTATTTGAACATTAAATTTTGGACTCATACATATTTATTTTTATTTTTCACTTACTTTTTATCTTCTTTTAAAAAATACTTCGAAAAAATAAAAGGCACCATTTTGTGTCCAATATTTTGATATTCAAGAATTATTTCTCATCATAATAATATATATAATTGGTTTACAATATAAAATTTTATATTATTATAAATCTAAAGTATACTCACTCATAATAATTTCTCAGGTGTCGGTCAGGCATTGATAAAGATAAATGATTTTTTTATATAAAATAAGGACACAGATGTTACCTCTGTTTTTTAAATGTATTTTAGATAAGTGTATAAAAAAATAAAAAAATAAATAAAAAATAAAAATAAATATATACAATATCACATTAAATATCTAAGATTCGTGTTAAATTAAAACATAACACTTCACAGATAGACTACCACGCGCATGTTGAGGAATTATAATCCATTGAGATCCGTGCGCATGGATCGGTACGCACCTTTCCTTAGTGACATGATGCCTTTTCATTGGGTAGAGCACATTGGCGGGTTTTATGGTGCACTCCATGGCCTAGGAGTGCACCGGTGCACACTTGTTTTTACTTGTGATAACAAGTCAAGTTTGTACCTTTTAATAAATACACCAGTTGTAAGAGTCTCTTTGTAAATAATATATTATCTTTTTCGGGGAGCAAAGTGTTAAGGTGAAGGTTTAATTGTACTTTTGATCCCTCAATTTTTTTAATTGTGTAATTTTAGTCTCTTAAAAAATTTAATTACACATTTAGTCCCTCAACTTTTTCAATTGTGTAATTTTGGTCTCTCAAAAATTTAATTACACATTTAGTCATCTAATTTGTCGAATTGTATAAAATCAGTCATCTTGTCCATGACTAGTCAATGTGCAATTAAATTTTTGAGGGAGATCAAAATCGCACAATTTTAAAAGTCGATGGACGAAATGTGCAATAAAAATTTTTGAGGGACCAAAATCACACAATTGAAAAAATTAAGGGACCAAAAATGCAATTAAAATTTTTGAAGGACCAAAATCACACAATGAAAAAAACTAAGGGACGAAAATTACAATTAAACCAAAGACAAAATATGTTAAATAGAATTGGAGTGCACCCATTTTCACGAAGCATATCACACAAACAACTCTCCCTTCACGTCTAGATCTGGCAATAGATCTGCAGAACAGAGCTCCCCGACCCACTTCGTTAATGGCAGCTGCAACAATGGTCAGATCTAGATTCATGTCTTAAACTCACTTACGAATTGCTTCTTCACTTGAAAATAATATTTATTACTCCATAAAGCAGAGGTTTAAACTAATAACATGCGAAATCCAAGCTGAAACTGAAATTCAACGGCCGGAGGAACTTTCCACTTAAAGGAACAACATGACCATAATATTCAATCATGGACACAATCTAGTACAGAAGACTCATGCCTGGAGATTTTGAGGCAAGCTTGCTTAGGGTGCTATTATTACTATAAAACCTCATTCTTAACTCAAAAGTACTAAAGGGGACAATCAAAATATATTAAAATCATATATTAACTTGTCTTCCTCCTACTCAACCCCTATGTTTTGTTCCATATGAAACAATAATCAGTCAGATTGGTTAGCTTTTATATTGCGCAATAAACACTTCAACTGTATGGAGGGACTTATAAATAAATCTTATAAATACAAAATATTTACTGATTTGGCAGGTTCCAGGTCCACAAATTATGACCATCGATTTCATTTTACACATGATCGAATGGTAAAAACTCATGTGTGCACTGGTGCACTCCAAACCTTAGAGTGCCGCCTAGCACATTATCCTTCCTCCTCTTCCTCTTCCTCTTCTTTTTTTTTTTTTTTTTCTTTTTGACTAGATCCCTCCTCCTCTTCTTTGGATCTGCTGTGTGGGGATTGTCTGCATACTTTTGAGTCTAACTAACATATTTTAATGTGTTTATGTTTCTTTTTAATTCATTTTGGATTTAGCCATATTACACCAATACAAGATTTTTCCTCTTATATAGTTATCTTAAAAATTATATCACGATTTGTGATTGATTTAGGATTTCAAATTTATTCATATAATTTGCATTGATATTATAAATTGTTTTCATTTATTTATGATTTTATATATGGTAAAAAAATTATTTAGTTTCATTTCTAATCCCCTATCATTGATCACATGTAATTTTGGTCCCTATGATTTTTTTTTGGGCACATTTGATCCTATTTTTCATTGTTATAAATTTGGTCCTTCCGTCCAATGTCTATCAATTTTTTTAATGATCTACATAGAAAAATCACTCATTCAAACGCACAAAACATCTGCTTGATGTTCTCCCTCATCTGTCTCTTTGAGTCAATGGTTTATCTTTATTATTTACAATTTTTCATCCTTTCTAGGACCTTTTTTTTCTCATTGCGGGGTCCTTCCATGGAC
The DNA here is from genome assembly GCA_030762895.1 of Sophora flavescens. NCBI lineage: Eukaryota > Viridiplantae > Streptophyta > Magnoliopsida > Fabales > Fabaceae > Sophora > Sophora flavescens. Next base: position 50,567,474 of record CM061069.1, read on the forward strand.
GCTCAATCCGAAGTTCTATATGTTTAAAGTAGTGGTTCCTCTTTTTTAATCATTGAAAAATTGACGAAAATTACAAAATGACCGATTTTGCAACATTGAAAAAAATAGCAAACCAAATATGCACACACAAAAATTTAGAGATCAAAATCGCAGATAATCAATAATAGGAGAACCAAAAGTACAATTAAACCTAAAAAAATTCAAATTTACAAATATTTTAATTAAATTCTTTTAGTAATGTAATACTGAAAATTGAATGATAACTAAAACTTTTAAATACAAAATCAAAATCATGAAATAGATTATATGATTCATGAATAAAGCTATTTTTTTTTCAAAAGAAAAGTTAAGCAATTTCATTAATAATGGAGAACGCAATACAATCGGTAACATCATCACGAATTTGAAGAATAGTAATATATGTAGTCACCCCTAACAAAGAGTGAGCAACTACATGGACTTTCCTCCTATCAAACTCTACCAAAGAGTTGTTAACATAAGATTATAAAAGACTCTTACAATTTGAAATAATAGCCCTATAATTAGCTTGGTCCTCTTGAAGGAGACCTAGGACTTCCTATTGTTGCACCTGAAGCCTGGAAGAGTAACTATAAGATTTAGCTTTGAAGAAATATCCTCCTTCATCACGTAAATTGTGATCGAAGTCGATGCTTCGAGTTACCTGCAAGAAAGGCTCAATGCACTGCCAATTGTCTTCGACTTTATTTGCATAAAATAAAAAAACCAAAATTAAAAAGAGAAAACGACAAAACGCGTCTGGCCAATAATACCAAACGAGGTATTTGTTGATAGAAACTGTATACAGGTTACCCATGTCTCGACAGTTCCAACTAAGGATACTTATGGCTTCTGGCAGGCCTGTGGACCAGAACCTGCCAATAAAAAATAGAAAGAAATGGAGAGAAACAATTCTTTCATCTTATTCATCCAGCAATAATAGACTCTCATAAATGGAGAGAAAAACATAACTCTCACAAGCGGAGAGAAAAACATAATACTCCTGAAAAACATAGCTCTCATAAAAGGAGAGAGAAACAAAAGAAACCTAGAACCCTAGCGGCCTGTTTTACCCAAAATCCTAGCTATTATAATGTGAGTTTATATATGTATTTCTAATTTAATTTAAAGTATATCAAAACCTTAGTATATTCAATAATTTGAAAATAGATACATTTTTATATATATGCTTTTGCAACAAACTTAAAGAAATATTTTTCCTACACTCATACTTATAAAGATTATCAAAAGATAAGGGGAGCGGCCTTGAGAAAAAGTATTGTTTCTAGATTCTACAAAGGTAACAATTAGCTTTAACCCCTTTAAGATGGTTTGTTTAAAAGAAATGTTAGTGATAATTTGGTCCTTATAGGGACACAGTTATTTTATTTAATCTATAAAAAGAATTGAAAATAAGTTCCTACATGTATAAATATTAGCAAGTTCGATTCTTACATGTATAAACATTAATATAGATGTGTCTCTATCATTTGTAAATTGATCATTATAAATGACACAAATTTTTTACTTGGTTCTAAACTTGGAAAAAAAATCGATTCTTAATTATATGTGCAATCGATAATTGTTTTGTCCTTATCGTGTATCAAGCTCGGACCCAACTAAAGATTTTTTTTGTAAGGATTATTTTCTACCTATTATATCAATCTATTTCTTTTATTGAGAGTTAACTTATATAACTTTTAAAAGAATATACATTTATCTTCTTTTAAAGAGACTAGTAGATGTTAAACCGACAACATGTTATATACGAAACATTATGATTATATCAATCTATTTCTTTTAATGACAGTTTAACTTGCATAACTTTCAAAAGAATCTACATTTATCTCCCTTCAAAAACACCAGCAGATGTAAAGCCGACAACATGCTATATACGAGATATTGTGATGGTAACTAGAACCAACTCATTGGAATATAATCGTATAATAAATCAGATGCAAAAAATAAATTCCGGAAATATGGAAAGATCCTTAGCCCTTGCCCTTATTGGTGGCACGATGAATATTTGGAAATTGATGCAATGGAAGATGGGGATGTATATGAACCCTACACGTCACCCCACCACAGCACGTGTCACAATCCCACACGACACCGACATAAAAGACAACCCTCGGCGCACATTGCTAACGTGCGCTTCCGTCTCCTTCATTTATCAACCTCTCTCCCTCTCTCTCTGTAAAAGTCACTCCTTCATCTCTCTCTCTCTCTCACCGTAAGTCCCAACTCTCTCTTTATTCATTTGTTTATGTGATTTTCGTTTTGCCAAATCTTCTAACTTTCTGATTCAATTGATCAAACACCCATACACACTCTTGTTGATTTGATCCTAAAAACCCCAATTTTTCAGCTTGGACATCAGATTAATCACAATCTTATAGGGTTTAGCTTTTTGCATATATATTTTTTTCAATTTCCTTAATTGGTATGTGAGTTTGTGATTTGGGGTTGTGCCTGTGATAAGACCCATCATCACCTATGAATGAATTGCAAAATTTGGTGATTTTGTTAATTGAATTTTGAATTGGAATTGGAATGAGACGCCGCCCTATAGGGGGCGTTCTCCCTGATCAAAAGAACCAGAATTCTCGCCTTTGTTGTTTGGTATCTTTGTCTGCATTCTTCTGGTTCTTGTTGTTGTACTTCCATTTTGTGATCCTTGCAGGAGATAATCATAATTATCATGTTGTTCAATCAACTAAATTAACACCTATTCCCATGAATCATGAATCTACTACCCCTATCCATGTAAGTGTAACCAAAGTCCAACAAGTACAAGCCCCTCCTAGAAAGATTGGCTTCCCAAAGAATGATGACACTAACACTCACAGACACAGTCATAGTCACAACCCTTCTCCCCCTGAGAAGAAGAATTTCCCTTTTATGAGAGCATTGAGTACTGCTGACAACAAGAGTGATCCCTGTGGAGGAAGGTACATTTATGTTCATGACCTTCCTCCAAGGTTTAATGAGGACATGTTGAAGGAGTGCAAGAGTTTGAGTCTTTGGACTAATATGTGTAAGTTCACCACCAATGCGGGCCTTGGTCCGCCCTTAGAGAATGTTGAAGGGGTCTTCTCTGATACTGGTTGGTATGCTACCAATCAGTTTGCTGTTGATGTCATATTCAGCAACCGGATGAAGCAGTATGAATGCTTGACACGGGATTCGTCTATTGCTGCTGCCATTTTTGTACCCTTCTATGCTGGGTTTGACATTGCAAAATATCTTTGGGGTTATAATATTTCCGTGAGGGATGCGGCATCACTTGATCTGGTTGATTGGCTTATGAAGAGGCCGGAGTGGAGCATAATGAATGGCAGAGACCATTTTCTTGTTGCGGGACGGATAACGTGGGATTTCCGGAGACTGTCTGATGAAGAATCAGACTGGGGGAATAAGCTGCTGTTTTTACCTGCAGCCAAGAATATGTCCATGCTTGTGGTTGAGTCCAGCCCATGGAATGCCAATGATTTTGGGATTCCATACCCTACATACTTTCACCCTGCAAAAGATGCAGAAGTGTTCACTTGGCAGGACAGGATGCGGCGATTAGAGAGGAAGTGGCTTTTCTCCTTTGCTGGAGCTCCGCGTCCTGGCAACCCCAAATCCATCAGGGGGCAGTTAATTGACCAATGCAGAAGGTCACAGGTTTGTAAGCTGTTGGAATGTGATTTTGGTGAAAGCAAATGTCATTCTCCCAGCAGCATAATGCAGATGTTTCAAAGCTCACTTTTCTGCCTGCAACCCCAGGGTGACTCGTACACACGAAGATCGGCCTTCGATTCAATGTTGGCTGGTTGTATACCTGTCTTCTTCCATCCAGGTTCAGCATATACACAATATACTTGGCATCTTCCTAAGAATTATACCAAGTATTCTGTTTTCATTCCAGAAGACGATATTCGCAAGAGGAATGTCAGTATAGAGGAAAGGCTTGGTCAGTTACCCCCCGAGCAAGTCAAAATCATGAGAGAAGAGGTCATTAGTCTCATTCCGAGACTAGTATATGCTGATCCTCGCTCTAAATTAGAAACTCTTAAAGATGCATTTGATGTTGCTGTACAAGCAATAGTTGACAAGGTTACAAATTTGAGGAAGGATATTATTGAAGGTCGTACAGATGATAACTTCATTGAGGAAAACAGTTGGAAATATGCTTTGTTGGATGAGGGAAAGCATGAGGTAGGACCTCATGAATGGGATCCTTTCTTCTCAAAACCAAAGGATGGCAGTGGAGACTCCAGTGATTCCTCTGCTGAAGCTGCAAAAAATTCTTGGAAGAATGAGCAAAGAAATCATTCATAAATAAAAGGAAGGAATCTGCAGGGTGCTGAAGTGAGGTTTAATGCAGACTCCAATTCTAACAAGCAGAGAAGAACTGCAAATTATTGCTGGGGTCTTGCTATGAACTTACTGCGCTACTTTTGCCTAGTATATTCATCGGGCTTCCTCATTGAAAACCCCAGCATGGTGACTTATTCTTTGCTTTCCACATTTTTGTTATATAGCTTTTTCTGATCTTGCTTATGTATTTTCCTTTGTGGTTTCTAGAATACAGTTTACAAGGTTTAATAATTTCTTGTATGTAATATTTTTGTTCATTTGATTCATATTGGAGATAAAAACAAATTTATCATGGTTAATTGTGAACTTCAACAAATTTAACCATTGAAGTCTCGGATATATCAGTTGAAGCATCATGAAAATATGTTGAGACCTTATATTGTGCCATGGCTAACATTTCAAAGTAAATATAAATGAAGTATAAATATGTGGGATAATTTGTAGGATCTATTTGATGAATTTTTTAGAGTTGTATCATTATAGTAAGGGGTTGTGTAAAGTAGTAGAAATTTAAAAAATGATAATGTCGCATGGTGGGACGTATAAAATGATGAGTTAATCAACCTGAGTGAGTTACACCATTGAAAGATGCTCTTATAAATTTAATTTTGATAGTATAGTGGGTATAAGTTATTTAAACTGTCATCAAACAAATGTTTGATGCATTGAGATTTTCTCAACATGTTTATCTGATATCTCTACTTAATAAATGATAGAGCCAATACGCATGGAATCCTAAATTGACCCATTTAAAATGTCAAATAATTGTTCATGCCAAGTTTCTGTTAAAAGGCTCCTACCTTCTTTTTTTCTTGAATGAGAATATATGTCCGATTCTAACTGAGAAATTCTGCAATAAGAAAATATGAGATTACATCCATCAAATTTGCTAAAATCGTGTCAATACATCTCAGCCATTTTCCTCTCCATTAGTCAGGCAAAAACATTCTACAATGACAGTGACAGAAGGTAATTACACACTCAGAAATAAGCTATTAAGTAGAAAGATCACAGAAACATGTTGAGAAAATCACTATTCCCCATGATCGCTCTTACAAATGTCTTGCCTTTATTCAAAGCATAACAAAGATATCATGGAAGTCATGAACAATGAGCTTCCCAAGGGAAGCAGTTAAGTGGGAAACTAAACGGCAGCAGGCCAAACAAAATTCTATAAAATCTTGGCAGTAGTCAGAAGGGATATTTGTATGTGAATTGAAGTTACATGCACGCCAATTTAGCATTTCACTCGAGTGTTATCTTGCTAAATTACAGAAAAAAAACTTACATGACAAAAGGCATAAAGAATAGAAGGGAAATTTTGGCACATAATTAACTCATTTTTTAATGAATTGCAAGCCATTTGCATTAGAGTATCGCTCCATGAATCTCATGAACCTATCCCACTCCCTTGGTGTCCGCATTACATACTTTGCCTCAAGTCCTGAGGGCTTTCCATTGACAAATTTAGCACTTACATCAACTGACTGAAGGACCCCTTCCTCATCAATCATGTATAAACCGGTGATCTCACCGACGTCACCCGAAGAATCGAAGACTGAGGGTTGATCAAACCTAAAGATAGCCATGCCATTTGTTCCATCCCTTGATCTAGTCAGCCTCACATCTGGTATTGTCTGTTCATCAGTTCCTTGAATAAACTGTATTGATGGTTTGACCATCATGATCACAGGCACGTGTCTACGAGGATTTTGCGTTAGCGTGGACAACCTCAAACATGGCAGGTGCAAAGATTGACCATTGAATGAGGAGTGTGTACTGCGATGGAAAATCAAAGATGGGGCTGCATAAACAAAAAGACTGTTATGTTCACCATGAATATCAGATCATAAGCATTAATTTTTATTCTGCTACTGCTGAACATCTTAAAGGAATCATGTATATCCAAATAACTTCTATATTTGGGGTCAAGGTTCCGGGTTAAGGGAAGATGATACAAGAAATTGCTCTACAATGGTGATGTAGTTTGTTGAAACTAAAGGGGCTTCTAAGATTACTTCATATACTTGATAACATTAGAACAATGCAAATCAAGTTCTGTTGTAATTGTAAGTTCTCAGTTCTCCTATTACCTTTTCCACAACACGAGTTCTTTCTTCCATCATCACTCAAAACTAACCATCTAAACTCTTAAGCCTGCTTTTCTTATTCTCATGAAGCGGAAGAGGTTGGGAAAAAACAACATATCACATTATCACCTCTATGCATGTCTTCAAAAACCACACACATTTGGTCTATCAATGAGTTTGAGGTCAGGGTAGAGGCTATATTAAATTTATTTCCCAAATACTTCTCTAATTAATGTTTATTCGTCCCTTCTCAAGATGGGGAAAATATTCGACCACCATAAAAGTCTCAACATTCTAAATTAGAGTAATGTTATTTGTACATTTGGATTATGGATACCTGGGTGACACCTGGTTAATGATGTACAAATTCTTTGTTAATCCAGTTCAGTGGATGGTTAACAATGAATTGTGAACCTTTGTACCCATTAACCAAGTCCAACACAACATTAATCGCGATTGTGAATGGTGTTAACGATCCATTCATCCTACATTGGTGCATGTTATTTTTTTATACACCTTCAAACTTGGTTAACAATGTTCACGATCGTGATTAATGGTGTCTTGAACTTGGTTAATTGGTACAAGGGATCACAATTTGTCGTTAATCATCCACTGAACAAAATTAACCAAGAATTTGTACATCATTAACCAGGTGTCGCCTAGGTGTCTCGAATCAAGACTCTCTAAAGAGTAATTAATACTATAATATAATAAGTATGATGGCATAAAGAAAATGAAGCATCATATCAACAATTCTATGTTGTTTTAAATAAAAAAGCATCTCTTATATATTCAAGGCTACTTCCCAAGAAAATCAAGGTGCCAACTACCAAGTCCAAAATAATCCATAAGGCCTTACTTGATCCCCACAAAAATAATGTGAATGAAATTATGGAATTTGATTTGAAGTGTATAACTTGAGATGAAACAACCATTAGTCCATTACATATTGATTGGCAAGTCCAATCCCCAAGCATACTAAAGAGAAGAAAAATGAAATTTTTCAGTTGACCCAGATATTATTAAATCCAATGAGACCCCATAAAATACTCAGCTTAATTTTATCACCCCTGGTTGCAAAGAGTCTCAGATTCTGGTGTTTACCTGAGCTTGAGCGTGACTTCTGGAGAGAATTGGAGAGTGGAGGTGAACATGCAAGAGAATGCAGAGTTGCCATTGCCAGAAGAAGAGAGGAGAGAGACTCAGTGCTTAAGCCTTCTGTTTCTAAATAGTTCATAAAAGAGAACAAAATTGTGGCAGGATAGAGAGTCTTATGTGTAACAAAGTTAGCCATTCACTTGAAATCATTCCTAGGCTTCTTTGCTCCCTGGTCCTTGGTACCTTGTGGCCCGCCGGCATAATATTTGAACATGGATAACTCAGGCCTGTATGGCACAAATTGATCTAGGATGATAAACCATAACACCACACTTTCAGCCCAAATATGGGCTATCCAAATAGGCCTTGTAAGTGTTATGAAATGACTCAAGCTGACCGAAAACTTAAAGTCTTATGACTAAATTTTGTTTTTGTTTTTCTTTATCTATCAGCATCCTTTGATTTCTTTTCAGAAAAATGCATTTTGGCGTATAAGCATCGTTTTCTTTTCCCTTTTATCCCATTTGGCAGAGCTCCGCTATTTAGTAAAAATAGCAGATAAATTAGTTTATGGTTGATAAGGTAAATTTTAGTTATTATAGCTGATAATTGATTGTTGAAAAGCTAGCTGATTAAAATTTGAAATATTAGATAAAATTGACAATTGAACTAGCTTATAAATGTAAATGATATGTGTTCCGTCCAAATACCTCGGAGGTGAGATACTCGGTCGAACGAGGATTAGTGGGGTGTTTTTGGATTGTGCTTGACAGAATGTGGATTCTGCTCCTACGTATCCAAATGGGAATCAAAGCAAACGTAGTTCTGAATGAGGGGGTAAGCCCCCTATTTATAGAGATCTCTCAGGATCAAGCTCCGAAATAAGCGGAGAAATATTTAGACCAGATCGCGATCATGGGGAGAAATATCCGGAGCCTGATTATCCGGAGCGACATTATGGCTAGCGAGATATTCGGCCCGATTAGTCATAATTTGGATAGCTTGGGGCCGAGGTATCTTCGCGAGTGGCCTGATATGGATCAGGGCCGAGTAGTTATCCTCGGATGTCAGGCGTGCTGACATGTTCTCGGCTCCTTGAGGTTTGGGCCAAGGCCCATTCGTGGGGGTAAGCTCGGTTGGTCCGGTCGTATAGACGAGTTCTCGGTCTTATATCCTCGGCCGGTACACAAGCCCCCCGAGCTCCGAGCTTTAAATAAGCGAAAGAGCTGATAAGTATGAAACCGAGCTTATTCTTCGGCTATGCAGTTATCCACATTCCCAGCTGTCGTTTCAATCAAGTCTTCTCTCTCTGTCAGAGGAAGCAATTATTCCCCTACTACTTCTACGGCACGCTATGGACAAGAAACCCTAGAGTTCCGCGCCCATTTAATGGGGGGAAAATCAAAAGTCGCGCCCTTTTGGGCCCGATGGGAGATGGGCCGCCAATCGCAGGCTATAAATACCTTTTGCGGCTTCAGCTCCCCTCTTACCCTGTTTATGTTCCTCCGTCTTTTGCCTTCGTCTTCCAAGTCTCCGTCTTCCCTCTTCTGCTCATCGTTTTCCAGGTACGCCCAGCCTCCTTCCTTCTTTACAGTTTATCTTTGAATTCTGGTCATGAGTTCGTCTGATTCCACCGAATCAAACACCTCTCCTCTGGTGGAACGGGAGGTTTCTCCCATTGGGGGCTCCCCTTCCGCCTCTCCTATTTCTCCCCAAGGGCCGAACGTTGGTCCGGTGGGGTCGTCCTCCTCCGGGTCGTCTTCTTCCGGGTCTGGGTCTTCTGAGTCTGGGTCCCCTAGGTCTGGTTCTCCTTCTCCTCCGGTGTCCAAACCCGCCGCTCGTAAGCAACGCCTGAGGGTTCCAAAAGACCCCATTCCTGACATCACTCTTCCCGGGTACACATGGGTTAAAGGTGAGGTTGGGACCTTTTTTTTTCTGATTTCCAAACCCTAGAGTCAATTGACCTACTTCGATCCCAAGTTAATATCTCGGCGTCGGGGGACGAATCCGAGTTCATTTGCTCCCCCTGCTCAGGTACCGAGTGTGTCTTCATGAGGGCTCGTCCCTCCGAGCCCCACTTCACATATATGTACAAAACTTTATTCGATAAGCTGCACGTATCTCTTCCCTTTTCCGAGTTTGAGTGCGATGTTCTGAGGACCATGAACGTCGCTCCTACTCAACTTCACCCCAATAGTTGGGCTTTTATGAAAGCCTTCCAGATTCTATGCAAATACATAGGGATGGAGCCCACCACCCCGAAATTTTTGTATTTCTATCAAACAAGGTTCGGTGACAAAATGGAATGGATTTCCCTTAACGGGCTGAACCGGAGGGGACTGCTCGGCTTGTACAAATCATCGTACAAAGATTTCAAAGTCGGCTTCTTCCGAGTTCGCCCCTCGGGCCCTCATTCTTCCCACTTCTTCGATAATGATAACAGTGCCAAGTTTCCCCTATTTGGCAATCCTCCCCCACCAAGTTTGTCGGCTTTGAGTACCAGTCCCTCCCGGCCGAGGATAGACGGGACATAGATATACTAGAAACACTTCCTCGGCCCCTCCATTGTGGACGCCTCCTGAGACTACCCTTCTCATCAACCCCAAAGGCCGACCTTAAAAGTAAGTACTCGGCATTTTAGTTCTGGAATCTTTTTGTCGTCGTTGCTGAACTAACCACTTTTTCTTTTCGGCAGTCATCATGGGGAAATTTGACTTCTCAAAGCTTGTAAAGGCTGGTGCTGCTAAAGAGGGGCAGGGTCCCTCTTCGACCGAGAAGAAGCAGAAAAGACCTCCTCCCACCAAGACTTCTGTAAAGGGGGCTTCGTCATCCGCCCCTCAAAAAAGGAGGAGGGTAGAGGTTGAAGTAGTCACCGAAGACTCTCCCCTTCCTCGCCCAAGCTCCCCCCGCCCGACTACTCAGGGGACGGAAACCGAGGGGCGAGAACAACCATCTTCTGCCCCAATCGAGCCGAAATGGTACAACACTTCCTTGAAGGCAGGGACTTCATCTCTCTGGGGTGAAGACTTCAACCCCTTCCCCTCGTTCGACTCAAGCTTCTTAAAGCCCGCCAATCTTCGGCTTATCAAGCAGCAGGGGGCCCGATCTAGCATGGAGGCCCTCTCGGTCTACTGCCTTCGGGCTGCGGATCTGGCTCGTTTCTGTAGCCAAGAGGTAATAGAAACCGAGAGGAGGTCCCAACAGTTGGAATCCGAATTTGCTGCAATTGAGAAGTTGAAGGGAGATCTCACCCGGATTTCTTCTGAGCGTGAGGAGCTGGCCCGCGGCAACGAACGTCTGACCGCCACCTTGCCGAGATTAACACCCGAAACTCCGAGCTGGATTCCCGAGCAAAGTAGGCTGAGGAAAGCAAAGCTCGGGTTGAGGAGGATAAGGCTCGTGCCGAGGACAAGCTCAAGGAGGCTCAAGCTGAATTGAGCGACTTAAGGCTGCCCTGGAGGCTGAGACCAAAGCTAAGATGGCGCTCGAGGAGGATGTGAATGAGGCCACCAGTTGTATTATCCTCGAGCACCGAAAAGGTTTTGACAAAGTCATTGCCCAAGTTGAGGTCCTAGCCCCTGGTGTTGATCTTTCGGGGGTCGATGTAAATAAAGAGGTGGTGAATGGGGAACTTGTTCCCATTATTCCCGAGGAGGAGGAGGAGGTAGACGTGGTGGGGGACTCTCCCGAAGGCCACATTGGTGCCGAGGAAAGCCATAGGGGGGAGTAATTGTTGTAGTTTTTTGTTTTTTGTCCATCCTTTGTAATGGGCTCATGGCCTTGTAACTTTATATTACTGAATGAAAATTGTTATCATTCTGCTGACTTTCTGTCGTTGCGTTTGGCTTGTTAACCAATTCTTCGGCTAAGGCCGAGGTGCTCTACCGTCCATATCAAAAATGGACGGTGGTTGTTACACGTGAAACACATGTTTTTACTCTTTACGTATGCAGTCACGCATTAAATGCTTTGGAAACCGCAATGGGTTCATGCAATTACTGCCCTTTGCTTAGTTTCGAGATCTGTTTTTTCCAACAAACTCTTTATCACACATACTACTTCTTCCCTTGCTTATAAATAGGGCTATTCCGCTGCCTTACTTGTTCATTCCTCATCCGTTTCCATCAGCCAAATTCGTTTCTTACTTCTCTCCCACCCGAGCGGTTTTATGCTAGTTTCAGGGGTTTATGTTCCCTTCTCCCAGTTAACATCCTTTTTTGGGTTTCCCATCCACCAAAAAGGATGTAAGTGGGAGATGGGATCCAGAATTCCTTTTATGATTCGGTCCTTCAAGAAGGATTTTAACTGGGAGAACAGTAATCTTCGGGAGTGGAGAAAGGGGTAGAGGCCGTCTACTCCCGGAGTTGGCCGAGCGCCCCATCATCCAGCTTTCTCAGGGGGAAGTGACTACAGCCTCCCTTAAGAGAGAGTGGTGGCGCTCGATTAGGGGGACTGGGGGTCGTCCATGCTTGCCCCTATTCTAATTGGAGGGACTACTGTCCCACCGAGCGGCCCTTATTTTCAATTTCGGCTTTCAATTTCAGCGTTGCGCTCGGTCCCCTGAATGTACTTTTCAAGAGTCAAACTCGGCTTTATTTTTGCTTTACTCATTGTACTCGGTTTCCTTAATAAAATAATGGCTCGTACTCGGCCTTTTTGATCCGAACTTTGTTCCTTGTTGACTGATACTTGTATTTGATTTCAATAATCTCGCGGTTCAAATTCAGCATTAATAACTTGATAGCTCGGACTTGGCTAATAGGTTCATACTTGACCTTCGGACTTAATTTAGCGGCTCGTACTCGGCCATCAGGCTCACACTTGGCCTTAGAAATTTAACTGGCTCGAACTCGGCCATTAGGCTCAAACTTGGCCTTATAAATTTGGCTGGCTCGAACTCGGCCATTGGCTCGAACTCGGCCACCAGGCTCAAACTTGTCCTTGGAAATTTGACTGGCTCGAACTCGGCCATTAGGCTCAAACTTGGCCTTATAAGTTTGACTGGCTCGAACTTGGCCATTAGGCTCAAACTTGGCCTTATGAATTTGGCTGGCTCGAACTCGGCCATTGGCTCGAACTCGGCCACCAGGCTCAAACTTGGCCTTGGAAATTTGACTGGCTCGAACTCGGCCATTAGGCTCAAACTTGGCCTTATAAATTTGACTGGCTCGAACTCGGCCATTAGGCTCAAACTTGGCCTTATGAATTTGGCTGGCTCGAACTCGGCCATTGGCTCGTACTCGGCCACCAGGCTCAAACTTGGCCTTAGAAATTTGACTGGCTCGAACTCGGCCATTAGGCTCAAACTTGGCCTTATAAATTTGACTGGCTCGAACTCGGCCATTGGCTCGTACTCGGCCACCAGAATAAGATGCCTGCAAAATAAATACTTCGGCAAAATAAGAGAACATAAAACAATATGCATAATAAATTCTTTTATTGGATGGAGTCTGTGGTGTGCCTCGTTAAAACCTCCCCGGTCAAAACCCTTTTTGGGACAAAATACCGAGGTAGGAAAAAGAGTACAACACCCGACTATATACATCAACTATAATAAAACTTTAAATGAGAAGCATTCCAGGTTCTCGGGATAGGCTTCCCGGACAATTCTTCTAGCCTATATGCCCCGTTCCCCAGATTTTCTATTACTCGGAATGGCCCTCCCCAGTTTGCTGCCAACTTGCCTTCCGTGCGATCTTTCCTTGCCTCTCCTGTTATTCTCAATAGTAAATCTCCACGCAGAAAACTCCTCGGCTTTACTCTTGAATTATACCTTCTGGTGGCTCTCTGTTTGCAGGCTTCTTCTCTGATTTTGGCCTCCTCCCTGATTTCTTCTACCAAGTCAAGTTCGACCCTCAGATTGCTCTCGTTATCATTCGGCTCGTGTTGTATACGTCGGAAAGACGGTTCACCAACCTCTACTGGGATCATGGCGTCTGTTCCATATGTCAGCCTGAAGGGTGTTTCTTGAGTGGTAGAGTGAGGCGTACAGTGGTAGGCCCAGAGGATACTCAGTAACTCTTCTGCCCAAGCTCCTTTGGATCTTCCTACCCTTTTCTTCAGTTCTCCGAGGATGACCTTGTTAGCTGCTTCGGCCTGCCCATTGGTTTGGGGGTGCTCAACCGATGTAACTTGGTGTTTAATACCGAGGTTGTCATAGAATTCCCGTAATGTCTTATCCACAAATTGTCTTCCGTTGTCAGTGACGATCGCAAAGGGAATTCCGTGCCTACAGATAAGGCTTTTCCATACAAATTTCTGCACTTTCTCGGCGGTAATCTTTGCCAAGGGCTCTGCTTCGATCCATTTGGTGAAGTAGTCCACCGCTACCAGTAGGAATTTGACTTGACCTTTGGCTACAGGGAAAGGCCCCAGTATGTCCATTCCCCACATAGCGAACGGCCAAGGCGAGTTTAGTGTGTGAAGTCCTTCAGGGGGGGTATGATTTACATTGGAAAATCTTTGGCACTCATCACACTGCTTCGTCCACTCCATGCAATCAGCTCGGATGGTAGGCCAATAGTACCCTGCTCGGACTACCTTGGAGGCCATTGATTTGCCCCCACAGTGAAAACCACAGATTCCTCGGTGAACCTCTTCCATGACATACTTGGATTGCGCCCTCGTCAGACATTTTAGCAATGGTGCCGAGAATCCTCGCTTATACAACTCCCCGGAGACTATAGTAAAATGACTTGCTCTTAGCCTGACTTTCCTGGCTTCGGCCTGATCCGAGGGCAGAGTTTGAGGATAAATACTCCCATATGGGCGTCATCCACTCTCGGTCAACCACCTCGTTAGCCATCACCTCTTCTGTCCCAATGCTCGGTTCATTGAGGGTTTCTTGAATAACCGTTCTATGGTGACCTGGCTTCTTTGTACTGGCTAGCTTGGACAGCAAATCAGCCCGAGTGTTTTCTTCCCGGGGAATGTGCTCAATAGTGAACTTTTCAAAGCCGGAGATTAATTGGTTGACCTTACACAAGTACCTGGTGAGCTGAGGTTCCTTCGTTTGGTAGCCTCCGGATATTTGTCCGGTGACTAGTTGTGAATCACTCCGGCACCTAACAGCCTTTGCCCCCATTTCATCCGCCAGCCTTAATCCTGCTATCAAAGCTTCATACTCGGCTTGATTGTTCGAGGTTTTGAATTCAAACTTTAATGACTGTTCCAAGATCAGATCTCCCGGCCCTTCCAGAATCACCCCCGCTCCACTGCCCCTGACATTCGAGGATCCATCCACGTACAAATTCCACCATATATCCTCGGCTACTGGCTGTGGGTGGAGCTCGGCTATGAAGTCGGAGAGGCATTGAGATTTCAGAGGTCCTCTTATCTCGTATTTCAGGTCAAACTCGGACAATTCTACTGACCAAGCAATCATACGCCCCACCAACTCGGGCTTTTTGAGTATCTGTTTAATCGGGTGATCCGTCTTAACAATCACTTGGTGACATTGGAAGTACGGGCGCAATCACCGAGCTGCGGTTACCAAGGCCAAAACCAGCTTCTCAATGACTTGATACCGAGTTTCGGCATCATGGAGTACCCTACTGATGAAGTACACTGGCATTTGAGCTTTCTCTACCTCCTGTACAATGACTGCGCTGATGGCATTCTCGGAGGCTGACAGATATAAATACAACTCCTTCCCGGGGATGGGTCGTGTTAATATCGGCGGGGAGGACAAAAAGGCCTTGAAGTCGACAAAGGCCTTCTTGCAGTCCTCGGTCCACGTGAAGGTTTGGGGCTTCTTTAGTAGTTTGAAGAAAGGCCGAGCTTTCTCTGCGGATTTGGGCAGGAACCGAGACAATGATGCAAGCCGTCCTGCCAATCTTTGCACTTCTTTAACGTTCTGTGGGCTCCTCATCTCAATCACGGCCCGACACTTATCAGGATTGGCCTCGATTCCCCGGTGCGTCAGCATAAAGCCGAGGAATTTTCCCCCCTGGACACCGAAAACACACTTCTCCGGGTTTAGTCTCATGTTGTACCTTCTCAGCTGCTGAAAGATTTCCTCCAGATCTGTAGGGTGGTTGCTGGGGTCATCGGATTTCACCACCATGTCATCCACATATACTTCCATAGTTCTGCCGATTTGTTTCTCAAATACTCGGTCCATGAGTCTCTGGTATGTAGCTCCCGCATTCTTCAGCCCAAACGGCATCACTCGGTAACAGTAATTTGACCCCTCAGTAATGAAGGTTGTTTTCTCCTCATCCGGGGGGTACATTCGGATTTGATTGTACCCGGAGTATGCATCCAAGAAGCTTAGAATTCTGTATCCGGAAGCCCCGTCAACCAGTCTGTTAATACTCGGCAAAGGATAGGAGTCTTTCGGGCAAGCTTTATTCAGATCTGTGTAATCGGTGCACATGCGCCACTTGCCGTTTGCTTTTTTGACGAGAACAACGTTGGCCAGCCATGTAGTATACTCTACTTCTCGGATAAAGTTGGCCTTGACCAACTTCGCTGTTACCTCTTCCACAACTTTTCTCCTTTCTTCACCTAGTCTCCTTTTCCTCTGGGCCACCGGCTTCGCCTCGGGACAAATTGCCAATCTATGGCATAAGAAGTCGGGATCAATTCCCGGCATGTCAGATGTGGTCCAAGCGAATAAATCGGCATTTCTGCGTAGCACTTGCTTTATTTCCTCTTTCAAAGTAGGTTCAAGGTGACCGCCGAGTTTAGTGCACTGTTCAGGCTGCGCACCGAGCTGGAACTTCTCTAACTCCTCGATAGGTTGTGGACGTTGTTCCCGCATGTCCATCCTGGGATCCAGCTCGACGGAGTTTACGGAATTCACCGCCTTGTCTTTCCCCCTGTCTAGGGTCTCTGCTGGTGTGGGTTTAAGTTTGGTCACACGCAAACTATCAGCATAGCACTGTCTGGCCATCTTCTGATCTGCTCGGACAGCAACTATGTCTCCCGAGTTGGAAGGGAATTTCATCGTGAGGTGGGGAGTAGAGACCACAGCCCCTAGCTCATTCAAGGACGGTCTTCAGATCAGGATATTATATGATGTAACAGCGTTGACTAACACATACCTGACCATGATAGTTTTAGATGCTCTGCCATCACCGAAAGTAGTCAGTAGGTCAATGTATCCCCGAGTGTCAACTTGATCCCCTGCAAAGTCGACGAGCTTACTGTCGTACGGTTGAATCGATTTCTCTGGGATCCCAAGTTTCTGAAACGTTGAGTAATACAGTATGTCTGCCGAGCTCCCCTGGTCAACAAGGGTTCTTTTGACCGAGAAGTTGGCCAACTGTACAGTGATCACCATGGGGTCATCTTGGTTAGGATCCACTCCCACAAAATCTTCATCGGAAAAGATAATAGGTGGGGAACTTCTGGGAGGTTTGCCGGATACCGAGTTGACAGTTCGGATGGCCCGCAGGTGTCTTCTCCGAGCTGAACTTGTTGTGCCTCCCCCTGCAAATCCTCCCGAAATGGTGTTTATCACGCCCCAAATCACATTATCCTCTTCTCGTCTTTCACTCTGGCCCTCTCTGGTTTCTCCTCGTTCATTATTTCGTTGACCGCCGCCCCTCCTCGGGCTTTGGTCACCCTCTCTTCTTCTGTTTCTACCACGCCTCTCACTGTTGTTGTGGTTTCTCCGAACAAAGTTGTTGAGATGGCCCGCCTGCACCAGCTCTTCAATTTTATCCCGTAGGACCCAGCACTCCTCGGTAGTATGGCCATAATTGCGGTGATACCGACAATGCTTCTGCCGATCTGCGTTTTGGGGGGTGTGGCCACGATTTGGGAGTTGCAAAAGTTCCGCATTGTAGGCTTCCTCGAAGACCCGAGCCCGGTTTGTGTTGAGGGGAGTATAATGCTCATACAGCGTCGTCATCCGTAAAGAGGTACATCTGCGTGGTGAAGGCGTCCAGGTGGCGTTCGGGGTCTGAGGTGCCATCATATTTGTCAATGTTGATTGGCTTGTAGTTGACTGGCAAGGGGACCCCCATGATATCGTTCGTGAAGGGATGCCTCGGCCTCCGCATGCTGGCCCTGTCATTAAGTCCGGTTTGTGCGGGAGTGAAAATTCTGGGGCCTGCCTAGGGAATCCCTCCTCCTCTGCTCGGTTGGTGTGATGGGAAGCCCGGAGTTGTGGACCCCCTTCCCTGTACAAGTTTCTGGACCCCTCAATCTCTGGTGGGCGGCCCTCTCTTTCTTGTGGAGAAGAGACCGACCTTTCCCTGCTCTGCCCTCTTTCGCGACGACTGTTCTGCCGGCGGATCTCTTCGTTTTCCCTTCTCAGCGTTGCAATTTGCGCGAGAAGCTCCTGAACCATGGGATTGTCGGTCATTGCTGTTGGGCCTACGGATCGCTCTCCATTATCCCCGTTGTTGGCATTACCTGGCTCCTCCCTCCTACAGTTTCCGCTCCTCGTCCTCACCATTTTGTGTGGTATGGGAAAATATTTGCTTCGATTCCCACAGACGGCGCCAAATGTTCCGTCCAAATACCTCGGAGGTGAGATACTCGGTCGAACGAGGATTAGTGGGGTGTTTTTGGATTGTGCTTAACAGAACGTGGATTCTGCTCCTACGTATCCAAATGGGAATCAAAGCAAACGTAGTTCTGAATGAGGGGGTAAGCCCCCTATTTATAGAGATCTCTCAGGATCAAGCTCCGAAATAAGCGGAGAAATATTTGGACCAGATCGCGATCATGGGGAGAAATATCCGGAGCCTGATTATCTGGAGCGACATTATGGCTAGCGAGATATTCGGCCCCGATTAGTCATTTGGATAGCTTGGGGCCGAGGTATCTTCGCGAGTGGCCTGATATGGATCAGGGCCGAGTAGTTATCCTTGGATGTCAGGCTTGCTGACATGTTCTCGGCTCCTTGAGGTTTGGGCCAAGGCCCATTCGTGGGGGTAAGCTCGGTTGGTCCGGTCGTATAGACGAGTTCTCGGTCTTATATCCTCGGCCGGTAAAAAACATATTTATTTGGAGAGTAAAATAGGAATTAATTAATAAGGGTAAAAATGAGATAAAAATTAATAAGTTACAAGTTATAAGCTAAATAAATTAGATTATGAAGAAAAATTATAAATTAGTGAGATAAGCTTATTTACCAAATATCTCTACTTTGTCAAACAAGCTTATATATAAGCTAGTTAAATCAGTTATAAGTTAGTTTATTAAGGCCAGAAACGCTTTAATGGTTATATTTAATGATCACCAATTTTTATAATTTCAAAGTTTTATTGTGTGTTAGGAGGAATAATTGTTTAGTTTCTGATCACAATCCGAATGAGTAAACTATTATTATCCAAAAAAAACTGAGTAAACTTCATTGAGGCCCAAATCATAGGGGACCTCAATAACATATTTTTTGACAAGACCTGTATAAAAGATGGCTCGGAAATTGGAAAGTAGAAAATCTAGGGAAAGTGCTACCTGACTAACTTACATCACTTCATTGAGGTAAATATCATCCGCAAAGGAAGCCCAAAACCCATATAAAGGTTTTGAGGAAGCAAGGGAAAATGATTTTTCCAAAAGCAATACAATACAAGTGCCAGCAACATGCATGTGCTACATGTGCAATTAGGAGCACTATGATCCCATTTTAGCATCTCTTTGCTGTGTGTAATATGGGTTTTCTTTTTCTTTTCATTTGTTTAAATGATGAAAGGCTGGTTCTGGTTTTCCTTGGCATATAGGCATGTGAATGCACGTAGGCTAAGTTTTCAACCTCCTCTCCATTCTACCATTCCTAATTGGATTACCACAATAAGGGTATAAGAAATAAAAACCATCAAATAATTCAATATGACTAATTCATTATTTGAAATCCTCACTGTCTCTCTCTAATAATAAGGAAAGATGTACTTCACTTCACTAGGAAGTGCTATTTCACATGGCTTCCATATGTATAGTATATGGATAGGTACCAATTACCAAATATGTTCCAAGCAATATTATAAAGGGCATTAATATTATCACTTTCTTAAATCCAACACTCCACATGTGTGCATGTGAATATTGAAAGGAATAAAAGGGCAAAACAAAAAATGAAAGAATTGTGATCTGAGAGAGGTGGCAGTTGGTGGGCTCAGACCATGATTGATTGAGTGCAGCACTTTGCTCCCATTTCCTTCTGTTTGCTAATTCCTCTAATAAATTAATCTCAATTCTTAAGGGCATGCTCGTACTTTTGATCATCCGTTTCACTATTGCTCGCTTCTTAATCTAAAAGGATATATTTGTCTTCCAATTGTCCTTTAGAAATTAACATGGATAAGTAGTTCCCGGATTCATTTGAGGATTTTTTTTTTTGTATTATCAAATTGGAGAGCTAGAAATTTTTTTTTGTATTAGGGTCACCATTGATCAATTGAGTGTATGTCATTCTGTAGTTCATATTGTAACTGATGATTATAAAAATGTTATTTGAAAAATACATGTGTGGATAAGATGTGAATGAAAAAGTCTCACATTAAAAAAAAAACAAAAACAAATTAAAGGTTGTATAAAAAGACCCACCATCTAGTGCTTTAATTAAGTTTTTGGATTAAAACATGGTGTGAAGCTCACTTATTACTTTTAACATATGAAAGAAGATCTCTCCAACCTCGATGCTTTTCATTCCTAATAAATACCTCAATCATTTTTTGTGGCCCTTTTATTTCTTTCTTTTAAAAAAAAATGACGGTGGAATTTGTCTTTCTTTTTTTTTTTTTTTGATAAGCAGGAATTTGTCTTATTTCCATGTTTCTTTCTCGCAACAACATGGAAAGATTCCCTTCTCCAAATCATAATGAATAGTTAACATTTAGGAGGCTAAAACCATCAAGTGAGTGATGGATAATGGTTCGGATCTTCCCTTCCATCTTTTTTTTATTTTTAAATATATTTTTCCTAATTCTCTCGTCTCTTCCTTTCTTCCTTCCAAGTTCCATCGATCCTTGCTCTTCTTAACGGATTACAAAAAATTAAATAAAATTAAGTACACATATATAGTTTCTTCACTTTTTTTTCTTTGTTTTGAAGTCTTTTTTCACTTTGTCAAAAGTTATTCCCATAAGCTCATGGCTATGGTTTGGATTTTGATGTTAAGATGATCACAAGTATATATATATATATATATATATGGTTCTTTAGGATATGTTTCATGTGTGATTGTGAAAATTAATCCATCGAATCGGGTTTAGGACGACAAAATCCCTCAAAGAATTTTAATGTTATTACATTTCCATGACTAGGAATCAATTTCGAGACCATCGGGTTTTTTTTTTTAATGTGAGACCACCGATTAAACTAAAAGAAACTCGTGCCAAGTATATCAATCTATAATTCTATATAAATTAGCCGGGTAAAATGCTTTAAGATACTATATATTACTGGAAAGGTTCTAAAAGCCGTTATCACAAAAGCTCAAAGAAGGTTTATAAAGTTTCCTTAATTAACTAAGTACTAGTGTGGGGTGAATTCTACGGTGAAGCTTGCAAACTTTGTCTATAATGGTGTAGACATTATTTTTTTCAACGTGGACGATTTTGAAACGTTGAATATAAATTAAATAATTGACGGTTTAGATTTATTGGTCCAAAAAAAATTGAAAACGAAAAAACTGAAAAATATCACTTTGCCCTCCCACTCTACCATCCAAACCCTAAAATCATCGCAGCCTTCCAACTAGCTCCACCATCACCTTCATCCCTACCCTCACACCTCTGTCACATACCCGCAACAACCACCCCCACCCCTCCGCCCACCCCACCATAAGCACCAAGAAGCTTGTACCTTATTATGAAACCCAGAACGGGCCTGCCCTCTCTTCCTCCGCCGCCAACCGCCTTTGCCCATGCCTACCAGATCTAGTGGCGGTGGGTCGTACCATTGATTTGTGTTGGGCGAAATCATTCTCAACGGGTCGCACCACCATCAACAAATCTATTCACTCGTCGTCATCGCCACTACAAAGCCCTCCGCATGAGACCTATCACAGATCCGCAATGTCGCTCCACATCCAGAACCACCACGTCACCTATCACCTCTGCCGCTCGAACCGTCGCACCGCTCACGGCTCCCTCCATCTCCTTGATGCCTTGTCCATGCTCTCTTTCTTTCGTGCCTATAAGGAAGACCAGACTAGATCGAACTGTGGCGGTCTGAGGTGGAGGCGACTAGGCTGGTGGCGGTGGGGTAAGAGAAAGGCAGTGTTGGAATTTCGTTGTTGTGGTTCACTGTTGAGGTGGTGATGGGATGGTCGGTGAGGTGGTGGAGAAGGGTTTGTTGAAGATAAGAGTAGAATTCACTCTACACCGGTGTATCCTAACTTTGAAGGTCATTTTTGTTGATCGCAAAATCTACACGAGGAATGATATCTACTTATTCTTTTACATATTTTTTCTAATATATTTTATCATTGGAGTATATCTCATACTATTTTCTACTTTTAAATCAAAGAGAATGTAGTGTGATCTAATAAGAAAAAGTATGTTAAAAAAGTTTAATCTTGATACACTTTCAGTATAAAGGTTTATATACTATCAACCAATTATAAACCATCTTATATATATAAATTTTAAGGTAGTTATATGATAAGAGTTAAATATTTTTAATAATGTGACAATTTATGATTAATTAATATAAAAAATTTATATTGACAATACATACTAATTAAATCCTATAAAAAATGTGTTTTCCTTGAACTATAAAATATACAATATTTCAGTATAAGCCATAAGGAAACTCTCGGTCAAATTTTTTACAAATTTGATTTATCCAACAAAAAAAATACTTTCCTTCCTCCAGTAAAAATGTTTCAAAATTATCATATTTTAAAACTTAAAAATTTGGACATGATTTGAAAACAAATTATGTTTTGAATTGAAACAAAGAAGTAATCATTTGAAAAAGATATTTAACCAGATGACTACATATTTTAATATATATAAAAATAAGGTAGTGGCTGAAATATTTTCCCTCCAAAAAAAGGGGTAGATAGGTAATTTCATAAAAATTTTCTATCCTGAATAAATTGTGTCATTCAATATTTCTCCAAGGAAGGAAATTATTTCAAAAATTTTAATTGAGGCAATTAATTAAAATTGATTCAATTCAAATATTCTCCCTCCAAGAAAAATAATAGATATGTAATTTCATAAAATTTTATCTATCCTGAATAAATGGTGTCATTGAATCAATAAAATATGACATTGCATTTCTTTATTTTGACGAGTATATTATGTTCAAATGTAATTGTTATAGAAACAATAAAGTTACATGTACTCTATGGAGAGGATATGCTGAGGAGATGTACACCTATTTCGACAAAGAAGATGACATTCATCTTGTTATAATGATTCTACAAACGTGTAGAGAAAATATTTTTAATGGTACATTATCTAGATGCATTTGTGTTATATTTGATTTTCTTAATCGTGGATGACATCATTCTTTGTTGGGGACATTGGGTATAGCAAATGCTTTTAATGGTACGAAGTTGCTTATCAATCCAAATATCACACAAGTATCTGAATATAAGCAGAAGTATGTATCATGCTGTTTAATTTTAATTTGTTGGTTCTACGTGATTAAACTCATTAAAATGATATGTTCTTTATATTTATTTGTAATTTTCACAGAATGGAAAATGGAAATGTTTCTCTCAGTCAAGTTGTAAGTCATACCTCCGTACACACACTAGTGCAATAAGTGCGTTTTACATCAGTTAAAATTGATTTTTTACGTCAGAATACTGACTGACGTAAATACAGCTGACGTTAAAAGTTAAAATTTTAACGTCAGTTGAGAACCGACGTTAAATATAACACTATTAACGTCGGTTCTTTAACACAACTGACGTTAATTTTGTCAAAATTAACGTCAGTTCTTTAACAAAACTGACGTTAATTTTGTTAAAACTAACGTCAATTGTTATAAATAACTGACGTTAAAGGTCTTAATTTTAATGTCAGTTGTAATAAACAACTGACGTTAATGGTGTACTATATATTTTATAAAATACTATTAACATCAGTTGTATGATACAACTGACGTTAATAGTATTTTTTTTTAAAATTCAGTTTTAAAATATTACTCCCCTCAGCTATCCCTGCATTCAGTAAATATCCCAGTAACACAGAATATCACACACATTACAGAATTGCAAAGGAAAAATGGAACAATGATCCATATGTATGCCTGTTCAGAAACAATATATATTTATTAACATAGGTTATAACTCAAAATAAATACAGAAATATAAATAAAAATAAATGTATACTAAGTTTAAACTACCTATATCAATATCCCTTCGTGATGATCATCACGAGTGGCATGTACATCGTCCACCTGTGTCTCCTCGATTATAGTAGGCATGTTTGTTGAAAAAGAAGGAGTCTCAGGAATATCAAGATTTGAGTCTTCATTTTCATCACTACCATTATACATGCTTTTTCCTTGGAGAACCACGGACAATCTTTTGTTAGAAGGATCAGTGATGTAGAACACTTGTTTTGCTTGGGAAGCCATTATGAAAGGCTCATTTATATGACCTAACTTGTTGAGGTCTACCAATGTGAACCCCAATTCGTCGGTTTGTACACCACCGTTACTATCAACCCACTTACATTTAAATATCAAGCACCGTAAGCTTAGTGTAATCGAGCACCCAAATATCTTCAATATATCCAAAGTAAGGTCTCGGTCAGAACGGGTTTTGTGTCCTTTGCACTAGAGAAGTGCATTGCTTCGCCACGATCATAACCCCACTATTTTGCATGGTACTCTTGTTATCTTGTTCCTTTGTATAAAAGGAAAAGTTATTTATGTCGTATCCGCTCCAACATATGACGTTGAAGCTAGGCCCACGTGCTATCCATCTTACGTCATCAGAAGCAGTACTACCATCCTTAAGCATTTCTTCCTTGAACCATGGTAAGAAAGTCTTGTTATGCTTGTTCAACAACCACCTTTCGCTCATTCGAGGGTTTTCTTGATTGACTTTTCTTTTATGTTCAAATAAGAAAGGCTGAACACATTCGATGTTGTTCAATACATACAAATGTGCTTGAAGCACTTCCTCCCGATCCTTCCTATTAATTCTTAAGCCATGTGTACCCTTACCTTGACATCTAATCTCATCATGCCGAGGCTTAGGAACCCCTATAGGATCCGTGTTATGAAGGTAGTCCGAACAAAACTCAATAGCTTCTTCTGCAACATACCTTTGAACAATAGATGCTTCCGGACGATGAGGATTCTTCACGTACCCTTTCAAGATCTTCATGTAGCGCTCAACTGAGTACATCCATCGCAGAAAAACCGGCCCACATAATCTAATCTCCCTCACCAAATGAACAATTAAGTGAACCATTATGTCGAAAAAGGAAGGAGGAAAATACATCTCCAATTGGCACAAGATTGTAGCAGCCTCAACTTCCAAGTCATCCAACATATGGGGGTCAATGACTTTGCTACATATAGAATTGAAGAATGAGCACAACCGAGTAATGGCATGTCTCACATTTTTTGGAGCAATACCACGAATAGCAACGGGCAGAAGTTGTTGCATCAAGATGTGACAATCATGAGACTTCAAGTCAACCAATTTAAGATCACTAGAGACAAGTCTCTTCATATTTGAAGAGTAACCATGTGGAACTTTAATGCCCTGAAGACACCCGCAAAAACTTTGTCTCTCTTTTTTTGACAAAGTGTGACATGCTGGCGGCAAATAAGTCCGCTTACCATCCTCAACAACTGGAGCTAACTGCTCTCGTATACCCATAGCAACGAGGTCGAGACGAGCATTCACATCATCTTTTGTCTTGCCCTGAATGTTGAGAAGTGTCCCGATCACACTATCACACACATTTTTCTCCACATGCATCACATCAATGCGGTGTCTGACATCAAGCTTGCGCCAGTATGGAAGATCAAAGAATATCGACCTCTTCTTTCATATGTTTTTCTCAGCAACTTTACCTTTCTTTTTGGACTTGCCGAATATAACATCGATGTCCTTTACCCTCTGATAAACCTGCTCTCCAATTAAGGCCGCCGGCGCTTCTTCTGTCTCTTGGCATCCATTAAAAGATTTTTTCATCTTACGATATGGGTGATCACGTCTAAGAAATCTCCGATGCCCAAGGCAAACCATATTCTTTCCATGATGCAACTGAGTGTAGCATGTGCCTTCTTCACATATAGGGCATGCTTTATGCCCCTTGACACTGTACCCGGACAAGTTACCGTATGCTGGAAAGTCGTTGATGGTGCAAAATAACATGGCACGAAGCTTGAAAGTCTCATGAGAATACCCATCAACTACATCAACACCTTCCACCCACAGCGTTTTCAAGTCTTCAATCAAGGGACCTAGATAAACATCTAAGTCATTTCCCGGTTGCTTTGGGCCCGAAATCATCATAGACAACATCATGTATTTGCGCTTCATGCACAACCAAGGGGGCATATTGTAAATTACCAACAGAACAGGCCATGAACTATGAATACTACTCATGTTACCATAAGGATTCATTCCATCCGTAGAAAGTCCAAGCCTTAGGTTTCTTGGCTCATCGGCGAAATCCGGAAACATAGTATCGATATTCTTCCATTGAATAGAATCAGCAGGATGACGAACCTTTCCATCACGTTTCCTCTCATCATTATGCCATCTAAGATTCTTCGCATCTTTCGCATTGGCAAACAATCGTTTGAACCTTGGAATTATTGGAAGATACCACAACACCTTCGCAGGAGGACCCTTTTTTCTCACATCATCAAGATCATCATCATCACCACCACCCTTCACTTTGTATCTTGATAACCCACATTTGGGGCAATCGTGATTGTCTTCATGAACACCGGTGTACAATATGCAATCATTGGGGCATGCGTGTATCTTCTTATACTCCATACCCATAGGACACAATACCTTCTTGACCTCATAGTTATGGTCAGGCAATTTGTTGTCCTCCGGAAGCAAGTCTTTCAACACTTCAAGCAATTCCGTGAAGCTTTTATCGGTCCAACCATTTCTCGCCTTCACACAAACCAATTTTAGCACCACCGACAACCGTGTATGAGTAGTACACCCTGGATATAAAGGCTTATACGCATCACCGCACAACCTATCATACACATGAGCTCGATGAAAAGATTCTTGTCCAATATCACGGATCATGTCCTCTACTCGATCATCTCCATATCTACGTCAACGTCCTCACTTTGGGAGACACTCACCGTACTACTCAACAACACATCACCATGCCATATCCATCTTGTATAACTCAAGCAAATCCCTTCACAAATCAAATGAGTACGTATATCCTTCACCGTACATTTCCTCCTATTCAAACACTTGACACAAGGACAACAGAACATTCCATTACTATTAGGAACATTCCTTTGAGCAAATTCTATAAATTCTCCCACCCCCTTCAAATACTCAGCACTAGTACGCTTACAAACCATCCAACTACGATCCATAACTAGATAGGTCCTGTAGATATACAAAACATATATCCAATATAAGGACAATACGGGAGATTGAAAACTATAGTTTTTGAAGATTGCCAAGCACTGGTCACGGCCTGGCAGTGATGTCCATCACGGCCGTAACGTGCCAACTGAACCAGACCATGCCATCACAGGCAGAACTGATCACGGCCTAGCCGTGATGAGCATCACGGCCGTGACAGATCAACCAGCAGAGCAACATGCACTCAAAACCAAAAATAGAGACGTACATTCCAAACAACTCAAACTCATGGTTTCAAGTTTCAACTACTGAGACTACAGTTTCAACATACACTCAAAACCAAAAATACAAAAATGTGCCCTAAATACTCACCAGAAATAGGTGCTCGCGTGGTGGTGGGGAGGGGAGCTCGAGTGGTGGCCAACGTTCGATGTGATTACTGAGAGCAGAGGGACAAGGAGAGTTAGTGCACGGGAAGGGGAAAGAGAGATGTCAAGTTATTGTAAAGAATGAATGGAAAGACATAGTTAGGGTTAATAGTGTACCTCACGGTGGTGGCGAAGAAGCCCTCGCGGTGGTTGCGGTGGAGATGAGCTCGCTGATGAGTGTGATTTCACCTCATTTTCCATGTACAATTCTGCATACATTTGCATTTAGTTAGGCCATTTTAGTTGGATTTTGTTTAGTTTTTTCATTTGGAACGGATAAGGTGGTATTGTGTGTTGTTTTGCAGGGATTTTTGATTAAATGCCCAAGTTTTAGCCATGAGGAAGCTAAGATGAAGAGAAGGCCTGAAAACTGAAGAAGAAGGGGGCCAGAAGTCAGAATCTGTCACGGCCGTGACCCAAAACCACCAAAAGTCAGAGACGATCACGGCTTGGCCGTGATAGAGATCAAGGGCGTGAAAAATTGGTTCGCGACGCGAATGATATCTCGCCTCGCGAGAGAGTGATTGTGCCAAAACCACCAAAAGTCAGAGACGATCACGGCCTAGCCGTGATGTGCATCACGGCCGTGACCCAGAAACCTCCAAAAGTCAGAGACGATCACGGCCTGGCCGTGACAGAGATCACGGGCATCAAAAGTGGGCTCGCGTCGCGAAGAAATGGCTCGCCTCGCGAAAGAATAAGTTTGCCAGAACTGCAAGAGACAGAACCCGTCACGGCCTGGCCGTGATGGCTATCACGGCCGTGACCGGCCACGAGTTATAAAAAGAACTGAGCAGAACAGAAGAAAATCATTCAGAAAACCCTAGAATCAGATCCTCTGCTGCGGTGGCTGCTGTGCATCATTCCATGGAGCTCTCTCCTTTGTTCATCTCTGTAACTCTCTCTTTTGTTTTGTCTTCAATTATGTGTAGCTAAATTCCCCTTTGTTGGGGTTAGACTATTGCTATCTGAACTTGGTTGTAAAATGACTTGATTTTAATACAGTTTCCTTCTTCTTTATGAGTGTATAATTCTATGCTTAATGCTTTCCTAGGCTTGATCATCTTAGGAATGATTAGTTGCTTTAATAGACAATTGAAAGGTTGATGTTAAAGCATGCTCATGAATTATATGCCAAGTAGTCCAAGAATCTAGACATAGGTGTTGGCTACTTGCAATCTTATGAATCTTTATTCTTAATGCAATTTCTCTTATTAATCCACCTAAGACATTAGGGTTTAATTTGGGATTTTAGGCTCAATGCACCTAAGACATTAGGCTTGAGTATATTAGAAAAGATTCGATTGTCATAAGTGAAGTAGGAACTGTGTTAGTTATCATTTCATAACAATCAAGGGAGGATTAGCTTAGTTTAACCCTAACAATTCTATCATTTGTTGTCCATCTTTCTGTTTGCACATTAATTATTTGAAAAAATTCCAAAAAGAACAAAAAATTATTTTATTCTTGTTTGCTTGTCAGATGATAGAGCAACCTTCACTCCAAAATTCGATCGCCTAGATAGTAGTCTAATTTGCGAAGTGGTAATTGTCCACGATCCCTGAGAACGATATCCGGTCTTACCGTTTTATTACTTGCAACGAACCGGTACACTTGCCGAGTCCGTGTCACTCGCGATTAGGGTTCTGTGCTGGGTGAGAGTGAGAGTGAGGGTTGAGAGTGATCTAGGGTTGAGCGTGATGAAAAGAGAAAAGAGACGTACGTACAGAGCGAAGTGCAGAAGGCGCGCGGGTGTAAACGTTATAATCAAAATAAAACAACATTTAGCGTCAGTTGTATTAAACAACTGACGTTAAAATTAATTGTTTAACGTCAGTTGTATTAAAAAACTGACGTTAAATATTAATATTTTTTTAAAAAAAACACTTTTAACGTCAGTTGTTGAATACAACTGACGTTAAAAGTGTTGTGTAAAAATCATTCTCTATATAAAGTACCATTCTTACGTATATCGATCTGTATCTGCCTCTTCTTTTCCTCTATATTTCTATTCCTTCACAAAATGGCTCTGAGACCTTTGTTATTTCTTCCTATACCTAGACTTAAAGGTCTCTGTCTTAATGGTCAAAAATCTTCTGAGGTTGTGTAAATCACATTACATGGATGGTAAAGTTGAGTAAATCACGTAATGTGATTCCCTCACTTTATTTCATCCCAGTCATCCCTTTCACTCTGCTTTGGCTGCAAGTGACTATGGATTCGAGATGATGCATCAAGGAATTCCAGTGAAGGAAGTGATGCAAAGATCCCTTTCACTTTGATTAATCACGATGCATCATGGAATTCAAGTGAGGGAGGAGATGCATCCATTTGAATTTCTGAGGACAGGACTGAGAAGAAAATGATGTTGAAGCAGAAACTTTTTTATATTTTAGGGCTATGTTGCAGAAATTTTTTATCTTTTAATCATGTAATTAATTGTAACTTATGAACGCTTCAATGAGTTACATATATAACTTGTTTTATGTTAAGTGTTTATTTATCTTAATTTGCACAAGAATTTGTTTACTAATTCAAGCTAATTAATTAAGATTAAAAATAAACTTGTTTAAACAAAAAAGTTTAGAAATAAACTGCACTATAGATGTGGATTGACCTGTGTTAAGAGTGACAACATGGCATTTCAGATAGGGATATAGGATTATTTACGTCAGCTATTTATTTAACTGAAGTAAAAATCACACTTTTAACGTCAATTGTATAAACAACAGACGTTAAAAATAAATATTTTTTATTTTAAAAACACTTTTAACTTCAGTTTTATTCAACAACTGACGTTAAAGGTGTATAAGTTTCTGCAAAAACATTCATTCCTTTGACTACTCTGCTACTTACCCATTGACCTGTGTTAAGAGTGACAAAATGGCATTTCAGATAGGGATATAGGATTATTTACGTCAGCTGTTTATTTAACTGAAGTAAAAATCACACTTTTAATGTCAGTTGTATAAACAAGTGACGTTAAAAATAAATATTTTTTATTTTAAAAACACTTTTAACGTCAGTTTTATTCAACAACTGACGTTAAAAGTGTATAAGTTTCTGCAAAAGCATTCATTCCTTTGACTACTCTGCTACTTAATTACCCATTACTGTTGTGCTACTTACCCATGCACATTGTAACCTATAATCCTCTTTATGAGCACTAAGTTTATACCTAGACTTAAAGGTCTATTTCTTCCTATTCCTTCGGGCGTTTTCTTTTCTGCACGTTTATAATATATGACAGCCAACTCCCAATGCGCCTTGGAACCTAATGCTCTTAATGATCAATTTAATTTTTTAGCAACTTACGACGCCTAGTAACTTCATCCCCTACTCCTATAAATAGCTTCCTTCCTTCCTTTAATTTTTCTGCTTCACAATATGGCTCTACCATGGAGATTAACTTCATCACTCTTTCTTCCTATACCTAGACTTAAAGGTCTCTGTCTTAATGGTCAAACAACTTCTGAGGTTGTGTAAATCGCATTACATGGGTGATAAGGGTGTGTAAATCGCATTATGTGAATTGCACACATTATCATCCTTTTGGAGAATCAGCAGCTACAGTTCCAAAACCTCAGCTTTGGAACCAAGTGATTGTTCCAAGAATATTGCTAAAACAGATCGAGTGCACCCTTCACTCTGCTTTGGCTCCAAATTGACTGTGGATTCAGATGGAGCATCAAGGACTTCAAGTAAGGGAGGAGATGCATCCATTGGAGTTTCTGAGGACAGGACTGAGAAGAAAATGATGTTGAAGTTGAAACTTTTTTATATTTTAGTGCTATCTTGGGGAAATTTTTTATCTTTTAATCGTGTAATTGTAACTTATGAATCGCTTCAATGAGATACGATTTGATTATACATATAACTTGTTTTATGTTAAGTGTTTATTTATTTTAATTTGCACAAGAATTTGTTTACTAATTCAAGATAATTAATTAAGATTAAAAATAAACTTTTTTTTTAAAAAAAGATTAGAAATAAACTGCACTATATATGGAGTGATGATCTGCGTTAAGAGTGACAACAGGGAGATGACAACGAAAGAAAGATAGGAATGAGTTGATTATTTACGTCAGTTATTTATTTAACTGAAGTAAAAATCACACTTTTAACGTCAGTTCATTAAACAACTGACGCAAATAGTGATTTAATATTTACAAAACTGTTACCACCTCATTTTTAACGTCAAATATATGGTCAACTGACGTAAAACGTTCCCGTATATTACATTATTTCCACTGGTGACACTACAGTTTCTTTAGGTGATGACTTACTGCAGTCACAGCGAATGACAATTGAAAACCTTATTGAGGTTTGTTTCGTGATATTTTGGAATATTAAGATTAATGTTTTTGTGAACCACTATGGAATATGAATGCTTTTGGCATTTTAATAAACCGTTTTTCAACATTTTTAGAGTTGTTTCTCTTCTGTTCTGGCCAAAATTATTGAGATTGATACCGAACACGAGTGGTCATATAAGGCGTGTAACAAGTGCAATAAAAAGGTTATAAAACATATAATGCATTGATCATATGAGTTATGCATTAATTTTTAACTTTTTTTTTTTCTATTTCTATACTTTTTAGGAGTGTTATGAAGATGAATGTCCCACACTCCATGCAAGAAAGGTGAAAAAAGATCATGTGATGATATGGATGTATCTTCCAAGTTTGAAGATGGTGAAACATAGACATCTAGCACAAAAATGCCAAGGATTGTTGTCGTCAAGAAGGAACCAAGTGAATGTGTGTTGGAGTTTTATTTGAGAATTTGTGGCCTTTTTAATTTAAAATTTTATTACTTAATTAGATGGGATGGTCCTGGTGCTTTTCACCATTAACTTTTAAGTTAACTTTCAGAATTTTCAGAAGATATTTGTTTAATATATTTTGCATTATGGTTGGAGGTTGTTATTTTAACTTTCGGATTGGTCTCAATTGTTCAATGACATTGACAACATATATTTGGTTGTGTTATTTTTTCTGCTTTTCCAAATTTCATACTTAAGTTTTTGTTTTACTGTAATAAATAAGCTTTACTAAGGATCGAAATCAACTACACTTGATGATACTTTAATAAACATGCATATAGTGCTTGCCTCCCTTTGCACTTTCCTATATATAATATGTGAGTCTAAGTAACGTGTGACCTTGAGACAAAAAAGAGAGGAACAAAAAACTTAAAGGTAGGCTTTATAATGAGTATTAATGAAATAGGTGTTAATTGAGGATTAATGAAATTTGTGACAGACCCTTTCAGAAGTATCTTATGTGTTTATCTTATTTGTTTTTTCCAATTTGGAGAATTGATAAAATAAATGGAATTAACTTATTATTATCTATACTAGACCATGTACCTGTGCGATGCATGGGAAATCAATGTTTCAGGGTATAATTAAGATTTTCAAAATTAGCTTTCAACATCAACAAATCTAAATGAAAAAAGCCACAACCTTCGGGAAAAAAAGTACTAAATAAACAATGAGTAAGAGATGTTGTAATGTAAAAAAATAAATTTAATAAATGCTATGTCACATGCCTATGTTAAATTCTGAAATACTTCTTTATATACTACATTGGAGGTGGAATTTGAAATGTGACCTTCATTATCACATACTAGTATCTTCAAACCTTGACGTGATGTAACCCTTGATATTGCAACATACAAATGCCCATATGAAAAAACAGATTGTGGGAGACGAATGCCCACATGTTTTAGGGATTATCCTTGACTCTTATTTATTGTCATTGCAAAAGAAACAACCACAGGAAATTTTCTACGTTGGAATCTGAAAGGGATCCTGATGTCAGATGGCATCAATTACAATCGAGTAATAAGAACCATTTGTCCAATATTACTTCCGGAAATGATTTTTGCCTCCAAAACATAGTTGCCTATGTGGGTAATGATGAGTCGTGTGCCATTGCATAATCCAGAAGACTGATCTATGCTTCTTAACAACATGATGGGAACGCCAATTTTCTGCTTCAATTCATGATTAGGAAGTCCTGATGAAGTAATGGTATTAAAAAATTCAGGAGTATGAACATCATCTGGCCTATCAACATTTCTACTAACGGAGCATGGGCTGTCAAAACTCAAATAAGTTTTCATTTCCTTAAGGATCAATGACATCATATAATCATTCAATTTATCAACCACGTCATTTTTTTGGTGCTAAAATAGCCCTATGTTGAAAAAATGATGGATCATTCATATTCTCTAAAAGCTAAAAGGGATGGGAAAGTACTATCCACAATAGAGGCAAGGAGGTCACCCGAATTTGTAATCAACATGTCATCAGGTATATCAATGACAACCTCTCCATCATTGATTTGACCAATGGTGCCATCCCCGATTCTCAATATCCAATCTGAGAATTTTTTCATGTCTTCAACACTAATACCTGAAGAACCACACTGAAGTCTCATGTTCTTAGTTAAAGTTAGGACACGACAAAATTGCCATAGGTATGAAGCATTAATACTTGCATGAACAGCTGGTGAATATGAAATACAAAGAAGGGGATTCAATGGCAGGGCATATGAATATTTTTCAGAATACTGTGAATCAGTTGACAGCAGGAGATATTAAATTAGATGATGAGTTTCAAGCCTTGTTGTTGCTTGGTTCCTTGCCTGACACTTGGGAAGTTCTGGTTGTGACATTGACTAATTCAGCTCCTAATGGGAAGTTGATAATGTCAATGGTAAAAGAGAGCATGTTGAATGAAGAAGCTAGAAGAAAGGAGTGTGGTTTGATTGTTACCTCTACTAAGTCAGAAGCACTAGTTGCAGAGTCACGAGGGAGAAGCCAAACCAGACATTTCTGTAAGCATGAAAAATCTGACAGTCATAGCAAGTCAAGAAGCAAGTCCAGGACTAGAAAAGAAATGACATGTTATCATTATGGCAAGGTGGGACACATCAAAACACAAAGCAGGTTCCTAAAGAGAGAAAAGTCAAGAGAAAGAGATGAAGACAAAGAGAAGAAAAATGATAAAGACACAACTGCAACTGCATCTGATAGTGATGTTTACATTGTCTGTGATGATAATTCTATAAATCTAGCATGCCATGATTCCAGTTGGATTGTTGATTCTAAAGCCTCATACCATGTCACTCCTAGGCGTGATTTCTTCTCATCTTATACTGTTGGTGATTTTGGCACAGTTAAAATGGGAAATGAAGGGGGTATGTAAGATTATTGGTATGGGAGATGTTTGGATTGAAACTAGCATTGGGTGCAAGCTGCAATTGAAGAATGTCAGACATGTTCTAGATATCTGTCTCAACTTGATTTCTGTTAAAGCCTTGGACATTGAGGGTTATCATACTTACTTTGGTGGTGGCATATGCAAGCTCACCAAAGGGTCACTAGTGTTGGCAAAAGAAGAAAGCTTCACTACTCTCTACAGGATGCCTGGAAAGTTAAGCAAGGAGGAAGTGAATGCAGTTGAAGATGCTTCTTCCGATTTGTGGCATATGCGCCTTGGTCACTTGAGTGAGAAAGGACTCAACATCCTTGCCAGGAAAAATTGTCTTCCTATGAAAGGTACACCTTTAAATACTTGCTCTCATTGTTTTGTTGGAAAACAACATAGAATTTCATTTCGTAGTCCTGGTCCTTATAGGAGGCCAAATGTTCTTGATTTAGTTCATACTGATGTTTGCACTATGGATTGTAAGTCTCTTGGTGGTGCTTCATATTTTGTTACTTTTATTGATGATCACTCTAGAAAAGTGTGGGTTTTTGCTTTGAAATCTAAAGACCGGGTACTTGGTGTCTTCAAGCACTTTCATGCAAGTGTTGAAAGAGAAAAAGGAAGCAAGTTGAAATGTGTCCGAGCAGATAATGGTGGTGAATACAGGGGTCCGTTTGAAGAATATTGCAAAGAACATGGAATCAAGCTTGAGAAGACAGTTCCAAAGATGCCTCAACATAGTGGAGTTGCAGAGAGAATGAACCATACCATTAATGACAGAATCAGGTGTATGCTCTCTCAAGCAAAATTGCCCAAATCCTTTTGGGGTGAAGCAATGAGAACTACAGTGGATTTGATCAACCTTTCTCCTTCTGTGCCACTAGATGGTGATGTTCCAAACAGAGTATGGACAGGGAAAGATGTCTCTTATAGTCATTTGAGAGTGTTTGGCTGTAGGACTTTTGTTCACATTCCAAGAAATGAGAGGTCCAAGCTTGATGGAAAATCCAAACAGTGCGTCTTCTTGGGTTATGGTCATGAAGAGTTTGGTTATAGACTCTGGGATCTAGCTGACAGAAAAATTATCAGAAGTCGGGATGTGATATTTCTTGAAGACCAAACCATTGAAGATTTTGAGAAAGCTAAGAAATAGAAACCAGTTACCAGAAGTTATATTGATGTTGTGCCTAAACCTCCTACTGGAACTTTTGTTGATGGGGGAGATATACAGGTAGATGATGGAAATGCAACTGATGACCCTACACCTCACCATGATGAACAAGTTGAAAAGGTTCCATTTGAGCCGCCAGTTGAGCCTCAGTTGAGAAGATCTACTAGAGAGCACCATGCTTCCCAAAGATACACTCCACATGAGTATGTGATGATCACTTATGGTGGAGAGCCAGAAAGCTATGAAGAGGCTATTGTAAATGTGCACAAGGAAGAGTGGTTGAAGGCCATGCAAGAAGAAATGAATTCCTTGCATGAGAATCACACATTTGAATTGGTGAAGTTGCCTAAGGGTAGGAAAGCACTCAAGAAAAAATGGGTGTTCAAGTTGAAATCAGAAGAGAATAGCTCCCAACCAAGGTACAAAGCAAGATTGGTTGTGAAAGGCTTCAATCAGAGGAAAGGTATTGACTTTGAAGAAATTTTCTCACCTGTGGTGAAGATGTCCTCTATTCGAGTTGTGCTTGGATTAGCAGCTAGCTTGAACCTAGAGGTTGAACAACTTGATGTGAAGACAACATTCCTTCATGGTGATTTGGAGGAGGAAATTTATATGGAGCAACCTGAAGGCTTCAAGGTCAAAGGAAAAGAGCAGCTTGTGTGCAAGTTAAAGAAAAGTTTGTATGGACTCAAGCAAGCACCAAGGCAATGGTACAAGAAATTTGATTCTTTCATGGAGAAACATGGTTATAGTAAAACCACTTCAGATCATTGTGTGTTTGTGAAGAAATTCCTTGATGATGATTTTATTATCCTCTTGCTATATGTAGATGACATGTTGATTGTTGGTCATGACACTAAGAAGATTGATTGTCTGAAGAAAGATTTGAGCAAGTGCTTTGCTATGAAGGATTTGGGTCCTGCAAAGCAAATCCTTGGCATAAGAATTACTCGTGACAGGAAGAATGGTACATTGTGGTTGTCTCAACATAAGTATATTGGGAAGGTATTAGAGAGGTTTAACATGAGCAATTCCAAACCTGTTAGTACTCCACTTGCAAGTCATTTCAAGTTGAGCTCTCAACAATGCCCTACAAGTGAGAAAGACAAAGAATAAATGAAGAAGGTTCCTTATGCATCCGCGGTTGGTAGTTTGATGTATGCTATGGTATGCACAAGGTCGGATATTGCCCATGCTGTTGGAGTTGTTAGTCGTTTCTCTCTAATCCCGGTAGAGACCACTGGCAAGCAGTGAAGTGGATTTTCAGGTATCTCAGAGGCACTTCTAAAGTATGTTTATGCTTTGGGGGTGGTCAACCTGTGTTAGACGGCTACACAGATTCAGATATGGCTGGTGATGTTGATTCTAGAAAATCTACTTCTGGATATTTGATGACTTTTGCAGGGGGAGCGGTGTCTTGGCAATCAAGATTACAAAAATGTGTTGCTTTGTCTACCACTGAGGCTGAGTATATTGCCATTACTGAAGCTTCTAAAGAACTTTTGTGGATGTAGAAATTCCTACAAGAGTTGGGCCTCAAGCAAGAGAAGTTTGTGTTATTTTGTGACAGTCAGAGTGCTATCCATCTCAGCAAGAACCCGACCTTTCATTCTAGGTCAAAGCACATTGAGGTGTGGTATCATTGGATACGAGAGGCGCTAGAGATGAAGGCATTTTCACTTGAAAAGATCCATACTGATGAAAACGGTTCAGATATGATGACAAAGACCTTACCTATGACAAAGTTGATTTGTTGCAGAAAGAAGGTGGGCTTGGTCGAGCAGTACCTTCCCTCTTGAGTCGTGAGCGGGAGATTTGTTGGCTGGGTCACTCCTAAGTGGGTCCCACATTAGTTCAATAAGAAAAGAAAAATAAAACTTGCCAATGGCCCAATCCCACGTGGCATTTGAAAAAAGGGTTTGAATTAAAATAAAGAAAGAATGTGTGTGTGTGATTACTGTGAGTAAAAAGAAAGAAAAGAGAGTCAGAGAGGGGGAGAACTGCGCCGAAGAGGAGAAGAAGAAAAAGCAAGGATTTTTGTGCTCTTCATCAGATGAGTAAACTACTTCTATTCTTGATAAAATTTTAGTATGTTGTTCCTGGTGTTGAAAGCAATATTTTGATATCATTATATTGTTGTTTTGCCTTCTTTTTGAGCTGAGTTGTTATACTTATTGTTGTGGGGTTTCTCTCTTGTTGCTTGCTTGTATCCACCTTTTGCGTGATGTAT
Source organism: Sophora flavescens (assembly GCA_030762895.1). Taxonomy (NCBI): domain Eukaryota; kingdom Viridiplantae; phylum Streptophyta; class Magnoliopsida; order Fabales; family Fabaceae; genus Sophora; species Sophora flavescens. The sequence continues at coordinate 50,605,549 of CM061069.1, forward strand.
TGTTGATTTGGTGTTCCATAATATTTCTAGGTAGACTTGGTGTAGCCATTATTATTTATAGTGGAAGTTTTTGCTGGACTTGGTCCCGTGGTTTTTATCCCAACATTGTGGTGTCATTGCTATTTATTTTTCTGCCATTGATATTATCATGTTGAAGAATATTTTTGTTGTGCCTATTTATTTGCACAGGTGAAGAAAAAAAATATTTACTTCATTAGAGATTGTTATCTCTGTCTTTTTCCCAACATATATTTCTATAATGATTTCAATTGCAATTTAAATAAAAAGGAAATAATAATGAACCAATAGTGTGTGTGTGTTATAGATTTATTACCTAGTCTGAAAGGTATAGCATTCCCCCTAGTAGAGAAACTAAACAAACACACCGATCTATCCATCAATGAATAAGATACATATTCTTACATTCCTTTATTCTCAATCTTTTTAGGAAGAATGTAATTGCCTTAAAAAGGGACTCATAATAAAGAAATAGGAAAGAAACAATTGTTTTTATTCTTAAAAAAATATACAATAACTGCTTCATTATTCCTCCTTCTTCAAGTCAAGTTGACATTGACAACCCAAAAAGGAAGAACTAGAAACTAAAGAAAGCAGTGTGAAGGGTCACATTCTCTCCCATGTTTCATGTCGGAGAAGCTTCCAATAAGTCCAAAGCTTCACTGTCGTTACATGAACATCATTACCATCTGCTTTCAAAACCTGACAACCCCTTAAAAATAACCAAAACTAATCAATGGTTTATAATTGGATTTGAACCTTATAATATATTATCAATTATCAAATATCACATCATATAATGATACCTCAAAAACTAGAGGTATCATTATTTGTTAGTGTTGTGTCCATCTCCATCCCCACATCATCACCATAGTTCTTCAGTAGAGATTGCAAATGGTGGACAACTGAGAGAGTAATCAAGCAGAAGAAGAACAAGATGCAATTGAAAACTCAGTTTTTTTGCTGCTTCTTCTTTATGATCTGTTACATTGGTTGTTCCTCTTATGATGAAGCATCAGCTTTGCTTTCTATAAAAGCAGGTCTGCTTGATCCCTTGAACAGCCTCCATGATTGGAAATTGGTGGACAAAGCAGAAGGGAAAGATGCAGTTCATTGTAACTGGACTGGTGTGTGGTGCAACTCAGCTGGAGCTGTAGAGAAGCTTGATCTCTCCCACATGAATCTGAGTGGAAAAGTGTCCAATGAGATACCAAGGCTAAAAAGTCTCACTTCTCTCAATCTGTGCTGCAATGGGTTCTCATCTTCATTGTCAAATTCCATAGCCAATCTCACCACACTGAAGAGTCTTGATGTGAGCCAGAATTTCTTCATTGGTGACTTTCCATTAGGCCTTGGAAAGGCATCAGGACTTGTGACCTTAAATGCATCCAGCAATAATTTCTCAGGTTTTCTTCCTGAGGACCTTGGAAATGTGTCTTCCTTAGAGACACTTGATCTCAGAGGTAGCTTCTTTGAAGGGTCAGTTCCAAAAGCCTTGAGCAACTTGCATAAGTTGAAGTTCCTTGGTTTATCTGGGAATAATCTCACTGGGGAAATCCCAGGAGAGCTGGGACAACTTTCATCACTAGAGTTTATGATCATTGGCTACAATGAATTTGATGGTGGGATTCCTGCAGAGTTTGGAAACCTCACCAATCTTAAGTATCTTGATTTAGCAGAAGGCAATCTTGGTGGTGAAATTCCAGCTGAGTTGGGAAAGCTCAAGTTATTGAATACAGTTTTCTTATACAAGAACCATTTTGAAGCCAGGATTCCACCAACAATTGGCAACATGACTTCATTGATGTTGCTAGATCTCTCAGACAACATTTTATCAGGAAATATTCCTTCTGAAATAAGTCAGTTGAAGAACTTGCAGCTTCTGAACTTGATGAGCAACCGGCTATCTGGTCCTGTGCCTTCTGGCCTTGGAGATTTGCCTCAACTGGAGGTGCTTGAGCTATGGAACAATTCCTTGTCAGGGCCATTGCCTAGTAACCTTGGCAAAAATTCACCACTGCAGTGGTTGGATGTATCATCCAATTCACTCTCTGGTGAGATTCCAGAAACTCTTTGCACTAAGGGAAATCTCACCAAGCTTATACTTTTCAACAATGCCTTCTTGGGTCCAATTCCAGCAAGCCTATCAACATGTCCTTCACTTGTTCGTGTTCGAATTCACAACAATTTTCTTTCTGGGACAATTCCTGTGGGGCTTGGCAAGCTTGAGAAGCTTCAAAGGTTAGAATTGGCTAACAATAGTCTCACTGGTAGAATTCCTGATGACATTGCTTCTTCCACATCCCTTTCTTTCATTGATTTCTCCAAAAACAACCTTCATTCTTCTCTTCCTTCCACCATCATTTCCATTCCAAATCTGCAAACTTTCATTGTCTCCAACAACAACTTGGAAGGTGAAATCCCAGACCAATTCCAGGACTGTCCCTCACTTGGTGTCCTTGACCTCTCATCAAATCATTTCTCAGGAAGCATTCCACCAAGCATTGCTTCATGTCAGAAATTGGTACACTTGAACATAAAGAACAACCAATTGACTGGTGAAATCCCAAAAGCAGTAGCAAGCATGCCTACATTGTCCATTCTTGATCTTGCTAACAACTCTCTTACTGGTCAAATACCCCAAAACTTTGGTATGTCTCCAGCCCTTGAAACAGTCAATGTCTCATACAACAGGCTAGAAGGTCCTGTCCCGGAAAATGGTGTGCTAAGAACAATAAACCCAAATGATCTTGTAGGCAATGCTGGCCTATGTGGTGGTGTCCTCCCTCCATGTGGCCAAACCTTTGCATATTCATCAAGGCATGGGAGCTCACATGCAAAGAACATTATTGCAGGATGGATCATTGCAATATCATCAATCTTAGCCATTGGGATTGCCATTTTGGCAGCAAGATCTTTATACACAAGGTGGTACACTGATGGGTTGTGCTTTCGAGAACGTTTTTATAAGGGTAGCAAAGGGTGGCCATGGAGATTGATGGCATTTCAGAGGCTTGATTTTACAAGTACTGACATTTTAGCTTGCATCAAGGAACCAAATGTGATTGGCATGGGTGCAACCGGGGTTGTTTATAAGGCTGAGGTACCACAATCAAGCACAGTTGTGGCAGTCAAAAAATTGTGGAGATCATCAGGATCTGATATTGAAGTAGGAAGCAGTGATGACCTTGTTGGAGAGGTGAATCTTTTAGGGAGGCTAAGACATAGGAACATTGTTAGACTACTAGGCTTTCTTTATAATGATACTGATGTGATGATAGTTTATGAATTTATGCACAATGGAAACCTTGGAGATGCCTTGCATGGTAAACAAGAAGGGAGGTTGCTTGTAGACTGGGTTTCCAGGTATAACATAGCTTTGGGAATTGCACAAGGACTTGCTTATCTTCATCATGATTGCCATCCACCAGTTATCCATAGAGACATTAAGTCAAATAATATACTGCTTGATGCCAATCTTGAGGCAAGGATAGCGGATTTCGGGTTAGCCAAGATGATGATCAGGAAGGATGAAACAGTCTCTATGATTGCTGGATCTTATGGATACATTGCCCCTGGTGAGTTACTAGTTCATACATCTTACTTTTATTTTGTTAGTCACTACTTTGTTTTTCAAAACATTTAGTAGAAGTAGGATAGTTACTCAGCAGCAGATGTTTGTTCTTTCTTAGATGTTCATGATTTACATTTCTAATCATACCATTGCTTTATTATTTGGCAGAATATGGATACTCTTTGAAGGTGGATGAGAAGATTGACATTTACAGTTATGGAGTAGTTTTATTGGAGCTTCTCACAGGAAAGAGGCCTTTAGATCCAGAGTTTGGAGAATCTATAGATATTGTAGGATGGATTAGAAGGAAGATAGACAATGGATCTTCAGAAGAAGCATTAGACCCCAGTGTAGGAAACTGTAGGCATGTTCAAGAAGAGATGCTTTTAGTTCTCAGAATAGCACTTCTTTGCACTGCCAAGCTCCCCAAGGACAGACCCTCCATGAGGGATGTCATAATGATGCTTGGAGAGGCAAAGCCTCGGAGAAAAAGCAGTGTGAACAATTAAATATTTGCAGCAATTAGCACATGACTAGTTCATTGCCTTCTTTAGGAACCAAAATGAGTTTTCCAAGGCCAGCAACTAGATTCTTCTATTGTATTTAGAGCTGTAATTTTGTTAATTTCCCTGTAACTTTGAGATCAATTCAGTGGTGCATGTTCCTAAATATTAATGGGTATATCAAAATGGATTAACTGGTGCAAATAATTTTTTAGGATTTCTTGCCATGTGTGTGCTGCTCACCAGGAATTGGAGTTCATGAGGTTCCATTGACCATTGATCAGTCCATTACTTCATCTTACAAGCCCGAGATTCTCAAGTTTATCAGATTTACAATTAAACCCCCCATCAAAACATAATAATAAACTAAAAATAGAGTCTGTCTAAAAAAACCTGTCCTAGTTTAATGTAGTATTACATTCCTTAGGTCAATGGCCTAAATCAAACGGTATCAACATCAAATTGAGTGCCACTGCCACGATACCAAAAGTGATGGGTTAGGTCAAAATTGACGACAAGCTTTTGTTTTAAACCCACAAGATTGAATGAGCTTGAAGTTCTTGACCGCAAGATTTATGAGAAACAAATCTCAACACACATTTTAGCTTTGTCTAAAAGCTACAACCACTTATTACTTCAGGTGCGAGTTTGCACTTTGCACTAAAGCGAAACTGTCATACATTAGATTTCTTTAACTCGGGGTCGTGACAATTGTTATGTGGCGCTATTTTCAATGAGTGCTGTCAAACTTAGGCAGGGTTATGGTTCCAACTTCCAAAAAACAATATGACCAAACTGATCATATCTGAAAATGAAATTTTGAATTACAATAGCAAGGAAAGAAAGTTCAATCAAAATTTGATGGCTGAGAAAGTTAGCAACCATCCCACATTTACAGCATTAACAAACAGTATGACTAGTATTACATGAACATCTATGATGCCTGCACCCTACAAGTGAAGATGAGTTAGAGAGGCAGTGACAAATATACCAAGAGAAGTTAAACAAACAGCAACTGAATGAATCAAACCAAAAACCGAGGTTTGTTCATTTAAATCTCAAAATCCATATGCTTGCAGTATCCCTTTACTTTTCTCTTTCTGGTCTTCCTCTTGTATTTGAGTGTTACATTTAAGGAAACAAGTTCTCCGTATCCTTAACCATGCAAACAATATCTACATAGGCTAGCTTTTCAGTCTGTTGTACCAAGTCCATTACCCTCAGATGTCCTCATGATTCTTAGCCTCTTCACTGAGCTAAGGAACATCCTGATTGCAATTTGAAAGAGAAAGGTAGATAAATCATAAATATCAAACAGATAAAACAACAGATCCTAATTTGGTGTATGAGCATAGGCTGTGTAAACAGGCTGCAGCAAATAGTAATATATTTATGCCTCTATCTTGAAGTTGAAGCTACTTTCTTTAGCACCAGTGATTTCGCATAGGATCCTGTCTAAAGGCAACAAAAAGGATAAGGGCAGCAGAATAGAAGTTTACATAATGTGATTATATGAACCAACGGAATTGGATTCTGCCCACACATTAAGAAGCATGAGAACATATAGATTCTCACACAAAAAACCAATCGATTGGAAAATTAAAATCACTATCAACTAAAGAACAAGCTCTCCCTAAACATAAACTGCATACAAATCATGGGATGGTCTACTACAAGCCTGCAGGTACTTCCTAGCACACATACAGTCTCCAAATCGCCTTAATGTGCTATTACAATCAACCGACAAAACAAATTTTAGCTTTTCAGAAAAATATAGTGCAGCATCAGTGACAGCGACATATATTTGATACTAAAATCAAATTGATGATTACAGACCAGATACTTTGTGAGGGATTTCCAACATACAAGTTGGAAGGTTGCGTAGAAGTTAACATTATATACATTTAACGGTTGTTTACTTGTATCAAATGATGCATTGGTTCAGTGGTAGGATGTTGGCATAGTGTCCTATTGTGACATGGTTCGATTGTCACCTCTGTTGAGTTTTGAACATTTTATGACCGTTTTATTAAAAATAATGCGCAGAGAGAATTAAGGAAACTATTATTCTGTAAAATGTCATTGACGATACGCTTGGTTTAGGGTGTGCAAACCAAACCAAGGTTCTCCATTGTATGCTGAAGGGGATTCGCCGGTTACACCTATTGCGTCCAATCTACAAGGAGAGATTGGCTGAGGCGAATCAAACCTAAAGCCTAATGTTCTTACACGCCTTGGAGGGTGCGCATGTCACTTGTTCTTCTCTTCTTTGTTGCAGACCAGACCCCATTTTCTAACAATCTTTAGGTTCGATTTTCGATTTATAATAATGGTTGCAACATTGAGGGAGATTACATTTGACATTGTCAAAGTGGAGAGGTTCGAGGGTGGAAACTTTGTTCGTTGGAAAAAAAGTGATGCATATATGGCCTTTTTAGAACAAGAAGAGATGAGTACTCCTAGACTTCATCAAAATATTTTATTTGTGAGCATGGTGAAAGGTACACAATTACTTTCTATGACTATGATATGCTTGGTGTCCAATCTTAAAGGCATTATTTGTTTATGTTAAATTTAACATGTGGCGTTAGTGCCTTAGATGTATGATTTAGAATCCACTCAAGCATGTGAATTTTGATGAACATGAACATATTTGGTTTATGATGCATGCATGTATGTTGCTCTATTTTGATAGAAATAACTTATATGTGAATGATTATATCAAGTGCATGCATTAATGAAGTTGTTCATGAAAGAACCCATGGTTTTTTAGAGTTTACAATATTATATTATGAATGCATGATTGTGTGAATATAAGATGAGAATTGTTTCTTGATTTTGTAGAAATGAGAAATGTTGTGGATGTGTTTTTGAATTGTTCTAAGTTGACAAAATGAATATGGACGTTCATGAAGAAATGTTATAGAAAATCAAAAAATGACTGTATCGTTGTTTTGTTTATTTTCTATAATAAAAATCATTTAGATTTACCCTTAAACATGTTTAGACATGAATCTAAAACTTGGAGATGATGAAAATAAGTTTAAACTTGGGTAGAATGGCCAAAAATGGTTGTGGGTCATGAATGGGTCAAATGAACCCGGTTTCCAGAAACGGGTCTGGTTGACCCGACTGATGCAGGGAATGGGCCAAACGTAGCACCTGTTTAAACGCTCAAATAGAAACGAGAATCGTATGTTTATACCAACGGATGCGTCATCCTGGTGGTGTGCGTCTGTTTGGCCAGTTTCCCAGTGCAAGTTCGAATCCTTGTCTGCAGTTTTAAGAACATTTTCGACCTTTTTTTGAGAAAACAAGTTTAAAGGAAACAATGCGACCAGTGGGATTCAAACTTGGGACAAGGTGGTTTCGACCTTTTTTTGAGAAAACAAGTTTAAAGGAAACAATGCGACCAGTGGGATTCAAACTTGGGACAAGGTGGTTATGTGCAAACGTTGTGACCACCAGGCTAACATTAAATTTGTTGTAAGGGTGTCATTATTAAATTATTTAACCAGTAGTTGAGGTGCTGCAATCATGGTTTAAAATTGACATTATGAATGTCTTGTTAGAAATAAAGTTAAGGAAAATAAATTTAAAAATGTAAACATTTATTCAATTACCCAGAAACTTTGTGGATTATATATGTTGTTATATAGTGGTGGGTAAATTAAAGCGGTTTGTTATTAGATATTTATTAAATGTCTTAGGAGTAATATAATGGGAGAATTTTATTATCCTAGTTATTACTTTGAGTCTACTAGAATGGTTGACCAAACAACTGCATCTTATTCCCCATAACAAATTAGTATAATTGAAAAGAAAATTAGGATATAAGAAGAAATGGTAGAAGTCATGGTATCCTATGTTGGTCTAACAAAATGATATTGGGGAGAAGTCATGTTGAAGTCTTTTTATATAGTAAATAGGGTTCCAAAAGAAGGAACAAGATAACCCCACTTGAGCTCTGGAAAATAGAAAACCCATTCTCAAATTTTTCAAAGTTTGAGGTTGTAGGGCAATAGTAAAAGTTCTTGAACCAGAAGAAATAAATTATGTGAATGGGGAATTGAATGTGTGTTCCCGGGCTATGCTAAAATTAGCAAAGCATATAAATTCATGGTTATGGAATCTAGTGACTCATCCTGTTAATATAGTAGTTGAGTTTAGGGAAGAATCTTTCAAGAAGATAAGTTTAACTCAATTCCAAGTCACAAGGATAATGTTCATAGTAATGCATATGATCCGAAAAGCAATGTATCTAATAAAGATACCTTGGTGGGTTTAGAACTTAAGAGAAGTCAAAGAGCTAGAAAAGAGAAAACTTATAGACCAAGATTTTTCATGTTCCTTGTTGAAGGAATAAGTGAGTCCATAGACGGTTATGTACCAATATATTATTATATTGAAAGTGATTTAGCAACATTTGAGGAGACAAAAAAAAGTCTCAAGATATTACTTTATGTAAGGAAGCCTACAATAGAAAATTGATTCAATAAATGAGGAATAAAATTTGGAAATTAGTAGACCTCCCACCTGGTTCCACAACAATAGGTTGTAAATGGATTTTCAAAAGAAAAATAAAGGTAGATGGAACCATAGATAAGTTTAAGGCAAGATTAGTTTCTAAGGGATTTACACAAAAGGAGGGTATTGACTATTTTAATACATATGCACCTATGGCAAGAATTGCTTCAATTAGAGTGCTATTAGAACTGGGATCCATCTATAAGTTTGTCATCCATCAATTGGATGTGAAAATGCCATTCCTAAATGGGGAATTAGATGAAGAGGTGTATATGACACAACTGAAGGGTTTGTGGTTAATAGTCAGGAAAAGAAAGTGTGTAAATTGAATAAGTCGTTGTATGGACTAGAATAAGATCCTAAGCGATAGGATCAAAAGTTTGATCAAGTTGTGCTAGTTAAATATAAAATAAATAAATCTGACAAGGGTATTTATAGTAAATTCCATGGAGGAAAAGGGGTCATGATTTGTTTATATGTTGATGATATATTAATATTTGGTACCGATCTAGATTAGGTTGAAGAAAATGTGAGGTTCTTATCTAGAAATTTTGACATGAAAGGTTTAGGGGTAGCTGATGTGATTCTAGGAATTAGAATAATAAGAGATGGTGAGAATGTAGGTTTACCCCAAACTCACTATGTAGAAAAGGCATTAAAAAAAAATTTAATCACTTTGATTATCAACCTATCACTACTCCCTATGATCATAGCATTACTTTAGTACCAAACAAAGGTAGTCTAGTAGCACAACTTGAATACTCAAAAGTAATTGGATATTTAATGTATGTCATGACATGTACCCAGTCAAACATTGCATATGTTGTAGGGAGACTAAGTAGGTATACAGGTAATCCAAGCAAAGACCATTGGCATGTTGTTCGAAGAGTATTGAAATACTCGAGGGGGGCAATGAACTATAGTTTAAACTATAATGGTTATCCTTCGGTATTAGAAGGATACACAGATACCAATTGGGTGAATTATACAGAAGACCATGCTTTAACAAGCGGTTGGGTCTTAGCACTTGGTGGGGGTGTTATTTCTCAGGGATCCAAGAAACAAACTTACATTGCCAATTCCACCATACCTGCAGAATTCATAGTATTGAAAGCAGGTAACAAATACATTGAATGGCTTAGAAACGTTTTGTATGAGATACCAATTTTAATGGCGCCGGTATCTATACAATGGGATAGTATTCAACACTATCAAGGGCAAATATCCAGGTTCATAATGGAAAGTCCAGGAACATTGGGCTGAGACATAGTTATGTCAAGGAACTAATTGCAAATGGAGTAATATCCAGGGTCATTATAAGACGGAAAGAAATCTTGCATCCTTTAACGAAAGGACTGACAAGTGATATGATGTGGAAAACATCATCAGGGATGGGACAAGCCCATATATAAATGATCACCAATGGTGAAAACCCAACTCACACTTGAGTAGCATCAAGTCTTGAGTTCAATGTGGCCAAAGTACACTATGAGAGTGATTGCAAGTACTTGACGAATAGATACATCCCAAGGTTTAAAAGTATACTTGGATACCATAAGGACAAAAGGAAAAGGGTGAGCTTTTGCTCTTAATGGACCTATAGCATATATGTGCTGAGGTGCCCAACTTACGGGGGTGCTTTTGGTAAAGTCCACCTATATGAGAGTGAAGTGGGGCCGCTTCTTGGAGTTAAAGGGATTGACTCTGTAAGCTCTCATGAAAATGATACACGACACAAGGCCTTACCAAATGTGTCATACTAACACGTCATTCAATGGTACCGAGATTTCATGTGTAAGTCATGGACACTTGTTCTAATGAATATTTGGTTCAAAGCTTGTCTTCCACTTTATTTGGGGATGAGTGAAACTATGGCTTACTAAGCAATGGTTCAAATTCCCAATATACCTTTGTCTGAAAGCATGCGATTTCCGGAATAATGGGATTTGGGTTTATGTTGAAAATGGTGGGGGATTTTGAGGGATTTCCAAAATACAAGTTGGAAGGTTGCGTAGAAGTTAACATTATATACATTTAACGGTTGTTTACTTGTATCAAATGATGCGTTGGTTCAGTGGTAGGATGTTGGCATAGTGTCCTATTGTGACACGGATCGATTCTCACCTGTTGAGTTTTGAACATTTTATGACCGTTTTATTAAAAATGGGAATAAAAGGTGACTGACGCCCAATGGGTTTCGAACCCGAGACCAAGAGGTGGGAAGCATAAGTGCTAACCACCAGCTACCACATAAGATGTTTATGATGTTACTGTTTGATATTTAAATATCATGTTCAGTCGCATTGCCTCATTTAATCTCTTATAGAGTTGTTTTCCTTCACCAAGGGGCATGAGTTGGTCTGTAAATAGAACCATTCTGCATACAGGAAAGGTATCCGAATTTGGATTAGTCTTCTCCATTCCAAATCACTTCCTTTCTTTCCTTAATGCACAAAGAGAATTAAGGAAACTATTATTCTGTAAAATGTCATTGACGATACGCTTGGTTTAGGTTGTGCAAACCAAACCAAGGCTCTCCATTGTATCCTAAAGGAGATTCGTCGGTTACACTTGTTGCATCCAATCTACAAGGAGAGATTGGTGGAGGCGAATCGAACCTAAAGCCTGGTGTTCTTACACGTCTTGGAGGGTGCGCATGTCACTTGTTCTTCTCTTCTTTATTGCAGACCAAACCCCATTTTCTAACATACTTGCCCCAAAGGAACATCTCCAACAAGCATCCAATCTCCTTCCTTGTCTTCATAAGTGAGCACAAACTTAGAAGATTCATCAACAATTTTGAATGTCTTTCTCCTCCAACAATAATGCCATGATCCTCCCCGTTTGATCCTATTGACAATGCGGTCAATATTGTTGGGAAAAAATTAATAGAAGTATAGAACACATTCAAAGCACAAAATTAAACAGAACTATCTATCTCAAGACCACAATATGAAAGAGAGAAATAGTAAAAATGACATACACGAGAATTATTTTAATGATGAAAACACAGCATCGAGTTGTGGTTTTTTTTTTTTCATTTTTCCCAGTGCCACCGGTCATTTGGGAAAGCAAAAACTAGTTGCTTCATAAAAACTCCGGCAAACAGTCTTGGAAACAGTGCAAATGGCAGTTTACATTGAAGAGAATTTTAATCAAAAGGTTGTTGTTTAGCGGTTTTTCGTACTAAAGTTATATTTTGATATCTGATATATTACATCACTATAATAATGAGATAATATGCTTGAAGAAAAAGAGTAAAAAGAACAAATCTATTCTTAACATGATTTGAAGAGAAGATTGAGAGGAAGAGTAAATGTTCAAACCCTATTCACTACCACCTGCATAAATAATGCTTACATGCTTGTCAGTTTTTAATTTTTTATTAATCTTCAGAATATACCATTTTGAGTTGATAACAACATACACCTAGATTACGCAAAGTTAATAAGAAGAGAGGAAGCAAGTTATTATTATGCCATATTTAAAGCAGAAACAAAAGAAATGGTACAAAGTCAACAAAATTTTCACCATGCACATAAAACCTTCTAGATGTTTAAAACATGACATAATTCAGTGAAGGAGTTGCATTTGCATTCTCTTCATTGAGTATAAAAACCAAGAAAAACTCACCTTTGCAAGTAATGGATGTAGTCGATTCATCAAACATATCCTAGGTTTGCGCTAAGGATTCATAGGAACTATGAACACTTAAATCAACCTTCCTTCCAATTGGTATCCCATCCATATTTACCTTGACGAACAGGGAACTCCTCCGTTGTCTTTTCTCTTTGATATTAATGTTGTTATTATTGTACTATCGTGTGGGCCTCAAAGTGGGCTATCAGTCCAATCCAAGAATGTGACCCAACCCATGGATGACCCGAGTACAGCCGATCAGTGAGAAGGAGATAGCATCCAAGAAGCGGTTGAGGAAGGTATGCCCGAGATAATGCGGAGATGGAGAACGTGAGAGTAGGACACGATCCACGAGGTGGGAACGGTTACCTTCAGCAACCGAGAGGAACAGCTCTGGATTGTTTAAATTTGAACTACCATATATATAAGGGGGAGGGGGACAGATGGGAAGATAGGCTATTTTTCTGTAACCGATACTCTGCTATTATAGAGAGAATTTGAATAAACGAGTTCCTTTGGAGTAAGATTGTGTTCTAGAGATAGCAATATTGTTTCTTGTCGATTCTATTCATTAGTGTTAGAATTTGCAAGAACATTTGGCGCCCACCGTGGGGCCGAGGTAAGTATTCCCTGGTCACACTGTACTTTTCACTAGGCGATGGAGGGATCGAGAAGCGTGGAGGGAAGGAGGACTGATAATGGTTCGAGGCGAGAGTCAAGAAGGCGGTCGGATAATACAAATAGTGAGGCTCCGGAGAGGGAGGGAGGTGATCTGAGACGTCAGGTGGAACGGTTGAGAAGGAGTCAAGACGATGGAAGGAGGAGTCGAGGCAGAAGCCGGGAAAGGAGTAGTTTCTCTCGCTGGAGTGAACGTAGTCAAACTTGGCGCGAAAGGAGTGATAGTCGAGAGGAGAAATCCAGAACGGATGTGTCAAGCCGATATAGGCATGGATCCAGGAATCGTGAAAGTCAAAGCCGAAGACAGGGTCATTCTAAAGATAGAACCTATGTTTTGAGAAGCGAGATATGGGACTCTAGTCAGGAGAGGAGACATCGCCATTATGGAGGAGGAGAATCTAGTTACCGGAGGAGTAGAGGACACCGAGGACGACGTCCGAGAGGGAGAAGGGATCATCCTTTCACTGATGAGGTGATGTCTGAGCCAGTACCACACAATTTCCGTTTCCCGAAGATGAGACACTATGATGGTACCTAAGATCCGCAGGAGCATCTCACGGCTTTCAATGTCAAAGTTATGGTCTCACATATCTCGTCGAGGGTTAAATGCCAAGTTTTTCCAACAACTCTCGAGGGACCGGCTCTTATTTGGTTCTCTCAATGGCCATCGAGATCGGTTTACTCCTGGAATGACTTGACTGAGAAGTTTCTCATACAATTTGCGACCATCAGGATGTACAGGAAGGCCTCGGCATGCTTGGATAACTTTAAACAGGAGAAGCATGAGTCGCTGTCCGAATATGTAGATCGGTTCACTACGAAGATATTGAAGATCAAAGATCTGGAACCTAGGGTGGCCCAACATTCCATGAGGGTTGGTTTGAGGGAAGGTCTTTCCTGGATTCGTTATCAAAGAGGCCGGCTATTGATATAGATGATCTCAGACAGTGAGCTTCTAAGTACATTAGTATGGAGGAGGCGAGAGAGGCAAAAAGGAAAGAAAGGGCAGATAATCAAGAAAGAAAGACAAATCAGAATGTCGGAGGAAGGAGGTTGGCATCCAAAATTGAAATGTTACCCATATTGTACGAGCCGAAAAGACCGAAGTATACCATGTACACCCCGCTCAATACTACGAGAACACAGATCCTAGATGAGGTGTGCTATACAAGTTTTGTGGAATATCCTCCTCTTGTCACTGCACCAGAGTTGGCCTATAGAAGAAGATACTGTTGTTTTCACAACTTGTATGGTCATACCACAGAGGAGTGTGTGTAATGGAAGGATCAGATTGAGGAACTGGTTCAGATGGGGGAACTTACAGACTACATACCATGGGGAGGACCAAGAAGGCAAGCAGCGTGGAGAGGTTATGGTGGAAGAGGTCGAGGAAGAGGAAGAGGCGCGGAAGGAAGATGAAATTTATTCAGAAGATAGTATCATGAGAGGATGGTGAATGATCAGAACAATGAAGATCATCGCGTGGAAAATAATGCTCAGGTGAGAGGTGTTATAAATACCATCTCGTGAGGTTTTGCAGGAGGGGGTTTAACCAGTTCGGCGAGAAGGAGACATCTCAGAGCGGCGAACTCAATCTATTCGGTCATGCAGAAGCCGATGCAAAATCATCGTCCGATAACCTTTACGGAAGACAATTTTGTTGGGACTGATCCAAATCAATATGACCCTATGGTCATTTCAGTAGAGCTGGCAAACTTTATGGTGAGGAAGACTTTAGTAGATCAGGGAAGTTTGGCAGATATCCTGTATTACAAAACTTTCAAGAATTTGGGAATACCAGAGACCGAGATTAAGGAGTTCGGAAATGCTTTAGTAGGATTTGCCGGGGAACATGTAGAAACTCGGGGGTATGTTGAATTACTAACAAAATTTGGTAATGGCATAACTTCCAAAAATATTACGGTTAAGTTTATTATTGAGGACGCTCCGAGAGCGGCATACAATCTAATTATCAGACGACCATGTCTGAATGAAGTCGATGATATAATGTCCACCCCTCATCTGACTATGAAGTTTCATTCCAGAACAGGTGAAGTGATCTTGGTGAGGGCTGATTAGAAAGAAGCTCGACAGTGTTATGTGGATATTTTGAAGGTGAATTTCAAAGAAAAGGAGGTGCCAACCGAAAAGGGAAAAGAAGCAGATCAAAAGCAGAAAAGTAAGATGCAGGTGACTTCGGTAGGAACAGTAGAGTTAGATCCTCGGATAGATATGAAGGAATCACACCCACAGCCGGCAGATGATTTAAAGAAATTTCCAGTAGGGAGAAAGGAAGGGCAGGATATACATATTGGAACACAACTGGAAGCTGATGTAGAAGAGGCAATAATCTGAGTAGTTTTGGAGAATTCCGATCTCTTTGCTTGGTGTACTGCTGATATGCCAGGTGTAGATCGGAAGGTCGTGTGTCACAAACTTTCTCTATGCACAGGAGCCAAACCTATCTCACAAAAGAAGAAAAAGGTGGGGGAAGAGAGAAGGAAGGTAATAGAAGACGAAACTAGAAGAATGGTGGATGCAAACTTTATCCGGGAGGTGAAATATACCACTTGGCTCGCGAATATTGTTTTGGTGAAGAAGTCAAATGGGAAGTGGCGTATGCGCACTGATTATACCGACTTAAATAAAGCTTGCCCTAAGGATTCATATCCTTTGCCCAGTATTGATCAGTTGGTGGATTGAGCATCAGGATATCAACTTCTCAGCCTTATCGATGCATATTTGGGTTACAATCAAATCTGAATGCATGCACCCGATGAAGAGAAGATTACATTCATGTCAAACAGAGCTAACTATTGTTACAAGGCTATGCCTTTTGGCTTGAAGAATGCAGGAGCCACTTATCAGAGATTGATGGACAAGGTTTTTGAAGGTCAAAGCGGGAGAAACATGGAGGTTTATGTGGATGACATCGTGGTGAAAACAGAGGAGCCGAGTAAGCATGCCGAGGACCTGAGAGAGATCTTTGGTCAAGTACAAAAGTACAACATGCTACTTAATCCCGAGAAGTGCAATTTCGGAATCAGGAGCGGGAAGTTTCTTGGATTCATGTTGACAAATCGAGGGATTGAGGCGAATCCCAACAAATGTTGAGCTATCATCAAGATGAGAAGTCCAGTTAATGTCAAAGAGGTGCAAAGACTTGCAGGTAGATTAGCATCTTTATCTAGATTCTTGTCGAGGTCAGCCGAGAAGGCTCGGCCCCTGTTTAAGTTGCTCTGAAAGTCACAACAATTTGAATGGGGTCTCGAGTGTTAAGAAGCATTTCAAGACTTCAAGTCTTTCCTGAGTTCTCCACCCATCTTGACTAAACAGCAAGTTGGGAAGGAACTTTTGCTATATTTGTCGGTGACCAAGACGTCAGTGAGCGCAGTACTTGTTCAAGAGGTGGAGAAGAGGCAACTTCCTGTGTATTATATTAGTTGGGTATTACACAATGCAGAGACAAGATATCAGGTAATCGAGAAGTTGGCATTTGCTTTGGTTATTGCAGCCAGGAGGCAACGACCATATTTCCAAAGCCATCAGATACTAGTGAAGACAGATCATCCTATCAGGCAAGTTTTACGGAAGCCCGAATTGGCAGGGAGGATGATTGCATGGTCTGTGGAGTTGTCCGAGTTCGAGATTGAGTACAAACCTAGAGGGTCGATAAAAGCCCAATGTCTTTCAGATTTTGCTGCTGAATTACTCCTAGAACCAAAACTGGAATCTGATTAGTGGATCTTATATGTGGATGGGGCGTCCAACATTAGAGGTAGCGGAGCAGGTGTGATTCTTGAAGGACCGGGAGACTTAGTGTTGGAGCAGTCGTTGAGGTTCGATTTCAAAGTTTCAAACAATGAAGCCGAGTATGAAGCAATGATAGCAGGGTTGAAGTTAGCGAAAGAAGTGGGAGTCAAAGCAGTTAAGTGCAGAAGTGATTCACAACTAGTTACAGGACAAGTCAGAGGAACTTTTCAAACCCGAGAACCACATTTGACCAGGTACTTATGTATAGTTAATTTGTTGGTTTCCCAATTTGAGATGTTCGAAATTGAGCATATCTCGAGAGATAAAAATAGTCGTGCACACCTGTTGTCCAAGTTAGCCAGCACAAAAACACCCGGAGGACACAAGACTGTCATCCAAGAAACACTCTCAAGACCGAGTATTGAAGAGGAGAGACAATGTTGGTGATTGAAGAGGCGAGTAGAGAATGGATGGAGCCGATATGGAATTTTTTGATGAAGAATATTCTACCTAAAGATGCTCAAGAGGACAGGAAGCTTCGCAGGCAGGCTAGTCGATATACAATTGTGAAGGGAGTATTGTGTTATGCGGGCCTTTAATGGCCCATCATTGAAGTGTATTACCAAGGACATAGCCTAATATGTCATGACCGAGTTACATGAAGGGATCTGCGGAATGCACAATGGAGGGAGAGTACTTGGAAGAAAGGTTATCTGAGCCGGGTACTATTGGCCGAAGCTGAGGATTGATTGTATTCAGTTTGTTCATAATTGTGAGGAATGTCAAAGACATGCGATGATTCCACACACAAAACCGGAAGAGCTACACAGCATCCTTCCAGCATGGCCTTTTGACATGTGGGAGATTGACATTCTCAGACCTTTCCCGGTAGCAAATGGGCAAGTCAAATTTTTTATTGGTTGGTGTAGACTATTTTACAAAGTGGATAGAAGCGAAACCATTAGTGAAAATCACTGCTAGTGAGGTGCAGAAGTTTGTGTGGAAAAGCATTGTGTGCGGATATGGGATTCCAGCAATGATTATTTCCGACAATGAGAAGCAGTTCACGGACAAAGTGCTCGTCGAGTTCTGCTGTAATCTCGAGATCAAACGAAGATTTTCATCGATGCAGCATCCCCAAACTAATGGTCAGGCAAAGGCAGCTAACAAGGTGATCCTTGGTGAATTGAAGAAACTATTAGGAAGGGCGAAGGGAAGGTAGACTGAGGAGTTGTCGAGCATCTTGTGGGGTTATCACTGCACTCCTCAGTCAACAACGAAGGAGACACCTTTTCGGCTGGTTTATGGGGATGATGCGATGATACCATTTGAAGTTGGGGAGACATCTATCAGGAGAGAGCTCTATCAGTCAGAAGTGAATGAAGAGATGAGGAGAGAGTAATTAGACTTGATAGAAGAAGCCAGGGAAGAAGTTCGAATAAAAGAAGCAGAATGCAAGAGGAGGATTGCTGAGTGACACAATACGTTGCTGAAACCGAGAAAGTTTGAGGTTGGAGATTTGGTATTGCGATTACAAGGAAGTGCTCGGAAGGATCCATCTGAAGGGAAGTTGGCAGCGAACTGGGCTGAACCTTTTCGGATAATCGACAACCTGGAGAACTGAGTGTATCGTCTAGAGGAGTTACTTGGGAAGGCTATTCCGAGAACATGGAATGCCTTCCATCTTAAGTTTTATTTCAGTTGATTTGATGTATTAGGTGGTACACTTTTTCCTACCTCAGTCTTTTTCCCTCGTGAAAAATAGGTTTTTGGCTGATGAGGTTTTAATGAGGCCACCATCTTATGTTATTTTCTTGTCTTCTTATTAATGAATGAAGTTGTTGTTTCTTTCTCTTGAATTACATTTTTCCTATTATCTTCAGACAATTTAGTTTTACACCAAAAAAAAGGAGTTGGTTCTCGGAGGAAGGTTCTGTAGAGTTGGTGAATGTAGTGATCTCGGAGGAAGGTTCTTTAGGGATGGTGAAAATAGTGTTAGGTTATGTAGAGATAGTGAATGTAGTAATCTCAGAGGAAGGTTCTGTAGAGTTGGTAAATGTAGTGATCTCGGAGGAAGGTTCTGTAGAGATGGTGAATGGAGTGTAGGAAGGTTCTGTAGAGATGGTGAATATAGTGATATCGAAGGAAGGTTCTGCAGAGATGGTGAAAGTAGTGTTCTCGGGTGGAAGTTCTATAGAAATGGTGAATGCAGTGTTCTTGGAGGAAGGTTCTGTAGAGATGGTGAAAGCAGTGTTCTCGGAGGAAGATTCTGTAGAGATGGTGAATGGAGTGTTCACAGAGGAAGGTTTTGGTATGGAAGAAAAGGTTGGAAGAGTTGAATGTAATTCTCGGAGGAAGGGGTTGGAACGAGATGGAAAAGGAGGAGATATAAGGATTCAGAAATATAGAGTGAGAAGAGAAGTTCTAATATTTCTTGGAGGAAGGTTTAGTATAGACGAATAAGGGTGGAAGCAATTCTAGAACACGAGATGAGAAAAAGAGAAGAATCAGGAGTACGAAGAAGAAGCAAAGGAAGGTTGTGTGACATTAGAAAGATGTGCGGAGTTTCAAAGGGAAAGGATAGTAATCAATACGGAAATAAGGGTGTGTAGAGGAAGTGGCAATACAATTTTTGGGAAAGCTGGAGGAAAAGTAAGAAGGAGAAATCGATAATCGTTTGAGAGATTTAAATGCGGATTGCAAGAGAAGTAAAACTGATCTTTGGATCTACTTATTAAAGTATTTGTTCAAGAGAAAAGTTAACAATATTCGGCATACAGCTAATTGAAGATTAAATTACTGGGAGTAGAAAGTACAAAAGGGGAGAACTCAATGCTCTCCTCAATAGCATTCAAATAAAGTTTTTAAAATTAAACTAAGTTACTGAGAGGAATTCAACTCAGTAACAACATCACTAATGATAGCAGGAGTTGCATCGTGACTTAGAAGTTGGGGCGACATTCTCAGCTTGTTTGTTAGCCTAGTCATCGGGGCGCAAGATCAGCTTCCTGTCCACAATTTCTTTCCAAACATAAGCTCCCAAGAAGTCCACTTCAAGAGCTATCACTTGCGCTTGTCCAATGTCGTGATTGAAGCCTTCTTCAAACTTGTTGGTGGCTTCTTTCTTGATTTCGTCCAGCTCACGTTCGAAAGTGGTTTTCTGGTTGCTTACGTCTAATTCCATCTAAGAAATCTTTGTGCGAGCAGTCTCTAATTCGGTGGCAATGACGACCTTTGCTTCTTTAACAACTTTGACGTTTCCTTGATCAGTAGGATCTCAGAGGTGAGGGTGTCGGTGGTCTTCTTCAGTTCGTTGTTTTGCTTGGCTAGTTGTTCTCAAGCCTTGTTGCACTCCAGAAATTCCTTTTTCAACTTGTCAAACTCGGTCAGGTCAGCGGCCATCTTCTCCATTAGTACATGGATCTGGATCCTTTCTTTTTCGGCTATGCACATGAGCTCGGCTTGCCTCAAGGCATAGGTTTGGGCTACTTCATACGGGGTCGCGGGCCCATACCCGTTGATCACATCAACGTCAGCGGGAAAGAGCATTTGAGTGTCAATTAGAGTGGAGGATTGAAGTTTTGGTGCCAGAAGGAGTTGGGCTCCACACTGTGTTACATCGAACCATTTGCACTTGCTCATCCTTTTCTCGGATGCTGGTTGAGTAGGTGGCTCTTTCTCGGGAGCAGCAGGCAGAGAAGAATGTGGTTCTGATGCAATGGTTTTATGTTTCTTGGCGGGGGAATGTGAGGAAACAACATTCGGCTTCTCAGCAGCGTTTGAGAGTACATGAGTTGAGCGAGAAGGGATGTTGGAGCTGGTGGACGGAGGATTCTTAAACTTCGATTTCTCCATTCTCATCCTTCTCATCTCGGCAAAGGAAAGTTTGGATTCCATAATTCTTGGAAAAGGCAGAACATAAAAGATCATATCAGTCAAAACCTAAAGTCGGCATATATTAGGGAAACACAGTAATTCCTTACTTTACCAATTCTCATCCTTGCATTTCTCGGAGGGAGGGTTGATAAGATTTTGGCAGCTGAAAAGACCTATTTTAGAAAGGAAATCTACTTCCTCTTTATCAGTAGTAGAGAGTCGGTAATAGGGGTCATAGATACGGCAGTGAGACCGAGTCCAATAAAGGGGAAACTTGGGGTTGGTCTTGGCGTTAAGAAAGAAAGTCATCTCGGTGGTGGCAAATCTAACCTTAAAGAAATCCTTCTTGAAGTACTTGTAGGAGGATGTAAACAGAGAAAACAATTTGTTGTTGTTGCGGCCGTGGAGTGTGTAACGCCATTAGTTACATTAGTAACCCAACAAAAAAAATGTAATAAAATTCTTCAAAACATTTAATAAGGCATAAAACTCCAATAAAATTTCCAAAAATTATATATATTTGAAAATACCTCAATAATTTTAAAATAAACATTTGTAAGATAATCCTTACATAAATAAAATTAATTGCCTCAAAACTCGGGCGTCTACTAAAAATAACCCAACGATAAAAATATAATAATATGGTTCTAGCCACAAATGGCTCCTTATTGAACATAATATCAACCAAATATAATAAATATATAAAATCAAGTACTAAGTGTTCAAGTCACCTCAGTCTCAAAAGCGACATCTCCTTGCTCTGAAAACAACACTTTTAATGAGATTTATAATCCCAGTGAATAAAAACAATTTAATAAAAAAGTTCGCAAAATAGTGTTCTTCTCAGTCGGCGCGGTAACCGGAAAATCAATCATGGTACCCGCAAAAATTATATACAAAATAATCCCTTTAAAATAAGCAAAAATTGTTTTAAATCACATAATTAAAAAAATAACTCGGTAGTCAAAACATTCACATCTCAAGATTTTAATCATGTCAATCATGCATATTATATGCAATACAACTCTACGAACACGACTCCATGATTCTCAAAATCACTTGACTTGACTCTTTGGTTCCCAGAATCGGTGTGAATCCCAGATCCACTAAGGTCTATGAGCTCATATCCATGCAATGGCGTCCCACTGCCCTCCCCATCCCACATGGAGGTATCTCATATCCCATCCCAGATGTGGATATTTTCAATAATTCGATATCCCATCCCAAATGGTGATATCTCTCATCCTATTCCCAGAATAGAATGTATACCCGTCATCCCTTCCCGGAAGGTGATGACCAACTCAAGCATAATGTAATATGTCATCCCAGATGACCTCTAAATGGGTTCTCAGACTCCATGTATCACTAACAATGATATAATATCATGTCGAGGAACATTGTAACTTCATATAACATAATAGAGCATGTCACACCAATATTATAATATCATATAACATAACAAAACATGTCAGGGCAACACTATAACATCATATAATGTAAAAGAGCATGTCACTGTAACACTATAATATCATATAAGACAACAGAGCATGTCACAACAATACGATAACATCATATAACATAACAGAGCATGTCACGGCAACACTATCACATCATATACCATAACAAAACATGTCACGACAACACTATAACATCATATAACATATAAAGACACATCAATCAACCATAAACTCGTACCAATTTCATATATAATCACATAATTCACAATAATAATCACTTAATTTAATATTAATTTCGTTTTTATACAAAACCCTCAATTTAGAAAATAGGATTTGATCAACTATTGGTTCTTGCATTCAAAACTCTCCAAAAATCATAATTTAAATTAAAAACTCAGTCCCCCAAATCGTTTGCAACATGGAAGGTTTTTTTTACTCATCTAAGACCTCCAAATAGCTCTAAGTGTTTCATACGGCGAATCCTAACGTTTGCCAAGAATTATCCTCATCTTCTTCTTCCTAGACTCCCTTTTCCACAACTCTCTGTTCAAAATCTTGAATTTCTTCTCTTTTTAGCCGTTTATGAGTTTCTAGGTATAATTAGGGTTCAAAAACGCACCCTAAGAGTGTTAAGATTCTATTAATAGAGCCCCCAATAGTCAAAAACGTGTAAAAACGTGCTAAGCCCGCTTACTCTGCATATGGTGTTGTATTTCGCACATATCTTGAGTTATAGACATTCCAAAATTATAAATTTTATATTATTGGAAAGATAAAAGAATTGTCTACAACTTTTATGAATACCACAAAATCTTAAACGGATGTTTAGATGGTCAAAACTGGGATAGAAGTTAATAAAAACGGTTTTGGCGCTGGGACATAAATAGTGTGTACCAATTTTGTCATAACTTGAGCTACAAGAATCCAATTTTGACGAATTTGGTGCCTATGGAAAGTTAAGAGATAGATCTACATTTCTTATGAAGACCTCGAATTCAAACAAGTTCTCTTTGATTATGAAATATTTATCGGAAGTTAGATATCGAGTCATAGGAAGTCTATTATGCGGGCCTAAAACACTCAAACTATCTATTTAACATTTTTTGAGTCACTTACGAGATTTTAATCACTTCAAAATTGAAATATAATAATTCTAATAATTTAATTCCTATCAAATTAACTAGTAGTCAATTTTTTGGATGTTACATTTCTCCTCTCTTTCAAGAAATTACGTCCTCGAAATTTGCTTACACCCTTTCTTGTTAAAAAAAACGATCGACGCGACTGATGAACTGATACACAAACCACACTGAAAATTATCTAGTGCAACCTCTAAGATAACGTATAAATAATGTTGATGGATTTAAACAGACATGCACAAGTCAAGATCCAGAAATACGATAGCAGATAAAAGTCAAATAAGTAAAATATGACATGCAAATAGTTCAATTACAGCACCAAATACATGATTCTAGGCAACATTTAAAATCTGAACAACCAAAATAAAATAGAAAATTTTATATATACACTAACGGTGAACACAAAATAGCAAACATATTCCTTTGATTTGACTTTCATATTATTTCCTAATATATTTTGTACATATTCTTGCCAACTAAAGATGTTCAATCTCTAAGAAAATAGTATTTTTATACATAATCAGAATCATATCATTCATCTAAAAAAATATCATTCATTCTTGAGGATTATTGCAAAACACATTTTGGTAACAATTTTTTTTCCTCGAAATCAACAATGCAATCACATCAAAAGGTGCCGGAACGAGTAAGGTGTATCATTGGAAAGATTACAATTATGATTTAGTTCTCATAAAATTGAATCACAACTATTTGTTCACATAATGTAACTAGCAAAATATAACTCTTAGAATTTCTTTAGACGCGTCAACAATCAAGTCATCATGACATGTAAATACCAAAACAATCATTCAAAAGCAAAACGACTACATAAGTCGTTTAAAATTTCAAAATCAGAAAGCAAACAATTTGTCGACGTCATTTAAGTGAAATTTTCAGACATAGAGGATCAACGATCACTTTTTAACAAGTATTTTTTTTAAGAAAAAATATTAACATCATGAATAAAGCTTAAACAAGGTGAACTTCCCTCATATCTTTTTTTAAACTTTTATTTTTTAGAAAGCCCAGAAAATATTTTAGGATACCAATCTACATATCAATACATAAAAAATTTTTTCAAATTCAAAAACATTTTTTTTCATATATAATCAAAACAGAAGTTGTAGAAAGTTTACAAATTGTCTTTTTTTTTTTGCTATGTAAAGTCTTGATTTTTCTAACAATACAAATGAATTCAGACTGCTACAAAATTAAATGGGCATAACACTTACACATACAATTGTATTGTCATATTTTATTTTAATAAAAATCATTGTCAATTAGTATAGAAAATTCATGTAAGTTTTGAACTCAACACATAAAATTTCAGCACGCACTACTTATTGTAATTAGTAACTTATAAAGCTCAAAACTCATTGAAACATCTTGAAATTCGTTATCTAAGATACTAACACTTATATGAACAATTCCCAACGGGCATCATGTTAAAAGCTCATGTTGCTATTTTTAAAAAAATTCAAGCAGATTCGATTCCAGTACAACCACAAAAACATGATATTGTTATCGAGCTTCTTCTTAAAGTGCATGTTTCAAAATCATATAATTACTCTATAATTTTAAACGCTTCATCCTTAGCATGTTATCCTAATGAGGAACTCAGAATAAATTCAAAACCAACATACAATCAGTCATAAAAATCTAGAATCACACAACAAGCTCAAGCGGCTCATACTTTGCATACATACATAAACACTTATAATCAATTATAAACACTCAACAATGATTCTTGGACAAAACATAAGGCACAGAAAGTCAAGTTACTCATCAAGAAGTCAATTAGTCATGGAATAACATGTAACACATATCACAACATCATGTTACCACCACCAAAAAGTCAAAGAAGCACAAGAAGACAGGTTTAGGTACGAACACACAAGCAACTAGTCACTGGATCTAATACCAAAAGCATAAAGGTTAATTGTAAACCTGATACAGTTATCCCTAGTTATACGATAATCCTATCATTATACGCTCTCTTAAAGTCTTTTCTCTAAGACTCCCCTCCTTAGGAACAATGGTCATATTCTTAACAACACTAGACTGCCAGCAAATAGTGTATAATCCCCTTAATACGAAGGTTGCAACTCTTGATCTAAAATTTGCCCCCTCTTAAACAGACTCTAAAAGAATTTACCACCAATTTTTAACTCATCCATTTCCTAGCCTGAAGCAATAAGAGACACATGTTGTTCATATTCATATGCTCATCTAATTGTCCCTTGAATCCACTTAGCTCTAGAGGTACTACTATCAAAATATCATTCGCCTCTATCATAATCAATAATAAGATCATATATCCTCATACCCCTCAACTAAACACATTCCTTAACTAAAAACTTCAGACAAAGTGTAGTTACTACGTTACAACCATGAACAGAAGAATTTATTATGCATTTATTAACATAATAAATGCACACAATATCTCACATACATAGTTAACTTGTTTGCTAAATAGAAAATTATACTAATCCCCTTTTTTATTTACATGTACTATAGAAGCATGAATTATAGTCAACAAAATAATTTTTCAGAACAACAAACAATCTCAGGTAAGTTTTCAATCACAATCAATAATTAATTAAAATTAACAACATATGACAAGTCTTATACAACAGAGAACAATTTAAGTAGGAAGTGAAGGCAACATGGTTATCCTTTGCAAGAATAACACACAAAAAAAATGCAAGCAACAGTCAACTCCAAAGTTTCTCACACAAACCAAATTTTAAAATCTTTTTGTCTCTTATAAAACCCACACCCTTGCCTGTTAGTCGCCATAAATCTGTACACCACCAACCAAATATTGGGTTGGCCAGGCCCAACATCTAAAAGAATAGCATGCAGTTTTTATAACTCTAACAACAGTCATATACGCCGATGTTTTGATTTTAGGAAAAACCCAATACCACGGTTCAATTAAGGATTGCAATGCTTTGATACCATAAATGTAACGCCATTCATTACATTAGTAACACAACAAAAAAAAATGTAATAAAATTCTTCAAAATATTTAATAAGGCATAAAACTCCAATAAAATTTCCACAAATTAGTTGCCTCAAAACTCGGGCGTCTACTAAAAATAACCCAACGATAAAAATATAATAATATGGTTCTAGCCACAAATGGCTCCTTATTGAACATAATACTAACCAAATATAATAAATATATAAAATCAAGTACTAAGTCTTCAAGCCTCCTCAGTCTCAAAAGAGACGTCTCCTTCCTCTGAAAACAACACTTTTAATGAGACTTATAATCCCAGTGAATAAAAACAATTTAATAAAAAAGTTCACAAAATAGTGTTGTTCTCAGCCGGCACGGTAACCGGAAAATCAACCATGGTACCCGCAAAAATTATTTACATAATAATCCCTTTAAAATAAGCAAAAATTGTTTCAAATCACATAAAATTAAAAGAATAACTCGGTAGTCAAAACATTCACATCTCAAGCTTTTAATCATGTCAATCATGCATATTCTATGCAATACAACTCTACGAACACGACTCGGTGATTCTCAGAATCACTTGACTTGACTCTTTGGTTCCCATAACCGGTGTGAATCCCAGATCCACCAAGGTCTATGAGCTCATATCCATGCAATGGCGTCCCACTGTCTTCCCCATCCCAGGTGGAGGTATCTCATATCCCATCCCAGATGTGGATATTTTCAATAATTCGATATCCCATCCCAAATGGTGATATCTCTCATCCTATTCCCATAATAGAATGTATATCGTCATCCCTTCCCGGAAGGAGATGATCAACTCATGCATAATGTAATATGTCATCCCATATGACCTCTAAATGGGTTCTCAGACTCCATGTATCACTAACAATGATATAATGTCATGTCGAGGAACATTGTAGCTTCATATAACATAATAGAGCATGTCACAGCAACACTATAATATCATATAACATAACAGAGCATGTCACGACAACACTATAAGATCATATAATGTAAAAGAGCATGTCACTGCAACACTATAATATCATATAACACAACAGAGCATGTCACAACAACACGATAACATCATATAATATAACAGAGCATGTCACAGCAACACTATCACATCATATAACATAACAAAGCGTGTCACGACAACACTATAACATCATATAACATATAAAGACACATCAATCAACCATAAACTCGTACCAATTTCATTTATAATCACATAATTCATAGTAATAATTAATTAATTTAATATTAATTTCGTTTTTATATAAAACCCCCCAATTTAGAAAATAGGATTTGATCAACTATTGTTTCTTGCATTCAAAACTCTCCAAAAATCATAATTTAAATTAAAAACTCAGTTCCCCAAATAGTTTGTAACATGGAAGGTTGAGAAAAGGTTGTTTTTACTCATCTCTTAAAGACCTCCAAATATCGCTAAGCGTTTCATACGGCGAATCCTAACGTTTGCCAAGAATTATACTCATCTTCCTCTTCCTATACTCCCTCTTCCACAACTCTCTCTTCTTAATCCTTGAATTTATTCTCTTTTTAGCCGTTTGAGTTTCTAGGTGTAATTAGGGTTCAAAAACGAACCCTAAGAGTGTGAAGATTCTATTTATAGAGCCCCCAATAGCCCAAAACGTTTAAAAACGCGCTAAGCCCGCTTACTCTGCATATGGTGCTGTATTTCGCACATATCTTTAGTTATAGACATCCAAAAATTATAAATTTTATATTGTTGAAAAGATAAAATAATTGTCTACAAATTTTAAGAATACTACAAAATATGAAACCGACGTTTAGATGGTCAAAAGTGGGATATAAGTTTAAAAAAAGGGTTCTGGCGCTGGAACATGAATAGTGTGTACGAATTTTGTCATAACTTGAGCTACAATAATCCAATTTGGACGAATTTGGTGCCTATGGAAAGCTAAGAGACAGAGATACATTTATTATGCAGACTTTGAATTCAAATAAGTTCTATTTGGTTATGAAATATCCATCGGAAGTTAGGTATCTAGTCATAGGAAGTCTATTATGCGGGCCTAAAACACTCAAACTATCTATTTAACCTTTTTTGAGTCACTTACGAGATTTTAATCACTTCAAAATTGAAATATAATAATTCTAATAATTTAATTCCTACCAAATCAACTAGTAGTCAATTTTTGGGATGTTACAGAGTGAGACCCAACGGGCCTTTTTGGTCAATCTAATAGAATAAAAATGGAAGAATTTGGACACTGTCGGGAGGATATCAAGCTCGGAGCACAGGATTTCAAAGGCTTTAGTGAAAGCCTAGCTTTTTGGATGTAACTGGGTGGGAGCTACATTGAGGAAAGCAAGCACAGAACTCTGGAAATCAGAAAAGGGGAGAGTAAGAGAGAGCTCATGGAAGAAGGTTTTATAAAGGAAGACGAAAGGGAATTCAACTTCAGTGGCACTCATGCATACTCAATCGAAACCGGAGCGGGGATAATGAGACAAATTGATGTTCTTTATCCGGAGACGACAAGTGGATTTTCTTCGTAAGTTCGACTATGGAAGGCCTCTGACTGATAATTAGAGAACAATTTGATGGCATCTGGATGAACCCATTCATATCCAGGGACTGGTAGAATGGGAAGAGGTGGAAGGACTACATGATGACGGGAAGTGGGGGATGAAGCTCCATGGGAAAGGTTATCTTGGTCTAGGATGTTTTGGCTAAGGGTGTCAGAGGAGAAAGTGAAAGATGAGTCATCATCAATCAACAGAACCTCAGGGTTAGCAAATGGAGTTTGAAGATGAGTAGGATATGAAGAAGCCATAAAGGAAATTAGGAAACGCAGGGAAGGAAACGTACCTAGAAGTATGAAGAAGGGAACATGAAGTAGAAAAACCTTGAGAATTAGTAGAAGACGAGTATGGTTGCAGTAAGGGACAATGGGGAGAAACAAAAAGGTATTTAAAGAAGAAGAAAGGAAGGAGAATAGGCGGATGATAAGATTGGCAGATGAAAATATAGGCTTCATTATTGCCAGCACACGTGTAAGAATAATGTGGAGGGAGAAGCTGACTAAAGCGAGTGAGAGAATGGAAAAGACAGGGGCAGGTAGGGTGAGGCTCGAGGTAACATCTTGGGAGGTGTGTAACATAAACAACAGTCATTAAGTGAGTAATCAAGTTGTGCGGTCATTAAAAAAGATCTAGTATCACGCGTGCAGAAAGCCAAAGGGCCGGTAGATAAACAAGTATCGACAAGCGAAATCGAGTTCCCAATACGATTCTCGGGTATGTACTCTTTTTCCTACCTTAGTCTTTTTCCCTCAAAAAAAAAGAGGTTTTTGGCTGAGGATGTTTTAATGAGGCATACCGCAGGAACCATAGTGCCGAGCTGTTGAGAATTGAGTCTCGTTAAGTACTCGTTAATCCTCGGCAAGGCATCAAAAATCTGGGCTGGCAAGTGTCAGTGAACTCTCATACAGACATCGGGATGGATTATCGGTTTAAGTGCAGCAAAGCTTTTTTGTCCTTCTAGCTCAAAGCTTGGGGGACTGATGTAGCGGAAGATATTAGCTAGCCTCAATGGGAGCTTGCGGAATTGGTTTTGTCGGTCCAAGTGCAATGAAGCTCTTTCGCCCCTTTTTTACTCAGAGCTTGGGGGACTAATGTACTATCAGATTTGTGTGGGCCTCAAAGTGGGCTATCAGTCTAATCCGAGAATGTGATCCAACCCATGGATGACCCGAGAATAGTCGATCAATGAGAAGGAGATAGCATCTGAGAAGCGGTTGAGGAAGGTATGGCCGAGATAATGCGAAGATGGAGAACATGAGAGTAGGACAGGATCCACGAGGCGGGAACAATTACCTTTAGTAACCGAGAGGAACATCTCTGGATTGTTTAAATTTGAACTACCATGTATATAAGGGGGAGGGGAACAGATGGGAAGAGAGGCTGTTTTTTTCAGAATCGATACTCTGTTATTCCAGAGAGAATTTGAATAAACGAGTTCCTTTGGAGTAATATTGTGTTCTAAAGATAGCAATATTGTTTCTTGTCGATTCTATTCATTGGTGTTAGAATTTGCAAGAACAAGTATCATTGCCATCATCATCACTCTTCCTTAGCACAGTGTTATTGCTCTTACTCTTTTCGGCCATAGAGTTGAATACTTCAGTGGCTGGTGATTTTGCATGCCTATTAAGGCCATTCATTCTATATGCTCCAAGGGGGCCCATCTAGAGGGGGCAAAATGGGCCGGCCCGACCTGGCCGGACCGAGACGAATTAGCCCTATAAATTGTAGGGTCTGGGCATTAAAATTTGAGCCCATTTAAATTTCGGACCTTTTTGGTCCCACCCGTTGAAGCCCAAATCCGTACCGGGCTTGCCCGCATCGGGCTCGGGTAGCCCGGTCACTTTTATATATTTTAATTTTATTAACTAAAAAATTAAAGATATGAAGAAGAAAAAAACCATAGGCCCGAAACGCATGTTGAATCAGAATTTCAATTTCTGATAGATATCGTACAGTAACGTGAATACTTCACTACTTCCAATCCATGTTGGTGTGACAATGCAGAGAAATTAGTTTTACAATATTTTTTGGGCGTGATTAAATGTTTAATGTATAACTAACATATATAACAATGCCTTAAAAAAACATATATAAGAGTCATCGTAAAGTGCATTCATATTATTGTAAGTAACTATAATATGGTTTTAAGGTTTTTTTTTAAATATGGATTTTATCAATTTCAAGTTTTGAAGAGGTAGAAAATAAAGAGAAGAGTAAATTTGACATATTTGAATGAGTTTAATTTACATACCTTCTTCGTGTAAGTTTATCAAACTAATTTTGAAAGGTCACATTTGTACGCCTAAAGAAATGGGTCCTAAAACTCATCCAGTTGTAAGGTTAGCCAGAAGTAAGTGTGCAATTGCCCCTTCATTTTATTTTTCAGGTTTCAACCTTTTATTTCTTTCTTGATTTTTAATCAGGTTATAGGGTAGCGTCTAGCGAATCTGCCTCCCACTTCTTAATTACCATTATCGGTCACTGAATACGATAAACATTAATTTATATGCAATGGATCATTAGCCTTGATTGATTGAAAAAATACACAATTTTTTGTGGGAAAAAAATATGATAGACAGCCCTAATAAGCCCGCAGCCCGCATAGGGCTGGGCTTGGGTACCTATTTTACAGCCCATATTGATTTCGGGCCTTTTTGGCCTTACCCTAAAAAGCTCAAGCCCGCATCGGGCTAGCCCGCGACGGGTCGGGTATCCCGTTTTGCCACCTCTATGGCCATCCAACTACTTGACTATTAAGTACATTCAATTATAACAGAAATGACAACCCCATCAGTGAAGAAATGAAAATTAAATAGTGTATTCGTTTTGTTTTTATAAAGCGATAGCAACAACATGGACGTAATTGAGAAAAAATAGAACCGTCACATAAGAAAATAAAATAAAATGTCTTGCACATGGCAAACTTCTTGTTGAGAAATAGTATACTGTAAACCTATTCTTTTTGGATAGAAGTAAGGGTTCGTTTGATGGTCAGGATAGGATAAGGACGGATAGTATAAGAGAACATGATAGGAGTATGATAGGATATGAGGAGATAAAACATGTCACAGTTAGAACTTGAAACTTTCCTTAACTTTACATTTTTCTTTTCACACCTGAATCCAATTATAAGAAAAGGGTTTTATTTTGCCCACCAACCCAAATCCATCCTCCCACCTCTTATTTTAAATTTTTTTATCACTTTCCCTAATACCCCTACCCCAACCCCACCTTATCCTCTCCCAAAACCTCTGACATCAAACCTCCCTATCGTCCCCACCCATTTTTTCTTCCCCACGAGCCATAGACAGCGATGACGGCAACGAGGGACGGTTGAGCACGGCATCATCGGAAGACCAGACGCCGTCCGCCAGCATCTGTCATACCTCCACTGTAATCGACGGCAGCGACAGCAACAGCAAGCCATAAAAGCAACCGCACGACCCACACCGGCCTCGACCACGACTCCGCCTGCCTCGACCGCGCTAACCCCGATGGTCCCAACCTCGCCGGCACCGACAGCCCCACCGCCTGCTGTAACTCCGTCCGAATTCGTCACTTTCATTACATAATTTTTTTTAACACATGATAAGACATATGAAAACTAAGATTTCGAGTATGTTAATTTTCGGAGACTTGTTTCCATGTGTATCATTTTTTTAGCTGGAAATTTAGTTTTCGAGTGTCTTAATTTTTTTTTAACAAATGCAGAAACTTAATTTCCGTGTGATATTGTTTTTTAACATATGGAAACTTAGTTTTCGAGTGTGTTAATTTTTTTTAATAAATGTAGAAACTTTCCGTGTGTTATTTTAACACATGGAAACTTAGTGTTCGAGTGTGTCAATTTTTTTAACACATGCGGAAACTTAGTTTCCATGTGTGTTATTTTTTTAATACATATGGAAACTTAATTTTCGAGTGTATTAATTTTTTTTTAAACACATACAGAAACTTAGTTTACACGTGTGTTATTTTTTTAATACATATAGAAACTTAGTTTTAGAGTGTGTTATTTTTTTTAATCACATGCAGAAACTTAGTTTCCACGTGTTAAATTTCAACGGATGGGGATAAAGGGTCGAGGGAAGGATACTTAGGGAATAAACAAAAGTTAAAGAGAGAATGAAGGTGGGAAGATGAATTATGGACACCCCAAAAGTAAAGCCACAAAGAAAATTGTCAAGTAGTCTTAAGTTCACATGAGACGATAATTTTTACATTGTATATTTACTGGACCAAATATCAATCAAAAGGCCAATACCATTTAGGGTCAGTTAATTAAGTTGAAGGAATATTCAGCAATCTTGCTCTTAGCAAAGTATGAAACTATTCTAACATTGAGATTTAATTTTATAAATAAATCTCTTCCACATGTATGCCACCAAATAGGTCTAGATTACAATTAGTATTATTATTATTATTGTAAACCTTGGTTTGAAGTCTAAACCTTGATTCAACAAGAAGTAAACAAATTTCACTTATCCATTCACCAAAACTCGGATTGGGTGTTCACTCTTTTTTTTTTTTTGGGGGGGGGGGGGGTATCCTTCGCACACAGTTGTGAATACTAATCTCTTGAGGTACTGAATGATATTGAAATGTTGACCTCTCTTAATCAGTTTCTCCAAGCACAAGAGTTAGGAATCAAACCCCTGACCACTTGCTTAAGGGGTCCAAGCTCGTTATCACTTGGACCAATCATTGGTTTTTGGGTGTTCACTCTTAACATAACAGTAATACTCTTAGAAAATTTATTATTTCCTCATCCTTTTGATATTCATATCATCATCAATTTGGTAACTAACTATACATCTAAATATCAGTTTGATCAACACTATCCATATACTACTGGAACCACTTTTACACTAGTGCAATAAGTGCTTTTTACGTCAGTTAAAATTGATTTTTTACGTCAGAATACTGACTGACGTAAATACAGCTGACGTTAATAGTTAATATTTTAACGTCAGTTGAGAACTGACGTTAAATATAAAACTATTAACGTCAGTTATTTAACACAACTGACGTTAATTTTTTAAAAATTAACGTCAGTTTTTTAAACAACTGACGTTAAACATAAAACTATTAACGTCAGTTCTTTAAGACAACGGACGTTAATTTTGTTAAAACTAACGTCAGTTGTTATAAAGAACTGACGTTAAAGGTTTAATTTTAACGTCAGTTGTTTATTACAACTGACGTTAATAGTGTACTGTATATTTTATAAAATACTATTAACGTCAGTTGTTTGATACAACTGACGTTAATAGAATTTTTTTTTTTAAATTCAGTTTTAAAATATCACTCCCCTCAGCTATCCCTGCATTCAGTAAATATCCCAGTAAAACGGAATATCAACACATTACAGAATTGCAAAGGAAAAATGGAACAATTGAGGGACTTAAAACCAAAACCCATGTATATATATAAATAAATTTTAGTTCCAATGTCTAAAAAACAAAACTACCAATCTAAGGATATATATATACATGTTATTAATTAGTTTCTAAAGTCTAACAAAAAAACTATTTATCTAAGTATTGCGGAGGTATCTTGTCAATTCCTTTTTCAGCCGCATACTTGAAGAAGAATTCAATAAGAGCATCCTCAAGTCTCTTAACTCATCTTCTTGAATAGGCGATTGGTCGCTAAATGCCTACACACGTTCAAATAATAACAATAACATCAATGCAAGTCATCTTCAAAACTATAATATATAATTTAACAAGTTGTTTAAATATTACCTTAATCCATTCATCCGTAATAGATGCGGAGACTATGTTCAGCATATGAAGCATCACATAATAGCCGCACGACCACCCGTCAATTTGAAATCGAGACTACCAACAAAATTAATTTCAACGTCAGTTGAATATACATATAAATTAATAATTATAATATTAATTATTTGATAAATAAACTACAAAACCTTGAGGATGTTCCATACAGGATTTGCTTTAGCCTTAGAAGTCCTACTTCTCCCGTTGGCGCAACTTATGCTACTCGCCTTCAGCGCGCTATCATAAACTAATAATCATTTCGATCACTTAACAAATTCATATATCATGTGTGTAATAAACTTAAAACAATTGATATTAAAACTTAATTTAAATTTAAGATTAGTTACTTACTTATTCTGACTTCCACCACCTTCGGTGGCGGATCTTGGTGGAGAGAGCAGAAGAATATGACAGTATGCATAGACGGGTGAAGTACCAACAACTGCCAATGGTCATTCATACAGTAGGGAGCCAGATATAATTCTTTCCGATTTTCTCCCAACAAGTTCCCTATGTATTTACTCAATGCATCGCCAGCAAAAGAATTGGGCAGAAAGGACTGATGGATCTAAGAAGCCGTAAACTGATGCAACGCCCTTATCAAGCTGAAGACGATGGAGATACCTAAGATATGAAAAGGTGTGGATGTTAATTACATAATATATATATATTGAAATTAAAATAAATTATTAAATGGAAAAATACAAAAAATAAAAAAGTTATAAAATTAAAATTAACTTACGTGCACCAGAGACTGAAAACATTGTTGTTCAACCAGACGTTATTTCTGCAGGCGTTCCCGAGATCGTCACCACAGAAGGTAAATATCCTCCGCTGATCTGGGCGTGCCACCCATCCATCGTGCTCCAATGGACATTCAAAAATCTCAAACGCATAATCCTCACCAAGTGAGAACAAACGAGTGATAGGTGACAGCGACACCGACGTCGACTTGGCCTTCAGTTTAGGAAAAATAAATTAGATAAGTTGTTGATAATTAAAAAAAACACAAGTAATTATTTGACTAATTTGGACATTAATAATGAATACATTTGTTAACATTTCGAGCTCACGTCGTTTGGAGTCCAACTCAAGCTCACGCCTTTTCATTTCCAACTCATGCTCATGGCGCTGGACTTCCAACTCCCGTTCCCTAGCTGCCAACTCATCGTCCTCCAAATGTGCCCTACTAAAACTCTCTTTTGTGCTCATATGTGAAGGGTTGGCATGCCCTGCGGTGTCCTGGGATGTACCGAAGGAGGAAAGCTCTTTGGCAAGCGCCTGCTTGAATTCTGGGTTGGATATTAAGCCTTGCATCAGATGTGTTGTAATAGCTGGGTTGGACATGAGGCGCTGAGTAATGTCAGCCAAAATTGATGCTTCATTGACCACCCGCTTTCGTGAAGCAGACTTGCCATAATATTCTTTGATGGTCACGTTCCCAGGAACACCGAGAACCCGACCAGGATGGTCTTTCTTGCCTAGAGCAGTCATCAAGACGTCCCGCCATCCAGAAGGGACGAATGCGCCCTGCGAGGATTGTGCTTTAAGATCCATCTACAATGAAAAAAAATGAAAAAACGTGCAAGTGAAAAGTGTTGCAAATATCTATACAAATATCAATTGAAATCAAGTTAATTATTTACTTACAATCTTATCCGCCACTTCAGTGAGTGGCATCAACTTTAAAAGATCCCGTCTTTGTCATGCGGCGGCTAACCGAGACATCCCCACGGTCGATGTCCGACGGAGGACTTGATGGTGTGCCCTCGAGCACCTCTCCTCTTTCAATCCTAGCAGAGTGCTCTTTCGCTTCGCCTCACCTATCCGCCATCATCCGCTCGATCCGAGTCCGGTACCCACCCCGAGACATGGTGTGGCGGTGGGCGTTCTTCGCCTGATTCTCCCGACCCTTATTTGCCTTAGCCTATTCAAACAAAAACACATAATTAAATACAGTTAAATGATCTATAATAAGCATACAAAATTAACTTAATCAACCAACCTGAAATTCTCCATCCTGTCGACTCCTGGCAAACATATCCCAAGTATCCTGATCAATCCAGGGATAATCCGAGAACATTTTATCAAGCCGCTTCTTCCCAGATACATAGTACCTGGTAAGATCATTCTTGAACCCATTCCAACGCTTTGATGCCATTTTCATACATTTATGACGATGATCCTCGTCATTTGGCACAGTCCAAGCTACCTACACATTAAATACATAACAACTGG
Organism: Sophora flavescens; assembly: GCA_030762895.1. NCBI lineage: Eukaryota > Viridiplantae > Streptophyta > Magnoliopsida > Fabales > Fabaceae > Sophora > Sophora flavescens. The sequence goes on from CM061069.1 coordinate 50,642,282, forward strand.
ATGGATTATAACTCGGATAATTATCTAATAATGTAAATCAAGCGAATGTAAAGGTAAAATACCGTGATAGCCTCCCAAATTTGATACTTAACGTTCTGTGGAACGTCATTCCAGTGGTTGTAGTTGATGCTTACGTGCTGCTTCGCTTGTAGAAACACCCACTTATTAAATTCTTTAGCACGAGGTCCCTGAGCATTTAGATTAGCATCGAAGGATACCTCAAGCTTTTGTCCGCTTTGCCTGTCCTTCTCTAGTTTCTTCAACGAGGTGGCTCCTCTACCCCGTTTCCTATGAGCCTGTGATGTCTGTATGGACAAAAAAAATGATAAAATAGAGGGTTGTAACATTATAAACTTACATTAAAAAGAAGGACTAAAGATAGTATATAACATGTAAACATACACTAGAATCAGGCGTAGGCGTGATCGGGTCCTGCGAAACCCCCACAGTGTCCTCCCGTGAATGTGGGTTATCCGACTTATCCATATGTATGCCTGTTCAGAAACAATATATATGTATTAACATAGGTTATAACTCAAAATAAATAAAGAAGTATAAATAAAAATAACTAGATAGGTCCTGTAGATATACAAAACATCTATATATCCAATATAAGGACAATACGGGAAATTGAAAACTATAGTTTTTGAAGATTGCCAAGCACTGGTCACGGCCTGGCCGTGATGTCCATCACGGCCATAACGTGCCAACTGAACCAGACCCTCATAGGCAGAACTGATCACGGCCTAGCCGTGATGAGCATCACAACCGTGACAGATCAACCAGCAGAGCAACATGCACTCAAAACCAAAAATAGAGACATTCCAAACAACTCAAACTCACGGTTTAAAGTTACAACTACTGAGACTACAGTTTCAACATACACTCAAAACCAAAAATAGAGACATTCCAAACAACTCAAACTCACAGTTTCAAGTTTCAACTACTGAGACTACAGTTTCAACCAGCAGAGCAACATGCATGCACTCAAAACCAAAAATAAAAAAATGTGCCCTTAAGACTCACCATAAATAGGCGCTCGCGTGGTGGTTGGGGGGAAGCTCGAGTGGTGGCCAACGTTCGATGTGGTTACTGAGAGCAGAGGGACAAGGAGAGTTAGTGCGCGGGAAGGGGAAAGAGAGATGTCAAGTTATTGCAAAGAATGAGCGGGAAAGACAGAGTTAGGGGTTAAGAGTGTACCTCACGGTGGTGCCGAAGAAGCCCTCGCGGTGGTTGCGGTGGAGATGAGCTCGCGATTAGGGCAGAGTGAGAGCGAGAGTGAGGATTGAGAGTGAGGGTTGAGCGTGATGAAAAGAGAAAAGAGACGTACAGAGAAGTGCGGAAGGCGCGCGGGTGTAAACGTTATAATTAAAATAAAACAATATTTTACGTCAGTTATTAGTAAAACCTGACGTTAAAGGTCATATATTTAACGTCGGTTGTCTTAAGAAACTGACGTTAAAAACACTCACACTTCTTACGTCAGTTGTTAGTAAAAACTGACGTTAAAGGTCATATATTTAACGTCAGTTGTATTAAGAAACTGACGTTAAAAACACTCACACTTCTTACGTCAGTTGTATTACACAACGGACGTTAAAAGTTTATTAGTTTCTGCAAAAACATTCATTCCTTTGACTACTGTGCTACTTACCCATTCACCTTGTACCTAATCCTCTTAATGAGCATTAAGTTTATAGATAAGTTTTCAAGAAAATCAGAATAGCTTAGTAACTTCATCCACTGCTCCTATAAATAGCTTCCTTCCATCCTTTTAATTTTTTCTGCTTCACAATATGGCTCTGCCATGGAGATTAACTTCATCACTCTTTCTTCCTATGCCTAGACTCAAAGATCTTTGTCTTAATGGTCAAACAATTTCGAGGTTGTGTAAATCACATTACATGGATGGTAAGGTTGGGTGAATCACGTAATGTGATTCTCTCACTTTATTTCATCCCCCGTCATCCCTTTCACTTTGCTTTGGAAGCAAGTGATTGTGGATTCAAGACGATGCATCAAGGAATTCCAGTGAAGAAGAAAGATGCAAAGATCCATTTCACTTTGCTTCTTGCTAGTGATCGAGGATTTACTTTGCATCATGGAATTCAAGTGAGGGAGGTGATGCATCCATTGGAGTTTCGATGACAGGATCGAGAAGAAAATGATGTTGATGCAGAAACTTTTTTATATTTTAGGGCTATGTTGCAGAAATTTTTTATCTTTTAATCATGTAATTTTAACTTATGAATCGCTTCAATGACATACGATTTGATTATACATATAACTTGTTTTATGTTAAGTGTTTATTTATTTTAATTTGCACAAGAATTTGTTTACTAATTCAAGCTAATTAATAAAAATTAAAAATAAACTTGTTTAAAAAAAAGGTGTAGAAATAAACTGCAGTACTATATGGAGTGATCTGTGTTAAGAGGGACAACAGGGACATGACAACCAATGAAATGAGTTTCATAATTATTTACGTCAGTTATTTATAGAACTGACGCAAATAGTGATTTAATATTTACAAACTGCCACCATCTCATTTTTAACGTCAACTTAATTTATGACTGCCAAGTTCCCGTATATTAATTACATTATTTCCAATATTCATTCTGCAAGTTTATAATATATAGGATTATTTACGTCAGCTATTTATTTAACTGAAGTAAAAATCAAACTTTTAACGTCAGTTGTATAAAAAGCGGCGTTAACAATAAATATTTTTATTTTAAAAACACTTTTAACGTCAGTTTTTTAAACAACCGGCGTTAAAAGTGTATAGATATTTGCAAAAACATTCATTCCTTTGACTACTGTGCTACTTACCCATGCACATTGTAACTTAATCCTCTTAATGAGCATTAAGTTTATAGATAAGTTTTCAAGAAAATCAGAATAACTTAGTAACTTCATCCCCTGCTCCTATAAATAGCTTCCTTCCATCCTTTTAATTTTCGGCTTCACAATATGGATCTGTCATGGAGATTAACTTCATCACTCTTTCTTCCTATTCCTAGACTCAAAGATCTTTGTCTTAATGGTCAAACAACTTCTGAGTTTGTGTAAATCACATTACATGGGTGATAAGTTTGTGTAAACAACATTATGTGAGTTGCTCACCTTATCATACTTCCTGAGAATCAGCAGCTGGAGGGCAAATCAGGTGCTCGGGCGACACAGTTCCAAAACCTCAGCTTTGGCAGCAAGTGACCGTCATGGAAGTCTCTAGAACCACTGCCTTTGCTTGAAACAGATCTAGTGCACCTGTTTTTGCCTCTCTTGAGCTCTCTCATGCCCCCCAGTTTTCTGAGGTCTTCGAAGTATAGTTTTCCCTTTGGCATATTTCATAAAACTCTCTGATGGGATGTAGCTTTAATGTTTAGGATTTTAAACCCTTTCAATGTAACTTTTTATAGGATTTTAAACCCTTTCAATCTTCTGTATCAGTCTGTATTACACTTCATGAATGAGATCCGGTTTGGGTTATTGATTCAACTTATACTTCGCACATATATTTTAGTTTTCAAAACAGAAACACAAAACATCAAAGCAATTCATGTGAAACTGAAACTTTGAGGAAGGCAATGCGGAATGGTACATATATTAGATAAAAAAAATTATTAAAATAACCTTTAACGTCTGTTGATGTAAGGATTGACGTTAAAAGTGAAGTGACTCACTTTTAACGTCAGTTCGATAAAGAACTGACGTTAAAATGTTCACTGTTAACGTCAGTTGTTTATTGAACTGACGTTAAAAGTCAGTCACTTCACTTTTAACGTCAGTCATTAAAACAACTGATGTTAAATTGAATTAATGAAATCTGATATTTACAAAACTGTCACCGCCCCCTTTTTAACGTTTAGCTTTTGGTTAACTGACGTAAACATTTACCGTCTAATATATATTTTCCACTAATGTTAACAATAAAATATCCATACACAAATCAATTACTATTTGCCCACTTTTAATGAAAATGAAGTTTGCAAAATCCAGTTTTAGAAGCAGCTTCCCAAACACACCTTTAACCCTCTTGCGGATTGTAGCAATATGGAAACAAAATATTTTTTCATGGGGCAAAATTGTTTTAAATGGTAACTAAAAGAATTAGTCCAACAAAGTTGGATTCTTCCTTTATGCCCTTAACTGGCTTAATGTTTTAAATTTTCAAACGCTTTGTAGCTCATTGACTATTTAAGATAAATAGCTGCATGTGATTCATATTGATATACCTGGGAGCGTTATTAAGAGAAACGGAATCAGCATTTCTCTTTGTCCCAACGGTGGCGTTGGCACTGCTGAAAGATGAAAGAGGGTGAAGTAGGAAAATCCTTAGCCGTTAATATTCTAGCATGATGATGATGATGATATTCTGATGCAGGATGAGGAGAAAGGGTTACGGCAAGACCCAATTCAAGGTTTGATTCAAGTGTGCATGAAGAATCCTCGGAATAGAGTGCCAGGTTGTCATCTTTTGACACCGTTGTCATCCACCCACTATCACTACTACCAGTACCACCCCCAACAACAACTACACCTTGCATAGCAGCAGCAGCAGCGTGTTTTTGAAGAAGAAAAGATGATGATGATGATGAATTGTGTTCAAAAGGGGTTGATGAATTTGAAGCGAAGTTTTTAGAATTATAATAACAGTGTGAATGTGAGTGGAATGGGAGGGGGTTGTGAAGGTGAAACACAACACAGAAAGACAAAGAGACAGAGAAGGAGAGAAAGAAAGGCAGTGATTGCTGTGTGGACCCACCTGTCTGCTTTGTGCGCCTCCATCAATGTTATGTCGTTTTGCTTTATCTTTCCAAAAGTCTCATGTACAATTTTGCATAATTTTTAAGGGATATTTTTTTTCTCCCACTATCCTTTACGCTCAATTATAAAGATTCATCCCTCGAGATATTGGGATGATATGGGAGGATTGATCTTTTTCAATCAGATTTATTTTATACACGTGAGTCAGGTGTAATATTTTAAAATTTTAATATAATTAATTCAAATAAATAAATAAAAATAAAATGAATAATAATAATAATAATATTAAGTTATTAAAAAGTGTAGTGCAAATAAAATATGAATGAGAGATTTAATGTAAAGAAGTGAGAGTATAAGGGTTATTGAAATTTATTAACTATTATAAATAATACAAATTATATATATATATATATATACAAATATATATATGAAAAAAAAAAGGAGAAGAAGGATGCTTAGGCGTTAAGCCCGAGCAGCCATGCCTTAGCCAAAAAAAAAACAACACTTTTAAAAACCCAATGCTCCGTTCAGTTAACAACCAAGGTGTGTGTGCATATATATATATATATATGAGACATCTAATGAAAAGAAAAAAAAGGGAACGCACTGTGGAGCACATTGGAGGTCTGCAAAAGGTAAGTAAAATAATTTTTCTCACACTTTCATGGTACAGATAATTTGATGCTTCTACATGTAACTTTGTCTTTCTGAAATAGTAAAATATGCTATGGTCCTTGATTTTGATATTCTTAAAACATCTCACCTTTTGATAATTGATTTTTATCAAAGAATATATTTTTGTGTGGCAATGCTATACGTGCTTCTGTTTAAGCTATTAGGTACTAAATTAGTCCTTTTGGCTTGTCTAATCTACCTTTTTATAAAATTGTAAATGCCATTTGAATGCAAATTATTTTGAATTTCACGCTAGACTTTTTGTACCTTATGTTAATAATGTTGTTGTAGTGGCGAACAGGTGAAACACCTGTTGCATGCTTGGGATTCTTGTGTTTAAAAGCCGGTTACATTAGAATATTGGTATTATAATAAACATATTAAATTCAATATTAATTTGTCATGATAGTTATGTTATAAATCTGTTCCAGTGTTCATGAAATTGATGCCATGGAGTTTAATAAAATTTTGGTAGTCATCTAGGATGACATATTGCATAGTATATATGAGTTGGTTATCACCTTCCAAGAAGAGATGACGGTTCTACATTCTATTCCGGGAATAGGATGGAGATATCACCATCTGGGATGGGATATCAGATGATTAAAATATTCACATCTGGGATGGAATATTATTAGATACCTCCATCCCGGGATGGGAAGGCAGTGAGACGTCATTGCATGGATATGAGCTCACAGACCTTAGTGGATCTGGGATTCACACCGGTTCTGGGAACCAAAGAGTCAAGTTAAGTGATTCTGGGAATCACCGAGTCATGTTCATGGAGTTGCATTGTGTAGAGTTTGCATGGTGAATGTGATTAAATGTAATGAGATGTGACCATTGCAGAGCCTATGAGTTTGTACTTTAAATGCTTGATATTAATTTTATTTATTATTTTGGAGGTTTATTATATTCGATATTTTAAAAATTAGTAGGTACCATGAATGTTTTTCCGGTTACCGCGCCGGCTGAAAACAACATTATTTGCGAAGCTTTTTATCAAACGATTATTTTTATTCACTGACATTATATCTCATTAAAAGTGTTGTTTTCAGAGCACGAGGACGACATCACTGGGACTGGAGAGGATTGAAGACCTAGCGAATTTTCTTAGTCATTATTCCTAGCTTGGTTAGTGCTTTCTTAAATAAGGAGTCGTATGTGGCTAGACATTTTTATTTATTTATCGTTGGGTTTATTAATACACGCCCGATTTTGAGGCTTGAGGTTTTTATTTGGACGTATGGATTTATTATTTATTACTTTGATACATTATTACTATTTTATTTAATATGAGACATTTTCCAAACTTATATAAATCATAAAATTTTTATGATTGACATATTTTAATTAAATTTATTAAAGGATTTTTATACAATTTGTTTTGGGTTACTAATGTAACAAAGGGCGTTACATTTATGGTATCAGAGCAGTTCGATTCTAAATCGGACTGTGGTAATGGGGCTTTTTCTAAAATAAAACTTGGGCGCATAGGATGCTTGTTAGAGTTATAGATGTTGCATGTTATTCTTTGGGATATTGGACCTGATCAACCCAGTATTTCATTGGTAGTGAGCATATTTATGGCGACTAATAGGCGAGGGACGAATGTTGCACTTGCAGCAGCTTTGGATTGTATGGCCAAGGTTATGCAAGGGCAGACGGAGACTCGCCGTCAACTGAAAGGGAATGGAGGACAATCACTAAGGAAGTGGTGGCAACCTAGGACCCTTAACACGTGGGGCTTTTCGAATTCAAGAAGAACAATTCTCCATCATTCTTTGGCAGCTTAGAAGGAGGTTGAATTTCTTCCACTCGTTAAGAAAAAAAAATTTATTATATTGTTTGATTCAGGAGCAACGCATTCCTTGATACATCCTTTATGTGTGAAAATTTGGAGATATCAATCTTTCATTTGTCCTTTGATTCATACGTTTCTACTTCTATAGGGATATTTTTGTTCTCCCATTGGCTGCTTAAATTGTTTCCTTGTGGGTCAAGACACTCCTTATGACATCAACCTTATTGTTATCTATGTATTGTATGTTATTCTTGGTATTGACTTATTGGCATCTAGACTCATTGCCATAAGCATTCTGACAAAAATATCCTTATCTCTTCACATCCAATGTCTAATGATTTTCCCCGTACCTAGTTCTATTGTTTCTGTTGTTGCTTGTCATAAGTGCTTAGTTGAGGGAGCTCAAGGATATATACTCTTATTCTCTGCTAAGATAGAGGCTGACAGTGATGTGACGGCTATACCCGTGGTGTGTGAATTCCAGGATGTTTTCCCTAAGGATGTCTCTAGCTTGCCTCCGAATAGGGAAGTTGAGTTTAACATAGATCTAGTGCCAGGGACTGGACCAGTATCGGTAGCGCCTTATAGAATGGCACCTTTAGAGTTGAGCGAGCTTAAGAAACAGTTAGAGGAGATGCTAGGGAAGGGGTTTATTAGGCCTAGTGTGTCACCCTGGGGAGCACCTATCCTCCTGGTGAAAAAGAAGGATGGGAGCATAAGGCTAAGTGTTGACTATAGGTAGTTGAACAAAGTGACCATCAAGAATAAATACCCTTTGCCTAGCATAGATGACCTCTTAGACCAGCTGAGGGGAGCGTCGGTGTTTTCCAAAATAGATCTAAGGTCGGGATACCATCAAATTAGAGTTAAGAATGAGGACATCCCTAAGACAGCCTTCAGGACAAGGTATGGGCACTGTGAGTATGTAGTGATGCCCTTTTGTGTGACCAACGTCCCAGCCGTTTTCATGGACTGCATGAATCGGATCTTTAGGACCCTTTTTGGACAGGTTTGTGGTGGTGTTCATAGGTGATATTTTAATATACTCTAGGACACCAGAAGAACATGGAGAACACTTAAGGTTGGTGTTGCAGATCTTGAGGGACGAGCGTCTTTATGCCAAACCGGAGAAGTGTGAGTTTTGGCTATAAGAGTTAAAGTTTTTTAGGACACACAATCTCAAAGGATGGTGTAGTGGTTGATTCCTCTAAAGTTGATGCGGTGTTGGGATGGGAACAACCTAAGACGATAACCGAAGTAAGAAGTTTCTTAGGCTTAGCTGGTTACTATAGGGAGTTCATAGAGGGACTCTCTAGACTAGCCTTACCTTTGACCCAATTGACTAGGAAAGGGAAACCTTTTGTGTGGGACCAAGAGTGTGAGGACGGGTTCCAAGAGCTTAAGAGGAGATTGGTGTTATCACCAGTCTTAACTATACCGGACCCCTTAGTGAGTTTTGTGGTATACTACGACACGTCTAAGAATGGCTTGGGATGTGTCTTAATGCAGGAGGGCAAGGTGGTAGCATATGCCTCTAGGCATCTTAGACCACATGAAGGGAATTACCCTACCCATGACTTAGAGCTAGCAGCCGTAGTTTTTGCCCTTAAGATTTGGAGGCATTACCTTTACGGGGCAAAGTTTGAAGATTTTAGTGACCATAAGAGCCTTAAATATATGTTCGACCAGAAGGAGTTGAACATGAGACAACGAAGGTGGATGGAGTTCCTTAAGGACTATGACTTCGGGTTGAAGTACCATCCGGGAAAAGCCAATATGGTGGCAGATGCTTTGAGTAGGAAGTCCCTACACGTGTCGAGCTTGATGGTGCAGGAGCTGAACCTCATGGAAGAGTTTAGGGACATGAATCTGGAGGTGTTGGATGTGTCCTTAAGTGTCTTAAGCTTGAAGTTGAATAGGTTGGAAATTAATAGTGACCTTAGGGATGAGGTTAGGCGGGAACAACTTTTAGGCCAGGAGTTGCAGTCTCGGTTGGGACAAGAGGGTTATGAGCTGTCTGTTGATGGACAAGTGAAGTTTAAGAATATGACCGTTGTTCCAAAGGAGGGGAGCCTTAGAGAGAAGATATTAGAGGAAGCTCATAAGGGAAAGTTTACCATACCTCCTGGAATAACTACGACGTACCAAGACCTTAAGAGGATGTATTGGTGGCCAGGAATGAAAAAGGATGTGGCTAGCTTCGTAACTAGGTGTTTAGTGTGCCAAAAGGTTAAGATAGAACATCAGAAGTCTTCGAGGTTGTTACAGTCCTTGGAGATTCCGGAATGGACGTGGGAGAGAATTTCTATGGACTTTGTGATGGGGTTACCTAAGACGCGTTTGGGCTTAAACGCCATATGGGTAATTATGGATAGGTTGACCAAGTCTGCACACTTCTTGCCAATAAAGACAACCTATAGTTTGAATAAGTTAGCAGACTTATACATTAAGAAGACAGTGAAGCTTCATGGCATACCTACCTCTATAGTGTCAGATAGAGACCCACGATTTACCTCTAGATTTTGGAGAGCATTCCAATAGGCTTTTGGTTCTAAGTTGAGTTTTAGCACAGCCTATCATCCCCAAACGGATGGTCAGTCGGAGAGGACCAATCAGACCCTTGAAGACATGCTTAGAGCATGTGTTTTAGATGAAGGGGGGGTTGGGATAAATTTTTACCTCGTATAGAGTTTGCTTATAACAACAGTTATCACGCTAGCATCGGCATGGCACCCTATGAAGCTCTTTATGGGAGGAAGTGTAGGTCCCCTTTATGTTGGTGTGAGGTGGGTGAGAAGACCCTGCTAGGACCAGAGTTAGTCCAGGAGACCACAGAGAGGATTAAAGTCATTAGAGAAAGGATGCGCACTGCACAGAGTAGGTAAAAGAGTTATACCGACAAGAGGAGGAAGCCTTTAGAATTTCAGGAAGAGGAACATGAATTCTTGAGAGTCACTCCTAAGACTTAGGGTTGGGAGGTCAATGAAAGTCAAAAAGCTCAACCCTTGTTTCATGGGTCCGTTTCAAATCCTAAAAAGAGTCTGACCTGTTGCTTACCAATTGGCTCTTCCACCACAGATGTCGAATCTCCATGACGCCTTCCTTGTGTCTCAACTCCGGAAGTACGTACCAGATATTTCACACGTGATAGCCCCTGAGTCAATACAATTTAAGGATAATTTAATCTTTAAGCCCAGACCTATTCAGATCATTGACAAGAGCACAAAAACTCTGAGGAACAAGATGATTCCATTGGTGAAAATGATTTGGGAAGGGTTAACTCCAGAGGGAGCTACCTAGGAACTTGAGGAAGATGTTAGACAACATCATCCAGATCTCTACGGCACAGGTACGTGACTTAGCATTGCATTACCTTTAATGTTGTGTAGTTGGGTGAGACGTGAGAATTTCGAGGACGAAATTCATTAAGGAGGGGAGAAAATGTAACATCCTAAAATTCTAACATAATTAATTCAAAAAAATAAATAAAAATAAAATGAATAATAATAATAATAATAATATTAAGTTATTAAAAAGTGTAGTGCAAATAAAATATGAATGGGAGATTTAGTGTAAAGAAGTGATGGTATAAGGGTTATTGAAATTTATTAACTATTATAAATAATGCAAATTATATATATATATATATACATACAAATACATATATGAAAAAAAAAAAAAGGAGAAGAAGGATGCTTGGGCGTTAAGCCCAAGCAGCCATGCCTTAGCAAAAAAAAAAAAAAAACACTTTTAAAAACCCAATGCTCCGTTCAATTATCAACCTAGGTATATATATATATATATGAGACATCTAATGAAAAGAAAAAAAAAAAAGGGGATGCACTGCGCCGCACAGTGAGGGGAGGGAGAGACATTTTTCGTTTCGCAGTACAGCCATAGCAGTACACAAATTCAAGAACGCTACCAAACGGGAGAAGAATTTTTAGGGAAGTACAAATCCTTATCATACGTAATTTCTGGAGCACATTGGAGGTATGCAAAAGGTGAGTAAAGATAATTTTTCTCACACTTTTATGGTACATATAATTTGATGTTTCTACATGTAACTTTGTCTTTCTGAAATAGTAAAATATGCTAGGGTCCTTGATTTTGAGATTCTTAAAACATCTCACCTTTTGATAATTGATTTTTATCAAAAAATATATTTTTGTGTGGCAATGTTATACGTGCTTCTGTTTAAGCTATTATGTACTAAATTAGTCCTTTTGGCTTGTCTAATCTACCTTTTTTATAAAATTGTAAATGCCATTTGAATGCAAATTATTTTGAATTTCACGCTAGACTTTTTGTACCTTATGTTAATAATGTTGTTGTAGTGGCAAACGGGTGAAACACCTATTGCATGCTTGGGATTCTTGTGTTTAAAAGCCGGTTACATTAGAATATTGGTATTATAATAAACATATTAAATTTAATATTAATTTGTCATGATAGTTGTGTTATAAATCTGTTCTAGTGTTCATGAAATTGATGTCATGGAGTTTGATAAAATTTTGGTAGTCATCTGGGATGACATATTGCATAGTATATATGAGTTGGTTATCACCTTCCAGGAAAAGATGATGGTTCTACATTCTATTCCGGGAATAGGATGGAGATATCACCATCTGGGATAGGATATCAGATGATTAAAATATTCACATTTGGGATGGAATATTATTAGATATCTCCATCTGGGATGGGGAAGGCAGTGGGACGCCATTGCAAGAATATGAGCTCATAGACCTTGGTGGATATGGGATTCACACCAGTTCTGGGAACCAAAGAGTCAAGTTAAGTGATTCTGGGAATCACCGAGTCATGTTCATGGAGTTGCATTGTGTAGAGTTTGCATGGTGAATGTGATTAAATGCAATGAGATGTGACCGTTGCAGAGCCTATGAGTTTGTACTTTAAATGCTTGATATTAATTTTATTTATTATTTTGGAGGTTTATTATATTCAATATTTTAAAAATTAGTGGGTACCATGAATGTTTTTCCGGTTACCGCGCCGGCTGAAAACAATTATATTTGCGAACCTTTTTATCAAACGATTATTTTTATTCACTGACATTATATCTCATTAAAAGTGTTACTTTCAGAGCACGAGGACGACATCACTGGGACTGGAGAGGATTGAAGACCTAGCGAATTTTCTTAGTTATTATTCCTAGCTTGGTTAGTGCTTTCTTAAATAAGGAGCCGTATGTGGCTAGACGTTTTTATTTATTTATCGTTGGGTTTATTAATAGACGCCCGGTTTTGAGGCTTGGGGTTTTTATTTGAACGTATGGATTTATTATTTATTATTTTGATACATTATTACTATTTTATTTAATATGAGACATTTTCCAGACTTATATAAATCATAAATTTTTTATGATTGACATATTTTAATTAAATGTATTAAAGGATTTTTATACAATTTGTTTTGGGTTACTAATGTAACGAAGGGCGTTACATCGGGGATCGAACCCCTAACCACTTACTTATGAGGTCCAAACTCGTTATCATTTGGATCAACCACATGTTGGTTGATTTTTAGGGGATTGTTATTATAAAGAATAATATATTTTGGACACCAAAATAAATTTATAAAAAAAATTTCTAATTTTTTATAAACTTTTTTGTATTTTATTTCAATAAATTTATTAATAAGATTTATGTAAGCAAAATTACTCTTTTAGTCCCTTAAGTTATTTGTATTGTTCAAATTGGTCCCTTAAATTTTTTTTTGTGACAAACTAGACCCTTAAGTTAGGGTCGGGTGACAAATTGGTCCCTTTTTTTTGTGACAAACCAGACCCTTAAGTTGGGTTCGAGTGACAAAATGTGACTTTTAAAATAATAATTTAATAATTTTAAAAAATTAATTAATAAATAACTATTTTCTTTTTTAATCTTCTCTCCCATCTGGTTACCACCACCTTCCTGCCACCCACCAATCCTCCTCCGCCACCGCCTCCTCCTCCTCATCACCAACTCTACAACCCTCCATTGCGGCAGCTCTAGCAAGGATTGTACCCAACAAAGAGGTCCCAAATCCTATGTACAATGATGAAACACTAGAGAAAAGTGTTGCACCAAGGAAGAAAAACCTAGATTGGTGGTATTATTTGCAATGATTCTGGTTCTTGGATTGGTGGCTTTCACCGTTTTATAGGCATAGCTACCAATATTCATGCTGAGCTTGATGCCCTCCGCCATTGCCTCCATTTTGCTTGGTGCAAAGGCATGCTCTCATCAGCCTTATTACTCTCCCAAGGGACTCTTCACACCGTCTGGGTGCTATCCTTGGAGATATTCGTCACCTTCTGAACAGAGACTGACAGATTAACATTAACCATGTTCATAGGGAAGCTAACTTTTGCATGGATAGGCTGGCCAAACATGACGCTCAACACGATACCCCTACTGTTTTTCTTAATGAGATCTCTTCTTATCTCCTTTTAGACTTTTGGAGAGATTTCTCCCCTGTTCCTTTTGTTAGGCCTTAGTTTTTTGTTTATTTCCTCTTGTATGAAAAAAATCAAAGGAAAAACAAAAAAGAAATAAAAAATTTATACTGTAGGAGCTGTACAATTGGGATCGGGGGAGAGAAGATTAATAAAGAAAATATTTATTTATTAATTAATTTTTAAAATTTTAAATTATTATTTTAAAAATCACATTTTATCAACCGAACCTTACTTAAGGGTCTAGGTTGTCAAAAAAAAAAAAACTTAAGAGACCAATTTGTCACCCGAACCTAACTTAAGAATCTAGTTTGTCAAAAAAAAAAAACTTAAGGGACCAATTTGAACAAAACAAATGACTTAAGGGACTAAAAGAGTAATTTTGCCATTTATGTAATAATAAAGTCTCTTTAACTTATATATAAATACATTATTAAATAAATACTTAATTAAACTATTTTTCAAATGCATCTAATGTGTATTTTTTGGATGAAGCCGATGAATGTATATTTCTTGGATATTTCAATTCTAATTAAGCTTTTAGAATTTGTAATAAAAGAACTATGACTATTGAAGAACTTGTTCATGTTTCCTTTGATGGATCTAACCTAAAATTGTGGTAGAGGAAAATGTTTATGACCTTGCAGAAATTTTTGGAAATAGTCATTTTGAAGACAAACACACTCAAAAGAAGGATAATGAGCATCAACCACTCCCACAAAATGAAGAATCACCTCATTCCGATCTTCCAAGGGAATGGATAACATATAGACATCATCCTCTTGACAACATTGTAGATGATATCTCAAAAGGGGTAACAACTCTCTTAAGCATGTTTGTCACTGTATTTCGCATGAGTCAAAAACACTAGTTCTTATTATAAAATAGCACCTAAAATACGTGTGAAATTGCACCTAATTTTCTTTAAACTAAAAACATATTCATCAAGATTGTGCATTTAATGCTAAGAGATGTTGGTAAGCACATTTGGTTAAGCCTTCAACTTACACTCTTGATGATTTGGATTCAATTCTCATATTTTTCTTATTAATAAGTGATATATAAGTTCCATTCTAAATACTCATTGATAGCAACGGTCTTCTATGTAGGTAGGTCAATATGTTAATCTAAACTTTTTTCTATATTCACCCAAAATTAAGTATGTTTGAATGAACATTTGAAAATATGATTTTTAAATAAAATTGATTTTAACATAATTAAATTTAAAATAAAATAAATTATATTTTAATATATTCGTACAAAACTGAGTTCAACAATAAATTTGATATTAAAATCATATTTTTGGAAGCAAAAATTCAAAATAATTACTTTTAAGTTAGAATTCATTCCGAGTTAAAATCAATTCCCACTCAAACACGTCAAAATCACACCAAAGCAAATCCAAGCATGTATCTTGCGGGTTTAATCAAAGTTGTCAGCCCAAACCCTAGCCGGTACAGTGTCACTGTTACACCCTACAAAACCCTTTCTCATTATTCACTCTCGTTTTTTCCTCTCCCTCTCTGTATCGTGTTCAACTCTCTCCCATGGCGTCCCAAGCCAGAAGAGGTGGAATCTCGCTCCCAGAGAGGCCAAGCCATTCAAGGGACGACCGTACCTCTCTGATCACCAAGCTATCCCGCTCCCCCGTCGTCTCCCGGGGAAAGCAAGCCGCCGGCGACGCCGCTTTCGTCGCCAGGAAGCTCCTGAAGAGCACCGGAAAGGCGGCGTGGATCGCCGGCACCACGTTTCTCGTCCTCGTCGTCCCTCTCATCATCGAGATGGACCGCGAGCAGCAGTTCAACGATCTCGAGCTCCAGCAGGCCAGCCTCCTCGGCACCCCCGCCATCGCCCCTCCCCCTAAGTGATGATGAAACCCTCGGGTCAGCTCTTCTCATTCGTTCTGTTTTCTTCTATCTTCGATTTTGTCTCGGAGAACTTTGATTGATTGAGTGAACAATGTAGCCTTAGCTCTGGTTCTGGTCCTAGGGTTTGAGATTCCAATAATTTTATGATTATAGATTTGTAGAAGCATCGATTATGAGTATCACACTGAGAATTGGAAACTTTGTTTCCTTGTAGTTTTGTGGATTTTAAAAATAAATTTAATTTAATTTTTCCCTGCGTTTACTTGACGATAATTAGAACAAGGTGTTAGTGGTTGTGTCATTATTGGATTGTTGTACAATGTCTCTTGAGGAACATTGAGCTAGCACAATTAAGATGCTATTTCACTGGTTGAGAGTGGAGACCAGTTTCATGTTGAAGATTAAGCTGAATTGTTCTTCTGTTCTCTTTTATAATTGTGTCTTTTCTGTTTAGGAAGTAGAGGATCTTTAAAGATATTTGGCACATAAAATTAGTTATCCGAGGATTTTGTATTGTAAATTAAGAATAATTTATGGACCAAATTGATGTTCAAAAAATACATTGAGTGGCTAAATTGGTGTCCATTGACCCAACAGTGGTTGGTCGCATTGGAAGTGGACTCCACTCCTAGGCGAACTTTACCTGCGAGGTAAGGGGCTTGAATCCTAGAATCGTCACTTTAGGGAGGGCTTTATCTAACCATCATCCCGGCCAAGGATTATTCTCACGACTATGCATTGGCTTGAGGATTAGTCTCCCATCTATGTCTATATGAGGAATTGAGGATATCCGGTCAAAAGACCAAAATTTGGTTCCCATTGAGTAGACATTGAGCAACCAATTTGATGTCCAAAATCTTTGAAGGACTGTCTTGATGCTCCGGATATCTACAACTGGAAGGACAATTTAAGCATTTATTCTGGAGACGTTTTCCCCTCGTCAAAAAATGAATTATGCTGTGTCTTGTTAATTAAACCACTTATGGACCTCAAAATAAATATTTTTTCTTTTATTTTCCTGTGTTGTTTTGTAGTGTATGATTAAGCTTAATTTCACTCTGTTTGCAACTCCTACGAGTAGCTTTAACTATAATGCTTGGCATTGTGGTTGGATTCAGAAAGGAAAGATGAGAGATACATTTGTTATAGCACACGGAGACATGAAGGAGCTTGAATTCCTCTGTTGGCTCGGTGCTGTTAAATTCTTTCGTTATACACAAAAAACATAAACCAGTGCGTTGTGTTGAGTCAATTGTTAATAGTAAAGTTCAGCTGTTATCTGAAACTGAGAGGAACAACTCTTTAACTACTGAACACATTTATTTGTTTTGCTTTCAACTTTTCATGATCATGATGGAATTTGGATTTCTATATTCATTATAAAAAGCTAAAGCTCCATCCGACTGTTTTTCAGATGCTATCACCAAGCATCGGGGCTGATTTTCGGGTGAAACATAGATACCTTTCTTTCCTCTTATTTTCTTTCTAACGACAGTAAGTCAACTAGTCTGTCCTCCAGTTATGGGAACTTATGCCCTTGTGATGATCGGCTGAGTATGTCTTTATTAGGCCCTGTTGACCTGTGTCATGTAGTTTATTTTTCACTCACATTTATAGTTTTTGAGTTTATGTTGGATGGTTTATTTTATTTATTTATTTATTTATTGGTGTAGGTTGGGGGACTTTTTTTCATTAGGTTGTGTAACTGATCTCTTTTGAGTGAGTTCTGCATTGCCATTTTCTATTAGGGTTAAGAGTATTTAAAACTCGTCGTTTCCAAACCTACAGTTAATTGTGACAGGTTCGAGTTTTAGAAATTAGATCCGATGTGTTTTTGCCTTTTTGGGATAGGTTCAGCATCAATTTTGGGCTGTCTGTTGATTGGATGGCCAAGGCTAGCCTCATGCAAGACAAGGGTGCTTCGTGACCCATCAGTGGAGTTATCTTCCTTTTTAGCTTTAGCTGTGTTATTTGCACACCCGGATGGGACACCTGATTGGGACACCTTGGTTAATCACGTGCAAATATTTGGTTAATTCAGTTCATTATATGGTTAATGGGTCATTTGAAGCTTATTTTCCCTAATCATGCAAATATTTGGTTAATCACATGCAAATATCTGGTTAATTCAGTTTTTTATATGATTAATGAGTCATCATGGATTAACCAAATATTTGCACGTGATTAATCATATAATGAATTGAATTAACTAAATATTTGCACGTGATTAACCAATGTGTCAATGGAGGTGTCCCAAATGGGTGTTCTGAAAATATCTCTTTTAGCTTTTGATCATACCCAAGTAGCTGTTAGATGTTTTCTCTCTTTTCTTTTGTTCGGGGCTTAGCCCAGCCACACACACACATATATATATATATATATAAGTAATAAGATTTACTGACTTAAAAGTTAATAACTTTTTACATAACAATATAACATGATAATATCTTTATATTAATATATTTTGTTTTGAAATGTATTATAAAACATACCTTAGTTTTAGCTTTTTGCTTTTTTAATTTTATGATTTAGCTATGTGTAACATTCAACTTATACATTATGTCAACAT
Source organism: Sophora flavescens (assembly GCA_030762895.1). Lineage (NCBI taxonomy): Eukaryota > Viridiplantae > Streptophyta > Magnoliopsida > Fabales > Fabaceae > Sophora > Sophora flavescens. The sequence continues at coordinate 50,660,425 of CM061069.1, forward strand.
ATTGGGTTGACATGGTTTCGTTACATTGTTAGGTTATGTTTGGGTTGGGTTCAAGTCCAAGCAAATACTTCTATCAAAATATTGGGTCGGGTTCAAGTCAAAATTAGATCCGTCCCTATCTGGTCCATGAACACCCTCGCTAGGGGCAATGGTAAATTTTGCCTTGTTGAGGCTTAATTTAAATACTAGCAATAAACCATGGGAATTAAATTCGAAATTGGCTGTGTCACTTTCCCAAGCCAACTTCTATTAGACAAGAATTTGAATGAAAACATTTTATTATTTGAAAGAGTAACAGTTCAAATGAAAACATTCTATTATTTGCCAGCAACATATCTCATAGTTCCAATGTCATTTTTTTAAAGTGGAAGAATGATAGAAGAAACATTCTGTAATTTTTATTTGTTTTTCATGGAAACTCTAAAAGAATTGAAAAAAAAAAATCTTACACATTTGGCCCTCACGAATTTACAACAATTTTTCTCTAACTATGAAACAAATCATTTTTTTTTTTGTGAAAGAAAGGGGTTAAAACCCCAAGCAAACAAGACTAAAAACCATGCGGAAAGTGCGTGGAGGAAACATCCGCCAATAACGACAAAACTATAAAAGCATGGACTACATCAAAAACTTTAAACAGCGAGTTCAAGGAGAGCCCATATTTCGACAAAGCATCAGCCACCTGGTTGGCCTCCCTAAGAGTGTGATTCCAATACACCAGCATATCATCATGGCAGAGGTTTTGAATGTCTCGCACCAAAGGGTAACAAACATGAGAAGGACTGCACCCTTGGTTTAGGAACTTGATCGCAATAAGAGAATCAAACTCCACACAAATTATATTGAAGCCATGATCTCTGGTAAATTGAACTCCAAGGAATATAGCCCATAGTTCAGCTTGTAAACTGGAGCAAATACCAATATTTTTGGCATACCCAGCAATGAAGTTCCCTAGATGATCTCTAGTGACTCCACCACATGCGGCTTCGTTATTAGGATGAGAGACAGCTCCGTCGCAGCTGACCTTAACAAAATCCTCATCCGGGGGTCTCCAGCAAATCGAAACCAACCCTTCAGGAATGACACTATTCTTACTTAGCTGGCCTTGCATACGGTGGCTATGGACAATTTCAGTCACAGTTTTCCTGATAGTTGTCTCACCTCCCCAAGGTTCAGCTATGGTTTGGTTAAAGACTAGATCATTCCTAGCTTTCCATAAGAAATCTAGGGTGACGCCAAACTTCAGGACCCATTTTTCTTTATTTTGTGCATGGGAACCCGTAAGGTTCTTATCAAGCCATGTAATCCAATCAGATTCCCATAACTCATCTTCTAGAGCACCATTCCATAAGTGTCTCCAAATCTCACGAGCAAAACAACATGATCTAAGCACATGTTCAATTGTTTCAGTATGTTCGCCACATCTCGGGCAAAGAGGATTATGACCCAATCCTCTATGAAAACGTTGCTCATTTGTTAGGAGGGCACCCTTTATTACTTTCCACATCAAGAAACAGATTCTCTCAGGACCCTTCCAACTCCAAATCTTCTCGAAAATAGGGTTAACTACCTGAGATAGATCATTGGTTAAGCTTTTGTAAGCCATATTCATCGAGAAGCTACCATTGTTGCTATCCTTCCACGCTAAATGGTCCTCTTCATTTGTCTCCACAGGGGGCTTCACAGCTTGAATTGTGGCTAAGATATCATGGGGGAGATACTGCTCCAAGTTTTGGAAAACCCATTTTCCATCGTGTCCAACATAATCACTAATTGTTTTAACAGAATCAACCAAGGAAATCGCTTGAGACGAATAAGTTTGAAGATAGTTCAATTGTTTCAGTATGTTCGCCACATCTCGGGCAAAGAGGATTATGACCCAATCCTCTATGAAAACGTTGCTCATTTGTTAGGAGGGCACCCTTTATTACTTTCCTCATCAAGAAACAGATTCTCTCAGGACCCTTCCAACTCCAAATCTTCTCGAAAATAGGGTTAACTACCTGAGATGGATCATTGGTTAAGCTTTTGTAAGCCATATTCATCGAGAAGCTACCATTGTTGCTATCCTTCCACGCTAAATGGTCCTCTTCATTTGTCTCCACAGGGGGCTTCACAGCTTGAATTATGGCTAAGATATCATGGGGGAGATACTGCTCCAAGTTTTGGAAAACCCATTTTCCATCGTGTCCAACATAATCACTAATTGTTTTAATAGAATCAACCAAGGAAATTGCTTGAGACGAATAAGTTTGAAGATAGTTCAAGTTGGGCACCCATCTGTCCATCCAGAATCTAATGCAACGACCATCACCCACCCTCCAGACAAGATTATTTTGAACTTCTTTCCAGCTCTTGCGTACTCATTGCCAGAAATTAGAACCGGGCTTCCTATATGAGATTTTGGGAATCAGATCATTACCACATTTGTACTTAGATCTAACCACCTTCACCCACATGTTATCCTTTTGAGTGCAAATTCTCCATCTTGCTTTCATGTCCGAGGCCATGTTTACATTTCTCATGTCCCTTAAGCCTAGGCCACCAATGTTCTTTGGTATGCAAATATCATTCCATGCAACCAGATGAATTTTACGTTGGGAACTAGAATCTCCCCAGATAAAACCGCGACACAATTTGTCCACCTCGTCACAGACGTCTCGGGGGAGAATGGATGTCTGCATGGTATAGGTAGGGAGGGCTTGCACAACCGATTTCACCAGGGTGACTCTACCCGCTAGGGACAGGTGATTAGCTTTCCAAGTACTGAGCCTTTGGGAGACTTTGTCAATAATAAATTGGTAAGCTTGCTTATTAACTCTCTTGTGAAGAATTAGCACACCCAAATATCTACCCAAGTCATCTGTTCTCCTGAAACCAAGCTCATTTGATATTTGTTCTTTGACATGCCACTGAACATTCTTAGAGAAGAAGATTCGAGACTTTTGATGGCTGACTTTTTTGTCCCAAACTAGAGCAGAACAAATCAAGGACTTTCTTGATAACCTCTGCTTGATCAAGAGAAGCTTCCGCAAATAGAAGGAGGTCGTCAGCAAAGGCTAAGTGTGATAGCTTTGGTCCTCCTGTAACAATCTGGATAGGCTTCCAAAAACGATGCTCCTCAGCCAAAGATACCATATGGAAGAGACATTCCAGATAGAGGACAAAGAGGTACGGTGATAAAGGATCACCCTGGCGAACTCCTCGTTCTGGATGAAAACTATCCAAAGCTTCTCCATGCCATAACACTCTCATGCTAGGAGAAGAGATGCAATGCCACACTAAGTTAACAAAATCATCTAGGCAGCCAATATCATGTAAAGTTTCACGAATAAACTCCCATTTGAGGCGGTCATACACCTTCTCAGGATCGATCTTCAAGGCCATCCACCCCTCGGTACCTTTCTTAGCTTGCATCGAATGAAAAACTTCTTGAGTTATTATTATGTTATCACTACTGTGGCGATTTGGGATGAAACTACATTGACAAGGACTAACCAACTTGGTCATGTAACCTCTCAATCTCTGAGCAATTATTTTAGTAATCACCTTATACGAAACATTGCATAAACTGATAGGCCTAAAATCCTTCATTGTAGTGACATTATCAATCTTGGGAATGAGAGTGATTAGAGTGTCATTGAGCTCACTAATACGGAAAGGCTCCTGAATCATCTGCTTGATCAACTTACAAAAATCAGTTCCCACAATGCTCCACTAACTATGATAGAAGACTGCTTGCAAACCGTTAAGCCCAGGAGCTTTAAACACCCCCGTGTTTCTAACTGAGCGAAAAATTTCTTCATTTGTGACCTCTCTAGATAAGGACGCAAGTTGGGGTGCTTCAAGAGAAGGAAAGGAATTCTGAAGACAAAAAAGAGTGAAAGCTTCCTGATCAGTGAACAACTCCTTGTAGTAACTAGTGACCATAGTTTCAAGTTCCTTGGTATCATTTACCCAAGCCCCCGAATAATCCTGCAAACTCTCGATCTTGTTTCTTCGGCGTCTAATAGCAGTAATACCATGAAAATACTTGGTGTTTCTGTCTCCAAAGGTGAGCCATTTCGATATAGACTTTTGGAACCAGAGAACTTCCTCTTGGAATAAGACCTCTTAATATTGTTTCCAAAGAACTTGTTGTCTCTCTTCAAGAAACTGCTTATTTCCCACTAACATCTGGTGGCTGATACGATCAAGTCTCCGAATTAACCTTCTTTTGCGAGCAAAAATGTTGCCAAAGGTTTCCTGATTCCATTTCTCTAAAGCCTTTTTTAATTCCCTTATCTGCACGTTCCAAGGGGTAGAGGGTTTCCAGTTTTCACTCATAAATCTATTAAAATCATTATGAGTCAACCAAGAAGCAATAAAACGAAAGGGCCTTCTATGTCTATTTGCTCTTACCTCAGTATCAAACCCGATGAGAATGGGTCGGTGGTCCGACTTAAAAGGGGGGAGATGAGCAACCACAGCCTCTTGAAATCTCATTCTCCAATCCAGGTTCATCACCATACGATCAAGTCTTTGTTCCATATTAGATCTTTTCCAGGTAAAGGGATAACCCTGGAACCCACCATCAATCAAGTCACACTTTCTTAGACATTGATTAAAGTGAACAACACCTCGGAAGGATGGATTCAGAGAGCCACCCCGCCGATCATGTTCATGCAGGATGTTGTTAAAATCCCCAATCACTGCCCAAGGACGATCGATACCCACTGCAATCTCCTTCAGAGAGTCCCAAAGACTATGATGCTGCTGAATATGGGGGCTTCCATACACAACAGTCAGAGCCCACGGATCGGATTGTTTCCACATCACTAGCATATGGACAAACTGATCAGAATGTTGTAAGATCTCAGTTTTCCACACCAAGGTGTCCCATAGACACCAAATTCCACCGGCCTGCCCCTTGGTCTCCACTATGAATTGACCATCCATGTTAATCCTTTTCAAAATACGATTAGCATTTGCCCTCCAGTATGAGTCTCCATCAGACACACAAAGGAAGAATTATACTCCTTTATGATATCTTTGATGAGAGACGCAAACCCTTTGTGAGCCGTTCCCCTACAATTCCAAGCTAAAATATTCATTGAGACATGTTTGATGGGGTGGTCACCATTGACCCGGGTCCTATTGACTGATTCACAGTCACACCTTCCATAGGGGAATTTGCATTCTCATGGTTGCCCTCATGCTCCCCATTCATATATGGAGGTCTAGAAGTAGAGGCTCCCATCGAAAAAAATTTCTTCAGCCTCTCTGCGAGCCTAATGGCTTCTTCATCATTGGGTTGCATTACCTCTCTTAATGGGTCTTTTTTCAACATATCAAATAATCCAGCCTCTGGGTTCTGTCTTTGAAGAATTCGTACGTTCTCCAGAGCTATTGCTTCTTTTTCTTTTCTGGAACTAATGACCTTGGCTCTAGTCTCCTTGTCATGAGTCTCTATGTTCTCATTCTCCTTCCTTGTCATGAGTCTCTATGTTCTCTATACTGGAAGCCCTGGTATTTGGACCTATCAGGAACCCCTATAACTTTAGGTTTGTTACTTTTCGGGTATTTAAAATTATCCTTCTGATTTTTCCTTTGTGAATTTTTACCACCAGTAGCATTTCTCACCCGGGACCCACTGCCTGCATTAAACCCGTTTTTTTCCACCCGCGTTTGACTCTATCCCTTGCTGACGTCACTCTCCACATTATCTTCATGGTTATCCCTAAGGATGTGGAAACGTGATCTCGTAATATTCTTCATAAGCCCCAAATCATGGCTATCATTACAACCTTCTTTAACTTTCCCAGCTCTTAAAATATTCCCACGTTTTGGGTTTTGTTTCCTATTTGGTCTCTTCGGCAACATCCATGGCCCGTAATCACTGCTTTCTTTGCGGGATTCCTCCTCAATGATAGCCTAATCATTAATAATTTTCTGGTTAGGTTCCTTGGATTGCTCCCCTGATTGTGCTGGTCTGACATCAGCCCTATCAGGTGGGCTATTCTGTTATTGCTTCGCCGTCTTCTGAGGACCAGATTCCTCATGTTGCATCGGTGTTTCTTCTCCTTTTTGCTCCGGCAGCCACTAGCTTTGTGCCCATATTTTCCACAGTTGAAACAAATGGCATGTAAGCCCTCATACTCTAACTAAAAGATCTGTCCTCTTGCTACAATCTTGGAATCGAGGGGCTTCTCTAGGTCAAGTTCGACACAGATGCGAGCAAACTGGCCTCTCACTTGGGTTGTGGTGACATGATCAATCTTAAGCATTGTTCCCAAGAGGGATCCCAGTCTCCATAAGAATTGATCATTGAAAAGTTCCATAGATAGACCTGGAACCCTAATCCAAACTGCTACTTTCTTCACTGACTGAGCATTTGCCATAAAAGAAGGTCTCCATCGTTGCACCAAAATATAGTGATCGGCTACTTTCCACGGTCCCTCAAACAATGCTCTCTTATAATCTTCCTCTTGTTTGAACATGACGAGATAATATCCCTCAGGCATTTCGATAATTTTGATTGAACCCGCTTTGGCCCAGTCCCGGTTCAAATTGTTTTCCAGGATCTTAAATCCAACTCGCCTTCCCATAACATTCGCTATAAGTGATCCCTTCCATGGCTTACACCACTCTTGAAATTCTTCCTCCGCAATAGGAACTTCTTTGTACCAAGAGGTTTCCTTTAGAGAAAGTTGAGGAATTATTTCAGGAGGCATATTCCCGTACCAATTCAACCCTGAGATGTTTTCATTGTTTTCCCAAAATATTTCTCCTCCTCCTCCCTTAGCACCCAGAGAACACAGGAGTCTATCAGGATAAGAGGGCCCCAAGCTTTCCTAAAATAGTTGGGGCTCTCCATTTTCAGTCTTCCGTTTGACCTTTCTGATGCTTTGATGTAGAAGGTCAAATTCTTGCGGTGATGCCTCTTGCAAAACCCTAGCAGAGCCACTCATGATGTTTTGGCATGTAAAATAATACAATGAAACATGTCATACGGTGATAACCCACAAATCATCTAATAACTACTAATTTTTCCCTTGCATTTTTACTTTCTTTCTACGTACCACCACATTACATGACCTCTCCTTCCTTCATAGTACGCTCCATCTCTACCACTCCCAAGCACACAAGACTCTATATATGATTTTAAAACATTGATATGGACGTGCTTTGGTTGGCCAAACCTGGTTTAATGATTACCCAACTCCCTGCATCATTATGGGTCCGTTTCTTTTATATTTTGATAGAATTAATTTTGGTAGAATTGATTTTGGAAGAATTGATTTTGAAAAAATCAAGGTTAAAAAAATTAATTTGTGTTTGATAACAATATTTTAAAAATAAGTTTAGGAGAATTGATTTTGTTTGGATGATAAACAGCACGTTTGTTTTATAGTTACCAAGTGCCATAACTCCGTTGCAAACTGCGTTCCTAGAAAGCTCCACCTTGGAGCGTTGGGAAAAAGGCAGTTTCAATGCCCAGGGATGTGTGTTTTTCGGTTTGCACTGAGGGGAAGTTAAAACAAACGGACCTAAAGTAAAATCATTTTTGAGATATAAATATGTAGAATTTTGTGGGTCCTACATCTAGAATCAATTATTTTCAACGGAAAAGCTAAAAAATTTTGCTTCCACAAAACTCAATTTTACCCATCATGAATCAATTATTTTCAACTCAATTTGGCTCACAAACACTCCAGTTACTATGGCAACTCGAGTTTGGGAGCCCAAACTCCGTTTTGGGTGCTAACCAAACAAGCACTATGTGATTCTTTACAATTAATATTATATATTAAGCACTTATTTCAGTTGATAATGACTTCTATAGTTAATTGCAATTTCATCTGATTAACTTCTGTCTTTACCCATTTGCATCACGAGTATGTGTACATCTACAAGATATTGATGCTCGTGTTTTTTCCCCCTTTAATTTGTTTCCTGCTTTTATGATTTGTGTCTCTTACGAGGGGATAAAAGGAAAAGCGAAAGATGTAATGGGCCAACTGAGTTTCAACTTTAAAGAGCACTTCTTGGTGACCAGCAAATAAAGAGCTCTTCTCATTAGTTAATAACTAACACGTAAGAACAAATTTGATATTCGGTAACAGTCCACTCAATTCTTATCAGGGATGTTCATCAATCGATTCAAACCACAAAAATCGAATCGAACAAATCGAAAATCGAACAAATCGAAAAACGAACCAACCATAATTTTTTATTGGATCGGATCGGATTTTGGATCCTATAGTGAAATTAAATCCAATCCAATCCAAACCGATCTATTATATACATATACTATTATTTTTGAAATTATAATATTACTCATACTTAAACATTATTTTTCATACTTTTATGTCCCACATTTTCTTTAATATTTTTGTTGGAATGACATATATAAGACTATTTAGAATAAATATTAATGTCTTGAAGTTATATTTTACTAAAAGTTTTGATGCATAGCATATATATATATTTAATTGAGTAATCTTGAAAAATAGGAAAACAATTAAGTAAATTTGAAAAATAATTAGCTACAATTTATTTGTAGCCGATTCAAGAAAAAAAAAATAGGATAAGTGGGAGTAGATATAGAGAATTAATATAAAAGAACGTGTTAAAAAATATCAATAATTTTGTTCTTCTCAAACTCCCAAATTAAAACGAAGATTATCTTTTATCCACTATTAAATAAGTAGAAATGATACTTGACATTAGAAAAAAAATAAAGTATGACAAAAACCGAATTATCCAATCCAATCTAAACCGCATTTGATTGGATTGGATTGGATCGGATTTTTTTAAGGAAGCAAACCGATCCAATCCAAACCACACAATATTTTCATCATTGAATCGGATGACTTTTTAACTCAAAATCGATCCGATCCGATCCAATATGCGAACACCCCTAATTCTTATGAGCTTCTATAGAAAAAGTAATCTCTAATTAGATGTGGCTGGATACAGGTATTTTTTTTAAAAAAAAAAGTATGCCTTGATACATTATCAATTACACACATGTAATTATAATTATAATTATAATTTAAAAACAAAATATTGACTCTAAGAATGAAGACATCTTTTTAGCCTTACCACGCCCTCTCGCATACTTGGGAAGGAGGAAAGAGAAACAAGAGAGAGCTTGTAATATTTTGACATACTTCACGTCTTGAAGTAAATTGTAGTTTTTAAAAACAAATAATTGATGACAGATTAGACCATATATTTGTTTTATTTGTATGAATTTTATAATTTATTTTCCTCCTATTTCTCCTATTTTGCCTCCTATCAAATACAGGTGATTTGGGAGATGCATGACATGAAAAAGATAGTAGGGACAAATATCTTTCACGCACTACCCAATAAACTTATGGCCCACACTTCACTTTCTACATTCATAATTCACCCATCTAAAAACATATCCATCATGGAACACCAATAATAAACTATGAGAATTTCCTCATAATTGTAAGCTTTTAACCCTTTAATCCTAGCTATACAGAGGCACCAACTATATTCATATACTAAGATATATGAACCACTGAGGTATATAGGATATGTACATTCCAATTCAAGCTTCAATAATCAATACTTACCACCTTTTTTCTTCAAAACTGACTTCAGAAACAACAAACAAACAATTAAGAAACCCAGAGCTGCAAACCCTCCCACTGCAACAGCTACTGTTCTCTGAGTGTGTTGTTGCCCCTCTGATCCTGATCCAATCAAACAAAAAATACAACCTTTATATTTTACTCATGAGAACTTATATCAGTTTACCAACTCTGATAACATTATACATTACATTGCAATTTCTCACCAAATTAAGGAACAAAAAACATTAGTTTATTAAAATTCCTATAGCACTTTATGATATAGGCAATAACACAGAGAAAACTGGTATAGATCTTTAAATAATCCCAATACATCAAAATAAGAGAAAGGAGATTTCTCTAAATTTTTTGTCTCTTGCTATACCTGGAGAAGATGAAATGCTGGACATTCCCTTGGGGTAAAAACTGTAGCTGACATAGCACTTATGCAGATAAATTTGTGCAGAAACTGAGTCACCACACTCAGCTTTGGCTTGGTCTTCAGCACTCTTCACACAATCCCCACAATCATCATTAGCCAAGTCACCCTCACACTGCCCCAACACATAAAGAGACTGATAACTTCCAGTGTAAAACAACTTCCCACCATTCTTCACCCCACTTTCAACCATACCAAACACAGTGTCCCTTCTCTCCTCAAACCCATCATCACTCCCTTTCTTGGACCCACAAACCTTGTAAAGCAACTGAGTCAAATGTACCTGCTTGAACCCCACAACCTCGTACCTCAGGTAGCACCCACTAAGGTGGACCCTTGCAGCTACCACCTTGCCACACAACTTGTCCAGCATCTCAGGAATCTTGCTCACGCAGTTGTAGCAATCAGTGTTTGAGAGGTCCCCTCTGCATTGGTACAGACCCATGATCATGTTCTGGCCTTCCCCTGAGGTTGTGGTGGCGAAGGCCTTTTGTCCTGATTGTGCCACCAGAGAAACCAAGAGGGATTTGAGGTTTTTGGAGTATATCCCAGATGGGTCTTGCAGTTTCTGATCTGCACAACCCTTGAAAACCAAGTTTGTGTTATCTGCATCTGATATGTGATGAAGAAGGAGCCCAAAAACAGTGAAGAGAAAAAGAAAGGAATGGGAGTAATGTTTTCTGATCATACCCATTTGAGGGGTTGAAGAAAGTGAAGATTTTTATTATTTATTTGAACTCACAAGTCACAACATGGAAGGTTTTGGAAGATTGTTTTGGCTTACTCGGTTTTGTTTGGAGCTTTTGGTTCTAGTTGCTTTATATGCTACCAGTTACCACTATGTGTCTCAATCATGTTGATAACTCTGATTGATTAGAGTCTAATTAAAAATCATTTTATAAATGGATATATTAAATAAAAGCTTGTTTAGTATTATTATATTCCACCTTGAACTTATAGTGATGAATTAAAAATTAAATTAATTGAAAAATGGAATGGAAATATATGGCCTAAAAGCGAATGCCATTTGATCTGGAAGTGTGTGAGAAGAATTTTGACTAGAAGTCTAGAACGAATCAAGGTAACTTTGGGATGGTTTGACTAGTGGTCACAAAAGAATTTTGCTGTCACAACTCACACGTAGAACGTGTTCCAGGGTGTAGTAGCGGCCAGCCAATCATGACGGTTTTTTCAAAAAATAAAAAATAACAAACATACTCTAAATTTTAAATCAAATTATAATTAAATACTAATAAACGCTAATATCTAATAATTAATTAAATAAATAAAAGCTAACAATTGTATTAAATGTTATATTTAAATAATAATAGTAATAAATAAATAAAAGTCTTACATGTCTACATATGAAATATTTGTCATAAAATTTGCACAATCTTTATAAGCAGCATTTATGTCCTCAAAAGTTGTCTATATCACTGTTCCTTTGTTAATAAATAGTATTTACACTCTGGATTATTTATTAATAAAAATATAAATATTAATAATAAAAAATTATATTTAATAAATAATAATATCACATATTAAATAAATAAATAATATCACACATCAACATTAAATTTAAATAATAATAAATAAATGTAATATTAATACTAAATAAAATTATAATACTTGAAATTTAACTTAAAATAAAAAGCAGAAGAAGCAAGCAACAATGGAAGCAATCAAACCTTCTGAATTGGGAGGGGGTGTATACAAGTTTTAACGACAGAAAATCATGGTATAAAGATTGTGAGTTTTATGACAAGTATGTGTAGCAATATTTTAAAAACAAACCGGTAATATTATATATTCCATAAGATAAAAAATCAGGAAATAGAATATATATAATAAAAACTCATGTATATGTATTTTTATACCTTATCAATGAACATTTTATTTGACTAAAAAAATATATTTTATAATTTCAGAAAAAATTGAAAAATAAAAATGGTTGGTTCAACCGGGTTCTGGCCATCGGCTTTCACCGGTTCTAACTGATCTTGGATTAGTTGGACCAGTTCTGAAACCATCCGGTTTTGGGGTTGAACCGACTGGACACATGAACGATTCTCGATCCGATCGGTCGAGCCAATCGCTTCGATTCGATTTTCAAAGCAATGATGTGAAGATAAGTAAGACTTTTATTTATTTATTTATTGATTTATTTATATTTATTTAAATCTATTATCCATCATTTAATACAATTATAAGTATTTTATTATTATTTTTATTATATTATATTAGATGTTAGCATTTATTATTATTTAAATATAATTTGACTTTAAATTTAATATTTTGTATTTTTTTTAATTTTTTTGGAAAAGTGAACTGTCATTTATCTTTTAGTGATAAGTAAAAGTGTGAGTCGGACTGATGCCTTTAAAGCGCCTTTAATGTTAGATGATTTATAAAAAAAATGTCAACATGTAAAAAACGACCCCCGTTAATAATTAGTTTCAAAAGGTCCCTAAATTGATAATTAGTTTTTAAAAATACCCAAGTTTGGTAAAAAAAAAAAAGCCCATATTGTAATTATTCACATTAGTGTACGTTAAGATTTATTCCATCCTAGTAATTACACTTCCGGTTGAAGGAATGAATTTACTATTCCTCTAATTAATGAATTTAGTGTAGCCACTACATTATCTTTCTAGCCATATTATATTTTTGTTTTAGATTACTGCAAATATTTTTTTTTAAAGATATTCCGTCACGAAAAACTTTTTGTACAATCACTACTGTTGATAATGTCTCAAAAACAAATTCAGTTACAAGCAAAATTCAGTTACAAGCAATTTCCTTTTGGCGGCAAAAAGAAAGGCAGTTTTTTCTGTTGGTGCACAAACAGAATTCTGTTTTGGCTTGGAGAATGAAACTTGGCAGCTGAAGTCCCTTTCCTATCTATATATATACATGTGTATGGTAGAATTAAAGGTGGTGTGAGTGTATTCAACTGTGTAATCTATCCTTTATCTCTAATCATAAAGAGTTAGGCCTAGATCAAGGAGTTTTGGTGAGAACAAGAGTGGTAGAACTAGGGAGCTTGTGACTGTGTCTCAGCTGGGAATTCAAGGGCCTAGTGTAGAATTCTTGTGAAGTTTGAAGCTTGATCTTGTAACTCCAACAATCATAGTGAAGACTTTGCTCTCTTCCCGTGGATGTAGGCCACATCGGCTGAACCACGTTATCTCTTGGTGTTGATCTTTCTTTTCTTTCTGCTTTACAATTTTCTCTTCTGTTTCATCAATTAATTGCTTGTTCTGCAATTCTGTTTCTGTCATATCTGTCTTCTGTTGCCTTGTTGCATTGTTGCTGTGATCTTGTTATTGTGTGTGTTTCAGTGATCAAACCACAACAAGTGGCGCCGTCTATGGGAAGAAAGAAAGAAACTGAAAACTGAAAAGAAGCATCGCAGCATGAGTTCAACAAAGTTTGACATTGAAAAGTTCTCTGGCACAAACGATTTTGGATTATGGCGAGTCAAGATGCAGGCAGTGCTTGTTCAACAAGGTCTTGGGGACACTCTCAAGGGTGAGGCAGCTCTATCAAACACTCTCACAACTACTGAGAAAAGGGAGCTCATAAACAAGGCAAGAAGCATCATCATTCTGTGCCTTGGAGACAAACCTTTAAGAGAAGTTGCTAGAGAACCTACTGCAGCTGCTCTATGGCTGAAACTGGAATCTTTGTATATGACCAAATCCGTGGCAAACAGACTATTCTTGAAGCAACAACTCTTCTCATTCAAGATGAGTGAAGACAAGTCAGTTGCAGAATAGATTGCAGACTACAACAAGATTCTTGATGATCTTGAGAATCTTGAAGTTCAGATGGATGATGAGGATAAGGCACTAATCCTGCTGAGTGCATTGCCAAGTTCCTATGAACACTTCAAGGATGCGATTTTGTTTGGAAGAGACCAAACAATCACTCTTGATGAGGTACAATCATCCATAAGGACAAAAGAATTCCAAAAGAAACGAGAAGCAAGAGCAGAAAGCAATGCAGAAGGCCTGAGTGTCATGAGAGGAAGACATGACAAGAGAAGTGCAAAACCAGGAAAGCACGGATCAAAGTCTAGGAATCAAGATAAGTCCAAGTACAAATGTTTCCACTGCCACAAGAAGGGTCATTTCAAAAGGGAGTGCCCTGAGAGGAAGAATAAAGGTTTTAAGACAGGCCAACAATCTGGTGATGCAGCAATTGTCTCATCAGGTTATGAGTCCTCAGGGTATGAATCTGCAGAAGCCTTAGTGCTGTCAAATTCAGCATCAGAAAAGGATTGGGTGCTGGATTCTGGGTGCACCTATCATATGTGTCCAAGAAAAGACTATTTCGAGTCTTTAAATCTTCAAGATGGTGGAGTTGTCTTGCTGGGAAACAACAAGCCCTGCAAGGTTCAGGGATTAGGCACAATCAGATTGAAGATGTATAATGGACAAGAGACCATAATCACAGGGGTCAGGTATGTACCAGAACTAAAGAGAAATTTACTTTCCATAAGCATGTTTGATAGCTTAGGTCACATAACTAACATTGAACATGGTATGCTTAAAGTTTCCGTGAACAACAAAGTAATAATTAAGGGCATCAAGGGGAATGGTCTCTATATCCTAGATGGATCTACTGTAATAGCCCAAGCCTCAGTAGCTAGTCAGATCCCTATAGATAAAACCAAATTATGGCACATGAGGCTTGGCCATGTTAGTGAGAAAGGTCTAAAAGAGTTATGCAAACAGAACCTCCTAAACCATGATGAAATAGGTAAATTAGACTTCTGTGATCACTGCATTCTAGGCAAGGCTCATAGGGTTAATTTCAATACTGCACAACACACCACTAAATCCATATTTGAATATGCTCACTCAGATCTATGGGGACCAGCTAGAACCATGACTCGTGGAGGTGGTTATTACTTCCTGACTATTATTGATGATTATTCTAGGAGAGTATGGATTTATATACTTAAGAACAAGAGTGAAACCTTTGAGAAATTCAAAGATTGGTATGCTGAAATGGAAACTAAAACTGGAACCAAACTTAAGTGTTTAAGGACTGACAATGGCCTGGAATATCTTTCAGAGCAGTTTAACAACTTTTGCAGGAAGCTAGGAATTAGAAGGCATAGAACAGTTGCAGGTACTCCACAGCAAAATGGCTTGGCCGAAAGAATGAATAGAACAATTTTGGAAAGGGTAAGATGCATGATATTGAGTGCTGGTCTTCCAAAAGTTTTCTGGGGAGATGCTGCTGTAACAGCAGTATATCTCATCAATAGATGTCCATCATCCGCTATAGGGTTCAAAACTCCAATAGAAATTTGGAGAGGCAAACCTGCAGACTACTCCAAACTAAGGATATTTGGTGCTTTGGCCTTTGCACATGTTAAACAAGACAAGCTTGCTGCCAGAGCAACAAGATGTGTGTTCATTGGTTATCCCACTGGAGTCAAAGGCTACAAACTGTGGAGACTAGATCCGGGAGAACCAAAATGTATAATCAGTAGAGATGTAGTCTTTGATGAGACTAGAATGGCTATGTGATGAGTGTGATTTCACCTCATTTTCCATGTATATTCTGCATGCATTTGCATATAGTTAGGCCATTTTAGTTTGATTTTGGTTAGTTTTTCCTTTGGAGTGGATAAGGTGGTTTTGTGTGTTGTTTTGCAGGAATTTATGAGCAATTGCCCAAGATTTGGCCTTGATAAGGCTTGGATGAAGAGAGAGCCTGCAAAGAGAAGAAATTGAGCAAAGTAGAGTTTTGAATATTCGCCCCGCGAGTCTGGATCTCGCCACGCGACCCTGAAGCCCAGCTGATCAGCAACAGTCAGCCTTTCTGGTTCGCCTCGCGAATAACGTTTCGCCTCGCGACCCAGAAGGCTTGACTGTTCCAGAATCTGCAGCCTTTCTGGTTCGCCTCGCGAATAACGTTTCGCCTCGCTACCCAGAAGGCTTGACTGTTCCAGAAACTGCACACTTTCTGGTTCGCCTCGCGAGTTATCTTCTCGCCTCGCGAAAGGACGAATCCTGAAGCTCAGATTTTTAATATTCGCCTCGCGAGAGTGCATTCGTCTCGCGAGAGCACGAAACTCAGAACCCCTGTTATAAGCTGTTTTAGGGCAGAACTGAAGGGGATTGGATTGGAAAAGAAAGGAGGCGGCAAGAAACCCTAAGAAGGCACTCTCTGCTCCTGTGGCTGCTGCTGGGCAATTTCCATGGAGTTCCTCCCTTGCTTCATCTTTGTATCTCTTCCTTTCCCTTTTACTTTGATGATGTGTAGCTAAACTTCCCTTTGTTGGGGTTAGACAATGGTTTTTCTGATTTTGGTTGTAACATTAAGTGATTATAATGCAATTTCCTATTTCTTTATGAGTGTTTGATTCCATTCTTAATGCTTTCCTTGGCTTGATCACCCTAGGAATGATATGTTGCTTTAATAGACAATTGAAAGGTTGATGTTAGGGCATGCTCTTGAATCAAATACCAAGTAGTTCATGAACCTAGACATAGGTCTTGGGGTGCTTGCAATCTTATGAATCTTGACTCTTAATGCAATTTCTCATATTAATCCACCTAAGACATTAGGGTTTAATTTGGGATTTTAGGCTCATTCCACCTAAGACATTAGGGTTTGAGTATTTGAAGAAGATTTGATTGTCATAATTGAAGTAGGAATTGTGTTATTTACCATTTCATAGCACCAAAGGAGGATTAGCCTAGTCTAACCCTAACAATTCTATCCATTTATTGTTCACATTTCTGTTTGCCCACTACGTGTTTGAAAAAATACCAAAAAGAACAAAAACATTTTATTCTTGCTTGTTTCATTAGATGTTAGAGCTACCTTCACTCCAAACAAGATTCGCCTAGATAGTAGTTCAATTTGTGAAGTGGTACTTGACCCACGATCCACGAGGACGATTTCCGGTTCTTACCGTTTTATTACTTGCAACGACCGGTACACTTGCCGAGATCGTGTCAAGTTTTTAGCGCTAGATCACGGGGATCGGCGTGTCAATATCACCGAGTACCAAAGGGGACTCCTAATTTAGGCATTTTTACCGTTTTCTTACTGTTGTTTTTCTTTCTTGTTTTCTGTTTCTCTGCTGTATTTTTCTGTTTTTCTGCTGTTTTCTGTTCTTCTCTGCTTTTTCTGCGCTACTCTGTTTGCTCCTTGTATGCGAGGTACAGTCGACCCAGGTGAACTTCAATTTGACCCTGAAATCGAGAGGTTTTGTAGACAGAATAGGAAGGAAGCCAAGGCAAGACAGAACAGAGAAAGAGCATCTTCTAGTACACAAGAGCCACAAGTTGAGTTACCAAGTGTGCAAGAACCACAAATTGAAGTAGCAGCTGTCACCATGGCAGAAGATAATGCACCAAGAAGGACAATGGGGGACTACACTTCCCCTAGAGTCGATAGATGTGGAACTCCGATTGTGAGACCCGCAGTGGCTTGCAATAACTTTGAGATCAAGGCATCACTGCTCAATCTTGTGCAGCAGAATCAATTTGGAGGTTTGGAGTGTGAAGACCCTCATGCTCACATTGGTACTTTCATTGAGCTGTGTGACACCATCAAGCTAAATGGAGCTTCCGATGAGGTCATTCGTTTAAGGCTTTTCCCTTTCTCTTTGAGGGATAGAGCTAAGTCATGGCTTCAATCTCATCCTCATGGGAGCATAGTCACTTGGAATGATTTGGTGAGCAAGTTTCTATCTCGCTTCTTCCCTCCATCAAGAATGATCAAGTTGAGATCCGAGATCAATGCCTTTGCACGAGAGGGATGGTGAGTCACTCTATGAAGCACAGGAGAGGTTCAAGTCTTTACTCACATCTTGTCCAAATCATGAATTAGAGACATGGCAGCAGGTTGCAACATTTGTTAATGGGCTCAATCGGAATTCAAGAAGTATGATAGAAGCAGCTGCAGGTGGGACATTGAGTCAGAAGACACCGGAAGAAGCAAAGGACTTGATTGAGAACATGGCCAATAATGACTATCAAATGCCTAGTTCTCGATCATTGGTTAAGAGAGGAGTTTTAGAGCTTGATGAAATTGGCGCTCTTAAGGCGCAAATGGC
Source organism: Sophora flavescens (assembly GCA_030762895.1). Lineage (NCBI taxonomy): Eukaryota > Viridiplantae > Streptophyta > Magnoliopsida > Fabales > Fabaceae > Sophora > Sophora flavescens. The sequence continues at coordinate 50,678,537 of CM061069.1, forward strand.
TATTCTTACCAAGTAATTGGGGTCCGTTCAACTGCAGAATTCTCAACTACAAGCTGTCCAAGCTCAACCTACCGCAGTGTGTGATTTCTGTGGAGGCAACCATGCAAATGGAAATTGTGAGATCAATGTGGTTGGAAGTTCTGGACAAGAAGAGGCAAATTATATGGGCAACCAAGGGCCTAGAAATGATCCTTTCTCTAACACCTACAATCCGGGGTGGCGTAGTCATCCTAACTTTGGTTGGAGACAAGGTCAAGGTTCGAGTTCTCAAGCAAAGCCTCCTCAGGAGAGTTCAAGCAAATTGGAGAACATTATGGGCCAGTTCATGCAAGCCACTCAAGAGAACATGAAGATTCAAAATGCCTCCATTAAGAATCTTGAGCACCAGATAGGACAACTGGCAAAGCAAATGGCAGAAAGACCTCAAGGACAATTGCTAGGAGATACAGAGAAGAATCCGAAGGAAGATTGCAAGGCAATTATCACAAGAAGTGGGAGAGTGTTAACCCCACAAGAAAAAGAAAGAGAAGAAAAGGAAAGAGGAACTGAGATTGATAAGGTGCAGTTTAAAGAGGTAAACAATGAAGAACCCAGAACTTCCCAAGATACCACCTCTATTCCTACCGGTGTAGAAGCTGAAAAACTGCAGAAGGAGAAATTGGTTGATGAAGAATTTTCAAAAAAGAAGACTAGAAGACAAATTCTGGAAGAGGTTGATAATCCCAAAGAGCTTCCCCCATATTTCAGAATCCCGTACCCCCAACGGTTGAAGAAGGAAGCAAAAGACCAACAATTTTCTAAATTCCTGGATGTATTCAAAAAGCTACAGATCAATATCCCTTTTGCTGAAGCACTTGAGCAGATGCCCAATTATGCAAAATTCATGAAGGAACTGCTCACGAAGAAAAGAAAGATCAAAGAAGGCTAAACTGTTGCCTTAACTGAAGAGTGCAAAGTGCGATCTTGCAAAGGAAGCTACCTCGGCTGAAAGATCCTGGTAGTTTTATAATCCCTTGCACTATTGGGAATGTTGCTATCAGAAAAGCCTTATGTGACTTGGGAGCTAGTGTCAACTTGATGCCGCTTTCCATGTTGAACAAGCTTGGAGGTGGAGAGGTGAAACCAACCAGGATGGCATTGCAGTTAGGCGATAGATCAATCAAGCATCCTTATGGTATCTTGGAAGATGTTCAGTAAAGGTGGATAAGTTTATCTTCCCAATGAGACTTTGTGGTTTTAGACATGGAGGAGGATGCTGAAGTTCCGCTCATACTGGGGAGACCTTTTCTGGCAACTGGTCGGGCTTTGATAGATGTAGAAAAAGGCCAGTTGAAATTCAGGATACAAGAAGAAGAAGTAACTTTCAATGTATTGGAAGCTATGCATCGCACGAGCAAGGAAGAGGAGTGTTTCCGCATGGATATGGTGGATACAGTAGATAAGGAAGTCATTGCACATCAACACCACCCCTCTACTCCAGAGAAGAAGGAAAAGCCCAACATGAAAGCAAATCTAAAGCTATGCAAGACAAATGATGTATCGGTTGGTGAGGAAGTTGGCTCTGCTCATTTTGTGAAAACAGAACCTCCACCGGGAAGGAGTAAGAAAAAGGGCAAGAGACCCAGAGCGAAAAAGGCAAAGCAGAAGCACAATTGTTGGCCTTCTAAGCAAAATCAGCTCTTTACAGGAGTTTCATGGAAGAAAAGTGCTCTTGCAATTCTATGTCCAGCAGACCCCGGTTAATTGAAAGAAGTTATCTACACGTCAAGCTAGTGACGTTAAAGAAGCGCTTATTGGGAGGCAACCCAAATTTTATTTTCGTTTTCTCTTTTGTTTTTGATTTCTCCTCTTGAATAATTTGAGAAGATCAAGAGGTTTGTTAATAGTTTTGTTGAGTGCTTTCAGATTTTGAAGGAATGAGGAGAAGAAGGGCAGGAGGAAACAAAACCAGAAAGCATGTGATGCAGCACCACTACCACCTTGGTGAGTTGTTCCAGTTTTCTCCCCTCTCTAAACTTAATTATTTACATTGAGGACAATGTAAGTCTTTAAGCTTGGGGTAGGGGTAATCTTTTTGCTTGCATTGTAAATATTGCATTCATATAGGCTTAAGTTTGCATGATCGCATGATTCGGTTACCCCTGCTTAGATTGAGCTTATGATTGTGAGAACTGAGTGCCAATTTATCTGTGTTAGTGAATTTTTGGACCCTGATTTTTCTATTCTTGTGATATGGCTTCAAATAAATATTCTTGAGATGGTCTTGGATAGTTGATGATTAGCATGTGTTTCTATAGACTTGTGTTCCTCACTGGTTTTTGAACTGATAAATGTGAGCTTTTGAGCCATTAGGGGGTACTTACCAACTCTGCCCCCGTTCTTTGTGTAGAGTGTGTTCCTCTTGGATTGTTTTTCTCTAGAACTTGACTTGAAACCATTTCGAAGCTTGAAAATTTTTGAGAATATTTTTGAAAAGGATTGAGGCAATATGTGTTTTTTTCTGGCCTTCTGAGCTTTGAATGAATAATGCTACCCTTAGTTGCCCCATTTTGAGCCTGAATGAACAGCATGCTTTTCTTGGTACCCTGAAATGTTTTGTTAAATATGCTTATGAGGGACCTTCTAAAGTACTGTGCAAAAAGGGTTGGAAAATGTAGTTGAAAGTTTGGGATGATGAAAAGAAAAAAAAATGAATCTGAAAAAAATTATTTCTCTTGAGTTGAAAATTCTCCCTTCTCCAAATAAAAGAAAAAAAATAAAAGGAAAAGAAAAGTATATGGAGAAGGGTATGACAAAAGAAAGTGAGAAATAAAAAGCAAAAATAAAAGGAAAGAATGGTGGAAAAGTAAACTGAAACCCAAAGAAAGGTATTTTAGAAGGTCGTGCCTTGCAATGCTTGATTGTTTGTATAGCCTTTTGAAATTTCTTGTTCTTGAATTTCCCACCTGAAAATTGATCCCATGGCCCCATTGCAACCAAAGAATAAGACCTCTTGATTCTTAGATGTTTTCATTAATAAAGTAAAGATTTGGTTGATAGTCAAGCATATGGTAGGACTCATTCCTTGAGGAAAATGGAGCGAATTGTTATATATACTTGAACACTTGAGTGAGTGAGGCAAGAAAGAGAGCCAAGCAAATGAACAAGCTTGGGGTGAGCTTCAAGTGAGATAGAGTGCCCGAATCAGTGAGAATGTGAGTCTAGGAAACCTAAGCCCCTAATTGGACTTGAATTGATTGTCTCTTGCTGAAATAATTGAATGCCTGTTGTTTGGATCATTTTACTCGGGTTCTTAGTTCACTATCATTGTCCTGGTTGTTTTCATCTTCTGGCCTTGGTTTTTGCTTGAGGACAAGCAAAGTCTTAAGCTTGGGGTGATTTGATGAGTGTGATTTCACCTCATTTTCCATGTATATTCTGCATGCATTTGCATATAGTTAGGCCATTTTAGTTTTATTTTGGTTAGTTTTTCCTTTGGAACGAATAAGGTGGTTTTGTGTGTTGTTTTGCAGGAATTTATGAGCAATTGCCCAAGATTTGGCCTTGATAAGGCTTGGATGAAGAGAGAGCCTGCAAAGAGAAGAAATTGAGCAAAGCAGAGTTTTGAATATTCGCCCAGCGAGTCTGGATCTCACCACGCGACCCTGAAGCCCAGCTGATCAGCAACAGTCAGCCTTTCTGGTTCGCCTCGCGACCCAGAAGGCTTGACTGTTCCAGAATCTGCAGCCTTTCTGGTTCTCCTCGCGAATAACGTTTCGCCTCGCTACCCAGAAGGCTTGACTGTTCCAGAAACTGCACACTTTCTGGTCGCCTCGCGAAAGGACGAATCCTGAAGCTCAGATTTTTAATATTCGCCTCGCGAGAGTGCATTCGCCTCGCGAGAGCACGAAACTCAGAACCCCTGTTATAAGCTGTTTTAGGGCAGAACTGAAGGGGATTGGATTGGAAAAGAAAGGAGGCGGCTAGAAACCCTAAGAAGGCACTCTCTGCTCCTGTGGCTGCTGCTGGGCAATTTCCATGGAGTTCCTTCCTTGCTTCATCTTTGTATCTCTTCCTTTCCCTTTTACTTTGATGATGTGTAGCTAAACTTCCCTTTGTTGGGGTTAGACAATGGTTTTTCTGATTTTGGTTGTAACATGAAGTGATTATAATGCAATTTCCTATTTCTTTACGAGTGTTTGATTCCATGCTTAATGCTTTCCTTGGCTTGATCACCCTAGGAATGATATGTTGCTTTAATAGACAATTGAAAGGTTGATGTTAGGGCATGCTCTTGAATCAAATACCAAGTAGTTCATGAACCTAGACATAGGTCTTGGGGTGCTTGCAATCTTATGAATCTTGACTCTTAATGCAATTCCTCATATTAATCCACCTAAGACATTAGGGTTTAATTTGGGATTTTAGGCTCATTCCACCTAAGACATTAGGGTTTGAGTATTTGAAGAAGATTTGATTGTCATAATTGAAGTAGGAATTGTGTTATTTACCATTTCATAGCACCAAAGGAGGATTAGCCTAGTCTAACCCTAACAATTCTATCCATTTATTGTTCACATTTCTGTTTGCCCACTACGTGTTTGAAAAAATACCAAAAAGAACAAAAACATTTTATTCTTGCTTGTTTCATTAGATGTTAGAGCTACCTTCACTCCAAACAAGATTCGCCTAGATAGTAGTTCAATTTGTGAAGTGGTACTTGACCACGATCCCTGAGGACGATTTCCGGTTCTTACCGTTTTATTACTTGCAACGACCCGGTACACTTGCCGAGATCGTGTCAAGTTTTTGGCGCCGTTACCGGGGATCGGCGTGTCAATATCACGAGTACCAAAGGGGACTCCTAATTTAGGCATTTTTACCGTTTTCTTACTGTTGTTTTTCTTTCTTGTTTTCTGTTTCTCTGCTGTATTTTTCTGTTTTTCTGCTGTTTTCTGTTCTTCTCTGCTTTTTCTGCGCTACTCTGTTTGCTCCTTGTATGCGAGGTACAGTCGACCCAGGTGAACTTCAATTTGACCCTGAAATCGAGAGGTTTTGTAGACAGAATAGGAAGGAAGCCAAGGCAAGACAGAACAGAGAAAGAGCATCTTCTAGTACACAAGAGCCACAAGTTGAGTTACCAAGTGTGCAAGAACCACAAATTGAAGTAGCAGCTGTCACCATGGCAGAAGATAATGCACCAAGAAGGACAATGGGGGACTACACTTCCCCTAGAGTCGATAGATGTGGAACTCCGATTGTGAGACCCGCAGTGGCTTGCAATAACTTTGAGATCAAGGCATCACTGCTCAATCTTGTGCAGCAGAATCAATTTGGAGGTTTGGAGTGTGAAGACCCTCATGCTCACATTGGTACTTTCATTGAGCTGTGTGACACCATCAAGCTAAATGGAGCTTCCGATGAGGTCATTCGTTTAAGGCTTTTCCCTTTCTCTTTGAGGGATAGAGCTAAGTCATGGCTTCAATCTCATCCTCATGGGAGCATAGTCACTTGGAATGATTTGGTGAGCAAGTTTCTATCTCGCTTCTTCCCTCCATCAAGAATGATCAAGTTGAGATCCGAGATCAATGCCTTTGCACAGAGGGATGGTGAGTCACTCTATGAAGCCTGGGAGAGGTTCAAGTCTTTACTCACATCTTGTCCAAATCATGAATTAGAGACATGGCAGCAGGTTGCAACATTTGTTAATGGGCTCAATCGGAATTCAAGAAGTATGATAGAAGCAGCTGCAGGTGGGACATTGAGTCAGAAGACACCGGAAGAAGCAAAGGACTTGATTGAGAACATGGCCAATAATGACTATCAAATGCCTAGTTCTCGATCATTGGTTAAGAGAGGAGTTTTAGAGCTTGATGAAATTGGCGCTCTTAAGGCGCAAATGGCTATTCTTACCAAGTAATTGGGGTCCGTTCAACTGCAGAATTCTCAACTACAAGCTGTCCAAGCTCAACCTACCGCAGTGTGTGATTTCTGTGGAGGCAACCATGCAAATGGAAATTGTGAGATCAATGTGGTTGGAAGTTCTGGACAAGAAGAGGCAAATTATATGGGCAACCAAGGGCCTAGAAATGATCCTTTCTCTAACACCTACAATCCGGGGTGGCGTAGTCATCCTAACTTTGGTTGGAGACAAGGTCAAGGTTCGAGTTCTCAAGCAAAGCCTCCTCAGGAGAGTTCAAGCAAATTGGAGAACATTATGGGCCAGTTCATGCAAGCCACTCAAGAGAACATGAAGATTCAAAATGCCTCCATTAAGAATCTTGAGCACCAGATAGGACAACTGGCAAAGCAAATGGCAGAAAGACCTCAAGGACAATTGCTAGGAGATACAGAGAAGAATCCGAAGGAAGATTGCAAGGCAATTATCACAAGAAGTGGGAGAGTGTTAACCCCACAAGAAAAAGAAAGAGAAGAAAAGGAAAGAGGAACTGAGATTGATAAGGTGCAGTTTAAAGAGGTAAACAATGAAGAACCCAGAACTTCCCAAGATACCACCTCTATTCCTACCGGTGTAGAAGCTGAAAAACTGCAGAAGGAGAAATTGGTTGATGAAGAATTTTCAAAAAAGAAGACTAGAAGACAAATTCTGGAAGAGGTTGATAATCCCAAAGAGCTTCCCCCATATTTCAGAATCCCGTACCCCCAACGGTTGAAGAAGGAAGCAAAAGACCAACAATTTTCTAAATTCCTGGATGTATTCAAAAAGCTACAGATCAATATCCCTTTTGCTGAAGCACTTGAGCAGATGCCCAATTATGCAAAATTCATGAAGGAACTGCTCACGAAGAAAAGAAAGATCAAAGAAGGCGAAACTGTTGCCTTAACTGAAGAGTGCAGTGCGATACTGCAAAGGAAGCTACCTCCGAAGCTGAAAGATCCTGGTAGTTTTATAATCCCTTGCACTATTGGGAATGTTGCTATCAGAAAAGCCTTATGTGACTTGGGAGCTAGTGTCAACTTGATGCCGCTTTCCATGTTGAACAAGCTTGGAGGTGGAGAGGTGAAACCAACCAGGATGGCATTGCAGTTAGCTGATAGATCAATCAAGCATCCTTATGGTATCTTGGAAGATGTTCTGGTAAAGGTGGATAAGTTTATCTTCCCAGCAGACTTTGTGGTTTTAGACATGGAGGAGGATGCTGAAGTTCCGCTCATACTGGGGAGACCTTTTCTGGCAACTGGTCGGGCTTTGATAGATGTAGAAAAAGGCCAGTTGAAATTCAGGATACAAGAAGAAGAAGTAACTTTCAATGTATTGGAAGCTATGCATCGCACGAGCAAGGAAGAGGAGTGTTTCCGCATGGATATGGTGGATACAGTAGATAAGGAAGTCATTGCACATCAACACCACCCCTCTACTCCAGAGAAGAAGGAAAAGCCCAACATGAAAGCAAATCTAAAGCTATGCAAGACAAATGATGTATCGGTTGGTGAGGAAGTTGGCTCTGCTCATTTTGTGAAAACAGAACCTCCACCGGGAAGGAGTAAGAAAAAGGGCAAGAGACCCGAGAGCGAAAAAGGCAAAGCGAGAAGCACACTTGTTGGCCTTCTAAGCAAAATCAGCTCTTTACAGGAGTTTCATGGAAGAAAAGTGCTCTTGCAATTCTATGTCCAGCAGACCCGGTTAATTGAAAGAAGTTATCTACACGTCAAGCTAGTGACGTTAAAGAAGCGCTTATTGGGAGGCAACCCAAATTTTATTTTCGTTTTCTCTTTTGTTTTTGATTTCTCCTCTTGAATAATTTGAGAAGATCAAGAGGTTTGTTAATAGTTTTGTTGAGTGCTTTCAGATTTTGAAGGAATGAGGAGAAGAAGGGCAGGAGGAAACAAAACCGAAAGCATGTGATGCAAGCACCACTACCACCTTGGTGAGTTGTTCCAGTTTTCTCCCCTCTCTAAACTTAATTATTTACATTGAGGACAATGTAAGTCTTTAAGCTTGGGGTAGGGGTAATCTTTTTGCTTGCATTGTAAATATTGCATTCATATAGGCTTAAGTTTGCATGATCGCATGATTCGGTTTACCCCGCTTAGATTTAGCTTATTGTGAGAACCGAGTGCCAATTTATCTGTGTTAGTGAATTTTTGGACCCTGATTTTTCTATTCTTGTGATATGGCTTCAAATAAATATTCTTGAGATGGTCTTGGATAGTTGATGATTAGCATGTGTTTCTATAGACTTGTGTTCCTCACTGGTTTTTGAACTGATAAATGTGAGCTTTTGAGCCATTAGGGGGTACTTACCAACTCTGCCCCCGTTCTTTGTGTAGAGTGTGTTCCTCTTGGATTGTTTTTCTCTAGAACTTGACTTGAAACCATTTCGAAGCTTGAAAATTTTTGAGAATATTTTTGAAAAGGATTGAGGCAATATGTGTTTTTTTTTCTGGCCTTCTGAGCTTTGAATGAATAATGCTACCCTTAGTTGCCCCATTTTGAGCCTGAATGAACAAGCATGCTTTTCTTGGTACCCTGAAATGTTTTGTTAAATATGCTTATGAGGGACCTCTCTAAAGTACTGTGCAAAAAGGGTTGGAAAATGTAGTTGAAAGTTTGGGATGATGAAAAGAAAAAAAAATGAATCTGAAAAAAATTATTTCTCTTGAGTTGAAAATTCTCCCTTCTCCAAATAAAAGAAAAAAAATAAAAGGAAAAGAAAAGTATATGGAGAAGGGTATGACAAAAGAAAGTGAGAAATAAAAAGCAAAAATAAAAGGAAAGAATGGTGGAAAAGTAAACTGAAACCCAAAGAAAGGTATTTTAGAAGGTCGTGCCTTGCAATGCTTGATTGTTTGTATAGCCTTTTGAAATTTCTTGTTCTTGAATTTCCCACCTGAAAATTGATCCCATGGCCCCATTGCAACCAAAGAATAAGACCTCTTGATTCTTAGATGTTTTCATTAATAAAGTAAAGATTTGGTTGATAGTCAAGCATATGGTAGGACTCATTCCTTGAGGAAAATGGAGCGAATTGTTATATATACTTGAACACTTGAGTGAGTGAGGCAAGAAAGAGAGCCAAGCAAATGAACAAGCTTGGGGTGAGCTTCAAGTGAGATAGAGTGCCCGAATCAGTGAGAATGTGAGTCTAGGAAACCTAAGCCCCTAATTGGACTTGAATTGATTGTCTCTTCTTTGAAATAATTGAATGCCTGTTGTTTGGATCATTTTACTCGGGTTCTTAGTTCACTATCATTGTCCTGGTTGTTTTCATCTTCTGGCCTTGGTTTTTGCTTGAGGACAAGCAAAGTCTTAAGCTTGGGGTGATTTGATGAGTGTGATTTCACCTCATTTTCCATGTATATTCTGCATGCATTTGCATATAGTTAGGCCATTTTAGTTTTATTTTGGTTAGTTTTTCCTTTGGAACGAATAAGGTGGTTTTGTGTGTTGTTTTGCAGGAATTTATGAGCAATTGCCCAAGATTTGGCCTTGATAAGGCTTGGATGAAGAGAGAGCCTGCAAAGAGAAGAAATTGAGCAAAGCAGAGTTTTGAATATTCGCCCAGCGAGTCTGGATCTCACCACGCGACCACGAAGCCCGGTGATCAAGCAATGATCGGCCTTTCTGGTTCGCCTCGCGACCCAGAAGGCTTGACTGTTCCAGAATCTGCAGCCTTTCTGGTTCTCCTCGCGAATAACGTTTCGCCTCGCTACCCAGAAGGCTTGACTGTTCCAGAAACTGCACACTTTCTGGTCGCCTCGCGAAAGGACGAATCCTGAAGCTCAGATTTTTAATATTCGCCTCGCGAGAGTGCATTCGCCTCGCGAGAGCACGAAACTCAGAACCCCTGTTATAAGCTGTTTTAGGGCAGAACTGAAGGGGATTGGATTGGAAAAGAAAGGAGGCGGCTAGAAACCCTAAGAAGGCACTCTCTGCTCCTGTGGCTGCTGCTGGGCAATTTCCATGGAGTTCCTCCCTTGCTTCATCTTTGTATCTCTTCCTTTCCCTTTTACTTTGATGATGTGTAGCTAAACTTCCCTTTGTTGGGGTTAGACAATGGTTTTTCTGATTTTGGTTGTAACATGAAGTGATTATAATGCAATTTCCTATTTCTTTACGAGTGTTTGATTCCATGCTTAATGCTTTCCTTGGCTTGATCACCCTAGGAATGATATGTTGCTTTAATAGACAATTGAAAGGTTGATGTTAGGGCATGCTCTTGAATCAAATACCAAGTAGTTCATGAACCTAGACATAGGTCTTGGGGTGCTTGCAATCTTATGAATCTTGACTCTTAATGCAATTCCTCATATTAATCCACCTAAGACATTAGGGTTTAATTTGGGATTTTAGGCTCATTCCACCTAAGACATTAGGGTTTGAGTATTTGAAGAAGATTTGATTGTCATAATTGAAGTAGGAATTGTGTTATTTACCATTTCATAGCACCAAAGGAGGATTAGCCTAGTCTAACCCTAACAATTCTATCCATTTATTGTTCACATTTCTGTTTGCCCACTACGTGTTTGAAAAAATACCAAAAAGAACAAAAACATTTTATTCTTGCTTGTTTCATTAGATGTTAGAGCTACCTTCACTCCAAACAAGATTCGCCTAGATAGTAGTTCAATTTGTGAAGTGGTACTTGACCACGATCCCTGAGGACGATTTCCGGTTCTTACCGTTTTATTACTTGCAACGACCCGGTACACTTGCCGAGATCGTGTCACTATGCTGTCAAAGGAAAAGCCAGACATTCCAACAAATGCTCCAGAGACCTCTCAATTTGAGGTGGAGCTGCCACCAACAAGAAAGGAGAATGTAGCAGCACAAGATGAAACAGAACCTGAGGATCAACAACAATCCCAACCAGCTACAAGTGACTACAATCTCGTGAGAGACAGAGCAAGGAGAAATATAGTCCCTCCAAAGAGATATGCACAAGCAGACCTCATACGCTATGCCTTGAGCATAGGAGAAGAAGGATCTAAGAAGTCTGAAATTCAAAGGATCAAGGCTGAGCTGAAATCAGAATTTGATATGAAGGAGCTTGGAGAAGCCAAGAGGATCCTTGGAATGGATATATGCAGAAACAGGAAATCTGGAGAGCTATTTCTGTCTCAGCAAGGCTACATACAGAAGGTGGTAAGAAGGTTTAGAATGCATGAATCAAAACCAGTTGGAACACCTCTAGGACAACTTGATAAACTCTCAGCAAAGCAAGGGCCAACCTCAGAAGAAGAAAGGCATAAAATGGCAGTAATTCCATATGCGAATGCTGTTGGAAGTATCATGTATGGAATGGTGTGTTGCAGGCCAGACTTAGCTTATGCAGTGAATGTGATGAGCAGATTTATGGGTGATCCTGGTTTACCTCATTGGCAAGCAATGAAGTGGATACTAAGATACCTAAATGGCTCCCAGAAATCTGGTCTTCTATTTAAAAGACACCATCATGCTCAAGATGCCATCATAGGGTATGTGGATTCAGATTATGCTGGAAATGTTGATACCCGAAAGTCATTATCTGGCTATGTTTTTACCATGTTTGGAACTGCTATATGTTGGAAATCAGTTTTGTAGTCAGTGGTAGCCTTATCAACAACACAAGCAGAGTTCATAGCCCTTACTGAAGGAGTCAAAGAAGCAATGTGGCTAAATGGGATCATTGGTGAACTTGGAGTTCCACAAAACTGTGTTACAATTTATAGTGACAGCCAAAGTGCCATTCACTTATCTAAACATCAGGTTTACCATGAAAAATCCAAACACATTGACATTAAACTACATTTCATCAGGGATGCAATTGAGGCAAAGGAGATTGCTGTTGAGAAGGTTTCAACAGAAGAAAATCCAGCTGATGCCTTAACCAAATCCCTACCTCTAACCAAGTCCAAGCATAGCTTGGACTTGATCAGTTTTTCAGAAACATAAGGTCAGGCAAGAGAGCAAAGTTGGAACCATGATTGAAGGGTTTTAGAGACAAGGTGAAGATTTGTTGATAATGTCTCAAAAACAAATTCAGTTACAAGCAAAATTCAGTTACAAGCAATTTCCTTTTGGCGGCAAAAAGAAAAGCAGTTTTTTCTGTTGGTGCACAAACAGAATTCTGTTTTGGCTTGGAGAATGAAACTTGGCAGCTGAAGTCCCTTTCCTATCTATATATATATATACATGTGTATGGTAGAATTAGAGGTGGTGTGAGTGTATTCAACTGTGTAATCTTTCCTTTATCTCTAATCATAAAGAGTTAGGCCTAGATCAAGGAGTTTTGGTGAGAACAAGAGTGGTAGAACTAGGAAGCTTGTGACTGTGTCTCAGTAGGGAATTCAAGGGCCTAGTGTAGAATTCTTGTGAAGTTTGAAGCTTGATCTTGTAACTCCAACAATCATAGTGAAGACTTTGCTCTCTTCCCGTGGATGTAGGCCACATCGGCTGAACCACGTTATCTCTTGGTGTTGATCTTTCTTTTCTTTCTGCTTTACAATTTTCTCTTCTGTTTCATCAATTAATTGCTTGTTATGCAATTCTGTTTGTCATATCTGTCTTCTGTTGCCTTGTTGCATTGTTGCTGTGATCTTGTTCTTGTGTGTGTTTCAGTGATCAAACCACAACAACTACAAAGTCATGGATGGAGAGTCATGGCGGAGAAAGAATATCAGAGAACAAGTCTGCCCCGAAAGAAGCAAGATCGAAAAGAAAACAAGTGATGGTTGCAAAACGGCAACAACATTTAATCATTCAAGGTGGTATTAAAGAATTTTCTTATTTATGGTACTTAGAGCATCTCCATTACAAAACTCTAATAGAGCATCCCCATTACAAGACTCTAATTTGAGTATTAACTCTCTTATGATGGGCCTGTAATGTCATATAAGATTTAAGAATCTCCATTAATTTTCATTCCAATGATATATAGAACCCAACTTAGTTCTTAATTTATTTTTCTCTTTTCTTTTGGTTGGTTCCAGGATGATGATTTTTTTCCCAATCATAAGAACTGAGTTTTTATAAAAGAACCATTTTTATAGAAGAATTCAACTCCTCCCTCTTCAATGATGGTTGTGTGTAAGAACAATTCTTAGTTCTAAGAATTCAGCCTCAAAACATGCAGAGATACTCTTAGTCTAACTTCTCTTACATGTAGCCATATGCCAAAATAAGAAAGCATGTTTAAATAATTCCAAAGCTCCTTACATAGTATGACAAGTTCGCGTGATCACATTGCACTCCAATACATTTGCTAGTCCTAGAAGACAGGTGTTACATCTTTTATACTCAATCAAAGTCATAAGAGAAGCATACCTTACAATATTTTATCAAGTTTAAATTCTTTTACTCAGACTCAACCAAGCAAGTTCAATGATACAAAATTAAAAGGGAAAAGAATAGTTGATATATCATCACGTGCAGTATATCTCATGAAAGGCTATTTTTCAAGTAAATCAGTCTCTGACAATAGGAATATCGACATAGGTGTTGTTAGTGAAAATTGAAGAGAAAGTTTATTTGCGGAATTCCAAATCTCAAATATCTTAATTGTCCTCAACCAATGTTTTAAATTGCAGTTGCGTTGTGTTTGTCGCAATTGTGAACAATTGCGAGAAAATTTGATCGATGCGGGCACAATTGTTGTCACATTCGATTTTGGAGACCTCCGAAACCTAAACATTGTGGCCTAGATCACGATCGTGGACCTTTATTTAAAACCTTGGTCCCAACTTTCAACATCTATTAGAGTGTGATTGTTAAAGGTGCTCATTTTAGCCATGATTTTTCAACAGCTCATAAGGCTACTCATTGTGATCTATATTATTACTTCAATTGTACCAACAATGAAAAACTAATGCCTAAATTATTTCTTTCTATATTGTAGTACCTATACATTTGTTTTGGCTTCATATATCTAATGTTTTAATTATGATTTTAGAAGATGACTCGAGCTTAGATGAACAAGAAACAATGGAAGATGATATTGCTATGGATATCTCAACAGTTCAAACAGGTAATAAATATATATTATATTCAATTATATCTTAAAAAATAATTTCTTATTTAGAATATTTGGATATTGGATATATTATCTTTGTATGTCAATGTTGTTGTGCTCAAATATGGTATTAAGAGGGAACTAAGAAAGAGAAAAGGCTTCCAAATCCAAGGTTTCAGCTTTGTTACAGTGGTGGAAAAGGTTTGACTTCCACTTTTGAGATACCTTCTTATTCTTCTTAGTCATATTTTGTTTAATCACGAGTCACCATAGAAAAAGCACTTTCAACAAAACAAAAGAACATGACTTTTCAGATTTACAACTAAGTGATCAACAATTGCAAAATTAAACCTTGATAGAAGTTGAAAACTTAATGCAGTCAAACAGAACAAGTCTTCAAGACTCTACATCTAGAAAGCAATATGCCAACATCATCAGTCAACTAGGAAATGGAGTCATCATGATACTACATGAAAATGAGTCAATAGTGGCGAAAATATTGTGGCGGTTCCATAAACCGCCACCGGTTAATGATCAGCTTCCAATATAGCTGTTATTTGTGAAACACCTCAATTAATCTAACCTTAGCAGCGATTTGTAGATAAAACCGTCACGATGTTGAAACACATTACCAACATATTCTTTAAATTGCCCCAAATTGTTAATTTCTCGGCAGTTTGTTATGAACCGCCACAATATTAATCAATATTTACATTTCATTCTATTCCCGTCGCCTTCTCCATCAACTCTCACGCTCCTTTCACAAAATAGCCCTTTCTGAAGTACCCATTTTTTGAACATGAACCCTAACCTCTCTCTGAATTGTTTCTGCGTGTAATCAATGAGGAACCGTTTCTGTGAAGTATATGTCATTGCAAGGTTATCGATCTCTTCATTCCTCTCGGTTCCTAATCAATTCTAATTTCTCTTCTTATCTTTCTAATTTCTCTTCTAATCAATTCTCACTCTTCTAATTGCTCACCGTCAGGTGAATATATTGAGGCCAAGGCTCGCACTCTTCTAATCAGTTCCTCTCACGATTCACACTTTCTTAACTCGTAAGTGCCTCTTCTTATCCTTCCTAATATTTCATTTCATTTGATTCCCAACATGTTGTTTTGTTTGCTTTGCTTTTATTACTTCTTACTCAACGAATTTCATGTTTCCACTACCAATTCTGATTCAATTTTCTATCTATACAGTTATAATATTTGGAATTAGTAGTTGAATCTTGATTAATTTTACGTGTTTGATCTCTTTACTCTTTATTTATTTATGTTGCTTGAGCTCACTGAACTGAAGTGAATGATTGTATTGTTTGACATATTTTGTCTGGCATGTGTTTGACGAAATGCTTGAATTGCTTTTATTGGAATTTTGAATAACATTGGTGGCATGTAGCACATTCATAAGAACTTAAAATTGAAGCATGTTAACAATTGGTCTGTGAAGATATATTTGTTTGAATGCTGGTGCAAGGCACACTCTGAAGCCTTGCTACGACTTAAAATTTTCAATGGTCCCGATATATTCATCTTGAAGCACACCAAGTGCTTAGCAAAATGCTAGAGTGATATTATTCTTTATTTAAATCGTGATATTTAACTTCAATTCATAATTTTAATTTATTTTATAATGAAATTTAAATTATTATTATTTTTGACAAAATTTATAATGAAATTTATAAAAATAATATTTAAATTTAAAATTAGACTACTAATATTTATATTTACATCATCGCTGATGATTCCTGCACGGGGTCACCACAGTAGTAAAAAAGAGAACAGAAGAAGAAGAAGAAAGGACAGGAAAGGAAAGGTGAAAGCGAGAGAGGGAGAGAGGTAACTGTTTTTTTTTATTCTTTTGCCCTATTTTCCCCCAACCCGTCTTTCCCTCTTCCCTCTTCCCTCTTCCCTCTTCCCTCCCTAGATTGAAAAACTAAAATAAGTAACTCTTGATTTTCAGCTCAACACTCTCGTTTATCATCATCATTCCTCTAACTTGGCGTCGTTTTCATTTCTTTCTCACACCTAGGTTTTTCTCACTTCTCTCCACTGTCGTTCTCACTTCATAAACACCGTTTTGATTTCCTCTGCGACATTCGAGGTTCCGCTTCTCAAAATTTCTGACTACATTGTTTTCTTTCCCTCAAATACTCTCCCTTCGCCTCCTTCAGGTCCCAGATTCTTTCTTTTTCGTTTCTTTACTATCATCAAAGGTATTGTTTTTGTGCGTGTTTTCGTTTTCCGTGGTTTTCGATCACTTTTAGGTTTTGGGTCTGATGTGTGTAAATTTTCCATTTGCATGTTCTCCTGTGACTGTGAGTGTTAGGTTTTCGCTTTTCATTGCTTAATAGTGTGGGTATGATTGTGAGCTCATCATGTGTGAACTACACCCACAGACTTTTGAATTGATTTTTCAAGTTTTCATTTTTCAAAGCTTCGCTGAAGTAATTTCAGCTCATTTGTTTAGTAGGGTTGCGTGTGTCTTGTTGCACTCAAGGAATTTCTATGCTTTGTCTCTTTTTCTCCATGCATATTACATTAGATATAACAGAGAAAAGCTAAGAACACTCTTTTTATCTCTCTTTTGAACACATGTTTTTTTATCATTGGGTGAAATTCATATGGGACCTACTAAATAGAGAGTGGGCTTGTGATTTAGCCGGTCTCACATAAATTCATCTAATACCATAGTGTCTTAAAAAGAGTGTGTTGCATGATTTCTCATATAAATTATGTTGTATTCTTTGTGTTTCAAGTTGTAGACCATGATGATGAATAAGTGAAAAGTTCCATTGACAACAAAAAAAAAAGTTTTTCATGGATGCCTTTCGATGGTCTATTGTAAACAAAGAAGCCTAGAAAGGGTCTGTATTATAGTATTTACTGTAGGTTTCTTTAGAATGAACGTTGATGGAATAACATCTTGCATCCATAAGTAAAATGCGAAGTTTTTCCTTTCATTAAATTTCTATTTTTCTAAAAAAACAATTGTATGTATTTTGGTCCGTGTGCTTAGTTTTTCAGTTATTGAAAAGTTGGGTAACTGCCATTTCTGTGTTCTACTCAGTTTTTGCTTTCTAAGTTACTACCCGAAGAATGTTTTTGTCTTCTAGCTTAATTACTCCCATTTCAGAAATCTTTGCCATTTGGGGGGTGTTTTGTATTTGGTAGCCTGTAGTGAAAGCAACTGTTGGATGATTAAGAATGGCACCCAACCCAAAAGTGGTAGCAGCCTATCGTGCAATGGGAGCTCTTGGGATTGCTGAGTCAAAAGTGAAACCAGTATTAAAGAAACTCCTTAAATTGTATGAAAAAAATTGGGCACTTATTGAAGAAGAGAACTATAGAGCTCTTGCAGATGCGATATTTGAAGATGACGAACACAAGGTTTATTTCCCAGTTTATTTCTGTTTATTTTGTGCACTCCGGTCTCTTCTATATACTTACTTCTGTTGTTGGATATTGTTTAACAGGTCCCAGAGCAGAAGAAAAGCAAGAATGTTGATGTACAAAACTTATCATTCTTTGCTGGCATATTTAATCTGCATTACTTTCTTTATTTTATGCTTCTTGCTGCTGAAATATTTTCTGGATTTTCAAACAAGCAGGAAGACGAGATGGAGGACGAACAAGCTGAGATGCATCTTGAGCCAGCCCGACCTTTGAAGAGGTTGCGTTTAAGAGGCCAAGAGAGTCAGTCTTTGCATCCTCTGACTAACAGTGGCCCCAGCTCGGCTGCCTCTCCATTAAAAAAGCCTAAATTAGAAACGGACATATTACCCGGGAGTTCTACCAGACAGCGGCCTCAAAACATAGGAGTGTCATCTGATGAAAATGCAAGGATTGAAGCGCGCCCAGTTCCTCCACAAGTTGGTATTGTTGAAAAGGGAAAGCAACCTGTATCTCCTCAAGTTGCTCCCAGACGTAGAAGATTAATATCTGAAAGTGCATCCCCATCAGCACCATCAAAAGACCCAACTGTTGATCCTGGAATGCGTCCTTTGCCAAACAGCATAGTGCCTCATAGTCATGCACTGATCATACCAAAGGATGAGCCTATTGATGAATTACCTGATTATGAGGTTCCCATTGCAGTGATTCCTCCTGGTATTTAATGGACTAATCCTCGATTACAAGTTTTTTGTTTTTTGTCTGCTTTTGTTTTTAGTAGGATGCCATCCTAGTGGCAACTTTTACTTTGTAGTCAACTGTTGTTGAATTCAGCAGTAAGTACTGTTTATGCTTGGTAATATTGTGCATTAGGGCACGGATATTTTCTTAGGAAAATATGGGGAAAACTTTAATGCCACAGTATCTCAGAGGAAGAAAGAAGTCAAGCGGCAAATTTTGGTTAGGCTGTAAAAATATTATAGTTGACTTGAACTTGAGCATCCTAACCTGCCCCAACCAGCCATATGCTATCACTGACGTATGAAATTTGATATTTAGGAAGTTTTTCCTAAGGTACTCTATGTTGGCTGTTGCTTGTGTATATGTTGAAGGAACAGGGTTCTGGCATCTGAAGCACACTCTGTCTAAAATGAAAGAAAATTTTATTTTATTCCATTTATTTTTATTTTAATTATTCTGTTGCTTTTTTTCTTTTAGTTACCTACTTACCTGATTGCCTACTTACATTCAATTGTGTAAAGAGATTGTTTGATGATTTTTTATTTTTTTTTGAAGAACCATCAAGTAAAAGAGACTCACCAATGAAGAATGGCTCTGCTGGAAAACGAGATGGCCATATCACCGGGGAATCATCACATTGTAGAGATGAAGCAGTGAGAGAGGAAGATACTCTTCCTTCCTCTGAAGAAGTGACTTCTAACATAGAGATAGCCTCGTCAACTATGGGAGAGGTAAAAATTTCTTTGAAATGCAGTTCCACTGCTGGGGGTCCAGAATTTCGTTTGCCTAGTCGAGATCAAATTCTACAAATGATGGAGGATAAATGTCTGCGATCATATAAAATCACTGACCCAAACTTTTCTGTCCCGAACCTGTTGAGAGATATATGTGACTGCATGTTGGAATTCAGAACGAATTCAAATGATGACTCAGAGAAAGGATCTATGACAACATCAAGTGTTAATGAGATGAAGGAATCTGAGGCTAATAGCATTCTGAGTGTCAGAGGAAATGAAGATTCGAACATGCCTTCTCACACCTCAAATGGATCAATCAATGTTGAGTCTTCGGCTGCCTTGGTTTCACTTTCACCCCGAAGTCCCTTTTCTCTAGCTCACCTGAGTGGTCTGGATGATTCTGTACGTGTTTCCGAAAAGGGTGTAACAAATGATTTCTCAGAAATTGATTACAGAAAGGATCTGGAGGATCCTGTATCTCCAAATTCACGTAGTTTAGTGGTTGTTCCACAGCATCATCTTACAGCTGATGATATAAGGTCTTTTCATGATGTTAATGACCTTACAAAAGGAGAAGAAAGTGTTCAAATTTCATGGGTGAATGAAAGTACAAATGACTTCCTACCGTCTTTTCACTACATTCCCCAAAACCTTGTGTTCCGAGATGCTTGTGTTAACATTTCTTTATCTTGTATTGGGGGTGAGGATTGTTGTTCAACTTGTATGGGCAATTGTGTCATGCTGTGTACACCCTGTGCTTGTGGAAATAAAACTGGGGGTGAATTTGCATATACGGCTGAAGGACTTCTGAAGGATGATTTCTTGCAAGAGTGCATTGCCATCAGCCGTAACCCTCAACAGCATTATTTCTATTGTAAAGACTGTCCACTTGAGAGATCAAAGAATGATGGTTGTTCAGAACCTTGTAAGGGACACTTAAAGAGAAAGTTTATTAAAGAGTGTTGGACGAAATGTGGCTGTGGGAAACAGTGTGGCAATCGGGTTGTCCAGCGAGGAATAACTTCCAACTTGCAGGTGGGTGTTTAAGTAATCTTCGCCGCTAGCAAATAAATAAATACCTTTTCTTCAATGCTGAGGAGACACTAATGCATGATTTATATTCTTAATATGTTTCTTGATAGCTCATTATTCAAATGTTTTCTCTAATAATTATATGTGGCTTAGGTGTTTTTCACTTCAGAAGGAAAGGGATGGGGTCTTCGTACCCTAGAGGACCTTCCAAAAGGTGCATTTGTGTGTGAATTTGTTGGAGAAATTTTAACCATCAAAGAGCTGCGCGAGAGAAACTGCACCGACAATGGGAACTATACATACCCAATTTTACTGGATGCGGATTGGGATTCAGGATTTGTAAAGGATGAAGATGCTCTATGCTTGGATGCGGCATCCTTTGGTAACACTGCGAGGTTTATCAATCACAGGTATGAAATTTGTGACCTATTATTTCAAATTTGCACCCTAATGTTCAAGTTAGGGGAAGCAAGCAAGCAACTTGTTGAGTTAATCTTGGGAAGCAAAACTCACCCTACAGCTCAAATATATATATATATATTTTTTATCTTTTTGGTTGAAACCTTTCAGCTCTAACTTTTGTTTCCCACGCTTTTAAGGATATATCTTTGTACAATTTTCACAACTAACTTTCAATTTACATGCATTGCTTGGTTGTGTTTTTTTGTTGATTTTGGGAAAAACTGAATAGGACAAGATATTCATTTATATCATTTTTATGTAATAAACTAATAATATATGGACCAAATTTTTATCTTCTTTTTTTAAATTAGACGATTCATATAATAAAGGAATGCCTAACATAAGACAACCCAGGGAAGAAAATTTCAACTTTTGGACCATGTGAAGCCAAAAGAAAAAAGTTCATTACAGGGAAAACAAAATCAATTTTTATATGTCTTGTATACGTACAAGATAAATAGTTTGAGACTGAGTGTTTACAGTGGATGTAGTTTACTTTTTTTTAACGCATGCACTTCAAGTTATCCTAAGAGAAAAGGAAACTTTATCTATGTAATTGTTATAATTGAGAAAAACTATAATACTTAATTCAAAAGCTGAAGCAGAATTACAATAGAAGTGATCCAATTTAATGAAAAAATACAGATAAAGAAATTAACTGCATTTTATAGGACCAATCGTGTTCCATCTGCATGCTGTAGATGGTTTGTTGGTGTTTTTTTAACTATAAACTTCTTCGAAAGAGTGGCTTGGCAGGGATTTGATTAATTTTGTCATTATTTAAAATTTGTAAAATCAGAAGATTGTTTAGCATTTCTATTTTATTTTTCCAGATGTTTTGATGCAAACTTGGTTGAGATCCCAGTCGAAGTTGAGGGCCCTGATCACCACTACTATCATGTGAGAAGTTAGCAAATCCTTGAAGTTCCGTCTGCAATTTTCAATTTCCTTTGTTATCATGGCAGACTCTGGAGCACGTATTGCTTACTGATGTGTGTTTTCAATGTGTTAAAATGTGTAGTTTGCCCTTTTCACTTCCAGAAAAATAGCAGCACAGGAAGAGCTCACTTGGGTGAGTAAGTTTGGTTCTGTAATATTGTATTTGGTTAATGGTGCTATTATGGTGGTTATGAATTTCTCTCCTCTTAAGTTGGGAAGAAATCAGCATTTAACAAATACGAAGGTTGACATGATTTTATTTATTCAATGGTCGGAATTGTTTTTTATTTTTTATTTTTTTATGGCTTTTGCATTGATAAATGCTATGTACATTGGTTAGTTGAAAGATCATTTAGTATGCTTATACTGACTGACCAGTGTTATAGCTGCTCATTTTGTGTAGTTCACTTCCTTCAAATTATGTAATTAATATAGGAGTCAATTTTTTCTGGGGCTGACAGAAAAACTTATCTATGGTGTTTTTGAAGGATTATGGCATTGACTTTGATGACCACGATCAGCCTGTCAAGCTGTTCCAGTGCAGATGTGCCAGTAAATTCTGCCGAAATATGAAGCGATCAAATAGTAAGTTCAATCTACCAGTAATGAGTAATGTACAAAAAATTGTTTTTACTTTTCATCTTTAAAAATGTTGCCTTTGTACCTTTTCCATGGGTGTTTTCTACTGTGGTATGGCCTAGTCTACTTTGTTGCAATATTTGTTTTGCTTTGTGCGTTTCAAGTTTCAGCTACAATGTTAATTATGTAAATACTGCATCTACTTCTGTATTGGTCTGTGGTTCTATTTGATAAATGTTTGTTCTTCTGCACACCTATAACTGATTGATGGCGTCGTTTAATAAGAAATTATAACAATAATTTTGTAAAATCTCAACTATTACAAATAGATCACGTGGAATGATGGAAGCTAATCCCCGCTTTCAAAGCATTATCCTTTATGTGGCCTGTTCCAATATCATTCTTTTGCTGGGTTGATAGTTAGGAAGGCTCTGGTTATGTACCAAAATGGAAGTTTCAAATTTTATACTACATGCTTTGTATTAATCATGAGGCAACATGTTGGCTTTCCTGAGTTTTCACATATGGTCTGCTCCAATATCATTTTAGTTGCTTAACAAATCAAGCCTAATTCCATGCATGAATAAGGTTCACGTAAGAATTGACTAATTGAGGACTATCTTGTTCTGGGCATACTTAGTTTGTTGGGCTCTGTCCTCTTGTTTGGTGTTGCCATGTTCTATAAATCTATAGTCCGTCTATGTTTTTGAGAATCTGTATATGCTGTAGTCATCAGTGTTAAAATGCTCTCTTTTATTACTCTTTAAGTAATTAATTAATCACTGGTTTGTGTGTTATGCAACAGTAAATCGATTGCCTTTTTTGTGGGATAAAAAGGGTGAATGTATGATATTGCCGCTTTGTTTTACTGTTTAGTCACCAGTGTTGAACTATTGTGTCCAGGCATAGTTTGATTTTAGAAAGTATCGGCATACTGTGAATTAGGGTAATGTATTGGTTCTTCTAAATGTGCTACTTTTAGAAAGTATTGGCCACGCTGAGGGAAAGTGAGGATGCAGATGTTGGGAATAAATTTTAGCTTTGGACATACCTGAACTGTTGATGTTTTCACTCAGTTTAGTTTGATTACAACACTAATTAATTTATAATAACCTGGGATACTATGCTATCTTTAAAGGAGTACGTCTGTGAATTTGGTTTGTACTTGGCCAATGATATACTTTCAAACCAACTTTATTTATACTCCTTTTGCAAAAACACTTGACCAAAAGGGGGCATAAATCCATATTTAGTGATTTTACTGAAATCCTTTTTTTCTCTACATGTTTTTAACTTTTACTATTATTGTTAACTGTAATTTTACTAATCAATTTCTACTCTTTCATGCTCAGGATCCATCAGATCTGCTTCAATTGCAAGATGATAGTTATTCTCTGTTAAATTAATTTTGTTGTCTCACCCAAGCTGGGGATGAGCTGTAATGAGACCCTGCCTACTGCAGTGCTGTTTTTCCTTTTTGGAGTTTGTTGTTTTGGATGGTGGTTGGGGACTAGTTACTTTGTACAGCTTTCTGAAAACTTTTAGGCTGTAATGGCCAAAGGAAAGAGAGTAAGCATTTAATTTAGTCCTTCAAGATACGTGTCATCAGTTTAGTCTTCCGATAAGCATATGGTCATTCAATGTCAATTTTATGCATCAAATTAAAATTGACATTGAAGTGCTATTTTGATGTATACTGGAGGTTCTAACTCATGAACTTGAATGCCTGAAAGACCAAAATAGGTGTTTACTAAAAAAAAAATTAGGTAGTGGCCAAGCTGAATATTTTGGTGTTTAACTGCAGCATCCGTAGGTCTTTTTGACCTTTGTTGAATGTCAGTATATTATTATGTTTGGAATTTTGTTACCAATCTAGTTTTTCAAAGTTTATTAGAGATGAATTGGTCAGAATTGTTGTATTTGATGTTGAAAACTGGTAAACAAGAAAATAGTCTTCTGCTTGCACACGAGCCGTTGGAGAAACAATGCCTAAGGTGGCGTTTGGTTGGTGGGAAGTTTTATTCCCAGGTAAAATTATATTCTCGGGAATGAGATTCCGAGGAATGACATTCCCAGCAATATTAACAAAACATGTTTGGTTGACACTTCACTTTTCTGAGAATAATATATTATATTCCCAATAAATTTCTTTCCCATGGGTAATTGGGTAATTTAATATTTTTGAAGTTTTCTATTCCCGTGGGAATACTCTTTTCCTATCCTAAAACATGGAAATAAGGCTTTCCCATCTCCTTCACAACTTCTATTCTCAGGCATCTTTTATTTCCGGGAATAGTTTCTATCTCTTATATCAATCATGGGAATATTTTATTCTCACCTCACATTCACAGAAATACAAAAGTTTTTCCTATATCAAACGCCACCTAAATGGTTTGAGTTTTGCATAGTTTAAACATTTATTTTGCTGTCGGTAAATCCTTTACCTTTTAAAAGTTGTTTGATTATTTCATTTTATATCAGCAGTATATGGCATTTTGAAATGGGGACAATAGGAAATAGCAAAGGAAGTGTCATCCCTGAATACGAGGAATTCGTTGAGCCAATCATAAGCAAAGTAGATGGATGAAATCTAAACTAATGTCTTCATAATTAGTGTATGATACAACAAAGATTCAAGTGAGTCTCCTTTTGCTAGGTAAATTAACGATGTGATAGGTTCTATTATGAAATATGTTTATAGACAAATTATTTATATATAAGTTTTTGTTAATGGTTTCACAGGAAGTAAACCCAAAAGTATGCTGTACACTTTACTAGCAAAAGACAGAGTATGCTACACGTCATGATATTACAATCAAAACTAAGGATGATGGATCATAATTTCTATTGCTGTCAACCTCCTGAGCTTTTAACCTTGTTGGGAGCTGGTTCACTATTTCACAAATAGTGTAGCTGATGATAGGGATTCCCTGCCATGAGGCCTGCAAAGGATTTCATGCTCCGAAGTTGATGGCATGATAGGTCTAATGCTCCCAGGATTGAGAGGAAAAAGGATTTTGTAATAACCATCCATAATTTCTGTAAAATTGCAAGTAGCTGCCACCTTGGGAATCTGCCTCATGCCATGAATAACTTAGTATTTCATTCATAAATTACATAATGGATGAATAATTATTAAGTCTAAACCGTTTTTTGAGCATGTACCTGATAAATGTCTCGCATGTAGGCATGTAGATTGGGATACTCATACAACTTCTTCTTGGTGCATTTAAAAAGAACGTTATAGACAATATCAAACCGAATTAGTGTAGTGAATAGACATACATCAACAAGGGTCAGTGTATCTCCACACAAGTAGCGTGAACTGGCCAACTGATCCTCTAACTTGTCCAGTGTACTAAACAAATCATTTACAGCTCCATCATATGCTTCTTGGCTCTGTGCAAATCCACATCTACAATTGCAAAAGGAAATCACAATTGTACATCATTTTTTCACCCAAAATTTATAATTTGATTTTCCACAGAAAACATCCCAAAACCATTCCAACAAAGAAATTTGATTTGTCTAAACGTGCGTTTGGGGCATTCTCTAACAGAATGAAACACACACTATGATACGTTTGGATATATAGCGATTCGGTCTTGAAAGTACTTTTCCTTGAAGCTAATGTGAGTAGCTTTTAATTCTCAAACATGATTTTGATCCTTTTCAAGGAGCATCCTAACGTGCTATAATATAACAATTCACCAGCATAAAAATGATAAATTTGGTATGCATTGCAGAATTACCCAAATCAAAGACCAAACCAACCAAGTGGTTTGTATCGACTTTGAAGCTTTACCTATAAACCCCATTGTTGACATTTGGATATATGACAAGATACCATTGTTGAATTTTGTCCTTCAATTCAGGGGGTGAGAGATCCAACCCGGGATTTCGGGCTAACCCGTTTAACCCGGAATTGAACAATTCAATTATATCATAGCTCTCATTGCATACAACGTCCTTTGAATCTTTATCCCACAACATTGGCACCGTGGACCTACCATCATACCCACCTTTTCTAAGCCTATAAACTTCCTTCAACGTCTTGCACCCGTTCGCCTCATCCAAACTCGGACTAACCGTACCCAACTCCCCGACCCGTTTGAACTCCCACGAACCATCCAGGCCCGGCAACGCAACCGAGACCGGCACCGCCTCTTCCAGGCCCTTTAGAGCTCGCACTATGAGGGTCCTGTGGGCCCACGGGCACGGCAGGCCCACGTAGAGGTGGAGGTTGGTGGTAGGGCCTGAGAACCGGGAGGCCCGGAATTTGGAAGAGGGTCTGGAGTAACCGCCGGATGAGTCTGAAGGAGCGAGCTGCGACATCATGAGCTGCCACGTGGAGTTCCAGGCGGTGCGCACGGTGGACACGAGGAGCCCCGGCGGCAGAGACCGTCCCCAGAGGAGGTTCGTCAATGCGCTCAAGAGAGAGGGATTTGGGTTCGGAGGGTTCTTATTGTTGTTGTTGTTGAGTGACATCCTCGGACGTGGACCAATCACGTGGCGTCCGGTTAGTCTCCTGTGACTGCAACGGAAGTCGCTGTGGAAGTTGGTGGCCGGAGAAATGACAAGATGTTGAGATAGAGTAGAAGCAAAGAACGACATCGTTTGAGGAGATAGAGAAGAGAGGGTTTCACATTTTGCTTTATGAATGAAAGGGTATCTGTTCGAGATAATCCTTGCTTCTTGAGGAAGGATGAGGGTAGAGTGGGAAATAAAGTTAAGGGGTTTGATTTAATGTTTTAAAAATCGGATCCAACCGAATGGTTCAATCGTGAATCGATTAGTTTGGCAGTTTGGTCCAACACTTATGGACCATGATCTGATTAAACCACTCAAAAATCGATCGAACATGATTAAATCAGGTTGAATCACTTTGAACCGTTAATTGGATCGGGTTCAACCGTTTGAAATTGATTTTTTTTTTCTTTTACTTTTCCCTAATTTAATATTATTTATTAATCATCCGGTTCACATACAAAACAGTAAGACTAATGGATCGGGAATGATAGTTAGATGAAGGGAAATGGATTACTTGCATTCACAAAGTGAATGCATCTATCTTGATCATTGATTATTTTTGTGTAAGTTAAAAAAAATGAGTGTATAAAATTATGACTATAAATTAAGATGAATGCATGAAATTTATAAACTTTGGAAATCCAGATCCTAGATAAAGTGGTTTCTAAAATGTTGACCTTAACATTTAAGGTATGATTTTACCAGCAAAGTTCGTTTGAAAATATCTTTAAATGAATTTGATTAAACTTAAAATTTCTATAAATTAATATTCGACAAAATAATGATCTTTAAAATGATATTTTCTTGTTTACAAAATTAGTAATTTCAATAAATTAATAAAATAATAATTTTTATAAAAACACTTATATAAATCTATAGTCATGACAATATAATAAATTAATAATTCTCTAAAATTATAAACACGATTAGAAAATATTTAGTATAACATAAATATATTGTTGTTTCTATTTTCATGAAATTGAAGTTTAGATAGACATCATCTCTAACTCTTCTTTTCTTTTTTTTGTGTGTGCTTCATTTCTAAATTTTCTTACTACATTAAAAAGTTATGGAGGGTGCCATGTTTGTTTTTTTTTTTTTTTTTTGAAGAAGGAGGTGCCATGTTCTTGAATTGTGACCAGAAATTGTTAATTATGTCAGTATTTCCTTTCGCATGATTGATTCCAACAATAAATATCATTTACTTATTTTAATAAATATATATCTACAATATTTTTTTAAAATTAATTCATTAAATATAATACATAATACATATACATTATATATTAGAAATTAGTAATTAGTAATATAAACAATATGTTTCGTCAGCGAAGCCATGACGTAGAAAGGACGGTGTTTACATGTACTTCGAAGGTATTCGGTTTCAGTTTTTATTTTTTACGATACCGTTTTGGTTTTTGAAATGTTGCTTCTGTGATGTTGAGTGGTCAGTGTTGTTAGTTGGGCCATTCACACTGGGAAGCATAGAGTTATGAAATTGCCAGTTTTTAACAGCATGATATTTATTTCTTTGCATTGTGTTACCTGTCTGCCGGTAAATATATGCTTTTCTAAGGGTGCGTTTGGCTAAGTACTTTAATTAAGTGCTTATTGGCTAGGCTTTTTTCAAAAAACCTAAAAGTAGCTTGGGGTGTGTTTTGGATACACTTTAATTGAGTGTTTATTCAATATTTTTTTCAAATAAGCTAGATGCGTATATTTCTTTGATGATCCTATTGCAATAAGCTGAAATGAGACCGAGCTTATAAAGAACTTAATTGAGTTTAGAATAGCTTATGATAATAAAGTTATATGCAAATTTATATAAGTGTATCTTAACTTATTGAAATAAGCTTGTCTCATAAACTTACGAGAAAATAAAGTTTTTTGGCTATCGAATACGTGCATAAAACTATATAAAAGTATAGGATAAAATTGAAAATAATTTTCATATGGTCAAACATGATAATAATTTCCATTTTAATCTTTATTCAGGATAATTATTTTCAATTTAATCACCATATTTTAACTTCAATACATAATTAAAAAATTTCTTCCAAAAAAAAAACATAAATATAATTTGTTTTATATCAAGTTTATAAAAAATAATATTTATATTTAAAAATATACTATTAATAATATTTATATTTACATCATCGCTGTTGATTATTATATCCCGCACGGGGTTACCAAAGAAGAAGAAGAAGCAGAGGAAGAAGGGAGGAGGAGGAGGAGGAGGAGGAGGAGAGGAGGAGGAGGAGGAGGAGGAGGAGGAGGAGGAGGAGGAGGAGGAGAGGAAAGGTCAAAGCGAGCGAGAGAGGTAAACTCTGTTTTCTTCTTCTGCCCTATTTCCCGAGGAGGAGGAGGAGAGGAAAGGTCAAAGCGAGCGAGAGAGGTAAACTCTGTTTTCTTCTTCTGCCCTATTTCCCCCCAACCTGTCTTTCCCTCTTCCCTCCCCTCCCTAAAATTGAAAAACTAAAATGTAACAGTTTATTTTCAGCTCAACACTCTCGTAAGTCGTTTGTCATCATCATTCCTCTAACGTCGCGTCGTTTTCATTTCTTTCTCGCACCTAAGTTTCCCTCACTTCTCTCCACCGTCTTCCTCACTTCATAAACGCTGTTTTGATTTACTCTGCGACATTCTAGGTTCACTTCTCAAGATTTTCAACTACATTGTTTTATCTCCCACAGATTCTTTCCCTTAGCTTCCTTTAGGTCCCAAATTCTTTCTTTTTCGTTTCTTTTCTATCCCAAATTCTTTCTTTTTCGTTTCTTTTCTATCAAATGTATTGTTTTTGTTCGTGTTTGTGTGTCTTTTCTTTTCTGTGATTTTTTTACCACTTTTAGGTTTTGGGGTCTAGTGTGTGCAGATTTTCCATTTGCATGTTCTTCTATGAGTGTTAGGTTTTCGGCTTTCATAGATTAATAGTGTGTGTATGATTGTGCGCTCGTCATGTGTGAACTACACTCACTGTCTTTTGAATTGATTTTTCAAGTTTTCATTTTTTAAAGATTCACTGAAGAAATTTTAGCTGATTTGTTTAGTAGGGTTGTGTGTGTCTTATTGCACTTCTCCATGCATGTTACACTGGCATGTTACATTAGGAGCAGGAAGAAACTGTTGTTTCGTTGTCCTGTCTCTCTTTAAATGCCTCAGCTTATATTGGCAGCAAGTATTCAGCTGGATTTAATAGAGAAAAGCTAAGTACCCACTCTTTTTATCACTTGCGTACACAGGGTTCATGTGGGAACCACTAAATAGAGAGTGAACTTGTTGTTTAGTAGGTCTCAAATGAAATTCATTAATAACA
The DNA here is from genome assembly GCA_030762895.1 of Sophora flavescens. Classification (NCBI taxonomy): domain Eukaryota; kingdom Viridiplantae; phylum Streptophyta; class Magnoliopsida; order Fabales; family Fabaceae; genus Sophora; species Sophora flavescens. The sequence goes on from CM061069.1 coordinate 50,708,196, forward strand.
AAGCGTGAAAAAGAGTGTGTTGCATGATTTCTAATATAAATTATATGTTGTATTCTGTGTTTCAAGTTCTATACGATGTTGATGAATTAGTGGAAAAGCACCTTTGACGAAAAAATTTGTTTTTCATGGATGCCTTTGGATAGTTTATTGTAAACAAAGAAGCCTAGAAAGGGTTTGTATTATAGTATTTGTGGTAGGTTTCCTTAGAATGGACCTTGATGGAATATCATCTTGTATATCTATAAGTAAAATGCAAAGTTTTTCCTTTCATTAAATTTCTATTTTTCTAAAGCTATTGCATGTATTTTGGTTTATGTGCTTAGTTTTCCAGTTATTGAAAATATGGGTACCTGACATTTTTGTGTTCTACCCAGCTTTTGCTTTCTAAGTTACTACCCGAAGAATGTTTAGGTCTTCTAGCTTAATTACTCCCAAATCATATATTGTATTTCCTTTTCAGAAATCTTTGCGATTTGAGGATGTTTTGCATTTGTTAGCCTGTAGTGAAAGTAACTGTTGGATGATTAAACATGGCACCCAATCCAAAAGTGGTAGCGGCTTATCGTGCAATGGGAGCTCTTGGGATTGCCGAGTCAAAAGTGAAACCAGTATTAAAGAAACTCCTTATATTGTATGATAAAAATTGGTCACTTATTGAATAAGAAAACTATAGAGCTCTTGCAGATGCAATATTTGAAGATGACGAACATAAGGTTTATTTCCCACTTTATTTTCCATTTCTTTTTTGGTTTTTGTGCACTCCATTCTCTTCTACATACTTCTTACTTCTGTTGTTGATTATTATTTAACAGGTGCCAGAAAAGAAGAATAAAACTAAGAATGTTGATGTACAAAACTTACCATTCATTTGCTGGCATATTTAATCTGCATTACTTTATTTTATATTTCATGCTTCTTGCTGCTGAAATATTTTCTGGATTTTCAAATAAGCAGGAAGGCGAGATGGAGGAAGAACAAGCTGAGATGCATCTTGAGCCAGCCCGACCTTTGAAGAGGTTGCATTTAAGAGGCCAACTACAAAGCTACTTACATAATAACAACATCAACAAAACAAAGAACTACAAAGCAGAAAGCAAAGAAACACTAATTACACCATAGCAAAACAAAGAACTACAAAGCAGAAAGCAAAGAAACACCAATTACACCACAGCAGCAGGAGGAAAGTAGTATGAGTTGACGCCATACACAAATCTCCCTTGCATCCACTTGAGTAGTGGCTGCATCACCATTACACCCAAGATGACCTCTGCAATGGACGTGAATAGAAGCTTTGGAGTGATAAGTTGGTTATAGTGATGGTTGGACAAGGGGTGGGATTGGTGCAGACACAAGGAGTATCCCCTGTTTCAGAGGGATTATGTGAAGTGTATGACATTTTTTGAGCAATGATGGCTGTGTATGGGTGTTAACGTTGGTTTTTGGTTGGTGTCCAAAAATTCATTTGTTACAAATAATTAAAGATAAGACGATTGTGGGGCGAACGAGTTATGCGGTAATCTCGTCAGAAATATGCTATGTGTTGATAATGTCTGCCAAGTACACGTTTGACAACTTAGTCAAATTTGGTAATATACTAGCAAAGACTAATAGTCCGGATTTGACAAGTGAGAAAATTGACAATGCATATTGACAGCCAATTAATTGGATACTAATATTAGACATATAATGTTATCTAACTTTAAAATAAGAAACATATGCTTATACGTAGAAAGTATGGTTATTCGATGAAGATGATAAAAGAAATAGTTTCTGGAATTGAAATAATTGACTATGAAATACTTGACAAGAAGTATAATTTAGACTTAAAAAGTAAGAACAACGTAAAAAGTGGTTATTTATTAAAGAGTATAATCCAGCTGAGCTACATTGTCGAATACGGTAACTAAGTTCTCCTGAACACACATCCAGCAATTGCCTGGGTCCCTTCCATTGTTGCCGACTGATGAGTGTGATTTTACCTCATTTTTCATGTACATTTCGGCATGCATTTGCATATAGTTAGGCTAATTTAGTGTTGATTTTGTATAGTTTTTCCCTTGGAACGGATGAGGTGGTTTCTGTGTGTTGTTTTGCAGGATTTAATGGAAAAATGCCCAGAAATCAGCCTTGTTGGAGCTTGGATGAAAAAGAGCTTGAAAAGTGAAGATTATGAGCCAAGCAGAGAGTATCACGACTTTGGCGTGATGGCCCTCACTACCGTGAGGGAACATTAGTCAAGAAAGATTGAGCCAAAAGTCGAAGTCGTTCACGGCCTGGCCGTGATGGCTATCACGGCCGTGACCTGCTAGTTGGAAAAGTCAGAAACGATCACGGCCTGGCCGTGATATCCATCACGGCCGTGATGAATAAGTGAATGAAGAGGCGCCTAAGTCAGAAAGCGTCACGGCCTGGCCGTGATGGCCATCACGGCCGTGACGGGCGACGGACCTATAAATAACAGCACTGCAGACAGAAAAGAAAACTAACTTCTAACCTAAAATAATCTGCACTTGGAGGCAGGCTGAGGCTGGTGGCTGGAGAGGGTTTCTACCCAAAAAGGGGGGCATTTTCTCTGCTCTTGGATGGAGAGAAGATTGGAGGAAGCTTGTCTATGAGTGTTCTTCATCCCTTCTCTTTTTCCTTTTTGTATTTCCTTATCATGAGTAGTTAAATCCCCATTGTTGGGGTTAGATGTAACTTTTCTGAACTTGTTGTAATTGATTTGGTATTTTAATACAAGTTTCTATTTCGTTATGAGTATGTGATTCTGTGTTTAATGCTTTCCTTGGATTAGCTACCCATAGGAATGATATGTTGCTTTGATAGATGACTGGAAGGTTGGTGTTAAGGCATGCTCATGAATCACATGCCAAGTAGTTCAAGAATCTAGGAATAGGTGTTGAATGCTTGCAATCTTATAAGTCTTGACTTAATGCAAAATCTCAGGTTAATCCACCTAAGGAATTAGGGTTTAATTTGGGGTTTTAGGCTCAATGCACCTAAGGAATTAGGCTTGAGTATTTTAGAAAAGACTTGATTGTCATAATTGAATTAGGACTTGTGTTGATAACCATTTCATTGCAACTAAGGGAGGATTAGTGTAGTCTAACCCTAACAATCTTAGCCATATCTCTGTTTGCCTTCCAAGTGTTCGATATAATTCCCAAAAGACCAAAAATATTGTTTTGCTTTCTTTATTTTCTGTTTTAATCCCTCACACTTTAGTTAAGTCTAAATAGTTGTTGAATTTGCGAATTGGTAATTGACATCCAATCCCTGTGGATACGATAACCGGTCTCACCACCGTATTACTTGATTGCGACGAGGTGCACTTGCCTTTATTTATATCTTAAAAATACACGCATCAAGTTTTTGGCGCCGTTGCCGGGGATTGGTTTTGTCAATATCATTAGTAACAAATGAGACAACTAGTTTAGACATTTTTTTTTATTATTTTAATTTTCTGTATATAATTGATATTTTTCTTTTGTTAGTTTTGTATATATTTGTTTTTGTGTTTCTTTGATCTTGTGCTTAATTGTCTGTGAGGTGAAAAATTGATTAGATAGGATCATGGACTACAATTGGTATCAACCATCTGATGCAGAAAGTGAGATATCTGAGCTGCAACTGCGGGTAGATATGCTGCAGTTGGCCATAAAAATCCAACAAGTGAGTGATGAGTTGTCAAGGGCACAAATCTCTCCTCCACCAATGGTAGGTTGTTCTGAATGGGGAAATCAATTTTCCAACACTTCTACTCCATGGTGGGGGAACCCTCCAAACAACACTTTGATGGATGAAGGGGAACATTGGGAATCTTCCACACCTTGGTATGATGAGCCATCCCCATTGGAAGTTGCTTGGGAGAACTTCAAATCCGCATTCCCAGTCGAGGTTGAGCAACCTATCCCGGATAGTCAACCTCACTTAGAGGCTGTTTTGGAGAACTTCATGGCAACAACAATGGAAGAATTCAAGAATCAAGAAGATGCCATTCGAAGTCTCGGGGTACGTATTGAGGAACTCTCTAACCTTCTGTCCAAAATGCCAAATGAGGACTTGATGGATGATGATGAAGATGATGCAATGATGGATGAGGAGGAAGAAGAAGAAGTGGGAGCAACCGAGTCAAGAAGTGAAGACCCTGTTTTGGAGAACATAGTTGCACCACTCCCCATTGAACCCTTGACTAAAGAGCCTGAAAGGAAGAGGCATTTGGAGGATAGCTATGTCACCATGCTCGGGGATGATGAAGAACTTGTGAAATTAAATGATGCTATTGGCCCCTATGCATGTGTGGAATGTGATGGGAGAAACACTTGTGTGGTTTGTGCGGAGATTTCTGCATGTTTGGAAGGTGATGGATTTGGCAATGCTGAGAGTGAAGATTGTACAGAAGCCAGAACAACACCAATGATCATCTCGAATTGTTTGCCACCTCACACTTTAAAGCAGTCAACAATGGAGTTCATGCCTCTACCTGAGGTTGAACCCCATTTTTATTGGGAAGATTTTATTGATAAAGGGGTCAATTTTGACCCAAGAGGGAGTGAGAAATTCAAGACATTTGGTGAGGTCACCATGATTTTCAAGAGCTCACTCCCATATTTTTGCTGCAAACTGTGGGATCCGATTGAAGGATCTTACATGGTTAGCATTCCTTGGTCCTTATACCACAGGTTATGGGATCCAGGTGGATGCTTCTTGATGAGTCAAGCTAGTGACGTTAAAGAAGCGCTTATTGGGAGGCAACCCAACTTTTCTTAACCCTTCTCTTTAGTTAGATTTTGTTTTTGCTTTAACCTCTTGAATAATTTGAGAAGCTCAAGAGGTTTGTTAATAATTTTGTTAAGTGTCTTCAGATTTTGAATAAAGGAAGGAGAAAAAGAGCAGGGAGAAACAAAGCCAACAAGCATGTGAGCCAACACCCGTTACCGCCTCGGTAAGCCGTTCCAATTTTTTTTGCTTTATTTTATTTCTTTCTTCTCCTCTCTCCAACTTGATTGTTTACATTGGGGACAATGTAAATCTTTAAGCTTGGGGTAGGGGTAATCTTTTTGCTTGCATTGTAAATATTGCGTTCATATAGGCTTAAGTTTGCATGATCGCATGATTCGGTTACCCCTGCTTAGATTGAGCTTATGATTGTGAGAGCTAAGTGCCAATTAAATTGTGATAGTGGATTTTTGAACCCAATTCTGTTTATTCTTGTGATATGGCTGCAAATAAATATGCTTGAGATGATCTTGGATAGTTGATGATTAGCATATGTTTCTTTAGACTTGTGTTTTTCACTGGTTCTTGAACTGATAAATGTGAGCTTTTGAACCATTAGGGGGTACTCACTAAATCTGCCCCCATTCTTTGTGTAGAGTGTTATTCCTCTTGGTTTGTTTTCTCTAGAACTTGACTTAAAACCATTTTAAAGCTTAAAATTTTTTGGAAACATTTTTGAAAATGATTGAGGCAATAGGTATTCTTCTGGCCTTCTGAGCGTTGAATGTGTAAATGCTACCCTTAGTTACCCAATTTTGAGCCTGAAAGAAAAATGCTTTTCTTGGTACCCTGAAAAATTTTGATACATATACTTGACAAGGGACCTTCTAAAGTATCACAAAAGGGTAAAAAGGTAGTTGAAAGTTTGGGATAAGAATCAAAAAAAAAAAAATCCCTCCCCTTCTCCAAATAAAAAGAAAAAGAAAAAAAAAAAAAAGAGAAAAAAATAAATAGAGAAGGGGATGACACAAAAAAAAAAAAAAAAGAAAAGTGAGAAAGAAAAGAAAAAGAAAGAAAAGAAGGGTGGAAAAATGTATTGAAAACCCAAGAAGGTATTTTAGAAGGTTTCTTGTGTTGAAATGTTTGATACTTGGTTTAGCCTTTTGAAATATCCCTTTCTTGTTATCCCCACCTAAAGATTAATCCCATGGCCACGTTGCAACCAAATAAAGACCTCTTGATTCTTAGGTGTTTTCATAAATAAAGTGGAGATTTGGTTGATAGTCAAGCATATGGTAGGAATCATTCCTTGCGGAAAATAGAGCGAATTGTATATATACTTGAACACTTGAGTGAGTGAGGCAAGAAAGAGAGCCAAGCAAATAAACAAGCTTGGGGTGAGCTTCAAGTGAGCAAGAGTGCCCGAATCAGTGAGAATGTGAGTCTAGGAAACTTAAGCCCCTAATTGGACTTGAATTAATTGTCTCTTGCTGAATTGTTTGAATTGCCTATTGCTTGGATCATTTTACTCGGGTTCTTAGTTCACTATCCATGCTTTGACTGTTTATCTCTTCTGGCCTTAGTTTTTGCTTGAGGACAAGCAAAGTCTTAAGCTTGGGGTGATTTGATGAGTGTGATTTTACCTCATTTTTCATGTACATTTCGGCATGCATTTGCATATAGTTAGGCTAATTTAGTGTTGATTTTGTATAGGTTTTCCCTTGGAACGGATGAGGTGGTTTCTGTGTGTTGTTTTGCAGGATTTAATGGAAAAATGCCCAGAAATCAGCCTTGTTGGAGCTTGGATGAAAAAGAGCTTGAAAAGTGAAGATTATGAGCCAAGCAGAGAGTATCACGGCCTTTGGCGTGATGGCCCTCACTACCGTGAGGGAACATTAGTCAAGAAAGATTGAGCCAAAAGTCGGAAGTCGTCACTACCGGGCCGTGATGGCTATCACGGCCGTGACCTCGCTAGTTGGAAAAGTCGAAACGATCACGGCCTGGCGTGATATCCATCACTACCGTGATGAATAAGTGAATGAAGAGGCGCCTAAGTCGAAAGGCGTCACGGCCTGGCCGTGATGGCCATCACGGCCGTGACGGGCGACGGACCTATAAATAACAAAGACCGCAGCATTTAAAAGAAAACTAACTTCTAACCTAAAATAATCTGCACTTGGAGGCAGGCTGAGGCTGGTGGCTGGAGAGGGTTTCTACCCAAAAAGGGGGGCATTTTCTCTGCTCTTGGATGGAGAGAAGATTGGAGGAAGCTTGTCTATGAGTGTTCTTCATCCCTTCTCTTTTTCCTTTTTGTATTTCCTTATCATGAGTAGTTAAATCCCCATTGTTGGGGTTAGATGTAACTTTTCTGAACTTGTTGTAATTGATTTGGTATTTTAATACAAGTTTCTATTTCGTTATGAGTATGTGATTCTGTGTTTAATGCTTTCCTTGGATTAGCTACCCATAGGAATGATATGTTGCTTTGATAGATGACTGGAAGGTTGGTGTTAAGGCATGCTCATGAATCACATGCCAAGTAGTTCAAGAATCTAGGAATAGGTGTTGAATGCTTGCAATCTTATAAGTCTTGACTTAATGCAAAATCTCAGGTTAATCCACCTAAGGAATTAGGGTTTAATTTGGGGTTTTAGGCTCAATGCACCTAAGGAATTAGGCTTGAGTATTTTAGAAAAGACTTGATTGTCATAATTGAATTAGGACTTGTGTTGATAACCATTTCATTGCAACTAAGGGAGGATTAGTGTAGTCTAACCCTAACAATCTTAGCCATATCTCTGTTTGCCTTCCAAGTGTTCGATATAATTCCCAAAAGACCAAAAATATTGTTTTGCTTTCTTTATTTTCTGTTTTAATCCCTCACACTTTAGTTAAGTCTAAATAGTTGTTGAATTTGCGAATTGGTAATTGACATCCAATCCCTGTGGATACAATAACCGGTCTCACCACCGTATTACTTGATTGCGACGAGGTGCACTTGCCTTTATTTATATCTTAAAAATACACGCATCACCGACATCATCTTCGTCGTCAGAGAAATCAATCTCCAGATATCCCTCATATTCTTATGGAATGAATGAAATCAACCCTATCTTCATTTCCATCCCCGGTTCCAGTATGACTTCGTTCTCTGGATCCTCATCCAAAAATGCACCTCCAACCATTCTGCCGTGATTTCTTTTCAAATCACTCTCATCATTTGACCCTGATCTGTCTGACAAAGGTCGGGCAATCCCTGCGCCACAGTTGTCCAGTGCCTCGATGATGTCGACCCAATCTTCATTCTGGCCATCCATGTCCATGGCTCCGCTGTTGTTCATATCATCGTTTGGATCATTCAATGCTTCGATGACAGCATCGAATGACAAATCTTCTTTGGTTAAATCACACTCGGGCCTGAACGTTGTCAACTGTTGTTTTCCCATTTTGGCCTCAAACTCTTTATCGAGTCCTACAACCTTTTCCATCGCCAGCCCGATAGGCCATTTGCCAGTGGATCTTAATGGTGGTGATGCCTGGCCTGAACCCTTCTTCTTTTCTGTGAAAACATGTGATGTAGGCTTATTCTGCCTGGCTTGATTAATGGGTCCCATCGCAACAACTTCCATGGGATGGGTCACTATTATTCTTTTCATTTTGGCATCTCCTTTCTTGTCATCTTTATTGTCAGCTGTTGCAACCAAGCAACCAGTATCACGCGAAGGCATCTCTTTTATGGTGATACCTCCTTGCCTGACAAGCTTCTTCTTTTGAGCCTGTCGGAGCCTCTGCAGCCTCCTCTTTTGGCTCTTAGAGATGGCCAATTGAGTCGACGGTCCTGACAAACCATGTCCTGTCATCTGAGCATTCTGAGCTAGCTGACCCTTTCGATAATTCTCATTCCAAAAGGGTGGATTGTGGTCACTGAATTTGTTTTTTCTAGCCTATGTCTGCTTTTGTAATTCTGGATAACGAGCCGTGGCAGAATTCTTCACCCATTGATCCTCCATTATGTTGGATGGGGGTTTCCTCGTCTTGACGGAATTGAATCTGCCGCCGACAAAGTTATTTCCCACTGATCCTCTGATTGGCTCTTTAAACCAACCTCCAGTGTGGTGCTGTCCAGGTCTTGCCTGATGCATGTGTTGTTGACGACTATTTGCCTGCCTGTTAACAACGGGTGCAACACTTCTGTGTACACTGTTAGATCCAGCATGGCTGCTCGAGTGTGAAAATCTGCGTTGGTCACCACCATTACGAGACTCAGTGCTGTCACGTGGGTGATACGATGATGGTTTATGCCCCCTGGCTTTCTTAGCAACCACTTCATCATAAAATGCTTCTCATCTTGGGCAAACTTTAAGTATGCCGTCAGATTTCTTGCGTGTCATGAAATCGACAAGCGGTTCTCCTGACTTTGGGTAAATATCAAATGGATCCACCAGATCCATCTGGATATTTTGCCCAGCTCTGATATTGACCATGCCTATTCCCATAGGGACTCGGCGGTCTTCCTTATTAACTTCAGGACCAAAGGGTTCTATGTCAACCTTCATGTCTGGTTTCTTGTCTGAAAATTTTAGCCTTCCCTCTGCCAAACCTTTCTGAATAATGTCCATGAAATGCATACAATCATTAGTTACATGACCAAAAGTGTTATGATATTTGCAGTACTTCCGATCTTTAATCTCATGGGCTTTCAAAAGCCTATGATCATCTAACAATTTTAACTGTTTATCTTTAAGTAATATGTCAAATATTTGACCGGCCTTGGTCACATCAAATATATACACTTTCTTATTAATGAAAGGGATCCTTTCTTTGGCCCTCGCAGGCTTCAAAGCTTGGCATATATAAGGTGGACCATTTTTTAATTCAACGTAATCTACCTCATATTCCTCAAAATCATTACCCTCCTCGTCGGATTCATTACATCCGACAAAGTTAATCTTTTCTCTTTTGAGGAATTTCTTCTGCTTGAAAACTTTTTCAGCTTTCAATTGTTCAATTTGACGGACTTTATCTCCCAACTGGGCAAGATCAATCAGATGTTGGTTGACCAACTTCTTTCTAATATGATAATCTAGACCTCCGGCAGCAATCTTTACTATTTCTGCCTCAGGAATATGGGTGAAGCAACGACTCCTCATTTGACGAAATTGGGCAAGGTAGTCATCGACAGACTCGTTATTCATCCTCCTAATGCCAAATAAGTCTGTCAATCCTATCTTTAGGTCACCCCTAAAGAATTGATCATGAAAACTCCTCTCTAACTGATTCCAGGAATGTATGGAATTAGGCCTTAGAATTGAAAACCAAGAAAAAGCATTCTTAGTCAGTGAACTCGGAAAGAACTTCATTTTTAATCCCTCCTCCAAAGCCAAGTCTCACAACTCGATTGTATATCGGGCAATGTGCTCGACTGTCGACTCTTCACTTTCTCCTGAAAATTTTGACAATTTGGGTATTTTGTATCCTCGAGGCATTTTTGCCTGTTGGACCCAATCAGGAAATGCCGATGCAAAAAATGGTTGATTGGCATAACTTATGTTAAAACCAAACCTATTCAATGCTTGCTCGACGACTTGATTGACTTTTTGATTTAGAGCGTTTTGACGAAACGCTCCAAAAGCACCCTGGTTCATGACCAAATCTTCGTCTTCCTCTGGTTGTAGAATATGTACATTTCCACGTCTCAAATGAATCCGACGATGGGGTTGTTGCCGCTCGTCATCTTGTTCGGACCCGTCAAGTTCTATAACTTGTGGTTGGTTATACCTATTGAAATTTCTATTGAGATTCCCATTAGTATTTTGATTATCATCTGGGGCTACCACGCCCAAGGCTTTATTTAACCTACGTATCTCATTTGCCAATGCCAAGCATGCATTATTCGTGTTTTCCATGAATGGCGTAATCACTGTACTCATTTGTTGAGTAAATGTATTCACCATGTCATGGTTACTATAGTCAATTTGTTGTCGGACATTGGCTAATGTAGCCTCTGACAGACCAACAATATTTTGTGGGGGTTGTCTTAGTGGGGATACATGTGGCCTTACTACTGGTTGCTCTTGTCGAGAATGGGTTCCTACCATTGACCCTGTTATCCCATTCGCATGACTGAGAATTTGCCCCCTAGTCGATGGTCCTGCCTGTCCAGAGGCATGGGCAGCCATCGTCATTCCATTTGGATATGGTATGTATGCAAATGGGGTATTTGGATTGACGACTGTCGACCCATAAGGCATCCCATACAAAGGTTGTGAGAGAGGCTGCGTAGTCCCTCTTGGGTTTGAATTCACAACACTTCATGGAGACAATCCGGTAGTTGGTGGATTTATTTGTTGTAAGACTGGGGAAGTTGGTGAAGGGAGTGTTCCTTGGCCAACTTCGTCAAATCTATTGACAACTTGAACGTAAGAAACGCCTCTTCATGCACCTAAACTATTAGTGTTATTAATCCCTGCATTAGTAGCGTTATCCCTAGTTGCAGGAATATTGTCAACTGGTGCAATAGCATCCACAGTTGATACAGCGGCGTTAGTGCCTACTACGCCTGCATCACTTGCATTACTCATTTTCAGAGAGTTTTGGGAAATAGATGATGTTTGAACCACCTTTCCACTCCGTAGACGCATACAAATAAATGTCAAATTCGTGACACTGTACGAGTTACTCTAAACTCGTCCCACCGGGCGTGCTAATTTGTTAACGTTGGTTTTTGGTTGGTGTCCAAAAATCCCTTTGTTACAAAATAATTAAAGATCAGACGAGTGTGGGGCGAACGAGTTATGCGGTAATCTCGTCAGAAATATGCTATGTGATGATAATGTCTGTCAAGTACACGTTTGACAACTTAGTCAAATTTGGTAATATACTGGCAAAGACTAATAGTCTGGATTTGACAAGTGAGAAAATTGACAATGCACATTAACAGACAATTAATTGGATACTAATATTAGACATATAATGTTATCTAACTTTAAAATAAGAAACATATGCTTATACGTAGAAAGTATGGTTATTCGATGAAGATGATAAAAAACAGTTTCTGGAATTGAAATAATTGACTATGAAATACTTGACAAGAAGTATAATTTAGACTTAAAAAGTAAGAACAACGTAAAAAGTGGTTATTTATTAAAGAAATATTTTCTGGAAAATCAAATAGAGAACGAGTGAAAAATGTTGGTTTGGATGAAAAGATACTAAACAAGAAACTACTTAAAAATGCTAAAGTAAAGGAAAACTTTATTAAACAAATACTAAATGCATAATAGTAATGATTATAGTTAAGGAAAATTTGACAAGCATGAAGTGCAGAAAAGTAATGAAAGTTACAGGAATAACTTGAAGATGATTATAAATAAATCGGAAAATGCATGAAGAACTGTTGAAGAAATATTAAAAGTTAATAAAAATTAACAAAGAAATAAGTTGAATCCGCCATCACAATATTGATGGCAGTAAAATAAAGAAGTGTAAGAACACTATGAAGAACATGATGAATAAACTGAAAAGTATGTGAAGAACTTGAAGGAAATGAACCAATATTGAATTGAAATTGAACATTGTATTGATGATAACAGGGTGGAATGAGTACTTGAGTTAATCCGTCAGTCTGCTGTGTGATCGAGACGTGTAGGATGTTTCAAGTTCCAACCTTTATTACATCGTAGAATCTAGTATTTATAGAAAAAGTAAATAACTTCCTAAAGGTAACTTCCTAAAGGTAACTTCCTAATCTACTTTCTGACATGTGTATGGCAGTTTTGCCATATTCAAATTCAAACTATTTGACAAACAAACTTCTCTAACTGCTCAATTCTTTGAACTACTCTGTGTCAACTTGCTTGTTGTCAACGGTTTCGTTGTTTGGCGTGTCAACTGAGGAATTTCTTGTCAACTACATACTTGTCGATTCTTCTTTATGTACATTCTTCTGTCAACTTTATTCCTGTCGACTTTGAACTTGGCAACTTTCCTCTCTCCAATCCAACTCTCGTCTACTTTGGGGATTCCTTTTGAATTTGACAATCTTTCTTTTGACCAATTTTTGTCAACTTTCCGTCTGTCAACTTAGTACTTGTCAACTTTCTTTTATCCAAACCAGTATATACCAATTTTGGGACTTCTTTCTCAATTTTCATGTAGCCTCTTTCTACCTGTCTGACGAAAACTCAAATATGAAAATTCACTCCTAACAATGGGGATACTCCTTGTGTACACTCAAGTGGATGCAAGGAGGTTTGTGTATGGGGTCAACTCCTACTTCTTTCCTCCTACTCCTGTTGTGATGTTGTGATGTAGTTGGTGTTGCTTTGTTTTCTGCCTTGTAGTTCTTTGTTTTGTTTATGTTGTTATTATGTAAGTAGCTTTGTTATTATGTAGTTCTCTGTTCTTAGTTTCTTTTGTTAATGTTAAGTGGCCTATAAAAAAAAATGTTAATCACGAATGAGGTTTCTTTTGTCAGTTCCATTATTTTGATACACTGTATCTACTTTTAATTTAATTTTTTTGTCTTAATCTTTAAGTTGAAACCAGCATGGCTCAAATGAATATAATGATTAATTCACTGAAATAATGGACGGATAATTTCAAACCAGCATGGTTCTGTAGGCAGATAATTAAAACTTTTTATTGCTTGCTTCAGTTATATTTATGTATGTCCCTAAAATTCACAATCAAGAAAAAATCAGAACATTGTTCTTCAAGTTTCATGGTTAATTAAGTTGGTGAGCGATGTAAGGAGTGAACAAATGAATTTAGTAAAGAGATGTTTTCGTTTATTGCTTGCAACTACAAATGGTTAAGTTGGTGACCGATGTAAGGAGTGAACAAATGAATTTAGCAAAGAGATGTTTTCTTTTATAGCTGAAGTGTGTGGTGCAATCTCTTGGTGATGATCAAGAATGGCATATGATTAGTGTTTTCATTGAAAGACCACATAGCTTGTTAGTCATATGTAGCACATACTTGTTACTTGGTTTTACTTTGCTTTCTTGTTCTTTCTTCATCATTTATAAAGACATGGCTGTTCTGGGATGAAATTTAAGTAACATTAACAACCATCAAAAGCTCTAACTGATTTTCAAAGCCTACAAGCTTTTATTGTTTAGCATCATGGGTATAGCAGTACCAGGATTGGTGTGCTAAATGACACATCCCAGTAGAGAGAATTTGCATATAATTGACAATTTCTGATATCCCTCTTGGTAGTGCTCAGGCATGCTAAAGTATATCTACTTCCAGTGTGTTGGGAAATGAAGTTTAGCAAACTCAATAAGCTTATGGTTTTGTGTTACTTGTATATACTGTGTAGGATGCAAAGGGGTTGTCACTAGCTAGTTTTGTTAGAAGAACATATGATGGAATATAGATTTTAATTTGGATTGGATTATCCTATGTAATTTGATAGTTCAAAAGGATGATGGGTTTTCTTTATTGTCTTTTACCGTGCTTATGATCTTTTTTAACAAAAAGAACATCCATTATTACATATCCTTATTATCATTTTCCTTCTTACAAGAGAATCTTGAAGTAGCAAAGTTTAGAGATATAGAGCATGGACTGAACATTGCAACTTGGATGACTAAAGTCTCAAGCATAGGCAAAAATCCTAGTTATTTTTAATAATTATGTTATGGACATTTCACGCTTTTGTTTTAGTTACAAGGTGGACACATTTTAGCGAGGCCAATACTTTCTAAAAGTAGCACATTTAGCATAACCAATATGTTACCCTGATTCGAAGTATGACGACACTTACTAAAATCAAACTAAACTCTATGCCTGGATACAATAGTCCAACACTGGTGATTAAACAGAAATACAAAGTAGCAATATCAATATATCAAACATTCACCTTTTTTATTATCCCACAAAAAAGGCATTCTCCATAATAATAATGAAGTCTAAACATTTTTTGAGCAATTACCTGATAAATGTCTCGCATGTAGATTGGGATACTCATACAACTTCTTCTTCGTGCATTTAAAAAGAACGTTATACACAATATCAAATCGAATAAGGGTGTGTTTGGAAAAAAAACTTAATTAAGAGTATCACATAAGACCTTATCGCATGAGAGCTTATGCCATAAGCACTTAAAGAAAGAAAAAGAAAGAAAGGGGCATGAGAGGATTCGAATAGTGAAAAACACGGAGAGGGTGTTTAGTGCATAAGCTCTTATGATAATTGCATAAGCTTCTCCCAGCGACTTATGAAAATAAGTCAAAAACTCCTTATAGGGTGGCATAAGTTATTTTTATAAGCTCTGCCAAACACACTGCATAAGAGCTTATGTCATCAGATAAGTCAAAAGGAGCTTAAATAAGCTCTTCCAAACATCTACAAGGGTCAGTGTGTCTCCACACAAGTAGCGGGAACTGCCCAAGTGATCCTCCAACTTGTCCAGTGTACCAAACAAATCATTTATAGCTCCATCATATGCTTCTTGACTCTGTTCAAATCCACACCTGCAATTGCAAAAGGGAAATCATAATTGCACATCACTTTTTCATGCAAACTTATAGTTTGGTTTTCCTCTGAAAAGGTCCTAGACCCCAGTTTTGACAACAACTAGAATGGTAAATTTGGTTATCAAGGGTATGCTCGGACAAATAGTTAAAAACTAATCTTTTTTATGGCTAGAGATCATTAAAGTGAATTTTACCTCTTTCAATAATTTTTTTTTCTATACATATAACATGAATCAATTTACTGACAACGTGCTTAAGAAACCAATTATCAACAAACGGTCAAGATAGGCATTTGGGACATTTCCAACTGAAAACTAAACACACCTAATAACTCAATTCACCAGCGTAAAAGAGGTAAATTTGGTATGCAATGCATGGCTATTGTTGATTGCAAAATTACTCAAATCAAAGACCAAACCACCTAAGTGGCTTGTATCAACTTTAAATCTTTACGAATAAACCCCACTGTTGACATTAGGATATATGACATGATACCATTGTTGAATTTTTTCCTTCAATTCAAGGGGTGAGAGATCCAACCCGGGATTTCGGGCCAACCTGTTTAATACATAATTGAACAATTCAATTATATCATAGCTCTCATTGCACACAACATCCTACGAATCCTTATCCAACAACATCGGCACCATGGACCTACCATCATACCCACCTTTTATGAGCCTATAAACTTCCTTCAACGTCTTGCACCTATTCACCTTATCCAAACTCGGACCAATCGTACCCACTTCACCGACCCGTTTGAACTCCCAGGATCCATCCTGGCCCGGTGATGCAACCGAGACTGGCACCGCCTCTTCGAGGCCCTTTAGAGCGCACACTATGAGGGTCCTGTTGGCCCACGGGCACGGCAGACCCACGTAGAGGTGGAGGTTGGTGGTAGGGCCTGAGAACCCGGAGGCCCGAAATTTGGAAGCGGGCCTAGAGTAACCGCCGGATGAGTCTGAATGAGCGAGTTGCGACATCATGAGCTGCCACGTGGAGTTCCAGGCAGTGCACACGATGGACACGAGGAGGCCCGGCGGTATAGACCGCCCCCAGAGGAGGTTTGTCATTGCACTCAGGTGAGAGGAATTTGGGTTTGGGAGGGTCTTGGTGTTATTGTTGAGTGACATCTGTTGTAAAAGTCAATTGAAATTTCCAAACATTAATTGAAGTGAGAAATTCCAATACATTGTAAATAGTTAAAATTTAATATTTGACTCATGGGGAGACTACATTCATCTTTGGAAGAAGGAGATAGAAATTTTCAAATATTTTGAGAATGTGAGAAGCCATTAATTGGCATTTATCTACTTTTGGAAGAAGGCACATACCTTCACTACATAAGGGGTCTTGTGAAGAGTTGAGGTATCCCCAAGTGTGGGTGATCATGTTAGAGTAGAAGCATCCCCAAGTGTGGGTAATCATGTGAAGAGTAGAAGTATCCCCAAGTGTGGGTGATCATTTGTAGTGAGATGAGTGTTTATCATTCCTTGTAACTCTTGAGTGGGGTACTCGAGTTTGTAGGGTGATATACAAAATGGGGTGGGTTAAAACCTTGTAATCTTATTTGAGATAGTGAATACATTTGTTGTGGAGCTTCCGTGGACATAGGCAAGAGGTGCCGAACCACGTTAAATCTTTGTGTGTTCTTCTATTATTATCTTTGTGGTGTGCTTGTGCTTGTGTTTGTGTTCCATCAAAGATTCTTGGGCGTGTGGGTAATATCGTTGGTGCGTGCGATTTTACCCAACAGTGGTATCAAAGCCGATGGTTCAGTTGGGACATTTATTGAAGAGAAGGCGGTAGTCGTTGGATCCATGTGTGGGGTCCCTTGTATCGAAAGTCTTCCTAGCAATGTTGAAGCTAGGCAGCGTGTTCCGTTGTGGATGATAGACAACGACTGTACAAGTATGATGAAGACGTCAAACTTTGAGAAGGAAAGCGGCCGTGATAGCTATGTTGAGAAAAAGGTTTTTTTTTTTTTTGATGTGGAAGTTTGAAAATTTTAATTGAGGGAGGATTTGTTGGAAAAGTCAATTGAAATTTCAAAACATTAATTGAAGTGAGAGATTCCAATACATTGTAAATAGTTGGAATTTAATATTTGACTCATGGTGAGACTACATTCATCTTTGGAAGAAGGAGATAGAGATTTTCAAAGGTGTTGAGAATGTGAGAAGCCATTAATTGACATTTGTCTACTTTTGGAAGAAGCCACATACCTTCACTACATAAAAGGAGTCTTGTGAAGAGTTGAGGTATCCCTAAGTCTGGGTGATCATGTCAGAGTAGAAGCATCCCCAAGTGTGGGTGATCATGTGAAGAGTAGAAGCATCCCCACGTGTGGGTGATCATTTGTAGTGAGATGAGGGTTTATCATTCCTTGTAACTTTTGAGTGGGGTACTCGAGTTTGTAGGGTGATACACAAAATGGGGTGGGTTAAAACCTTGTAATCTTATTTGAGATAGTGAATACATTTGTTGTGGAGCTTCCGTGGACGTAGGCAGGAGGTGTCGAACCACGTTAAATCTTTGTGTTTTATTCTATTATTCTCTATGTGGTGTGCTTGTGTTTGTGTTCCATCGAAGATCCTTCGGCGTGTGGGTAATATCGTTGGTGCGTGCGATTTTACCCAACAACTCGGATATGGACCAATGACATGGCATCCGGTTTGTCTCCGGCGATTGTTACGGAAGTCGTCGTGGAGTGTTGCCGCCGGAGAAATGAGAAGGTGTTGAGAGAGTGAGGAACAAAAGAATGACATCGTTTGTGTGGAGAGGGAAGTGAGGGTGTCTCATTTTGCATTATGAAAGGGTATTTGTTATTTGTACAAGATAAATGATAAACCTCTCTTCTAGAGGAACGTGGAGGGTAAAGTGGGAAAGAAAGGTAGTGAGTTTGATTACAATTTTTTATTTTTTTTGAGGGGGTGTTCCATGTTTGATTACAATTAAATCTCTCTATATTAATATTCAATAAATTAATAATCTTTAAAATAATTTTATTTTTTTGAAAGGAAAATAATATCCTTTTATTCTTGGGTTAGTTTATAAAATTTTAATGATTTCAATAAATTAATAAGATTTTTTTATAGAAAGAAATTAATAAGATCACAGTTTATAAGAAGTTTCTTATTTAAAGTTATAACTAGAAAGGGATCTTTGCTTTGCACCATCCCTTTTTTTTCCCTTACTTTGATTTAATTAATTCATATAAAATAAATATAATTATATATTACTTTAATATATATAATTGCATATTTATTTTTTATTTTTTCATGCACACTAAATAGTCATATAAAAATCATTGAAGAATACATATATTCCACCTTTGATATCATTATTGTAAAGAGGATTGAAGGCCTTCTAATGAGTCCATTGTGGTGCTTATAAAAAAAAAGAAAAAGAGTCTATTGTGGTAACTCAATCAAAGCTCAATATGGTAACTCAATCAAGATTTTACATGTGATAACAATGTTGTTTGAGTGAATAGTGATGAAAATCCTTTTCTTGTGGTTCAGAAATGGAGCGGTGGCTACTCTCTACACCCAGGGAAAATGCGCATGTACATATTTACTCAAAGAAGAGGGATACCTATCTGATCTAAAAACTTAAATACAAAGTCAATTAAAAGCTGAACTCCAACTTGCAAGAAAGTCTATTTTAAATAAATGAAAGTTTAATTTAGAACAGTGGACATGTTTGCAAAACCAATGAAACACAATAACAATAGCAATAGCAATGCCCTTCCTTCTGCAACTATTAAGAACCCTGCCATGACATTCTTCTTCAACTATGTGATAGAGAAGCACTTAAAGCTCTCATTCCGTTCAAACTGTCGAGAACTTTCTTGGTTTATGAAGGGGAATAAGAGATGAAAAAGATTGAAAAGAAAAGAAAGATGCAGAAATAGTGTCTGGAACTTTCTCTTTTGTGAACGACATTTTATTTTATTTTTTTTATAAAAAAGATCTTACTGTAGCGGCATTCTAGCATATTTATATTATAGTATAGATTATATAACAATATCATAAATTAATAATTCTATAAAATTATAAACATGACTAGGTAGATTTCAAGCATGTATGGCTTGACGTTGCCGCGTTGGGAGTCATTGAACTTAAGTTTATAATAGCTACGATGAAATTTTATTTGAACCAATTTGGAAGCACAAAATTTACTCATTCACCACAAAGATGTTGTCCATAGATTAAATTTTTTTGTGGATTGGATTTCACTTGATTATCTACAGCTCTAATGTGTGTGCTCGTGTGAGAAGCGATAATTACTGCTTGCAAACATATCAACGACGAGGAATAGATTTTTCCCACATGCTACTGAGTGTATATTTGAATAAGCATTTGATAAAATTGATTCTGAATATAATTGATTTTGTAAAATTGCTTTTGTTAGAATTGAGTTTAAAGTGAAGTGATTTGTATTTGGATGTTTTCATTTTGAAAGCAAGTTTGATGTAAAACTTAGTGTAAAATTTTCAACTCAATGCAAAAGCTACTTTTTGTAGCTTCTACTCAGAATCGCTTCTGGAGGTAAAATAAATTCTAACTGACAGTAACCAAACACCTCATTTTTATTAAAATCACGTTTGATAGGGGCCAGAATCAATTTTGGTGGTTTCTGACTTGAAACCAAACACCACTTCTAGAGGCACCAGAAGTGCTTCTGCACCTGTCAAACGTGATTCTGGTAATAAAAGAGGTGTTTGGCAACACGTTTGTGGAATCAATTTTGCATCCAGAATTGATTCTACCAGAAACAGCTTGGAGTAGCTTCTGCTTTTGAATTAAAAAATTACACTAGGTTTTACACCAAACCTGCTTTCAAAGTAAAAACATCCAAACAAAAATTACTTTACTTCAAACTCAGTGTGTTTGGATGAACGTTTGACAAACGTGATTTTGGATAGAATTGATTTTGTAGAATTGATTTCAATACAATTGAGTTTGGAGTAAAGTGATTTATGTTTGGATGTTTTTACTTTGAAAGCAAGTTTGATGTAAAACTTAATATAATTTTTCAATCTAAAAGCAGAAGCTACTCCAAGCTACTTCTGGTAGAATCAATTCTGGATGCAAAATTGCTTCCACAAACATGTTCCCAAACACCTCTTTTTTTACAAGAATCACGTTTGACAGGTGCAGAAGTACTTCTGGTGCCTCCAGAAGTGAAACCAAACACACACTCAATTGTATTGAAATCAATTCTACAAAATCTATTCCATCCAAAATCATGTTTGTCAAACGTTCATCCAAACACACACTAATACTTGCTTTGCTATTCTGCCCTAAGGTTTTTGCATTTCTCTAGGAAGGTCTACAACACCCACGATTACCAGTAGCAAGTTGTCAGCATATCGCACATAACAAATCTTTATGAAATAATGTGTGATCTTCACCGTAAATCCAAACACATTACTCATTTTTTACTTTACTCATTGTATCAAGAAGTCTCAGTGTCATGTCCTTAAATTGCACACACAAAAAAAAAAAATTGTAAAGAGTTGTTAGTGAATTGAGTACTTCCTTTCACATATGTATTATTTACTTATTTTTTTATAAAAATATCTATAATGATTTTTTAAATTAATTCACGAAATATAATATATATAGTCATATATATTGTATACTGATGATATAAATAATGACTTCTTATGTATTTTTTTTAAGGTACTTCTTATGTGATTAGATTTCTATTTTTTAAAACGAGAATTCACAATTTAAATTAATAAATAGTTAATTTATCCATTAAGTAATATCCATCTAAATTAATAAAATCTACTAACCCAAAAGATTAAGAGTATACATCCAATTTGGTCCCTGAAATTGTGAAGTAGTATCAACTTGGTCCCTGAAATTATCGAAATTTCAAATCAGTCCTTGAAATTGTAAAACGGTGATCAACTTAGTCCCACCGTTAAAAATCATATGGACTAAGTTGATATTAAGCTTGGAGTGTCAGGGACTTAATTGATATTAAGTGAGTAAAATGAGGGACTAAATTGATACTAACTTATCATTTATGGATGTTTTTTGAATTTTGATAATTCCAATAACTAAGTTGATACTACTTCATAATTTCAGGGACCAAATTGAGTATTTACTCAAAAGATTAATTTGTACATGTTTAACCGTAGTCAGAAGGCGTCAATCACTTTAACTTTATCAATGTCAATTTTACTTCTCAAGTTTACTTTTTAGAAGGGTGTTTATCAGTCGGTTTGGTTCGAATTTATGTAAAAAATAAATTCGAATCAATTAAAATTAATTGGTTCGTTATGTTTGGATTTGTAATTTTTTTGTCAGAAAATTCGAACCAAACCAAACCAATCAAAAACGGATTGGTTTGATTTGGTTCGGTTCGGATTCGAAAATATTAAAAATATTGAAAATTATAAATATTAAATATACAAAATATTAAATTGTATATATAAAAAATAAAATATATTAATTATAAACATATTAAACTATTAGAACATTAAAAAATATATAAATATTATATTATAATAAATATTAAATATTAAAATATAAAAAATTATTTAAAAAATAGTAATTGGTTCGATTCGGATTGGATCAAAACACCAAAAAAATCACATCTAATTTAATTGGTTCGATTCGAATTCTCGGATTCGTCGGACCGATCTCAATCAATAAACACCTATACTTTTTAAGTGCAACCTCCATCACAAGCCCAATATAGACAGGCCCAGGCCCACGTAAACCCTAAAACCCTACCTATATATAACGATAAACTTCAGAAGAGCGAGAATCGAGTGAGAGAAACAGAAAGAGGGAAGGATGTCGAAGAGAGGAAGGGGTGGATCGGCGGGTAACAAGTTCCGCATGTCACTCGGTTTACCGGTGGCGGCGACGGTGAACTGCGCCGACAACACCGGCGCGAAGAATCTCTACATCATCTCAGTGAAAGGGATAAAGGGAAGGTTGAATCGTTTACCTTCAGCATGCGTTGGTGACATGGTGATGGCCACCGTGAAGAAAGGGAAACCCGATCTCAGGAAGAAGGTCCTTCCAGCTGTCATCGTTCGTCAGCGTAAGCCATGGCGTAGAAAGGACGGTGTTTACATGTACTTCGAAGGTATTTGATTTTAGCTATTTTTTTTTACGATGTCGTTTTGGTTTTTGAAATGTTGCTTCTGTGATACTGAGTGGTCAGTGTTGTTAGTGGGCCATTCACACTGGGAAGCATAGAGTTGTGAAAATTGCCAGTTTTTAACAGCATGATGTTTGTTTCTTTGCATTGTGTTACCTGTCTGCTGGTAAATATTTGCTTTCACAAGTGCGTTAGGCTAAGTAGTTTAATTAAATGTTATTGGTTAATTTTTTTTTAAATAAGTTAAAAGTAGTTTAGGGTGTGTTTTGGACACACTTTAATTCAGTGTTTATTCAACATTTTTTTTCAAATAAGCTAGATTCGTACACTTCTTTGACGACCTTATTGTAATTAGCTGAAATGAGAGAGAGCTCATAGAGAATTTACTTGAGTTTAGAATACCTTATTTTAATAAAGTTATGCAAATTTATATAAGTTCATTTTAGCTTATTGCAATGATGTTGGAGAAACTTATAAAAATCAGTTGTTTTATCGTATTTTTTTTTTAAAAAAATTATTCAATAAGCGCATAATTAACGTATTCACACTCTTTGTATAAATATATTTTCAAAAGTTAATAAGCTTATTATAAGCTATTCGAAATGCACCCTGTTTGCATGATTTTGTTGCCTTGGTCTTTTATTCAACAGTTGTTGAGTTGAGTTGAGTTGAGTTATTGGTTTCTGCAGATAATGCTGGTGTCATTGTCAATCCCAAGGGTGAAATGAAAGGTACCCTTTGTTCATTTATATTCCCATTTATTCTTAATGCAAATGCAAATCCTATCAATGAAAGGTGTGACTTTGTGTTTTGTCATTCATGGTGTTTTTCTATTGTGGTCTTAATTTTGTTGTGACACCTTTGAATGTAGGTTCTGCCATTACTGGCCCAATTGGGAAGGAGTGTGCTGATTTGTGGCCTAGGATTGCAAGTGCAGCCAACGCTATTGTTTGACTTCCAATTCTAGTTATATCAGCTTATGTTTCTGTTTTTAAGATTTAAATTTGTCTCTGGTTTTGTTTATGCTTGCAATTTTACTGGAAGTGACACAGTTATATCTGTCCCTAACTTTTCAGCAAGAAGCTTTTTGGAGAGTTGAGATTTTGTTCCTGTTTCATATATCTCGATAACATTTTCTTCAATTCTTTTTGGTTTAGTTTGTGTACGAATTCTTCTAAGTGCGTGAATTTATCAATGTTTTGCATTGATTATGATCATTTCATTCGTAAGTATTAGTCAAATTATCATGTATTTTGTGTATTATCTAAAATTAACATAATTTCTCTCAACTCACCTAAACTCTTTTCTCAAAATTCTAACATAATTTGCCGCAAATTGTGCCACCCAAAACTAGCTTTCATTCTGGCATTCACATATCACTGTTAGTATCACCACTGTGATTCTATTCTCTTTTGATACATGCCAAACATGGTATAATGGAGATTGTTTCATGTTAATCTCATATTTGTTTGGGACTGTTAGACACAACCAACCAATAAATGTTGACACATTAAAAGGGGATTTATTACCTTTTTTTATCTGTTTTTCTTTCTCCTTTCTTAAACAAAACAAACATGGCTACATGAGCACCACTACAGCCAGATCACCTTCTCCACCATTTTCGTGGACTCTAGCTTTTGAACTTTGAGGGAATGGTATCAAAGGATCAGATTTGTGCCTGACCCCTTGACTTACAATGTTCTTTTCTGAATGTATTAGTAAATCTGACCTTACTAGAAATGTAATTGGATTCATGAAACATAATGGATGCCATCCTAGTGTAATGAATTACTCCGCTCTCGTGAATGGTTTATGTAAAGTTGTGAAATTGCAAGATGCTAAAGGAGTTTTTGCTGAGATGAAGAGCTATGTTTTGAAACCTTATATGTTTCGATTTCGTCTATAGGAAATTTCATGTTTCAATTTTAAGCTAGTGTTTGTCTTTATCTTTATCAGATAAAAAAAATATTGTAATGGGTCTTATTTTAATGTATTGTCATTTGTTGATCGATTGTGTTGAAGAGTCATTTGTTGATCGATTGTGTTGATCGATTGTGTTGAAGAGTAATGTGTGTGTATATGCAAGACTAGCTCTTCATATGAACAAACCAAATGTGAAAAGTAAAATTGGTTTCTGTAGTATTATTTTTGCTTTTTTTGGAGGTATGCTAATTTAACTGAAAATGGATTGGATTTAATTGTTATATACTGACAGTGTAAAGTTTTTTTACACTATCAATCAATCAGATATGGACGCATCATCACAAATCTTTGATTCTTATCCTAACTACCTTGAAAGTCATCGATTTCATAAAATCGATTTTTAATTGGTTGTCATTGTGAAAATCTTTACACTGTCAGTCCAAATGCAAGTAAGAGTGTGATGGTAGCATTCATCTTATTAAGAGTGTGATGATAGCACATTTTAATGATTCTTGAACATCAAAATAAGGACATCATATGATGTTCTCTTTGTTTTTTGATATATTTTTGGAATACGTATATATAAAAAAGATAAAAAAAAGTAAGTAAAAGATATGAACACATATGTTCAAATAATTGAACTCTTACGTTATACCAGGTCCTAAAGGATCATACAGTAATTTTACTTTTTATATACCAGTAACAAAAAACAATAGATAGTGGATGCATGTTGTATTAAGATTATATCCATCTCAAGCTATGTTCAGTGATGCGATAAATGCTTTTAAGGAAGTTGAAATGCGAGTGGTATGTGATGCAATTTATCAAATCAATTAGATCTGTTTTTAATGACATAATAATCGTCCAACCATTCTTTTTTTTTTTTTATAAAACCGTCCAACCATTCTGATGCATCACTGATTAATATGGATTTGGCTGGATATAAAATTGCTAATTAAATATGTGATTCCGTTGTTTTGATGATTGGAAATTAAATTTTTTCCGGCAGTTAATTCTCTTCTATGAAGTACCGACCCTGATAAAGACACTATGGTGTTAGTGGGGGGTTGAATCCATGACCTCCACCTCACAAAATGAATAGTAAGACTAAGAGGGGTCACTTCATAATGCAATCCTTACAAAAATAATCTCAAGATAAGAAGATGAATCATGTTTCGTAAAACTAGTTAGGTCCTATGATAATAAGTCTCACAAAAAATGTTAAGATATATCATTTTACTTTATGTCTCAAAAAGTAAAAGATCTAATTAGGGGTTAGTGACCCATGATCTCAAAATGCTAAGTTGGTTTTAAAAAAAATATATCTTTTTTATGATAGGAGTGTCCAAGAAGTGTCCAAGGTGTGTTCAAGAGGTGTCCGAGCTGGAATTTTTTTTTAACTGTTACACCGCAAAAGGATGTCTGACACATGTCCAAAGCGTGTCCGAGAAGTGTCGTGTCGGTGTCGGAGACGTCTCCGACACATGACACAACACTTCGAAGAGGTGTATGTGCTTGATAGATTCTGTCTTTAATCGAATCCATTTTTTTGTTTAATTAAGTCTTGGTGTAACTGGCGCCCAAGGTGTCTTTCAAGGCCTGATATTACTTCATGAATAATGCTTAATGTATAATGCATCCGTGTAGAGTCTAGTTATGATCAGATGGCTAAAAATATACAACTATAAAGTGATGCAGATGTGTAAAAAATAAAATAAGTCTAGTTAAGATCAAATGGTTAAAATTGTTAACACTATATGTAGTTCCTCATGCTCAATGTCCTTCAGTCCTACTATCCAATTGGTGGCCAATTGAGTTTTATGATAACTTATTCAAGTTGGCGAGAAGATGGTTTGAAGAAATGTTATGTTTGATTGTTTTCTTTACCTAGCTATTGGTAAGGTTTATTTGAATAGGATGCAGTTCAATAGGTTTTTCTCCAATTCCATTTGTCATCAACATCTTGGACTTGGGGACTTTTACTTCTATAAGAGGCAAAGGTAAAAGCATTAGATAGGGAGGTTAGAGTTGGAGTGACTGCAAAATCCTTATGGCTCCATCAATGTCCTATGGTCAGCTTTCAATCTGATTGCATTTCTCAACCAATTTCTCAACCAAAATCCTGTTATTTTGTACCTATCAGCTGTAAGTTATAACTGCCATAACTACTTGTGATTCTGAAAGTTATTGCATCACTGATGTTATGACTTGTATGGACTTTGTCACAACCACAAGGAAAGTATTCTAAGGAGAATTTTTATGTTTTTGTTTAATATGGATGTATGATATTAGTTTTTCCTTGGTCGATTAATGTTAGGAAATTAGACAACCTGAAATATGGAATAATCTGTCATATATGTTTGTGACTAAACACACTAGTTCGATGTACCTTTTGAATGGGAAGTGTTATTTGAACATCTATAAGGGACACCGTATGTACCTTCAATTTTTAAGGCTTTCGAATATATGAGGAGAGAAAAAATAATAATAAACAAGTATGTGATAGTAAAAAAATCCAGTGCTGATGTTTCATTTTGATGTTCATAAATCATTTCTCTCTTGAATACGTATAGTGTATGATGCAATTGACTAATTATGCACATATATGTTGTATCTTTACCTCCTTTCATTCATCTCTTAAACTTTATATTAAAGTAGGATTTAATTTGTCGATAAATATGAATTTAGGATTATCCTTTTTCTTTCTTCTTTTTTTTTTTGGGGGGGGGGGGGGGGGGACGGTTTTGCTTTGGCAAGAAAGGTACATCTTTTAAAATATGAATTTAGGATTATCCTGTTTTTTTGTTGGGGGGTGGGCGGTTTTGCTTTGGCAAGAAAGGTACATCTTTTATGGTAAATTACTAACAATCTTTCTTTTTACTTTTTGATGTATGCAAGCATGTCAGCATGATAGGATCTGTCGCCTTGCATTCATTTGGGACTTTATTTTATATGAAATGTTGTCATACTTTTAAAGGAAAAGCCTGTGAATTCTAATCTGTTTACGTGTGAATGGCGTGTACCTTTTTGTGTGAGGACCGACCTATTCCTTGTACTCCATATAGCAGAAGCATCCTGGAAAAAGTTTGCCAAATCTTGAGTGAAATAGAAGGAAATCACAATGATAAACATGAACAACTCTATACAAGATTGTCTTCCAAAAAAGTCATTGAATCATTGAACATAACCCCATTCATGTTACATCACTAGAGGACAGTCTTCAAGCCTTTCACCACTCTGGGGCCATTATTATCCTATGGAAAGGTTCAAAAAATCACGCATTCGTGCATTAATACACCATTGGATTAATCCTAGATTTTCTCAAACACTTTTTATAATTGATCCAACGATATATTAATACATGAATATGTAAATGCGTAGTATTTTGAATGCACCAAATCCATCATCGAAAAGGTAGCAAATTAAAGTTTGATTAACTATTCATGATAATGTTTTCCATCTACCACAAATCACAAAATGACATTAAATATTCGGTGTGCCTGCTTGTGTGGTGGACACTTTAAAACTCACCTTTCATGCTTCCTTCTAGTCTTAGTTCCTCATGATGCTGCATTTGTTTTAGCAAATACAAGTTCTCAATAGTCTATACGATACAGATTTTAAGTGAAGCAATAAGCTGTGAAGAATGAAGATCTCAAAGGTGTATAGCTTTCAAAGATTTCAGTTGTTGAAGTTTCAGAAGAAAATGAGAGTTAGCTCTTCAGTGACACTTGGTAATGTCCAAAGAAGGGTGCCACTTGGATGTTTCCCTACATCACTTGCTCTAAGAGAGATATTTTGTAAGTTGAAGAATAGATGGAAGCAAGTTCTGGGATGGAAAAGGAGCAGTCCACAGTGTCAATACAGCTATGATCTTCACAGTTATAATCTCAACTTTGATGATGGTCCTTCAAATTATCATATCCGACCTCATCTTTGTTGATTATCTTTTGTTTTTAACTTTCTCCTTTTCTGAAGTATGAATAAGTTTGTTCTACATTTTCTTTTGTTGTTATTATGTAGCCATATGATAAAATACTTTGCAAATTGTTCAATTGTAAATTGAATTCAGCTATTTGCCATTATTCAGTCGTCTTAGTTTTCTTACCATGAGGATGGTTGAAAATTGGAATAGAGGCATGTTTTATCTGATTTTCATCCTATCTTCCAGTTTCTGGCATGGAGAAAGTTATGGAACTGTTTTTAGTTGCTTGTATAAGTTGACATGCTTTTCTTCTTTTTGAGGAAAAAGAATTATGAAGCTTTTGTTGGATAATTACCTTATTGTTGGATCCATAGTGAATTCTTAGTGGCAGGTACCTAACTCCATGTATCACTTGGATGAGCTGCACATCCTCCTATCCTAAAATTTCATATGCTTTTTCTTTATGTTGCAATCAACTTTTGATTTCATTTTCAAGTATATTTTTAGGCAGGGAATTGTAAATTATAGTGCAAAGAAAACATTATCCAATATCAGTATCTCATTGTTTGGCAACTAAATAAAGATAAAAAGCAGAAAAAGGGGCTCTCCAGCTGGAAATATATATTCTGTTATGCTGCTTTGTTCCTCACTATGAATTCTAGCAAATCTTCTGTGTTTTAAATTCAATTGACTATTGTTCTTATAATTTTGTTTATGTGTGTGGGAATCCAAAGGTTAAAGGATGATCCACATGATATTTGATGGAAAATGTATGATCTAAATCCTAATATTCATTCATAAATTGTCATTGCCAATAACTAAAGAAACTTCATAACCTGTTAAAATATTTTTGTTTAATTTAAGGATCAAATAACCAGACTTAACAATTATCATACACATAAACAAGTACTCAAATTGATACTATTTGTAAGTTTATTTTCAGATATCGAAGAGCAACACCAAGCCTTCTCTGACATTAAACTAAATCATTAAAATGCAGAGAGAAAAAAAGATGGTAAGAGCCATAAGATTACAAAAATTCATGCCTTTCTTTTGGGCCTTGATCAAAATTCACACTTGTGCAATGATTTTGTTTGGCATTCTTTTCTTTAGAGTAAAGGGAATTAGGAACCCGCTTTTTCCACTGATAACGGGCCTAAATTCTGATTGAAATGGACTGATCATTAGCAGAAAGGACTTTTTCTTCTTTACAGCAAAAAAGAGAAAAAAGTTTTCGTTCTAACTTGAAGTGATGAACAAGTAGTTATTGTAGTTTTTTATATTGGTGTTAGATCAGAAATTTCATTTGTGTGTGCTGCAGTGTGCATATATACAGTTATACACACACACATTCTTACTCATTTTCACCTAATAATTGAGCCACACATAAAAAAAAAACTGCAGTAAGACTTTTCTAATAGAATATCACTATTTCATATGAAGATTAATTTAATGAGATTTTTTTTTAATTGTGGTTAACTAGTGTTCAAGCTAGTTAATGCATACCTTGTTTAATCAAATTTTTTCAGTGTAACCAATAGTAGGCTATCCATTTCAAGATTAAGAAATTCACGAAGATTGATACAAACAGGCCATAAGTAATTGGGTCTTCCACAGCAAGGGCAAACCCATCCACATGATGAAACCTTCCTACTGGTTGCAAGAGCATTTCATCATCACCTCAATACCACCTCCACTTACAGAATATGCCACATCAGTAGTTAGTTTTTTATTTTATTTTATTAGGTTTTTTTTTTTTGACAAGAATTTATTTTATTAGTTAGGAATTGTTATATTTTGCAATTTAGAAATATGGGGATGAAGCTAATTGTCTTCGGATCCTTAATATTAGGGAATTTGTTATCTCTTATTTTATATAAAAATTGTAAGTCATAAAATTGTTCAAAAATGGCTCTAATTTTTTTTTTGGAGGTTTCTTTATTATCTCCATGTCAAGGAAATCTTTATTCCCATGACCTTGCTCCTATCAAAGATATTTCTTGTTATAAGATTCTCACACCGCTTTATACAAAGTAATTAGTAAATTTTAAATTTAAATTTATGGCCATGTACTTGAGTGCACATCACATGCATTACATGTTGGTCCACTGTTCGAGGCCAACCCTTGAGTTTAATGAAAAGTTACATTTTTAGTTTCAATTAATAAATAACAACATCTCCAATTAAGGATGACATGTTTACATGATATTGATTGGGTACCCGTAAAAATTATCGATAATAAGTAGAGTAATTATCCATATAATGGATAAGGATTTGGATATAGGTAATTACTCGTAAATATTTGAATGAGTATCGGTACGAGTACGGGTAATATAGTACCCTCCCCGTGTGAACCATGTACACACACATATAATTAATTATTTATATATATTACTAATATATATAATTTTAACTATAATACAAATTTTAAAATCAAATTATTCTAAAGATTCTTAACTTTCTAAACCTAGCAGCATCTATACTTCCTTTTGGATGTTTTTATTTAGTTAAGTATTTTGATTTATAATGTTTTATGAGTAGATTTAAAAGACCTTTG
The DNA here is from genome assembly GCA_030762895.1 of Sophora flavescens. Classification (NCBI taxonomy): domain Eukaryota; kingdom Viridiplantae; phylum Streptophyta; class Magnoliopsida; order Fabales; family Fabaceae; genus Sophora; species Sophora flavescens. Next base: position 50,738,935 of record CM061069.1, read on the forward strand.
GATCATTTTTTAATTGTTATAATGTTTATTTTGTTATTTACTGTTTTCACAATTAAAGTGCGGGTAACATGGTACGGGTACGGATACTTAGATACCCAAAAAAAAGGTAATGGTACTAAAGTTGTTATCCACTATGAGTATGGGTAATTTTTTCAAACACGGATATGGTGATGGGTACGATAGTACCCTACCCAGATGGTACCCATTGCCATCCCTATCTCCGATGGACTAATAATAACTACTATTTTTGTACCCGTGCATCAATTACTATTATTATTGATAACATTGTTATCATTAATAACTTGAATTGTATCTCTATATCTGCCAAACTTTTTTTTAACTTTATCCCAAATTAAGTCCGCTGTATCAAACATTTTTTTACTTATTTCACATTTTGCTTTCAATATTTCATTCCCTCCCATAATGGTAGTACTCATTCATCTCCAATGCTTTTTATTTATAGACAAAAGTGATCAGCAAAAATCTTGAAATAATTTTATCTATAATTTGAGTGTAAAGAATTGAATATTATTTTTATTTTAAAATGATATTACAATACGTAATATAACACTATGTGTTAAGTGTTCTTCTTTGATTATTACTGATGATCAACTAATCCTCTTAAATCATGTGGTGCTGACACGTGTCCCTTTATTAGAAAATCAACAATTTCTCTTATTAATTAGTATAGATATATATTTATTATTTAAAATAAGAAAAAAAAAACAAAGGCAAGGATGTAGAAAAAATAAATTAGAAAATATGAATAGCTCTGCCTCTATTTATGTCAATTCAGAGATTGTCGTGTTTGACTCCCAAAACATTGTACCTTTACCGGTTTGTAAATATTTTAAAACAAAAGAATTTATAAATTTTAGAAAATAAAAAAAATAAAAAAAAATCATCACTTGACATGTGGCTTGCACCATTGTGATACAGTAAAATCAACATTTCCCCTTATCAATTAGTATAGATATAGATTTATTATTTAAAATAGAAAAAACAAAGGAAATGATGTAGCCAAAAAAAAATACAAAATATGAATAGCTCTGCCTCTATTTTTGCCAATACAAAGATTGCCGTATTTGACTCCCAAAACAATGTATCTTTACCGGTTTGAAAATATTTTAAAACAAAAAAAATATAAATGATAGAAAATAAATAAAATAATAATAAAAATATTTCATAACTTGACACGTGGCTTGCACCATTGTGCTACACTAAAATCAGAATTTCCCTTATCAATTAGTATAGATATAGATTTATTATTGGTTTGGTTTGATTCGGTTCGAACCGGAAAATATTAAAATATATATATATAAATTTTAAATTTTAAACTATTAAATTATATACACATTAAAATATAAGTATATAAAAATTAAAACATTCAGAATATGACAATTCTACTTTTACTGTCCGCCAATTTATGATTGATTGACAATATAAAAAAACTTTACTCTGTCAGTATATACAGATAAATTCAAAAAAAAAATATTGGGAAAAAAATTTAGAAAAAAAAATTTAAAATTAAGAAAAATGTAAAAAAAAAAATCAAAAAAAAAAATTCTAAAAAAAAGTAAAAAATAATTTAAAAATTTAAAATTAAAAAAATTGTAAAAATTTAAAAAAATAGAAAATAAATGTAAACAAATTAAAAAAAGTAAAAAAAAAATAATTTAAAAAAAATTATGAAAAAAAATAACTAAAAAAAGGACACAAAATCCTGCCAGTGACACATGGCATGTACAGTAAAAACAAAGGCTCGGTCTTCATCACTTGACATGTGGCTTGCACCATTGTGTTACACTAAAATCAGTATTTCCCCTTATCAATTAGTAAAGATATAGATTTATTATTTAAAATAGAAAAAACAAAGGTAATTTATGATTTGTTGACTGTAAAAAAACTTTACACGGTCAGTATATATAAATAAATTCAAAAAAATAGTATTAGGAAAAACAATTATTAGAAAACAAATTTAAAAACCTTCAAACATTTTCTTTACTTATTTCACACTTTGCTTTCGATATTTCCTTCCCTCCCACAATGGTGGTACTCATTCATCTCCAATGCTTTTTATTTATAGACAGAAGTGATCAGCAAAAACCTCGAAACAATTTTATCTATAATTTGAGTGCAGAGAATTGTATATCTATTATATATACAAAGTTAAATGTTCTCAAGAGGAATTCTCGTCTCTGAACGATAACACATCATCAAGCCTTATGTGTCAACACGAAAGGGATTCACGGAATAAATATTAATGCACGATTAATTCAAATTTGATTTTGATTTGCACTATAAATTTTCAAATATTTCCTCAATGAGTAGACTCAATATTTTATTCAAAAAATTCATGCCATATTATGTCTCTCACTTCTTTCACCGTGCAGTACCACTCTCATCAATCTCTAGTCACTCCGGCAAGCTGCTATAAGGTAAACACTCTTCTTTCTTTTCTTTTCTTTTTTTTATTTCTATTATGCTTCCTTTCGTGCAATACCACAATATGTTGGTGATATTGTTCTACTCCGTTTTTTCATTTTCATGTTGCTTGCTGAATCTAACCTCTACGTGTGTTGATATTGAATGTCGTGAGAAGCGCCGCTAGAAGGTAAATACTCTTCTTCCCTTTTTGTTTCTATTCCGTTTTCTTTTCCATAAGTCCTATTAGTTTTCTTTTCGTTTTCTCCCTCTCAAGTGAACTCTCTTTCTCTTTTGGTTCTCTTTTCTGTTCAACCTATATACTGTGTTGGTGATAATGCTATCTATTTTTTTATTTCCATGTTGCTAAATGCTAACCATCTATGTGTGTTCTTATTGCATGTTGCGAGAAGCACCGTCATCACAAGCCCAAAGAGGAGAAGCCTCTTGGTCCTGCAATTTTTTTGAAGTCAGCAAAAACGGTATTTCCATCTGATATGTATTTTTCAAAGTATTGTTACCTTTCATGAATATTTTTACAAAAGGGGCAATTTCTTAATTATGATTTGTTTCCTATAGTATACTTTCATTTCTTTCTTTTATTGTTTATAAAAATAACTCTTGAGTGTTATTGTTTTTGGTTTTCTTCTCTTTCATTTTTGTATATTATCGTTATCATTATCATTATTATTATTATTATTATTATTATTATTATTATTATTATTATTTGATTTTATGTTTTTTTTTCAAGTAAAGACATGACATGATTCATGTATTCAGAATTGGGGCCATGTGTTTTCGGAGTTGGTTTTCTTATTTGTGTTTTTTAATGTTTCTTTTTTGAATTCTTCATTTTTATCTGGAGGACTATTTTTTCTTATTTTTTTGAATTCTGAATTAATTTCATATCATTTTAAATTAATGCTGATTCGATAAAATTGACTTATCATTTACTGGTGTTAATATTTGATATTAAATGTGATTATTCCATATAATTGAGTTAAATATACGGCGATTCCATATCTTTTAAATTTAAATGTAAATAGTACCATTCGAATTCGATTCTGAAGTATTTCCATATCGAATTGAATTTATACCATATCATTAAACGAATGCTTTTAATGTAGTAATTAAATGCTGGAGAAAATTTCTGATTTGATATATTTGGTTTATCACTTAATGATTTCAATATTCGATATTAATTGTGACTGATTCCATATAAATGAGTTCGATATGTGCTGATTCTACATCTTTTGAATTTAAACCTGAATAGTATCATTCAAAATATTTTTATGAATTATTTCCATATCATGTTAAATTAATTTCTTATCATTAAATGCAAGCCTTTAACGTAGTCATTAAACATGGGAGAAAATTTATAATTTGATAAAATTGATTTATCACTTAATGTAGTCAATATTCGATATTACTTGTGTTTGATTTCGTATAATTGAGTTCCATATATGTTGATTCCATATTTTTTGAATTCAAACTTGAATAGTGATAATCAAAATATATTCAATCAAGTTGCGATTTTTTTTTAATACAGAGGCGGCCAAATTTATGTCATTAGAAAAACAATTTATTTGATTAGCATCGTTGATTACAAAAATGAATAGCATTAACTTTTTTTTAAAATAATGAAAAGCATTTTTTTTAAAAGGAAAAGAATGAAAAGCATTAACTTAATGGATATTAAAATTTGACAATTAATTTTAACAAAAAAACATATAGCAAATATCTTGAATGATAGTACATATCACATATCTAAAATTTATAGCATTAATATTCATGAAACACATTTTGTACGTTGACAAATTTAAAATATTGTAAAGCAAATGAATAAATTTGTTTATTCACATTTTGGTAAATGAATTTATGCATATCAATATGCATACTCAATAATGGAGGGAGCAATTATTTTTAGAAAGAATGGAGTACAAATCACATATTAAAATTTCCAACATTAACACATATTATCAATTTGATTTGGTATTCTTTTTAATGCAATTAATATTCAAAATTGTGCAACACAATACATTATTTGATTTTTTTAATGCAATTAATATTCAAAAACATGGATGAAACTTTTTAAAGCAATTTTAAAATGAAAATATGTATCTTTGATAAAATTGATACTATATCAGTAATGATTAAATATATTGATTATTAATTAAATATATTCAATCTGGATACAAACAGTTATTTTGAAGTAAAAATTGATACGAGATTAAATCATATCAGGAATGCTGATAGGGGATATTAATAAGGGTTTTTCTATCATGTGCAACTTTGCACAGGTTAAGAAACACAAAAACAGCAACTATTTATTGGAAAATTAAGCATTTCGATTTTGAAAGTATAAAATACACAAGATCCTATGTAAACTTACTCTTTTAAGATCATTAACCTGTGCAAAATCGCACATGTTAGAAAAACCTTATTTATAAAGGTGTGCCTTTTTCAAATCCAAAAGTATATTCAAATAACAAATTTTAAAGGCTGATAAGAAAAATAAATTAATATATCTTTAATAGTCATATTTCCCCGTATAATGGTCGTAATTACGACAATTTGGTTGACATATTCTCTTAAACTTCAATTATTTGTGCCTCATAGTGGGTTAAAGTAATTTATCCATAAATCATACTATCTAATTTAATTAAAAACAATTTTAACAAATAAATAAATTATAATAATTAGTATGAATAAATACATAATAAATATGAATCTGTAGTTGAATAAAGAAGTAAAAAAATATATCATATCATTTTATATTAATTTATATAATAATTACTTTTAAATACAAAATTTAATAACTTTTTTATATATAATCAATTGATTATATACATGCTTAAACTTTTTAATTGTCTGTAGAAATATAGTCCAAATTAATTATCTTTGATGTTATGTAAATTAATTTCTCCTATCATTTACTTTTAACTTTAACTTGTTGGTAGTGGCTAAGGTCTCAAGAGGGGGTGAATTGAGATATTGAAAACTTTTTCAACAATTTAAAGCAAAACAGTGTTTCTTTAAAGAAAATTGGTTTTCACTCAATTTTAATTCTCAAGAATCAGGTTATGGAACAAGTAATGATGATAAGAAGAATTATAAGTAGTAACAACAGATTTTAACACAGATTGCAGATTAAAGATTCAAGTTAGCAAGTATATGGTGTTTAGAGATGAGAAGAACATGCAAACTGATTTATCCTGGTTCGGCTACCTCCTCTGGTAAGCCTACATCCAGTCTCACACCTCTGTGGTTTTCTCCACTATAATCAGCAATTACACAATTCCAATTACAGCAACCCAATGATAACCTCCTTGCTCGAAAAATTCACCAGAAAACACACTAACTTTTCTATACCCAAGGATCCCTTCTATCATTGTTCAGGCCTAAGAGATATCATCTCTTAGTCACACTAATTCATGAAAAGAATTGAGTAGAAGAAAGACTCTAAAAGTCTGATTATACAAATTGAAGTTCTAACTAATATCACACTTTTCTCAGAGATGAAGCACTTTTGGATCTTTCGTAGTTTCACAATCAGAATGAGTTAGGTTCATGAAAAGTGTTCCTTTGATCCCTCTTTATATAGAAGACAAATTATAGTCGTTGGGATCCTTTAAAACAGATTTGGATCTGATTTAACAAAATCTGTTTTCTTGATTATTGTTCTTGAAATGAGATTCTGTTGATTCTTGTAGAGTTTGCGTCCTTCTCGAAAAATAACCGTTTCCATCTGAAAGGATAGCCAAGTCTAATTTGAAGAGTCAAATAACCGTGTTTATTTGAAGAGAAAAATAGCCGCGTCCATTTGCCATGTCAGCAGACGGGAGTACTAGCTCAAGGTAATTGGACGTGCTCCAACTTGTAGACGAGCTTTATATGCCATGTTAGTGGACGAAGCTTCTCATTAAGATCTTAGCAAGTCCAAAGCACGTATCATTAGTAGACGAGCTCCTTTTGCCACTATTAGTAGACGAGCTCTCTTTTTTACATCAGTAGACGCGCGCTTCTGTTACTTTCAGTAGACGAGCTCCAAGTGCCACGTCAGCAGACGAGCTCTTCTGTTTCTTCAGTAGACGAGCTCCAAGTGCCACATCAGCAGATGAGCTCTTATGTTTCTTTTAGTGGACGCACTCTTCTTGTGAGATGAGCTCTCCTGTTTCTTTTAGTGGACGCGTTCTTCTTGTTAGACGAGCTCTCCTTTTTGTTGAACTTCTGTGGACGTGCTCTTCTTGTTGTACTTCAGTGGACGCGCTCCAAATGGTACTTTAGTGGACGAGCTCTTTAGTGGTTCATTGGACATCAGTTTTTTACTTTGTTTGACGTCAGCTTGTTCTGCTTTGTTGAACTTCAGCTTATTTTGCTTTGTTGGACTTCAGCTTGTTTTTCTTTGTTGGACGAGTGATCTTGCATGCAGCTTAACACGAAATGAGTACGTAGTCAAAATTAAAAATCTTATGCAAAATACACTTTGTTTGTCATACATCAAAACATGAATGAGGGCTTAGTCTTACAAACTCCCCCTTTTTGATTATGACGAACCTTACCATACTTAACCTTAAAAAAAAAAATAGAGTGCAACTATTCAGTAAGCATGGTTCTTGAGTCATTTTCATCCTCCCCCTGTGTCATTGATATCTTTCAAAAAAAAAAATCAAGCGTCATCATATCATTATCATGAAAGAAAAAAAATCATCTTGCATTTATTATAAGTTCAAGTATGTCTTTTCAAAGCAGTTCATACTTAGGTATCGAAGAAAAAAAAAATACATATCAGAGAAAAAATCATCTTGCATCTTGTATTTATTATAAGTTCAAGTATGTCTTTTCAAAGCAGTTTATACTTAGGTATTAGAGAAAAAAAATTTACATATCAGAGAAAAAATTTACAGCAAATACGAGACATAATTAATAGTTGTATGGTTAATCTTTCTCCCCCTTTGTCATTATCAAAAAGAAGCTATGGAGAATATTGAAATCAACCTTAAAAACAGTCTTACATTCATTGATAATAAATCATTTCAGCAACTTGTGCTGCCTTGCTTGCCATCTGTTATCAATTATTTTGAGGATCAATTATGTCAAGTTCCCTTCTTATAAAGAAGAAACTTTCCTTATTTATTGGTTTGGTGAATATATCAGCTAATTGCTTGGTTGTATCTATATGTTCAGTCACAACATCACCACTTTGAATATAATCCTTGATAAAATGATGCCTAATTTCAATATGCTTGGTTCTTGAGTGCATAATTGGGTTCTTTGTTAGATTAATTGCATTAGTGTTATCACACTTTATTGGTATATGATCCAGATAAACACCATAGTCAATTAATTGTTGTTTCATCCATAGGATTTGAGCACAACAACTCTCAGCTACAACATATTCTGCTTCAGCTAGGGAATTTCCTAATAAATGGCATGTTCCACTTGTGCTCTTCCTGTATAACTTGCATCCAACAAAGTCAGAGTCGGAATATCCTATTAATGTGCAAGTGGGTCCCTCGGGATACCACAGCCCCATTTCTTTTGTTCATAAAAGATACTTCATGATTCTTTTAACTGCAGTAAGATGTGATTCTTTAGGATTAGCTTGATACCTTGCACACATACACACACTAAATATTATATATGGCCTACTTGCAGTGAGATAAAGTAAGGATCCGATAATACCTCTATACTTGGATACATCTACTAGTGTACCGGGTCTTGTTTGCCACCAGCATCAAATTGATTCTCACGGATATGGGCTGTGACACATCCTTCCACTCTGAAGGAATCTGTATTGAGGTTGCCCCTCATGATAGAAGAAGCACAATCATCCAAATTAGGTAGATTGTACTCGAAGAGAGGCTTGTAAGGAGGAGGGTTTGCTTCGGCCATCCCCTCAGAATTAATTGCTTTAAGCCTCTTTCGTTCTCTGGCTTCTTTCCTTAATCGCTTCTCGGTCTTAGTGATCTCCGAATCAAATAGCAAGTCCTCTTGTGAAAGGGTACCTCGCATACAAAAACTAGGCAAGACCAAGTGGAATCAAAGAAGTAGAGAGAAATAGTAGTAAATAAATAACAGAAAATAAAAATAAAAATAGCTTAACCAAATAATCAAACTTCCCAAAAATTAGGAAAATTGGTTGTGCCAATCCCCGGCAACGGCGCCAAAAACTTGTTGAGTCACCGGCAAGTGTACCGGGTCGTCGTAAGTAATAAACACGGTAAGTAATTACCGAGGTCGGACACAAGGATTGGGCTACCAATTCTACCAATTTGCAAGAAATTCGATACGTTTGGCCAAGTAAAAGCAAGTGGTTGAGAAGAGAGAGAAAATAGGATAGCAATTTAAATCAACAAATCAATTAGAGATAAAGTAGGTAGCGATAAGATAAGATAAGATAAGAATTAAAATCTGGATTAAACATCTAATGTCACAAATCCACCTACCCAATCATGCATAGTACCCAAGTGATGATGATCCCCTCCCTAAGTTCAATTGCAATGTCAACCAAGACCCCCAAATTCTCCTAATGACACTATCGTGCTCAATAGGACGTATTCAACGATTGAGTTAATTACTTGCTACGGTCTCATAACCCAATCATCAAACTCTATTAAATCTTATTCCCTATAAGGTTGTACTGATCTCTTACTCACTCTCATGCAATATTCAATCAGTGATCCCAATTCAAGTTCTAAACGCGAATTGCCTATCAAGCCTCATCACGTTAACTAGTCAATCATGCATGCTTATGATCAACGCAATAAATTCAGAATTGGAAAACATGAATTGAGGTAAATGAGGGAAACATACATCACATTGAACGCTACACCGTCATGGGTAGTTTCATTGATCCCTTAGACAAGGGAATTAGTTCCCCATGCTTGTAACAACGCACAAACAATTGGAGTTCATCATAATTGTCAAATAGGAAAAGAACATAGGGAGACACAGCTCCAGAGAATAAGGGTTCGCCTAAAAAAACGATCTAAAACAAGTGGTGAACAAAAGGTATCTAATCTGCCCTAAAACAGCCTATAAATAGAAGTTCTGGGTCTCGCCCGCTCGCGGGGCGAGCAAGCTCTCGGGGGGGGAATTCAGTTTTGGCTCCATCTTGAGTTTGAATACTCGCGAGGCGAGATGGTGATTCGCGAGGCTAGACAGAAAGGGTGACATCTCTGGCACAGTCAGACCTTTAGGCTTGCGAGGTGAGATGGTGATTCGCGAGGCGAGACAGAAAGGGTGATTGTTGCTGTTCAGGCTGGTCTTCAGGCTCGCGAGGCGAGATCCTGTTTCGCGAGGCGAAACTTCCAAAATTGATTTTCCATTGTTTTCTTCATTTTCCTTGACTCTAAGAGCTTCACTTTTAACCTGAAACAATAAAAGGAAACGAAAAGCGTAATTCTACTCAAAATAAACTAAAAACTACTAAAAATGCATTAAACGAATCAAATTCTCACTTAGGAACAAAACAAGGCCAATTTGGGAGATTAGCGAAGTTGACTCGCCCAATTAGGCACAAAATCTACCCCTTTTCTAGTTGGAAACTAGATGAGCCAGAGGCTGATCAAAACACCCCAAACTTAAACTTTGCTTGTCCCCAAGCAAACTAAAACTCAAAAAGACTCAAAACTTGGCAAGCTTAAAGGATTCAATCAATTTTTGCACAAATTTCATGCAATTTAACACAACAATTTTTCTTCAATGTTTTCCATCCTTGCAACAATGTAATCCCCACATTCATTTACTTTAAACAATTGAGAATTCCATCATTCATGCAATCAGTAATCTGAGTTGAGGATCCAATTGGCACACAAAAGGGAGATCACCAAATTCAAACAATTGCCTTCCTGACAAGGGCATTTAATATTTCACTCATTCGCTCAATTTGTCTAAGCTACCAACTTTTCACTCAATCTCGCATTTCAAGAGCACTTCCCATGAATTTGATTTTCATCTCAATCAAGGTTCCCACGAGAACATGCATGCAACATCAAAAGGTCTTTTAAAGGTTGTAATGGGGCCTGGCTAAGGGTAGGATTATTCAAAGGTACTAGGCTTAAGTCCCTAGGAACTAAGAGAGCATGAACATTTTGACACATTGACTTTCCACTCAAATTCCTTTTTCCATTTTTTTTTCTTTTTGCTTTTGGTGACTACAGCCTTCTTCTTGCTAAGCTTTTTGCTTTGCCCCCTTCCTTTTGGCAATTTTTTTTCTTTTCTTCTTTTTCTTTTTGCCTTTGGCTCCAACCTCTATTTTTTTTTCTTTCTCAACCCAGAGTGACGTATCAAACCTTGTAGCTACCCCAAACTTACTTTCTTACAACCCTTCTCTTGCTAAGCTTCCATGCTCTCCTAATCCTAAGATTGGGTTAACATGGTTTTTCCAGACTTTTGGCTTATAACATCAGGTCATCAAGAAGCAATAGGCTAATTAGGCTCAATGTGGCTAACTAGGGAACATGCATTAGGGATGGTTCTTTTTAGGCCAAGTAGTTATTTCAAAGAAAATTGCCTAAATCATTTGATGCAACCATATAGACATGCAAACCATGAAGAGATTCAAGCAAATTCGGGAAAGTACAGCTTAAAAGCGATTCACACAATTAAGAACATGTTGGAGGCTCAAATTTCTCACCTGGACATTTTTGCAAATTGTTTGACCGAGATACAATTCCTAGTGTGTGCACCCCTTCACCCCAAACTTGTCATAAATCAAGCAATCACAATAAAATTTCTCAAGATTCAATTTTCAATTTTTCACATGGGGATCAAATTTTCGATTTTCAGAACCTAGGGGGAAATCGTCAATGGTCAACATAATTCATGCAGTCAATCTATGCTAAATTTAATTAAAATCCACCAAGCTTAACGACACAACACTCACACACATACTCTTGATCTTCTTAAATTATTCAAGAGCAAAATTCAAGAACAAATGGAAAAAGGGAAAGAAAACAAAAACAAAGCAATTGGTTCCCTCCCCCACACTTAAGGCATACATTGTCCTCAATGAAAGAACATAAATATAAAATAAGAGTGGGGGAAAGGAGAAGGTGCTCCCTGATCAAGTTGTAGTGTAGGTGGGCGCTTCCAAGGAAAGCTCTTCTACGGTTGCATCCTCAGGCACCGAGCTCTCATGGAATAGTTTCAAGAGCTGCCCATTAACTTTCCAGAATCGCGAGACGAGTAATAGCGCGCGAGGTGAATCTGGAATTCCAACAACTGATGATGCCCAGATTCACGAGGCGAAAATGGCCCTCGCGATGCGAGACAGAAGCGTGAGCAAGCCTCTGAGATTCAGGGCTTCTGTCTCACGAGGCCACTGTGGATTCGGGGGGCGAATTTGGTTTTTTTTTTTTTTTTAGAAGAGAAAATGACAGAAATTTTTTTAAAAAATAAAGGATATCTAGCTTGGGTTGCCTCCCAAGTAGCGTTTGTTTAACGTCCCGAGCCTAACTCAAGTCACCCCTAAGGGTTAATCCAGAAGAAGAACTTGCTTGCCATTTGGGATTGATTCCCCATGGTAATGCTTTAGCCTTTGCCCATTTACCTTGAAGTTGCCAGAGGCCCCTTCTAATTCTACTGCTCCGTGTGGAAAAACTTGGAGAACCTTGAATGGTCCCGACCACCTTGATTTTAGCTTTCCAGGAAAGAGTCTCAACCTTGAATTATAAAGAAGTACCATTTGTCCGGGCTCAAACCTCCTAGGCAAGATGTGCTTGTCATGCCATGCCTTAGTCCGCTCTTTGTAGATTCTTGCATTTTCATATGCTTGCATGCGGATATCGGACAACTCATTTAAGTCCAAAAGCCTTTTTTCACCGGCCTTCGTCAAATCAAAGTTGAGTTCTCGAATTGCCCAATAAGACTTTTCCTCCAATTCCACCGACAAGTGGCATGCCTTTCCAAACACCAAATTGTAAGGAGACATTCCAATTGGAGTCTTGAAGGCGGTCCTATAAGCCCATAAAGCATCATCTAACCTTTTTACCCAATCCTTCTGTGAGGAGTTGACGGTTTTCTCAAGAATACGCTTCAACTCACAGTTGGATACCTCCGCTTGCCCATTTGTTTGGGGATGATAAGGTGTAGAGACCCTATGCTTGACCCCATACTTCTCAAGAAGCTTGTGCATTTGATTGTTGCAAAAGTGGGATCCCCCATCACTAATCAACACTCTAGGGACCCCAAACCTCGAGAAGATATTGCGCCTTAGGAATTCCATGACTACCCGTGCATCATCAGTAGTTGTTGGGATTGCTTCTACCCACTTTGACACGTAGTCCACTGCCACCAAAATGTATTGATAGGAAAAAGATGGTGGGAATGGTCCCATGAAATCTATCCCCCACACATCAAAGAGCTCTACTTCAAGCATGCAATTCAAGGGGAGTTCATGCCGCTTAGAGATGTTGCCAACTCTTTGGCAACGATCACAGTTCTCAACAAGGGTGTGGGCATCCTTGAAGAGCGTTGGCCAATAAAACACGCTTTGGAGGATTTTTTCTGCGGTCTTCTTTCCCCTATAATGCCCACCATAATCCGAGCTATGACAATGCCACAACACGTTTCCGATTTGGTCATGGGGAATGCACCTTCTTAGGATCCCATCCGAGCATTGCTTGAAAAGATAGGAGTCCTCCCACACATAATACTTTGCATCCGAGAAGAACTTCTTCCTTTGTTGATTAGTCCAACCTTGCGGAACCACATTTTAAGATTTGAAGTTGGCCATGTACGCGAACCAAGGAGAGAAATTTTCAATGAGTGCTAACAATTTTTCACCAGGAAATTCTACCTTGATGTCTAACAATTCCTCCTCGGTGTCGGGATTGACCAACCTAGATAAGTGGTCCGCCACACCATTGTCGGATCCCTTCTTGTCCTTAATCTCTAGATCAAATTCCTGCAAAAGAAGAATCCACCGAATTAATCTAGGTTTGGCCTGTTGTTTTGTCATCAAGTGTTTTATGGCCGCATGATCGGTGAAAACAACAATCTTAGACCCCACAATATAGGATCTAAACTTATCTAAAGCAAAAACCACAGCAAGTAGTTCCTTTTCAGTGGTGGAATAATTAGCTTGTGCCTCATTCAAAACTTTACTTGCATAATAAATGACACGAGCTAACTTTTCCACCCTTTGTCCCAAAACAGCCCCCACCGCATAATCACTAGCATCACACATGATTTCAAATGGTAAATTCCAATTAGGTGCAGTGATTATGGGTGCGGTGACAAGCATATTTTTCAAAATAGTGAAAGCATTTAAACAAGAAGCATTAAACTCAAAGAATACATCCTTCGCAAGAAGGTCACAAAGCGGCCTTGCGATTTTGGAGAAGTCCTTGATGAATCTCCGGTAGAACCCGGCATGACCCAAGAAACTCCTCACCCCCTTTACATTGGTTGGTGGGGGAAGCTTCTCAATCAACTCAATCTTGGCTTTATTAACCTCAATCCCCCTTTGGGAGATTTTGTGCCCCAAGACTATACCTTCCTTGACCATGAAGTGGCATTTCTCCCAATTGAGCACAAGGTTAGTCTCTTGGCACATTTTAAGCACCAAAGTCAAGTTCTTCAAGCAATTGTCATATGAGGTCCCAAAGACCGAGAAGTCATCCATGAACACCTCAATGCATTTCTCCACTATGTCCGAGAAAATAGAAAGCATGCACCTTTGGAAAGTAGCAGGAGCGTTGCATAATCCAAAGGGCATCCTCCTATAGGCAAAGACTCCATAGGGACAAGTGAAGGCCGTCTTCTCTTGGTCTTGAGGATCCACCACAATTTGATTATAGCCGGAGTAACCATCTAAGAAACAATAGTACTCATATCCGGCTAACCTTTCAAGCATTTGATCAATGAAGGGAAGAGGGAAGTGATCTTTCCTTGCTGCCTCATTTAGCCTTCTATAATCGATACATACTCTCCACCCCGTGATGGTCCTTGTTGGGATCAATTCATTGCTTTCATTGACCACCACGGTTGTGCCACGTTTCTTTGGGACCACATGAATTGGACTAACCCAATTGCTATCCGAGATTGGATAGATGATTCCGGCATCTAAAAGTTTAATCACTTCCCTACGCACAACTTCTTTCATGATGGGATTTAACCGTCTTTGTGGTTGAACCACCGGCTTATAATCATCCTCCACCAAAATCTTATGCATGCATAGGGAAGGGCTTATACCTTTTAGGTCCGAAATCTTCCACCCTATGGCGGATTTGTGTTCCCTAAGAACTCTCAATAGCTTTTCTTCTTCATCCTTTTTCAAGGCATTGCTAATGATTACCGGATGTTGTCCCTTCTCCCCCAAGAATGCATACCTTAAGTGGGTTGGGAGTTGCTTCAACTCCGGTGCTTTGTTATCTTCTTCCATTCCTTCGTTGTTGAGCTTTTCCTTTGCATATTCATCCTTTGGGAGACTCGGTAAGGCTTCCATGTTTTTTAAGCACTCAAGATATTCCTCATCCCCCAAAGGGTCTTCTTCCTCACTATCATCATCATGGGATTCTACCAACACTTGTGCAAGTGAAGAACCATGGGCTTCTCTAGTGGCCTTTGCCTTGACAATTGAGTCCACCATATCCACTCGATACACATCCGACCTCTCAGCGGGGTGCTTCATTACTTCAAATACATTGAAGACTACATTCTCATCTTGCACCCTTAGGGTGAGTTTCCCTTGTTGCACATCTATCAAAGCAAGCCCAGTGGCCAAGAAGGGCCTACCCAATATGAGAGGGATCTCAGCGTCTTCATCCATATCAAGCACCACAAAATCCGCCGGAAATATGAACTTGTCCACCTTCACTAACAAATCTTCGACCACCCCATAAGGATATTTTATAGAACGATCGGCTAGTTGGAGTGACATCCATGTATCTTTGGCTTCTTTGATCCCCAACTTCATCATAGAGAGGGGCATCAAGTTGATACTTGCCCCTATATCACACAACGCCTTTCCTAGAGTCATCTCCCCAATGGTGGATGGTATAGAAAAAGAACCGGGATCCTTCAACTTTGGAGGTAGTTTTCTTTGAAGAATGGCACTACACTCCTCGGTCAAAGCAACTGTTTCCTCATCCACTATTTTCCGCTTCTTGGAGAGAAGCTCCTTCATAAACCGGGCATAAGATGGCATTTGTTCCAAGGCTTCCGCAAATAGAATGTTAATTTGAAGTTTGCGGAAGACATCAAGGAATTTATTGAACTGTTTATCTTGTAGAGGCTTCTTCAATCTTTCAAGATATGGTACCTTCATGAAGGGTGGGAGGTCATTGGTTTCAACCCACTTCTTTCTTCGGAACTCTTCATCTACAAGTTTTAACCTTCCCCCTTGCTCCGGTGCCTTGTCACTTGCCAACTCCTCTTTCTTAGGTTGCTCTTCCTCAACATGTGGTTGTTCTGAGGCCTCAGCTTCCCGAGAACTAGTTGCACCCCTGTTAGATCCCAACACCCTACCGCTTCTAGTTGCTACGGCATTGCATTGGTTCTTAGGGTTGTTCTCGGTATCACCTGGGAAAGTGCCTGAGAGACGCTCATTTAGTTGCTTTGCGAGCTGAGCCATTTGCGTCTCTAGATTCTGAATTGCCGACCCTGTATGAGTTGCCAACTTGTCAATGGCTGTGCTTGTATTGATTGACAACTTCTCAATTGCCGCATTCGTCTTTTCTATAGCCAACTCCCAAGGTTGCCTTCCACCATCTGTTGTTTGCAATTGATTAGGCCCTGGAAGAGCCTGCTGAGTATTGCGTTGATAGATTCCATAGTTTGGCCTCTGATTCTATTGAGGTTGTTGTTGCCCGGCTAGACCACCACTAGCATTACTCCAAGCGAAACTCGGATGGTCTCTCCTCATATAACCCCTATTCTGATTCTGACTGTAATCATTCTGTCTGTTCCTCTGATAGTTGTTTTGGGGCACGCTGTCATAGAAATTGTGGCATGGGTCCACATGTTCTTGAGAGAAGTTGAACGGACAACTCTGAATGTCATGATCTCCATTACAATTATCATAACCCGGAGGCATTCCTTCGTGTATCAAATTAACCTTTTTGTTCCCAGACAATGCCGCATTTTGCATCTTCAACAGTTTATTTTGCTCTAGAATGGCTTCTATTGTTGCAGAGCTGACTCCACTTGAGGTTTCCCTACCACGGTTGTAATTATTGTTCGACATCTTCTCCAATAATGCCCATCCATCCTCAGCTGATAAATAAGAAAAAGAACCGCCCGCTGCGGCATCACAATTCATCTGGTAGCGCCCCCTTAACCCGTTAAAGAAATGTTGAACCTTGGAGACCGGGTCAAAGAAGGCCGAAGGACATCTTCTCAAGAGCACATTATACCTCTCCCAAGCTTCATTATAAGATTCATCTTCTGTCTGCCTGAAAGATGTGACGGCTACTCTTGCTTGTGCTGCTTTCTGAGGAGGAAAATATTTAGTGAGGAACTTTTGGGCCATTTGCTCCCATGTTGTGATACTGTTACGATCCAAGCTGTCAAACCAATCGCGAGCGGTATCCCTAAGAGAGAGAGGGAATAGCCGCAAGCGAAACTCATCTTGAGAAACTCCTCTTGTCTTTTGTATGTCACAAGCTTCAAGGAAGCGAGTGATGTGTCTATGAGGGTCTTGTTTGCCACCCGCATCAAATTGATTCTCACGGATATGGGCTGTGACACATCCTTCCACTCTGAAGGAATCTGTATTGAGGTTGCCCCTCACGATAGAAGAAGCACGATCATCCAAATTGGGTAGATTGTACTCGAAGAGAGGCTTGTAAGGAGGAGGGTTTGCTTCGGTCATCCCCTCAGAATTAATTGCTTTAAGCATCTTTCGTTCTCTGGCTTCTTTCCTTAATCGCTTTTCGGTCTTGGTGATCTCCGAATCAAATAGCAAGTCCTCTTGTGAAAGGGTACCTTGCATACAAAAATTAGGCAAGACCAAGTGGAATCAAAGAAGTAGAGAGAAATAATAGTAAATAAATAACAGAAAATAAATTAAAAATAGCTTAACCAAATAATCAAACTTCCCAAAAATTAGGAAAATTGGTTGTGCCAATCCCCGGCAACGGCGCCAAAAACTTGTTGAGTCACCGGCAAGTGTACCGGGTCGTCGTAAGTAATAAACACGGTAAGTAATTACCGAGGTCGGACACAGGGATTGGGCTACCAATTCTACCAATTTGCAAGAAATTCGATACGTTTGACCAAGTAAAAGCAAGTGGTTGAGAAGAGAGAGAAAATAGGATAGCAATTTAAATCAACAAATCAATTAGAGATAAAGTAGGTAGCGATAAGATATGATAAGAATTAAAATCTGGATTAAACATCTAAGGTCACAAATCCACCTACCCAATCATGCATAGTACCCAAGTGATGATGATCCCCTCCCTAAGTTCAATTGCAATGTCAACCAGGACCCCCAAATTCTCCTAATGACACTATCGTCCTCAATAGGATGTATTCAACGATTGAGTTAATTACTTGCTACGGTCTCATAACCCAATCATCAAACTCTATTAAATCTTGTTCCCTATAAGGTTGCACTGATCTCCTACTCACTCTCGTGCAATATTCAATCAGTGATCCCAATTCAAGTTCTAAACGCGAATTGCCTATCAAGCCTCATCACGTTAACTAGTCAATCATGCATGCTTATGATCAATGCAATAAATTCAGAATTGGAAAACATGAATTGAGGTAAAGGAAGGAAACATACATCACATTGAACGCTACACCGTCATGGGTAGTTTCATTGATCCCTTAGACAAGGGAATTAGTTCCTCATGCTTGTAACAACGCACAAACAATTGGAGTTCATCATAATTGTCAAATAGGAAAAGAACATAGGGAGACGCAGCTCCAGAGAATAAGGGTTCGCCTAAAAAAAACGATCTAAAACAACTGGTGAACAAAATGTATCTAATCTGCCCTAAAACAGCCTATAAATAGAAGTTCTGGGTCTCACCCGCTCGCGGGGCGGGCAAGCTCTCGCGAGGCGAAATTCAGTTTTGGCTCCATCTTGAGTTTGAATACTCGCGAGGCGAGATGGTGATTCGCAAGGCGAGACAGAAAGGGTGACATCTCTGGCACAGTCAGACCTTCAGGCTCGCGAGGCGAGACAGAAAGGGTGACTGTTGCTGTTCAGGCTGGTCTTCAGGCTCGCGAGGCGAGATCCTGTTTTGCGAGGCGAAACTTCCAAAATTGCTTTTCCACTGTTTTCTTCATTTTCCTTGACTCTAAGAGCTTCACTTTTAACCTGAAACAATAAAAGGAAACGAAAAGCGTAATTCTACTCAAAATAAACTAAAAACTACTAAAAATGCATTAAACGAATCAAATTCTAACTTAAGAACAAAACAAGGCCAATTTGGGAGATTAGCGAGGTTGACTCGCCCAATTAGGCACAAAATCTACCCCTTTTCTAGTTAGAAACTAGATGAGCCAGAGGCTTATCAACAGCTTAACACGAAATGAGTACGTAGTCAAAATTAAAAATCTTATGCAAAATACACTTTGTTTGTCATACATCAAAA
Organism: Sophora flavescens; assembly: GCA_030762895.1. Classification (NCBI taxonomy): domain Eukaryota; kingdom Viridiplantae; phylum Streptophyta; class Magnoliopsida; order Fabales; family Fabaceae; genus Sophora; species Sophora flavescens. Next base: position 50,757,912 of record CM061069.1, read on the forward strand.
CATGAATGAGGGCTTAGTCTTCCATAACTGTGAAAATTAATTATTTAAATAAATATCCTTCAAATTAATTATCTTCAATAATGTAAATTAATTTATAATATTAATTTTCTTTAAACCCGAAAATTGTGGATTACTTGATTTTTTTGTTTATGTTTAAGAGCTTTGCTATGAATGTGTGGGTCTTTATTATCTACCAAACCAAACTTGAAGAATATTGTAGTGAGGTGACAAATATGATTAATTATTGAATAACACAATAAAAAGGAAGTTAAAAATCGATGACACATACTAAGGGATGACCAAGAAAATATTTAATTGGATCTCAAAATAAAATATTCTATTGCATTAAAAATAGAAATAAAAAAATGGAAATAGTCAACAATCAATACTAACATTCAATAAATATTAAGACTTAATATTTTTTGAATTTTGAAAGCAATTAAAAGGCATTACTCTGTGATAATAAAATTGCAAAGTTAAATTTTTGCCTCTAGTTTTCGGGATTTTAACATATCATTCTCTATAAGTCAATATGAATCCTTAACATTAAGAATCAATAAATAATAGGACTTACCAAATATTATATGAAACTTGAATTCGAAATAGTTTGAATTCGAAAATCCTATGTTAATTGTACAATGGTTGACACAACCCAAATGACAAGCATAAAAGTGATTAATGGTGATAACAATTTTGATTTCAAATAATATTAGTATTTGAAGTATGTTTTTAAAATATTAAATGTAGAAGATACGAGAATATTTAATAGTGATTTCCCATTGATAAGGGGTAGGTTGAGATACAAATAAATAAAGGTGTTATTGAAAAATGTGATTAATACTCTCTTCGACGTTATAAAGTGACAATTAATTTTGAGACAAACCAATATTCCAAATATGACATATAAAATGAGATGGAGGGAATAATATTTAAATTTTCTTATTTATTATTTATTACTTCATCTTATAATATTTTATTTAAAATATTTTTTTTTATCAATTTATATATATTTTTTGTTTTATGGTATTTTAAAGCATTTAATTTCTATGCACTGTCGATGTAAAGATTTTACACGGACAATGCATAGAATTAATGATATGGCTGACTTTTAAAGTAGTTAATTAGGATAAGAGTCAAACATTTTAACCTATATGGTAACTTCTGATTGGTTGACTATGTAAAAATTATTTACACTAATAGTGCATACCAATCAAAACCTATTTTAAATAGCAAGTCTCATGTTATATGGTATGTTTGTATTTATTTATTTATTCTAAAATTAGATTCAATTATAAGCTTAATTTATTTTTTCAATTTATTATTTATATACTTATTTATGTAGAATCAATATAATTATTTTAATTTAAAAAAGTAACAATGAGATAAACTAAAGGTTATATTTATTTGGATGCAATTGATTTAGTAATTAATTTTAGAATCTTCAACTAATAATTTAGTCAGATAATATAATACAATAGCAGGACCGGCTCAAAAGCGAGGGAAGTCTAAAGCAAAATTTTAGTGAGATATTTTTATTTTAAGAGAGATGATCTTCTAGATCAGGTTGGGTCCTTTTGTTAGCATATGTGACCCTTTTGTTTTATAAAAAGTAAGAGTAAAAAATTTGTTTTGTTGGTGTGCCTAAAGTTAGGGCTTTAGTAACTTCACCCTCGGACCGACCATGTACATTAGTAATACAATTAATAATTGTATTTAAAAATAACGTTAGACCATTCAAAAAAAAATTAATTCCGTATACATTCTAATTCTAATGTAGTGCTGACACATGTCCTTTTAAATGATCAACTAATCCTCTTAAATCATGTGGCGCTGACACGTGTCCCTTTATTAGAAAATCAACAACTCCCCTTATTAATTAGTATAGATATAGATTTATTATTTAAAATAGAAAAAAACAAAGGCAAGGATGTAGAAAAAATAGATTAGAAAATATGAATAGCTCTGCCTCTATTTATGTCAATTCAGAGATTGTCGTGATTGACTCCCAAAACATTGTACTTTACCGGTTTGTAAATATTTTAAAACAAAAAATTATAAATTTTAGAAAATAAAAAATAATAATAAAAAATTTTCATCACTTTACAAATGGCTTGCACCATTGTGTTATACTAAAATAAGCATTTCCCCTTATCAATTAATATAGATATAGATTTATTATTTAAAATAGAAAAAACAAAGGCAAGGATGTAGCCAAAAAAAAATACAAAATATGAATAGTTCTGCCTCTATTTATGTCAATACAGAGATTGCCGTGTTTGACTCCCAAAACAATGTACCTTTACTGTTTGTAAATATTTTAAAACAAAAAATATATAAATTTTAGAAAATAAATAAAATAATAATAAAAATATTCCATAACTTGACATGTGGCTTGCACCATTGTGCTACACTAAAATCAGAATTTCCCCTTATCAATTATTATAGATATAGATTTATTATTGGTTTGGTTTGATTTGGTTCGAACCGGAAAATATTAATATATATATATATATATATAAATAAAAAATATAAAAAAATTTAAATTTTAAACTATTAATTATATATAAATTAAAATATAAGTATATAAAAATTAAAACATCAAGAACATGACAACTCTACTTTTACTATCTCCCATTTTATGATTGGTTGACAGTGTAAAAAAATTTTACACTATCAGTATTTACAAATCAATTAAAAAAAAAAGTATGAGGAAAAAAAATTACTAGAATTTTTTTAAAATTTTTTTAAGGAAAACATAAAAAAAATTGGAATTTTTTTTTTAAAAAAACTTTTTTTTAAATGTTTAAAATTAATAAAAAAAAAAAAAAAACGTAAATTTTTTTTAAAAAAGTAAACAAAATTTATTTTTTTAAAAAAAGGAATAAATTTTTAAAAAAAGGACAAAAATTCCTGCTGCTAACACATGGCATGTACAGTAAAAACAAAGGCTCAGCCTTCATCACTTGACATGTGGCTTGTACCATTGTACTACACAAAATCAGCATTTCCCCTTATCAATTAGTATAGATATAGAATTCTTATTTAAAATATAAAAACAAAGGCAAGGATGTAGCCAAAAATAAAAATACAAAATATGAATAGATTTGCCTTTATTTATGTCAATAAAGAGATTGCTGTGTTTGACTCCTAAAACAATGCACCTTTACCGATTTATAAATATTTTAAAACAAAAAATATATAAATTTTAGAAAATAAATAAAATAATAATAAAAATATTTCATAACTTGACATGTGACTTGCACCATTGTGCTACACTAAAACCAGAATTTCCCCTTATCAATTAGTATAGATATAGATTTATTATTGGTTTGCTTTGATTTGGTTCGAACCTGAAAATATATATATATATATATATATATATATATATATATATATATATAAATAAAAAACTTTACACTGTAGGTATATACAAATAAATTTTTAAAAAAGTATTAGGAAAAAATTTAAAAAATTAAGGAAAACGTAAAAAAAATTTAAAATAAAAACAAAAGTTTTTTAACAAAAATTTACAAAATAAAAATAAAAGTAAATTATTTTTTTTAAAATGTAAACAAAACTTTTTTTAAAAAAACTAAAACAAAAATAAAAATAAGTATACAAAAATTTTAAGTTTATTTTAAAAAATAATTAATTTTTTTTAAAAAAAAGGTAAAAAATTCATGCCTGTGACACGTGCCATGTATAGTAAAAACAAAGGCTCAGCCTTCGTCACTTTACATGTAGCTTGCACCATTGTACTACACTAAAATCAATATTTCCCCTTATCAATTAGTATAGATATAGATTTATTATTTAAAATAGAAAAAACAAAGGCAAGGATGTAGCCAAAAAAAAATACAAATATGAATAACTCTGCCTCTATTTATGTCAATACAGAGATTACAGTGTTTGACTCCCAAAACAATGTACCTTTACCGGTTTGTAAATATTTTAAAACAAAAAATATATACATTTTAGAAAATAAATAAAATAATAATAAAAATATTCCATAACTTGACACGTGGCTTGCAATATTGTGCTACACTAAAGCTAAAATCAGAATTTCCCCTTATCAATTAGTATAGATATAGATTTATTATTGGTTTGGTTTGATTCGGTTCGAATCGAAAAATATTAATATATATATATATAAATAAAAAATATCAAAAATATTAAATTATATATACATAAAAATATAAGTATATAAAAATTAAAACATCAAGAACATGACAACTATACTTTTACGTTTTGCCAATTTATGATTGGTCGACAGTGTAAAAAAACTTTACAATGTCATTATATACAAATAAATTAAAAAAAGTATTAGGAAAAAAATTTATTAGAATTTTTTTAAAAAATTAAGGAAAACATAAAAACAAAATTTAAAATTTTTTTAAAAAGAATTTAAAAAAAGTAATTTTTTTAAAAAATAAACGTAAACAAAATTTTAAAAATACTTTTTTTATAGTAAAAAAATTATTTTAAAAGAAAGTCAAAAAATTCTGTCACTGACATGTGACATGTACAGTAAAAATCATGACCCACCCTTTATATTAGTATGATTATGTTTTATGGACAACTTTCAATGGACACGTATGGCTAGATTGTGTATATTGACTTGTCTCTAGACAATGAAAAGATGGGGAGAAGAGGGGAAAAAAAATATAACTAGGTAAATAAGAATATAGAAATATTATGTCGATATATAATTTTATTATATAGATAATAAAGTTCTGTATCATTGATCGAGTTAACTCAGTGGGTAGGTCGCAGATTTTAAGTTTGAGTGCGTGAGTTTAAATAATTGTAAAATGAGCTTCATCCCTTTCCCTCTCGGGATTGGATTCTCTGTGACACATCTCTCTTCATACTTTCTATATCTCTCTCATTTCTTCTCTCTCCATCTTCTCATTCCTCCCCCCACTATTTTCTTGGTGGAGAGGCAACATGGCACGAGTGAATTCATTTTGTTCCTTTTATCTTCTCTCTCACTCCATGTATGAACTCCTGTCAACCTTCCATTAGATAAAAAATAAGGCTCTAATAATAACCTTCACTACAACAGATTAGACTTTTAATAACGTACCTTTTATAGCATTTCCGTGTGGAAATGCTATTAAAAGTGATGGGGGGACTTTTAATAGCGTTTCCTTTAGAAAACGTTATCTTAGGTATCACCTAAGATAGCGTTTCCGTGTGGAACCGCTATTAAAAGTGCCACTTAGGAAAAGATAGCGGTTCCACACGGAAACGCTATCTTAGGTATCCCTTTTCTTCAGAACAGCGCGGGACCTTGGTTTTCTTCCCTCTTTAATTTTTCTTGCTCTCTTCATTCTATGTAGCTCGTTGCCATCTCTTTTTTCTTCCCTCACCTTCGTTGCTCGCCGCCGCTGCTGTTGTTGACCATCCTGCAGCCGTCACCGCCCGTTCAAGTTGCCATCTCCGCACAGAGTCTTCTCTCTGTTTCTGCCTAAGTTCACAGTCACACTCTTCTCTTCTGAGACCAGCGGTGCACGACATTCTTACGAACCTTCAGCTTCAACCTTGCATTCAACTTTCATCTGGACAGCGGAGGGAAGTTCCCTGTATTGTGAGTTCTTTTTCTTTGCATTCTGAGATTTGAGAAATTTCTTGTTGCTTTCTGAAAATTTCAAAGAATGTCGAGAACTTGGAAAGAATTATAGCTTGATAACCATACATGATTCTGTTTTGTTTTGAGGAATAGATATGTAACTTCATGTTTTTTTTTATAACTAATATATATGTATTTAGTATTGTTTCATGAATTTACCTACACTGGGAATTTGTTGGGTATCTCTCACACAGATAAAGGATCGTAAGAACACAAGAAAAAATACACTACAGAAAAATATAGAGAACACAAGAATTTAACGTGGTTCGGCACCACTTGCCTACGTCCACGGAAACACTCCAATAAAGTGTATTCACTATCTCAAATATGTGATTACAATATTTGTAACCCACCCCACTTTTTGTGTATCACTCTACAAACTCAAGTACCACACTCAAGTTACAAGAAATGATAACACTCACTCACACAAGAGACTTTCTCTACAAGTGATCACTCACACACTTGCTCTCTCTTGCTTTGGTTGGGATTATTCTACTCTTCCTCACATGACCCATTTATATAGTAAAGGGACATGGCTTTCATTCATGAATGTGACTAGTGGACATTAATTGTCTCACCTTCCCAACTAATATCTCTTTATGATATGACTCCAAGAGTCAAGTGTTTCACCTTCCCAACTAATCTCTTAAAATCCCACTCACTTGCATTTATTTGGAAATTTAATTGCTTTTCCAACAATTCCTCCCTCAATTAAAATTTCCAAATTTCCACATCATCAGAAAATTTTACCTTCTTCTCAACTTTGCTATCACGACTACTCTCCCTTCTCAAAGCTTGTCCTTCCAAGTAGCAAAGGTTCTTCTTACTTTTCTGCCCTCTTAACACCAAGCGTCTTCCCTTATACACCTTGCATCCCCACTTTGAACCAATATACTTGTACCCTTGTGATGCCATCTCCCCTAAAGAAATAATATTGGCAAGCTCGCAGAAGGTACAAACCTCACATTTTGGAAAGTTCTAATGGCACCATCATGGAGCTTCATTCTCACACTGCCAATACCCTCAACCTTCATTTTTTCACCATTTCCTAACTTGAAATGGCCAAACTCTTCATTAGTTTTCAAGGTGTTAAACATTGCTCGATCTCTACAAATGTGCTCCGAGGCAGCAGAATCCATCACCCAATTTGATTTATCAACATCCTCGGTTGTTGCTAAAAATATATCTTCATCTTCAGCTATTTTGACCACGTTTGTCTGAGAGTTGTCATCATCCTTTCTCATCATCCTTAATTTCTTCAAATCCTCCCTCATTTGTGTGCACCTTAGTTGCAAATGACCCTTCTCCCGCAATAATAACATTGCACGTTTGTCATATCTCGTTGAGGACGTGATTGCGATTTTGATCTTCCTCTTGACCTATCATGCCTCCTTGAATGATTCCTCCCTCGTTCAGATTCCTCCGCCATTGCTATTTCACTTTCATCATTGATATTCTCGTTTTTCATCATCCTCTCATTTTCCCTTAAAGTGACGGTCACCTCATCCATCTTCAAAGTTGTTCTCTCCGACAAGCAACGTTTGAACCACGGGTTTGTAGGACCTTGGTAGTGATGACAATAAATAAGCCTTTGCTTCCTCATCAGATATTTTATCATCGGCGTTCAACAATTGGCTTACTAGCTGGTTGAACTTGTTGATGTGGTCATGGAGATTTCCTCCCATCTCCATTTTGAGTTGATATAACTCCATCTTTAAACAGAGATCGATTGGTTAGCGACTTTGACGCATAGATATTCTGGAGCTTCTCCCACAAAGCCGTTGGTGTTGTCTCCTTTAACACATTGTGCTTTATCTCAGGAGCTAGAGCTAACCGAATCGTGCTTACTGCCTTCTTTTGAATTTTTGTCCATTCTTCTTCCTTCATGGTATCTGGCTTCTCCTTCTCTAAAGCCTGATCAAGACCATTCTGCACCAAGAGATCTTGAATGGTACACTTGCCGGATCATAAAATTTATTTTCCCATCAAATAATGGGATCTCAAACCTTGATGTGTTCCCGGCCATAGCTCTGATACCACTGTTGGGTATCTCTCACACAGATAAAGGATCGTAAGAACACAAGAAAAAATACACTACAGAAAAATATAGAGAACACAAGAATTTAACGTGGTTCGGCACCACTTGCCTACGTCCACGGAAACACTCCAATAAAGTGTATTCACTATCTCAAATATGTGATTACAATATTTGTAACCCACCCCACTTTTTGTGTATCACTCTACAAACTCAAGTACCACACTCAAGTTACAAGAAATGATAACACTCACTCACACAAGAGACTTTCTCTACAAGTGATCACTCACACACTTGCTCTCTCTTGCTTTGGTTGGGATTATTCTACTCTTCCTCACATGACCCATTTATATAGTAAAGGGACATGGCTTTCATTCATGAATGTGACTAGTGGACATTAATTGTCTCACCTTCCCAACTAATATCTCTTTATGATATGACTCCAAGAGTCAAGTGTTTCACCTTCCCAACTAATCTCTTAAAATCCCACTCACTTGCATTTATTTGGAAATTTAATTGCTTTTCCAACAGAATTCCGTTTTGATCACTTATGTGTCTATACATTCTTTATCTTCTATCCTTCCTTCTTTTTATGGCTTCCAGTTCTAGTTTTAAAAATTGTACAAGTTGATATTTGTCTTGGAGTGTATCTTGTCCCTAATTCTCGGGTCATTTTTGGGAGGTCATTAATTTACATATGTAGGAACATGTAATGCCACTAAACAAATAGGGTTGAACATTGAAATGGTTGGATGCTGTGTAAACCTTTTTGTTCCGAAGGAATATTAATTACTGGATCATTGGAGGTTTCAAATCTGTTCTCTTTCTGTAACATGTTTCATTATTGTCAAGAGAAGAATGAAAATAGAATTTACAGATATTGTCTCCTTGCTTGATTATGCCAATGTTTTAACTCTGAATCCAATTGCTATATTTACACTTTACCTGTTTGCAATAATGCCTGCACTGATGTTGATTCATTTTGTGAAAATAAAGTGAAGAATGTACTAACATGTGTCATTGAAAGTGATTGGGTCAAAAAACATGTTCTTGATTCTAGCACTTCACCTTGATTGTTTTGATTCTAATGTATTCTCTATATCATGAACTAAGGATGCTATGATGTATTTTGGTGTTTATGTGACTGATTTCCACTTCACTGGTTAGACATATAAGAAGAAAGGAAAGTCACTGCTTGAACGCCATTTGAAACCGCGACCCATTCCTTCGAACGCCGCTTGAACGCGACCCATTCCTCGCGGCCTCGACAGCTCCACTTCCAGTTGCGTGTCCATTCGCATCCCAGGTAGAGTGATGGAATGGTATTTGATATTTATTTATTTATGATTTAATATTTATTTTCAAAGTTATTCTTGTTTCAGGGTTACCAATACCCCTAACATTCCAAAGCAGAACTTTCAGCAGGCTTGGTAAAGAATGATAACACTAACTTATAATGCATAATTTACCATGTATTATGGTCTTCTTGAGTCTTTATCATGTTATTGCTATAAATATGATACTTTAGTTGAACACCTGGAGATGAATAAAACGACCCAACAAATTGACCATAGAGAGATATTACTTGCAACATTATTGCTAATGAAGACAAAGTTGTCCTTAATTTGGTGGTAGGAAGATAATTGTTGCATGTTGTATTTTGGTTGATTGCATCTAGTATTGCCATGAGGATCAAAATTCTGGTTATTATGTTTTGTTTTGGTAGCTTGGGAGTTTAGTGGTTAGTTTGGTTCAGGTGCTGCTCCTTTTTTTGATGGCGTGTATTTCTTTGGGTAGGTGGTGTGTTTGCTGCTTCTATATAATTTAAAAGCTCTCTTGTACTTTTTTTCCAACTTTGCAACTGGTACATATTGTGCTATTGCTTAGTTGTGCTTGTTTTCAATAAATTTCTTTGGCCTATAAAAAAAATGCTTAGTGTTGTTAGTTGCTTCCCCTGGCAGCCATTTAGTCGCAAAATAATGGATTCTTGTAATCTTGTCACTTAATTTTATAATTTTTTTTACAGGTAGCAAGGAATCAATCAACATTAATTTGGACAGGTCAACAATTCTTTTGTTAGATTCTCTTTATCGGTCAATAAGTTTGAAGGACGTGCAGGTATAAAACCATTATTCCTGTATGCATGAATCAGCCTTTATTAAAAGTTTTTCTTGCTGCAGAATTCTTTAGACAAATGTTCAATTTGTAAAATTATTTTTTTAGATTTTTCTGAATATGCATTCTTTTTGGTCTTGCTTTTGGGGTGTCTCCTGACTTGAAGATATTTAGACTAATATTCCATATTTGAACTGATGCTACGTGAACTGATGCATAACAATGGAAAAAGGGATGAATGGAATTGGGAATTGGAAACAACTGGATGCTATACAACTAAATCTGCATATCAATTTATACAACAACAGGGTTTGATAATTTGGACTATATGGTTGGAGAGAAATGAAATCGTTTTCAACAACAAAAAACCTGATATATTAAGGATGCTAGACTTGGAATGCATAATAGTTAGGAAATCTGGTGTTGGTCAGTAATGGCTCTCTGCTTGAAAGCCCTCTGTGAGAATTCTGTGTCAAGTTGCTGGTGAAGGGGTTAGGCAGAGGCATATCACAATTAAGTGGGTCAATGGATGTGCTCTATAGAGCTTAAACGTGGATGCCATGATAGCCTTGGTTATATTTTCACAATAGTCATAAATTTAAGGTTCTTGAAGTCATCGATTGTTCGAGATTGATATTTAAGTGCAAGTATATTACAAGTATTTATATAAATGTCCCAAATGTAATGCCTCACGATATAAGAAGAAAGAATTAGATCCAGAGAAGGTTGTGTGGTATTTTCCCATAATACCCAGATTTAGGCGCATGTACCGTAGTTATGAAGATTCAAAGCACTTGACATGGCATGAGGATGAAAGTTTAAGGTTGGTGTGTTTGGTTGCAAGTGGGTTGACAATAATAACGGTGTTCAGATTGATGAGTCAGGGTTCATGCAGGTGGATCTTAATAGGGTGGGGTATAAAGATGAGCCTTTTATATTAGCATCTCAAGCTCAACAAGTGTTATATGTCACTGATCCAGCTGATATGAAAAGGTCAATTGTTCTTTTGACTAACAAAATAATTACTAATGTTGATGATCAAGACCACGGAGATGTTGATATTGAAGATGATCCTTTCATCGGGACATTACAATCACTTGAGATTGATCCAACTAGGGATGATGGTATGTATATGAGAGATGATCATGATGAGGGGCTTTTGGTCAATCCACCATTTCGTACTAATAAAGGACAAACAAATCTCAATCCAATGAAGAAAAGAAAAAGGTTGACTTAAACATGTATGTAGTGTTTGTGTTTAAATGAACTTTCTGATCCTTTTATATTATAGTTAGCATCTTCCGGTAATGCTAGTGTTGATTTTGTTATTCATAGTTGTTTTATATTTTGCATCAATTAATGTTATATTAATGTCCATTGATGTTTTACTTGTATCTAATATTTTTGTAGGTAAATGGCATCTTCAAGTAATTCTAGTGATGCCAAAGCGACGAGACGTGGGCCAACAGTTATGAAGGCGGTCATCCGCGCTAGGAGTAAAGGACAAAAATTTGATGTAATTTACTTACTAATCTAAGGATTTCATAATGTTGTCTGATATCTAGATTTAATTACTTTATTATTTTTATTAGGTTGAATGGAATTCTTTGGACCAACCAATTCGTGCTAATGGTAAAATATTGAAGAGTTACATTTATTTAATTTTTATGTCGCAGTACTTCCCTGACTTCAAATGCTCCACATACTCCACTGCTCAACTATCTGAAGTCAAGGAAGATTGGTGTCGCTATATTGTTGAGAAGTTCGTTTGATTATGTCAAATTGATCACAGTAGTTGCAGCAATACTCATTGGTATGCGAATAATGCTTTTGATCACAAAGTAATGCATGTTACAAGTGTATGTTTTGGCTTCGTAGGATGTAGAAAGTGAATGACAATTTATAAATATTACATGAAATTGTATATAGCACTTGCTTTCTTTGGTGATTGGGTTATTGATGCTAAATTTCAAAATCTTGTTCATAAAATGTTCATTATGGGAGTTTTCTATAACAACCAACAGGACGTATGATTATACTTTTCTATTGGCAATCTTTAATTTATTTTATGCCTAATGAATCTGGAAATGGTGGTTGATATACACCTTTTTCAGCATATACATGCCTTCTCTTTAGCTCGGTGGATGTGTACTATCTTCTCTTGGTCCTGGTACACTTAGTTCAAACTATATTGATTTGGTGCTTGTGTTTGCTTACAGACCCGACAGGCTTTTACACCAAAACAAATAAATGAAGCATGCTATGTTGACATGAAGGCTAACAAAGATGTTTTCCTGAGGACATTGCTTTTATTGACCTTAAGGATGCTTACCCAACTGTGATGGAGGACTTTTATTAGTTTCTTGGTATGTGTTGAACATTTCTGACATTGATGGTTCAGTAACATTGTTCATTAGGGCAGGTACAATGACTTTTATTAGTTTCTTGTTATTTGTTGAACATTTCACATTTCTGACATTGATGGTTCAGTAACATTGGTAGATTTGTTCATTGATATATGTTTGTTCTTATTTCTCACAGATTTCCATCCTCTTTGCATAAATGAATTTTGGTGTAGTTCAATATGCATGAATGGATTTAGTTAAGAAATATGTAAAAATTAAAAAAAAAAAAGGAATAGATAGCGTTTGTTAATAACAAACGCTATCTAAAGTGACTTTAGATAGCGTTTGTACACGGAAACGCTATCTAAAGTCTGACTTTAGATAGCGTTTCCGTGTACAAACGTTATCTAAAGTCACATATTAATAGCGCTTCCTAAATGCTATCTTTGCTAACGAGTTTTAATAGCGGTAACATAGATAGCGTTTACAAACGCTATTAAAAGGCATACAGAAACACTATCTAAAGTCTAATATGTTGTAGTGCTTCGAGTTTTAAATTTATGGACCTTGCAAGAAATACTTTTTCTCATTTCATCGTTTCATGTCATTTCTAACACAATTCATCGAAATCTCTTCATTATAACATTTAACATTTTCATTTCAGTATGAATGTCATCCTAGACTTTTGCCACATACTGTCACATGCATTAGGAAAAATTTCAAGTCAAAGGAACATGGACAAATTTGGATGAATTGTGGAGAGCTTAATACAGTTAACTTTTCTGGTTTGGATTTGACATTCCATTGAAGTTTATAATGAGATGAGGAATCTTATGGATAGTAAGAATCATCTTGGTGCTCTTCACACATTACCTTCCCAGGGTCCACACTCAGAAGAATATATGTGCTCTTCACATTACTCACGAGGAGTCCACTATTGCGACAGACGAATATTGCCAAATATTTCGGTTATTTCTATCACATATTTCTTAGGACGTGGTATCACAACGGGGATGCAACTTGGAACCAACTGGTGCAAAACTTGTTCTTGTCATTACTGGTTAAGATCCTATTAAAAAAATTATTCTAGATTTCTATACAAACTCTAAGCTTAAAATCACAAATACAAACTATCACTCTTCTCCCCCGAGCCACCCTCAGAATTCCAATTTCAAAAATTGTGCACCATATGTTCCAAATTCTAATTCTTGTTTTTTCAGTCTGAGAATTTTTGAAAAATTGAACCCAAAATCTTAGGACTTTTATCGGTCATGTTTATACGAATTCTATGAGACGTGTTTCATGTTGTTTCCGTTATTTATAAAGGAAGAATTGAAGGAAAACATACAATCTAAATACCATACAGATACAAATCATAGCATGTCATTCTCATGTTAATCAAAGTAAAGAGGAGGATTCCATACCTTGGAGATTTGCAGAATCCATTCCAGAAGATCAAAGGATGAGAAGATGAACGGTTTCACAATATTGGAGAAGATGAGAGGGTTACTCCTCTCTTTCTGGTAAGTTTTGGTTCTGTGTTACTGACCGTGAGAATGCCTAATGGGGAGGCTATTCTTATAACCTACCAGCAGAGAGTAGGGACCTCTCAATGGGTTAATATTAGATATGACCCATCCCATCATAGGGTCATTCTTTAGTAAATACCCAACAACTATTTTATCAATTGGTTACGTAATTAGGAATTAATATTATAACTGATATATTATAATTTAATTATAATTTAATAACTAATTAATGCTAATCCACTGTTATACATATTAAAATTTAACATTCTCCCACTTGGATAGCATTAATCAATTATTAAAGAGAAATACCGATTCACGATCTAAACACACGTTAACCGAAAGTATAAGAAATACAAGCTTTAACAATGCGTAAATAGTATCCGATAGGGAAGTAAATCATATATGCTAAAGACTCATATTTCACATAAAGATTGATGAATATAAAATTGCATATAATTAATAAAGAGAAATATGCAATTCAAAAGATGGTCCAAGCATCTTAAAATGCTATAAGAGATATGAAACCAAGAATGACGTCAATTTACATATCTCATAAAAAACGATAATGGGCAAATAATAGTTTCAGACTCCCACTAATCCAATACATCAAAAAGACTTAACTAAGCCCATATGAATTACATGATTCTGGAATATTCCAACAGTTAAGCCTTTGGTTAGTGGATCAGCAAGCATGTTTCCTGTATCAATATGCTCAATACGAGTCTGAAACTCCTGAATCTTCTCTCTAACGAACAAATATTTCACATCAAAATGCTTAGTGCGAGAAGAGCTTCTATTGTTATGAGAGAAGTTCACAGCAGCGAGATTGTCACAATATATCACAAGTGGCCTAGATATGCTTTCAACAATATGAAAGCCGAAATCAAATTTTTCAGCCACATGGCTTGACAAGTAGCCTCATAGCAAGCAACATACTCTGCTTCCATGGTAGAAGTAGTAGTGTAAGCGTCTGCTTGACGCTTTTCCAAGAAATAGCTCCTCCCGCCATCATAAAGATAAAGCCAGAAGTAGATTTTCGGTCGTCAGGGCAACCTGCGAAATCAGAATCAGAATAACCAGTGACCTGAAGTTGATCAGACTTCTTATAGGTCAACATATAATCTTTGGTTCCCTGCAAATATCTCATGACCTTTTTTTACGGCTTTCCAATGACCCAAACCTGGGTTGCTCAAGTATCTCCCTAAAGCATTTACAGCAAAAGCAATGTCGGGACGAGTACAAACTTGAGCATACATTAAACTGCCAACAGCGGAAGCATATGGGACCTTTTTCATTTCATTTATTTCTACATCATTTTGAGGACATTGAGATTTAGAGAATTTTTCTTCACCCTTTTGAACCAGTGCAGCACATGGGGAGCAAGAATGCATGTTAAACCTTTTGAGGACCTTTTCAATATATCCTCTTTGAGACAATCCAAGAACACCACGTGACCTATCACGATAAATCTGGATGCCTAAAACATCAGAAGCATCACCAAGGTCTTTCATATCAAAGTGGCTGCTCAACATGAGTTTTGTCTCGGTCAGGATTTTAACACAATCGCTAGCAAGAAGTATATCATCAACATATAGAACGAGAATGATGAATCCACCCTCACAAGTCTTCAAGTAAACGCACTGATCTGAGGCATTTTCTTTGAAGCCAAGAGAAGTGACAACCTGATCAAACTTCAAATACCATTGTCTGGAGGCCTGTTTCAGTCCATAAATAGACTTATTCAGCTTGCAAACCAAGTGCTCTTTGCCTGTTTGAAAAAACCTTCAGGCTGAACCATGTAAACATCTTGATGAAGGTCTCCATTCGAAATGCCGTCTTCACATCCATCCGGTGAAGTTCTAGATCAAAATGAGCTACCAAAGCCATAACAACTCGAAATGAATCTTTCAGAGAGACTGGTGAGAAGGTCTCCTTATAGTCAATGCCTTCTCTTTGGTTATAGCCTTTAGCTACTAATCTGGCTTTGTACCTTTCAACTTTACCATCTGGAGTACGTTTGGTTTTGAAAACCCATTTGCATCCAACAGGTTTACAACCTATTGGCAATTCCTCCAGACTCCAAACACCATTATGAGACATAGAAGATAACTCATCATGCATAGCATTCAGCCAATCAGAAGCATGAGAGTTAGAAATTGCCTCCTCAAAGGTAATAGGATCATCATCATCATTGAGGTCAAACTCATGTTCCTGAAGATATACAACATAATCATCTGGTATGGAAGGTCTGCGCACTCTTTGAGATCGTCTCAGTGGAATTTCATCAACAATAAGATCATGTTCTTGTTCATCTACAAGCGGTGCTGCCACACCATCTTCATGTTGAAGATTCTGATCAACGTCATCAACTGGAATCAAAACTTCTGTAGGAAAAGGAACAGCTGGTATAGGAACAATGGTGCGATCTTCTTTAAGAGTAACTGGTCGTGGTATATCACTCCCACTATCCAAGTCATCCTCAAAGAAAACCGCTTGATCAGATTCGACGACTCGCATAGAATGAGATGGACAATAGAATCTGCTACCTCTGGAACCCACACAATAGCCAATAAAGAAGCCACTAACAGTCTTAAGATCAAGCTTCTTAGACTGAGGATTATAAGGTCTAACTTCTGCCTTACAACCCCATACATGAAAATGTTTCAAACTCGGCTTCTTTCCACTCATGAGCTCATATGGAGTTTTTGGTACAGACTTGCTGGGTACTTGATTTAGAATGTAGACAGCAGTTTTTAAGGCATCTCCCCAAAGAAAGTCTGGCAATGATGAATGGCTCAACATACATCTTACCATTTCCATAAGTGTGCGGTTACGCCTCTCTGCAACTCCATTTTGCTCGGGAGTACCAGGCATAGTGTATTGAGCTTCAATACCGCATTCCTCAAGAAATCGGCAAAAGGTCCCGGGTTTCTACCCGTCTCATTATATCTACCATAGAATTCTCCACCTCTCGTCGGATCTTACACATTTTATTTTCCTACCAGTTTTCAACTCAACAAAGACTGCCTTAAAGGATTTGAAAGCATCTAGAGAACTAGACTTTTCTTGCGGAAGATCTATCCATCCATATCTCGAGAAATCATCTATAAAGGTAATAAAATACCCATATCCACCCATGGCAAGTGGGTGTAATAGGTCCACACAAGTCGGTGTGAATCAAGCTGTAACACATCGTCACACCTATTTGCGGCTTTATTCCTAACCTTGGCAAGTAAATTTGCCCTTGTTGCAATCAACACATGTATCAAAATCGGAGAAGTCTAGATCATGGAGAATACCTTCCTTGACTAGCCTCTCAATACGGGGCCTAGAAATATGCCCCAAACGTCGATGCCATAACATAGAAGATTGTTCATTAATCCTACTGCGTTTGTTTCCAACAAAGAGAATTAATGACATGTCATGCGGATCTAACATATAAAGGCCATCACGTAAAACTCCTGAACCAACGGAAACGAGAATCGAATAAACAATCAATTTCCCACTACCAAACTTAAAAGTGTAACCACATTTATCCAAAGCAGAAACAGAAATCAAGTTCCTTCTCATAGAAGGTGCATACACAGCATCTCTTAAAAGCAAATTATGTCCAGAAGGCAAAAGTAAAGAAACAATCCCAATGTCAATAACAGAAACTCCAGCTCCATCTCCCATTATAATCTTGGACTCAGCATTACTTGGTTTCCTCAGGCTTGTGAACCCCTGCAAGGAATTCACAACATGAATGGTTGCACCTGAATCTAACCACCGAGTATTTGGAGGAACATCAATGACATTGGATTCAAAGCATGTTAGAGCCTTCTCAAAAGTCATAAATTTCTCCCCAACAGTTTTCTGATATTCTTTAGCATTATCGGTCTCTAAGATACTCTGCCTGATGGATTTTTCCATAGTATACTTCATCACTTTCAGGCACACTCTATTAGAGTATTCCCATTTCTCATAGGCAATCTTCTGTGCTGCAGTAGATTCATCAGTGAGAGCTGCTGGCTTGTCTTCCCTTAAGGCTAGATCCAAGTCAGCAATAGTTAAGTAGAGATCTAGAGACTCTTTCCAGTCCTCATAGTCTGTCCCATTCAGAGTTTTGACAGAATTTGGGAAGGAGGCTGATATAAAACAGAGAATAGGAATCATTAAGAGTTGAAGGCAATATGATTCCATATATATATATATATATGTGTGTTCAGCCAATCTTGCCCATAATAGAAATTTCTTATTCATTATAATTCCGCCTAAGGGTCCCGAATCATAATAAATAAGAAATACAACAAGAAGAATAATACAATGTACTGAACTTACATCACCAAAATTTCTAATACCGATAGGGTACTTGAAACCATAATTGATATAAGCTTGAGACAATAGTACAATGTATAATAACGAATTACATTAATAATAATACACCGATAGGGTATAATTATTATTAATATAATACAAATATAACACATCAGAATACTTAATTATTTAACAACACAAATTTTGTATAATTATACCCACGATAGGTGAGTTCATAACTATACAAAATATCAACAGTCATGCTACAATTATACATTAGAATAATTAATTTTTTAACAACACAAATTTTGTATAATTATACCCACGATAGGTGAGTTCATAACTATACAAAATATTAACAGTCATGCTACAATTATACATTAGAATAATTAATTTGTATAACAAATGTAGCATAGAACACACAACTTAATTCACATAAAATATTCGCGAGGCGAGAGGTATCTCGCGAGGCGAATCTTGTGAAAAGTCAGCAACGTTTGGTCTTCTCGCGGGTACTCGCGAGGCGAGCAAAGTGTTCGCGAGGCGACCCTGAAACCTTTCATTTTACTAAAACAGTCAGCCTTCGGGGTCGCGAGACGAGGAACATGTTCGCGAGGCGACCAGAGACCTTTCATTTTCCGAGAACAGTCAGCCTTCTGGGTCGCGCGGCGAGAAACGTAATCGCGGGGCGACCCAGAGAGGATGACAATTTCACTGTTCTTCTGGCTTTCAGGTTCGCGAGGCGAATCTGGAATTCCAACCCAGAATCGCGAGGCGAGCAAAACTCGCGGGGCGATTGAACCAGTTTCACGCAAAAGGGAAACGAAAAACAACGATTTCTCACGTTTTATTTAATGAAATCCAACGATTTTCGAGTATGTTACTCGAATAACATGTGAGAAGAAAAGCCCTTAAACAATTTTCGAAATCATTGGCCAGAATCATAGTTTCGAATTTTGAAGAACAAGTATGAAAACAAAAGTTGTTGAAGGAAAACTTACAATTTTCATATTGATATAACATGATATGAAAATTCCTAACAATTTTCAGAACAGCTATAACATGTATCTATCCATGGCTCTGATACCAATTGAAGGAAAACATACAATCTAAATACCATACAGATACAAATCATAGCATGTCATTCTCATGTTAATCAAAGTAAAGAGGAGGATTCCATACCTTGGAGATTTGCAGAATCCATTCCAGAAGATCAAAGGATGAGAAGATGAACGGTTTCACAATATTGGAGAAGATGAGAGGGTTACTCCTCTCTTTCTGGTAAGTTTTGGTTACGTATTCTTGACCGTGAGAATGCCTAATGGGGAGGCTATTCTTATAACCTACCAGCAGAGAGTAGGGACCTCTCAATGGGTTAATATTAGATATGACCCATCCCATCATAGGGTCATTCTTTAGTAAATACCCAACAACTATTTTATCAATTGGTTACGTAATTAGGAATTAATATTATAACTGATATATTATAATTTAATTATAATTTAATAACTAATTAATGCTAATCCACTGTTATACATATTAAAATTTAACAAGAATTTCTTGTTTAAAGTAGCGCTTAGAGTTCATACCCGGGTACGCCATCTTTGTATGTTAAAATCATATCAAATCGTGATTAAAAATTATAACTTTTGTCCAAGATGAATTTAGAATATGATTCTGAATGAAATACATTCAAAATTGCATAATGAAACATGTCGTGGAGAGCTCACTATGAGTGTCCATGATATATAAATGTACGTAACACCGTTTTATGGAATTGGTGGAATGTAACACCGTGACAAAGCGTTTATTAGTTAACGGTCCAAATTGAAATTAAAAGAAGGATAGACTAATATTTTGCTCATTATATATGACATTAATTTTCAATTTGGTCTATATATAAATCAAATCAGTCCTTATATGTACAAAAATTATCAATTTGGTCATCATCGTTAATTGGTGTCATAACGTTGTTATATAACATGGACCAAATTGTAAATGATTGTCACATATAGGAACCAATTCAACAAAAAAAATTGAATTTGATCTTCACACGTGACAATCATTTACAATTTGGTCCTTACATGTGACAATCATTTACAACTTGGTCCATGTTACATAACAGTGTTATGACACCAATTAATGGTGATGACCAAATTGAAAATTTTTGTACATATAAGGACTGATTTGATAAATTTTTACATATAGGGACCAAATTGGAAATCAGTCTCACGTATAGGGGCTAAAATATTAGTTTAACCTTAAAAGAATAAGATAAAATAGTAAAAAGCATATTTTAGACAATTTTTAAAAAAAGTGATATATTTAATATATATTATTAATTTTTTTAATATTCTTTTCAACACATTTTTATTATTAAGAGGAATTTAATATGATACCCATAAATTATATGGGTCCATTCCCGTTGAGTAAATAATATGATGAAAACACATTAAGAAAGTGTGCTATACTCTATTTAATATATTAAAAATTATATATTCAGTTTGGATAAATCCTTAATAAGCTTTGAAGACTTATGTCATCAATTAACTTCTTAAAAGATTTAAAATACTTTTAAATTAAATACTTTTTATCGCCAGTTAAACATTTATAGGGTGATATTTTAAACATTTAAATGACTTAATTGATAATAAAAAAAATCAATGATTTATCGATGACACTTCTGCCAAAAAAAATAATCGATGTCACCATGATCTCTCAGGAACTTAAATAACAAAAACTTTTGTTACCAAAAACATAAAAAATAATATTCCCACCGATCTACGATATAAGAAACAAAACTCTAAAACGGACATACCAATAAAAATGTATTAAAATGAGTTAATTATAAATAGTGCTAGTATAAAATTTCAAAAACATCATTTCTAATTTTAATTAATATTTTGATGGTTAATAATTAATGAAAATAATTAATAACAATAATATTAATAGCTAATATATATAAAATTGATACATATTACTTATATTTTGGAGGAAAAAAAAACCATTTATCCTTTATACGGTGAACTAGAGGGAGGAATAACCATGACTGTTTTTTTGACCCGCTGGCCTGCCTTTGGAGCAACGGAAAGAACATTTCCCCAAACATGGTGCCCTGACAATGTACACCTATTGGATATTTTCCGAGTGCAACAATTACAAAACTCACCACTCGCATATTACACAGAAATTCTTCTGTGAACACAAGATGCCACTTTTTTTTGGTACAGGCATAATATGCCATTTAAGAAGTTACCTATGTTGACTTATTTCAAAAAATCTTTCATATGAATCTTATTTAAAGTCGATATTAATATTTTGTTTATATTTTCATTAAATTATGTGTAAAATATTTATTAAAAATTAATTTGTCCTTTCTACCCAAAAAAAAAACATTTATCCTATATTTATTATTATTATTTTAATATAAGTGACTAGATAAATATTAAATTAAGACAAAACTTATTTATTATTCTTATTGTACATTTGATATTGGCCGATTACACATCTTATTCTCCTTATAAAACAACGCTACAAGTATCTAGCAAACAATACATTTGAGTTGTGTGAATAAAAATTTGTCAAAAAAAAAAAAAAACCTTTCGAAAAACTTTAATTTCTTATTCTTAAACACCCGATTCTATATTAAGGGTGTGTTTATTTCAAAGTATAAAATTATATTCCCAGAAATGATTTTTTTGAGAATATTATTCCTACTAATGTGTTTCGTGAGTATTTAACATTTCTAAGAGTGTTTTTAAAATTTATTTAATTTAAATATTAAAAAATTTAAAAATACAAATAAATGTGGCAAAAAGAGGTGAGAGTTAGAAGTTAGAGTTCGTTGAGTTTTATTTCCATGAGAATGTTAGATTTCCATCCTTTAACATGAGAATAAAAAAAATAAGCAAATCATGTGTAAATATTATTCCTGTGAATAGAATCTATTGAGAATAATTTTTAAAAACTTGAAACAAACATAGAATGTTACATTCCTTGCCTCATTTTCCCGGATGTATTTTCATATTCTGAAATAAACGTTCCTTAAAGGATTAATTTTCATTTAATACTCTATTAAAAGAACTTAAATATCATAATATTTATCTCAAAAAAGCACACACATAATAATATATGATTGATTAATAAGGGAAATTTTACACTAAAATATCAAAATAAAAAAAACTTTAAACTAATACTACTATAGCAAATTAAATAAGAATACAAAAAAATTAGTGGACATTGCAAATGTTGCATGGGAATGAACGCAGCACACGGAGAAATGGTGGGTTTGTTTGTTTAGAACGCGGGTTAGTGGCACGTGGATGGGCATTATTCGGCATGAGGTATAGCCGCACAGGAGTCAGGAGAGGTGAAGAAGGCAAAGTGCAGAGGCTGGGTTGGTTTTTCCTACCTTGCCGGTGACGGAATTCAAAATAACCCGCCTCCTCTGCCTCCGTCTCTCCAGAATCGATTCCATTCGAATTTCGACACCGTTTTTGCAGCGAATTTCAGCGTATCTTATCTGATTCCTTTCCACCCAAACACTTTCCCTTCATTTTTCAACTTTTTCCCGTTGCGTTTCCACTCCAATTCTCGTTCCCTCACTACTCTGATGTTGGCACCAAGTTAGTTACTCATTCTTCTCTCTCTCTTGTTAATTCAATCGATTTTGATGTATGAATTTGTGATATGGTAGTATCAACTTGCATGCCTATGATTGCTATCATGTGAAGCAGGTTTTGTTGTATGAGTCTGAATTGCTTTCTTTCTATTAACTGCTATCTCCTCTTCTTGATTTGTTGTTAGCTAAGGGAAACTCTGATCATCGTTGGTTTACTTTTTTATGTATTCTGATTATCCCTCTCTGAACTTCATGGATGCAATCAGTGGCCGATATTCTATTATATTTCATTTAACCATAAGATGTTCAAATAGTTAAGATTTATGTTTACCATTTCCTTGGGAGAGAACACATGTTTTTGCATAGGTCTTGTGCATCTCTGCTAGTGCTGGGCGCTGGAGTTATTCTCCTCATGTTTGGTTCATAGACCAAACTTATGGTCACTTAAAACTTTAGTGCTGCCTTGTGACCTCCGGAGGTCACAAGTTCAACTATTGGAAATAGCCTCTCCGCTTGCGGGTGCAAGACTGTGTACATCTATCTTCCCCAGGCCCCACCGGATGGGAGCCTTGTGTACCAAGCCACTCATTCTAATCTTTTAAAATGGATGACTCGATGCATATTAAAAGGAAAACATGATTGTGAATATGAGGAAGCTATACTGATTCTCTGTACTTGAGCTTATCGCCTTATCATAAACTTGTGTCACCAATCATGTATACATTGCAAAAATGAGAGTTGAGAATGAGAATTTCACTTCGGGGATCCAGATTTTTAACTATCTACCTATTAAGTTTCTTAATGGAGGTTTGAAATTTTTTTGTCTATAGTTGAACTTTCACATGTCATTTGAAGAGCAGATATTGTGTAATTTGAGAAAAGGGTAGCAGTGTTATGCCGTGTTTTACAAATTGTATACGAGAGTTGTAATGGTCTCAAGAACCGGTTCTTTATCCCGAGTTCCCCATAGGCTTTTATTTCTTCTGGTATTGGTGCCTGGAACCTCTTCACAGTTTCATTTTTTCATTACCATAACTGATTAAACGACCGTAAGGTGAGGTTGTTATGTTTCTAGTTTCTGCAAATGAAATAAACATTTGACTAACTTATCAATCACACAAGAATGAGTGTGAATAGAAGAAAGACAGAGATGAAGGGATTTTGACTTCACTAAATCACTATGAACTATGAATTATTATCAGGCATTGGATATTTATATTACATGCAACTTGAGGTTTGTGATTGACAGCTATGATGGTTATGTTTAGTTTATTCCTGCTATCCAGCTTTGATTTGTTTTCAGGATTGTGCATGCTCTTTATTTTAGTGCCTGTTTGTTTTAAATTCCAATGGACGCAAACAGAGAAATGCTCTGTTCCAAGGGAGCAAAACACACTTTTGCAACTTTAGTTTTTGTTTGGGTAAAAAACCCGGTGAAAAAAGTGTTGTGGGAGTCCAAAACTGAGTTTTGTGGAAGCAAAAATTTCTAGCTTTTCCGTTGAGAATAATTGATTCTGGATGTAGGACCCACAAATCAATTTTTTTAACCTTGATTTTTTCAAAATCAATTCTTCCAAAATCAATTCTACCAAAATCAATTCTATCAAAATCTAAAACAAATGGACCCTTAGTCTTACATTGATTATGAGGTTTTATAATCTTCAGAAGTAATATTGTTACAAGTGAGTTGCTTTCTTGAGTAACTTTTTCTATTTCGGACTAAAGAGTACTTTTTCCTTTCACAGATCTGAAGATTGATGACAACTAGTCTGGTTTGGGCATCAACAACAAAAAGCAATTTGTGTAGTATTTTGCTGGTTACCATTACCATGAGCATTACCCGAATGAGTCTAACATTTTGTTAGTTGACTGATAGCTGATGGTTTATCTTTTTCATTAACAAATAAGGAAAATCATGGAAGCTCGCTCTGCTTTCTCAATTGGAAGATCGAGTGCAAAACAGCTCAATAACATGGGGATGTCTGGACCACTTTCTTCATCTCTGCCAGTCCTTCCAGCACCCCTAGAAGTGACATATCCCGAGTTGCCTGATTCACAGCTGGCTTTTGTAGAAAAAGAGCTCATGACAAGACCTTTTACTCATTCAAGTCATTTAAATTCATGTGGAGTAGTTGGGCATATTTTTTCATCTTCCCCAGGATATTCAACTGATCTTCATCACTCTTCCCTTTCACCTCATGAAAAACACTCCAGAAATGCTCATTTTATTTCACAATCATCTCCTAACATGGATCCACTGCCATTTTCATATTCTTCAAATAGTGGACCACTACCTTCTACGGCATCAAGCCATTATTCCAAAGAAAACAGTGCATCCTGGCATACAGATTCCATGCCCAGCTTTCTGGATTTTCCTGCAAATACCTTCATTGATAATAGTCAGGTAGAAAGCAGTGCATGCACTATCATGGCATCTGAGGAGTACTGTAAGCGAAATGATTGGCAGGAGTGGGCTGACCGGCTAATCAGTGATGATGATCCTTTGACTTCTAACTGGAATGACCTTTTTACTGACGACATTCAAGATCTTGAGCCAAAGGTTAAGTTTTCCATAACTCAAATAAATAATTCAATAGTCGCTTTCAGAGGAAACTATTTAGTAAATTATTCAAGCAACATGTTAGAATCTCATTTATTTCGCTGTTCCAGGTTTCAAAACCATCTTCCCAATTTCAAGGACATCAATCCCAAGGCCATCAACAACTTCCTGCTTCATCTGGAGAAAATTGCAATGGTGCTGCCCCCTCTTCCTCAGCAAATTCTGCTCCTGCCAAGTCGCGGATGCGTTGGACACCAGAACTTCATGAGGCCTTTGTGGAGGCTGTCAACCAACTTGGTGGGAGTGAAAGTAAGTTCATCTCTCTTTCTCTCTTTGCTAACTGCTTAGCCTTATTTTGTTAAACTTTGGCCTCGTCCCCCCATCCCCCCTGTTTCGCTGTTTTCTTTCTTCAGGAGCTACTCCTAAGGGTGTGCTGAAGCTCATGAAAGTTGAAGGGTTAACTATATATCATGTTAAAAGCCACTTGCAGGTATGTGCACTTTACTTTTTAACAACATTGGTTTGTTTGCTGGCATGTGCTTTTAGTTAAACAGATGTGGCATGAAATGCAGAAATACAGGACAGCTAGATATAGACCGGAATCATCTGAAGGTACATAAGATATGCATTGTAGTATATGTACCTGTATGCATAAATTATAAATAACTGCTTTGTTATCAGTTAGGACCCTTTGACAATGTTGTAAAATAAAATCAATCTTTCATTGTTTAATAAGTTTTTATAGGATCTTTTTGCAAAATTTACTGTAGGATAAGATACTCATCATGTAGATCATTCTCAATTGAAAACTAGTTTGTTCTTTATTAGAAAAGTTTACGTTATTGTTAAATATGCTTTTCAAACATAAGCATATATTAACTTTGATTTATACCTATGAATGCCTAATATTTGGGCATTCAATGGTTAGATTAATGAAAATCACCTTGAGAAGTTATTGAATGGTGTAAATGTCTAAAATATTAAACTGGTTTCAATGGGTATTAACCCATTGTATACAAGATTTTGATTAAAATTGTAAGTTCCCATGGATTCTTTTCCTGTAGAGTGCATGAATTAGTTGTTAAGTTTCTAAATGTAACATGTTTCAGAAGCTGTTGCTCATATATGGATATATATATATATATATATATATATATGGAGATATGGCAATTTTTATTTACTAATATAAGCCTCTTACCTCTCTTTCACTTTCTCTTTCCATGAACCTCCCTTTGTTTTCACAAATCTTTTTGCTCTAGAAACTAAAATTTGATCTTTTTATTTGTCCTAGGAATAGGATGATTTTGAAATATGTTATTAATCTTAAGCTTTGAATTTGATGTCTGGAAATGGTTTTCCCTGAGTCCTAGTTCCTTGAAATCTAGAGCCATGCTCCTTCTCTGTTTAGTCTGCTAATCTTCGGTTTGTTGATTACACTCGGCAGGAGTCACAGAGAAAAAAACTAGTTCCATTGAAGAGATGTCGTCTCTAGATTTGAAAACGTAAGTAAACTATTTACCGCTATTTTTAATAACTTCTTTTACATAGTATTACTCTGAAGGTTAATACACCAAATTGTTAGACAACATTTCATTTTCTAACGTGATGTTGCAAGTACAAATGTTACATTCTCCGAAGATTTTAATAAGTTTATGACATTTGATAGGCTGGTAGCTAAGCTTTGACTGTGAATGTCTAAAATCTGAGTAAACCTAAAGCTATAAGATAATGCGGCTCTTGAAATTTGAAGTGGCATATCTATCATCGATGTTAGTTTTTCATTTGTTTTGTTTGGATGGAAAAGTTGCATGTTCAATAATGCTAGCTAGTAATTGCATTCTGGAGACTGGCACTAGCACTTATAGAACTGGTATGTAAGATATGTGGAATTTAGTCCTGTAAGTTTATTTCTTCTGATGGCAGTTATTGTCCCATATCTTACCACTTAACCTGAGTAGAGTACAGATAAACTGGAAATTAGGGGAAGGTTCAAGACAGGGCCGGCCAACACTTGTGGAGGCCTAAAGCAAACTCTGTAGCAAGGTCTTTTTTTTAAAAAATAATCAATTAACCCAACAATTTTCTCATACAAAAATAATTATTTTATTGTTTATACACAAAGAGGAGTTGAACTCTAAACCTTGCCATTAATGGTAACCTTTCATACCAAGTGGGCTAGCTTATGTTTGTTAATGTACCAAAAGTATCAAAAGGATAATAATATAAAAAAAAAAATACAAACTGGACTTTTTTTTTAAAGAATTTTTTTTTTTTTGAGAGGCCTAAAGCAAGAGCTTTATCTGCTTGGCCCTTGGGCCGGCCCTGCCCTGGTTCAAGAATGAATATATAAGAATTAAAATAAAAGAGAAAGAGGCTTTGTTACCAGACCATCAAACACAGGTTGCTGCAAGGACCACAGAGGATTAGATTGGAATAAGGATCAGCAAGTGACTTGTTAAGATCACTGACTTTATTATTGTATTGTTGACAGTGGTATTGAGATCACTGAAGCTCTACGACTGCAGATGGAGGTTCAGAAGCGGTTACATGAACAGCTTGAGGTATGAACTTTGTTCCTTTAGAAATCCATTCTGACATGATCAATGAATTGAATTAAAAATCTAGAAATGTGGTTCAAAGGTTTGTTATTAGCTCTATATGTCAGTTGCAATTGCCATGAATATAGAAATGCATATTGCATAGCTTAGTTGCATTGGTAAAAATTAAAGTTGACACAGGCAAACACAAGAAGGGGGTTGAATTGTGTTTGCTAATAATTTTCAAAAACAACCTTTAAAACAATTTATTTCACTCAAGGAGATTAGAAACAGAAGCAAGCACAAAAACAAAGGTCCTTTTTAAAAGACTTTAACAAAAGCAATATCAAAACCCCACAGTTAGTATAAGCAAATAAAACTGAAGAGTTTAGGGATAGAAGATTCACACAAGAGATTTTATTCTGGTTCACTCTTTTCTAACCAAGAGCTACGTCCAGTCCCTTCGACTTGAAGGATTTATCCACTATTTCTCCAAATAGATTACAACCAAGTATTCAACACCTCTCCAGGCTACAAGTATTTCTTTTTTACCAAGCATCTTCAGGCTCTAACTCTAACAAAGATATTTAATGTTTGATCTTCTTAACTCACTATGTGTGAGAATATGACAGTTTAAGATCAGTTGAATATTACAACAATATTCAAACTAAAGAATACAAACTCTTACTCTTGAAAGAATATTAGAATGAGTGATTATCGATTGGCAAAAGTTGTTCTTCAGAACTTGAGGTCTTCTATTTACAGTGACCTTCTTCTTCACTTTTATTTCTTCAACGGTTACTTTGAATAATCCCGTTTAGAGATATCATTTAATGCATGACATCCGTTGTGACTGAGAGCCTGATTGTGGCAATGCTGAACAGTACTCTTGGTTATTGAGGTAGCATGAAATAGGAGGCTTACTCCTCTGAGTATTGCAGCTTGAGCACTTGTTGTTCCTCCTTTGTATATAATTCAGCTTTTTCAGTCATAAAGTTGTCATAGTACAGATCGTTTTGCAGTATCTTATTGAACGATTCTGCTTTTTGCATTTCTTGATGGTACTATGTTTCTTTTACAAGGTGAAACATTAAAGCAGATAAAACAAATGTGAAGAACAAATATTCTATTGAATTAAATATCAATCATTTGAAATAAATTCAAGAGATTCAGATCGCATTTAGTTCATTTCAAAGATGGAGCTAGTCTAAAAAGAACTCCGTCTACTTAGTTATATGAGAGACTAAGTCTGTTCAAAAAGTTTACTTTGCTCATCTAATAACGTGGCAAATCCTCTTGTCTATCAAGTCTTCGGACTTGCTATTCCTTAATGAGTTATAAAGATCTCCGTCTGGTGACGTGGCGGTTAGAGCTTGTCTACTAGATTAATTTATTTTTCAATTCATTTACTTCTACTAATTACTTCCGTCTGCTTACGTGGCAAGATGGACACGCTTATTATTAAGTTTTTGGACTTGCTGTACCTAACAAGTTATTCAGGTATTCATCTAGCAAATATTTAGAGACTCGTCTACTTAAGAAAACCAGTCTAAAGAAGTAATTTTACCAAAGTTTTTTAGCAGCCCGTCTACAGGGGTGGACGCGTATTTTTCAATGAAAACTTATCCCAAGTTTATTTTACTTATATTAAAGTATTCCTGCATAACTCAAAGCACATGTTAGATCTCAACTAACACTTTACCAAGCAAATTTAATCCTTTTGTTAGCATCAAAACTTAGAGATTATTAAATCCAAAACCACTTTGGTTCCAACAATCTCCCCTTTTGTTGATGACAAAACTAATTAAATTTGAAAAACATAAGAGAGCTTGCAAGGCTCCCTCTATGACAGAGCATTCAAATAATTTAAGCAGATTAAGCATATGAAAATCAACTGCATGTAATCCAACAATTAGGTACAACAACTTATCATACTTAGAATATATAAGGGAATAAATAAACATAAGTATCTGAGCAGTAGATATCAAAGCAAATAAGCAAACGTAAGTATCAGAGCAGTTTAGCAAGTAGAAGAGAATATGCAAATGCAAACAAATAAGAGCTTTTCAAAAACTGACTTTATATATATATATAAATCTCTTTTCTTTCCTTTCTCCCCCCTTTTTGTCATCAGCCAAAAAGGTAAAAGGAGAGGACCATCATTGTTAGTACAAAAGGAAAAAAAAAGGTAAAGGTTAAGCAGGAGGAGGTGGTGGAGGAGGAGGGTTCTGAGCTTGACTTTTCTTGAAGTCCATGAGGAATTCAAGCATTTTATTCACAACCTCTAAGGTTAGAGCCATTGAAGTTTGAACTTGCTGATGGACATCCTCCTTGATCTTCTCAGTTATCTTTTCAACCTTCTCGTCTACTATCTTGCCAACCCTTTCATCAACTATCTTTCCAAGAACCTCTTCAATATTAGATGGCAGAACCTGTTGCCTTGAGCTTTCTGCAGACTCTTGAAAAGTGCTTAGTATTCTTGAGTGATCTTCAGGGTGCATCACAACTAGAGCTAAAGGTTGAGAAGATTGTCTTTCTGATGAGCTCTGTTGGAGAATAGATTCAGCTGTTTCCTCTAAGCCAACAGCAGTGGCAATATGACCATGTTCTTCAGCAACAGGTTCATCTGTGATAGACTTTGAAGTAGGTGGAGGTTTCACTGAGATTTCCTTTGCCCATCTTATGGGGTAGATGAATTCCGCATTCCTACTGTTTATTGGAAGTCCCCAGAGGTCTTTATAAATCATATATCTAAAGTGTTAAAGTCCACACTTCCCTCTGACCTTGGGAATATCCTTTTCTTCTTCAGACAGACCAGAGGAAGATGCTTCTCTGGTGCAATGGATGATTTGAGATTTCTAGAATTCAGCAGCTCTATGTTCATTGATCAACTCTGGTTCAGCTTCAGGCATCACTCCCTTGAATTTTCTGTTTTTCATGTCCTTGTCCTTATTTAAATCTAACATTGACAGTCTCGAACAGATCCTGTAGGGCTTGATTCCAATTCCGGTTGCTTCATTATGCCTCAGCCAGGAAGGAGGGACAAAATGCGCGGCTCTATCAGCTCTGATTTGACTGAATTCCCACTTCAGCATTTCATAGTAGAGCTGATCCAAAAAGAAGTCAGAGGCCTTCCCATAGACTTTGGGATGCTCAAAAGACACCCATTTAGTGTCCCTTGGCATGATCATGGGAACATGCTTTGAAGATCTTGCTCGTCTCTCAGGAATAGTAGGAAGATTTTTCCTATTGGGGTCAGTCTCCCAGACGGGTATGATATGTCTCTCAACTCCATCAGTGAGGGGTAAGAAGGGAGGAGTTTTGACAAGGTTAGGGTAAATTTTTCTGGGTGGGAATTTGTTTAGAGGTAGGTGAGTGACTAATGGCCATAAATTGTTGTGCATTTGAGAAGGCACATTTTTGATTGATTTACACTCAGGATGAGGTAGGTAAAGGGGTTCAACAGATGGCCTGATTTCTTCCTCATACTCAGGTAGAGGATACCATCTGGTTGGAGTGTGTTCGGGTTCAGGTTGGTGAGAATGAAACAGAATTTTCCATTCTTTTTTTACCTTTGCCCAATCCTCAGATTTGCCATTAAACAGGACAGAAGTTGGGGTGAAAGGAAATAAGGTTCTCAAGGGTTTGGGGAAAGGGGCACCAGGGGAAATGCCATCATCTGGTTGATTTAACCAGGGATCATCGGCATGGATAATATGTTGAAATTGTGAAGTGGCTATTTGTGTTGGTTGGGGTGAAAGAGGTTTGGAGAGTAGACAGGCACACCATCAATCCTAGTTTCTAAACTAGACACTAGGGCATCTACTGCTATTTGAACAGGATCATTAGCAGAGATGGTTACCTTAGAAGTCTTAGTTGACCTAGCTTTTCTTGCTGGTTGCCTTCTTGGTTATGTTGGAATAGGCACAACGGCCTTAGCAGCCGCAACAGAGGTCTTCTGCTTCTTTAGAATTGAGCTGATAGGAATGCTGTCCTCATCAGCTTCCCCATCTTCATTGTGAGAGAAGAAAACTTTGCTTTGCTTCTTTGCAGCAGGGGCATCAGAAGGTTCCCTATGCCATATGCAGGTCTCTTAGGAGCAGGCTTTCTTGTAGCAATGGTCTTTTGCCTAGTTACCCTTTTAACTCCTAGGACTTCAGCATTATTTTGTTCCACCATCTCTTCTTTAGCCATTGCAGCAGCAACATAGGTACTGAGGTTCATATTGGCTATATTCATCTTTCCAAAGTCTACAGCAAACATTGGTTTTTCAGTCAATATCCTAGCTTGCTCCTCAGGATTCTTTGCAGCAAGAATTTCATGAATTCCTTGAGCCTTGAAAATCTTGGAGAGAAGATGGCAAGAAGGAAGTGCAGAGAGCCATTTCTTATTCATTACAGCGTCTCTGAATCTTCCGTACAGGATTCTTGGAAAATTGATTTTTGATTCTGTGAGAAGATGACAAAGACAGAATTTGTGCAGAGAGGAGAGGTTGTCCTTGGATCCAACCTTGTGAAGAACCACCTTGTTGAGAAACTGATGAAGGATACTAACAATGTCCTTCATTTCAACAGCCTTCCAGGTGTGAGATCTGACTGTATCTTCCTTCATGAGACATACCTCAATAGTCTCAGAGCCACCCAAGTCCTCTTCCCATGACTCTGAAAACTAAACCCTCCTGAGCACAGGAAATTGCATCAGCAATAGTTTTCTCCGAGATCACAATCTTCTTTCTTAATACCGTTGAGAAGAAATCAGTATCAGTCAGTTGGACGTTTCTCCAGAAATCCCTGATCAGGTAGGGAAAGGCAGAGACTTTCTCCACGAAGAGTCCTCCCCACCCAGCTGCATTGACATATTTGCTTATGTCTAGATTGTAGTCTTGCAGCACTCCAAGATTGAAATGATGCTCTATAGCCAAGTTGAGCTTGCCCACGTTAAAGGTTGAAGAAGAAGCCATTTTAGGTGATCAAAGGGCTTAGGGTTTGAAAGTAGAGAGAGACAGAGAGATAGCTCGAGAGGTTATGAAATCGTAAAGTTTTTCTCAGAGGGAAAAGATTACTTTTAAAGGAATTTTGAATATCAAAGGTTTTAAAAAAAAAACTTTTGACATGACATGTCATTATGATAAAACGGCGTTGGTAACTTGGAACCATAAAAAGGTCTTGATGAGATTGATGGAAGTACTGACTCAGCAAAAAGAATAAAGGATAAATTTGTCTTGAGACAAAATAAATGCATTTATTGACAAAAAAAAAACTTAAACACAGGCAGATGTGAACTCGTCTGAAACTATACAATGGACGCGATAACCAGTATCAGTGGACGCGTTATGTGGACGTGCAATGCAATAGACGCACAACTTCAAATATGTATTAGACGAGCATAGGTAATAGACGCAGGATTAGCAAAACAAATTTTTCTCGAGGCTGGACGCCTGAATTAATCCACACATATCATATTAAGACGATTCCTCATAAAGATAAATATGTCCTCTGCAAGAGGTTAGTAAAGATATCTGCCCATTGATGGTCAGTATCTACAAATTGAATATCAATCACACATTTTTGTACATAATCCCTACTAAAATGATGTTTAATCTCTATGTGCTTAGCTCTAGAATGCAAAATTGGATTCTTAGATAGATTTATTGCGGCAGTATTATCACACATAAGCGGAATACTACTTACAAATACATTGTAGTCCTCCAATTGATGTTTGATCCGGAGAAGTTGTGAGCAACAACTTGCAGCTGATATATACTAAGCTTCAGCAGTTGATAAAACAATGGTACTTTGTCTTTTGCTTGACCATGAGACAAGATTAACTCCAATGAAGTGACATCCTCCACTAGTGCTTTTTCTTTCAATTCTATCTCCAGCATAGTCAGCATCACAGGAACCAACTAATCTGTAATCTTCATTTTTCTTAAAACACAAACCAAGATTAGTAGAACCTTTTAAATATCTAAAAATTCTCTTAACTGCTGATAAGTGAGATTCTCTAGGATCAGATTGAAATCGAGCACATAAACATACACTGAACATAATATCAGGCCTAGACACAGTAAGATATAAGAGAGATCCTATCATACCTCTGTATACCTTTTGGTCTACCTTTTTCTCTTTATCATCTTTGTTCAGTATGGAAGTGGGGTGCATAGGAGTATTCATTGGTTTACAGTCATCCAACTTAAACTTCTTCAGAAGTTCTTTTGTATATTTAGTTTGGTAGATGAGCACCTCGTCCATGGTTTGTTTTACTTGAAGTCCAAGGAAGAATTTGAGTTCTCCCATCATGCTCATTTCAAACTCTTTCTGCATTAACTTACAGAATTCTTTGCATAGAGACTCATTAGTACCACCAAAGATATGATGATATATCTGTACAACTATGAAATTAGACTTCATGGATTTTCTAAATAAGGTTGTGTCAACCTTTCCTCTATTGAATCCATTTTCCATAAGAAAGGAACTTAGTCTGTCATACCAAGCTCTAAGAGCTTGCTTAAGACCGTACAAAGCTTTCTTAAGCTTATATACATGTTCAGGATGAGTTTCATACTCAAAACCCGGAGGTTGCATAACATAGACTTCTTCATTAATAAAGCCATTTAGAAAAGCACTTTTAACATCCATCTGAAAAAGTATAATACTATGATGTGCAGCGAATGAAAGTATAATTCTAATAGCTTCTAATCTAGCAACAGGTGCAAAAGTTTCAGTAAAATCTATACCTTCTTCTTGAGAGAAACCTCGAGCAACAACTCTTGCTTTGTTTCTTATTACCTTACCATTTTCATCAAGTTTGTTTTTGTAAACTCACTTTGTTCCAATCACTGATTTGTCTTTGGGCTGTGGAACCAGAGTCCAAACATAACTTCTTTCAAACTGATTGGGTTATTTTTGCATAGCTAGAATCCAACCATCGTCCAGCAGAGCCTCGTCTACTGTCTTTGGTTCCAACTCAGAGACTAGTGCAGAATTGTCTTGTTCTCTGAAGGTTGATCTGGTTCTTAGCTTGTCATTGGGGTTTCCAATGATCTGATCTTGTGGATGACAATTCTTGAAGTATCAAGACTTTTGAACTGTGCCATGTTGAGAAGTGGAAGTTTCTGGTTGTTGAGTGGGGTCATCCTCTTGATCATCAACTTTTATCTCAGGTGAGTCTTCTGAAATGCTTAGATCAAGATCTGCAAAAGCTCCATCTAGCTCTGATAATTTCTTATCAGGCTGTTTGTCATCAAACTTGACATGAATACTTTTCTCTACTATCAGAGTCCTAGAATTATAAACTCTAAAGCTTTTAGATGTTTCAGAATATCCTAATAGTATTCCACTATTTGTTTTAGCATCAAACTTACCAAGTTGATCTTTAGTATTAAGTATATAGCATTTACAACCAAAGGGGTGAAGATAAGATATGTTGGGTTTTCTTCCTTCCACGGTTCATAAGAGTCTTATTCAGGATAGATCTAATGTATGTTCTGTTCTGAATGTAGCAGACAGTATTAACAACTTCAGCCCAGAAGTGTCTAGGGATAGAGTTGTCATTGAGAATAGTCATAGCCATCTCTTGAAGAGATCCGTTCTTTCTCTCTACCACACCATGTTACTGTGTTGTTCTGGGTATTGAGAAGTTATGAAGGATACCACTCTCTTCACATAACTTATGAAATAACTCATTTTCAAACTCTCCCCCATGGTCACTTCTGATTGAAGTGATACACATGCCTTTTTCATTATGTACACGTTTACACAATGCAGAAAAGACCTTAAAAGACTCATCCTTGTGAGTTAGGAACATAACCCATGTTCATCTAGTGTAATCGTCTACTATGACAAGATCATATTTCTTACCACTGACAGAGGCAGTCCTTGTTGGACCAAAAAGATCAAGATGTAGCAACTCTAGTGGTCTATTGGTACTAACAACATTCTTAGATTCAAAAGATCCTTTGACTTGTTTTTCCTTTTGACATGCATCACAGAGAGCATCAGA
This sequence comes from Sophora flavescens, assembly GCA_030762895.1. Lineage (NCBI taxonomy): Eukaryota > Viridiplantae > Streptophyta > Magnoliopsida > Fabales > Fabaceae > Sophora > Sophora flavescens. The sequence goes on from CM061069.1 coordinate 50,793,583, forward strand.
TTTGAACTTAAGGTTTGGTAGTCCTCTCACGAGGTTATGCTTGTTTAGCTTTGAAATTAATTTCAAGCTTGCATGACCTAGCCTTTTGTGCCAAATCCATCGCTCATCTTCGATGGACACTAGACATGACACACTTTGATTTGAGAGGTCCTCCAAGTCAATCTTATAGAGATTGTTTTACCTTTTTGCAGTGAATAAAAGTGATCCGTCATCTTTCTTGACAGTGCACATGTTCTTATCAAAAGACACTGCATATCCACTGTCACATAATTGACTTATGCTCAGTAGATTGTGCTTCAAGTCACATACTAAAAGAACATTATCAATGGAGGGAAAATGATATTTATCAATTTTACCTATACCAATGATTTTCCCTTTCTGATTTCCTCCAAATGTGACCCAGTCACCATCTTTGGGCTTAAGGTTTTGGAACATAGACCTTTCCCCCGTCATGTGTCGTGAGCAGCCACTGTCCAAGTACCAAGACATCTGTTTTCTTCTTGTTGTTAAGCAAATATGCAACAGGTATTATCTTACTTTAGGTACCCAAACTGACTTGGGTCCTTTCTTGTTAGCTGTTACTGGACGAGTATGCTTTGCATGTTTATTGTGTATGCATCTAGATGTAATATGTCCACTTTTTCCACACACTTTACAAAAGGTGTTGGACGAGCTAGACTTAGCTTTGGTATATTTATTTGGAACTTTTGAAGCTCTATGTTGTTTAAGTGGTTTTGATTTTTTGTGAGATGCGTCTTGCTTCTCTTTGTCATAACCAAGACTAGATTTATCATAAGGTGACCTAGATTACCTTAAAATGAGGCTAAGCTTATCTGAGCCACCTACAAGCTTTGACAGAGAATCAATTAGATATGTTACATCTTGTTTCAGTTTTGCAACTTCACAAGAGACATCAGGTTCACACACCACTTTGTTAGCTTGACTGACATTCACTGATTTTAGTATGTCGTTTTCATTTTTGAGGTTTTGTTTCTCAGTGCAGACCCTATCATATTCTTTAGACAGATTAGAAAACTTCTTTTTGAGACTCTTATATTCTCGTGATAGTATAGATAACTCATGCAACAATTCATCAAAAGCATTTTGAAGAGTGGACGGGTCAGAGTCCATTACCTCAGCATCAGTGTATTCACTTTTTGATGCAGTGTCTGCCATGAGACGGATATTTGCTTCTTCCTCTACTTCATTTTCTTCATCTGAAGAAGACAGATCAAGATCCTCCCATGTAGCCATTAAGCCTTTCTTCTTTTTGAAGAATTTCTTTTTGTCCTTTAGTTCAGGGCAGTCAGCTTTGAAGTGACCAGGAGCTTCTTTTTGTCCTCCGTTGTGACTGAGAGATTGATTGTGGCAATGCTGAACAGTACTCTTGGTTATTAAGGTAGCATGAAATAGGAGGCTTACTCCTCTGAGTATTGCAGCTTGAGCAATTGTTGTTCCTCCTTTGTATATAATTCAGTTTTTTCAGTCATAAAGCTGTCATCGTACAGATCGTTTTGCAGTATCTTATTGTACGATTCTGCTTTTTGCATTTCTTGATGGTACTATGTTTCTTTTACAACAAGGTGAAACATTAAAGCAGATAAAACAAATGTGAGGAACAAATATTCTATTGAATTAAATATCAATCATTTGAAATAAATCCAAGAGATTTAGATCGCATTTAGTTCATCTCAAAGATGGAGCTAGTCTAAAAAGAACTCTGTCTACTTAGTTATATGAGAGATTAAGTCTGTTCAAAAATTTTACTTTGCTCGTCTGATGACGTGGCAAATCCTTTTGTCTATCAAGTCTTCGGACTTGCTATTCCTTAATGAGTTATAAAGATCTCTGTCTGGTGACGTGGTGGTTAGAGCTTGTCTACTAGATTAATTTATTTTTCAATTCATTTACTTCTACTAATTACTTCCGTCTGCTTACGTGGCAAGATGGACGCGCTTATTATCAAGTCTTTGGACTTGTTGTACATAACAAGTTATTCAGGTATTCATCTAGCAAATATTTAGAGACTCGTCTACTTAAGAAAACCAGTCTAAAGAAGTAACTTTACCAAAGTTTTTGAGCAACCCGTCTACAGGGGTGGACGCGTATTTTTCAATGAAAACTTATCCCAAGTTTATTTTACTTATATTAAAGTATTCCTGCATAACTCAAAGCACATGTTAGATCTCAACTAACACTTTGCCAAGCAAATTTAATCCTTTTGTTAGCATCAAAACTTAGAGATTATTAAATCCAAAACCACTTTGGTTCCAACAAGAATAAACTTGTTTTAGGACTTGAAGATTATAATTGAAATGAGAACAAATGATGTTTCTGAGCTTGGTGAAAGAAATTGAAGAGATGTAACTTGCCTTTCAAGAAAGGAGTTAATATTTTTTATCAATACTATTCCTCTTGCTTTCTGTACTTTTTATTAATTTATTTTTTAATATATGATCGATTTCATATGCATGAAAAAAATGTGAAAGCTTTTTGTTGTGGATTAGAAATTAGATTCTAACCAGTAACACACCCGTATACATTTACCCCACATAACTTTGATTTCTTTAAGACTTATAGCACTAGATTTAATAATTTAGATTTTTTTAATTTATATTTTTGGTACATTGATGAGAACTTTTTTTTTTAATTGAGCTATAATTTCTCTAACATTGTTTGACGTAAAGGTTATGCTATGCCTATAACATTTAGCGGTAAGGAGATTCTTTCATATCACCAGCATTTATTAAGGGATGTACATTTTAAGTGAATTGTCCTAGGCATCCCACTTATTTCTCTTATGGCGGTCATATTTTTTTCTTTCTTTCTTTGTTTTTTTTTTGTTGCTACATTGATGAGAACTTTTGTTTCTTTTTATTGAGCTAATTTCTGTAACACTGTTTGGCATAAAGATTATGCCTATAGCATTTAGCATTACGGTGATTCTTTTATATCACTAGCATTAGTATTTATTTAGGGATGTACATTTCAAGCGAATTGTCTGAGGCATACCACTTATTTCTCTTATGGTGGTCATTTCCTTTTGATTGGTCTGATACAATTCTTCTCCTCCCCTTCATTTTTCTGTCAGATTCAAAGAAATCTACAGTTGCGAATAGAAGAACAAGGAAGGTACCTCCAGATGATGTTTGAGAAGCAATGCAAACCTGGCACTGAAACGTTTAAGGCTTCATCATCTACCATTGAGAGCCCATCTGGGGTCTCTTTAGATGCTATGAAAGATTTTACTACCAAAAGTAACATGGAAGCATCACAAGTGGACCATTGCAGGTCAGGACCAGCTGATCAAGCTGATGGCAGTACCGCAGTTGAGGAAGGCTCACTGGAAATGGGTGGCAAGCATGATTCTCCCAAAAGTCAACCTTCTGAGAATCCTAAGCAACATGTTGTTGTTGGTGATGATAGTGCTCAAGCCCCGAAGCGTAAAAGAATAGACGAGTAAGCCATATGATATGCTGATTAAGTGTTGAACTTAGAAGACAATACTGATTCATGAAGGATTTCATTTTCGGAAGAAAGACTATGCTAAATGATGGGTGGAGCTCCTTAACGTTTTCTCCTGTCCTATTCTGGTCAATGAGTTATCGCATGTGTACTATAAACATTTTATTTGAAGATGATGAGTCAATCACTTGAACGGCTTAGGTTCGATTTTCACTATTAGCAATAGGCAATATGTAGTGAGATACCACTAGATGAACATGCTAAAGCTTGTAGCGTGTTCTATCCTTAGAATGTGGTACCCTCCCTTTTCCCTAAACTTTATGTAACTAAAATAAAAAAAGATGATGAGTCAAGCCAACAAGCTTGTAGCTCAACTTGATGATGTCGGATGTTTGATTCCCTACTAGGTCACCTATCTCAATTCCGTACTGGTGCACCCCTAATTTAAAAAAAAAACAAAAACAAAAACAAGGATAAAAAATAAAATGATGAGTAAAGTTTTGTTTGTGACATTCTTCAACACCCTTTTCCGGTATCCTAGTCGTGAGAGGATGAGATTATAATGTTCGATAATGACCAAGCCTCAAATCATTATAGGCGAGGGGTTGGAAATATATCTTTGCCTACTTCCATTATCCCAAAATCCTAGGTTGGTGGTATGTATTACGTCTCTAATATGGACTGTTTACCAATTATAGTGCTGGATAACATATTTGCAGATGGCTTTAACAGCGGTTAGTATATCTTTTGTTTCAATTACGCAGGATGAGGTTTGTTTACTTGACATTTTTATTTTTGTTCCAAGGAGATGCTCATAAGAGCACCTCCAACGGAAGTGCTTGAAGTGCTTTTTGCTTGTTAAGCATCAGTGCCTAGTAGTAACTTGTTATTGGAGTTCATTGGAGTTGGGTGCTTGTGAAGCACCAAGCATCGGTTCTTAAATGGAGATGTGGGTCTGATTTAGTAAAATTGTTGATGAAATGTCGTTTAGTAAATTGTGAGTCCATTTAGTAAATTTTTTAAAGTTAATGAATTGGAGAAATGAGTTGCTTTAGCCGTAAGAATGTAATATGAGTGATTTGTAGAAAGTAAAAAAGGGAGGTGCATAGTTGGAAATGCTCTAATAAGCCTTACGGCTAAGGGGAGAAGGAAAAGGGGCCGAGTGTACTACTGGACTCTGAATCCGTGCACTCTTGCGGAGAAAACTCTCCTGCACCTCTTCTTTTGAAGGACCAAAATGAAGGACAGCCGAATACAACCACATACCCAACCAGAATGGCCCTTCAACCAGTACAACTGTCCACTGGATTAATGCACCAGTTCGAGAAAGGTACTTTACCACCTAGTAGAGCATAGGACCAATTCCAACTCCTACTCTTTATGAGGTCTAGCAACCTGAATAGATCCAATTTATGTCCCCTAAAAATGATCATGTGTGTTATTTGAACATAAAATTTGGACATCGTATGTGATACTGTATATATTTATCTCTATCTCTCACTTACTTTTTATCTTCTTATATACACACATTCTAAGAATACACAATAAAAACAAAATGATATCATATGACGTCCCATTTTTTGTGTTCAAAAATCATTTGCTAAAAATGATATAATTTATTTCACACCATATTAACCACACCACCGTTAACCTCCTCTCGTATAATAAATAATTATTAAACGGGCATCACGACTGGCGGGGATAGGGGTGGTCTCTATATTGCATGATCATGTTATTATGTATATTTAAAATTTTTGGGACCTTTCATTTTAACATTTCAATATTTGTTAATTGTTTTATTTATTGAAATGTTAGCCTTGGTTCCTGTAAAAAAAAAAAAAAAGTAAGCCTCGGTGATATCCATTTTTTTATCTCTGTTTATTTTCATATCTATAATTTTTTTTCATATAAAAAATCTACTTTTGTCATTTTTTATGACTTTAACTATCGATAATTGATTCTCCGACAAAAATTATTTACAGTTTTTTGAGCTTGGCAGAACTTATTAGAAAAAAGTTGTATTTGTACTTCTTATGTTTTCATATGGAAAAACCCTTATAACTTGTTAAAAAAATGTATTTTTTTTTTTTAGATGTTTTCTTTTTAGATTTTTCTAGAATAACCATTTATTTAATTAAAGTATTTAGCCCCTTAAATCAAAGTTCTGACTCGCTGATCACGATCATACCTGGAAATATATAGTATCAAAGTCATGGTGGCATAGAGCAAGAAAGTGTTTGTGTGTGTTTGGACGAGTATTTAATAAAAGCAATTCTGAACAAAATTGATTTTATTAGAATTGAGTTTGAAATAAAGTGATTAATGTTTGAATGTTTTTTTTTCAAAATAAATTTGATGTAAAATATAATGTAATTTTTTAATTCAATACAAAAAACTACTTTCGTAGTTTCTAATCAGAATCACTTCTAAAAATAAAATCAATTTTACTAAACAATAATCAAACGTCTTATTTTTATTAAAATTATGTTTGACAAGGAATAAAATCAATTCAAGAGGATTTCGGTGTAAAACCAAACATACACTTTGTATCACCACTAATCTCTACAAGGTCCAGTCAAACCATGACATGAGTGAGAATATGATCACCGACCTAAAAGTTACCCACGTCACCCCACCACCACATAAAATATTGTAGGTGGGTCGCCAATTGCATTATATAGGTAGAAATGCACAACAGCATGTGAAAACATATAATATATATCTATGTAATATATGGATCTTCCAAGCACAGCAAAAAGCTGGATTTAAATAAGCAATGTTCTTGCACCAAAAAAATAAATAAGCAATGTTGATGTGCTACTTCAACTAGCGTAGTTTTGAATATGTGCACATAAATATTTTTCTTTTTACGAACACGTGAAGGTTTAATAATCTTGTTTAGTATTCATATTTTGATTTTAATGACAAATTTTTTTTTTGGCTTAATATGTGTATAAACACATTTTCTTTTATTTCTTTTTTTTATTTGCTGCTTTTTTTTGAAGCAGAAATAATTAGTAATTATTTAACGTAAATGATAACTATGCAAGAAGGAACAATTGATGAATTTATAATATCTAAATTGAAATTTTTAAGGGCAGTTTGCTTCGCACTATGCATTTGTAGGAGATTGACAGCCCTTTATGCCGTTACTTCGGCCATAATTGGCCTTTTATCCGGTAGGGTGTGCAGTAGGGGTGTTTGTAGATAGGATTGGATCGATTTTGAGTTAAAAAGTCATTCGATCCAATGATAAAAATATCGTGTGGTTTAAATTGGATCGGTTTGCTTCCTTAAAAAAAAATCTGATCCAATCCTATCCAATCAAATGCGGTTTGGATTGGATTGGATAATTCGGTTTTTGTCATATTTTATTTTTTTCTCCTAACGTCAAGGGTCCTTTCTACTTATTTAATAGTGGATAAAAGATAATCTTCATTTTAATTTGGGAGTTTGAGAAGAAAAAAATTATTGATATTTTTTAATACGTTCTTTTATATTAATTCTTTATATCTACTCCTACTTATCCTATTTTTTTCCTTGAATCGGCTACAAATAAATTATAGCTAATTATTTTTCAAATTTACTTAATTATTTTTCTATTTTTCATGATTACTCAATCAAATATATATATGATATGCACCAAAACTTTTAGTAAAATATAAATTCAAGACATTAATATTTATTCTAAATAGTCTTGTATATGTCATTCCAACAAAAATATTAAAGAGAACGAGGGATATAAAAGTATGAAGAATAATGTTTAAGTATGAGTAATACTATATATAATTTCAAAAATAATAGTATATGTATATAATAGATCGGTTTGGATTGGATTGGATTGGATTTCATTATAGGATCCAAAATCCGATCTAATCCAATAAAAAATTGCGCTTTTTTCGGTTTTCGGTTTTCGATTTTTTCGGTTTTCGATTTATTCAATTTTCGATTTTTCGGTTCGGTTTTTACGATTTGAATCGGTTTGGATCGGTTGATGAACACCCTTAGTGTGCAGCCATTTTGCAATCAGTATGCTTCTTCATTAACCTTGTAAATTGAATTTCACATATCACACTTGCAAATTAAAATTTGAGTTACACATGGCATTCGAGTCTTGTAAATGAAAAAAATAGATAATGAGAGAGAGTTTTGCCTTTAAATGGGTCTTTCTGGTCCGATTCGGATTAATCAAAGTCTTATATAATTTTTAGATATCGATGAGCTTGTACCAAAAAAAAGAAAATAAATAAATAAATAAGATTCATTCCTTGTGTATAGTTTCTAATCAGTCACAACCACTTGTGTAGTTGTATTCACAAATGTGTGCATTGACTTGGTTAATAGTTGTTTCCACAAATCTTCATCAATTGATTTTGTCCTATGATTCTCTAATCAGTCGATAAACGTAAAGAAAATGACTTTGTTTCTTAAATGTGGATTCCTAAGTTACTCCAAAGAACACCTAGTGTGGAAGACGAACTTGGAAAGACTAAAAATATTGCATAAAATAAACAAAAGCTTAAAGTAAATGCATAGAAAAGTATGAGTTGATTAATTAATGATTGTTTTGATTCTTAACTCAAATAGTACAGGTGGTATTTATAAGTAAAACAAAAACCCTACTATAGCCATCCCTATCGGCTAATATCCCTAGATCCAAGCAACTAAGAGCATCCACATCCTAACATTCCATTTTGGAGTTCTTAAATTGATCTTATCATTACATATCACTTATTTTTATTTTTTATAAATTAAGCACCTCATCTCGTCAAGCTAGTAACTTCTAAAAAGTTTTTAAATGGACCCCACCAATAACCACATATCCTTACAATTCAATTTGTTTAAAAAAAAAAAAGGAAATGCATGCTGAAAATTCGTAAGATACGGGTGCTTGTACAAGCACTCCCCACTTTTGGGGTGCTTCCTGCATTGCCAATATAATTCCAAGCACCGGTTCTTAACTCTTAAGTTATAAGAACCCCAAGTTTTGCACCGATAAAGGTGCTCTAACTACGCACGTTTGCTAACACATAAACTACTAAGACCACTAACTCTGCAAATATCCAGCCATGACCCTCCAAGCTCCTATCTTTCAGACACTTTCTTCAGTCACCTGTTGGCAACAACTCCTTCTGGCTAAGCAGCTTCACCTCAATTCCCTTTATGCGCGTTACTTAGCTTGCAACTAACTTCACCCATTACCCGCATTTGTAGGAATCAAGATATGAGATATTGCAAACCACGTTCCAAACTTCGGCTATCTACAAATATTTTGCCTTTATAGCCCCATTAGTCCAAAGCCCAGCCCAACATATACGTCCAGTTGAACCTTCATCATTCACCTCCGGCTGCCCCTTTTATTGGTTAGTTACCTCACCTTCAACCGTTTTCGACTATAAGCTAATTTTGAATGATAACATTAGTATACAAATTAATCTTAGTTAATGATGTCCAATTAAACAATTAATAAGTTGATCAATGATGTCAAAATCTTAATTAAATAATTAATGATATATAAATCTTGATTAATGATATCAAAATTTTGGATATACAAATAACATTGTTGTTATATTCATATATTGATATACTAGCATCAATAATCCAGTTATATATGGCCAATTATAAAAATGGGCAAGTAACATCAACTCATCATTAAAAATCAGACTTGTAGCTAGGTACCAACTGTAGTGGCCAAACTGCCAAAGTCTCCTCATGTCTGAGAAGTGAGAACCACAGAGATCCTCCTATATAATTAAGGAAAAACTTAGTTGAACATTAAAATAGAGTACTTTATATGATATTTTTTAAAATGTAAAAATAAATATATAATATCAAATATTATATACAAAAACTTAACGTTGAAATATCATAATTCTAATATTAATGATAAGGGTTGGAAAAAAAATATTAGATGGGGACGTGACGCTTCAACCTGCGCATCTGCATGGCCATTTTGTTTTATGTTTCAAAAATTAGAAAAGATCAACGGCTTTGAATGGAAGCAATGAAGAAAACAAAACAAGTTCAAATACTTGATACTCTACTCTCAACTCACCAATGGATCGCTGACATATCTTCCTATCTTAGACTCAAATTAAACACACGACTTCCCAACTCACTGTTTGGTAGATACTCTTCTCCTAATTCAAACATTTGTAATTGATATCTCACCACCCAACCACTTCTTCCATGTATAAATACCCTTTCTTCTACTCTCTTCTCGGCCTCATACACCATGGCTTGCTTAATCACTGGATCTGACTCCCGAAATGAATCCCTTTTTTGTTGCAACATTCTGACCACTGATGATGAGGTATACGCTTTTTAGTTAAATTAATGTTACTTTGATTATTTTAACTTTTTCTGACTATGTGTTCTTATTTTTCCTGCTAGTTTCTCACAAACCGCACTCCTATCTCCTATATGCATCAAAATGTGGTGGTGAGATTCGATAAAAGGTTTCATATTTTGTGGATTTCCTTAATGGACTCCATTTCGGGAGTGAGAACCAGTGATTAAGCCAGCGATAGCTGCAGTGCAGTACCTACCCGCTCTAAGCATGTATACGTCAAATTAAGGGTTAGCTCAATTCACTCTTATGGATATCATTCTGATTAATTAATTATTCAGTGATTATAATTAATCAGAGCTAATTAAGATATCAACTTATACAAGCCACTAAAGATCGATGTAGAATTTCAGCCCAGGAATAAGATGCTCATCATGTGGTAATTACTTAACTAGTTATTAATTAACACACAAAATCATTAACTAATGAGAATATATATACAACAAGGCGGGTTAGCCTATATATTATGCATTTATGCTAATTAACTTATTACTCTTTGATGATCAAGTTGCCATGGACTATGAAGCCCGGATACGTTTTGCGACACATGTACGATACGACACTGATACACGAATACGGTAATTTTTTTAAAAATCAGGATACGATTCAGTTATGATACGTTAACAAAAAATTATAGAAAAACTTATGTATATGCAGAATATGTGTAAAGAAAAAGACATTAATCATTCCTCATTAATATATAACTATTATCAAAATTGTAAAACCAGCACTTGAAGCCTCTCCCTCAACTGTTATGGACATTTTTTTATCACAAATAGTGGAGACAAACAATAACAGGCACAAACAAGAACAGAGGTACCCGAAACAGAGTACGAACCTGAAGAACTACCGCATAGAGAGGGAAGAACCGGAGGTTGCAGAACCATGAGTACACGAACCAGAACCGTCGAAGATGGTGTGTGCAGATTTAGAACGGCGTCGGAGAACCAGAACGAGTAGAATACGGAGGAGAACGCTGAAAGCAGGTCGACGAGCAGAACGCGGAGTTGAAGCTTACTTCGGAGGAGAGAAACGGGAAGGCGGAGACGCAGAACCGGGACCACCAGATGAAAAGCTCAACCGTCGTAGATGGTTGCCTGGACGACGTCGACGAGCAAAGAGAAGGAGAAAGGGTTTTGCGTCGTTTGGTATCTGGTGTTTGGTGGTGCACAAAGGTCAAAGGGTTTTGAATAGAACGGCAGTTTAAAAGTTAAAATCATTTAATATTACTTTTTTCCTAAAAAAAATGTTTTAATATCATTAAAATCAGTAAATTGAACAAAATATCCAAGCCTCTAACAGAGTCGTATCCCAACCTCTCCCCAAGCCGTGTCCAGCTATACCAAGCTGTATCCCAGCTGTATCCAGAAAATAAAAAATAAAAAAATAAATTCAGATACTCCTGGGACACGTATCGGGAAGTATCCGAGGAATATCGGTGTCCGACACCGATACTTTTCCATTTTTGGAGTATCCGGCTTGGTCATGGATAATACATTCATGCATGCATGCCTTGGTGCTCGTCAAATGTAGTTTTTTTTTTTCCTACCTGTTTTAATGGGTCTGTAATGGTTTTTGGCTTATTGATGCCTTTGGGGTGTTACGTAGTTTATCGATCTTATGATTTGCTTCTTTGGGTTGAACAATTACATTTTTCTCTTTTTACTTTTTCTTGGTGTTTCTTGCAATAGGGTTGGGGTACCCCAAGTGTCTTGATAAATAAAATTTGCTTATAAAAAAAAAAGTTTTCTTAATAAAAATGGGCAGTATTTTCTTAATGAGATTAAGAAATAATGCATGTTGAGATTTTTTTGCATAGGCACAAGCCTGCCTATTTGAAGCACATCCACATGGAGTGAAATCCATCAATAATATATAATATAAAACCCACATTATATGAGTGTGTCGTCTAAGATGCACTTAAACTACATAAGAATTTTTTGATGAAAGTTACTTTTATGTATATTTCAGGATATCTTCCCCACATGAGACTTATTAAGGCATCAATTCTTATGTCTTTGTCCAAATGCCGCGCCCTAGAGAGCATGAACTATGGAAATTTTGAAGTAAACATTTATGCCTTGAAGCTATTAATTACGGCTCAAAAAAACCAGAACATAAGGGTGGGTGCATCGTTGTGAACCGGTAAGCACCCGCTTGACATGGCAACAACACTCATCGTGCCACCCAGGAATGATTCAGGTTTGACAGTTTGCATTCTTATGATTTTTTGTTTGATGTGCATTTGTTGCCATTAAAAGAACAGAGAAGAAAGAAATAATCACATTAATTTTAAACGAATTAGTGCTGATATGTATTGACTTCAGCCCTAATGATTCCCAAGACAATTAGGGGAAAGAGAGAAGGTATGGTTACACAATTATCACAGAATGCATTAGATTTGATCATGATTAATATTAGATGGAATCAATGTGATAGGATTATTTTATGCAAGAGTTAAGGATATGTGCAACATGAAAGGGTCATGCATATTAGAATTTAGAGAGAGAAAAATACAATTTGTTTCAAATATAATTAATTAGTGAGTTGATAACAGGGTTAACACATCTTTTACCCACGCATATTGTGACTTGGATTCGTTTCTCAAAATTTTCATATTGGTAAGTGATATATAAATTCTATTATAAATCATCATTAAGGTAATTGGTCTTCCTTAACTTTACAAAGGGACTTAAGCTCCCCTGATCTAAAATATTATAGTATATCAAAATATATATTGGTGAGTTCTATGACTAGTCATGATGGGTTGCTTGATAAAGTTATATTTATCTCTCCATCATGATGACATATTCCCTCCGGTCTCTATTATAATCAAAAATTAAATAAACATATATATTAAGGCGATTAATTAATCTTATTGAATCTTGTAAAAAATTAGATTTGTTACCTAAATTATTCTTGATCTAAAACTTCATTCATCATTAAATGAGTCATTGGAATTACATTAAATGAAAGGTATTTTGGGACTAATATCATTAAATGAGTCATTGGAAAACAAAATTTGTTTATATATTGGATCAAAAACGTCGATACTTTTTTTTCCTTATAATAGACCGGAGGGAGTATATATTATATGGAAAAAATTCAAACTCAAGAATTAATTTACGTTTTAAAACAATTCTCACTGTATTATAAATGATTTTTAATAGCGCCTTTTTGGTAACATTTTTGGTAGGGAATGTTATAAAGAAAAAGGTTTGATTAATGGTGTTTCCTTTGAGAAGTTAGTATCTTCCGGCTGATAGATTAATTCAACTATTGACATTTGGTTAGAGATGTGATGAAGGGTAGAGAATTCATTTTGATTTACCATGTAATCATATATTCTTGGGCATGACACAAATATTTTCAGCCTTTTTCAATATTTCAGTCGTTGGTATATATTTCGAAAGGATCAATTAATTCAATTGAGAAAACAAACAAATAAAAAGGAAAATTTGAATCTGATATCAGAGTATTTCACAAGCTCAGCTCAAAAATTAAATTAATCAATCTATATATGCTAATTAAAAGACTAAACTGAAGTTGCCTTAATAGCTACACCTTATGTATTATTATTGCTTAATTATACTATCATTCTATCTTTTCAATGTCTAATATGACACTTGATCTGCTATAATTTACTCCCGTTTAAATGCCTAATATCTTGGTTAGGTCTAATTAATTATGGCTCGCAACTCATTATCTCCACCTGCCGATGTGAAATAACCCCACACTTCTGGATTATTATTACATGCTGTCACATCCAAACTTAATTAATTAACCCAAAACCATTTTTAGGTACTCCCACATTATCTAGAAGGTTAATCCAAACTGTCTTACTAATTCAGTCTTTAATGCTTATATAGATCTATTCCAGCGTCCAATTATACATACCATTCAAATTAATTATAAGTTTAAAATAAAATATCAAACTCCCTCCTATCATTTTCTTTTCAATAATTTATTTTAAGAAATAAATATATTTTGTGCTTCAGAGATAAATAATGAAAGAACCTTAGAACGAAAAGAAATCATAAGATATATAAATTTGGAGTCATTAAATAATAATAACAAAGAAATTTATTATCTAATAAAAAATTCAGGCAATTTAGAAATTGGGATCTCATTGAACGACTTTCATTCTTTTAGCTGAAAAAAGCTTTTTACTTAAAAAATACATTTTAAAATTAGAGTTTAATTTTTATGCACTGTCAGTATAAAATATTTTTACATAGACATCCAATAATATATTGGCAAATCAACATATTTATCATTTCACTCTCTTAATTATTAAAATAAAAACACACATGTCAAAATATTAATGGATGTCAGTATAAAAATTTTACACTGATAATACATGCTATTTTATCGTTAAAATTAATATAGAAGTGCGTTAGCTTGAATAAAATGTTTGAAAGGTGTGGTTAATTATCATTTATCAGTATCACACTATCACGTGTCTAGCTCAATAGTAAATCATATTATAATATAGTTTATTGGTTTTTAAAAACATCAAATAATACTAAAAAAAACTCAAATAGTCATTCGTTTATGATGGACCTAACCCACGTATGAGGAATTGCTTTTCAGATATATTTTCCCTATAAAAGTAGGAAAATTAATTAAGATGGAATTCTCATAAGGATAATCCTAAAATGAGACATTGCAGTTACTATAGGGTAAAAGGCAACTATAATAGTCTATCAACAAACATATATAATTCCAGTCAAAAAAAAAAATACATATATAATTCTTGTCAAAAAAAAAAATACATATATAATTATTCAAATACGCACCAAACACGTGATAGTGTACTCATGATCAAAACTAAAACTAAACATGAGTAATTAAGACCTTGTACTTTTTGATACTCAATCAAAAAATGATGTATTCACATATTTGATATCATTGAATCAATCTTAGATTTCTTTAAATATTTTTAGTGATTGATTCAACGGTATATTAATATATGAATGTATGTTTTTTGAATGCTGGAAGTTCATTTTCCTTTGGAACGTTTTTTACTTGTAAAGTTTGTCCCTGATTTTCCTAGACCGGTAGCTTGTTTGGTTCATCAAAATATTCGGAGGTGTAGATAAACATTCGAAGCACAAACATTGTCAAGAAAACGAGGGAAATGAAACAAACAAGAAAATAAAATAAGAAAATGTCAACATGCAGCAGAAAATGCTTATGTGTGCATTGCGCAGGGGCTAAATTAACCCACCATCTTTTCCCAAACCCACCCAAGCATAGTGATTGTGTTGGGTAGAATGGGTATGAGCCTGTGGGTGTTTTTAGAGGTAGAGCCCAGTTTGGGTTGGGGTTTCCGTTTGCTGGACAGGAGTGGCTGATGGGTGGGCTTGGGTCTATGGTTTTCTGGGCTGGGTATGTCATGCGTGGAGGAGTTATATTGGTTGCTACTCGCGTCACAGGTCACTCGTCAATAACAAAAAATTAAATACCATTTTAATAGTTTAATCTTTTATTATATATTAATAATAAAATAATAAAAGAAAAAATTGAATAAAATATCACTGTTTAAATCATAATAAAATATTATAAAATTATCTTGAATAATAAAATCATTTATAAATAGATATTTTCTAAGATTAAACCGTTATTTTATCCCCCGATAAGATTTTGATGAACTAAACATTATTACGAGAGACTCCAAAAGTGGATTGACTGGTAGCTTGTTTATTACTTTATTTGGTCCACTTCAAGTTTCCAGCTTTTACAACCGAAACGACTCAACAACTCTAGTTTATAACTAAAATAGTGGCTTTACAGAATTTTATCATCTAATAAGGAGGTGAAGTTCATCTGCCAAATTAATAAACTAATGGATATCCAAAACAAAATAGTGGTTATTGTTCGATTATTGACCAATAGGCCTAATATCCTCTTTGCTTTGATTGTGGATCAGGAGGCCCACTGATATTTAAGAGTAAGCCGCTGGACTTTAGTCCTTTCCTCTCTAGTCAGACATGGGCCTTGCTACATACACTCCCCATATTTGATATCTACCCCCATTCTGAATCCGGCCTGATTCAAAAAATGCATCCACCCCCACACGTCTTTCGGTATTTAAATGTCAGATTCATAAATTATGTTTCCAACATCTAATTGTCGGACATCTTCCGGTATTTAAATGTCAGATTCAGAAACTCTGAATCCTGCATCTAATTGTCGGAAACACTTTTTTTCAAATTTTAAGAATTTTTCGGCAATTAAATGCCGGAAACATAGTTTCTGAATCCGACATTTAAATACCGGGAGGCGTGTGAGGGTGGATGCCGAATTTTAGAGGGTAGGTAGCAAGGCCACCCTCAGACACCTTCGCGAAGTACTTATTGGTCGGCTCCTCCGACACATACCAGAGGGGGTATTTTCAAAGACACCCTCACGTAATGTCAACGTTTTTAAAATCGGACCGATCATTAAACTGGTGAATGCACTGATTCAAAGTTCAATGATTCAACCGTAGGTGAACCCATAATACTTAAATGATATTTTTAAAATTTTTAATACAATATATTAAGCAATATTAACATAAATTTTAAATTCTCATATTTTTAATAATATAAATATTTTTTACATTTTGTGTTGATAAATTTACAATAATAATTCTTGTATTTACTTCTAAAAGTATAAAAAACAATTTTATAGGTCCAACAACTCAAAGTTCTCTTATATAATAAAAAATAAAAACAAAACTAAAGTTGGGCTGCTTTTAAGCCCATTAAAAAAAGATATGATAAAAAATATAAAATAAATATATGGTTTTGTATCATAAAATAAAAATAAAAATAGAATCAGCCAACCCAATAGAACCGTATGGTTATGTTAGAGAGAGATAAATACATATTTTAATATGCATGGACCCACCATAATTGGTTGTAAGTCATACTAGTTACAATTTTTAAAAAATTGTTTCTTTCTCTCTCCAACAGGATAGAATCTAGATCCACCCTCAAATGAGTCGACACAATGGTCTTCGAAGTTCAAAAACAATTGTTGCAGTGTGGGCCAAAAAGTTTCATTTATATAATAAAAAAAAGCAATTGAGGTTGGGCCTGAACGCCTATTCAGCATAAAGTCATTAGTGAAAGGAGAGCTTGTTAGCATAACCCTAGCTCTCCCTTTCCACATAGCCACCCTTCCACCTTATCCCCTCTCACCCTTGTTTCTCCGCAATACGCTATGGAGATCAACAACAACTTCACTTTTATTCTTCTTCTTTCTATAACACATTTTGGACATTGTTCTAAGACCTCACCTCTCTTCTTTCTTTTTTCCAAGTCGCTTCATCTCTGTAGCTCGTCCTCTCAAGTCGGAGGAGGCGAAGACGTGAGACCGTGGAGATTTCTTAAACTGGCTGAACCGTGAGACTAGCCGGTTTTCATCAGTTTCACAGGTTCATGATCGGTTTCTACGGGTTTCTCCTGGTATGATGACAGGGCGGTTTACAGGGAGTTCCAGATCGGACATGGGTCCAGTTCCTGGTCCAACCGCTTGGTTCGGTCCAGTTTTGACAACTATGGGTAATGTAATAATCTAAGAGTCTGAATCTTAACATGAAAGGGGATACCTCCTTTAATAATGTGATTGGTCCACTGTGACTGATAGCTGAACAACAATCATCTCTCAATCACTTGCGGATTGAAAAGGGAATGAAATGAGCAATCCCTGCTAACCTTTGGGTCTAGGGGTAGCATGTACCCAAATGACATGAGAGTTGTCACTTCACCCGCACTTCAGAGCCAATGGGTGTTTCATTATCCAATCTTGTCAGCACGAGTGCAGCACACCTAGGGGTGTGGGCGACAAGCCAATGGTTGATGGGTCACCATTTGTGGGTCATTTGTTGGACTCATGGCGGTTTTTCCCGTCCCAAAGTGACATGGTTTACTAGATTGGACCTTTAAGTACGACCTAAAACAATTATAATATAAAGTTACTGAGTGAATTTACCTTTCAAATGAATAACTATGAGTGTTGTCCTTGATTTACCAAAATGTATAAAGACCTCAACTAATTAGATATATTTTTATTTACTCATTTTAGAGATAAACTCACTTTAAAAATATAAAATGCAAATGCAGGAAAAAGAATTACAATCATAGTTGTTAAGAAACACTCAGAGATCAACACACTACTAGGCACAATTACAGTCACCAAGAATGCAGAAAAAGAACTGCTATTGTGCAGCTGATTGGAAGAGATGAAACTGAAGGGAAAAAATGATAACATAAAGCAAGAAAGAAAGATTGAGACAGTGATATTATCATGGTTTAGAGCCAAAGAACAGGCTCCTACATCCATACTGATCCCGAACTTTATTCACCTATAATCACAACAAGAATTCTAGGTAAGTCTTTACACACACTACCTCACTTGCACTCCTTTACTAATTATGATGAATTGTCAAAATTCTTCTCTCTATACAAACCATCAGCTAAGCTTTATATCTATACTAGTTACAACAAACTTTAGTTATAAAATAGTTACAACTAACTGACTTCCTTATAACTAACTAACTGAATATAGAACACTTGACTAGCTTAGAACTTTCTAACTTTTTGCAGCTAGCAGCTACACTAATCCCAATTGATGATCCACATGTGCACAATAGTAGTATTGCTGTTTTCCAAGGAGATGATAGGTATTTAATTCCAACACTTTGTGATAAGTGGATTATGGTCGTTCTTTATTTTATAGTTATGTTGCCATATTTTATTACTGAACTCCTAATAAAAAATATAAATTAATAAATAAACATATCTATTTTTAAAGTAGATTATTTTAAATACATATGATGTACCTTTTGAATATTATACATTTACCCTGATAGAAAATCCAAAAGATGATATTGTAAGACTAAAATATCGATCTAAACATGTTAAACAATTCAAGCAACATATTCAGATCAACACAGCGGAAGCAAAAATTAGATCGAGAACACCAACCTCCCACCATTGCTATTTGATTCACTCTTTCTGATCTTGCTTTCCTAGCTTGTAGACTTTACGCCGTAACCCGTCTTTACGCCGAAATGATTTTGTCTTGGCTTTCCAAACCTTTACTCACTCATAACTCGATGGTGTTTGTTTACTGAAGAGAGGAGTAGGTTCAGTGATCCAAAACAGAGAGTAACACGTTCAATTTATAGAGCTCTGTCCATCACAGAGTTCATAAAACGTGGAGCAAGACGTGGGAAAATGGACCACATTGGAAACCAATTTCTCTTGAAAATAGCTAACACATTGGAAATCAATTTCCCTTGAAAATAGCTAACACATTGGAAATCAATTTCCCTTGAAAATAGTTAAGGATTTTAATTGAAATCCATTTTCAAAAAAAAAAAAGGAGCACATCTTACGAAAACATGTGAACAATGAGAAATTCCATCATTCTTCCACTTGGTCCATTTAACCCATCATCAATCATAATAAGAAACAAAAATATATGAATCATGGCGATAGGTCCTCTAATAACGAGTATTATCTTCCATGTATCACAATATATCAAGTCTCTCAATATTTGCCCTTAACATGATGAATAAACCATATGTTTATTCTAGGTCAAAACCAAATTGACATTTCTCAAAATAAACAAATATGTGCACAAAATTATGAGAAAATATCAAACTGAATAAGAGTTTCTTTGAAAACAATAAATGTACGTACAATGAAAATCACATCATGGAACCAAGTCCCATTCGTACTACATGATCCTTAAAATTCTTTGGTGGCATGCCTTTAGTCAAAGGATCGACAATCATCAACTCAGTGCTAACGTGTTCAATGACCACTTTCTTTTCCTTAACACGTTCTCTTATGGCTAAATATTTGATGTCGATATGCTTACTTCGACTTCCACTCTTGCTGTTCTTAGCCATAAATACCGCAGTAGAGTTGTCACAGTACAACTTCAATGGCCTACAAATAGAGTCCACGACTCTAAGCCCAAATATGAAACTCTTCAACCATACACCATGCGAGGTAGCCTCAAAACAAGAAACGAACTCGGCCTCCATAGTGGAAGTAGCAGTCAAGGTCTGCTTTGCACTTCTCCAAGATACAGCTCCACCAGCTAGCATAAAAACATAACCAGATGTTGATTTCCGGGTATCAATGCAGCCAGCATAGTCTGAATCGGAGTAGCCAATCACTTCCAGATCATCAGTCCGTCTGTACATGATCATGTAGTTCTTTGTCCCTTGAAGATATCTCATCACTTTCTTTACAGCTTTCCAACGGTCAACACCTGGATTACTCTGATATCTTCCCAAAACTCCAACAACATATGCAATGTCAGGTCTGGTACAAACCTGAGCATACATAAGGCTTTCAACAGCTGAAGCATATGGAATATTTTTCACGTGTTCCTGCTCTAAATCATTTTTGGGGCACTGACTTAAATCCAATTTGTCACCCTTCACAATGGGAGCTACACTCGGTGAACAATCCTTCATGTTAAATCTCTCTAAAACTTTGTTTATATAGGTCTCTTGAGAGAACCCAAAATGCCTCGAGATCTTTCCCCATGGATCTTAATGCCAATGACATAAGATGCGTATAGCATACCCTTATCATTAGCCGCAAGCAAAATATCATCCACGTATAACACAAGAAAACAAATCTTACTCCCACTGACCTTCTGGTATATACATTGATCCATGACGTTCTCTTCAAAACCGAATGAAGTGATGACCTCATGAAATTTTAAATACCACTGGCGGGAGGCTTGTTTCAATCCATAGATGGATTCATTAAGCTTGCAGACTAAGTGCTCACCATCACTAGAGGAAAATCCTTCAGGTTGTTTCATGTAAACCTCTTCCTCTAGATTACCATTGAGAAATGTTGTTTTCACATCCATTTTATGTAACTCAAGGTCAAAATGAGCTACTAATGCCATAACTACTCGAAGAGAATCTTTCTTGGATACAAGAGAAAATGTCTCCGTGTAGTCGATTCCTTCCCTTTGAGTGAACCCTTTGGCGACAAGTCTTGCCTTATGTCTCTCAATGTTGCCTTGTGAGTCTTTCTTTGTTTTAAAGACCCATTTACATCCAATGACTTTTACACCATTAAGCAACTCAACGAGATCCCAGACTCGATTAGATGCCATAGAATCCATCTCATCTTTCATGGCATTATACCACAAATTCGATTCCTTAGAACTCATGACTTGTGAAAATGTTTCAGGATCATTTTCGGCTCCAATGTTATAGTCCGATTCTTGCAGATACACTACATAGTCACTAGTAATTGCTGACCTTCTGACTCTAGTAGATCTTCTTAACATTGCCTCATTGTCTTCTTGAGGAACTTGTTGTCCAACTAGTTGTTCAACAAGTTGTTCTTCATCAACAATTTGATCTACAGGATCATTTTCAACAGCTTGTGGAACTTCAATTATCGGTCGTCTAACACCCATTTGTACTTGAGGGGCGTGAATGACAATCAATCTGTCCCTTGATCCATAGGGTTGAGATTCATAGGGATCCTTTTCAGAAGCAGTGTCCCGAAATTGATCATTCTCAAGAAATTTGGCATTTCTTGTTTCCACAATTCTAGTGCTATGTGATGGACAATAAAATATATACCCTTTGAACTTTTCAGCATATCCAATGAAATACCCACTAATAGTCCTTGGGTCTAGTTTCTTCTCTTGTGGGTTATAAATTCTTACTTCAGACGGGCATTCCCAAACGCGTATATGTCGCAAACTTGGTTTCCAACCTTTGAACAACTCAAAAGGTGTCTTCGAGATAGCCTTGGTCGGAACTCGGTTTAATATATATGCAGCCGTCTTCAGTGCTTCAATCCACAAGAATTGAGGAAGTTTTGTGTTACTCCTCATACTTCTCACCATGTCCATTAAAGTTCGGTTTCTTCTTTCTTCTACACCATTCTGATCCGGAGAACCAGGCATAGTGTACTGGGCAACAATCCCATGTTCTTGAAGAAACTTCGAAAATGGACCATGTGCTTGTCCATTCTCCGTGTATCTACCATAATACTCTCCACCTCTATCTGATCTCACGATTTTAATTTGTTTTCCACATTGCTTCTCTACTTCAGCCTTAAAAACTTTAAAGGCGTCCAAAGCTTCGTCCTTAGAACGAAGAAAATAGAGATACATATATCGTGAATAATCATCTATAAAAGTGATAAAGTATTTTGGACTACTTGCGTCCATGTCTGGACAACAAATGTCTGTATGTATGATTTCTAATAGGTTCGAGCTCCTCTTTGCACCCTTTTTAGACTTGTTAGTTTGCTTACCCTTAATGCAATTCACACAAGTCTCAAAATCAGCAAAATCCAAAGTACTAAGTACTCCTTCATTTACTAATCACTTGATTCTCTCAATGGAGATGTGTCCCAATCTCCGGTGCCACAACATAGAGGATTCCTCATTCACAACACAACGTTTCAACCCATAAGTAACATGCATAGAATTATAAGCAGCATCATTTTGCAATTTAATATAGTAAAGGCCATCAAGTAATTCACCAAAACCAACAATTTCAGATTTATTGGACAAAGTAAAACCAGAATCCGAAAAATTAAAAGATAAACCCAAAGGTGCAAGTCTTGAAACAAAAATCAAATTCTTAGAAAAACTAGGAACATAAAAGGTCTTTTCTAAACGTAAAATAAAATTGCTTCTTAAAACTAAACTGCATGTCCCAATGGCTTCCACATGTGAACCTATCTTCCTGCCTGAATAGATGTATTTTTCACTTCCCACTGGTTTCCTTAGGTTTTCCATACCCTGCAAGGTATTGGAAACATGGATTGTAGAACCAGAGTCAATCCACCATGTGTTATGATTAACACTAATCATATTAGATTCATAACAAACAAATGCAAATGGAGTACCTTTCTTGTCGAGCCAGTTCTTAAACTTTATGCAGTCTTTCTTCATGTGCCCTTTCTTTTTACAGAAGAAACACTTAGACTCTTTCTTTATGACTGGCTGAGGAGGGATGCTGCCCTTATTTTTGGCGTGTTCCTTCTTTTTCTTTCCGTCGAAAGTCAAGTTCACCCTTTCGCTCTCTTCCATCATCAACCTTTCCTCTTCTTGAACACATATAGTCAACAGCTCATTAATTGACCACTTATCCTTATGTGTGTTATAAGAGATTTTGAAAGGACCATATTGATGAGGCAGAGAGCACAAGATGTAGTGCACTAGGAAAGAATCCGACATGGTAACCTCCAAGCCTCTTAGCTGAGCCGCTAAATCTCTCATGCGCATGATGTGATCACGCACACCTCTTATCCCAGTGAGCTTTAGGGATGAGAAATGCATTATTAGGGTGCTGGCAAGCGCCTTTTCAGATGTAACAAACTGCTCATCAATGGCTTTCAGAAGATCCTTAACTTTAGTATGCTGATCGACAGAACCACGGATACCAGCAGAAATTTTGGTCTTTATAAACATCACGGAAAGACGGTTAGATCTTTCCCATTTTTCATAAAGATCAACAACATCTGGAAGGCTGGTTTCGGTAATACCCGATGGTTCATCCTTCCTAATAGCATAATCAATGTCCATCCAGCCCAAATGGAGAAGAATTCTCTCCTTCCAAACCTTATAATTGTCACCTCTTAATTCGGGAATATTACACTTAATATCAGAAAAATTCGCAGGTTGAATAACTGCAAAGAACAATCATACATGCTCATTATATAATTTGAGACTAAATAAATATCATGGTTTACCAATGTAAATCATGGCTTAATTCATGGATCTAGCGACATAAAACTTGCCTGTGGGCTAAAGTCCTACTCAATTAAATTAATATTGTAACTTTATGATAAAACTATCAAATTATGTTCCTTTTCTTAATTCCAGTGGGTAGATTAAGAAATATAATCTGATATTTTATCCTAATTAATCATACAAATATAACAAAATTCCTGTGGGTAGATTTTATTACATCACATATGATTAATTACAATTAATGTTTTAACGTGATTAAAAGTTAATATATAATTCTAATTAATTAAAGATGTTGTGGCTATTCCTTAATTAATCAAAATTATATTAATCACATAAATTAAAACTAAGTATTTGCATAATACATTATATAAATGCAAATGTATTAAATAACCATGTAAAACTAAAATATTGTCCAACGTAAATCTGCACACAGTGATCATAAATGCATACAATTGATTTTAAATAATAGTTGTATACAATCAAAAAGATTACGCATAGCTCCCATAGCTTCTAAGAAACATGCTTCAAGAAATGGTCAATCAATTTTGTCTTATTCCAATTAAAAGGAATCAATATAATATTCAAAGGTTGAATAAAACTCAATTACGGTTTCCAATTGCCACGTAGGCTTTCACTAAAAGCTGATAACCGCTTTCACAGCAACAGAAGATAAACACGGGAAATATTAAATAAAGGGAGTCTAGCATTTATCATTAAAACGTGGAAACTTTTGTTAAATGCTGAATAAGTTTCCAACCCATTTAAAGGATAAACACGCGCGGTATTTTACAAATCAGTCGTCTTCTTCCTCGAGCCGGGTCACTCTGACCCGGCTACGACCCGCGGATCAGAATGAAAAACCCGACGGTTTCCGTCCATTTTTAATACCAAAAATATCAGTTAATATCACAGACAACTTAGAAACTTGATTCCAATCATATTTCCGATTTTAGTTTGAATTAAAAGGATCAAATACACAATACCCATATTCTGAAATTTTCAGACTCCATAACAGACAAGAAGAGCAAGCAAGGCAGAGGCATATACAAGGCTCTGATACCAAATGTAAGACTAAAATATCGATCTAAACATGTTAAACAATTCAAGCAACATATTCAGATCAACACAGCGGAAGCAAAAATTAGATCGAGAACACCAACCTCCCGCCATTGCTATTTGATTCACTCTTTCTGATCTTTCTTTCCTAGCTTGTAGACTTTACGCCGTAACCCGTATTTACGCCGAAATGAGTTTGTCTTGGCTTTCCAAACCTTTACTCACTCATAACTCGATGGTGTTTGTTTACTGAAGAGAGGAGTAGGTTCAGTGACCCAAAACAGAGAGTAACACGTTCAATTTATAGAGCTCTGTCCATCACAGAGTTCATAAAACGTGGAGCAAGACGTGGGAAAATGGACCACATTGGAAACCAATTTCTCTTGAAAATAGCTAACACATTGGAAATCAATTTCCCTTGAAAATATCTAAAACATTGGAAATCAATTTCCCTTGAAAATAGTTAAGGATTTTAATTGAAATCCATTTTCAAAAAAAAAAGGAGCACGTCTTACGAAAACATGTGAACAATGAGAAATTCCATCAGATATAGTTTTTAGTTAATTAACTTGTTTAAAAAAATCAATCAGAATCAATGGGATGATAAATAAAGGGCATTACTGGAAAAACGGTCAAAGCATTACTCGATCTCCCTCTCCCATCAGCTCCTCCATGAATTTTTGTGTCTAGAGATATGTTGATGTGTAAATTCACGTAACACGGGACAATTCTAATATGAATCGTATTAAGCTAAGGTACACATGCATACTA
The DNA here is from genome assembly GCA_030762895.1 of Sophora flavescens. Lineage (NCBI taxonomy): Eukaryota > Viridiplantae > Streptophyta > Magnoliopsida > Fabales > Fabaceae > Sophora > Sophora flavescens. Next base: position 50,818,973 of record CM061069.1, read on the forward strand.
TAGGAAAGAGGCGTGCTACCTGTTGAAAATTTCACCCAAAGCAAGTCCCACATTGTTTGGGAGCTAACTTGGAGACCCCCTTTAGTCTAAATAAAGAAGTTTAAGGGGTGCTAACTAAACACATCAATCCTCACTAAGAAGAGTAAGAGATAATAGAGAGAGAGCCTCACAAGAGAGAGTGAGAGAAAAATAGAGAGATCCTTAGAGAGAGTTTTCTCAAAGAGAAGAATAGTGAGCCAATTTGTGAGAGTGTTATCCACAAATTGAGGATACAATATTCTTGTATTTTTGTATTCCCATTATTGTTATAGTGGAAGTTTAATCGGCCTACAGGTCCCGTGGTTTTTTCCTTGCTCACATTGAGGAGGTTTTTCCACGCTAAAATTGTCCGGTGTTATTACACTTATCTTTCTACTCTTCCGCTTAGTGCTTATTTTTGAGTTCACAGAGGAGGGAAATTATGCTGGTATTTCCCAACTGTGGTATCAGAGCTCTGGAATACTGGGTGTCAGATTTATAAGAAAATTCTTAGTATGCTCTGTGGCTGCAGCATTGTCTGATGCTGTTGGCCTGTGTAACTCAAGATGGAGGGAGCTGTCACTCATGATGGAGACATGTTCAAGCTAACTATAGATAACTACTCCTATTGGAAGCCGATGATGGAAGATCATCTATACTGCAAATATTTGTATTTGCCAATTACCCATAAGGATATGCCGGATGTGAAGACTGACAAAGATTGGGAGCTTCAGAATCGGAAAGCAGTGGCTATGATCCGGAAATATATTGATCGAAGCTTGTTCGAGCATGTATCAACTTATACCAATGCGTATGAGTTGTGGACAAAACTTGAATCCTTGATTCAAAAGAAGACGTCCAGGAACAAAGCCCACCTTGTCAGACGATTGGTAAAGTTGGAGTACATGAACGGTCAAAATATGATCGAACATCTGAACACTTTCAAAGGCATTGTTAATCAATTAACAAAGGCAGGCATGAGTGTTGATGATGAGTTGCAAACTCTTCTACTCCTCAGTTCTCTACCTGAGAGTTGGGACACTCTAGTTGTCACTCTCAGCATCTCTGCTCCAAACGGAAAGCTTAACATAGATTTTGTTACAGACTGTTTGCTAAATGAAGAGTCAAGACAGAGGGAAAGAGGTTTGAACAATCAGTTTGAAGCCAATGTTGTTGAAAATAGAGGAAGGAGTAAGAATCGTGGAAAAGGATGTCGTGGAAAATCACAAGGTAGGTCCAAATCTCGAACCAGACTAAATTGTTATTACTGTGGCAAACCAGGACATGTAAAGCCTGAGTGTAGATTCTTGAAAAGAGACCAACAAGCTGGAACAGTCCACCCTGACCAAATTGACCCGAAGAAGAAGAAAGAAGATGAAATAACTACTGCAGTGGCCTCGAATGATGAGAATATATTTCCTATCGGAGAAGAAAATTATCTAAATATTGCATCAGATGATTGCATATGGATAATTGACTCAGGAGCATCCTTCCACGTCACACCTCATGAAGAATTCTTCTCATCATACCAAAAAGGAGAATTTGGTACGGTGAAGATGGGAAACCATGTCACAAGTAAAATCGTCAGTGTTGGCGAAGTAACTTTGATGATTGAGAATGGAAATAAGCTTGTGCTAAAGGAGGTCAGACATGTACCCGAGATGCGTCTGAACCTTATCTCAGTGGGAAAGCTAGATAAAGTCGGGATGATAAACCAATTTGGTAGCGGCAGATGGAAACTCAGCCAAGGAAGCATGATTATTGCTCGTGGCAGAAACGAAGGCTCTCTGTACATTATGCAGGAAAAGATATGCAAGGGGGAGACGAATGTTTCTCAAGACGCAACCAAAGAACTGTGGCATAGACGACTGGGCCACATGAGCGAGAAGGGTCTGGAGATCCTTGCAAAAGATCGTCTCCCAAACATAAAAGGGCAACCACTTGAATCCTGTGAAGACTGTCTAGCAGGCAAACAACATAGAGTATCTTTTAAAAGATCAGATGATGCAAGAAGAAGAAAACAGATTCTGGATCTTGTTCATTCAGATGTTTGCTCAACGTCTGAAAGGTCTGTTGGTGGTGCTCAATACTTTGTTACCTTCATTGATGATCACTCTAGGAAGGTGTGGGTGTATCCATTGAAGACGAAAGATCAAGTTCTTCAAGCTTTCAAGGAGTTTCATGCTTCTGTAGAACAAGCATCTGAAAGAAAACTAAAATGCTTGAGAAGTGATAATGGCGGAGAATACATAGGTCGGTTTGAGACATATTGCAAAACTCATGGGATAAGACATGAGAAAGTTCCTCCCAAGACACCTCATATGAATAGAGTAGCTGAAAGGATGAACAGAACGATCGCAGAGAAAGTCAGAAGCATGCTTTCTCAAGAAAAACTTCTCAAATCATTTTGGGGCGAAGCAGTGAAAACAACAGTTGATCTGATAAATCTGTCTCCTTCAAGACCTTTAAATGGAGAGATTCCAGATGAAGTATGGACTGGAAAGAAAGCCTCTTATGGTCACTTGAGAGTCTTTGGGTGTAGGGCATTTGTCCACATTCCTAAAGATGAAAGAGCAAAGCTAGATGCAAAGACGAAGGAATGCATATACCTTGGTTCACCAAGAGATGAACTTGGTTTCAGATTATGGGTTCTTGCACACAAGAAGATAGTTTGAAGCAGGGGTGTGGTGTTCTTTGAAGATCAAACGATCCAAGACATTAAGCAATCTGAGAAGCCAAAGCACAAAGTGATTTCTGATTCAAGTCCTGTTGTGATAAACAATTCAGGGGGAGAGAATCCTCAAAGGAATGATGAACATGATCAGGAGGAACAATCAGATCAGACAGAACAAACTGACCAGATAGAACAAAGTCAGGATCAGATGATGGAGACTGATGAGACAGAAGAAGAATCTCAAGTAAGACGATCCAGAAGAGTCAGACAACCATCAAGAAGATATTATTCAGATGAATATGTCAATCTCACTGATGAAGGAGAACCTCAAAGCTTCATAGAAGCAATTGAGATGAATGATAAGGAGAAATGGTTGCAAGCCATGGAAGAAGAAATGCAGTCCCTGAAAGAGAATCAGACGTATGACCTGGTGAGATTACCAGATGGATGAAAGGCGTTGAAAACAAATGGGTGTTCAAGCTCAAGAGGGAAGAGAAGAACCCAAACCCCAGGTACAAAGCAAGAATTGTTGTAAAGGGGTGAAACCAGAAGAAAGTCAAAGATTTCGAAGAAATCTTCTCACCAGTGGTGAGGATGACATCTATTAGAGCAATTTTCGGTCTAGCTGCAAAACTAGACTTGGAGATTGAACAACTTGATGTAAAAACAACATTCCCACATGGAGACCTAGAGGAGGAAATCTATATGGAGCAACCAGAAGGTTTTGCAGAACCAGGCAAGGAACACCTAGTGTGTCGTCTGAAGAAAAGCCTTTACCGTCTGAAGCAAGCTCCAAGGCAATGGTACAAGAAGTTTGATCTCTTCATAACCCAACACAATTTCAAGAAGACCTCCACAGACCATTGTGTGTTTGTGAAGAACTATGAGAATGGTGAATCCATCATACTTCTGTTGTATGTTGATGATATGCTAATTATTGGGAAAGATAAGGCGAAAATAGTTGCTCTCAAGAACGCATTGAGCAAGTCTTTTGCCATGAAAGATCTGGGTGCAGTGAAGAAGATTCTTGGAATGAAGATAACTAGAGATCGTTCTAGAAGGATGCCGTGGATGTCACAAGAAGATTATATCCAGAAAGTTCTTTAAAGGTTCAACATGCATAATGCCAAACCTGTGCATGTTCCATTACCTGGTCATCTCAAACTGAGTAAGACACAATGTCCAGGGAAAGAAGAAGAAAAAGAAGAAATGAACAAGGTGCCCTATTCTTCTGCAGTGGGTAGTCTTATGTATGCAATGGTCTGTACAAGACCAGACATTGCTTATGCTGTCGGAGTTGTGAGTAGATTCCTATCAAATCCAGGAAAGGAACACTGGAATGCAGTGAAATGGATGCTACGATATCTGAGAGGAACTGCCAAAAGCTGCTTGTGTTTTGGCAATGGATATTTAAAGCTTCTTGGGTATTCAGATGCAGATATGGCAGGAGATGTAGATTCAAGAAAGTCTACATCAGGATATCTAATTACTTTTGCAGGGGGAGCTATCTCATGGCAGTCAAGACTACAAAAGTGCATTGCTTTAAGCACTACAGAAGCAGAATTCATCGCAATCACCGAAGGTTGCAAAGAGATCTTGTGGATGAAGAAGTTCCTACAAGAGTTAGGACAGGATCAGGAAAGTTATATTCTCTATTGCGACAGTCAGAGCGCAATTCATCTCAGTAAGAACTCAAAATTTCATTCAAGGTCGAAACACATCGATGTAAGGTATCACTGGATCCGTGATGTGTTGGAAAGTAAACTACTGCAGATTGAGAAAATATACACAAAAGATAAAGGGGCGGATATGATGACAAAAGCTATACCGAAAGAGAAGATAGAAGTCTGTAAAGAAGTTGCAGGCTTAGCATCAACCCCAAACTGATTCAAGGATATTTTCCCTTTGGCTGAAGGGGGAGATTTGTTAGAAATTTCAGCCAAAGCAAGTCCCACGTTGTATGAGAGCTAACTTGGAGAGCCCCCTTTAGCCTATATAAAGAAGCTTAAGGGGTGCTAACTAAACACACCAATCCTCACTAAGAAGAGTGAAAGATAATAGAGAGAGAGCCTCACAAGAGAGAGTGAGAGAAAAATAGAGAGATCCTTAGAGAGAGTTTTCTCAGAGAGAAAAATAGTGAGCCAATTTGTGAGAGTGTTATCCACAAATTGAGGATACAAGATTCTTGTATTTTTGTATTCCCATTATTGTTATAGTGGAAGTTTAAACGGCCTACGGGTCCCGTGATTTTTTCCTTGCTCACATTGAGGAGGTTTTTCCATGCTAAAATTGTCCGGTGTTATTACACTTATCTTTTTACGCTTCCTCTTAGTGCCTATTTTTGAGTTCACAAAGGAGGGAAATTATGCTGGTATTTCCCAACACTACCAACACACTTTCTTCTATTGTTTAAAATTCAAACGGGTCCTATTATTTTGGAAATGGGTTTCACTAATTTTTGTGGGTCCCGCTTGAATTATGTAGGACCCTTATGAATTTCAAGCAATACAAGAGAATGTGTTGAAAAGAAAGGGTTAGAGAGTAGGTTGTTAGCATAGGCTTTTAACCTCCAGTATGGACATAATGTTCTTCTAACCTCCAGTTTGGACGCTCATCTCAGCCTCTCTTTCCATGTCATGCTCCACATAACAATCCACTTCATTCATTGAACCAATTCTTATAACCACAAAATCCCTAATTTTGAGACATTGTGCAGCAAACAAGACACTGAATGGAAGGGGAACAAGCTACTAAAATTCAAGGACCAAGGAATGGAATTGTATGTCGTGATATGAACATTAATAACAGTCAATTGCTTGCAGAATAGGAAAGACTGAGAAGCTTTAAAGTTTTTTTTTGTTTTAGAAAAATGCAGATTGAGGGTGTGGAGCCATTGTGACAACAAACAAGGAGCTAAACGGAATAGGGAGAAGCAACCGAAGAGAAGGTACAACATTTTTGGACCTGTGAACATGGGGGAGCAACAACTGACCGGATATAGGATGAAATGAAGGAGACGATTAGGAATGGCAATGGGGCGAGGAGGGCATAGGTAGTACCTCCTCGCCCCCGTTGGATAAATCGTTGCCCGTCCCCCGTGTGGGTACCCTCTTGGCTGGTATTTAATGGGTATTGTGGGTATCCACAGATATGGCGAGTACCAATGAATATTTGTCAAAAAAACCTGTTTCCTAAAAACATGCACTAATTATTGAAAAAATTATAAAAAAACTGCATAATTTTTATTTGCATCTAAAGCATTAGCGACAAACAAGATTGCATCTAAAGCATTTTGCTATCACACACACTCTACTAAGAGAATTCCGCACTTCTCTACTTCATCCTACTTATTTTAGTTGGACCCAAAAAAACTTCATCTTTCCCCAATCAACTTAAAAGACAAGGCCTATTTAAAATTTTAATAAACAAACAACCTTGCAAGGATGCAAAACATAAGTAGAATGTGCATTTTAGTTCAGCAAAGGATACAAAACAATCTTGTAAGGATGCGATTAGTAAGAAAATGTGCAGTTCATCCAGCTCCTTTTCTTGAAGTCTGTAACATGCAAAATGTTCTTATAAATTTTCGGCAATGCTAATCCGAGAACCCGAAGAACAATATCGCTATGTTTCACGGTCAAACTCAATCAAGAACAATCACTCTTTTATTAAGGAATACTCTCAATGGATATCACTCCTACCAAATAGCTTATCCATACATTATAACAAGGACTGTTATTTATACTCAAATCTCTTTTCTCCATTATCTCGACGGTTATCACGTCTACACTATGATCGACCCATCTGGGCTGATAACTGAGTGCTCCACGATATATTAACCGCCTCTTCGTGCATGCAGCTCACAACCCGAGTAAGACTAACTCGGCTCTAAAACCCGAGTATGATTAACTCGGCTCTACATCAGTTCTCTATAATTTTCGGGATCTGTCTAGCCCAAATATTCTCGGACTATTTGTCGGCCCAAATAATCTCGGTCCATTGGTAGTACATAAGCCCTCCAAGCTTTGAGCTTTAGCAAAATGAAAGAGCTTAACTCCTTGGCTGCAATAATTTTGATCCGACATTGAGTACACAAGCCCTCCAAGCTCCGAACTTCAAAGAAGTGAGAGAGCTTTAAGCAATGTCTCGAGTAAATTAGAGATTTTTCTAGGCTAATTTCATGATGCCTCCGAAGACGTGTTCGTTGTGCCTCATTAAAACCTTCTTGGGCAAAAACCTGTTCAAGGAAAAAGGCCCAAGTGGGGAAAATAGTACACATCGCCAGGACTTCGGTATAGGCATCTTCAGCTCACCTCAATCTTTCTCCTTGTAATTTTACCTTTGCATCTCTTCTACCTTCTACTTAAATGTATATAGTTGACCTCAGATTTTCGAATACATTTGACGTATTGGTCTTAAGATTTCAACTCCAATTCTCTTGCCTCATTATTGACTTCAGGTTTATGTGGAATTTGAACTGCCAAGTATTCGTGACTTACCTCAATGAAAGTTGAATTTTCTTATTACACATTAACCAGCTTTCAATACCCTACTTTCCCCAATGAAATTTGAATTTTCTTATCACACACTGACCAGCTTTCAATACCCCGTCTTTTCAATTTCCCTTCCAGCCACGCGTTACTTTGCTTGCATTCCCAGGCGCCGTCTGCAGCAAGTTTACCTGATCCCTAACACGCCCCATCACTTAACCATCGTTAATTGCACACTGCTACTGCCATCATCACCAACAGTTTCTCTCCGCATTCTGTCTTTTCATATATCTCCATCATTACACATGGATTCACTCCCCCTTACCCCTAGGCTATTTAAGTTCATCTCATTTCTGTGGAGACTTCACACCATCCTTCTGCTATAACCCTCGTAGAACTTCCATTCCTCTTCATCGTCTTCCTCAGCTCTTTCTGCAAGCCCCCCCCTTTCAGGTACGCTCCCCACCTCCATCTACTTATTTCGAATTTATTTCAATGGCTTCTACACCTGTAAGCGAAGATGTTTTCGCTGCTCCTTCGTCTTTTGCTCCTGAAATTTTAATCATAGATGATGACTCTAATGCATCATCTTTCTCCGAGTTGAAGAAAGATCTGGAAAAGGTACAAGAATCTCTGAAGATTTCTACAGATACCAATGCTACCTTGAATGCCGAACTTTCATCTAAGCAAATCTCGGTTCAATCTCCTACTGAAGAGTTAAAGACTCAAAAGGATGAATTTGAGATTACACTAGAGGAATGGAAACTTCGTGCTGGGGATCAATATGAGAATGGCTTCAACGCCGCTTTGGACCAAGTACGCATCATCGCGTCTGATCTTGACCTCTCCGAGGCATATGCCTGGAATGAGATAGTTGATGGAAAAATCATACCCCACCGTCCAGAGGCTGAGAATATTAACAGCACACTCCCTACTTCGGAGGATGCTGAGGTCGCTACTGCTGAGAACCCTGAAACTCCGAAGATAGGAGATGCTGATACTAACATGGAATAAAATATTATTCCTGTTGCTTAAATCTTCCAATCCATAGAGGACTTTTGTTGGTGTTTGTCTCTGTAGGTTGTTTTTATTTTCATTTTGCTGTTTAACTAAATTGCCTGTAATGTCAAGCTTCTCCCTTCCCTTTTTGATGTTAATCGATGATTTGCTCAATGTTACCGAAGAATTTGGTATAACAAGAAGTTTTCGTAATAACGATGTTAATGTGTACCAAAGCACCAAGCTTACGCCTCTACTCCCAAAATAATTATGGTTCCGCCAAACACCTTTCAATCTATGTTTAATTACATGATATATTTTTCCCTTCGGATTCATTTAATATATTTTGTGAGGACATCTAATAATCCGCAACAAATTCGCTTCCCTTTAATTGAAGCTTTTACCATAACTACTAATGGAACTTCAATTTATTATGAGTGATATAAGAACACCATGCAACCGAAATTAAGTAATATTTAAGGACATATCTTACCTTCATATGAGAATTTAACTCGTCTTTAAGGATTTGAGATGCCTTTTACCCGAAGTCATGCTCGTTTTTAAGGACTTAAATGTCCTTTTACCCGAAGTCATGCTCCTTTTTAAGGTTTTGAATTGTCCTTTACCCTAAGTCATGCTCGTTTTTAAGGATTTTAGTACCTTTTACCCGAAGTCATGATCATTTTTAAGGCTTTGAGTTGCCCTTTACCCGAAGTCATGCTCGTTTGTAAGGACTTTGGTTTGCCTCCAAGGCAAATATTCAATACTTGATACGGCTTTAGAGGCAATTGGATAATAAACTTCATTACTGAACAACACAACTTCATTAACATAACATCAAAGTGCATATTTACATGGCTTCGGTGTGCCTCGTTAAAACCTTCCCGACCAAAAACCCTGTGGGAAATAAGGCCGGGTTAGGAAAAAGAGTACACACCATCTATCATAGCCTAACTGAAGTAGAACATAAGGTGAGAAGCGTTCCATGTTCTCGGAATCGGCTTCCCTGTCAATTCTTGGAGTCTGTATGTGCCATTGTTCAAATTCTCCACCACTCCGAAAGGTCCTGCCCGGTTAGCAGCTAGTTTCCCTTCAGTAGAATCCTTCCGAGCTTCTCCTTGCCACCTCAGTACCAAATCACCGGCTTGAAAGATTCTCGGTTTCAATGTTGAATTGTACCGACGTGCTGCCCTCTGCTTGCTTGCAGCTTCTGTTAATTTGGCCTTTTCCCTTACTTCATCAACCAAGTCCAGCTCCAGTTTTCTGTCCTCTGCATTAAGTTGAGAATCGTGAATTTTCCTTCTGAACAAGATCTCTCCCAACTCGAATGGTATCATAGCATCAGCCTCATGCACCATTCAAAAAGGAGTTTCTTGTGTGGCCGACTGTGGGGTACATCGATATGCCCAAAGAATACTCGGCAATTCCTCTGCCCATAAACCTTTTGACTTCCCCAGTCTTTTCTTCAACTCATTGACAATGACCTTGTTTGCGGCCTCTACTTGACCATTGGTTTGTGGGTGCTCTATGGAAGAGAAGTTCCTTCTTTTGATGCCGAGATTCTCACAGAACTCACCAAAATGTTTATCTGTAAACTGCTTCCCATTATCTGAGATAATCACCCTGGCAATCCGAAATGGCACACCATATTTTTCCAAACAAACTTTTGAACTTGTTTCACTGTAATCTTTGCCAAGGGCTCCACCTCTACCTATTTTGTGAAATAATCTACAGCCACCAGTAAAAATTTGACCTGTCCTTTTGCCAGGGGAAATGGACCGACAATGTTGATTCCCCATCTATCAAAGGGCCAAGCTGCTGTGATATTATGGAGCTCCTCAGCATGTTGATGCTTCATTGATGAAAACTTCTGACATTCTTCACACTGTCTAACATACTCTGCACAATATGTTCTCATCGTCAGCCAGAAATACCCAGCTCTAATCACCTTCTTAGCCATTGTCCTACCTCCATTATGCATATCGCAAATACCTCGATGCAACTAAGCCATTACATAATCACTCTCTTACTTGAACAAACATTTTAGTAACGGGCCAGAAAAAGAGTGTTTGTATAAGTCACCCGACACCAATGTGTAGGAGCTAGCCTGCCTTCTCATCTTCCGAGCTTCATGTGCATCTCCGGGGATTGCATCATTAACTATGAACTCCCATATTGAGGTCATCCATTCTCGATCTTTTATCTCTACAGCAAAGACCTATTCCTCAACCATCTCTATACTCGGTTGATATACAGTGTCCCGTATCATCGTTCTATACTGACTTGTTTTCTTAGTACTGGCCAATTTTGATAATAAATCAGCCCGAGCATTTCTTTCTCGGGGAATATGTTCAATTCTAAATTCATCAAACACAGAAATTAAAGTATTGACTTTACACAAATACCTGATGAGGCGTGGCTCCTCACTTGATATGTGCCTGAGATTTGCCCCATTACAAGTTGAGAATCACTCCTGTACCTGACCAGCTTCACACCAATCTCTTTGGCCAGTTTCAAACCGGCAATAAGGGCCTCATACTCTGCCTCGTTGTTGGATGCTTTAAAATCAAATTTCAAAGATTGCTCAAACACCATGTCACCCGGACCTTCTAGAATTATTCCCGCCCCGCTTCCTTTTATGTTGGAAGCACCATCAACATACAGAATCCACCATTCCGAGATAGGCTCCTGGGTAGGAATTAACTCGGCTACAAAGTCCGACAAGCACTGGGCCTTCATCGGTCCCCCGGGTTCATACTGTAACCCGAACTCTAATAGCTCCATCGACCAGGCAATCGTCCTCCCTGCTAGCTCTGGCTTCCGTAAAACTTGTTTAATCGGATGATCTGTCTTGGCCACTACCTGATGACTTTGAAAGTAGGGTCGAACACGTCGGGCAGCTATGACCAATGCAAATGCCACCTTCTCGATCATTTGGTATCTCGTCTCCGCTTCTTGCAGGACTTTGCTAATGTAGTAAACCGGGAATTGTTGCTTGTTAAATTCTTGTACTATGATCGCACTCACCGAAGCTTCTGTGACTGAGAGATACAACAACAGTTCTCGGTCGGGTCGTGGCTAGCTAAAAATAGGTGGTGACCCAAGAAATAACTTGAAGGCTTGGAAGGATTCCTCACAGTTAGCATTCCGTTCAAACTTCTCGGGTTTCTTAAGGAGTTTGAACAAAGGTCGAGCTCTTTCGACTGACTTGGGCAGAAAACGAGATAAAGACGCCAATCTACTTGCCAATATTTGCACCTCCTTCAAATTTACCGGACTCCTCATTTCAATAATTGCTTTGCATTTATCCGGGTTGGCTTCAATCCCTTTGTGTGTTAACATAAATCCCAAAAACTTTCCACTTCGGATTCCAAAATTGCATTTTTCAGGATTTAGCCTCATGTTGTGCTTTCTCAAGTGTGAGAATATCTCCTCCAGGTCTGTAGCATGCCGAGATGGGTCACTGGATTTGAAAACAATGTCTTCTATGTACACCTCCATGTTTTTTCCTATCTTCCCTCGAAGACTTTATCCATCAGCCTCTGATATGTTGCCCCTGCATTCTTCAACCCGAAGGGCATTACCCGATAACAATAATTTGCCCTGTTGGACATGAAAGTAATTTTGTCTTCGTCTGGACCAAACATTCGGATCTGATTATACCCATAGTAAGCATCAATCAGACTCATAATTTCATAACCTGCTGCCCCATCTACTAGTTGGTCAATACTCGGCAAGGGATAGGAATCTTTCGAACAAGCTTTGTTTAGATCGGTGTAATCTGTGCACATCCTCCATTTTCCATTGGACTTCTTCACTGGTACTACATTCGAAAGCCAAGTAGTATACTTGATATCGCGAATGAAATTGGCCTCCATAAGCTTCGTTGTTTCCTTCTCGATCACCTCTCTTCTTTCCTCGCCCATTTTTCTTTTCCTATGCGCTACTGGCTTAGCATCAGGACACAAATCAAGTTATGACAATTGAATTTCGGATCAATCCCCAGCATATCCGTTTCACTCCATGCAAACAAATCTGAATATTTCGATAGGACATCTCTGACCGGCTGTGTAATCTCCGACTGCAGCTGCTTTCCTCTATGTGTCACCTGACCCTCCTTTACTCCCAATTGGAAGCTGACCAACTCGTCTACCGGTTTCGGGTGAAGGTCATCGGTATTTGTCCTCAGATCCAACTCTATCGAATTAACTCCCATCGCTTTTGGTTCAATCGATTTTTATGCTTCCTCCTTTTTCTTCTCTCCCGCACTGACCTTCAGACTGTCGACATAACATTGTCGTGCAATCTGCTGATCAGTCCTGACTGACACAATTTATCCCGACTCTGTTGGAAACTTCATGGTCATATGAGGTGTGGAGACTATGGCTCCCAATTCATTGAGGCTTGGCCTTCCCAGTATAATGTTGTAAGCAGTTCGCGCCTCCACGATCACATACTTCACCATTATGGTTTTGGATGTGGACCCGTTGCCAAATTTAGTGAGAAGTTCAACATATCCCCTTGTATCGTCTTGCTCACTCAAGAATCCAACCAGTAAAGTGTTGAATCCTTTAATAGTGCTTTCTGGAATTCCCAACTTTTTGAAAGTTGAGTAATAGAGGATATCTGCCAAACTCCCTTGATCCACCAATGTTTTCCTAACCATAAAATTAGCCATTTCTATAGTGATGACCATAGGGTCAACCTGATTTGGGTCAACTCCAACATAATCATCATCAGTAAAAATAATGGGGGAATTTACCTTCTTTGGTTTATAGATTACCGAATTGATGACCTTAACCGCCCCGAGATGTCTCTTTCTTGCTGAACTAGTTACTCCGCCTCCAGCAAATCCTCCCGAAATGGTATTTATAACTCCTCTCATTGGGCGATTTTCGGTTTCTCGGACCCTCGAATCTTCTCGGTGCTCTCTTCGATTAGTCGGTCCCTCTTCTATCCTATAAGTGTTTTCTCTTTCTCTGCCTCGATTTCCATCTCGCTCATCTTGCTGGTGTCGGTTACGCAAGACATATTCTCCCATATTCTCGCTCATCTCGCTCATCTTGCTGATCCATCCAATTCTAGCAATCTTGGGTGGTGTGTCCGTAGTTGTTGTGGAAACGACAGTATTTCCTCCTATCCGCCTTTGCTGGTACACGACCTTGGGGTGGGTGCTAGATAATATCAGCATGATACACCTCATCTAGAATTCTGGCTCGAGGAGTATTGAGAGGGGTATACACGCTATATTTCGATCCAACTTTGGGTCGGACTTCTCGAATTGACACATACCCTTTTTCTTGTCCTTCATTTTCCTTCTTTTCTCCTTTGTCTTGCACATCTCTCTTCTTCGATTCCCGGACTTCCTCCATGCCGATGTACTTTGCCGCTCTCTGTCTGATTTCATCAATATCGAATGCTTCCTTCTTGGCCAAAGAATCTGAGAATGAACCTGACCTCAAACCGGAAGTGAATGCATGAAAAGCTACTCCTTCTCGTAGGTCCGGAACCTAAATGACTTCTGCATTGAAAAAGTCTAAGTATTCATGCAACGACTCATGCTTTCCCTGTCAGAAGCTCACCAAACAAGTCGACATTTTCCGAAGTCGTCTGCTCGTGGCGAATTGAACATCCAACTTGGTGTGGTCAGATCCGTCAATGACATGACAGATCTCTGGGGTAGACGAGAATACCATAATAAAGCAGCCCCGTCTAGAGTAAACGGGAATATCTGGCATTTCAAATTAGGTGATGCTTGCAAGGGTATCATCTTGATATTAAAAGCCGTAATGTGATCTTGAGGATCAGTGCTGCCATCATACTGCTTAACCTTTGGAAACTGGAAGTTGGTTGGGAACGGAGTTAACATGACCTCATCAGTGAACGGATCCTCCCACGACTCCGGACCTTCGTTTACAACCTTGCTACTGTGTTCCCGGTCTTCCCTGTGGGGAGTATGTTCTCGGCATCTCCTTTCATTATGCCTAGAGGATTCAATATGCTATGGGCTTCGTTCCCTTTCCCTCCGATATTCCTCATTCTCTCTTATAAGTTGATCTATTTCCCTTCTTAAATTCACCATGAGACGGAGAACCGCAAGATCTGGTGCTCCACGTCGAGGTGGTGTCTCGGCATTGGATGTTGTGGTTGTCGTCCTGCTTCTCCTACCTCTTGCACTTCGTGTCTCTACCATTGTTTCTCAAAGAAATGCGGCCTGGGACAGTTTGCCTCGGCCTCACGGTGGCCGCCAAATGTGTTGTTTTGGCTTCAACGACTCAAGAGGGGGGGGGGTGAATTGAGTTTTCAAAAAATATTTCCCTCTTAAAACTTTTTCACAAAGCTTTTCAGATCAGAGTTGCGGATGTGTGGCCTTAGGATCTTTTACAAGATCAATGATGGATTTATATAAAATCTTGAATAGAAGGTGATGAGGATAAGAAAGATTGATTCAGAATTAATAGATCACAGAATAGGTTCAGGTTTAAAACTCAATAATAACAAAATACGGAAACTGATTAAACATTTAAAGATTAAGAACAAGTTATGTAAGTTTCAGATACAAGCATTAACAATCAAGAACAAATTTGCAGGTTTCAGTTTCAGTATTAGTTCAGTTTCAGCAATCAAGAATTGTTTTGATCAACTCAGTTTTGAACGCAGATAACACAGACTTGATTACAATCAGATTCAGGTTTCAATACGGTTTATACAGATCAAGAACATAAATTATATTGAACTTTAAACATCAAAATCGCAGGTTCTTGAACATAAACAAAAAGTAAATGAGTTTGAGTTTAGAGATACCACACAACTAGATTTATCCTGGTTCAGTCACCACCACTGTGACCTACATCCAGTCCCCACTCCACCTGTGGGTTTTCATACACTAACACACAAGCTTTTCCAGGTAGCTTGAAAAACCTTTACACCACAGAGCACTCCTTCACCTCTAGATACCACACTCTTGTGAAGAGCCTCAATGTTCAACCTTAGGGATACCTCACCCTAATCACCCAGAGAGACTCCCTCTCTCTTTACAATCAAAAAGTAAAACAAAAGTTGATTCCTAACTCTCAATAGTCAGATAAACAAATTGAAGCACTTATGAGTATTGAAACACTCTTTTCAGAGTAAGCTCAAGAAAGATGATGAATGATATGTTATGATATTCTGATGTATTCGATATGTTATTCATTTTTTTTTTGTTAAAAAGTGTTCCTTTGATCCCTCTTTATATAGAAAACAATTTATAGTCCTTGGGATCAACCAAAACAGATTTGGATATGATTTAACAGAATCTGTTTTCTTGATTCTGGTTCTTGAAATAAGATTCTGATAGTTCTTATAGAATTCGCGTCCATCTTGAAAATAACCGCGTCCATCTAGCCATTAAGATTTTACATTCGGACGAGCTAGTAGACGAGTTCAATATGCCACGTCAGCAGACGAGAGTACTAAAACATAAAGTAATTGGACATGCTCCAACTAGTAGACGAGCTCCATTTAGTAGACGAGCTCCATATGGTAGATGAGCTCCATATGCCACGTCATTGGATGAAACTTCTCATTTAAGGATTTACCAGGTCCAAAAGACTTTTGTGGACGAGCGCTTCTGTCGCCTTAGTAGACGAGCGCTTGTGTCACTTTAGTGGACGGGCGCTTGTATCATTCTAGTGGACGAGCGCTTGTATCATTTCAGTGGACAAGCGCTTCTGTCACTTGTTGGATGAGCGCTTGTATTACTTTGTTGGATGAACGCTTCTGTCACTTGTGTTGGACGAGCGCTTCTGTTACTTATGTTGGACGAGTGCTTCAATCACTTGTTGGGCGAGCGCTTCTATCACTTGTGTTTGGACGAGCGCTTGTATTACTTTAGTGTTGGACGAGCGCTTTGTATTATTTCAGTGTTGGACGAGTGCTTGTATTACTTTAGTGTTGGACGAGCACTTGGATTAAAAAATCTTATTTCCAAAAATAATTTTCATTAACGAAAACTTATTCCTTTTAATGCAGGTTATGAAAAATGATTTTCTTCATGCATCTTTTTAATTGAGCTATTTGTGAATAAGAGATTTCATCTCTTACAAATCATCTAAGACTTAAGTCTAATTTCTCCTTTAAGCTCTTGTCTTGATGATCCTTTCATCTCTGTCTTTGCTATTTGATTCCTTCAAGTTCTTCATTGAATATTCTCCTTTGATTGCTCACTGAACTTGTTGATTACTGCTTGATACCCGTCTTTGCAATTTGATACTAAAACACTTGCATACATATTAAGTTGTATTTGTCATATATCAAAACCTCTAAGTCATTGAGTCTAACAAAATGTTCTTACAAATTTCTGGCAATGCTAATCTGAGAACCCGAAGAACAATATCGCTATGTTTCACAGTCAAACTCAATCAAGAACAATCGCTCTTTTATTAAGGAATACTCTCAATGGAGCTCACTCCCACTGAATAGCTTATACATACATTATAATAATGACTGTCATTTATACTCAAATCTCTCATCTCCATTATCTCGACGATTATCACGTCTACACTATGATCGACCCACCTGGGTTGATAGCTGAGTGCTCCACGATGTATTAACCGCCTCTTCGTGCATGGAACTCACAACCCAAGTAAGACTAACTCGGCTCTACAACCCGAGTAAGATTTACTCGGCTCTACATCAGTTCTCTATAATTTTCGGGATCTGTCTAGCCTAAATATTCTCGGACTATTTGTTGGCCCAAATAATATCGGGCCATCGGTAGTACACAAGCCCTCCAAGCTATGAGCTTTAGCAAAGTGAAAGAGCTTAACTCGTTGGCTGCAATAATTTTGATCCGACATTCAGTACACAAAACAAAGGGACTTAGGTAAAGGAGAAAAATGATATGTAGAACAAAAATGGTGAGATTCAGAAGATGAAAAATGGGAAGAAAAAAAATATAAAGGAGTTGGTTGTTACCTGCCTGAACGGTGACTGCTGCTACGATCGCACGACGAACGACAGTGTCGGCTGTGACTGGTTCATGATGACGTTGATGGGAGGGAGAAGAGCTCGCGGTGGTTCTGTTCGACGATGAGGTCTGGTTCTGGTTATGACAGGGATGAACCGCGCAAATAGAAGGGATGAACGACAGTGGGTTGCACGTGGCCAGAAGAGACGACGACGACCGGAAGGATGAAGGCGGAGGAGTAGGTCTGTGAGTTTAGATGAGATTGGGGACTGTGAAATGTGAGTTGGTCTGTTGGTGACGGCGCAAATTAGGGATATTTATTTTTCTATAATTTTTAATATCTAATTATAATTAATTTCATATAGTTTCTATAAACTTCTGATGCTGTCATTTATGTATGCGAAGCAAATATGCTTGTTACATATGTGTAACACAAGCATTATTCTTTATTTTAGTTGGTTTTATATAACTTTTTACATATTCATAGTGTCATATTACCACCTAAATAAATGTGAAGGATCGATGGGAGATGTATAGTAATATCAATATGTAATAAGCATATTATTTTTTTAAAGTGCTAAACTTTGATTGATTGAAAATGTAATTTTGTTCAATACCTACGTTGCAGTTTAGATGATTTAGAAATTCTTACGTGGATTCAAAATAGGAGGCGTCTATGGTGCACCACCCTCCATAGTGGAGCAGTGGTACATCACCCAAGTGTCATGCTGTCCACCAATTATTTTGGCAACTGTGTAAGTATGCGTCAGTATGACTTTTCAATCTTAATTATGGTCAAAGTTGTATATGAGTATATGAATAGTATTTTACCATGGAAATACATGTATATGAGTAGTATTCTTCTATCAAAATACAGTAATAATATAATATCTACTTTGATGTTTCTAGGGTTTAAATTATTTTGGTGAAAGGACCAACTCACCGGTGCCGGTGCCTTCTCCGGCGTACGCCGCCGTTACCTTGATCTCACCTCACCACCCCCACCTCACACCACCATCAATATTGCTTTCACAACCATCCCTATAACCATCACAACAACAAATCCAAAGTCCAAAAACAAAAACATGGCCGGGATCCGAAACCCAGATTTTGGCCAACCAAGATTTGAAAAAAAAAACAAAGAGAGATGAAAAGCCAACAAAACCCAGATCTGAAAAAAAAAACAATATGGTGAGATCTTGGTGCATTGAGAGGAATCCGACGGTGGCGGCGTCGACGAAGATGGAGTTCTAGGGAGAAGCTGCCAGAGAGGGAGGGGGAGGGCATCGAAGGCTTTAGGGTTGGTGGTGGTGGAGGATGGCCTCTTCAGACGGTGGGGAGGGACGGCGGCACTGTCGTCGTGAGGACGGCGATGAAGCTCCAATATTTTTGGCCCAATTTCATCCTTCGTCGCGAGCACCATCGCAGAGACGCAGACTGCGGCGAGCCAGTCCTCCGTCCCGCGAGCGCCATTGACGCAACCATAGAAGATGATGTCGTAGAAGAGGGGAAATGTGGATTTTGGTTTTAATTATCTCATGTGCATGAAGTTGAAGATGCTCAGAAGATTAGAAGAACGATTATTGATTGGTTTGAGATGGCATCTTGAGGTCGAGACGACACGTTTGGCCGCCGTGGCGGAGTTACGACGTTGTGGTTGCCGAATCTCAGTATCGACAGATTTGGGAATGGCCATTGTTTACTGTTTGCGTCGAGGTGGTTGACTAAGGTCAGAAGTGCTATACGATTACTGTTCTCTCGAGGTGTCCGGAGATCCGAGGACTCGAGCCAGTGCAGCGGCTAGTGGTCGTTGTATGGTGGTCGAGGTGCAAGTGTGCTTTGAGAGTATATCATTTTAAATTTTTTTTTAGTTTAATCAGTGTATTTGGGGATTACGGAAAAAACAAAAAATATATTTGGAAAGGAAGATATATTGTATGTGTTTGATCGGGGGGAAATTTATAAAATGTGTTGAAAAGTCAGAACTGACACGTGACAATTTGATTGAATAAGAGAGTGACATGTGAGTGGTGCATAATAGAAGACACCTTCAATGTGTGTTTGAATGGAGTATTTCAAAATTCCAAAGAATTTAAAATACCCCATAAAATACCCCATAAAATCCCTTTATTTCTAAAATCCTTCCTATTTAATATCCAAACAAAGTATTTTAGAGTGAAGTATTTTAATTACCCTCTTAAAATATTTCACCCTCTACAAATACCCCATCCAAACACACCGTAAAAATAAAAAAAAAGAATCATTCTATTATGAGTTATCTTTGGAGGCTTTTTCTCGGGCGAGAGATGAAGGATGTTTCTCACCGTGAGAGACCTCATCTTAACGGGTATAGTAGGTTACTCATCCCCACTATCGGTTACCCTTTACGTCTCCATTAGACTCATCATATTCTCCCTCCGACGTGCGATTGTGTGAAAGAAGATGACGACGGTGGCGGCATCGCCTACACAACCCAGATTTGAGTCCACCTTCTCATGGTATAAGCATCGAGTCACCTCACCTCACCCCCACCCCAGCAATAACCACGTTCTCTGCAGTCACCACTCGAATCACTCCAGATCTGGCAAGAACAGAGCAACAAATCAACATTGGGCGATCTTCCGTTCAAGTTCTTGAGAAGTCATCTTCAACAAAAATCAAGAACGGAATGCGCCGCTAGTCTCTGAACAGAGTAGATCCATAAACAGCAAATACGAAAACGTGAAGAGAAGTGATGACTCCTCCGCCGAAACCACGGTGTCGTATGCGGGCGGTAGCAGCAGCAGATGTAGAAATGGAGATGCGATTTTCGTATCGCAATGGCAGAAAGAAGCTTTGAGGATAAACCATCAAACATTCATCAGCTGCATGATCGTCTTCGGCACCGCGTTCCTTGTCCCATGGTTGAGGATAGCAGATAGCGGAGATGGTGTCTAGTGAGGCGCGATTGAGGAGTCTCCGACAGGGCTTCGGCGAGATGCTGAAGACAGAAGCAAGTTCCGACGGGATCAACGGCTGAGAGTGGGGTGAGGTCGTCAGCGGTGGAAGAACCATCTGCCATTTTCCAGAAGCATCTTCTGGACGTTACCGAGTCAACCCGTTGCAAGGACTCATCGGGACCCTCCGATCTTTTTTTATAACATGGTACATGGTCGCCTACCGTGAGCGACTTCCTTAGGTCGCGAACGGTAAAAGCCGCCTATCTTTGGATTTTACTTTAACTATATTTTTAATAGGTGGTATATATTAAATTATATATAATAGAAACTTTTTCTTATTTAGATAGGACCTTAAAATCTCTCGAGAAAAAAAGAGAGCCTAAATGCAACATATAGCCGTCACCTTAATAAAATGGAAAATTTGGTATCGTAACAAAGAAATAAAAATAAATAAATAAATTTTAAAAAACATTAAATTCTGTATTAAATAAATATGACAGTTTACTAAAACTTTGAAGTAATTACATTTATCTCTGTCAAGGTTAATGCTTATTGCATACTCCTTCCGATCTTTTTTTTTTTATTTATATATTTTTAGCTACTTGTTTTTTATTCTAAAATAATGAGTGTTTTATAAACTCAAGTTATAATTGACCAATTTTTTTTCATATATATCCCGAGGGGGCGGAGGGAAGGGGGGACGCACTCCCTCCGTTTTTTTTTTTGATATTTTTGGCTACTTGTTTTTTATTCTAAAATAGTGAGTGTTTTATAAACTCAAGTTATAATTGATCAATTTTTTTTTCATATATACCCTCCGGGGGCGGAGGGAAGGGGGGACGCACGGGTTGCCATGGCTCTCCTTGCTCCATGTTCTCATCTTGTTTATATATATATATATATATATATATATATATATATATATACGCGGAGCAACTCAAGTAAGAGGAGTGTATTATTATGAGAGATGAGAGGAATAAATATGGACTTTTAGATCATACATAAATGGTCAAGATTAGAACATAAAGTCATCTAACTTTTTTAAGTGATCACATGACCACCAACTAACTTCTAATCATGACCATCCATGTATGATTTGATGGCCCAGATTTGTTCCTCCCACTCTCACAATAAGACACTCCTCTCACTTGAGTTGCCCCCATATATATATATATATATATATATATATATATATATATATATATATATATATATATACACATATATACATACATACATACATACATAAGATAGATTATTCTCATAATGAAAAAATAATATTGACTGAAATTCAACTACAATAGATATAATTTCAAATACTTATATTTCATTTTTTTGTAATCATAGAATAGATACAAATGTTTACTGAAAAAAGAAATTGATAAAACATATATCACTTATATTGATAATAGATAATTTTTACTCCATGAAACGTCGTCGTGCACAATTAAAGAAGTGAATATTTTAGATATGTCTCAAAGTTGACTATAAATCTATTTGAGTAATTTATATTATATTAAGTTTTTTTTTTGACAATAAGTTGTTAATCATATATCAAATTTGTATTATATAATTTATTTTTATATATTAGTTGATTTTTTATTGCTATTTCATCATGTTATGTAAATTAGATTTTGGCTCCCCTCCTTTAAATTTTCTGGCTCCGCCCCTATATAACCTTATATAGAACTAAGTTGATTTACCTTGAAAATACATAAAACCTTCCATGAATGGCCTAGTGGAGTAAGCCTTTGAAACTTGTAAACAATTAATGGTAGAAATAAGGGTATTTTGATACAAATATACACAAATTAATGATTTCTTGATCTATGTGTATAAACCTTAAAACATAAAAAAAAAATGAACGGATGGAGCATTTTATTTTTCATATTTTTTGGTCTTTGACCGGATAATTTCGTATAAAACTACGAGACTAACCCACGAAAACGACATTTATCTTTCTCGTTTTTGAAAAATGATTATTTTGATCATTTACTTTATTTTTAATTTTTAAAAGTATTAATAGCATAAGAAATAAGAACCCTATATAAAAAATAGCAAAAATGATATTTGAAGATCACTTTGAGACACCCCATCGATGACATCGCATATGTATACCAATTTGTGCAGCTTTTCAATTGATAAGAAGAGAGAAAAAATTATAAACAAGTATCTCATAATAGTTTTATGCGATGTTGTGTTTGCTTTTATTATTCAAATATCATCTCTCATAGAATAGAATACTTAAGCGCATTTGTTTAGGGGGGAAAGAGATAAGTACATAAAGTGATATGTGTGGATGCAATTTCTCAAGTAGGAAAGAATGTGAGATGTAACCGGTGATAGATCCAGAAAAGGTGGTTAGGTGGAGTAAAAAATAGTCTATAAATATTTTTACTGAATAAAAATATTATAAATATATATTTGATAAAAAATATAAAAAATATATAAGATATAAGTTTGATTTCAATGTGAAATCGTACCCATGAGTAAGAAACGAGAAGTAACGTATAAGAAAAAAACAAAATTACAAAAATAATTTTTTACTCTCAATAAGACATGAATGATAATTTGGTATGTGGGGACAACATCTAATTTTTTTTATGGAACAAAATAAAACTTAGGAGGTGTGGTAATTATTTTTTTTGTCTTGTGGGGACAATTGCCCCCATAATAATCAATGTAGATCTGTCCCTGGATGTAATAAGCACCAACTTTTTTTTGGTAGAATAAGCACTAACTTTGGGAGAAATTTGCCTTTTAACTTCTTTTAGAAGGGGTCAATTTACTTATCTTTAAAATTTAAATATTAAATTACATTGGATTTCGAGATTTATGTATATGAAAAAATATATATTAAGACTTACCGTATCTCGGATAATTAATTAATTTCGCATCTATCCGATGAGAGGAATATACTATGAAGAACCAAAATATTAATGATTTAAATAAGAAAATGACTGCTATTACTTAAATTAGTTATCAGAGGAAAACGAAAGATGTAAATATATAGATTTGTTCACCTCATCTTTCCTTTGCTCTGTAAACAAATCATAGAAAAGAAGTTAAGAATAAAAAGATGCAAAAAATATAATGTGCCAACTTAAAATTGAGATTCATAAGTCGGCCATTTCATGCAACTGGTGCAAATACAGAGAATTGTTAACAAAAACATGCTTATCCTTCAGATTACATATCTTGCATCAGACAAAGGAGAGTAAAGTTTCCATCAAGAAATAAGCCAATACCATATTAGGAAATAATGTACTAATATGTCATATACATCAGCTTTCTTTTCTTGCATAAGACAGCGGAGAGTAATGTTTCCATCAAAACATAAGCCCATACCAGAATATGTCATGTTCATCAGCTTTCTACTTCATCATCAACTAAGATATTCGGTTAGTGTTTCGCTATTAGAATATTTTTGTTGTTCCAGACATGACTAGAGAGAGAAATTAATGAAGAAATTATCGTATAAATATGGATTATTAATTATAATAGATAACGGTTACTAATTATTAGTTAATTATAACAATAAATTATTAATTAATAATGTGATTAGTCTAATATATCTAACTTAAGGTTCTGAGTCTATGCAAGAAATTCTCATGCCCATATATCTTGCTTTTGTATTTTCATTTCTTTTGATGTTTTTGGAATCAAGAGATTTTTCATATCATATATCAACAAATCTATATCATCTTATTGATATAAATTATTATCATCTTTCGCTTCAATTATATTTTTAATATTATGATGATAGGACGTATACATTATATGATAAAATCTAGTTGAAGCTAGGTAGTAGTAACTATAGCTAGCAATGCCTTATACCACATTCATTCATATATGAAGAGCTATAGCAAGCAAACGATCATGCAGCAAATGAAGTACTTACCAACTCAAATCCACGACCTCCCAACTCTCTCACATTATGATGGTTACTCTGATTACATTCAAAGTACTTGTTTATCCTTCCTTTCTCATCACTCTCAACCCCCCATTTCTTATAATAACACCCTCCTTCTCCTCCTTTCTACACAACCTTCTCTTTGTGCTTGTTAGTTGCTGTGGCCTCAAACACCATGGCTGCAGCCTTAACCACTGTTTCTCACTCCCGAAATGGACTCCATTTCTCCCATGGTGACTCGGATGAGGTATTCAGCTTCCTTCTTCTCCTTAAACCTTACTTTGCTGTTTCAAATATGATTTTTCTGTTTCTTAAAATGATATTTTTGTTGCTATAACATTAGTATAGTATTATTAATTTTGAAATGTCCATTTTGATTGAATATATATAAGTAATCAAAATGAGACTGAGGATGTGGTGTTTTTTTATACAGGAAAATGGAGACTACAATCAACAGCAGTGGCAGCATAATGATAATCAAGCTTTCTCTTTGGCTGGAAGTGGTAATTAAGCATATTCTTATATTAATTAAACTTTGGAATAAAAAAATTCTAATGCTTAGTTTCTCATTATGTTCTGTTTCACTATAATGGTTTTCTTTTCCCTTGTGGGACTTTCTGATCTTCTGTTTATATTATATACACATTTCTGAGTTGGTCTGCTGTCGTGTAGTTGCTAGCAAGGACTTTGAAGGAGAGAAAGGATTCTTCAGCAATGCAGAGAAATGGAATGAAAGGCAAGAAAAGAGAGGTCTTGTGAGCAAAGACCAAGGAGAAGATAATTACCTGTAAGTCATCATATTCTCTCAAATGCGCCACTAATGAATTAAACAACTTAATAACCAGCACAGTTAAAGATGCTGTCATAGGTTCGATTCCTGTATAAAGTCTTTATTGGGAGAGACAAAACTTATCCCGATGATTTATATGCCTTGAAAGAAAGAGATTAGTCTCCGACTATCAGCTACCTACAACCAAAAAGATATTACACTATTTTTCCTTCTTGGATTCTAAACAAAATTGCAAAAGAAATTAAGCATATCTTTCTTTTCACCTCTTATTGTTGTCACCACAAAGGAGTTGAGATGTATCATAGTCAAATGGTGAAAACTGTACTAATACCAAATAATGTGTTTGTAAGTGTGTGTGAATAGTTGTACTTGTCACTAAGATTTCTCTTATTGGCACCTTGCAGTTTGGCTGAAGCAAGACAACCATTGTGGCGCAAAGTGGCAATACCTTCAAGCCTAATCAACCCATACCGCATAGCAATAGTCTCGCGTCTCATCATCCTAGCTTTCTTCTTCCAATACCGCATCTCAACACCAGTTCATGATGCATATGCCATATGGTTAATCTCAGTAATATGTGAAATCTGGCTTGCATTATCTTGGATACTTGACCAATTCCCCAAGTGGTTCCCCATCACTCGTGAAACTTACCTCGAACGCTTGTCCATAAAGTTCGAGGTTGAAGGAGAACCAAACCTTCTAGCCCCTGTTGATGTCTTTGTGACCACTGCAGACCCTTTGAAGGAACCACCCATTATCACAGCAAACACAGTTCTATCAGTCTTGTCTGTTGATTACCCTGCTGAGAAGGTTAGCTGCTATGTCTCAGATGACAGTGCTTCTATGCTTCTCTTTGATACCTTGTCAGAAACAGCTGAGTTTTCAAGGATATGGGTTCCCTTTTGTAACAAGTATAACATTGAGCCAAGGGCCCCTGAGTTTTATTTCTCTCATAAAGTTGATTACTTGAAAGATAAGGTGCACCCCACATTTGTAAAAGACCGCAGGGCCATGAAGGTGAGAACTATACAGATAAGCCATGAAATATGTATATTCAAATTTTGATGTTGTTTTATTATCCATGTGAGACTTAAGCCACCTTTGTACTTTTCAGAGAGAGTATGAAGAATTCAAGGTGAGAATTAATGTATTGGTTGCAAAGGCTCAGAAAAAACCTGAAGAGGGGTGGGTGATGCAAGATGGTACCCCATGGCCTGGGAACAACACCGATGATCATCCAGGAATGATTCAGGTTAGGCAATTGCATTCTTCAGTTACTTCTTGTTTATGCTCATTTCCATTTTAGTCATTCAGGAACATAAAAAGATAAGAAAAATCTGGCATCTTAACAAATGTGAATATTAATTGATTCAATCCAACAATGCCACACACACCTTACTTCACATCTTTCACTATCATTTGGTCAGCCTTGTTTTCTGCACACCTACACTCAATTCTGTTACATAGTATTGATTCAACAATGCTACACACACCAATAGTCTCAAAAGTTGTAATCTTTCTTCAGAACTCCTGATAATATCAACAAACCATGAACTAAAAATATATGAACTTTCCTTTGCAGGTGTGTCTGGGAAGTGCTGGTGCACTGGACAAGGAAGGCAAGAAACTACCACGGCTTGTGTATGTTTCAAGGGAAAAACAACTCGGCTATCAACACCACAGGAAAGCTGGTGCCATGAATGCTCTGGTGAGTAGCTTAAACTTCAAGTATATTGTTTAATTCCAGTTAAGACCAGGATATTAGAGAAACCGTTTATAAATAACTTTTGCAATGCTGTATTTCCTTAAAAGGTTCGAGTTTCTGCTGTGCTTAGCAATGCACCTTTTGTTTTGAATCTGGACTGTGACCAATACATCAATAATAGCAAGGCTCTAAGGGAGGCTATGTGCTTTTTAATGGACCCTCAACTTGGAAAGAAGATTGGTTATGTTCAATTTCCACGAAGGTTTGGTGGTGTCGATTGCAATGACAGATATGCTAATCACAATACTGTATTTTTTGATGTAAGGGGCATTATGCTAAACTCCAGTAAAAATTGCAATTACATTAACTGATCTTTAATTTCTTCCTTGGATGTTGCTTTGTTCATAGATAAACATGAAAGGCCTTGATGGGATTCAAGGTCCAGTGTATGTTGGTGCTGGATGTGTGTTCAACAGACAGGCAATATATGGCTATAAGCCACCATCTGAGAAAAGGTCAAAGATAAGCAGTTACTGCTGGCCTTCATGCTGCTGCTGCTGTTGTTCTGATGGCTCTCATTCCACATTTGATCTTGAAGATATGGATGAAGGACTTGAAGGCTTTGACGAGCAAGAGGAACCATCCTTCACGTCCGTGAAAAATTTTGAGAAACGATTTGGAATGTCACCCGTTTTCATTGCTTCCACTTTGATGGAAGATGGTGGACCTCCAAAAGGCACCAATGCCAGATTACTGATTAAGGAAGCCATTCATGTTATAAGCTGCGGCTATGAAGAGAAAACTGAATGGGGCAAAGAGGTAATACAGTTGGTTACACTGAGCTTTTTCCATTTTGCATTGTGTACATAAAAATCCTTACAACGGAAAAACATTCGACATTTGCTGATGGTAGGACTTCACTATGGACATCAAGAATGCTAAATGAAAGCAATTACTTTGAATTTGTTGATTGTTAACCAATCAAGTCATCTTGACATTTTCTTTTCCTCTTCAGATTGGGTGGCTTTATGGCTCAGTTACAGAAGACATCCTAACTGGGTTTAACATGCATTGCAGAGGATGGAAATCAGTGTACTGCATGCCAAAAAGAGCAGCTTTTAAGGGATCTGCTCCTATAAATCTGTCAGATCGATTAGACCAAGTCTTAAAATGGGCTCTTGGTTCTACTGAGATTTTCTTTAGTGGCTATTGCCCATTGTGGTATGGCTATAGTGGAAAATTGAAATGGCTCCAGAGGCTGGCTTACACTAATGCCATAGTTTATCCATTCACTTCCATCCCTCTTCTGGTATATTGTACAATTCCAGCTGTCTGTCTTCTGACTGGAAAGTTCATCATCCCCACTGTAAGTGCAAGATCATAAATTCATTACATTTTACAAACTTGAATACAATATGATTTTGGCCGCCTCATGAACTATATATACATTGCATTACTTGATCAGTATTCAATTCTGACAAGCTTCTATTCTCACACTGAGAATGTAAAAGGAGCTATATGAAAGATAAGCCTAAAAAGACTTTAAAATGAATTATTGCATTTTGGCTAGAGAGCAATCAGAGAAGTAGGCTTATATTTCCTGGGAAACTTGACCAGAAAGCAATGATTATTTATTGTGATTACTAGAATTGGATAACTCATTTTCTCTAGGCTCCGATTCAAAATTACTTTTAAAAGAAAAAGAAAATGAAAACAGTTATTATATTGCTATTAGATTCATATCTCCTCACCAAAGTTCTCTTCTGTGCAGCTAACAAACTTTGCTAGTCTATGGTTAATGGCTCTATTTATCTCCATCATTTTAACTTGTGTACTTGAGCTTCGGTGGAGCGGGGTTAGCATTCAAGATTGGTGGCGTAATGAACAATTCTGGGTCATTGGAGGTGTTTCTGCACACCTATTTGCTGTATTTCAAGGTCTTCTTAAAGTTGCTGGAATAAACACTAATTTCACTGTGAGAGAAAAATCAGCAGATGACACTGTATTGGGACAGCTCTATCTATTCAAGTGGACTACTCTTCTCATCCCACCAACAAGTCTTGTAATCTTGAATATGGTGGGAATTGTGGCTGGAATCTCTGATGCCATCAACAATGGCTATGACTCATGGGGACCTTTATTTGGGAAGCTATTCTTTTCCTTCTGGGTCATTGTACACCTATATCCTTTCCTCAAAGGTCTAATGGGAAGGCAAAATAGAACCCCTACCATAGTAGTCCTCTGGTCATTACTTTTAGCATTAATTTTCTCAATGATTTGGGTGAGGATTGATGTTTTCTTGCCAAAACATACAGGTCCAGTACTCAAACAATGTGGGGTAGAATGCTAAAGGTGGTGGAGATAAGTGGGGGGTAGCATTATTCCCATTTCATCTGATCCCGGTTCAGTATTTACCTTTATGAGAAAGTGAACATTCTATACTTCAAAGAATACTAGTTATTGTATTACCTTTGCAGCTGTGCATATATGCACATTGTTGTATATTTGATTCCCTTGTCTCTTACCTTCCTTTGTTTTTTTATTCTACTTTTCAGCATCGTTTAATGTTAAATACATTGCTGATAAGTTGTATCATATTTCAATCTGATTACCTTATTAATTACTCTTGATTGAATTATGAGAGAAAAGAGCATCAAATAATAATAATATTATTATTGCTATTATTATGGCCCGCGACCCCATAGACTTTCGCTCTCGTGTCTCTCTAAAATTACAGTCATGGTAAAATCTTGGTTTATTTAATCATTTGGGTCTTTGAGCCCGCTTCAAAATAGGATACCTAATCATCCAATCTTGGGGTAAATGGACCTATGCATAACGGAAGTTTTATAGCATCAGGTTCTCCTTCAAGTACCATTCATGAATGCTAGATTTATGGTGCATGATTCAATGGTTAAAAACTAAAAATTGCATGATATGATGTGATCCTTTGAAATAGACCACAGGCAATATTTACATCTCAAGATTCAAATAAAATCCTGGTAAAAACTCAGTCCTTGAGTTGTACGAGACAGTACTAGATAATTTCTTAAAGCATATTCCTTGAATCCCTAATTTGCAAAGTGGGACCTCCTTTGATAATCAATCTATCTTTCTATGGAACTTACCTCTGAAAAGTATGCTACTCAAATATGTCAGCTTGATGCATTCTACAGTCTACATCATATCAAAGTCAACCCTTAATTAGCATTTTAACTATTCTAAATTTTCTGAGTAAAATTTATAGCTCACAGGAATAATATTAGCCAGTTATCAGAATATAGTACATATAATTATCAGTTGCACTTGCAATTAGCCCAGGCGAATCAAATTAACAAGGAGACAGGGTATATATAGAGGTAAAATACATGATTAAATTAATCCAAGTACAAATCACAACAAAAAAGTAAACATCACACACTATCATCTTCATGAAAGAATTAAAAAATGCATCCCCAGCACAATGCCACACCCCAAAACCACATCATTGCAAGCTTGTCTTAAAATACATGAGGAACATAAGTAGAAGCAGCTTCAGCAGCACCTGTATTCAAAGCTTTCTCTAGCCTTTTCTCAAAAGGGGTTGAGTGCCAATTAACTCTCTTATCCTGCACAAGCAGTTCAATCTAAATCAGAAGTTACCCTCACATAATAATGCCTAATTTCTCTTAAAATCTGACTTCATCTTTACCTCTCTATACTTGCTAGTTGTGTTAGGGATTCCTTTAAAAGAAGAGACTGAGCCAGAATCCTCAGCAGCGCCTGTGAAATTCCAGTAGGTCCCAACAGTGCCTATAATTGGCATCTCATCTGGACTCCGGCTAGGTGACTTCCTTGGCGACGAAGTAGCTGAAAATTGTTTGATCTCTTCCACTGTTAATGCACCTAAAATGGGCCTATCTTCATAATCATGGCTTATCACAGAACTTGATCCTTGTGTGGTGGTCCTGTCAGGGGTACCTGCACAAGAAGGCACAGATCCAGCTTTGTTAACAGGTGTAGTTTCTGGTGAAACCAACCAATTTGAGAGGCTAGCATCAACTGGGATCTCCTGGTTCAACTTCCTTGATGTGTCAATGTCTGAATTGAAGCTGAAAGCTAGTTCCTTATCTTTGGTACTTGGTTCTGCTGTACCAAACGTAATCCGCGACTCATGATTGGAAGAAAGGTAATTCTCTTTCTGTGACCTCAATGGTGTTGTTCTTTTAGCCTTAGCTACTTTCCACTGAGTGAGATTTTCAACTGGATTCAACACAGGATGAACATAAACACTTCTGTCTCTAGCATTGGGGTTCAACCCAACTGACTTCACATCATCACCATCACAAGTTTGGATTGGACTTTCCACCTTCTCTTCACCCCTTGAGTGCACCATTTCATGTTCTTCAAATACCTCACCATATTCTTCTCTAATGTCACCTTCATCAACCTCTTCATCACTGAGATCACTAGCCCCATAATCCAATTCATCATCATCAACTTCATCATCACTGTCACGGCAATTCTGATACCTGTGGTTTGAAGGGTAAGACCCAGTTGAAGTTACAGAACTATCTTCAGAGAAAGAGGACCTTGATTGGGTTGGTTTTGTTGCCAAAGCTTCAACCTTTCCTCCATCAATTGCTTCATCCTGTAAAACAGGCTCGTAGGTTTTCACATTGGAATCAAAAGTTACTTTCCTTCTGGTACTCACGCTTAGTTGCTCTTCACTTTTATCCCTACACCATTACAAAAAATAAAAATTATATGAAAAAGTTCCAAAAATAGAAAGTAATGAAGTTGAAAATAATGAATTCTGAGATTGTTTTGCTTACTTGAGTTGTGATGAAGGGGTAAGGGTGGATTTGGAGTGATCCTGAAGCGAAGAGACACAAGGTTGCTGTGGCTTGCTACTATCATTTCTCTGCAACAGGTGAAAAATTTAGCTGCTGAGTTGAGAAAAAACATAGGAAACAAAAAGGGTGCATTAAAAAAATAACATTATTTATTTATTTATTTATCTGAAACAGAAAATAAAAGAAACCCAGAAAAGAAAAAAAGAATCTTGATATTGTTGGAGTTGTTTTCGAGAAGGAAACAAAAAACAAGGGTGAGAGAATTGAAGGGTGTTAAGTAAGTTGAACCTTTCGGTTGTGTTTTCTGCGTTTGGAGGAACCAAAACAACCAAGAAAGCAACCCATGAAAGGAAGGGGGTGGCAACAGCAATGCCTAGAGTTTCAGTTCAGAGGAAGAGGAAGAAGAATGTTTGGGTAATGGGGTTGATGCTGTTCATGATGATGATGATGAGTGGCATCAAATACATGAAACGCACAGAGGAAAGAGAGAGAGGGAGAGCGTGTGTTTAACGTTGATGGGTGCTGGGTAGGGACGATAAACGGTCAACAAACCTGAACCCATCTTTTTTGTTTTTTTATTAATTAAGAATTAAGAATTAATATTTTATTTGAAAAAAGTAACAAGTGACCGTTGCAAACATGATGATCGTGATTTACATCCTGTAAAATGTAAATCGCAGTTTTTTTTTTTTTTAGTTAAAGTAATCTTTTGGTTATCGTAAAAAGTTATCAATTTGGTCTATATACGTGATACTGATTTTCAAGTTGGTCATCACGGCTAATCGGTCCCTATATAAGAGGGACCAAATTATAAATTATTATCATATAGAGGGACCAAATTGCAATTTGGTCCCTCTTGTATAGGGACCGATTAGCCGTGAAGACCCACTTGAAAATCAGTGTCACGTATATGGATCAAATTGATAACTTTTTACATATAGGAACTAAATTAAAAATTAATATAACGTATAGGAACAAAAGATTAATAGTAATAGATTAGTTTAGATTTTTCTCTGAATCAGGAACTATGATCGGCCCGAGTAGAAACGGCCCTCTTTGAGTAACCCTGCGTCTGCTACCAATCTAAAACGACCCTCTTAAGTAACACTGCATCTGCTGCCAACCGATTTAGATGATATTTGTTATAGATTATTTGATATTAAAATAATTTTTTTAAGTAAAAAAATTATTTTTAAGAGTATGATCGCGTTTGTTTCAATTTTTCTTAAAAATAAAATTTTTTAAAAAATCATTTTTAAGATTAAAATGAAAAATTACTTTTATTGGCTTTTGGAAAAAAACCATTTTTTATCACTATACATTTTTAAAAAAAGTGATTCTTATGATTGTAAACAAACACAAAACAGCTTCTACATTTTTTAAAAATCTCTAAATTATTCATTGTCAGAATCACTTATTTTATAATGTATAACAAACAAGCCCTTATTTAGTACATGTTTGGATTCACTTTTGTGAGAGACAAAAGTGGTTCCCGAGACAAAAAATTGATTTTAACATGTTTGGATGTTCTTGACTAGAATTTATTTTGTCTCTGGAATCAATTCTAACTTCAAACTAGAATTTGTAGCTTCTACCCCCAGATGTGATTTTTAGCCTCAAATCATACTAAGTTTTACATCAAACTTACTTTCAAAATAAAAACATCCAAACATAAATCACTTCACTTCAAACTCAATTTTATTAAAATTAATTCTATAAAATCAATTCTATCTAAAGTCATGTTTTTCAAAGGCATCCAACAGAGACTTAGTTAGCCGGGAGCGTTATGGGTTTGGCTTAGTTGTGAGCTTTTGACCAAAATGTGTTCATTTTAGAAACTATTTACCAGTTTAGGATTGTTCTGAAACTATTTATCAATGGGGGTCCTTTTGGACACGTGACATATTTTATTTTTTTTCACTCTGACAGGTCAAATGCTCCAGTCAGACTGACACCTTTCAAGTCAAAGACTATTTTAAAAAAAAAAGACAATTGATAGCAATAATAAGAGGTATAAAAAAATAATAGCAATAACAATTTACACCAATAAATATTCATCAATTATTACAGTAGTAAAAATTTTTTTTACCTTGTAATAGCATTAATGTCATCGTTACTCCCTATACTTATAGTATAATTTTTTTTAGCAGTGTTCCTTTAAAATTACTGGTAACTTTCTTTTAATTCTTACAAGGTAAAATTTTTTTTACTACTGTAATAAATGATGAATATTTATTGATGTAAATTGTTATTGCTATTATTTTTTTATGACTCTTGTGATATTATTTGCTACTTGTTATTATGAGATTTTTTTATTGCCTCTTGTTGTTTTAAATGACTTTTTGACCAAAATGAGTTTCTTTTAGAAACTATTTATCAGTAGCAAGTAGCAAATAACAATGACAAGTAGCAAATAATATCACAAGAGACATAAAAAAATAATAACAATAACAATTTACACCAATAAATATTAATCAATTATTACAGTAGTAAAAAAAATACCTTGTAAGACTTAAAAGAAAGTTACCTGTAACTTAGAAGGAACACTGCTACAAAAAAAAATATATTATAAGTATAGGGAGTAACGATGACATTAATGAAAAAGTATCTATTTAAAACAACAAGAGACAAAAAAAAAATCCCCTAATAACAAGTAGCAAATAATATCACAAGAGTCATAAAAAAAATAATAGCAATAACAATTTACACCAATAAATATTCATCAATTATTACAGTAGTAAAAAAAAATTACCTTGTAAGAATTAAAAGAAAGTTACCTGCAATTCAGAAGGAACACTGCTACAAAAAAAATTATACTATAAGTATAGGGAGTAAGGATGACATTAATGATAAAGTATCTATTTAAAACAACAAGAGGGAATAAAAAAAATCCCCTAATAACAAGTAGCAAATAATATCACAAGAGTCATAAAAAAATAATAGCAATAACAATTTACACCCATAAATATTCATCAATTATTATAGTAGTAAAAAAATTTACCTTGTAAGAATTAAAAGAAAGTTACCTGCAATTCAGAAGGAACACTGCTACAAAAAAAAATTATACTATAAGTATAGGGAGTAACGATGACATTAATGCTAAAGTATCTATTTTTTTTAATAAAAGGCTAGGCATGCAAAGGCATCACAATAGGACAAGGTATCCCAACTAGGTTGACACCCCAAGCCCTACCAATCATCTGTAGCACACCTACAAAATATTATTAATATAAAGATAGAGAATACAAAGAGAAGGCATGGGGGGGACTATGCCAAGACCCATGGATAGCTATCTAAATCTGAACTGAGGTAATCCCAGTTTATCATGAAAGAAATCCTCCCTTACAAAATCCGTTAAATTATCCCACCAAGTAAGACTAGAACCAAAAACACCAAAGGAAGCTAACTTACAAGCACATTTGTTGCCCTTCCTTAAAATATGAGTAAAAATTGAATTCAACTGAGCATCAATCAACATGCAATTTCTCCATCTAACTCTAAAATTCCAAGGGACTAAAGAGTGATATTTAGTTGAAGCAACGACCGAGGTAGAGTCACACTCAAACCAGATGTTTTTCCAACCTTTTTTGGAGGCTAGTTCAATGGAAATCATGACAGCACTGAGCTCAGCGTGGAAATCAGATGTAATACCGACATAGGAGGAGAAACAACCAAAGGAATCTCCAAGGGAGTTTCTAAAAATTCCTCCAGCACTAGCATGGCCAGGGCATCCCTTAGCAGCCCCATCAGTGTTGCACTTTAACCAACCAAATGAGGGAGGAAACCACTCTACTTGTTTAATAGTAGGAGCTTTAGGAGCATGAGTTGTTACAACAAAGCCTTTTAGCACCTGAAATTCCGTAATAGAACTGAACATATGGCCTTTTGATAACGAACCAGCTAACGAGGTTTGAGCCAGGATCATAGAGCAGGCTGTTTTCCAACTAATAGTGACATTATTAAATCTACATTGGTTCCTGCAAAACCATAAGGACCAAATTGTGTTAAGAACCGCAACAAGGTACACGTCCTTCATTTGCGGGCTGCACTTAGCATCACAAACACGCAAAACATCCAAGACTGAGGCGTAGTTAACTGAACAATTTAGCTTTCTTTGCAGCCACAGCCATGTTTGGACAACGAATTGGCATTCAAAGAAAAGATGTTGGGAGGATTCATCGTGAGTGCCGCATAGGCAGCACATAGAAACAGACACACAGCCTCTAGTGCGCAGGTTCTCATCTGTTGGAAGCTTTCCATGTATCAATCTCCACATCAGGAAGGATCTAGAAGGAGGGACTGATCCTGACCAAATCAATTTGCCCCAATGCTTGCATTGACCGTGAGGGTGATGGAAATCATAAGCCTCCTTCAAAGACATCAAACCAGAATCACTACCACACCAAACAGGTTGGTTGCAGTCCACATAAAGGGGTAACTGAATGTTTCTGAGAATGTGTGGGAGGTTCGGGACAATATTCAAAAGAGATTGAGGGAAGCTCCAGTGACCACAGATGATGAAATCACTGACAGTAGCCTGCAGGGTTTTAGCAACTGAGTCAGGAATGTGAAGAATATCAGCCAAAGTTTTGTCCAACCACTTATCGTTCCAGAAATTGACGCTTTTGCCATATCCCAGAATCCAGGTTGTATTATCTTTGATAGCAGATAAGTGATATTTTACGGCAGGGATAATGGAAGATCTAATATGGTAGGTCACTGGGACATTGTTCCTAATAAATCTGGACCTTAAAAAGGATAACCACTGACAGTCCTTGTACAAAATATCCCAACTGAGTTTCAAAATCGCAGCTTTGTTAATAGAAGCAGCTGATTTAAGGCCAAGACCCCCATCACAAGTAGGAGAGCAAACAGTATTCCAAGCCACAGTAGCAATTTTCCTTGTGTCAACATCACCCGACCACACAAAGTTACGAATCCAGCCATCAACTGTTTTGAGTAGGGCTGCAGGCCACTAATAGACATGGAAGCTATTGGATAACATACTTGTGATGACAGAGTTGACTAGTTGGACCCTGCCCATAATAGAGAGAAGAGAATCCTTCCAAGCAGATAACTTTGCTATTATCCTATCTGCAATAGGCTTCAGGTGCGCCATTCTTGGCTTACCCTTAAAGATCGGGATCCCAAGGTAGGTGAAAGGGAAATACCCAGGGCCAAAACCAAGAATTTCAGAGATTGCATCTGATCTACTAGGGGACAAAGTACTACTGTAGAATTTACATTTGTCCAACCCAAGCAATTGACCAGATATGTCCCCATACTCCTTAAAGAAGCCCATGAGCGTTCTAAGGTTCCTTTTAGTTCCTTTGCAGAAAACAAGGATGTCATCAGCATACAATAAATGGCTAGGAGTTTGGAAACCCCTAGGGCCAGCCATGGGTGCTAAAAAATTATGATTGACAAGATAGGAAATGCCTCTACTCAAAACATCCTCAGCGAAACATAATAAGAGAGGAGAAAGCAGGTCACCTTGCCTCACCCCTCTTTTACAAGAAAAGTAACCCACATGCTTCCCATTCACAACAAAAGACAACTTAGCAGATTCCAAGATAACCTTTACCCAATCACAGAACTTACTGGCAAAACCAAAGGCAGCAAGAACATTAAGCAGAAAACCCCAATCTAAGGTGTCAAAGGCCTTTTTAATATCAAACTTCAAGGCTAAGTTCCCTCCAAAGGCTCTGGAATCCAGCATATTAGAAGCTTCAGAGGCAATGCAAATGCAATCAAAGATATGCCTACCTTTAATAAAACCTCTTTGCTGATCTGATATGACCTTTGGGGCAATATTAGAGAGTCTATCTGCCAAGACCTTTGTGATGATCTTAAACTGAAAATTAGCCAGAGCAATTGGCCTATAGTTCTCAAGCCTATTAGCCCCAGGGAATTTAGGAATAAGAGAGACAATGTTAGAGTTCATTCCTAGCAAAATCCAACTCTGCTTAAAGAACTGCAGTACAGAGTTGTACACATCATCTGCAATAACATCCCAAAAGGTCTTATAGAAAACACCACCAAATCCATCAGGACCAGGAGCACCTGAAGCATTCATTGAAAAAATGGCAGATTTCACTTCATCCAATGAGGGCAAAGCAATGAGCATATTATTATCATCCAGAGAGACTAACGAAGGAATAACTTTAAAGATCCAATCATTAGTTGTGCAGCAATTTTCAGAGGCATACAAAGAAGTGTAGAAGTCAATAACATGGTTTTCAATCTGTTGTCTGTCAACCAGAACCTGATCGCCCTGCTTCAGCATAGTCATCTGCTTTGAAGCGCTTCTGATTTAGGCAATCTTATGGAAATAAGCCGTGTTTCTATCCCCATGAATGAACCAATCCACTTTAGATTTTTGTTTCCAGAAGGCTTCCTCATAATTGAGGGCATGTTGAAGATCTAATTGGGCCTTGACCTCTGCTTCATGAAGCTCATCTGAATAACCTGCAGAAGCGATTTATTGCTGAATTTGATCAACCATAGCAAGAGATAATCTAACATTTTCATGGACATTCCCAAAAATGTTCCTATTCCACTCCTTCAGAGCTACCTTAAGAGCTTTTAACTTCTGAGAAAGGATAGACATAGGACAGCCAGAAAATTGATGTGACCAAACATCTTTTACAAGTTTTAAACAACCCGGGTGATCAATACACATCTGTTGGAAATGAAAAGGAGCAGCGAACTTGCTAACACCTTTATCAAAGACCATGAGCAGGGGGAAATGATCAGAGAACATCCTAGTCACAGTGCCACAAGAGGAATTGTCCCAAAAATTTATCCAAGAATCATTGCAAACAGACCTGTCAAGCCTTTTTTGAGTGATGCCTACCAATTCTGTTGTTAGTCCAAGTCATTTCAGCGCCTTTGGTTTGGAGATGCAGCAAGTTATTGCTATCAGACCAATGCCTAAAATCTTCACAAGAAATTCTGGATGGACTCCCACCCCCTTTTTGCTCATGAGCCCTTAAGGTAGCATTAAAGTCACCAATGAACAACCAGGGACCCGGATTTAGACTTTGCAGATCTGCTATATCATACCAAAGCTGCTTTCTCAGAATATAAGATGTAGAAGCATAGATAGCAGCAATAAAAAGAGGCGTATTGTTAAACAGGAACGAAAAAGCACAAAACTAAGAAGAAGTTGCAATAACAGTAGGGGAAAAAGACCTATCACAAGCACACCATAAATTTGGAAGAAGATGGCCTCTCGAGTTAAACATAAAAGGTTGCAGACCCGTTTGATTCCAAAAGGAGTTTGGGAACTGAGAAATTGGAATCCAAGGCTCGGCTAAGAAAATGAAGTCAGGCTTGTTAGAGTTACAAGGCTTCTTCAGAAACAGTCTAGTGTTTTCATTGGCTAGGCCCCTGGCATTCCAAAACAGAAGCTTCATTGGGCACCTTTAGAGAGAGCACCCTTGAGCCGGGTGTTATAACCATCCACTTTGATCGGCTGCCTCTTTTGCTGCCTTAGTTTTTGCCGCAGTTTTTTCTTCTTGGATTTAGACAGAACTGCTGTAAATACAGCATCCGGACAGCCAGCCACATTCATGACCACTGGAGATTCAATTTCCTCCTCCTCTTCTACCTGATCAGCCCAGAATTTGCCCATTATTGCCAAATCTCTAGACACTCTAGGAGGCAAAGAAGACATAACTGCAATTGTATTTGCAGAGTTTGGACTTGCAGGAATAGCAACATCAGCAGATGGTGACTCCTCAGCACAAAAAACTGGATTGTTTATATTAAGGCCTGAACCCCCTCCACAAAAAATATCAGGCTCAGACTTGGCCTCAACAGCAGATGTATAAAATTGTGTGCACAAAATAGGCTCTGAATTTGCCATAGGACTTTGAGGATTACCTGAACCGTATTCGATTGCAGAAACAGCAGCAGCTCCATGACAACCAATCAAGGCATTCTGAACCTTGCTAGATTGTCCCAGATGCAAAACACTAGGACTATGATCGTCATAAAAAAAAACAAGAATCTATTTAAAACAACAAGAGGCAATAAAAAAAATCCCCTAATAACAAGTAGCAAATAATATCACAAGAGTCATAAAAAAATAATAGCAATAACAATTTACACCAATAAATATTCATCAATTATTACAGTAGTAAAAAAAATTTTACCTTGTAAGAATTAAAAGAAAGTTACCAGCAATTTTAAAGGAACACTGCTAAAAAAAAATTATACTATAAGTATAGGGAGTAACGATGACATTAATGCTATTACAAGGTAAAAAATATTTTTACTACTGTAATAATTGATGAATATTTATTGGTGTAAGTTATTATTGTTATTAATTTTTTTATACCTCTTATATTGCTATCAATTATCTTTCTTTTTTTTTCTTTTTTTTTAATACTGATAAGCGCCAAAGGCGCCAGTCTGACTAGCGTCTTTGAAGGCGCCAGTCTGACTGACGTCTTTGACTTGGAAGGTGATAGTCTAGCTGAATGGCGCCTTTGACCCGTCAGAGTGAAAAAAAAAATGCCACGTGTCCAAAAGGACCCTCCATTGGTAAATAGTTTCAGAACAACCCAAAATTGTTAAATAGTTTCTAAAAGGAACCCATTTTGGTCAAAAAGCCTTAGTTGTACCATTAGCCTCGTTTTTTTTTTCTTTTTTTTTAAAGTTTAATTTCTGTGTACTATTGGTTTGGTATTAATATTTTTACATTGACATTCAATAAAAAAAAAAAATTGAAACAGAGATCCAATAATATTTTAAAAATTAATATTCTTATTATTTCTGTCTCTTAATTATTAAAATAAAAGTAAACATGTGAAAATATTAATGGATATCAATATTAAACTTTTTACACTAACATTACATATTACTTTAATTTTTTTTGCTTAGTTGTATGTTTGGTCCGTTATTATTATTAACCATAAACGATTTTGGTCCTGATAGTTTTTTTTTTGTTGCACATTTGGTCCCCTTATATTTCAATGTTGCAAATCTGGTCCTTAAGTCTCATGTTTGTCATTTTTTTTCGATGATCAACATAGATAACCATACTTCTAAGCACATAGAATCTTTGGTTGAGGTTATCCCTCTTCTGTCTCTCTGGTCAGGGGTGGACGCAAGTGAACATGTGTGTGGGCACATGCACCCACTCAATTTTTTTTAAAAAATTATGATTACCTTATAAATTTTACTTTTGCACCCCATTATTAATTTATTTGCATTCATGTTACTCATTATTCACTTCACTCTTTTATCTCACCTTCTTCTTTCTTTCTTACACAACATAGTGGCGAACCTTGACTAAAAGTATTGAGGGAGACACCAGACAATAATTAAAATGATTTAATCAAAATTCATAATTAATTGTATATAATTTGGGTTTAATTCTATTACCGTTGTCGGTATATAATTTTTTTATACTATCAACCAATTACAAAACATTTTATTATAACTACCTTAAAATTTACATAGGAAGAATTGTGATCGACTGATAATGTAAAAACAATTATGCTAATATTGTATCAAAATTAAAATCTATAATTTTATTATAATTTCAAAATTATATACATAAATAATGTTTTTGAAGTGAATATATCGAAGTTATACAATTTTTATCTTTATCATAAGTAGGACAACACCACACCATCTATTGCGAAGTCAATTTTATGAATTTTTCTCTTGCAAATATTGATAAGTTAAGGTTTTGATATGCTCAAAATAGTAGATTTTGTGATAAATTATTATTCCACCAAATTGATTGGTTAGACATGAAATTAAATGTATTAACTTAGTTTTTTAAACATGTTTTATGATTTTTAACATTCATGTCTTTATCTTCATATGTATGATGATAATTATTTTAGAAATAGTTTGCCCTCACTGGCTTAGGATCCTGGATCCGCCACTGTCTCTGATTCAACATGGTTCAATGGTTCATTTATGCTATTTACTGGTTTTGTCCATTCTTTCTGGGACTTTTTTTGGTTTCACATAAGCTCAACCATATGTTCTATGCGCTTAGAGCAATGATTCATCTCTGTTAATCATTGAAAATTTTACGGATATTGGACTGAAGGATCGAATTTGCAACACTAAAAAATATTGAGACCAAATATGCACAAAAAACTATAGGGACCAAAATCGTATGTAACACCCCGATTTTTCTGCTTTCTAAAATCGGTATAAATATAAATAAACGTTTATATTTTTATCTGAAACTTAGAAAATGATTTTGGGAAAACCAAAGTAATATTCGTATTATACTTATTTTTATAAGTATATGGTGAAATTTTTGATTGAAAATTCAAACGGAACCTGGTTTGCGTTTTCACTGATAGTAAGATTTTAGTGATCAGAAAACCTAATTTTGATCCAAGAACGAAATGGATAGATTTTATATCTCATTTCCAAGGATATAGGTTATTTTGAAAATTTTCAAAATAAATAGGTTTTATACATGATTTGGGCGTAGAAACCTAAATTGGGTAATCGACGGAGTCGAGAACGGACGTGCAGAGACAAAACCCGACATCTGATGCTTCTATCTTGCCACCTAGGGTGGTGAGTCATAGGGATGACTCACCTAGCAATCAATGAATGTAATGATGAGTTTAGTGTAAAAAGATCAAAATACCCATAACTTAACCTATCCTAGTTAATTTATAACCATGGTTAAGGCATCTTCATCTTGTTTTTGTGGTGGAGAATTAGCCACATCTTCAAAAAATTCCACCACAAGTTTTTCATGATTACATTAGGCAAAATTACTATTTTGTCCTTAAGTTGTCATTTAATCACAAAATCGGCATTGTGTAAGATTACTCTTTTGTCCCTAAAAATTTATGAATTGGACCATTTTTCCCCTATGATCCCACGGTCCAACCCCATTTGTGAGTCAATTTCATTGCTATTTAAGGCATGCATCATCTTCTTCATGAAGCTTTCTTCCATTTTCTCAAAAAACTCTAAGTTTCCATAACTAAAGTTTGTGAAGGAACCACTTGAATCCTTGCCATTTTTCAACTTCTAAGAGGTATACCATACTTCTCCCACTCAATCATCATAATGTTATTAAATTATTTTTGTGTTTTGAAGCCATGATCATTATTTTCAATTCTTAGATCTAGAACTTTGAAAATTCATAGAAAATCATAGAAAAATCCTATGATCATGAAACAAATTTCTATGATCTTAGTATCCTCTCTATATTCAAGATCCAAGAGTATGCATCAAAATAAAATTTCTTTCCCTATGATCTTGACAAGACCGAACCCTAGTTTTTGTGGGGGGAAGGACTTTGTTCATTTTTTTAAAACTAGTCTTGCTTGATTCAATCTTATAGTTCATATATGTATTGAATCCATGATTGTTGAATCAAAATGAAACCTCTAAGCCATTATTTCCTTCATGGCCGAAATTATGTTCTTGAGGAGTTGAAAGATTTTGTTTCATTTTCAAATTCGGCCACGACACCAAATATAGGCTAGAGATCTCAAATTTTCACACACTCTTAGATTCATGACTTTAGAGTAGCATAGAGATCTTAACTCTGCACTACTCTAAGGTCATGGATCTAAGAGTGTGTGAAATTTTGAGATCTCCAGCCTATATTTGGTGTCATGGTCGAATTAGGGTTCTTGAAAGGTTGGAATATTTGATTTCTATCTTTGTAATTTAATCATTTATTTAGGGTTCTAAGTGATCAAGGATCACTAATCCAAGAGTTTAGGAATTTTAGAAATTTTTAGCCAATTAATCACCTCATAGCCGAACCTTACCTATAGGAAAATAGGTGTTTTTAATTGTTTGTTTGTTAATTTCTTGTTGTGGTTTGTTGAAGGATAAATTGTTGTGTGAATCGTGTACGTGTTTTGTCGAAATCGGAAGCTTGACGGAACTTTGGTTGGCAAGAAAAAATCTTCAAGAGGTAAGGGGAGTACGTACCTGAGGGATTTTCTGATAGCTGTATGTAATTTGTTTGTGGTTTGTATTTTTTTTATGTATTTATTATTTTATGTAGTTAGCATTATTTGCTTTTAAATTATCTGCTTTTAATT
Organism: Sophora flavescens; assembly: GCA_030762895.1. Taxonomy (NCBI): domain Eukaryota; kingdom Viridiplantae; phylum Streptophyta; class Magnoliopsida; order Fabales; family Fabaceae; genus Sophora; species Sophora flavescens. The sequence goes on from CM061069.1 coordinate 50,862,342, forward strand.
ATTTACTTATTTGCAGTTAATTGTGATTATATGTTGTTACATGCCATTAATTGCTATTTGCTATATTATTGACATGAAATGGCTTTTGATGTTGATTGTGGATTGGAAAGCCTGACAGTGGTCAGTGCTCAATTAATTACGAGGTTAAAAGCCTTAATAAGCTTTTTTTTATGAAATAATGAGTTTGAATTAGTGGAAAATAGTAATATATTATTATTTAATTATTTGATTGGTGAAAAATGGATAATAGTGAAAAATAATATTATTTTAATGATTTAACGGCATAAGAGTGTTTTATGAGTCACAGTGAGGACGTAACCGTAAAAATATTTTAGTACAGCTAATTTATACATAAGAAATTTGTAAATATTGGAAAATGTTATTTTAAGAAAATAAAGTTTCAAAAATAATTTTATTACGGTGTTGAAAAAATTATTTTACTAGAAAAGTCAAGTTATGACTTAAAAATGTTTTTAAAACGTCAAACGTCTGACAATTCAGACAATATTTATGGAAGTATTATTAAAAACGGTAATATTAGTTAAAACAGAAAATTTGTCTCAAAGCAATATTTTCAGGTTTAAAATATTGATTTTTGAAAGAAAAATGAATTGTAAGTGATTTTGATGATTTGATAAAACAAATTTCCAACGTAAAAGGATTTTTTGTAAAGTATTTTTATACAACGGGTTATTTCCGACAACTTGGATAAGTTGAGGAAATTTTGTTGTTGGATTTGTGTTTCACAGAGCGAACATGCTTTGAAAATTGAAAGCCGAACCTAGTTGCCGAAACATCGGGTCTAGTGTTCTTTGGTATGGACCGTGTGTCCTCAACGGGAAGTTATGGACTTGATGTCCTATAAAAATCTGTATTGATTTTTGTGCATCAAACTCTATGAATATAAATCTGGCGCATCGGTCTAGATTTTGTGATTTGCACATTTTTTACTTGGATTCCGTTTGATTGGTTTGGACTTGGAGTCCTTTTCTTTGGAATAATTGTTAAACTTAAATGTTTAAACCTTGGTTTGGTCATGAGCCTATGAGCCTCGACAAGGAAAGAATGAACACAAAGAAAATGACGTGAACAAAACGTTGTACATGCATTTTTTGGGCAGATGTGCCTCTGCATAGGACTTGAATTCTTGATGGCAAGTATTCATGAAGTTTGCATCACTGTGACTTGATGGACATCTGACCCCGAAAACCATATACTATGGATAGTATTCTTCTGGGGGTACCTTGGTACAAGAATGCAGATGTTGCAGAAGAGTTTCTTGAGTCACTTGGAGACTTAAGTCCGGATTACAGGAAGAGGTGTGATCATAGGAATGATCACGAGGTCTTATCAGTGAGTGTCCTGTAGAGCGACCAGCTTAGGATTTTCTTTGGGTTGTATGTTTGAAAAGGTCGGTGAATGCGGTGTTATACTTTAGTCTTTGGTTTATTTCTCTCTTTTTGAAAATTGAAACTTTTGAGAAAAATTGTAGGTCGTGGCGATCTTGTTATGAATAAGATTTACTGTTTTAATGTGTGTATCTTGGTTTCCTAGAGTTTTCGCTAGAAGAAAAAATTTTACACCCATATTTTTTGACTTAAATAAATCAATTTCCGAAAGCAACCAGCAAATTTCTTTTAATTTTATTTCCGCACGTGTTCATATAGTAATACCCAAGGGGGGTGTTACAGAGTGGTATCAGAGCTGGTCGAGTCTTTCAGGAACCTTGGGGAATAGGTCTGTTAAGTTTTTGTTGTGTGATCTCTGGTTGGACCTTGCTTGAATTGTTTCCTTGTCGAAACAATGTGTGATGATATACAAGTAGGTGTGTTCCGATGGGTTTTGAGATAGTCGAGACCTTGTAAGAAATTATGAACAGTAGATGGGACATTGACCGAATTACTTCTTCGAAGTAATGTGTTTTAGACACATAAGTATACGTTTCAGTTTCTGGTTGCGGACTGACTAAGTTTATCTTGTAGGTCAGTTATGGAACTAGCAATTGGACATGGACGTGAATGTGATCGTGATGGTGATCGTTATTATGTCAGCAACAAGGATGTGATTGAACAGATGAACCAGACCGTTCAGACTATGACTAGTGTTGCTGCTATCGTAGTTGCCCAGAATGAGCTGGACCAGGTTTGGGCTGAGCTGGCATTCAAGGCAAAAAATCTAGCAAACTTCAGAAATCAGAACCCTCAACGATTTTATGGAGATGATAATTCTGAGAAGGCTGACTTGTGGATACAAGAACTAGAAAGGATTTTCGAGCTTATCAACAACCATGAAGAATCAAAGGTTCTGTATGCTCTTTCTCTGCTTTTCGGAGATGCAGGATGCTGGTGGGCGAATATTAGACACATACTGAAAGCAGTTAACCAGGAATATACTTGGAGTGTTTTCCGCACTATTTTCTTTTATAAGTATTTTCCTCAGAGCGTCATAGTTGAGAAAGGGCACGAGTTCTTACGATTACAACAGAACGAACTATCGATGGATGCATATACCGCAAAGTTTGAATTTCTAGTCAAGTATTTCCGTTTCTTCCAAACGCAATCTAATGAAGGTTGGGAATGTAAGAGATTCGAAGGAGACTTACGATACGAAATCAAAAAGTTTGTGCTACCGCTGGAAATTCGCAACTTTCAAGCTTTAGTGGAAAAGTGCCGGAAAATGGAGCAGAAAGGGAAGGGTAAAGACTATTCGAGTACTACCAGCGGACCGTCTCGATTCCAATTCCGTAAGCCGACTAAGAAGGGGAAGCAAAACCAGAGGAAACCTTAATTCTGACCCTCAGGAAATAATTTAAATTAGAAACCTCATCATGACTCTGCATCAGGAACTGGAGGCCAAAAGAACCAAATCCAAGGCCAAGTCAAAAGATGTTACAAGTGTGGAGACCTAAACCATAAGGTTTAGACTTGCCCATCAAGAGGATTTGAATGTTTCAATTGTAATCAAGTGGGTAACTTATCGAAGGATTGTAATAAGAACCGAGACTCTGTTCATCAATGTCCAAAGTGTGGAAGGCCAGACCATTTGGGAGATGCTTGTCCATTTGAAGGGATTCTATGTTATCAATGTGGAATTATAGGGCATAGATCAAGAGTTTGTAATGGGATCTAAGTAGAATTATATGTAGGTATCCTTGAGTATTTGACTCTCCAAAGTCTTTTATGTTGTTGTTAGTCTTTTCAGTTGATATATATAATATCTACAACTTTAAGATAATAAAGGTTTCTTGAAGGAAATTTATACCGATCCTTTTTCTTTTGATTGATGTGATCAGTCCAGATTTTGGGGCTAGATCATTTCTTTTCTGACGATTGTGAATTGTTTTCAAACTTCAGTTGTTGTATCAATTATTGTGGAAATTTTTGTGAACTGTCCTGTTGTTGTTCGGGATAGACACTTTCTTGATAATAGGTGTTTCTAGATGAGACTTAGTCTAGTCACTTTTACTTTTGGTAAAAGTGATTCAGTCTGAATTTTTATCAGACTGTTGTCATTTTTAAATTGTCGTTTTGTAAATCCCTTATCCAAAGAATAAATCCTCTTAAGGATAGGAACTATTCGTTTTGTGATTTCCTAATTCTCTGGGAGTTCTCGTGAAAGAGGGAACTTTAGTAAAGTCATGGATGTAAATATGTATTAGCAATGTATTTTTACACTCACGAACCTATTAAAAAATCTTTTTACATACTTAACATTCTTGTATTCTTTTCAGATTGACAAAGTTCTTCTATAATTACCTACCTTCACGGGATTAAGAAATCCTGTTGAGTTTTGGGTCACGAATTTTTTTAAGCGAGGTAGTAATGTAACACCCTGATTTTTCTGCTTTATAAAATCGGTATAAATATAAATAAACATTTATATTTTTATCTGAAACTTAGAAAATTATTTTGGGAAAACCAAAGTCATATTCATATTATACTTATTTTTAAAAGTATACGGTGAAATTTTTGGTTGAAAATTCAGACGGAACCCGATCTGCATTTTTACTGACAGTAAGATTTTATCGATCAGAAAAGCTAATTTCGACCCGAGAACGAAATGAATAGATTTTATATCTCATTTCCAACGATATAGGCTATTTTGAAAATTTTCAAAATAAATAGGTTTTATACTTGATTCGGGTGTAAAAACCTAAATCGGGTAATCGACGGAGTCGAAAACGGACGTGCAGAGACAAAACCTGACATCGGATGCTGAGATAACTTGCCACCTAGGGTGGTGAGTCATAGGGATGACTCACCTAACAATTAATGAATGTAATGATGAGTTTAGTGTAAAAAGACCAAAATACCCATAACTTAACCTCTCCTAGTTAATTTATAACCATGGTTAAGGCATCTTCATCTTGTTTTTGTGGTGGAGAATTAGCCACATCTTCAACAAATTTCCACCACAAGTTTTTCTTGATTACATTAGGCAAAATTACTATTTTGTCCTTAAGTTGTCATTTAATCACAAAATTGCCATTGTGTAAGATTACTCTTTTGTCCCTAAAAATTTATGGCTTGGACCCTTTTGCCCCTATGATCCCACGACCCAACCCCATTTGTGAGCCCATTTCATTGCTATTTAAGGCATGCATCATCTTCTTCATGAAGCTTTCCTCTATTTTCTCAAAAAACTCTAAGTTTCCATAACTAAAGTTTGTGAAGGAACCACTTGAATCCTTGCCATTTTTCAACTTCTAAGAGGTATACCATACTTCTCTCACTCAATCATCATCATGTTCTTCAATTATTTTTGTGTTTTGTAGCCATGATCATTATTTTCAATTCTTAGATCTAGAACTTTGAAAATTCATAGAAAATCATAGAAAAATCCTATGATCATGAAACCAATTTCTATGATCTTAGTATCCTCTCTATATTCAAGATCCAAGAGTATGAATAAAACTAAAATTTCTTGCCCTATGATCTTGACAAGATCGAACCCTAGTTTTTGTGGGGGGAAGGACTTTGTTCATTTTTTTAAAACTAGTCTTGCTTAATTCAATCTTATAGTTCATATATGTATTGAATCCATGATTTTTGAATCAAAATGAAACCTCTAAGCCATTATTTCCTTCATGGCCGAAATTATGTTCTTGAGGAGTTGAAAGATTTTGTTTCATTTTTCAATTTATGATGATTTATCTTAACTCTACACTACTCTAAGGTCATGGATCTAAGAGTGTATGAAATTTTGAGATCTCTAGCCTATATTTGGTGTCATGGCCGAATTAGGGTTCTTGAAAGGTTGGAATATTTGGTTTCAATCTTTATAAGTTAGTCATTGATTTAGGGTTCTAAGTGATCAAGGATCACTAATCCAAGAGTTTAGGAATTTTAGAAATATTTAGCCAATTAATCACATCTTGGCCGAACCTTACCTATAGGAAAATAGGTGTTTTTAATTGTTTGTTTGTTAATTTGTTGTTGTGGTTTGTTGAAGGATAAATTGTTGTGTGAATCGTGTATGTGTTTTGTGGAAACCGGACGCTTGACGGAACTTTGGTTGGCAAGAAAAAATCTTCAAGAGGTAAGGGGAGTACCTGAGGGATTTTTTCGGTTGCTGTATGTAATTTGTTTATTGTCTATATTTTTTTTGGGTGTATTTATTATTTTACATAGTTAGCATTATTTGCTTTTTAAAATTATATACTTTTAATTATTACTTATTTGCATTTATTTGTGATTATATGTTGTTGCATGCCATTAATTTTTATTTGCTATATTATTGACATGAAATTATTTTTGATGTTGATTGTGGATTGGAGAGCTTGGGTCAGTGCTCAATTAATTACGAGGTTAAAAGCTTTAATAAGATTTTTTATGAAATAATGAATTTTAATTAGTGGAAAATATTAATATATTATTAATTAATTATTTTATTGGTGAATACTGAAAAATAATATTATCTTAAAGATTTAACAGCGTAAGAGTGTTTCTGAGTCACAGTGAGGATGTAACCGTAAAAATATTTTAGTACAGCTAATTTATACGTAAGAAATTTCTAAATATTAGAGAATGTTATTTTAAGAAAATAAGTTTCAAAAATAATTTTATTACGGTGTTGGAAAATGTATTTTACTACAAAAGTCAAATTATGACTTAAAAACGTTTTTAAAACGTCAAACGTCGGACAATTCCGACAATATTTACGGAAGTATTATTAAAAACGGTAATATTAGTTAAAATAGAATTTGTCTCAAAGCAATATTTTCAGGTTCAAAATATTGATTTTTGAAAGAAAATGAATTTTAAGTGATTTTGATGAATTGATAAAACGAATTTCCAATGTAAAAGGATTTTCTGTAAAGTATTTTTATACAACGGGTTATTTCCGACAACTTGGATAAGTTGAGAAAATTTTGTTGTTGGATTTGTGTTTCACACAGTGAAAATGCTTTTAAAATTGAAAGCCGAACCTAGTTTGCGAGACATCGGGTTTTGTGTTCTTTGGTATGGACCGTGTGTCCTCAATGGGAAGTTATGGACTTAATGTCCTATAAAAAATCTGTATTGATTTTTGTGCGTCAAAATCTACGAATCTAATTCTGGTGCATCGGTCTAGATTTCGTGATTTGCACATTTTTGAGTTGGAGTCTGTTTTATTGGTTTGTACTTGGAGTCCTTTATATTGGAATAATTGTTAAACTTAAATGTTTAAACCTTGGTTTGGTCGTGAGCCTTTGAGCCTCGACAAGGAAAGAATGAACACAAAGAAAATGATGTGAACAAAACGTTTTACATGCTTTTTTTGGCAGATGTGCCTCTACATAGGACTTGAATTCTTGATGGCAAGTATTCATGAAGTTTGAATCACTGTGCCTTGATGGACATATGACCACGAAAACCATATACTATGCATAGTATTCACTGTGCCTCGTTTTGGATAGTGTTATGGTTAATTTAATTTCTGCTTTATCTGGCAACGTTTAATTTCTACCTTATCTGGCAACGAGAGCCTGATCAACTCATTTATTTGGTGTTTGAAGCTCCGGAGATTAGGTACAAAAGTTAGATGATGAGTATTGAAGTGTCATGTTTTTTTTTTAAAAAAAACAACGAAGATTGTCGGGTATGAAACCCTTTGATAAATATTTGTTTATTTTGAATATATATATTAAATGATGTTTGTGTGTCGTGCATATAGTTATCGTTTTAAAATCCATATATTGGAACTCACCCTTGCATATATATATGTTCTTCTGGCTTTGTTGTTGTACCTCGGTACACGAATGCAGATATTGCAGAAGAGTTTCTTAAGTCACTTGGAGACTTAAGTCCGGATTGCAAGAAGAGGTGTGATCATAGGAATGATCACGAGGTCTTACCAGTGAGTGTCCTGTAGAGCGACCAGCTTAGGATTTTCTTTGGGTTGTATGTTTGAAAAGGTCGGTGATTGCGGTGTTATACTTTAGTCTTTGGTTTATTTTTCTCTTTTTGAAAATTGAAACTTTTGAGAAAAGTTGTAGATCGTGGCGATCTTGTTATGAATATGATTTACTGTTTTAATGTGTGTGTATATCTTGGTTTCCTAGAGTTTTCCGCAGAAGAAAAACTTTTACACCCATATTTTTCTGACTTAAAATAAATCAATTTCTGAAAGCTACCAGCAAATTGCTTTTAGTTTTATTTCCGCACGTGTTCATAAAGTAATACCCAAGAGGATGTTACATCGCACATAACTAATAGCAAAAGGTTCAAAAATGCAATTGAGCCTTTTTTTATTGAGTCCTTTCGGTTTATTAATCATGCAATATTAGTGTTTTGGTCATGTTTTCATTAGAAAAACTAATAAAAGTTAAAATTTATATATTATTAGTGTAAAGTTTTTTAAACTTGCAATCAATCATAAATTATCTTATTATGACTTTTAAGTTAGTCATGATAGGAGTCAAATATTTTTAATTTATAATTGATTGATAGTGTAAAAAATCTCTAAATTGACAATGCATACCAATCAAATTGGGAGGGAATATAAGGAATTTTTTTGAGAGGATTGAAATCCAAAACTTATTATTATCTTGCCAAGGCTTATATGAATGAGAGATTTGAATAAATGTTAACTTTCCTCCTTAAATATGATTTTTAATCTTGTATCCACAAATAGTAATAATAATTAAAAAATATTTTGAAGAGTTAGATTTAATTGGTATACAATATACATTGTCAATATCAATATTTTGTACTATCAATCAATTATAAATTGTCGCATCATTAAAAATGTTTGGCTCTTATACTCTAACTTCCTTAAAAGTTATATATAAAATATTTTGTCATTGGTTTACATGTGAAAAACTTTATACTAACTATTGGAAAGACAAGCATTGCCATGCCTGTCTATCTGCATTTTTTTTTGGTATTTTATTTGCTATTTTGGTAACTAATTTGAATAAGACGTGTATGTTTGATTAATTATTTTGGCAATTATATATGCAATTACGTAATCCTTTTTTTTTAAAACAAGAAATTACGTAATCCTATGCAGTCACTTATTGTCTATCATCTAATGATGGAATGAGGTGTCAAAATTAAGATTGGAAAAAAATTGTGCACACCAAAACTTGATATTTTCATTGTAAATAGTTATAGACAATTTTCAATTTTTTTTCAATTTTCATTACCAAAAAAAAAAATTCCCTAGTTAGTAGTTAGTAGACTGCTTCGAAATTTTCACAAAAAGTAATAGTTTCAAAATTTTCACAAAAAGTATGGATGCCATGGCATGGAATAATTATGGTGTTGAGGTCCACTTCCATATCTGCAATAGAACAGAGCAATGGGTGTGAGTGGTGGAGATGGGCGGACGATGGCGACTGCAGTTCTGGAGATGTAGCGGCATACGACCAGCGGTTTAGGTTCTACTTGTGGTGTTGGGTTTGCGACGACAAGGATGGGCTACAAAAATGGAGATCCTCTTCTCCTCTACCACCATCACTGTGAACACGACCCCCCCACCACCACCACCACATTTTTTTCCTTGAAAAAGAAGATGAATGGGAAGACAGGGAGAGAGGGGAAACGCAGTGGGTGCACAATTTTCAGAGACAAACGTGAAAAGAGTTACCTGTTGTTCCGTTTTTCAGAGGTTCATCTTAGTCATTGCATTGTTTTAATATTAAATCAATGACATAGATTAGAAGAGGTTGGGACCTCCACTTTCTGTAAGGAGGATGGTTTGGGTGTTTGTCTTGCATGGTGCAACAATCATCACAACTTTTTGGTGGCAAATTCTATGATCCTCTATGTCATAAGTGAAGGATGGATACATCATTGACTCTGACTGGTATTTACGAGTTAGCCGGTTTCTCTTTCTTTTTTATTTTTTTCAATATTTAAATAATTTAAAACCCGAAAGTTAACTTAACCATGTTTAGACAGGTAAATCTGTGCATTTCTATAGTATTTTAATCTAAAATTGATTCATACTACTATTTTAACATAATAATACACTTTAAAAATAGTTTTAATTCTAAGTTATGAAAAAGTTGATTTTTTCATTTCATTAATTAAACCAAAAATGTAACATAATGCCTGCTTTAATTTTATTTCTTAACATCCTTGTACCCATTAAAATTATATTATAACATAATTAAAAATTGTAACACCCCTCTTGGGTATTACTTTATTAACACGTGCAGAAATAAAATTAAAAGAAATTTGCTGATTGCTTTCGGAAATTGATTTATTTTAAGTCAGAAAAATATGGGTGTAAAAGTTTTTCTTCTGCGGAAAACTCTAGGAGACCAAGATACACACATTAAAACAGTAAATCTTATTCATAACAAGATTGCCACGACCTACAACTTTTCTCAAAAGTCTCAATTTTCAAAAAGAGAAAAATAAACCAAAGACTAAAGTATAACACCGCATTCACCGACCTTTTCAAACATACAACTCAAAGAAAATCCTAAGCTGGTCGCTCTACAGGACACTCACTGATAAGACCTCGTGATCATTCCTATGATCACACCTCTTCCTGCAATCCGGACTTAAGTCTCCAAGTGACTTAAGAAACTCTTCTGCCACATCTGCATTCGTGTACTAAGGTATAACAACAAAGCCAAAAGAATATGTATATGCAATGGTGAGTTCCAATATATGGATTTTAAAATGATAACCATATGCATGACACACAAATAACATTTAACATGCATATTCAACAATAAACAATTCATTTATCAAAGGGTTTCATACCCGACAATCGTCGTTGTTTTAAAAACCATGACACTTTAATATTCGTCAACTAACTTTTGTACCTAATCTCCGGAGCTTCAAACACCAAATAAATGAGCTGATCAGGCTCTCGTTGCCAGATAAGGTAGAAATTAAACGTTGCCAGATAAGGGATAAATTAAATTAACCATAACACTTGTAGCACTCAAGTTTTTTTTTTCACTGTTTACTGTTTTTATATCGGTAAAATAAACAGAAATGTATATATTTTTATTTTAAAAATTAGAAAATGATGTTGGATAAACCAAGATCATTTCCATACTCTACTTTACCGTAGAGAGTTACGATTAAATTTTGGGTTGAAAATTCAGACGAAACCCGGTCTGTGATTTAATGACAGTAAGAATTTTACTGCTCAAATGACCTAATTTTGACTCGTGAACGAAAAACTTCAGGTTTTTATGAAGTTTCTAATTTCTTAGGCTATTTTAAAAATTTTTACTTAAAAAGTGAAATAATATATATTATGCGGGCGTTATACGAAATCGAACGAATGACGGAGCTGAATACGGGATATGCGAGACCCGCTAACGGATAAAGGCCTTGTCATTCATGATGAATCACAAGGGGTGAGTCATATAGATGACTCCCCTTAGTCATGATGGTTTTTAGGAGGAAATTACTAGTTTGTCCTTAATGTTGGTTTTAACTACAAAAGTGCCATTGTACAAGATTACCATTTTGCCCCTAAGAATGTGTGCTTTTGACCCTTTTCCCCCTCAAACCCCACGGCCCAAGTACCATCCATGAGCCCATCCCACTTCTATAAAAGGCAATCTTCATCTTCTTCATTAAGCTTTGTTCATTTTGCCATTAAAACTCTTAAGTTGCATAAGCTTGATTTGTGACGGAAGTGTTGGATTTCTTGCCCATTTCTTAATTCTAAGAGGTATTCCATTCTCTTTGTAACATCCTAAAATTCTAATATGATTAATTTGATGAAAAATATATTAAGTTATTAAGAATATATATATATATAGTGCAGATAAAAAATATAATTAAGAGGTTTAGTGTAAAGGACAGATAGTATAAGGATTAATCAAAATTACTCAATTATTTTAAAAGAATGTAATATATTTATACATATATATATATTAAAAAAAAAGAGAAGTGAACGGCGTGCAGGGCAAGTAGCCCTTGGTTCACTTTTAGATTTTTTTTGCCAAAAGGCAATTCCTTAAGGTTTTAAAATATATATACGTATATAATGAAAAAATAAAAGGAAAAGGCGTTAGGGGACCTAGGGTCAAAAGGTCAGGTAACGTAAATGAATTTCTTGACACTGCGTCGCACAGCAAGTTGGAGAAGCCGTACAGTGGGTTTAGGAAGGGAGATACTCCTGAGACGCGTTTCTTCTCTTTGGTAGTGCAATCGTGATACTGAAGGGAAGAAGATTTTTTTTTTCAGAGACAGTAGTTTTATCATACATATTTTTTTGAGCATTTTGGAGGTCTTCGAGTGGTGAGCAACAATACCTTTTAATAACCCTTCCCATGGTACATGTGTTTTGTTGTGTTGAGCCAATTACTTATGATGGAGAGATTTTAATTGAATGATGCATGTTGTTAATAAACTAATTTTTTTGGGGTTTTGAATTAAAATAAAAAAATATTATCAAATTGGGTATGTATTCTTGTTACTGATGGCATGAAATACATGATTGGTATTTTTATTAGTTGAATGACATGCTTATTGGTGTGTGCTATGCCATGTGAGTTTATTTGACATGCATGATAAAATCAAATATTTAATTTTTGGTAAATGAATTGTTACACATATGAGACATGAAATTGTGCCTTATAATGAATTGTATGATGTTTGCCGCAATACCACCTATGATAGGGGTATCGAAAAGTAATACCACCGTAATGGGGTATCGAAAGTAACATCCCCATATAATTGGAGTGTCGAAAATAAGTAATACTACCTAAAAAGGAGTATCGAAAGTAACACCGTCACAGGTTGGGGTGTCGAAAAAGGAGAAATACCACCATGTGCACATGGGAGGTATCGAAATGGAAATATCCCCGACAGGAGGGTGACATCGAAACACTCCTCGTGAGTAGGGGTGGGCAATGGGACGCCATTGTCGTGTGATGTGTGAATATATGGCATGCCGGCAAGAGGCCAATTTAATTAGGAGGTCTTAGGACCGCTTGGATTAAACTAGAATTTATCTGGTATATGGAATGTGATGCATTGAGATGAGATTATTATTGATATTAAAAGTATTTTCTTTTATATATATTATTTTGGAAAATTAGCGGGTACCATGGACAGTTTTTCCGGTTACCGCGCCGGCTGAGAACAATGCTATTTTCGAAAATATTTTTGTAAAACTGTATTGTTGGTCACTGGGATTTTATATCTCATTATAAGTATTGTTTTCAGAGCACGAGGAGGACGTCATTGAAACTGAAGAGGCGTGAAGACTTAGTGGATTTTATTAGTTATTCTTTCTAGTTTGGTCAGTACTTTCTTAAATAAGGGGTCGTATGTGGCTAGACACATTTATTTATTTATCGTTGGGTTTGTTAGTAGACGCCCGGTTTTGAGGCTTTTGGTTTTATTAGAATTTATGGATTTATTATTTTATTATTACCTTGGATACTTTATTACTATTTTAATTAATGAGGTATACTCGTACTCGAGTAATTTACGACATTTTTATGACATGTATGTTTTAATTTAAATGATTAAAAATGATTTTTTTATTATCGAATTTAATTTGGGTTACTAGTGTAACAAAAGGGCGTTATATTTATGGTATCAGAGCAGTTCAATTCTAAATTGGACTGTGGTAGTGGGGCTTTTTCTAAAACAAAACGTGGGCGTATAGGATGCTTATTGGAGTTATAGATTCTGCATGCTATTCTTTGGGATAGTGGACCTGATCAACCCAGTATTTCATTGGTAGTGAGAAGATTTATGGCTTTTAATAGGCGAGGGACGAATGTTGCACTTGCATCGACTTGGGATCGTATGGCCAGAGCTATGCAAGGGCAGACAGAGACTCTCCGTCAACTGAAAGGGAATGGAGGCCAGTCACTGGTGGAGTTGTGACAACCTAGGACCCTTAGCACGTGGGGCCTCTCGAATTCAGGAAGAACGAACTGCCATCATTCCGAGGCAGCTTAGATCCGAAGGAGACTGAATTTCTTCAACTCGTATAGGAGAAAAGTTATCATATTGTTCGATTCGGGGGAAACACATTCATTCATTTCTTTTAAATGTGCTCAATTCTTAGAGTTACCTGTTACTAAACTGTCATATGATTTGTGTGTTTCTACTCCTGCTAAAGATAGATTGATTACTTCTTCTGTCTGCCTGCAATGTCCTTTATTGTGTCAAGACCTGACTTATATTGTTGATCTGATATGTTTACCTATGTCTGGTCTGGATATTATTTTGGGCATGGACTGGTTGTCTCGTAATAATGCTATTATTTATTGTGCTAGTCGAACTATTTCTTTCATTCCACAGTCCATGTCTGTTGACTCTCCTAGGACAGAACATCTTATCTCAGCTGCCTCATGTCGTAAGTGCTTAGTTGAGGGAGCTCAGGGATATATACTTCTCTTTTCTGCTAAGATAGAGGCTGAAAGTGATATAGCGGCGTTGCCTATTGTGTTTGAGTTCCCAGATGTGTTTCCTAAGGATGTCTCTAGTTTACCACCAGATAGAGAGGTTGAGTTTACCATAGATCTAGTACCTGGGAGTGGACTTGTATCAGTAGCACCCTATAGGATGACACCTCTAGAGTTGAGCGAGCTCAAGAAACAGATAGAGGATATGTTGCAAAAAGGATGGGAGTATGAGGTTGTGTATTGACTATAGGCAACTGAATAAGGTAACCATCAAGAACAAATATCCCTTGCCTAGGATAGATGATCTCTTAGATCAGTTAAGGGGAGCGTCAGTGTTTTCCAAAATAGATCTAAGGTCGAGATACCATCAAATTAGAGTTAGAAGTGAGGACATTCCTAAGACAGCCTTCAAGACAAGGTATGGGCACTATGAGTATGTAGTGATGCCCTTTGGTGTGACCAACGCCCCAGCCGTTTTCATGGACTACATGAATCGGATATTTAGGACCTTTTTGGACAGGTTTGTGGTGGTGTTCATAGATGATATTTTAATATACTCTAGGACACCAGAAGAACATGGAGAACACTTAAGGTTGGTGTTGCAGATCTTGAGGGACGAGCGTCTTTATGCCAAACCAGAGAAGTGTGAGTTTTGGCTAGACGAGGTAAAGTTTTTAGGACACACCATCTCAAAGGATGGTGTAGCGGTTGATTCCTCTAAAGTTGATGCGGTGTTGGGATGGGAACAACCTAAGACAGTAATTGAAGTAAGAAGTTTCTTAGGCTTAGCTGGTTACTATAGGAAGTTCATAGAGGGGTTCTCTAGACTAGCCTTACCTTTGACCCAGTTGACTAGGAAAGGGAAACCTTTTGCGTGGGACCAGGAGTGTGAGGACGGGTTCCAAGAGCTTAAGAGGAGATTGGTGTCATCACCAGTCTTAACTATACCGGATCCCTTAGTGAATTTTGTGGTATACTGCGACGCATCCAAGAATGGCTTGGGATGTGTCTTAATGCAGGAGGGCAAGGTGGTAGCATATGCCTCTAGGCAGCTTAGGCCACATGAGGGGAATTACCCTACCCATGACTTAGAGCTAGCAGTCGTGGTTTTTGCCTTTAAGATTTGGAGGCATTACCTTTATGGGGCAAGGTTTGAAGTTTTTAGTGACCATAAAAGGCTAAAATATATGTTCGACCAGAAGGAGTTGAACATGAGACAACGAAGGTGGATGGAGTTCCTTAAGGACTATGACTTCGAGTTGAAGTACCATCCGGGAAAAGCCAATGTGGTGGCGGATGCTTTGAGTAGGAAGTCCCTACACGTGTCGAGCTTGATGGTGCAAGAGCTGAACCTCATGGAGGAGTTTAGTGACATGAATCTGGGAGTGTTGGATGCGTCCTTAAATGTCTTAAGTTTGAAGTTGAATAGGTTGGAAATTAATAGTGACCTTAGAGATGGGGTTAGGCTGGAACAACTTTTAGACCAGGAGTTGCAGTCTCGGTTGGGACAAGGAGGTTATGAGTTGTCTGTTGATGGGCTAGTGAAGTTTAAGAATAGGACCGTTGTTCCTAAGGAGGGGAGCCTTAGAGAGAAGATATTCGAGGAGGCTCATAAGGGAAAGTATACCATATATCCTGGGATAACTAAGATGTACCAAGACCTTAAGAGGATGTATTGGTGGCCAGGAATGAAAAAGGATGTGGCTAGCTTCGTAACTAGGTGTTTGGTGTGCCAAAAGGTTAAGATAGAACATCAGAAGCCTTTAGGGTCGTTGCAGTCCTTGGAGATTCCAGAATGGAAGTGGGAGAGAATTTCTATGGACTTTGTGATGGGGTTACCTAAGACACGTTTGGGCTTAGACGCCATTTGGGTGATAGTGGATAGGTTGACCAAGTCTGCCCACTTCTTGCCAATTAAGGCAACCTATAGCTTAGACAAGTTAGCATACCTTTATATCAAGGAAATAGTCAAGCTTCATGGGATACCCACATCTATAGTGTCGAATAGAGACCCGAGGTTTACCTCTAGGTTTTGGAGAACTTTTCAGCAAGCCTTTGGGACTAAGTTGAACCTTAGCATGGCCTATCATCCCCAAACGGATGGTCAGTCAGAGCGGACCATTCAGACCCTTGAGGACCTGCTTAGGGCGTGTGTCCTGGATGAAGGAGGGAGTTGGGATAGATTCCTACCTCTCATCGAGTTTGCGTATAACAATAGTTATCACGCTAGTATAGGCATGGCACCCTATGAGGCCATATATGGGAGGAAGTGTAGGTCCCCTTTATGTTGGTGTGAGGTAGGTGAGAAAACCTTGATAGGACCTGAATTGGTCTAGGAAACCTCTGAGAGGATCAAAATAATTAGGGAGAGGATGCGCACGGTGCAAAGTAGACGAAAGAGCTATGCCGACAAAAGGAGAAAGCCTCTAGAATTCCAGGAAGGTGAGCATGTATTTTTGAGAGTCACTCCTAAGACGGGGGTAGGGAGGTCGATGAAAGTCCGCAAGCTAAATCCTCGTTTCATGGGACCTTTCCAAATCCTTAAAAGAGTCGGATCTGTTGCTTACCAACTGGCTCTCCTGCCACAATTGGCAAACCTTCATGATGTTTTCCATGTGTCGTAACTCAAAAAATATGTGCCTGATGAATCTCATGTGATAGCTCCTGAGTCTGTATAATTGAAGGATAATTTGATCTATAAGCCAAAGCCTTGTCAAATCATGGACAAGAGCACTAAGACTCTGAGGAAAAAGACAATTCCATTGGTGAAAGTGTTATGGAAAGGATTGACTCCGGAGGAAGCCACCTGGGAGATGGAGGAGGACATCGTTCGACAATACCTAGATTTTATTATCTAAGGTATGGTAACCTTTTAGTTTTGAATATAACATATGTTACGATAGGTGCGTGTATATGAGATGAATTTTGGGGACAAAATTCTTTAAGGAGGGGAGAAAATGTAACATCCTAAAATTCTAATATGATTAATTTGATGAAAAATATATTAAGTTATTAAGAAAAAAAAATATATATATAGTGTAGATAAAAAATATAATTAAGAGGTTTAGTGTAAAGGACAGATAGTATAAGGATTTATCAAAATTACTCAATTATTTTAAAAGAATGTAATATATATATATATATATATATATATATATATATATATATATATTAAAAAAAAGAGAAGTGATCGGCGTGCAGGGCAAGTAGCCCTTGGTTCACTTTTAGTTTTTTTTTTTGCCAAAAGGCAATTCCTTAAGGTTTTAAAATATATATACGTATATAATGAAAAAATAAAAGGAAAAGGCGTCAGGGGACCTAGGGTCAAAAGGTCAGGCAACGTAAACGAATTTCTTGACACTGCGCCGCACAGCAAGTTGGAGAAGCCGTACAGTGGGTTTAGGAAGGGAGATACTCCTGAGACGCGTTTCTTCTCTTTGGTAGTGCAATCGTGATACTGAAGGGAAGAAGTTTTTTTCAGAGACAGTAGTTTTATCATACATATTTTTTTGAGCACTTTGGAGGTCTTCGAGAGGTGAGCAACATTTCCTTTTAATAACCCTTCCCATGGTACATGTGTTTTGTTGTGTTGAGCGAATTACCTATGATTCTGAGAGATTTTAATTGAATGATGCATGTTGTTAATAAACTAATTTTTTTGGGGTTTTGAATTAAAATAAAAAAATATTATTAAATTGGGTATTTATTCTTGTTACTGATGGCATGAAATACATGATTGATATTTTTATTAGTTGAATGACGTGCTTATTGGTGTGTGTTATGCCATGTGAGTTTATTTGACATGCATGATAAAATAAAATATTTAATTTTTGGTAAATGAATTGTTACACATATGAGACATGAAATTGTGCCTTCTAATGAATTGTATGATGTTTGCCGCAATACCACCTATAATAGGGGTATCGAAAAGTAATACCACCGTAATGGGGTATCGAAAGTAACATCCCCATATAATTGGGGTGTCGAAAATAAGTAATACTACCTAAAAAGGAGTATCGAAAGTAACACCGCCACAGGTTGGGGTGTCGAAAAAGGAGAAATACCACCATGTGCACATGGGAGGTATCGAAATGGAAATGTCCCCGACAGGAGGGTGACATCGAAACACTCCTCGTGAGTAAGGGTGGGCAATGGGACGCCATTGTCGAGTGATGTGTGAATATATGGCATGCCGGCAAGAGGCCAATTTAATTAGGAGGTCTTCGGACCGCTTGGATTAAACTAGAATTTATCTGGTATATGGAATGTGATGCATTGAGATGAGATTATTATTGATATTAAAAGTATTTTCTTTTATATATATTATTTTGGAATATTAGCGGGTACCTTGGACAGTTTTTCCGGTTACCGCACCGGCTGAGAACAATGCTATTTTCGAAAATATTTTTGTAAAACTATATTGTTGGTCACTGTGGTTTTATATCTCATTATAAGTATTGTTTTTAGAGCACGAGGAGGACGTCATTGAAACTGAAGAGGTGTGAAGACTTAGTCGATTTTATTAGTTATTATTTCTAGTTTGGTCAGTACTTTCTTAAATAAGGGGCCGTATGTGGCTAGACACATTTATTTATTTATCGTTGGGTTTGTTAGTAGACGCCCGATTTTGAGGATTTTGGTTTTATTAGAATTTATGGATTTATTATTTTATTATTACCTTGGATACTTTATTACTATTTTAATTAATGAGGTATACTCGTACTCGAGTAATTTACGACATTTTTATGACATGTATGTTTTAATTTAAATGATTAAAAATGATTTTTTTTATTATCGAATTTAATTTGGGTTACTGGTGTAACAAAAGGGCGTTACACTCTTATCCCTTGATTAGAATCATGTTCTTCAATTAGTTTTGTATTTTGAAGCCTTTATCAATATGATGCATTTTAGGGTTTCTAGTTTCAAAAATTCATAGTAAAGCATAGAAAAATCTAATGAGCATGAAACCAATTTCTATGATCCTATTATCATCTCTATATTCTAGATCTAAGAGATTGAATCAAACAAAAATTTCTTGCCTATTTAACTTAAAGAGGCCGAACCCTAGTTGTTGATGAGGGGAGGATTTAGTTCATTTTCTTAAACTAGTCTTGCATGATTCAATCTTATAGTTTATATATGTATTGAATCTATGTTAATTGGATCAAATCGAAGTCTCTAAGCCATTTTTTGTTATCATGGCCGAATTGGATTTGCTGGAAGATTGGAGTTTTCTATTTCAATCTGTGTATGATAAGTGTTGTTTTAGGGTTTTAAGTGATTAAGAATCACTAATCCAAAAGTTTAGGAATTTTAGAATTTTTTAACCCTAAAAACACCCCCAAGACCGAAACCAACATGTAGGTGATTAGGTGTTTTTAAATTGTTTGTTTGTTGATTTGTTATGTGTTGTTGAAGGGTGAGCTAGTTTATCGGGTAAGAGTGTTACCGACGCGTGGATTTACAGTGAATCTTTTATCGGAGGATTATCGTTTAGAGGTAAGGGGATTACCTGAGGGGTTTTTCCGGTAGCCATGTGTAATTGTTTGTGGTTTGTATTAATTATTGAGTGTATGTAATTTTTATGTAGTTAGTTTTATTTGCTTAGTAATTACCTGCTTTTAATTATTTAATTATTTGTATTTAATTATTGTTATATTTTGATGCCTGTCATAATTGTGCTAAATGCTATATTATTGACATGAGTTTATTGTTGATGTGGATTGTGGATCGGAAAGCCTGACAGTGGTCAGAGCTTAATTAAATATGAGGTTAAAAGCATTTAAAAGCTTTTATGAAATAATGAGTTTAATTTAGTGGAAATAGTGATATATCATTACTTAATTATTTATTTGGTGAAAAATGGGAAATAGTGAAAAATAATATTATTTTAATGATTTAATGGCGAAAGAGTGTTTTTCTGAGTCGCAGTGAGGACGTAACCGTGAAAATATTTTGCACTGCTAAATTATATGTAGGAAATTTTTAAATATTAGAATATGTTATTTTAAGAAAAGAAGTTTCAAAAATAATTTTATTACAGTGTTGGAAAAATTATTTTACTAGAAAAGTCTTGTTTTGACTTAAAAACATTTTTAAACCATCAAACGTCGGACAATTCTGACAATATTTACAGAAGTATTCTTACAAATAGTAATCTTGAGTAAAACGGAGAATTGTCTTAAAAACGATATATTTTCAAGTTCAAAATAGTGATTGTTGAAAGAAAATGGGTTTTAAGGGATCTTGTATAAAACGAATTTCCAACGAAAAAGGATTTTCGGTAAATAACGGTGCTATTTCCGTCAACTTAGATAAGTTGAGGAAATTTTGTTTTTTTTTTTGTTTCACAGAACGAAAATGGTTTTCAAGATGAAAAACGGACCTATCTGCCGAGACGTTGGGATCTAGTGTTCTATGATATGGGCCAGGGGTCCAAAAGGTGAACTTATGGACTAGATGTCCTATAAAACGGGTATTGGTTTGTGCGCTAAAATCTACGTATCTAAGACTGGTGCATCGGTCTAGATTTCGTGATTTGCACATTTTTGACTTGGAGTTAGTTGTTTTTGGAATGATGGATTAAACTTGAAAGTTTAAAATGGTGATTTGGTCGTGAGGCTTTTAGCTCCGACACGGAAAGATTGAACACAAAGAAAATGACATGAACAAAACGTTTTGACATGCATTTTTGGGGCAGACGTGCCTTTGCATAGGACTTTAATGCTTGACGATAAGTATTCATGACGTTTGCATCGCTGTGCCTTGATGGATATATGACCATGAAACCATATACTATGAATAGTGTTCACTGTGCCTCGTTTTGGACACTGATATGGTTAAATTCGAACTCTGCCTTATCTGGCAATGATTCTGCTTTATTGGCAACGATTCTGCCTTATTCGACAATGAGAGCCTGAGCAGCTCAATTATTTGTTGGTTGGGGCTCCGGAGATTAGGTATCAAAGTTAGTTGATGAATATTGAAGTGCCATGGTTTTTAAAACGGTTATGATTGTCGGGTATGAAACCCTTTGATAAATATATTGTTTATCTTTGAATATTCATGTTAAATGATATTTGAGAGTCGTGCATATGGTTATCATTTTAAAATCCATATATTGGTTCTCACCCTTGCATGTTTTATTGTTGGTCTCTCTTTGGTATGGGTATATTACTATTTGAGTATAGATGGATCCGGTGCTGCCACTGGCACACACGGGGGTTCGTTCCCTTCATTTTGAGGATGCCGAGAACATCAACGTGTGGGTTATAAACCCGGGAGCTCATAGCATTACTTATACCAGGCATATTCTACAGTAGAGGGCACGATTGCGTCGAGGCCACAGCGCGAGCACAGGATGATGGAGACCATCGAGATATCTTTACCTCCGATGTGGTTTCTACTTCAGCATCTGGTGGATCATGGGGAGCTTGACGCGTATTCATTAGCTGAGGCAGCACTAGCACCACCTCCAGAGGAGATAGTCATAGATCCGGAGGAGGACCCGGAGGAGATCGTTGAGGATGTGCCAGATTACATTCCTCTTGATGACGACGATGACTCACCCGATGAGGGTCCAGTTGCGTCTTCATCCGATACCTCTGCGGGGAGTGGGATTGACCACCACGGTCTTCCCAATGGGTAACACTAGATGTTGACCAGTTGTAGGCAGTTTCCATTTTTGGGGTAGTGACTTCGTCAGTCTTTCTGGCTACTGAGAGCCATGTTTTTGTTATATGGTCTTAGGCGTTTCGCTACGTCTCTGTTATATTTTTACTTTCTTTACTTAGTTATTTTGAGAATGGCCTGTTCTGATAAAGGCCCTGTATAGTTATATAGTTTTTACAAAACTGCTAATGCATATGTTATATATATATATATATATATATATATATATATATATATATACATATATATATATATGTATGTATGTGTGTATATATATATATGGTGTGTTGTTGGTTGATGTTGAATGTCAAGTTAAAAAGAAAAAAAAAATTACCACCATTTTTGGTATTTAGAAGAGTGTTACAAATTATTATTTTCCAAAAGTAACCAGCATAATTAAAGTGTATTTTCCGCAACGTGTTACTATGTAATGACCAATGAAGGGGTGTCGCAACACTGTCCAAAACGAGGCACAATGAATACCATGCATAGTATATGGTTTTCATGCTCATATATCCATCAAGGCACAGTGATGCAAACTTCATGAATACTTGCCACCAAGAATTCAAGTCCAATGCAGAGGCACATCTGCCCAAAAATGCATGTAAAACGTTTTGTTCACGTCATTTTCTTTGTGTTCATTCTTTCCTTGTCGAGGCTCAAAGGCTCACGACCAAACCAAGGTTTAAACATTTAAGTTTAACAATTATTCCAATAAAAAGGACTCCAAGTCCAAACCAATCGAACAGACTCCAAGTAAAAAATGTGCAAATCACAAAATCTAGGCTGATGCACCAGATTTAGATTCGTAGATTTTGACGCACAAAAAATCAATACAGATTTTTATAGGACATTAATTCTATAACTTCCCGTTGAGGACACACGGTCAATACCAAATAACACTAGACCCGATGTCTCGGCAACTAGGTTCGGCTTTCAAATTTAAAAGCTTTTGGCTCTGTGAAACACAAATCCAACAACAAAATTTCCTCAACTTATCCAAGTTGTCGGAAATAACCCGTTGTATAAAAATACTTTACAGAAAATCCTTTTACGTTGGAAATTTGTTTTTATCAAATCATCAAAATCACTTAAAATTCATTTTCTTTCAAAAATCAATATTTTGAACATGAAAATATTACCGTTTTTAACAATACTTCTGTAGATATTGTCGGAATTGTCCGACGCTTGACGTTTTAAAAACGTTTTTAAGTCATAATTTGAATTTTCTAGTAAAATAATTTTTCCAATACCGTAATAAAATTATTTTTGAAACTTATTTTCTTAAAATAATATTTTCTAATATTTAGAAAATTCTTACGTATAATTTAGCATTACTAAAATATTTTTACGGTTACGTCACTATAACTCATAAAACACTCTTACGCTGTTAAATCATTAAAATAATATTTTTTTTACTATTATCCATTTTCCACCAACCAAATAATTAAGTAATAATATATTACTATTTCCCACTAATTAAAACTCATTATTTCATAAAAAAAACTTATTAAGGCTTTTAACCTCGTAATTAATTGAGCACTGACCACTGTTAGGCTTTCCAATCCTCAATCAAGATCAAAAGTCATTTCATGTCAATAATATAGCAAACAGCAATTAATGGCATGCAACAACATATAATCACAATTAAATGCAAATAAGTAAATAATTAAAAGCAAATAATTTAAAAGCAAATAATGCTAACTACGTAAAATAATAAATACACTAAAAAAATACAGACCACAAACAAATTACATACAGCTACCGGAAAAAGCCCTCAAGTACTCCCCTTACCTCTTGAAGATTTTTTCTTGCCAACCAAAGTTCCGTCAAGAGTCCGGTTTCCACAGATCACGTACAAGATTCACACAACAATTTATCCTTCAACAAACCACAACAACAAATTAACAAACAAACAATTAAAAACACCTATTTTCCTACAGGTAAGGTTCGACCATGAGGTGATTAATTGGCTAAAAAATTTTAAAATTCCTAAACTCTTGGATTAGTGATCCTTGATCACTTAGAACCCTAAATCAATGATTAACTTATAAAGATTGAAATCAAATATTCCAACCTTTCAAAAACCCTAATTCAGCCATGACACCAAATATAGGCTAGAGATCTCAAAATTTCACACTCTTAGATCCATGACCTTAGAGTAGTGTAGAGTTCAGATAAATTATCATAAGTTGAAAAATGAAACAAAATCTTTGAACTCCTCGTGAACATAATTTCGGTCATGAAACAAAATAATGTCTTGGAGGTTTTATTTTGATTCAACAATCATGGATTCAATACATATATGAACTATAAGATTGAATCAAGCAAGACTAGTTTTTAAAAAACGAACAAAATCCTTCCCCCCACAAAAACTAGGGTTCGTCCTTGTCAAGATCATAGGGCAATAAATTTTAGTTTAATGCATACTCTTGGATCTTGAATATAGAGAGGATACTAAGATTATAGAAATTGGTTTCATGATCATAGGAGTTTTCTATGATTTTCTATGAATTTTCAAAGTTCTAGATCTAAGAATTGAAAATAATGATCATGGCTTCAAAACACAAAAATAATTGAATAACATGATGATGATTGAGTGAGAGAAGTATGGTATACCTCTTAGAAGTTGAAAAATGGTAAGGATTTAAGTGGTTCCTTCACAAACTTTAGTTATGGAAACTTAGAGTTTTTAAGAAAAATGGAGGAAAGCTTCATGAAGAAGATGATGCATGCCTTAAATAGCAATGAAATGGGCTCACAAATGGGGTTCGGTTGTGGGATCATAGGGGAAAAAGGGTCCAAGCCATAAATTTTTAGGGACAAAAGAGTAATCTTACACAATGGCAATTTTGTGATTAAATGACAACTTAAGGACAAAATAGTAATTTTGCCTAATGTGGTCATGAAAAACTTGTGGTGAAAATTTGTTGAATATGTGGCTAATTCTCCACCACAAAAACAAGATGAAGATGCCTTAACCATGGTTATAAATTAACCAGGATATGTTAAGTTAGGGGTATTTTGGTCTTTTTACACTAAACTCATCATTACATTCATTAATTGTTAGGTGAGTCATCACCACCCTAGGTGGCAAGATATCTCAGCAT
Organism: Sophora flavescens; assembly: GCA_030762895.1. Classification (NCBI taxonomy): domain Eukaryota; kingdom Viridiplantae; phylum Streptophyta; class Magnoliopsida; order Fabales; family Fabaceae; genus Sophora; species Sophora flavescens. The sequence goes on from CM061069.1 coordinate 50,886,954, forward strand.
CCAATGTCGGGTTTTGTCTCTGCACGTCCGTTCTCAGCTCCGTCGATTACCCGATTTAGGTGTAAAACCTATTTATTTTGAAAATTTTCAAAATAACCTATATCGTTGGAAATGAGATATAAAATTTATTCATTTCGTTCTCGAGTCAAAATTAGGTTTTCTCATCAGTAAAATCTTACTGTCAGTGAAAACGCAGAACTGATTCCGTCTGAATTTTCAACCAAAAATTTAACCTATACTTATAAAAATAAGTATAATATGAATATGACTTTGGTTTTCCCAAAATCATTTTCTAAGTTTCAGATAAAAATATAAACGTTTATTTATATTTATGCTGATTTTAGAAAGCAGAAAAATTGGGGTGTTACATTACTACCCCACTTAAAAAAAATTCGTCCCCGAAATTTCGTGACCCAAAACTCGACAGGATTTCTTAATCCCATGAAGGTAGGTAAATATAGAAGAACTTTGTCAATCTGAAAAGAATACAGGAATGTTCAGTATGTAAAAAGATTCTTTATTAGGTTCGTGAGTGTAAAAATGCATAGCTAATACATATTTACAACCATGACTCTAATAAAGTTCATTCCTTCACAAGAGTTCCCAGAGAATTAGGAACTCACAAAACGAATAGTTCCTAACCTTAAGAGAATTTATTCTTTGAACAAGGGATTTACAAACGACAATTTAAAAATGACAACAGTCCGATAAAAATTCAGACTGAATCACTTTTACCAAAAGTAAAAGTGACTAAACTAAGTCTCATCTAGAAACTTCTTTTATAAAGAAAATGTCTATCCCGAACAACAATAGGACGGTTCACAAAAAATTCCACAATAATTGATACAACAATTGAAGTTTGAAAACAATTCACAATCGTCCGAAAAGAAATGATATGACCCCAAAATCTAGACTGATCACATCAATCAAAATAAAAAGGACTAGAATAAATTTCCTTCAAGAAACCTTTATTATCATAAAGTCGTAGATATTATATATATCAACTGAAAAGACTAACAACAACACAAAAGACTTTGGAGAGTCCAATACTCAAGGATACCTACAGATGATTCTACTTAGATCCTATTACAAACTTAACATGTACTAGTCACTAAAACATGCATCTTACATATAATGTTCATATGTATAACTACATCTTTGGTTCATGATTCGATTGCTAAAAATTCTGAAGAACTCTGCAACTGTCCTCCATAAGACCTTCAGTTTGTGATGTTTTCAACACTATTTATGATGTAAACTCTTCCCTTTGTAATTGGTTCTTGTGTTGTTGGCTACTTTTACAAACCTCGGTGCATTACAATCCCTTGATAAGTGACCCACTCAATTACAATTGAAACATTTAACCCCTTTTACTGGACAAGTTTTGGGTCTCCACACTTGTAACATCTTCTGACTTGGCCTTGGATTTGGTTCTTTTGGCCTCTACTTCCTGATGCAGTGACATGATAAGGTTGTTGATTCAGATCATTTCCTGGGAGTCGGAAATAAGGTTTCCTCCGGTTTTACTTCCCCTTCTTAGTCGACTTACGGCATTGGAATCGAGATGGTCTGCCGTTAGTATCCGAATAGTCTTTACCCTTCCCTTTTTGTTCCACTTTCCGGCACTTTTCCACTAAAGCTTGAAAGTTACGAATTCCCAGCGGTAACACAGACTCTTTGATTCCGTGTCGTAGGCCTCCTTAGAATCTCTTACATTCTGATAGTGTGATTTTACATGATGTTTGCTGTATACTTTTGCATGCATATTTCATATAGATTACGCATTCTTTATTTGGTTTTTATTAGATTTTCCCTTGGAATGGGTGAAGCGGTTTATGTGTGTTGTTTTGCAGAAATTGAAGGAAAACTGTGCAGATTTGGCCATAATAAAGCTTGGATGAATTTGGAGCTTGAAAAGAGAAGAAAGTGAGCCAAGCAGAATTCTGAAGATTCGCCCCGCGAAACTGGATTCGCCTCGCGACCCTGAAAGCTGACTGTTCCAGAAACTACAAGTCTTTCTGGTTCGCCTCGCGAACCTAGTCTCGCCTCGCGAACCTAGTCTCGCCTCGCGAGTCTGGAAACCAGAAGCCATCACGCCCAGCCCCTGATGCTCCTCACGGGCATATTGGAGAAGAAATTTATGGCCTCGCGTCGCGAGCAGTGTCTCGCCCCGCGAGAGTTCAGGAATGTGAAACAGCAAATTTTTAGCTTTCGCCTCACGAGAGTACATTCGCCTCGCGAGCAAGCGCAAAACAGATTGGTATAAGTTGCTGTTTTAGGGCAGAATTGAGGAACTCTTGGAGGGGAACTCTTGGAGGATTGGAGGCAGACTTGGAGGCTGCGGCTGGAAGAGGGGTTCAAGCCCTAAAGGGGATGTTTTCCTTGCTCTGGGACTGAAAGAAGATTGGAGGATCCTCCTATGGAGTTTGCTTCATCCCTTCTCTCTTTCTCTTTGTATTCTCTGTTTATGAGTAGTTAAATCCCTGTTGTTGGGATTAGATGTAGCCAACTGATAATCATGTATTTATCTTGACTGATTATTCTATGTTCATGTCTTCATATTAGTGATTAATTTTCTGTGCTTAATGCTTGTTGTGGCTAGCACCCCCATGACTCGATTAGTGTTTTGGTATGTAATGGAGACGTTCGTATCAGAACCGGAACTGGAATTAATCACCTAGTAACCCTTTCGTCTAGAGATGGAGTTAGGTTTGCTAGTAATCGCATGATCCCTAATCCTAATGCAATTTCATTAATCTAGGCCACCTAAGAGATTAGGGTCTATTAGTGGAATTAGGCTCTTGTCATCCGAGAGATCGGGGCTTGAGTAGTTTAGTGGATTGATTTTAATATCTGAAGCATGAATGGGAGGTATCTAGTCCTGATATTGCATGAGATAGAGTTTTGGTGAAATCTAGTCCCAACATATCCTTTTCCGCACCCCAAGTGTTCGATAAAAAGACAAAAAGATTTTATTCCTTTTCTTTTGTTTGTTTTACTTTCTCTTGATTTCTCTGTTTAGTCTAGATAGTTGCTGAGTTTGTGAATTGGTAGTTGACATCCAATCCCCGTGGATACGATAAACCGGTCTTACCACCGTATTACTTGCACGACTGGGTATACTTGCCCAGATTCGTCTAACACATTCCCAACCTTCATTTGACCGAGTTTGGAAGAAACAGAAATACTTGACTAGAAATTCAAACTTTGCGGTATATGCATCCACCGATAGTTCGTTCTGTTGTAATCATAAGAACTCGTGCCTTTTCTCAACTCTGATGCTCTGAGGAAAATACTTATCCAAGAAAACAGTGCGGAAAACACTCCAAGTATATTCTTGGTTAACTGCTTTCAGTATGTGTCTAATATCCGCCCACCAGCATCCTGCATCTTTGAAAAGTAGAGAAAGAGCATACGAAACCTTTGATTCTTCAGGGCTGTTGATAAGCTCGAAAATCCTTTCCAGTTCTTGTATCCACAAGTCAGCCTTCTCAGAATTGTCATCTCCATAAAATTGTTGAGGGTTCTGATTTATAAAGTTTGCTAGATTTTTCGCCTCGACTGCCAGCTCAGCCCGAACCTGGTCCATCTCATTTTGGGCAACTACGATAGAAGCAACACTAGTCATAGCCTGAACGACCTGGTTCATCTGTTCAATCACATCCTTGTTGCTGACATAATCACGATCACCATCACGATTACATTCACGTCGATGTCCAATTCCTGGTTCCATAACCGACCTACAAGACAATTTTAGTAAGTCAGCAACCAGAAACTGAAACGTATACTGTCTAAAATACATTACTTCTAAGAAGTAATTCGGTCAATGTACCATCTATGGTTCATAATTTCTTACAAGGTCTTGACTATCTCAAAACCCATCGGAACACACCTACTTGTATACCGTCACACATTGTTTCAACAAGGAAACAATTCAAGCAAGGTCCAACCAGAGATCACACAACAAAAACTTAACAAACCTATTCCCCAAGGTTCTCGAAAGACTCAACCAGCTCTGATACCACTCTGTAACACTCCCCTTGGGTATTACTTTATGTACACATGAGGAAATAAATTTAAAATAAATTTACTAGTTACTTTCGGAAATTGAACTATTTTAAGTCAGAAAAATATGGGTGTAAAAATTTTACTTCTGCGGAAAACTCTAGGAAACCAAGATACACACATTAAAACAGTAAATCTTATTCATAACAAGATCGCCACGACCTACAATTTTTCTCAAAAGTTTCAATTTTCAAAAAGAGAAAAATAAACCAAAGACTAAAGTATAACACCGAATTCACCGACCTTTTCAAACATACAACCCAAATAAAATCCTAAGCTGGTCGCTCTACAGGACAATCACTGATAAGACCTCGTGATCATTCCTATGATCACATTTCTTCCTGCAATCCGGATTTAAGTCTCCAAGTGATTTAAGAAACCCTTCTGCAACATCTGCATTCGTGTACCAAGGTACAACAACAAAGCCAGAAGAATATGTATATGCAAGGGTGAGTTCCAATATATGGATTTTAAAATGATAACCATATGCACGACACACAAACATCATTTAACATATATATTCAACAATAAACAATTTATATATCAAAGGATTTCATACCCGACAATCTTCGTTGTTTTAAAAACCATGACACTTCAATACTCATCAACTAACTTTTGTACATAATCTCCAGAGCTTCAAACACCAAATAAATGAGCTGATCAAGCTCTCGTTGCCAAATAAGGCAAAAATTAAACGTTGCCAGATAAGGCAGAAATTAAATTAACCATAACACTGTCTAAAACGAGGCACAGTGAATACCATGCATAATATATGGTTTTCGTGGTCATGTGTCCATCAAGGCACAGTGATGCAAACTTCATCAATACTTGCCATCAAGAATTGAAGTCCCATGCAGAGGCACATCTGCCCAAAAATGTATGTAAAACATTTTGTTCACGTCATTTTCTTTGTATTCATTCTTTACTTGTCGAGGCTCAAAGGCTCACGACCAAACCAAGGTTTAAACATTTAAGTTTAACAATTATTCCAATAAAAAGGACTTCAAGTCCAAACCAATCAAACAGACTCCAAGTCAAAAATGTGCAAATCACGAAATCTAGACCGATGCACCAGATTTAGATTCGTAGATTTTGACACACAAAAAATAAATATAGATTTTTATAGGACATTAAGTCCATAACTTCTCGTTGAGGACACATGGTCCATACCAAATAACACTAGACCCGATGTCTCGGCAACTAGGTTCGGCTTTAAATTTTCAAAGCATTTTTGCTATGTGAAACACAAATCCAACAACAAAATTTCCTCAACTTATCCAAGTTGTCGAAAATAACCCGTTGTATAAAAATACTTTACAGAAAATCCTTTTACGTTAGAAATTCGTTTTTATCAAATCATCAAAATCACTTAAAATTCATTTTCTTTCAAAAATCAATATTTTAAACCTGAAAATATTGCTTTGAGACAAATTCTCTATTTTAACTAATATTACAGTTTTTAATAATACTTCCATAAATATTGTCGGAATTGTCCGACGTTTGACATTTTAAAAACCTTTTTAAGTCATAATTTGAATTTTCTAGTAAAATATTTTTTCCAACACTGTAATAAAATTATTTTTGAAACTTATTTTATTAAAATAACATTTTCTAATATTTAGAAAATTCTTTCGTATAATTTAGCAGTGCTAAAATATTTTCACGGTTACGTCCTCATTGTGACTCATAAAATACTCTTACGCTGTTAAATCATTAAAATAATATTATTTTTTACTATTATCCATTTTTCATCAACCAAATAATTAAGTAATAACATATTACTATTTCCCACTAATTAAAACTCATTATTTCATAAAAAGCTTATTAATGCTTTTAACCTCGTAATTAATTGAGCACCGACCACTGTCAGTCTTTCCAATCCACAATCAACATCAAAACTCATTTTGTGTCAATAATATAGCAAATAGCAATTAATGACATATAACAAAATATAATAACAATTAAATGCAAATAAATAAATAATTTAAAAGTAGATAATTTAAAAGCAGTTATTTTTAACTACGTAAAATAACAAATGCACCCAAATAAATCATATAGACCACAAACAAATTACATACAGCTATCGAAAAAATCCCTCGGGTACTCCCCTTACCTCTTGAAGATTTTTTTTTTCTTGCCAACCAAAGTTCTGTCAAGCGTACGGTTTCCATAAAACACGTACACGATTCACACAACAATTTATCCTTCAACAAACCACAACAACATATTAACAAACAAACAATTAAAAACACCTATTTTCCTATAGGTAAGGTTCGGCCATGAGGTGATTAATTGGCTAAAAATTTCTAAAATTCCTAAACTCTTGGATTAGTGATCCTTGATCACTTAGAACCCTAAATCAATTATTAACTTACAAAGATTGAAATCAAATATTCCAACCTTTCAAGAACCCTAATTCGGCCATGACACCAAATATAGGCTAGAGATCTCAAAATTTCACACACTCTTAGGTCCATGACCTTAGAGTATTGTAGAGTTAAGATAAATTATCATATGTTGAAAAATGAAACAAGATCTTTCAACTCCTCAAGAACATTATTTCGGCGATGAAGAAAATAATGGCTTAGAGGTTTTATTTTGATTCAACAATCATGAATTCAATACATATATGAACTATAAGATTGAATCAAGCAAGACTAGTTTTAAAAAAAATGAACAAAGTCCTTCCCCCACAAAAACTAGGGTTCAGCCTTGTCAAGATCATAGGGCAAGAAATTTTAGTTTGATGCATACTCTTGGATCTTGAATATAGAGAGGATACTAAGGTCATAGAAATTGGTTTCATGATCATAGGATTTTCTATGAATTTTCAAAGTTCTAGATCTAAGAATTGAAAATAATGATCATGGCTTCAAAACACAGAAATGATTGAAGAACGTGATGATGATTGAGTGAGAGAAGTATGGTATATCTCTTAGAAGTTGAAAAATGGCAAGGATTCAAGTGGTTCCTTCACAAACTTTAGTTATGGAAACTTGGAGTTTTCAAGGAAAATGGAGGAAAGCTTCATGAAGAAGATGATGCATGCCTTAAATAGCAATGAAATGGGCTCACAAATGGGGTTGGACCGTGGGATCATAGGGGCAAAAGGGTCCAAGCCAGAAATTTTTAGGGACAAAAGAGTAATCTTACACAATGGCAATTTTGTGATTAAATGACGACTTAAGGACAAAATAGTAATTTTGCCTAATGTGTTCATGAAAAACTTGTGGTGGAAATTTGTTGAATATGTGGCTAATTCTCCACCACAAAAACAAGATGAAGATGCCTTAACCATGGTTATAAATTAACTAGGATGGATTAAGTTAGGGGTATTTTGGTCTTTTTACACTAAACTCGTCATTACATTCATTAATTACTAGGAGAGTCATCACCACCCTAGGTGGCAAGATATGTCAGCATCCAATGTCGGGTTTTGTCTCTGTACGTTCGTTCTCGACTCCGTCGATTATCCGATTTAGGTTTTTATGCCCGAATCAAGTATAAAACCTATTTATTTTGAAAATTTTCAAAATAACCTATATCATTGGAAATGAGATATAAAATCTATTCATTTCGTTCTCGGGAAAAAAATTAGGTTTTCTGATCAGTAAAATCTTACTGTCAGTGAAAACACAGACCCGGGTCCGTCTGAATTTTCAACCAAAAATTTAACCGTATACTTATAAAAATAAGTATAATATGAATATGACTTTGATTTTCCCAAAATTATTTTCTAAGTTTCAGATAAAAATATAAACATTTATTTATATTTATACCGATTTTTGAAAATAGAAAAATCGGGGAGTTACAAAAATAATACTAATACATTAATAGAGTTGTAGGGTATTAGTTGGTAAGATCTTATAGATTATTGACCATAACCATTTAGAATCCAAAAAACAAAAAAGAATCAAAGAATCAAATTGGATCATATATATTGTTCAAGAAGCCAATCTGTATATCCAACAAAACGTGCGGTTTAGGAGCATAAAATATTTATGCTTTTTTAAATGATGGCTTACTTAGCCCAGTCCGTTCAACATGGGTTCGGTCTGAGGGTTAACGGGCCAACTTGCGGGGCAAAAATATTATTACAACATGTAGGTTCATATATGAATATATTATCCATTTTATAATGACAAATTTTTTATTATATGCAAATGCCTATTTATTTGGCATGTCGTCTATGCACTCGATATTTATTTTCAATCTTAAATGTTTAATTCAATCTTATAAGCATATTAAATCATGTGTAAGCTACTAAGCTAATATGAACTTCTCAGCTTAATTAAAACTAAATAAAGTTTGCAATTGTTACTCGTTATGATAATTTTTTTGAACTCGTTTTAAATTAACTAATTTTTTTTTTAAAAAAAAATCAACATTTAAATTTTAAATTAAAACGCGGGCTAACACGTTAACCCACGGGTTAAACAGGTCGGATGGACTAGAGAAAATGTATGTCCATTTTCAAGTGTTACATATTTGTTTACGGTTACCACATACGTGTGATGCATCATTTTAACATGGATGTTAAAAAAAATTTATAATTTTTTTTGGTGAGATAGTATTAAGTAATCAGTCGAGGGGCACTAACACCCCTGGCATCAGCAGAAATATACAAGTCGAGCAAAGGGAAACTACTGTCAAAGACAATCCTATCATAGGTTACAAAATGGCCTTTGTTGGCCAGTAAATCTGTGCATTTGTTTGTTTCACGGAATACATTTTTTTAAATTACTAAATTATAATTTGAGTAAATGTCTTGAATTATTTTAACATGCATGTTAACATTGTTTTTTTACATTACTTACTTATAAACTGATTAAATGATAAAGCTCTTGTTAAACAATTTCCTGCTTTGCCGTAAACCACAACACACAGTTGCATGGGCCCGCTCAGAATAAACAATTTACGCATGACCCATATTCTTATTACATTGTCACTATATTTATAGGGTAGGACCGACCCAACACTTATAGAGGCCTGAAGCAAACTCTAAAGGGAGGTCTTTTAAAGCAAATAATAAAATTTTATTAAAACTATTATATTTTTATTTAAAGTTTATCTTTCTTAGGGGTGTTCATTGATTCGGATCGACCTGATGTACCCGAGAATCCGATCTTAACCAATTAAATTGGTTCGGATTTTTATGGTGTTCGAATCCGAATCGAACAAAACAAAACACAATGATCGTTGGTTCGGTTCTCGGATTCAATGATTCTCAATCCGAACCAAACCGAACCTAACCAATAACAATATTTTAATTTTTATATTATTTTTAATACTTAATATATATTATATTTTAATATTTATATATTTTTTAATGTTTTTAATAGTTTAATATTTTTATATTTACTATATTTTATTTTTATATACATAATTTAATCTTTTATATATTTAATATTTACATATATTTTAATATTTAATATTTATCGAGTCCGAACTGAACCGAACCAAACTAACTCGTTCTTGATTGGTTTGGTTGGGTTTGGATTTGCTGACGAAAAAAATTGCAAAACCGAACCAATTGATTTTAATTGGTTTGGATTTGTTTTTCATGCAAATCTGAACCAAACCAACCTGTGAACACCCCTAATCTTTCATGCTTTTATGGATGCAAAATCATTTATTAAATTATTGTAATCGATTTCATTTATTAATTCTTTTTCAATCGATAATAAAGCTAGTCCGCTTAATATTTGTCGAGACATTGTGGATCTCGGATAAAAATTTATTAATTTTAGTTTTGAAAAAACATTTTTCTGTTGAAGCAACAGTTACATGAATCATTAACATTATTTTATAAGAGATATATGCATTTGGAAAAGAATCAAACTTTATTATATAATGAGTTTAATTTGTATACACTGTCACTGTAAAGTTTTTTGCACTAATAACCAATCAAAAACCATGGAATTGATGACTTTTAAGGTAATTATGATAAGAATCAAACATTTTTAATGGTGTGTCAATTTCTAATTGGTTGACAGTGTAAAAACACTTTACATCATCAATATATACCAATTAAATCCTTATATAATTATGTCAATTGGTGTATTATTTTTCACTTGTATAATTTGTGTTTTGTGCAGCTGCTGACTCAGTCTTTTGTATAATTGATTCTTAAATTTTTTTTTAAGAAAAAGGTATTATTACAATTGGTAGTAAAAAAATTATAGGTCTAAAACCCTAGCTTTATCGGCTTCCCCATTGGACCGGCATGTGACAGGGACTTCCCTCAAAAGGCCCAATCCAATATTTGACCCACGCTTTCACACCGGATTTTTAAACTTTTATTTTAACCAAATGCTAAATACTATATGACACATTAACCACCCTAACTAGTCTCCAATAAAATATACTTGTTTTATTCTAAGGAGGAGTTCCGGTTCCAAGTTAAAAGATTCTGTTTCTTCCATCAAATCTCGACCCTTCCATTATTTTATTGTTAAACATAGGTCCTCCGATATTTTTAGGGAGGATCGTAGAATTTTCCCTTTGTGGTTGGTTGCTGTTGGGTCTTGACTTTGTTGATTGTTTCGGCTGGAGCTTTGGATCCTCTCTAAGGTTATTGGTTATTGGTTTTAAATTAATGTCCAAATGTAATTGGTTTTTGGTTTTGGTTGACTGCCTTGTTTTTTCCTTCTTCTTTCATGGTTCTAACTAATGTACAAAGAAAGTCTAAAAAATAACCGAAATAGGGTTTTGTCTTCAATCCTCACTCTCAAAGTAGGAGGATGGATACTCCAAAGTTTACAAGCGTTGGTTTATTATTAAAAAAAGTGAACTGCTGTGATCAAAGACCGGCGACCAGGATAACGGGTCAGTAAAAAAGGCTTGCAATTCTCCTTTAGATTTTCGAAAATATGCATCGCCCCGACGTCCTCGATACCCTCTGCACTAGCGGTGTATATCTTATTAAGGCAGCCATTGTCCCCTTCTTTCATTCTCTCTATGCATAGCTTATCAAAATCAGTTGTTGTGGAACAAGCTGCACACCAAATCATAGAATCCTGGAATGCCTCTAATGCCACGAGCCCTTTCGTGAGGCCATGAAGCAGAGGTGGGTGAAATAGAGAAGGGCTTTCATTTTTTTTCTATATTAATTTTTTGTCCCTTTTTCTTTATATTACAAATTTTTTAAATTTATTTATCCCCCTTAAAATCCAGCCCTCAGATTTACGCCACCCAAATCAAATTATTCCTCTTTGTGAAAGTTTTGAACCTTCTTCTGTTAAAAATTTGTATTTTTATTTTTTTTGGCTTAGTGGGGTGTGGCATCACTATGCTTGCTTCTGAACTTCTTCGCCACTTGCATCTTCAATGGGATAGAAGAGGTTAATAAGCCCCCTTCACTTCCTCTATACCAGAACAAGTCCTGCCAAAAAAAAAAAAAGGCACATAAATCTTTCAGTTAATAATCCACAACATAAAAACAACACATCTATATCAGACATAAAAGCAACAAATGCTTTGAGACACAGAATATATAGATACAAAGAAAATGAAGTAGTTTTAAGATGAAAAGGATTACAAATATACGACTACAACTTATTGTCGATTCAAGTATTTTCGGTATGAGTTTCAGGTGACGGGAAATATGCAGGCAAGAGCGGTGGCTGGAGTTGAGGTTTTGGACGTTTTGGTAGCGGTAGTGAACAGTGTGACAGGAAGCATTAAAGGAAATAAAAGGATATTAAACCGATAATTTAAAGGGCGACATGAAGTAGCCAGTAAACATTAGACCATTTTTGATTTTTTTTATTATGTTAATCAGCCAGTTCATTGGTCCTTTGGCCGGTTGCACGAGCATCGGACATATTTAATGACTTAAATAATGAACTAATTAAAAAATATAGCATTTTCAAAACCACGAAGAGACATTTAAGACATCTACATGGGTGATTATCGACGGTGGTGGTTCTGAGGGTTTTTTTTTAATTAAAGGCGATTTACAAAAGTCATTGTTAACATTTTGAAAAAGACATTGCTATATTTTACATCATAGATTCTCTAGACGGGGTGATTGTTGGTGCCTGAAGAATGAAGGATTGATCGTGCATATATGTGCTTGTCGGCCACGGGTGTAGATCTAACAACGACGAGCGATGATTCAGAGCAGAGGGTGCGGAAAGCAACTTGCTTTGGACCAGTGGAGTTTGTGTATCCTTGGTTGTGTTCATTGTCGTCTAATACATGGAGGAAGACTCAGATCGCCAGGTTCGTTATCCTCTGTAAAAAATTAGGAACACGAACATGAACAATGTAAGTCTGGTTTACATCACCCCTTCTAGGAACCCTAACCCACTACAAAGAAAAGGTTATTTAGCGACCGAAAATAGTGACCGAATTTGTTGGTTGCTGTTTGCGACCGAAATGGCGACCGATTGTAGGATCTAAATCAAACACTGATTAGAGTTGATAGTGCGACCGAAATAGAGCGTAGCAGAGTTATCGGTCTCTATTTCAGTCACAAAATAAAGGCAAGTAAAAGTCAAAAATTACTGATTTTTTAGCGACCGAAATGGCGACCGAGTTAAATGCAACGGTTAAATTTTATTTATCTTTGCGACCGATATTAAATCGGTCGCTAAACGACACGTAAAAAATTAAAATAGAGCATGTTAGCGACCGAATTTTAAATCGGTCGCTAAATTTATGAATTCAAATTTCAAATTAACCCATTTAGCGACCGATTTAGCAACCGAATAATTCGATCGCTAAAAATAAAATCCGTAAAACCAGTGCAGCCCCCTTTCTTCCTCACTCGCCCGAATCTCTCCTTCTCTCTCACCGTTTCTCTCTTCGTCTCGCGAGCTCCGGCCACCACAGGACGCCTCGAGCCACCACTGTCGTCCCCTCTCCTCCGGTAAGCTCTCATCTTCTCCATCTCTCTCCACCCCCTCTCTCTGTCTCATTCTGTCTCTCTCTCTCTCCATTTCTCAGGTTCTCTTTCATCCTCTCCTCCGACCACCACCACCGCCACCATCCTCCTCTTCCATAGGTAAGCTCTCTCCTTCTCTCCTCTATCTCTCTCTGTCTCGCGCGCTCTCTCTTGATCGGTTCTCTCTCTCTCTGTCTAAGTTTATCTCTCTATGTCTCTCTCAGGTGCTGTCACCTCCTCCTCCAACCACCACCACCATCTCAAGGGGCTCTGTTCACGTGGCCACCACCCCCACAGTCTCCTCTGATCAGTTTTGTCTCAGGTTAGGGTTTAGAGAATGATTAATGATTATGTCTCAAGTAATCAACAATCACACTCTTTGCCAATCTTAAACAAGCAGACCATTAATGAAAAGACTTGGTCCATTGATAGTATGAAACATAATTATTGATTGATTTATTGATTGTATGACACTTCATAGCTTTTCTAGACTATATTGGGGGTATTTTACTGCTATTGTAAACCCTCTTTGAATGTATTTTTTATTTCATTTTGACTGAAACTCGGTACTGTGAATATAGCTGCTTGAAAATGTACTTGACTGAAACTAAAGAGATGGTGATGCTACTGTGAATGTAGCTAGTGTGCATTTTTTTTTATTTTCATTCTTTTTATTTTATGCAACATAACTGTATTCACTATTGACTAAAAAATGCTCAATTTTCAAGTATTATTATACTGGTTGAACCTTTGATCTATGTGATGTTGCATGTTGATGATTGAAGCTGTTAAGCATTGAAAATTAGATTTTCTGTTCTGTTACTTACTAAAATGTTTGGTATTGATCAAATGGGTAAAGTTTCTGGGGATTATTGTCTTGTTTAAACAGTATGATAGGTGTTAAGGGTAATGATAGCAGGGTGTTTGATGAAAAGCCTGAATTACCATGATTTGTAAAGTATATATTTTTGCTAGGTGGTGCAGGTGCTGATTGGTTTTTAATTGTACTTTAAAATTGCTTGCTTTATGACTACTTGAGTTATGGTATTTTAGTGTTTATAAGATCATTATACTTCTGCCACCTTTTCGCATATATCCAATTGGTTCTAATCTGGTTTTGTTTCTACTTTTTAAATCCCTCTTTTGATGTAGCTAAAGGTAAATAATATTTTTGTGATGTTAAAAATGAAAATAACTTAACTGAGTGATCATTGTTTTAATTTGATTGACCTTTTATGATATTTATGCTATGGTTATTGCCTAAGAGGATTTTTGATTTCGCAAGTCATCTTGGTGAACATGCTACGCTGGTTTGTCTCATGTGCATTGCTCCATTTTACCACTTTTCTTTTTATTACTTCTTTTATTTTACCTCTCTATTTAGGGTTCTTGCACTATCAGTTCCCCACACTCTCTTCCCTTCCATTCACGCCATCTGCACACAGCACACTTTGGGCACACTTATATAAGTTGTTGAAGTACATAACATACCTTTTTTTTTATTGCTTTACCATTAAAACAATGCCCGGCTTAAACAAGCTATGGTACTGATATGTAATGAAAATGTTTTTTTTATACTTTCATGAGTGGCAAGTGTGCAAGTAGGTTAATGATTTCCAAGTTTATACTTTTATCACAAGAGCCTTTATTGATGTTATTATTTTTTCTTACAGTTTTCTTTGTCTATTGACAACCGCTCTAGTCGTCACCCGTTTTCACTATTTGCTTGGAGTTGAGGTAGGTCAAATACTCTATCTTTTTCTTTGTTGCTAGTGGTTCTTGAAGACCTTGAATTGATTTGTTGATTGTTAGTGAAGAGCTGAGCTCAATACGGTTCTGGTTGTGTGCTGGTAGATTAGAAATGATGCATGTGGTTGCAATTGAATATGTTGTTTGTTAGTGGAGAGCTGAGCTCAATAGGATCTTTGGTTGTGTCTTTGGTAGATTAAAATTGATGCATGTGGTTGTAAACTTTATATGTTGTTTGTTAGTGGAGAGCAGAGCTCAATAGGATGGATGTGTCAATTCTATGCATTGATTGCCATTTTTGTGTCCTTATTAACGTTTTTTTCGCAAAAATTGTGCTCTGTATATAGAGTTAAATTTGTATCTTCTGTTATGGTTAATGAGTTAGAATAGCCTTAGTGGAGAGCAGAGCTCAATAGGATGTGATACAGTCAAAAAGGCGGGATGTTTGTTGTGTGTTGCTAATTTAGAAGTTATGCATGTGTTTGACAATTATGTGTTACTTGTTAGTGGAGAGCGGAGCTCAATAGGATGTTTGCTACTATATTTTATCTAAGTTTGTATTGAAATATGCTTCAATATATATTTCTTGAAGTATGCTGCAATCCTTATAAGTCAATGGTTTTATTTTTTGCTATAGTTAATTATTAAATTACGAAAGCCTTAGTTTCCTATTTGAGATTCAATATTAATGAGCATGCGTACCTTCTCAGGGCACGCATGCTCATTGTATTGAATCTTGAATTGTCCAAGTGGGACATTTTAGGAAAAAACCTTTTTCACACTCGTACAATAGTCATTTCAATGTTCAAATGCCTTATATACTTGTTGAAATCTCGGTCTGATGCATTTCCTTTTGTTCTCCTGGTGCATACTTGATCGCGGTGATTCTCACCGTGCTCGAGTCGTGTACTTGGAGACCGATGGGAAATGCTGCCAAAATTTCGTCAAGTATAAGGTATTTGAATATGGGAATAACTATTATTAGCCGAGTGTGGTAAAGGTTTCTTCTAGAATGGGATAGGTTCATACCTTGTCATAAGAACGAGATTGATGGAGTTATTGGAATGCACCGTAATATATAAGTGTTATTGTAGGATTGGTCAGACTATTTAATTACCAGCAATGGATATTCCGGAGAATCGGAAATGGATGTATCGTAGGTTGGATCGGAATAAACGTCTTAGGGAAGAGTATAGAGTTGGAGTGGGTGAGTTTATAGAGATTGTTGTTAGCCAGGAGAGATTTATACGGCTGGGCGGTGATCATTTGAGGTGTCCTTGCAAAAGATGCAAGTGTCAATCTTTCAAAAGCGTTGATGGAGTTGTAGCCGATCTTTATGAGAAGGACTTCATGCCTGATTACTATTGGTGGAGTAACCATGGTGAGACGTTGCCTGATTTAAACTCGATTGTGTTTGAAGGTTCGTACTATGGAAGTGGTGACCGAAGGGAAGAATTGAATCCATACGAGCAGATGATAATGGATCATGCTGGACCATTGGTTGGTGTTGTACTAGAAGAAGATGGGGGAGAAGATGGATGAAGAATCTGACGAACATGCTGAGGAAGGGTAAGAATAAGGGGAAGTGGGTGGATCCTGAGATCAGGAGGCAGCTGGACCAGTACTGGGCTACTGAGAAGTTCCAGGAGATCCAGGCCACAGCTCGGCGTAATCGAGCTTCTGATGGTAGCGCATGTGCTTGGATCGATGGGTCTAAATCATCCGCCGCCCACTACAACGAGCTGGTAATACATTAAACTTTTGACTTATTGTACTATTTAATGAGTTTTCATTTTTAATTATTCATATGAATTTAAGACTATATTTTTCTGTGCAGAAAGCACAGAAACAGCGAGTCCCCCACTGCTATGGAGTTGGTGGAGAGGACGAAGAAGTTGAAGTCGGGGACATGGGTCAACGACAAGGCCCGTAACTATGCTGTAAGCAAAAAAACAATTTAGTGTTTACTTGTAATTTATTATAAATGATTTGTTAATATTGATTATAATTTTAACTAAATCTCTTCAGCTCTACTTTGTAGGTGGGCTTCAATGAGAAGAAGGACGATGCCATATCACGTGCCTCACAGTCACAAGATGAGGCCTTGACTGGTGATGGGCCCAGCTCTCCTATCTCCGTCGATGATAATGCCATTTATTTGGAGGTCGTCGGGGGCAGGAACAAGAAGGGGCACGTGTATGGCCTCAGACACCTGGGAGGCGAGTTTATCGCGTCATCATCCGGCACGCCTGCTCCTTCCTACGCCGATATCGTCCCTCAGGAGCAGTTCAACCAAATGCAGGACACCATCACGCAGCTGAACGCGGAGCTTCGGGAGAAGAGCTAGAGAGAGGAGCAGATGGCGAACCAGATTGCATAGTTGACTCAGGCACACCAGCAGCTGATGCAAACGAGCATCGACCAGGGCCAGACACTGCGGCTGGTGTTGGAGCAGATGAGGATCCAGATCCAGTTGCTCAGGGTGATGCTCTGACGGTTGTGCCGCCTACTGCCGCTCCTCCAGTTCCGCCGCCGGCTACTGCAGATGATGATTAGATAGCAGACGTCGGTGGTACGGACGCTGAGGATGATTGGATTCCTCCACCTCCCCCTCATCATGACCGATTTTTTTTTCTCCATATTTTTGACTTTAAACGATTCTTGTACGACACTTTGGATTTTTTTTATATATATTCATTATTTCTTATGATTGTATATTTCATTAGTAATTTGGTGTGTTTTATTGGTAATTTTGCTAAACTTTAAAGAAAAACAGAAAAAATTTATTATTTTAAAAATTAAATTTTAAAAAAATTAATAAAAACCAGTTTAGCGATCGAATTAGAAACCAATAATTTGGTCGCTAAACTTTAGTTAACATTAACAAATTGTGGTCTAGCGACCGAAAATCCGTCGTTAATATAGGTTAACAGTAACCAACATTGACGACCGAACTAGCAACCGATTATCAGTCGCTAAAAATGGTTACCCAAAACAATGCGACCAACCGTGTAGCGACCGTTTTTTATTATTTTGCTACCGAAATTACGGTCACCGTTTAGCGACCGAATTTATATTTCGGTCTCCAAAATCTTAGCCACCAGGTTATCAGTCACCACCATGAATCGGTCGCTACTTCGGTCGCTAAATTAAATAGCGACCGAATTAGCAGGTTTAGCGACCGAATATGCCGGTCGCTAAACAGTTGTTTTTTTGTAGTGACCCCCAATGTCTGTTAATGTTAACATTTTATTTGTCTGATTCAAGCATTGAAGATGAAACCCTAAATGAGTTATTTTATTTTATTTTTTTGTATACTTTGAACTGATTAAATTGGATGCATGTAATAGGTTATGTGGTTAATAATAGTTTGCTTGATCTAGTATTGTGGCTAACATAATGTTTCCATAATTTGGAAACGTATAGATGGGTAAACAATGGAGAATAAGTAGGTTGAATTAGGTGAAGTGTTCAAGTTAGTTTTAATGGTGAAGGATAAAGATTTGCCAAAAAAATGTCATTTGCATATGCGATGATGACAACGTGAAATATAGCATTTTTGTGTGGTTTATTGTAACTATTTTGGTTGCTCAAGGAATAGAAGATATATCACTGAATGATGATGAGACAGATGCAAATGGGGAAGACATATGCAGTTTGGATGAAGCTTCAGGTGAGGACGGAGACAATTCTTTTCCCCAAGAAAAAGATGCAGAGGAAAATTTTGATGATGAGGAAAATGAGTTCAACGATGAGGACGATGACAGGGATTCTGACGCTGGGGATGAGCAGGTTATTCGAAACTTAGCTGATGTAGATGTTAGTTCGCTTATGGCAAGTGATGTGATAGAAATGGTTTTTGCCGATGCTGAGATTGCGTATGATTTCTATAATGAGTATTCAAAGAACAAAGGGTTTATTATTCGGAAGAACAAATATGGGGAAAACAAGGATAATGAAATCACATGCAGCAGTTTGTATGTTCTTTTGAAGGGTTTAGGCACATGAAGTACATGAATCTGGTTATCGACAGCGTGAGCATAGGGCATTGACAAGATGTGGGTGTGAGGATGAGTTGCGTGTTGGGTTAGATTTAGACACTGGATGATGGCGTGTAACGAGGTTCTATGATGAGCACAATCATGAATTGTTCGGAGAAAAATACTGTGGTTTACTGAGCTCACACCGGAAGATGTCGGATGCTGATTTCTTACAAGTTGATAGTATGAGGAAGAGTGGTATTAGCATTCCAAAGATTTATGGTTCATTTGCTAGCCAAAGTGGTGGTTATCATATGGTCGGGTTTCAAAAAAAGGAGATGTACAATCGCATCCAAAAGGAAAGACGTAAGCATCAAAACGATGTTAGGGTGGTTATTGAGTTGCTCAGGGAGTTAAGGTCTGAAGACATGACCTTGTTTTGGAGCCATGAAATTGGTCCCGATCGCCGGTTGTTACATTTGTTTTGGTGTGATGGGACATGCTATATTGACTATGAAGTATTTGGTGACGTTGTTGCATTTGATGCCACATATGACAGAAACAAGTATAAGTGTCCAGTTGTAGTGTTTTCTAGGGTTAACAATCACAAACAAACATGTGTATTTGCTTGTGGTATAGTGTCTGATGAGAAGGAGGAAACGTATGTGTGGCTGTTACAACAATTTTTACAAGCAATGAAAGGCAAGACACCCAGTTGTGTAATAACAGATGGTGATATGGCAATGAGGAGTGCAATCGCCATAGTGTTTCTAGAGGCACATCACAGATTATGCGGGTGGCACTTGATCAGGAACGTGACTGCAAATGTAGGTGATATTCGGTTCACACGGTTGTTTAAAAAACGTCTGTTGGCAAATATGGAAATATGTGAGTTTGAGGCTAAGTGGGAAGGAGCTATGGAGGAGTGTGGGTTGATGAACAACGAATGGGTTCAACAATTGTATGTCAAAAAGTTAATGTGGGCAACAACACATATAAGGGGGAAGTTCTTTGCTGGTATGAGGATGACTTCCCGTTGTGAGTCATTGCATTCCCACATGGGGAAATATGTACATTCGAGCCTTCGATTGAGTGAATTTGTGTACCATTTCCAGATATGCTTAGAGTACATTAGAAGCAAGGAGATTGAGGCTGATTTAAAATCTGTATATGGTAAGCCAGTGATGCAGACAGATATGGTTGACTTGGAGCGGTTTGGTTTAGTTACATACACTAGAGAATTGTTTTATGTGTTCCGAAACAAGCTTCAGAGGTCTGTTGGTTATGATGTATTAGACTGCATTGAAACTGCGACGTCTAAGATTTTTGTTGTTGGAAGGATTACAAGGGAAGGGTTGAAATGGCAAGTGTCATTGTATCCAAGAGAGCAGGAAGTTCGTTGTTCTTGTCTTGGCATGGAATCTTATGGCATTCCATGTGCTCACATACTTTGTGTGTATTAGAATACATGATCTTATCTTATTTATCTTAGAGTACATCTTATCTTATAAGAGTATCTTGAATTATCTCATAGGATTAGGTTGTTATCAGTTAGTTATTATCATAATTAGTTTTTCTTTTCAATTAGGATTATGAGTCTTGTATCCCTATAAATAAGGGTTAGTGCTTAAGCTTTTTGTACTGCCATATCATAATCAATTATAACCATATTTTGAGTGTTCATTCTTTTTCTTCTATTTCTCTATCTAAACCTATAACTTCAATATGGTATCAGAGAGGTATCATCCTCCGTGACCTATCTCGTCACTATTCCGCTGCTGAGTTCCATTAAGTATGAAGGAACTCTAATCATCTTCTTAGCCATACATGTAACACCCTGTTTTTCGTATGCTTCTTTATCGGCAAATACATGCTTTAATGTATTTATTTTTGATAAAATCCAGAGGATGATTTTATTTAAAATAAAATCATTTTCTTGTGTTGTTTTACCATATGAAGTCATAGTAAAATTTTCAGTCGAAAATTCAAACGAAAACCGGTCTGGGTTCTCACTACCGGTACAAGTTTACTGAGCTAGAAACAAAATTTTTATTCGTGAACGAGACAGTTAGTCTTTTTTTATGATGTTTTGTGTGGATTGGTAAATTTTCGAATTTTGTTGTCCGGAAATAAAATATAATATTTTATCCGGACAAAACCTTCAGAAAATACGATCGGATGTGCAACCGGTTACGTATTTAAGCAATTAAAGGAACCCTAAAGGATGAGAGAAGGCTTGATGGGAAGCCTAATTAAATGCCTATGACACACCTAAGAAAAAGTAAATCCTTACTTTATGCCAAAATCTTACTTTTCATCTTTCTCTCTCCAAACACATCACATCACCTTAACTATTTATCCTCTCTACAAGCAACCACCTTCTTTCTTCTTCTTTCTTCTCCTCTTTCCTCTCCAAAACCGTGCCCCCTCCATCCTTCCTCTATAAATATCACTCATCAACTTCACTTCATCACTTTCCTTTCTCCTACTCCATTAAAACCCTTAAGTTTTCATCTTTTTCTTAACTTCAACCTTCCAAAGCTCTAGTTTTTCTTCTTCTTTTCACTAAGTGTTCTTCATCAAAGTTGTTCCTCTTGCTTAGGTTAATACTCTCATGTATTCTTTTCTTTAAAAACTTCATCTTTTTCTAAAGTTTCTTCTTTATGTCATTTATGAGCTTTTATCTTCAAAAATCTCTCAAAAATGGTAGAAAACTCCTTTTGAGTTGAAACCAATTTCTATGACCTTGTATTTACTTGTAGTTTAACATACTAAAAGGTTGTGCAAAACAAAGTTTCCTAACCTCTACTTTCTAATGAGGCCGAACCATGCCTATGGTTTTGATGGATCTTGTTTCAACTTTTACAAGTTTGAGTTTGTATTTAAAGATTTGTTTTCCAAAATGATCATGGACCAAGGCTCCTTTATGTTAAAGTATGATATGTCTAAAGTGATTGGAAAGGTTAAAGATTTGTTTTCCCAAAATGATCATGGACCAAGGCTCCTTTATGTTAAAGGATGCTATGTCTAAAGTGATTGGAAAGTTTAAAGATTTTTACTCTACTTTTATGTCATTTACTTTCATGCCATTTATATTTATGTCATTTACATTATGTCATTTACTTTTATGTCATTTATATTTATGCCATTTACTTTATGTCATTTACTTTATGTCATTTACATTATGTCATTTACTTTTATGTCATTTATATTTATGACATTTACTTTATGTCATTTACATTATATCATTTACCTTATGTCATTTATGTTTATGTCATTTATGATTCATTTACTTATGTCATTATACTTTAATTATTTATAAGCCTATGTTGTTCTTACTTTATGTGCTTATGAGCTTTGTTATTTAAAATACTATGTTGCTTTCAAGATGATCATAGACTTGAGCTCCATAAATTATTGGATGCTAAAAGGTCTAAGAGATTGGAAGAATTTAAAGATTTTTATCATAAAAACCCAAGGATGGCCGAATCTTAAAGGTTAAGGACCTAGGGTGTTTCGTTTTTCATTTTCCAAAGTGATCATGGTTTTGAGCTCCTTACTATTAATGGATGCTAAACCAAAGAGATTGGAAATTTTAAATGTTCCTAGCCTATTTTATTGGTCAAGACCGAATCTCCATCAAGTGTGACTTGGTGGGATTTTTGTTCAACTTTGTTTAAAGTAATCATGTTTTAAACTCTTAGCACTTGAGGATCATAAATCCCTAAGTTGCATATGTCTTGGAAACTTCTAGCCCTAAGTTCTCGATTGAGTTCTAATCCTTTGAACCTTGTGTCTTGAAACCTAGACTTGCCTCCTAACCAACCTTGAAGAACATCCGCGAAACTGTTTATTTTCTTGCATTCTCTTACCTTCTTAAGGTAAGAGGGGATTTCCTAAAGATATTCAATAACTGTATGCATGTGTGTAGGTGTTTAACTGGATATTTATATGTTGATTGAGCTTACTTGATTATCTAATGTACTTGAACTGGTGTGCTATTATCTGATGTTGAACTGTACTTGTTCTAAATGATAAAATGCATATATGTGATGAACTGCTTTCAACTGTGATATTAGCATTGCACTGATGATATATACTGTTGTTGATTGAAAGTTTGCTAAGCCAGACGTGCGTCTGTGCTCAACCATAATAAGGATTAAAAACCTTAATAAGCTTTGAAGATGAAGGGATTGGTGTTCTTTTCCAAAAGCTCTTTAAACTTAAGGTACTTGTTTTAAATGTTGAAATGATTTTGGTGTACTATTGTTATACAAAAGAAAAATCCTTTTCGAACTATGTGTCTTCAAGTGAAAACTTTCAAGATTTTTTGGCAATATCCTATTGGGGAAAATATTTCAAAGATAAAAGAATTTCATAGATGCTTTATAAAAAGATTTTCAAAGAAAAGGTTTTTCCTAAGTCTTTTAGAAACTTTCCGATAACCTGGATAGGTTATCGAGGATTCGGTTTTGAATTTGTTTTTCACTGAACGAAAAATAAGTACTTAAGAAAGAGAATCTAGTACGCGAGACGTCGCCTCTAGTATTCAGTGATGTGCACGTGATCTTGAATCAGTGTGAATTCGGGACTACGAGCCCTGGTTATGATGTTATGGACTTAGGTCCTAATCGCGCTGTGTTGGACTGTGTATTCTAACCGCATGTGATGAACATGATTAAAGGTGAAGGTTGTTTTCTACGACCACAACCCTTGACTGTGGCCACGGTCTTGGGCATTGTGATTGAGCGTTCGGACTATGAGTCCTATGCTTCTGAGTTTTTTTTTAATGATGTGGAAATGATGATTTAAGTCGTTAGCTTTGAGCAGCGGCAGTGAAAAGAATGAACACAAAGAAATCCTTTTAAATAAAATATTTTCTCATGTGCATTTCCCCAGGCAGACGTGCCTTATTATCGTTGTTCTTAAATTGGACAATGAGACGGTGTACGTGTATTGTTGTGCCTAAATGGACAATGAAACGACGTGGATAATCGTTGTGTCTAAATGGCCAATGAGACGGTGTATTATCGTTGTGCTTAGCTAGCCAATGAGATGGTGTATTATCGTTGTTCTTAAATTGGACAATGAGACGGTGTACGTGTATCGTTGTGCCTAAATGGACAATGAAACGACGTGCATAATCGTTGTGCCTAAATGGCCAATGAGACGGTGTATTATCGTTGTGCTTAGCTAGCCAATGAGACGGTGTATTATCGTTGTGCTTAGCTAGCCAATGAGACGGTGTATCGAGCCTGATCAACTCATTTTGAGGATGTTGGGATCTCCGGAGATTAAGTTAGAGCCTGATGATTGAAGTGCCATGCATATTTTCAAAAGATTGACTATGCGGGTTTGAGACCCTTTGATATAACACTATTATATTGTGTATATGCATGATTTAACTGCTTATATGATTATGTGATGTATGTATCATGTATATGGTTGTTGTGGGATATATCTTATGATGGTATCTCACTCTTACAATTATATCAGGTATCTTCGAGTTTTGCTGTAGTACCTTGGTACTCTAGACCGATGTTGCAGAGGAGTCTTTCTAAGTCATTTGAAGACCTAGTGTTAGAGATTGGGAAAGTATCCCGATTGGGGGTCTCTCCATAATATTTGATAGAATGACCAGCTTAGGAGTTTTGAGTTGGGTTGTATATCTAAAGAGTCGGTAAATGTAGTGTTATATACATCCATCTATAGTTTGAACTTTTCTTACGAAAGTGGAAACTTAGAGAAACGTTGTATGTCATGGTAACTTTGTTACGAACGTGACTTTACATTTTAAATGTATGTATGATGGATTTCAGAGTTATCCTTATATGAGAAAATTTTATACCCCAGTTTTCTAACTTAAGAGAAAACAAATTTTCCGAAAGCAGCCAGCAAGTTATCTTTTAAATTTAAATTCTGCATGTGTTACGTAAGTAATGCCCTGAGGGAAGGCGTTACAAGGTGGTATCAGAGCTGGTCGAGTCTTTCGGGATCTTTGGGAAATAGGTTTGTTGTGTTGACGTTGTGTTTTCTCTAAGTTAAGTATTATTCGGATTACTTCTTAGAAGTAATGTGTGTTGATACGCTTTACACGTTTCATTTCCTGGTTGTGGCCTGACTGATTTGTTCGGCAGGTCAGTTATGGAACCAGCACCAGAAGGTGGACGTGGACGAGGACGTGGACGCGGTCGTGGACGTGGACGTGGTCACAGAGGCGGTCCAATTGGCGGTCGTGCCAACATGAATGCGAATTATGACGGCGGGATGGACTTCGCTGCCCAAGCTTTGGCTGACGTTACTGCTGCCATAGCTCTTCAGACGGCTAATGCTGCTGCCCAGAACCAACAGGAGCAACAGAGGGCAGAACAAGCTGCAGAGGGAAGACATTTGGATGCTTTCCGATGTCAGAATCCATCACAGTTTGATGGAGACGTGGATCCAATAAAGGCTGATCTTTGGATTCAAGAGCTCGAGAAGATCTTTGAGCTGGTTCACACCCTAGAGGGAGCAAAGGTGCCTTATGCTACATTCCAACTGATTGGAAATGCTGAATACTGGTGGGAAGGCACCAGACAACTGCTGGTAGTTGAGCATCAGGCAATCACTTGGGGAGTATTTCGCAAAAAAATTCTGGACAAATATTTTCCCCAGAGTGCTCGGACGGAGAAAGAGCAGGAATTCCTGAGGTTGAGACAGCGGGACATGACAGTGGGGGAATATGCGGCAAGGTTTGAGTCCCTTGCCAAATATTTTCGCTTTTTCCAGAACAACCCCGATGAGGAATGGAAATGCGAAAGGTTCGAAGACGGTCTTCGCTTCGAGATCAAGGAATCTGTGATGCCATTGGAAATCCGGAATTTTCAGGCCTTAGTAGAGAAGTGTAGAAAAGTGGAACTAATGAGGAAGGAAAGAGGCAACAAAGAAACTGTTGCAGGACCCACTCGTTCCAAAGACCATTATCAAGATCAGAATCAGAAAGGGAAGCAACATCAGAGGGAACCTTATTTCCAGCCACAAAGGAATGGCCTGAATCAACGACAGAATCGTTCTGATAATTCTGAATCGGGAAGTGGAGGCCAACAGAACCAAAACCGAGACCAAGTTAGGAGATGTTACAAGTGTGGAGACCCAGACCACATGGCTAATGTTTGCCCACGCAGAGGAGTGAAGTGTTTCAATTGTGGACAATTAGGACACTTCTCAAGGGATTGTAATGCATCGAGGTTTGCACATCCTGTCAACACCTTAGGGACGGGTAGACCCACGGCGAAGGGAATAGTCTACACCATGAATGGCGCTGGAGCTTCACAATCTGACGATCTTTTACAATAGAAGTAGTGTTGAAAATTTCACAATTTGAAGGTCTTATGGCAGTGGTCTATAATTCTAAGTTGTAATAGGATTCTAAGTATAATCGCTTTTTGACGCCCTTGAGTATTTGACTCTCTAGGGTCTCCTATGTTACTAGTCTTTCCAGTGAATGTATGTTTCTTATGACTTTTGGGAATAAAAGTCTCCTTAAGAAATTTATTCCAGTTCCCTTCTCTTTTGATTGTTGTGGTCAGTTTAGACTTTGGATCCAATCTTTCTTTTCCTCGAGTTATGAATTGCCTTGTTGTTGCACGGGATGGGTATGTTTATAAAATAAGTTTCTCGATGAAACTTAATCTAATCACTTTTCCTTTTGGTGGAAGTGATTCAGTTTGAATTCTTATCGAACTATTACTCTTTTAAATTGTCAACCAGGAAATTCTAGTGAAAGGAGAAACTTTTAAGATTCATGATTGTAAATGTGTACCGATCATACATTTTTACCTCCTTGAATATACTAAAGGATCTTCATACACTAGATGTTTCTGTATTATTTTGGATCGATGAAATTCTTTTAGATACTTTCTTCTGATAGTATGATCTGGATGGTGAAGGATCCTGTTAAGTTTATAGTTACGTAATTTCGAGGACGAAATTCTTTTTAGAGGGGTAGAGTTGTAACACCCTATTTTTCGTATGCTTCTTTATCGGCAAATACATGCTTTAATGTATTTATTTTTTATAAAATCTAGAGGATGATTTTATTTAAAATAAAATCATTTTCTTGTGTTGTTTTACCATATGAAGTCATAGTAAAATTTTCAGTCGAAAATTCAGACGAAAACCGGTCTGGGTTCTCACTACCGGTACAAGTTTACTGAGCTAGAAACAAAATTTTTATTCGTGAACGAGACAGTTAGTCTTTTTTTATGATGTTTTGTGTGGATTGGTAAATTTTCGAATTTTGTTGTCCGGAAATAAAATATAATATTTTATCCGGACGAAACCTTCAGAAAATACGATCGGATGTGCAACCGGTTACGTATTTAAGCAATTAAAGGAACCCTAAAGGATGAGAGAAGGCTTGATGGTAAGCCTAATTAAATGCCTATGACACACCTAAGAAAAAGTAAATCCTTACTTTATGCCAAAATCTTACTTTTCATCTTTCTCTCTCCAAACACATCACATCACCTTAACTCTTTATCCTCTCTACACGCAACCACCTTCTTTCTTCTTCTTTCTTCTCCTCTTTCCTCTCCAAAACCGTGCCCCCTCCATCCTTCCTCTATAAATATCACTCATCAACTTCACTTCATCACTTTCCTTTCTCCTACTCCATTAAAACCCTTAAGTTTTCATCTTTTTCTTAACTTCAACCTTCCAAAGCTCTAGTTTTTCTTCTTCTTTTCACTAAGTGTTCTTCATCAAAGTTGTTCCTCTTGCTTGGGTTAATACTCTCATGTATGTATGATGGATTTCAGAGTTATCCTTATATGAGAAAATTTTATACCCCAGTTTTATGACTTAAGAGAAAACAAATTTTCCGAAAGCAGCCAGCAAATTATCTTTTAAATTTAAATTCCGTATGTGTTACGTAAGTAATGCCCTGAGGGAGGGCGTTACAATACAAAAAAAATTGCCATTTTTCTCTCCCTCGTTGTGTTTTCCTTTTCCGGTAACCTGAAGGAGGTGGATACCATCCTTCGTCTTCCCGACCCTTGTTTTTGTCCCGTTAGTCGCTATCCGCTGCCGTCGTTTCCAGTCGCCGACCCCGTCACTAAACTCGTCGGCCGCCAATCTGTCCAACCATCCAAACTGCACCGTCGTTCTCCTCCCGACGCGCCGAACTCGCCGGCCTATGCTATTTTCGGATCTGTTCTCACCTCCCTCTATGGACCACTTTTCAGCAACCACCTTGATGTGTTTGGTTCCCTTAGGTTATGTTTTGTAGTGTTCGAAAGCTCAAATTTTTGGTCTACTGTTCGCTTCTCTAGTGTTTGTCATGCAATTCTTATCCACTGATGGATCATATCAGTGGCTTCTTTTCCCTCTGACGATCATTATTCCAATGGTAACTCATTTCCCACTGATGGATCATATTAGTAACTCCTTCTCTTATCCACTGATGGATCGTACCAGTGGCTTCTCTTCCCACCGACGATCATTCCGGTGGCGACTCCTTTCCCACTGATGGATCATACCAGTGACTCATTCTGTTATCCACTGATGGATCATACCAGTGGTTTCTCTTCCCACCGACGATCATTCCGGCGGTGACTCCTTTCCCACGAATGAATTATATTAGTGGTGACTTCTATTTCCGTCAACGTTTGACTTATGTTGGTTATAACTCATACTATTCATCATGGTCCCAGATGCACTGGCCTCATCTCAGTCCCGGAAGTAGTTGTCTACATTAATTTCAGTTTTAAATAATTTGGGTCTCTAATATTGTTGTTGAAGCTTCCAAATACAATTTTGAGAAGTTCGGACCTTGCTGCTAGATTGCTTGCCAATAA
The DNA here is from genome assembly GCA_030762895.1 of Sophora flavescens. Taxonomy (NCBI): domain Eukaryota; kingdom Viridiplantae; phylum Streptophyta; class Magnoliopsida; order Fabales; family Fabaceae; genus Sophora; species Sophora flavescens. The sequence continues at coordinate 50,915,474 of CM061069.1, forward strand.
ATTTCTGCCAGGCTGATGACCATTCCAGCTATCTTGCTAAGTTATCTTTCCAGCAACTCTCTCCGACCTCTCCAACATACTATCCCACTTAAGTTGGTCGTTTCGGTAGTCCCGTCGTCTGACCATCGTCAAGGTTGAGACGTCGGCACTAGTCATAGAAAACTTCATGACCTATCCTACACTTAAATTGGTTGTTTCAGGCTAAGGACAACGTTTGGCCAAATATCATTTCAGTTTGGTTTGATTGATGTTCATAAAAATCAGCAATGATTTCTTCAGTTGGTTGATTGGTGGTTTGTTCTTGGGCACAAACATTATTGGTTGATCGTTCTTATATTTCTTGGTTTGTTCAGGATATCTTTATGGGTCTGGTTACCTTTGGTTGTAAATTTTCTCTTTCAAAATGTATATTTGTAACAAGCTTAAAGCTTAGTAAGCTTTAGCTTGAGGGGAAGTATTAGAATACATGATCTTATCTTATTTATCTTAGAGTGCATCTTATCTTATAAGAGTATCTTGAATTATCTCATAGGATTAGGTTGTTATCAGTTAGTTATTATCATAATTAGTTTATCTTTTCAATTAGGATTATGAGTCTTGTATCCCTATAAACAAGGGTTAGTGCTTAAGCTTTTTGTACTGCCATATCATAATCAATTCTAACCATATTTTGAGTGTTCATTCTTTTTCTTCTCTTTCTCTATCTAAACCTATAACTTCAACAGTGTGCTTGTGATGTTAGATTTTGATCACCTACCAAAGTGTCTTGTGCTCGACCGGTGGACAAAGGAAGCGAAGGCATGGGTTGAAAGTCGTTATTTCCACTGAAACGCAATAGGAAACACTGCACTGTACAATGGACGTTACACTGCTTTGTTGGACAGTTGCAGGAGGCTTTGCACGTATGCAATCAAGAACCAAGAAGATTTCATGGATATCCGCAATAAAATTGCCTTTGAGCTTGATCAGCTTAAAAACAAGTACAGCCATCGGCAAAGAAATGGTAACCACAACGTGGAGGACATAGCTTATGGTTTTGTTGGGAACCCAGTAACTGGTGGTGGACAGACAGGTGCTGATGGGGCATCGACCAGCGGTCACAGAGGCAGGAAGAGAATGAAGTGTGGGTGTTGCAAGGCCTTTGGTCATTCATGGAGAACATGTCCTCATGCTAGAATGATAGGAGAAATTATGAATTCTGATGCAGCCAATACGACATCGGTTGTTTAATATGGCAATTAAGGGTGTGAAATGGATGGACTAGATAAATTTTTGTTTGAATTATAATGGATGGATTAAAAACAATCCATTAATTCATTATGATCCATTAAAATTTTGTTAAAAAAATCAAATCCATCCATGATCCATTTAATAAAATCCATATAATCCGTCCATCAACAACTTTTTCACGGATGGATATCCAAACCATCCATAAAAGTTATTTTAAAAATTAAATAACTTTTATAATTGTTTCAAAATAATATATCTCTCATACTCATATATCCGCAAAAATATTTTTAAAAATTAAATACTTTTTATAACTTTTAAAATATTCTCTCCCGCTCTCTCCTCATTGAAAGGAAAATTATTTTTAATAAAACATTTTAAATTGCTTTTTTTTTCAAATTTAAACAAACAAAGGCACTCTAGTTTTATGCTGTGATGATAAAAATTAAAAACTACAAACTTTCTTCAATTCAAGTATATCGGTTTAGATCCAAAAGGTGGTGAATATTAAACCATGGCGTGGAATAGCATATAGCTACGGGTCAAGTTATAAAGTTCAGGTGGAGAATAAACTATAAAGTAATAATCCACGATCAGGTCATGTGCATGGTGCAATGTCAGTTGGAACTTGGATCCATCAGTACGCTTCGTAATCTAGCGCCTCCTGATCCAGTGGATTTAGAAAAACAATGGATGGATCACCATCCATCCTAAAAGTAAAATATCCAATTTGATCCAGTCCATTAAAAATATTTTTTTGGTAATTGATGGATTGGATGGATTTATCTTTAGATGAATTGGGTGGATGGTGAATAAATGGATTTTTTTGCCACCCCTAAAGTTCATCAAAGAATACCGGGCCCGTTTTATGTTTTTCACAAGATATTTTTCTATGCACGTAGCAGCACATATGCCACACATTTTAATAGCATAAGATCCATGATATGTTACTATATATCGTCTATAAATGAAGCTTTCAAGTTTCAACTAATTAACCACAAAGAGATATACAAGTACTGAGATTTAATCAGCTACAGATGGGAGATAATATACAAAGACAGCCAACGTCAGCTTGGGGCAAGAAAGTTGAAGAAGAAGAAGAAACACAAGCGCAATTGGATATCTGGAAGTATACATTTGGGTTCGTGGAACAGGCAGTTGTGAAATGTGCCATTGAACTTGGCATTGATGATGCCATCGAAAGCCATGGAGGCACCATGACACTCTCTGAGATGTCATCAACTCTAGGGTGTGACCCTTCTCGTCACAACGTTCCATGACATTGTTTTACGAAACTTGTTACGACTTTATGTGCTTTCAATTAGTTGATACTTTTTTTTTAAGTTTCTCAGCAAAAAAAAGGCAACAAAAAAGGAAAACGTACGTGATAACGTGGATTACAATCGGTGCTCGAAAACAATTAATTAGTTAATACTTAATGTAACAAAAAAAAGAAGATAAATAAAATAAAAAATAATGAAGAAAAAATAATAAAGAGCGAATGAGAAAATTAGATGGAGTGTTTTTTTTTTGGTTACAAATGTAGGTTTTTTTTTATTTTGTGAAAAATAATATGAAAAAAATAAATTGGTTTTGGAATGGATAAAAGTTGATCCATTACATTTTTTATTATTGGTCCAATGGATTTTAAAAAATATTGGATGGATCGTAAACCATCCACTAAAAAAATAATACAATCCATCCGATCCATTTATATTATTTTTTATAAATGAATGGATTGAATGGATTTTCTCATGGATGGATTGGATGGATGGTGGACAAATGGATCATTTTGCCACCCCTAATGCCAATAGTTATGTCTAATTTAGTATTTGGTTGCTGAAGATTAAGTTTTTTTAACTGGTTGATTTAGTTGTTGTTATTTGCATGTATGTATGTTTATCTCCATTCAGGTAACAGGTCTGGTAAATGTGTGTGTAGGTTGCCAACAGTTATGTTTTGAGGATTCAGGTGTTTAAATTTCTCTGCTGGATCAGATGATGTAGACCGGTTTTTGCGGCTGTATAAGCGTTGGGCCTAGTCCAATTACATCATAATCCCTTGCACCATGCAGCAACTAACTATTCTCATTCTGATACTATCACTTACCAGAATCATCAGCCGAACATATGCATACATCAAAATTGCAAACAAACTATTTGTCTTTGTTGGTCTAATGTGGTTGGGCTTATTTGCTAAGTGTAACATGTTGTGGCACGCTATTTAATGTAATGAATGGCGGTATGTTATGAAAGATTAAAAGTTTGGTAGTGGGCCTTATACGGTGATCCGCGAATAAATGACATTGTTAAGATATAAAAGATGTTAGAGATGGGCTTTTGTTCTTATTGGTCCGTCATTGAGCCCAGGTTAGTAAAAGTTGGAATTTGCATAGTACAATTTTAATATATCTATATTATTTGGCCCATACCATAAAAAGTCTGCTTGCAAGTCCATAACGATGACCGCTGAGTTGATTTTGGGTCGGTGATAGGGGTGTAATCAGGTCGATTTGGATCGGATTTGAGGGGTTTCATCATCCGAACCGATCAAATTTGATCGGTTCGGATCGATTCGGATTTGTCAAATTTCCAACTACGGATCCGAACCGAACCGATCACAATCGGATCGGTTCGGATCACCGGGTTACCTATTAATTTTTTTTTATTTACACTTAAATATTAATAAAAAATTAGAAAAATAAATAATTTAAAAATAAATATTTTATAGGGTTCGGATCGGATTAAATTTCTGGGATCCGAGACCCGAACCGTTCTTGTTCGGATCGACGTTTTGGAATCCGATCCGATGATCCGAACCAATCCACCAAAACTGGTTCGGATCGGTTCTGATCCGCCGGGTTCGCGGATGGGATCAGATCCGCTTACACCCCTAGTCGGTGATGTTATTATATATTCATATATTATTGTAAAGTCAACGATTCTTTGGGTGTCAAATATTTTCATTTGATAGGCAGTGTATTTTGTATTTAAAAAAAAACAAACAAACAATTACTTAATTTATTGGTTTAATCCATGGTTGCACTAAAGTATAATTTATAAATACACACGGCGGGTTGTTGTAGTATATGGTAAACTCAGAAGGAGAAGAAAATATGCATGTTACTCAGAAGGCATTTTAGTTCAACATAGACATAAACATAAAATCTATCATAGCAGCCAAAAATCCCGTTGATATTGCCAAATTGATAAGTTATCTTTCAAAAAATGAGTAGTTCCCAGCTGTGGTTGGATTCTTTGAATCATTTCCGACGTGCGTTCCATAGACTTCTGTGTTGCTGACGATTATCGGGTGCAAGTAATTAATAGGGTCGATGACTAGTCTGAGAGCAGCCTTCATCCTGACCTTATTGTCATGTAGCTGAAAAAAAGTGTGAATGATTTAAATGAATACCCTCAATTAAGTTGCTTATTACCATACAATTCAGTTAATGATGACACAAAATTTTACCACGCATGTCGCGATCGTCCCGTTTGGGCATCGCTCGCCATCAATATTTTGAAAAAAAAAACATTGGAAAAATCATTTATTTTAAGGAAATTGGTCTTTTTTTTTAAAAAAAAGAGAGATTTGAGTTTTAGAGTCTGTTACGAGTAGGGAAGGTATTAGCATCCTACATCGTCCGTTTAAAAATGATACCTCTTAGTCAATTATACAAAATAATTTTAATAACCTTTGAAAATATTTATTTTACCCCACTTTGAAATTAAAAAGAAAAAACAAACACAACAAAATAGAAAATTAAATTTTGGCTTGACAGAATAATTGATTCTGCTCCTACGTACTCCCGGTGCGATGGAAAACTCAAAGCCACGTAGTTCTTATAAAAAATTTGATTGGTTGGTTGATTTTATTTTTTTGGAAAAGATTTGATCTTTTTGATTTTTTTTTGGTTAAAAAAGGATTTTATTTTAAAATAAATTCACCCTTGCACAAAGTCCAAGATAACAGTGCTATACGATAAACCCTTACAATTCATACGACACTTGGGGATGAATAAGTCCATACATCAACGTCGTAGATTGTTGCATGAATTTAAAAGATATTTTTATAAAATTAAATAGGGTAAAATTGGTTAAAAGTGTAAATTGAAAAACATTTATTTTTTATAAAAGGGAATTCACTCTTGCACAGGGTTAAATATAACAAAGCTATATGATGAACCCTTACAATTCATACGACACTTGAGGATGAAAAAATTCATACATCAACGTCGTAGATTGTTGCGTGAACTCAAAAGATTATTTTTACAAGAAGAATTTCCTTTTTTAAAAAAGGGTTTCATTTGGGAATGATTTTCATTATGAAACAAAGAGTCAAAAAATCTTAAAAAGGGATATATTATTTTACTTTTTTTTTTGAAAAGGGAATTTGAAATTTTAAAAAAAGATTTTTCAATTGAGGAACAAAGAAGCACCAAACTCCTCTTTTTAAGAAAGAAATGATTTTTTTCATTTTTTTTATTATATTTTTTATGAAAAGGATTTTATGAAAAACAACTAAAAAAATTAAATTTTAAGAGACCTTTTCATTTTTTTTTAAAAAAAAAGAAAAAGAAAAATTAAAAACACAAAAAAAAAGGGAGGAGACCTAGTAGTTAGCCCAATGCTTGTATTTCTGATGGGCCTCACTACATCCTTGACCTGATTAGAAACACTTAAACAAATAAAAGGAGAACAGGGAAGACTATGTGGGCCCGTTCATTGGGTAAACATAACTATTTATGTGGACATCTAGATTTTAATCCATGTGTTTACTCCAATGATGCTCAATATAACGTCATTGATGATGTCACTCCCAATTATTTAAAATTAAAGCACTGGAAAGAAATAATTGGGGCCCAGAGGGACTGGCAAACAAACTATAAGTACGGGAAACCAGTTCACTCGGTATCCCGGCAATCGTGCTGTGCAATCCTGGTGAGGGGTCCAGCTATAAAGCCTTCCTCGATAAGGATGAAAATGAAGGGCTCAGAAACTGGGCCATCCATAATGCTCAGTTCGAGTTCATCGGCTCCCCCATCTATCAAACCACAACATAATGCAGCCAAGAAAAAGTAGTCGAGAAGAGTTACAGTCGACTTCCCATGTCGCTGTTCAAGCTATGTCCAACTCAACTGCAGAGGCATGGGATTCATGCACAGGGGATTCCATTACACGACATCAACTGGAGAATGGCGTCTATATCTGGGAGGTGCCAAATCCCCTCTATTTCAAGATCCTGGACCACAAAATCAGGATCTTCCCGACCAACAATGACCTGATAACACTGGAGGTGAGGTTCAACCACAACCTGCGGAAGAGACTGAGCCTTCACAAGTGCTACCTGACATGGACAATCTGGACGACCTTGCATCCATTGACTGGGATTTTTTTGACTAGAATTAGGTTCAATGTTCTCAAATTTTTAGAGGAAATTAGTGTAATTTCCATAAATAATGTTGTAAGGGCAATCATACATTATTTAATTGATGTATTATGATTGCACATCCGTTCTGTACAACAATATTGTCATATTCAATATAAACTTTATTGATCAAACATTCCTGATATGAAAATACACTGTCAACTGAAGGGTTCCTAAGATCTCCTCAGTGAGATTTACAATATACAAGTACATAGCATTCCTCTGGATATTAGATAAATCAGCTGTTGTTCCCTCCTTAAAATCGGTATTACAAATGAACTTATGATACTTGTTCCAGTCGTATGTCAATCTACCAGTTAAGTAGGTTGAATCTCCAAACATATCAAACTTGTGTTTACCAACAAGCCTGAAACGATCTCTCTAACTGGGACCAATAAAAGCAGTTGCAACATTGTTACCGGATGTGATGAACATAGATCCAAATGATGGGAGGGTATCATCGGGCCTCATATCCACAACCAACTTGATATAAACTGGAACCCTTGTCTTGTCTGTACGACTAGCAATATTTAATTTGAACTGGGTTGATGCCTTGAAACCTGTGATCTGGATCCTATCAACATGACTCTGATAGGGTGTAACCCCTAAAAGGATATTACTCACATGACATATAGATACACTTACACCAATCGTAGTGTCAATAGTGGATCCCTGTGTAAATCGTTGGGCTTGAACTTTAATGGGCTGCCTTCTGAATACCACGGCTCGTTGAACCCTTGTGTTGAACCTGGGATTTGTGATCAGATTTGAACCGCCCTTGGTTCGAGGTTTCTTGGATACCCAGAAATATTGTGGAAGACTCCTCTTGTAAGGCACTGATCCAATCGATGAGATCTTGACTAGATCCAACCTCGGTTATGCCAATGGATATCTGCCACAAAAGGGCTGCCAGGGCATATGAACCGGGACCAATCTCCACTTTAATCCCCATTATTGATTTCAAAATTTGAATTTCGAATTTAAAGGGTGGAGCGGGTTATCTAAGCTCTGAATCCAACACCTGATTGACTGATAGGAAATGCTTTCCTTTTTGTTTTTCCTTTTCCGTACCCGGTAATTGATAGTGGTGGGACCCACACTTTTGGGGGGAGGCCATCCGATAATATTATAACGGATGGCCGCATTGGGCTTCAGTGATCTTTAGGCCCAAGGCCCAATATGGGAGTTCTAGTATTCACGATAATGCCATTGGTGTCTCGAGTGTATATAGGATACCATCCACCGATTCATTTGGAGTTTTTGAGTTCCACCAGACACCGATTGAGTCTTCCACATGGCACCACCTAATAGGTTCAGGGTTTATGCTAATTTTTTTTTATTACTTATCCACGTTGTTCATTGTCTCCTTCAGACGTTCTTTCCCAATTACTAAACCTACAGACACCTGTCAACAAAAAATTCATCCTTGTCTGCCAAGAACACCACGAAGATGGGAACCCACATCTCCACGTTCTCATCCAGTTCCAAGAAAAGTTCGACTGCAAGTATCCAAGATTCTTCGACCTGGTATCCTCAACCAGGTCAGCACATTTCCATCCAAACATTCATGGAGCTAAATCAAGTTCGGATGTTAAACAGTATATCGAAATGGAAGGAGTATTCGTCGACTGGGGAGAATTCCAGATAGATGCTAGAAGTGCTCGTGGTGGTCAACAATCAATACAAGAGATATATGCAAAAGCACTAAACTCCGGTACTAAATGCGAGGCATTAAATGTCATGAAGGAGCTAGATCCTAAATCATTTGTTTTACAGTTTCATAATCTAAATAGTAATTTAGATTGCATTTTCACTCCACCACGAGCAGAATATGTTCCCGTTTTCACATCTTTCTCCATAACAGATGATATGAAACAATGGCTGGGTGACAATTTATTATTTGAAGACGGTGCTGCTGCGCGGCCCGAAAGACCAAAGAGCATAATCATTGAGGATGCTAGCAGGACAGGGAAGACTATTTGGGCCTGTTCATTAGGTAAACATAACTATTTATGTGGACATCTTGATTTTAATCCACGTGTTTACTCCAATGATGCTCAATATAATGTCATTGATGATGTCACTCCCAATTATTTAAAATTAAAGCACTGGAAAGAAATAATTGGAGCCCAGAGGGACTGGCAAACAAACTGTAAGTACGGGAAACCAGTTCAAATTAAAGGCGGTATCCCGGCAATCGTGCTGTGCAATCCTGGTGAAGGGCCCAGCTATAAAGTCTTCCTCGATAAGGATGAATATTAAGGGCTCAGAAACCGGACCATCCAAAATGCTCAATTCGAGTTCATCGACTCCCCCCTCTATCAAACCACAACATAATGCAGCCAAGAAAAAGAAGTCGAGAAGAGTTAGAATCGACTTCCCATGTGGCTGTTCAAGCTATGTCCAACTCAAATGCAGAGGCATGGGATTCACGCACAGGGGAATCCATTACACGACATCAACTGGAGAATGGCGTCTATATCTGGGAGGTGCCAAATCCCCTCTATTTCAAGATTCTGGACCACAAAATCAGGATCTTCCCAACCAACAACGACATGATAACGCTGGAGGTGAGGTTCAACCACAACCTGCGAAAGAGACTGAGCTAAAAAAAAAACAACACAATAAAAAAAAACTGGGGCACCAGCTACAACCAAGCCCAACCTATTAAAATCTCATAACCTAAATAATGATAACATAAAAGTACAAAGTCAAAACAAAAAGAAGATTAGAGGAGGCTATCAGAGTCTTGGAGACTCCATTGTTACCACTGCTGCAGAGATGGACCAAGGAGCACGCATGGAGGAGGGTGGCGCGACGGCGGCGGAGGTGCACATCCGGCATGTGGTGGCTTGTGCAGTACAAATCGGACAGAGGCGCGGCTTGGTGGATCTGTAGCAGCGTTCAGAGGCGGAGCTTGGGTCGAGGTCGAGCTGCAATGGCGAGCGGCTCGGATGGCACGGTGGTGACGAGAGGATCTAGGTGGATCACATGGTTCTTTGGCAGAGCTATTGTGGAGACGACTCGCGATTATGGTAACGACGCGCGGCGGAGAACATCGTTTGGGGCGGTGGCCAAGAAGCGGATCTGGTCGGGCTGTTACAGTGAGGAACGAGGATCGTACGGTGGCGGACCGAGGTGGAGCCTGGGACAGTTCTTCTTCCTCAGATCTATGACCCGTATTCCTTCTTTTCTGTTGTTGTTCCTTTTTTGTGTTTTGTTTTTTTTTTCTTTTTGTTGTTGTTGTTTGTTTTTGGAAGATGAAACAGAAAATGGAGAAGAACCGAGCAAAGAACTCTTAAGTGTATTTTTGATTGATTTTTTTTATAAGATCTAGAATCCCCCCTTCCTGAGAAGTGTAACATGTGTATATATATGAACCAAAGAGGGTAAAGCCAAAAAATGATATTGGCCTACTGAGGGGTAAGGACGAAAACTGCAGAGGGAGGGTGGTGCCATGGTGGTGCTCCCACTACTCTGTATAGCTAATACAGGTGCAGGGGTTGTGCCTGTTGTTTTGGAATAAAGCATAAGAAAACAAAAGAAAGAAGAAAAAACAAAAGCTGGTTTATACTTCCAATGGAAGAAGACAAAGCAAGGATGGAATAAAAAGGACAAAGAATTAAAAATTATTTTTATATTTTTTTCAAATAAAAATCAGAAGTCTTTTTTTGACTTGGATCATGGGCTCAACAAGCCACTTGCAACCAGATATGAAAATGGGCCACAATAATCCTATAATGGGCCAAGAACAAAAACACATTTTTCCTTTTGCAAAGTTTTTTTTTATTTATCATTTTTTGTTTATTATTTTTTCAAAACATTAATTAAAAAAACATCCGGACAAAATTAGGTATTCACAGCTGCCCCTCTTTACTTGTTTCTTATTAGATAGTAGGTGCAACCGTAGTTAACCTGTTATCGTTATAAGAAAAGGGTAAAGACATGAACTCCAATTTTGGTCGGGGTTCACTGACAAGCAAAATGATGCATAATCAAAAGAGCTTACGGGTTGAATTACCCGTTAGAAGCTCAAACTAAAAGATAAAGAGCTTACGGGGTGGATTGCCCGTTAGAAGCTTGAACAGAAAGATAAAAGGGCTTACGGGGTATGGTACCCGCTGAAGCTTGGACAGAAAGATAAAAGAGCTTACGGGTATGGTACTCGCTGAAGCTTGACAAAAGATAGAAAGCTTGCGGAGTCGATTATCCGCTGAAGTGACAGAAAAGGTTAAAAGCTTACGGAGTCGGTTATCCGTTGAACCCTGAAAGAAAAGATAGAAAGCTTGCAGAGTTGATTATCCGCTGAATAGACCATTTGTTGGGAGACCATTTTGTCCTTTACGTCCTTTTGAGACTTTCAAAGAAATTCTAAATGCTTTTGAAGACATCAATACATGTTTCACATTTCAGTATATACTTATCATGATGAATGCACACACACAATTGACAAAAGTTAAGGCAAAGGGATAAGGGTAAAAAGAATTGGGAGTCAATGTCATTATATTTGGACTGAAACGGTATACAAAGCAGATATTACAATGGAGTATGGAATTGAAAAAAAGGTTGTGGAGTGGAATCACATCTCCTCAAGTGACATCTTTTTCTGTGACTAGTGTTAGTATCCCTCATACTATCTCGACTGCTTACTAATCAACATCTGAGAATGCTATTTGCCCCAGTCTTCATGCATCTAGCCCACTGATTGCCCCAGTTCATCGGTCTGGACGACACTTCCATTGTTATGTTTTTATTTTATTTTTTTGAACCCTAACTTTTGCCTAGACCGCCATTTCAGGATTTCAGCCTAGCGGATTGCTCTAATTTTGCCTAGACTGTCTTTTCAGATTTTCAGCCTAGCGAGCTTTTCATTTTTTCATTTTTCACTTTTTTTCCTTCTTCTTCTTGGGAAATGCGTTCAAGCATAATACTTTTTGACTGCATCTGAGTTTACAGGGAGTGGAAGATCTTCCCCATCCATCCTGGCGAGGATTAAAGCTCCTCCCGAGAAGGCTTTTTCACAACGTAAGGTCCTTCGTAGTTCGGAGTCCACTTCCCTCGGTGATCCTTTTGGATTGGTAGAATCTTTTTTAGCACCATGTCACCCTCCCAAAACTGTCGCGGGTGTACTTTCTTCTCATAAGCTCTCATCAACCTTCTCTGGTATAATTGACCATGACACAATGCCCCTAATCTCTTCTCTTCAATGAGGTTCAATTGGTCTAGTCGATCCTAGACCCACTCAGCTTCTTCCAATTCTGCTTCTCTCAATACTCTTAATGAGGGGATCTCTACTTCAATCGGGAGCACTGCCTCCATCCCATAAACTAAAGAATATGGCATTGCCCCTATCGAGGTGCGAATAGAGGTACGATAGCCGTGTGAAGCAAAAGGTAACATCTTGTGCCAATCCTTATATGTCACCACCATCTTCTGGACAATCTTCTTGATATTTTTATTAGCGGCCTCAACTGCCCCATTCATCTTTGGGAGGTACGGGGAGGAATTATGATGCTTTATCTTGAAGTTTTCGCACATCTCCTTCATCATCTTGTTGTTCAAGTTGGTCTCATTATCAGTGATAATCTCACTCGGCAACCCATAACGACAAATTAATTCTCTTTTTACAAATTTGATCACGATATTCCTGGTCACATTGGCATATGATGCAGCCTCAACCCACTTTGTGAAATAATCAATGGCAACAAGAATGAAGCGATGCCCATTTGAGGCTTTTGGTTTGATTGGACCGATCACATCCATTCCCCACATTGAGAACGGCCAGGGTGCCGACAAGACACTCAAGGGAGCTGGCGGCGCATGAACCTTATCAGCATATATTTGACACTTATGGCACCTCTTCGCATAATTAAAGCAATCTGCCTCCATTATCAACTAGTATTTGCCAGCCCTCAAGATTTTTCTTGCCATTGCATGCCCGCTCGCATGTGTTCCAAAAGATCCTTCATGGACCTCCTCAATTATCCATTTAGCTTCTTTTGCGTCAACGCATCTCAACAACACCATGTCATGATTTATTTTGTAGAGAATACCTCCATCTAAATAGAAACCCATTGCAAGTCTTCTTAGGGTTCTTTTGTCATTTTCTGAAATGCCCGGAGGATATTCCCTTCTTTGGATGAAGCATTTGATGTCATGGTACCATGATTTTTGATCAGGCTCTTCCTCTATCACTTGACAATATGCAGGATGATCACGACTTTCCATTTTGATGATTGGTAAGTTCCTCTCGTCACTTACTTTGAACATCAAGGACAAGGTAGACAGTGCGTCAGCTAATTGGTTATCTTCTCGGGGAATATGGTGAAATGTGACTTCATCAAACTGCTCGATCAAACCTTTGATGTAATCATGGTACGGCATTAACTTGGCATCTCGGGTTTCCCATTCCTCTCTTAGCTGGTGGATGACTAATGCAGGGTCCCCATATACCTCCAGTATCCTTGCCTTTGATTCTATCGTTGCAAGGATCCCGAGCGCACAAGCTTCATATTCGGATATATTGTTTGTACAATCGAAGCAAAGCCTTGCAGTGACAGGGAAATAATCATTTTCTAGTGAGATTAGTATGGCCCCGATTCCATGCCCCAATGCATTAGAAGCTCCATCAAATAACAAAGTCCACTTTTCTTTTTCTGGTGATTGTACGTGATCAAACAAATCCATTATATCTTCATATGGGAAATCGCATTGCATCGATCCATAATCTTCTACTGGCTGATTGGCTAGATATTCTGCAAGAGCGCAACCTTTTACTATTTTTAGGGTGACATAGACAATGTCGTATTCTGATAGCAGGACTTGACAGCGAGTAATTCTTCCAGTCAGAGCAGGCTTTTCAAAGATATACTTGATTGGATCCATTTTGGACACCAACCAGGTAGTGTAACACAACATGTAATGCCTCAAACGGCGAGCCACCCAAGTCAAAGCACAGCAAGTGCGTTCCAGTAGTGAGTAGTTGGCTTCACAACTGGTGAACTTCTTACTTAGATAATAGATGGCATGTTCTTTTCTTCCTGACTCATCGTATTTCCCCAGTACACAACCCATTGATTCATCTAGCACAATCAAATACATAATGAGAGGTTTTCCCGGAACTGGGGGAACCAAGACTGGAGGCTCCTATAGGTATTGTTTGATATTCTCAAAGGATTTTTGACAATCTTCATTCCATGTTACTGCCTGATTTTTGCTTAGCAATTTAAAGATTGGTTCACATGTCGCGGTCAGTTGGGAGATGAACCGGGCAATGTAGTTCAATCTTCCTAAAAACCCACGAACTTCTTTCTTCGTTCGAGGCCCTGGCATATCGATGATTGTTCGAACTTTTTCAAGATCAACCTCTATCCCTCTTTGAATAACAATAAACCCCAACAACTTGCCTGATTTCACTCCAAAAGTGCATTTGGCTGGATTCAGTCGGAACCTAAACTTTCTTAACCGCTCAAAAAGTTTCCGCAGATTATCAACATGGTCATCTTCGGATCTGGAATTGGTGATTATATAATCTACATAAACTTCTATCTCTTTATGCATCATGTCATGGAACAAAGCCAGCATAGCCCGCTGATATGTTGCCCTAGCATTTTTCAAGCCAGATGGCATAACTTTGTAGCAAAAGGTTTCCCATAAAGTGACAAATGTAGTTTTCTCCATATCTTCTGGTGCCAGCTTTATCTGAATATATCCTAGGAATCCATCCATGAAAGAAAATAATGCATGTTGGGCAGTATTATCTACAAGAACATCAATATGAGGTAGAGGAAAATCGTCTTTTGGGCTAGCCCTGTTCAGATCTCGATAGTCGACACACATTCGAACCTTTCCATATTTCTTGGGGACATGAACAATGTTAGCAACCCATTGAGGGTACTTTACCACTTATAGGAAACCTGCATCTAGTTGCTTCTTGACCTCCTCCTTGATCTTTAAAGACATTTCCGCTTTCATCATTCGTAGCTTCTGTTTTACTGGAGGACACTCCAGCTTTAACGACAGTTTGTGTTCTATTACACTAGGGTCTAACCCTGGCATGTCTTGGTACGACCATGCAAAAACATCTTTATAATCCATCAACAACTTGAACAATCTACTTCGCTCCTTTTCTTTCAGGGAAAGGCCGATCTTGACCTCTTTTTTATCATCTTCGGTTCCCAAATTGATTAGTTCACTCGACTCTTCATGGGGCCGAATTTCCCTGGCTTCTTGCTCTACCAACCTCGATAGTTCAGGAGGGACTTCCCCATCATCATCAGCAACCTCATCAGCATGATCAATAGGATAGTCAAAATTGTATGCTTAGTTATTAACACTGTCATTTTCAAGAGAGACACTTTTAGATCTGCATTTTGGTAGTTATCAGGGAAAGATGAATGAATAAAGGTTAAAGATGGGAAACTGCATTCATTAGTGATGAATGATGAATAAAAGCGAAAGTAAAAATAAGAGAGATAAGGACAAAAGATATTGAATGCATGCATTTATTGATAAGTTATACTGAAACGGAAACAAGTAAGCCCATTACAACAAAATCCTAAAGCCTTGGGTAGAGCAAAAGGATAAGCATTACAGAATTACTTTGAAAAAAACTCTATGGTCCTGGGGAACTCAATGACCTCCCAATTGTTGAGCTCTGTATCCGGAGGGCATGGATACACCAGATTGACACCATGATCGGCGAGATAATCATCTTCAGCAGTTGCTGCTTGGTCCAGGAATACGAACCCTACACTTCAGAAGCTTTGTTGAATGTCATAGATGGGAACCCTTTCAGCCTCGTATTCACGATTTTCCAGCCGAGCCAACCTCTTTCTTTTCTTCTCTTCTATAACCCTCAACTTGTCGGCCTTAGTGGGTTTATATCCCAACCCAAACCTGTCCGTGTTCTCGGTGAGCATGAGGATGTCATTGATACCTTGGCTATTCTTCCCCAAACCGCTTCCAGGTCGGTATCCTCCTTCGAGCATAACCTTAGCCATCATAATGGACGCTTTAGATGACTGAGGTTTCAAGAGTGGAGTACCATCCCCAACATAAGTGGCATTGGCAATTTCAAGCGATTGGAAAGCGATCTCGAGAGCTTCTTCGGCAGCTTCAATGTAAGGGGTTGTTGATGGCTTACTCACTAACACATCCTCCTCTCCAAAAACAATTATCAACTTACTATCGACAATGAAATCACTTTCTGGTGCAATGTGGAAGGTACAGCTCCAGACGAATGGATCCATGGTCGTCCTAGGAGAAAACTGCAAGTTGGTGTGATGTCCATTACTTGGAAGAGTATTTCAAAGGTGCAAGGGCCAATCTGAATGGGCAATTCAATTTCTCCCATGACTTCCCTTCGGGTGCCATCGAAAGCTCTTACAACCATTGTGCTTGGCTTCATATGAGTTCCATCGAAAGGCAAATTTGTCAGTGTTGACTTTGACATTACATTCAAAGAAGAACCATTATCAATGAGAACCCTAGCCATGACATGATTTCAACACTTCACAGAGATGTGTAACGCCTTGTTGTGCCCTATTCCTTCAGCTGGAATTTTATCATCAGTGAGAGTGATATAATTATCAGCAATGATGTTACCCACGATGTTATCGAGCTTGTCAATTGTGATCTCATGAGAGACATGAGCTTGATTCAACACCTTCATCAGTACTCTCCTATATGGCTCAGAATTCATCAACAAAGACAAAAGAGATATCCGATCTGGAGTTCGATTCAATTGATCCACAACCCTGTATTCACTTTGCTTGATGAACTTCAAGAATTCGTCGACTTCTTCATCAGATACCTCCTTTTTATTATCACCCCTTTTGGTATCCTTTTCAGCCGGCGTTCCTTTCACCTTCTCTTTCCCCATGCGATCTTTTTATTCCTTTTCTGTTCCCTCCCTTCGCAATACCTCTGGAGTATAAATGCGACCACTCCTAGTCATTCCACCAATTCCCGAAATGTTGGTAACCACAGTGGTCCCGTTGGAAGGACTTTGTTGAACCTGCCTATCATATTTCCATGGTACCGCTTTGGTGTCCTTGTAAGGGAAAGGACCTGGGACTCAGATGACAACTGGTGTTGGCCTACTCGAAACTGGCATAGGTTCCTTCTCAGTATAGTGTATCACCACTGGCTTCGAAGCGACTTGCTCAGGAACCGGTTGAGGATTAATCACAACAGTAAAAGGAGTTATCTTAGCTGGAGTTGGGGAAATTGTAGATCCAGCAACCATGTTAATGCCTTACTCATTCGATTCACAACCAATTAGGATAATCTTCATATCTATTAACTGCTGCACAGCCTGTCGAAATTCTGCACAGTCTTCAATTGAATGCCCTATATTCCCGTCGAAGTCACACCTTATCTCTTCATCGAGGGTCTTCTCTTCAACAATTGAGGTTTACACCAATCTATGTTTTTGCATCTCTCATAAAATAACCCTCATGGGAGTTCTAACATCAGTCACTTGGCTCTTAAGAGTAGGTTCCCTGAAGTTATCTATGGCATTGATTCCCGAACCCCCATGATTTGGCATAGGACCTTGTGACCCCTTCAGAGCATCTTTCTGAAAGCTTAACCACTTAGCATTAATAAGATCTTGAACCTTAAATTTGAAAGCCCTGCAGTTCTCAGTAGAATGATCTATTACCCCCGCATGATACTCACATTTAGCATTTGGGTCAAACCACTTCGGATAAGGAGGGCCCAATGGTTTCATTGGGATAGGGGTCAACACAGATTTGCTTATAAGATGATGCAGTAGCTTAGTGTAGGTCATGGGTATCGAGTCGAAATGTACTGACTTCTTTTCTGAGTTATGAGGCGGTCTCGTTTGGCTGGTGTTTTGCGTTTGGGTTTAGGGGTTGAACAACTTGAGGTGTCATGGCAGGATGTGTTTGAGGCTGAGAGGGGTATGATGGTCGGTAGGGCATCATCGGCTGGGGATTTGGAAATTGTGAGGTGGCGGCGATGTATGGCTGGTTGGCTTGGTGATATGGAGATGGTTGGTAATACGGGGTGTATTGGGCTTGGAAGGCGGGTGTTTGGTTCGGTCTCCATTGGTTCGATTTCTTTTGTTCAAAGGTTAATGCATGTGCTTCTCCCTCATTCCTTTTCACAAAGGGGGCTTTCTTTGGGTCGTTCGCTACTGAAGACTTGGTGATCTTGCCATTCCTCAGTCCACTTTCAATTCTCTCACCGATGATGACCATATCAGAAAAGTTTGATGACACACTACCAATCATTCTATCATAGAAGGGCGACTGGAGTGTATCAATGAACATTAATTTCTTTCTCGGCTAATGGAGGCTCTACCTAAGCAGCCAATTCCCTCCATCGTTGTGCATACTCTTTGAAAGTCTCGTTGTCTTTTTTTGACATATTTTGGAGTTGCATCCTATCGGGATCCATGTCAATATTGTACTTGTATTGCTTTAGGAATGCATCTGCTACATCTTTGAAGGATCGGATGTGGGCCCGTTCGAGATGCGTGTACCAATTTGAAGCTGCCCCAGTTAAACTGTCCTGGAAGAAGTGAATCAAGAGCTTATCATCTTGAGCATATGATGCCATCTTCCTTACATACATGGTCAAATGGTTTTTGGGACAAGTGGTTCCCCGATATTTGTAGAAATCAGGCACCTTAAATTTCGGCGGAATTACAACATTTGGCACCAGACAAAGTTCCGAAGCATCCCACAGACCATAACTATTTACTCATTCAATGGCCCGTAGTCTTTCCTCTAGCACTTCCAAATTTTCTTTAGATTGGGAATTCCCTCCTGACTGATTCACTGGAGTTTCACCGTACATATTCTGAGGGAAGGAGTATGGCATGTAGGAGGATCCAAAGTTTGGCATCATTTGAGTCCCCTGGGGTCCATAATGTAGGATGCATTGTGGGGTTTTTGGATTGGCAGAAAGTGTCACTGTCAGGGTGTTACCATCTGTAGGGTTGACAGTTTGTGTTTGTGGCATTTAGACAGCATCGGTGGGGGTTTGTGTCTGAGTGATATGTTCGGAGTTTTGAATGCCATCTTGTAGGCTGGGGGCCGTTGATGGCACAAATCCATGAGGCAAACCGTATGAGGGATTGTTCGGGTCAAATGAGTGATGAGTTTCGTTGCTTGGATAAATAGTGAGAGGCATCATGGCCATTGGTTGGTTGAAGCCTTGAATAGGAATCTGAGCAAAACCGGACGGGATGAGAGGTGTGACTGGATGTCCTTCGTTCGAGGCTGGAGGGTTCTCCTCTGTGTTCTTTTCCTTCTGCATTGCTTGTAGGATCTCCATCATCTTAGTCATCTGATCCTTGATTTGACTGACTTCATCCCTGATCTCTTGGACTTCTTCTAGTTCATCCACCATGGCTCTTGTCTGTGACCGAGTGCGATAAGGGTGTCTTGGAGCAATTGTTCAGAAAAACCACAGTTTTAATCAAAACAAAAGTGAGAACAAAATGTTGGAAAATTCAAAAAGCTTTTATGAAAATCACCTTTGGAGTTTTTTTTTTTTTTTTTGAGTTAACACCTTGTAACAGACAAGAGATGGTCCCTCCACCCCACACAGAGCATTGTGCTCATAAGATGAAATGGAGTTGACAACAAATCTAGGGGAGAAACAACTCTCCACAATAGATGTTGTCTCAAACACACTAGCAATTACGAATTGAGACATCTCGTCCTACCCTTTGTGCAGAAGGAAGAATCCTATAAGGCAAAGATGTAGTTGACAACATACTAAAGGAAGACCATGCTCCACGATAGGTGTCGTCGCAAGTCAAGTGCAAGAGTTGGAGTGCGAAGGAATCATAGAGGCAAGAACAGATTTCATTAAATACTTCTCAGAGCAATACATAGATACATAGAATCATGGAGGCAAGGACAAATTTCATTAAAATCTCCTCAAAGCAATACATAGATTGGGATTACATCATAATTCTAGACATTGTTACAACATTTTCATCCTAAAGCCAATAGCTTAGGTCTCTTTCTTTTTAGCCCTCGAGCAAACCCTCCACACATTTGCATGAAATCATCCAACTCAGCCGGGAGACGAAGCATAGGGTCCGCACGAATTTGTTTTTCTGCCTTTTCAAAGCGTTAGACAAAATTCGGAATACAATGGCTTAGCTCCAAATTCATGCTCATATAACTTTTTTTCCATTTGTCAATAACTATCCCTCGCTCTTGCGCCTCTTATCTCCACCACTTCACGACATTCATTGCTTGAACCCCTTGATCATGATAGTGTTTTGCTGAGGTCCACCCTAAATCGCACTGCTTCTTGATTTCAACTAGTAGGATATTCAGCTCTTGGACCTTTGGTACCAATTCATCAGTCATCCTGTCTTGTGCACAAATTTGCTTTTGCAAGTTGCCATTGACTCCCCTTTGTCGATTAACTTCCACTTCCAATGACTTTCTCACATCTCCTTGCTGAATGACTTCTTCTTCTAACTGACGATTTTCTTTTCTTAGTTGATGCCTCTCTGCTGTCAAGGACAATACTTTACTTTCAAGATTCTAGATCCTAGTCATGACGCTCGACTGGACCTTGACTGTATTCTTCTGGACTCTTGAGGTTGTGGAGATATCTGCACACAAATCTTTTAAGTGTTCATTTTCCTTTGTTAACTTCTCACAACGCTTCTGACCAATGACTGTTTTCAACTCAGCATTTTGCTTTTGTTGTTCCATTTCCTTCATTTGTGCTTCCAGGACTTTCAGTTGTTCTGCCATTCGAGTTACCGAAGGGGAGTAATCTTCAGCTTTCGTGCTTTCTTCAGGAATGTTGACGGGACCTTTCCTTGATTTTCTCCATGCTTCATATTCTGAGATAATGATTAGGATTGGTCGGCCCAATTGTGATCTCCCCGCCATCCTCACATTTTTCCATGTATTTCTAACTTCTTTGCGAACAACTTGGTATTCTCATCATCCTCGTATCGGAAACATCATCCACTGAGTTGTTCTTCTCGTGGCACGGTTTGCGTCCAACAAAGTTATCGTAAGGCTATGGCGGGTGTGTAGGATATGCACCCTCTTGGGCCCATCAAAGGAACATTTGGATAGTCACCACATCTATAAATGATATCTTGCCCCTACTGACTTTCGTACCATGGGATACCCACTTAAAAGAGTCTCTTTCCACTTTGTCAAACTCGCTCTTCCATTTCTCTTCATTAAGCTGTCTTGTAGGGATGTTATGGAAGCCTCTTAATGGATATGAATGGTGGTTGATATGGCCTTTTGCGTACATGTGAGTCATGACCCATACATAGAGCAACTGTGCACAACATCGGAGCTTCCCCTTTGGATGTCGCTGGCAAAATTCTAGAGTCAAAAGCGTTTCAGCCAATATTGCCGACACAGGGTTTTTCTTTCTTTCAACTGTGAAGAACACGTCCATTGCTGCTTGATCTATCATGTCTAGCACTGATGGAAATAGAACCAACCCATATACTACTAGTGCCAATACCCTCTCAAAGGTTTCCCAGTCTTGTCGATCCATTAGTTTCCTCGAGTGATTTTCAAGAAAATTTCGGGTCAGCCCTCGCGAGTTTGAGTGCCCGGTCAAGTTCACTTCAATTTCAGGAAGCCCTAGTAACCCTGCTATGCTTGCAGTGGTCAAGTATTGCCCCAGGTGAAAGTACACAACGGGATTTTTCTGCATTGGCAACCTTAACAGGCAAGCATATTCTTCAATGGTGGGTGTAATGTCCATGTTTGGTAACTCGAAACATCTAAGATGTGGGTTCCAATACTTACTTAGAGCACTCAAAGCAGTAGCTTCAACCGATATGAAAATTACGTCCAAGATCCCTCCATACTTCTTGACGAAGCTTTTTCGATGTTCTTGAGGCAAAGATTGGCTCAACTCTTTCAGATTCTCTAATGAGTTCAAAATCACCCTAGAGCTCTTGGTGGCGGGAGCATTTCTAGTGTGTCTGACTTTTTCCATCTCTTGTTATCAAAGGTGTTATCTCTCACCAAATTTACCGTGCAAGGGAAATTTTATTTTATTAATAACATTTGGAAAACAAATTTACTTATTCATGAGAGTGTACCGAAATGCATGAATGAATGACATATTGACGATGCATGACCTAAAATACTACATGCACGAGCATACAATGAATAAGAATGAGTGTAACAGAATGCATGAATGAAAATTGCATGTTAAGCTGTATGCAGAAACTCTTATGATGCATGAGATATAAATGTGATTACTCATGCTGCAGAAAAAGGCGGAATGCGCTCCCTTTGCTCCTACATAGGTCATATCCTAAAATTTGAACTTCTGAGATCAAGACCCTAGTTTGGTAGGCTGCTAATGGCATTTTATGTGCATGACTTTCGGGACAGATCTAGACCCCTAAACATATGGTCCCCGGATTACCCTCATCTAAAAGATAAGGATCCGAATCCAGGAACCTCGCCACAGGGACAAACAAGTTACAATATGGTAGTCCATGTACCGGTAGCAAACTCGATGGATTTCGTGACCAGTTTACCAAGGACTAAGAAGGGTTATGAGGCTATATGGGTAATAGTGGACCGACTGACTAAGTCATCTCACTTTGTTGCCAATCAATATGAGATACTCTATGGAGAAGTTAACGCAACTGTACATCAGAGAGTTTGTTAGACTGCATGGTGTGCCTTAGAGCATTGTTTCAGATCGAGACCCACGGTTTACATCGATGTTTTGGCAGAGTTTGCAAACATCTCTTGGAACGAAACTCAGATTGAGTTCCGCATATAATCTGCAGACTGATGGACAAACGGAAAGGACGATCTAGTCACTAGAGGACTTGCTGGAGCTTGTGCTTTGGAGGATGTCGGGGGTTGGGACGAGTCCCTACCGTTGATAGAATTCACCTACAATAAAAGTTTCCATTCAAGCATTGGAATGGCACCTCATGAAGCCCTGTATGATCGACGATGTCGGATGCCTTTGTGTTGGTACCAGGATGGTGAGAGTTTGCTGTTGGGTCCAGACTTCGTACAACAAACGACGGAAAAGGTGAAGATGATCCAGGAGAAAATGAGGACTACTCAGAGCCGACATAAGAGCTACGCGGACAAGAGACGACGACCTCTAGAGTTTGAGGAAGGCGAACATGTATTCTTGACAGTCACGCCAACGACTGGGATTGGCAGAGTACTAAAGTCCAGAAAGCTTACTCCCAAGTTCATTGGACCCTACCAAATTCTTCGTCGTGTAGGCCCAGTAGCTTATAAAATATCTTTACCACCCTTTATTTCCAATATCCATGATGTCTTTCATGTCTCTCAGTTGAGAAAATACATTCCCGATCCATCACATATCATAAAGCCTGATAAAGTACAGTTAAAAGAGAACCTGTCCTTTGTGACTTCGCCGGCACGAATCACGGATAGGATGACAAAGCAGCTCAGAGGTAAGCAAATTCCTTTAGTCAAAGTCATCTGGAATGAGACAACCGGAGAAGCAACGTGGGAATATGAGGACAAGATGAAGTTGCAGTACCCTGAGTTATTTCAAGGTACATAATTTCGAGGACGAAATTCTTTTTAGAGGGGTAGAGTTGTAACACCCTATTTTTTGTATGCTTCTTTATCAGTAAATACATGCTTTAATGTGTTTATTTTTGATAAAATTCATAGGATGATTTCATTTAAAATAAAATCATTTTCTTGTGTTGTTTTACCGTATGGACAGTAAAATTTTTGGTCGAAAATTCAGAAGAAAACCGGTCTGGGTTATCACTGCCAGTACAAGTTTACTGAGCTAGAGACCAAATTTTAATTAGTGAATGATACGGTTAGTGTTTTTATGATGTTTTGTGTGGGTTTGGAGTTTTTCGAAAAACCTTGTTCGGGGCGAAATCTTAGGGATTTCCCGGGCGAAATCGTCGGGAAATACGATCGGGGAAGTCATATGATACGCAATGGAGCAGAGCATCAAGAGGATGAAGTGACATGAAGTGACTTGATGTGAGGGTTATGACACACCTCAAAAAGTGAATCTTGACTTTTTTCAAAAATCTCACTTTTTCATCTCTCTCTCCAATCACATCACATCACCTTAACTCCTTATCCTCTCTACAAGCAACCCATCTTCTTTCTTCTCTTCTTTCTTCCTCTTCAAAACCGTGGTCTCACTCTCTATAAATACTCTTCATTTCCACACTTCATCACTTTCTTCCATTTTTCACATTTACACTTTACTACATTTCTTCTTCTTCTTCTCTCTTACAAAGTTTACATTTTTATCAAGCTTTTCTCTTAGAGTTCTTCATCAAAGTTGTTCATCTTGTTAAGGATAATACTTCTATGTAGTTCTTTTTCAAAGTTTCATCTTTTGTTTCAAAGTTTTCTTCATATGTCCTTTATGTGCATTTAACTTTTAAAACCTCTAAAAAATGGTAGAAAACTCCTTTTGAGTTGAAACCACTTTCTATATTCTTGTATTTACTCATACTATCACATACTAAAAGGTTGTGTAAAACAAAATTTCCTAACCTCTTCTTCCTAAGGAGGCCGAAACCATGTATATGGTTTAGGTGAATCTTGTTTCAACTTTTACATGTATGAGTTTGTATTTGAGTTTCATTTCCAAGATGATCATGTACCAAGGCTCCTTTATGTTAAAGGATGCTATGTCTAAGTGATTGGAAAGTTTAAAGATTTTTACCCTTTTTTTTATGTAAAGACCAAAACCAATGAGTTTTAAGGTAATGGTGTTTAAGTTTTGTTTTCCAAAATGATCATGGATTAAGACTCCTTGATATAGGAGGATGCTAAGTCCAAGAGATTGGAAAGTTTGAAGATTTCTAACCCCTATTTCTTGAAAAGGCCGAAACCTTAAATGGCTATGGCAAAGATGTTGAGTTTTGTTTTCCAAACTGATCATAGACTAAAAACTTCCTTATGTTAAAGGATGCTATGTCTAAGTGATTGAAAAATTTAAAAAAATTTCTTGCTTTATTTTCCTATGATGGCCGAATGTAACATTTGACCTAGGATGTGTTATTTTATTTTATTTTCCAATATGATTATGGATCAAAGCTCCTTCATGTTAAAGGGTGCTATGTCCAAAAGATTGGATGATTTAAAGATCTCTAACCTCACAAACTTGTTAAGGTCGAACCTAAGAGTTCATGGTCTAAGACATTTGAATTTTTTCCATTTTCCAAAATGATCTTGGTTTCAAGCTCCTTACTATGTATGGATGCTAACCTAAAGAGATTGGAAAGTTTAGAAATTCCTAGCCTATTTACCAATGCTTGGCCGAAACCCTAAGTCAAGTACTTAGTTGGATTTTTAATTCAGCTTTGTTAAAAGATTATTGTTTATGAACTTATAGCACTTAAGGATCATAAATCCAAGAGTCACATAAATTTCGGAAACCCCTAATCCTAGTTTATTGTATGAACCGAACCTATACCTTGTGGTTAGTGTTCTCGAGTTGATTTCTTTTTTTTAACTCATGATTTTATGTTGGTAATCTTAGACTTCCATCACCGGAGAAGCGAGGACATTCGTGAACCTTCTTTTCAAATCCAAAACTCTTAACTCCGACGTGAGGTAAGAGGGGATTTCCTAAAGATATTCAAAAACTGTATACATGTGTGTATGTGTTTAACTGGATATTTATATGTTGATTGAGCTTACTTGGTTATCTAATGTACTTGAATCTTTTATGCTATTATCTGAAGTTGAACTGTGCTTGTTCTAAATATTATAATGCATATCTGTGATGAACTGTTTTCAACTGTGATATTAGCATTGAACTGATAACATATACTGCTGTTGATTGAAAGTTTGCTAAGCCATACTTGTGTCTGTGCTCAACTGTTATAAGGATTAAAAACCTTAATAAGCTTTGAAGATGAAGGGATTGGTGTTCTTTTCCAAAAGCTCATTAACTTAAAGTACTTGTTTTAAATGCTAAAATGGTTTTGGTGAACTATTGTTATACAAGAGAAAAATAATTTTCGAACAATGTGTCTTCAAGTGAAAACTTTGAAGATTATTTGGCAATATCCTATTGGGGATTTTCAAAGATGCTTTATAAAATATTTTCAAAGAATCCTAAATGTTTTAGAAGATTTCCGATAGCCTGGATAGGTTATCGAGGATTTGGTTTTGAATTTGATTTTCATTGAATGAAAAATAAAGTACATAAGAAAGAGAATCTAGTACGCGAGACGTCGTCTCGAGTATTCAGTTATACGCACGTGATCTTGGATCAATGTTAATTCGGGGCCATGAGTCCTATTCATGATGTTACGGACTGAGGGTCCAATTCTCGAAATCGAGGACACTGCGTTCTGATTTCATTGTTGTGGATTGTGTGTCCTAATCACGTTGTTGTGGACTATGTGTCCTAACCACGTTGTGATGAACGTTGTTAAAAGTGAATGTTGTTTTCTACGACCACAAGCTTAGGATTGGTGCATCGGTCTCGGGCGTTGTGATTGAGCATTCGAACTGTGTGTCCTATGCTTCTAAGTTTTCAAGTGATGGGGAAATGATGATTAAGTCGTTAGCTTTGATCTGCGACAGCGAAAAAGAATGAACACAAAGAAAACTTTTTGAACAAAATATTTTCTCATTTGCATTTCCCCAGGCAGACGTGCTTTCTTACATATCAGATACAAGGTGGTATCTGGGAGTCAGTCCATGTGACCGGTTCAGAGGCTTATGTGACGTTGTTTGTCCTGAGACCTTAAATGCATGAGGGTATGGAGGGAAATGCTCGGTGGGCTAGAGATTGACCAACTCTAATTCTTCTCCAGTGGAAGATGGTGTTGATATCTCATGAGATTAAATTAGAGCTTGATATTGAAGTGCCATGCATATTTTCAAAGGTTGACTGTGCGCATTTGAGACCCTTTGATATAACACTGTTATGTTATGTATATGCATGATTTAACTGCTTATATGATTATGTGATGTATGTATCATGTATATGGTTGTTGTGGGATATATCTTATGATGGTATCTCACTCTTGCACATCTGTATGTTCTGTTCTTTTCTTCTTATATCGGGTATGCGCGTGCTTTTAGATGGATCCGAACATTCCCTTCGCACTTCGAGCTCGAGGAGCGAAGTGTTTGATCATGCTGGGACGGAAGGGAACTGGACTATACATGAGGGTACGACGACCGCGATGTATCGAGGACCAGTCACGACTACAAAGACGAATGCTAACGGAGTACCCGCACGAAGGATTCATACCGTCGAGACGATGACTGTGACGCTTCCACCTCCATGGTACTACCTTCATACTCTACAAGTCACCGGTCTCCTTCATGAGCATTTTGATCCAGTTGAAACGCTTGCAGAGGATCCAGTGGAGGAGGATCCCGAAGAGGATCCCACGGAAGAACCTCTTGAGCTGATAGAGGTCGAGGATAAGGAGGAGGAGGAGCCAGAGTACCATCCGTAGGATATCGGTGTTGACGACGTCCCTATCGATGATGGCGATGACATTATTGATCCGGCATCTGATATCTCGTCTAAGGGTAGCGTCTGTGGTCACTCTGCATGCAGGAGGCATTGGTAGATCGTTCGTCGGCTTTTGAAGTTGTCCCGATAGTCCCTAGGCTTTTAGAGCCATCTGTTGAGTCTTGTACCCAGTTCCCTATCCCCGGTTTGATGTTTCTTTTTAACTGTCTCTTCAGTAGCTGTTTTAATGTATGTTGGCCAGTTCGACAAGGCCTGTGTTGTAATCAAACATAAGATCCCAAGAGGGACAGTTATATCTATATGTATGATGTTTATTTTCATGTTTTTAGTGTTCATCACCTTTTCTTAACTTCTTTTAACAAAAAAAAATTGAGTACCTATTTTCAGTAACCCTATATAAATGGTTATTTTTTCGAAGGTGACCAGCGTTCTAAATAAGTTTCTTTTCCGCAATCGGGTAACCATGTGATGACGGGTTTTCGGGTGTCGCATTAGTTGGTATCAGAGCTAGTCGAGTCTTTCGGGAATGTTTGGGTTTAGGTCTGTTGTGTCGAAGTTGTGTTTTTCTCTGTCTGGATGTTGTTTGAATTACTTCTTTCAGGTAATGTGTGATAACCCGTGGTTCACATCCCTTTTCTGGCTGTTATCTGACTGCTTGTGTGGTATACGTCAGTATGAACCAGAGAGGTGCTCGTGGACGTGGACGAGGCTACAAAGGGATGGATTTCGCTGCCCAAGCGCTGGCTGACGTGGCTGTTGCTATAGCTCTTCAGACGGCTAATGCTGCTACCCAGAACCAACAGGAGCAACAGAGGGCAGAACAAGCTGCAGAGGGAAGGCATCTGGATGCTTTCAGACGTCAGAATCCATCGCAGTTTGATGGAGACGTGGATCAAATAAAGGCTGATTTTTGGATTCAGGAACTAGAGAAGATCTTCGATCTGGTACACACTCCAGAGGAATCTAAGGTACCCTATTCCGTGTTCCAGCTAGTGGTCGATGCTGAGTACTGGTGGAAGGGCACCAGGCAGTTGTTGGAGGCTGAGCACCAGGCGATCACCTAGGGAGTATTTCGTGGCAAGTTTCTAGACAAATACTCTCCCCAGAGTGCCCGGAAAGAGAAGGAGCAGGAGTTCATGAGGCTGATTCAGCGGGACCTGATAGTTGGGGAGTATGCGGCGAGGTTTGAATCCCTTGCCAAGTATTTCTGTTTCTTTCAAGACAATCCCAGTGAGGAATGGAACTGTGAGCAGTTTGAAGCCGATCTACGCTTCGAGATTAAAGAATCGATATTGTCGTTGGAGATCAGGAACTTCCAAGCACTAGTGGAGAAGTCCCGGAAAATTGAGATGATGTGCTGGGGAAGGGATAACAAAGGAAGCGCAGGAGGACCTGTTCGTCCTAAAAGCTAGAATCAAGACCAGAATTCAAAATGGAAGCGGAACCTGAGGAATCCGTATCACCAGGCATCTAGCTACAACCAGAAACAACAACAAGCTCGTCCCAGTGTTTCGGGGACAGGAAGTGGAGGCCAGAGAAACAACGATCAAGGCCAAGAAAGGAGTTGTTTCAGGTGTGGAGATCCGAGCCACCTGGTCAATGCTTGCCCGAAGAAGGATTACAAGTGTAACAACTGTGACCGCGTGGGACACTTGGAAAAGGAGTGTCGTGCACCGAAGAGGGAACATTATGTCAATCATGCTAGAGTAAACAAGCCAACCGTTAAGGGGAGAGTGTATACCATGAGTGGTGCTGCGGCATCGAACTCCACTGATCTTGTTCAAGGTAAGTGCGACATTACTGGTAATCGCTTGTCTGTAATTTTCGATTCAGGCGCAACTCATTCTTTTATTTCGATGGATCGTGTGAAAATTCTAGACTTGCTTGTTTCTTCCTTGCCATATAATCTGATTGTTTCTACCCCAACTGCTGAACCTGTGAATGATAATTTTGTTTGCTTAAACTATCCTATCATCGTTCAGAATAGACATTTCCTTGTAGACTTGATCTGTTTGCCTTCAGTAGAGTTAGATGTAATCTTAGGCATGGATTGGTTATCTTTCAACCATATCCTAATAGATTGTGCTCAGAAAACCTTAATCTTTAGGGAGGAGGTTTCTGGATTTTTATCTTCTAGTCAGGTAAGAGCTTCATTGAAAGAAGGATATCAAGGTTACATGCTGTTGTTTTCCTTGGACGTCGAGAGCGAGTTTGACTTGGAATCCGTACCTATCGTTCGAGAGTTTCTTGAGGTTTTCCCTGAGGATGTACCTGGATTGCCACTTGTTCGGGAGATCGAGTTTGCGATTGATCTGATTCCAGGCACTGGACCAATATCCATGGCACCATATCGCATGTCGCCATCAGAGTTAGAAACCTTGAAGGACCAACTTGAGGAGCTGATGAGGAAAGAGTTTATACGACCTAGTGTGTCACCGTGGGGAGCTCCAATCCTGCTAGTAAAGAAGAAAGATGGAACTTCTAGGCTGTGTGTGGACTTTCGTCAGTTAAACAAAGTCCCGATTAAAAACAGATTTCCTCTTCCAAGGATACATGATCTTATGGATCAGTTGCGTGGCACGACAGTGTTTTCAAAGATAGATCTGCGGTCAGGATACCACCAGATACGAGTAAAAGCAGAAGATGTTCCTAAGACAGTGTTTCGAACACGCTATGGGCATTATGAGTATTTGGTGATGCCGTTTGGAGTGACGAATGCACCTGCTATATTCATGGACTATATGAATAGGATCTTTTGTCCCTTTTTGGATCAGTTCGTAGTCGTCTTCATTGATGACATTCTGATATATTCTCCGGACAAGGAGACTCATGTTGAACACCTTAGCATTGTTCTTCAGATCCTGAGAGAGAAGCAGCTCTATGCGAAACCAGAGAAGTGTGAGTTTTGGTTGGATCAAATTTAATTCTTGGGTCACGTAATATCCCGTGAAGGAATCGCTGTGGATCCGACGAAGGTCGAGGCTGTTTTGGAATGGAAGAGACCGACAACGGCAACAGAAATCCGTAGTTTTGTGGGTTTGACTGGCTACTACCGGAGGTTCATTGAGGGATTTTCCAAGATTGTAGGACCTCTCACCCAGTTGACGTGTAAGGACCAAGCGTTCGTATGGACAGAAGCCTGTGAGAGAAGCTTCCAATAGCTGAAAAGGAGGTTGACAACCTCATCGGTATTGATCCTACCTGATCCCAAGGAATCTTTTGAGGTTTACTGTGATGCTTCGCATCAAGGTTTGGGTTGTGTGCTGATGCAAAATCGGAAAGTTGTAGCTTATGCTTCAAGGCAGTTGAAGATTCATGAGAGGAACTATCCGACGCACGATTTAGAACTAGCTGATGTGGTCTTTGGTTTAAAAATTTGGAGACATTACTTGTACGGGGCTACTTTTAATGTTTTCAGTGACCATAAGAGCTTGAAGTACCTGTTTAATCAGAAGGAATTGAATATGCATTAGAGACGTTGGTTATAATTCCTGAATGATTATGACTTTCAACTACATTATCGCCCTGGGAAGGCGAATATAGTGGCTGATGCCTTGAGCAGGAAGTCAATTCACGCATCAGTGATGATGGTTAAAGAGTAGGAATTGCTGGAACAATTCTGATATCTAAGTTTTTCAGTTGAAAGTACGCCAAGAAAACTGTGTCTGAACAGGACCACCGTGTCAAATGGATTAATGGAGCAGATAAAGGAGAAGCAAGAGACTGATCAGTATCTGCAGACAGAAAGAGACTTGGTACGTCAAGGAGCTCTGTGAGAGTTTAGAGAAGGAATAGATGGAATCTTGAGGTTTGGCGAGAGACTCTGTATACCTGATGATGCTGAGCTGAGGAAGCTGATTTTAGAAGAGGCTCATAAGAGCAGGTTGAGTATGCACTTAGGAGCCACAAAGATGTATCAAGATCTTAAGAAGTTTTACTGGTGGTATGGGATGAAGAGAGATGTAATGGAATACGTCGCTTCTTGTTTGGTATGTCAAACAGCCAAAGTGGAACACCAGAGACTAGCAGGAATGTTGCAGTCTTTAGATATTCCAGAATGGAAATGGGATGGAATCTCGATGTATTTCATGACCAGTTTACCAAGGACTAAGAAGGGTTATGAGGCTATATGGGTAATGGTGGACCGACTGACTAAGTCAGCTCACTTTTTGCCAATCAATATGAGATACTCTATGGAGAAGTTAACCCAACTGTACATCAGAGAGATTGTTAGACTGTATGGTGTGCCTTCCAGCATTGTTTCAGACCGAGACACGCGGTTTACATCGATGTTTTGGCAGAGTTTTCAAAAATCGCTTGGAACGAAACTCAAATTGAGTTCCCCATATCATCCGCAGACTGGTGGACAAACGGAAAGGAAGATCCATTCACTAGAGGACGTGTTGAGAGCTTGTGCTTTTGAGGATGTCGGGGGTTGGGACGAGTCCCTACCGTTGATAGAATTCACCTACAATAATAGTTTCCATTCAAGCATTGGAATGGCACCTCATGAAGCCCTGTATGATCGACGATGTCGGATGCCTTTGTGTTGGTACCAGGATGGTGAGAGTTTGCTGTTGGGTCCAGACTTCGTGCAACAAACGACGGAAAAGGTGAAGATGATCCAGGAGAAAATGAGGACTACTCGGAGCCGACAGAAGAGCTACGCAGACAAGAGACGACGACCTCTAGAGTTTGAGGAAGGCAAACATGTATTCTTGAGAGTCACGCCAACGACTGGGATTGGCAGAGTACTAAAGTCCAGAAAGCTTACTCCCAAGTTCATTGGACCCTACCAAATTCTTCGTCGTGTAGGTCCAGTAGCTTATAAAATATCTTTACCACCCTTTCTTTCCAATATCCATGATGTCTTTCATGTCTCTCAGTTGAGAAAATACATTCCCGATCCATCACATATCATAAAGCCTGATAAAGTACAGTTAAAATAGAACCTGTCCTTTGTGACTTCGTCGGCACGAATCACGGATAGGATGACAAAGCAGCTCAGAGGTAAGCAAATTCCTTTGGTCAAAGTCATCTCGAATGAGACAACCGGAGAAGCAACGTGGGAAGCTGAGGACAAGATGAAGTTGCAGTACCCTGAGTTATTTCAAGGTACATAATTTCGAGGACGAAATTCTTTTTAGAGGGGTAGAGTTGTAACACCCTGTTTTTTGTATGCTTCTTTATCAGTAAATACATGCTTTAATGTGTTTATTTTTGATAAAATCCAGAGGATGATTTCATTTAAAATAAAATCATTTTCTTGTGTTGTTTTACCGTATGGAGTCACAGTAAAATTTTCGATCGAAAATTCAGACGAAAACCGGTCTGGGTTCTCACTGCCAGTACAAGTTTACTGAGCTAGAGACCAAATTTTAATTAGTGAATGAGACGGTTAGTGTTTTTATGATGTTTTGTGTGTTTGGAGTTTTTCGAAAAACCTTGTTCGAGGCCAAATCTTAGGGATTTCCCGGGCGAAATCGTCGGGAAATACGATCGGGGAAGTCATATGATACGCAATGGAGCAGAGCATCAAGAGGATGAAGTGACATGAAGTTACTTGATGTGAGGGTCATGACACACCTCAAAAAGTGAATCTTGACTTTTTTCAAAAATCTCACTTTTTCATCTTTCTCTCTCCAATCACATCACATTACCTTAACTCCTTATCCTCTCTACAAGCAACCCATCTTCTTTCTTCTCTTCTTTCTTCCTCTTCAAAACCGTGGTCTCTCTCTCTCACTCTCTATAAATACTCTTCATTTCCACACTTCATCACTTTCCTCCATTTTTCACATTTACACTTTACTACATTTTTTCTTCTTCTTATCTCTTACAAAGTTTACATTTTTATCAAGCTTTTCTCTTAGAGTTCTTCATCAAAGTTGTTCATCTTGTTAAGGGTAATACTTCTATGTAGTTCTTTTTCAAAGTTTCATCTTTTGTTTCAAACTTTTCTTCATATGTCCTTTATGTGCATTTAACTTCTAAAACCTCTAAAAAATGGTAGAAAACTCCTTTTGAGTTGAAACCACTTTCTATATTCTTGTATTTACTCATACTATCACATACTAAAAGGTTGTGTAAAACAAAGTTTCCTAACCTCTTCTTCCTAAGGAATCCGAAACCATGTATATGGTTTAGGTGAATCTTGTTTCAACTTTTACATGTATGAGTTTGTATTTGAGTTTCATTTCCAAGATGATCATGTACCAAGGCTCCTTTATGTTAAAGGATGCTATGTCTAAGTGATTGGAAAGTTTAAAGATTTTTACCCTTTTTTTTATGTAAAGACCAAAACCAATGAGTTTTAAGGCAATGGTGTTTAAATTTTGTTT
The DNA here is from genome assembly GCA_030762895.1 of Sophora flavescens. NCBI lineage: Eukaryota > Viridiplantae > Streptophyta > Magnoliopsida > Fabales > Fabaceae > Sophora > Sophora flavescens. Next base: position 50,948,947 of record CM061069.1, read on the forward strand.
TCCAAAATGATCATGGATTAAGACTCCTTGATATAGGAGGATGCTAAGTCCAAGAGATTGGAAAGTTTGAAGATTTCTAACCCCTATTTCTTGAAAAGGCCGAAACCTTAAATGGCTATGGCAAAGATGTTGAGTTTTGTTTTCCAAAGTGATCATGGACTAAAATGTTCCTTATGTTGAAGGATGCTATGTCTAAGTGATTGGAAAGTTTAAAAAATTTTCTTGCTTTATTTTCCTATGATGGCCGAATGTAAAATTTGACCTTGGATGTGTTATTTTATTTTGTTTTCCAAGATGATTATGGATCAAAGCTCCTTCATGTTAAAGGGTGCTATGTCCAAAAGATTGGATGATTTAAAGATCTCTAACCTCACAAACTTGTTAAGGTCGAACCTAAGAGTTCATGGTGTAAGACATTTGAATTTTTTTCCATTTTCCAAAATGATCATGGTTTCAAGCTCCTTACTATGTATGGATGCTAACCTAAAGAGATTGGAAAGTTTAGAAATTCCTAGCCTATTTACCTATGCTTGGCCGAAACCCTAAGTCAAGTACTTAGCGGGATTTTTAATTCAACTTTGTTAAAAGATTGTTGTTTATGAACTTCTAGCACTTAAGGATCATAAATCCAAGAGTTGCATAAATTTCGGAAACCCCTAATCCTAGTTTATTGTATGAACCGAACCTATACCTTGTGGCTAGTGTTCTCGAGTTGATTTATTTTTTTTAACTCATGATTTTATGTTGGTAACCTTAGACTTCCATCACCGGAGAAGCGAGGACGTTCGTGAACCTTCTTTTCAAATCCAAAACTCTTAACTCCGACGTGAGGTAAGAGGGGATTTCCTAAAGATATTCAATAACTGTATACATGAGTGTATGCGTTTAACTGGATATTTATATGTTGATTGAGCTTACTTGGTTATCAAATGTACTCGAATCTGTTATGCTATTATCTGATGTTGAACTATGCTTGTTCTAAATATTACAATGCATATCTGTGATGAACTGTTTTCAACTGTGATATTAGCATTGAACTGATAACATATACTGCTGTTGATTGAAAGTTTGCTAAGCCATACTTGTGTCTGTGCTCAACTGTTATAAGGATTAAAAACCTTAATAAGCTTTGAACATGAAGGGATTGGTGTTCTTTTCCAAAAGCTCATTAACTTAAAGTACTTGTTTTAAATGCTAAAATTGTTTTGGTGAACTATTGTTATACAAGAGAAAAATCCTTTTCGAACAATGTGTCTTCAAGTGAACACTTTCAAGATTATTTGGCAATATCCTATTGGGGATTTTCAAAGATGCTATATAAAAGATTTTCAAAGAATCCTAAATGTTTTAGAAGTTTTTCGATAGCCTGGATAGGTTATCGAGGATTTGGTTTTGAATTTGGTTTTCATTGAATGAAAAATAAAGTACTTAAGAAAGAGAATCTAGTACGCGAGACGTCGTCTCTAGTATTCAGTTATACGCACGTGATCTTGGATCAGTGTTAATTCGGGGCCATGAGTCCTATTCATGCTGTTATGGACTGAGGGTCCAATTCTCGAAATCGAGGACACTGCGTTCTGATTTCATTGTTGTGGACTGTGTGTCCTAATCACGTTGTTGTGGACTATGTGTCCTAACCACGTTGTGATGAACGTTGTTAAAAGTGAATGTTGTTTTCTACCACCACAAGCTTAGGACTGGTGCATCAATCTCGGGCATTGTGATTGAGCATTCGAACTGTGTGTCCTATGCTTCTAAGTTTTCAAGTGATGGGGAAATGATGATTAAGTCGTTAGCTTTGAGCTGCGACAACGAAAAAGAATGAACTCAGAAAACTTTTTGAACAAAATATTTTCTCATTTGCATTTCCCCAGGCAGACGTGCTTTCTTACATATCATATACAAGGTGGTATCTGGGAGTCAGTCCATGTGACCGGTTCAGAGGCATATGTGAAGTTGTTTGTCCTAAGACCTTAAATGCATGAGGGTATGGAGGCAACTGCTCGGTGGGCTAGAGATTGACCAACTCTAATTCTTCTCCAGTGGAAGACGGTGTTGATATCTCATGAGATTAAATTAGAGCCTGATATTGAAGTGCCATGCATATTTTCAAAGGTTGACTATGCGCGTTTGAGACCCTTTGATATAACACTGTTATGTTATGTATATGCATGATTTAACTGCTTATATGATTATGTGATGTATGTATCATGTATATGGTTGTTGTGGGATATATCTTATGATGGTATCTCAATCTTGCACATCTATATGTTCTGTTCTTTTCTTCTTCTATCGGGTATGCACGTGCTTTTAGATGGATCCGGACATTCCCTTTGCACTTCGAGCTCGAGGAGCGAAGTGTTTGATCATCCTGGGACGGAAGGGAACTGGACTATATATGAGGGTACGACGACCGCGACGTATCGAACCAGTCACGACTACAAAGACGAATGCTAACGGAGTACCCGCACGAAGGATTCATGCCGTCGAGACGAGGACTGTGACGCTTCCACCTCCATGGAACTACCTTCATACGCTACAAGTCACTGGTCTCCTTCATGAGCATTTTGATCCAGTTGAAACGCTTGCGGAGGATCCAGTGGAGGAGGATCCCAAGGAAGAACCTCTTGAGCTGATAGAGGTCGAGGATAAGGAGGAGGAGGAGCCAGAGTACCATCCGTAGGATCTCGGCGTTGACGATGTCCCTATCGATGATGGCGGTGACGTTATTGATCCGGCATCTGATATCTCGTCTAAGGGTAGCGTCTGTGGTCACTCTGCATGCAGGAGGCATTGGTAGATCGTTCGTCGGCTTTTGAAGTTGTCCCGATAGTCCCTAGGCTTTTAGAGCCATCTGTTGAGTCTTGTACCCAGTTCCCTATCCCTGGTTTGATGTTTCTTTTTAACTGTCTCTTCAGTAGCTGTTTTAGTGTATGTTGGCCAGTTCGACAAGGCCTGTGTTGTAATCAAACCTAAGATCCCAAGTGGGACAGTTATATCTATATGTATGATGTTTATTTTCATGTTTTGAGTGTTCATCACCTTTTCTTAACTTCTTTTAACAAAAAAAAAATTTGAGTACCTATTTTCAGTAACCCAATATAAAAGGTTATTTTTCCGAAGGCGACCAGCGTTCTAAATAAGTTTCTTTTCCGCAATCGGGTAACCATGTGATGACGGGTTTTAGGGTGTCGCATTAGTTGGTATCAGAGCTAGTAGAGTCTTTCGGGAATGTTTGGGTTTAGATCTGTTATGTCGAAGTTGTGTTTTTCTCTGTCTGGATGTTGTTTGAATTACTACTTTGAGGTAATGTGTGATAACCCGTGGTTCACATCCCTTTTCTGGCTGTTATCTGACTGCTTGTGTGGTATACGTCAGTATGAACCAGAGAGGTGCTCGTGGACGTGGACGAGGCTACGGAGGGATGGATTTCCCTGCCCAAGCGCTGGCTGACGTGGCTGCTGCTATAGCTCTTCAGACGGCTAATGCTGCTACCCAGAACCAACAGGAGCAACAGAGGGCAGAACAAGCTGCAGAGGGAAGGCATCTGGACTCTTTCAGACGTCAGAATCCATCGTAGTTTCATGGAGGCGTGGATCCAATAAAGGCTGATCTTTGGATTCAGGAACTAGAGAAGATCTTCGATCTGGTACACACTCCAGAGGAATCTAAGGTACCCTATTCCGTGTTCCAGCTAGTGGTCGATGCTGAGTACTGGTGGAAGGGCACCAGGTAGTTGTTGGAGGCTGAGCACCAGGCGATCACCTGGGAAGTATTTCGTGGCAAGTTTCTAGACAAATACTCTCCCCAGAGTGCCCGGAAAGAGAAGGAGCAGGAGTTCATGAGGCTGATTCAGCGACCTGATAGTTGGGGAGTATGCGGCGAGGTATGAATCCCTTGCCAAGTATTTCTGTTTCTTTCAAGACAATCCCAGTGAGGAATGGAACTGTGAGCAGTTTAAAGCCGGTCTGCGCTTCGAGATTAAAGAATCGATATTGTCGTTGGTGATCAGGAACTTCCTAGCACTAGTGGAGAAGTCCCGGAAAATTGAGATGATGTGCAGAGGAAGGGATAACAAAGGAAGCGCAGGAGGACCTGTTCGTCCTAAAAGCCAGAATCAAGGCCAGAAATCAAAATGGAAGCAGAACCTGAGGAAGCCGTATCATCAGGCATCTAGCTACAACCAGAAACAACAACAAGCTCGTCCCAGTGTTTCGGGGACAGGAAGTGGAGGCCAGAGAAACAACGATCAAGGCCAAGAAAGGAGTTGTTTCAGGAGTGGAGATCCGAGCCACCTGGCCAATTCTTGCCCGAAGAAGGATTACAAGTGCAACAACTGTGACCGCGTGGGACACTTGGCAAAGGAGTGTCGTGCACCGAAGAGGGAGCATTATGTCAATCATGCTAGAGTAAACAAGCCAACCATTAAGGGGATAGTGTATACCATGAGTGGTGTTGCGACATCGAACTCCACTGATCTTGTGCAAGGTAAGTGCGACATTGCTGGTAATCTCTTGTCTGTAATTTTCGATTCAGGCGCAACTCATTCTTTTATTTCGATGGATCGTGTGAAAATTCTAGACTTGCCTGTTTCTTCCTTGCCATATAATCTGATTGTTTCTACCCCAACTGCTGAACCTGTGAATGATAATTTTGTTTGCTTAAATTGTCCTATCATCGTTCAGAATAGACATTTCCTTGTAGACTTGATCTGTTTGCCTTCAGTACAGTTAGATGTAATCTTAGGCATTGATTGGTTATCTTTCAACCATATCCTAATAGATTGTGCTCAGAAAACCTTAATCTTTAGGGAGGAGGTTTCTGGATTTTTATCTTCTAGTCAAGTAAGAGCTTCTTTCAAAGAAGGAGCTCAAGGTTACATGCTGTTGTTTTCCTTGGACGTCGAGAGAGAGTTTGACTTGGAATCCGTACCTATCGTTCGAGAGTTTCTTGAGGTTTTCCCTGAGGATGTACCTGGATTGCCACTTGTTCGGGAGATCGAGTTTGTGATTGATCTGATTCCAGGCACTGGACCAATATCCATGGCACCATGTCGCATGTCGCCATCAGAGTTAGAAACCTTGAAGGACCAACTTGAGGAGCTGATGAGGAAAGAGTTTATACGACCTAGTGTGTCACCGTGGGGAGCTCCAATCCTGCTAGTAAAGAATAAAGATGGAACTGCTAGGCTGTGTGTGGACTTTCGTCAGTTAAACAAAGTCCCGATTAAAAACAAATATCCTCTTCTAAGGATAGATGATCTTATGGATCAGTTGCGTGGCACGACAGTGTTTTCAAAGATAGATCTGCAGTCAGGATACCACCAGATACAAGTAAAAGCAGCAGATGTTCCTAAGACAACGTTTCGAACATGCTATGGGCATTATGAGTATTTGGTGATGCCGTTTGGAGTGACGAATGCACCTGCTATATTCATGGACTATATGAATAGGATATTTTGTCCCTTTTTGGATCAGTTCGTAGTCGTCTTCATTGATGACATTCTGATATATTCTCCGGACAAGGAGACTCATGCTGAACACCTTAACATTGTTCTTCAGATCCTGAGAGAGAAGCAGCTCTATGCGAAACCAGAGAAGTGTGAGTTTTGGTTGGATCAAATTTAATTATCGGGTCACGTAATATCCCGTGAAGGAATCGCTGTGGATCCGACGAAGGTCGAGGCTGTTTTGGAATGGGAGAGACCGACAACGGCAACAGAAATCCGTAGTTTTGTGGGTTTGACTTGCTACTACCGGAGGTTCATTGAGGGATTTTCCAAGATTGTAGGACCTCTCACCCAGTTGACGTGTAAGGACCAAGCGTTCATATGGACAGAAGCCTGTGAGAGAAGCTTCCAAGAGCTGAAAAGGAGGTTGACAACCTCATCGGTATTGATCCTACCTGATCCCAAGGAATCTTTTGAGGTTTATTGTGATGCTTCGCATCAAGGTTTGGGCTGTGTGCTGATGCAAAATTGGAAAGTTGTAGCTTATGCTTCAAGGTAGTTGAAGATTCATGAGAGGAACTATCCGACGCACGATTTAGATCTAGATGCTGTGGTCTTTGCTTTAAAAATCTGGAGACATTACTTGTACGGGGATACTTTTAATGTTTTCAGTGACCATAAGAGCTTGAAGTACCTGTTTAATCAGAAGGAATTGAATATGCATTAGAGACGTTGGTTAGAATTCCTGAATGATTATGAGTTTTAACTACATTATCACCCTGGGAAGGCGAATATAGTGGTCGATGCCTTGAGCAGGAAGTCAATTCACGCATCAGTGATGATGGTTAAAGAGCAGGAATTGCTGGAACAATTCCGATATCTAAGTTTGTCAGTTGAAAGTACTTCAGGAAAACTGTGTCTGAATAGGACCACTGTGTCAAATGGATTATTGGAGCAGATAAAGGAGAAGCAAGAGACTGATCAGTATCTGCAGATGGAAAGAGACTTGGTACGTCAAGGAGCTCTGTCAGAGTTTAGAGAAGGAATAGATGGAATCTTGCGGTTTGGCGAGAGACTCTGTATACCTGATGATGCTGAGCTGAGGAAGCTGATTTTAGAAGAGGCTCATAAGAGCAGGTTGAGTATGCACCCAGGAGCCACAAAGATGTATCAAGATCTTAAGAAGTTTTACTGGTGGTATGGGATGAAGAGAGATGTAATGGAATACGTCGCTTCTTGTTTGGTATGTCAGACAGCCAAAGTGGAACACCAGATACCAGCAGGAATGTTGCAGTCTTTAGATATTCCAGAATGGAAATGGGATGGAATCTCGATGGATTTCGTGACCAGTTTATCAAGGACTAAGAAGGGTTATGAGGCTATATGGGTAATAGAGGTCCGACTGACTAATTCAGCTCACTTTTTGCCAATCAATATGAGATACTCTATGGAGAAGTTAACCCAACTGTACATCAGAGAGATTGTTAGACTGCATGGTGTGCCTTCGAGCATTATTTCAGACCGAGACCCGCGATTTACACCGAGGTTTTGGCAGAGTTTGCAAAAATTCGCTTGGAACGAAACTCAGATTGAGTTCCGCATATCATCCGCAGACTGATGGACAAACGGAAAGGACGATCCAGTCACTAGAGGACTTGCTGAGAGCTTGTGTTTTGGAGGATGTCGGAGGTTGGGACAAGTCCCTACCGTTCATAGAATTCACCTACAATAATAGTTTCCACTCAAGCATTCAAATGGCTCCTTATGAAGCCCTGTATGATCGATGATGTCGGATGCCGTGTGTTGGTATCAGGATGGTGAGAGTTTGCTGTTGGGTCCAGACTTCGTGCAACAAACGACAAAAAAGGTGAAGATGATCCAGGAGAAAATGAGGACTACTTAGAGCCGACAGAAGAACTATGCGGACATGAGACGATGGCCTCTAGAGTTTGAGGAAGGTGAACATGTATTCTTGAGAGTCACGCCAACGGTTGGGATTGGCAGAGTACTAAAGTCCAGAAAGCTTACTCCCAAGTTCATTGGACCCTACCAAATTCTTCGTCGTGTAGGTCCAGTAGCTTATAAAATATCTTTACCACCCTTTCTTTCCAATATCCATGATGTCTTTCATGTCTCTCAGTTGAGAAAATACATTCCCGATCCATCACATATCATAAATCCTGATAAAGTACAGTTAAAAGAGAACCTGTCCTTTGTGACTTCGCCGGCAGGAATCGCGGATAGGATGACAAAGCAGCTCAAAGGTAAGCAAATTCCTTTGGTCAAAGTCATCTGGAATGAGGCAACCGGAGAAGCAACGTGGGAAGCTGAGGACAGGATGAAGTTGCAGTACCCTGAGTTATTTCAAGGTACGTAATTTCGAGGACGAAATTCTTTTTAGAGTGGTAGAGTTGTAACACCCTGTTTTTTGTATGCTTCTTTATCAGTAAATACATGCTTTAATGTGTTTATTTTTGATAAAATCCAGAGGATGATTTCATTTAAAATAAAATCATTTTCTTGTGTTGTTTTACCGCATGGAGTCACAGTAAAATTTTCGGTCGAAAATTCAGACGAAAACCGATTTGGGTTCTTACTGCCGGTACAAGTTTACTGAGCTAGAGACCAAATTTTAATTAGTGAATGAGACGGTTAGTGATTTTATGATGTTTTATGTGGGTTTGGAGTTTTTCGAAAAATCTTGTTCGGGGCCAAATCTTAGGGATTTCCCGGGCGAAACCGTCGGGAAATACGATCGGGGAAGTCATCTGATATGCAATGGAGCAGAGCATCAAGAGGATGAAGTGACATGAAGTTACTTGATGTGAGGGTTACGACACACCTCAAAAAGTGAATCTTGACTTTTTCCAAAAAACTCACTTTTTCATCTTTCTCTCTCCAATCACATCACATTACCTTAACTCCTTATCCTCTCTACAAACAACCCATCTTCTTTCTTCCTATTCAAAACCGTGGTCTCTCTCTCTCACTCTCACTCTCTATAAATACTCTTCATTTCCACACTTCATCACTTTCCTCAAATTTTCACATTTACACTTTACTACATTTCTTCTTCTTCTCTCTTACAAAGTTTACATTTTTATCAAGCTTTTCTCTTAGAGTTCTTCATCAAAGTTGTTCATCTTGTTAAGGGTAATACTTCTATGTAGTTCTTTTTCAAAGTTTCATCTTTTGTTTCAAAGTTTTATTCATATATCCTTTATGTGCATTTAACTTCTAAAACCTCTCAAAAATGGTAGAAAACTCCTTTTGAGTTGAAACCACTTTCTATATTCTTGTATTTACTCATACTATCACATACTAAAAGGTTGTGTAAAACAAAGTTTCCTAACCTCTTCTTCCTAAGGAGGCCGAAACCATGTATATGGTTTAGGTGAATCTTGTTTCAACTTTTACATGTATGAGTTTGTATTTGAGTTTCATTTCCAAGATGATCATGTACCAAGGCTCCTTTATGTTAAAGGATGCTATGTCTAACAGATTGGAAAGTTTAAAGATTTTTACCCTTTTTTTATGTAAAGACCAAAACCAATGAGTTTTAAGGCAATGGTGTTTAAGTTTTGTTTTCCAAAATGATCATGGATTAAGACTACTTGATATAGGAGGATGCTAAGTCCAAGATTTTGGAAAGTTCGAAGATTTCTAACCCCTATTTCTTGAAAAGGCCGAAACCTTAAATGGCTATGGCAAAGATGTTGAGTTTTGTTTTCCAAAGTGATCATGGACTAAAAAGTTCTTATGTTAAAGGATGCTATGTCTAAGTGATTGGAAAGTTTAAAAAATTATCTTGCTTTATTTTCCTATGATGGCCGAATGTAACATTTGACCTAGGATGTGTTATTTTATTTTGTTTTCCAAGATGATTATGGATTAAAGCTCCTTCATGTTAAAGGGTGCTATGTCCAAAAGATTGGATGATTTAAAGATCTCTAACCTCACAAACTTGTTAAGGCCGAACCTAAGAGTTCATGGTCTAAGACATTTGAATTTTTTTCCATTTTCCAAAATGATCATGGTTTCAGGCTCCTTACTATGTATGGATGCTAACCTAAAGAGATTGGAAAGTTTAGAAATTCCTAGCCTGTTTACCTATGCTTGGACGAAACCCTAAATCAAGTACTTAGTGGGATTTTTAATTCAACTTTGTTAAAAGATTGTTGCTTATGAACTTCTAGCACTTAAGGATCATAAATCCAAGAGTCGCATAAATTTCGGAAACCCCCAATCCTAGTTTATTGTATGAACCGAACCTATACCTTGTGGTTAGTGTTCTCGAGTTGATTTCTTTTTTTTAACTCATGATTTTACATTGGTAACCTTAGACTTCCATCGCCGGAGAAGCGAGGACGTTCGTGAACCTTCTTTTCAAATCCAAAACTCTTAACTCCGACGTGAGGTAAGAGGGGATTTCCTAAAGATATTCAATAACTGTATACATGTGTGTATGTGTTTAACTGGATATTTATATGTTGATTGAGCTTACTTGGTTATCTAATGTACTTGAATCTGTTATGCTATTATCTGATGTTGAACTGTGTTTGTTCTAAATATTATAATGCATATCTGTGATGAACTGTTTTCAACTGTGATATTAGCATTGAACTGATAACATATACTGCTGTTGATTGAAAGTTTGCTAAGCCAGACTTGTGTCTATGCTCAACTGTTATAAGGATTAAAAACCTTAATAAGCTTTGAAGATGAAGGGATTGGTGTTCTTTTCCAAAAGCTCATTAACTTAAAGTACTTGTTTTAAATGCTGAAATGGTTTTGGTGAACTATTGTTATACAAGAGAAAATCCTTTTCGAACTATGTGTCTTCAAGTGAAAACTTTCAAGATTATTTGGCAATATCCTATTGGGGATTTTCAAAGATAAAAGTATTTCAAAGATGTTTTCTAAAAGATTTTCAAAGAAAAGGTTTTCTCTTAAATGTTTTAGAAACTTTCCGATAGCCTGGATAGGTTATCAAGGATTCGGTTTTGAATTTTATTTTCACTGAACGAAAAATAAATTACTTAAGAAAGAGAATCTAGTACGCGAGACGTCGCCTCTAGTATTCTGTTATACGCACATGATCTTGGATCAGTGTTAATTCGGGGCCATGAGTCCTATTCATGATGTTCTGGACTGAGGGTCCAATTCTCAAAATTGAGGACAGTGCGTTCTGATTTCGTTGTTGTGGACTGTGTGTCCTAATCACGTTTTTGTGGACTGTGTCCTAACCACGTTGTGATGAACGTTGTTAAAAGTGAATGTTGTTTTTTACGACCACAAGCTTAGGACTGGTGCATCGGTCTCGGGCGTTGTGATTGAGCATTCGAACTGTGTGTCCTATGCTTCTAAGTTTTCAAGTGATGGGGAAATGATGATTAAGTCGTTAGCTTTGAGCTGCGACGGTGAAAAAGAATGAACACAAAGAAAACTTTTTGAACAAAATATTTTCTCATGTGCATTTCCCCAGGCAGACGTGCTTTCTTACATATCAGATACAAGGTGGTATCTGGGAGTCAGTCCATGTGACCGGTTCAGAGGCACATGTAACGTTGCTCGTCCTGAGACCTTAAATGCATGAGGGTATGGAGGCAACTGCCTGGTGGGCTAGAGATCGACCAACTCTAATTCATCTCCAATGGAAAACGGTGTTGATATCTCATGAGATTAAGTTAGAGGCTGATATTGAAGTGCCATGCATATTTTCAAAGGTTGACTGTGCGGGTTTGAGACCCTTTGATATAACATTGTTATGTTATGTATATGCATGATTTAACTGCTTATATGATTATGTGATGTATGTATCATGTATATGGTTGTTGTGGGATATATCTTATGACAGTATCTCACTCTTGCACATCTGTATGGTCTGTTCTTTTCTTCTTGTATCGGGTATGCGCGTGCTTTTAGATGGATCCGGACGTTCCCTTGGCACAGTCGAGCTCGAGGAGCGAATTGTTTGATCATGATGGGACGGCAGGGAACTGGACCATACATGAGGGTGCGACGACCGCGACGTATCGAGGACCAGTCACGACTACCAAGATGAATTCTAACAGAGTACCCGTACAAAGGATTCATACCGTCGAGACGAGGACTGTGACGCTTCCTCCTCCATGGTACTACCTTCATATGCTACAAGTCACCGGTCTCCTTCATGAGTATTTTGATCCATTTGAACCGCTTGCGGAGGATCCAGTGGAGGAGGATCCCGAGGAAGAACCTCTTGAGCTGATAGAGGTCGAGGACGAGGAGGAGGAGGAGATAGAGTACCATCCGTAGGATCCCGACGATGACGACGTCCCTATCGATGATGGCGGTGACGTTATTGATCCGCCATCTGATATCTCGTCTGAGGGTAGCGTCTGTGGTCACTTTGCATGCAGGAGGCATTAGTAGATCGTTCGTCGGCTTTTGGAGTTGTCCCGATAGTCCCTAGGATTTTAGAGCCATCTGTTGAGTCTTGTACCCAGTTCCCTATCCCCGGTTTGATGTTTCTTTTTACATGTCTCTTTAGTAGCTGTTTTAGTGTATGTTGGCCAGTTCGACAAGGCCTGTTTTGTAATCAAACCTAAGATCCCAAGTGGGATAGTTATATCCATATGTATGATGTTTATTTTCATGTTGAGTGTTCATCACCTTTTCTTAACTTCTTTTAACAAAAAAAAAAATTAGTACCTTTTTTCAGTAACCCTATATAAAAGGTTATTTTTCCGAAGGCGACCAGCGTTCTAAATAAGTTTCTTTTCCACAATCGGGTAACCATGTGATGCCGGGTTTTAGGGTGTCTCACTGGGAGCAGGCAAACTTGCACAAAACCTAGAAAAAAACTATCCCCAAACCTGCAAAATAACAGCCAACATTTAAAAGAGTTTTCTACCCTAGGGTTGCAAGAATATACAAAGACATTTATAAGAACAGATAACACTATTTACGAAATAAATAAAACAAAGAAGGGTGAAACTAATATTTTCAAAGCTATTAAAAAAATACACAATCAACTATGATAGGCCTGACTCTGCAAGTCCCTAATGGAGTCGCCAGCTGTGGCGACCGTCTCGTCCGGGCGCCGCAAAAAGAATGTAAAAACAGAGGAGTCGCCACCAATATTTTATTTGGGAAAAAACATTGGAAAAACCATTTATTTTAAGGAAACTGGTCAATTTTTTTTAAAAAAAAGAGAGAGATTTGAGTTCGGGAGTCTGCTACGAGTAGGGAATGTGTTAGCACCCTACATCGCCAATTTAAAAACGATACCTCTAGTCAATTATGGAAAATAATTTTAATAACCTTTGAAAATATTTATTTTACCCCACTTTGAAAATAAAAAGAAAAAACAAACACAACAAAATAGAAAATTAAATTTTGGCTTGACAGAATAATTGATTCTGCTCCTACGTATTCCCAGGTGCGATGGGAAACTCAAAGCCACGTAGTTCTTATAAAAAAGTTTGATTGGTTGGTTCATTTTATTTTTTTGGAAAAGATTTGATCTTTTTGATTTTTTTGTTAAAAAAGGATTTTATTTTAAAATAAATCCACCCTTGCAAAGAGTCCAAGATAGTAGAGTTATACGATGAACCCTTACAATTCATACGACACTTGAGGATGAATAAGTCCATACATCAACGTCGTAGATTGTTACGTGAATTCAAAAGATATTTTTATAAAATTAAATTGGGTAAAATTGGTTAAAAGTGTAAATTAAAAAACATTTATTATTTTTTAGAAAAGTCAATTCACTCTTGCACATGGTTATTAATAGCAAAGGTATACGATGAACCCTTACAATTCATACGACACTTGAGGATGAAAAAATCCATACATCAACGTCGTAGATTGTTGCGTGAACTCAAAAGATTATTTTTACAAAAAGAATTTCCTTTTTTAAAAAGGTTTCATTTGGGAAGGATTTTCATTATGAAACAAAGAGTCAAAAAATCTTAAAAAGGGATTTATTATTTTACTTTTTTTTGAAAAGGGAATTTGTAATTTAAAAAAAAGATTTTTCAATTGAGGAACAAAGAAGCACCAAACTCCTCTTTTTTAAGAAAGAAATGATTTTTTTCCATTTTTTTATTATATATTTTTTTAAAAAGGATTTTATGAAAAACTACTAAAAAAACTAAATTTTAAGAGACTTTTTCATTTTTAATTTTTTTTAAAAAAAGAAAGAAAAAACAAAGAAAAATGAAAAACACAAAAAAAAGGGGAGGAGACCTAGTAGTTAGCCCAATGCTTGTATTTCTGATGAGCCTCACTACATCCTTGACCTGATTAGAAACACTTAAACAAATAAAAGGAGAAATTGGACCTAACAAATAGAGCCCAAGGCATCACTAAAAAAAAAAAATCTCTTTTGATGAATTTTTTTGTTTGACCCAAATTCTATAAAAAATACAGCACAATAAAAAAAACAAAAAAAAAACTGGGCCACCAGCTACAACCAAGCCCAACCTATTAAAATCTCATAACCTAAATAATGATAACATAAAAGTACAAAGTCAAAACAAAAAGAAGATTAAAGGAGGCTATCAGAGTCTTGGAGACTCCATTGTTACCACTGCTGCAGAGATGGACCAAGGAGCACGCGTGGAAGAGGGTGGCGCGACGGCGGCGGAGGTGGACGTCCGGCATGTGGTGGCTTGTGCAGTGCAAATCGAACAGAGGTGCGGCTTGGATGCAGCTTGGTGGAGCTGTAGCGGCGTTCAGAGGCGGAGCTTGGGTCGAGGTCGAGCTGCAACGGTGAACGGCTCGGACGACGCGGTGGTGACGAGCGGATCTGGGTGGCTCGCACGGTTCTTTGGCAGAGCTACTATGGCGACGGCTCGCGATTCTGGTAACGACGTGAGGCGGAGAACATCGTTTGGGGCGGTGGCCAAGAAGCGGATCTGGTCGGGCTGTTACAATGATGAACAAGGATCGTACGGCGGTGGCGGCGGACCGAGGTGGAGCCTGGGACAATTTTTCTTCCTCAGTGCTATGACCCGTATTCCTTCTTCTCTGTTGTTGTTCCATTTTTGTGTTTTGCTTTGTTTTTTTTTGTTGTTGTTGTTGTTGTTTGTTTTTGGAAGATGAAACAAAAAATGGAGAAGAACCGAGCAAAGAACTCTTAAGTGTATTTTTGGTTGATTTTTTTTATAAGATCTAGAATCCCCCTTCCTGAGAAGTGTAACGTATGTATATATAGGAACCAAAGAGGGTAATGCCAAAAATTGATATTGGCCTGCTGATGGGTAAGGACGAAAACTATAAGGGGGGTGCCATGGTGGTGCTCCCACTAGTCTGTATAGCTGATACAGCTACAGGGGTTGTGCCTCTTGTTTTGGAATAAAGCACAAGAAAACAAAAGAAAGAAGAAAAAACAAAAGTTGGTTTATCCTTCAGATGGAAGAAGACAAAGCAAGGATGGAAAAAAAAGGACAAAGAATTTAAAAAAAATTATATTTTTTTCAAATAAAAATTAGAAGTCTTTTTTTTTACTTGGATCATGGGTTCAACAAGTCATTTGCAACCAGATATGAAAATGGGCCACAATAATCCTATAATGGGCCAAGAACAAAAACACAATTTTCCTTTTGCAAAGTTTTTTTAAAATTTTTATTTATCATTTTTTGTTTATTATTTTTTCAAAACATTAATTAAAAAAAATCCGGACAAAATTAGATGTTCACAACGCTTATAAGGTTTGCAGTGAAACCCTGACCCATTCCAAGCCAATCAATTACCCATGAGGGTGAATTATTGCTATCAAAGGAAAAAATGATATGTTTGTATTCGTAATTCAATTATTGGCTTATTGTCAATATATGAATGTTACAACAGATGTGAAGTAAATGTGGTGGTATACCTTTGTCCCAAGTTTGGAAGACCCCTTGGATCATGTATGGTCCATGTATGAAAATCATGGTCTGCAAGGACCATGTCATCAGGAAAATAACCGGAACCCATTATTTTCGATAGCACATAACACTACAACGTGCAAAAGACAATTTCATATACATGAGTATTCCGGCATGTTAAGACATATGTATAATTGGACAATTAGTTATATAAAATATACAAATGACAAGATACAGTCGTGCATGGTAAGGATGAAAGCAAAAATTTTATTTCTTTCTTAAGTTTTGACAACAAATAAAAGCAATATAATAACAAGCAGAATCCAGTTTACCACAGATTCCATGTCCTTTTTCCGCTCAACAATCTTTGCCATCTCTGGATTGGTGTCCAGCTTATAAACCTTGCGCTGAGTCACATAAACTACCATCAAATACAAGTGTCCACTTTCTTCATGGATAGGGCAGTAAATCTGTAACAATTTTTTTTTATTAATTTCGGGTAATTAATTTGTCATAGATGCAATTATCCATGTGTAACATTGTTGATAATTGCAAATAAATGTAGAAAGTTACGTATGTCAGATGTGGAGTTTTAGGCATGCAACATTCTTGTTTGCTGAATTATTTCTACAAGTAATCGATACAACCACAAGGTAATTAATTTTAATATGACATATTGAATTTACGCCCGTGCTTGAAATCTATGTACTTTTCTATTGCTCATCCACTATTATTCATATATATGGCTAAGATGACTACTTTGGCAAGTACCTACGATATGATGAATCAATTGGAAACGTGTTTTATGATTTTAACATTCATATCTTTATCTTCATATGTATGATGATAATTATTTTTTGGATAAGCTTTAGAAAATATTAAAAAAGAGTACAAAGAATACTCTAACAAAACATGATAAACTATTTTAGAAATAGTTTGCCCCTACTGACTCAGGATCCTGGATCCGTCTCTGATTCAACATGGACCAAAAAACTATATGGACCAAAATCGCACGTGACTAATAGTAAAAAGGATAAAAAAAATGCAATTAAGCCTTTTTTTATTGAGTCATTTCTGTTTTTTAATCATGCAACATAAGTCTTTTGGTCATGTTTTCAATAGAAAAACTAATAAAAGTTAAAATTTATATATTATTAGTGTAAAGTTTTTTAAATTGTCAATCAATCATAAATTATCTTATCATGACTTTTAAGTTAAGTTTTTATATGGATGAGAGATTTGAATAAATAGCTTTCCTCCTTAAATATGCTTTTTTATTTTTTTGGTAACCATGTTATAGGTACGAAGTATCCATCGGGAACCTATTGGGCACACAAGGTGGGTTCTCCCCTCCCAACCAGGTTTTCTCCATATACAAGAGTCAGGATTCGAACCCCTGACCACTTGCTTAAGGTGTCCAAGTCCCTTACCACTTGGATCAACCACATGTTGGTCCTTAGTATCCACAAATAGTAATAATAATTAAAAAATATTTTGAAGAGTTAAATTTAATTGGTATACACTATTTATAAATATTTTGTACTATCAATCAATTATAAATTGTCGCATCATTAAAAATGTTTGACTTTTATTCTAACTACCTTAAAATTTATTTATAAAATATTTTGTGATTGGTTTACTTGTGAAAAACTTTACACTAACTATTGGAAAGACAAGCATTGTTGTGCTTGTCTATTCCTGTCCTTTTTTTTTATATGCATTTTTTTGGTATTTTATTTGCTATTTTTGTAATTATTTTGAATAAGACGTATATGTTTGATTGATTATTTTGACAATTTTATATACAACGTAATCCTATGCAGTCACTTATTGTCTAATATCTACCAATGGAATGAAGAGTCAAAATTAAGATTGGAAAAAAATTGTGCACCCCAAAACTTTCTATTTTCATTGTAAATAGTTATAGAAAATTTATATCTATATCTTATACATTCGTGAATATTCTCAAAGTGACAACTTCCACGTGTCACTCATAGGAGCCTTCACTATTCACATGTGGCATAACCACAAACATTCCCTCCTTTTTTCTTATGTACCGCCCTCTCTTTGAATCTAGGACAAATCATGGAAGTGGCTAGAACTAGAATTTTAGGTATAAAAAATTTTATTAATAAATTATAAATTATAAAATCTAAACAATTAATAATAACCTTCCAATAAATGATTAATTTATAAAGTTCTATTCCGGGTTTAATTTACAATCAAATTTAATAAATGCAATTTCAAGTCAATCATTTACTATCTTTTAAAATTAGCAAACAAACCTATAATCTACAATTCTCCATATTATATTACATCATATCAGAATATAACCAATCAATCCACCAATTAAACCGTACAAATTTCAAACGGTCCAATTCATTAGGTGCAAATTTACCATATTAGGTGCAATTTGGCATTCATTCTTTATTTGCAAATCAGATACAGATATGGATCTAATTTGCATTCAATTATATACTCTATCAAGTGCCAAATTATAACAAATACAAATTAATTTCCACAAATGCAGTATTAAATTTCATATAAGGGCAAATCAGGTTCCGATTTCTAATGATGTATCTTTGAAACAAATCATAGTAGATGAGTTATAAAAGGAAAGAATTTCAATGTATTAAAACACACATATTTCAAATTCAAATCAATCGGATGAAATTTATAAAAGCAAATCAGCCAATAATACATTTCAAACCGCAGCTACTCTTCCTAGAGAGGAACATCGGACTGGAGAACATATGCTTCTTGCCAAGTTATGTGATTATGTTTCCAGAAATCCTCTCCGCATTTCAAAGGTTACTCCATTCAATTCTCATGTATGCATTCATTCCCCCGCTTTTTCCTTTTCTTCATAACAACGCATCTTCATCTCTCAAACTTTTGTTTCTTTATTCCTTTTCCAGTTATTTTAATCATGAATTCATTATTCAATATATCTATCATTTATTTTGTTTTTCAGGTACAGAGAGCTCTAAAGATGAGGATAATGTCTATAAACTTAAGGATGGCAAAATAATCCATTTATCTACCATTCATCCAGTCCATCTATGAGAAAATCCATCCAATCCATTCATTTATAAAAAAAATAATATAAATGGATTGGATTATTTTTTAGTGGATGATTTATGATCCATCCATTGTTTTTTAAAATCCATTGGACCAACAATCAAAAATGTAATCAAAAATGTAATTGATCAACTTTTATCCATTCCAAAACCAATTTATTTTTTTCATATTATTTTTCACCAAATAAAAAAAACCTCCATTTGTAACAAAAAAACACTCCATATAATTTTCTCTTCCGTTCCTTGTTATTTTTTTCACTATTTTTTATTTTATTTATTCTTTTTTTACATTATGTATTAACTAATTAACTATTCTCGAGCACCAGCTGTAGTCCACATTATCACGTGACAAGTTTCGTAAAACAATGTCATGGAGCGGAGAGAGAGTAAAGATAGAGAGTAGGAAAAAAAGGAGAGAGAAAGGAAGAAAGAGGAGAGCGAGATAGAGATAATATTTTAATTTTTTTTACAAATTATTTTATTTTTAAAAATATTTTATGGATGGATAAAAGATATATAAAATTATTTAATTTCTTAAAATAAATTTTAGTGGATGGATTGGATATTGTTAATGGATGGATCAGATGGATTTTATTTAATGGATCATGGATGGATTGAATTTTTTTTAATGGATTTTTAATGGATTATAATGGATTGTTTTTAATCCATCCGTTAAATTTATCCGATCCATCCATTTGCCACCCTTACTATAAACTGTTAGCATAATATCACCTTTTGTAAAATATGCTCTTTCACATGTCCTACGTACTATGAATTAAATATACGTGATTTATAGCTCATACTGATTCGAGGATACCCTTCATTTTGTAGTTTCTCATAGTAATGTCTTTATGCACCAACTGCTTTCAGCATGGCTATATGACGAGTAGGGAAAATGGAAAATAGAGCTTGGACTTGCAGCTATTTTAGTCATGGAGCATGTCTAAAGAAGTTTTATGAGATATGACATGGTATAGTTTCTCTTGGTTTCTCGCCCTTAATAAACCCTTGGTTTCTCACACATGGTTCCTGAGGTGATATTTTCCTCTCTTGCTTTTCATCCATAATCATTTCTTTACATGGCTAAAAAGTTTTATGGGAGATGACATGCTATCCGGTACTAATTTCTTTTTAAGGAACCTGCTTTTGTTAAAGCCAACCGTGCAAAACACACCACACAGGCTTTTTTTTTTTTTTTTTACAGTAAACCATTGATATTGCATTGCATTAAACAAAGCATGAGTAATGACAGACAATAGGTAGAATTGGGCTTGGGGCATTCCCCACCCAAGATCTAGAACCAAGTTTCCTAGCTACATCCACTAAAGCATGGGCAGCTTGGTTACCATCTCTTCTAATACTAACAACAATGGTATTTTGCATATGAGACAGAATTTTCTGACAGTCAAGGATTACAGCTTCAATAAGAACAAGATTTAACTTTCCATAGAGCCATTTAACTATCAGCTCTGTATCTGTTTCAATTACTAGAGAGGAGAAGTTTTGCTCCTTTGCCCATTGAAGGCACCATCTCAGTCCAAGAGCTTCTGCGAGACTGGGAGAGGATTTAATCTTTTCAATCTTTGTCGCAGCATAACTCACTTCTCCTTTGTAATTCCTGGCTATCATTATCAAAACACCCTGCATCAATGTTAATCTTTATGGTCTCAGAGATTGGAGGCTTTCCAAATTTTCCATAAAGTAACACAGAACAGCTGCTTTACCAGAGGGTCAGGGCATGATAGCCATTGTGATATCCAGTCTAGGAGAGATATTTGACGAGGGACATGAATACCAAGTTGAGATACGAACCAGAGAGCTTGAGTAGCCTGACAGTACATGAATAAGTGGTCCAGACTTTCTTCTTCACTGCTGCACAAAGGACAATCTGCATCCAAAGAGACACCCTTCTTCCTTAAATTGTTCTTAACTGGAAGAATGTTTTAGGCAAGCCTCCACAGAAAATTCCTGACACGGTTTGGGACATCTACCTTCCATATTTCTTTCCATACTTTTTGGCCTCTAACATTTGATGATTCTACACAATTTCTTCTCCCTTCCTCCACTATCTGGTGATATGCAGACCTTATTGAATACTCTCCATCTTTTTCCCAATGCCAAATTAATCTATCTTCGGGAAATCTCAGAGATACGGGGATGTTCATTATTTGTTGACCTTCAAATTGACTGAAAATGCTGAAAACGAATTCCTTTCTCCATTTCTTCGGATCTGGATCAATCAGCTCATAGACTTTGGCATCATGAGGCAGTACAGCAACTGGGCTCCACACTTTAATTCTAGTTTGTTCAGGCATCCAGCTATCAGACCAAATACTCACTTTTTGACCATTTCCAATTATCCATCTAGCTCCAAGGTCAATGACTTCTCTGGAATTCATTTGGCTCCTCCAAGCATAGCTTGGTTGGTAACCTATCTTAGCTGTCATGAAAGTGCTTCTTGGGAAGTACCTGCTCCTGCATACCTTAGCCATCAAATTGTTATATGCACTTATGAGTCTCCAGCATTGTTTTCCAAGCAAAGCTTTGTTAAACTCACAGAATCCTGTAAAGCCCAAGCCACCTCTATCTTTTGCTTTCCCCAATCTATCCCAACTAAGCCTTGCAGCAACCATCAGGAATTTTGTAACAGCTCATGATATAGTTTGGTATTGCCTGTGCAACAGATTTTATAAGTGTCTCTTTCCCTGCTCTAGATAAACATTTTTCTTTCCACCCTTTGAGCTTCTTCCAAACACGGTCCTGGACAAAGGAGAAGACATCTTTTTTTTATCTACCAAAAACCACAGGAAGACCAAGATATCTTGTATGAGAGGTCACGGTCTTTACTTCCATCTTATCACAGATCATTTGCTTCTCATTATTAGGCACATTTCGACTAAATGACACCTCTGATTTGTCCAAATTCACCAACTGACCCGAGGCTAGTTGGTATGAGTTAAGAACTTGTGTTATGGATTCAGCTTCTCTTATGTTGGCTCGGGCAAACAACAAACTATCATCCGCAAACAATAAATGTGTAATCTCTGGAGCCTTTCTTGCTACACAAATTCCATGCAGATTCTTCGTTTGTGCTTCTTTATGCATTAGACCCGATAGGACGTTGTCACATAGGATGAAAATATAGGGTGAGAGTGGGTCACCTTGTCCGAGCCCTCTTTCTGGATTGAAGCTTGTGCATGGCTGCCCATTAATTAGGATTTGATAGGACACAGTAGAGATGCACCCCATGATTAGTCTTGTCATGTTAGGAGGGAAACCTATAGCTAATAACACAGCCTTGATGAAAGGTCACTCCATCCTATCATAAGCTTTAGCCATGTCTAGCTCGAGAGCCATCATCCCTTTCTTTCCCTTAGTCTTCTTTTTGAGCCAGTGGAAACATTCCATTGCTATCAATGCATTGTCAGTAATTAATCTTCCCCTAACAAATGTACTTTGTTCCTCATCCACAACATTTGGGAGAATGCATTTCACCCTATTTGCAATGACTTTTGTCACAATCTTCATCACAACATTGCACAAACTTATCGGTCTAAATTGCTTTGGGGTTCCAGGGTTTTTACATTTTGGGATCAGAGCTATAAAAGTTTTATTAATGCTTTCAGGAGACTTACCTTCATTAAGAATTCCAAGCACAAGTTCCTGAATATCTCTGCCCACAATGTGCCAAAATTTCTGAAAAAAATAGTGCAGGGAGTCCATCTGGCCCAGGAGCTTTGAGTGGGTGCATCTGATCAATAGCCTGCCTAATTTTTTCATTGATGAACCTCTGATCGCACCATTCTTTCTGATCAGCACTCAGCTTCTTTTGAATCACAGCACACACTTGATCAATACCTGTGGGATTTGAGGTTGCAAAAAGCTCCTTGAAGAAAGACAGCAAGACTTTCTCCACCTTTTCGCCACCATATCTCCACACCCCCTGCTCATCTTTCAGCTTCTTAATCTCATTTGTTTTCCTTCTCTGGCTGGCCTTTCCTTGGAGAAATTTGGAGTTCTTGTCTCCATCTTTCAACCACACTTCCCTGCTCCTTTGCCTCCATAGTGTTTCTTCAATTTGTAATAGCTCAGCGTGCTTCCTTTCCAGCTCCTTAAATCTTTTGATACAATCTTCATCACCTGCCCAAAGGCTTTCATCTCCTAGCATAGCTTCAGTTTTTAGGATCTCCTTTCTGACTTCATTGGATCTGTATTCCTTGAAGCCATCATCTAGGGATTTGAGAGCTCCTATTTTTGCTTCACAATTAAGATTGCTAACCTGCCAAATCTTCTTTATCATGTCCTCGCATCTTTCATCCCTTGTCCAACACTCCTCAAATCTGAAGAGGTGTTGTTTCTTCTTTTCATTGGGCTAAGATTGGATCTCCAGACAAATTTTGAGAATTGAGTGGTCAGAACCAAACCTTGGCAAGTGGGATACTTGCAGGGGAGAAAATGTATTGATGAAATTCTCTGTAGCCATAGCCTTGTCAAGCCGACAATGGATTTGATCAGGACCCCTCCTCCCATTAGACCAAGTGAAAGGATAGCCTGCAAAGCCCATGTCTTGCAAGCCACACTCTTCCATTGTGCACCTTCTTATATTCAACTGTTCGAAGCTTCTAGGGTTCCCACCTTTTTTCTCATGAGCTGCCAGTATATCATTGAGGTCACCAAAGCATATCCATCTCTCATTTGTAGAAGCTGAAAGATTCACGTTCTCTTTTTGCTATTCTCATTTGGGAAACCATACATTAATTTCTAGACAAAAACCATTGAGAGCCATCATCAAAATTTTCTACTCTGCTAAGGATATGGTTTATAGAGTAGGAGCAGATAGAGACATCTACAAAATCACTCCACATTAAGGCCAACCCTCCCGACCTTTCCTTTCCTTGCCCACAACAATCTACGCTCAGACCTGAGCTAAAACCACATCTGACCCGAACTCTCTCTCTCCATCTCATCTTCCTTTAACCTAGTTTCCATTAGAAAAACTAGGTGGGGATTTTCAATTCTATTGAGCCTTAACAAGGCTCGAACTTCTCGAGGGTTCCCCAACCCACGGTAGTTCCAACTGATGATCTTCATTGGTTTAGGCGGTGTTGGCTCTCCAACACCACCTCTGGTTCTTTCTCATATACTTCCATGCTTTCCTTCTTCTTTTTCCTCTCTGCCTCCTTTAAGTCTTTCAAGGTGCCTTCTGAGATGTGGACATCCACCAACCTTCTCTTTCCCAGTTCAGGCTCACCTTTCTGCTTGCTAGAATTTTTCTCCACCTATCTCCCTGGCCTTCTAGTCCATTTTTGTTTCTTGCCATTACCTGTCTTCTTCTTATTGCTGTTGGCTGAAGTCCTGGGTGTTATATCAAAGGAGCCTAAGGATTCAGCTACCTTTTCAATCTCTTGGGCCGTCTTCTCCCCAATGTTATCTCCTTTCACTTCCTTCCCTTTTTGTTTCCGGTTGCTCTCTTCATTTCTAGCTTTGTCTTCAAGTCTCTGCTCTACCTCTACTGCAAGTTCCTGATCCACTTTATTTCTTCGCTTCCACGTTCATCTTTGGTAGAGGAGATGCCCGCAACTAGGGTCCAAACGGGAGCTCCTTCTCCTCTATGCTATCATAGCCGCTTCCTCTTCTGCTTAATGTTCTTCACAGTCCTTGATCTGATGGCCAATCCTTCCACAAGCAAAGCAAAATATGGGTAGCCTTTCATATTTGAAGAAAACCCTGAGATCTTTTCCTTGATACCTTATTACAGTGACTCTTTTGAGAGGTTTCCTCAGATCTATAGCCACCTTCACTCTCAGGGATCTCCCATTTCGCGTCCCTTCTCTCTGATCCATTTCCTCGAACACCCCTATGATGTCTCCCAGTCTTCGTGCCATTGAATCAGTTCTCAGCTTGAGAGGAAGGTCATACACCCTTGCCCAGAAGGAGACAGTGTGCATATCGAGATCTGAAGGTTGTTGTTCTCCTGAAACACGTTTTAGGATGAGAAGGTTCCGATCGAAATTCCATGGCCCATTTTTAAGAACATTTTCCACGTCCTTCCGTGTAGCAAATCGAAACATGTACAAGTTCCTACTCAGATCTTGTATCTCCACTGGATTTCTTAGGCGCCATGACTGAACAGTGGTTTGCTTGAAGGCTCTAACATTGTAGGTGTTGTCCGACCACAGCTTTCCTGCTAGTGTACATCTGAAGACTTCATCTTCACCCACATCTGAATCTTCCACTGTTATCCCGATTTCCTCTTCCTTTGTTAACTCTACATTCCTCCATTTGTCCATTTTCTGAAAAAGAAAGAAAGAAAAGTCCCAACCAAGGAGAGGGAGGCTAGAGAAAACCCAGATGCCCGGGGGTAAGGATCTTAAGAAGGATGGGAAGACTAGGACTACCTGGGAAGAAGCCTCCACTGAGTTTCTAGGAAAACCCTAGGTTCGCTCAAGAGGAGTCTAGTGTCACCACATCGGCTTTTTAAGGACTATGTATGGAGGAGAATGTTGAAATATTTTATTCCAATATCATAATGTGGACATATATCGGTAATTAATTATATTAGCTATTTATCAATTAGGGACCTTAATTGATATGTGATCAAATTAAGAGATAAAGCCAATCAGATTTCTTATTTGATAATTGATTATATCATTAATTATCTGATGTGGGTAAAATATGAGTGGACGTCACCGATGACCAATTTCAGAATAATGGGAACCCTAATTGGCCATCACACTATATATAGGCTATGGTCTCCAATACTCCGGACACATCGCATACGGCCTCTTTTCCCCATCAGAAGAGCGACTGAGGCATAAGGAGTCCAGGTTGAGGAAGAACCATAAAGCCACCACTAACCATCTTTGTTATCATCATCATGTATACTGATTGTCAAGGTATTCCGCATTAGAAGACAATCGACTCCTAGTTCGTGATTGATTGCCGCTCTCCGTACTTGAAGATTGGGATCAAGTTCATCCTTTGAAGAACTCTTAAGATCAGGTACCCTAAGGATCCAGGTATATTCATAACCTTATAATCCTAGTAATTTGACATGATATAGATCCTAAGCTATGTGGTAATGTGCTCTAGGATGTATGTCTACAGATTTAACGCTTCCGCATAAAGAATAAAGAACCTAAATAATTAAAGGAATTTCTAACAACTGGTATCAGAGCAATCATCATTGTTAGATTGTTCGGATTTGTGGTTTTTATTTCATTATTGATCATGGATATAAACCCTAATTTTAAAATTTGGGACTTTCGTTAATTTTCATTGCACGCCAATAGAATGTATATGCCATTGAATTGATTTTAAGGACCAAATCAATTTTATTGTGAAAAGAATTTCAAAAGAATACATAATTACATGACTTTTGATGACAAGGTACCATGATTCACTTTTGTTTTATATGAATTGGATTTTTCCAATTTGCTGGACGTGATTGAAGTTCAAGTATGAATTCTTTTTTACAAGCTTTAGTTTTTTTGTAATTTATGGTATTATAAATTATAGATTATAAATATAAAACGATGGTGCTGCAACATGATTACGTGAATTACTTGCCAATGGCTTTATTGTGATTACGTATACGGTCCTCTTTATGAATGACTTCATTCCATGTGATTTTACGTTGCTTTACTGGATACATGGAAATTGGAATTTAATTGTGAAAGAATGATTGATACTTGTGTGATCCTGTACGTGGGTGAAGGCTTTGCTGATTTGATTTTCAATTGATATATTATATATATTATAAGTATATATATTTATATATATTAAAAGTCATGGGATATCAATCTTCTATATGCCTTCAAAATTTGTTCCTTTGAAAATCTTAGTCGATCACTGTTTCGTAAAAGTGGATTGCAGAATAGTTTTCAAGGCAGCATCGTTGGCATGCCCTAACCTACAGTGCCAAATATAATAGGAATTAGGCACATTAGTATGAGTACTACTATTGCTATTGGTAGAAAAAGAGTTACAGGAAACCTCTTTATTTACATATGAACCTAAGAGATTACAACTCAAGGGACTAGACCTAGATACACTAAGACATTGTGCTGACACTGATGAAGTCTTGGTAGCTACTGTAAGACTTGGAAAAACATATAGACCTTGAGGATTGACCTGGCCAACAAGGAGAACTTGCTTAGTGACCTGAGAAATGACATAACACACATGAGACTAGAATTGAAAGAAAACATTATTGTCTTGTGAAAACTTACTGACACTGAGAAGGTTTTTGGTGATTGTGGGTACATATAGGATATCTTTGAGTGTCAATGTGATTGTGGTATCATAAGGTGAACTAAAGCAAGTGGAACCAATTGAAATAATAGAGAGGCCAAGTCCATTACCCATGAAAACCTGATCTAGGCCACTGGTATTGGATTGCTGCTGAAGATTAGCCACATCCGAGGTGACATGATGTGTTGCACCACTATCAACATACCACATGGAAGGTTCTGATCCGGATCCAGAAGCAACCATGGTCATAAGACTTTGACCAGCAGCAACCATAGCCATAGGACCACCTGATTGGGATGCACGAGAAGGTTGAGAGTTCTGCCAAGGTAGGGGGCAACAGAGGTGGTAGATTGACCGAATTGGGAGCCTGTTGGTTGGACTGATGCTGATTCGGATACTGAATGAAGTTGGAGTTATGACACTGATGAGGTGGTGCATAATATTGTGCCTGAGATTGAGGAGGTGGTGCATAATACTGAGATTGAGACTGAAAGGCAGGATTGCCTTGAGTTGTGTACTGCTAATCAAAGCGATAGTAGCAACTATCTGCAGTGTGATTGTTATGATGGCAAATCTGGCACTCAATTCCTCCACGACCGTAGTACCTTCCACCTCGGCCTCTGCCGCAGTGACCATAGCGACCACCACGATAGCCATTGCCAGCGGAAGGAAAGGTGGAATTAGCATTCGGAAACTGATTATTATGATGAAAGGAATTGGAGGAGGATTGAGGCTGAGAGGTCATCACCTGATTTGGTAAATTATTGGTGTTGTGAGGTGATTGAGAAGTTGTATGAGCTACATTGACCGAGAAGATGTCAACAGCGGTTTTAGCCTTCAACTGTTCCAAACGTGATTCATGAGAAAGCAAAAATGCTTCAATTTCTGCAACTGAGTATTGACTTGGGTGCGATTCGATTGTAGGAAACAAGAGATGATACTCCTCTGGAAGACCTTCGAGGATTGCATCAATATGCTCCTGCAACGTGATAAGACTTCCGATCGAAGCTAAGGAATCAACAATCGCCTTAATCTGTAACAGATATTCGTTGATCTTACGATCGGCTTTGGAAATGTGACGCAATTCAGATCTTAGTTGCGCACTACGAGCCTTCATCAACGCATTGAAATGGTTGTGAATCTCGTCCCATAGTTCCCAAGCGTGAGCGCAACCAATCACACGCGCATGCATCGAATTAGAGAGAGTATTGAGCATCCATATGAATAAGTGCTAATCCTATGCCTCCCAAGCAGAATACTCAGGATTAACACGATTGACAACGCGATCTTCTTCAAAGATATACCTCGATGGAATCCTAGGGCACGCACAGAAGTGTTCGAGTCGATTCACTCGAATTACAGCTACTACAACTTGTTTCCAATGAAGAAAATTGTTATCAGTGAGTTTCACTGTAACAATCGAAGCGAAATTAGGAAGAGAAGATTGTGATGGTGCAGTCGGCAGAGGAGGAGGTGGTGGCGGTGGCGGAGGAGGTGGTGGATCAGTTTGTCGCGGAAGCCATGGCCTAGAACTTTGAAGCTCTAGATACTATAATAGAAACAGATAGGGAGAGAGAAAGGTAAGAAGGGAGAATCTGAGAGGGAGAGAATGAATCAGAAAATGTATTTTGTAATTGTTGAATGATCAATTACAAGGAGATGCTAATTATAATAGCATGGTATCTCTAACTGATGCTAGTTGTATCGAAGAATCGTCACTAATCGATTCTAGCCGACACAAAGAAAGTCAACCGAATCCTAACTGCCTTTAACAGTAAACTAACCATCTCATTCATACTCACTAACAAGGGACAACCTGAAATTCTTAATTGTTACCAACTAAAGTACTAAACCAAATCATAGAATTTTGTCCAGAACACTAAAGAAAACGACCAGAAACCCACTTTGTCCTTAGACAATGCCATTCACAAAGAAGCTGTAGGGTCTGCAGCACTAGGTCGGAGCTGCAACGTCAAAGAGAGCTAAGAGCCAAGCTGGTCATTGTCGGAGTTCAGAGGTGATAGGATTCCAGATCCAAGCTCAATGGCACCGAAGAAGGTGAGACTGGGGGTCTGAGGCTCTGAGCACAAGCACGTTATTATCTTCTCTTTTCTTGTTGCAGATCAGCTACCATGAGGGAGACGATGATGGTAACATGGTGGCATTAAGTCTGTGCTAACAAATGCCGGATCTGCTTTGGAGAGCAGGAGAACTGGATGGGGATTTCCTTGAATTTATATTATTTAGTACTCATGCATATCAAACAGTGGATAGCATAAAAAATTTAGTCATGTGCTTTAGTCATCAAATAGGTGACAACACAAAAACTAAATGTCCTACAACTCACTCAACCACTAGTGTTGTGCTGTTAAGTTTGTATTGTCCCTCAATATGCATCAAAGATCAAACGCCCATTATGTTTCGGATTTTTGAAAGGGAAGAAGTGGAGTGCTTCATAATGGAGTGGTTTGGAATGGGTTAGATTGGGACAAAAGAACATCACTCAATTGCATGGAAGTTTTAACAAGGGAGTAGTGGAAAGCACCTCTCCATCATTTGGAATTCACAATGGTGATTAATCATATTATGAACTTAAAGAAACTCACAATAAAATACCTGCTCCTCGGAATTTATTCCAACAACGTCCACTGCTCTCCCTGTATCACAATATTCTTTAGACTCGTCAACCCCTTCCAACTCAAAGCAATTCGTTTGATTCAAATAATGAAATGTTCTTGGGTTTCCTAATTTGTACTTCTTCAAATCCTGCAAAAATATAAAAATAAAAAGGTCAAGAAAAATGACGAAAATAGAATCATGCATTATATTCGCAAACTCTTATTTTTCTACCAAACCACATTATATAGGTCCTCTGAAGACAGTTTACTATGATGGTAAGTTACACAAATTTATTATTCGATCCAAAAACAAATCAAAATAGGCATAAACAATAAACAAATAAACAAATGCTCTATATTCACGAACTGATTCTTTTCAATATTTCTGAATTCTAAACAAAAGAAAACCCATTTACCTCCCGGATACTAAAAAAAGGCAAACGTATCCAATACTCGTAGGATACTCCCGGATACATACTCAAGAAGTATCCTCTTTTTTTAAATTTTTCTTTTACCCGATACTTTTAGGATATTTCTAGATACGTATCCAAAAAGTATACCTTTGATAGATGTGTCTTTTGATGAACCATACTTAGAAGCTATGTTTTTTTAGGTGATAGTAAAGGAAGAAAGGAGACTGAATCAGTTAGCATTAGACAATAATTTAGTAAATATGCATTTCGATTGTTGGCTATTGTATAGAGTAAGGACTTGTTTTGAGTTCTACTAAAGATGCTCTCTTTCTTTGTGATCATCATAGTTATACATCAAGAGAAAATGATCAATGTCTCATTCTTTATAAATATTCTGCATCTATATAAAATATTTTAAAAATTTTTCTTAACGTATCCTGACCGTATCGTATCCTAAATTTCAAAAAAATTCTCGTATCCCCGCATCCGTGTCGTATCGTACTAAGTATCCAGGCTTCATAGCCTCCGGAGGTGTAGCACAGAGCATATAGAAACAATGATAATCCCTGTCTTGATCTGACACCTGGCAAACACGTGATCTTTCTAGCAGATAAGTTCTGATTGAAGCTTGAGAAATTCTTACCCTTTGGTCAAATTGAATCTCCACAAATTTACCAAACGACTACAGAAATCAAGACAAAACAATACAAATATGACAGTAGCATAATATTTACAACATAACTCATAAGCAATAAAAACTTTCTATAACTTCACACCTTGAATTATTGTTTCTATAATGGAACGGAATTAAATGGAACAGAACGGAATAAAAATACAACTCCATTGTTTGGATATTTTATGATGGAATGGAACAAAGTTTTCATTCCATCGTTTGGAAAGTGGACGGAACGGAATGGGTTATAAATTTTTTGTTCCTATATTACCCTCATTTTAAAAACACTTTTTTTATAAGTTAAATGGTTGATTGATAAAAGTCCAACCCCCTAACCCAGTACCCTCCTACCGAAAAAGCTATACATGAAAACGTCCTCATCAGTCTCAAAACACACCCATAAAACAAATCCAAACCCACCGATTTAAATAAAAATAAAAAAGGGGATAGGATACAAAAAAAAAACATATGACCAAACCCGCCTCTGATCTATGCAGCTCCACCAGCTTCTTCACCAGGTCGTCCCTCAGCATAGCCTCCCCGGACCAGATCTCCGCCGCCCTCGTTCATCCATCCACAAGAGAAAAGCGGGAACCCAATCGCCAGATGGAGTACCTAGGCTTGCAGTGGTGGCGAGATAATGGAAAAACTGTGTGTGTGAGAGAGAGATGGAAAAGGTATGCATTGAGAGAGAAATGAAACGAGAAAAAATGAAGCCATAGTAAGTTGGTAACTTGTTTAGGTTTAAAGGGGTAAAAATGAAATTTAGTAAACATAAGAATAAAAATAAGTTGATTCCATTCCTTACCCCCAATTTGGGAGGGAACAAAAATAGGGAGATTGGGTGGAATGGGATGGAATGCATTCCATCCCGTTCCATTCCATTCCATCATAAATTAGAAAATCCAAACAACAGAACATGGTTCCATTCCATTCCATCATATTCCATTCCATCATGTTCCATCAATCCAAACATAGCCAAAAATAAATGGCAAAAAGGCCAAAAAAATAAGGACATTTTTAAGTGTGTATAAGATAAGGTTTTAATGGATCTAGACACTGGTAATGGTTATGAAACTAAATAAATAAATTTATGGAAGCCAATCCACTTGCCAAAAAACTAAGACAGTAATTGGTTTGTTTTCTGTGTTTATTTTCAGTTTATATGTTTTCATTAATAATGTAAAAAAAAAAAAAATCACCCGTTTTTAACATTGTTCTCACCACTTCCTTCACAAAAATGTTAAAAGCAGGAAACGAAATGAAATTAGCATTTTTGTAATTATTAGCGAAAACATATCAACTGAGAATAAAACATAAAACAAAGCAAACATCCCCCTTAATTTTATAAATTTAATTCTCTTACCTCTAGGACTTTCTGCTCAACAGTTCTACCTTCGCCAACAGTAGCTGCTCTACCTCCCTGAGTAGCTTGGTGCTTTCTGTTTTACCAGCCCACTTTCACCACTAACCAATATTGACTGGCTGATTCCCTCATTAATCATAAGCCTAAATCCAAAATAATTTATATGGCCAGACTAGTAAACTAATTACGTCAACTATTTACATGAAAGATATAAAAATCACCTATATGCTGCATCTGCAACAGCAAAAGGATGTGGACTTAGCTCACCAAAAGCTGCTCCTTTATATTGTGCCATCATATGGCCATCGTATAAATGAGGAAGCTTAATGAAAGGGTTCACAGCAATCAATATGTTCCCAGTGTAAGTCTGGAAGCAAATATTGGTATAAGCTCATGTAAGGGAAGTAATAAAAGCATTTAAGGCACAACGGAGACAATACATAGAGTTGGCATCTGAAATACACATAAATTTCATTGATTTCATATCTTGATCTCAGACTATCTAGGACACCAGGTTCTTGCAGATAAGCAAGCTTTGTCATATCGTCCACTCCACATGGCGGGGCTTCGGTATCTTTGTGATAAACATGGGAAGCTTTAACAGCAACCTGCAAATTTCAAGACAAAAAAGAGAGGGACCAAGGATTCACAATTTTAAAACATCAGACAGTTTCAAGTTTTGAGTTAATTTCAAAATCTTATAAGGTACCTAGTACACCAAATAAAATACCGGCATACTGCAAGCGCTAAGCCCACCCTATCTTCATTATGCTATCCTTAAAAGATTCCCACTCGTCATTCGTGTTTAAGAATTTAAAGCACTCAAAGTAGAACTGGTAGATTTAAAGAACAAGAAATGAATTGGTGAAGGATTGAATTTTAATAAATATTAAAAACATAGTCACCATCTTACCTGAAGTGCAATGGACTTTGATTTCTTCCCCATTAACCTCCAAGACTTCACCATCTATCCAAGCTACATCAGAATCCTCCACCCAAACATGGGACCCAACTACGGGATTGGCAGCAGCAGCCTACTATTCAGTGTGTTATAACTTAAATAAACCAACAGAATTCATTCCCTCTCAAAAAAATGGTTGCATAATTGATAGAACTGGTATAGAAGAAAAGAATGAATCAATACACTTACAGGTTATTCGAGAGAACATGATCTCTCCCTAGTCTCAAGACTAACTCAAAATGCCTACCCTTCCTCTCCAACTCTCTCCCTATTTATAGGCAACATGCCTTATTTCCCCTGACGCACTCACAAACTAACTAACTAACTACTTTACTAACAAGGCCTAACATCTATCAATAATCAAGCTACTAGAGTGAAATTCATAAACAAAAGGATAAAGTCAAATTCTCTCTCTTTAAATTCCATGCAAGTAATAGAAATGTCAACTATATGTATATTTTGCCGTATGGTAAGGGTATCCTACTATCCTCAAACTAGCTTTTGCGTCAACCAAGAGTAAGTCTCTCCTCACATATGCACACTAGAAAAGTAATCAAATATAACTGCTTATTTAAAAAAAAGTATTTTACTTTAAATAACCTAACAAGATAGGCTCGGGTAGCAAGTAGTAATTCCCATAATTTTCCTGTGGTTGCAAGCATCAATAGACACTGAATAATTGGAACATGGTTCAATGCTACATGGAACATGTTTGAAAAAGACTGTTGGAATTCTAGTTCTTCCATCTTAACCCCTCTGGCTGTCACACATTTCCTATTGTAAAATGGTATCTATCGAAAATTTCAACTACCTTTCTAATTAGTGTAAAATAATTAATTCAATGAAGGAAGCAACTCAATGTCAGCCTATTTAAATTTCCTTAACTTACAGTATGGTATGAAAAGCAGGTCGCAAAAAGAATTAGAAGACAACATCTAGTATTGAAGTCAAAGCTGGTAGCCATAATGTAAAAGAATAGGTTCCAACCAAGCTAGCATTTCATAGACTAGTCAAGCTTCACAGAAATAAGAGGCAGGCAACATCAATAATAAATAAATGAGAGAGTAAATGTCCATTGTCCTCCAAAGATATACATGACAACACATCAGCCCTCTATTAATCATAAAAACCAAATTGGTCTTTCAATGATAATTGAATACCACAAGTTTCATCCTTTTAGGAACCAATTTGATAACAGTGATATAAATTGAGACTGGAGGACCAATCTGATGTATTGATACATGGGGGACCAACCTAATGACACGCATATCCTTGGAGGACCAAAATAGAAGTTTACTCTAAATTATATTAGTTTGAAGAAGACTAACCTAAAGAAAAAAACAAAAATATTCACAGAGACAAACATCACCAATAAAATAAATAAAAACAGAGAAATTTCTGACAAAGTGGGGATCACTAAGCAATTCAGTGCCACATAAAGTCTTACAAGCATGGGAAAGAAGGACAAAATGTGTCCTCCTCTACCACACAAAATGCACCCTTTATGTACGACACTTTGTAGTTCAATATCTGCATTTTCAAAGAGCTAGGCCTCACCTATTTCATTAAGTCTATTGAAGAAGAAAAAAACTGCTTAATGCTCCATTATAATTCTGAACCAAGATCAAAATCCAAAAAAAAAAAAAAAACAGTTTTTGACACTTTTTTTTATGAAAGAAAAAAAAGATCTAACCACTTGAATCATTGAAAATTCATCTAAATCAATGACTGATGCAACAACATAATTGGAAGAAATTCAAGAAGTTGTAATCAG
This sequence comes from Sophora flavescens, assembly GCA_030762895.1. Lineage (NCBI taxonomy): Eukaryota > Viridiplantae > Streptophyta > Magnoliopsida > Fabales > Fabaceae > Sophora > Sophora flavescens. Next base: position 50,983,391 of record CM061069.1, read on the forward strand.
CAGTCCGTATAGCCTAAGGTTCCTATTTCAAGAAACAGCCCAATAGATTTGTACCTAGTTCAATCAACAAGCTTACGATAAATGGATCGGGTTGGTTCTGGATCTAGCACCAATAGCTGCTTCTCCAGTCAAAGAATCCAAAGATCTTTGCACTTTGAATGATAAAATTCCAAATGATGAAAAATTAAAAAGATATAAATGGATGTATCTATCAACTGAACTTTCAAAAACCACCTCATCTACTTCTAAACCTCCCTCTAATCCTCGGTTGCTCTTTACTCTCTATTGAGACATGGAGGAAGTGACCAGCGACGAGTGCCTCACCACACCGTTATGGCGGCGACGGCGAGAACCGACCGTCGTTGGACTCAAAGGCGACGAGCGCTGGTTGATGACTGAAATTGTCTGCTAGTAACATTTTCTGCAAGCATTTCTTCAATTGCCACGGCTGCATTTTCTATGAGTACGATCACGCCGTTCCGTTTTCAAAAGGTTCCATTTTTCTTCCTCCTTTTGCTTTTCCTTTGAAATTTAATTTGATTATGAAAATTGTTAACGAATGCTGAAGGAAATAAGGAATGGAGGACTTGAACTTCGATATCGTCTGAATTTCCATTTAAAACCGAGGTACATTTAGATATCTCTACGAAGATCTCCGATACCTTTGGCCAGTGAACTTCAATTTAGTGAATTTACAGAGGGGTCACTATCTAATATTTCTTTTTATTTTTTTCCCATCTTGCTCAGTATTTATGTGCTGTTTTTTTCTTTTTTTTTTTTTTTACCAAATTGGATTCGTTTTATAAACTGTTTATCAGTTTAGGGGTGTTCTGAAATTATTTATCAATGGGGGTCTTTTTGGACTCGTGGTATTTATTTTTTTCTCTGATGGGTCAAAGACGTCAGTCAGACTGACGCCTTCAAAGGCTTTGAGTTCTTATTTACGACATTCTTGATTACAGGTCAAACAAGCAAATGATGGATTCTCTGTCACCGTTTGATGTTGTTATAATCTTTCTCATAAGTACATTAGGTGGTTTTCTCCAAATTCAATATCAATCTAGAGACATATCACCATTTGATGAACATCGCAACATGTTGTTAATGACTTTCTTCACTCTTTTCATATATACTATAGGTTTGATGGCAGAATTTAAGCTTCCAAGTAATAATTCGACTTGTCATTCCATCATAAAAAGATTAAATCCTTTAATTGGAATTCTTGTGGTAATTTCACTTATGATAATCTTATTCCATTGTTTGGATTATTTGCATTCATCTTATGGGCTCTACTTATGGTGGAACCTACAGTCAAGTCGTTTCAAGAAGTTTACCAATGGTTTAATGAGAAATTCTCGTTTCAAGAAGTTTACCAATGGTTTAGGGATAAATTATCATGGACACGTGGAAGTAGTTCTACTAGTGACAGGATTAGGAGTGGAGAAAGTGGTTCAAATGCGAGGAAAGAAAATAGATTACCTCTTTAAAGTTGATTTACACTCTAATTTCCTTTCGGTTATATCATAGCATCTATATTAAATGTTCAACCCAATTGGAAAATATACATTTTTCCTTTCAGTAACTAAAGCAATATACTATGATATAACCGAAAGGAAATTAGAGTGTAAATCAACATCAAAGAGGTAATATATTTTCTTTCCTCGCATTTGAACCATTTTCTCCACTCCTAATCCTGTCACTAGTAGAACTACTTCCACATGTCCATGATAATTTATCCCTAAACCATTGGTAAACTTCTTGAAACGAGAATTTCTCACTAAACCATTGGTAAACTTCTTGAAACGACTTGATTGTAGGTTCCACCATAAGTAGAGCCCATAAGATGAATGCAAATAATCCAAACAATGAGAATAAGATTATCATAAGTGAAATAATCACAAGAATTCCAATTAAAGGATTGAATCTTTTTATGATGGAATGACAAGTCGAATTATCACTTGGAAGCTTAAATTCTGCCATCAAACCTATAGCATATATGAAAAGAGTGAAGAAAGTCGTTAAGAAAATGTTGCGATGTTCATCAAATGGTGATATATCTCTAGATTGATAATGAATTTGGAGAAACCACCTAATGTACTGATGAGAAAGATTATAACAGCATCAAACGGTGACAGAGAATCCATCATTTGCTTGTTTGACCTGTAATCAAGAATGTCGTAAATAAGAACTCAAAGGCGCCAGTCAGACTGTCACCTTCCAAGTCAAAGGCGTCAGTCAGACTGTCACCTTCCAAGTCAGAGTGGCGCCAGTTACCAGTATTAAAAAAGAAAGAAAGATAATTGATAGCAATAATAAGAGGTATAAAAAAATAATAACACTAATAATTTACACTAATAAATATTCATCAATTATTACAGTCGTAAATTTTTTTTTAACCTTGTAATAGCATTAATGTCATTGTTACTCCCTATACTTATAGTATAATTTTTTTTAGCAGTGTTCCTTTAAAATTGCAGGTAACTTTCTTTTAATTCTTACAAGATAAATTTTTTTAAATTGTTATTGCTATTATTTTTTTATGACTCTTGTGATATTATTTGCTACTTGTTATTAGGGGATTTTTTTTATTGCCTCTTGTTGTTTTAAATAGATACTTTAGCATTAATGTCATCGTTACTCCCTATACTTATAGTATAATATACTTATAGTATAATTTTTTTTGTAGCAATGTTCCTTCTAAATTGCAGGTAACTTTCTTTTAATTCTTACTAGGTAAATTTTTTTTTACTACTGTAATAATTGATGAATATTCATTGGTGTAAATTGTTATTGCTCTTATTTTTTTATGACTCTTGTGATATTATTTGCTACTTGTTATTAGGGGATTTTTTTTTTATTGCCTCTTGTTGTTTTAAATAGATACTTTAGCATTAATGTCATCGTTACTCCCTATACTTATAATATAATTTTTTTTGTAGCAATGTTCCTTCTAAATTGCAGGTAACTTTCTTTTAGGTCTTACAAGGTAATTTTTTTTACTACTGTAATAATTGATTAATATTTATTGGTGTAAATTGTTATTGCTATTATTTTTTTATGCATCTTTTTATATTATTTGCTACTTGTAATTGTTATTTGCTACTTGCTACTGATAAATAGTTTCTAAAAGAAACTCATTTTGGTCAAAAAGTCATTTAAAACAACAAGAGGAAATAAAAAAAATCACATAATAACAAGCAGCAAATAATATTACAAGAGTCATAAAAAAATAATAGCAATAACAATTTACACTACAGTAGTAAAAAAAAAATTTACCTTGTAAAAATTAAAAGAAAGTTACTAGCAATTTTAAAGGAACACTGCTAAAAAAAATATATTATAAGTATAGGGAGTAACGATGACATTAATGCTATTACATGGTAAAAAAAATTTTACTACTATAATAATTGATGAATATTTATCGGTGTAAATTATTATTGTTATTATTTTTTTATATCTCTTATTATTGCTATCAATTATCTTTCTTTTTTTTAATACTGGTAACTGACGCCAGTCTGACTTGGAAGGTGACAGTCTGACTTGCGTCTTTGACCCGTCAGAGTGAAAAAAATAAAATATGCCACGTGTCCAAAACGACCCCCATTGATAAATAGTTTCAGAACAACCCTAAATTAATAAATAGTTTCTAAAACGAACCTAGTTTGGTCAAAAAAGCCATATTTATGATTTCTTTTTATTAATTAATTTAGATTTAGATTTTCGCTAACGAAATCGAAACTTTCTCCATTACAAATAGATGAGAGTAATTTACCACCATGTGATTGGTCCGAATTATAAAGGAATTGAATATGTTAAACAAGTTTGTTTATAAAAAAAATAATCTGATATAATACTTCGTATCTATATTATATATTATGAATATTAAAATAAAATAAAAAAATAAATGAGAGTAATTTTTGTTATTCTATGTTGATAGGGCCCAACCAACCAGGCTGACATTGACAAATTTATGGTTCAGGGGCTCGATGAAACTATTAACGGAATCGGAGCGGTGCAAGTAGAAGGAGGTATCACCATAAAATTTCTTTCGCTTCTTGATTTCTATGACTACATTTTTTTGTGACAGGATTCTCGGGAAGTATTGGAACAATAGCAATGATTGTTGTTCAGGTTCTTAATTCTTTTCATACAATTTAGTCATTTTCATATAATGGTCTCAGGGCAATTTTTTTATATTGATTGGTCAATATAGTTAATTGTCTGGATCAAATCATACTCAAAATTTATATCTGTTCATTTTTTCTTCCAAGTTCATACCTGTGCCTATGTCAAGTTGTATTTTCCATTCAGAAGTTTGATTTTGATATTATGTTGTTTAGCTATTGAGTATTTGATCTTGATTTTGATGGAACTTGATTTGTCTACTTCTTTATTCTCTGGACAATATTTTTTTTGGTTTCCCAAGATATCCTCTACACGTAACTGCGGAGACTAATCCCTTGAGCCAGGTAGGACTACAAGGGTGGTAAAGTTCTGGATAATATAAATACATTGCTTGGTTTTTTATAAATTTAATTTGCTAATCATCTTTTCCCAAACTGGATTCATGTTCTATATGTGTCTTACGTGAAGCTTTAGGGGATTCACTTAAAGCCATCTTGTTTTGATTGAAAATATCAAAGAATACATAATTGCTTTGGTTCAAAGGTATGAAGTTGGTCTGATATTAAATTGATAGCATAAAAAGAAATGAAAGGCTTGGAGAAAGAAAAGAATGAAAATATCAAAAGGTTAGAATAAGTCTTTTGCATTCATGAAATTTTATTAGCAATTTTAGTTATCTTATTTGTGGATATATCACTTTATTAGTCTATTTTAGTTTTGTGTACTTTTGAGATGTTTTGATATTGGAAACTGAACTGTTATCCTTTTTTTTTAAGCAAAAATTGGTATGCAAGGACATCACTATAGGGGCAAGACATCACAATTATGTTGACACCTCAAGCCCTATCAATCACTTGCAGCATATCAAAAATTATTATTAAGAAACTAAAAAATAAAAAATAAAGAATACAAGTCTCATAGGGGGACATAAATCTTACCCATGTGAAAGTCAACAAAATCTATATGAGGGAAGACCAATTCTATCCTTAAAAAGTCTTCCCTTATGCAATCTGGAATATTATTCCACCAAACCAAACCATCAATGGATAAGTCATAATTAGCCAATCCTTCCGCACATGAGTTACCCTCCCTATATACATGAGAAATGCTAAAAATCATTTTCTTAGAGGTATCTATAGCATTGAGCCACCTATTCCTTAGAAACCAAGGAACAATATTGCATGATGAATTAAACTAACTTTGAATCGCATTCTAACCACAATGAATGACATCCTTTGTGAAAAGCCATCTCAATGGCAATAATAGCTCCCATCAGCTCAGCAAAAAGAGAATAAGAATTCCCAAGGTTCATTGCTACTGTTTTGGGATGCTTCCAATTATTCAGTGTCTATTGATGCTTGCAACCACAGGAAAATTATGGGAATTACTACTTGCTACCCGAGCCTATCTTGTTAGGTTATTTAAAGTAAAATACTTTTTTTTTAAATAAGCAGTTATATTTGATTACTTTTCTAGTGTGCATATGTGAGGAGAGACTTACTCTTGATTGACGCAAAAGCTAGTTTGAGGATACCCTTACCATACGGCAAAATATACATATCGTTGATATTTCTATTACTTGCATGGAATTTAAAGAGAGAGAATTTGACTTTATCCTTTTGTTTATGAATTTCACTCTAGTAGCTTGATTATTGATAGATGTTAGGCCTTGTTAGTAAAGTAGTTAGTTAGTTAGTTTGTGAGTGCGTAAGGAGAAATAAGACATGTTGCCTATAAATAGAGAGAGAGTTGGAGAGGAAGGGTAGGCATTTTGAGTTAGACTAGGGAGATATCAGGTTCTCTCGAATAACCTGTAAGTGTATTGATTCATTCTTTTCTTCTATACCAGTTCTATCAATTATGCAACCATTTTTTTGAGAGGGAATGAATTCTGTTGGTTTATTTAAGTTATAACACACTGAATTGTAGGCTGCTGCTGCCAATCCCGTAGTTGGGTCCCATGTTTGGGTGGAGGATTCTGATGTAGCTTGGATAGATGGTGAAGTCTTGGAGGTTAATGGGGAAGAAATCAAAGTCCTTTGCACTTCAGGCAAGATGGTGAGTATGTTTTTAATATTTATTAAAATTCAATCCTTCACCAATTCATTTATTGTTCTTTAAATCTACCAGTTCTACTTTGAGTGCTTTAAATTCTTAAACACTAATGACGAGTGGGAATCTTTTAAGGATAGCATAATGAAGATAGGGTGGGCATAGCGCTTGCAGTATGCCTGTATTTTATTTGGTGTACTAGGTACCTTATAAGATTTTGAAATTAACTCAAAACTTGAAACTGTCTGATGTTTTAAAATTGTGAATCCTTGGTCCCTCTCTTTTTTGTCTTGAAATTTGCAGGTTGCTGTTAAAGCTTCCCATGTTTATCACAAAGATATCGAAGCCCCGCCATGTGGAGTGGACGATATGACAAAGCTTGCTTATCTGCAAGAACCTGGTGTCCTAGATAGTCTGAGATCAAGATATGAAATCAATGAAATTTATGTGTGTATTTCAGATGCCAACTCTCTATGTATTGTCTCCGTTGTGCCTTAAATGCTTTTATTACTTCCCTTACATGAGCTTATACCAATATTTGCTTCCAGACTTACACTGGGAACATATTGATTGCTGTGAACCCTTTCATTAAGCTTCCTCATTTATACGATGGCCATATGATGGCACAATATAAAGGAGCAGCTTTTGGTGAGCTAAGTCCACATCCTTTTGCTGTTGCAGATGCAGCATATAGGTGATTTTTATATCTTTCATGTAAATAGTTGACGTAATTAGTTTACTAGTCTGGCCATATAAATTATTTTGGATTTAGGCTTATGATTAATGAGGGAATCAGCCAGTCAATATTGGTTAGTGGTGAAAGTGGGCTGGTAAAACAAAGCACCAAGCTACTCAGGGAGGTAGAGCAGCTACTGTTGGCGAAGGTAGAACTGTTGAGCAGAAAGTCCTAGAGGTAAGAGAATTAAATTTATAAAATTAAGGGGATGTTTGCTTTGTTTTATGTTTTATTCTCAGTTGATATGTTTTTTCTAATAATTACAAAAATGCTAATTTCATTTCGTTTGCTGCTTTTAACATTTTTGTGAAGGAAGTGGTGAAAACAATGTTAAAAACGGGTGATTTTTTTTTTTTTTACATTATTAATGAAAACATATAAACTGAAAATAAACACAGAAAACAAACCAATTACTCTCTTAGTTTTTTGGCAAGTGGATTGGCTTCCATAAATTTATTTATTTAGTTTCATAACCACTGCCAGTGTCTAGATCCATTAAAACCTTATCTTATACACACTTAAAAATGTCCTTATTTTTTTGGCCTTTTTTCCATTTATTTTCAGTCCAATCTTGTTCTAGAAGCCTTTGGCAATGCCAAGACTGTTAGAAACAATAATTCAAGGTGTGAAGTTATATAAAGTTTTTATTGCTTATGAGTTATGTTGTAAATATTATGCTACTGTCATATTTGTATTGTTTTGTCTTGATTTCTGCAGTCGTTTGGTAAGTTTGTGGAGATTCAATTTGACCAAAGGGAAAGAATTTCTCAAGCTTCTATCAGAACTTATCTGCTAGAAAGATCACGTGTTTGCCAGGTGTCGGATCAAGAGAGGAATTATCATTATTTCTATATGCTCTGGGCTACACCTCCAGAGGCTATGAAGCCCGGATACTTAGTACGATACGACACGGATATGGGGATACGAGAATTTTTTTGAAATTCAGGTTACGATACGGCCAGGATACGTTAAGAAAAAATTTAAAAATATTTTATATAGATGCATAATATTTATAAAGAAAGAGACATTGATCATTTTCCCTTGATGTATAACAATGATGATCACAATTTATAAAAATATACATGTGATCAAAATACCAAAAAAAAAACAGTCCTACCTATATGGCTATATCATAATATTTTGTTTCCTCTATGTCAGAATATCAACAAAAGCATCTTTAGTAGAACTCAAAACAAGTCTCGGCTCTATGCAATAGCCAACAATCGAAATGCATATTTACTAAATTATTGTCTAATGCTAACTGATTCAGTCTCCTCTCTTCCTTTACTATCACCTAAAACAACATAACTTCTAAGTATGGTTCATCAATAGACACCTCTATCAAAGGTATACTTCTTGGATATGTATCTAGAAATATCCTAAAAGTATTGGGTAAAAGAAAATTTTAAAAAAAAATTAAAAAAGATAGGATACTTCTTGAGTATGTATCCGGGAGTATCCTACGAGTATCGGACACGGATACGTTTGCGTTTTTTGAGTATTCGGGTGGTAAATGGGTTTTCTTTTGTTTAGAATTCAGAAGTATTGGAAAGAATCAGTTCGTGAATATAGAGCATTTGTTTATTTGTTTATTGTTTATGCCTATTTTGATTTGTTTTTTGATCGAATAATAAATTTGTGTAACTTACCATCATAGTAAACTGTCTTCAGAGGACTTATATAATGTGGTTTGGTAGAAAAATAAGAGTTTCCGAATATAATGCATGCTGGTGTTGCCTGTTATCAATAACTTTTGCTTTACTTCATTTGATTCTATTTTCGTCATTTTTCTTGACCTTTTTATTTGTATTTTTTTGCAGGATTTGAAGAAGTACAAATTAGGAAACCCAAGAACATTTCATTATCTGAATCAAACGAATTGCTTTGAGTTGGAAGGGGTTGACGAGTCTAAAGAATATTGTGATACAAGGAGAGCAGTGGACGTTGTTGGAATAAATTCTGAGAAGCAGGTATTTTATTGTGAGTTTCTTTAAGTTCATAATATGATTAATCACCGTTGTGAATTCCAAACGATGGAGAGGTGCTTTCGACTACTCACTTGTTAAAACTTCCATGCAATTGAGTGATGTTCTTTTGCCTTCCCAATCTAACCCATTCCAAACCACTCCATTATGAAGCACTCCACTTCTTCCCTTTCAAAAATTCGAAGCATGATGAGTCACCGGCAAGTGTACCGGGTCGTCGCAAGTAATAAAATAAACACGGTAAGAAATTACCGAGGTCGAACACAAGGATTGGGCTACCAATTCAACTAATTCGTGAGAAGTTTGATAAGTTGGTTAAGTAACAGAAAGTGGTTGAGAGAGAGAGATTATTATCGCAATTCAATAACAAATCAAATAAAGCTAAGGTTTTAAAATTAGAAATTAAAATATCTAGGGTTTCAAATCCACCTACCCAATCATGCATAGTACCCAAGTGATGATGTATTCCTCCCTAGGTTCAATTACAATGTCAACCGGGACCCCCAATTTCTCCTAAATTCACTGCCGTGCTCAATAGGACGTATTCAATGATTTGGATTAATTACTCACTAAGTCTCATAATCCTAATCCTCGAATTCTATTAATTCTTGTTCCCTATAAGGTTGCACCGATCTCCTACCCACTTTCATGCAATATTCGATCGATGATCCCAATTCAAGTTCTAAAACGCGAATTGCCGATCAGCCTCAACACGTTTAACTAGTCGATCACACATGCATATAATCGACACAATCAAATCAGAATTGGAAAACGAGAATTGAATTAAAGAGGAGAAAAACATACATCACATGAACACTATACCGCCATGGGTGGCTTCATCGATCCCCTAGATAAGGGGATTAGTTCTTCATGATCGTAACAACGCACAAACAATCCGACATAATCACCATATCAAAATAAGAAAAAGAATAAGGGAGACGCAGCTCCAGAATAACAAGGATTCGCACAAAATCTGATCTAAAACAGTGGCTAAAACTTGGATCCCCAATTCTGATCTGAAACAGCCTTTAAATAAGGATTCTGGTTCTTGCCCGCTCGCGGGGCGAGCATCTCTCGCGAGGCGAATTTTAGTTTTGGCGCGCATTCAAATTTGGACTCTCGCGAGGCGAGAGTGTGTTTCGCGGGGCGAGACTTCAATTCTAGGCTGTGACCTTCATCACGGCTAGGCCGTGATGGTCTCTGACTTTCAGGTCTCCATGATTCGCGAGGCGAGCATCCTGTTCGCGGGGCGAGCCAGAGTGATGACTGTTGCTGCTTTATCTGATGTTCAGGCTCGCGAGGCGAGCATCCACTCGCGAGGCGAGCATCCATTCGCGAGGCGAGTATCTCCAGAAGTGCTTTTCCCACTGCTTCTTGACTTTCCTTGACTCTCAGAGCTTCACTTATTGACCTGAAACAACAAAAGAAAACAAAAGCGTAATTCTATTCAAAATAAACTAAAAACTACTAAAAATTCCTAGAACGAGTAAAAGTCTACTTAGGAACAAAACAAGGCCAAATTTGGGCGAAAACGAGATTGAACTCGAATAATTTGCATAAAAACCACAGTCCATCTAGTTATAAAACTAGATAAGCCAGAGGCTTATCAAAACACCCCAAACTTAAACCTTGCTTGTCCCCAAGCAAGCTAAAACTCAAAAAGGACTCAAGACTTGGCAGGCCTAGGGGATTCAATCGATTTCGCACAAATTTCATGCAATCTTAACAAAACAGTTTTTCTCCAATGATTTCCCCCCTACATCAACGTAATCCCCACATTCATTTGCTTTAAACAATTGAGAACTTCATCATTCATGCAATCATTAATCTAAGTTGAGGATCAGAGTCACACACAAAAGGAAGATCACCAATTTCAAACAATTGCCTTCCTCACAAGGGTATGTAAAATTTCACTCATTCGCTCAAATTCGTCTAGGCTATCGACTTTTCCCTCAATTTCACATATCAAGAGCACTTCCCATGAATTTGATTTTCATCTCAAAAATGGTTCCCACGAAAACATGCATGCAACATCAGAAGGTCTTTTAAAGGTTGAAATGGTGCCTGGCTGAAGGTAGGATATTCAAGGATACTCGGCTTAAGTCCCTAGGAACTAAGAGAGCATGAGCATTTGACACATATTCCACTCAAATTCCTTTTTCCATTTTTCTTTTTGCCTCGGGTGACTACAGTCTTTTCCTTGCCATTTTTTCTGCTTTGCCCCTTTTCCTTTTGGCAATTTTTTTTTTCTTCTTTTTTTTCTTCTTTTTGCCTTGGGTTTCAACCTTTATTTTTTTTCCTTTTCTCAACCCAGAATTACATATCAACCTTGTAGCCACCCCAAACTTAGTTTCTTACAACTCTTCTTTCACTAAGCTTCCATGCTCTCTAATCCTAAGATTTGGTTAACATGGTTTTTTCCAGATTTTGGCTTATGATATAGGGTCATAAAAAAACAATAGGCTAATTAGGCTCAATGTGGCTAACTAGGGAACATGCATTAGGGATGGTTCATTTTAGGCCAAGTAGTTATTCAAAGAAAATCGCCTAAATCATTTGATGCAACACATAATCATGCAACCCATGAAGAGATTCAAGCAAATTCGGGAAAGTGCAACATGAAAGTGATTCACACAATCAAAAACAAAGTTGGAGGCTCAAATCCTCACCTGGACATTTTTGCAAATTGTTTGACCGAGATACGATTCCTAGTGTGTGCACACCCCTCACCCCAAACTTATCATAAATCAAGTAATCACAATAAAATTCTCAAAGTTCAGTTTTCAATTTTTCACATGGGGATCAACTTTTCTACTATCAGAACCTAGGGGGAAAATCATCAATGGTCAAAATAATTCATGCAATCAATCTATGCTCAATTTAATTAAAATCCAACAAACTTGCCGACACACTATTCATGCACAAACTCTTGATCTTCTCAAATTATTCAAGAGTGACAAACAAAAACAAAAACAAAAACAAGTGAAGGGTAAGAAATTTTTTATCTTAATGGGGCCCGAGCGGACCCCATGCTCTCAGCTGATTTTCCTTCATCTTTCCATCTCTCTACTACCCCGCTTCACAGCGGGGCTAGTTTCGGCCTCATCCTTGCCCAATTGATTGGCCCTTGAGGTTCCGGGCACTCCATGTAGTTCCATTCACAAACAAACATGAACGTTAAGCAATAATATATCAGAATAAATATATAATCATCCAAGTTTGCCAGTAAACAGTCAGTAAAAAATAGTTTCTAGCTAGCAAAATAATGTACAACCAAATCGAATCCTAGCTAGAATTATAAGTAAAGAGTGCAGGGGCCCGGATCAATGATCAGAGTCGATGTCGTCCACCGGGTTACCCTGGTCCTCTGGTGCCTGCTCATCCTCTGGATCCTCGGGTACCCCCCTGTGGCATAGCACCCTGGTCCCCAGGGTAGTCCTGCCACCCAAGCCGAAGGGACAGCTCCTCCTCGGAGGGGTATACGGGCACCCGACCCTCCTGCTGGGCTAACGCCATCTCCCGGAAAAACTCGCGCAACACCTCCTGATCCCTCCTCAAAGCCTGCTGGTTCTGCAAGAGCAGAGCCATGTCCGATGGTCGTGGCCTCTGAGTGGGTAGGGGTGGTGGCCTCCTAGGTGCACCCTGGGCTGTATAGCAGAACCGCCTGATATAATCCTGGTCGATGGGCTGACTCGGCACCTTCTCCATCACCCTACTCACCGGCACCCCCGCTCGGCGGATAAGCTCGGTGATCAGCAAACCGTGCCCCAGGCTCTCCTTCAATGCTCGGGAGTTTGCCTTCATCTGAATGTCTGAGGCGATGACTCCCCCTATGTTCATCGTGCTGCCTGTCAATATGCCATAGAGTAGGTGGGCTCTGGCGGCGGTGACCGTGGACTCATGCGAGCTCACTCGAAGGTTGGCGTGTAAGAACGCCGACCAGACCTTGGCCTCTGGGGTGAGGTCCTGCCTCCTCAACCGCAGGAGGTTCCCCGATGTCCCCACCTCCCGTGCAGCCTCCCGGGACACAAAGACTGTCTATGATAGCCTGAGCGAGGGCCTGCACTGCTGGGAGCTGCTCATAGTCGCAGGGCTCCTCTCCCATCGGGATCCCCAAGCAGGAGTTAATGTCTGATGCGGTGAAAGTGATGGGGACCCCCTGAACCTCTGTTACGCAACTCGGGCCTGTGACCTCGAGTTTGAGAGTGTTGGCATAAAATTCTTGCACCAGTTTGATATCATACTGGTGCGGAAGATTAGCTAACATCTCCCAACCTCGGTGGCGAATCTGCTCGGAGATGGTGGCATAGGTGTTGCCCACGAGGGACACACGCCTCTCTAAAACCATCTCCTTCCTCAAGACCAGGTTCCAATGCTCCCTGTGATCAGGAGAGCGGAACCTGGGGGAGTAGGAGGTGGCCCTAGAGGAGGCGTCCGGCCCTGAAGGCAACACTACGTCATCTCCAGGAGCAGATGCGCGCTTCTTGCGCTTGGCCAAGCACCACAGGGTTGCTCTTAGGAGGAGCCATACCTGAAAATCAGAAAAGTCCCAGTACAGTTCATAATCAACATTTCAGAATATACAAAACAGAATCATAATTGCAGTATTAACCCCCCATTGTCCTACCATCATACAGATATGCAACGAGTACCCCGACAGTGTCCCCACTGCATTCCTAACCACAATATTCAGAGCAGAGAGCTATGCACAGTAAGACTTTCTAAACCAGACTAGTTCATGAACATGGCATCTACCCTACTACCAGTATAACATACATTTAGTGCACAGTGTGTGGTGTGTCTGTTCGAATTCCACAGAGCATTGAACAGGGAAAGAGATGAACTTACCTTGCGGAGGTGAACAGATGCTACTGCGTGCGGGTGAGGGTGTGTGAACTGAGTGAATGAGGCAGTGAGGTAGAGTGCTGTGAGTGATGAGTGATGAGTGTGAGAGAGAGAGAGAGTGTGTGTTTCGCAGTCTGAGAGAGAAGAGGAATGGTAGGGGTCGCGTGAATACTGCGCGGCCGCTCGCGGGGCTATATAATTTCCCTCGTTCGCGAGGCGAGAGTACCATCGCGACGCGAATTTTAACATTTTGCCCCAAATTGAAAACCCTAATTGCAGATTAGCGAGGTGTTGTGACGCCGGCAAGTGTACCGGGTCGTCGCAAGTAATAAAAACACGGTAAGAAATTACCGAGGTCGAACACAAGGATTGGGCTACCAATTCTACCAATTCGCGAGAAATTCGATAGGTTTAGTTAAGCGAAGAAAGTTGTTGTGAGAGAGAGATTAAGATCGCAATTCAAATAAGAAATCAAATAAGCTAAGGTATTAAAGTCTGAAATTAAAATATCTAGGGTTTCAAATCCACCTACCCAATCATGCATAGTACCCAAGTGATTATGTATTCCTCCCTAGGTTCAATTACAATGTCAACCGGGACCCCCAATTTCTCCTAAATTCACAGCCGTGCGCAATAGGACGTATTCAACGATTTGGATTAATTACTCACCAAGTCTCATAATCCTAATCCTCGAATTCTGTTAATTCTTGTTCCCTACGTGGTTGCACTAATCTCCTACCCACTGTCGTGCAATATTCAATTAGTGATCCCAATTCAAGTTCTAAAACGCGAATCGCCGGTCGGCCTTAACACGTTTAACTAGTTAATCACGCTAGCATATGATCAACACAATAATATCAGAATTGAAAAAACATTTATCGAGAGAAGGGGAGAAAAACATACATCACATGAACACTACACAGCCATGGGTGGCTTCATCGATCCCCTAGACGAGGGGATTAGTTCCTCATGTTCGTAACAACACCGCACGTACAATCAGAAATCATCCTAAGAATAAGAATTAAGAGAAGAGAAGGGGAGACGCAGCTCCAGAATAAGGATTCTAAAAGATCTACAATAAGTTCTGATCCAAAAAGTCCTCTAAATCTGATCTGCACTGTCTTATTTATAGGGAGGCCACGCGTCACGGCCGTGATGGTCATCACGGCTAGGCCGTGACGACTTCTGTTTCTGGCGCACTTCTGGAATTTAAACCCTCGCGACGCGATGGATGTCTCGTGACGCGAGCATTCTTTTCACGGCCCGTGATGTGAATCACGGCTAGGCCGTGATGGTCTCTGACTTGTGTGGATTTTAGGTCACGGCCGTGATATACATCACGGCTAGGCCATGATGGTCTCTGTTTTCCCGGGTCTTCAAACTCTCGCGAGGCGAGCTTCCTCTCGCGGGGCGAGAATCTCCAGAATGGCAATCTCCACTATTTCTTGACTTTCCTTAATTCTCAGAGCTTCACTTATTGACCTGAAAACAACACAAGCAACCACAAGCGTAATTCTATCCAAAAGAAGCTAAAAACTACACAAAAGACGCAAAACGAGTCAAAGTCCAACTTAGGAACAAAACAAGGCAAATTTGGGCGAAAACGAGAGTGAACTCGAATAAATTGGCACATAAACCCTAGTTCATCTAGTCATAAAACTAGATAAGCCAGAGGCTTATCACGAGGCGAGTAAATACTCGCGAGGCGAATCTGGAAAAGTGTTCTTCACACTTTCCAGAATAGCGGGGCGAGTAGTAACTAGCGAGGCGAATATGGAATTTCCAACAGCTGCTGAAACCCATATTCGCGTGGCGAAAATGTATCTCGCGACGCGAGACAGAAGTTTGGGCTTTACACTGAGATTCCAAGGCTACTGCCTCGCGCGGCCAGTGTGTATACGCGGGGCGAGCCTCACCTTTTATTTTATTTTTATTTTTTTTTATTTTTTTTATAGATGAAAATAACAGAAACCTAAAAATAATAAAGGATATCTAGCTTGGGTTGCCTCCCAAGAAGCGCTTGTTTAACGTCCCGAGCCTGACTCAAGTCACCCCTAAGGGTTAATCCGGAAGGTCTTGCTTGCCATGCCCTGCCTCAGTCCGTTTTCTGTAGGCTTTTGCCCTTTCATATGCTCGCATGCTGTTCCCGGACAACTCCTTTAAGTCCAGCATCCTTCTATAATCAGCACGAACTCTACACTCCGTGATGGTCCCTTTTGGGATCAACTGGTTGTTTTCATTGACCACCACGGGTGTGCCACCTTTCAACTTCGGTGCTTTATCCTCTTTTTCCATGCCCTTGTTGTTGCGCTCTTCCCTTGCACATTCATCCCTTGGAGAACTCGGTAAGGCTTCCATGTCCTTCAACCACTCGAGATAGACCTCATCCCCCAAAGGGTCTTTTTTCTCACTATCATCATCATGGGATTTTACCAACACTTGAGCAAGTGAAGAACCATGGGCTTCTCTAGTTGCCTTTGCCTTGACAGTTGGATCCACCATATCCACTCGATACACTTCCGACCTCTCTGCAGGGTGCTTCATTGCTTCAAAGAGATTGAAGACTACCTCATCATCTTGCACCCTCAGAGTGAGTTTCCCTTGCCGCACATCTATCAAGGCACCCCCAGTGGCCAAGAAGGGCCTACCCAATATGAGAGGGACCTCGGCGTCTTCATCCATATCAAACACTACAAAGTCTGCTGGAAATATGAGCTTGTCCACTTTTACTAACAACTCTTCGACCACCCCATAAGGATATTTTATAGAGCGATCGGCTAGTTGGAGCGACATCCGTGTATCCTTGAATTCTTTGATCCCCAACCTCTTCATCATAGAGAGGGGCATCAAGTTGATGCTTGCCCCTAGATCACATAATGCCTTCCCTACAGTCATCCCCCCAATGGTGCATGGTATCGAAAAAGAACCGGGATCCTTCAACTTTGGAGGCAGTTTTCTTTGAAGAATGGCACTACACTCCTCGGTCAAAGCAACTGTTTCCTCATCCACTATTCTCCGCTTCTTGGTGAGAAGTTCCTTCATAAACCGGGCATATGATGGCATCTGTTCCAAGGCTTCCACAAATGGAATGTTAATCTGAAGTTTGCGGAAGACATCAAGGAATTTGTTGAACTGCTTATCTTGTTGAGGCTTCTTCAATCTTTCAGGATATGGTACCTTCATGTAGGGCGGGAGGTCTTGGGGTTCAACCCACTTCTTCTTTCTGAACTCTTCATCCACAAGCTTCAGCCCTTCCTTTCCCCTTGCTCGGTGCCTTGTCACTTGCCAACTTCTCTTTCTCAGGTTGCTCCTCCTCAACATGTGGTTGTTCCGGGGCCTTGTCTTCCTCTAAACTGGCTGCACTCCTGTTAGATCCCAACACCCTACCGCTTCTAGTTGTTATGGCATTGCAATGGTTCTTAGGGTTGTTCTCGGTATCACCCCGGGAAAGTGCCGGGAGACGCTCATTAAGTTGCTTTTGAAAGTGAGCTATCCGCGTCTCTAGATTCTGAATTGCCGAC
The DNA here is from genome assembly GCA_030762895.1 of Sophora flavescens. Taxonomy (NCBI): domain Eukaryota; kingdom Viridiplantae; phylum Streptophyta; class Magnoliopsida; order Fabales; family Fabaceae; genus Sophora; species Sophora flavescens. Next base: position 51,000,655 of record CM061069.1, read on the forward strand.
CCTGTATGAGTTGCCAACTTGTCAATGGCAGTGCTTGTATTGATTGTCAACTTCTCAACTGACGCACTCATCTTCTCAAAAGCCAACTCCCAAGGCTGCCTTCCACCATCAGTTATTTGCAATTGATTAGTCCCTGGAAGAGCCTGCTGAGTATTGCGCTGCTGAATTCCAATGTTTGGCCTCAGACCCTGTTGAGGTTGGTGTTGCCAATTCTGTTGAGGTTGTTGTTGACCGGCCAAACCACCATTAGCATTACTCCAAGCGAAACCCGGATGGTCTCTCCTCATATACCCCCTATTCTGATTCTGACTATAGTCATTCTGTCTGTTCCTCTGATAGTTATTCTGGGGCACAGTGTCATAGAAGTTGTGGCATGAGTCCACATGTTCCTGAGAGAAGTTGAACGGGCAGCTCCGAGTGTCATGATCTCCATTACAATTTTCACATCCCGGAGGCATTCCCTCGTGTATCGCATTAACCTTCTTGTTCCCAGACAAAGACTCGATCTGCATCTTCAACTATCTGTTTTGCTCAAGAATGGCTTCCATTGTCCCAGAACTGATTCCACTTGAGGTTTCCCTACCACGGTTGTAATCATTATATGACATCTTTTCCAATAATGCCCATCCATCCTCAGCTGATAAATAGGAAAAAGAATCGCCAGCTGCGGCATCACAGTTCATCTGATAGCGTCCCCTCAACCCGTTAAAGAAATGCTGAACTTTGGAGACCGGGTCAAAGAACGCTGAAGGGCATCTTCTCAGGAGCCCGTTGTACCTCTCCCAGGTCTCATTATAGGTTTCATCTTCTGTCTGCCTGAAGGATGTGACGGCAATTCTTGCTTGTGCCGCTTTCTGAGGGGGAAAATATTTGGTTAGAAACTTTTGTGCCATTTGCTCCCAAGTTCTGATGCTGTTCCTATCCAAGCTGTCAACCCAATCGCGAGCAACATCCCTAAGAGAGAGAGGGAAAAGCCGCAAGCGAAACTCATCTTGTGAGACTCCTCTTGTCTTCTGTAAGTTGCAAGCTTCAAGGAAGCGAGTGATGTGTCTATGAGGGTCCTGTTTGCCACTCCCATCAAACTGATTCTCACGGATCTGGAATGTGACACATCCCTCCACTCTAAAGGAGTCTGTATTCAGGTTGCCTCTCACAATAGAAGAATCACAATCACCCAAGCTGGGTAGATCGTACTCGAAGAGAGGCTTGTAACGAGGAGGAGGAGGGTTTTCTTCAGCCATGTCCTCTATTTTAATTCCTTCAAGTCTCTTCCGTTCCCTGACTTCTTTCCTTAATCTCGTCTCGGTCCTGGTGATCTCTGAATCAAATAGCAGGTCCTCTTGTGAAAGGGTACCTCGCATACAAAAACACGGCAAGACCAAGTGGAATCAAAGAAGTAGAGAGAAATAATAAGGAAATAACAGAAAAATAAAAATAAAATCAACTTAACCAATCAATCAAATTTCCTAAAAATTAGGAAAATTTGTTGTGCCAATCCCCGGCAACGGCGCCAAAAACTTGATGAGTCACCGGCAAGTGTACCGGGTCATCGCAAGTAATAAAATAAACACGGTAAGAAATTACCGAGGTCGAACACAAGGATTGGGCTACCAATTCAACTAATTCGTGAGAAGTTTGATAAGTTGGTTAAGTAACAGAAAGTGGTTGAGAGAGAGAGATTATTATCGCAATTCAATAACAAATCAAATAAAGCTAAGGTTTTAAAATCAGAAATTAAAATATCTAGGGTTTCAAATCCACCTACCCAATCATGCATAGTACCCAAGTGATGATGTATTCCTCCCTAGGTTCAATTACAATGTCAACCGGGACCCCCAATTTCTCCTAAATTCACCGCCGTGCTCAATAGGACGTATTCAATGATTTGGATTAATTACTCACTAAGTCTCATAATCCTAATCCTCGAATTCTATTAATTCTTGTTCCCTATAAGGTTGCACCGATCTCCTACCCACTTTCGTGCAATATTCGATCGATGATCCCAATTCAAGTTCTAAAACGCGAATTGCCGATCAGCCTCAACACGTTTAAATAGTCGATCACGCATGCATATAATCGACACAATCAAATCAGAATTGGAAAACGAGAATTGAATTAAAGAGGAGAAAAACATACATCACATGAACACTATACCGCCATGGGTGGCTTCATCGATCCCCTAGATAAGGGGATTAGTTCTTCATGATCGTAACAACGCACAAACAATCCGACATAATCACCATATCAAAATAAGAAAAAGAAGAAGGGAGACGCAGCTCCAGAATAACAAGGATTCGCACAAAATCTGATCTAAAACAGTGGCTAAAACTTGGATCCCCAATTCTGATCTGAAACAGCCTTTAAATAAGGATTCTGGTTCTTGCCCGCTCGCGGGGCGAGCATCTCTCGCGAGGCGAATTTTAGTTTTGGCGCGCATTCAAATTTGGACTCTCGCGAGGCGAGAGTGTGTTTCGCGGGGCGAGACTTCAATTCTAGGCTGTGACCTTTTCAGGTCTCCATGATTCGCGAGGCGAGCATCCTGTTCGCGGGGCGAGCCAGAGTGATGACTGTTGCTGCTTTATTTGATGTTCAGGCTCGCGAGGCGAGCATCCACTCGCGAGGCGAGCATCTCCAGAAGTGCTTTTCCCACTGCTTCTTGACTTTCCTTGACTCTCAGAGCTTCACTTATTGACCTGAAACAACAAAAGAAAACAAAAGCGCAATTCTATTCAAAATAAACTAAAAACTACTAAAAATTCCTAGAACGAGTAAAAGTCTACTTAGGAACAAAACAAGGTCAAATTTGGGCGAAAACGAGATTGAACTTGAATAATTTGCACAAAAACCACAGTCCATCTAGTTATAAAACTAGATAAGCCAGAGGCTTATCAAAGCATAATGGGCGTTTGATCTTTGATGCATATTGAGGGACAATACAAACTTAACAGCACAACACTAGTGGTTGAGTGAGTTGTAGGACATTTAGTTTTTGTGTTGTCACCTATTTGATGACTAAAGCACATGACTAAAATTTTTATGCTAACCACTGTTTGATATGCATAAGTACTAAATAATATAAATTCAAGGAAATCCCCATCCAGATCTGCTACTCTCCAAAGCATATCTGGCATTTGTTAGCACAGACTTAACGCCACCATGCTACCATCATCGTCTCCCTCATGGTAGCTGATCTGCAATAAGAAAAGAGAAGATAATGGCGTGCTTGTGCTCAGAGCCTCAGACCCCCGGTCTCACCTTCTTCGGTGCCATTGAGCTTGGATCTGGAATCCTATCACCTCTGAACTCCGACAATGACCAGCTTGGCTCTTAGCTCTCTTTGACGTTGCAGCTCCGACCAAGTGCTGCAGACCGTACAACTTCTTTGTGAATGGCATTGTCTAAGGACAAAGTGGGTTTCTGGTTGTTTTCTTTTGTGTTCTGGACAAAATTCTATGACTTGGTTTAGTACTTTAGTTGGTAACAATTAAGAATTTCAGGTTGTCCCTTGTTAGTGAGTATGAAGGAGATGGTCAGTTTACTGTTAGAGGCAGTTAGGATTCGGTTGACTATACTGTGTCAGCTAGAATCAGTTAGTGATAGTTACTGATACAGCTAGCATCAGATAGAGATACCATGCTATTATAAATAGCATCTCCTTGTAATTGATCATTCAACAATTACAGAATACATTTTCTGATTCATTCTCTCCCTCTCAGATTCTCTCTTCTTACCTTTCTCTCTCCCTATCTGTTTCTATTATAATATCTAGAGCTTCAAAGTTCTAGGCCATGGCTTCCGCGACAGAAACTGATCCACCACCTCCTCCGCCGCCGCCGACGGCACTATCACAATCTTCTCTTCCTAATTTCGCTTCGATTGTTACAGTGAAACTCACTGATAACAATTTTCTTCATTGGAAACAAGTTGTAGTAGCCGTAATTCGAGTGAATCGACTCGAACACTTCTGTGCGTGCCCTAGGATTCCATCGAGGTATATCTCTGAAGAAGATCACGTTGTCGATCGTGTCAATCCTGAGTATTCTGCTTGGGAGGCATAGGATCGGTACTTATTCATATGGACGCTCAATACTCTCTCTGATTCGATGCATGCACGTGTGATTGGTTGCGCTCACGCTTGGGAACTATGGGACGAGATTCACAACCATTTCAATGCGTTGATGAAGGCTCGTAGTGCGCAACTAAGATCTGAATTGCGTCACATTTCCAAAGGTGATCTCAAGATCAACGAATATCTGCTACGGATCAAGGCGATTGTTGATTCCTTAGCTTCGATCGGAAATATTGATGCAATCCTCGAAGGTCTTCCAGAGGAGTATCGTCTCTCGTTTCCTACAATCGAATCGCATCCAGGTCAATACTCAGTTGCAGAAATTGAAGCATTTCTGCTTTCTCATGAATCGCGTTTGGAACAGTTGAAGGCTAAAACCGCTGTTGACACCTTCTCGGTCAATGTAGCTCATACAGCTTCTCAATCACCTCACAACACCAACAATTTACCAAATTAGGTGATGAACTCTCAGCCTCAATCCTCCTCCAATTCCTTTCATCATAATAATTAGTTTCCGAATGCTAATTCCACCTTTCCTTCCTCTGGCAATGGCTATCGTGGTGGTCGTGGTGGTCGCTATGGTCACCACGGCAGAGGCCGAGGTGGAAGGTACTACGGTCGTGGAGGAATTGATTGCCAGATTTGCCATCATAACAATCACAATGCAGATAGTTGCTACTATCGCTTTGATCAGCAGTACACAACTCAAGGCAATCCTACCTTTCAGTCTCAATCTCAGTATTATGCACCACCTCCTCAATCTCAGGCACAATATTATGCACCACCTCATCAGTCTCATAACTCCAACTTCATTCAGTATCTGAATCAACATCAGTCCAACCAGCAGGCTCCCAATTCGGCCAATCTACCACCTATGTTGCCCCTACCCTGGCAGAACTCTCAACCTTCTCGTGCATCCCAATCAGGTGGTCCTATGGCTATGGTTGCTGCTGGTCAAAGTCCTATGACCATGGTTGCTTCTGGATCCGGATCAGAACCTTCCATGTGGTATGTTGATAGTGGTGCAACACATCATGTCACCTCGGATGTGGCTAATCTTCAGCAGCAATCCAATACCGGTGGCCTAGATCAGGTTTTCATGGGTAATGGACTTGGCCTCTCTATTATTTCAATTGGTTCCACTTGCTTTAGTTCACCTTATGATACCACAATCACATTGACACTCAAAGATATCCTATATGTACCCACAATCACCAAAAACCTTCTCAGTGTCAGTAAGTTTTCACAAGACAATAATGTTTTCTTTCAATTCTAGTCTTATGTGTGTTATGTCATTTCTCAGGTCACTAAGCAAGTTCTCCTTGTTGGCCAAGTCAATCCTCAAGGTCTATATGTTTTTCCAAGTCTTACAGTAGCTGCCAAGACTTCATCAGTGTCAGCACAATGTCTTAGTATCTAGGTCTAGTCCCTTGAGTTGTAATCTCTTAGGTTCATATGTAAATAAAGAGGTTTCCTGTAACTCTATTTCTACCAATAACAGTAGCAGTACTGATACTAATGTGCCTAATTCCTATTGGCACTGGAGGTTAGGGCATGCCAATGATGCTGCCTTGAAAACTATTCTACAGCATTGTAATCTACCACATTTGCCGAAACTGTCCTTGATTTCTACACTGCTTGTTGTTTTGGTAAATCACACAGACTGCCCTCTAATCCCTCTACTTCAGTGTACAATAAACCATTTGAACTGCTCTTTCTTGATCTTTGGGGACCATCACCAGTTCATTCAACCTCTGGGCACTCATATTATTTGTCCATTGTTGATGCTCATTCCAAATTTACATGGCTGTTTCTCTTAAAACAAAAATCAGAAACACTAAGCATCTTTAAACAGTTCTTAGAGTTTGTTAAAACTCAATTCCAAACTGTAATCAAGTCTATTCAAACAGACTAGAGTGGGGAATTTCGCCCCTTTGCCAAGTTTCTTGCTGAATTAGGCATTGTTCACAGGATCATTTGTCCTCACACTCACCGTCAAAATGGAAGTGTTGAGAGAAAGCACAGACACATTGTTGAAACAGGGCTTGCACTTCTTTCTCAAGCCTCATTTCCCATGAAATTCTGGGATTATGCTTTCTCTACTGCCACCTACCTCATAAATAGATTGCCTACCCCAACTCTTTCAAACAAAACTCCTTTTGCTGTCCTATACAACAAAGACCCTGATTATTCCTTCCTGAGGGTCTTTGGATGTGCATGCTATCCATGTTTAAGACCATACAACAAAAACAAAATGCAGTTCAGGTCTAGTGAATGCACTTTCTTGGGATATTCTCCTTCCCACAGAGGATATAAGTGTCTTTCTAAAGAGTGCAGACTGTATATTTCAAAAGATGTGCAATTCAATGAGTACAAATTCCCTTTTTCTACTCAGTCTAGTTCAACTTATGTTCCTGACACCACTGTTGAGTCAGTTTGTCCCACACCTCTCACTGTTATTCCCTTTCCCTTTAGTCCTTGTTCACCAGAACCTAGTCAACCTGTACCTAGTCCTCCACCTGAGAGTGTCCCTTCTCCTTCACCTACTATTTCTCCCTTAATTCCAAACAGTGGCTCTCCTTACTCCTCTACCTCTGATCATTCGTCCCTGCCTTTTTTGCACTCAGGCCTTACACCACAATATCCCACCTCTCCAACTCCCTCTCCTAGCCTCTCCAACCCCCTCTCCTAGCCTCTCAAACCCTTCTCACAGTCCTTCTCCAACCACTTTGCAGCTTGCTAACACTCATAACATGGTTACAAGATCAAAGACTAGAGTGTCCACTGTCCTACTTACATAAGTTGAACCCCGTTCACCTAAGGAGACCTTGTCCTTACCCCATTGGAAAAAGGCCATGAAACTGGAATATGATGCTTTGGTGCATAATAACACTTGGACCCTAGTGGATTTACCACCACATAGACAGGCCATTGGATGCAAATGGGAGTTCCATATCAAGGAGAATCCGGATGGGTCAATTAACAAGTACAAGGCTAGGTTGGTGGCTAAAGGGTTTTACCAAAGACATGGCTGTGACTACACAGAAATTTTCTCACCCGTAGTCAAACCAGTAACGGTGAGGGTGATACTCACTTTGGCAGTCACTTATGGTTGGGAAATTCAGCAGCTTGATGTAAATAACGCATTTCTCAATGGGTTACTCACTGAAGAGGTTTACATGGAGTAACCGGTTGGGTTTATGAGCTCCAATCCGAGCCAAGTTTGCAGGCTGAATAAGGCCATCTATGGCCTCAAACAGGCACCTAGGGCCCTGTTTGAGAGACTTACTAAAGCTCTCTTGGGGTTCGGTTTCAAGTCCAGCATGTGTGATCCCTCCCTATTCATACACACCTGTGATGGTCACTGCACCCACACTTTATTATATGTTGATGACATCATTGTCACCGATTCCTCATCTAGCCGCATTTCTCAACTCATTACCAAACTCAATGCTGAATTTGCACTTAAACAGCTAGGGGAATTGGACTATTTTCTAGGTGTTGAGGTCAAGAAGTTACCTTCTGGAGGCCTCTTGTTGTCTCAGACTAAGTATATAAAGGACCTCCTCCACAAAGCACACATGGCTGAGGCTAAGTCCCTTCCAACCCCCATGACTAGTAGTTGTAAATTGACCAAGTATGGTGAGAATTACCTTCCAGATCCATCCCAATACAGATCAATCGTTGGTGCACTTCAGTATGCAACCATTACAAGGCCAGAAATTTGCTATAGTGTTGGGAAAGTGTGCCAATTTCTTTCCCAACCCTTAGAGGAGCATTGGAAAACTGTCAAATGGATCTTAAGGTATCTGCAAGGTACTCTCACCTATGGTTTACTGCTCAAACCAGTCACCAACAATGTTCCTTTCATCCTGCAGACGTTCAGTGATGCTGACTGGGCAGCTGACACTGATGATAGGCGCTCGGTTTCAGGGTCTTGTGTGTATCTTGGACCAAATTTAGTGTCATGGTGGTCACGAAAACATACACTTGTTGCTCGGTCAAGCTCAAAGGCAGAGTATAGAAGCTTGGCTGCAACCACAGCTGAAGTGATTTGGCTGCAATCCCTCCTCAAAGAGCTTCAAGTGCCTACTCTAAGTCCAGTGATCTATTGTGATAATCTAAGTACAGTTTCTCTAGCCCACAATCCTGTACTTCACTCCAGGACTAAGCATATAGAGCTAGACCTATTCTTTGTGAGGGAAAAGGTGCTAGACAAGACTCCAGCAGTCTGCCACATACCAGGATTAGACCAAGTTGCTGATCTACTGACAAAGCCTCTAACACAGAACAGATTTGAAGAGTTAAGAAGAAATCTTGGTATTGTCGATAGGTTCACATATGTAAACACACCCCCATGATTATAGGGGGTATGTTAGTGAGTATGAATAAGATGGTTAGTTTACTGTTAGAGGCAGTTAGGATTCGGTTGACTCTGTTGAGTCAGCTAGAATCAGTTAGTGACAGTTACTGATATGGCTAGCATCAGTTAGAGATACCATGCTATTATAAATAGCATCTCCTTTAATTGGTCATTCAACAATTACAGAATACATTTTATGATTCATTCTCTCCCTCTCAGATTCTCTCTTCTTACCTTTCTCTCTCCCTATCTGTTTCTATTATCCCTTGAGTTGCTTTTTGTCTTGTACTTAGACTAGTTTAAAAATCAATTAAAAAAATATTTGTGTCGTGTTGTCCCTTGTTTTTTAGCAAATCAAATCGACCCAATGCCTATTAAACTAAATTATCATGAGATTTAATACCTTTTAATCGATCAATAATGGTAGTCTAAATCTCTAATAGACATAAAAGTGTTCTTTAGATTTCATATTTAATGCCTCGTTTGTATGTACTTTGCAGTTTCGAGCAATTTTGTATCAATTTGACTAATGAAAAGCTTCAGCAGCACTTTAATTAGGTTTGTTTGCCAAAGGGAGATATTTTCTTCATACTCACTGGCATCTCTTGCTTGTATATTTGAAACAGAGAAATAAGGATACTTATTTCTTCTTATTTTATGTGTGCTCTTGTAATGCTCAAATATATTTTCTGCAGCATGTTTTCAAAATGGAGCAAGAAGAGTACAAAAAAGAGGAGAATGATTGGAATTACATTGAATTTGTTGACAATCAAGATATTCTGGAATCTCATTGAAAAGGTTTTTCCTTCTAATTTACAATCATTCTGTTGATTGGTTGTCTCTTGTACCATACTTTTGTATTTTGTATAAGATACTTGTGATTGCTGAATAGCTTGAGAGAAACCCTCTCAGCTTTGTGAATTTATAGAACAAGAAATTACATAGTGAAGTATCAAATCCCTTGATTTTAGGGATTGAGTATATCTCCTATTTACAACAGGTATGATAAACTAGGAAACAAAATCATCTATATCATCAACATATCAAAAACATTTAAAACAATATCAACACATTAAAACAATATCAACACTCCCCCTCAAGCTGGTGCATAGATGTCATAAGCACCAAGCTTGTTACATATGTAATTTATTCGTGAACCCCGTAGAGACTTGGTGAAAACATCTGCAAGTTGATCATTGGAGTTGACAAATGAAGTACTAATCTCCTTTGAAAGAATCTTGTCTCGAATGAAATGACAATCAATCTCTATATGTTTAGTCCGTTCATGAAAGACGGGATTAGAAGCAATGTGCAAGGCTGCTTGATTATCACAAATCAGTTGCATAGGACCCATCTCACAAAATTTTAACTCTTGAAGTAGATGTTTTAACCATATAAGTTCACATGTAGTGAAAGCCATGGCTCGATATTCTGCTTCTGCACTCGATCTTGCAACTACACTTTGCTTCTTACTCTTCCAAGAGATGAGATTGCCTCCAATGAAAACAAAATATCCAGACGTTGACCTTCTATCACTCGGAGATCCCGCCCAGTCTGCATCTGTATAGGCAACAATGTTTGTATGACCTTTGTTCTCATATGTTAGCCCTTTTCCAGGAGATCCTTTAATATACCTTAAAATACGAGTAACTGCATCCCAATGACTATCACAAGGGGAGTTGAGAAACTGACTAACGACGTTGACGGCAAAGGCTATATCTGGTCTAGTCATAGTGAGATAGTTCAACTTTCCCACTAATCTCCGATATCTGCCTGGGTCTGAGTATGGCTCCCCCTGATTTGGCATAAGCTTAACATTCGGATCCATAGGAGTATCCACCGGCTTACAATTCAGCATCCCAGTTTCTTCCAAAATATCAAGTGCATACTTCCTTTGACAAATGGAAATACCTGCCCTTGACCGAGCAACCTCAATACCGAGGAAATACCGCAACCTGCCCAAATATTTAGTTTGGAAATGCTGAAACAGATGTTGCTTTAGTCTAGTGATTCCTTCATGATCATCACCTGTAATTACAATATCATCCAAATAGACCACAAGATAAATGACCTTTTTAGACGGTGAATGTTTATAGAACACAGAGTGATCGACCTCGCTACGAATCATGCCAAACTGCTGTATGACTTTACTAAACCTCCCAAACTAGGCTCGAGGAGAATGTTTCAACCCGTACAATGACTTCTGAAGTTTACAAACAAGACCTGACTCCCCCTGAGCAATAAACCCAGGTGGTTGCTCCATATAAATTTCCTCCTCCAACTCACCATGTAAAAATGCATTTTTAATGTCCAGCTGATATAAATGCCAACAAGAAGTAGCAGCCATGGATAAAAAGAGACGAACCAAGGTCATTTTGGCAACAGGGGAAAAAGTATCACCATTGTCAAGACTGTAAATCTGAGTATATCCTTTAGCCACAAGACGGGCCTTCAAGCGATCCACTGTCCCATCGGGACCAACTTTGACAGTAAAAACCCAACGGCAACCAATAGTAGACTTCCCAGGAGGAGAGGGAACAAGAGCCCAAGTATGGTTAGATTCCAAGGTTGCCATCTCATCAATCATAGCCTGTCGCCATCCTGGATGGGATAGTGCTTCCTGAACAGTTTTAGGAATAGAAATGGACGACAAAGCAGATACAAAGGCACAATGGGTGGAAGATAAATGGTGATAACTTAAAAAATTATAAATAGGATGAGGGCTGCGGGAAGAACAAGTACCTTTGCGAAGAGCAATGGGAAGATCAACGGAAGGCTCAGGTTGGACCGGAATCGATGGAGACGAAGGAGTAGGAGGTGAGTCACTGGTGTCCTCAACGGGTGCAGCTTCCAGAGTCGTTGGACGAGGACGACGGTGGTAAGTGAGACAAAATGGCTCGGTAGGGTACTTAGGAGCAGCAGGGACAGCCTCTGATATATGTGGAACAGGCGGACTGAAAACGGGAGAATCAAAGACTGGAATAGGCAAGACTTGACAAACAGACTCCGACAGGACCTGTGAGGCAAAGTATGGTGTATCCTCAAAAAAGGTGACATCAGCAGAGATATAAGTGCGATTTGTTGAAGGAGAATAACACCTGTACCCTTTTTGAACCCGAGAATAACCGAGAAAGACACACTTAATGGCACGTGCAGCAAGTTTGTCAAGATCTGGAGCAACATTGTGGACAAAACAAGTGGAGCCAAAAACACGAGGGGGAACAGTATAAAGGGGTGCCTGAGGATATAGAATAGAGTGAGGAACCTGGTTATTGAGAACAGAAGATGGCATTCGATTTATTAAATAACCTGCAGTGAGAACAGCATCACTCCAAAATTTCACAGGATCATTGGAATGTAATAGGAGAGTACGAGCTGTTTCAATATATGGCGATGTTTACGCTCAGCCACACCATTTTGTTGAGGTGTGTGAGGACAACTCGATTGATGAACTATACCATGAGATGCCATAAAAGCATTAAAACGGGCAGAAAAATATTCTTTGGCATTATCACTGCGTAAGATACGAATAGTTTGTCCAAATTGATTGTGTATTTCATCACAAAATTTTTGAAAAATAGTAAATAACTCATAACGTTCTTTCATTAAAAATAACCAAGTGCAACGAGAAAAATCATCAATGAAAGTAACAAAGTACCTATATCCTAAGACAGAAGAAATACGACTAGGACCCCAAACATCAGAATGAACAAGACTAAAAGGAGACTCTGTATGACCTATAACCTTGCTTGGAAAGGATGCCCAAACATGTTTTCCAAGCTGACATGCCTCACACTCCAATGACTGTAGGTTAGAGAAATGAGGGACCATTTTCTTTAATTTATTCAAACTCGGGTGACCCAAACGACGATGAAGAAGACTGGACGACTCTGTGGCAGCACATATTGTGGAGGATGGAGGTTGTAAGTAGTAGAGACCGCGTGACTCAGATCCTGCTCCAATCATCTTCCCCGTACTCCGGTCCTGGATAGAAAAGGAAGTAGAAGTGAAGGTTATGGAACAATTAAGATATCGAGTAAGTTGACTGATAGAAATTAAATTAAAAGGACATCCAGGTATAAATAAGACTGAATTTAAAGACAGAGAGGGAAGAGGTGAGGCTTGACCAATAACGGTAGCTTGTGTTTTAGAGCCATTAGCAAGGGTGATGTGGTGTGGTGTTTTGGTAGAAGATAAAGTAGAAAAGAGAGAAGAATTACCGGTTATATGGTCAGATGCACCAGAATCCAAAATCCAGGAACCAACAGGAGATGAATGAGAGAAACAAACCGTAGAATTACCAGTATAGGCTATAGTTACTGAAGATGAGGCTTGTTGGGCTGCCTTAAGCTGAAGATACTCCTTATATTCATCAACTGAAAAACTATTCTGACTGTCACTTTTCTGATTATCATACCCAATCTCAAATTTCTGATCGTCGGTATGCGTGACATTGGCTGACTTTTCCGGGAAACCATGCAAAGAATAACACTTGTCTTGGGTATGACCCACGCGCTTGCAATAAGAGCACTGAGGACGATCACCTCTACCACGACCACCTCTTCCACCATGCCCACGACCTCGTCCTCCACGGTGTGCCGAATTCGAAACAAAGGCTGAGGACTCAAGCTGTCTGGGAGCCAATCTCGGATGCTTCCACTGGTGACGGAACTCGTAGAAGACGATCAATGAGCTCCTCCACCATGGGGATGTTAGGATTAGTTAGAGCTTGATTCCGAACAGATTCAAAGTCCTTATGTAAACCATGAAGAACAAAGACCATATACATATTATCAAGTTTTGCTAGTACCTTCGTAAGATCATCACCTGTTATAATGCGCTTAATGTCATCAATAATGGACTGTGCTTTATTCAGATAAGAGGGAAGATCACGATCTGTCATCTGAAGAGTGGCCAAATTGTGGACAGAGGCATAGAGGCGTTGGAGGTCATTGGAATAAACATTTTGGGCTTTCTTCATATTTCATAACAAGTTTTGTACGGGCGAAAGTGTGCCATCAGCTTCGGATCAATAGACTGCCATAAAAGAGACCAACTGAAAATCTGCCCTTTTCCATTCATCACGAATTTTCTCATCAATCTCTGCTTCCTTCTTGGTGAGATGTTCATAAAGCCCTTGACCTAAAAACCAAACTTCAACCGCATTGTACCAATCCACAAAATTCTTGCCATTGAGTTTTTCCGATGTGATAATGGGACTTCCAGAGAAGGCAAAAGAGATGAGACCCTTCCCTGTAGACCCAGTACCAACACTAGATTCAGCAGCGGTCGAAACAGTGGCGTTAGGGGACGAATCAGAGGACATGATGAGAGGGGAAAAAGCCAAACTGACCAAAGTTCACTTTTGACCCTCCAAACAGAGGCAGAGGACGTCGGAAAACCGATCGGAAGAAGCAGGAGGACGATCGGACGCCTGAAGGGCGGCGCGTGGAGCCCACGCACTCGGAGAAGCAGCGAACGTTGGACGCGCGTGAGGGCGTGTGCGGCGGCGCACGGAGATGGGTCTTCACGGAACACGATCGCCGGCCGTTTCTGAGATGTCCGGTCACCTTACTTTGGTGATCGAAGATAATCACCGGAGATGGTTGCTGGAGAATGTGCGTCGGAGAACTGTTTCGTGACCAGGTTCGTGACCAGATTGAACCTAGCTCTAGATACCAACTTGTGATTGCTGAATAGCTTGAGAGAAACACTCTCAGCTTTGTGAATTTATAGAACAAGAAATTACATAGTGAAGTATCAAATCCCTTGATTTTAGGGATTGAGTATATCTCCTATTTACAACAGGTATGATAAACTAGGAAACAAAATCATCTATATCATCAACATATCAAAAACATTTAAAACAATATCAACACATTAAAACAATATCAACAAAGATGTTCATTTCTGTTAAAAATTAGGCTTTAGATGTGAAGGGTGATGGTCATAAATTTGGTAGGGTCTCAAGGTCGGTGTAATGTGTGGCAGTACTTAAAACTAATTAGCTTACACGCTGGATTGTGGAAGAGGGATGGTGTGACATGAACAATATTTTATTTGATGGTGACTTAAATGATTCAGTAACTTCATTTTCACCATAAAAGATAAAACCAATTCTTGACATATACTAGCATGCCTATCATTTTTGTAGGAAATTTTAAATGGAGTGAATATAATAATTTTAAGATTTCAAATAAATGCCCACTAACAATAACATCTTATTTTTAACAAGTCTTAAAATTTTAAATCGCCACCTTGAGTGTAGACACATTGATGCACTTTGTCAAGGTGTTATTAATGATTTTAACATTATTTGTACAGGATGATAATTGATAACATAATTATGTTTGTGCAAGTTGCATGATAATTTGTACTTTGTCAAGTTGCATTTTTCAGAAATTTTAGCCAAGGACTTGGTCTTTAGCACTGGAGAATCAGATTCAACTATCTCAATTTCATTCTCATTTGTAGCTTGCTTCTGGTTGTTAGGTGTATCAGGAGTGGCTGTTTGCTGTGTCTAATTTATACTTCTCTTAACTTGATCATTTTCCCAATCCCAAAATGCATTCTCATCAACTTGAATATCCCTGCTGATCACAATCTGTTTTAACTTTATATTGTACACTTTATACCCTTTGGAGCTTGCTGCATAGCCCAGGAAATTCCCCATTTCAGCTTTGTCATCCAATTTGGATCTTTGAGCTGCTGCAACATGAACATAGCAGATTGATCCAAAAATCTTCAAGTGTTTGGCTGAAGGCTTCACTCCTATCCAAGCCTCAATTGGTGTTTTCCCTTGAACAGCTCTTGTTGGTAGCCTATTCAAGAGATACACTGATGTATAAACAGTCAACCCAGAAGCTTTTTGGTAGCTTCTTTTCTGCAATTAAACATCTTGCCATCTCCATAATAGTTCTATTTTTTCTCTCTGAAACTCCATTCTGCTCAGGAGTGTAGCTAACTGTCAATTGATGGACAATCCCCAAAAACATATTAAATTCATTGGAGGTATACTCCTTTCCATTATCCGATCTCAACATTTTAATCTTGTAGCCACTTTGAGACTCTACCATAGCTCTAAACTTTTTAAAGACATTAAAAGTTTGAGCCTTGCTTGACAAAAAATATACTCATGTCATTCTAGTCAGATCATCAATGAACAAAATAAAGTATTTGTTTTGGCTTAGAGAAGGGACACTCATAGGACCAAACAAGTCAGTATAAATAAGCTCCAATTTGTTCTTTGCCCGTGTGACATTTGCTGATGGAAAAGACTTTCTATGCATTTCCCCAAGTTGACAAGCATCACATAAATCACCAAAACAACTTATTGCAAGCATGTCTCTAACCATATCATGGGATTGCAAAAATTTCAATGCATCATGTTGAAATGACCATACCTCTTATGCCATAGTGCAGAATCATCATGTTTGGAAACAAGTGCTGATTGATTCACTTGATTCAAATTGATTGGAAAACTATTATCACACATTTCAACCTTAACAACTTCTGAATCATTAGAATCCAATATGATGCAGCCACTATATTTAAATGAAAGTGAATATCCTCTCTTCATTAATTGCGCAACACTAAGCAAATTCTGATCCAAGTCAGGAATAAACAAAGCATCGTGAATTAACTTAGGACCTTTGCTAGTGTAAACTGAAACTGTACCTTTCCCTTCAGCTTGAACATTTTCTCCATTTCCAAGCTTGACTTTGGTTCTAACAACCTTGTCCAAAGAAGTGAAGAGATTTGAGTCCCTTGCCATGTGGTTTGTGCACCCACTATCTAAATACCATACATCCATTGAAGCTGAAAAACATGCTTGAGTAGCCATAAACAAGTGATCTTCAGATTGGGGTTGCTCATCAAAGAAGTTGACTTAATGTGTAGGTTGTGGTTGAGATTGGTTTTGCTTAAATCTACAAAACCTTTCTCTATGTCCCCACTTTTTGCAATGGTTACACTGAATTTGAGTCTTCCCCTTATACCAACAATCTTTTGTCATGCGGTTTGTTCTTTTGCAATTAGACAAGGAGGAAACTTGTCCTTTGCGGTAGATTCACTTGAACTCCCATCCACCTTACTTTTCCCTTTTTGATCACCCCATTTTTTATAATTTTTCTTCTTTTGATCCTTCTAAACAGATTGCTTCCCCTTATGTCTAGCTTGAAATGCACCCTCAGTTACATCATCCATTCTCATGGAAATCCTTTGTTCTTAAGCTTGCAATTTACTGATCATCTTAGAAATAGTTAGTTTCTTGAGTGTAAGACTAAGCCCTCATTCATGTTTTGATGTATGACAAACAAAGTGTATTTTGCATAAGATTTTTAATTATGACTACGTACTCATTACGTGTTAAGTTGCATGCAAGATCACTCGTCCAACAAAGAAAATATAAGCGCTCGTCCAATGAAGTGAACCGAGAATGACGTCCAACAAAGTAAAGAGCTGAAGTCCAATGAACAACTAAAGAGCTCGTCCACTAAAGTACAACAAAGTAAAAAGCTGACGTCCATTGAAAGAACAAAGAAAGCGCGTCCACTAAAGAAACAACAAAGTAAAAAGCTGTCGTCCACTGAAAGAACACAAGAAGCGCGTCCATTGAAAGAAACAGAAGAGCTCGTCTGCTGATGTGGCACATGAAGCGCGTCCACTGAAAGAAACAGAAGAGCTCGTCTGCTGACGTGGAGCAAAAGCGCGTCCACTGAAAGAAACAGAAGATCTCGTCTGCTGACGTGGCACAGAAGCGCGTCCACTGAAAGAAACAGAAGATCTCGTCTGCTGACGTGGCACATGAAGCGCGTCCACTAAAAGTAACAGAAGCGCGCGTCCACTGATGAAAAAAAGGAGCCCGCGTCCACTAACATGGCAAATAAAGCTCGTCTACCAAATTGGAGCCCGTCCAATTGCCTTGTGTTAGCACGCTCGTCTACTAATGAGAAGCTCCGTCCACTAACATAGCATATAAAGCTCGTCTACCATTTGGAGCCCGTCCAATTACCTTGAGCTAGAACTCCCGTCTACTGACGTGGCAAAAGGCAACGGCTATTTTTTCTCTTCAATTAAACACGGATTTATTACTCTTCAAAAAGACTTCGCTAATCCTTTCAGATGGAAACAGTTATATTTCAAGAAGGATGCAAACTCTACAAAGATCAAATAGAATCTCATTTCAAGATCAAGAATCAAGAAACCAGATTTTGTAAATCAGATCCAAATCTGTTTTAAATGATCCCAACGGCTATAATTTGTCTTCTATATAAAGAGGGATCAAAGGAACACTTTTTAAAAAAACAGGAACACATACAATATACAACAACACAAACTCATTCTGATCAAAAGTGCTTCATCGCTGAGAAAAGTGTGATAATAGTTAGAACTTCAAATTGTATAATCAAACTTTTAGAATCTTACTTCTACTTAATTCTTTTCATGAATTAGAGTGACTAAGAGAGGGTATCTCTTAGGGTTTAACAAGTATAGAAGGGATCCTTGGGCATAGAAAAACAAGTGTGCTTTCTGGAGATTTTTCAAGCAAGGAGGTTATCCTTGTGTTGCTGTAAGTAGAATTTTGTAATTGCTGATTATAATGAAGAAAACCACAGAGGTGTAGGACTGGATGTAGGCTTACCAGAGGAGGTAGCCGAACCAGGATAAATCGGTTTGCATGTTCTTCTCATCCTTAATCTCCATATACTTGTTAACTTGAATCTTTAATCTGCAATCTGTGTTAAAATCTGTTGTTACTACTTATAATCCTTCTTGTCATCATTACTCGTTCCATAACCTAATTCTTGGGAATTAAAATTGAGTGAAAACCAATTTTCTTTAAAGAAATACTGTTTTGCTTTAAATTGTTGAAAAAGTTTTCAATACCTCAATCCCCCCCCCCCCCTCCCCCTCTTGAGACCGTAGCCACAACCAACAATTGGCATCAGGGCTAAAACTCTTGTTACAAAGCTTAATAACCTCAAGAGATGGCTACAAATGATATCCTGGGTGATGAGGCTTTACTCACTAGACCCCCTGCCTTTAATGGCTCCCAATACATGTATTGGAAAGAAAGAATGCTTATCTTTCTTGAGGCTGCATGTTTAGATGTTTTAGATGCTGTTGAAAATGGTCCCTATGTTCCATTTATTCTTGATGCTAAGGGAAATAAACAAACTAAACCAAAAGATGACTGGAATGATGATGATAAAAGAAGAGTTGGTTATAATGCTAAAGCAAAGAATATTATAACAGCTACTTTGAATTATGATGAGTTTTTCAGGGTCTCCAATTGCAAAACGGCAAAGCAAATGTGGGATATTCTTCAACTCACTCATGAAGGAACCAACGATGTGAAAAGAGCATGGATGAATGCACTAATCCATGAATATGAACTCTTTCACATGAAAAATGGTGAGGAGATAGATGATCTACAAAAGAGGTTTACACACATTGTGAACCAGCTAGAAGGACTCGGACATACAATCACAGATGATAAAAAGATTAACAAGATTATGAGATGTTTGAGTCGTGAATGGCAGCCAAAAATTACTACAATTGCTGAAGCAAAGGATCTTGACACGATGCAGATTGCTACTCTATTTGGCAAAATGAAAGAACACGAATTGGAACTCAATAGATTAAAAAATCATGAAGACAAGGAGAAAAAGAAGAAAGGACTCTCACTTAAGGCTCATATCTCCAAAGAATCAATAGAAAGTGATGAAGATGAACACCTTAATGAAAGTGAAGAATCCGAATAAGAAGACATAGGATTGCTTGTGAAGAAATTTAAAAGATTCATCAAGAAGAATAGAAACAAGAAGCAATCCAGTTTTCCTACCAAAAAGAACACGAACAAAGGTGAAAGCTCTTCCTCAACAATCAAATGCTTTGAATGTGGAAAGCTTGGACACTAAAAAATGCATGTCCAAGGCTACAAAAGAAAGAAAAGTATGAGAAGAATGACAGCAAGGAAAAGAAAGGAAGAAAGCCTAGAAGAGCATACATAGCTTGGGAAGAAAATGATATGGATTCCACTAGTAGTGAATCTGAAAATGAAGAAGCCAACCTATGTCTCATGGAAAATCATCAAAGTGATAGTGAAACCGAGGTAAATGATTCCTCCCCTACCTATGATGAGTTACAAGATGCTTTTGATGAATTGCATGAAGAATATGTTAAAATTGGTAAACAACTTAAATCTTCTAGAAAGATCATCGCAAAACAATATAGTGACTGTGCATCTTTACAAATAAAGCTTAAAGAACTAGAAGCTAAAAATTCACAATTACTTACATCTAGTTCAATTTGCAACAAATGCACTACACTAGAAAAGGAAGTTGAAAAACTGAATACAACTATCTAAGTTCACTTTGGGTATAGATAACTTGAATGCCATATTAGGACAGCAAAAGGGTGTGTATGACAAAGTTGGAATTGGATATAAGCCAATGGTACATGAAAAATATTTTAAGAAGCTTTTTGTTCCACCTATTTCCTCAACTAGTCCTTTTGTTAAATGCTATTATTGTCTAAAGAAAGGTCATACAGCTGCTACCTCTAGACTTAGAAAGAACATTCATGTTGGCATTAAACAAATTTGGGTTCCAAAAGGAACTTATGTTGCTACTAACACTAAAGGACCTAACCAGATTTGGGTACCTAAAGGAAAAGCATAAACAATCTGTTTTGTAGGTGTGTTTGAAGGCCAAAGCCTCAAGCAGAACTTCAACAAGAAAATCTTCCTAAGGAGTGGCAAGCTTCAAAGAATCATCCCCTATACAATATCATTGGTGAGATCACCAAAGGGGTAACCACTAGAAACTCTTTAAGGAATATTTGCAATACCATGGCGTTTGTATCTCAAATAGAACCAAAATGTGTTGATGATGCTATTAATGATGAACATTGGATGATTGCAATGCAAGAGGAATTAAATCAATTTAAAAGGAACAAAGTTTGGGATTTAGTTCCAAAACCCAAAAGTAATCAAGTAATCGGAACTAAATGGGTGTTTAGAAACAAAATGGATGAGAATGGAATAATAATAAGAAACAAGGCTAGACTAGTAGCTAAGGGATACAATCAAGAAGAAGGAATTGATTATGATGAAACATATGCTCCCGTAGCTAGATTAGAAGCCATAAGAATGCTCTTAGCCTATGCTTGTATAATGAACTTTAAACTGTACCAAATGGATGTGAAAAGTGTCTTTTTAAATGGAATAATACAAGAGGAAGTATATGTAAGCCAACCCCCTGGCTTTGTTGAAGAGTGAGTTCCCAAATCATGTCTATAAACTGACTAAAGCCCTCTATGGACTTAAGCAAGCTCCTAGAGCTTGGTATGAGAGGTTAAGCAATTTTCTCCTAGAGAAAGGCTTTAAAAGCAGAAAAGTTGATACAACACTATTTACTAAAACAAAAGCACACAATATTTTACTTGTTCAAATATATGTTGATGACATTATTTTTGGTGCTACTAATGAGTCTTTATGCAAGGAATTTGGTGAACTAATGCAAAGTGAATTTGAAATGTCCATGATGGGAGAACTTACCTTCTTTCTTGGACTTCAAATTAAACAATGCCAAGATGGAACCCTCATAAGCCAAACAAAGTATTGCAAGGAACTACTAAAGAAGTTTGGAATCGAAAGCGCAAAGGAAATGGCAACACCAATGAGTCCAGCCTGCTACTTGGACAAAGATGAACATGGTAAATCTATAGATGTATCCAAGTATAGAGGTATTATCGGATCCTTACTTTATCTCACTGCTAGTAGACCAGATATAATGTTCAGTGTGTGTATGTGTGCAAGGTATCAAGCTAATCCTAAAGAATCACATCTTACTGCAGTTAAAAGAATCATGAAGTGCCTCTTAGGAACAAAAGAAATGGGACTGTGATATCCCAAGGGATCCACTTGCACATTAATATGATATTTCGACTTTGACTTTGCTGGATGCAAGTTAGATAGGAAGAACACAAGTGGAACGTGCCATTTATTAGGAAATTCCCTAGTGTCCTGATTTAGTAAAAAGCAAACTAGTGTGACCTTATCCACAGCTGAAGCAGAATATGTTGCAGCTGGGAGTTGTTGTGCTCAAATCCTATGGATGAAACAACAATTAATTGACTGTGGTGTTTATCTAGATCATGTACCAATAAAATGTGATAACACTAGTGCAATTAATCTAACAAAGAACCCAATTATGCACTCAAGAACCAAGCATATTGAAATTAGACATCATTTTATCAGGGATCATATTCAAAGTGGTGATGTTGTGATTGAACATATAGATACAACCAAGCAATTAGCTGATATATTCACCAAACCACTTAATAAGGAGAGTTTCTTCTTTATAAGAAGGGAACTTGGATTGATCCTCGAAATAATTGATAACAGATGGCACGCAAGGCAGCACAAAGTGCTGAAAATTATGAAGGACAATGGGCAAGATGCTAAGCATCCTTAGGTGTCTGTAATTTTTTTTGTATTTTGGATATTTTGATGAATTGCATAAGTTCTGAAATGCTTTATTATCAATGAATGCAAGAATGTTTTTAAGTTTGATGTCAATATTCTCCATAGTTTCTTTTTGATAATGACAAAGGGGGAGAAAGATGAACCATACATCTGAGATGAACTAGAAAGATGAACCATACATCTGATAAATATGAACCATAAAAATGAACCATGCATTTTCTGATATGCAAATTTTTATTTCTCTGACAAAGGAGGAGAAATATGAACCATAAAAATGAACCATGCATTTTCTGATATGCAAATTTTTATTTCTCTGACACATAAGTATGAACTGCTTTGAAAAGAAATACTAGAACTTATAATAAATGCAAGATGTTTTTTTATGATATGATAACACTTGATCTTTTGAAAGATATCAATGACACAGGGGAGGACGAAAATAACTCAAGAACCATGATTACTGAATAGCTGCACTCTAATTTCTTAATAACTAAGGTTAAGTATGGTAAGGTTTGTCATAATCAAAAAGGGGGGAGTTTGTAAGACTAAGCCCTCATTCATGTTTTCATGTTTTACTTTGTTTATAAGATTTTTAATTCTGATACGTACTCATTACGTGTTAAGTTGCATGCAAGATCACTTGTCCAACAAAGAAAATATAAGCGCTCGTCCAATGAAGTGAACCAAGAATGACGTCCAACAAAGTAAAGAGCTAAAGTCCATTGAACAACTAAAGAGCTCGTCCACTAAAGTACAACAAAATAAAAAGCCAACGTCCATTGAAAAAACAAAGAAAGCACGTCCACTAAAGAAACAACAAAGAAAAAAGTTGTCGTCCCATTGAAAGAACACATGAAGCGCGTCCATTGAAAGAAAGAAAGAAGAGCTCGTCTGCGACGTGGCACATGATGCGCGTCCACTAAAAGAAACAGAAGAGCTCGTCTCACGACGTGGCACGAAGCGCCGCCCAAAAAAGAAAGAAGATCTCGTCTGCTGATGTGGCACAGAAGCGCGTCCACTGAAAGAAACAAAAGATCTCGTCTGCTGACGTGGCACAAAAGCGCATCCACTGAAAGAAACAGAAGATTTCGTCTGCTGACGTGGAACATGAAGCGCGTCCACTGAAAGAAATAGAAGATCTCGTCTGCTGACGTGGCACATGAAGCGCGTCCACTAAAAGTAACAGAAGCGCGCGTCCACTGATGAAAAAAAGGAGCCCGCGTCCACTAACATGGCAAATAAAGCTCGTCTACCAAATTGGAGCCCGTCCAATTGCCTTGTGTTAGCACGCTCGTATACTAATGAGAAGCTCCGTCCACTAACATAGCATATAAAGCTCGTCTACCATTTGGAGCCCGTCCAATTACCTTGAGCTAGAACTCCCGTCTGCTGACGTGGCAAAAGGCAACAACTATTTTTTCTCTTCAATTAAACACAGATTTATTACTCTTCAAAAAGACTTCGCTAATCCTTTCAGATGGAAACAGTTATATTTCAAGAAGGATGCAAACTCTACAAAGATCAAATAGAATCTCATTTCAAGATCAAGAATCAAGAAACCAGATTTTGTAAATCAGATCCAAATCTGTTTTAAATGATCCCAACGGCTATAATTTGTCTTCTATATAAAGAGGGATCAAAGGAACACTTTTTAAAAAAACAGGAACACATACAATATACAACAACACAAACTCATTCTGATCAAAAGTGCTTCATCGCTGAGAAAAGTGTGATAATAGTTAGAACTTCAAATTGTATAATCAAACTTTTAGAATCTTACTTCTACTTAATTCTTTTCATGAATTAGAGTGACTAAGAGAGGGTATCTCTTAGGGTTTAACAAGGATAGAAGGGATCCTTGGGCATAGAAAAGTAAGTGTGCTTTCTGGAGATTTTTCAAGCAAGGAGGTTATCCTTGTGTTGCTGTAATTAGAATTTTGTAATTGCTGATTATAGTGAAGAAAACCACAGAGGTGTGGGACTGGATGTAGGCTTACCAGAGGAGGTAGCCGAACCAGGATAAATCGGTTTGCGTGTTCTTCTCATCCCTAATCTCCATATACTTGTTAACTTGAATCTTTAATCTGCAATCTGTGTTAAAATCTGTTGTTACTACTTATAATCCTTCTTGTCATTATTACTCGTTCCATAACCTAATTCTTGGGAATTAAAATTGAGTGAAAACCAATTTTCTTTAAAGAAACACTGTTTTGCTTTAAATTGTTGAAAAAGTTTTCAATACCTCAATTCACCCCCCCTTTCTTGAGACTGTAGCCACAACCAACATTGAGATCACATGACTCTTCAATGGCAGCAACTTTAGCTTCAAATTTTTTTGGTAGGCTGATCAGCATCTTTTCTACTACCTTGCTGTCTTGCACAACCTCACCTTACAACCTCATTTGGTTCACCAAGTGGGACAACTTTGAGGTGTACTCTTTCACAGATTCATTCTCCTTCATTTTTAGCATTTCAAACTCTCTTTTAAGAGTCAATAGCTTGATGGACCTTACCCTTTCATCACCTGCATACCTTTCATTCAGTTCATCCCATCTTTGCTTGGCTGTTTCTAGATGCATAATGCATGTAAACACATCATCTGTCAAGGCTGAGTGCAAACAGCTAACAGCTTTCGCCCTCTTCATCTTCTCCTCTTCTTGTTGCTTCATTTGAGCTATTGTGGGATTAGCTCTCAATGGTGGAACTTGCTTGTCTTCATCAACATACTCTCATAAGCCAAAATACTTCAAACATGATCTCATTTTGACAACCCATATATGATAATTTTCCCCAGAAAATTGAGGAACAACAAAGACAACATTGCTCCCTGAAGCCATTTGATCACTCATGAGTGTTTAGACTCTCAATTTTTGCTTGATTCAGACCCACAGCCTATAAGAACACTGCTCTAGATACCACTGTTAAAACATGCAATAGCAGTAGAACCATAAAACATAGAAACCATAAACAGAGGAGAGGAAAATGGGAGAGCAGGGCAATTTTTGTTTTCTGCTGTAATACCATACATACATTCATGTTTCATTCATATTTAAGTGAAATACATAGTCAAAAAACTGTCCATACTTTGGTAGATAACCATAACTTTATTATGAAATATTACCAACTAAAGTAAACAAAATGATTACACCCATTAGCAAAGAAGTATTTTAGAAAAAATTTACATGTCATTATTCTAACAAAGCCAACTGACCCGAATTTTCAACCAGAACAGAAAAATCCAGAGGCAGAAAAAATACCAAATAAAAATTTAAATTCTGACACAGAGAAAACTCCCTAATAAAGCCCAATCCTAACCTCCCATTGTTATAAATCACCCTCACCCCCATATGGAAACAGCTACACAACCCACCAAAAACTGAACCACGAAAAATCATTCTCGCTCAAAAGCATAGAAGGAATGCAACCAATTCTCTCTCACACACTTCCCCAAGGAGATAAATTCCATCTCTCAATTGTTACAATCTCACACTTCCCCACATGGAGTAAATTGTAAGACCCATCAAAAACCTAACCACATCATTTCTCACCCACATAGTTTCAGTATTTGTTGTAAGCATCCCTTTAGATCCATCTTTGTTATATAATAGTGTGATGCAAGCAATAAAATAACATTGTGATTGAATTGGTTTTCTTCTGTAATTTTATTACGATCTAAGGCTTATTGGTGTTAGATGGTAAACGTAAGTTTTATATTTTATTTATCAATTTTCATGCTTTTGAAATCTACTTTATGCATTGTCATTTTTTGCAATTTATTCTAATTATGTGTATGTGCTTGTCCAACAACTTATTTGTGTATTGATTTAAATGAAACTTAGATTTAAATTTAAGCATTTTCCATTCTCACTCATTTGTTAAATTTGTATCATGTCAACTATATTTCGTTGAATGTAAAAAACAAACAATATACTTAACAAATACCACTTTCATATGCCTTAAAAAAACAAAAATACTTAATAATACTACAAAAGTATTGGGTGATTTGCCAAATTATTGCCCATGCATGTAAATATTTTTCTAATTGTTAGGAATGTCTTACTCAATTTGGATACAAATGTGTTTTTTTTAATTATAAAAAACATATTAATAGGAATATTAATTTGGGGAAATAAGAATATTTGTCCTATATTTGGAGATTCAACCATTGATTGTATATGACTAGCTATAATTTACTTTTTTCATCAGCCATTTATTTTTATCGAATTGGATTTAATCTTTTGTATATTTTATTTTTCATTCTCTATTGTTATTTTAGACTAATTGATTTATTAATTCTCGCGTTTCTATTTATAATATTATATTAATTATCTTATTCATAATTATTCCCCTACTTAATGTTTTATCATTTTTCTTTACTTTTTATCAAATAATTTTTCTTTTTCTTTTTTAATATTGTTCCTTAGTTGCAACTTGCAACATGGTAGTTCAATGTGCAATCCAATCCAAATCTCATTCATTAATTTTCGAAACATCAAACTTTTCAAATATGTATTACACAATAAATTGATTTCCAATTGAATCATTAGACATTGTCAATATTGACATTCAAAACATGATCTTTTACACTTTTAAGATCTAAAGTAAATAAATTATTCTAATATATAATATTTAAGTTTATCAGCTTGGTACGGGTCTCTTTATTATTTATTATAATTGAAATAAATAAATTAAAAATATAGAAATATTGGTGCACATTTCACGTTAATGCCATTTATGCATGAAGGAATGTTTTCAGAAACATGCATTCCATTATTCATATTAAGTTATTAACATAAACATGCTATAATCAATATTCAATTTTGCATTGAAATTTTCCTAATCATTATTTTTATATCATTTAATAGGTAAAATAAATCTTTGGTGTATGAATGTATGAAAATTGTACCATGACTACCAGAATATGTGGTAACCAAGATAAAGAAAGGTTTGAAATCAAAATATCCAACAAAAAAAAAAGGTATATATGAAATCAAATATGAATTATAATTAGGAGATGCTAATGTCCTTATGACATTGTTTAAGGAATCAAAAAAAGAAAATTTATATAAGAAAATTGTGTATTTAGCATTTTGAAAAATGTTACACTTAGTTTCCCAGTACAAACTTTTCTTTTGTGAACTCCTTAACCAATGTCCTTAGGGCACTTGTTAACAAAACCCTTATAATTATATCAAACTGTTATAATTTTATATTTGTTCAATGAAATACAGGAAGTATTAAAACACTTGACAATCTTATTGCTTAAAGATATTATTTTTTAATTATGTATCAGATCTGTCATTTTGACTATAATAACATTTGACCAATGATTTATGTAAAAAAAAATAAAAAATTACCAACATGACGTGGCACGATTGATAGGTAATCAGATCCCTTAAACATGTGTTATTATTTAATATGAATATTTAGCTAGGCGTTCACTTAACCTATACCCTAATTCTGAATATTTAATATGAATATGAACATGGTGTACCAGAAAAGGGACCCAATTATCTATATTAAATATGAATATGAACATGGTGAGCCAGAAAAGGGTATTATTTAATATGAATATTTATCTAGGCGTTCACTTAATCTATACCCTAATTCTGAGTGCTAAGTGCTAACAGAGATTATGTCAGAGAGTGCAATACAGTTTTTGATTCTATGTTATTTGGAGTTGTTGGCTGGTTTCGAGAGCAACATCATATGTTCTGGGGTGAAGGCTAGGGTGCGCGACCCTGCCATATCGCGCACCGTGCGCGAGTTAAGTGAAAAAATTCGAACCGTCCATTGGTATTCGATGTTGATGGTGCATAATACAGTGTCCACACTATAGTTTTTCCTCTCTGCACTCTCTTTTCCTCTCTCCTCTCTCAATTGTCCTCTTTCTCTTATTCCCCACTCTCTCCCTCTCTTATTCTCTCTACACAAAGACATCAAATGGGAGCACAGCCTCTCAAATATTATGTAAAATGCTCCTTCACTCGATTCTCTCTGACTCCTCCCCTCTCCTCCATCAAACCCTCTTAGCTTGTCCTTCCATCAAAAAACGGGACGACATATGGTGGTTTCAAATTCCATTACAGAAGTTCGACAGCTGCAATAATTACTCTTCATTTTTTGCCGCAAATTATTTCTAAAGCTACCAAAGTTGCGTTACGTGTGAAATGATCCTAATTTTCAGGAACTGCGCAAAAGCTCACGAAAACCGGTTGAAAACTCCCAGCTGAGAGATTTCGTTTGATATATATATATATATATATATATATATATAATGTTAAGGGGGTGAATGAAAAGACGGTGATGTTTGTGAAGTGTGAACCCTGGATTTCCCTCTTCTTATGTCTCTTCCCTTCTCTCTGAAATTTTGCTGTTTCTTCATTCTCGTTTCTACTTACAGAGAGGTATTTCATAATTGAGTGAGTATTGCTATATGTTACTTGAGTTCCTTACAGATATCTATAAATTATGAAAAACAGTTGTTGCATTTTGAAGTTAAAAACATAAATAACTGGGGTTCATCAAGAAAAGTAAGATATAAACACAAATCAATAACAGAGTACGCCATAGAACCTTGCAAAATTAGCCCCCGGTAATGAGACACCCCATTGTGCCCCTTTGTGTCATTAGATTAAAACCTCAATATTTAATTACTTAATCGCACGCTTAACGTGAAAATACGTAAAAAAAATAAAAACTTAACTTATAAAGTATACAACTTCATATAGAATGACATATCACAATATAAGTATATTATGCATATTACAAAACACTGTTGAGGATATCCTATCAGTAGGATCCCTCACAGGTATATACTTAGACAAAGTGTTAAACAGCGGAACACATATTAAGAGAATACGCCTTACGAGACGCACTGGCCATAACTAACTAGACCCTAATCACCATGGGTCAGAGCTCGTCCTCCAGCCTCCGGTTCGTAGGGAGTTCCATCCAACTCCTCCTGGTTACGCTCATCCACAAGGTCTTCTCGTACAATTCCACAAGGAGATAAAATCCAACATACAAAAATATACAGCGGATAAGAAACAGTTCTATCATCAAAAGCGGAAAAGAGTCATAGTACATTATACAGTAATTGTCACAAACAATCAACACACATAACTAACGAATCATCCTCAAGTTAATATATATCATCCTCTACCCTTACTCGCAGGCAATCTAACACTTTATTTTAACGTAACCTCTCTAATCCTGTCACCATGTCTTTACGTTATCGTGGCCACTACCACTCATGTCACCATCCCTCATTTGCATCGGGGCACACCCTCATTCCTGTAAGGATGTTCCACCTAGTGCACACCTCCATTCCCGTTAAGGTGTTCCACCCCCATTCCCGTTACGGTGGAAGTGGTCTCGTGAGAACTCTTGATTTTACGTGTATTATATTACCAATACACGGTGTATTATATTACCAATACACAGAAGTGTTTTACGTGTATTATATTACCAATACACGGTGTATTATACCAATACACAGAAATGTTTTACGTGTATTATATTACCAAAACACGGTGTATTATATTACCAATACACAGAAGTGTTTTACGTGTATTATATTACCAATACACGATGTATTATATTACCAATACACAGATGTCATTGCGTATTATATTACCAATACACTTTTGTCTTTGTGTATTATATTACCAATACACTTTTGTCCTTGTGTATTATATTACCAATACACGGTTGTGGACAACAACACCTATACTTGAATCTCACCAACCCGTTTTAACAACATCCTAATGCCTTAACCTTCCATTAGAACTTGACACATATTCTATGCCATAACACCTCTTTAACATACATCATCTAGGTTAGGCACTTCTAAATCATTATTATCCTCATACCCAAAACAATCATCTCTTAGACAACATATATATCTTTGCTTAAAAACCACTAAGCATAATAATACAAACTAGGCAGATCATGCATAACACAATTTCAATCAAAATATTCCCATGTCACAAACATAAAACAAAATCAATTCAATAAAGGTAATAAAATCATTTCAACCATCAACAATATAAAATCAACCTAATATCGATAAACCTACAATCCCCGAATCGCCATTGGTTTTTCAGAAAAGGTTTCCAATGTGATTTTGGTCTTGTCGATTACTCGACTACTAGTAGGGTTTAGGCCGCCCTACACAATTATTATTTAATCTACTACTTATCCATTCCGACGATAGGTTGGTTCTTTCCCCCACCTGGGTTATCACCGGACTCCCGAACTCGAAGCTCCTCGTTCTCACACCACAAAGTACTAACTCCACCTTCTGTGAAGGTAAGGAGATTAGATGCTCGAAGAGGTATACCACGAACGTCCTCGTTTCCTCCGCGATGGAAGTCTAAGGTTATGAAAACAAAATCACAAGTTAAAATCAAACAAGAACACTAAACCACAAGGTATAGGTTCGGCCAAGACTAGTTCTTAGGGTTAGAGATTCCTGAAAATTATACAACTCATGGATTTATGATCCTTAAGTGTTAGGAGTTCATAAACAATGATCACTTAACAAAGTTGAATTAAAATCCCACTAAGTTATAAACTTAGGGTATTCGGCCAAGGCTAATAAAATAGGCTAGCATTCACTAAACTTTCCAATCTCTTAGGTTTAGCATCCATATGTATTAAGGAGCTTAAAACCATGATCATTTTGGAAAAATAAGAACAAAGTATCCGAGGTCAATAACCTTCTAGGTTCGGCCTTCATAGGATTTATAGGTTAGAAATCTTTAAACTTTCCAATCTCTTAGACTTAGCATCCAAATATCTTATGGAGCTCAAGTCCATGATCATTTTGGAAAACAATGGAAACTTAAACATTCCAATCTTTTGGACTTAGCATCCAAATATCTTATAGAGCTCAAGTCCATGATCGTCTTGGAAAAATGAAAGTAATACATCCTAACTTTAATAACATAGAATAAACAAGTTAGAAATCCTTAAACTTTCCAATCTCTTAGACTTAGCATCCAAATATCTTATGGAGCTCAAGTCCATGATCATTTTGGAAAACAATGGAAACTTAAACATTCCAATCTCTTAGACTTAGCACCCAAATATCTTATGGAGCACAAGTCCATGATCATCTAGGAAAAATGAAAGTAATACATCCTAGCTTTAATAACATAGAATAAACAAGTTAAAAATCCTTAAACTTTCCAATCTCTTAGACTTAGCATCCAAATATCTTATGGAGCTCAAGTCCATGATCATTTTGGAAAACAATGGAAACTTAAACATTCCAATCTTTTAGACTTAGCATCCAAATATCTTATAGAGCTCAAGTCCATGATCGTCTTGGAAAAATGAAAGTAATACATCCTAACTTTAATAACATAGAATAAACAAGTTAGAAATCCTTAAACTTTCCAATCTCTTAGACTTAGCATCCAAATATCTTATGGAGCTCAAGTCCATGATCATTTTGGAAAACAATGGAAACTTAAACATTCCAATCTCTTAGACTTAGCACCCAAATATCTTATGGAGCACAAGTCCATGATCATGTAGGAAAAATGAAAGTAATACATCCTAGCTTTAATAACATAGAATAAACAAGTTAAAAATCCTTAAACTTTCCAATCTCTTAGACTTAGCATCCAAATATCTTATGGAGCTCAAGTCCATGATCATTTTGGAAAACAATGGAAACTTAAACATTCCAATCTCTTAGACTTAGCATCCAAATATCTTATGGAGCTCAAGTCCATGATCATCTTGGAAAAATGAAAGTAATACATCCTAGCTTTAATAACATAGAATAAACAAGTTAGAAATCCTTAAACTTTCCAATCTCTTAGACTTAGCATCCAAATATCTTATGGAGCTTAAGTCCATGATCATTTTGGAAAAATAAAAACTCAAACATCCTAGCACCTAAACACTAAGTTTCGGCCATCATAGGATGATGAGGAAAAATATTCTTTGTTTAACAATAACTCTTAGGTTTAGAATCACAAGGTATTAAGAGTTTTAAATCCATGATCATACTTGGAAAGTTGAAACATGGTATCCTAGGCTTACTTATTCATATTTTCAGCCATCATAGGAACAAGCTATCAAAACTTCCAAGATTTATAGATTTAAGATCAATGGATAGTTAGAATCTCAAACATATGATCATATTCCAAAAGTTGAAACAAAAACTCCCTAGGTCACAAATGGAAGCATTTGGCCTTCATTGGAAGAGATAGGTAGAGATCTGTGTTTTACACAACCTCTTAGTATGTGAAAATATAAGTTACTACAAGACTATAGAAAGTGGTTTCGACTCAAAAGGAGTTTTCTACCATTTTAGAGAGATTTTAGAAGTTTAAAGCATATAAAGAACACATAAAGCAAACTAAGAAATAAAAGATGAAACTTGCAAAAAGATTCATATGAGAGCATTACCCTTAGTATAAGGAAGAACTTTAATGAAGAACTCAAGTGGAAAAGACTAATAAAAATGGAAGCTTTAAGTGTTTGAAAAAAGAAGAAATGGAAGAAGTTGAAGAAGTATGAAGATGGAGAAGAAAATGAGAGAATGAAGATGGGTGATGATTATATAGAGGAGGGAGAGGGGAGCACGAAATTTTGGAGAGAGGATGAGCTTGGAGAGCAAGTTTTGTCTTTAAGACTTGTTTGGTAGAAAAGGAAAGAGAAAAATAGGTTTTTAGAATATAATATGATATATTTCAAAAAGTCCATCATGACCACTTTTTAGGAGGTAGCTTAGGCCATACCTCTAGTGAGTCACCTCACTCCCTCATCTCACCTCATGCCTTTTATGTCTCCTGTGAACACCTAATTTTGTCCGGATATTCTATCTTTTTAATTAATATAAAAATTTGCAAAAAAATATTTAAAAATATCTTTGTGCATGTCGTTGGCCCAATTTTCTTTTGGTTGCAAGTGTCTTTAAGCCCATGATCCAAGTCATCCAACCTAAATAAAAAAAATAAAAAATAAAAGTCCAAAAAGTTAACAAATTTGGAAGTTTATATTGTTGGCCCATTTCCTATATTGGGCTCAATCCTTGAATCCATTTATATAATAATTCTAAGAAGAGAATAAAAAGTTAGAGGCGGCAGGATTAGATTGGATATCCACGTGTATGTGTAGCCAAGAGCAAAAGACAAATCAGTTTAATCCATATTGGTAAGAAAGGCAAGTCAACTTTGGTTGAAATTTGAGTTTGAAAATATAGCATGAAAAATGGATGAAGCCTGTTCCCGTGTTCAAAAGATAGAGCATGTAAAGAGAGCCAAAAAGGGACATGGCAAAGGGAAGGAAAGGTGCAGCCTGATAAGAAGGAATCCAGAGCCAAAGAGCCAAGAAGAGAAATTGGAGAAGGACCACACCTCTGCTGCAACCAAGGTAACATTTTTGGGACAAAAATGGTTGAAACAAAAAAATAACTCCTATATAAAGAGACTGATTCTCTATGAAGGGGGGGACGGCATTTTCTCCATTATTCATCCATCCTTCTAGCCATCATCTTCTCCTTCAACTACTCAGAAAAACCCATCATCTTCCATTTTCAATTCATAATCCGATCCCTTTCTAAATCAAAAGAACAAATTTAAACACCATAGCAAACAAAAAACTGAAAAAAGAAGAAGAAAGGTTGCCTCTGTCCCTATCCTCCGTGACCGCCGCCGTCGTCGCGTCACCGCCGCGCCTCGCCTCGGCAACCACAGGACCGCCCCTCCACGAGACGCACCGTGAGCTCCGGAGTGTACCGCTGTGAGCCACCACGCAAACCCCTACCGCACCACCAGATCTGCGTTCCTTCCTCCACCGTCCATTCACCTCCACCCGACCCGCGTCTCGTCGCCGATCAACTACCGTGAACCTGTCATCGACCAGCCGCCGCGCGAGAAGTGGTCGCGCTGTCGCGCACGCGCCAAAAAGGACGAGCGGGTTTAAAACTGTAGTATAGTGCGACAATTCGGATGTCGTCTCTCAAGGACTTTGAGAATATTATTTTCGACAAAAATAAGTTTTGGGGGGGTTTGGTTTGAAATGCAATCAAAGAAAACAGAATATTAAAAACAGAACAATTGAAAACAAGCAGTTCAAGGAAGTTATCAAATGGCCAAAAACGGATTAATCTATTGCTCTTGATTTCCCACTATCATAGGTTCATACAATTTCCAAGTCCTAAGCAAATTCTTATCCCCTCCCGGTTGTAGTAGCAATTTACAAGCGAAACTACTACTACAGATACATGTCCCTATTCCCGAATTAAGCAAACGGGGTTAAGCCCTTCGTGAACTAAGCGAACACGAAATGTACACACGCAAATTAAGCAGATGCGATTAATTATAGGAACATGATATCACCAGAAATAAATCAATACAATACAGTATACTCCTGAATTAAGCAAACAGAAATACAAAGTATGGTATTGAAGAGGGAAAAGCATACAAAACAGGAAAATATAAGAACCTCAAGTATATGGAAATCGATTACAATAGATCAATCCTAAGAACTTAGTTCTCCATAACACAAACGAAATCACAGAGAAAAATGTAAAACAGAAAAATGGAGAAGCAAGTGTCTCTACAAATTGTTCAGAACAGCCTTTTATACAAATTCTGAAATTGGCTAGCTCGCGAGGCGAGCACACATTCGCGAGGCGAATTTCATAAACTGTCAGCAACCTTTGGCATTCTCGCGAGGCGAAGTGTTGCTCGCGAGGCGAGGATATGAAGAGTTTCCTCCTTACGCCCGTTATGGCCATCAGGGCCTAACCGTGATGCTCTCTGACTTCCAGACTCGCGAGGCGAATGGATGCTCGCGAGGCGAAACTCTTCAACTTCAAAACTGCCACGGCCACACCTTCAACACTGCCAAGCCGTGATCGTCTCTGACTTTTTCAGGTTTGCAAGACTCGCGGGGCGAGCACTGCTTTCGCGAGGCGAACCAGAGACTTAGCAATTTCTTGGAACAGTCAAAGCCGGGGGTCGCGTGGCGAGCGTGTGTTCTTCGCGGGCGAGACCTCTGTTCTTTATTTTCTCAACTTCTACTTAACCTCGAAAGTAAGGAAATAACCATAAGTGTATTATTTGACTTAAAACTAGCTAAATTAACTTAAAACTACTCTAGAGACTCAAAACCTTGCTTGAGGACAATCTAATCTAATTTGGGTGAAAATACGATATAATTTGCACAAAACCCTGGTCATACTAGCCATAAAACTAGATGAGCCAGAGGCTTATCAAAATACCCCAAACTTAAACTTTGCTTGTCCCCAAGCAAACTAAGACTCAAAAATTAAAAAGACTCAAGACCTGGCAAGCTTAAAAGATCCAATCAACACTGCACACATTCAAGCAATACATCAAAAAACAGTTTTTCTTCATTGTTTCCCCCTTTTCAAACAGAGCAATCCCCACATTCATTTATTCTAAACAGTTGAGAGTTTCATCATGAAAACAATCAGAAATCTAAGCAGGGAATCTAAGTCACACACAAGAGGGAGATCACCAAATCCAAACAACTGCCTTCCTCACAAGGGCATTATTTGTTCACTCAGTCACTCAGTTTATGTCAGGCTAACAATTTGCACTCAGTTTCACTTTTCAAGAACGCTTCCCAAAAATTTGATTTTCATCTCAAAATGGCTCCCACAGAAAACATGCAAGCAACATCAGAAGGTCTTTTATGGGTTGTAATGGGGCCTGGCTAAGGGTAGGATATACAAAAGGAACTAAGCTGAAGACCCTAGGAACTAAGAGATCATGAACTATATTTACACTTTGAAATTCATTCAAGTTCCTTTCTTTATTTTTTTCTTTACACTTCTGGGTGGCTACATCCCTTTTTATTTCTTTTTTGGCATTTTTTGTATTTTTTATTTTTTATTTTTTTTTTTCTTCTTTTTTTTCACTTTTTTTTTTCCTAATTCCAAACAACACATTGCACCTTGCAGCCACCCCAAACTTTAGTTTCTTGCACCCATTCTAAGATTACATGCTCTCCTAATCCTAAGATCGGGTTAACATGGTTTTCCAGATTTTTGGGCTTATAACATTAGGTTATCAAGAATTAACAGGCTAATAGGCTCAAAAGGGCTAACTAGGGAACATGCATTAGGAATTGGTTTATTCAGGCCAAGTAGCTATTTACAAAGAAAATGCCTAAATCATTTGCTACACACATATAATCATGCAAACCAAAAAGAGATTCAATCAAATCCAGGGAAGTGCAACTTGAAAGCGATTTTCACACAGTTTAAAACATGTTGGAGGCTCAAAACCTCACCTGGACATTCATGCAAATTGTTTGAAAGAGATTCTATCCCTAGTGTGTGCTCCCTATCACCCCAAACTTATCATTCATCATGCCATCATAACAAAGTCCCAAAGTTCAGTTTTCAATTTCACATGGGAATCACTTTTCAAAATCAAAATTTTTTTTTTTCAGCCTAGGGGGAATCATTACATATCAATCATGCAAGCAATCTGTGCAACATCAATCAAAATCTAGCAAACTTTCCAACTAAAAACTTAACACACAAATGCTCCTGAGCTTCTCAGATTATTCAGGAGCTTTATTCAAAGAAAAGAAAACTTTATTCAAAGAAAAGAAAACTTTATTCAAAGAAAAGAAAAACTACAACTAGTTCCCTCCCCCACACTTAAAACATGCATTGTCCCCAATGAACAACAAAACTATAAGATCATAGTGAGGGAAAGGAAAAGAGTACTCCCTGATCAAGTGCAGTGTAAGCGGGAGCTGTCACCTGGATCCCATTCCTTGCAGTCTAAGTCCAAAGAGGTAGAGAGGGCCTCCGGTGCTACTTCATCCTCTTCATGGTTCTCATCCACTGCACTGACAATTTTATCATCTGCTAAACATGCAGCAATCTCAGCACAAACCACAAAATGGTTAGGGTTAGTACAAACAAGACAAGAAGAAATATCATCACAGCCAGAATTAAGTGGAAAATTAGAAAACAAGTTCTCATGGGTGTCCTCAATAGTCTCAGAGATCAGCTCTATGTGGAATACAGAGTGCTCTTCCACTGGATATTTCATGGCATCAAATATGTTAAACTTTGCAACTATATCCCCAAACTTCATAGACATGGTCCCATCATCCACATCAATGTTAGTCTTAGCTGTCTTCATGAATGGTCGGCCCAGGATGATTGGTGATTTACTGGAATGTGTCTCTCCTGCCATGTCCAAGATGTAGAAATCAGCTGGGAAGATCAGATCATCAACTTGCACTAGCACATCTTCCACCATTCCCATGGGGCGTAGCATCGTTCTCGTTGGCCAATCGAATGGTGATACCTGTGTACTTCAAAGGACCAAGATCCAGTTTGTTAAAGATGGAGGTAGGCATGACATTGATAGATGCTCCCAAGTCCAACATGCAGTTTTCAAACTTCTTGTCCCCAATAGTGCATGGGATAGTGAAGGTGCCTGGATCCTTGCACTTGCCCGGTGGCGTGCCGGGTGAAAGCAACAACTCTTTTCGGCTTAGACTGGATAGCCACCGAGACATTTCTTCTCAAGTCAACCATCTCATTAGTCTTCATCTTCCTCTTGTTGGTGCATAGGTCCTTGAGAAATTTGGCATACTTGGGCACTTGCTTGATCACATCCAACAGAGGGATATTAACACCTACCTTTCTTAAAACATCAAGAATTTCCTTCTCCTTATCTTCACCACCACTCTTCAAATTTTTCTGTAATCTGTGTGGGAATGGAATGGGTGGTCTATATACCTTCTCGGTTTCAACTTCAACCACAGGTTCAGGAGTAACCTCAACAGTAGGCTCAGGAGTAGCCTTCATAGTTTCTTCATCCTTTCCAGAAGTGGCCTCAACAAATTTTCCAGACCTCAAAGACATGGAACTCACATTAAGGTTGGAGGCATTAGGATTTATCACTGGCTGTGCTGGCAGCTAGGTTGTTCTTTGACCTTGCTTTATGTTATTTATGTCTGTGGCCGTCTGTCCAATCTGTGTATGCAATGCCTGAATACTCGCATCCGTTCTCTGCTGAAACTGTGCCTGTGAGGCCTGGAACTGTGCCTGGAACTGTCCCATTTGCTGCTGGAAAAGTGCAGTCATTTGTGCATTCAATTGTGAAGTTATTTGCTTGCACATATCATCAACTGACGGTCCGGATGGTGCAGAAGTGGTCACTGGAGGATTCTGAGGTGCCATCGGTTGTTGGGATGAGTTCCCATATCGCAGATTAGGATGATTACTCCAGCTGGGATGGTACCTATTTGTTGAAAGATCTGGAATGTCAGACGCTCCGGTTATTGCCCCGATTATACGGATGGACTGTGAAGGCTTGAGGTGATTCAAGAATTGATCCTCCTTGCAAAATGGGGCATGCCTCATATGGGTGCTCGGGAGAACTGCACATGCCACACAATACCGCAGCAGTGAACCCTATCCATTGCCAATTTCTCTACCAAGGAAGTGAGCCTATCAATTCTATCATCACGGTCCTGGCCTGGAAGAGGAAGTGCGGACCTCATGTACACCTCTAATCTCAAATGAATTTCTTCGGTAGTGAATTCTGGGAATTTAATGACATGTTCTCAATGAGTTGCTTGGCAGCAGATGGAGTCTTGTCAACCAATGCTCCCCACTAGCAAAGATCCAAAATATTCCTATCCATCGGCTGCAATCCTTCATAAAAATATTGGATGAGGAGCTGTTCAGAAATTTGATGCTGGGGGCAACTGGATGTCAACTGCTTGAACCTCTCCCAATACTCAGCTAGCGACTCATTTCCTTGCCTTATTCCACAGATTTCTTTCCTAATTGCAGCGGCTCTGGAGGCAGGAAAATATTTCTCTAGGAAGAGCTTCTTCAAGTCATTCCATGTGGTAATGGAATTCGGCGCAAGGTATAATAGCCAATCTTTTGCAGCTCCCTGGAGTGAGAATGGAAAAGCCTTCAACTTGATATGATCCTCAGTTACTCCTTCTGGCCTCAAAGTTGTGGAGCAGACAACTTGGAACTCCTTGAGGTGCTTGTGTGGATCTTCACCTGCAAGACCATTAAATCTTGGCAACAAATGGATTAGCCCAGATTTTAACTCAAAAGGGGTGTCAGCACCAGGATAAGCAATGCACAAACCATTGTAATTCACATCAGGGGCAGCAAGCTGCCTCAAAGTCCTTTGGTCTCCCATGTTTTCAAAAGCAGTTTTAAAATTGGAATCACTACTAGTGCTAGCCCGAAATTCCCTACGGAGTGTGTGCAGTGTTCTTTCAATTTCCGGGTCAAAATCACACAGTTCAGGGCAATGAGACCTAGTAGCCAGACCAATTCAAAACAAAACAGAAAATAAAAGAAAGAAAGAAAAATAAAATAAAACAAGTTACGAAAAATAACAACTCAGAGTCCCCGGCAACGGCGCCAATTTTTGGTCGCGCTGTCGCGCACGCGCCAAAAAGGACGAGCGGGTTTAAAACTGTAGTATAGTGCAACAACTCGGATGTCGTCTCTCAAGGACTTTGAGAATATTATTTTCCACAAAAATAAGTTTTGGGGGGGGGGGGGGGTGGTTTGGTTTGAAATGCAATCAAAGAAAACAGAATACTAAAAACAGAACAATTGAAAACAAGCAGTTCAAGGAAGTTATCAAATGGCCAAAAACGGATTAATCTATTGCTCTTGATTTCCCACTATCATAGGTTCATACAATTTCCAAGCCCTAAGCAAATTCTTATCCCCTCCCGGTTGTAGTAGCAATTTACAAGCGAAACTACTACTACAGATACATGTCCCTATTCCCGAATTAAGCAAACGGGGTTAAGCCCTTCGTGAACTAAGCGAACACGAAATGTACACACGCAAATTAAGCAGATGCGATTAATTATAGGAACATGATATCACCAGAAATAAATCAATACAATACAGTATACTCCTGAATTAAGCAAACAGAAATACAAAGTATGGTATTGAAGAGGGAAAAGCATACAAAACAGGAAAATATAAGAACCTCAAGTATATGGAAATCGATTACAATAGATCAATCCTAAGAACTTAGTTCTCCATAACACAAATGAAATCACAGAGAAAAATGTAAAACAGAAAAATGGAGAAGCAAGTGTCTCTACAAATTGTTCAGAACAGCCTTTTATACAAATTCTGAAATTGGCTAGCTCGTGAGGCGAGCACACATTCGCGAGGCGAATTTCATAAACTGTCAGCAACCTTTGGCATTCTCGCGAGGCGAAGTGTTGCTCGCGAGGCGAGGATATGAAGAGTTTCCTCCTTACGCCCGTTATGGCCATCAGGGCCTAACCGTGATGCTCTCTGACTTCCAGACTCGCGAGGCGAATGGATGCTCGCGAGGCGAAACTCTTCAACTTCAAAACTGCCACGGCCACACCTTCAACACGGCCAAGCCGTGATCGTCTCTGACTTTTTCAGGTTTGAAAGACTCGCGGGGCGAGCACTGCTTTCGCGAAGCGAACCAGAGACTTAGCAATTTCTTGGAACAGTCAGGCTTCGGGGTCGCGTGGCGAGCGTGTCCTTCGGGGGGCGAGACCTCTGTTCTTTATTTTCTCAGCTTCTACTTAACCTGAAAGTAAGGAAATAACCATAAGTGTATTATTTGACTTAAAACTAGCTAAATTACCTTAAAACTACTCTAGAGACTCAAAACCTTGCTTGAGGACAATCTAATCTAATTTGGGTGAAAATACGATATAATTTGCACAAAACCCTGGTCATACTAGCCATAAAACTAGATGAGCCAGAGGCTTATCAAGAAGCCTCCTCCTCGGTCGCCGTCTTCCCCTTTGTTTTTAGCCCAACAGATCTGCAGCTTCTTGGTCTATCTCCTTTATTGGTAACGTAGAAGAAGAGCTTCTGACTGTGTTTGGTTTTTTTAACTTTATTTTCATTTTTTATTATGTGAATTGTTAGCTTGTTTGGGTCAGGTTGTTTGGGCCAGTGTTTTGCTCTTTTATATGGGCCAAGTTCTTTCAGAAATTGATGCCAAGCTATAAAGTGCAAAAAAAATTTGAAATTACAAAACATAAAAAATAAAAACAAAATATGAAAAAAAGAAAATCCTTTTTAAAATAAAAATTTTTATTCACGCAACAATCTATGACATTGATGTATGAATTTTCATCCTCAAGCGTCATATGAATTGTAAGGGTTCATCGTATAACTCGACTATCTTTAACCCTGTGCGAGAGTGAATTATCTTTTTTTAAAAAAATAAAATGTTTTCAATTTACACCTTTAACCAATTTTAACCGATTTAGTTTTTTTTATAAAAATCTCTTTTGAGTTCACGCAACAATTTATGACGTTGATGTATGATTTTTTATCCTCAAGTGTCATATGAATTGTAAGAATTCATCGTATAGCTCCGCTATCTTTAACCCTGTGCAAGGGTGAACTCCCTTTTGTATAAAATAATAAATGTTTTCAATTTACTCTTTTTAACAAAATTTTATTCAATTTTATAAAATAAAAATTTATTGAATTCACGCAACAATCTACGACGTTGATGTATGATTTTTCATCCTCAAGTGGCGTATGCATTGTAGGGATTTATCGTATAGCGCTGCTATCTTGGACTCTGCGTAAGAGTGAATTTATTTTGAAATAAAATCTTTTTTAACGTAAAAAATTATAATAAAAAAAAATCAAATCTTTTCCAAAAATAAAATAAAATCAATCAATCAATCAAAACATTTTCTAAAGAACTACGTGTCTTTGAGTTTTCCATCGCACCCGGGAATATGTAGGAGCATAACCAACCATTCTGCCAAGCCAAAATTTAAAATTTCCTTACTTTAGCGTCTCTTTTTATTTTCAAATTGTTAATCAAAATAATTAAACTTGTGATATTTAGGGATGCTCTATGGACACGGTGCCATGTTCAACCCTTTAGATTTGAGGTTGCCCTGTGGACTTATATGCCATGTTCAACTTCATTTAGGTTTTATCAATAATAAATTTAAAATTGAAAAATCATAAAATACAAAATACAAAATATCAAAAATAAAAATAGTTTTGTTGTAAATAATTTTTGGGGTAAAATAAATATTTAAAAAGGTTATTAAAATCATTTTGCATAATTAACTGGGGGTACTGTTTTTTTAAACGAGCGATGTAGGGTGCTAACACCTTCCCTACTCGTAATCGACTCCCGAACTCAAAACTCTCTCTCTTTTTTTAAGACCAGTCTACCTTAAAATAAATGGTTTTTCTAATGTTTTTCCCAAATAAAATATTGGTGGCGACTCCTCTGTTTTTACCTTCTTTTTGGGGCGTCCAGACGGGACGGTCGGGACAGCTGGCGACTCCACTGGGGAATTTCGAAAGTCAGGCCTATCATAGTTGTTTGTGCAATTTCTTTTAATAGCTTTAAAAGTATTAACTTTACCCTTTTTTTGTTTATTTTCGTAAATAGTTTTAGTTGTTCTTATAAATGTATTTGTATATTCTTGCAACCCTAGGGTAGAAAACTCTTTCAAATGTTGGCTGTTCTTTTGCAGGTTTGGGGTTAGTTTTTTAGGTTTTGTGCAGGTTTGCTTGCTCCCAGCACACACATCACCATCACATATTCACACACTTTTGGGCTCTATACCTGAGTCTTGGAATGCCATAAGATTAGAAGGGGCTTCAGTGATGTTATTGTGATGCTTTTGCGTCCCTGACAGACATTGATTCTCCCGCTCGGATTGCTACCGGAACATGGACTGCCATATTGTGACTTTTCGGTCCCTGTGGTGAGGTTCATGGATTCGGATCCTCATTTTCAGATGAGGGTAATCCAGGGACCATATGTTTAGAGGTCTAGATCTGTCCCGGAAGTCATGCACATAAAATGTCATTAGCAGCCTACCAAACTAGGGTCTTGACCTCAGAAGTTCAAACTTTAGGATGTGACCCATGTAGGACAAAAGGGAGCACGTTCCACCTTTTTCTGCAACATGAATAATCACATTTATATCTCATGCATCATGATGCATTCCACAGATGCCTTAATATGCCATTCATTCATGCATCTCGTTACACTCATTATTATTCATTGTATGCTCGTGCATGTAGTACTTTAAGTCATGCATTGTTAATATGTCATTCATGCATTTTGTTACGCTCTCATGCATAAGTAAATTTGCATTCCAAATGTTATTAACAAAGTAAAACTTCCCTCCACAGATAATTTGGTTTGAGATAACACCTTTGATTACAAGAGATGGAAAAAGTCAGACACACTAGCAATGCTCCCACCACCAAGAGCTCCAGGGTGATATTGAACTCATTAGAGAATCTGAAAGATTTGAGCCAATCTTTGCCTCAAGAACGTCGAAGAAGATTCGCCAAGAAGTATGGAGGGATCTTGGACCTAATTTTCATACCGGTTGAGACTTCTGCTTTGAGTGCCTTGTGTCAGTATTGGAACCTCCACCTCAGATGTTTTGAATTGTCAAACATGGACATTACTCCTACCATTGAAGAATATGGTTGCATGTTAAGGTTGCCAATGCAGAAAAACCCCGTCGTGTACTTTCACTTGGGGCAATACTTGACCACTACAAGCATAGCAGGGTTACTAGGGCTTCCTGAAACTGATGTGA
Organism: Sophora flavescens; assembly: GCA_030762895.1. Taxonomy (NCBI): domain Eukaryota; kingdom Viridiplantae; phylum Streptophyta; class Magnoliopsida; order Fabales; family Fabaceae; genus Sophora; species Sophora flavescens. The sequence continues at coordinate 51,044,188 of CM061069.1, forward strand.
GGTTGACCGGGCACTCAAACTCGTGAGGGTTAAACCGAACTCTTCTTGAAAATCATTTGAAGAAATTAATGGATCGACAAGATTGGGAAACCTTTGAGAGGGTATTGGCGCTAACAATATATGGGTTGGTTCTATTTCTATCAGCGCTAGACATGATAGATCAAGCAGCAATGGATGTATTCTTCACAGTTGAAAGAAAGAAAAACCCAGTGCCGGCAGTGTTAGATGAAACGCTTTTGACTCTAGAATTTTGCCAGCGGCATCGAAAGGGGAAGCTCCGATGTTGTGCACAGTTGATCTATGTGTGGGCCATGACTCACATGTATTCAAAAGGATATATCACCCATCATTTAGATCCACTAAGAGGCTTCCATAACATCCCTATAAGACAGCTAAACGAAGAGGAATGGACGAGCGAGTTTGACAAAGCGGAAAAGGACTCTTTCAGGTGGGTATGCCCATGGTACGAAGGTCAGTAGGGGCAAGATATCATTTATAGTTGTGGGGACTATTCCAATGTTCCTTTGATGGGCCCAAGAGGGTGCATATCCTACACACCCGCCATAGTCTTACGACAGCTTTGTTGGACGCAAACCGTGCCAAGAGAAGAACAACTCGGCGGATGCTGTTTCCGATACGAGGATGGAGAGAATACCAAGTTGTTAGCAAAAGCAGTTAGAAATGCATGGAAAGATGTGAAGATGGCAGGGAGAGCTCAATTGGGCCGACCAATCCTAATCATTGTCTCAGAATATGAAGCATGGAGAAAGTCAAGGAAAGGTCCCGTCAACATTCCTGCAGAAAGCACGAAAGATAAAGATTACTCCCCTTTGGTAACTCAAATGGCAGAACAACTGAAAGTTCTAGAAGCACAAATGAAGGAAATGGAACAACAAAAGCAAGATGCCGAGTTAAAAATAGTCATTGGACATAAGCGTTGTGAGAAGTTAGCAAAAGAAAATGAACACTTAAAAGATTTGTGTGCAGATATCTCCACAACCTCAAGAGTCCAGAAGAATACAGACAATGTCTCACCAAGCATCATGGCTAAGGTCCAGAATCTTGAAAGTAAAGTATTGTCCTTGACGACGGAGAGGCATCGGCAAAGAAAAGAAAAGTGTCAGTTAGAAGAAGTCATCCAGCAAGAAGGTATAAGAAAGTCATTGGAGGCGGAGGTTGATTGACAAAGGGGAGTCAATAGCAACTTACATAAGCAAATTTGTGCACAAAGTAGGATGACTGATGAATTGGTACAAAAGGTCAAAGAACTGAATATCCTAATGGTCAAAATCAAGAAGCAGTGCGATTTAGGGTGGACCTCGGCAAAGCATTATCATGATCACGTGGATCAAGTGATGAATGACGTGAAATGGTGGAGAGAAGAAGCGCTAGAGCGAGGGATAGATATTGACATATGGAAAAATAGATATGTGAGCATGAGTTTGGAGCTAAGCCATTGCGTTCAGAATTTTGTCCAAAGCTTTGAGAAGGCAGAACAACAAATCTGTGGGGACCCTATGCTTCGTCTCCCGTCTGAACTGGATGATTTTATGCAAATGTGTGGAGGGTTTGATCGAGGGCTAAAAAGAAAGAGACCTAAGCTGTTGACTTTAGGATGAAATGTTGTAACAATGATTTGACAATGATGTAATCCCAATCTATGTATTGCTTCGAGGAGTTTCTAATGAAATCTGTTCTTGCCTCTATGATTCTTTCGCACTCCAACTCTTACACTTGACTTGCTACGACACCTATCGTGGAGCATGGTCTCCCTTTAGTATGTTGTCAACTACATCTTTGCCTTATAGGATTCTTCATTCTGTGCAAAGGATAGGTCGGGATGTCTCAATTCAGAATTCGCATTGCTAGTGTGTTTAAGATAACATCTATTATGGAGAGATGTTTTTCCCATAGATTTGTTGTCAACTCCATTTCATCTTATGAGCACAATGTTCTCTGTGTGGGATGGAGGGACCATCTCTTGTCAGTCACAAGGGGTTAACTCAAAGAAAAAATATATATATTAAATAAATAATAACTCCATAGGTGGTTTTCACCAAAGCTTTTTCTTTTTTTTGTAATGTTCGTACTTTTTTTTCTCTGATTAAAACAGTGTGACTCTTCTGAACAATTGCTCCAAGACACCCTTATCGCACTCGATCACAGGCAAGAGCCATGGCAGATGAACTAGAAGAAGTCCAAGAGATCAGGGATGAAGTCAGTCAAATCAAGGATTAGATGACTAGGATGATGGAGATCCTACAAGCAATGCAGAAGGAAAAGAACACAGAGGAGAACCCTCCAGCCTCGAACGAAGGACATCCAGCCACACCTCTTATCCCGCCCGATTTTTCTCAAATTCCTATTCAAGGCTTTAACCAACCAGGGGCCATGATGCCTCTCACTATTTATCCAAGCAACCAAGCTCATCTTTCGTTTGACCCGAACAATCCCCCATACGGTTTGCCTCATGGATTTGTGCCACCAACAGTCCCCTGCCCACAAGATGGCATTCAAAACTCCGAACATATCACTCAGACACAAACCCCCACCAATGCTGTCGAAATACCACAAACGCAAACTATCAACCCTACAGATGGTAACACCCCGATAGTGACACCTTCTGTCAATCCAAAGCCCCCACAATACACCCTACATTATGGACCCTAGGGGGCTCAAATGATACCAAACTTCGGTTCCTCCTCCATGCCATGTTCATTTCCCCATAATATGTACGGAGAAACTCCAGTGAATCAGTCGGGAGGGAATTCCCAATCTAAAGAAAAGTTGGAAGTACTAGAGGAAAGATTGCGGGCCATTGAAGGGGTAAATAGTTATGGTCTTCGGGATGCCTCGGAACTTTGTCTGGTACCAAACGTTGTAATTCCGTCGAAATTTAAGGTGCCCGATTTTGACAAATATCGAGGAACCACTTGTCCCAAAAACCATTTGACCATGTACGTTAAGAAGATGGCATCATACGCCCAAGATGATAAGCTCTTGATTCATTTCTTCCACGACAGTTTAACTGGGGCAACTTCAAATTGATATACGCATCTCGAGCGGGCACACATCCGATCCTTCAAAGATCTAGCAGATGCATTCCTGAAGCAATACAAGTACAATATTGACATGGCTCCCGATAGGATGCAACTCCAAAATATGTCAAAAAGGGACACAGACTTTCAAAGAGTATGCACAACAATGGAGGGAACTGGCTGCTCAGGTGGAGCCTCCATTAGCCGAGAAAGAAATCGTAGCAATGTTCATTGATACACTCCAGTCGCCCTTCTATGATATGATGATTGGGAGTGTGTCATCGAACTTTTCTGACATGGTCATTATCGGCGAAAGAATCGAAAGTGGGATGAGGAATGGCAAAATCACTGAGACTTCCTTAGCAAATGGCCCAAAGAAAGCCCCGTTTGCGAAAAAGAAGGAGGGAGAAGCTCATGCAGTAACCTTTGAACAAAAGAAACCGAACCAAACACTTACCTTCCAAGCCCAATATGCCCCTTATTACCAATAGCCTCCATATCACCAAGCCAACCATCCATACATCGCTGCCACCTCACAATTTCCAAATCCTCAACAGATGGCTCCTTACCGACCATCATACCCTTCTCAGCCTCAAACACACCATACCATGCCACCTCAAATTGTTCAACCCCTAAATCCAAACCCAAACACCAGCCAAACAAGACCACCGTATAACTCGGAAAGAAAGCCAGTGCATTTTGACCCAATACCCATGACCTACACTGAACTATTCCGTCAACTTGTGAGAAAATCCGTGCTAACTCCTATCCCGAAAAGACCAATAGAACCTCCTTATCCAAAGTGGTATGACCCAAACGCTCAATGTGAGTATCACGATGGGGTCACAGGTCATTCCACCGAGAATTGTAAAGCTTTGAAGTTTAAGGTGCAAGACCTGATTAATGCCAAATGGTTGAGATTTCAGAAGGATTCTCCAAATGTGGCACAGGGTCCTATGCCAAATCATGAGGGTTCGGGAGTCAATGCCATTGAAAGCTTCTTGGAACATACTCCCGAGAGAAAGTGGCCGATGTTAGGACTCCTATGAGAGTTATTTTCAGAGAGATGTGCAAATACGGATTGATCCAAATCCCGATCATGGAAGAAAAGGCTCTTGATGAATAGATAAGGTGTAAATTCGACGGGAATATGAGGCATTCGATTGAAGACTGTGCAGAGTTTCGGCAAGTTGTGCAGCAGTTAATGGATATGAAGATTATCTTAATTGGTTGTGGATCAAATGAATATGCCATTAATATGGTTGCTGAATCTACAATTTCCCCAACCCCAATTAAGATAACCCTTTTACTGTTATGATTAATCCTCAACCAGTTCCCGAGCAATTCACTCCAAAACCAGTGGCGATATACTATACTGAGAAGAAACCTTTGCCGGTTCGAAGTGGGCCAACACCAATCGTCATCCGAGTTCCAAGTCCTTTCCCTTACAAGGACACCAAAGCGGTACCATGGAAATATGAGATGGAGGTTCAACCCGATCCTTCCGATGGGACTATTGTGGTTACCAACAATTCAGGAATTGGTGGAATGACTAGGAGTGGTCGCATTTACACTCCAGAGGTATTGCGAAGGGAGGAAACAGAAAAGAAAGGAAAGGATCGCAATGGGAAAGAGAAGGTGGAAGGAATTCTAGATGACAAGGAAGCAAACGGGGGTGAGAATAAAAAGGAGGTATCTGATGAAGAAGTCGGCGAATTCTTGAAGTTCATCAAGCAGAGTGAATATAGGGTTGTGGATCAGTTAAATCGAACTCCGGCTCGGATATCTCTTTTGTCTCTATTGATGAACTCTGAGCCACACAGAAGAGTACTGATGAAGGTGTTGAATCAAGCTCATGTCTCCCATGACATCACAGTTGATAAGCTCGATAACATTGTAAGTAACATAGTTGCTGATAATTATGTCACTTTCACCGATGATGAAATACCAGCTGAAGGTATGGGGCACAACAAGACATTGCACATTTCTGTGAAGTGCCGAGATCATGTCATGGCTAGGGTTCTCATTGATAATGGATCTTCTTTGAATGTAATGCCAAAGTCAACACTGGCAAAGTTGCCTTGCGATGGAACTCATATGGAGCCAAGCACAATGATTGTAAGAGCTTTCGATGGCACCCGAAGGGAAGTCATGGGAGAAATTGAATTTCCCATTCAGGTTGGCCCTTGCACCTTTGAAGTACTCTTCCAAGTAATGGACATCACACCAACTTACAGTTGTCTCCTAGGATGACCATGGATCCATTCGTCTGGAGCTGTACCGTCCACATTGCACCAGAAGGTGAAGTTCATTGTTGATAGTAAGTTGATAATTGTTTCTGGAGAGGAGGATCTGTTAGTAAGCAAGCCATCAACAATCCCTTATATTGAAGCTGCCGAGGAAGCTCTCGAGACCGCCTTCTAGTCACTTGAAATTGCCAATGCCACTTATGTTGGGGATAGTGCTCCACTCTTGAAACCTCGGTCATCTAAAGCATCCATCATGATGGCCAAGGTTATGCTCGAAGGAGGATACCAACCTAGAAGCAGTTTGGGGAAGAACAGCCAAGGTGTCGCTAACATCCTCATGCTCACCGAGAACAAGGACAGGTTTGGGTTGGGATACAAGACCGACAAGATCAGGGTTATAGAAAAGAAGAAAAGAAAGAGGTTGGCTCGACTGGAAAATCGTGAATACGAGGCTGAAAGGGTTCCCATCTGTGACATTCGATAGTGCTTCCTAAGCGTAGGGTTCGCATTCCTAGACCAAGCAGCAACTATTGAAGATGATTATCCCACCGATCATGGTGTCAATTTGGTGTATCCATGTTCTCTAGATACAGATCTCAACAATTGGGAGATCATTGAATTCCCCAGGACCATAGTCTCTTTCCAAGTAATTCTGTAATGCTTATCCTTTAGCTCTGCCCAAGGCTTTAGGAGTTTTTGTTGTAATGGGCTCACTTGTTTCTGTTTCAGTATGACTTATCAATAAATGCATGCATTCAGTATCTTTGTGTTGTTATCTCTTTGTTTTTTTTAACTTTCGTTTTTGTTCACCATTCCTCACCAATAAATGCAGTTTCTCGTCTTTAACCTTTATTCATTCATCTTTCCCTGATAACTACCAAAATGCAGATCTAAAAGTGACTCTCTTGAAAATGACAGTGTTAGTAACTCAGCATACAATTTTGACTATCCCATTGATCATGCTGAGGAGGTTGTTGATGATGACGGGGAAGTTCCTTTTGAACTATTGAGATTGGTAGAACAAGAGGCCAGGGAAATTCGACCTCATGAAGAGCCGAGTGAGCTAATCAATTTGGGAACCGAAGATGATAAAAAAGAGGTCAAGATTGGCATTTCCCTTAAAGAAAAGGAGCGAAGTAGGTTGACCAAGTTGTTGATGGATTATAAAGATGTTTTTGCATGGTCGTACCAAGACATGCCAGGGTTAGACCCTAGTGTATCAGAACACAGGCTACCATTAAAGCCGGAGTGTCCTCCAGTAAAACAGAAGGTACGAAGGATGAAAGCGGAAATGTCCTTAAAGATCAAGGATGGGGTCAAAAAGCAGCTAGATGCAGGTTTCCTGGAAGTTGTGAAGTACCCTCAATGGGTTGCCAATATTGTTCGTATTCCTAAGAAAGATGGAAAGGTTCGGATGTGTGTCGACTATCGAGATCTGAACATAGCTAGCCCAAAAGATGACTTTCCTCTGCCACACATTGATGTTCTTGTAGACAATACTGCTAAACATGCATTATTCTCTTTCATGGATGGATTCTCGGGATATAATCAGATCAAGATGGCACCTGAAGATATGGAGAAAACTACATTTGTCACTTTATGGGGAACCTTTTGCTACAAGGATATGCCCTTTGGTTTGAAAAATGCTGGGGCAACATATCAGCGGGCTATGGTGGCTTTATTCCATGACATGATGCATAAGGAGATAGAAGTTTATGTAGATGACATGATCGCCAAGTCCAGGTCCGAAGATGACCATGTTGATAATCTGCAGAAACTTTTTGAGCGGTTAAGAAATTTAAGCTCCGATTGAATCCAGCCAAATGCACTTTTGGAGTGAAATCAGGCAAGATTCTGGGGTTCATTGTTAGTCAAAGAGGAATAGAGGTTGATCCTGAAAAGGTTCGAGCAATCATCGACATGCCAGCACCTCAAACGGAGAAGGAAGTTCGTGGGTTTTTAGGAAGATTGAACTACATTGCCAGGTTCATCTCCCAACTAACCGCGACATGTGAACCAATCTTTAAATTGCTGCTCAAAAATCAAGTTGTGACATGGAATGAAGATTGTCAAAAAGCCTTTGAGAAGATCAAACAATACCTACAGGAGCCTCCGATCTTGGTTCCCCTAGTGCCGGGAAGACATCTCATCATGTATTTAACTGTGCTAGATGAACCGATGGGTTGCGTATTGGGGCAACACGATGAGTCAGGAAGGAAGGAACATGCCATCTATTATCTGAGTAAGAAATTCACCAGTTGCAAAGCCAACTACTCACTGCTAGAACGCACTTACTGTGCCTTGGCTTGGGCGGCTCGCCGTTTGAGGCATTACATGTTGTGTTACACTACCTGGTTGGTGTCCAAAATGGATCCGATCAAGTATATCTTTGATAAGCCTGCTCTGACTGGAAGAATTGCTCCCTGGCAAGTCCTACTATCAGAATATGACATTGTCTATGTCACCCAAAAAGCAATAAAAGGGAGTGCTCTTGCAGAATATCTAGCCAATCAGCCAGTAGAAGATTATGGATCGATGCAATGTGATTTTCCAGATGAAGATATAATGGCTTTGTTTGATCGCGAGCAATCACCAAAAGAATAAAAGTGGACCTTGTTATTTGACGGAGCTTCTAATGCATTGGGACATGGAATTGGGGCAATACTAATCTCACCGGAAAATGATTATTTCCCTGTCACTGCAAGGCTTTGCTTTGGTTGTACAAACAATATAGCCGAATATGAAGCTTGTGCGCTCAGGATCCTGGCAGCGATAGAATCAAAGGCAAGGATACTGGAGGTATATGGGGACTCTGCATTAGTCATCCACCAGCTTAGAGGGGAATGGGAAACCCGAGATGCCAAGTTAATCCCGTACCATGGTTACATCAAAGGTTTGATTGAGCAGTTTGATGAAGTCACATTTCATCATATTCCCCGAGAAGATAACCAATTAGCTGACACGCTATCTACCTTGTCCTTGATGTTCAAAGTAAGCGACGAGAGGAACCTGCGAAGAAATGCCATAAGTGTCAAATATATGCTGATAAGGTTCATACGCCGCCAGCTCCCTTGAATGCCTTGTCGGCACCCTGGCCATTCTCAATGTGAGGAATGGATGTGATCGGGCCAATCGAACCAAAAGCCTCAAATGGGCATCGCTTCATTCTTGTTGCCATTGATTATTTCACAAAGTGGGTTGAGGCTACATCATATCCCAATGTGATCAGGAATGTCGTGATCAAATTTGTAAAAAGAGAATTAATTTGTCGTTATGGGTTGCCGAGTGAGATTATCACTGATGATGCGACCAACTTGAACAACAAGATGATGAAGGAGATGTGCAAAAATTTCAAGATAAAGCATCACAATTCCTCCCCGTACCGCCCAAAAATGAACGAGACAGTTGAGGCCACTAATAAAAATATCAAGAAGATTGTCCAAAAGATGGTAGTGACGTATAAAGATTGGCACGAGATGTTACATTTGCTTTGCACGGCTATCGTACCTCTATTCGTACCTCGACAGGGGCAATGCCATATTCTTTAGTGTATGGGATGGAGGCGGTGCTCCCGATTGAAGTAGAGATCCCCTCATTAAGGGTACTGAGAGAAGCAGGACTGGAAGAAGCTGAGTGGGTTCAGGATCGACTAGACCAATTGAACCTCATCGAAGAGAAGAGATTAGCAGCACTGTGTCACGGTCAATTGTACCAGAAAAGGTTGATGAGAGCTTACGAGAAGAAAGTACGCCCCCGGCAGTTTCGGGAAGGTGATCTAGTACTCAAAAAGATCCTACCAATCCAAAAGGACCATCGAGGGAAGTGGACCCCGAACTATGACGGACCTTACGTAGTGAAAAAGGCATTCTATGGAGGGGCCCTAATTCTCACCAGGATGGATGGGGAAGATCTTTCACTCCCTGTAAACTCAGATGCAATCAAAAAGTATTATCCTTGAACACACTTCCCAAGAAGAAGAAGAAAAGAAGAAGAAAAGAAAAGAAAAAGTGAAAAATGAAAAAAGAACAGCTCGCTAGACTGAAAATCTGAAAAGACAGTCTAGGCAAAAGTTAGACCAACCCCCTAGGCTGAAAACCTGAAAAGGCGGTCTAGGTAAAAGTTAGGGTTCAAAAAATAAAAACATAACAATGGAAGTGTCGTCAAGCCGATGAACTGGGGCAGTCAGTTGGTTGGATGTATGAAGACTGGGGCAAACAACATCTCTGAAGCCAATTAATGAGCAGTCAAGATTGTATGAGGGATACTAACATTAGTCATTGAGAGAGACATCACCTAAGGAGATGCGATTCTACTCTGCAATGTTTTGCAATTTATGCTTTGTACACCTTTTTCAAACATAATGACATTGACTTCCTTTATTTTATTTCGTTACCTTGGTCCCTTTATCTTAACTTTTGTCATTTGTGTGTGTGCATTCATCTTAATAAGTATATACTGAAATGTGAAACAAGTAATCCTAATAAGTATAGAATTCCTTAGAAAGCCTCAAAAGGTCATGGGGGGCGCGATGGTTCCCCTATAAAGGGCACTGAAGAAAGCAAAGAATATTAAGGATCAACCATTGGGATAATTATCATCAAGGATGTCTACTATCAAAAACAAAAGTGCAAGATATCTCTCCTCGATAAGATGGGCCTTATTTTAGTTCATCCTCAAGACTAACAGTGATCGATGCTTTTAAGGGGTCAAGGAGCCAATAACGAAAAGACACAGCAAATAGGAAATAATTTCACCAAAAGTATCTCTTGCATTGTGCCAAAAAATAATAAGGGTTTTCTTCATTAGCATTCATCAATGAAAGACATCTTAAGCATTATCATTCTATCAATGAGCAAAATCAATATTTGTGTTGCATCTGTCTATATGGCCTCACAAGCTTCTATCTATCTGTTCTAGCTTTTGACGGGCAATTCACCCTGTAAGCTCTTTTATCTTTCTGTTCGAGCTTTTGACGGGTAATCCACCCCGTAAGCTCTTTTATCTTGCAGTTCGAGCTTCTAACGGGCAATCCACCCCGTATGCTTTTTATCTTTCCGTCCGAGCCTCAGCGGGCAATCCATCCGGGTAATCCACCCCGTAAGTTCATTTATCTTTTTGTTGGAGCTTCTGACGGGCAATCCACCTCGTAAGCTCTTTTATCTCTTTGTTCGAGCTTCTGGTGGGCAATCCACCCCGTAAGCTCTTTTATCTTTCTATTCGAGCTTCTGATAGGAAATCCACCCTGTAGGCTCTTATATGTTTCATCAAGCTTCAACGGGTACCAGACCTCGTAAGCTCTTTTTGTTGTCAAGCTTCAGTGGGTACCAAACCACGTAAGCTATTTTATCTTTTTATAAAGTTTCGACGAGCACCATACCTCGTAAGCTCTTTTCTTGTCAAGCTTCAGTGGATAATCGACTCCGCAAGCATTTTACCTTTCTTTTCAAGCTTCAGCGGATACCCTACTCCGCAAGCATTCTATCTTTTTGTCGTCAAGCTTCGGCAGGTACCATACCCCGTAAGCTCTTTTATCTTTCTGTTCGAGCTTCTGACGGGCAATCCACCCCCGTAAGCTCTTTATCTTTCTGTACGAGCTTCTAACGGGTAATCCCTCCCGTAAGCTCTTTTATCTTTCTGTAAGAGCTTCTCACGGGTATTTCACCCCGTAAGCCCTTTTATCTTTCTGTTCGAGCTGCTGACGGGCAATCCACCCCGTAGGCTCTTTTAAGCTCTTTTATCTTTCTGTTCGACCTTCTGACGGGCAATCCACCCCATAAGCTATTTTATATTTCTGTTCGAGCTTCTGACAGGAAATCCACCCTGCAAGCTCTTTTTTTTATCTTTCTATTCGAGCTTCTGACGGGCAATTCACCCCGTAAGCTCTTTATCTTTATTTTTTTTTAAGCTCAGCAGGCAATCCTCCCTACAAGTTTTTTATGCGTAAACCTCAGTGGGCAATCCAACCCGCGGGTTGTTTACAGGAAATCACTTTGTAGTCACAGGTCATTTTGCTTGTCAGTGTACCACGAACAAAATTGGAGTTCATGTCTTTACTCGTTTCTTATAACGATAATAGGTTAACTACAGTTACACCTATTATATAATAAGAAACAAGTAAAGAGGGGCAGCTGTGAACACCTAATTTTGTTCGGATATTCTATCTTTTTAATTAATATAAAAATTTGCAAAAAAATATTTTAAAAATATATTTGTGCATGTCGTTGGTTCAATTTTCTTTTGGTTGCAAGTGTCTTTAAGCCCATGATCCAAGTCATCCAATCCAAATAATAAAAAAATAAAAAATAAAAAGTCCAAAAAGTTTACAAATTTGGAAGTTTATATTGTTGGCCCATTTCCTATATTGGGCTCAATCCTTGAATCCATTTATATAATAATTCTAAGAAGAGAATAAAAAGTTAGAGGCGGCAGGATTAGATTGGATATCCACGTGTATGTGTAGCCAAGAGCAAAAGACAAATCAGTTTAATCCATATTGGTAAGAAAGGCAAGTCAACTTTGGTTGAAATTTGAGTTTGAAAATATATCATGAAAAATGGATGAAGGCTGTTCCCGTGTTCAGAAGATAGAGCATGTAAAGAGAGCCAAAAAGGGACATGGCAAAGGGAAGGGAAGGTGCAGCCTGATAAGAAGGAATCCAGAGGCAAAGAGCCAAGAAGAGAAATTGGAGAAGGACCACACCTCTGCTGCAACCAAGGTAACATTTTTGGGACAAACAATGGTTGAAACAAAAAAAGAACTCCTATATAAAGAGACTGATTCTCTATGAAGGGGGGACGGCATTTTCTGCATTCTTCATCCATCCTTCTAGCCATCATCTTCTCCTTCAACTACTCAGAAAAACCCATCATCTTCCATTTTCAATTCATAATCCCATCCCTTTCTAAATCAAAAGAACAAATTTAAACACCATAGCAAACAAAAAACTGAAAAAAGAAGAAGAAAGGTTGCCTCTGTCCCTATCCTCCGTGACCGTCGCCGTCGTCGCATCACCGCCGCGCCGCGTCTCGTCTAGCCTCGGCAACCACAGGACTGCCCCGCCACGAGACGCCCCGTGAGCTCCGGAGCGTACCGCTATGAGCCACCACGCAAGCCCCTGCCGCACCACCAGATCTGCATTCCTTCCTCTGCCGTCCATTCACCTCCACCCGACCTGCGTCTCATCGCCGATCAACCACCGTGAACCCGTCATCGACCAGCCGCCGGGCGAGAAGCCTCCTCCTCCATCGCCGTCTTCCCCTCTGTTTTCATCCCAACAGATCTGCAGCTTCTTGGTCTATCTCCTTTATTGGTAACGTAGAAGAAGAGCTTCTGACTGTGATTGGTTTTTTTAACTTTATTTTCATTTTTTATTATGTGAATTGTTAGCTTGTTTGGGTCAGGTTGTTTGGGCCAGTGTTTTGCTCTTTTATTTGGGCCAAGTTCTTTCAAAAACTGATGCCAAGCTATAAAGTGCAAAAAAAATTGAAATTACAAAACATAAAAAATAAAAACAAAATATGAAAAAAAGAAAATCCTTTTTAAAAGAAAAATTTTTATTCACGCAACAATCTATGACATTGATGTATGAACTATCATCCTCAAGCGTCATATGATTTGTAAGAGTTCATCGTATAGCTCGACTATCTTTAACCCTGTACGAGAGTGAATTATCTTTTTTTAAAAAAATAAAATGTTTTCAATTTACACCTTTAACCAATTTTACCCGATTTAGTTTTTTTTATAAAAATCTCTTTTGAGTTCACGCAACAATTTATGACGTTGATGTATGATTTTTCATCCTCAAGTGTCATATGAATTGTAATGATTCATCGTATAGCTCCGCTATCTTTAACCCTGTGCAAGGGTGAACTCCCTTTTGTGTAAAATAATAAATGTTTTCAATTTAATCTTTTTAACAAAATTTTATTCAATTTTATAAAATAAAAATTTATTTGAATTCACGCAACAATCTACGACGTTGATGTATGATTTTTCATCCTCAAGTGGCGTATGCATTGCAGGGATTTATCGTATAACGCTGCTATCTTGGACTCTGTGCAAGAGTGAATTTATTTTGAAATAAAATATTTTTTAACGTAATAAATTATATAAAAAAAATAAAAAAATCAAATCTTTTCCAAAAATAAAATAAAATCAATCAATCAATCAAAACATTTTCTAAAGAACTACGTGGCTTTGAGTTTTCCATCGCACCCGGGAATACGTAAGAGCATAATCAACCATTCTGTCAAGCCAAAATTTAAAATTTCCTTACTTTAGCGTCTCTTTTTATTTTCAAATTGTTAATCAAAATAATTAAACTTGTGATATTTAGGGATGCTCTATGGACACGGTGCCATGTTCAACCTCTTAGATTTGAGGTTGCCCTGTGGACTTATGTGCTATGTTCAACTTCATTTAGGTTTTATCAATAATAAATTTAAAATTTAAAATCAAAAAATACAAAATACAAAATATCAAAAATAAAAATAGTTTTGTTGTAAATAATTTTTGGGGTAAAATAAATATTTAAAAAGGTTATTAAAATCATTTTGCATAATTAACTGGAGGTACCGTTTTTTAAACGGGTGATGTAGGGTCACCTTCCCTACTCGTAACCGACTCCCGGACTCAAAACACTCTCTTTTTTTAAGACCAGTCTACCTTAAAATAAATGGTTTTTCCAATGTTTTTCCCAAATAAAATATTGGTGGCGACTCCTCTGTTTTTACCTTCTTTTCGGGGGGCCCAGACGGGACGGTCGCAACATCTCCTATTCTGCTCCATTTCGTACCCGGTTGCATTTCCGATTGTAATTCTTCCAACGTTTTCGCCCGAATAAAATATTATATTTTATTTTTGAACGAAAATTTTCAAAATAGCCAAAGTTGAAGGAAACATAATAAAAACACTAACTATCTTGTTCACGAGTCAAAATAAGGTTTTCTGCACAGTAAACTTGTACCGACAGTGAAAACGCACACCGGCTTTCATCTGAATTTTCAACCGAAAATTTTACCGTAACCCTCTACCATAAAGTAGACTATGAATATGATTTTGTTTTATTCAAAAACACTTTTTAACTCTCAGTTTAAAATATAATTAATTATATTTTAACTGGTTGAACAACGTAATTAAAATCAGGCTGTTACAAGTAACTTCCATTTTCGCCAAGTCCATATTGGCTGGATGGATCTAATAAGAAGAAAAAGCAACACAAGAATTATCAATATTAGAGTGAATGTATTATATACATATACATATTCCACACAAGGATTAGCAATATCAGGTGTCAAATATCCTTTACAAAAAGAAAAGGAAAAAGAAAAAAAAAAGGAAATAGAAGTAGCATTGGTAGATATGTGAAAGAGAAAAACAAAGATCTATAATTTTTAAGTAGGTGGGTTTTTCTCATGGTTGTGGGTTTTGCGAGACAACTTAATATCTTCAAATCTTCAAATGGGGAAGGAAGGATGACGATGAAGACGGTTGAGAGAGGAGAGAGGAAAAGAGAGTGCAAAGAGGAAAGAATATAGTATGGACACTATTATGCACCATCGACATCAAATACAAATGGACGGTTCTGATTTTTTCACTTAACTCGGGCATGGTGCGCGATATGGCAGGGTCGCGCACCCTGGCCTTCACCATGTTTTGGTTTAAATGCTTGCGTTGGATCTATGATCAGGGAGTTTCGAGGAAACTGACCACATGATCTCAAATTTATGATGTTATTATTGTGTATTCTGATGCTAACCAATTTTGGGGGGTGGTGCTGTGTATTTATCTTTCTGTCGCCTAGGGGCTGCACAAAAAACATTTATCCTCAACTTTTGGTTTAGTGCTGGTGTTACTAAGCCTTTTTGTTTTCTTTCTAGTTAGTGTTGTTTAGTGTAATAGGCATACTGGTTTGAATTATTTTCAATCAGCATGGTACTTACACTTTCTTTCATTGGTTTTCCTTGTATTCTTCTATGTATACGATTTAGAGTACACCTCGTACTCTCTTTAAATATATACTTTGGCTTATAAAAAAAAAAGAGTTTATCCTCAAAAAATCAATCTGTTTGCATGCATCCTTAAACCCGATCAGATTGCAGAATTTTTTTTACTTAACATAACATAATAATTTAATAATAACGTTAAGGCTAAAAAAAGTTTTACACTTCCACATCCACAAAAAGAACATGGTTGAATAATTAAGACTTCATACGCATATACCTGTCATGTTCCAATTATCCGGTTCAAGCTATACAACACTGAGTACCATGCCACCTACTTTTTTTTTTTGACAAGAAATAATCACTGCATTTCATTAATAATCATAGAGCCAATACATGTAGGGACATCATGAAAACAATGAAGACTAGCATAGAGAATGGCCACCCTTGCTAGAGTATGAGCAACCATATTTGCTAGCCTCCTAGAGAACTCAACATGAGAGTTTTGAAAAAAAGAAGAAAGTAAAGCCTTACAAGAAGAGATAATAGCTCCAAATTCTGTTAAGTCATCACACAAAGAGTTAATATTATCAACCAACAACTTGGAATCAAGCTCAAAGATAACCTTCTGATAATTGAGCTCTCTCATCCAGAGAATAGCAAAATATAAGCCCGATGCCTCTCCCATGTGAACATCAATAACCGGGTTAAACCATTGAGTTTTAGCTCCCAAGAACTGGCCATTCTCGTCCCTAAGACACATGCCAATACCCACTTGGTTGCTAGCTGAGAAGAATGAAGCATCTATATTACACTTAACAAAACCAGGCCGCGGTTTAATCCAGCGAATCAAGGAGTCCTGTTACCTCACACTGGCTGGACCAGGCAGACAACTCAGCCCCCTAGCATGCTGCCACTCATACAACAAGGAAGCACCTCTCTGGCTCACAAATTCAGCGCTATCAACCTTCCCATCCTAGACCCTCGAGTTCCTGCTAGCCCAGATGCTCCAAAGGCTCATCGCCCATGTGGTCATCTCCGTGCTAGAAAGTTGCGCTGACAGCATAAAGAAGAGCTCACTAAAACTATTTGCTATCTCCAACAGTGCTGAGATTTTTCCCCAAAGCCCCGCCTATCTCCACACAACAGCGCTAAAGTCATAACAGATCAGGGCATGCCATGAGTTTTCTATATTCCTCTCGCAACAAGGGTAAAGATGGGAGCAATTCACCCCACGACTCTGTAGATTGGACCTAGTTGGGAGGACCTCACGAGCAGCTCACCATAAGAAATTCCTCACTTTAGGAGGTACCTTAAGCTCCCATATAATACTCCAATTGCCGGCCACTTTTAAATGATCAACATCCAAGATCCTGTCCAAGCAGATTCTATAAGCCGACCTCACAGTGTAGGAACCTTTACGCTCAGGCCACCAAAACAATAAATCATTTTGAACACCAACCAGAATGGGAGTGCTAATAGCCGAATCAACAGAGTCAGGATGCATGACTTCATTCACGATATCAATGTCCCGACATTTCCTACCAGTCACCCACAGATCACAAACTTTGAGACTGATATCAACATTACTATTAATCTTCGGGATTGGCAAAGATAAGTCTCTAGTTCAAACATCCTTCCATACATTAATATTATAGCCATCACCAATTCTCCATTTCAAACCTTCTTTCAATACCACCCTAGCTTCGCACAAACTTCTCCAAACATAGCTAGGATTAAAACCCAATTTGGCTTCTAGGAAATTACAATGTGGAAAATATTTAGCTTTGAGTAACTTGGCCACAAGCGAATCTGGATTAGACAAAATCCTCCAACCTTGTTTACCAAGAAGAGCCACATTGAAAGAATACAGGTTCCTAAAGCCCATACCGCCATCATGTTTGTGCATGGCAAGTTTGTCCCAAGAAAGCCATCTAATTCCATTGTTAGTCCCTCCCCCACTCCCCCACCAAAAGGAGTTCATCATTTTTTGGATCTCTTCACCTAAAGAGGGGGGAATGATAAAAATACTCATGAAGTAAGTAGGAATAGATTGAAGGACCGATTTAATCATCACCTTCCTGCCCGCCTTGGAAAGAGACCGACCACCCCAAGATTTAATCTTATTCCACACCCTATCCTTGATAAAATTAAACAGAGCTTTCTTGCTTCTACCAATCATCGAAGGAAGACCTAAATATTTACCTGTGCCCAAGTAAACCCGGACCCCCGAGTGAGAAGCTATAAGATCCTGAGTTTCCTCCACTACATTCCTGCTATAAAAAATTTACGATTTTTGGAAATTAATCTCTTGCCCCGAAGCTGCCTCATAAACAGATAGAATATCTTTCATAGCTACAGCTTCACTACTTTTAGCCTTGAAAAATAGGAAGCAATCATCGACAAATAATAGATGAGAGATGATAGGAGCTCCCCTACACACCTTAACACCATGCAAATCACCCTTCCCTTCAACTTTATCAATCAGGGCAGTAAGGCCTTCTGAACAGAGAATAAAAAGATATGGAGAAAGAGGATCTCCCTGCCGAAGTCCTCTACCAGGACAAATGGGACCAACAGGATCATGATTAACTAAAACTGAATAGTTAACAGACTCCACACACATCATAATCCACTCCACCCACTTATCAGAAAAACCTAACCTCCTCATAACAGCCTTGAGATAGCCCCAGTCAACGCGGTCATAAGCCTTACTCATTTCAATTTTAAGAGCCACATCACCTAACTTTCCTCTCATCTTGCTCTTCATGTAATGAATAATTTCAACAGCCGGCATTGCATTATCAAGAATGGACCGACCAGGAACAAAATCAAATTGAGCAATAGAAACACATTTATGAAGAACCAGTTTCAATCTATTAGTCATTACCTTGGCCAAGATTTTATAAACAACATTACAGAGAGAGATAGGGCGCCAGTCCTTCATAGTTTCTGGGTTATCAACCTTTGGAATAAGGGCAATATTAGTATCATTGATAGAGCAAGGAAAGAAGCCTCTATCCAACCAGAAACAACAAGCATAAAAAATTTCATCACCACAAATGAGAAAAGAGACGAGTCAATACCTCATTATCCTCGGAAGTGATCCTCGGTACAAGAGCTTATATAACCTGATCATACACCCCCAGCCTCTGAGTGAATAACTGCTCAAAATAACCCCTAGCAATGACTTTAATTTGCTCAATTCTTCGGTAACCACATCATTATCATCACGCAGCTTCAGAATTTTGTTAACCTTGGCCCTGGAAGTGGCGGTTGCATGAAAACAATGGGTGTTAAGATCACCATCCTTAAGCCAAAATGCCTTTGCTTGTTGTCTCCAAAAACTCTCCTCTTGGACAAGAAGAGAAATCATCCTCTCCTTAACTGAGTTGAAACGGAACACCCCCTCCTCATCACGTCTTTCTTGGAGGGACTCTAAGGATCTCATGCACTCGTCAATTTCAATTTTAAAATTGACCCTTAGGTGCCTACCCCAAGCATGAAGGCTCTCAGTGCAACTGTAACAGCCTGATTTTAATTGTACTGTTCAACCAGTTAAAATATAATTAATTATATTTTAATCTGAGAGTTAAAAAGTGTTTTTTAATAAAACAAAATCATATTCATAGTCTACTTTATGGTAGAGGGTTACGGTAAAATTTTCGGTTGAAAATTCAGACGAAAGCCGAATTACGTTTTCACTGCCGGTACAAGTTTACTGAGCAGAAAACCTAATTTTGAACCGTGAACGAAATGGTTATTGTTTTCGTGATATTTTTTTTGATATTGGAAATTTTCGAAAATTCGAGTTCGGAAATAAAATATAATATTTATTCCGGGCGAAATACGATCGGAAACTTGAACTGGTTACGCAATGGAGCAGAGTAGGGAGCACAAAAGTGATGATGTGACATGTGAGAGTGAGGTGACTTACTAGGGGGATGGCTCAAGCCACATCCTAAAAAGTGATCATGATGATACTTTTTTAATTATAACATATTATATTCTAAAAACCTATTTTTTCTCTTTCCTCTTCAACCAAACAAGTCTTAAAGAAAAAACTTGCTCTCCAAGCTCATCCTCTCTCCAAAATTTCGTGCTCCCCTCTCCATCCTCTATATAATCATCAGTCATCTTCATTCTCTCATTTTCTTCCTCAATCTTCATACTTCTTCAACTTTTTCCATTTTTTTTTTCAAACACTTAAAGCTTCCATTTTTATTAGTCTTTCCACTTGTGTTCTTCATTAAAATTCTTCCTTATACTAAGGGTAATGCTCTCATATGAATCTTTTTGCAAGTTTCATCTTTTATGTGTTCTTTATATGCTTTAAACTTCTAAAATCTCTCTAAAATGGTAGAAAACTCCTTTTGAGTTGAAACCACTTTCCATAGTCTTATATTAACTTATATTTTCACATACTAAGAGGTTGTGTAAAACAAAAATCTCTACCTATCTCTTTCAATGAAGGCCGAATGCTTGCATTTGTGACCTAGGAAGTTTTTGTTTCAACTTTTGGAATATGATCATGTGTTTGAGTTTCTAGCTATCCATTGATCTTAAATCTATAAATCATGGAAGTTTTGATAGCTTGTTCCTATGATGGCTGAAAATATGAATAAGTAAGCCTAGGATACTATGTTTCAACTTTCCAAGTATGATCATGGATTTAGAACTCTTAATACCTTGTGATTCTAAACCTAAGAGTTTTTGTAAAACAAATAATATTTTCCTCATCATCCTATGATGGCCGAAACTTAGTGTTTAGGTACTAGGATGTTTGAGTTTTTATTTTTCCAAAATGATCATGGACTTAAGCTCCATAAGATATTTGGATGCTAAGTCTAAGAGATTGGAAAGTTTAAGGATTTCTAACTTGTTTATTCTATGTTATTAAAGCTAGGATGTATTACTTTCATTTTTCCAAGATGATCATGGACTTGAGCTCCATAAGATATTTGGATGCTAAGTCTAAGAGATTGGAATGTTTAAGTTTCCATTGTTTTCCAAAATGATCATGGACTTGAGCTCCATAAGATATTTGGATGCTAAGTCTAAGAGATTGGAAAGTTTAAAGA
The DNA here is from genome assembly GCA_030762895.1 of Sophora flavescens. Taxonomy (NCBI): domain Eukaryota; kingdom Viridiplantae; phylum Streptophyta; class Magnoliopsida; order Fabales; family Fabaceae; genus Sophora; species Sophora flavescens. The sequence continues at coordinate 51,064,497 of CM061069.1, forward strand.
TTTCTAACCTATAAATCCTATGAAGGCCGAACCTAGAAGGTTATGGACCTAGGATACTTTGTTCTTATTTTTCCAAAATGATCATGGTTTTGAGCTCCTTGATACATATGGATGCTAAACCTAAGAGATTGGAAAGTTTTGTGAATGCTAGCTTATTTTACTAGCCTTGGCCGAATACCCTAAGTGTATAACTTAGTGGGATTTTAATTCAACTTTGTTAAATAATCATTGTTTATGAACTTCTAACACTTAAGGATCATAAATCCATGAGTTGTATAATTTTCGGGAACCTCTTACCCCAATAACTAGTCTTGGCCGAACCTATACCTTGTGGTTTAGTGTTCTTATTTGATTTTAACTTATGATTTTGTGTTCATAACCTTAGGCTTCCATCGTGGAGGAAACGAGGACGTTCGTGGTATACCTCTTCGAGCATCTAATCTCCTTACCTTCACAGAAGGTGGAATTAGTACTTTGTGGTGTGACAACGAGGAGCTTCGAGTTTGGGAGTCTGGTGATAACCTAGGTGGGGGAAATAACCGACCTATCGTCGGAATGGATAAGTAGTAGATTATATAATAATTGTGTAGGGCGACCTAAATTTCTCAATAAGGTCTAAGACTCTCTTCTCTGCGATCTATCCGGAAACCCATAGAAACCAATAATACGCCACTTACCCAATTTTGCATCATCAACCTGAACATACACGTGATGAATAGAAAAGCTAGTTTCTTCACACTTTGAAGAATTACGCCAAAAGAAAGCAACACCACCACTACGCCCCTCCTTATCCACAGCATAACAACCATCAAAATCAATCCTCCGCCTGACCTCCTCTACTTTTTTAGCATTAACTAAAGTTTCAAAAATAAAAATAAAGTCCGGTTTGTAAGTTTGGATTAGTTTCTTTGAAGTAGGAACTGCCCTCAGGTGACCCAGGCCTCGACAGTTCCAGCTTGGGGCTGTCATAACTCTCGGCAGACCTGGGACCAGAACCTACCGATAAAAAATTAAAGGAATCATCAGAAGGAACAGTGATAGTGCCATCCACAACTTGCCCCACTCCCTCATTCTCTCTCCTCCGTTTCCTATCACCGTACAACTCGTCATCAGTTACTGGAACAAGATCACTTGAGGGGTCCACCAAGTTTGCATGCATGATTGTAGCGCCGTCAAATACGCAAAAAACAGATTTGCCTTTATCCATCATGCTCCTATTTTCCCGCATAATAATATCACGACTCCCACTCCCTGATCCATGCATATCAGCATTAATTTGGCTTTTATAATCTGAAATCACCATATCCTTATGGGATCCCGTATCCCATGAATCACGCCCACCAGATTGGCAATCACGAGAGGATTGGGTAGGGTTTGTTTCTGCATAGCTTGCAGCGGCCCTGGTCTCACAGTCGTACTCCCTAAAATAACGACTCTCACCGTCGCCGCCGCCACTCTGTCTTCTACTCGCCACCCTTAGTTCTACTCCCCACCCTCTACTGCCATCATCATCAGTCATCGTGAATCTTTGATCACAAAAGTTCTCGCTATGGCCCAACAAACCACAGATAACAGAAGGTGCCCGGCCTCTCATACTTAAACAACACAGTGGTCCAATCGCCTCCTTTCAGTTTCACCTTCCACAACTTCTTCAGTGGCACCCTAACATCCAGCAACACTCTCAGCCTCATGTACCTCCTCCATAGTTCAGTGTTGCTTGAAATGTCATATTCTATAAATGTGCCAATGTAGTTTCCTATGTGAGTCCCAACCGTTTGAGTCATGAAACCCAGAGGAAGGTTATGAACTTGCACCCAGAAGGCTACGTGGGTTAGGGAAACATTGGACAGTTCAGTACCAACTCGGACCCTTCCTAACACCAAGAGATGTTCATCAAAACTCCAAAGCCCTCCATCTGCCACCCTCTCCAAGTCCAGTTTGTGACAGAATTGGAAGAGGAAAAGACCTTTCTCTGTCTCAGTGATGGTAACTCCTTTCCTAGGTCTCCAAATTTCAGGCAGCACTCTCTTCATAACATTAACCCTAATGATCCTATCAGTGAGGAATCTACCCATAAGACACAACTCCAAGTTTGGCCCCATCACAGGAGTCCCCCCGGCAGACGCCACCACAACATCCTCCTCCCCCAAAGACAAACCTTCAAGATTGGCTTCCATTGATCAAAAGCAAGGAAGAAACGAAAAAGGAGCTCTCACAGACGAGAGAGAACAGAAGCTCTCAAAGACGAAAGAAAACCAGAGATCCTAGTTACTGCAATATTTTGTTATCTGAAAATAAAATTTTAAATATCATGTATGTTTATTTTTATTTTTCACTTATTTTTTATTATCTTTTATGTATACGTATATCAAGAATACCCAAAAATAGAAGAGATACAGTATAATATCCCAATTTGATGTAAAAAAATATTTTCCTTTCTGGTTGATGTTGACACTATCCACCTATACCCAACCTAAGTTCCCCACTCGTTATGCCACCTACTTTTGGAAGTTTAGGAATTGATTTATATATTTTTAAAATTTCAAGACTAAAGTAAATATCTTTTTTTTTGGTGATTTTTTTTTGTTGAAAAAAGACTAAAGTAATTTAAAAACATAAACAATTAAGACTGAACGAGGGTCTTTGATAAGATGGAAAAAAGAGAGAGAAAACAAAGAAAATAAATGCTATGATTATGACTGTTAATTCAGTTTTACTAGCATACAAGTAAAATTGCTGAAAAAAACTTGTTAGACGACACTCATTACTGAACTTATTTATTTTTACCAGATCCATAACTTATTATCTATTCATTTATATTTAATTGAACTTTTCATTGATTTTTATCAACAATTATTAACTCCACGCTTTAATATTGTACGGTAATTTCACACTCATTTCAATCCTTTACATGTCTTTTTCTTTTTTTATTTTGGTAAAATCCTTTATACATTTTTTCTATGATGTGACATATTCATAACTCAAATTTTATAGATCTATTAAAATAAAAAAATATTAAATTTAAATTAATTAATCCTCAAGAGGAAAGTCATGATTAAATGAATTTTTTTAATCGGTTATTAATGTTACTCTAGTTTTAAAACTGCTGCGAACTTGAATCTGGATGTGAGGTTAGCCGTGACCATACATGCGACATCTCATAAGCAAAGAAAAAGGAAGTGGATCCTCTTGTATTAATTTTTCTTAGTGAAGAGGATGTTCAAACATAAAGTGATTTTCAACATGCGATAATCCACTAAAAAAAACAGAACAAAAGAGATAAATTATTATTTAAAAAAACAGAGAGAAGTGATAGAAGCCGGTAAGGATGAGGATAGGGATTTCATTGATATGAAGGACAACGAAGAAACCAAAAAAAATTCTATTTAGTGTTTAGTTTGTGCATGTAATTCCCTCAACCTGTCTTTTAAATCTTTATATTGCCATTTTTCTCCTTTCAAAATTCAATTTCAATTTGATAATTTCATCTCATTGCAAACTTGGAATGGCCAAGTCATGCACCATAAATACCATTCTCTCATCCTGAAGATAATTGAACGAATTATAGCTGTGAATAATAGCATCAAACATGATATTTTTTTCATCACACTTTTTGTATATTTTAATATTTATTTTATAATCATGAATCAGAAAAATTTTGTTTTCAAAACAAAAAATTATAAATAATAGCTAATTAAAATTTGGATATTAAAAATAGTATAATAAAAAAGTGATTAATTAGATACTATTTACTGCAAGTATACAAGGATCCAAAACAAAAAGAGGACGTATAAATATCGATTTCCATCACCATCCTCTGCAACTCTTTTGTTGCACTTTGCAGTTTGTACTTTGTACACCAGCTGCAGATGAGAAAGAATAATAAATATGGTTGACCAATGGCAATGGGAAGTGAAAAAGCAGAGAGGAGAAAATCAAAGTTTTACATCTCCTTGGCATCGTTGAAAACTTGCTCACTGCAATTCTAGCCCTATAGTGAATAGTGATCAATATCATGCTAACTTAATCCAACAAAATGCAATGCCAGCAAGAAAGACCCCAAAACATAATTCTTGTAACCATAAAATTATTAGAAGCAACTTGCTGGGACTCCGAAATGGCTTGTAAGTTGTAACTTAGCAAGCATATTATTATGTCTTAATATCAAACATATTTTTTAAATTATTTATGTCTTATTACTGTATAAATTATTTGCTTATAAAAAAAAGTATAAATTATTTCAAATAATGGCTTTTTATATTAAATTTCTTATTTTACTATTTATTATTATTTAAACATTAATTTTTGTATAAATTCATTTTTTATTATTTCAAGCAGTAAATCACTAGCTAAATCTTCTCGTTTTGTTTCACGGCATATTTTTTTATTGTTATTTCAACAAGTAAAATATTACGTGGTGGATCTTATATTATTTTAAACAGACAATTTTTTTTTAAGTATTATCTTTTATTATTTTAATTAATGTCTTTGTTTACAATGTTCAAATTTTTATTATTTACTATTATTTCAAACAATATATGTTTTACACAATTTGATCACTTAACATTTTCTTATAAACCATGAAATTTCTAGACAATTTTATATTTTATTATTATTATTTATTATTTATCCAATAACTAATCCGCCCCTCAAATTTTTCTATCTATCTATCTATTATTATTATTATTATAATAATAATAATAATTATTATTATTATTATTATTATTATTATTATATAATTCGCCCCTCAAATTTATCTATTATTATTATATAATTCGCCCCTCAAATTTATTTATCATTATTTTAAATAATGCTTTTTCCACTCAAATTTATGTATTTACTAGGGCTGGACAACGGTCGGTTTCGATCAGATTCGGACTCAAAAATCCCAATCCGACCAAAACTGAGTAGGTTAATATCATGCCTATTTCCGTCCGTTTGGGAGAGCGGTTTAGGCGGATGACGGGTTCGTCGGGTTGGTTGGGTAACGGGTGGGTTGAAACGGTATGATTAAAAAATAAAAACTTAATTTCAGAATCAGAAGAAGAAGAACATCAACCATTCAACATAGAAATCTCAAACAAATCCCACATTATTGTAATGACATTACATTATTGTAAATCAAGACATTATAGATTTAAATAAACTCAAAAAAAACTAAAACAAATAGATTCAACTTATAAACTCGAATTCACTTCTTCATTCAGACTTCGTAGACGTGGTATGGCTCAATAAAGGGAACCCTGATGATAACAATTGGATGCTTTAGTTGGTCTTGTTTTGTTATTCTCCAAGTAAGTTATTAATCGATCTTAGTCATTATTCAATAATAATATAGAATATTTCGAATAAAACTTTATATATGTTGTCTTTAATTTGATCGGATCCCTCATTCCCCCTAACACAACTTCATCTCTTTCTTTAGGCTATTACCCTCAAAGCCTATCGTGCTGAGTTCTCTCTTACATCATGGATATGCCTACTTGGAGCAGTTGATGGTGCCGTAGTGACTTTAATTATGGAAAGGGAAAACCCTTCAGTTGTTTTATGAAATGGGATATTAAATTGGTAACTATTATCTACAGTGTAAGACTATCCATCCAAACTACTAAACTTATTAGAAAAGCATATGGAAAATGTTTCATGGAACACAATTCAATTCATATCATTGCATGTTCATTGACCAAGTAATTACATGAACGACAAATATTGTTTTCTCAATATTAATATTTAAAAATATTGTTTTTTTCAAGAGAGAAATGAAAGATACTAGTGAAATATTTAAAAATAACCTTGTGTAAAATCTGTGTTACCTACTTCTATGCTAGTAAAAACAACTTTTTATTTTATTTTATATTGAACTGTTTTAAGCTAGAGTCAGAAAACAAAAGTGACATCCAAAGTAATCATTAAATAAAACAAAATAATAAGATCAAATCATTCATTCAAAACTAATTAAGCGTACCAACTAATTTTAGTTCTCATTCTAATCAAGTTAAATTCACAAATTGGTATGAAGTTTGATCTTTGCCCCAGTCCAATAATTAAAGTTCAGTATATTGTCAAAATAGTAACCAAGTAACAACTAACAAGTTTATTCATAACAATAGCTTGTTGTGAGATCAAGAATCTAAAAATAGCATCTTGTCATGGCTTGAATAACTTTGTTCCCACCTTTTGATAGAATGTAGGCAACTAGATTTTAAGTCAACCAGCTTGGTTTACTACTTTGAAATTTTCATCTCCATGGAAAGCATTTATGAACTTACTTTGGTGTGTGAACTTGAATCCATCCAAAGCATTTATTATGAATCTATGTATATATGTACATATATCATTTCAAAAAATGTAACATACTCCTATTCTCATTTTTCCTGCATCATTAGGATAAGTAATTTTCACCATGTTCTGTTTGGTTTATTGCTTGGTTCAGGACCCGCTGGACATATATTAGATGTTGACTCCACTCAAATGATAGAAAAGTTGGAGCAATACAATAACATGTATTTGCTCATTTTGTACTTTTGTTTGTGGCTATATGCTCCTTGTTTGGCTTAACTTTATTGTTGTTGTTGATTGTTATTATGATGCATCATCTTAGGTGAGCTGCTATCTTGCCTCTAGACACATTTGCACACAATAAGCCGAGCCTCATCAAGGAGCCATTTTGTTGTGCAGGCCTCCTCCATGCCATTTCTTCTCCAGCTTTTGATTTGGAGCACTTTGGGCTACAATTGGTTTCGAGATTTATTAGGTAAATTTGGAGTTTCTTTGTAATATTGACCTTATTGTAAAACTTGATTTTACTTTTAATATAAATGGAGATGAATAACTTTCATTTGATTTGCTTATAAATGAACTAGTTTTTAGGTTACTTCTTGTGATTTCTTTGGTTGCCACACCGATGACATTTTTAAATAGGATGACATTTAAAAATGTTAAAAACTTTTTTGCGACATTTTTTCTCACAATTACTTGCATTTTAAAAAATGTTGTCAATAATACATTTTGGCAACACTTTTAAAGTTAACAACATTTTTAAAATGTCACCAAACATACATTTAGCGACAATTTTAACATTTAGCTACATTTAACAAAAATGTTGTTATATGCTAAATAAATGTTTAAAAAAAAATATTGTAATATTTATTAAATGTTACTATAGGTATAAAAAAATGTTTTTAAAGAAGTTTTGTGACACAGACTTTGTGCCACACTTGATAAATGTTACTAATATTAGTATGTAATATTTTTTTACAATTTAGCGACATTTTTTAAATGTCACTAAAAGTGATTTTTGTTGTAGTGGTATTCGTAACAGCATTTAGTCCCCTCGCCGTGGTAATTGTGGCTATCATGAGCTCCTTGTTTCTAGCTGAGCAATTATTTCTCGGAAGGTAATTATGAAAATCAAGTATATATATAGCAATGAAATTGAATGCCCAAAAATCTCAATCAAAAGCAACTAATGGATTTTGATAAATTTTACAGGATAATTGGTGCAGTTGTCAATGTTTTGGGCCTTTACCTTGTCGTGTGGGGTAAAAGCAAGGATTATAATAGCCCACCAAGTCCAACTATTAAAGAGCCTGTATTGCCAAGTAAACAAATCGTAAACGAGGGCAATGCAAAAGAGGAACATTTTTTTTTTTTTGATATGAACTATAAAAAAAGAGGAACATTGTATACATGAGGTTCTCGCTATCGATAGTTCTGGAGCTAGAATCACTGCTCAAGATTAACGAGTGCGAGGGAAACGTACCAATTGTCATTTTAACTATATTATTATTAGGTCATTCCAGCTATGCACCTTCCAAATTTTGCTCAAGATTTTATTCGACGTTGTTTGATATCAAGGTGTGGGATGTGAAAGCGAGAATTCTCAAAAGAGAATGTGTTTTTATTTGGATTTTAAGTCTAAGTTAATGTATAATGATGCATGTGGTGAATGTGATACGCGAGTGTGGTACTATCAAGTGGAAGAAGAATAAGTAAAAAGTATTGTTGATTTATTGTTTAAGTTAGCACAAAAATGAAAAGCAAAGTTTTAAGTTAATCGAAGTAGGTGTACTATATTCGAAAGTTAATATCCTAGTTTATGGATTGTCGAGGTTATTATATTTAGACGTGATCAAAGCATTGTGTTTTGGCACAAATCCATGAATATCGGTTGAGGGTGAAGTTAAAGTTTATATTATACTTTTTATGGCAGCATATTGATATGCTTTGGAGTTTATATCATATGTTAGCATGGTCGCTATCCCTGTTTATATCTATAATGATGTTTTGTGGTTGTTCTAGTAGAAGTTATATTTGAACAGGTATATATAAATAAAAAAGAAGAAGAGGAATAGAGACAAAAAGCGAGAAGAAGATGAAGCAAGAAACAGAAGCAGAAACAAGGAGAAGAAAGCGAGAAGAAGAGTTGAAACATGTATGATCAGCTCAGAGAAAGCTTGGTTTTCTTGAAGATGTCTATCAAAGTTCTTTCGCGTGTGTACTCTTTTTCCTACCCTGGGCTTTTTTCATGAAAAGGTTTTTGCCCAGGAAGGTTTTAACGAGGTACATTGAATGTTTCTTTGAGAACATCAGCAAATCAGCTTGAAAAAAGCTTGGATTTACTTGGAGACATTTATAGCTCAAGTCGGGAAAAGTCCGGTTTACTTGAAGACATCTTTTAAAGCTCTTTCGCCTCTTTGAAACTCTGAGCTTAGGGGGCTTATGTATCGTCTGGTTAATATGGGAACATTAGACTGAGGAGACCAAGTCAAACAAAGTGGAGAGTGGAGCCAAGCAGTTACCAGCGGTTGAGAGATCATGAGAATGTAGCAGTTACTTGATATTGGGAGCATAATGGGAGGAAAAGTTATATTCTATAGCCTATATATATAAATGCTTAATGTATATGGAATTAAGCTATTTTGTAACAATGAATCTTGGTGAAGAGCATTCCTTAATAAAACGAGAGTATTCTTGATTGAGAGTTAGTGTGAAACGTAGCGATATTGTTCTTTCTTGTTTCTTATTTGTGTTATCGGAAATTTGCAAGAATAGGTTGTATACATGATATTGTGCTATTGTGGGCCGTGGTCTAGACATTTTGAAAGAGAAATGATAATTTGACACTCAATTTTGATACCATCAATCATGATGAGTTTAAAAAAGAAAATGATGAAAGATGAGAGAGAAACAATGATTAAATATATGAGAAAAGTATAAAAATAGGTGTTTGTTTGATTTTGGTGTCAAAATAACACAACTCTTTTGAAAGACTTGTTAAAAAAGAATATATAAAATAAATAACAAATATATGAAATAAATAGAGGAAGAGAGAAGAACATCGATAATTGTCTATAGTCTAAGACATGCGCGAAATCATATTTTTCTAATTAAAATTATTTCACCACAATGATTATTTAATAATGTGAATATCCCTTAGATTTAATATACTCGCCCTAGAATAATAATATTATTCTGACACAACAACAACGAGGTGATATCAATTCTATAATTTTTCTTGCATACATTTTCGTATCTATATATATTATAAATTATGGATTATAGATTTTGTTGCCATTGTTATTATTTACAACAATTGGTTTTTGATTGCATGACAATTAAATTGACCAAACTATTATTAGATTATAAATGTTATTGCCAATCAGTTTAATGTATATCGATATAAGTCTATAATATCAATGATACTTCCTACTCTCAATAATATAAACAAAAAATTCTAAATTTTTTGATCCAAAATATAAACAAATTTCAACTATTTTTATCTTATTTGATGAAGTTATTCTCAAAATATCCTTCATTTAATATAAATTTTATTTTCCAATGGTTCCTTTTATTCTCAACAACACAAGCTTAATAAATAAGAGGAGGGACAATTTAGGTAACAAACTTAATTTTTTATTTCCAATGACTCTTTTAAATGAGATCAACTAACTATCTCAATATGTGTGTTTTATTCAATTTTTGTTTATTATAGTGATCGGATGGGTGTGCATATAAATTCGAATTAAACTCATACAACCCTTTTTTTATATATTAATCTGTTTCCTTTATAAAATCGATTTGTTTTATTATATTGTTTCCTTTATATTGAATCGAAATTTGAATTTGATTTGCTAAAAAAAATGAATTTGATTCATATGGTTGATCCATCATTGATGCAATTTCATTTTCCTCTTGAAGTCCAAGAAAATATTTGTCACGACCGTCCCATCCAGCCCCCGCGTAAAAGAAAATGAAATAGAGGAGTCACCACCAATATTTTATTTGGGAAAAAAAATCGGAAAAACCATTTATATTAAGGAAACTGGTCTAAAAAAATATAGAGATTTGAGTCCGAGAGTCGGTTACGAGTAGGGAAGGTATTAGCACCCTACATCGCTCATTTAAAAAACGGTACCTCAAGTTAATTGTGCAAAACAATTTTAGTAACCTTTGAAAATATTCATTTTTACCCCATTTTGAAATCTAAAAGAAAATTAAGGCAATAAAAGGGAAAATAAAATTTTGGCTTGACAGAATGATTGATTCTGCTCCTACGTATTCCTGGGTGCGATGGAAAACTCAAAGCCACATAGTTCTTGCAGAAAAAAGTTTGATTTGTTGATTGATTTTATAATTGATAAAGCTTCGATTTTTATATTTGAAAAAAAAGGATTTCATTTCAACATAAATTCACTAATGCACATGGTCCAAGATAGCAATGCTATATGATAAACACTTACAATACATACACCACTTGAGGATGAAAATTCATACATCAATGTCGTAGATTGTTGCGTGAATTCAAAAAAGGTATTTATTTCATAAAAAATGTTAAAATTTGTTAAGAGAGCAAATTGAAAATATTTTATTATTTTTTTAAAAAAGGAAATTCACTTTTGCACAGGGTCAAAGATAGCTAAGCTACACGATAAACCCTTACAATTCATACAACACTTGAAGATGAAAAATCATACATCAACGTTGTAGATTGTTGCATGAATAAAAAACATTTTAAAAAAAAGGATTTCATTTTTTTTTTTGTCATTTTTAATATTTTTTTGTATTTTCGTAGCTCAGCATCCTTTTTTGAAAGAACTTGGCCCAATAAACAAACTAAAAGGAAAACAAAACTCATGTCTTGGTCTTAAGGACACTAAGCCCATATGCCAAACACTTTAATCAGCAAAATGAAAAGGTAAAAAAACAAAACAAAAATAAAAAAAGAAAACAGATCAGAGAAGTTGTGGCTTCATTATCGTTATCATTATGGCAAAAGGGAGAACAAGGGTGTCTGAATAGGGGCACCGAACAACACGACGGAGATGAGCGGCTCAACGGCGTCGAAGCAGGAAGTGCGAATGGCGATGAGCGGCGCTGGGCGGTGCAGAAAGGGCCGGCGATTCGTGGTGGTGGTGCGCTGGGCAGAAACAGGAGGCTCTTCACGATGGCATGCAGTGGTGGCGAGGCGGACGCGATGGACTTAGAGCGTAACGGCGTGAGCGATGGTGCACGGATCCGCGTCTGGAATGGGAGACAATGCTGTTGCGTCTGACGTGGCGGTCGGTTCCGCGTGCGGTCGCTCGAAGGACTAATTGCTGAGTTGTGCGGCGATGAATCTGGTCGCGGTTCGGACTGGCAACACCGGCATGACACAGCACGGCGAAGCTCTGGAGGAACTCAGTATAGAAATCCGAATCCCTTTTCCTTGATGTATTTGGGTTGCTCTGTTTATTGATACTTGGTTTGGGGAAGGAACTACAGTTATGGTGCTTGGACTGGTAGAGAAGATGAAAAGGAGTGTTTGAGGTGGAAGATGAAGATAATGGAGGGAAGGTGAGTTTTTTTTAAGGCAATTTTGGAGAACTCTGTGTATTGACTTTCAGAAAACCATTTTGAAAACTCTCATCTTCTTCTTTTTTTCCTTCCCCCCTACTGTGAATTTCTGACTGCTATTTAAAGAGGGGAGAAGAAGTGAAGATCCACTTAGTTTTGACATTGGGACAAGTTGAAATATAATGTTACAGTGATTCAACTCTCTTTAGTCCTCTCAATTTCTATTTCTATTCTTCCTCTGATCAAGGCATGACCCCCTTCCCAACTCTGAAAATTAGCTATAAAAGGATTGTGATTTCTTGAGCCTTGTGGGGAAGATTTTGACAGTTGCACTAGCATCCTTGAGCAACCCCCCATCTGAGTGTTGCTTCATTCAAGAATGCTTGGGAGCATGTTGGTTAGAAAACAAAATTGATGGGGAAAGACCATAGTTGAAGCAAAAGGATGACACTGTCGTTGGGAAGATAAATAAGACACGATGCAAATTTATTTTATTTTATCTTTTTTTTTTATATTTTTTATTTTAAAAGAAATCATATTATTATTTTTATTTTTGTCTAAGTGAGCTATTGGGCTCTCTAAAAAACTTAGATGTTGGGCCAAGATGAAGTGGGCTGGATGATGGACTAAGAACTACCTTGTAACAAAACTGTCCAATAACAAACAAATTATTTTTCTTTGCATTTTTATTTATTTTTTATAAAAATAAACGAGAAAATACCTGGACAAAATTAGGTATTCATAGCTGCCCCTCTTTACTTGTTTCTTAGTAGATACTAGGTGTAACCGTAGTTAACCGATTATCATTATAAGAAACTAGTAAAGACAAGAACTCCAATTTTTGTCCGGGGTACACTGACAAGCAAATGACCTGTGTCTACAAACCGATTTCCTGTAAAGAACCCGCGGGTTGGATTGCCCATTGAGATTTACACATATAAAGCTTGCAGGGTGGATTGTCTGCTGAGCTTTAAAACAAAGATAAAGAGCTTACGGGGTGGATTGCCCGTCAGAAGCTCGAACTTACGGGGTGGATTGCCCGTCAGAAGCTCGAACAGAAAAAAAGAGCTTACGGGGTGGATTGCCCGTTAGAAGCTCGAACAGAAAGATAAAAAAATAGCTTACGGGGTGGATTACTCGTCAGAATCTCGAACAGAAAGATAAAAGAGCTTACGGGGTGGATTGCCCGTCAGAAGCTCGAACAAAAAGGTAAAAGAGCTTACGGGGTGGATTGCCCGTCAGAAGCTCCGAACAAAGAGATAAAATGAGCTTAAGGGGTGGATTGCCCGTTAGAAGCTCGATTTCGAGGCCATATAGACAAATGCAATGCATGAATGTTGGTTTTGCTCATTGATGGAATGACAATGTTTGAGATGCCTTTCATGGATAAATGCTAATGATGAAAAGTTGAAAACCCTTATTATATTTTTTGGCACGATGCAAGAGATGCTTTTAATGAGAAATTATTTCTTCTTTGTTGTTTTTCATTGTTGGATCCTTGTCCCCTTAAAAACATCGATCACAGTCAGTCTTGAGGATGAACTAAAAGAATGACCATCCCATAGAGGAAAGTTATCTTGCACTCTTGTTTTCTGATGGTAGACGTCTTTGATGATAATTATCCCGGTGGCTGATCTTACTATTCTTTGCTTTTTTCAGTGCCATTTATAGGGGAACCATCGTACCCCTATGACCTTTTGAGGCTTTTCGAGGACTTCTAACTACTTAAAAAACACCAATACTTGTTTCACATTTCAGTATATACTTATCATGATGGATGCATTCAATTGACAAATGTAAAACAGAAGGACAAGGGTAAACAACAAAATTGGAAGTCATTGTCATTATATCAGGATCGAAAAGGTGTACAAGGCAGATATTACAATGGGATATGGAATTGCAAAACGTTATGAAGTAGAATCACATCTCTTCAAGTGGCATCTCTCTAAATGACTAGTGTTAGTATCCCTCATACAGTCTTGGCTTCTCATCAATTGGCTTCAAAGAATGTTGTTTGTCCGGTCTTCATGCATCTTGGACACTCATTGCCCCAGTTTATCAGCCTGACGACACTTCATTTGTTATGTTTTTCTTTTTACCCTAACTTTTGCCTAGACCGCCTTTTCAGGTTTTCAGTCTAGCGGGTTGTTCTAACTTTTGCCTAGACCGTCTTTTCAGATTTTCAGTCTAGCGAGCCCCTTTTTTTTTCTTTTTTTTTTGAAAGTTCGTTCAAGCATAGTACTTTTTTACTGCATTTGAGTTTACAGGGAGTGGTAGATCCTCCCCATCCATCTTGGTGAGAATTAAAGCTCCTCCAGAGAAGGCCTTTTTCACAACGTAAGGTCCTTCGTAGTTTGGAGTCCACTTCCCTCGGTGATCCTTTTGGATTGGTAGAATATTTTTAAGCACTAGGTCACCCTCTCGGAACTGTCGTGGGCGTACCTTATTCTCATAAGCTCTTATCAATCTTCTCTGGTACAATTGACCATGACACAGTGCCGCCAATCTCTTCCCTTCAATGAGGCTCAATTGATCGAATCGATCCTGAACCCACTCAGCTTCTTCCAATTCTGCCTCTCTCAGTACCCTTAATGAGGGGATTTCTACTTCAATCAGGAGTACTTCCTCCATCCCATAAACTAAAGAATACAGAGTTGCCCCAGTCAAGGTGCGAATAGAGGTGTGATAACCGTTCAAAGCGAAAGGTAACATCTCATGCTAGTCCTTGTATGTCACAACCATCTTTTGAACAATCTTCTTGATATTCTTATTAGCTGCCTCGACCGCTCCGTTCATATTTGGTCGGTATGGGGAGGAATTGTGATACTTTATCTTGAAGCTTTTTCACATCTCCTTCATCATCTTATTGTTCAAGTTGGTGGCATTGTCAGTAATAATCTCACTCGGCAACCCATAACGAAAAATTAACTCTCTTTTGACAAAGTTGATCACGACGTTCCTGGTCACATTGGCATATGATTCAGCCTCCACCCACTTTGTGAAATAATCAATGGCAACCAGAATAAAGTGGTGCCCATTTGAAGCTTTTGGTTCGATTGGTCCGATAACATCCATTCCCCACATTAAGAATGGCCAGGGTGTCGACATGACATTCAGGGGAGTCGGCGGCGCATGAACCTTATCAGCATATGTCTGGCATTTATGGCACCTCTTCGCATAATTAAAGCAATCAGCCTCCATTGTCAACCAGTAATGGCCGATCCTCAAGATTTTTCTTGCCATTGAGTGACCATTCGCGTGAGTCCCAAACGACCCTTCGTGTACATCCTCAATTATCTGTTTAGCCTCTTTTGCATCAACACATCTTAACAGTACCATATCATGGTTCCTTTTGTAGAGAATACCCTTATCTAAATAGAAACCCATCGCAAGCCTTCTTAGGGTTCTTTTGTCATTTTCTGAAGCACCTGGGGGGTATTCCCTTCTTTGCAAGAAATGTTTCATGTCATGGTACCACGGCTCTTGATCTGGCTCTTCCTCTACCACTTGACAATATGCAGGATGATCACGACTTTCCATTTTGATGAGTGGCAGATTTCTTTCATCACTCACTTTAAACATCGAGGACAGCGTAGACAGCGCATCGGCTAATTGGTTATCCTCTCGAGGAATATGATGAAATGTGACTTCGTCAAACTGCTCGATCAAACCTTTGATGTAATCACGATACGGGATTAACTTGGAATCTCGGGTTTCCCATTCCCCTTTTAGCTGGTGGATGACTAATGCAGAGTCTCCATATCCTCCAATATCCTTGCTTTTGACTCTATTGCTGCTAGGATCCCTAGTGCACAAGCTTTGTAACGCCCTTCGTTACAATAGTAACCCGAAATAGATTCACATAAAAAAATGTCTAAATAAAATTTTCATAAATACAATTGTCTGAAAATACCTTAATGATTATTAAATTAAAATAATGGTAATAACTCCTTATGTAAATGAAATGAATTGCCTCAAAACCCGGGCGTCCACTAAAATAACCCAACGTAAAAAATAAAATACTAACAAAGCTAGATAATAAATGAGGAAAATCGCTAAGTCTTCAGTCCTCTCCAGTTCCAGTGATGTCGACCTCGTGCTCTGAAAACAACACTTTTAATGAGATATAATCCCAGTGAATAAAAATAATCGTTTGATAAAAGGTTCGCAAATAGTGTTGTTTTCAGCCAGCGCGGTAACCGGAAAAACATTCATGGTACCCTCTAATTTTTTAAAATATTGAATATAATAAACCTCCAAAATAATGATATATATAAATAAAATTAATGTCAAGCATTTAAAGAACAAACCCATAAACTCAGCAACGGTCGCATCTCATTGCATTTAATCACATTCACCATGCAAACTCTACACAATGCAACTCCACTAACATGACTCGGTGATTCCCAGAATCACTTAACTTGACTCTTTGGTTCCCAGAACCGGTGTGAATCCCATATCCACTAAGGTCTATGAGCTCATATCCATGCAATGGCGTCCCACTGCCTTCCCCATCCCAGAAGGAGGTATCTAATATTCCATCCCAGATGTGAATATTTTAATAATTTGATATCCCATCCCAGATGGTGATATCTCTCATCCTATTCCCGGAATAGAATGTACACCGTCGTCCCTTCCCGGAAGGTGATGACCAACTCATGCATAATGCAATATGTCATCCCCGATGACTCTCAAGGTTTTCCAACTTTATCTGTCAATAACAATGTTACAATGTCATGCCAAACCAACACTATAACATTATATTATACATATTAAAGATTATTAATCAACAATAATTCATATTGTAATCAAACAAATTTTAATTTAGAAACCATTGAACAAAACATGCTTAAAATGACTTGTTACGGGAACGGGTTCACAAAACATGAACCTACATTCCAATTTCTAATTTAAATTGGCCTTCATCAGTGGAATAGAGTTTCACGTAACAGGGAAATAATTAATCACACTACAAATAATGAATTTGACTTTGACAATTGTTTTGCCATCAAACAATCAAAATAAAGAATGTACAACAATTCCACAAAATTAATATAAAGCTATTTATTTATGGATTCCAGGAAAATATATTTAATAATTCGATTCATCTAACAACATCTCAAAATAATTTAAGAGTCTCAAATCAAGAACTAAGAAACCTAAAATATTTTACTATTTCCAACAGACAAAGTTACATGTAGAAGCATCAAATTATCTGTACCATGAAAGTGTGAGAAAAGTTATTTTTACTCACCTTTTGCAGACCTCCAATGTGCTCTAAAATTTACTTATGATAAGGAATTGCGCTTCCTTAAAAATTCATCTCCCGTTTGATGGTGTTTTTGGATCTGTGTACTGCTATGGCTGTACTGCAAAACAAAAAATGCCTCTCCCTCACTCGCTGTGCGGTGCTCCAATTCCGTGTACAGTAGCTTGGTTTATATATATATATATATATATATATATATATATATATATATATATATATATATATATATATATATATATATATATATATATATATATATATGGCATCGGGAGGCATTTTTAGGTTGTTGTTTTTTTTAAAATTTTCTTTAGCCAACATTGGCTGCTTGGGCTTAACGCCCAAGTGTCCTCCCCCTTTTTTCATTTTTTTCATACACATACATACATATATATATATATATATATATATATATATATATATATATATATATATATAGTTTTGTATTCTTTATAATAGTTAATAAATTTCAATAAACCATTATACCATCATTTCTTTATACTAAATCTCCCATTTATATTTTATTTGCACTACCCTTTTTAATAACTTAATAATATTATTATTATTATTTATTTATTTAAAATTAATTATGTTAGAATTTTAGGATGTTACATTTTCTCCCCTTCTTAAAGAATTTCGTCCCCGAAATTCGCTTCATACTCACGCACTTATTTTAACATATGGTATATTCAAACTTAAAGGTCGTCATACCTTAGGTAATAAAATCTGGGTACTGACGGACGATGTCCTCCTCCATCTCCCAAGTGCCTTCCTCAGGAGTCAATCCTTCCCATAACACTTTCACCAATGGAATCGTCTTGTTCCTCAGAGTCTTAGTGCTCTTGTCCATGATTTGACTAGGCTTTGGCTTATAGATCAAATTATCCTTCAATTGTACAGACTCAGGAGCTATCACATGAGATTCATCAGGCACATACTTTCTGAGCTGCGACACATGGAAAAGATCATGAAGGTTTGCCAACTGTGGCGGAAGAGCCAATTGATAAGCAACAGGCCCGACTCTTTTAAGGATTTGGAAAGGTCCCATGAAACGAGGATTTAGCTTGCGGACTTTCATCGACCTCCCTACCCCCGTCTTAGGAGTGAGTCTCAAAAATACATGCTCACTTTCCTGGAATTCTAGAGACTTTCTCCTTTTGTCGGCATAGCTCTTTCGTCTACTTTGCGCCGTGCGCATCCTCTCCCTAATCATTTTGATTCTCTCGGAAGTTTCCTGGACCAATTCAGGTCCTAACAAGGTTTTCTCACCTACCTCACACCAACATAAACAGGACCTACGCTTCCTCCCATATAGGGCCTCATAGGGTGCCATGCCTATACTAGCGTGATAACTGTTGTTGTTATACGCAAACTCAATGAGAGGTAGGAATCTATCCCAACTCCATCCTTCATCTAAGACACACGCCCTAAGCATGTCCTCAAGGGTCTGAATGGTCCGCTCTGACTGACCATCCGCTTTGGGGATGATAGGTTGTGCTAAGGTTCAACTTAGTCCCAAAGGCCTGCTGAAAAGCTCCCCAAAATCTAGAGGTAAACTTGGGTCTCTATCCGACACTATAGATGTGGGTATCCCATGAAGCTTGACTATTTCCTTGATATAGAGGTATGCCAACTTTTCTAAGCTATAGGTTGCCTTAATTGGCAAGAAGTGGGCAGACTTGGTCAACCTATCCACTATCACTCAAATGGCGTCTAAGCCCAAACACGTCTTAGGTAACCCCATCACAAAGTCCATAGAAATTCTCTCCCACTTCCATTCTGGAATCTCCAAGGACTGCAACAACCCCGAAGGCTTCTGATGTTCTATCTTAACCTTTTGGCACACTAAACACCTAGCTACGAAGCTAGACACATCCTTTTTCATTCCTGGCCACCAATACATCCTCTTAAGGTCTTGGTACATCTTAGTTATCCCAGGACGTATGGTAAACTTTCCCTTACGAGCTTCCTCTAATATCTTCTCTCTAAGGCTCCCCTCCTTAGGAAAAATGATCCTATTCTTAAACTTCACTAGCTCATCAACAGACAACTCATAACCCTCTTGTCCCAACCAAGACTGCAACTCTTGGTCTAAAAGTTGTTCCCGCATAACCTCATCTCTAAAGTCACTATTAATTTCTAACCTATTCAGCTTCAAACTTAAGACAATTAAGGACACATCCAACACCTCCAGATTCATGTCCCCAAACTCTTCCATGAGGTTCAGCTCCTGCACCATTAAGCTCGACACGTGTAGGGACTCCCTACTCAAAGCATCTGCCACCACATTGGCCTTTCCCGGATGGTACTTCAACTTGAAGTCATAGTCCTTAAGGAACTCCATCCACCTCCGTTGTCTCATGTTCAACTCCTTCTGGTCGAACAGATATTTAAGGCTTTTATGGTCTCTAAAAACTTCAAACTTTGTCCCATAAAGGTAATGCCTCCAAATCTTAAGGGTAAAACCAAGCTGCTAGCTCTAGGTCGTGGGTAGGGTAATTCCCTTCATGTGGCCTAAGCTGTCTAGAGGCATATGCTACCACCTTGCCATCTTGCATTAAGACACATCCCAAGCCATCCTTAGATGCGTCGCAGTATACCACAAAACTCACTAAGGGACCCAGTATAGTTAAGACTGGTGATGACACCAATCTCCTCTTAAGCTCTCGGAACCAATCCTCACACCCCTGGTCCCACACAAAAGGTTTCCCTTTCCTAGTCAACTAGGTCAAAGGTAAGGCTAATCTAGAGAACCCCTCTATGAACTTCCTATAGTAACCAGCTAAGCCTAAGAAACTTCTCACTTCGGTTACTGTCTTAGGTTGTTCCCATCCCAACACCGCATCAACTTTAGAGGAATCAACCGCTACACCATCCTTTGAGGTGGTGTGTCCTAAAAACTTTACCTCGTCTAGCCAAAACTCACACTTCTCCGGTTTGGCATAAAGGCGCTCGTCCCTCAAGATCCTCAACACCAACCTTAAGTGTTCTCCATGTTCTTCTGGTGTCCTAGAGTACATTAGAATATCATCTATGAACATCACCACAAACCTGTCCAAAAAGGTCCTAAAGATCCGATTCATGTAGTCCATGAAAACGGATGGGGTGTTGGTCACGCCAAAGGGCATCACTACATACTCATAGTGCCCATACCTTGTCTTGAAGGCTGTCTTAGGGATGTCCTCGCTTCTATCTCTAATTTGATGGTATCCCGATCTTAGACCTATTTTGGAAAACACTGACGCTCCCCTTAACTGATCTAAGAGATCATCTATCCTAGGCAAGGGATATTTGTTCTTGATGGTTACCTTATTCAGTTGCCTATAATCAACACACAACCTCATACTCCCATCCTTTTTTCTTCACTAAAAGCATTGGTGCTCCCCAAGGTGACACACTAGGCCTAATGAACCCCTTTTGTAACATACCTCTATCTGTTTCTTGAGCTCGCTCAACTCTAGAGGTGTTATCCTGTAAGGCGTTACAGATATTAGTCTACTCTTTGACACTAGATCTATGGTAAACTCAACCCCCTATGGAAACTTGCGCATCATAGAGATAGTCGCTACATCATTGTCTGCCCCTATAGTAGCAGTGAATGAGAGTATGTATCCTTGATCTCTCTAAACCAAACACTTATCACAAGAAACGACTAATAAAATACGGGTCGACACCGAAAATCAAAAGACATTGGGTGTGAAGAGATAAGGATATTTTTGTCAGAATACTTATGGCAATGAGTCTAGATGCCAATAAGTCAATACCAAGAAAAACATACAATACATAGATAACAATAAGTTTGATGTCATAAGGAGTGTCTTGATGCACAAGGAAACAATTTAAACAACCAATGGAAGAACAAGAATATCCCTATAGGAGTAGAAACCTATGAACCAAAGGACAAATGAAAGATTGGCATCTCAAAATTTTCGCACATAAAGGATGTATCAAGGGATGTGTTGCTCCTGAATCAGACAATATAATATTTTTTTTTAACGAGTAGAAGAAATTCAGCCTCCTTCGGATCTAAGCTGCCTCAAAATGATGACGGATTGTTCTTCTTGAATTCGAAAAGCCCCACATGTTAAGGGTCCTAGGTTGCCACCACTTCATTAGTGACTGGCCTCCATTCCCCTTCAGTTGACGGCGTGTTTCCGTCTGCCCTTGCATAGCTTTGGCCATACAATCCAAAGTTGCTGCAAGTGCAATATTCGTCCCTCGCCTATTAGTCGCCATAAATCTGCTCACTACCAATGAAATACTGGGTTGATCAGGTCCAATATCCCAAAGAATAGCATGCAGCATCTATAACTCTAACAAGCATCCTATGCGCCCAAGTTTTATTTTAGAAAAAGCCCCATTACCACAGTCCGATTTAGAATCGAACTGCTCTTATACCATAAATGTAACGCCCTTCGTTACAATAGTAACCCGAAATAGATTCACATAAAAAAAATGTCTAAATAAAATTTTCATAAATACAATTGTCTGAAAATACCTTAATGATTATTAAATTAAAATAATGGTAATAACTCCTTATGTAAATGAAATGAATTGCCTCAAAACCCGGGCGTCCACTAAAATAACCCAACGTAAAAAATAAAACACTAACAAAGCTAGATAATAAATGAGGAAAATCGTTAAGTCTTCAGTCCTCTCCAGTTCCAGTGATGTCGACCTCGTGCTCTGAAAACAACACTTTTAATGAGATATAATCCCAGTGAATAAAAATAATCGTTTAATCAAAGGTTCGCAAATAGTGTTGTTTTTCAATGCGCATGATAACCTGGAAAAACATTCATGGTACCCGCTAATTTTTTAAAATATTGAATATAATAAACCTCCAAAATAATGATATATATAAATAAAATTAATGTCAAGCATTTAAAGCACAAACCCATAAACTCATCAACGGTCACATCTCATTGCATTTAATCACATTCACCATGCAAACTCTACACAATGCAACTCCACTAACATGACTCGGTGATTCCCAGAATCACTTAACTTGACTCTTTGGTTCCCAGAACCGGTGTGAATCCCAGATCCACTAAGGTCTATGAGCTCATATCCATGCAATGGCATCCCACTGCCTTCCCCATCCCAGATGGAGGTATCTAATATTCCATCCCATATGTGAATATTTTAATAATTTGATATCCCATCCCAGATGGTGATATCTCTCATCCTATTCCCGGAATAGAATGTACACCGTCATCCCTTCCCGGAAGGTGATGACCAACTCATGCATAATGCAATATGTCATCCCCGATGACTCTCAAGGTTTTCCAACTTTATCTGTTAATAACAATGTTACAATGCCATGCCAAACCATCACTATAACATCATATTATACATATTAAAGATTATTAATCAACAATAATTCATACTGTAATCAAACAAATTTTAATTTAGAAATCATTGAACAAAACATGCTTAAAATGACTTGTTACGGGAACGGGTTCACAAAACATGAACCTACATTCCAATTTCTAATTTAAATTGGCCTTCATCAGTGGAATAGAGTTTCACGTAACAGGGAAATAATTAATCACACTACAAATAATGAATTTGACTTTGACAATTGTTTTGCCATCAAACAATCAAAATAAAGAATATACAGCAATTCCACAAAATTAATATAAAGCTATTTATTTATGGATTCCATGAAAATATATTTAATAATTCGATTCATCTAACAACATCTCAAAATAATTTAAGAGTCTCAAATCAAGAACTAAGAAACCTAAAATATTTTACTATTTCCAAAAGACAAAGTTACATGTAGAAGCATCAAATTATCTGTACCATGAAAGTGTGAGAAAAGTTATTTTTACTCACCTTTTGCAGACCTCCAATGTGCTCTAAAAATTACGTATGATAAGGATTTACGCTTCCTTAAAGATTCCTCTCCCGTTTGGTGGTGTTTTTGGATCTCTGTACTTCTATGGCTGTACTGCGAAACGAAAAATGCCTCTCCCTCACTCGCTGTGCGGCGCTCCAATTCCGTGTACAGTAGCTTGGTTTATATATATATATATATATATATGTGTGTGTGTGTGTGTGTGTGGCATCAGGAGGCGTTTTTAGGTTTCTTTCTTTTTTTTTTTAATTTTCTTTAGCCAACATTGGCTGCTTGGGCTTAACGCCCAAGTGTCCTCCCCCCTTTTTTTTTTCTTTTTTTTTTCACATATATATATATATATATATATATATATATATATATATATATTTGTGTTCTTTATAATAGTTAATAAATTTCAATAAACCCTTATACCATCATTTCTTTATACTAAATCTCCCATTTATATTTTATTTGCACTACCCTTTTTAATAACTTAATATTATTATTATTATTTATTTATTTCAAATTAATTATGTTAGAATTTTAGGATGCTACAAGCTTCGTATTCGGCTATATTGTTTGTACAATCGAAGCAGAGCCTCGCAGTGACTGGGAAATAATCATTTTCTGGTGAGATTAAGATTGCCCCGATTCCGTGTCCCAATGCATTAGAAGCTCCATCAAATAACAAGGTCCACTTTTCTTTTCCCGGTGATTGCTCACGATCAAACAAAGCCATTATATCTTCATCTGGGAAATCACATTGCATCGATCCATAATCTTCTACTGGCTGATTGGCTAGATATTCTGCAAGAGCGCTACCTTTATCGCTTTCGGGTGACATAGACTATGTCGTATTCTGATAGCAGGACTTGCCAACGAGCAACTCTACCAGTCAGAGCAGGCTTATCAAAGATATACTTGATTGGATCCATTTTAGACACCAACCAGGTAGTATAACACAACATATAATGCCTCAAACGGCGAGCCGCCCATGCCAAAGCACAGCAAGTACGTTCTAGCAGTGAGTAGTTGGCTTCACAACTGGTGAACTTCTTACTTAGATAAAGATGGCATGTTTCTTTCTTCCCGATTCGTCGTACTGCCCTAGCACACAACCCATAGATTCATCTAGCACAGTCAAATACATGATGAGAGGTCTTCCTG
Source organism: Sophora flavescens (assembly GCA_030762895.1). Taxonomy (NCBI): domain Eukaryota; kingdom Viridiplantae; phylum Streptophyta; class Magnoliopsida; order Fabales; family Fabaceae; genus Sophora; species Sophora flavescens. Next base: position 51,088,610 of record CM061069.1, read on the forward strand.
GCATCGGGGGAACCAAGACTGGAGGCTCTTGTAGGTACTGTTGATCTTCTCAAAAGCTTTTTGACAACCTTCATTCCATGTTACTGCCTGATTTTTGCGCAGCAGTTTAAAGATTGGTTCACATGTCGCTGTTTATTGGGAGATGAACCTGGCAATGTAGTTCAATCTTCCTAAAAACCCACGAACTTCTTTCTCTGTTCGAGGTGCTGGCATATCGATGATTGCACGAACTTTTCCGGGATCAACCTCTATTCCTCTTTAGCTAACTATGAAGCCCAGAAGCTTGCCTGATTTCACCCCAAAGTGCATTTGGCCGGATTCAGTAGGAGCTTAAACTTCCTTAACCGCTCAAAAAGTTTCTGCAGATTATCAACATGCTCATTTTCGGATCTGGACTTGGCGATCATATCATCTACATAAACTTCTATCTCCTTGTGCATCATGTCATGGAACAAAACCACCATAGCTCGCTGATATGTTGCTCCAGCATTTTTCAAGCCAGAGGGCATAACCTTGTAGCAAAAGGTTCCCCATAAAGTGACAAATGTGGTCTTATACGTATCTTCGGGAGCCATCTTGATCTGATTATATCCTAAAAATCCATCCATGAAAGAGAATAGTGCATGTTGAGCAGTATTGTCTACAAGAACATCAATGTGTGGCAGAGGAAAGTCATCTTTTGAGCTAGCTCTGTTCAGATCTCGATAGTCAACACACATCCGAACCTTTCCATCTTTCTTAGGAACAGGAACAATATTGGCAACCCATTGAGGGTACTTTACGACTTCTAGGAAACCTGCATCCAGTTTCTTCTTGACCTCATCCTTGATCTTTAAGGACATTTCCGCTTTCATCCTTCGTAGCTTCTGTTTTACTGGAGGACACTTCGGCTTTAATGGTAGCTGGTGTTCTGCTACACTAGGGTCTAACCCTGGCATGTCTTGGTATAACCATGCAAAGACATCTTTATAATCCATCAACAACTTGATCAACCTACTTCGCTCCTTTTCTTTCAGGGAACTCCCAATCTTGACCTCTTTTTTATCATCTTCGTTTCCCAAATTGATTAGTTCGCTCGGCTCTTCATGGGGTCAAATTTCCCTAGCTTCTTGTTCTACCAATCTCAATAGTTCTAGAGGAACTTCCCCGTCATCATCGACAACCTCCTCAGCATGATCAATGGGATAGTCAAAATTGTATGCTAAGTTACTAACACTGTCGTTTTCAAGAGAGTTACTTTTAGATCTGCATTTAGGTAGTTATCAGGGAAAGATGAATGAATAAAGGTTAAAGACGAGAAACTGCATTTATTGGTGAGGAATGGTGAACAAAAACGAAAGTAAACAAAAACAGAGAGATAACAACACAAAGATACTGAATGCATGAATTTATTGATAAGTCAGACTGAAACAGAAACAAGTAAGCCCATAACAACAAAACTCCTAAAGCCTTGGGCAGAGCTAAAGGATAGGCATTACAGAATTAGTTGGAAAAAGACTCTATGGTCCTGGGAAACTCAATGATCTCCCAATTGTTGAGCTCTGTATCTGGAGAACATGGATACACCAGATTGACACCATGATCGGCGGGATAATCATCTTCAATAGCTGCTGCTTGGTCCAGGAATGCGAACCCTACGCTTCGGAAGCTCTGTCGAATGTCACAGATGGGAACCCTTTCAGCCTCGTATTCACGATTTTCTAGCCGAGCCAACCTCTTTCTTTTCTTCTATAACCCTCGTCTTGTCGGCCTTGGGTGGGTTTGTATCCCAACCCAAACCTGTCCTTGTTCTCAGTGAGCATGAGGATGTCAGCGACACCTTGGCTATTCTTCCCCAAACCACTTCCAGGTTGGTATCCTCCTTTGAGCATAACCCTGGCCATCATAATGGACGCTTTAGATGATTGAGGTTTCAAGAGTGGAGCTCCCTCCCCAACATAAGTGGCATTAGCAATTTCAAGCGACTGGAAGGCGGTCTCGAGAGCTTCCTCGGCAACTTCAATGTAAGGGATTGTTGATGGCTTACTTACTAACATATCCTCCTCTCCAGAAACAATTATCAACTTACAATCAACAATGAACTTCACCTTCTGGTGCAATGTGGAAGGTACAGCTCCAGACGAATGGATCCATGGTCGTCCTAGGAGACAGCTGTGATGTCCATTTCCAGGTGCAAGGGTCAATCTGAATGGGTAATTCAATTTCTCCCATGACTTCCCTTCGGGTGCCATCGAAAGCTCTTACAATCATTGTGCTTGGCTTCATACGAGTTCCATCGAAAGGTAACTTTGCCAGTGTTGACTTTGGCATTACATTCAAAGAAGAGCCATTATCAATGAGAACCCTAGCCAGGACATGATCTCGACACTTCACAGAAATGTGCAATGCCTTGTTGTGCCCGATACCTTCAGCTGATATTTCATCATCGGTGAAAGTGACATAATTATCAGCGACTATGTTACCTACAATGTTATCGAGCTTATCAACTGTGATGTCGTGGGAGACATGAGCTTGATTCAACACCTTCATCAGTACTCTCCTATGTGGCTCAAAGTTCATCAACAGAGACAAAAGAGATATCCGAGCCGGAGTTTGATTCAACTGATCCACAACCCTATATTCACTTTGCTTGATGAACTTCAAGAATTCGCCGACCTCTTCATCAGATACCTCCTTTTTATTCGTGCCCCCTCTTGCTTCCACCTTCTCTTTCCTTTTGCAATATTTTCCTTCCTTTGAAGTACCTCCGGGGTATAAATGCGGCCACTCCTAGTCATTCCACCAATCCCCGAAATGTTGGTAACCACGGTGGTCCCGTTGGAAGGATTTGGTTGAACCTGCATATCATATTTCCACGGCACCGCTTTGGTGTCCTTGTATGGGAAAGGACCTGGGACCCGGATGACAATTGGTGTTGGCCCACTCGAAACGGAAAATGTTCTTTCTCGGTATAGTATATCACCACTGGTTTCGGAGCGACCTGCTCTGGAACCGGTTGAGGATTAACCACAACAGTAAAAGGAGTTATCTTAACTGGAGTTGGGGAATTTGTAGATTCAGTAACCATGTTAATGCCACCCTCGTTGGATTCACAACCAATTAGGATAATATTCATGTCTATTAACTTCTGCGCAACTTGCCAAAATTCTGCACAGTCTTCAATTGAATGCCCTATACCCCCGTCAAAGTCACATCGTATTACTCCATCGGGAACCGTTTCTTCAATAATCGGGATTTGGATCAATCCGCATTTGCACATCTCTCTGAAAATAACTCTCATAGGAGTTCTAACATCGACCACTTGACTCTTGAGAGTGTGTTCTAAGAAGCTTTCAATGGCATTGACTCCAGAACCCTCATGATTCGGAATAGGATCTTGTACCATATTTGGAGCATATTTCTGAAAGCTCAACCATTTGGCATTAATTAGATTTGCACCTTAAACTTCAAAGCCTTGTAATTTTCTGTGGAATGACCCGTGGCCCCATCGTGATACTCGCATTGAGCATTTGGGTCATACCACTTTGGATAAGGAGGGTCTATTGGTCTTGTTGGGATAGGAGTTAGCACGGATCTTCTCACGAGTTAGCGAAATAGTTCAGTGTAGGTCATGGGTATCGGGCGAAATGCACTGGCTTTCTTTCTGAGTCATACGGTGGTCTGGTTTGGTTTGTTTTTGGGTTTAGGGGTTGAACAAACTGAGGTGGCATAGTAGGGTGTGTTTGAGGCTGAGAAGGGTGTAATGGTCGATAGGGTGTCATCGAATGGTGTGGTTAGGGATTTGAAAATTGTGATGTGGCAGCGATGTATGACTGGTTGACTTGGTGATATTGAGGTGGTTGATAATATGGGGCGTATTGGGCTTGGAAGGCAAGTGCTTGGTTTGGTCTATATTGGTTTGGTTTCTCTTGTTCAAAGGTTATTGCACGTGCTTCTCCTTCTTTCTTTTTCACAAACGGGGCTTTCTTTGGGCAGTTCCCTACTGAAGTCTCGGTGATCTTGCCATTCCTCATTCCACTTTCAATTCTCTCACCGATGATGACCATGTCAGAAAAGTTTGATGACACACTCCCAATCATCCTATCATAGAAGGGCAACTGGAGTGTATCAATGAACATTGCTACGATTTCTTTCTAGGCCAAGGGAGGCTCCACCTGAGCAGCCAACTCCCTCCATCGTTGTGCATACTCTTTGAAAGTCTCTACGTCCCTTTTTGACATATTTTGGAGTTGCATCTTATCAGGAGCCATGTCAATATTGTACTTGTACTGCTTCAGGAATGCATCTGCTAGATCTTTGAAGGATCGGATGTGTGCCCGCTCGAGATGCGTGTACCAATTTAAAGCTGCCCCAGTTAAACTGTCTTGGAAGAAGTGAATCAAGAGCTTATCATCTTGGGCATATGATGCCATCTTCCTAACATACATGGTCAAATGGTTTTTGGGACAAGTGGTTCCCCGATATTTGTCAAAATCGGGCACCTTAAATTTCGGCGGAATTACAACATTTGGCACCAGACAAAGTTCCAAGGCATCCCGAAGACTAATAGTGTGATTTTACATCATGTTTTCTGTACACTTTTGCATGCATTTTTCATAGAGATTATGCATTCTTTATTTGATTTTAGTTAGTTTTTCCCTTGGAACGGGTGAAGCGGTTTCTTGGTGTTGTTTTGCAGGAATCACTGAAAAATCTGGTTAACTTAGAGTCAGGGAATGAAGAAACAGGGAAGAATGCAATTCTGGGAATGCTCGCCCCGTGAGAGGTTACTCGCCTCGCGAGACTGAAGACAGCCAGAAACAGCAACAGTCAGCCTTTCTGTCTCGCCTCGCGAGTCACCATCTCGCCCCGCGAGCCTGAAAGCTGACTGTGCCAGAGAATGCAACCATTTCTGTCTCACCGCGCGAACCATCTCTCGCCTCACGAGCCTGAGGACCAGAAGCTATCACGCTCAGGCCCTGATACTCATCACGGGCGTATTGGAGAAGAACCTTTCGGTCTCGCCTTGCGAGTTACTCTCTCGCCTCGCGAGAGATCCAATCTCAGAAGCCAGGTTTTTAACATTCGCCTCGCGAGCTACGTCTCGCCCCGCGAGCGTGCGAAACCCAGAACCCCTGTTATAAGCTGTTTTAGAGCAGAATTGAAGGGGGATTTGATTGAGAGAAAAGGAGGCGGCCAAGAAACCCTAGAAACACAATCTCTGCTGCCGTGGTGGATGGGTGCATCCTTCCATGGAGTTCTTCCCTTCCTTCATCTTAGTATCTTTTCTTTTCCCTTTTACTTTGATGATGTGTAACTAAACTCCCAGTGTTGGGGTTAGGGTAGCTATTTATGAATTCTCATGTATATGACTTGAATCTTGTAATATGGTTTTTACTTCTTTATTGAGTGATTGATTTTCTGTGCTTAATGCTTGTTGTGGCTAGCACCCCCATGACTTGATTAGTGTTTTGATATGCAATTGGAAAATTCGTATTAGAACCGGAATTGAAATCAATCACCTAGTAAACCTTGTATCTAGGAATGGAACTAGGTTTATTAGCAATCGCGTAATCCCTAATCTTCATGCAAATTCATTAATCTAGGCCACCTAAGGAATTAGGGTCTATTAGTGGATTTAGGCTTTTGTCATCCGAGGAATCGGGGCTTGAGTAATTTAGTGGATTGATTGTCATATTTGAAGTAGAAACTGTTTATTAGACATGCCATTGCATGGGGATGAAGTTTAGTGAACCTAATCCTAACATCTTTTATCATATTTGAAAACCATCTTTTATTGCCTTCCAAGTGTTTGAGAAAATTACAAAAAGAGTTTGTTTTTCTTATTCTGTTTATTTTTACTTTTGTGGGCTTGATAATTAGTATAGAACTCTCTTCAATCCAAGAATCGCTTAGACAGTAGTTGAATTGGTACGTGCTAGTACTTGTCGCAGTCCTCGTGGGAACGATAAAACGGTCTCACCACCGTATTACTTGCACGACTGGGTATACTTGCCCAGATTCGTCAACAAGTTTTTGGCGTTGTTGCCGGGGACTGTGTTTCAATATTAGCATATCCATTTCGGTTACTAATTTAAGCAAAAATAAAATAAAAAAATAAAAATAAAAATTTCTATTATAAACTGTTTGCTGTCATTTTTTTTCTGTTTTGTTTTGCTGTCATTTTTTCTGGTGTGTTTGATGTTTGTGTGCTAACAGTTAATGCTAACACTCTTGTTTGCTAGACCGTTTTTGTATGCGAGGTACTATCCCAGCTGACCAACTCCTCTATGACCCAGAAATTGAAAGAACAGCTAGGGGGAATAGGAGGCAAGCAAGACAGCAGAATTTGTTAGAACAACAAGGAGAAGAACAAGAGACTTCCACCTCTCAAGTTTGTCAAGAAGAACTCAGGATGGCAGGCAATGGTGAAGGTGCTCCACCACCACGGAGGACACTTGGTGACTATGCCAATACAAATGTCAACCGGCATGTCACTAGCATAGTGAGGCCTGCAGTGAACTACAACAATTTTGAAATCAAGCCGGCCCTCATCAATATGGTTTCACAGAATCAATTTGTCGGGTTGGAGAAATAAGATCCTAATGGTCATGTGTCCAACTTCCTGGAGTTGTGTGATACGGTGAAGATAAATGGTGCCTCCGATGATGCAATTCGCCTAAGGTTGTTCCCTTTCTCTCTGAGAGATAGAGCCAAGTCTTGGCTCCAATCTCACCCAAGGGGGAGCTTCACTACATGGGATGACTTAGAGGCAAAATTTCTGGCAAGATTCTTCCCCAGCTCAAGATTTGTGAAGACAAGGAGTGACATCATAAGCTTTGCTCAACAGGAAGGTGAGACTCCTCATGACACATGGGACAGGTTCAAGGGCTTACTCCAAAGATGTCCAAATCATGGGTTCGATGACCTTACTCAGATGCAAACATTCTGCAATGGACTGAGGCCGTCAACCAGGTATATGTTGGATGCCTCAGCTGGAGGATCCATGAACACAAAGACAGCAGAGGAAGCATTGATTTTGATAGAGGCTATGGCATCAAATGACTCTTTGATGCATCATGATCGGGGTCCCACATCAAGAAGGGGAGTGTTGGAGTTAGATTCACAATCTGCGCTTTTGGCTCAGAATAAACTCATGACACAACAATTGGAGTCCATTACCAAGCAACTCGCTCAACTCCCACAACAACTCCAAACTGTTCAAGGGACAACCATGCCACCTCAACAGGTAATGCGATGTGATTTTTGTGGAGGTGATCATGATAATGGAAGATGTGAGGCACCGCCTAGTTCCCGTGAGGAAGCTAATTATATGGGGAACTATGGGCTGCCAGGCAACAACCAATACTCCAACAACTACAACCAAGGATGGAGGAATAAACCGAGTTTTGGTTGGAAACAAGATGCCGGACAAACAAGCAAGCCTCAACCCACACCACCACCTCAAGACCGGACTTCTATTTTGGAGAACACTCTCAATCAGTTCATGCAGATGTCCATGTCAAACCAGAAAAACACTGATGTGTCCATAAAAAGCTTGGAGGTTCAAGTTGGACAGATTGCAAAGCAACTAGCAGAACAATCCAGCAACAGTTTTTCAGGTAACACTCAGACAAATCCTGAAGAGCACTGCAAGGCTATTGTTTTGAGGAGTGGTAAAAATCTTGAGCAAGAGGGTGGTGAGCCTTTGTTGAAAAATCAGAGAGAGGCTGAAGAAACAGAAATGAATGCTGAAAAAACTGAACTGAGTAAAGAAAAAGGTAAAGAGGTTGTGGTTGAGGAAGAAGAAAAGGCCAGCGAACAAGACAAGATGGAGAAGCTAGTGGATGAGAATTCAATCTTGAGGAAGACTAAAAGTCAGATTTTGAAAGATGGAGACAAGCCTCAAGTGATCCCCTCTTATGTGAAGTTGTCATACCCTCATTTGAGCAAGAAGAAGGAGAAGGAAGAACAGTTTGCCAAATTCCTTGACATCTTCAAGCGGTTACAGATCAACATACCCTTTGCTGAAGCACTAGAGCAGATGCCAACTTATGCAAAATTCATGAAGGGGTTGCTCACAAAGAAAAGAAAGTTTAAAGAAGGCGAGACTTTTGCCTTGACTGAAGAGTGCAGTGCGATACTTCAAAGGAAGCTACCTCCTAAGCTTAAAGATCCTGGTAGTTTTACAATCCCTTGCACTATTGGGAGTGTTGCTATTGGGAAGGCCTTATGTGACTTGGGAGCGAGTATCAATTTGATGCCGCTTTCAATTTTGAACAAACTTGGAGGTGGAGAGGTGAAGCCAACAAGGATGGCATTACAACTAGCAGACAGATCCATCAAGCATCCTTATGGTATTCTGGAAGACGTCTTGGTTAAAGTGGACAAGTTTATCTTCCCAGCAGATTTTGTGATATTAGACATGGAGGAGGATGCTGAAGTTCCACTTATATTGGGGAGACCCTTTCTTGCAACCGGTCGTGCGTTGATAGACGTACAAAAGGGCCAGCTTCGACTCAGAGTACAAGATGAAGAGGTTACTTTCAATGTGTTTGAAGCCATGCATCGCCCGAGTGATGAAGAGAATTGCTTCCGCATGGATATTGTGGATGTAGTGGCCAATGAGGTCCTTGCAAAGCAGCACCATTCCTCTACTCTTGAGAAGGTGATTATGAACTCTATTGAAAATCTTGATGAAGAAGAGGAGAGGGAATTAGAAGACTGTTTGTGTGATTTGGAAGCCCAACCCAAGCAACTTGCTGTGAACACTGAGAAAGAAGAACTCAAGAAAGATGAAGTCCAAGAGAAGCTTGAGTTGGAGCTTAAACCTTTACCTCCCCACTTGAAGTATGTCTTTCTTGGTGAAAATGATGAAGACCCTGTCATAGTGAGCAATTTACTTTCCAAATTAGAAGAGGAGAAACTTGTAAGGGTGCTTCGAGAGCATAAGACAGCCATTGGATGGTCCATCTCAGACTTGAAAGGTATTAGCCCCACGTTTTGTATGCACAAGATCATGATGGAGGCTGAATTTAAACCGGTGGTCCAACCGCAGAGGAGGCTCAATCCTACTATGAAAGAAGTGGTGAAGAAGGAAGTGTTGAAACTCCTTGAAGCTGGAATGATATATCCGATTTCCGATAGTGCTTGGGTGAGTCCGGTGCAAGTGGTTCCAAAGAAGGGTGGCATGACCGTTGTGCACAATGAGAAGAATGAGTTGATTCCAACTAGAACGGTCACCGGTTGGCAAATGTGTATAGATTACCGGAAGCTTAATCAAGCTACTAGGAAGGATCACTTCCCACTTCCTTTCATGGACCAGATGTTGGAGAGGTTGACTGGGCAAGCTTACTACTGTTTCTTGGATGGTTATTCGGGTTATAACCAAATTGCGGTTAACCCGGAAGACCAAGAAAAACTTCTTTCACATGCCCGTTTGGAGTTTTTGCCTATCGGAAGATGCCTTTCGGTCTTTGCAATGCGCCTGCGACATTTCAAAGGTGCATGCTCTCCATTTTTTTCGATATGGTAGAAAAATATATTGAGGTTTTCATGGATGATTTTTCTGTTTTTGGTTCTTCTTATGATAACTGTTTGTCTAACCTTGCTGCTGTGTTAAAGAGGTGCATGGACACCAACTTAGTCTTAAATTGGGAGAAGTGTCATTTTATGGTGCAGGAAGGCATTGTGCTTGGGCACAAAATTTCAGCAAGGGGGATTGAAGTAGATAAATCCAAGATTGAAGTGATTGAGAAACTACCTCCACCAGTGAATGTCAAGGGTGTGAGGAGTTTCCTTGGGCATGCAGGCTTTTACCGGCGGTTCATCAAGGACTTTTCACAGATATCCAAGCCGTTGTGTAGCCTTTTGAATAAGGACACTCCGTTTCTGTTTGACACTGCTTGTCTTAACTCTTTTCAGATTTTGAAAGACAAGTTGATTACCGCCCCCATTCTTGTTGCACCCAACTGGGAGTCACCGTTTGAATTAATGTGTGATGCCAGTGACTACGCAGTTGGGGCAGTTTTGGGACAGCGGAAGGACAAATTCTTCCATGCCATTCACTATGCTAGCAAGGTTCTCAATGAGAACCAAGTAAATTATGCAACAACTGAAAAAGAGTTGCTAGCCATAGTGTTTGCACTGGAAAAATTTTGTTCCTACTTAATAGGGTCACAAGTCACTGTTTTTACTGATCATGCTGCAATTAAATATTTGTTGACTAAGTTAGATTCTAAACCAAGACTCATAAGGTGGATTCTATTGTTGCAGGAATTTGACTTAGTCATTAAGGACAAAAAGGGCAGCGAGAATGTGGTGGCTGACCACTTGTCCCGATTGGTGAATGAAGAAGTGGCTGCAAAGGAAAAGGACATTTTGGATGAGTTCCCGGATGAGGCTTTATTGCTGGTACATGAGAGACCATGGTTTGCCGACATGGCAAACTTCAAGGCAGCCAACATTGTCCCAGAGCACCTCACTTGGCAACAAAGAAAAAAGTTCTTCCGGGACGCCAACTATTTCATGTGGGATGACCCATTTCTGTTCAAGGTTGGACCGGATGGCTTATGGAGGAGGTGCGTTAGTCAAGAGGAAGCAAGGAAAGTTTTGTGGCATTGTCATAACTCTCCATATGGTGGACATTACAATGGGGATCGGACAGCTGCAAAGGTCCTCCAATCTGGGTTCTTTTGGCCCTCAATATTCAAGGACTCTTTCAATCATGTGAAGAGTTGTGACAAATGCCAGAGGACCGGGAACATTTCAAGGAGGGATGAGATGCCACTGCAAAATATATTGGAAGTTGAGGTATTTGACTGTTGGGGCATTGATTTTATGGGTCCACTTCCACCTTCATTCTCCAATGAATATATCTTAGTGGCGGTGGACTATGTCTCTAAATGGGTGGAGGCCATTGCAACTCCAAAGAATGATGCCCAAACAGTGATAAAGTTCATCAAGAAGAATATCTTTGCCCGGTTTAGTGTCCCAAGGGTTCTTATAAGTGATGGAGGATCTCACTTCTGCAACTCACAACTGGGAAATGTGCTGGCCAAGTATGATGTGAGGCACAAGGTGACATCCCCCTATCATCCGCAAACAAATGAGCAAGCGGAGGTCTCTAACCGAGAGATTAAGAGAATTCTGGAAAAGACTGTGGCCGCTTCAAGAAGAGATTGGGAAAAGAAGCTGGACGATGCCTTGTGGGCCTACCGGACTGCACTGAAAACTTCTGTGGGGTTATCCCCGTTTCATATGGTCTATGGAAGGGCATGTCATCTGCCCGTAGAGTTGGAGCATCGAGCCTTTTGGGCGTTGAAGTTCTTGAATTTTGATGCCACTCTGGCGGGTGAGAAAAGAGTGAATCAGTTGCATGAGTTAGAGGAGATGCGCCTTAATGCATATGAGAATGCAACCATTTACAAGCAGCGAGTCAAGACCTACCACGACAAGAAGATCGTGATGAAAACATTTCGGCCGGGACAGCAAGTTTTACTGTTCAATTCCCGGCTGAGATTGTTTCCGGGCAAGTTGAAGTCCAAGTGGCCAGGACCATTCATTGTCAAAGAAGTCTCACCTCATGGAGCTGTGGAAGTGGAGGATCCTACTTCAAAAAGGACCTTCAAAGTCAATGGCCAAAGACTTAAGGCCTACTTGGGTGGTAACTTCGAGAGATTGATCTCAGCAGTGCACCTTCATGATCCTTGAGGTCATCCACCCGTCAAGCTAGTGACGTTAACGAAGCGCTTATTGGGAGGCAACCCAAGTTTCTTAACTCTTCTCTTTAGTTGTTTTCATTTTCTTAGTAGTTTTGTTTTTGATTTTGCCCTCTTGAATAATTTGAGAAGATCAAGAGGATAATATCTTAGATTAATAGGTTTGTTGAGTCTTTTCAGGGAAAGGAGGAAGGAGAATAAAAAGGGGCAGAAACAACAAAGTCAGCACCCGTTACCGCCTCGGTAAGTCGTTCCAAGTTTTCTTCCCTCTCTCCAACTTGACTGTTTACATTTGGGACAATGTAAATTCTTAAGCTTGGGGTAGGGGATTTTTGCATTTGTTCATAGTGCATTCATATAGTTTTGCATGATAGCTTTGCATGTTCACATTATTAGATTGCCCCTTGTCTGAAATTTGCATCCAATTGTGAGAACTAAGTGCCCAATAAATTGAGATAGTGAATTTTTTAACCCAATTTTTTTTTCATTCTTGTGATAAGGCTGCAAATGAAAATGTTTGAGATGATCTGGGATAGTTAATAATTAGCATATGGTTCAGTAGATTTGTGTTTCTCATTGATGGTTGAACTACTAAAATGTGAGATTTTGAGCCAAAGGGGTACTCACCAAGTCTACCCCATTCTTTGTGTTAGAGTGTTATTCCTCTTGTATTGTTTTCTCTAGAACTTGACTTGAAACCATTTTGAAGCTTAAAAATTTTTGAAAACATTTTTGAAAATGATTGAGGCAATAGGTATTTTCCTCGGCCTTCTCGAGCTTTGAATGATTAAATGCTACCCCTTAGTTGCCCAATTTTGAGCCTGAAAGAAAAAAAAATGCTTTTCTTGGTACCCTGAAATATGTGGATGAATGATGCTTGATAAGGGACCTTCTAAAGTATTACAAAAGGGTAAAAAGGTAGTTGAAAAAGTTTGGGATGAAAGAATCAGAAAAATATTTCTCTTGAGTTGAAAAATCTCCCCTTCTCCAAACAAAAAGAAAAAGAAAAATATATAGAGAAGGGGATGACAAAAATAAATGAGAAATAAAATAAAAAGAAAGAAAGAAATGTGGAAAATAAATCAAAACCCAAAAAGGTATTTTAGAAGGTGCATGCTTTGCAAATGTTGATATTTTGTTAGCCCTTTTGAAATTTCCTTTTCTTGATTTCCCCACCTAACGATTAATCCCATGGCCACGTTACAACCAAGTAAAAGACCTCTTGATTCTTAATTGTTTTCATTAATAAAGTATAGATTTGGTTGATAGTCAAGCCTATGGTAGATGTCATTCCTTGAGGAAAATGGAGCGAATTGTCATATATCCCTAAACACTTGAGTGAGGGAGAAAAGAGAGTCAAGCAAATGAACAAGCTTGGGGTGAGCTTCAGGTGAGAAAGAGTGCCCAAATCAGTGAGAACATGAGTCTAAGGAACCTAAGCCTCTAATTGGACTTGAATTGATTGTCTCTTACTGAATTGTTTGAATTGCCTATTACTTGGATCATTTACTAGGGTTCTTGGTTCACTATCCATGTTCTGTTTTTTCTTCTGGCCTTAGTGATTGCTTGAGGACAAGCAATTGAGTAATCTTGGGGTGATTTGATAGTGTGATTTTACATCATGTTTTCTGTACACTTTTGCATGCATTTTTCATAGAGATTAGGCATTCTTTATTTGATTTTAGTTAGTTTTTCCCTTGGAACGGGTGAAGCGATTTCTTGGTCTTGTTTTGCAGGAATCACTGAAAAATCTGGTTAACTTAGAGTCAGGGAATGAAGAAACAGGGAAGAATGCAATTCTAGGAATGCTCGCCCCGCGAGAGGTTACTCGCCTCGCGAGACTGAAGACAGCCAGAAACAGCAACAGTCAGCCTTTCTGTCTCGCCTCGCGAGTCACCATCTCGCCCCGCGAGCCTGAAAGCCGACTGTGCCAGAGAATGCAACCATTTCTGTCTCGCCGCGCGAACCATCTCTCGCCTCGCAAGCCTGAGGACCAGAAGCTATCACGCTCAGGCCCTGATACTCATCACGGGCGTATTGGAGAAGAACCTTTCGGTCTCGCCTCGTGATTTACTCTCTCGCCTCACGAGAGATCCAATCTCAGAAGCCAGGTTTTTAACATTCGCCTCTCGAGCTACGTCTAGCCCCGCGAGCGTGCGAAACCCAGAACCCCTGTTATAAGTTGTTTTAGAGCAGAATTGAAGGGGGATTTGATTGAGAGAAAAGGAGGCGGCCAAGAAACCCTAGAAACGCACTCTCTGCTGCTGTGGTGGCTGGGTGCATCCTTCCATGGAGTTCTTCCCTTCCTTCATCTTAGTATCTTTTCTTTTCCCTTTTACTTTGATGATGTGTAACTAAACTCCCAGTGTTGGGGTTAGGGTAGCTATTTATGAATTCTCATGTATATGACTTGAATCTTGTAATATGGTTTTTACTTCTTTATTGAGTGATTGATTTTCTGTGCTTAATGCTTGTTGTGGCTAGCACCCCCATGACTTGATTAGTGTTTTGATATGCAATTGGAAAATTCGTATTAGAACCGGAATTGAAATCAATCACCTAGTAAACCTTGTATCTAGGAATGGAACTAGGTTTATTAGCAATCGCGTAATCCCTAATCTTCATGCAAATTCATTAATCTAGGCCACCTAAGGAATTAGGGTCTATTAGTGGATTTAGGCTTTTGTCATCCGAGGAATCGGGGCTTGAGTAATTTAGTGGATTGATTGTCATATTTGAAGTAGAAACTGTTTATTAGACATGTCATTGCATGGGGATGAAGTTTAGTGAACCTAATTGATAAGCCTCTGGCTCATCTAGTTTTATGGCTAGTATGACCATGGTTTTGTGCTAATTATATTTCGTTTTCACCCAAATTAGACTCGATTGTCCTCAAGCAACATTTTGAGTCGTTTAAGTAGTTTTAGGTTAATTTAGCCAGTTTTGAGTCAAATAAAACACTTATGGCTATTTCATTGTTTTCAGGTTAAGTTAGAAGTCAAGGGAATGAAGAAACAGGGGAAATTTCAATCCTGGAGGTATTCGCCTCGCGAGAGTCTTCTCGCCTCGCGAACCTGAAAGCCAGCCTGAACAGCAGAATGTCGTCCTCTCTGTCTTGCCCCGCGAATCTTCTTCTCGCCTCGCGATCCTGAAGGCTGACTGTTCCAGAAAATGCAAACCTTTCTGTGTCGCCTCACGAATCCATGTCTCGCCTCGCGATCCTGGAAGTCATAAAGCATCACGGTTAGCCCCTGATGCTCATAACGGGCGTAATAAGAAGACTCTTCAATTCCTCGCCCCTCGAGAGTCCACTCCCCTCGCGAGAAGTCCAAACGTTTCAGATTTCTTCATAAGATTCGCCTCGCGAGTGAGTGTTCGCCTCGCGAGACGGCGCAGTTCCTGAATGTTATAAATTGTTGTTCTGGGCAGATTAGGAGACACTTATCATTATCCACTGTTTTTTATATAGAATTTCTGGTTGTGATACGTTTTCCATGGAGAACTAATTTTCTTGGATTAATCTACTGTAATCGGTTTCCACCGTACTTGAGGTTCTGTAATTCCTGTTTTGTTTGCTTTTCCCTTTTCAATGCTATGCTATATATTTCTGTTTGCTTAATTCAGGAGTGTATAGTGTTTGTGTTGATTTATTTCGGTGATGTTATGTTCTTATATTTAATCGCGTTTGCTTAATTCGCGTGTATTCAATTCGTGTTTGCTTAATTCAGGAATTAGGAACATATATCTCGTAGTAGCGATTTCGCTTGTTAATTGTTGCTACAACCGAAAGGGGATTAGAATCTGCTTAGGGCTTGGAATTTACATGAACCGATGATAGTTGGGAAACCCAGAAAAGTAGATTAATCGTCCTTAGCTTATTTGATAATCCTTTAAACTGCTCTGTTTTTATTGCTCTGTTTTTGCTTTGTTTTCCAATTAGATTTCAAATCCACCCCCCCCCCCCCAAAAAAAAAAAAAAACTGTTTTTTGTGTTAATAACAACCCAATAGTCCTTGTGAGACGATACCCGAGTTGTCGCACTCTACTACAATTTTATAAAACCGCTCAATTTTTGACCCGTGTGCGACAGCGCGTCAAAAATTGGCACCGTTGCCGAGGACTCTTGTTTCTTATTTTCGCATTTTTTTCTTTCTTCTTTTACTTTCGTTTTTGTTTTGAATTAGTCTGGCTACTAGGTCTACTTGCCCTGACTTGTGTGATTTTGATCCTGAAATTGAAAGAACACTACACACACGTCGTAGAGCAATTCGGGCTAGCACTAGTGGTGATTCTAATTCTAAAACTGTTTTTGATAACATGGGTGACCAAAGGACATTAAGACAGCTTGTTGCCCCTGATGTTAATTATAATGGCTTGTGTATTGAATATGCTGGTGCTGTTACTCCCTTTGAATTAAAATCTGGTTTAATACATTTGTTGCCAAGGTTTAGTGGTCTTGCAGGTGAGGATCCACATAAGCATCTGAAGGAATTCCAGGTTGTCTGCTCCACACCCTTGAGACCAGAGGGAATAACTGAGGATCACATCAAGCTGAGAGCCTTCCCGTTCTCACTACAGGGCGCTGCAAAGTATTAGCTGTACTATCTTGAGCCAAACTCTGTTACCACCTGGAACGATTTGAAGAAGGTTTTCTTAGAGAGATATTTTCCTTCCTCCAGAGCTGCATCAATCAGGAAGGAAATATGTGGCATCAGACAAGGCAATGAGTCATTGGTTGAGTATTGGGATAGATTCAAGCAGTTGGTATCCGGTTGCCCTCAGGATCAGATTTCCGAGCAGCTCCTTATTCAGTATTTTTATGAGGGGTTACTACCGATGGATAGAAATATTTTGGATGCTGCTAGTGGGGGAGCACTTGTTGATAAGACTCCGGCTGCTGCCAAGCAATTGATTGAAAATATGTCACTAAACTCCCAGCAGTTTACAACCAGGAGAAATTCTGTTGAGACAAGGGGTGTGAATGAGGTCCATAGCTCTTCTTCCAACCAGGCCCTTGAGAATAGAATTGATGAGCTCACTTCTTTGGTGAAGCAATTGGAAATGGATAAGGTTCAGCCGGCAAGGTTGTGTGGCATGTGCAGCTCTCCTGAGCACCTGTATGATGCATGCCCCATTCTGAAAGAAGGGTCAGTTACTGATTTGCCTCAAGCTTATGCAGTCCATCCTTACAATCAAGGCAACAATCAGAACCGGTACAACACTCCTGACCTCTCCACAAATAAGTACCACCCCAACTGGAGGAATCATCCAAACCTTCGGTATGGGAACTCATCCCAACAACAACCGATGGCACCACCACAGAATCCTCCCCAAGTGACCACTTCTGCACCTTCCGGACTTTCACTAGAGGACATGTTCAAGCAAATGACTTCACAAATGACTGCACAAATGAATCTCCAGTTGCAGCAGCAATTTGGACGATTCTGAGCCTCACAGCACGAGCCAAAGCAGCGAGAGATGCTAGCATTCACAATTTGCAGACACAATTTGGACAATCTCATCAGCGAACGGATGCTAGCATTCAAGCTTTATAGACACAGATTGGACAGCTTGCCACTTCCATGAATACCATACAGTAAGCTCAAGGATCGAACCAACTACCTGCACAAACAGTGGTGAATCCCAATGTCTCCAATCCTAATGTGAGTGCCATTTCTTTGAGATATGGAAAAGTGGTCGAGGCAGCCCCTGAAAAAAATGAAGAAACTGTTGAGGTCGTTCCTGAACCTTCAGTTGATGTTGAAGTTGAGAGAGTATATGTGCCACCAATCCCCTTCCCACAAAGAGTGCAGAAAAATAAGAAGATTGATGGGGAAAACAAGGAGAGGGAGATTCTAGATGTGTTCAGAAAGGTGGCGGTAAATATTCCGCTTCTGGATGTGATCAAGCAGGTTCCTCAGTATGCTAAATTTCAGAAGGATTTATGCACCCACAATAGGAGGTTGAAGGGTAATGAGAGAGTTAATCTAGGGCGCAATGTTTCAGTCCTCATTCAGCCTAAGCCTGCACTTGAAAGGGTTACTGTTTCAGCCCCCACTCAGGCACTGCCACAGAAGTGCAAGGATTCGGGCACTTTTGCTATTCCATGCACCATTGGGGACAGCAAATTCGACAATTGCATGTTGGATTTGGGAGCCTCCATAAATGTCATGCCCACTTCTGTTTTCAATAACCTTGATCTTGGTCCCTTGCAGCATACGGGTCTCACTATCCAGTTGGCCAACAGGACCAATGCTCGTCCCATGGGAATGGTAGAAGATGTGTTGGTACAAGTTGATGAGTTGATTTTCCCTGCTGACTTTTACATCCTGGACATGGCAGGGGAAACAAATTCAAGTAGATCACCAATCATCCTGGGCAGACCGTTCATGAAGACGGCAAAGACAAAGATTGATGTTGATGATGGAACCATGTCCATGGAGTTTGGTGACATTGTTGCAAAGTTTAACATCTTCGATGCTATGAAGCATCCCTTGGAAGAGCACTCTGTCTTTCAAATAGAGCTGCTCTCTGAAATTATTGATGACACCCATGAGGACTTGGTTTCTGATTTTCCATTTGTTTCTGGCTTTGATGATATTTATTCATGTACTCTCATTGGTGTGAGTGAAGCTGTCTGTTCAGCTGAAGTTCTTGACATCGTGGCTGCTCCAAATATACCATCCATTGAGCAGTCACCCTCCTTAGAGCTCAAGCCACTTCCTGGGAATCTGAAGTATGCATACTTGGAGAGGAATGAAAAACTTCCAGTTATTATTTCTTCCAACCTTGACTCTGATCAGGAAGCTAAGCTCTTGGAGGTTCTGAAGAAGCACAAGAAGGCGATTGGGTGGACCTTGGCTGACATCGCAGGAATTAGCCCCTCCAGATGTATGCATAGAATTCTGTTGGAGGAGGGGGCTAAACCAGTTAGGCAGCCCCAAAGGCGGCTCAATCCATTGATTCTGGATGTTGTGAAGAAGGAGGTGACGAAACTTCTGCATGCGGGTATCATATACCCCATCTCTGATAGTAGTTGGGTAAGTCCAGTGCAAGTTGTACCCAAGAAGTCCGGCCTCACAGTGGTAAGAAATGATAATAATGAGCTTGTTCCCACTAGAGTCCAGAATAGCTGGCAAGAGTCCAGATTGATTATAGGAAGTTGAACCAGGCCACCAGAAAGGATCACTTTCCTTTTCCGTTCATCGATCAGATGCTCGAACGGCTGGCTGGTAAATCCCACTACTGTTTTCTTGATGGCTTTTCCAGTTACTTCCAGATCCACATTGCACCAGAGGATCAGGAAAAGACCACTTTCACGTGCCCCGCCGACACGTTTGCCTCTGAGGAGGATGCCATTTGGCCTTTGCAATGCTCCCTGGCACTTTCCGAGAGATGCATGATTAGCATTTTTACTGAATTTATTGAAAATTGCATGGAAGTGTTCATGGATGATTTCACTGTATATGGTTCCTCATTTGATGCATGCTTGCATAGTCCGAATTTGGTTCTAGAAAGATGCATTGAAACCGACCTGGTTTTGAACTATGAAAAGTGTCACTTTATGGTTGAACAGGGGATTGTTTTGGGGCATGTTATTTCTAAAGAGGGTATTTCAAGTAGATCCTGCTAAAATTGATGTGATTTCTACATTGCCTTACCCATCTTGCATTCGCGAGATTCGTTCTTTTCTTGGTCATGCAGGTTTTTCTACAGCGCTTCATTAAGGACTTCAGCAAGATAACTCTTCCTTTGTCAAACTTTTTGAAGAATGATGCCAGGTTCCACTTTGATGACAACCGCAAGAAGGCATTTGACTACCCGAAAAGGGCATTGACCTCTACCCCCATCATCCAGCCCCCCGATTGGACCCCTTCCTTTTGAGCTCATGTGTGATGCTTCTAACTATCTTTGTGGGAGCGGTCCTGGCACAAAGGGTGGGCAAGGCTGCCCATGTCATTCATTATGCTTCTAGGACTTTAGATGCTTTGCACAATCTAATTACACCACCACCGAAAAGGAACTTCTAGCTGTTGTTTTTGCTCTTGATAAATTTAGGTCATATTTGCTAGGTTCCAAGGTTATTGTTTTCACCGACCATGCAACTCTAAGTACCTATTGAAGAAACCATAAGCGAAGCCGGGATTGATTCGATGGATGCTGTTGCTCCAAGAGTTTAATGTGGAGATAAAAGACAAGAGTGGAGCTGAAAATTTAGTAGCTGATCACTTGAGCAGAATAGCAAGGGATGAGGATCCTTCTCCCATCCAGGATGATTTTCCTGATGAGCAGCTTCTACATTTGCATGGGGTAACTCCTTGGTTTGCTGACATAGTTAACTATCTTGTTGTTGGTGTTTTTCCTGCAGGTGCAACTAAATCACAGATCCACAAACTCAAGAGTGATTCCAAGTACTATGTTTGGGATGATCTGTACCTTTGGAAGTTTTGCAGTGATCAGGTAATTCGGAGATGTGTCCCCGACTATGAGATAGAGTCTATCTTGTACTTTTCTCATGCCTCTCAAGTAGGGGGACACTTTGGGCCACAGAGGACTGCAAGAAAAGTCCTAGATTCTGGGTTCTACTGGCCCACCATTTTTAGAGATGCCTATGAGGTCTACCGGACTTGTAAGGAGTGTCAAACAACAGGCACTGCCATCACTCGTAGGAGTGAAATGCCTCAGCAGCCCATGCTTTTCTGTGAGGTGTTTGATGTGTGGGGAATTGACTTTATGGGTCATTTCCCTGCATCTTTTGGCTTTCTATACATTCTTTTGGCTGTTGACTATGTTTCAAAGTGGGTGGAAGCTATCCCCACTAGGACTAACGATTCTAAAATTGTTTCAAAATTTGTTAGGTCCAATATTTTTTGCAGGTTCGGCATACCTCGGGCTATCATCAGTGACCAGGGCACTCACTTCTGCAACCACACCATGGAAGCTCTACTCCGGAAGTATGGAGTTGTGCATAGAGTCTCCACTGCTTACCATCCCCAGACCAATGGCCAGGCTGAGATCTCAAACAGGGAGATCAAGCAGATCTTAGAAAAAGTGGTGCAGTCGAATAAAAAGGACTGGAGCCGCCGTCTAGAAGATGCACTATGGGCTCAGAGGACCGCTTTCAAGACGCCAATAGGGATGTCCCCCTTTAGGCTTGTATTCGGTAAGGCATGTCATCTCCATGTGGAAGTGGAGCACCATGCGTATTGGGCGGTCAAGTGCTGTAATTTGGAAATGAAAAAAGATGGTATTGAAAGAAAACTCCAATTACAGCAGCTTGAGGAGCTTAGGCTAGAAGCCTATGAAAGCTCCCGGATTTATAAAGAAAAAACCAAGCATTTTCATGATAGGATGATTGCTAGGAAAGAATTTTTACGTGGACCAACAGGTCTTCTTGTTTAACTCCCCTTTGAAAGTGATGGCTGGGAAACTTAGATCCAAGTGGATTGGCCCATTTGTTGTTACTAATGTTTTTCCTCATGGTGTAGTAGAGATTAAAAATGCAGGTAGCAACAAGGCCTTCAAGGTTAACGGGAAGAGGATGAAGCCATTTCATGAGATCTCGGTGCCTGAGGATGCTACTGTTGAGGAGCTCTCCTTGGAAGCTCCCACCTACACTGCCACCTGATCAGGGAACACCCTTTCCTTTCCCTCACTCTGATTTTATAGTTATGTTGTTTCATTGGGGACAATGTATGTTTTAAGTATGGGGGAGGGAACCAATTGTCGTTTTGTTTTGTGTTTTGTCTTGTTTTTCTTTTAGCTCTTGAATAAATTGTGTGAGTCTTTGGTCGGTGAGCTTGATTGATTTTGATTGATTTGGCACAGATTTATTGCATGATTTATGTGATGATTCCCCCAAGGTTGAAAAAAATTTTGTTTTTGAAAAGTGATCCCCATGAAAAAAAATTTGAAAACTGAACTTTGAGATATTTTGTTGTGATGGCATGATTTATGATAAGTTTGGGGTGATGGGAAGCACACACTAGGGATAGAATCTCGGTCAAACAATTTGTAAAAATGTCCAGGTGAGGATTTGAGCCTCCAGCATGTTTTTAATTGTGAGAATCACTTTCAAGTTGCACTTTCCCGAATTTGCTTGAATCTCTTTATGGTTTGCATGTGTATGTGTTGCATCAGATGATTTAGTCATTTTCTTTGTAAATAACCATTTGGCCTAAATTGAACCATCCCTAATGCATGTTCCCTAGTTAGCCCATTGAGCCTAATTAGCCTATCCTTTCTTGATGACCCTATGTTACAAGCCAAAATTCTGAAAAACCATGTTAACCCGATCTTAGGATTAGGAGAGCATGGAAGCTTAGCAAGAGAAGGTTTGCAAGAAACTAAGTTTGGGGTGGCTACAAGGATGTGACATGTCATTCTGGGGTGAGAAAAAGAAAAAAGAAAATAATAAAAAGGTTGGAGCCAAAGGCAAAGAAAAGAAAAAAAAAAGAAGAAAAGAAGAAGAAGAAAAAAGGAACAAAAATTTCAAAAAAAAAAAGGATATCTAAAGAAAAAGGTTGTAGTCACCCAAAAGCATAAAGAAAAATGGAAAAAGGAACTTGAGTGGAAATTCGGTATGTTGAAATGTTCATGCTCTCTTAGTTCCTAGGGACTTAAGCCTAGTTCCTTTGTATATCCTACCCTTAGTCAGGCCCCATTACAACCTTAAAAGACCTTTTGATGTTGCATGCATGTTTTCCGTGGGAACCATTTTGAGATAAAAATCAAATTCATGGGAAGTGCTCTTAAAAGTGAAATTGAGTGAAATGTTGATTGCCTAGACAAACTGAGCGGATGAGTGAAACACTAAATTCCCTTGTGAGGAAGGCGATTGTTTGAATTTGGTGATCTCCCTTTTGTGTGTAACTTGGATCCCTTGCTTAAATTGATGACTGCTTGAATGATAAAGTTCTCAAATGTTTAGAGTGAATGCATGTGGGGATTGCTCTGTTTGAAAGGGGGGACATTGAAGGAAAAATTATTTTGATGATTGCTTGGAATTTGTGCAAAGTTGATTGAAACCTTTAAGCTTTCCAAGTTTGAGTTTTTGAGTTTTAGTTTGCTTGGGGACAAGCAAAGTTTAAGTTTGGGGTATTTTGATAAGCCTCTAGCTCATCTAGTTTTATGGCTAGTATGACCATGGTTTTGTGCTAATTATATTTCGTTTTCACCCAAATTAGACTCGATTGTCCTCAAGCAATATTTTGAGTCGTTTAAGTAGTTTTAGGTTAATTTAGCCAGTTTTGAGTCAAATAAAACACTTATGGCTATTTCATTATTTTCAGGTTAAGTTAGAAGTCAAGGGAATGAAGAAACAGGGGAAATTTCAATCCTGGAGGTATTCACCTCGGGAGAGTCTTCTCGCCTCGCCAACCTGAAAGCCAGCCTGAACAGCAGAATGTCATCCTCTCTGTCTCGCCCCGCGAATCTTCTTCTCGCCTCGCGAGCCTGAAGGCTGACTGTTCCAGAAAATGCAAACATTTCTGTGTCGCCTCGCGAATCCATGTCTCTCCTCGCGATCCTGGAAGTCAGAAAGCATCACGGTTAGCCCCTGATGCTCATAACGGGCGTAATAAGAAGACTCTTCAATTCCTCGCCCCGCGAGAGTCCACTCGCCTCGGGAGAAGTCCAAACGTTTCAGATTTCTTCATAAGATTCGCCTCGCGAGTGAGTGTTTGCCTCGTGAGAGGGCGCAGTTCCTGAATGTTATAAATTGCTATTCTGGGCAGATTAGGAGACACTTATCATTATCCACTATTTTTTATATAGAATTTCTGGTTGTGATACGTTTTCCATGGAGAACTAATTTTCTTGGATTAATCTACTGTAATCGGTTTCCACCGCACTTAAGGTTCTGTAATTCCTGTTTTGTTTGCTTTTCCCTTTTCAATCCTATGCTATATATTTCTGTTTGCTTAATTCAGGAGTGTATAGTGTTTGTGTTGATTTATTTCGGTGATGTTATGTTCTTATATTTAATCGCGTTTGCTTAATTCGCGTGTATTCAATTCGTGTTTGCTTAATTCAGGAATTAGAAACATATATCTCGTAGTAGCGATTTCGCTTGTTAATTGTTGCTACAACCGAAAGGGGATTAGAATCTGCTTAGGGCTTGGAATTTACATGAACCGATGATAGTTGGGAAACCGAGAACAATAGATTAATCGTCCTTAGCTTATTTGATAATCCTTTAAACTGCTCTGTTTTTATTACTCTGTTTTTGCTTTGTTTTCCAATTAGATTTCAACACCAACCCCCCCCCCCCCCCCCCCCAAAAAAAAAACTGATTTTTGTGTTAATAACAACCCAAGAGTCCTTGTGAGACGATACCCGAGTTGTCGCGCTCTACTACAATTTTATAAAACCGCTCACTTTTTGACCCGTGTGCGACAGCGCGTCACTAATCCCAACATCTTTTATCATATTTGAAAACCATCTTTTATTGCCTTCCAAGTGTTTGAGAAAATTACAAAAAGAGTTTGTTTTTCTTATTTTGTTTATTTTTACTTTTGTGGGCTTGATAATTAGTATAAAACTCTCTTCAATCCAAGAATCGCTTAGATAGTAGTTGAATTGGTACGTGCTAGTACTTGTCGCAGTCCTCGTGGGAATGATAAAACGGTCTCACCACCGTATTACTTGCACGACTGGTTATACTTGCCCAGATTCGTCAACAAAGACCATAACTATTTACTCCTTCAATGGCCCGCAATCTTTCATCTAGTACTTCCAACTTTTCTTTTGATTGGGAATTCCCTCCCGACTGATTCACTGGAGTTTCTCCGTACATATTATGGGGAAATGAATATGGCATAGAGGAGGAACCAAAGTTTGGCATCATTTGAGCCCCCCGGGGTCCATAATGTAGGGTGTATTGTGGGGGCTTTGGATTGACAGAAGGTGTCACTATCGGGGTGTTATCATCTGTAGGGTTGACAGTTTGTGTTTGTGGTATTTCGAAAGCATTGGTGGGGGTTTGTGTCTGAGTGATATGTTCGGAGTTTTGAATGCCATCTTGTGGGCTGGGGGCTGTTGGTGGCACAAATCCAGGAGGCAAACCATATGGGGGATTGTTCGGGTCAAATGAAAGATGAGTTTGGCCGCTTGTATAATTAATGAGAGGCATCATGGCCCCTGGTTGGTTGAAGCCTTGAATAGGAATCTGAGAAAAATCGGGCAAGATGAGAGGTGTGGCTGGATGTCCTTCGTTCGAGGCTGGAGGGTTCTCCTCTGTATTCTTTTCCTTCTGCATTGCTTGTAGGATCTCCATCATCTTAGTCATCTGGTCCTTGATTTGACTGACTTCATCCCTGATCTCTTGGACTTCTTCTAGTTCATCCGCCATGGCCCTTGCCTGTGATCGAGTGCGATAAGGGTGTCTTGGAGCAATTGTTCAGAAGAGTCACACTGTTTTAATCAGAACAAAAAAAGTAAGAACATGACAAAAAAGCAAAATTTTTAGTGAAAACCACCTTTGGAGTTATTATTTATTTAATATATTTATGTTGTTTATTTTTCTTTGAGTTAACACCTTGTGACTGACAAGAGATGGTCCCTCCATCCCACACAGAGAGCATTGTGCTCATAAGATGAAATGGAGTTGACAACAAATCTAGGGGAAAAACATCTCTCCACAATAGATGTTGTCTTAAACACACTAGCAATGCGAATTCTGAATTGAGACATCCCGACCTACCCTTTACACGGAAGGAAGAATCCTATAAGGCAAAGATGTACTTGACAACATACTAAAGGGAGACCATGCTCCACGATAGGTGTCGTCGCAAGTGTAAGAGTTGGAGTGCGAAGGAATCATAGAGGCAAGAACAAATTCATTAAAAGTTCCTCAAAGCAATACATAGATTGGGATTACATCATTGTCAAATCATAATTTTCAACATTGTTATAACATTTCATCCTAAAGTCAACAGCTTAGGTCTTTTTCTTTTTAGCCCTCGAGCAAACCCTCCACACATATGCATAAAATCGTCCAGTTCAGACGGGAGACGAAGCATAGGGTCCGCATAGATTTGTTGTTCTGCCTTCTCAAAGCTTCGGACAAAATTCGGAACGCAATGGCTTAGCTCCAAACTCATGCTCACATATCTCTTTTTCCATATGTCAATATCTATCCCTCGCTCTCGCGCTTCTTCTCTCCACCATTTTATGGCATTCATTGCTTGAACCACGTGATCATGATAATGCTTTGCCGAGGTCCACCCTAAATCGCACTGCTTCTAGATTTTGACCATTAGGATATTCAGTTCTTTGACCTTTTGTACCAATTCATCAGTCATCCTACATTGTGCACAAATTTGCTTCTGTAAGTTGCTATTGACTCCCCTTTGTCGATCAACCTCCGCCTCCAATGACTTTCTCATACCTTCTTGGTGGATGACTTCTTCTTCTAACTGACATTTTTCTTTTCTTAGCCGATTCCCCTCCATTTTCAAGGACAATACTTTACTTTCAAGATTCTGGACCTTAGCCATGATGCTTGGTGAGACATTGTCTGTATTCTTCTGGACTCTTGAGGTTGTGGAGATATCGGCACACAAATCTTTTAAGTGTTCATTTTCCTTTGCTAACTTCTCACAACACTTCTGCCCAATGGCTATTTTTAACTCGACATCTTGCTTTTGCTGTTCCATTTCCTTCATTTGTGCTTCTAGAACTTTCAGTTGTTCTGTCATTTGAGTTACCAAAGGGGAGTAATCTTTATCTTTCGTGCTTTCTGCCGGAATGTTGACGGGACCTTTCCTTGACTTTCTCCATGCTTCATATTCTGAGACAATGATTAGGATTGGCCGGCCCAATTATGCTCTCCCTGCCATCTTCACATCTTTCCATGCATTTCTAACTGATTTTGCCAACAACTTGGTATTCTCTCCATCCTCGTACCGGAAACAGCATCCGCCGAGTTGTTCTTCTTTTGGCACAGTTTGCATCAAACAAAGCTGTCGTAAGACTATGGTGGGTGTGTAGGATATGCACCCTCTTGGGCCCATCAAAGGAACATTGGAATAGTCACCACAACTATAAATGATATATTGCCCCTGCTGACCTTCGTACCATGGTCATACCCACCTAAAAGAGTCCCTTTCCACTTTGTCGAACTAGCTCTTCCATTCTTCTTCATTTAGCTGTCTTATAGGGATGTTATGGAAGCCTCTTAGTGGATCTGAATGGTGGGTGATATAACCTTTTGCATACATGTGAGTCATGGCCCACGCATAGAGCAACTGTGCACAACATCAGAGCTTCCCCTTTGGATGCCGCTGGCAAAATTCTAGAGTCAAAAGCGTTTCAGCTAACACTGTCGGCACGGGGTTTTTCTTTCTTTCTACTGTGAAGAATACATCCATTGCCGCTTGATCTATCATGTCTATCGCTGATGGAAATAGAACCAACCCATATATTGTTAGCGCCAATACCCTCTCAAAGGTTTCCCAATCTTGCCGATCCATTAATTTCTTCAAATGATTTTCAAGAAGAGTTCGGGTTAACCCTCGCGAGTTTGAGTGCCCGGTCAACTTCACATCATTCTCAGGAAGCCCTAGTAACCCTGCTATTCTTGTAGTGGTCAAGTATTTCACCAAGTGAAAGTACACGATGGGGTTTTTCTGCATTGGCAACCTTAACAGGCAAGCATATTCTTCAATGGTGGGAGTAATGTCCATGTTTGGCAATTCAAAACATCTGAGGTGGGGGTTCCAATACTGACACAAAGCACTCAAAGCAGCAGTCTCAACCGGTATGAAAAATTAAATCTCTATACTTCTTGGCGAAGCTTCTTCGACGTTCTTGAGGCAAAGATTGGCTCAACTCTTTCAGATTCTCTAATGAGTTCAATATCACCCTGGAGCTCTTGGTGGTGGGAGCATTGCTAGTGTGTCTGACATTTTTCCATCTCTTGTAATCAAAGGTGTTATCTCAAACCAAATTATCCGTGGAGGGAAATTTTACTTTGTTAATAACATTATGAAAGCAAATTTACTTATGCGCGAGAGTGTAACAAAATGCATGAATGATATATTAACAATGCATGACTTAAAGTACTACATGCACGAGCATACAATGAATAATAATGAATGTAACAGGATGCATGAATGAATGGCATATTAAGGCGTCTGTGGAATGCATGCATAAAATCATTATGATGAATGTGATTATTCATGTTGCAGAAAAAAGGTGGAATGCGCTCCCCTTTGTCCTACATGGGTCATATCCTAAAGTTTGAACTTCTGAGGTCAAGACCCTAGTTTGGTAGGCTACTAATGGCATTTTAGGTGCATGACTTCCGGGACAGATCTAGACCCCTAAACATATGGTCCCCGGATTACCCTCATCTAAAAATGAGGACTCGAATCCATGAACCTCACCACAGGGACCGAAAAGTCACAATATGGCAGTCCATGTTCCGGTAGCAATCCGAGCGGGAGAATCAATGTCTGTCAGGGATGCAAAAGCATCACAATAACATCACTGAAGCCCCTTCTAATCTTATGACATTCCAAGACTCGGGTATAGAGCCCAAAAGTGTGTGAATATGTGATGGTGATGTGTGTGCTGGGAGCAAGCAAACCTGCACAAAACCTAAAAAACTAACCCCAAACCTGGAAAAGAACAGCCAACATTTAAAAGAGTTTTCTACCCTAGGGTTGCAAGAATATACAAAGACATTTATAAGAACAATTAAAACTATTTAAGAAAATAAACAAAAAGGGTAAAGTTAATACTTTTAAAGCTATTAAAAGAAATTGCACAAACAACTATGATAGGCCTGACTCTCAAAATTCCCCAGTGGAGTCGCCAGCTGTCGCGACCGTCCCGTCCATGCCCCGCGTAAAAGAAAATAAAACAGAGGAGTCACCACCAATATTTTATTTGGGAAAAAAACATCGGAAAAACAATTTATATTAAGGAATTGGTCTAAAAAAAGATAGAGATTTGAGTCCGGGGGTCGGTTACGAGTAGGGAAGGTGTTAACACCCTTCATCGCCCGTTTAAAAAACAGTACCTCAAGTTAATTGTGCAAAACAATTTTAATAACCTTTGAAAATATTCATTTTTACCCCATTTTGAAATCTAATAGAAAATGAAGTCAATAAAAGGGAAAATAAAATTTTGGCTTGACAGAATGATTGATTCTGCTCCTACGTATTCCCGGGTGCGATGGGAAACTCAAAGCCACGTAGTTCTTGAAGAAAAAAGTTTGATTTGTTGATTGATTTTATTATTGATAAAGCTTTGATTTTTATATTTGAAAAAAAGGATTTCATTTCCACATAAATTCACTAATGCACATGGTCCAAGATAGCAATGTTATACGATAAACCCTTACAATACATACGTCACTTGAGGATGAAAATTCATATATCAACGTTGTAGATTGTTGCGTGAATTCAAAAAAGGTATTTATTTCATAAAAAATATTAAAATTTGTTAAGTGAGCAAATTGAAAATATTTCATTATTTAAAAAAAAAAAAAGGAAATTCACTCTTGCACAGGGTCAAAGATAGCTAAGTTATACGATAAACCCTTACAATTCATACAACACTTGAGGATGAAAAATCATACATCAACGTTGTAGATTGTTGCATGAATAGAAAGTATTTTTAAAAAAAGGATTTCATATTTTTTTTTTATGTTTTGTCATTTTTAATTTTTTTTTGTATTTTTGTAGCTCAGCATCTTTTTTTGAAAGAACTTGGCCCAATAAATAAACTAAAAGGAAAACAAAACTCATGTCTTGGTCTTAAGGACACTAAGCCCATATGCCAAACACTTTAATCAACAAAATGAAAAAGTAAAAAAACAAAACAAAACAAAAAAAGAAAACAGATCAGAGAAGTTGTGGCTTCATTATCGTTACCACTATGGCAAAAGGAAGAACAAGGGTGTCTGAACAGGGGCACCGAACAACACGACGGAGATGAGCGGTTCGACGACGTCGAAGCAGGAAGTGCGAATGGCGACGAGCGGCGCTGGGCGGTGCGGAAAGGGCCGGCAATTCGTGGTGGTGGTGCGCTGGGCAGAAACAGGAGGCTCTTCACGATGTCATGCGGTGGTGGCGAGGCGGATTGGAGCGTAACGGCGTGAGCAAGGGTGCACGGATCCGCGTTTAGAATGGGAGACGATGCTGCTACATCTGACGCGGCGGCCGGATCCGCATTCGGTGGCTCGAAGGACTAAGTGCTGAGTTATGCGGCGATGAATCTGGCCGCGGTTCGGACTGGCGACACCGGCACGGCACAGCACGGCGGAGCTCTGGAGGTACTCAGTATAGAAATCTGAATCCCTTTTCCTTGATGTATTTGGGTTGCTCTGTTTATTGATATTTGGTTTGGGGAAGGAACTACAGTTATGGTGCTTGGACTGGTAGAGAAGATGAAAAGGAGTGTTTGAGGTGGAAGATGAAGATAATGGAAGGAAGGTGAGTTTTTTTTTTTAAGGCAATTTTGGAGACTCTGTGTATTGACTTTCAGAAAACCATTTTGAAAACTCTCCTCTTCTTTTTTTTCCTCCCCCCTACTGTGAATTTCTGACTGCTATTTAAAGAGAGGAAAAGAAGTGAAGATCCACTTAGTTTTGACATTGGGACAAGTTGAAATATAATGTTGCAGTGACTCAACTCTCTCTAGTCCTCTCAATTTCCATTTCTGTTCTTCCTCTGATCAAGGCATGACCCCCTTCCCAACTGAAAATTAGCTATAAAAGGATTGTGATTTCTTGAGCCTTGTGGGGAAGATTTTGACAGTTGTACTAGCATCCTTGAGCAACCCCCATCTGAGTGTTGCTTCATTCAAGAATGCTTGGGAGCATGTTGGTTAGAAAACAAAACTGATGGGGAAAGACCATAGTTGAAGCAAAAGGATGACACTGTCGTTGGGAAGATAAATAAGACACGATGCAAATTTCTTTTATTTTATCTTTTTTTATATTTTTTATTTTAAAAGAAATCATATTATTATTTTTATTTTTGTCTAAGTGAGCTATTGGGCTCTCTAAAAAACTTAGATGTTAGGCCAAGATGAAGTGGGCTGGATGATGGACTAAGAACTACCTTGTAACAAAGCTGTCTAATAACAAACAAATTATTTTTCTTTGCATTTTTATTTATTTTTTTTTATAAAAATAAACGATAAAATATCAGAACAAAATTAAGTGTTCACAATATTTTATCAATGCCGCAAAACACTTTATCGATTCAAAATCTTAGGCAACCTGCCGACAGATAGGATTGATACATCTGATCAAGCCTTCCACTTATACTACCTGTGACTTGGATTCGATTTCTATATCTCTCATGTTGATAAGCAATATGTAAATTTCACTATAAATTTTCACTAAAATTGATGGCATTATCCAACCATCTAAAGGGACGTGCCTTCTTCCATTGTAAACTTTTTAGATAAAAAAAAAAAAATCTAAGGCCACCCGTTAGAATTGTATAGTCTAATCAATGTTTTGATTTTAATTCATTAATAAGGCTTTCAATATCAATAACATATTCCAAGAACTTTAAAGCTCCTCCTTCAGGCAAATCAAAAAAAAAAAAAAAAAAACCTACTCCTCCTACACGCTTTCCTTTCCCTATTAAATTGCATAACAATTTATCAAAATGTTTAGGGGAATATTAGTGTCTTAGAAGTATTGGTTAAGGTTTTAAATATAGAAATTATGTGTTGAAAGTTGTGTATTCAACATTTTGAAAGTTTAAAAATTAATCTTTTCAATAAAAAAAATTATTTTTTTCTTCCTTAACCAATACCCTTATAGCACTGGTTAATAAATCTTTATAGAATTTCTTTTTTTTGGGAAATGCTAGACACTCGTTAAGGAACCAAGAAAAGATAGTTTGTATTGGGAATTAGTGTATTTAATATTTGAAGAAATGAAATACTTAAGTAGCAAACTATAGGAAAAACCATATTCTCTCTAACTTGAAACTCTCTTCCTTCTCTCTACACACAGCCGCATGCCACCAATAGCGGGGTGGTTTTGGGCCATTTTTGGCCTGGAATCACCCATTTTACCTCGTTTTTTCTCTCATTTTATCTAAATAAGTAGTTTTTCCACGTAGATCTAGTTTTTTTTTGTCTGTGTTTTTAGTGTTTTTTCATGTCTGTGTTTTTCGTGTTTTTTCGTCGTCTGTATGCGACGGTATTGTTGTTTGTCATCTTGGTGAGGCGTTGTTTGGTTTCCGGTCTTGATGCGGTGTTCGTTTGGTTCAGATTGACAGATCTGCTTTATCCTTTTTAATTTTTAACGACGTTGGATTTGTGTTGTTTTCGATATATTTTACCAATTTGAATGAATGAATGAATATATATTTAATCAAAAAAAATAAAAAATATACTTAATTTTTCAATAAAAAAATATTTTTATAATTCCTTAACAAATTACCTAATGACACTTATTAGGATGACCTTTTTTTTTTTTTTTAATCAAAATCTTAGGTCACCCGTTAGAAACTTAGAATTGTATCGTCTAATCAATATTTTGATTTTAATTCATTAAAACGGCTTTCAATATCAATAACGGATTCCAAGAACTTTAAATCCTCCTCCTGGTAAATAAATCAAAAAAAAAAAAAACTCCTCCTCCTGCACGCTTTCCTTTCCCTATTAAATTGCATAACAGTAACAATTTGAACGGAACCTTTAATTGCGGTTCGAGCAAATAATTTCTTTCGTGACAATTAAATATTATACGCAGATAATTTGAAAATCTACTTGTTTCAGATACAATATGTGCTTAGTCAAAAAAAAAAAAGATACAATATGTGCAATGCAATAAAAGAAAATTTGCACGTGGAGTCATTGATATCTTTTTGAAATAATTTTTTCAACA
The DNA here is from genome assembly GCA_030762895.1 of Sophora flavescens. Lineage (NCBI taxonomy): Eukaryota > Viridiplantae > Streptophyta > Magnoliopsida > Fabales > Fabaceae > Sophora > Sophora flavescens. Next base: position 51,121,172 of record CM061069.1, read on the forward strand.
AAAATAATTCAAAACAGGCAATATGGGCTTCAGTACTGCAATATAAATATATGCAATATGCAATACTAATTGATCGTCAAGTCATTTTGTTTGAGAAGATAATAGCAAAAATGATCAATATATTGGTTTACCCGTGATTAATACATCTTGTTCCGTCCAAATACCTCGGATGAGAGATACTCGGCCGAAGAAAGCTTAGTGGGAGTGTTTTGGAATGTGCTTGACAGAATTGAGATTTTGCTCCTACGTATCCAAATGGGAATCAAAGCAAACATAGTTCTGAATGAGGGGGTAAGCCCCCTAGTTATAGAGATCTTTCAGGATCAAGCTCCGAGATATACGGAGAGATATTAGGATCAAGTTCCGAGATATACGGAGAGATATTAGGATCGGGTCCCTGATTATGCGGAGTGATATTCGGGTCAGTCATTTAGGACTGATCCGCGAGGGACCGGGATGTACTTCCCTGGCGGGGCGAGTCCGAGTACTTATCCACGGCTGGCCCGGTGTGCTGATATGTCCTTGGAGGAGTTTGGGCTAAGGCCCACAGTCGGGGTAAGCTCGGTCAATCCGAAATATAGACGAGTTCTCGGCCTTGCCTTCTCGGCCGGTACACATCTATCATTGGTGGGGACAACTATGAGATGAGAATTTCTCTTTTCCAGGTCATAGTCTCATACCCATGCTATTTTATTTTTAAAATAAGAAACATAAAATTATGTAGACTTAAACTAACGGTGAGCAGAATAACACAACTTATTTTGGCTAATTTATTATTCGATATATAAAAGCTTGTTGAGTATTCACATAAGCTTATGGATGTACAGGATCCAATAACCAAAAATTGGTGGTTAAATATGGAAGAGACGGCACTTTGGATATTTCCCAGCAGCATTAATGTTCTCTAACATGACCGCAGCTGATCAAGTGGGTTGGGGTGGGAAAACAACAACTCCTAGGGCAGCTCCTAATCCTCAAATGGGTTCCGGATACTTTCCAGATGACACCTTTAAGCATGCAAGTTATTTTAGGAATGCTATATTTCAGAATGAATCTAGAATATATTACGGACCTGAAGATTATCAAACACAAATATTGACCGATAGGCCACAATGCTTTGATGCAAAATATTATGGATATCGGGGAGGATTCTATGGATATGTTCTCTAATTTGGAGGACCCGGTGGAATCTGTCACCATTAATTCACACTAGTATTTTGGTCATACTTTGTTTCAAGTTCAAAAATAAATAAAAGAATGTTACTATTATTATTTGCAAAATAAAAAATATTTCGGATAACTTTTGCATTCTAATGCTTTTCGTTTCTTAATGTGTTATATACATTGCTATTTTGCTTTCATCTTAATTAAATAATAATCTGATGATGTGAAGGAAAAAAAAAGGATGATGTTAACCAATGTTTTAAGAGCACTGGTTAACATTTTCCTAAAAATAAATGCACTAAACTTATTAAGGGAGAAATGGCAGAATTAATAATATACTAAAATTTATAACCATTAAATCATATATAACTAGTAACGATAGGACACTAAAAAAACTAATATTGCCCCCACACAACACTCAGAAAACCAAATACAAATTATACAAGGGCCATTCATAATATAAATGCACTAAACTTATTAAGGGAGAAATGGCAGAATTAATAATATACTAAAATTTATAACCATTAAATCATATATAGCTAGTAACGATAGGACACTAAAAAAACTAATATTGCCCCCACACAACACTCTGAAAACCAAATACAAATTATACAAGGGTCATTCATATATATGGCTCGGATGACTACTTTGGGCAATTAAGGCACTCTTTGATTTGTCAAAAACGCTAGTGTTTAGTATTTATCATATAGCGGATGTAAAATTAGCCCTCTTTAGAAAGCGTTTTTAAAATTAGTGTATAACATTTTTTTATTAGCGTATAGTGTTTTTCCCCTACTTGAAGTAGCGTTTGAGCGTATAGCATATCACTTTTTCTTTCATTTTTATCCTTACTATTTTAATTAAATTCCTTAATTATCCTTCACTCACAAAATAAAATATTAATAGAAATCATTCTAATTTTTATAATCCCTAATCAGTTCTCTCTTATAGTAGCCCTCTCTCCATATTAAAAAAAATAATTATTTTTATTATTCCATATTATTTATAAAAAATAACTAAAACTAAATAAATATTAAAATTAAAAATTAATATTTTAATCTTTGAAATGATAAATAATTTAAAATAAATTAAAGTGTTAAAATTGATAATTATTTTAAAATATATAATATAAATAATATATATATTTATAAATACATATATACAATTTATATAAAAAAAAAGCAAACATGTCCTTTTATGTAATTTTACATTAATCAGCTAGTCGAACCGCTAGTTTTATCAAACACTTCAAATCTAATTCACTAGTTTATCTTATCCGTGATACGATATCCTCTAGCTTATCCGTTATCCGCTATCCGCTAGCTTATCCGTTATCCGCTATCCGCTAGCTTATCCGTTATCCGCTAGTTTTTACCAAACAGAGCATAAACACCTACTATATGATGAATCAATTAGTGGTATTTATTATTTTGTTAATTATAAAAACTGTGTCTAGGGTTTTTTAAACGTGTTTTATGATTTTAACATTCATTTCCTTATCTTCATATGTATGATGATAATTATTATTAATTATTTTAGAAATAGTTTGCCCCAATTGGCCCAGGATCCAGGATTCGTCACTATCTCTAATTCAACATGGTTCAATGGTTCATTTATGCTATTTCCTGGTTTTGTCCTCCTTTCTGGGAATTTTTGTGGTTCCACATCATAGGTTCTATGTGCTTAGAGCAATGATTCCTAGATGTTAATCATTGAAAAATTGATGGATATTGGACTAAATGATCGAATTTGCAACTCTAAAAAAATAATGAGACTAAATATGCCCAAAAAAACTACAGGAACCAAAATCACATATGACTAATAATAAAATGATCAAAAATGCAATTAAGCCTTTTTTTTATTGAGTCATTTCAGTTTGTTAATCATGCAATATAAGTCTTTTGATCATGTTTTCATTAGAAAAGCTAATAAAACTTAAATTTTATATATTATTAGTGTAAAAAAAATTAACTGTCAATCAATCAAATTTTATCTTATCATGACTTTTAAGTTAGTCATGATAAGAGTCAAACATTTTTAACTTATAATTAGTTGATATTGTAAAAAATCTCTAAATTGACAATGCATACCATTCAAATTTGGAGGGAATATAGGGAATTTTTTTTTGAGAGGATTGAAATCCAAAACTAATTACTATCTTCCTAAGGCTTATATGAATGAGAGATTTGAATAAAAGTTAGCTTTCCTCGTTAAATATGATTTTTAATCTCGTATCCACAAATAGTAATAATAATTAAAAAAAAATGAAGAGTTGGATTTAATTGGTATACACTTTTAATATAAATATTTTGTACTATCAATCAATTATAAATTTTCACAACATTAAAAATATTTGGCTCTTACTCTAACTACCTTAAAAGTTATATATAAAATATTTTGTGATTGGTTTACATGTAAAAAACTTTATACTAACTATTGGAAGACAAGCATTGTCGTGCCTATCTATCTGCATTTTTTTTTATATGCATTTTTTTTTTGGTATTTTATTTGCTATTTTGGTAATTAATTTGAATAAAATGTATATGTTTGATTGATTATTTTGACAATTTTATATGCAATTATGTAAACCTATGCAATTACTTATTGTCTAACATCTAATGATGGAACGAGGAGTCAAAATTAAGATTGGAAAAAAATTGTGCACACCAAAACTTGCTATTTTCGTTGTAAATATTTATAGACAATTTTCAACCTTTTTTTCAATTTTCATTACCCAAAAAAAAATCCCCTAGTTAGTAGAGTTCTCCCTTCCGAATTAAAATAAAAACTAAAAAAGTTGGGGTGAGAGAGGCTCGAACTCTCGACCTCAGGATCACTCAGAAGCTATGAGACCTACGCGCTAGCCAACTGCGCCACCACCCCAGATGTTTATTTTTTAGCTTTTCCATTCTAGTATTGTTATAATTTTATAATCTAACCATTTGGGCATCCGTATACTTGTGCTTCCCTTCCTCAAAAATATGGAAAGACATCACTTTGTAGCTCTATGTTTGCTTACCAAAATTAGAGTGTGTATGTTAAAAATGAGGCAGGATCAATTATGATTAGATGATAAATAAAATTATGTAAATCAGTAAATATAAAGTAATAAATATATGAATGTATGATTGAGATTACTTAGATCATCTTCAATTGGTGTAATCCATTAGAATTGTTTAACCTTTTGTTTTTATGGATTCCATTAGAACACATCATCACTTTTTAATTTATCATACCTTAAATAACTCTTTACTCCAATGATGTAACTCTAAAAAATTTGAGTATTTCTATAAGAATTGGTTGTTCTTATAAATAAAGGTACTTACACTTGGATATTATGTCACTGATTCTCTAATTGTGCTACCGTATAAGAATCGATCTATGAGATGCTCTCATGATATATTGGGGTATAGTATACTGTATACCCATTCTGCTGGCTTATGCGGGTGAAAGAAAGGAGTAACAGTAGTGAATTACTGATAGACTCGCGACTCACGAGAGAAGTTATTCATAGGTTCAAACTTCGAACTCAAGGTAAAGCATTTATAACTTCCTTTGTGCTAATGGAGTATTGTAATATGTGTTTTCATATCATTATCGTTATGGGGGAAGTAGACAATGCTAAACCAGGATTTACACTTATCATGCTGGTTTGTTTTGCAAAACATTGGAACATAAAGCTTTTTTATTTGAAGTACATTGTATGAAGGCTTTTAATTAAGCCAACCCTCAAGCTCTCAAATATGACTAGGCCTTAAACCAAAGTGTGAAAACAATAAAATATGTAATTAACAAGAATTACATAAATGTTGGTCACTCATCTGATTTAGTTAAGTTTCCTCTTAATTCTGTGTTGGAGCCAATTCATAATGTTCTGCATCCTTTTCAGATTCAGTATTCTCTAATTGCATAGTGCTCATATTAGGTTGTCTCAAATTTAAAGTGTGTGCATCAACATGATCTCTCTTCACTAGTGAAGCTGTTTGTGATTCATCTTTGGCATTGGCAGCCTCAGCTTCATCTGCATTCTCTGAAGAACTTATATAATCTTCCTCAGAAAAATTACATGGATATGCGGATTGGTTGGTTTGGTTTTCATGCAACTCCTCTTCAATGGTAACTACAAGCTCCTTAGGATGCAAATTTATTTTCTCAATCTCAAGCAGCTTTTGAATGGTTTTAGTAGCAGCATCTATAGCCCATCCATCATTATCTACATCTCTGAAAAATTAATACATGAGAAGCTTATATACAATGTAAGGGTTGAGATGGTTCATAACATAGTAATAAAGCTTCTATGAATAATGATGTATTTAGTTTTCCGTTGGAAAGGACCTAACTTTTGATCAAACGTACATTTGGGTCCTTTCCAACGAAAAACCAAACACACACTGAGTGGTCTTAAGTTCCATCCTTTTACCCCATTTTATTAAAATGAAGTTTCAGAACAAGATGAGTGGGTATTATCATTATAACTCTGAATTTCTTAAGCATTAAAAATGGAATGCATTACTTGAAAGGGTCAAGTCCGGCTGATTTAAAGGTTGATTTCATGAGAGTGAGAAGGAGCAAAGGATCGTTGGAGAAGTATCCTCCATACATTCCAATTTCGACCAGGAATTGCACATCCAAAACAAACTGCTCAAGGAACAAAGAAAACTGATGAGAATCACTTTAGATAAGTATAATTCATGATTAGGAGTTGCCTTGTTATGCTTCATAGTCTCATATAATTTTAATTTTGAAAATTTTCCTTTCTCAGCATAGCCCAAAAGAATAAAGAGAAGGGAGAGAAATAAAAAACCTGGTTGGCCTCAATAGTTTGTAAGCTCATGTTTTCTTCTGTAGTTGCATGAATCTCTTTGTTCTTGGACACCCAAATAAACATAGACTCCATCAGCTCTCTCAGCAACCCCATCAACCAATTCACTTCAAACACATTTTCTTCATCAAGTTGCTCTATCTTCCTCAGTTCTAGAAATAAAACCTTCCCGGACAGAGAGTTAAAATTTAGACCAAATATAAGATCTTGCATAAGTATAACAGGACGCTGAAACAGATAGCAACTACTTGTCCACAGCTATATGCAGCATTTTTCTGGTTACATCAGCTTTTTCAGTGACATAATTTCAAAAATTTAAAAAGGAGGCTTTTAGAAGTGCTGCCAAGTAAGACAAAACTTGAGGATAGAAAAACCATTCAATTACTTTCATCTCGAGTTCATATGTCATAATAGTCATAGTTGATTGACTCTACAGTACTGAGAGGTCTTAGAATATCTGTGAAAATAATACCTGAAAGATAGCAGAAGGCATTGGATTGTGGGTCGTGTTGGAATCAAACTGGTCATTATAGTGGATAGCTGAAAAATTTTCATGCTGGTCATTCAATACTTTGATAATTAATTGCTGGCAGAACACATTTCTCAACTTATTGGAACCCTCTTCAATAAACAATAGGAAATGATCAAGTTCTTGCTGCGGATTAACATTTGAGTGGTTTTCCATTGCATGTGAATCCATGTGATCAGTGCTGCTAAGGATACACTTAACCATGATAGACAGAAGCTGCACTAATGTTGACAGATTGGCCAAAATAGAAACTTGTTGTGACAGCAACTCAGCTAAATTGATTCTTGAACTAGAACTAGGATTCTCTGTTGAGCTTGTTTCACAAGTAAGGGCTCTTTCAAGTATGATAATATACTCTGTGAACAGGTTCATGAGTCCACCAGTGACTGTACTTCCCATTTGAAGGGCAACTAAAGGAGAAATATCTTCTATGACTGCCTGATTACAAACACAGTCAGTGAAATATGTTATATAAGCATAAAGCATGAAAATTAATTTTATTTTTTTAAATAAACTACCTATTTTTCATGCAATGGTTGTCACCTGATAGTACAAACCATAATTTTCTTTATAATAAAAATGAAGTTGAGTACAGGTCTTGCTAATGGCATTAACAAAGCAATTATCAGAATTGTAGTTTTATTGGTCAGACAGTAGGAATTTCTCATTTATATACATATTTTATCATGGACACATTTGTAGTTGACAACCAATATACTGTGCAAGAATTCTAGCACTTGTAATATTAAAATTCACCTAGTCATCTTTTGCAGTTTACTTTACATTAGAGACTCAACCAATAATATATGGACTAACCTGCAATAGTGTCAGGAACTTGCGGCCACTGGTAGTTAGCAGGCAATAGACTGGTTGTTCCTCAATAGCAAGAGTTGAAGACCCTCCACCAAACACTCCAGATACAAGGTATTTCTCTAAAATCCAAGGATCACTTGCTGAGAAGATAGCAATTACTTTCTTTAAATGGTTTATATGTGTATTCAAAACCTCTTCCATGCAGGGGCAAAGATGCCTCACCAAGTATGGCCTCAACACTAACTTTTGATTCTCTAACAAAGAACAATACAAAACTGTAAACTTCACAGCTTTTATGGCAGATGACAATCCATCACTCATTGCTGAGATGGACTTAACATATTTGTCAAAACAAGCAATGAATGACTTTATTTCTTCACATGCCCACAACTTAATTTCTGAGGTGTAAGGAGATGTTTCTCCACATAACATCACAAAGCTCCTTGCAGCTTGAGAAATCATAGAAAATACAAACCTTGAAAGTTCCCTGATATATATCTCATTGGAAGAAGATTTTGACCACTGCAAATTATTTGTTCCAGTTACAATACGCAAGTGGTAATGTTTAAGCAAAAGATGGATAGCAAGTTGTGTGTCTCCAAGCCTGCATAGTCCAGATAGTGCCTCTTGTAATTCTGTTTTAGCTGTTTTTGTATTCTCAGCTATCTGTGTCAAGTGTTCTATAAGAATGCACTTATTCTCTGAAATCAGAGTGTTATATAACATTATCTCACTATGAGAATAGTCCTCAAATTGGATGCTTTGACAGTGTTCATCTGCAGATTCTAGAAGGTCAAGTGCTTCATCTATCCTGTTTTCTGACATGAAAATATCCAGCTTCTCTGATACATCATTGATATGAGCTTCAAATTCACTGGGGGGAGATGGTACATCATCTATATGATCCTCCAAGTTTGAGTTTATGGACAATATTTTGGGATATAGGCAGTCTATAAGATCCTTTACTTGCCTTTTATGGGATACAAAATGGTTTTCTAGTGCCACCAGCTCATTTTCCACTCCTGTCACTTCCTCTAGTATTCTACACATATGAGACCACATAAGCACCTCAACATTACACACTAATCAAATCACAAGAAACGAGCAGTCTAATTTTGCAGTGCCGGTGTCTAAAAAATATTTAACATGAAGAAGCATTCTTGACAAATTATTTATCATGACAGAACATAATATATTTTCTACATGCTAGCCAGTAAAAGTAGCTTTTTTTCCTATATTGTGTATATTCACTATAAAAATTAGAGACCGATTTTGACTAGATCGTTCCCCATATCAGTCCTTGGTTGGCGTAGGGACCGATCTTGCCAAAATTGGCCTCTAAAAGCGGTTTTTTTTAGTGATTTTTAACATAAATTCCTAAATATTGTTAGACAATAAAATCTTTTTAACTAAAATCTTTAACGGAACGGGTTGGCATACTTTTTAACTATTAGATGAAAAATTGGTTCGTATCAGACTATCAGTTTATTTCAAGCAACAATAGCATTGCTCTAAATCATATAGATGATATATAAACAAAATATTTTTACCTAAGGAAAGAGGAATAATTAGCAAAGATGTTTTTCTTTAAATCTTCACTTGCGGCTTCCTTTAGCTCCAGAAGTTCATCACACAGATGCTTGATGCCCTATTTAACATACATGACAAACCAATAAGCCAACTTATATAAAACTATGAATAAAGTGAACAAAGAGAGAAAGGGTTTAGAAGCCGAAACTAGGTATATACCCTTCCGGTCATGGATTCTATGTCAAGCTCGGTAACGGTATCATGGTCACTGATAGACAGTGACACTGCAGAAAGGTCGGAGCTCGAATTTTGAGATTCTGGGTGAGAGTGATCTCTGAACCGAAACTTGGGAGGCGTAGACGAAGATTCCATCGACACAAGCAAGCAATGTTGATGTTGGTAATATGAAAGTGAAGTAAAGAACTCTCTTTCTCTTTGTGTGTGTGTGTGAAGTTATTTTCAGATGAATGGTAGCTAGCATGTTTAATTTGTCGTGGTTTTGGGCTTCGGTGTTTCCGATTCACTTTTGTCCTTGATGGCATCGTTACTCGCACTAGAATGGTTGTAAAAACCAACTTGTTCGATCGGTTCTCAGTGCATTGTTATCGTCACTAATTGATTTTTCTTATATATGCATGCATCAACTTTCCAAGAAGCTGCGTTAGCCTGCGCCTATCTTTATCTCATTTTGTCCATTGTTGCAACTTGCACCTAGTGTTTTGTATTTTACTGCATCACTATCGAATATATATATTGGGAGAAATTCTTATGTTCGCTTTTCTTATGAGTTAAAGTTTTCCTCCATCAGCGATTTGATGAGATGATTGTCACTTGTTAGTCATGGAAGGTCAGGAATCAACCTAGGACTTGTATTGTGTAAGGCCTTACATCAAAAGTGTCTGATATACACAGCTTACTCAATGTGTATATATGAGGTTGGATACCAAAAATATGTACTACCATTACTCAATGTGAAACACTTTTACTAATAATATATAGTTATCAGTTTTGCTTGCTATTGTATGTTAACATTTATTTATTGTGGTTTTATCTATTATTTATGTTCCTAGATGCCGAATAAAATGTAAATTCTGAAAAACTAATAATGAGTCTAAATTAGTCTAAACACATTGGAACAACTTGTGTGCATATTTGTTATAGTGTAAACTAATTAACCCAATTAATTTCCAACTAACCAAATTATATACTGTAAGACATAGAGATAGGATTTTTTTTTTTTTTATAAGCAGCTTTGCATAAAAGAGAGTACGTAGTCACGGTACTCTAACCCCATATACAAAAGAAGTAACATAAATATAGAAGAAACATAGAATCATGGTAAATCTTCAAGCTAGAGAATGAAATCAAAAGGTTGAAAAACTAACTTATCCCTATTCCACAAAATCTATTGTTTTGTTCGGTTTCTCGTTAATTTGTTTCTCCGTGTCTGAAAATGATGTGGTTTGCATTGTCTGATACAATTTTGCTTCTCACGTAATAAAATCTTTACTTTTACACCCATCATCCAATAAATACACCAAATGATCATTCATTAAAACTAAAAAAACACATAATCACGCTAACAAAATAATACGACCTTGTAAATAATCAATTATTACGTTATAATTTCCTTCACCCCACACCACAAACCAATAAGTTTTTATATCATCCAAAATTATATACTTATCACTAACACATTTAAAAGACAAGGATAAAAGAAAAAACAATCTCTTATTTTAAAAAACATATTTTTATTATTTAGAATTTTTTTATTATTTTTTTCTTTTTTTTTTTATTGTTATTTATATTATTTAAATCATTATTTTAATTCATTTTAAACTATTATTTTGTAATCATTTTTTTTTAATCAAACATTTATTTTAATATTTAATTTTTATAAAATATGAATACAATATATTGTAGAATAAGATATGTGCTTTTTGTCCTTGCAAATTTAAATCATATTAAATTAATGTTTTTTGATTAAAAAAAATTGATTATATTGTAAAATATTATTGATAACGAACATTATTTTAATTCATGTTAAAATATTATTTTGCAATATAATCAGTTTTTTTAATAAAAATATTATTTTAATAGTTAAATTTTAATACAAAGAAACATATACTATCTTAAAGTTTGAAATTTAACCCAACCCCCAACCCAACCCGTAATTACAGCCATCATCAATTACAAAATAATATATAAAAAAAATTTGGTGAACCAACATAATATATAATGATTATTTGTTATTACGTTTGGATTTACATTACTGATATAAAAATGATTCGCAAAATTTGGTGTGTGTGTGTGCACACACACGTAGGGTCCTCATGTGAATTCTTCATTTATTAATTATATGCAGTTTCTTTGTGCTGTCAATATAATATTGCTGGCTCGAGTGCGTGTTGCTGAAACCATACACAATAAGATCAGAGAGATCACCCTCATGATAGTGATCCATCAGACTATAGGGGCCTTAAATCTTAAATTAATGAAGGCTTTAATTGATTGCTCGCTTTCACTGAGAATAATATGACATGGTATTTAATTATTTTGCTTGTTTGTTTATTTCCACGATCGAGTAATAGACTTAATGCGGATAAACGTATCAGCATTCAGCACATAGCGGCGACGGTGGTGGTGTTTTAGTAGTTGCGTTGTGTTGGTTCGTTATCAACAGTGACAATAGTAGCTGTGTGATGGTAATAGTGATGGTTGACCATGTCATGCATGATCATGACAACACTGGAGTGAATAATTGGCTATGGTGGTGTAGTGACAAGGTCGGTAGGGTAAGTGATCAAAACGGGGTAATATTCTTCTAAGTTTAGGAGAACAAAAGATATCATATTTCAAGATATTACCTGCTTTTACAATTTACAAAGATTGGCTTTGGGAATGGACTTAAAGGATATGTACCCCAGTTGTACACCAGTTGAAGTGTTGAACCATCTCTCCTTGCTGATTCAATATCGGATTCACCTCTAAAAACATTAATTAAAACAATGTTTTTTTTAACTGTTCTCTGAATCGAAGCTGGCAGCACTATGCTTTCAGCTTTTTCTAAGGCCAAGGGTCTTTTCATATTTCTTTCTAGACACGTTAAGGTATCTTGTTAAATATTTTATTAACTGTTAATTATTTGTAAATATTTATAATTAATTAACATTTAATGAATATTTGACACCTCACTTTCACTATGTCCTTGACCTTTGTCGTAATATGATGTGCTGACAGCTTCCTCCGTTGCTCAAGATGCTACATAACCATGCATTATTTTTTTACTTAATGAACTTTTTTATACCGTAAAATAGGGATTTTTTGATTTTATTTTTTATATTTTTTATTTTCTCTGCATTTCGTCCTCATATTTTTTAAATTTTTGTCGTTATTTATGCCGTTAACAATGGCCATTATCTGCCTACGTGACAAACGGTATACCGGTCAATAGGACAAGTGGCAAAAATATTAATTTTTTATTGTCACGTGTTTTTTTATAAAAAATTAAAAAATCATTTTTTTTAAATCTGAAGTTAAATTAAGGGTTAAATATGTTTTTTGTCCCTACAAAATAAGAGAATTTTGATTTTGGTCCCTATAAAATTTTTCTTTGTTTTTGATCCTTGTAAAATCTGAAATAACTATTTTTTGTCCCTATTGTCATGTGACATCTATTAAGTACTTATGTATCCAACAGAAGGTCATGTGATCATCCCAAGTGGCACACGATAACCCTATGTGGTGTCAAGTTAGCATATGAAATTGTTTGTAGTTTGTTCATTATACAATTAGTTATACAACGATCTTCTTAACGAGTGTCTTAAATTTTTTTAGAAAATTAAAACAAAATAATTAATCATTACAAAATAAGCATACATAATTTTTTCTAATCTTTATGGTGTTCATTAGAAGGGGTATAAGATTCGAACCAATAATTCGATGAATCTGAAAATTCGAATAGAACAAATTAAATTGGTTTGAATTTTTCGATGTCCGAGTCTTAACTGAATCGAACTGAACCCGATGGTGATTGGTTCGATTATTAGGTTCAAAGATTCTAGAACCGAACTCATTTGATTGTTATATTTTAATATTTATATATAAATATCAATATCTAATATTCTGATTTTTCTAATATGTCCAACATTGCACATGTTAATGATTCAAAAAATAAAAAACTTATATTGGAAAGAGTGGCTTTTAAACTTTCAAAGAATTGAATACACAACTTTCAATACAATGTTTCTATTTTTTATTTCTTAACACATGCAGTGTTACATAGGCTAGAAAAATAATTAATATATATATATATTAATATTAGTATTTATTTTATTTTTAAATTGATTTAAGTTTTTTTTACATTTTAAATTTTGATAATTTTTGGGTCCGAACCGAACCAACCGAATCAATCCATTTATAGGAAGAATTATTTAAAATCGAACCAAATCAAACTGACCATTTTTTATTGGTTCGAATTTTTTACACATAAAACCAAACCAACCAGATATACCTTTACTTATTAGTGTTTGCCTTTGTATTAATAGTCATGACCGGGTGCTTCATGATTCCATGAATGGTCTCCAACATCGAAACAAACTTTTTGACGATTTTAGGAAAGATAAATATAATTCATTTTAGGATTAAAGGAAAATTTTAAGGGAATCATATGCTAAATTGACTCTACAAAGGGTTACTGTTTGTCACTTTGGATAATTATATGACCTTTTGTTGGACACATAGGTACTTAATAGATGTCACATGACAATATGGACAAAAAATAGTTATTTCAGATTTTACAAGGACCAAAAATAAAGAATAAATTTTATAGGGACCAAATTCAAAATTCTCTCATTTTGTTGGGACCAAAAACACATTTAACCCTCTATTTAACTTCCAATTTAAAAAAAAATAGAAATTTATTATTATTTAAAAAAAAACATGTGGCAATAAAAATTATTATTTTTGCCACGTGTCCAGTTGACCGGTCAACGTTGTTTGCCACATAGGTAGATAACGATCATTGTTGACGGCAAGGACTAACGACAAAATTTTAAAAGTTATGAGAATGAAATACAGAGATAAAAAAAAAATAGAGACTAAAACCAAAACACCCCTATTTTACGGGGATCCAAAGTTGATTATTTTTTCTCATTCCACTTTTTCCTTTGGTTCAATGTATTGGCTAAAATGTCACATTGAATCTACCAATTATCATGTTTACCACCGTATATGAGACTGCTTTATGTTGTTAATTAAAGGACCGAAAGATCCAACCTAGGTCCCTCACTTTTATTAGAAATTCAATTATTTTTCCGCCATATGGTCGTAATGGGCCTAATGCCAAATAGCTCCATATCTGAGTATCAATTATGTAATTTGTATAATTTTTTGGACACTTAAATGATATCTCACTCACAATTACATACTATACATGTATAGTATTTTAAGATAGAGTAGTCTTAGTATACTATTACCATGGATATATAAAGGGGCGTTACTATATGTGTATGGTGTTAATATTATAATATAAATTTGTGTACAATTATTTTATGTAACTATACGCAGATTTAAAGATAATTATGTAATTAGCATGGATACCTACTTCAGTTGAATCCAGTCTTTCATTACCCTATTGATAATAATCATAAAAGAGGGGGGATTTTAAACTACCTCCAACTTGCAAACCTACTTCTAAGTAATTTATAAATAAAATAATTTTTTTAAAAAATATAAATACTACTTTATACTTGTAGTGCACTTAAGGAGACATACTTTAATAAAGTGAGTTTATTTGTAAAATAACTAATTACTTATCTTTAAAGTTTAAATCATTTGTGAAATAAAACCCAAATACACTTTAAATTAAATAAAAATGAATAATCATTATTTATTTATTTATTTTACAAATATATATGAATTTTCCCCGGTTAGATTTAAGAAAATCATTGGGCTTATGATAAAGTAACCCTTATAAAAAAATTTAGCATCATGTCCATAAATGCAGGTGGGCCAAATAAAACAATGTAATTGTCTGCAAGATTAGCAAGAAAGCAAGACATTCTGCCTTGATAAAAAATTGATGACCACTTTTCAAAAACTCATGCTCCAATGCTTGCTCTGTTCTCCAACTGTAGTCTAACTTGTTGCGGTGATGTTTCTTTTTCATGCCAACATTGAGGCCTACGGTTTATCTTATTGTCACGGAGTGGGACCTCAATAATGTTATTTTGATAGAGATGCAATACTTTTATGTATGATATTAGACATGCAAATCATAAACGTTGAATTTTGTATTTCTTTAGCGCTATGAAAACAAGAGCAATGAGCTGGCTAATCCCACAAAAACAGTTTTTTGCGGTTCTTAACATGATCTGTCAATAAAAACTATGACCACAGTGCCCGTTTTGTATGACTAGTATATCACAACTCACAACACTTTTGTTTACTAAAAAGCATCATTATCAAATAGTTTCAAAATTATAACAAATAATTTAGAAGGGGGAGGGGGTTAAGGGGAATGTGTCAGAAACCCAAGCTATCTGTTCTTTTTTATCTCGAATGAATATTTGAGTTCCATGTGACACCTTCTGTCATCATCTTCAAACTGTAAAATACCAAACAAAAGAGTTATGTATCTAGTTGTACAAATCACACAAAAAAAGAAGACTGTGTAAAGTAAATTGTCTCTAACTAGAGAACTGAGGCAAATTATAGAAGCTGTTCACATCTCCATACATTAAGATTTCAAATTCGTAAAATATAGTGACTGTAATATATATGTGAAAATTAGATAATTAATCCCTTTTGATTATTGTTGATGCCTAACTAAGTAATATAGATGTTTGCATAAAATGTACATATCAATTATTATTTAATAATAAAACTTTATGCACATCAAGATCCAATACAAAATACGTGATTGACCTCAAAATAGTACTACAGTCAAGCACTAAAAAATATTAAATATGATACCTTAAGTTTGGCTGAGTAAACACCCCTTGCAAATGCACCAGATGGAGTGATCTCCTCTTTCAAGACATGTGTGTATGGTTCTTTTTGAGGAGCAAATGTACCCAACATCCCCCTGCTCTGGTCAACTGCAATGCCCAAGAATATAATTGAATTCTCAATGTAATACATGAAAACCAACCAATGTATAATAAAAGACATATGTTCTCTGTATAATCACACTCCTATGAAAAAGATAGAGAGAGCCATCAGTGCAAATTGACAAAATGAATGTGAGTGTTAATGAATAAACCCGGTAAGTCAAATTAATTGTTATTTGCAATGTATGTTCTCATTTCCAAGCCACACCATACGGAGAACACAAAACCACCTCGTCACACCCGTAGAAAAAATAAAAAAATTCAAGAAAACAAGCTGTTGTTTGACAGCTAATAGGTCATAAGCATTAAACTGATTTTAATATTTTCTTTTCTTCTCCAACTTTTCTTTTGAACAGACATCATTTACTATTCCACACACAAGCTGCCATTTGTGGTTGTCCCTTTCTACTCCTATGGGGATAATAAAATCTAAAATTCTTCCCACAAGTATAATGAAAAAGGACTTCGATGATCACCAAAAGAGCAACCTTACTTCTAGGACAAACCCGGACTTGAAGGAAGACAAATAACCAAAATAATCAGTAATATTTTCAAGTTAACTGCTTCTCTAACATATCAAAAATAACTTCCTTAATGCATCTGCTCCAGAAGCTGGATATCATGAAATTGAGGTTCTAGACTCAAGCTGATGAACTCATCTAAGTGAATGTCACATGATCATTATTTGCATTATCCTAAAAGTTAAAAAACCAGGTTTAAGAGGAATCGTGAGACTAGACATAAATAGTTTTAAACCTTCAGTTTTTAGAAGCCAATTAATAATAAAACAAATTCAAGATTATCTAGCAAGTTAGCCACAGAGGAAAAGTATTAACTATGTACCTTGAAGCCCTCCTTTCCACACAGTGTTGGAGTGTGTCAAGCCAGAAACAATGTTGTGTAGAACACTAAATTGTAACTTAAGCTGATAATGAGACCCCTCCCTGAGAGTGAATAAAATAAGATCTTTTTTATTTTCATCCACAGGTAAAGGAGTAACAGTTTCACCAAAATCCTCAGAGACAATTCCAATTGAGTGGAATTTCACTTCAGGATCCATTTGACCTATTTATAAGGAAACAAGTTAAACAGAATCAAGCAAAAGTGGTGTGAAGCATAAACACGGATAATAAACAAAAACAAACCATTTAAATCACTTTCCAAGCAACCCAACAGCTTCTCCTTCCACCTCCTTAGGCTTTCATCCTCCTGCACAGTACAGCCAACATTCAAATCAGAAAAACACGATTATAAATCACTTTGTTAGTCGATGACGTAATCAACCTATGAGAAACCACTTAGATATCATATGCATCAAAAAGTCATTTGATCTTATGCAGACTTTATTCAAAGAATGTTTGATAAGTTATGCCTAAAATGGACTTTCTGAAAGGGGAAAAACGAAACAACAAAATTTGCTAATGGTTTAAAAGACATTTTGCAAATACTTCCAATGAGTTGAACCGTTTTATATACAGCTTGTAAAATGCTTCTTCATTTCATATATTTTTAGGCATTCTACTATGATTTGTACTTGATTTAATAAGTGAAAGTTCAGTTTTGCTCTCCCCAAAAGTACAGGAATATATTTCTCAACCAAAAGCCAGCATACTGCAGCATTAATGGCAAGGATTTCCAATGTTTAGCATAAAGGACCAAGAATTCATACAAAACCCAAAATAAAGTGTAAAGGGGACAAGGGGTGGTTTGAAATTTGAATCAGTACAGAACTCTGAAGTGTAGTACATTCACAATTCATTTCCAATATTCTCAACAACATACATGAAAGTTGAAAGCAACAAGCTATTAACTTTTAAGCGAGATGTTAAAAGCAAAAAGAAAAAAAAAATTGTGAAAATTTAATTTTTCTGCAAACCCACAATTCCAAAAGAGTAAAGAAAATTAGAAAACCTTGTCCCGTTCGATCTGGTCCTTGAGAGAAAGAAGAGGACCAGGAACAAAGGTGCTAGTTTTATGATCATCAATGTCTTGTTCTTCATGTTCCTCTTCCTCAGCTTCTACTTCGTCATTCCTATCATCATTGAAAGCTTCATTTGGGGTTTGAGGAATTTCTTGTTTACTTCCACCAACCCCAGAAGCAGAAGATGATGACCCTGCTGCTTCTTCCTCTGCTCTCTTCCAAATACCACCCTCCATCTCTCTCTCTTTCTCCCTTTCTCTCTCTATGTAGTTATCACCTCCCACCACAAAATGAAGTAGGGGAACTCCTCTATTCCCACAATATTCAATATTCAAAATCAAAAGAGACTATTTAAACATATGACCTCACTCCATCGCATTTACATATATCTTCGAAGAAAGGCCTATTTTTGTACGTTGAGAAATACCGTGGTCCATTTTAGTCCCTGGAAAAAATAAAGTACCAAATTAATCTCTCATAATTTTAAACTTGGGACGTTCTAATTTCTCTGTTTGATGTTGTTAGACATCATCTGTTATCTCTGTGGATTAGGATTCCATAGTTAGTAATTTGAGGCAGAAATTATAATGATATCGACTAGGTCTTATCTTGGACATTTAAGTGGTATTTTTGGTTGTTTAAGAACCAGTTTCTTTTTATCGTGTGTGTTCATAATGGTATTGTTTTGGAGGCATTTAAATAAATGTTAAATAACCAATTTACACTATAGAATTTGTAAATATCATATAATAATACACCTAAGCAAGAAAACAGAATAACTAATGGGAGGTTAACGAAGAGACTAAAATGTCCCTAATTTAAAATTATGAACGACTAATTTGATACTATAGTTTTGTCGGGGATTAAAACTGATCCTGATATTTTTCGTAGAGACCAAAATAGGTCTTTATTCTATATATTTTTATATATGGTATGCTGATAATATTCAATTATATTGGTATCGAACATGATATTTCACGCAAGAATTACATTTGAAAGTATGTAAAAAAAAAAGAGAGAGAGACATATAGAGGACAACGTATAAATAGTAAGGTTTTTTTTTACTATGTGTAACTTTGTACAGGGTTAAGAAACTCAAAAATAATAATTATTTATTAACAAAACTAAATATTTCAATTTTAAAAATATAAAATACACAAATTTTTATATAAATTTATTTTTTTAAGATCCTTAACCTATATAAAATTACATAGGTTAAAAAAACTAAATACAGTGCCTGCCACTGCCCTTCTCCCTGTCTTTGTCTGAAATATATAGTATTGGCTGCCTTGTCTCTTTGTCTGTTTTCTTCTTCTTTTTTATTGTATTTTTTGATATTTTTATTTTTATTTCTTTTACTAGTATTTTTAAGGCACTATTTAAAAAATTTCGAGTTATATTATTTGAACATCAAAATTTAGAAATTGTGTATGAATTTATTTCTATCTTTCACTTATTTTTTATCATCTTTACATATATGCATATCGAAAATATATTAAAAAAACATCGTATGGTATCCCATTTTGATGTTAAAAAATGTTCCTGAAAAACTTATAAGGATAATCACATAAAGTTAACGATAATTGTAGAGGACATTTATTTACTAAATATGAATAATCCACTTGCATCTCGCATTTTATGTGATGGTGTTACGTCTTGTAGCTCTTATTTGTTAGAGAAATTTCAAATGCTTCTCTTATTTTTTTGTACAATTCTTACATCATTTATTTATGAAAAACAAAATAAGGGACATGGATATAGAGTTTATAAAAGATGTGGAAAATGTTACGAATATTAACTTTGAAAGATGTCAATGCAATTACCCAAAAAATAAATAAGTCTCTACTTAGAAAGAAATTTAATTACAGAGATATATTAAGAAGTATATTCAGCTTAAGGAAGGACGATGTCTAGGTTAGTTCATAAAGAGCTCGCCGAGAACTTTGAAAACCTATGTGACTTAAAAAGCTTTACATTCTCAAATTTCATTTGTCCCGATATGAAATTAGTTCATTCATATATCAATTCATCTAAAAACATCTCAAGAGTCACTCCTTATATGTGTTTTGTTTTGGATCGACAATCACTCCCAACCTTTAGTTTGTGGGTGTCAAGCAAGTATTCTGGATGTTTGTTGTTCTCGTATATAAAGACGTGAATGATTATGTTTTTAAAAGAGTTTTGATAATACCAAGTTAATAAATCATAAGTCTCAACCTTGGTTAGTTAATCAACAATTTAATTTTTAAAACATCAGTCGATCATATTGTCGAGTGCTGACTAATCGAACAATTAAAAACATATTTAGATAATGTACGAAGAAAAGGTACATGTAGATATAATAATAAAATTTAAATAAAAAATAAAAATATGTCCAAATATGTTATGCCCAAACTCATTTTTTTCATCTACTAAATCTAAACCCACCTACAGGGAAAATGGATTCCCTAACTTTCGAAAAGGAAAGTCACCTAACTTTTCATCATCTGTGATCGTTAGATTAATCTAATGAACCATATGTAATTACTAAAAGACAAAATTATTAATAAAACTATATAGTCATGAGTTTATCCGAAGAAATGATAATAAAATTTGAAGTATTACAAAAAATTATGGAAGAAATGAATAAAAATATTATTCGCTTAATAGAAAATACCAATAAAATTGTAAATTATACTTATAATAGAATACAAAAATGACAAAATGAAATAAATAACATTAGAGAAACATTAAATAATATAAGTAAAAGAAAAGATCTAGATGAAAATAAAGATATTGAAAGAATAAAGATAGTTCTCGAACAATTAGAAAAACTTTTAGAAAACGAAGAAAATAAATGTGCAACAAGACAAGATCCGGAAGATTTATTAAAAGTAAAAGATTTAATAATAATAAAACAAGAATTAGGTGGTGTGTCTGCATGGAGAGGATAAAAGAAGAATATACCGAAACACTAAGAAAATCAAACGATTTAGAAGAAATTCAACAATTATTAGAGCAACTCAAAATAGTTGAGAAAGAAAATAATCAAATACATAAAATAGAATATATTGATCAAGTAGATAAAGAAAATGAAAATGAAGAAGTAATATTAAATTATAGTTCCTCTTCATAATCTTTATAAAACTATATAAGAATGGAAAAAGGTGAATATAGTGGAAAAAGCCCTAAAAGAAAATGGGAAGAATATAAATACACACCTAGTGGAGCTTGGGATAAATACGAAGAAGAAACTATGTATAATAAAGGATATGCAAGAAAAGATAATAAATAGACAAAAAATCAAGAAGAAGTTAAACCTCGATATGATAATACTAATACAGGAAATAGATTAAATCTTGATTGTGTAAGAAATAAAGAAGAAATACTTTTGAGATGGATTAATGAAATGATATTAATAGTTCTAACAGATGATAGATTTAGAAAACTAAACTTTATAGAAACCAAGAATTTTGTAACATTCAAAACATCATGAAATGTACAAAAGTTCTTAATAGGAATTAAAGATGAAGATTGGGTTCAATATGGAAGAATGGTAAATAGCAACATGGAATATATTAAACTAGTTATGACATTAATTCTTCAAGAATTTTTAGGATATAATATGATGGAATAAAGAGAAAAAGCAAACAAAAATTTACTTGAAAATTCTAAATCACATTTAAATAAAATGCAAATTTGCGATATGTGCCAAATGGAAAGTTTTATCTGTAACGCCCCGATTTCTCTGTCTTTCTATAACTGTAAATACGTGTGAATATGCATTTATTTTATTAAAATCCTGAGAATAATTTAGATAAACTAAAATTATTGTCTTGTTCTACCTCACTGAAGAAAGTCACGGTAAAATTTTCAGTTAAAAATTCAGATGAAAATCGATCTGCGTTTTCACTGACAATAAAATTTTACTGAGCAGAAAAGCTAATTTTGACCCGTGAACAAAACTGTTAGTGTTTTTGTAGTGTTTCCAATGGTCTTGGCCATTTTTGAAAATTTTCGTTCGAAAATAAAATATAATATTTTATTCGGACTAAATCGTTGAAAACTACGATCGGAAAGCAATGGAGCAGAATAGGGAGCTAAAAAGAGTTGAAGTGACTTGTTGGAAAAGTAGGACATGTTGATGGAAGTCTCTAGTCACATCCTAGAAAAGTGTCATGATTACACTTTTCAAATTATAATATACTTTAATCCAAAAATCACTTTTCTCACTTTTTCCAACCAAACACCTCCCTAACCAAAACTTGCTCTTCAAGCTCACTCTTCTCCCCGCTACACGCCACTTTCTCTCTCTCCCTCTATATATACTCACTTCATTTTCCTTTCCTCACTTAACATTCAAACACTTAGAAAATTTTCTACAAAGCTTCATTGTTTTCCATTTTTTCAAGGTGTTCATCGTCTTTAAGCTAGTTTCTTGCAAGCTTCAAGGGTAATATTCTTTCCTCTACTCATCTAAGTTCCTCCATTTCATTTACTTGATGAGTTATGCTATGTTTTCTAGTTTGTGTTCTTAAACCCTTGAACTTCTAAAATCTCTAGAAATTAGTAGAAAAATCCATTTGAGTTGAAAACAATTTCTATGGACTCACAATGAACTATATGTTCACTATCTAAGAGCTTGCATCAAACACAAATTTTCTTCCCTATTTTACTAACAAGATAGAATCTAGGTGTTGATGGAGCAAGGAAGTTTTGTTTCAACTTTTGTTAAATGATCATTGGTTTGGACTCTTTGGTACCTTTAGTTGTTAAATCCAAGAGCTTGAAAAGTTTGAAAATTTCTAGCCTATTTTGAAGGTCAAGACCGAAACCCTAAGCTTGTAGCTTAGAGGAGTTTTTGTTCAATCCTTGTTAAATGATCATTGTTTATAATACTTCAATACTTAAGGTTCATTAATCCATGAGTTTGAGAAATTTTGAAATCTCTAAACCTATTTTCATGATGAGGCCGAATCTATGTGTAACATCCTAAAATTTCAAAATGATCTTTTTAATTAAAAAAAAAAAGGATTAAGCTATTATAAGGTTTAGTGTAAAAAAAAGTTAATAGTACATGAATCTATTGGAATTGTTTAGTAATTACAAAATAAAGTAAAAATTAAATAAAGAAAGTTGGACTATTTGAATAATTATCCTTTGGCCTTAAAATAAAATTGAAAAAAAAAAAGGTAGAGACCAACTCACGTGGAGTTGCTGATGGCAGGGGATTCAAAATTAATGAATGCTTAAATGAATAATTGTTGGGCTTCAATTTTTTAGGATCCATACTAATAATAATAATAATAATAAAATAATTAAGAAGGGGAAATCAAAGAGAACTTCACGCTACTATATAAGGTACTGGGTGGGTTACATGTGTGAGGTAGGTTGTCACTGTAGCGCCACAATAGAGTTTGTGCTTTTAAAAAAAAATATTGCGAGAAGGGTGATTGAGGGGTGCGGCGCGTTTGCAGTACAAAGTATGGAACCACACAGATCCAAAAACAGTTGTGACGGGAAGAAATATTTTCAGTGAAGCACCATTTTTTGTCACAGATAATTTTTAATGCTTTTTGGAGGTCTTCGAGAGGTGAATAACAACACTTTTTATGAACCCTTTCCATGATATATATGATTGTTTTTGTTGATAAGGGATTACCATGTGGTTTTGGGAGTCTTTAATTGACTTAATGCATATTGTTAGTAACCTAAATTCTAAAATTGGGGTTTTGTTTAAAAGGGAAATTAACTGATTAATTGATGTTGTAATGTGATTATTCATGTACGATATGTTGTGATATTCATGATTGTTTGTTATTGGTGGAAGTTTATATGTTTAAAATTGAGGGAAATAGTTTGTTACATGCATAAGACATGACATATTTGAGCTATAATATGTTGTATGATGTTTGCCGCAATACCACCTATGATAGGGGTATCGAAAAGTAATACCACTGTAATCGGGTATCGAAAGTAACATCGCCATATAATTGGGATGTCGAAAAAGAGCAATACCGCCTAAAAAGGGGTATCGAAAGTAACACCGCTACACGTTAGGGCGTCGAAAAGGGAGAAATACCGCCATGTGCACATGTGAGGTATCGAAATAGAAATGTCCCCGACAGGAAGGTGAATCGAAACATTCCTCATGAGTAGGGGTGGGCAATGGGACGCCATTGTCGTGTGATGTGTGAGATTTATGGCATGCCGGCAAGAGACCAATTTAGTTATGAGGCCTTCGAGCCACTTGGATTAATTTAGAATTTACTTGGTATGTGGAATGTGATACATTGAGACGAGTTGATCTTCTGCTACATGCATTAGCCGTGATGAAAAAAAATTTGTTATTAAAAGTATTCTTTTTATATATTATTTTGGAAAATTAGCGGATACCATGGACAGTTTTTACGGTTACCGCACCGGCTAAGAACAACACTATTTTCGAAACATTTTATAACTGTCTTGTTGTGCACTGAGATTTTATATCTCATTATAAGTGTTGTTTTCAGAGCTGAGGACATCGCTGTTGTGGATCCAGAGATCTGAAGAGTTATCGTTGATTAGCTAGTTGGTTAGTAATGTAGTATGGTTTAGAGTATTATGCGGACGATGAAACACCCCGTTGTGCCCCGGTGTTTTATTAAATTAATTACCTTCTTAAATCAATTCTTAATCGCACGCTTATCGTGAAAATACATAAAAATTAAAACTTATTGAATTATCATATAACTTCTGCAAATTTAAAACACAACAACTTTAACATATGTAAATACACACCTAATTGTTCATTACAATACCAAAACATTGTTGAGGGTATCCTCTCAGTATGATCCCTCACAGGCATAAACTTAATAACAGACATACTTAGCGGAAATATAAAAATGCTCCTTAGACACATTGGCCATAATGTCTATACTCTAATCGCCATGGATCACAGCTTGACCCCCAGCGTCTGGTTCGTAAGGAGTTCCATCCAACTCCTTAGCAATCTCCGTTTCATATAGAGTTCAATCCAGCTCCTCAGCAACATAACCCTCCATCAGGTCTTCTAATGTAAACCAAAGTAACCCACAAAAATACAGAAACATAGGGGATAAGAAGCAGTTATATCATCAAAAAGCGGAATAGAGTCATAGTACATTATACAGTAATTGTCACAAACAATCAACACACATAACTAACGAATCAACCTCAAGTTAATATATATATATATATATATATATATATATATATATCATCCTCTACCCTTACTCTTAGGCAATCTAAAACGTTATTTTAACGTAACCTCTCTATTCCTGTCACCATGTCTTTACCTTATCGTGGCCACTACCACTCATGTCACCATCCCTCACTTGCATCGGGGCACACCCTCATTCCTGTTAGGATCACTAGTGGAAAATATACATTAGACGGGAAAGGTTTACGTCAGTTAACCAAAAGCTAGACGTTAAAAAGGGGGCGGTGGCAGTTTTGTAAATATCAGACTTCATTAATTCAATTTTAACGTCAGTTGTTGTAAGGACTGACGCTAAAAGTGAAGTGACTCACTTTTAACGCCAGTTCAATAAACAACTGACGTTAAAAGTGAACCTTTTAACGTCATTTCTTCATTGAACTTATGTTAAAAGTGAGTCACTTCACTTTTAACTTCTGTTCTTTCATCAACAGACGTTAAAGGTTATTTTAATAATTTTTTTATCTAGTATACGTACCCTTCCGCATTGCCTTCCTCAAAGTTTCAATTTCATAATTGCTTTGATGTTTTGTGTTTCTGTTTTGAAAACTAAAATATATGTGCGAAGTATAAGTTGAATCAATAACCCAAACCGGATCTCATTCATGAAGTGTAATACAGACTGATACAGAAGATTGAAAGGGTTTAAAATCCTATAAAAAGTTACATTGAAAGGGTTTAAAATCCTAAACATTTGTTGAGACTTCGTTCCCTTCACGGGTGAGCAAGAGAGGAGAGTCGAGCGACCGAGTTTTCCAGAGCGGCTGAGCAAGGGTGCACCCGATCTGTTTCAGCAATGGTCTTGGAACAGTCATTTGCTTCCAAAGCTGAGGTTCTGGAGCAGTAGCTGCCGATTCTCCGTAAAGATGATAAGGTGAGCAACTCACATTATGCGATTTACACAATCTTATCACCCATGTTATGTGATTTACACAACCTCAGAAGTTGTTTGACCATTAAGACAAAGATCTTTGAGTCTAGGAATAGGAAGAAAGAGTGATGAAGTTAATCTCCATGGCAGAGCCATATTGTGAAGCAAAAAATTAAAAGGATGGAAGGAAGCTATTCATAGGAGCAGGGGATGAAGTTACTAAGCTATTCTGATTTTATTGAAAACTTATCTATAAACTTAATGCTCATTAAGAGGATTAAGTTACAAGGTGCATGGGTAAGTAGCACAGTAGTCAAAGGAATGAATGTTCTTGCAGAAACTTATACACCTTTAACGTCAGTTGTTTAATACAACTGACGTTAAAAGTGTTTTTAAAATAAAAAATATTTATTTTAACGTCAGTTTTTTTATACAACTGACGTTAAAAGTGTGATTTTTACTTCAGTATAATAAATAGCTGACATAAATAATCCTATATATTATAAACGTGCAGAATGAATATCGGAAATAATCTAATATACGGGAACTTGGCAGTCATAAATTAAGTTGACGTTAAAAATGAGGTGGTGGCAGTTTGTAAATATTAAATCACTATTTGCGTCAGTTGTGTAAAGAACTTGTGTAAATATTAAACAAGTTTATTTTTAATCTTCATTAATTAGCTTGAATTAGTAAATATATTCTTGTGAAAATTAAAATAAATAAACACTTAACATAAAAGTGTTATATGTATAATCAAATCGTATCTCATTGAAGTGATTCATAAGTTACAATTACATGATTAAAAGATAAAAAATTTCTGCAACATAGCACTAAAATATTAAAAAGTTTCTGCTTCAACATCAATTTCTTCTCAATTCAACTCCAATGGATGCATCAATCCCCTCCCTCATTTGAAGTCCTTGATTCTCCATCTGTGCTTTATCTGCAGTCACTTGGGGAGGAGATGGAATAAAGTGAGGGAGTCATATTATGTGATTTACTCAACCTTAGAAGTTTTTTGACCATTAAGACAGAGACCTTTAAGTCTAGGTATAGGAAGAAATAACAAAAGTCTCAAATGTGATAGAACCATATTGTGAAGGAAGAGAAAACGCACGGAATATAGAGGAAAAGAAGAGGGTGTATTTACAGACTGATACAGAAGAATGACACTTTATATAGAGAATAGAGTCTCTCTGATTTTCTTGAAAACTTATCTATAAACTTAATGCTCATTAAGAGGATTAAGTTACAAGGTGCATGGGTTAGCATAGTAGTCAAAGGAATGAATTTTTTTGCAGAAACTTATACACTTTTAAAGTCAGTTGTCTTCAACAACTGACGTTAAAAGTGCTTTTAAAATAAAAAATATTTATTTTTAACGTCGGTTGTTTAATACAACGGACGTTAAAAGTTTGATTTTTACTTCAATTAAATAAATAGTCAAAGGAATTAATGTTTTTGGATAAACGTATACACTTTTAACGTCAGTTTCTTAAGACAACTGACATTAAATATATGACCTTTAATGTCAGTCTTTACAAACAACTGACGTCAAATGTTGTTTTATTTTGGTTTACACCCACGCGCCTTCTGCACTTCGCTCTATACGTCTCTTTTCTCTTTTCATCACGCTCAACCCTCGCTCTCACTCTCACTCTCACTCTGCCCTAATCGCGAGCTCATCTCCACCGCAACCACCGCGAGGGCTTCTTAGCCACCACCGTGAGGTAAACTCTTAACCCTAACTCTGTCTTTCCATTCATTCTTTGCAATAACTTGACATCTCTCTTTCCCCTTCCCGCGCACTAACTCTCCTTGTCCCTCTGATCTCAGTAACCACATCGAACGTTGGCCACCACTCGAGATCCCCTCCCCACCACCACGCGAGCACCTATTTCTGGTGAGTCTTTAGGGCACATTTTTTTATTTTTGGTTTTGAGTGTATGTTGAAACTGTAGTCTCAGTAGTTGAAACTTGAAACCATGAGTTTGAGTTGTTTGGAATGTCTCTATTTTTGGTTTTGAGTGCATGTTGCTCTGCTGGTTGATCTGTCACGGCCGTGATGCTCATCACGGCTAGGCCGTGATCAGTTCTTCCTGTGATGGTCTGGTTCAGTTGGCATGTTACGGCCGTGATGGACATCACTGCCAGGCCATGACCAGTGCTTGGCAATCTTCAAAAACTATAGTTTTCAATCTCCCGTATTGTCCTTATATTGGATATATGTTTTGTATATCTACAGGACCTACCTAGTTATGGATCGTAGTTGGATGGTTTGTAAGCGCACTAGTGCTGAGTATTTGAAGGGGGTGGGAGAATTTATAGAATTTGCTTAAAGGAATGTTCCTAATAGTAATGGAATGTTCTGTTGTCCTTGTGTCAAGTGTTTGAATACGAGGAAATGTACGGTGAAGGATATACGTACTCATTTGATTTGTGAAGGGATTTGCTTGAGTTATACAAGATGGATATGGCATGGTGATGTGTTGTTGAGTAGTACGGCAAGTGTCTCCCAAAGTGAGGACGTTGACATAGATATGGAGGATGATCGAGTAGAGGACATGATCCGTGATATTGGACAAGAATCTTTTCATCGAGCTCATGTGTATGATAGGTTGTGCGGTGATGCGGATAAGCCTTTATATCCAGGGTGTACTACTCATACACGGTTGTCGGCGGTGCTAAAATTGGTTTGTGTGAAGGCGAGAAATGGTTGGACCGATAAAAGCTTCACAGAATTGCTTGAAGTGTTGAAAGACTTGCTTCCGGAGGACAACACATTGCCTGGCCGTAACTATGAGGCCAAGAAGGTATTGTGTCCTATGGGTATGGAGTATAAGAAGATACACACATGCCCCAATGATTGCATATTGTACACCGGTGTTCATGAAGACAATCACGATTGCCCCAAATGTGGGTTATCACGATACAAAGTGAAGGGTGGTGATGATGATGATGATCTTGATGATGTGAGAAAAAAGGGTCCTCTTGCGAAGGTGTTGTGGTATCTTCCAATAATTCCAAGGTTCAAGCGATTGTTTGCCAATGCGAAAGATGCGAAGAATCTTAGATGGCATAATGATGAGAGGAAACGTGATGGAAAGGTTCGTCATCCTGCTGATTCTATGCAATGGAAGAATATCGATACTATGTTTCCGGATTTCGCTGATGAGCCAAGAAACCTAAGGCTTGGACTTGCTACGGATGGAATGAATCCTTATGGTAACATGAGTAGTATTCATAGTTCATGGCCTGTTCTGTTGGTAATTTACAACATGCCCCCTTGGTTGTGCATGAAGCGCAAATACATGATGTTGTCTATGATGATTTCGGGCCCAAAGCAACCGGGAAATGACTTAGATGTTTATCTAGGTCCCTTGATTGAAGACTTGAAAACGCTGTGGGTGGAAGGTGTTGATGTAGTTGATGGGTATTCTCATGAGACTTTCAAGCTTAGTGCCATGTTATTTTTCACCATCAACGACTTTCCAGCATACGGTAAATTGTCCGGGTACAGTGTCAAGGGGCATAAAGCATGCCCTATATGTGAAGAAGGCACATGCTACACTCAGTTGCATCATGGAAAAAAGACGGTTTATCTTGGGCATCGGATATTTCTTTGACGTGATCACCCATATCGTAAGATGAAAAAAGCTTTTAATGGATGCCAAGAGACAGAAGAAGTGCCAGCGGCCTTAATTGGAGAGCAGGTTTATCAGAGGGTAAAGGGCATTGATGTTATATTCGGCAAATCCAAAAAGAAAGGTAAAGTTGCTGAGAAAAACATATGGAAGAAGAGGTCGATATTCTTTGATCTTCCACACTGGCGCAAGCTTGATGTCAGACACTGCATTGATGTGATGCATGTGGAGAAAAATGTGTGTGATAGTGTGATCGGGACATTTCTCAACATTCAGGGCAAGACAAAGGATAGTGTGAATGCTCATCTCGACCTCGTTGCTATGGGTATACGAGAGCAGTTAGCTCCCGTTGTTGAGGATGGTAAGCGGACTTATTTGCCGCCAGCATGTCATACTTTGTCAAAAAAAGAGAGACAAAGTTTCTGCGGGTGTCTTCAGGGCATCAAAGTTCCACATGGTTACTCTTCAAATATGAAGAGGCTTGTCTCTAATGATCTTAAATTGGTTGGCTTAAAATCTCATGATTGTCACATCTTGATGCAACAACTTCTGCCCGTTGCTATTCGTGGTATTGCTCCAAAAAATGTGAGACATGCTATTACTCGGTTGTGCTCATTCTTCAATTCTATATGTAGCAAAGTCGTTAACCCCCGTATGTTGGATGACTTGGAAGTTGAGGCTGCTACAATCTTGTGCCAATTGGAGATGTATTTTCCTCCTTCCTTTTTCGACATAATGGTTCACTTAATTGTTCATTTGGTGAGGGAGATTAGATTATGTGGGCCGGTTTTTCTGAGATGGATGTACCCAGTTGAGCGCTACATGAAGATCTTGAAAGGGTACGTGAAGAATCCTCATCATCCGGAAGCATCTATTGTTCAAAGGTATGTTGCAGAAGAAGCTATTGAGTTTTGTTCGGACTACCTTCATAACACGGATCCTATAGGGGTTCCTAAGCCTCGGCATGATGAGATCAGATGTCAAGGAAAGGGTACACATGGCTTAAGAATTAATAGCAAGGATCGGGAGGAAGTGCTTCAAGCACATTTGTATGTATTGAACAACATCGAATGTGTTCAGCCTTTCTTATTTGAACATAAAAGAAAAGTCAATCAAGAAAACCCTCGAATGAGCGAAAGGTGGTTGTTGAACAAGCATAACAAGACTTTCTTACCATGGTTCAAGGAAGAAATGCTTAAGGATGGTAGTACTGCTTCTGATGACGTAAGATGGCTAGCACGTGGGCCTAGCTTCAACGTCATATGTTGGAGCGGATACGACATAAATAACTTTTCCTTTTATACAAAGGAACAAGATAACAAGAGTACCATGCAAAATAGTGGGGTTATGATCGTGGCCGAAGCAATGCACCTCTCTAGTGCAAAGGACACAAAACCCGTTAAAGCACCGACACCTTACTTTGGATATATTAAAGATATTTGGGTGCTCGATTACACTAAGCTTACGGTGCCGGTTTTTAAATGTAAGTGGGTTGATAGTAACGGTGGTGTACAAACCGATGAATTGGGGTTCACATTGGTAGACCTCAACAAGTTAGGTCATATAAATAAGCCTTTCATAATGGCTTCCCAAGCAAAACAAGTGTTCTACATCACTGATCCTTCTAACAAAAGGTTGTCCGTGGTTCTCCAAGGAAAAAGCATGTATAATGGTAGTGATGAAAATCAAGATTCAAATCTTGATATTCTTGAGACTCCTTTTTCAACAAACATGCCTACTATAATCGAGGAGACACAGGTGGACGATGTACATGCCACTCGTGATGATCATCACGAAGGGATATTGATATAGGTAGTTTAAACTTAGTATACATTTATTTTTATTTATATTTCTGTATTTATTTTGAGTTATAACCTATGTTAATAAATATATATTGTTTCTGAACAGGCATACATATGGATCATTGTTCCATTTTTCCTTTGCAATTCTGTAATGTGTGTGATATTACGTATTCTTGGGATATTTCTTGAATGCGAGGGATAGCTGAGGGGAGTGATATTTTAAAACTGAATTTTAAAAAAAAACTATTAACGTCAGTTGTATCAAACAACTGACGTTAATAGTATTTTATAAAATATACAGTACACTATTAACGTCAGTTGTGTAAAACAACTGACGTTAAAATTAAAACCTTTAACATCAGTTTCGTTATAACAACTGACGTTAGTTTTAACAAAATTAACATCCGTTGTCTTAAAGAACTGGTGTTAATAGTTTTATGTTTAACGTCAGTTGTTTAAACAACTGACGTTAATTTTGACAAAATTAACGTCAGTTGTGTTATAGAACCGACGTTAATAGTTTTATATTTAACGTCAGTTCTCAACTGACGTTAAAATTTTAACTTTTAACGTCAGTTATATTTACGTCAGTCAGTATTCTGACGTAAAAAATCAATTTTAACTGACGTAAAAAACACTTATTGCACTAGTGGATGTTCCACCTAGTGCACACCTCCATTCCCGTTAAGGTGTTCCACACTCATTCCCTAAGGTGGAAGTGGTCTCGCGAGAACTCTTGATTTTACGTGTATTATATTACCAATACACGGTGTATTATATTGCCAATACACAGAAGTGTTTTACGTGTATTATATTACTAATACACAGATGTCCTAGCGTATTATATTATCAATACACTTTTGTCTTTGTGTATTATATTATCAATATACTTTTGTCCTTGTATATTATATTACCAATACACGGTTGTGGACAACAACACCTATACTTGAATCTCACCAACCCGTTTTAACAACATCCTAGTGCCTTAACCTTCCATTAGAACTTGACACATATTCTATGCCGTAATACCTCTTTAACATACATCATCTAGGTTAGGCACTTCTAAATCATTATTATCCTCACACCCAAAACAATCATCTCTTAGACAACATATATATCTTTGCTTAAAAAAAATACTAAGCATAATAATACAAACCAGGCAGATCATGCATAACACAATATCAATCCAAATATTCCCATATCACCAATCATAGCACAAAATCAATTCAATAAAGGTAATAAAATCAAATCAACCATCAACAATATAAAATCAACCTAATATCGATAAACCTACAATCCCGGAATCGCCATAGGTTTTTCAGAAAAGGTTTCCAATGTGATTTTGGTCTTGTCGATTACTCGACTACTAGTAGGGTTTAGGTCGCCCTACACAATTATTATATAATCTACTGCTTATCCATTCCGACGATAGGTTGGTTCTTTCCCCCACCTGGGTTATCACCGAACTCCCGAACTCGAAGCTCCTCGTTGTCACACCACAAAGTACTAACTTCACCTTCAACCAATCAACATAATAACCAATAAATCAAACAAACTCATCTATGTTCTCTTTAGGCTACGTTTGGCCATTTAATTCAAATTAGAGTTATGATTCTTTTATCAACATAAGCCTTTGGATACTTATCACTTAGGTGCTAGGTAACTTAGATAAATTGCTATAACTTGAAGATATGGATTAAAAAACATCCAACCACTTAGGGTAGGTTTCGGCCTTGTATTACAACATAGGCTAGAAATCTTTAAACTTTCCAATCTCTTAGACTTCGCATCCAAATGTATTAAGGAGCTTAAGTCCATGATCATATTGGAAAATGAAAACAAAACATCATAGGTTCACAACCATCATAGGTTCGGCCATCATAGGATAAATAGGCTAGAAATCTTTAAACTTTCCAATCTCTTAGACTTAGACTCCAAATGTATTAAGGAGCTCAAGTCCATGCTCATTTTGGAAAATGAAAAACAAAGTATCCTAGGTCCATAACCTTCTAGGTTCGGCCTTCATAGGATTTATTGGCTAGAAATCTCTAAACTTTTCAATCTCTTAGACTTAGCATCCAGATATCTTATGAAGCTCAAGTCCATGATCATTTTGGAAAATGAAAAACAAAGTATCCTAGGTCCAAAACCTTCTAGGTTCGGCCTTCATAGGATTTATAGCCTATAAATCTCTAAACTTTCCAATCTCTTAGACTTAGCATCCAAATATCTTATGGAGCTCAAGTCCGTGATCATTTTGGAAAAACAATGGAAACTTAAACATTCCAATCTCTTAGACTTAGCATCCAAATATATTATGGAACTCAAGTCCATGATTATTTTGGAAAATAGGAAATAACACATCCTAGGTTCAATAACATAGAATAAACATGTTAGAAATCCTTAAACTTTCTAATCTCTTAGACTTAGCATCCTTCTATATTAAGGAGCCTTAGTCCATGATCATTTTGGAAAGTGAAACTCAAACATCCTTGCTCTAAAACATTTAAGTTTCGGTCTACATAGGATAATAAGGAAAAATATTCTTTGTTTGATAACAATTCTTAGGTTTAGAATCATGATGAGTGTGATTTCACCTCCTATTTCATTGACATTTTGCATGCATTTTCATATAGTTTAGGCATTTCTAATTTGATTTTGGGTAGTTTTTACCTTGGAACAGGTAAGGCGGTTTCGTGGTGTTGTTGTACAAGAATTAAGGATTAAAATGCTCGAGATCAACCATGATGGAGCTTGCATGAAGACGGAGCTCGAAAGTAAGGAAAATGAGCCAAACAGAGCCCATCACGGCCTAGCCGTGACAGCCATCACGGCCTAGCCGTGACAGCCATCACGGCCTAGCCGTGACAGCCATCACGGCCATGATCGAGTAGAGCTGAAAAGAAAGAATGGAAAAGTCAGAACTGGTCACGGCCTGGCCGTGATGTCCATCACGGCCGTGACATGCCAACTAAACCAGACACTCACAGGCAGAACTGATCACGTCCAGGTCGTGACAGACCAACCAGTGAAGCAACCTCCAAGACATAATCCGTCACGGCCTGGCCGTGATGGCCATCACGGTCGTCACGTGCAATATATGGATCTTTAGAAACTGCTTTGATCTGAATTTGTGATTGATTAGGATTCAAGTTACCCTAAACTATAAATAGAGCATTTAGGCTCGAAAATAGAGGACTTTTAGGGACTTTTTGGGCTGCTCCCTTAGGCAAAATTAGGATTTATCTTCTTCTTCTTCTTCTCCTCTCTTAGGTTTTCTTTCATGTTTTTTTGTTAATCAAGCTTGCTCTTAACATGGTAATGCTTGAGTAGTAGTTTTATTTCTAGGGATTGGGGCTATGCCCAAGATCTGTTTTATGTTATGAATTGATGTTTTCCCTTTCTTAATTTCGATTTCGCTTTCGATTTGGTTTCTATCGCATGAATTACTTGTGAATCTGGTGCGCACTTATTTGCATGTCGTAGATACTCTAAGGAGGAACCTAGCGGTGAACTTAGGTATTGGATCTATAGGAATCAAACTTAGGACTTAAATCATGAGAGTTAGAAGCGGTCAATCGAGGGTTCACGAATTGTCATAAAACTTAAAGGGTTCAATTTAAATTCAATTACCACGAGAGTAGGGGTTGGTTTAATTGGGCACGGTTTTTATAACCCGAGAGGGAGCATTAACTTATTTAGGATAAATTCGCCTTCAAAGCAATTTTGATAATTAACAAGGGGTAGTCAATTTGGTAACATAAACAATCTTGTTGGTAACCCAATTCCTAGGAATCTCTTTTGATTTGAAAAACCCCTAATTGATTTACTTTCCTATTTTAATTGATTGCATTCTTAAATATCTGATTTCATAGTTATTTCTTATTCCAAAAATTAAATCTTTTCCAAATCCTTTTTTTTATATAATCCAGTTTAATTGATTTAATAATTAATTGTTATTTGAGATCACGGTCTCTGTGGGACCGATCTTTTTATTACTTGACGACGAATCCGGTACACTTGACGGAATCCACACATCAAGTTTTTGGCGTCGTTGCCGGGGACTGTGCTTTCTTGAATCTCAATTTAATTTTAAATTGATTTTTATGGACTTTTTCTTTTTAATTATTTCTTTTTAAAAAAAATCTTTTTTCATTTATCTCTTTTTCTTTCTAGAGTATCTATCTCTCTCTTATAGGTGTTTTTCTCTTTTATGCAAAGATCCCTAAGTCTTGGAAACCTTATTGAGTTTGACCCCGAAATCGAAAGGACCTTTCATAGACGTAGGAGACTACAAAGAGAGAGGGAGAGGTTGATTCCCATTCCACTCATGGCGAATCTACCGGATACAAAACCACTGAAGGACTACGTAGCCCCAAATGCTAGGAGTTTGCGAACTGGGATTGCTAGGCCAGAAATCGAGGCGGAGAGCTACACTATACTGCCTATGCTAATTAACATGATTAGGCAACATCAATTCGGAGGATTACCCTCGGAGGACCCGACCGATCATGTGGAGACATTCTTGGAGTTCACCGATGCAATAAGAATTCATGGTGTCCCGATTGATGCTATTCCCTTGAGGTTATTCCCCCCCTCTCTGATTGGAAAGGCAAAAGCTTGGTTGAAACAAGTGTCCGCTAATACGTTGTCAACTTGGGACCAACTGGAGTAGGCATTCTTGGAGAAATTCTTCCCTCCATCCAAGACTGCTTACCTACGAACTCAGATCACCGGCTTCTTCCAAAAGGACGGAGAATGCTTATCCAAAGCTTGGGATCGTTACAAAGGGTTGCTGGAGTCTTGCCCACATCATGGACTGGAAAGGTGGTTGTTAGTGCATAACTTCTACAACAGATTGGATTACTCTTCGAAGGTGTCACTTGACTCCGCAGCTGGTGGAGCCTTTATGAATAGACCTCTGACTGAAGCATTCAATACTATTGAAAACGTGGCCACCAACTACCACCCATGGGGTTCGGAAAGAGGTAATAACCCGAAAAAGCTTTCGAGGGGTAAGTTTGAAATGAATAGCACTGATCTAATTATGTGTAAATTTGACTCATTGAATAAACGCTTTGATAAGCTTGAAAAGGCTAATGTGAGTTCAATAGGTGCTACTAATATTGTTTGTGAGTTTTGTGGAATGCAGGGACATGACATAATGGAGTTCCCACATGGTATTGCTCCTGGATCCGGTGCTTCGGGGGAACAAGTTAACTCTTGTCACAACTTCTATGACAAGAACCCGAGGTTGCCAAACTATGTTCCCCCAAATTTTTACAACCAAGGAAGGAAGAATAGCCCTTACCTCTCCTATGGAAACTACAACAACACGTTGAACCACGAATTCCAGGAAGGCCAAGGTAATAGGAAACCCGCATCAGGGTATCCTCAGGTACAAAAGTCTAGACTTGAGTCTCTCTTGGAAAATTTTGTTGAAACTCAAACAAAGCAAAATGAAGAGTTTAGGCAACAAGGTAGGGCAGTCAATAAGGCAATAAAAGAGTTAGCATCTAAGGTAGATAACTTAGTCATCCATTATAAGATGTTAGAAACTCAGATTTCCCAACAAGCTAGTACATATACCAGAACTAAGGGTACGTTTCCAGGACAACCCGAAGTAAATCCCAATGAGCACTGTAATGTTATATACTTAAGGGATGATAAGCTTGGGGTAGTTGAGAAGGATGTGGAATGTGAGGAGGACATGAGCGAAGATGAAGAGATAGAGCCAAAGTATGTCCCTCCACCACCTTACCAACCCCCAATACCTTTCCCACAAAGGTTAGTCAAGAAAAAGCAAGTAGAAATAGAAACTAAGAGCTTAATTGAGGAGCATGATGCCTTGATAAAAACTAATATGCCTCCTAAACTAAAATATCCAGGAAGTTTCTCTATTGCTTGCTCAATTGGAGAGGTGAAAATAGACCAAGCCTTATGTGACTTAGGGGCTAGTGCGAGTTTGATGCCGCTTACTATCTTTGAGTGGTTAGGAACCAAGAAATTGAGTCCATCCGAATCCTCTTTACAATTTGCGGATGGCTCCACTAAAACTCCTCTAGGCATACTAGAGAATGTTCCCATAAAGGTAGGGAAAATTTTCATTCCTACCGATTTCATGGTGTTGGATATGAATGAGAATTCTAAATTCCCTATCATTCTTGGAAGGCCATTCTTGGCCACAGCTGGAGCGATAATAGACGTAAAAAATGGCAAGCTCTCTTTAAATGTAGAGGAAGGTAGGGTAGATTTTGATTTGACTAACTCATATAACAACCCTCCTTTTGAGAGTCATGTGTGCAGGATTGAGATAATGCCTCCAGAGGTGAAGGAAGAGCTTAACATGGAAGCAACTCTGAAGCTTTGCATGACGAATGATGCACCAAATGGTGATGAAGTTGGATTTGCTCCTCATGTGGAGATAAAACTTTCGCCGGAAGGAAGCAAGGCCATGAAACTCAGAGTGAAAAGAGCAAAGCGAAAGCGCAATTGGCCATATGAACAAAATCGGCTCTTTGAAGGACTTCCATGGAAGAGAAGTGTTCTTGCACTTCCAAGTCCATCTGACCTCGGTTGATTGAAAGAAGTATGGTCAAGCTTAAGACCGTAAATAAGCGCTTCTTGGGAGGCAACCCAAGTTTCCTTTCCCTTTTCCATTTGTTTTTAAATTTTGTTTTTGAATAATTTGAGGAGATTAAGAGAAGAAAGATCACTAATTGATGGTTTTGCCAAGTATTTTCAGGTTATGAAAGCAGTAAGAGCAAAAAGGCAAGGAAAAATAAAGTCAGAATTGATCATGCCCAGGCCGTGACGGTGGTCACGGCTGTGATTAGCTAACCAAAGAAGATCAGAAAGGATCACGACCCAGCCGTGGTATCCATCACGGGCGTGATGAGAAGGACCCTGAAGATCAGAATGTATCACGGCCTAGCCGTGATGGAACTCACGGCCGTGACAGGCCATCTCCTATAGACCAAAATTGATCACGGTCTAGCCGTGATGAGCATCACGGCCTAGCCGTGATGAGCATCACGGCCGTGACACATTTTCCAACATCTCTTGACTAGCATGTGAGCCAGCACCCTTCACCGCCTCGGTGAGTTGTTCTATTTTTTCTCCTCTCTCCGACTTGATTATTTACATTGGGGACAATGTAAGTTTTTAAGCTTGGGGTAGGGGTATTTTTGCAATTTTTTGCATTTTTGAATTTTTCCTGTTGCATTCATATAGATGTAGTTTTGCATAATCCCATGATTAGATTGCCCTTTGCTTAGAGTATGCATCCAATTGTGAGAAACTTGGTGCCAAATAAATTGAGACAGTGAATTTTTCAACCCAAATTTTGTATTCTTGTGATAGGCTAAAAATAAAAATGCTTGAGATGATCTTTTGATAGTTAATAATTAGCACGTGATTCATTGGATTTGTGTTTCTCATTGATTTTAAACTACTAAATGTGAGGTTTTTGAGCCTAAAAGGGGTACTCACTAAATCTACCCCATTCTTTGTGATAGAGTGTTTTATTCCTCTTGGATTGTATTCTCTATAACTTGAGTTGAAACCGTTTTGAAACTTAAAAAATTTTGAAAACATATTTGAAAATGATTGAGGCACTAGGTATTTTTCTGGTCTTCTGAGTTTTGATTGATTAAATGCTACCCCTTAGTTGCCCAATTTCGAGCCTAAAAGAATAAAATACTTTTCTTGGTACCTTGATTTATTTTGATGAATGATGTTTGGTATGACACCTTTTAAAGTATTGCAAAAGGGTAAAAAGGTAGTTTGAAAAATAAATTGTGGGATGAGAAAGTTAGAAAAATATTTCTCTTGAACTGAAAATCTCACATTCTCCAAATAAATAAAATAAAATAAACAAAAAAAAATGGAGAAGGGGATAAGAAAAAGAAAGTGAGAAATAAAATAAAATAAAATAAAAAAAGAAAAGGTGGAAAAGTGAACTAAAGCCCAAAAAGAATTTTAGAAGGTGTCGTGCTTTGCATTGTTTGATATTTTGTTTAGCCTTCTTGAATTTTCCTTTTCTTGATTTCCCTACCTAACAATTAATCCCATGGCCCCATTACAACCAAAATAAAAGACCTCTTGATTCTTATGTGTTTTCATTAATAAAGTAGAGATTTGGTTAAAAGTCGAGCTTATGGTAGTGTACCTTCCTTGAGGAAATTGAGCGAATTGTCATCTACCCTTAAACATATGAGTGAGGTGAGAAGAGTGCCCGAATTAATGAGAGATATGAATTTAGGGAACCTAAGCTTCTAATTGGACTTGAAATTGATTGTCTCTTGGGTACTTATTTGAATATGCCTGTCACTTGGATTAGTTACTTGGGTTCTTGGTTCACTATCCATGCTCTGATTGTTTTTATATTTTCTGGCCTTAGTGATTGCTTGAGGATAAGCAAAATCTTTAGCTTGGGGTAGTTTGATGAGTGTGATTTCACCTCCTATTTCATTGACATTTTGCATGCATTTTCATATAGTTTAGGCATTTCTAATTTGATTTTGGTTAGTTTTTACCTTGGAACGAGTAAGGCGGTTTTGTGGTGTTGTTGTGCAGGAATTAAGGATTAAAATGCTCAAGATCAACCATGATGGAGCTTGCATGAAGACAGAGCTCGAAAAGTAAGGAAAATGAGCCAAACAGAGCCCATCACGGCCTAGTCGTGACAGCCATCACGGCCATGATCGAGTAGAGCTAAAAAGAAAGAATGGAAAAGTCAAAACTGGTCACGGCCGTGACATGCCAACTGAACCAGACCCTCACAGGCAGAACTGATCACGGCCAGGCCGTGATGGTGGTCACGGCCATGACAGACCAACCAGTGAAGCAACCTCCAAGACAGTATCCATCATGGCCTGGCCGTGATGGCCATCACGGCCGTGACGTGCAATATATGGATCTTTAGAAACTGATTTGATTTGAATTTGTGATTGATTGGTATTCAAGTTACCCTAATCTATAAATAGAGTACTTAGGCTCGAAAATAGAGGACTTTTAGGGACTTTTTGGGCTGCTCCCTTAGGCAAAATTATGATTTCTCTTCTTCTTCTTCTTCTTCTTCTTCTTCTCCTCTCTTAGGTTTTCTTTCATGTTTTTTTGTTAATCAAGCTTGCTCTTAACATGGCAATGCTTGAGTAGTAGTTTTATTTCTAGGGATTGGGGCTATGCCCAAGATCTGTTTTATGTTATGAATTGATGTTTTCCCTTTGTTAATTTCGATTTCGCTTTCGATTTGGTTTCTATCGCATGAATTACTTGTGAATCTGGTGCGCACTTATTTGCATGTCATAGATACTCTAATGAGGAACCTAGCGGTGAACTTAGGTATTTGATCTATAGGAATAAAACTTAGGAATTAAATCACGAGAGTTAGAAGCGGTCTTTCGAGGGTTCACAAATTGTCACAAAACTTAAAGGGTTCAATTTAAATTCAATTACCACGAGAGTAGGGGTTGGTTTAATTGGGTACGGTTTTTGTAACCCGAGAGGGAGCATTAACTTATTTAGGATAAATTCGCCTTCAAAACAATTTTGATAATTAACAAGGGGTAGTCAATTTGGTAACATGAACAATCTTGTTGGTAACCCAATTCCTAGGAATCTCTTTTGATTTGAAAAAACCCCTAATTGATTTACTTTCCTATTTTAATTGATTGCATTCTTAAATATCTGATTTCATAGTTAATTCTTATTCCAAAAATTAAATCTTTTCCAAATCCTTTTTTTATTTAGTCCAGTTTAATTGATTTAATAATTAATTGTTATTTGAGATCACGGTCTCTGTGGGATCGATCTTTTTATTACTTGACGACGAATCCGGTACACTTGCCCTAATCCACACATCAAATCACAAGGTATTAAGAGTTCTAAATCCATGATCATACTTGGAAAGTGAAAACATAGTATCCTAGGCTTACTTATACATATTTTCAACCATCATAGGATAACAAACTATCAAACCTTCCAAGATTTATAGATTTAAGATCAAGGAATAGGTAGAAACTCAAACACATGATCATATTCCAAAAGTTGAAGCAAAAACCTCCTAGGCCACATATGCATAGCTTCGGCCTTCACAGGAAGAGATAGGTAGATATTTTTGTTTTACACAACCTCTTAGTATGTAAAAATATAAGTTAATACAAGACTATAGAAAGTGGTTTCAACTCAAAAGGAGTTTTCTACCATTTTAGAGAGATTTAGAAGTTTAAAGCAGATAAAGAACACTAAAGTAAACTAAGAAATAAAAGATGAAACTTGCAAAAAGATTCATATGAGAGATTTACCCTTAGTATAAGGAAGAACTTTAATGAAGAACTCAAGTAGAAAAGATGAATAATGGAGTTTTAATGGAGATG
The DNA here is from genome assembly GCA_030762895.1 of Sophora flavescens. Classification (NCBI taxonomy): domain Eukaryota; kingdom Viridiplantae; phylum Streptophyta; class Magnoliopsida; order Fabales; family Fabaceae; genus Sophora; species Sophora flavescens. The sequence goes on from CM061069.1 coordinate 51,162,978, forward strand.
GAGAAGGAAAGTGATGAAGTGAAAATGAGAGGTGTATATATGGAGAAGGGAGAGAGTGGAACGAAATTGAGGAGAGAGGAATGAGCTTGGAGAGCAAATTTTGACCTTGTGCCTTGTTTGGTTTGAGAAGAGAGAGAAAAATAGGTTTTTAGGATATAATATGTTGTAATTTGAAAAGTGTGATGATTACACTTTTGGAGTGTGTAATAACCCATTTCCATCAAGTCCCATCAAGTCACTTCACTTCTTTTGTGCTCCCTAATCTACTCCATTTCGTACCCGGTTGTATTTTCCGATCATAATTCTTCCGACGTTTTTGCCCTAATAAAATATTATATTCTATTTTTGAACAAAAATTTTCAAAATAACCAAAGTTGAAGGAAACATATTAAAAACACTAACCGTCTCGTTCACGGGTCAAAATTAGGTTTTTTGCACAGTAAACTTGTACCGGCAGTGAAAACGCTGACCGACTTTCGTCTGAATTTTCAACCGAAAATTTTACCGTAACCCTCTACCATAAATTAGACTATGAATATGATTTTATTTTAATCAAAAACACTTTCTAACTCTCAAATTAAAATATAATTAATTATATTTTAACCGGGTGAACAACATAATTAAAATCAGGCTGTTACAGATGACGTTCTTTGGTTTGCTTTTACTATTTTTCTCATATTTTAATTAGACACCCGGTTTTGAGGCTTTTAGTTTTTATTCAAATGATTAGATTTAATAATATTTTTCAATACTTTGTATATACTGTTATTTTATTTAATACGAGGTATTTTCATACTTAGTTATTTGAGAAAAAATTTATGACTTGTGTATTTTAATTAAATGTTTTGAAGGATTTTTATTGAAATTAATTTGAGTTACTAATGTAACGAACGGCGTTACATTTATGGTATCAGAGTAGTTCGATTCTAAATCGGACTGTGGTAGTGAGACTTTTTCTAAAACAAAACTTGGGCGCATAGGATGCTTGTTAGAGTTATAAATACTGCATGTTATTCTTTGGGATATTGGACACGATCAACCCAATATTTCATAGGTAGTGAGCAGATTTATAGGACTAATAGACGAGGGGCAAACATTGCACTTGCAGCAGCTTTGGATTGTATGATCGGAGCTACGCAAGGGCAGACAGAGACTCTCCGTCAACTGTAGGTGAATGGAGGCCAATCACTGATGGACTGGTGGCTACCTAAGACCCTTAGCACGTGGGACTTTTCGAATTCAAGAAGAATGATCCACTATTATTCTGAGGCAGCTTAGAATCCGAAGGAGACTTGATTTCTTTAATTTGTATAGGGGAAGAAGTTACTATATTGTTTGATTCAGGAGCAACACATTCTTCGATATATCCTTCATGTGTGAAATTTGGAGTTATCTATCTTTCGTTTGTCCTTTGATCCATGTGTTTCTATTCCTACGGAGGATAATCTTATTTCTTTCAGTTCTTGTTTAAATTGTTTTCTTGTGCATTGGGACGTGCTTTATGTCATCAATCTTATTTGTTATCTATGTCTGGGTTAGATGCTATTCTTGGTAAGGAGTGATTGTCGTTTAGACTTGTTGTCATAAAGTACTCTAATAGAACTTTTTTTTTGTTGCCTCTTCACAAACAATGTCTGTATTTGTTGTTTCTTCTAATAAGTGCGTAGTTGAGAGAACTCAAGGATCGATACATACTCTAGTTTTCTAGTAAGGTAGAGATTTATAGTGACGTGACAGTAATACTTATAGCATGTGAGTAAAACACATTCTTAAAACCTTAATGGAATGAATTATTGAAGGATGTGATTTCTTGATTTGTCTTGATTATTATTATTTTTTTATTGTGGAAATGGGGGTTTATACATGTGGGTTTGTCTATTCTGAAATACAAAAATATTATAAGGTTCTTATTTTTATTTGAGATGATTAAAATGTGGGGTTGATATGAGTATTTTTTATAAATATTTTTATGTTGTTTGATGAATTTATTTAGTGAATATGTTTTCCTTGTTCTTTCCTTTTAATTGTTTGATGGCAAAAGCTGCCACTTTAACGTTAATTAATTAGATTACTCCTCAATGTCTCAATTCATGTTTTTATTCAAACTCAAAACTACCCCCTGTGCGTCAAGTGCTTGCCACACATTGTTAAATTTGAATATATTTGTTTGGAATCAAAATTTCAGTATGATCATTGGACTTACATTTCACTTGTTGAGATACATTGATTATTTTATTTTATGTTATTTTGAACTTTAATTTATTATGTTAAATTATAGTATAATATCAAATCACACTTTAATTATTGTTAAGGAATATGTTTGATTTTGTAATAAGTTTTGAGTGCTTTTAGTGGGGGGAAAATGATGGGAGTATGAGGTTATGTGTGGACAATATAAAATCGAACAGAGTAACAGTTAGGGATAGATATCTCTTCCCTTGGGTAGATGAACCTAATAGAAGAGTCTAGGGACATGAATTTGGATGTCTTTTAAGGCTTTAATCTTGAAATTGAATAGATTGAAAATTTATAGTGACATTGGAAAATAGATTAAGCGGGTATAGTTTTTAGGCCAGGAATTGCAATCTCCTTTTGACCAAGAGAATTATGTGTTATATGATATTGGTCCAGTGTTGTTTAAGAACAAGATCAATGTTCCTAAGGAGGGGAGTCTTAGAAAAAAAAATGTTAGAAGATACACATAAAGGAATATTAACGATACATTTAGGAATAACCAAGATGTATCAAGATTTAAAGATGTATTGGTGGATGTGAATAAAAATGAATTTTGTATCAAAGAAGTTGTATATATATGCTCAAATTTTATTATCACGTTGTAATTTTGTTATACAATTTTTTTTAGATAATTACTTTCCTTGAAATTTCAGATTGCTTCTCAAGTAATCAAAATTTAATCTTGATTAATATATCACTATGGTTTTGTTTTCCATATAGATTAACGGCATGTCTAATCCTAACAAACTTATATTTCTTATCAAAAAGTGAAAAAAAAAATGTTATTTCTTGTTTGTATGTGCCTACTCAAACATCAAGATTGAATAGGTTTCTTATACTACAATGGTGTTAATTTTTATAGTTGTATTTTCATAATGTCTGCACAGTTTAATTGTAATTTTGTTAAACCTAATTCTCCATTTTGTTATCACAAATTTTTTTAGTAAGATATTCTTATCAACATAAAGTTAAACTATTTCTTCCTCTTTTGAAATTATCATTTTGGAATAGCTAAAAATTAGTATGTGAACGTGCTACTGCTTCACATTTATTTATTTATAAAATTTATAAAATTCCTCAGTTCTGTGTTGAATATAAGAAATTTGGTACAGAGTCCGTAAGAGATATTATATCTACGTATGGATGATATAAGATATTACATCAATTTCTTTTATGGAATGTTTGTTAAATTTAATTTGGGAGAATGCTTATAAAGATGAAATACAAGTGAAGGTGGTCTGATTATAGACGGATGGATAGAAACAAATGCTTAAGTGCGTGATTTTATTATATAAATGTTATTATTGACTTCATTTTAAAATTATTATTTTTTTCTTTAAAAAAGTAAAATATATTTTTTAAAAGTTAAGGGACCATGAATTGTATATTTATTATCTGGTAGAATACTTAATGACTATATATATATATATATATATATACACACACACACATATATATATTAATGATGTGATTAGGAATGTAGGTCCCCTTTTATGTTAGTGCGAAGTAGGTGAGAAGACATTGTTAAGATCGTATTTAATCAAAGAGATCGCAATTAGGATTAATAATTGAGGGAAAGATGCGCATTGCGCAGAATAGATAAAAAGTGTTATGCCAACAAGAAAAGAAAGCATTTAGAATTTTAGGAAGAGAAACATGTAATCTTGAGAGTCACTCTTAAGTTTGGGATGAGGAGGTCAATGTCATTAGAAAGCTAATTCTTTGTTTCATGGGTCCCTTTTAAATCCTAAAGAGAGTCGGGCGTGTTGCTTATCAAGTTGCTCTTCCACCACAGTTGTCAAATCTCCATGATGTCTTCTATGTTTCTCAACTCCGGAAGTATGTACTAGATGTTTCACACGTGATAACCTTGAGTCAGTACAATTAAGGATAATTTAATCTTTAATTTCCAGGCCTTTTTAGATCATTGACAGGAGCACTAAACTCTTGGGAACAAGACGGTCCCATTGGTGAAGGTGATTTGGGAACAGTTAACTTCGGATGAAGCTACTTGGGAACCTAAGGAAGATGTTACATATCATTATACAGATTTCTTCAACACAAACTTAATTCAACGTTTTACTGTCTTTAATCGTTGTGTTTGTTTGGGTAAAATGTAAGAATTCCGAGGACGAAATTTCTTAAGGAGGTGAGAAATGTAACATCCTAAAATTTCAAAATGATCTTTTTAATTAAAAAAAGGATTAAGCTATTATAAGGTTTAGTGTAAAAAAACATTAATAGTACATGAATTTATTGAATTTTTTTAGTAATTACAAAATAAAGTAAAAATTAAATAAAGAAGTGATAGTTGGACTATTTTAATAATTATCCTTTGGCCTTAAAATAAAATTGAAAATAAAATAAAAAGGGTAGAGAGCAACTCACGTGGAGTTGCTGATGGCAGGGGATTCAAAAGTAATGAATGCTTAAATGAATAATTGTTAGGCTTCAATCTTTTAGGATCCACACTAATAATAATAATAATAAAATCATTAAGATGGGGAAATCAAAGAGAACTTCACGCTACTATATAAGGTACTGGGCAGGTCACATGTGTGAGGTAGGTTGTCACTGTAGCGCCGCAATAGAGTTTGTGCTTTAAAAAAGAAATATAGCGACAAAAGTGATTGAGGGGTGCGGCACGTTTGCTGTACAAAATATGGAACCACACAGATCCAAAAATAGTTGTGAAGGGAAGAAATATTTTCACTGAAGCACCATTTTTTGTCACAGATAATTTTTAATGTTTTTTGGAGGTTTTCGAGAGGTGAGTAACAACACTTTTTATGAACCCTTTCCATGGTATATATGATTGTTTTTGTCGATAAGGGATTACCATGTGGTTTTGAGAGTCTTTAATTGACTTGATGCGTACTGTTAGTAACCTAAATTCTAAAATTGGGGTTTTGTTTAAAAGGGAAATTAATTGATTAATTGATGTTGTAATGTGCTTATTCATGTATGATATGTTGTGATATTCATGATTGTTTGTTATTGGTTGAAGTTTATATGTTTAAAATTGAGGGAAATAGTTTGTTACATGCATGAGACATGACATATTTGAGTTATAATATGTTGTGTGATGTTTGCCGCAATACCACCTATGATAGGGGTATCGAAAAGTAATACCATCGTAATAGGGTATCGAAAGTAACATCGCCATATAATTGGGATGCCGAAAAAGAGCAATACCGCCTAAAAAGGGGTATTCGAAAGTAACACCGCCACATGTTGGGGTGTCGAAAAGGTAGAAATACCGCCATGTGCACATAGGAGGTATCGAAATAGAAATGTCCCCGAAAGGAGGGTGACATCGAAACATCCTCATGAGTAGGGGTGGGCAATGAGACGCCATTGTCGTGTGATGTGTGAGATTTATGGCATGCCGGCAAGAGACCAATTTAGTTATGACGCCTTCGAGCCACTTGGATTAATTTAGAATTTACTTGGTATGTGGAATGTGATACATTGAGACGAGTTGATCTTATGCTATATGCATTTGACTTGATGAAATTTTTGTTGTTATTAAAAGTATTCTTTTTATATATTATTTTGGAAAATTAACGGATACCATGGACAGTTTTTACGGTTACCGCGACGGCTGAGAACAACACTATTTTTGAAATATTTTATAACTGTATTGTTGTGCACTGTGATTTTATATCTCATTATAAGTGTTGTTTTAAGAGCCCGAGTACATCTCTGTTGAGGATCCAGATATCTGAAGAGTTATCTTTGATTAACTAGTTGGTTAGTAATGTAGTATGGTTTAGAGTATTATGCGGACGATGTTCTTCGGTTTACGTACTATTTTTCTCAGATTGTAATTAGACGCCCGGTTTTGAGGCTTTTAGTTTTTATTCAAATGATTGGATTTAATAATATTTTTCAATACTTTGTAAATACTATTATTTTATTTAATACGAGGTATTTTCATACTTAGTTATTTGAGAAAAATTTTATGACTTGGGTATTTAAATTAAATGTTTTGAAGGATTTTTATCGAAATTAATTTGGGTTACTAATGTAACGAAGGGCGTTACACTATGTCTTAAGTAGGAAGGATGTTTTTGGTTGTTTTTAACTTTTGATTATGTAATGGAATCTTTAGACTTCCATCGTGAAGCAAGCAAGGAAGATTGTGGTACACAACAAAGGACAAGAAACACGTCTGCTTTGAACTCAGGTAAGAGGGGACAGTCTGAAGGATATTTCAATAACTGTATGCAATTATTTGTGGGTTATGATGTGGTCTTAAGTATTGTTGTGATTGTCTAAAATGATTATGTGATTGAACTATCTATGCTAAAATGTCTGAGCCTAGTGATTTACTTGATGATGCAATGAGAATTTGATATATGCCATGAACTGTATTACTATATATTGATGTGGAAATATTACTGTTGATTGATTGATTGTCTGAGAAGCCTAACATTCATCGGTGCTCAATTAATTATGATGGTAAAAGTCTTAAAAAGCCTTATGAAAATTTTGGAACAAAAATGTTTATTTGATGATTTCTTGATGAAAGAATGAATATAAAGTCGAGATTTGTAGACGGAATATTTTAGTTTGTTATCAATTTCGAAGAATGAGACGGAAAATATTTCGAGAACTAAGTGTGAAATATTTTAAAGCTAGAGGAAAATCTTTTTTTTCTTAAAATAATTTTAGTATAAGTGAATATAATGTTTAATGTATGTTTTATGAAGAAGAACTTTTGGAAATGGTTGACAACATTTTAGAAAGAAATTTGAAAGGATTTTGACAACGTTCTAAAGATGGTTTAGAAGAAAAAGAAGGATTTCAAAAGAAAATGGATTCTTTATAACTTAGTATTTTACAAATGAATTTCCAATGAAAAGAATTTTTGGAAAAATTTACTTTTGAAAATATTCCGGCAAACTTGGATAAGTTATTGTGATAAATCAATATATTGGTATCTCACTCTTACACATTTTCTTGTTTTCTCTCTTTATTTTATATATATATATATATATATATATATATATGTATATATAGATATATATATGAGTTTAGATGGATCCAAACACCCCCTAGCTCCATCGGGCAAGATGACGCTGATCTTTGACAATGCCCATAATCCGGGAGCATGGGACATCCACTCGGGATCCCACTCTGCGACCTATACCAGGCCGGTTAGTTCACTTGAAGGAGTTATAGAGGGCAGACCACAACGGAGGATTCAGACTGTTCAGTCGGTGTGGATTTCACTACCACCTCCATGGTATTACCTGTATGTTTTGGCGGAGCGGGGACAGTTGCATGAGCATCCACCTCTTGGAGTGTCATTTCCTGGAGTTGTGCCTGACTCACCCCCGGAGTATGATCTGGAGGAGTTCATCGACGACGAGCCAGAGTACATAGTTCTTGATGAGGACGATGACGATGACTCCCCTGACGAAGGAGGGGAGGTTTTGGATGTTAGGCCTGATTCGTCTTCTGGGAGTGGGGGTGTTCATTCTGGCCTTCCTAATGGACATATCTAGTTGGACCGGCTTTGTGTCTTCTTTTGTGGGGTAGATTATCCTTGTCCGGATGGTTCCTGGTTTCTGAGAAACGTGGTATTTTGTGATGTGGTTCCGGACCTTTTTGCTTTATGATGTTTATATCTCTATTATCTACTCCTTTGAAACTATGTACTTATGATGTAACTGTTATTCTGTCTTAGATATTTATGGGTATGTATTTCTGCTGTTAATGTCCTGAGTGTTCTTTTACCTTAAGGAAAGAAAAAAAAATTTATCACCATTTTTGGTATACTTATTTAATAATAAAATATTATTTTCCGAAAGTAACCAGCGTTTTAAATACGTTTTATTTTCCGCAAATGGGTAACCATGTAATGCCCAAATTAGGGTGTTACATTAGTGGTATCAGAGCTGGTCGAGTCTTACGATAATCTTTGGGTTTAGGTCTGTTGTATTGATGTTGTGTGTTCTCTGACTGAGACTTGTTTGAATTACTTCTTAGAAGTAATGTGTGACAATCAGTGAGTTTACGTTTCATTTTCTGGTTGCCATTTTACTGATTATGTCCTGCGGGTCAGTATGGAACCAGGAGGTGCACGTGGACGTGGTGGTGGAAGAGGTTATGGTGGAATGGACTTTGCGGCATAGGCGATGGTTGATGTTGCTGCTGCAATCGCTTTTCAGACTGCAACAATGGCTGCTCAGAACCAACAAGAGCAGATGAGAGCTGAACAAGCAGCCGAGGGAAAGAATCTGACTGCTTTTAGACTCCAGAATCCATCCCAATTCGATGGAGATGTAGATCCTACGAAGGTTGATCTTTGGATCCAGGAATTGGAGAAGATATTCGAGCTGGTTCACACCCCTGAGGGAGTGAAGGTGTCCTATGCCACATTTCTGTTGGTGGGAGATGCCGAGTACTGGTGGAAAGGCACCAGGCAACTGTTGGAAGCCGAGCGTCAAGAGATAACTTGGGAAGTTTTTGCAACAAGTTCCTGGACAAGTACTTTCCCCAAAGTGCTAGATCTGAAAAAGAACAAGAGTTTGTGTCTACATCAGAAGGACATGTCTGTCAGGGAATACGGGGCAAAATTTGAGTCACTTGCCAAGTATTTCCGCTTTTTCCAGAACAACCCAAATGAAGAATAGAAGTGTGAGAGGTTTGAAGGAGGACTGCGCTTCGAAATCAAGGAGTCGGTACTACCACCGAAAATCAAGAACTTTCAGTCTTTAGTGGAAAAGTGTAGGAAGATTGAGCAAATGCGGAAGGGAAGAGACAACAAAGGGAATGTTGGAGGACCCTCTCGATTTAAGAATCAATTTCAAAATAAGAAACAAAGAGGGAAGCAGAATCAGAGAAAACCGTATTCTCGACCACCAAACAACAACCAGAGCCAGCAGCCATATCATTCTGGTACTTCTGGAACTGGAAACGGAGGCCAAAGAAACCAAAACCAAGGCCGAGAGAGGAAATGTTATAAGTGTGGTGACCCAAGTCACATGGTTGATACTTGTCCGATGAGGGGAATGAAATGTTTCAACTGCAATCGTTTTGGGCATATGGCAAAGGACTACAGAGCACCAAAGCGTGAACCAGCTGTCAGTAACACCAGAGCCAACAAACCGACTGCTAAAGGAAGGGTTTATACTATGAGCGGAACTGAGGCTTCGAACTCTGACGATCTCTTATAAGGTAAGTGCGACATAGCTGGTAATCTTTTAAAGTTACTTTTTGATTGGGGTGTGACCCATTCTTTCATTTCGATGGATTGTGTGAAACTTCTAAACTTGTCTATTTCTTCATTACCATATGATCTAATTATTTCAACACCAACTGCCAAGCCAGTTATTATAAATTCTATTTGCTTGAACTGTCCTATCATTGTTCAGGATAGACAATTTCTTGTAGATCTGATTTGTTTGCCTTTAATTCAGTTAGATGTAATTTTAGGCATGGATTGGTTATCTTCTGCTACATTGTGCTCATAAAACTTTAGTTGTTTTTAAGGATGAGATTTCTGGATTTTTATCTGCTAGTCAAGTAAGAGCTTCTTTGAAAGAGGGAGCTCAAGGATACATGTTACTGTTTTCCTTAGACGTTAAGAATGAGTTAGACTTAGAGTCCATACCTGTCGTCAGTGAGTTTCTGGATGTTTTTCCTGAAGATGTACCTGGACTGCCACCTGTTTGAGATATCGAGTTCGCGATGGATCTAGTACTTGGCACTAGACCAATATCCATCGCACCATATCGTATGTCGCCATCTGAGCTAGAGAACTTGAAGGAACAACTGGTGGAACTGATGAAGAAGGAGTTTATTAGACCGAGTGTATCACCCTGGGGAGCTCCAGTTTTGCTAGTGAAGAAGAAAGATGGAACTTCTCAGTTATGCGTGGATTTCCGTCAGCTGAACAAAGTGACTATCAAGAACAAGTATCCATTTCCAAAGATAGATGATTTAATGGACCAGTTACTTGGAGCGGCCGTTTTCTCAAAGATAGATCTACGGTCAGGCTACCATCAGATCCGTGTGAAGGAAGAGAATGTTCCTAAGACAGCATTTCTGACACGCTATGGGCATTATGAGTATTTGGTGATGCTGTTTGAAGTGACGAATGCTCATGCGATATTCATGGATTACATGAATAGGATTTTTCGTCCTTACTTAGATCAGTTTGTCGTTGTCATTATCGATGACATTCTAATCTATTCTTCAAACAAAGAAAAGCATGCTGAACATCTCGGTATAGTTCTTGAAACCTTAAGGGAGAAACAACTTTACGCGAAGGCAAAAAAGTGTGAATTTTGGTTAGACAAATTCAGTTCTTAAGTCATGTTATCTCGCGTGAAGGAATCGTAGTGGATCCGTCAAAAGTTGAAGCTGTTTTAGAATGGGAAAGACCAAGGACGGTAACATAGATCCGTAGTTTTGTGGGTTGACTGGATACTATAGGAGATTCATCGAGGGATTCTCCAAGATAGTAGGACCTCTTACCTAGTTGACTCGGAAAGATCAAGCAGTTACATGGACTGAAGCATGTGAATGAAGTTTTCAAGAGCTAAAGAGAAGGTTAACAACTTCACCTGTGTTAGTATTACCTGATCCTAAGGAACCTTTTGAGGTTTATTGTGATGCTTCACATCAGGGGTTAGGTTGTGTACTGATGCAAAATCGGAAGGTTGTAGCTTATGCTTCAAGACAGTTAAAGATTCATTAGAGGAATTATCCTACGCACGATTTGGAGTTAGCAGCAGTAGTTTTTGCTTTGAAAATCTGGAAACATTATCTGTATGGAGCTACATTCAACGTTTTCAGTGACCACAAAAGTCTGAAGTACCTGTTCGATCAGAAGGAGCTAAACATTCGACAGAGACGTTGGTTGGAGTTCTTGAAGGATTATGATTTTCAACTATAGTACCACCCTGGAAAAGTGAATGTGGTAGCAGATGCCTTGAGTAGAAAGTCAATACATGCATCTGTGATGATGGTCAAAGAGCAAGAGTTGTTGGAACAGTTTCGTGATATGCGGTTGACAGTGGAAACGTCACCTGGAAAACTTCGTTTAGGTACAATCACTGTTTCAAATGGATTGATGGATCAGATAAGAGAGAAACAAGAGAGTGATCAATACCTATAAGGAGAAAGGGAGTTAGCGCGTCAAGGAGCAATGTCGGAATTCAAGGAAGGAACAGATGGAATCTTGAGATTTGGTGAAAGAATTTGTGTTCCAGATGATGTCGAGCTTAGAAAATTGATTGTGGAAGAGGCTCACAAGAGTAAGTTAAGTTTACACCCAAGAGCCACAAAGATGTATCAAGATCTCAAGCAATTGTATTAGTGGTATAGAATGAAGAGAGATGTAATGGAATACGTTGCTTCGTGTCTAGTATGTCAAAAGGCAAAGATTGAACATTAGAGGCCAGCGGGGATGCTACAAGCTTTGGAAATTCCTGAATGGAAATGGGATGGTATCTCAATGGACTTTGTAACAAGTTTACCAAGGACTCAAAGGGCATGAGGCTATATGGGTCATAGTGGATCAACTGACCAAGTCAGCTCACTTTTTACCTATCAATATGAAGTATTCGATGGAAAGATTAGCTCAATTGTACATTAATGAAATTGTCAGATTACATGGTATACCTTCGAGTATCATTTTGGATCGTGATCCGAGGTTTACATCAATGTTTTGGGAAAGTCTGCAAGAGTCACAAGGAACGAAACTCAGACCGAGTTCTGCCTATCATCCACAAACAGATGGAAAATCAGAGAGGACGATCCAATCACTTGAAGACTTGTTGAGGGCGCGTGTGTTGGAAAACACTGGGAATTGGGATGAATTTCTACCACTGATAGAGTTCACTTATAACAACAATTTCCACTCAAGTATAGGAACGACACCCTATGAGGCTTTATATGGTCGGTGGTACGTTGGTACCAGGAATGGGAAACTTTGTTGTTAGGACCGTAAATCGTGCAACAGACAACGGAAAAGGTGAAAATGATTCAGGAGAAAATGCAGACAACTCAGAGTCGACAGAAAAGTTATACTGATAAGAGACGACGATCTCTTGAGTTCGAGGAAGGCGAACATGTGTTCTTGAGAGTCATGCCTACGACTGGGATTGGCAGGGTAATTAAATCCAGAAAGCTAACTCCTAAATTCATTGGACCCTACCAAATTCTTCGTCGTATAAGTCTAGTAGCCTATAAAATTTCTTTGCCACCTTTTCTTTCCAATCTTCAAGATGTTTTCCATGTTTCACAACTGAGAAAATATGTTCCTGATCCATCTCACGTAATCATACCCGGTAATGTACAATTAAAAGAGAACTTGTATTTTGAGACTTCACATGTACGAATCGTGGATAAGATGACGAAGCAACTCGGAGGTAAACAAATTTCTTTAGATAAGGTTGTTTGGGATGATGCTACCAGAGAAGCTATATGGGAAGTCGAAGACAAAATGAAATTGCAATATCATGACCTATTTCCAGATGCGTAATTTCGAGGACAAAATTCGTTTTAGTGTGGTGGTAATGTAACGCCCCAATTTTTGTCTTTCTATAACTGTAAATACATGTGAATATATATTTATTTTTATTAAAATCCAGAGAATAATTTTAGATAAACTAAAATTATTGTCTTGTTCTACCTCACCGAAGAAAGTCACGGTAAAATTTTCGGTTGAAAATTCAGACAAAAGCCGGTCCGCGTTTTCACCGACAGTAAAAGTTTACAGAACAGATAACCTAATTTTAACCTGTGAACGAAACGGTTAGTGTTTTTGTAGTGTTTCCAATGGTATTGACTATTTTTAAAAAATTTTGTTCGAAAATAAAATATAATATTTTATTCGGGCAAAATCGTTGAAAACTACGATCGGAAACCTTAACCGGGTACGCAATGGAGCAGAATAGGGAGCTAAAAAGGGTTGAAGTGACTTGTTGGAAAAGTAGGACATGTTGATGGGAGTCTCTAGTCACATCCTAGAAAAGTCTCGTGATTACACTTTTCAAATTATAATATACTTTAATCCAAAAATCACTTTTCTCTCACGTTTTCCAACCAAACACCTCCCTAACCAAAACTTGCTCTCCAAGCTCACTTTTCTCCCCCTTACACGCCACTTTCTCTCTCTCCCTCTATATATACTCACTTCATTTTCCTTTCCTCACTTTACATTCAAACACTTAGAAAATTTTCTACAAGGCTTCATTGTTTTCCATTTCTTCAAGGTGTTCATCTTCTTCAAGCTAGTTTCTTGCAAGCTTCAAGGGTAATATTCTTTCCTATACTCATCTAAGTTCCTCCATTTCATTTACTTGATGAGTTATGCTATGTTTTCTAGTTTGTGTTCTTAAACCCTTGAACTTCTAAAATCTCTAGAAATTATTAGAAAAATCCATTTGAGTTGAAACCAATTTCTATGGACTCACAATGAACTCTATGTTCACTATCTAAGAGCTTGCATCAAAAAAAAAATTTCATTCCCTATTTTCCTAACAAGACCGAACCTAGGTGTTGATGGAGCAAGAAAGTGTTATTTCAACTTTTGTTAAATGATCATTGATTTGGACTCTTTGGTACCTTTAGTTGTTAAATCCAAGAGCTTGAAAAGTTTGAAAATTTCTAGTCTATTTTGAAGGTCAAGGCCGAAACCCTAAGCTTGTAGCTTAGAGGATTTTTTGTTCAATCCTTGTTAAATGATCATTGTTTATAATACTCCAATACTTAAGCATCATTAATCCATGAGTTTGAGAAATTTTGAAATCTCTAACCCTATTTTCATGATGAGGCCGAATCTATGTCTTAAGTAGGAAGGATGTTTTTGGTTGTTTTTAACTTGTGATTATTTGTTGGAATCTTTTGACTTCCATCGTGAAGCAAGCAAGGAAGATTATGGTACACAACAAAGGACAAGAAACACCTCCGCTTTGAACTCGGGTAAGAGGGGACAGCCCGAGGGATATTTCAATAACTGTATGCAATTGTTTGTGTGTTATGATGTGGTCTTAAGTCTTGTTGTGATTGTCTAAAATGATTATGTGATTGAACTATCTATGCTAAAATTTCTGAGCCTGATGATTTACTTGATGATGCACTGAGAATTTGATATATGGCATGAACTGTGTTACTGTCATGATATTGATGTGGAAATATTACTGTTGATTGATTGATTCTCTGAGAAGCCTGACATTCGTCGGTGCTCAATTAATTATAATGGTAAAAGTCTTAAAAAGCCTTATGAAAATTTTGGAACATAAATGTTTATTTAATGATTTCTTGATGAAAGAATGAATATAAAGTCAGGATTTGTAAACGGAATATTTTAGTATGTTATCAATTTCGAAGAATGAGACGGAAAATATTTCGAGAACTAAGTGTGACATATTTTAAAGCTAGAGGAAAATCTTTTTTTTCTTAAAATAATTTTAGTATAAGTGAAGATAATTTTTAAAGTATGTTTTATGAAGAAGAACTTTTGGAAATGGTTGACAATATTTTAGAAAGAAATTTGAAAGGATTTTGACAACGTTCTAAAGATGGTTTGGAAGAAAAAGAAGGATTTCAAAAGAAAATGGAATCTTTATAACTTAGCATTTTACAAATGAATTTTCAATGAAAAGAATTTCTGGAAAAATTTACTTTTGAAATTATTCCGGCAAGCTTGGATAAGTTGCCGAAGTTTCGTTTTGTATTTGTGTTTCATTGAACGAAAAAGAATAAAAACGTTGGAAAGTGAATCTAGTATGTCAGACGTCGAAATACTAGTGTTCTGTAATTTTACTCATAGATCTATGATCCGTGTCATGTAGTTGTGGACTGTGTATCCTATTCACGTTGTTGTGGACTGTGTGTCTTATTCACGTTGTTGTGGATTGTGTGTCCGAATTACGTCGTTGTGGACTGTGTGTCCTAATCACGTTGTGATAAACGTTATTAAGGTGAATGTTGTTTTCTATGGCGACAATCCCGGACTAGTGCATCGGTTTAGGGCATTGTGATTGAGCACTCGGACTTCGTGTCTCGTGTTGATATTGAATAATCTTAAAGTTAAAGATTGTATGAACGATCGATGGCCTTTGAACTTCGACAAGGAAAGAATATACACACAGATAAACTTTGAGAACAAAATGATTTTTACATGCATTTATTTGGCAGACGTGCCATGTTGCCAATGAGAAATCATTGAGTCATGTGTTGCCAATGAATTTTGGGGAAATACGCCCTTGAACTACGATAACCATTGGTTGCCGTGTGATCTGCCAATGCGTGGATAGAAGTTTTCCATTTATCGTAATGACAATTGAGATGTCATAACTTGTGCGCAATAACCATTGACTACTGAGTGATCTACCAATGAGTTACGAAGGTGTTGGACATTGGATTCTTTTCGTTGGCAATGATCCATGCAAAAAGCTTGATCAACTTAAACGAAAAAATAAAGTTGATATCTCATGAGATTAGGTTAGAGCCTGAATATTGAAGTGTCATGCATATTTTATATATAAAAAAAACCATGACTATACGGTATGAGACCCTTTGATATAATACTGTTTATTTTCAAGAATTATATGGTACATGACTTTACTTGTTATTTGATGTTTTGTGTCATGCATATGGTTATTGTGATAAATCCATATATTGGTATCTCACTCTTGCACATTTTCTTGTTGTTTTCTTTTCCTATATGGAATTGTTATATATATATATATATCTATGAGTTTAGATGGATCCAAACATCCCCCTAGCTCCATCGGGCGAGATTACACTGATCTTTGACAATGCCCATAATCCGGGAGCGTGGGACATCCACCCAGGATCCCACTCTGCGACCTATACTGGGCCGGTTAGTTCACTTGAAGGAGCTGAAGAGGGCGGACCACAACGGAGGATTCAGACTGTTCAGTCGGTGAGGATTTCACTACCACCTCCATGGTATTACCTGTATGTTTTGGTGGAGCGAGGACAGTTGCACGAGCATCCACTTCTTAGAGTGCCATTTCTCGGAGTTGTGCGTGACTCACCCCGGAGTATGATCCGGAGGAGTACATCGATGATGAGCCAGAGTACATAGTTCTTGATGAGGACGATGACGATGACTCTCCTGACAAAGGAGGGGAGGTTCTGGATGTTAGGCCTAATTCGTCTTCTGAGAGTGGGGGTGTTCATTCTGGCCTTCCTAATGGCCATCTCTAGTTGGACCAGCTTTGTGTCTTCTTTTGTGGGGTAGTTTATCCTTGTCCGGA
This sequence comes from Sophora flavescens, assembly GCA_030762895.1. Lineage (NCBI taxonomy): Eukaryota > Viridiplantae > Streptophyta > Magnoliopsida > Fabales > Fabaceae > Sophora > Sophora flavescens. The sequence goes on from CM061069.1 coordinate 51,179,462, forward strand.
GGGTTCCTGGTTTCTGAGAACCATGGTATTTTGTGATGTGGTTGCGGACCTTGTTGCTTTATAATGTTTATATATCTATTATCTACTCCTTTGAAACTATGTACTTATGATGTAACTGCTATTCTGTCTTAGATATGTATAGGTATGTATTTCTGCTGTTAATGTCCTGAGTGTTCTTTTACCTTAAGGAAAGAAGAAGAAAAAAATTATCACCATTTTTGGTATACTTATTTGATAAGAAAATATTATTTTCCCAAAGTAACCAGCATTTTAAATACGTTTCATTTTCCGCAAATGGGTAACCATGTAATGCCCAAGTTAGGGTGTTACATTATCTGTGAATACCAAAAATACTATTATCAATTGAATTAAGCGTCTAAAGAGACATATAAATATATTTTTATAGGCAAACTACCATATCCACTTAACTCAAAAATTAATAGATTATGGGAGTCAAGACCAGAAGAAACAGAAAATGCTTTTGGAGGAGTTATTCATCTCTTATACCAAGAATTAAGAGAACAATGTTTAACTAGAGAAACAATAAGACAATTAAATAGAGGAAGTACTGTCATTTGTTGTGACATTCTAGAAATAGAAAAACCAGGAAAATATGGTTGTGAGAAATTAAAAAAACAAATAAAGTATTATAAGAAACCAAAATTACGAAACACTTATCCTAAAAGGAAAACTTATTATAGAAATAATAAGAAGAAATATTTTAGAAGAAAGAAATCAACACCAAGAAAATACTGCCCGGAAGGGAAAAAGAAATGCGTCTGTTGGATATGCAATGTTGAAGGACACTATACGAATGAATGTCCCCAAAGAAAATAAAAAATATTTTAAAGAAAGATCAAAATTAATAAAACAAGTATTTCAAATATATGAACTTGAGCCTTTAGAAGAAGAACTAAGCGATACAAAAATAAGTATATATGAATATACAGAAGATGAATTATCTTCAGAAGAAACAGAATCCGAATAATACTTATATAAAAATACTAGTAGAAAAAAGTAATAGAGAAACAGAAGCCTATATAAATACTAGAGCAAGTCTTCATCTAGCGACAAAAGCACTTTTTGATAAATGGGAAAAACTAGAAAAACCACTAAAAATACAAATTGCAGATGGATCTATACATCCGCTATATTGGATAGCAAAGAATTACTTTAGTAATAAAGGAAAAATTATTTATTGTACCTACAATATACAAACAGGAAACAGGACTAGATATGATTATTGGAAATAATTTCTTAAGACTTTACGCACCATTTTGTCAATATTTAGACATATAAACCAAAAGCAACACCGAGAAATTATCAAAATTCCAATTACTCATTTTTCTAATATTCTCACTTGTCAGAGTCTCGCAAACTGAACCGTGGTGAGATAATTAGTGAAATTTGTACAAAGATTCATCATGTATTAATGAATTTAGAATCAAATAGAATAATTTCAGCTCATATAGAAGAACTTTTGGATAAAGTATGTAGTGAAAATCCTTTAGATCCAAAAATTAATAATAAAAATACTGAATTAGTTGTTTTAAATCTAAAAGATCCAGCAAAAGAAATAAAATGTAAACCTATGATATATAAAAAACAAGATAAAGATGAATTTACAAAAGACATTGAAGAAATGAACAAAAAAGGTCTGATTAGACCTTCAAGAAGTAAGCATTCAACACCAGCATTTTATGTAGAAAATCATAATGAAATCAAAAGAGGAAAAAGAAGGATGGTAATTAATTATAATAAATAAATGATGCCATGGAAGGAGACGCATATTTTCTTCCAAGAAAAGATCTAATTATTGAAAGAACTAGAAATATGAATTGGTTTAGTACCTTTGATTGTAAATTAGGTTTTTACCAAATTAGATTAACTGAAGAATCTAAAGCATTAACAGCATTCAGCTGTCCTCAAGGTCAATATGAATGAAATGTACTTCCAATGGGGATGAAGCAGTCACCAGGAAACTTCCAACGAAGAATGGATTCCATACTCAAGGAATTTAAAGACTTTTGTCTTATTTATATTGATGATATATTAGTTTTTACCAATAGAGATATAAATGACCACTTCAATAAGATAGAGTTAGTACTCAATAAATGTCTTGAGCATGGAGTAGTTTTAAGTAGAAAGAAAGTTGTTCTAGCTCAAAATAAAATTAATCACTTAGGATTAGAAATTGAAAAAGGAAAAATTATTATGCAGCAACATGTATTAAGGAAGCTTCAAGATTTTCCAACAAAATTAAAGGATAAAAAGGATTTACAAAGATTTCTTGGATTGCTAACATATGTTTCAAATGAAGGTTTCATCAAGAATCTCGTAGCAGAGAGAAAAATACTTCAGAAAAAACTAAAGAAGGACACCCTCCGGTCATGGACCGAGGAAGATGAAAGACTTATTATTAAATTGAAATACTTATGTCAAGATCTTCCTGAGCTATATCATCCATCGGATGATGATTTAATTATTATTGAGACCGATGCCTCAAATGACTGTTGGGGAGGTGTTATGAAGGCAAAACCCCTAGATATAAAAAGGAATTACTATGCCGATACATTTTTGGAACTTTTTCAAACAGTGAAATTAATTAGTCTACTCATGAAAAGGAAACACTAGCATTAATCCGAATGTTAGAAAAACATCGGATTTATATACTGGATAAAGAATTCATTGTACGAACAGATTCAACTTATGTCGCAGGTTTTAAGAACTTAAACCATAAATGAACTTACAAGAAAGGAAGATTGATTAGATGGCAAATGAAACTTGACGAATATAATTACTCAATCTCCTATATTAAAGGGGATAAAAATATTCTTGCAGATATACTGTCAAGAGAATGGAACGAGAATCAGTAGAATCACTAAGAAAGCAGTTGCAGCTTCAAAAAGCATTAGAAAAGCAAAAATTGAAGGAATTGGATTTGATCAAAACAAACATCAAAGTACTAGAACTTCTACTGCAAGCATAAAGAACTTCAGAAGACTTTCTTCCAAAAGAAATCAAGCAAGAAATTAGCAAGAAGAAACGGTATGTTGTTTTCAATGGACCATTTCCAGGAATTTATGATGAATGGTATCAAGCAGCACCACACTGTACAAAGATTTTAGGAGTCTGGCATGAATCCTATTCTGCCCGGGAAGAAGCGGAAAAGAAATTCAGAGAATTGCAAGAAACAGAAAGACTAAAAAAGGGAAAAAAAGTTTATCTTGGCCCCCCGGGAACTTTTTCCGAAACCATAAAGCATCAACCAGAACCAAAGAATTCAATGAAAATTCTAGGAAGAATTCCCTCTTCCTTGGATGATTATCAAATTACTACCAGAAAAGAATATGAACTTCAAGTTCAATTCTCTAAAGAAATGTTTTTTGAAAATCTCAAAAGATTAGTAAACTGGACCGAAAATGAAAAGAATAATTGCTTTTATATGGTGAACCAAAATATATTTGGAATTAAAGCCATAATTACTCCGGGAGCACCATCAATATTGATATTTAATATGTTCCAATTTGAACTCATCAAATGTCTTTATTTGAGCAAGGAATCAGAAGAAATTAGTTTGTTCCCATATAGTCTCAAGGAAGCAGTCCAGATATACAAGAAGAATGTATCAAAGGAAAGAACTATATTCTTGAAATTCTACTCAGCCTATCCTGACTTCGTCGCAAGACAACCAGCAAAGCACTTAGTTTTTATTGGAGTAAGCAATAATAGTTTCTCTTTGAGAGGAGAGCCAACAAAAGAAGTCTATGATGAAGATCAAATTATTGCAATTCTGACCAACCAGCTAGCAAGTATTTTTACACAATGCCAAATAATTGGAAAAGATTCATGTATTAAAGTACTATACAAAGGACCACATTCTTTGCTTCTAAGCAAGACAAGTGGGAAAATAATTAAAGAAAAAGACTTAGCACTACTGACAAACTTTGAACTACCTTTCTACACACTTCAAGGACTATCAATGAACTACTGTCCAGCTGTCCTCGATCAACTTTGTTCGATGATAAAGCAGAATGGAAATCATGCATGTGAAAGATGCGTGGCAAAAAAGGACAAGATTGATTGTCGGCAAGAAGATAAGGACTCAGACGATGCGATAATTGAGGAATGATGTAAGCGAATATGTCATCATGTGAATTATTGAAAGTCTAATTGAAGAACTGATGTAGATAGTAAGGACTTTTATGTAAATTACCTAGTACCCTTAGGTGTATAAATAAGTCCTCTTATACTGAGGCAAATCAGAGTTTTCATTCAGAAAAACCTCTCGTGTTTTAGAAGTTCTCTTTGAATAGAGAATTGTGCTAGCCTCCTTAGGAGTGTGAGTCAGATTCTTGAGAGTGAATCCATTATGTTCCTATGTATTTTCCCTGCTTATCATCAATAAAAACTACTTCCAATTACTGAATTCTTCAATTACTTTGACTTGAATCTTATTCAACTTGGCAAGCGGAAGCAGCAGTGGGCAGAAGAATTCAAAACTGGTTTTCAAGAAATCCCAATCAGGTATTATTTATCAACCCTTTCAGTTATTTTATTAGAAAATAATGATGTCTGAAATTGAAAGAGAAAAAAATGATAATAATGATATAGAACACCTACAAAAAATGAAAAGAATATTTAAACTTAGCAAAAGATGCAAATATGAAGAAACTTGGAGGAATAATGAAAAGATTTAATCAGAAAGAAAATATTATATACTATGGAAAGATAGTTAATGAAACTCCAATTGATATCTCAGAAGCACAAGAGAATACTTGTATACAATTACTAAATAAAAATCAATTAACCGAACTAAAAAGGAATTTAAAAAAGGAAGAGCATAGAAGAAAGTTAGGATATATTCAAATAGGAGCTATACAGGTTTTAATTAAGGCTACATTTCAGGAAGGAATAAATTCACCTATAGAGTTAGTCTTGAAAGGTGGTAGAATAACTGATCCAAATGACAAAACACTAGGAGTTATTGAAGGAAATTTAGCTTATGTTAACTAAAATTCGAAATCCATCCAAATATTGGAATTCCTTTAGATACCCAAAGATTAGATCAATCTTTAACCGTAGAACATAGATTCCTAAGAAATAATTTAACGAGACCAGGAGATAAAATCTTCTCAATTACTTACTGTGTTAATTATGCACTAACAAATTCTCATTATAGTATTACTTTCAGAAATAATGATAGAATAGATATACCAATACTTTCTGAAGAAATAGGAAAAATTTATTATCCTAAAAGGAGTGAGATAACTGAATTAGGAATATCTATAAATAATCCAAAATCATTAAGTTTTAGACAAATTCCAAAACCAATTACTTTTCCTAAACCAGAAAAAACTGATGAAGATAAAAATATTAATAAATTATCGAATCAGATAAGAGACCTAGCTCAGTATTTAAGGAATAGAATATGAACAATATATAGGAACTTTGGATGTTTGACTTTAAGACAAGAAAAGATGAAATTAAAAATGAAATAAGAAATCTTACAAGAACCTTAGATTATTATTTAGAAAAAGACCCAAATAATAGATATAGAAAATGGATTGAAAGAAGAGTAATAGAGAAAGAAAATGCATTAATAAATATGAAAAATTATGAAGAAACCAGAAAAACTACAAAACAAGACAGTAATTCATCTAGCTCTATTAATTAATGGAAATATACTCAGAGTTTGATGATCAAACAGATAAAGAAATAATAAGTGTGTTAATTATGGACTTACCCATTGACTGTAAACAATTAATAATTGAGAAAATAAAAGCTCAGTATAGACAAGAAGACTATTATTTAGCACATATATCATTAGATATAGAATAGAACTACATGGAAGAAATATGATTAGCTTTTGAGTATGATAAACTATCATCATCTGATATATATGATGAATATGACTTATTAGATGATTAAATGGATCAGGAAATATTAAGTATATTAACTATGAAAATACCCAAAGATTGTAAGCAAATAATAATTAACAAATTAAAGCACCAACATTGGCAAGAAGAACTATATCTAAAACAAGTACAGCAAAGAATATAGTTAGCATTCTGTAAAAAAGAACGAAAACAGATAATTAAAGAGTTGGTAGAAATAGATGAATCTATAAGTAAATACGGGTATGAATTACTAGTGACCCAAATTACACATGAACACTACCCAAATTATGTATAAATACTACCCTGAAACTGAAAATAAAATCATAAATAAAACAAAAAAGAAAATTAATAGGGTGGTACTATTTTGATATCGGAACTAAGTAATTATGGATTCTAAAAAAATAGAAAAATTTGTACACAAATTAAGTATGCTATATTTAACTTATCAAGATACACTAAAAGAATCAATACATGAACTAAAAGATGAAGCTACTTATACATGTAATAAACATGAAATATCATTTTGAGTATTGTGATTGTAAAGAATATGATAGAAAAATAGATTTAATAAAAGTTATAATTACTAAACTAGAATTATGTATAAAATAATAATAACCATAAGATCAATTCAATGGCCCAGATTGATTGAAAATCACATGACTTTCAACTAGAAAAGTTAGACAATCCGTGTCCACGTACAGGCAGTTGAGGGTAACAGTGACGCATTCTCCTGCACGCTTAGCCACTTATTGCTTTATGCTTGCATGTAAGAGGAGCTCACAAGCAAGGAAATCAAACTCAAAGCATAACATTGAGCATGCTTCTTTTATTGCTTTCTGATTGACCTATAAAGAAGTCAAGAACTAGTAAAAATTATACATGAATGTAACCAAGCATAAATCATGGCATAACAAAACTGCTTGTAGAGTCTGCCATCCTTTTATTTGGGACTAACTCGCCGACACCTTTGCGTAAATTAATTCACCTCTCCGGCAAGGTCAAAAACAGATCGATTGTCCACGGTGAGACGACGATTTACCGGAAAATAACTTGCTATCTAACACCAAGAAATAAGTGAAGGTAGGATAACCATGCATCACATGCTTGCTTCTACCACTAGACCAATAACCCCTTGAGGTTTTATAGAATCAGTCATCTGAAAGGTTCTACTGGTGCAGATTCTTCAAGAAGGTGTGCTACCTGAAAACATTCTGTAGCTTCAACTAATGATGATGCTGTACCCTCATCCTTGTGAAGAAGGCCAAGATTATACCAAGCAGAAGCACTGAATCTGTCATGCTGTAGTGCATCCATCAGAAATCTTCTGACTGCAGGATTTGCTTGATTACTACACCGTCTAAGAACTACAGCAATGGAGATCAAGCTGGGGACATGGCCAGGATCAATGTCCAAAGCATCGCGAAAAGATTTTAGAGCCTCTTTGTAAAGGCCCTTTGTTTCATACATTGTGCCTGTGAAATGGAACAAATAAAGCACAGCCCATTATGTGCAAGTCTTGGAAGCAACTAGAAGGGAAAATTTACTGCTTATGCTACATTACGCTTTGATTACCGGTGCTGTTATATTTTGTACTTTATGAAATATGTTTAATTACGCACATAGAAGTAGGTTAGTTTATCATCATAATATTGAGATTTTGGAGTATGTTATATTTATTTAATTGTTTTGTAAGACATGTGCCTTACTTCACTAAGTTACATGCCTTCTGATCATGAGTCACATCCAAGCTCTGCGATCTCTTAGGACCTCAGTGCACCCAACATATCACATAGTTATAAATAAAGAATACTCTCAATATTAGACAATATCTGCCAATTATTTTCAACTTTCAAGTAATTAAATCTGTTAGGGTCATTTCCCTGGGAAAAAAAAAGAAGAAAACTGAATGGAAAAACATAAAACTCAGATAAAAATCATATGCATTTACCTATTGCATGACATCTAGAAGCAGAATATGGTTTGATGGCCTTTGATTTTGAAAGACACACCTCTGCATCATGCCACTGTGAAAGACTGATGTAGACATAAGCAATATCATGCCATATTTCCACCTCCAAGTTCCTAACACTATCTCTATTGTCCTGTCACAAGTAGTAAAGCAAAAAATGGTAAGCAACTAGATTTGAATTTATGACCTTTCCTGTGATACCATCATAAGACACTGACTCTTCAAGAGCATAGAACCTATACAAACCTAAAATCCACTTGAAAGAGGACTATTTGTACTATTAATTTAACCAAATGAATCTCATGTTCAACGAGGTAATATCTGGTATAAAAGAGTAAATAAAAAAAAATCTTATCTATAGGAAAGAAAAAAATTATAAAAATACTGCACAATTAGAATATGTGTTCCTCTTCAAAATCTAAAGGAAAAGAAAAAAGATGCTCAATTGAGAGGCAATCCTACAAATTTGAAACAACTTAGTTAAAATATTTTCCACAAAATTTTGCATTGAAGGAATACTGACTCTCACATGAATATATGAACCTAGCAGTAGTGTGCCTTTAAAGGAGCACCATACTTCAAAAAGCTTCAGTGAAACATCCAAACTTTTGAGGAACTCTATGCATTCTGCTTCATGAAACGCATCCATGTCAAAACGAATAAAACAATGATCATGTCTTCAGTACTCTCACAATTACAAACCCATGATCATAAATTTCTTGCACAATCCCAGGATCATAAATTCCTTGACTACAAACCCATGATCATAAATTTCTTGCACAATCGTAAAAATTCCACAAGTTTATGGGACACTACATCTATCCAATATTAAGAGTAATAATCACAAGAACAAAGGTAAACTATTCAGAATTACTATTCAATAAGCACAAGTTATTACAACAACTAACCTTATATAGCCTCTTCCCGGAACCAAAATTTTTACTTTGAATTTGAAGAACAGCAAGAAGATGAGTATATGTCTCAATAGCACTTCTTAACTGGCCCTGTGAAATGTGAAGCTTGGCTTTTGTTCGCAACAAATCGCCTTGTTCCCATTTGCCAGTCTGATCCAAAGCAGCATTGATGATAGATTCGGCATCCAAAAACTGTTTTTGAGCAGATAATATCCGGGCTAACAATAACCACCCTTTAACATTAGAACCACCCTCCAGTTTTAGAAAGCGCTTTGCATAATAAAGTGCAGCATCCAACTTCCTTTGCTCTGCATATTCTAAACTGAGATAGTATAGTACAAGGGGATCTTTCATTCTGGTCATTCTGCCTGCAGTTTCCAGGGCACCAAGTGCCTCAGATTGTCTCTTACACCTCTCAGAATCAGAAATGGCCAATTTTGAGTGTGCTGAAAGCGAAACACCAAGTAAGCAATTGGCAAGATTTTCTAACTGATTACATCCACCATCCAAGTTCTCAAGCGCTCTGCAAGCAAAGCTTACCCCTTCTTCTGCAAGACTAGATTTCTCACAACAAATCTTAGAAGCCATTAACAAATCTGGAACATGTTTTGGCTCCTCTCTACTACTCAACAATTTTCTAAGAATATCCAGTGCTACCAAGTCCTTACCTGCTCCATAATAGCAAAGAGCTAGAGCGTGGTACCTTTCTCTTCGATGGATAGTCCCTGGTAGCAATTCTTCCAATTGATTGGCTAAAGCTGTCAAATCTCCTGAAACAGACAGAGCAAATGAAAGGTGGTCTAAAATTGAAGGATCCCACTCAATTCTATTTAGAGAGATTTTTCTTAGCAAAATCATTAAGAGAAGTATAGCCTCTTCAATGTTGTTTGTGGGTACAAATGAGCCGTCCATTTGGGAACGCAGATTAGGGGGTGTTGCTTCCCCTCCACTATACAGAAGAAAAATAACAAATTCTTTCTGAATCTTTGCTATAGTCTCTGCATCAAGATTCCATTGACGAAGGAGTGCTCTCCGGTAAGACAAAATAGCTTCACGTGAACAATCAGCAAGTTTCCATAATTCTGGAAGTAGCTCAACTGCTTTGCTCAAAGTCTCCTGCAATTTACATTCAGCACCAAAGTTATCAGGCAAGCCTTCAGGCAATGAAGACTCCACTATGTCCAGAATAACTCTGCAAGATTGGGCAGCTTCTGCAAAAATAATTGGAAATATACATTAGATTACACTTTGGCTTCTCATATAGCTTATCGCTTCCATAGTTTTTTACATTTTTAAACCACCAGAATTCAAAGGGAAATCCCATCTTGCTTGACATCAGAATTTTTGTCAAAATATCAAGATAATGATTGGTTACCAAGATCTCCATATAATGAAGTTCAAGAGAAGGTGGATTATTTGACACAAGTATCAGTTCAAGTGATGCAGTATATCAGGGAGTGGGGGCATATGCAAACATAATCCAGAAAGCTACCATATCAATATGTCCATTGTGATGGGAACCAATTCCAGGGCAATATTTTACATAGCAGAAGACTAACAATGAAATAATAACAAATACAAGTGCTTATGCAACTACATCCTCTTTTGGCTTGATAATTGAAAATTTGAAACCCTTGTCAAACCAATGTAATTTAATATAGAAATAAAAAACTTAAGACTTGAGAATTTTATCTCATGATCTACAAACTCTGCATCAACAACTAAAGAACAGGCTCACATAGCAAAAAGTATGGTGACACAAATAATTAGCATTAAAAAAATCTCAGGTTAAAAAAGAAGACAGATATTAATCACCAGAAAATAAGATAGACCACAGGGAAAGGATGTACTGATGTTCAGATTTAAAAGAAAATATGCATTGAAAACCCACAAATTCCTTGAAGTTAAAAACAAAGATCAGATCTATGAATCAAACAACAAATGAGGGTACCTTTAAACCTTTCAAGAACCTGCAAACATTTTGCTTTTAGGAAGACTGCTTCCAACAGTAAGCCAACAGCATGTATAGACATTTGCGGTTCTGCATGATTCTGGGAATGTCTCTTATGGCGTTCTCTGCCTCTGCAAAGGGCAATTTTGATCTTGGGAGTCACAGCACCTATATCTATTCCCTCAAAAACATGTAAAGCAGCCACTATATTTCCTTTCTGATATTCATATCTTCCTAGCAGAGCTCTAGCTTCCTGCAGATTACAGGAATATTTTACTTGAAATAAGATCGTGGCCATTGCCACTAATTTGAAACAAGAAAACAACCACAAACATATGCATGCACACAGTGAGTTGCAGACTTTACTAACTCTATATAAATTCTAAAGCAAATCCCAAAAAAATTTATTGAATGAGAAAAGTCAAGAACAATTGGTTGATCATCAGACAACTACATGATTAGCCATGGTCTGAAAGAAACCATTACCTTGGTCATATATTTGATAAAATGAATTAAGTTGAAGGATTCTATCAAACAACTATAGATAGAAGCCGACTTTCCAAAACAACATAAAGATCTGAACGTAGTTTATACCAAGAAGAAATCAAGTAGACATGCTTCAAGTTAATTGGAGCACGAAATAAAGATGCAGTCACTTCTTGGGTATACACAAGCACGTATACAAAAATAAATCATGCAGTAAAATCTGATCATTCATTATAACAGCAAACACAGAAGGAAAAGCATTTTAATGAATCCAACCTCATAGTTCAAGATGCCACTCTCACGTAGGGATGATTCAGCTTCTTCTATATTGCCAGTGTCCGGCTTCTTGTTAACTTGTCCAGGTAAGCAAGAATGATCACTTGCTGAATAATCCTTGGTTGAAAGAGATTCAGATGAAGGAACCATTTCATCTGCTCCTCCTCCTAATTGCTCCCCCGAGCATAGGCACTTCATTATCCTCCTGCAATCTCCTCTTGATTTCACTTCTCCTCCTATGTCTAATCCTGCTCCCCATGCTGTTTCTCTTGACTCAAAATTCTATCCAGAGAAAACATTAAACCACTTTCAGCAATGTAACACAAAATAACTTAAACCACAGCCATCACAAAAACAACCTTTTCAGTACTTTGACTACTTTCAGCTATGCATATAGATTAATCAAAAATCAAGATAATCACAGATTTAAAATTTCCAACCAAATTGATCCTGAGTATGGTGAATGCTGGGAAATTGAAATTCCATAGCAGATAAGCAAACATAGCAAAAAATTGTAAAGCAAATTGGAAACAAGAATAACTCTAAAGTCAACCACCACTAACCCCAATCACTTTTTAAAAAAAAAAAGTAAAAACCGAACAAAACCCACTTCAAAATTCCCTCTTCTTCATTATGTTTAATTGTCGTGAAACCCATTAAAATTTCTAAAACCACATATAAAATCAAAATGAAGAAAAGGGTGATAGAATCAGGTTCACAAAATTGAAACTGGCCACAGTGACTCAGCAACTACACACTTTTTTTTTTAATATTCCCAGAAAATTTGCTAGGGAGAATTTAGCTCAGGAAACGGTTGGAACAGTAGGAAACCAATTGGGAAATCGTAGCCTTGAACAATCAATATAAAAAACTCTCACCTTTGGAGTTTGCAGAAAGAACAGTTGAGGATAGAAACAAGAATACTCATTGCTGAAATTGAGAAATCAAAGCAAAGCATCCAAAGTCCAAACAAAAGTCACCTTTTCATCTTTACTATACCCTTTTACATGCACTGAAACTGGTGGTAGAAATAAAATACAGAATATAATGAAAATTGGAATTGGAATATAAAGGGAAGGAAGAAGATCTCACAACACAACACAACACAGGGAAGAGAAGGGAACAGAGAAACAACATAAGCACTTAGCAATATAGCATTTACCAGGAAAAGAGGTTTGGTTTGGGTTTGGTGTGTTGTGTTGTGGGGTCCAGTGGAAGTTTAATTACATTACTGGTGGTGGAGGAGAGTAATTAGATGCCACGTCAGATGCGTTTCAACGTTGTAGGTGCGTGCGTTGATCCTCATTTAAACCGTCATTAACCACATTCTCACGCCCTCACATATCGCCGACATTGTATCACACCTCAAATTGGAGATATTGTTACATGGAACATTTTCAATGGTGAAACTTATTCGATTTTTTAGCTCCAAGTTTCACTATATCATATCACTCCTCTTGTGCATATCCCGTTGCCAAATTTGAAGTGTGTTATTCTTGAGGAACATCATCCTTCATTCTTTTCTTGAAATAGATCTTGTACAACTTATAACTTTGTCAACGAAACAAATTCTATCAATGAAGTTATTGGGAATTTTGCCACTTTGGCCATTAGCAACAACTTTTTAAGTTTTCAATTCAGATGCTAAGAAAGATTCCGGTAGTACAAAGAATAAAGAAACAATAGACTTGTAATATTAATATTGACAGAATAATGTTTTTGCCGAAATGCATACCCATGTTACACATGGTTGTCTAAATTAACTCTATAACTTAATACAATATGATTGCCTACATCTTCCAGTAGCTTGGAAGTGCCAAATTCCTCGGACTACCAGCATGCACCAACTCTGAGTCTCGTGTGAAGAATCATATTCATCTTCAGTTAGCTCTTCATCACTCGATTTCTCTTCTGTGGCAGCACCTATGTCTTTGGGCTTAGCATACTCCTCACAGTACTCTGAAAATTAAAGTCAAAGACATGTAAGTAAGTGTTAAAGTAAGAAATTATTGTTTATGAAATACAAACCAGAAAGCTAAACAAATCAAAGTGATACTTTCTACAAGTTAGTGTTCACAAAAGCCAATAGAAGACGGTTATTCCAAATTTCTACACTCATTATATGTGAATGATAGACTCAGATATATTACAGGAGGCATACGACTGCCTCTGATGACACTTAACACAGTACAGAAAACTGACTGACAATGGATGCTAACCAAGGGATAACTGCACCTCACTTAGACAGCTAATATGAGATATGTATATTCAGAAAATGAAATTTCATAAAGGATCAATACCTTTAAGGCTTTAACCCTTTGTTCATAAGTAGCTCGGTCACACATCATTAAAGCAGCAGCTTCTCCATTCAAGGAGTCTGATGGATTGGGATATGGCAGAAGTTGTGGTAGAATAGAAATACCTCAAATATATTAACAAGATATAGAAGAATGCAGATTTCAACATATGACAATAAACATCAAAATGAAATACTTGAACAAAACCGCAAATTTTAAAGATCATATTACCAAACATGGAGGTAGCAACAAAAGAAATTCATGAAAGAAGAAAATTAAAGTACAAGGTCAGAGTACAAGAGAATTCAATCTAGAAATAAAATCTCATATGTGAACACTTCCTGCAAAAGTGAGAGAAACACTCTAAAATCATTTTCTTGTCCAATAGATACTGTTGAAAAGCAATAATCATAAAGCATCATTCCATAGTGTTTATTCGATGGAGAAAACGAAGACGACAAGCAAAACTTCTCTACACACAACAATTTGGTATACAATGTTAAGCTCCAGCCTCGAATCCTATTCTCGAATAAAAGTTCCCAGGTTAGTTGGGTCCTTCTGCAAAATACCACAAATAAGTTTCTACAAGCAGGCTGCAAAAAAAAAAAGGAAAAAATCGTTAAAAAATAAGTTGTGACCGAATTCAATCACATTAATTTAAAATAAATTGCCTTGTTATGCAGCAAGGAAAAGTTAATGAAAACCAATCATTTTTTAACAATAGCAATGGACATTTTATATAATTGAGTTCAAATTAACCTCACTAAAGGAATTACCTGCCCAAACCATTGCCAGCTTTTAGTGCTTTCCTCCACGCTTAGATTTGGAGGGTATCTTCCCGTATGCTTTAAGCCTCGAGTATGGTAACTTAGCAGCTTGTCGCCTTCTGGCTTTCCTTGATAGATTTTCCATATTAATATTTGATTTTTCTGTGCTTGCTTTTTCATTCTTCACAACACTATTCGATGAAATTAACTTGTCAGAATCAAACCTTGACTTCTTATATTTCTTCTTGTTCAAACTTCCTGCACGAAGGAGCTCCTTAGTCCTCATCTTGAGCTGGTATCTTTGTTGTTTGCTTAGCTTCCATTCCTCCTCCCTGTAAGGAGCAAGCTTTTTAAAAGAAACATATTGATTCAATTCCTTGTCATCCATCATTAGTATCTCTGAAGCACTCATGCCGAATCTGTTTGGCTTAGTTTTCGCATACTTGAATCTTGTGTTAAGGTCCCCAATTGTGTCCTCATAATCTAACTTATAGTACTCATCCATCATTGCCTGTCTTGCTTTCTCCAAAAGAGCTGTTTTATGCTTCCTCTTCTGACTACCTTCCTCTGGAATTTTCCCTTCTTGTTCATCTTCTGTTTCTTGGAGATCATGATCACTAGTATTCTCAATCTTTTCTTTCAATGCTCTTTCCATTTCAGCCAAAAACTCACCATCAGATCCACCTTCATCCCATCCTTTAGGAAGTGCAAGCAGTTCATCCTCCTTTTCAAAATCTGGCTTCTCCGTGTCACCATCATCACTACAAAAACCAGCATCAGCATCCTCTGCATTATAATATTTCTCGTCAAATGCCTTCTTCATCATTCTATCATACTCCTCTGGGTCAAACTCCTCTTCTATTTCTGTGGAAGACAGTGGGATAAGATCATCATCACGGATCCCTGCTGTCTTCATTATCTTTTTAACCTTCTCTTGTATCTCTCGCTTCTTCAAATTCTTTAACTGTTTCAACTCCTCCTCTCTCTCCTTTTGTGCTATTGCCATTCTCTCCTCTTTGCTCTTTCTCTGCTCTTTCCTTGTATTTGTATTCTTCCTCACTGATCCCTCTACCTTCCGAGCATGACCCAACACCCTATCTCCCGGATTTTCCTGAAACCTATATTCGTACTCTTCTTGTCTTTCAATCTCCATCTCATCCTCTGAAATCCCATGCAATTCCTCCCCTCCAACATTCAAACTCTTCTCACTCTTGTCAATCCACATTTGGTTCTTGAAATAGTTTTTCAGAAACTTAGAATTTTCATTCAATTCTACATCTCCACCAAAATACTCATCCAATTTCTCCTCAAATTCCTCGTCAGCACTATCTACTTTGTCCTCCTCTACCTTCTCCTTCACAGTGAAAAAATCCCCTTCACCATCTTCCAAACCCTCGCATTCTACCGCTTCCTGAAAAGCCCTTTTCAACTCCTCTTGCTCATCGCCATAAGTCTTCTTCCCATCTTTACTCACTAAATCTGGCCCTTCTGGAATCAAATGCTTTGCCATTTCATCCTTCAAAGGCATTGCCTTCTTACGCTTGCTAGTTTCTGATTTACCTTTCTTCTTTTCATTTATTTCCTCCTCCTTATCACCAAAATCTGGTCCCTCCTCAATCAAATGTTTTGCCATCACATCCTTCAAATACATTGGCTTTTCATCCTTCTTATCTTTTGATTTACTTCGCTCCTTTTCATCGCTTTCCTCTTCACTGCTATGATCTGACATAAAAAGAATGACATCTTTTTGCTTAAGAACAGGATCTTGCTTCTTCACCTTAATCAATGCATCGAAGAATTCTTTGTCACTCCTAGAATTGAAATGTTTATTATAGTCATCATCATCAGACGACTCTGACTCGGATTCAGATTCAGATTCATCGCCTTCAGAAAATGAGGATGAAGGCGAAGAGATAACATCCTTCTTTTTTAACTCCTCAGAACGTTGAAGACCCTCTCGCCTCTTGTTGTGCTCAAACCTACAAGCATATTCCTCATTTATCTTGATTTTTGAGATGTCATCATTGTCGGAGTCACTGCCATCAAAAAGTTGCAGAGCCATTTTATACACAGTGAGGAGGCTAACTGCTATAAATTTGTAACACAACTGCAATACTCTGAAACACGGATTCCCTGAAGATGTCTGCTGTATATAATCTGAAATTACAAATACACAGCAAGCAATTATTAGGTTAACCAATGAAATTTAGCAAAACCTTAGAAGATATAAAAGGAAATAAAACTGAACTATAATCCTCTTATGCAGTGCATTATTTCAAAATTCCGTTTTCGACTAAATACAATTCGGTGGATAAAGTAGCAGAATGCAGAGAAGAGATCAAAACACAACGAAACAAAACAAAGCAAAAGTAATGAGCTACTTATAAAGTGAAATATCAAAAAATAATACAAATGAAACTAGTTAGAGATGTTGTTGTATTGCATTTAATCACTACTCCTAAAGAGGAGTACTTGCAGTGTTGTGTGTAAACTACATGAGCAGCTATGGTGTTGGTAAATGGTAGCACCTCCAACCTCGTAAAAATTAATTAACCAATAATAAAAAATTAGCACAAATTTAGCATTATCATGCCAGGGAGTAAATGATTCAGGGTGAAAATCTCAAAAAGCAAAGAGGAAACACTTAATTCAAAATCACCCTAACTCTTGTGTCAACAACTGTCACCCAACGGCGTATGTGAAAGAGAGCACCAAACCAAATCCTAAACCCTAACAACTCCCCAATGTCTGAACAATCAAAGAAGAAAAGTGGAATAAAAATAAAACAAACACAGTAACAGATTGATTGCAAATAGAGAAACTGCTGTTATATGCGATCTAATAGTAATATGAGGAAATATTACCTGTAAAAGGAGAGAGACGCCGAGGGAGGAATGGAAGAAGTCGAGACTGGGGTATCTGGGACTGACGAGGGTTTCAAGTTTTACACTTGTTTGGTAGAGCTAGAAACTGAAAGAAAGAAAATGAGAGAAAGAAAAATAGGAAAAAAAGGTTGATTTTCCACCGTTTGGTTCTATGAGGAGAAAAGGGGGACTGGGGGAGGAAGAAAATAGGGTGGGTCCCATGTGTTGTAGAGTCATCGCGTGGGGAATACATAAAAAGACCAATATACTCATGAGTCATCACCTATTCACCTATTTATTATATCTTATTTTTTGCTTAAAGATATTTATATCGTTTTATAAAATACAAAAATTGTTTTTTTCTTACATTTTATACAACCAAAGAATAGAAGAGAAAAAATTTAAGGGGTTTACTTTGTTTTCGGATTTATATTTTCTTTTCTCATTTTCAAAAATAATTACAAAATTGTCTCATTTTGTTTTATTTTGATTCATGTTTCCAAATGTTTGTATAGGAATATTGAAAACAACTTTTTGAAAATAAAAAATATAATAAAAATAAGAAGATAATTTTATAATTATTTATGAAAATAGAAAATTGAAAATAAAGCAACCATACCCTTAACAATTTCGATAATTTCTTTGATTACATGATTTGGTTCTTTGATTACATCATCTCAATTAGTTCTTTTTTGCAATTTAACTTCGAAAAAGTATCCCTGGATTATTATGCCTTTTGAATAAGTAATGTTTTCTTTACTAATGACGAATATGACAGCTCTTTTGATAAAAGTTGTCTTGCTGTTATCATAGATTACGGGCTCAAGTCATATTATAGGAGAAGACAAAAAAGAAAAAAAATGTTTTTTTTACTAACGTCCTATGGAAGACAATATCAACAACATGATATTCATGGACTCTGAATTATTTTATTCATTCATAAAATGATTGAAAACATTTAACAAATTTATTTGAATCTAAACAAGATAGCTCAACAGAAACCACCCGTTGTTCATCTAAATCCCCTAATGATATGTTTCTTAGCTTACAACTCATGTTTCCGAAGCATTATCATGTAGTAATTATTTTCATGGTGTTTTATTACTCAATCAAGTAGTAAAGGAATTCCTCTTATACTCCACCAGCACCATGAAATTTCATATTTGCATGATAACACACAAAACCCACAATTGTATCCTCAAACAAATGGCTAATCCATCATAATTAGTTGTCTTATATTAGGGGATGTTTGTTTCAAGCTATATGTTGAGTTATTCCCAGGAGTATATGAAGGTGGTTACAAAATATTATTATGTTTGTTTAGAGTTTTTGAAAAACATTTCCATGAAATAATTATTCCCAGGAAAGTGATTTGCCTATATTTTTCACCTTTTTTATTCCCACTCCAGGTTGGGAATGTTTTATTCCCATCAACGTTGTTATGAAAAAATACAAAACTGACCCTGTGAGTGTGACTATAATTGACATGCTCACTACTGTAGAGTCTCCATGGTGTAATATTTGTTCCTGTAACACTAGAAAGAATTGTCAATCGATGGATTATTTTGGATTATTTAAATTTATTTATTTATTTTTTAAACATATATTTTGTTGATTTTAGCTATCATTTTCTTCAAAAAAAAGTTTAGGATCGTAAGACTCGAACCAATAATTCAATGAATTTGAAAATCCGAACCAACCAATTAAATTGGTTCTTTTTTTTGTGTTCGGCTCAAACTTGAACCAAACATAATGATCATTAGTTCGATTTTTTTTTCTAATACTTTTTTTAATTTAATTTGTATACACTGACAGTGTAGAGTTTTTTTACACTATCAACCAATCATAAAATTGACAAACAGTAAAAGTAGAGTTGTCATGTTCTTAATGTTTTAATTTTTATATACTTTGTATATATAATTTAATATTTTATATATATTTTATTTATATATATTTAATATTTTCCAATTCGAACCGGATCAAACCAAACCAATTTTAATTGGTTCGGATATTGTTATTGACTTTTTAAAGTTTATAATTTTTTTTGTTTTTAAATATTTTTATCCAGGAAAGGTAACAAAGCTATCGTGTTCTTCGAAAAAGTTTAGGGTCGTAAGACTCGAACCAATAATTCGATGAATTTGAAAATCCGAACCAACCAATTAAATTGGTTCGTTTTTCTTCTTTTTTGTGTACGGCTCTAAATTGCATCAAACTCAATGGTCATTAGCTCGGTTGTTTTGGAATCGAACCAATTACTATATTTTAATATTTATATATATTTTAATATTCAATATGTATATCACTTTATCAATTGATATATTTTCTTCTACTGTTCCTGTAACAGTAGATGGAGTTGTCAATCGACGGATTATTTTTATTATTTTAATTTATTTATTTATTTTTTAAACATATATTTTGTTGGTTTTAGCTACCGCGTTCTTCGAAAAAGTTTAGGGTTGTAAGACTCGAACCAATAATTCGATGAATCTGAAAATCCGAACCAACCAATTAAATTGGTTCTTTTTTTCTTGTGTTCGGCTCCGAATTGAACAAAACTCAATGGTCATTAGTTCGGTTATTTTGGACCCGAACCAATTAATATATTTTAATATATTTATATATTTTAATATTCAATATCTATACCACTTTATCAATTGACAACTTTTCTTCTAGTGTTCCTGTAACAGTAGAAGGGATTGCCAACCGAACCGAACCAATTGTGATTCGTTCGGATTTTTTATATTATTTTATTATTAATTTTTTAAAAGTTTACATTTTTTTAAAAAAATGTTTTTAGCCAGAAAAGCTGCCAGACCCAATGATCATTTGTTCGGTTATCAGGTTCAAGAATTTTGGAACCAAACTAATTATATATTTTAGTATTTATATATATATATATATATATATATATATATATATATATAATACTTAATATTTATTATATCTAATAATTTTATATTTTAATATGAATTTTAATTTTATATATATATATATATATATATATATATATATATTTTAATATTTTAGGGTCCAAATCAAACCCAATCGAACTGAACCAATTTTGATTGGTTCAGATTTTTTATATTATTTTATTATTAATTTTTTAAAGTGTACAAAATTTTTGATTGGTTCTTTCTTTCTTTCTTTCTTTTTTGTTCGGTTCCGAATTGAACTAAACCCAATGGTCATTAGTTCAGTTATTTTGGATCCATACTAATTAATATATTTAAATATATTTATATATATATATATTAATATTCAATATTTATATCATTTTATCAATTGGCAACTTTTCTTTTACTGTTCATATAACAGTAAAACGGGTTGCCAACCGAACCGAAGCAATTTTGATTGGTTCGGATTTTTAATATTATTTTATTATTAATTTTTTAAAAGTTTACAATATTTTTTTGGTTTTAAATGTTTTTAACCAGGAAAGGTACCAAATCCAATGATCATCGGTTCGGTTTCCAGGTTCAAGAATTTTGGAACTGAACTAATTATATATTTTAGTATTTATATGTGTATATATATAATACTTAATATTTATTATATTTAACAATTTTATATTTTAATATATATTTTAATTTTATATATATATTTTAATATTTTCGGGTTCAAACCAAACCCGATCGAACCGAATCAATTTTGATTGGTTTGGATTTTTATATTATTTTATTATTAATTTTTTAAAGTGTACAATTTTTTTTGTTTTTAAATGTTTTTACCAAGGAAAGGTAGCAAACTACTATTTTCTTTGTAAAGTTTAGCGGCGTAAACCCAAACGAATAATTCGATGAATCGATCCAATTAAATTGGTTTGTATATTTATATATATTTTTTAATATTCAATATATATATCACTTCATCAATTGGCAACTTTTCTTCTGCTGTTCCTGTAACAGCAGAAGGAGTTACCAACCGAACAGAACTAATTTTGATTGATTCGGATTTCTTATATTATTTTATTGTTAGTCTTTTAAAGTTTACAAATTTTTTGTTTTTAAATGTTTTTAGTTAGGAAATGTATTAAACCCAATGGTCATCGATTCGGTTATCCGGTTCGGGAATTTTAGAACCAAACTAATTACTGTATTTTAGTATTTGTATATATATTAATACTTAATATTTATTATATTTAATAATTTTTATTTTAATATATATTTTAATTTTATATATAGTGTAATATATATAATATTTTAATATATATTTTAATTTTATTATATTTAATATTTTAGCGGCATAAACCCGAACGAATAATTCGATGAACCGATCCAATTAAATTGGTTTGTATATTTATATATATTTTAATGTTCAATATCTATATCACTTTATCAATTGGTAACTTTTCTTTTATTGTTCCTAGAAGGAGTTGCCAACCGAACATAACCAATTTTGATTGATTCATATTTCTTATATTATTTTATTGCTAAATTTTTAAGTTTACAAATTTTTTATTTTTAAATGTTTTTAGCCAGGAAAGATACTATACCCAATGGTCGTCGGTTCGGTTATCAGGTTCAGGAATTTTGGAACCGAACTAATGACTATATGTTAGTATTTATATATATATATATATTAATACTTAATATTTATTATATTTAATAATTTTATATTTTAATATATATTTCAATTTTATATATATTGTAATATTTTCGAGTCCAAACCAAACCCAACCGAACCGAACCGAACCAATTTTGATTGATTCGGATTTTTATATTATTTTATTATTAATTTTTTAAAGTGTACAATTTTTTTTTAAAAATGTTTCTAGCAAGAAAGGTACCAAACTACTGTGTTCTTCGAAATTTTAGCAACGTAAACCTGAACGAATATTTCGATGAATCGATCCAATTAAATTGGTTTGTATTTTTTTTTTGTGTCCGGGTCTGAACCAAACTCAATGGTTATTGGTTCGGTTATCATGTTCAAGAATTTTGAAACCAAATTAATTACTATATTTTAGTATATATATATTAATACTTAATATTTATTATATTTAAATATAAATATTAATTATATATTGACATGATCCATGACCTCTTGATCCTTGTGCTAAACGGTAAATAAGTAAATTATAATTATTATTGAGAATTGATTTTGAAATTATATGATAGATAAAAAAAATAAAATATTCTTATAGATATAATATAATTTATATTTCAATAAATCTGCATTATATCTCTTTAAAAAAAAAAAAATCTTATAAGCATCGTTACGTAGCGGGTTATTAACATTGGTTCTATGCAACAAGCACAGCCCTGAAAGTCTATTGCGTGTGTTCGTCAAAAGAGAAAAAGAAAAGAAAGTCTATTGCGTGTACTGTTAATTACAAATCCATCAAATATACTACAACCACAACAAATTAGAAAATTTTATAAACATAAATTTTTATCAATTTTTTGAATCTTAAAATTAATAGAGTTAATATCATATACACTATTGTTTAAAAAATAATAATACCATATACACTACATTACCATAATTATAACATATAATTTATTAAAAACTCATTAAAATGATCAAAATTCAATAAAAAAATAAAACATTTATTTTACATGATAAGTATGATAATCACCTTATTTTTATAAATTGATTTTAAAAATAAATATTAAAATAACATTTTATATCATACAGTGATTTTGATAATTACAATACTTATTTTCAGGAATATACATCATAAATCAAACAATCTTTCAAATTATTTTCAGGAATTTAAAGAAATATTCCTAAGAACTTTATTTGCTATCCAAACATATTTGACAAAATATCCGGGAATATCATTCCTGATAATAACATTTTCAGGTATGTGATTTGTGGGAATGACTTTCTATAACTTGTAACAAGGAGTCAACAAAACCACTACTTAGAAGCCTATATCCACCTCGAGAAAAGAAGAAATGCAAAACATAAAAATATTGTTTTGGTCTAGCTATGTGCCCTACTTATTGGATCAATACGAATATATACTTAGTTTAGATAACGAATGCTACATATGATATAACTCAAATTGTTTACAGAAATTTTGTTTGCTACGTAATTGGGTAATATTGATGATACCCAAAAGTTTTCAGTAGATATGGATGGTGGAGCTCGAAATACACGATAATGACCACGACGACTCGAAGTGAGGTTTTAATGTATGATGACATGTTAGATGCCATACTTTAAAATAGAATCAATCTTCATAGGGTGTTAAATTCTTGATGTAATCCATTTGGATGTTTACATATTTCCACATACATACATTATACATACATCCTAAAATACATAAGCAAACACAATGTTCATGACCAATGGCCTACAGCTTTGGCGCAAATTGCTACTCCACATTGAAATAATCAATCATCTAAAAAATAGAAGGAATTTAATTTTGATATATCGTTATTGTATTGTTATTTTTTTACTATTTTATATTATCAATTAATTACAAATAATCTCATGTATGACTTTTAAGATATTTACTACAAAACCAATATTTTTAATAATATGTCAATATATAATTGGTTAATAGTATAACAAATATTTATTCTCACAACACATTATAACTAATTCCAAATAAATAAATAAAAATCCGGAATTTTGACGGATGCGGATTTTGATTTTTGGCACATGATATGTATGCTACTCAAAATAACAGATCCGAGTTCGTGAGTTCTTAGGCAGCACATGTTCACCTTACATTAAAAAAATGACATTTCCACAAATCAATTAAAATCACGAAATGGTTATAATGTGTAGTTGATTATAACTCTATTTGATAATTATAAGAAGACTGAAAATAAAAATATAGATAAGTATAGAAAACTCCTATTATCTTTTTTTAATTGGAATGTTCAAAATCAAAATTGAAACTTTTTTGAGTTTTTAAGATATTCGTGACTCACATGTGGACCAAATATGTAATAGGAAGTCAGAGATAGTTACGGGGTGGGGCTCAGCAATTATTGGACCACAGCATCCAAGACCAAACAAGGGCACCCTCAACTCCTCATTGAAGATGGATACTTCACACTTGGATAGTGGACTAAATTGATCATAACGCAATTAGGGTGGTTTCTTTTGGAGAGAATGTGTGTTTGATCATCCTTAGTAAACTATAAGGGGGCAGGTTCTTATTGTTTTACTCTTTTTTTTGACAAAAATATTTTTTCACTCTTTTTTTTTTATCATCCTTAGTAAACCATGGTGCGTACACCGGCAAAAAAAAGTAGTGTATCCTTGAACCATTTTCTTCAATCATTTATGACCATTAGGAACACCAACCTGGCATGTACTTTAGTTGTGTAATTTTTTCCCTAGTCAAAGCTTTTTTATACTTCCATATTTGCAATTTTTGCTTCCGTATTTGCTGAAATGAAATGGTTGACTGTATTGAGTATTTACTCTTCTACAAAAGTAAATTATCTGATTTTCCTTAAATATAAACCTCCATCTCATCTCGACGAGGAACCCAACGCCCTCTCATCTCCGCCACCGACGATGACCTCGACCACATGATGCACCGATACGTATCCAGTGGCGGAGGCTGCACATCTCGGAATGGATGTTCTCGATGGCGATCTGGAAGCCGTAAAAAGCGCGCGCATCGAAGATTTGGATTTCCTTCATGAACCTTCCGGTGAGGTTTTCCAAAGCGATGTTGTTCGAGGTGGCGAAGAAGGCGAGGACATGAGTGACGAAGTGGCATTCGCCGTCGATGAGGGGGTCCCATTGGCAGAGGTCCTGAGAGAGGTCGACCTCTTCCTCTATCCAGAATGAGGCTTCAACTTTCTTGTACATTTCCCAGATCTGTGGGTATTGGATTGGGAACATGCAGAAACGTTCTGGGTTTGAAGCTAAAAGTGTTTCTTATGGGATTGAAGGCATTGTGTTTGGTTTTGGGTTTGAAAGATTTTGAATGAGGAAGAGGATAACTGTATAGTCCTTCTTCTAAGTATTTACTTACATGACAAATACATACCAGATATACAAGATATACGTTTGACCTTTTTGATTAGGTCAAACTCAACCAAAAGCCATCTAAGATGAAGTGTCAAAATGGAGAAAAGGCATTGGCCCAAAAAAGTGGTGCAAAGTTGCACCAATTTTTTGCTGGTGCAATTTAGATGGAACCAGTAAACTATATGGGGAAGGTTCTTATTGTTTTACTCTTGATCCACACGAAGTTGGAATTTTGGAGCGGGCCAGGATGTGCTTACCCTTGGCATACGTTTTGATCTTCGATCCAGTATTTCCACATACAAAACTGTTAGATTAATCCTTTTGTCTATTGGTTGTTAGGTAACCCCCTCCCTACATAAAGTGGCAACTCAATGTTCAAACTTCCGATCTTGTAGCTAATGTTCGTATGAGGACACAGTCCATTACTACGATGAACAATCACTTTTGGGTACTGATGACATAGGTTGTAATTGCTTAACTCCTTTTGTGAAAAGGATGAATTGATCATTAATTACATTTATGTAAATGTTGTATGACTACCCCTTCTATCAATTTCATTAAATGTGGAATCCGGATCTTTCTCCAAAAGAAAAAAAATTCATTTTTTTAGTAATAAATATATTTTTTTGGTAAACATTTAGAAATAATTTATTAATACTAATGCTATTAACATTTTTTTTCTTGAATAGACATATATTTATCTTTTCTTTTCATAGAAAAGGAAATTCATTAATTCAAAATCATTGACAAGCTACCACACCCCTTTAGGTCTTCCTGGATCAGGGCATCTAAAAGAGGATGATGGCTATCTACAATGGTCTAAAAATAAGGCCCAGAGTGACCTTTAGAAGCTAAAACATCAACACATTTATTTGCTGATCTTGAAATATGTTTAATGATGATATGCCAATCACTGCTTCTTAGAAGGAGACATATATTTATCTTTGATAAAGAGCTTGTTTGGGAATATGGCTTTTTCAGAGTTTCGATTGTTTTGTGGACAAAAAGTTGTTTTATGATAAATGAGTTGTGTTTGGGTCAATTGATGAAAATTCAAAAAAACATTTTAACCCCAAAAACGCTGCTTTATGATAAGCACCAATATAGGATTGTTTGTGAGTAAATAGTCAAAATGGTCCCTGAAACTGTGAGGTCATGTCAATTTGGTCCCTCAAATTAACGAAATTTCAAAAAGGTCCCTAAAACTGTCAAACGTCGATCAAGTTAGTCCCTCCGTTAGGCAGGGTTCCTTGACGCCGTTAACGGCGCTTATGTGGCACGTTAAGTGGCTATGTGGCCTCCACCTTGCATGACAGCTGTGATGGAAAAGCAATTAAATTTCCAAATAAATGCAAGTGAGTGGGATTTTAAGAGATTAGTTGGGAATGTGAAACACTTGACTCTTGGAGTCATATCATAAAGAGAGATGAAACACTTGACTCTTGGAGTCATATCATAAAGAGATATTAGTTGGGAAGGTGAGACAATTAATGTCCACTAGTCACATTCATGAATGGAAGCCATGTCCCTTCACTATATAAATGGGTCATGTGAGGAAGAGTAGAATCATCCCAACCAAAGCAAGAGAGAGCAAGTGTGTGAGTGATCACTTGTAGAGAAAGTCTCTTGTGTGAGTGAGTGTTATCATTTCTTGTAACTTGAGTGTGGTACTTGAGTTTGTAGAGTGATACACAAAAAGTGGGGTGGGTTACAAATATTGTAATCACATATTTGAGATAGTGAATAAACTTTATTGGAGTGTTTCCGTGGACGTAGGCAAGAGGTGCCGAACCACGTTAAATTCTTGTGTTCTCTATTATTTTTCTGTAGTGTATTTTTCTTGTGTTCTTACGATCCTTTATCGTGTGAGAGATACCCAACAAAGTGGTATCGAGCTATGGCCGGGAACACATCAAGGTTTGAGATCCCATTATTTGATGGGAAAATAAATTTTATGATCCGGCAAAGTGTACCATTCAAGATCTCTTGGTGCGAGAATGGTCTTGATCGGGCTTTAGAGAAGGAGAAGCCAGATACCATGAAGGAAGAAGAATGGACAAAAATTCAAAAGAAGGCAGTAAGCACGATTCGGTTAGCTCTAGCTCCCGAGATAAAGCACAATGTGTTAAAGGAGACAACACCAACGGCTTTGTGGGAGAAGCTCCAGAATATCTATGCGTCAAGTCGCTAACCAATCGTCTCTGTTTAAAGATGGAGTTATATCAACTCAAAATGGAGATGGGAGGAAATCTCCATGACCACATCAACAAGTTCAACCAGCTAGTAAGCCAATTGTTGAACGCCGATGATAAAATATCGATGAGGAGCAAAGGCGCTGCTTGTTATTGTCATCACTACCAAGGTCCTACAAACTCGTGGTTCAAACGTTGCTTGTCGGGAGAACAACTTTGAAGATGGATGAGGTGACCGTCACTTTAAGGGAAAATGAGAGGATGATGAAAAACGAGAATATCAATGATGAAAGTGAAATAGCAATGGCGGAGGAATCTGAACGAGGGAGGAATCATTCAAGGAGGCATGATAGGTCAAGAGGAAGATCAAAATCGCAATCACGTCCTCAACGAGATATGACAAACGTGCAATGTTATTATTGCGGGGAGAAGGGTCATTTGCAACTAAGGTGCACACAAATGAGGGAGGATTTGAAGAAATTAAGGATGATGAGAAAGGATGATGACAACTCTCAGACAAACGTGGTCAAAACAGCTGAAGATGAAGATATATTTTTAGCAACAACCGAGGATGTTGATAAATCAAATTGGGTGATGGATTCTGCTGCCTCGGAGCACATTTGTAGAGATCGAGCAATGTTTAACACCTTGAAAACTAATGAAGAGTTTGGCCATTTCAAGTTAGGAAATGGTGAAAAAATGAAGGTTGAGGGCATTGGCAGTGTGAGAATGAAGCTCCATGATGGTGCCATTAGAACTTTCCAAAATGTGAGGTTTGTACCTTCTGCAGTTGCCAATATTATTTCTTTGGGGGAGATGGCATCACAAGGGTACAAGTATATTGGTTCAAAGTGGGGATGCAAGGTGTATAAGGGAAGACGCTTGGTGTTAAGAGGGCAGAAAAGTAAGAAGAAGATTTGCTACTTGGAAGGGCAAGCTTTGAGAAGGGAAAGCGGCCGTGATAGCAAAGGTGGAAAGAAGGTAAAATTTCTTGATGATGTGGAAATTTGGAAATTTTAATTGAGGGAGGAATTGATGGAAAAGCAATTAAATTTCCAAATAAATGCAAGTGAGTGGGATTTTAAGAGATTAGTTGGGAAGGTGAAACACTTGACTCTTGGAGTCATATCATAAAGAGAGATGAAACACTTGACTCTTGGAGTCATATCATAAAGAGATATTAGTTGGGAAGGTGAGACAATTAATGTCCACTAGTCACATTCATGAATGGAAGCCATGTCCCTTCACTATATAAATGGGTCATGTGAGGAAGAGTAGAATCATCCCAACCAAAGCAAGAGAGAGCAAGTGTGTGAGTGATCACTTGTAGAGAAAGTCTCTTGTGTGAGTGAGTGTTATCATTTCTTGTAACTTGAGTGTGGTACTTGAGTTTGTAGAGTGATACACAAAAAGTGGGGTGGGTTACAAATATTGTAATCACATATTTGAGATAGTGAATAAACTTTATTGGAGTGTTTCCGTGGACGTAGGCAAGAGGTGCCGAACCACGTTAAATTCTTGTGTTCTCTATTATTTTTCTGTAGTGTATTTTTCTTGTGTTCTTACGATCCTTTATCTGTGTGAGAGATACCCAACAAGCTGTACCACAGTTTTGGGGACCAATCTGACACTAAATTTTAGGGACTAAAATGATACTTAATTTGTAATTTAACACTTCTTCGTTTCATTTCCATCCCTCATTTTTACCTTTTCATCTTCCTCGGCATAACCTCCCCTCCTCCCCTCTGCCACACCCTTCCTTCTGCAACCGCTCGTCGGAGACCATAACCCGTCGCCGGAACCTCACCGGAACTCGCTTCCACTCAAAACGCAGGTGTGTATTTTGTTTACCCATTTTGTTTTGAGTTATGGGTTTTGATTGTTCATCTTCTTATTCATACTGTGCATGTGGTAGGGGCTGGGTAGGGTTTCATCTAAGCCTCTATTACATTAGTTTTGTACTTAGGCATTTGCCCTAGTTATCGTTTTACCCATTGTTGCACATTCTTCATCATCAATGTGGGTGGGTTTAGGGTTTGTTGCGATGCTCTGTTTTTTTGTTTTGTAACAAAGTATATGAAACGTTTTTTAATTTATGCTTCTTTGTTAATGTACAGAATGAGTACTATGATCACTGTTTTCGTGCACCATGGAGGCATATTGTTGAGGAATGAGAGAGGAATTCTGGAGTATGTGGGTGGTGAGATGGATGTGTGGGAAGAGTTGGACTCAGACACACTCAATGTTTTTGATTTGTTTAGCATTGTGAAGGTGTGTAAGGGTTATGATAAGGTTGAAAAATTGTTGTGGTTGAAGCCAAACAGGGACTTGGATATTGGGTTGAGGGAACTAACCTCTGACAGTAGCTTCATAGAGATGGTTAAGGCTGCCCTCCTTAATGGGAATGAGATTGAGATTTATCACGAGTATGCCCCCGAGCCCCTTCAGGCATGGGTGCCTAACCAGGAAGCTTTGAATGCTGCTAAAATGGATGTTGATGAGGGTCTCATGAGTCCATATGAGGACAACCATTCTACTGCTGATGAAAGTGCAGAGGACAGCCATTACAAGCCTCCTCCGGTTGAAATTAGTTCAGATGATTATGAGGAAGTGGTGTTAAGCAAGATTGAAGGGAATAAGGCTAAGGGAAATAAGGTTGCTGGGACTTCATCCAAGGGTAAGAAGGCTAAGGGTAAGAAGGTTGTTGGGACTTCATCCAATGGTAAGAAGGCTAAGGGTAAGAAGGTTGTTGGGATTTCATCCAAGGGTAAGAAGGCTAGTGGGAGTGATGGAAAGGGTAAGAAGAAGGTTTCAAGTAAGAGTAGGGAGAGGTCACCTAGTCCTTCAAATGGTGACAGCAGTGATGATAATGATGGTTGGGCTGAGTTTTATACAGGGTATGAAGACTTCTTTAATTATGGGGAGTTAGGTGGTGGAAGCAATCAAGTGCAGCAAGAAGTTGTGAGTGATGCAAGCTACAAGTCTGAGGAAATGAAGGATCCTATTAGTACAGATGAGGAGAATAATGGAACAACAGGTTTGCCTAACTTCCCTCAGTTTAATGACAGAGCAAAGTTTGGTAATGTCAGTTTGGTATTAGGAATGGAGTTTACAAATTTATCATCTTTCAAGGCAGCTGTGAAGGATTACACCATACACATGGGAAGGCCAATAAAATGGGTGAAAAATGATAGCTTCAGGGCTAGAGCTAAATGCAAGGAAGTTGGTTGTGATTGGGAGACTTATTGTGGTAGGAGTGATGTAAGGAGGAGTTTCCAAATTAAGACCTTCAAGGAGACTCACAGCTGCTGCAGAGCCTTTAAGGTTAATCAAGCAAACAGAAAATGGGTTGTGAAGAAGCTAGAAGAAAAGATTCGTAGCCAACCCAAAATCACACATGTAGAGGTTTTTGATTTCCTAAAAAAGGAGTTCAATGTCATCATTGATAGGTCAATGATTTTTAGGGCAATTAGGGAGGCAAGAGAGTTGGTTGAAGGTAGTGAAAGAGAGCAGTATGGTAAGCTTTGGGATTATGCTCATGAGTTGTTAAGGAGCAATCAGGGTCATTGGTTAAGATTGATACCATCCCTCTGCCACATCACAACCATAGTTCCAAAGGTTCTTTGTTTGTCTAGATGCATGCAAGAGAGGATTTAAGGCAGGTTGCAGACCTTTTATTAGGTTGGATGGTTGCTTTTTGAAAGGTTACTTTGGAGGACAACTCCTTTCAGCTGTGGGGTGGGATGCAAACAACCATATTTTTGTGATAGCATATGCTATAGTGGATGTGGAAAACAAAGACAATTGGGGATGGTTTTTGACACTGTTGCATGAAACACTAGGTGATTACAGGCAGCATGGATGGAATTTCATGTCTAACATGCAGAAGGTAAGATTTTGTCATTCATTACGTGGTCTGGTTTGATAATTTGTTGCATATTTCAGGGACCAATTTGAAATTAAGTGACTAATTTTAGGGACTGATTTGTATGCTATGCTTGCAGGGGCTAATACCAGTCATGCAGGAAGTGATGCCAGGAGTGCCCCACAGGTATTGTGCCATGCATTTGTGGAGGAACTTTATAAAACAATGGAAGAAAAAGGAACTAAAGGGTGTGGTTTGGGATCGTGCCAAGTCAACCACAGCTACACGATTCAACATGGAAATGGAAAGGGTTAAGAGGTTGAACCTGAAAGCCCGACAAGATTCGAACAAATGGCCAAAAGAGGCATGGACAGAGTGCAGAGGGTAAGCTGGCTTTTGCAGGGACTGAGTTGATTTTATATATAAAAGTTCAGGGACTATTTTGATTTTAAGTTGCATATTTTAGGGACTAAATTGACACTATGTTATCGATTTCTATTTATGCAGGCAAGGAGATATGGTATAAGAGGACCTCTTATACCACAAGTGCCAAAGGAACCCCCAGTTAGAGGCCCACCAGTAACAGCTCCACCAGCACCAGCCCCTCTTGCACCACCACCAGCTCCACTTCCATTTCCACCACTTCCAATTCTAGCTCCACGGCCTATCATGGTCGAACTTCCAGCACCACCAACTGGATCAAGGGAAGGACAACCAGAGTTCATGTCTTTCATTCCAACTCCAGGGCTGCCACAGATGCATCCAAGGAAACCATGAAGTCAAGACTATTTTGGATTTTGGATAATTTAGTACACTGATATATTTGCACAATGGATGGTGCCTCTGTTTTTTGTTAATGACACATGTGAACAATGGATGTTTAGGAATATGGTGTATGGTTTATCTGCTGTAATTTCTAGTTTGGTACAGGTTTATATGTACTCTATTTTGGGTATTCTTTTGTAAGACATATTTGGACACCTTTTGGTGCTTCAATTAATACCTATGGAATTTGTCTTTTGGACCACATTTTGGTGCTTCCTTTCATTTTATGTAACAAAATGACACAGTTTGTCTTATGCAACAAAATGACACGTTTACGCCAAGCTTGTCATTCATTTCATTTCCAAAATAGGACAATACTTTACACATTACATTCCAAAATATGCCTACATCATACCTAAGAACATCACACCTAAAACAACCTAAGCACTCTGCCTACCAATCCACCAAACCAGACAAACACTTAACAACACACACATTACAACAACCCCAAATTTGACCATTCTAACATCTGCAACCAAAGTGTCAACCTTGCCAATAAGCTCAATCGTCTCCGCCTTCATTATTCCCTCACTGCCAGTATCATTAAGAGTTTCACATCTCTCAGGAACCTTGAAAATCTCAGGAATCTCATCCACCTAGACAAGATAGCCACAATTGCCTTCACCCTGCAACAATTTGACATAAAGAAATTAGGGTTAGTAGAAACTGTGCTCCCTGCAAAGTGCAAGAAAATCGCAAACCCTAATGGAGTTTTGGGATTGAATGTTACCAGTGAAGGAAAACCTTTCATTCTAAACACCATACAGATACAAATCATAGCATATGATTCATGTTAATCAAAGGAAAGAGAAGAATTTCATACCTTGGAGATTCGCAGAATCCATCACAGCAGATCAGAGGGTGAGAGGGAGATGAATAGTGAATCAGAATGTTAGAGAAGGTGAGAGGGTTACTCCTCTCTTTCTGGTTGGTTCAGTTTTTTGTGTTTCTGTCTGTTAGAATGCCTAATGGGGAGGCTATTCTTATAACCTACCAGCAGAGAGTAGGGACCTCTCAACGGGTTAACATTAGAATGACCCATCCCATCATAGGGTCACTCTTTAGTAAATACCCAACAACAATTTCACCAATTGGTTACGTAATTAAGAATTAATTTTATAATTGATATATTAATAATTTAATTATAATTTAATAACCAATTAATGCTAATCCACATATTATACACATTAAAATTTAACATTCTCCCACTTGGATAGCATTAATCAATTATTAAAGAGAAATACCAGTTACGATCAAAGCACACGTTAACCAGCAGTATAAGAAATACAAGCTTTAACAATGCAGAAATAGTATCCGATAGGGAAGTAAATCATACATGCTAAAGACTCATATTTCACATAAAGATTGATGAATATAAAATTGCATATAATTAATAAAGAGAAATATGCAATTCAAAAAATGGTCCAAGCATCTTAAAATGCTATAAGAGATATGAAGACAAGAATGACGTCAATTTACATATCTCATAAAAAAAGATAATGGGCAAATAATGGTTTCAGACTCCCACTAATCCAATACATCAAAAGACTTAACTAAGCCCATATGAATTACATGATTCCGGAATATTCCAACAGTTAAGCCTTTGGTTAGTGGATCAGCAAGCATGTTTTCTGTATCAATATGCTCAATACGAGTCTGAAACTCCTGAATCTTCTCTCTAACGAACAAATATTTCACATCAAAATGCTTAGTGCGAGAAGAGCTTCTATTGTTATGAGAGAAGTTCACAGCAGCAGTATTGTCACAATATATCACAAGTGGCCTAGATATGCTTTCAACAATATGAAAGCCAGAAATCAAATTTTTCAGCCACATGGCTTGACAAGTAGCCTCATAGCAAGCAACATACTCTGCTTCCATTGTAGAAGTAGCTGTAAGCGTCTGTTTGACGCTTTTCCAAGAAATAGCTCCTCCTGCCATCATAAAGATAAAGCCAGAAGTAGATTTTCGGTCGTCAGGGCAACCTGCGAAATCGGGAATCGGAATAACCAAGTGACCTGAAGTTGATCAGACTTCTTATAGGTCAACATATAATCTTTGGTTCCCTGCAAATATCTCATGACCTTTTTTACGGCTTTCCAATGACCCAAACCTGGGTTGCTCAAGTATCTCCCTAAAGCATTTACAGCAAAAGCAATGTTGGGACGAGTACAAACTTGAGCATACATTAAACTGCCAACAGCGGAAGCATATGGGACCTTTTTCATTTCATTTATTTCTACATCATTTTGAGGACATTGAGATTTAGAGAATTTTTCCTCATCCTTTTGAACAGGTGCAGCACATGGGGAGCAAGAATGCATATTAAACCTTTTGAGGACCTTTTCAATATATCCTTTTTGAGACAATCCAAGAACGCCACGTGACCTATCACGATAAATCTGGATGCCTAAAACAACAGAAGCATCACCAAGGTCTTTCATATCAAAGTGGCTACTCAACATGAGTTTTGTCTCGATCAGGATTTTAACACAACTGCTAGCAAGAAGTATATCATCAACATATAGAACGAGAATGATGAATTCACCCTCACAAGTCTTCAAGTAAACGCACTGATCTGAGGCATTTTCTTTGAAGCCAAGAGAAGTGGCAACCTGATCAAACTTCAAATACCATTGTCTGGAGGCCTGTTTCAGTCCATAAATAGACTTATTCAGCTTGCAAACCAAGTGATCTTTGCCTGTTTCAGTAAAACCTTCAGGCTGAACCATGTAAACATCTTCAGTAAGGTCTCCATTCAGAAAAGCCGTCTTCACATCCATCTGGTGAAGTTCTAGATCAAAATGAGCTACCAAGGCCATGACAACTCGAAATGAATCTTTTGTAGAGACTGGTGAGAAAGTCTCCTTATAGTCAATGCCTTCTCTTTGGTTATAGCCTTTAGCTACTAGTCTGGCTTTGTACCTTTCAACTTTACCATCTGGAGTACGTTTGGTTTTGAAAACCCATTTGCATCCAACAGGTTTACAACCAATTGGTAATTCCTTTAGACTCCAAACACCATTATGAGACATAGAAGACAACTCATCACGCATAGCATTCAGCCAATCAGAAGCATGAGAGCTAGAAATTGCCTCCTTAAAGGTAATAGGATCATCATCATCATTGAGGTCAAACTCATGTTCCTGAAGATATACAACATAATCATCTGGTATGGAAGGTCTGCGCACTCTTTGAGATCGTCTCAGTGGAATTTCATCAACAATAAGATCATGTTCTTGTTCATCTACAAGCGGTGCTGCCACACCATCTTCATGTTGAAGATTCTGATCAACATCATTAGCTGGAATCATAACTTCTGTAGGAAAAGGAACAGCTGGTATAGGAACAATGGTGCGGTCTTCTTTAAGAGTAACTGGTCGTGGTATATCACTCCCACTATCCAAGTCATCCTCAAAGAAAACCGCTCGATCAGATTCGACGACTCGCATAGAATGAGATGGACAATAGAATCTGCTACCTCCGGAACCCACACAATAGCCAATAAAGAAGCCACTAACAGTCTTAAGATCAAGCTTCTTAGACTGAGGATTATAAGGTCTAACTTCTGCCTTACAACCCCATACATGAAAATGTTTCAAACTCGGCTTCTTTCCACTCATGAGCTCATATGGAGTTTTTGGTACAGACTTGTTTGGGTACTTGATTTAGAATATAGACAGCAGTTTTTAAGGCATCTCCCCAAAGAAAGTCCGGCAATGATGAATGGCTCAACATACATCTTACCATCTCCATAAGTGTGCGGTTACGACTCTCTCTGCAACTCCATTTTGCTCGGGAGTACCAGGCATAGTGTATTGAGCTTCAATACCGCATTCCTCAAGAAATCGGCAAAAGGTCCCGGGTTTCTACCCGTCTCATTATATCTACCATAGAATTCTCCACCTCTGTCAGATCTTACACATTTTATTTTCCTACCGTTTTCAACTCAATAGCAGCTTTAAAGGATTTGAAAGCATCTAGGGAACTAGACTTTTCTTGAAGAAGATCTATCCATCCATATCTCGAGAAATCATCTATAAAGGTAATGAAATACCCATATCCACCCATGGCGGTGGGTGTAATAGGTCCACACAGGTCGGTGTGAATCAATCGTAGCACATCATCACACCTATTTGCCGCTTTATTCCTAACCTTGGCGATAGAATTTGCCCTTGATGCAATCAACACATGTATCAAAATCGGAGAAGTCTAGATCATGGAGAATACCTTCCTTGACTAGCCTTTCAATACGGGGCCTAGAAATATGCCCCAAACGTCGATGACATAACATAGAAGAATGTTCATTAATCCTACTGCGTTTGTTTCCAACAAGCAGAATTGTGAACATGTCATGTAGATCTAACATATAAAGGCCATCACGTAAAACTCCCTTGAACCAATGGAAATAGAATCTGAATAAACAATCAGTTTTCCACTACCAAACTTAAAGGTGTAACCACATTTATCCAAAGCAGAAAAGAAATCAAGTTCCTTCTCATAGAAGGTGCATACACAAACATCTCTTAAAAGCAAATTATGTCCAGAAGGCAAAAGTAAAGAAACAATTCCAATGTCAATAACAGAAACTCCAGCTCCATCTCCCATAATAATCTTAGACTCAGCATCACTTGGTTTCCTCAGGCTTGTGAACCCCTGCAAGGAATTCACAACATGAATGGTTGCACCTGAATCTAACCACCAAGTATTTGGAGGAACATCAATGACATTGGATTCAAAACATGTTAGAGCCTTCTCAAAAGTCATAAATTTCTCCCCAACAGCTTTCTGATATTCTTTAGCATTATTGGTCTCTGTGATACTCTGCCTGATGGTTTTTTCCATAGTATACTTCATCACTTTCAGGCACACTCTATTAGAGTATTCCCATTTCTCATAAGCAATCCTCTGTGCTGCAGTAGACTCATTTGTGAGAGCAGCTGGCTTGTCTTCCCTCAAGGCCAGATCCAAGTCAGCAATGGTTAAGTATAGATCTAGAGACTCTTTCCAGTCCTCATAGTTTGTCCCATTTAGAGTTTTGACAGAATTTGGGAAGGAGGCTGACATAAACAGAGAATAAGGAATCATTAAGAATTGAAGGGTAATATGATTCCATATATATGTTCAGCCGATCTTGCCCACAATACAAATTTCTTATTCATTATAATTCCGCCTAAGGGTCCTGAATCATAATAAACAAGAAATATAATAAGAAGAATAATACAATGTACAAAACTTACATGTTACATCACCAAAATTTCTAATACCGATAGGGTACTTGAAACCATAATTGACATAAGCTTAAGACAATAGTACGATGTATAATAACGAATTACATTAATAATAGTACACCGATAGGGTATAATTATTATTAATATAATACAAATATAACACATTAGAATAATTAATTGTTTAACAACACAAATTTTGTATAATTATACCCACGATAGGTGAGTTCATAACTATACAAAATATCAACAGTCATGCTACAATTATACATTAGAATAATTAATTGTTTAACAACACAAATTTTGTATAATTATACCCACGATAGGTGAGTTCATAACTATACAAAATATCAACAGTAATGCTACAATTATACATTAGAATAATTAAATTGTATAACAAATGCAGCATAGAACACACAACTTAATTCACATAAGGCTCTAAAATTAATTCCATCTATATGACACATGATCAAGGAGAGTATAACATATCAAAGTGTCACAAAAAAGTAGAGAACAATCACAAAATTTTAGATCAAAACCTTAGAGTACAGTATTAAAAAATACAATATATTTTTCGGTTTTAACCATATAAAATATTCGCGAGGCGAGAGGTATCTCGCGAGGCGAATCTTGTAAAAAGTCAGCAACGTTTGGTCTTCTCGCGGGTACTTGCGAGGCGAGTAAAGTGTTCGCGAGGCGACCCAGAAACCTTTCATTTTCCCAGAACAGTCAGCCTTCAGGGTCGTGAGGCGAGAAGAGTAGTCGCGGGGCGACCCAGAGACCTTTCATTTTCCTAGAACAGTCAGCCTTCGGGGTCGCGAGGCGAGAAGCGTAGTCGCGGGACGACCCAGAGAGGATGACAATTTCACTGTTCTTCTGGCTTTCAGGTTCGCGAGGCGAGAATAATCTCGCGAGGCGAATCTGGAATTCCACAGATGCTGATGCCCAGAATCGCGAGGCGAGCAAAACTCGCGGGGCGATCGAACCAGTTTCACGCAAAAGGGAAACGAAAAGGCATCGATTTCTCACATTTTATTTGATGAAATCCAACGATTTTCGAGTATGTTACTCGAATAACATGTGGGAAGAAAAGCCCTCAAACAATTTTCGAAATCATTGGTCAGAATCATAGTTTCGAATTTTGAAGAACAAGGCATGAAAAACGAAAGTTGCTTAAGAACAAAAATTCTGGGCAAACAAAATTTTTACAATATTGATATAACATGATATGAAAATCCCTAAAAAGATTTTGCATCTTGATTGAAAAACATAAATTAGGGTTCATATAATTTTCAGAATAGCTATAACATGTATCTATCCTTGGCTCTGATACCAATTGAAGGAAAACCTTTCATTCTAAACACCATACAGATACAAATCATAGCATATGATTCATGTTAATCAAAGGAAAGAGAAGAATTTCATACCTTGGAGATTCGCAGAATCCATCACAGCAGATCAGAGGGTGAGAGGGAGATGAATAGTGAATCAGAATGTTAGAGAAGGTGAGAGGGTTACTCCTCTCTTTCTCAGTTGGTTCAGTTTTTGTGTTTTCGTCTGTTAGAATGCCTAATGGGAGGCTATTCTTATAACCTACCACCAGAGAGAGTAGGGACCTCTCAACGGGTTAACATTAGAATGACCCATCCCATCATAGGGTCACTCTTTAGTAAATACCCAACAACAATTTCACCAATTGGTTACGTAATTAAGAATTAATTTTATAACTGATATATTAATAATTTAATTATAATTTAATAACCAATTAATGCTAATCCACATATTATACACATTAAAATTTAACAACCAATGGAAAGGGACATCCATAGAAGGCCCTCCCTGGGTTCCTCGAAGTCCTATAGATTCGTAACACAACTCTCCTCTCACAATTGCAAAACAAAGGTGAGGGGTTGTTGATTTCTACCCCATCAACCCTAGAGCTACTCGACCAAGACGGAGTTGTGGGTTTCTTGGTTTGTCTTGAGTATGGTAACGGCGAACCACCACCCATTGGCATCCCTTTTGTGTAGTTGCAGTTGGAGAGAGCGAGAGAGAGAGACAGAAACAGACGAAGGAGAGAGAGAGAGACAAACCAGAGACAGACGAAGGAAGAAGAAGATGAACGATAGGGTTTTTGAAAAAGAATTGAGTGTCAATTTAGTCCCTGTATCAATTTGGTCCCTCAAATATGCGTGTATAGTGCCCATCTTACGTGACAGGATGAGTTGGCAGCCACATAAGCACCGTTAACGGCGCCAAGGAACCCTGCCTAACGGATGGACTAACTTGATCAACGTTTGACAGTTTCAGGGATCTTTTTGAAATTTCGTTAATTTGAGGAACCAACTTGACACGACCTCACAGTTTCAGAGACCATTTTGACTATTTACTCGAATATTTTTCTAAAAAGTTTTTTTTTTCCTTCCTGCGTTCTTGTCCTCTCGACACATTCCTTCTCTCTCCAACCAAATTACATGCTTTTTTTTCTTCCTGCAGCAGAAGTTTAACGTGCTTTAGGCTCTTTTATATATATATATATAATTCCTTCTCTCTCCAACCAAATTACATGCTTTTTTCCTTCCTGCAGCAGAAGTTTAACGTGCTTTAGGCTCTTTTATATATATATATATATATATATATATATATATATAATATAAAAGTGATTATTTTTACATCACTCAAACGAAATAGATTATCTTAAAATCGTT
This sequence comes from Sophora flavescens, assembly GCA_030762895.1. NCBI lineage: Eukaryota > Viridiplantae > Streptophyta > Magnoliopsida > Fabales > Fabaceae > Sophora > Sophora flavescens. Next base: position 51,219,651 of record CM061069.1, read on the forward strand.
TTCAGTAAACACACCCAAACAAAAACAGATTATGATTATAATCGATTATCACAATAATCGATTATTTGAAAACAGATTATCAGCATATTTTTTTTTCCAGTTTTCCCAAACAAACACACACACACAAAGTAAAAAAAGGTATTAAATTTGATGCGAGCACTCATACAAATCATACACCCAATTGTAATTTAAAGTTGTACTATCAACTCAAATTTTTTATTTTTTTTGGTATAAACTATCAACTCAATTTTCGCCTAAGGAACATTGTTATTGATTACTCCTATTTTGAAGGAAATAAAACACGCAACCTGATTAGTTAAAGCTTTTCACTTACTTGGAACCAAGATAAAAAAGAATGTCACTTACTCATTAATCACTCCATCTAACCGCATAGATTTATGGGCTGTAATAACCTCCAGAGTCTAAAGTGGTTAACCGCATAGAATTAAGAATCGATATCTGTCCCCATAAACAACTTCAATGTTAAATTCACATGGGTCCTAAATGGATCGCTGGCACAACACCTCTATTAACTCCAATTAAGATAATTGATCAAAGCATAACATATAAGCAATTGAAATTTGACAAGAGCAAAGCCTTTGCCATTTCCAACAAGTCCCAGCTGTATCACATAAAGATTTCCGGAATTCTCAATGCAGTAAGGCCAGCATTTTTACAACGAATTATTGAGTATCGCTAATAAGATTACCTTACCTTAAACTTTGAAGAACAACTTTTTTACTTATGAGAAAATGTTAACGAGTATACTTAGCTTTTTAATAAAACAAAAAAAAAAATTTACATTAAAAATTAATATATTTAATATTTAAAAAAATAAAATGATTGATTTTCTAATAAAAATTTATTTTCTTGATTCCTTAATCGTTAACATGACTTCCCTTATTTTAATGAAAAGTCTTTATGTCGCGTCTGTGTGCGCCTCACATATGCTATTATGATTCACACATCAGATTCAATTTTATGGAAAAGCGAAACCAGACAGCTTCAGTTAATACGACCTCTCTTCAAGAATAACCCCACTAAATAATTAAATGCTAGCACCATCAAGCTTATCCTAAATCAATTGAGAAAATTTTAGTTACACCATTTTGTGGCCATATAAAAAACCACAAACTTATTAGGGGTGTTCATCAATCGATCCAATCCAATGCCAACCGTACTAACCGAACCAAAAAATCGACAACCGAAATAACCGAAAACCGAAAAAACCGCAAACCTAAAAAAACCGAAATTTTTCATTGGATTGGATCGGATTTCGGATCCTATATGTAAAACCGATCCAATCCAAACCGAACCGAAATTATTTAGTTCAATGAAAATAATTTGATCTTTATATTATAAAAGTAATTATTAGTCTTTATATTTTTATAAGTTATCATCTAGTCCTTATATTAGAGAGTTTAATTGGTATGTAACTGTAATGTTAGTGTAAAAACTTTTACACTGTTAACCAATTATAAATCATGTTATGAGTGACTTTTAATATATTTAGGACAATAATCAAACATTTATAATGATTTAACAATTTATAATTAGGTGATAGTGTAAAATATCTTTACACATGAGAGTGCATATCAATTCATATATATCCCGTTAAAACACTTATTAGAAATTGTCTATATAATATTTTAAAATTATTTTTTATTTTAAATAAGTAACAAATTCATATGACTCTTTAAATACTCGATCAAATCCAAATCGAACCGAAATATTGGATGTTTTTTTATGTAAATAACTATGTAAATATGTATCGATAAAAACCGAATTATCCAATCCAATCCAAACCGCGTTTGATTGGATCGGATCGGATTTTTTGAAGGAAGCAAACCGATCCAATCCAAACCGCATGTTGTTTTTATCATTGGATCGGATGACTTTTTTTGCTCAAAACCGATCCAATCCAATCCGCGAACACCCCTACTACGTATTAATGTAGTAGGTTATTTCCCAGTCAAAAAAAATAAAATGTAATAGGTTAATTCAGTATTGAAATCACACGTTACCTTAACTCCATAAGCAAGCTTCTACTTTTTTTTATTGGATCATATTAAGAGTGTTTTTAGGACATTCTTTAAGGAATCAAGAAAATCAATTTTTTATCGAAAAACTAATTATTTCATCTTTCCAAATATTAAATACATCAATTTCCCATGAAAACTTTCTTTTGTTAGTTTTTTAAAGAGTGCCCTGAGGACACTCGTTAGAATTTTCTTTTTTTATTTTACCATTAAAAATGTAGTCATGTAGCACGATTGTTACTTAACCCAATAACATATTTACAAAAGTTAAACATGTTTAGTCCACGCTTTTTATAGGATACTTCCGATCAAGGACAAAAAAAAATTAATCAAGTTTTTTTTGTCAATAGAGTGAAGAAGTAAAGTAATATTTAAATTATCTACCAAAAATAAGTAATATTTAAATTTAAATTATTAATGAGTTATAATGAGATATATTTTAAATTAAATCATAAACATACATAACAAAGTTTACGAATGTATTTGAAAGAACTTATTTAAATTTTTAAAAAAACAAATTAAACAAGTTTAGTCTCTACTTTCAACGAGATACACCTATCATGGACAAAACAAAGTTAAACAAGTTTTTCTCATCAATAGAGTGAAGAAGTAAAGTAATATTTAAATTATTTACCAAAAAAAGTAATATCTAAATTTCAATTATTTAATGAGTTATAATGAAATATATATTTTAAGTTAAATCATAAATATACATAACAAAGTCTATGGATACGTTTGAAAGAACTTATTTAAATTTTTAAAATTTATAAAAATAGCTTATGACGTATAAGATTTTTTAACATTTTAAAATAATTCATTAAATAACTACTTAATTAAACACATTATAATTTCATTTACAACAATAACCTAATCAAATGGAATAGAAAACACAAAACACAGACAGATAAACAAAAGTCAGCAAGATGAACTAGATTTGTGCAAAACAGAGAGCATTAAAGCATTAAATATGCTTTAAGTTAAATCATAAATATACGTAACAAAGCCTACGTTTGAAAGAACTTATTTAAATTTTTGAAAAACAAATTTAAATTTTCAAAAAACAAATTAAACAAGTTTAGTCCCTACTTTCAACGAGATACACCTATCAAGGACAAAACAAAGTTAAACAAGTTTTTCTCATCAATAGAGTGAAGATGCGTTTGAAAGAACTTATATAAATTTTTAAAAACATATTTATAAAAAAAAAAACTTACAACAAATTTATAGAAATAGCTTAAGATTTATTAACATTTTAAAATAATTCATTAAATAACTAATTAATTAAACACATTATAATTTCATTTACAACAATAACCTAATCAAATGGAATAGAAAACACAAAACACAGACAGATAAACAAAAAGTCAGCAAGATGAACTAGATTTGTGCAAAACAGAGAGCATTAAAGCATTAAATATATTTTAAGTTAAATCATAAGTATACGTAACAAAATCCACGGATGCGTTTGAAAGAACTTAAATTTTTAAAAACAAATTTATAAAAAAAAGGCTTACAACAAATTTATAAAAAATAGCTTATGAAGTATAAGATTTATTAACATTTTAAAATAATTCATTAAATAACTACTTAATCAAACACATTATAATTTCATTTACAACAATAACCTAATCAAATGGAATAGAAAACACAAAAACACACACAGATAAGCAAAAAGTCAGCAAGATGAACTAGATTTGTCCAAAACAGAGAGCATTAAAGCACATAAGAAATTAATCAAATAAAAAGATTAAAAATTGTCGAAACTAAGAGCATGTATTTTGCATGTGAATGGGATACATCATGAGCGATGACGACATACAACTTGCATGCATCAGAGAATGCAGATTACCCAATTTTCTGTCTCAAAAACAACAACAACAAAATCAACAAGAAGAAAAAAAACAGAAGGAGAAATTTCTCTCCCCTGTTTCGCTTTGTCTAGAAACGGAACAAAACGGGTAGGGGAGAGCCAATAGGATCGTCCCACATGTCCTCAAGGACTCTCCCATTTGGTCAGTTACGATCACAAATGTAAGAAACGGGCCAGCTGGGTGGGGTTCACAACGCCGGGGAGGTGGGTCCCACCACCCATGAACAAGCCCGCCACTTCCGCGTACCTCTTCTTCTCCTCCACCTCCGCTCTCCGGCACGGCGCAGCCGCCATCTCCGCCGCTTCTCCCTCCTCAGCTCCGTCGTCCTTCTCTCCGGTGGGACCCTCAGCTCGGGATGGGGCCCACGGCTGGCCCAGGAGGGTCCCCTTAGTGAGGTACTCATGGGCCAGGTAGCCCGCTAACAAGTGATTGGACGGCTTGGGCTCCGAAAAACCCTTGCCGCTGCCGCTGCTGCTGGTTGTGGTAGCTGAGGTGATCGGGTCTGAACCGGGCCTGGGAACCGGTTTATTATCCGGCTGGAGTAATTTTGTGGTGGTTGGGGTTACGGGCTTGGGCCTGTCAAACGGGTCATCTCTCTCTTTTCGCTTATTGGTAGTGCCACTAGGTGTCAACACACGACGAGGGGGAAGACGCATCGTTTTGGTATTCATGGCTACCTATCCGCATGCCACGTCACTACTAAATCCACCCCCGATAAAATTTCAAAAATATAAAAAAAAAAGATGCCACAATTAATAATTATCTTATCTTGGGTAGAAAGGAGAAAAGTGGGAGGGCAACAAGGTAAAATTGAGAAAGTAAAAGGGCAAAAGGGTAAATTGACACAGAAACAGATGGGGCACGAGAATGGTGAAGAGGATGTGATTAAAGAGGGGAAAGATTAAGAGAACTAGAGAAGTTGCGGCCGGAAACTGGCAAATTTTGAAGATTTTTTTTTTAAAAAAAAATCTCAGAAAAAAGAAGTGAAATATAGAGAGAGAGGAAGAGATAGAGAGAGAAGATGCGAGGAAGGAAAATGAGAAACTGACAGAGTAGAGAAGAGAATGGACAACGGATCAGGAGCCTCGATATTTATAGTGGTGGTTCTGCTTAATTGCCCTTGTGAATTCACGGATATTACGTGAATGCCAATGAGGAACGAAATGACTTGATTACCCCCAACCATTTCGTAACGCACGGAAACTTACTTTAGCCTTTTCCCTTTTCGAGATTGCCATGGCACACAACACAAGTTACTACCCTCATGTGAGGACAGATTGCGTAGCATTAGAGCATGTTTTCGTGTTTAGCTATGCTAAGTCTGGATTTGTACTGTAATTAGGGATCTATACCCATTTAATTAAACTACTGTTAAGTTACAACATGCATGCATTTATTTATTTAATCATATGCATTTCGAACGGATATATATTCGACTTATATTTTATTGAAAGTTAATTAAATTTTATTTATATTTATTCTAAAATAATGTGTTATGAATTGTAGGGGTGTTCGCAGATTGAATTTGATCGGTTTTGAGCTAAAAAGTCATCCGATCCAATGATGAAAATATCGTGCAGTTTGGATTGAATCGGTTTGTTTCCTTAAAAAAATCCGATCCGATCCAATCCAATCAAATGCGGTTTGGATTGGATTGAATATTTCGGTTTTTGTCACACTTTATTTTTTTCTAATATCAAGTGTCATTTCTACTTATTTAATAATGGATAAAAGATAATTTTCGTTTTAATTTGGGAGTTTGAGAAGAAAAAAATTATGGATATTTTTTAACACGTTCTTTTATATTAATTCTCTATATTTACTCCCACTTATCCTATTTTTTTCCTTGAATCGGCTAAAAATAAATTGTAGCTAACTATTTTTCAAATTTACTTAATTGTTTTCCTATTTTTCATGATTACTCAATCAAATATATATATATATATATATATATATATATATATATATATATATATATATATCTATATATATATGCATCAAAACTTTTAGTAAAATACAACTTCAAGACATTAATATTTATTCTAACTAATCTTATATATGTCATTCCAACAAAAATATTAAAGATAATGAGGGACATAAAAGTATGAAGAATAATGTTTAAGTATGAGTAATACTATAATTTCAAAAATAATAGTATATGTATATAATAGATCGGTTTGGATTGGATTTCACTGTAGGATCCAAAATCTGTTCCAATCCAATAAAAAATTACGGTTTTTTCGGCTTTCGGTTTTTTCAGTTTTCGGTTTGTTCGATTTTCGGTTCGATTTTTACAGTTTGAATCGGTTTGGATCAGTTGATAAACACCCCTAGTGAATTGTGACCCATAAAGGGGGAAGCAACATCACCCCACATGCTCAAATATTAGGAAAATAATTATTATGAATAGATTGCATCATAATTCTTAATTTTTATTGTTGCAGTAAGAGCATTCTCTGATCGATAATCAAAAACTAATATCTTTCGAAATGTTGAGATTATCGAAATGAGTTTTGTTTCCTCTAACTTTAATGCACCATTAATGTAAAAATTATTTTTAACACTAATCTAATACTGCGTAAAAAAACACTATAATCTAATAATATATTGACATATTAATTAAAAATTAGACTTTAAATATAGTGATTGTCACGGTCAAAAAGCTAGCGGAATACAGGCAAACTTATTTATTTATTTATTTATTGAAAGGAAATATATTTAATTATTTGAAAATATATATTTGAATAGTAAAAAGTTTTATACGGAAAAGATTAATATTTTTTAAGTATCAAGGTATTAACCTAAACTTTAATGCAAATGAACCATGTCCTTAATTGTTATCCTAGAGAAATGTCAGCAAAACATTCTTTATAACACACTCCCTCCTATTTGTTAAAATTCATGTAGGTCCTATAAAATTCAAGTGAACCCACGTGAATTAGTGGGACCCATTTTCAAAATATAGAGACTTACATGAATTTCAACTAATAAGATAGAGTATGTTGAAAAGAGTACGTCAAAGAGTGTATTGCTAGCACTTCTCGTTAGTTTATCATCCTCTACGATACTGGGATATTAAAGAAAGAAAATAAGATAATAATATTTATTTTATTAAAAGTAATCTCTAATAATAAACGAAAAATTTGATCTATTTTTATTTTTTTTTATAAAAAATAACCTTAATTTAACGCATATTCGGAAATTCAAAATTTGAAAATATTTATAATAAATTTATTATAAAAAAACTTATAATCCAAAAAAAAAATTAAAAAGAAGTATTGAAAACAATAAAAGTCATTAATAAGATAAGTGTTCATATAAACAAATTACAAAACAAAATAGCAGATGACAAAATTAACCTCTATATAGCAAATTCAAATATAAAATCCATTTTATATCTAATCTTGATTATTTTGCTTTAATGACTCAAACCCAATCTTTGTTTTTTTTTTTTTTGTTGATAAAAAGGAAACTTAAAAATTAATGAACAAACTAGGGCAAGGAGACTCCACGTGCATCCTCATCAAGAATACGCCTAATGCTCAAAGGAATACCATGAACATTGCTAAAAACAGAAATGGAAAAGAGCCATCCATGGCCAAGATTGGCTAAGGCATCAGCTACTCTATTAGCTTCCTTGAATATATGCTTCACCGAGCACGACCACGACGAGTTATAGACCAACTCCAAGGCTTCATCAAGCAGCGGCTTTAATCGTAAACAATGAGACCTGCGCATTTCCATCATGTTAACAAGTACTTTGGACTCCATCTCCACCTCAAGGTGACTGATCTGCAAAGTTTTGGCAAGCCGGAGACCATGAACTAAGCCCCACAATAAGACGTCCCACTAATAAGATGTCCCGAGGAGTCTCTAATCACACCACCACATGCAGAGATCCCACTTCCCTTTCTAAAGGATCCATCAACGTTCAGTTTCATGCAGGGATCAACCGGGGGATTCCATGCAACGTGAAGTTCAACAAAACTGGCTTCAATGTAGCATGGGCGCTTGGTTCGGAGCTTTTGCTGAATCAACGATACCTGTTGAAAAAACCCAGGGAGGAAATGATCCAGAAGAGAAGAGCACCTCGAAAACACTAATTGATTGTGATCCGACCAGAGTTTATCCATGAGCGTCCCAAAAAGAGTTGGCCAGTGCCATTGACCATCTCCAATGTCGTGTGAATTGTGATTCCACTCAAGTCATTAGTCAAAGCCAAGACCGAAGAACCTGAACCAAACCCCAGGATTGACAAGCTTTTCACAAAGCTTAGCCACCTCCTCACAATCACGAAGATCATGAGCAATGGTTTCAGGATGTTGGTTACATCTTGGGCAGAGATTAGAGTGAGCAAAGCCATGAGAGAAGCGCTCATCATTAGTTATGAGCCTGCCATGAGCTAGCTTCCAGAGGAAAGTACGGACCCTTGGAGGACCTGGCCACTTCCAAATAAGGTTGAACGGAAAGCTGGGCTTGGGTCTCTATACAGATTGAAAGATGGAAGTATAAGCAATTTTAATCGAGAAATAACCATTAGAGGCATGATGCCACATAGGGAAATCACCAGCTAGAGAGCAAGGAGCTTTAACACTAGCTATTTTGCTTGTGACATATAGCGGGAGCACATTATTCAGCCTTCTCCAGTCCCACTCCTCATTAGAGACGTAGCTGCTTATAGTAAAATTGTCCTCATGGGGGAGGGGGAGGGGGATGGGGATGTGGGGGGTGGGGGATGTTAGGGACGTGTTCAATGAGAATCCCCATTTAGCAATGCCAATGCCGCGCCAAACGTGGGAGGCAGAAAAGCCATATTTGACCTTTGGGATCAACAAACTACCACAGTTGTACTTGTGCCTAAGGACTTGCACCCATAAGGCATCGTGTTTCACCATGATGTCCCACCCAAGCTTCATCGTGAAGGCAGTATTACCAAACTTTAAGCACCTGAAACCCAAGCCTCCTTCCTCTTTAGGAGTGCAAATGGTTTCCCAGGAAACCAGATGAGACTTCCTAGCCTCTTGAGTAGAACCCCAGATAAAGTTCCTGCAAGTTTTTCGACTTTCTCACGCACCAATGCAGGGATCAAGGTGGACTGCATAGCATAAATAGGAAGGCTCATGATGCAGCTCTGAGCTAATGTTATGCGGCCAGCCATCGAGAGGGTAGAGGCTTTCCATCCCGAAAGCTTCCTTCTAACCTTGTCAACCAGAAAAGCATAATTGGATCTAAATTTGCATCCAGAGATGATCGGGAAACCAAGATACTGCCCAAAATCCTCACTGGAAGTAACACCTACGGAGTTTCTAATACTATAAGCCATGTTGGGGGAACATTCTTCGAAAAATAAACATTGGATTTAGAGAAATTAACTCTCTGACCAGAGCTTGAGCAAAACCTGTCAAGAATGCTCCTAGTCAAATGAGCTTGATTAGGAGAAGCTTCGGAAATGAGTAAGATGTCATCAGCGAACATGAGGTGTGATATGGTTGGACCACCTCTTCCGAATTTGAAAAGTAACCGGGAGCCATCACTAACCACATCGAGGATACAATGACTTAGCCTTTCCATGGCAATGATAAACAAGTATGGGGAGATGGGATATCCCCGACGAATGCCACGGGAAGGAACAAAATCATTGGAGGGTCTACCATTCCAATTGAGACGCATAGATGAAGTGGAGATGCAAGAATAGATAACATAAATAAGGGCCTGAGGCATATGCAAGAGATGGAGGGAGTCGATGATGAACTGCCAATCTAACTTATCATATGCTTTATGAAGGTCGAGCTTAACCACCATGAAACTCTTCTTACCATAAAGACTTTACATGGAGTGAATTACTTCCTGTAAGATAATGGAATTGTCTATAGAGATTCTTACCGAAATGAAGCTGCATTGAGTGTTAGAAATAACATGTGGAAGAATGTGTCTAATGCGATTGGATAACACTTTAGTGACAATTTTATATATGACATTACACAAAGCTATAAGCCTAAAATCTGAAGCTCTATCAGGTTCATTATACTCAGGAATCAAAGTTAACAAGGTACCATTAACCGTGCCAATACAATGAGGGTTGTTAAAGACATGTTTAACAAAACTAGTGATAAAGGGTCCTAGAATATCCCATTTAGATTTGAAAAAAATTGGGTGAAAACCATACGACCCCGGAGACTTAAAATTACCCATGTCAAATAGGGCTCTTTTAATCTCTTCATCCGCAACATTAGCATTTAACATTAAAAGATCAGAGACCGGAATAACAGGAAAAAAAATATGGGAAAGGAGAAAAGTATTAAGGTTACCCGTGGAAGAAAAGAGGTTCTGGTAGAATTGGACCAGAAGAGACCTAATTTCATGATCCTCAAAGAACCAAGTACCATCTTCATTTTGTAAAGTCTCAACTTTATCGTGCCTTCTTTTGGAAAGGGAAGATTGATGAAAGTATCTTGTATTACGGCCACCAAGATAAAGCCATTTAGATTTAGATTGGTGATACCAATATGCATGCTTCCTCTTGATCAAGGATATCAATATACTCATTCTAGAGTGACTCTTTAAGCTTAGATAACCTGACATTGTCTTCAACAGCCAGACTTCTAGCTATGCCTTCGATTCTGGCAATGAGTCTTCATTTCTTGTTAAAAATGTTGCCAAAAATGTCTCTATTCCAAGAGATGAGGGATTGAGTCAAGTGATCCATATTAGAAGACCAAGGATCCTGACTCCGCCAGGCATTTGCAACTACCTCATGACAATTCTCATGTTCCAACCAAGGAGCAAGGAATTTAAAGTAGGGAAGCCGAGCATTAACACCATTCGTGGACAACCGAAGCCAAATCCCACAATGATCTGAAGAGGGCAAAGGAAGATTTGTAGTAGAACTTGAAGGAAATTGCTCTTGCCAGTGCACGTTCCCTAGAGCTGTATCTAAGCGTTCCCTGATACCACCTCTACACCAAGTGAAAGCAGGACCGTTGAAGCCTAGGTCCATCAAGTTGCAAAAATAAAAATAAAAATGCAATTTGCGAAACTGAGACTAGAAATTCTGTTAATGAGAGCATCACCGCTTTTCTCATGATCGTGGAGGACAGTGTTGAAGTCTCCTATGAAACACCAAGGAAGATCATAGTTGGCACTGATAGATCTCAGTTCATTCCAGCAATCTTTACGTAACCTTTCCTGAGGAATCGCATATATAATAGATAAAAACCGAGGGTTATCAGATCTAGGATTAATTTTCAAAAGGATACAATATCTGGAAGTGGAAAGGATATCCACAGCCAACAAGTTCCTTCTCCACAGGCACCAGATCCCGCCCGAAAAGCCATTGGCATCCACCTTAGCCACTCCATCAACCCCAATTCTGTTTATAACATTATCTGCTCGTTGGCCACTAATTCTAGGCTCTAGAATAGCAAGAAAACTTAGGTTATAGATTCTAAAGCAATCACGATCCAAGCCATGAAAATGATGCCCGCCAGCTCCTCATCAATTCCACTTTAAAAAATTCATAGATAACATGTAAAGGAAAAGAGAAAAGAATATACCATCTCCACTTCATTCACAGGGTGACCTGGATTAAATCTACCTTCTAAAGGACTGCATTCAAACATCATATCTTGTTTCCCATCATCTGGGGGTTTTGGTTGAAGGGAAATAGAATTGCCACCATCTCCTTTATCAAAGCTGGTTTGATGGAGATGGACGATAGAGTTGGCAAGATTCACCTCAGGGCCGTGAGATGAAACTGCCAAATTGGGGGAAGTGTTCTGTATAGGGTTAGCAGTAGGCACATGCATAATCATGGAAAAGATTGGGAAGGAGAAAACAGGGGGGCAGCTGAATTGGATTCCAAGTTAGGGTTTTTTGCATGGATCGACTGACCATCACGAACATGTTTCTTTGGTTCGCTCTTGGATCGTTTCTTTCTCTTATAGGGTTTGTCATTCTCAAAACCCGACTTGGGGTCAACATTAAAACCCTCCGCCGAATCATTCCGGTAGAGAGCGGTAATGTCTTCTTCGCCCTATTCGACATTAAGAGTGGCGAACTGATTTCCTTCTCTAGGATGGACGTTGGGCACGATCCCACCTTTCTTGGGAACCAAGTTACCCGCAACATGGGTCTGTTTAGGTTTCTGAGGCCGCTTAGGCTTAGAAACGTTGATCCAGTCACCATAAAGAGCATTCTGACTTTCACGTTCAAGATGGAGCCCCTCGTATTCCACGTTGTACCAGTTGTGCATTTGAAATCAACATGACCGTATAGACCACAGTTCTTGCATATAAGATGGAGCCCCTCGTATTCCACGTTGTACCAGTTGTCCCTGAGCCAAACCCTACCCACAACCGGAACATCAAGGTTGAGTTCAACACATACTCTGGCAAACTTACACCTAACTGCATTATGGGTTCTTGAGTCCACTTTGACAGATTTACCTACCACAACAGCAAAGGCAAGAAGGACGCTTTCATCATAATATTCCAGACCCAAGTTTGGAAATCTAATCCAATGCTGAAGAACTTGCTCCACTGGCTTGGATCAATGCATTGATTCCAGAAATTCTGAATGGCTTCACAATCCATCATCATGTGCATTAGACTCTCAGGAGCTGAGTGACACCCAGGACACAAGGTGTCATGAGTCATCCCTACTCCCGAGGAGTGTTTCGATGTCACCATCCTGTTGGGGATATTTCCATTTTGATAGCAACCACATGCACATGATGGTATTACTATTTTTCGACACCCCAACATGTGACAGTGTTACTTTCGATTCCCCTTTAAGGCGATATTACTCTTCGATACCCCTATCATAGGCGATATTGCAACAAACATCATACGACATTCATGGGGATAGTTATTCATGTTCAAATTATAAATTATTGTGAGTTCTCATGTATAGCATATAATCAATCAGATCATCAAACAATTATAGAATCATGGCATCATATACAAGAAGGCACATATAAATATACCAAATAAACTCTAATTCCTTTTAATTGAAAAACTCCCTAATTTTAGAAATTAGGTTAATGCCCATATGCATTGATTTATTGAAAATTCCCAAAACCTCAGGATAATCCCTTGCCAATACATACAAACACATATACAATGAAGATGGTTCGTAAAGGTATTGTTACTCACCTCTTGAAGACTTCCAAGTATCTCCAAGCGTTTTCTATGGCGAATCATAACGTTTACCAGGAGTTCTCCTCACCATCCACTTCCTAGACTCCTTCTTCCCCAATTTTTTCTTCCCAAACCTTGAATTTCTCTTTCAAAGTATCTCCTAAGTTTCTTAAGTGGCTAGAGTTATAAAAATGTTCCTAATGTGTATTATGTTCCTATTTATAGGCATCCCAAAGCCCAAAACGTGTCAAATCACGTCAGGGTCCACTTATACAACAGATAGCGCTATATTTCGCATTTATCTTCAGTTTTAGACATCCAAAAATTATAAACGTTATATCATTGGAAAGATAAAATAATGATCTCCAACTTTCATGAAGACCACGAAATCTGAAACGAATGTTTGGATGGTCAAAACGAGGATACAAGTTATAAAAGTGGTGTTAGCACTGGAACATGAGCAGAGCGTACGAATTTGGCCATAACTCGTGCTAAAAGAATCCAATCTAGATGAATTTGGTGTCTATGAAATATCCATATGAAGTTTAGTGTCGGGTCATAAGAGGTCTCTTAAGAGGAATTGGGCCTAAAAAATTCAAAACTATCTATTTAACTTCTTTTAAGTCGGATCCTTTTAAATCACTTCTAAACTTGAAATATAATCATTCTAATGATCTAATTCTTATTAAATTTCGTAGCCAGATTTTGCGATATTACAACATTTACCTTCCCCAAAGGAGATTAGTGGGAGCTCGAACCTGCGACCTATTAGATACGAAACTATGTGATGCGCCATTAGACTAACTACTTGGGTTATGTCGCCACCGTCCCGTCCGGGAGCCGCGAAAAGAAAGTAAAAACATAGGAGTCGCCACCAATATTTTTAAATTGGAAAAAAATTGGAAAACCAAATTATTTAGGAAACCGGTCTTTAAAAAAGAAAGATTTGGGTCCGGGAGTCGATTACGAGTAGAGAAGGTGTTAGCACCCTATGTCGCCCGTTTAAAAAACGGTACCTCAAGTTAATTGTGCAAAACATTTTAATAACTTTTAAATATTTATTTTTCCCCCAAAATTATTTATAAGAAAGAAATATTTTTGTTTTTCAATATTTGTATTTCTTTATTGGTTTTGCGTTTTTAAAATTATTGTTGATTAAACCTAAATGAGGTCGAACATGGCACATAAGTCCACAGGGCAACCTCAAATCTAAGGGATTGGACATGGCACCCGAGTCCACAGAACATCCCTAAAAATAGACAATAAAAAGGAAAATTTAGTTTTGGCTTGACAGAATGATTGATTCTGTTCCTACGTATTCCCTGGTGCGATCGGAAACTCAAAGTCATTCTTTTAAAAAAACTTGATTGTTTGGTTGATTTTGAAATTTTTTTGAGAAAAATATTTTTAAGAACAAAAAAGGGTTTGATTTTAGGATAGATTTTTCATCAAGAAACAAAGAGCCAGAAAAGCTTCTTCTCCTTTTATAAAAGAAATGTTTTTTCATTTTTTTGTTTTTTTTTTAAAAAGGATTCTAAGAAAAACAACTAAAAATATTTTTTGAAGAGACTTTTTCATTTTTTTCATTTTTTGTTTTGTTTTAGATTTGGTCCAATTTTTATAACCTGGTGATAAAAAAGAAAGAGGCCTAGTAGCTTTCCCACAACTTATATATCTTTCTGATGGGCCTCTCATTACATCCTTGGCCTAGTTACAAACACTTAAACAAAAAAAGAAAGAAAAATCGGGACTAACAAACAGAGCCCAAATATATTTTTTAGATTCAGATTATTCTTCATTATTTTCTGTTTAGCCCAAATTCTAATGATATAAAAGGGACAAAATAAAAACACCAATTTAGGCCACAAGTTGCAATCATAAACCTAAACCATTAGAACCTAATAACCTAATAAGTAATAAATAATAATAACATAAAACAAAAGTTAAAAGAATAAAAATGAGAAGTGAGAGGAAAGCATCAGAGGCTTAGCCTCTATCGTTACCAATAGAGAGAGGGGAACCAAGGAGCTTGACAGTGATGCGGCGGCGGCAAGGGTGGGTGTCGCGACGGTGACGAGGTGCGACGGAGCTGGGTGACGGTGGCGCGGGTGACTGGACGATGTTCGTGCAGGGCTGGGCGGAGGCGGCTTTCACAAATCTGCGGTTGGCCGTGCATGGAGGTTCTGTAGCGAACGGAGGAAAACGAAGGCAGGCAGTTCAAGGTGGAGTCCGCGATTGAGACGACGGAGGTGCGGTGGTTTTGTTGTGGCGGGGCGGGACTATTCGGAGGACTGGTTCTGAGCGGTGCGGCGGGACTGTACGGCTGCAATGATGGTGGCTGAGTAAACATCGATGGAGCTCGTGGCGGAGCACGATGGCTGATCTAGAAACTAGAATCTGATCAGTTTATATTGTGTTTGTTTTTTGGTTTTTGACTTTTGATTTTGGGTGGAGTGAAGATGGGGTTTTGTGGGTTTTTGATGTTAAGAGGAGGTTCTGTGAATGGTATGGTGGTTATAGGAATGATGCTTTTGGGTGAAAATGAAGGTGAAGGGTGGTTATATGTGTGATTCATGATGAAGGATAGTGAGGCTTTTTTTCTCTGAAGAATCTCCATTCTGATTCATTTTTTATGCCTCCCCTCACAATGCAGTAGCAGCGTACATATATAATGGAACTAATGGGAGATGATGACAAAAATTGATATTGGCCTGTTGAGGAGTAAGGATGATGGTGCAGAGCCATGGTGGGGAGCAAGTCAGTCTTTGCCTCCACCATCTTGCTTGTTTGTTGCATGTGTTGGGTTGGTGCCACTTATTTTGGAAAAAAGCACAAGAAAACAAAAATGGGGAAATAAAAGAAAGCTGGTTTATACCTGAAGTGGAAGAGGACAAATCAAGGATGGGAAAAATGGTACTAGGAGGCAAAAACCACAAGTCCCTCTTCTAAATTTTTTATCATTTTTTAATTATTATTATTATTTTTTATTTGGGTTTGGATCATGGGCTTGAAACAACAAAAAACAAAATTGGGCTACATCTAATTCTATAATGGATCAAGAACAAAAAACATTTATAGTTTTTTTTTTGCATTTTTTTTATTTTGTTTTCAAAAATATTAATTAAAAGAAAGAAAACATGGACAAAATTAGGTGTTCACAGCTGCCCCTCTTTACTTGTTTCTTGTTAGATAGTAGGTGTAACCGTAGATAACATACTATCGTTATAAGAAACGAGTAAAGACATGAACTCCAATTTTGGTGGTGATACACAGACAAGCAAAAGGATTCGCGATTAAAAGGAAAACTAGATAAGGAAGACATAGAGACAGTGAGTTGGATCGCCTATTGAGGTTTACACATAAAAAGCTTGCAGTGTAGATTGCCTGTCGAGCTTTAAAAACAAAGATAAAAGAGCTTACGAGGTGGATTGCCCGCCAAAAGCTCATACAAAAAGATAAAAGAGCTTACGAGGTGGATTACCCGTCAGAAGCTCAAACAGAAAAATAAAGGAGCCTACAGGGTGGATTGCCCGTCAGAAACTCGAATAGAAAGATAAAGGAGCTTAAGGGGTGGATTGAGACACCCTGTTGTGCCCCGATGTTTTATTAGATTAACTACCTTCTTAAATCAATTCTTAATTGCACGCTTAACGTGAAAAATACGTAAAAATTAAAACTTATTTAATTATCATATAACTTCTGCAAATTTAAAACACACCAACTTTAACATATATAAATACACACCTAATGGTTCATTACAATGCCAAAACACTGTTGAGGGTATCCTCTCAGTAGGATCCCTCACAGGCATAAACTTAATAACAGACATACTTGGCGGAAATATAAAATACTCCTTAAACACACTGGCCATAATGTCTATACTCTAATCTCTATGGATTACAGCTCGACCTCTAGCGTCTGGTTCGTAAGGAGTTCCATCCAACTCCTCAGCAATCTCTGTTTCATACGGAGTTCCGTCCAGCTCCTCCGCAACATAACCCTCCATCGGGTCTTCTAACGTAAACCAAAATAACCCACAAAAATACAGAAACATAGGGGATAAGAAGCAGTTCTATCATCAAAAAGCAGAAAAGAGTCATAGTAAATTATACAGTAATTGTCACAGACAAACAACACATATAACTTACAGATCATCCTCAAGTTAATATATATCATCCTCTACCCCCAATCTCATGCTACTCAAAGACACCATAGCTACACACCTATTTCCTAAGGTGGAAGTGGTCTCGCGAGAACTCTTGATTTTACGTGTATTATATTAACAATACACCGAAGTGCTTTACATGTATTATATTACCAATACACGGTGTATCATATTACCAATATACACAAGTGTTTTAAGTGTATTAAATTACCAATACACGGTGTATTATATTACAGATACACAGATGTCCTTGCGTATTATATTACTAATACACTTTTGTCTTTGTGTATTATATTACCAATACACTTTTTTTCCTTGTGTATTATATTACCAATACACGGTTGTGGACAACATAACCTATACTTGAATTTCACCAACCTGTTTTAACAGCATCTTAGTGCCTTAACCTTCCATTAGAACTTGACACATATTCTATGTCATAACACCTCTTTAACATACATCATTTAGGTTAGGCACTTCTAAATCATTATTATCCTCACACCCAAAACAATCATCTCTTAGACAACATATATTTCTTTGCTTAAAAACCACTAAGCATAATAATACAAACCAGGCAGATCATGCATAACACAATATCAATCAAAATATTCTCATATCACCAACATAGCACAAAATCAATTCAATAAAGGTAATAAAATCAAATCAACCATCAACAATATAAAATCAACCTATTATCGATAAACCTACAATCCCGGAATCGCCATTGGTTTTTCAGAAAAGGTTTCCAATGTGATTTTGGTCTTGTAGATTACTCGACTACTAGTAGGGTTTAGGTCGCCCTACACAATTATTATATAATCTACTACTTATCCATTCCGACGATATGTTGGTTCTTTCCCCCACCTGGGTTATCACCGAACTCCCGAACTCGAAGCTCCTCGTTGTCACACCACAAAGTACTAACTCCACCTTCAACCAATTAACATAATAACCAATAAATCAAACAAACTCATCTATGTTCTCTTTAGGCTAGGTTTGGCCATTTAATATTAGAGTTATGATTATTTTGTCAACATAAGCCTTTGGATACTTATCACTTAGGTTCTAGGTAACTTAGATAAATTGCTATAACTTGAAGATATGGAATAAAAGCATCCAACGACTTAGGGTAGGTTTCGGCCTTGGATTGCAAAATAGGCTAGAAATCTTTACACTTTTCAATCTCTTAGACTTAGCATCCTTCTATATTGAGGAGCATTAGTCCATGATCATTTTGGAAAATGAAACTCAAACATCCTTGCTCTAAAACATTTAAGTTTCAGCCTACATAGGATAATGAGGAAAAATATTCTTTGTTTGATAACAACTCTTAGGTTTAGAATCACTAGGTATTAAGAGTTCTAAATCCATGATCATACTTGGAAAGTTGAAACATGGTATCCTAGGCTTACTTATACATATTTTCGGCCATCATAGGAAAACAAGCTATCAAATCTTTCAAGATTTATAGATTTAAGATCAAGGAATAGTTGGAAACTCAAACACATGATCATATTCCAAAAGTTGAAGCAAAAACCTCATATGCCACATATGCATAGCTTCGGCCTTCATAGGAAGAGATAGGTAGATATTTTTGTTTTACACAACCTCTTAGTATGTGAAAGTATAAGTTAATACAAGACTATAGAAAGTGGTTTCGATTCAAAAGGAGTTTTCTACCATTTTAGAGAGATTTTAGAAGTTTAAAGCATATGAAGAACACATAAAGCAAACTAAGAAATAAAAGATGAAACTTGCAAAAAGATTCATATGAGAGCATTACCCTTAGTATAAGTAAGAACTTTAATGAAGAACTCAAGTAGAAAAGATGAATAAAAGCTAAAGCTTTAAGAGCTTGAACTTTTAAAAGAAAATGAAGTAGATGAGGTTTTAATGGAGTTTTGGAGAAGGAAAGTGATGAAGTGAAAATGAGAGGTGTATATATAGAGAAGGGAGAGAGTGGTACGAAATTGAGGAAAGAGGAATGAGCTTGGAGAGCAAGTTTTGACCTTGTGCCTTGTTTGGTTTGAAAAGAGAGAGAAAAATAGGTTTTTGGAATATAATATGATATAATTTGAAAAGTGAGATGATTACACTTTTGGAGTGTGTCATAACCCATTTCCATCAAGTCCCATCAAGTCACTTCACTTCTTTTGTGCTCCCTAATCTGCTCCATTTCGTACCCGGTTGTATTTTCCTATCATAATTCTTCCGACGTTTTCGCCCGAATAAATATTTTATTTTATTTCTGAACTCGAATTTTCGAAAATCTCCAATATCATACAAAACATCACAAAAACACTATCCGTTTCGTTCACGGTTCAAAATTAGGTTTTATGCTCAGTAAACTTGTACCGGCAGTGAAAACGCGGACTGACTTTCGTCCGAATTTTCAACCGAAAATTTTACCATAACCCTTTATCATAAAGTAGACTATGAATATGATTTTATTTTAATCAAAAACACTTTCTAACTCTCAAATTAAAATATAATTAATTATATTTTAACCGGTTGAAATGCATAATTAAAATCAGGCTGTTACATGGATGGCCCATCAGAAGCTCAAAACTGAAAGTAAAGAGCTTTTGGGATGGATTGGCCGTCAGAAACTCGAACAACAAAATAAAGGAGCTTACGAGGTGGATTGCCCTTCACAAGCTAAAAATTGAAAGATAAAGAGCTTACGGGGTGGATTATCCGTCAGAAGCTCGAACATAAAGATAAAAAAAGAGCTTACGGGGTGGATTACCCGTCAGAAGCTCAAATTGAAAGATAAAGAGCTTACGGGGTAGATTGCCCGTCAGAAGCTCGAACAGAAAAATAAAATGAGCTTACGGGGTGGATTACCCGTCATAAGCTCGAATTGAAAGATAAAAGGAGCTTACGGGGTAGATTTCCCGTTAGAAGCTCAAAATGAAAGATAAAGAGCTTACGGGGTGGATTACCCGTCAGAAGCTCGAACAGAAAGATAAAATGAATCCATATAGACAAATGTAATGCACGAATGTTTTACTCATTGATGGAATGACAATGGGTGATGCATGAGATGCCTTTTATGGTTGATGAAAACTCAAATAACTATCTTTTAATTCAACACACAATGGATGTTGATGATGAAAACCCTTTAAAAAAAAGTTGGCGTGATGCCAAAATACCTTTGATGAATTTGTAACTTTTTAAATTTTGTTGGATTCTTGACCCTAAAAGCTTTGATCACAGTCAAGCATGCGGATGAACTAAAACCAAAACCTATCTTCTTGGAGAAAGATTTCTTGTACTTTTATAATGATAGACTTCCTTGATGACAATTATCCCAAAGGTTGATTCTTATTCTTCTTTCCTTTCTACAGTGCCCTTCATCGGGGAACCATCGCGCCCCCCTGACCTTTTGAGGCTCTCCAAGAAATTCTAACTGCTTTAAGAAACATCATTACTTGTTTCACATTTCAGTATATACTTACCATGATGAATGCAGACAATTTGCTAAAAAGGTAAGATAGAAGGACAACGGTAAATAACAAAATTGGAAGTCAATGTCATTATATTTAGACTAAAAAGGTGTACAATGCAGACATCACAATAGAATATGTAATTGCAAAAATGTTGTGGAATGGAAACCCATATCTTCAAGTGGCATCACTTTCAATGACTAGTATTAGTATCCTTTATACATTCTCGACTATTCATTAATCGGCTTCCGAGAACGTTTTTTCCCCCCAGTGTTCATGCATATTGGACACTTATTGCCCCAGTTTATCAGCTTAACGTCACTTCCATTGTTATGTTTTTCTTTTTAACCCTAACTTTTGCCTAGACTGTCTTTTAAGGTTTTCAGCCTATCGGGTTGCTCTAACTTTTGCCTAGACCGTCTTTTCGGATTTTCAGTCTAGCGAGCCTTTTCTTTTCTTTCTTCTTTTTTTTTCCTGGGAAGTGCGTTCAAGCATAGTACTTTTTAACTACATCTGAGTTTACACGAAGTGGTAGATCTTCCCCATCCATCTTGGTGAGAATTAAAGCTCCTCCAGAGAATGCTTTTTTCACAACGTAAGGTCCTTCGTAGTTCGGAGTCCACTTCCCTCGGTGATCCTTTTGGATTTGTAGAATCTTTTTAAGCACTAGGTCATCCTCCCGAAACTGTCATGGGCGTACCTTCTTCTCATAAGCTCTTATCAACCTTCTCTGGTACAATTGACTATGACAGAGTGCCACCAATCTCTTCCCTTCAATGAGGTTCAATTGGTCGAGTTGATCCTGAACCCACTCAGCTTCTTCCAATTCTGCCTCTCTCAATACCTTTAATTAGGGGATCTCTACTTCAATCGGGGGTACTGCCTCCATCCCATAAACTAAAGAAGATAGAGTTGCCCATGTCGAGGTGTGAATAGAGGTGTGATAGCCGTGCGGTAACATCTCGTGCCAGTCCTTATATGTCACAACCATCTTTTGAACAATCTTCTTAATATTCTTATTAGCTGCCTCGACTGCCCTGTTCATCTTTGGGCAGTATGGGGAGGAATTGTGATGCTTGATCTTGAAGCTTTCGCACAACTCCTTGATCATCTTGTTGTTCAGGTTAGTCACATTATCAGTTATAATTTCACTCGGCAACCCATAATGACAAATTAACTCTCTTTTGACAAACTTGATCACGACATTCCTGGTCACATTGGCATATGATGCAGCTTCAACCCACTTTGTGAAATAATCAATGGCAACAAAGCGATGCCCATTTGAGGCTTTCGGTTCGATTGGTCCGATAACATCCATTCCCCACATTGAGAATGGCCTGGGTGATGACATGACATTCGGGGGAGTCGACGGCGCATGAACCTTGTCAGCATATGTCTAGCACTTATGGTATTTCTTCGCATGATTAAAGCAATCAGCCTCCATTGTTAACTAGTAATGGCCCGTCCTCAAGATTTTTCTTGACATTGGGTGACCATTTGAGTGAGTCCCAAACGACCCTTCATGTACATCCTCAATTATCTGTTTTGCCTCTTTTGCATCAACGCATCTCAACAGCACCATGTCATGATTTCTTTTGTAGAGAATACCTTTATCTAAGTAGAAACCCATTGCAAGTCTTTTTAGGGTTCTTTTGTCATTTTCTAAAGCACCTGGGTGGTATTCCCTTCTTTGCATGAAGCATTTGATGTCATGGTACCATAGCTCTTGATCAGGCTCTTCCTCTACCACTTGACAATATGCAGGATGATCACGACTTTCCATTTTGATGAGGGGCAGGTTTCTTTCATCACTCACTTTAAACATCGAGGACAAGGTAGACAGCGCATCGGCTAATTGGTTATCCTCTCGAGGAATATGATGAAATGTGACTTCGTCAAACTGCTCGATCAAACCTTTGATGTAATCATGATACGGGATTAACTTGGCATCTCGGGTTTCCCACTCCCCTTTTAGCTGGTGGATGACTAATGTTGAGTCTCCATATACCTCCAATATCCTTGCCTTTGATTCTATTGCTGCCAGGATCCCTAGTGAGCAAGCTTCATATTCGGCTATATTATTTGTACAATCGAAGCAAGGCCTCGCAGTGACAGGGAAATAATCATTTTACGGCGAGATTAAGATTGCCCCAATTCCATGTCCCAATGCATTAGAAGCTACATCAAATAACAAAGTCCACTTTTCTTTTTCTGGTGATTGCTCGCGATCAAAAAAAGCCATTATATCTTCATCTGGGAAATCGCATTGCATCGATCCATAATCTTCTACTGACTGATTGGCTAGATATTCTGCAAGAGCGCTACCTTTTACTGCTTTTTGGGTGACATAGACAATGTCGTATTCTGATAGAAGGACTTGCCATCGAGCAATTCTTCCAGTCAGAGCAGGCTTATCAAAGATATACTTGATTAGATCCATTTTGGACACCAACCAGGTAGTGTAACACAACATATAATGCCTCAAACGATGAGCCACCCATACCAAAGCATATCAAATGCATTCTACAAGTGAGCAGTTGGCTTCACAACTGGTACCCTTCTTACTTAGATAATAGATTGCATGTTCCTTTCTTCCCGACTCATCATGCTACCCCAGTACACAACCCATAGATTCTTCTAACACAGTCAAATACATGATGAGCAGTCTTCCCGGCACTGGGGGAACCAAGACTGGAGGTTCTTGCAAGTATTGTTTAATCTTCTCAAAGGCTTTTTGACAATATTCATTCCATCTTACTGCCTGATTTTTGCACAGCAATTTAAATATCGGTTCACATGTTGCGGTTAGTTGGGAGATAAACCTGGTAATGTAGTTCAATCTTCCTAAAAACGACGAACTTCTTTCTCTGTTCGAGGTGATGGCATGTCAATGATTGCTTGAACTTTTTCGGGATCAACCTCTATTCCCCTTTGACTAACTATGAAGCCCAGAAGCTTGCCTGTTTTCACCCCAAAAGTGCATTTGGTTGGATTCAGTCGGAGCTTAAACTTCCTTAATCACTTAAAAAGTTTCTGCAGATTATCAACATGGTTGTCTTCGGATATGGACTTGGCGATCATATCATCTACATAAACTTCTATCTCCTTGTGCATCATGTCATGGAATAAGGCCACCATAGCTCGCTGATATGTTGCCCTAGCATTTTTCAAGCCAAAGGGCATAACCTTGTAGCAAAAGGTTCCCCATAAAGTGACAAATTTGGTCTTCCCCATATCTTCGGGAGCCATCTTGATCTAATTAAAAGGTTACTGCATGTGCTTCTCCTTCCTTCTTTTTCACAAACGGGGCTTTTTTTGGGCATTCCGCTACTAAAGTCTCAGTGATTTTGCCATTCCTCATTCCACTTTCAATTCTTTCACCGATAATGACCATGTCGTAAAAGTTCGATGACACGCTTCCAATGATTCTATCATAGAAGGGCGATTGGAGTGTATCAATGAACATTGCCACAATTTCTTTCTCAGCTAATGGATGCTCCACCTGAGCAGCCAGTTCCCTCCATCGTTGTGCATACTGTTTGAAAGTCTATGTATCTCTTTTTAACATATTTTGGAGTTGCATCCTATCGGGAGCCATGTCAATATTGTACTTGTATTGCTTCAGGAATGCATCTGCTAGATCTTTGAAGGATCGGATGTGGGCTGGCTTGAGATACGTGTACCAATTTGAAGCTGCCCACGTTAAACTGTCATGGAAGAAGTGAATCAAGAGCTTATTATCTTGGGCATATGATGTCATCTTCCTTACATACATGGTCAAATGGTTTTTGGGACAAGTGGTTCCCCGATATTTGTCGAAATTGGGCACCTTAAATTTCGGAGGAATTACAACATTTGGCATCAGACAAAGTTCCAAGGCATCCTGAAGACCATAACTATTTTCCCCTTCAATGGCCCGCAGTCTTTCCTCTAGCACTTCCAACTTTTCGTTAGATTGGGAATTCCCTCCCGACTGATTCATTGGAGTTTCACCGTACATATTCTGGGGAAATGAGTATGGCACGTAGGAGGATCCGAAGTTTGGCATCATGTGAGCCCCCTGGGGTCCGTAATGTAGGGTGTATTGTGGGGGCTTTGGGTTGGCAGAAGGTGTCATTGTTGAGGTAAGATGAGTGTGATTTCACCTCATATTTCTTTATCATATTGCATGCATTTTCATGTAGTTTAGGCATTTTTAATTTGATTTTTGTTAGTTTTTACCTTGGAACGGGTAAGGTGGTTTTGTGGTATTTATGTGCAAGGATTGAAGATTAAAATGTTCAAGATCAACCATGATGGAGCTTGCATGAAGACGGAGCTTGAAAAGCAAGAAAACTGAGCCAAACAGAGCCCGTCGCGGCCTAGTCGTGACAGCCATCACGGCCATGATCGAGCAAGGCTAAAAATAAAAGTACACAAAAGTCAGAACCTGTCACGGCCAGGCGGTGATGGCCATCACGGCCATGACAGGCCAACCAATGCCAAGTTTTCCAAGACATAATCTGTCACGGCCTGGACGTGACAGGTATCACGGCCGTGACGCGCAATATCTGGAATTTTAATTGCTGATTTGATCTGATTTTGTAACAGCTTGGGATTCAAGTTAAGTTACTCTATAAATAGGGCAATTAGGCTTGAAAATAGGGATCTCTGGGGCTGCTACCTTAGGCAAAAACTAGGATTTCTCTTCTTCTCAATTTTTTCTTCTCTCTTAGGTTTTTTTTATGCTTTTGTTAATCAAGCTTGCTATGAACATGGGAATGCTTGAGTAGTCATTTTTTGTTTCTAGGAATTGGGGCTATGCCCAAGACTCGTTTTATGTGATGAATTGACGTTTTACTTCTCGTTAATTTCAATTTACTTTCGATTTGATTCCTATTGCATGAATTATTTGTGAATTTAGTGTGCACTTATTTGCATGTCATAGATCCTCTAAGGAGGAACCTATCAACGAACTTAGGTATTGGATCTATAGGGATTGGACTTAGGACTTAAATCACGATAGTTAGAAGTGGTCCTTCGAGGGTTCACTGAATTGTCACAAAGCTTAAAGGGTTCAATTTAAATTCAATTACCACGAGAGTAGGGGTTGGTTTAATTGGGCACGGTTCTTGTATCCCGAGAGGGAACATTAACTTATTTAGGATAAATTAACCTTCAAAGCAATTTCGATAATTAACAAGAGAGGTAGTCAATTTAGTAGCATGAGCAGTCTTGTTGGTAACCCAATTCCTGGAAATCTCTTTTGATATTGAAAAATCCCATATTTGATTTGATTGCGATTTTGTTTGATTGTGTTTTAGATATTTGATTTGTTAGTTAATCTTTTAAAAACCAAATATTTTCCAAATCTTTTTCTAGTCCAGTTTAATTGATTTAATAATTGATTGCTATTCAAGATCACGGTCCTTGTGGATTCGATCATTTTATTACTTAACGACGAAGTCGTACACTTGCGGATTTGAGCCCATCAAGTTTTTGGCGCCGTTGTCGGGGACTCTGCTTTCTTGAATTTCAATTTAATTTTTAAATTGATTTTCTGGACATTTTTTTAATTTAATTTTTTTCTTTCTGTTTCTAGTGTATCTACCTCTCTCTTTGCAGGAATTTTTCTCTCTTATGAGAAGATCCCAAAGTCTCGGAAATCTTATTGAAGTTGACCCCGAAATCGAAAGAACCATTCATAGACGTAGGAGACTACAAGGACAAAGAGCGAGAGAAAGGTTGATTCCTATTCCACTCATGGCGAATCTACCGGATACCAAACCATTGAAGGACTATGCAGCGCCAAATGCTAGGGGTTTGCGAACTGGGATTGCTAGGCCAGAAATTGAGGCGGAGAACTGCACTATACCGCCTCTGTTAATTGACATGATTAGCCAACATCAATTTGGAGGATTACCCTTGGAGGACCCGACTGATCATGTGGAGACATTCTTGGAGTTCACCGATGCAATAAGAATTCAAGGTGCCCCGATTGATGCTATTCGCTTGAGGTTATTCCCCTCCTCTCTGACTGGAAAGGCAAAAGCTTGGTTGAAGCAAGTGCTCGCTAATACTTTGTTAACTTGGGACCAACTGGAGCAAGCATTCTTGGAAAAATTCTTCCCTCCATCCAAGACTGCTTACCTACGAATTCAGATCACCGGCTTCTTCCAAAAGGACGGAGAATGCTTATCCGAAGCTTGGGATCATTACAAAGGATTGCTAGAGTCTTGCCCACATCATGGCCTCAAGAGGTGGTTGTTAGTGCATACCTTCTACACAGATTGGATTACTCTTCGAAGGTGTCACTTGACTCCGCAGCTGGTGGAGCCTTTATGAATAGACCACTGACTGAAGCGTTCAATATCATTGAAAACGTAGCCACCAACTATCACCAATGGGGTTCGGAAAGAGGTAATAACCCGAAAAAGCTTTCGGGGGGTAAGTTTGAAATGAATAGCACTGATCTAATTATGTATAAATTTGACTCATTGAATAAACGCTTTGATAAGCTTGAAAAAGCTAATGTGAGTTCAATAGGTGCCACTAATGTTGTTTGTAATATTTGTGGAATGCAGGGACATGACATAATGGAGTGCCCATATGGTATTGCTCCTGGATTCGGTTCTTCGGGGGAACAAGTGAACTCTTGTCACAACTTCTATGACACGAACCCGAAGTTGCCAAATTATGCTCCTCCAAATCCTTACAACCAAGTGAGGAAGAATAATCCTTATCTCTCCTACGGGAACTACAACAACACGTTGGACCACAAATTCCAGGAAGGCCAAGGTAATAGGAAACCCGCATCGGGGTATCCTCAAGTACAAAAGTCTAAACTTGAGTCTCTTTTGGAAAATTTTGTTAAAACTCAAACAAAGCAAAATGAAGAGTTTAGGCAACAAGGTAGGACAGTCAATGAGGCAATAAAAGAGTTAACATCCAAGGTAGATAACTTAGCCATCAATAATAAGATGTTAGAAACTCAGATTGCCCAACAAGCTAGTACATATTCTAGAACTAAGGGTACGTTTTCGGGACAACCCGAAGTTAATCCCAATGAGCATTGTAATGCTATATACTTGAGGGATGATAAGCTTGGGGTAGAGGAAAAGGATGTGGAATGTGAGGAGGACATGAGTGAACATGAAGAGATAGAGCCAAAGTATGTCCCTCCACCACCTTACCAATCCCCAATACTTTTCCCACAAAGGTTGGTAAAGAAAATGCAAGTAGAAAAAGAAACTAAGCTTAATTGAGGAGCATGATGCCATGATAAAAACTAATATGCCTCCTAAACTAGAAGATCCAGGAAGTTTCTCTATTGCTTGCTCAATTGGAGAATTAAAAATAGACCAATCCTAATGTGACTTAGGGGCTAGTGCGAGTTTGATGTCGCTTACTATCTTTGAGAGGTTAGGAACCAAGGAATTGAGTTCATCCAAGTCCTCTTTACAATTTGTGGATGGATCAACTAAAACCCCTCTAGGCATACTAGAGAATGTCCCCATAAAGGTAAGGAAATTTTTCATTCCTACCGATTTCATGGTGTTGGACATGAACGAGAATTTTAAATTCCCTATCATTCAGGGAAGACCATTCTTGGCCACAGCTAGAGAAATAATAGATGTAAAAAATGGTAAGCTCTCTTTGAATGTAGAGGAAGGTAGGGTGGATTTTGATTTGACTAACTCATATAACAACCTTCTTTTTGAGAGTCATGTGTGCAGGATTGAGATAATGCCTCCAAAGGTGAAGGAAGAGCTTAACATGGAAGCAACTCTGAAACTTTGCATGAGAAATGATGCACCAAATAATGATGAAATCAGAGCTACTCAACATGTGGAGTTCAAACTTCCTCCGGGAAGAAGCAAGGCCATGAAACTCAGAATGAAAAGAGCAAAGCGAAAACGCATGTGGCCATATGAACAAAATAGGCTCCTTGAAGGACTTCCTTGGAAGAAAGGTGTTCTTTCACTTCCAAGCCTAGCTGATCCCGGTTGATCCAAGGGAGTATGGTCAAGCTTAAGACCGTAAATAAGCGCTTCTTGGGAGGTAACCCAAGTTTTCTTTCCCTTTTTAATTTGTATTTGAATTTTGTTTTTGAATAATTTGAGAAGATTAAGAGAAGAAAGATCACTAATTGATGGTTTTGCCAAGTATTTTCAGGTTATGAAGGCAGGAAGAACAAAAAGGCATGGAAAAATAAAGTCAGAGGAGATCACGGCCTAGCAGTGACGAGGATCACGGTCGTGATGGGCCATAAGCTGGAAACCAGAAAGCATCATGCCCAGATCGTGATAGCCATCACGGGCGTGATGTGAAAAAGGAGGAAGTCAGTATTTATCACGGCCCAGCCATGATAGCCATCACGGGCGTGACGAGAAGAAGCCCAACAGAACAGAATTGATCACGGCCTAGCCGTGATGAACATCACGGTCGTGACACGTCTTCCAGCAGCTCTTTGACTTGCATGTAAGCCAGAACCCTCAACCACCTCGGTGAGTTGTTCCATTTTTCTCCTCTCTCCGACTTGAATATTTACATTGGGGGCAATGTAAGTTTTTAAGCTTGGGGTATGGGTATTTTTACATTTTTTTTTTTGATATTTTTGCATTTTTCATGTTGCAATCATATAGGCATAGCTTATTGCTACTCCCCCGACTCGAGCTCTGCTAGGGTTAGTGGCGGCTCTCTCCCCAGGTCTTCCTGGTCCCTCCCACCGCGTGTTGGCTTTATCCTAGGTCCTCCTAGGCCTTTCTCCGGCTCCTTCCGGTCATTCGCCCTCCTCTTTTGTTCCCATGGACAGATGGAAAGAGGTAAGCCTGTCTAAGGAAGAAGAAGAAGGGGTCACCGTCGAGGAAGACGAACTCTATGGTGATGAGGTCTTCAGACGATCGCTGGTAGGGAAGCTGTGGACATGCAACCCCTACAACATCAAGGCTTTCAAGCAAACGATGACTCAGGCGTGGAGACTTAAGAATCCAGTTGAGATACAGGACCTGATCAAGAACCTTTACTTGTTTCGGTTCTCAACCAAAAGAGACGCAGATAGCGTGCTGAGGAATGGCCCCTGGAGTTTCGATCGAAACCTGCTAATTCTGGAGCGGGTAACCGGAGACGAGCAACCGTCAGATCTAGCAATGCACCATGTCTCCTTTTGGGTTAGGGTTTACGAGCTACCTCTAAAGCTAAGATCTGATTCTATGGCAAGGAAACTGGGTGATACTATAGGGAAATTCGAAGAGGCAGATCTGAGGGATTCTAACAGGTTGGGGCGTTTTCTAAGGATCAGAGCTGCTATTGATTTGAGGAATCCACTCAAAAGAGGAATGGTTGTCAGGTACCAAGGGCGGAACCTGCGAGTCTTCTTCAAATATGAGAGACTCCCAAATTTCTGCTTCGTGTGTGGCAGGATTGGACACCAGATGAAGGATTACGAAGAGGTTGAAGCTCCAGAAGAAGACAGCTATGAAGAGGTGGAGGAGAAAGAGCTATCCTACGGACCCTGGTTGAGAGCTTCCCCTCTACCAAAGGCTGCGACTGAGCAGCGGAAAGAGAGCAGCTCTGGTAATTGCAGCAAGAACCTTTTTGCCTGCACCAGTACTAGCAAATATGAAAACTCTACGGGGGGGAAGGAAACGGATTATGAAGTGAACCAAATCAAGGAAGTCACTATCAGCAAGGAGAAAAATGAAGCTATTGATGACTTGGGGAAAAAGAAGAGCCTCTCAGAGATGAAGAGCCTCTCAGGAAAAGAGGTGGAGAGCGTTGCTGAATCCCTGGGCACAGTGGCCCTATCGAAGAAGATGGAAGGAGGAGAAAGCACCCAGAAAGGAAAGGGCAGCAAAAGAGGAATGTGGTCTCGAAAGGAAGGGAATAGGAAAACACCAAAGACACAATCTACAGAGCTAGCGAAGGAACTGGGGAATAGGCAACTTGTAGATGTCATGATCTCTGAAGGGAGCCCAGAAGACCTTAAGGACAAGGAAAAGAGAAGGCGTCAAGACACTGATATGGCAGAGGCTGAAGGAAAATCTCTAGAGGTGGTGTTGGCTGACCAACACCACCTAGCAAAATGAAGGCCATCAGCTGGAACTGCCGGGGTCTGGGGCATCCCCGTGCAGTTCGAGCCTTGCTGAGGCTCATCAAAGTGGAAAATCCCCAACTGGTTTTCCTCATGGAGACCAGACTGAATGATAGTGAGATGGACAGAATAAAGATCAAAAGTGGCTTCAGCTCTTGCCTTTCTGTAGCCTGCTCCGGCAGCGGTCGTGAGAGGGCGGGAGGACTAGCACTTCTTTGGCATGATCAGGTGAATTTAACTATTCAATCTTTCTCTTTAAATCATATTTTATGTTACTGTGAGGATGGGGAGGGGAGTGATCCCTGGTACCTATCTGGTATTTATGGCTTTCCTGAGGAACAGAATAAGAGGAAAACATGGCAGCTGATCCAGTCTATATCTCATTCTGTGGGGAGTAAATGGATCTGCTTTGGGGATCTAAATGATATCCTGTCTGGGGAGGAAAAGAAAGGTGGTAACTCCCGCAGCCAAAACCAGCTTCTGATAGGCCGACAAACTATGGATGAATGTGGTTTACAGGATTTGGGATTTGAAGGTTACCAGTTCACATGGTCAAATGGCAGGCAAGGAGAGGAGAACATCCAATGTAGATTGGATAGAGCTTTAGCAACTGATGCTTTTTGTGACCGTTTCTCTCCAATTCGGGTTGCTCACCTCCCCAGATATGGCTCAGATCATGCAGCCTTAATGATCCTACTTGAGGCTCACAGTGACTTAAACAAGAAAAGAAAGGATAGGGTGTTCAGGTTTGAGGAATGCTGGACCAGAGATGCTAGATGCGAAGATGAGGTAAGGAAGACTTGGAGGTCCTCTGAAGCAAACTGTGTTAAAAAGCTAAATTCCTTGAAAAGATTAGACAGTGTGTTTGAAGACTATCAAATTGGGCCAATCAGAAAGGAAATCCAAAGAGTTGAAGCTCAACTAAAAGATAGTACCAATTGGGCAGAATCTCCAGAGGGCATAAAGAGGCACAGAGAATTGGAAAACAGACATTCTGAACTCCTTCACACGGAAGAAATTATTTGGAGGCAGAGGAGTCGTGCTGTGTGGCTCAAGGATGGAGATAAAAACACCAAATTTTTCCATGGCAAAGCAAACCAACGTAGGAAGGTGAATGCGATAAAAAAAGTTGAAGGATTTGGACGGGGTATGGTGGCACGGGAATGAAAATGTGGAGAGTCCTCATTAGCTACTTCTCGGAGCTGTTTTCTTCTTCAGAACCCGAAGGTATGATGCAGATATGTGAAGTCGTTAAAGGAAAATTAACAGTGGATCACATAGCTTGGTGCACTAGAGATTATACAAAAGAAGAAGTCATTGAGGCGATCAATCAGATGCACCCTCTTAAAGCCCCAGGACCGGATGGTCTTCCAGCACTCTTCTTCCAGAAATTCTGGCATATAGTTGGCGAAGATGTGAAAAATTGGGTCCTTGATATCTTGAATAATGAAGGCTCACCCGAGGCCTTGAATAGGACCTTCATTGCCTTGATCCCTAAATGCAAGAATCCATCATCACCCAAGGATTACAGACCTATCAGCCTATGTAACGTGGCAATGAAAATTGTCACAAAGGTGATAGCCAACAGAGTCAAGGTAATCCTTCCAGACATCATAGATGAAGAACAATCAGCTTTTGTCAAGGGGCGCCTAATCACTGATAATGCCCTCATTGCCATGGAATGCTTCCACTGGCTGAAAAAGAAAAGGAAAGAGAGGAAAGGAGTGATGGCATTGAAGCTAGATATGGCCAAAGCGTATGACAGATTAGAATGGCCTTTCGTTCAAGCTGTTCTCTCCTCTATGGGCTTCCCAGATAAGATGGTTGATCTCATCATGAGGTGCATATCTTCGGTGTCCTACCAAATTCTCATAAATGGGCAACCGAGCAAAAGCTTTACTCCCGAGAGGGGATTGAGACAGGGTGACCCACTCTCACCCTATATCTTCATTCTTTGCGCTGATGTCCTCTCAGGGATGATCCATTCAAAAGCCAACAGTAATATGTTGCATGGTCTTAAGGTAGCAAGGCAGGCTCCTCAGATCTCTCACTTGTTTTTTGCAGATGATAGCCTGCTGTTCACCAGGGCAAATACCAATGAGGCTGATACAATCTTGGATATTCTCTCCTCCTATCAGAAAGCTTCTGGGCAAATGGTTAACATGGATAAATCGGAAGTGTCTTTCAGTCAAAATGTGCCAACAAATGAGAGAGATATGATCTGTAACAGGATGGGAGTAAAGACAGTTGACACTCATTCTAGATACCTTGGACTCCCAATGATCTTTGGGAGATCAAAAAAGGTCATCTTTTCCACCGTTGTTGACCGTGTCTGGAAGAAAATGAAAGGATGGAAAGAACAGTGCCTCTCAAGAGCCGGGAAGGAAGTGCTGATCAAAGCAGTCGCACAGGCAGTCCCAAATTATATTATGAGCTGCTACAAGCTCCCTGAAGGAATCTGCAAGGAGATTGAAGCTACCTTAGCTAGATTTTGGTGGGGTGCAAAGGAAGGAAAGAGAAAGCTTCACTGGTTGAGCTGGGAAAAGTTGTCAAAGGCTAAAAAGGCTGGGGGTATGGGTTTCAGAGGCTTTAGCGATTTCAATAAAGCCCTTCTAGGGAAGCACTGCTGGAGATTAATCACAGGAAGCGAGTCCCTCATGGGAAAGGTCTTCAAAAGTAGGTACTATCCAAGGAGCTCCTTTATGGAGGCAAAACAGGGGTACCAACCAAGTTATGCATGGAGGAGCATTCTTAGTGCTAAGGAAGTGATAAGGAAGGGAGCCATCTGGAGAATTGGAAATGGCCAAAGTGTTAGAACCTGGGAAGACCCGTGGCTGCCCAAGGAAGTGGATTTTAGACTCCAAAACAATACAAGTGAGAGAGCTGAGGCACAAAGGGTTTGCGACCTAATTGATTCAAATTCCAAGAAATGGAAAGAGGAACTGATCTCTTCCTCCTTTAACCCTTTTGTGGCCAAACAGATTCTTAGTATTCCTATCTCCCATCGCTTGCCAAATGATAAACTCATATGGCAGTGGGAAAAGGATGGTGAATATTCAGTCCGGTCGGCCTACCACTTATTAAAAGATCACAAGTGCAGGAACAATCCGGGAACCTCCAATGCTTGCAATGAGAAACTGTGGAGAGAAATTTGGAAAGCCCCTGTTCCAAACAGAGTTCGGAACTTCTTGTGGAGGCTGGGAAAAAATATCCTTCCTACCCGGGACAATCTCCAGAAAAAGGGTATCCAAATCGATACTCAATGCCCTTTATGCCAGCTTGGGAAGGAAACCATTGACCACCTTTTTCTACACTGCCAATTAGCAAGACTGACTTGGTTTTCCTCTCAGTTTGGTATTAGGGTGCCACAAGGTATGGATATAAACCAATGGTTATATGAAGGGCTGTCTATTAGTGATAAATCGGGTTCCCAATTTTTCTGTGTTCTGTTATGGAAATTCTGGGGAGCCCGGAACCAGATGGTTTTTAACCAAAAGCCCCTGAATCCTATTGAAGTGGCCTTGTCTGCAGCCAACTTTTTTCAGGAACTGAACCCAATAGGCCTTACTGAAACTAGCTCAGAACAGGTCCATCAATTCCCACAACTGGACCGGTTCCCAGGAAGCCACACTATTTTTGTTGATGCAGGATGTTTCTCTAATGGGTCTACAGGATGGGGCTTGGTGGCTTATGACCAACCTGACTCCATTTCCTTCTCAGCGTGCAGGTTTGAAAGAGTTGAAACCGATCCTTTGCTAGCTGAGGCTCTTGGTGTTCGTTGGGGACTTCAATGTGCAAGAAACCAGAATATTCAAAATCTCACAATAGTTTCAGATGCTGCAGCTGTTGTTAATTGCATCAAGTTAAAGACTGTGGTGGCTGCTATTGATCACATCATCCAAGATTGTATTATTTTGATGAATAGTTTCAATAGGGTCAATGTTATTCATGTTAGGCGCCAGTTTAACACTATAGCTCATAACCTTGTTTCTTTATCAAAGTCTGTTGGGTCTAGAACTTGGATGGGGTGTGTCCCATGCCAAGCAAACATTTGCCCTGTACCCTGCTTTTCGTAATGCTTTACTATCAGTGCTTACCATCAAAAAAAAAAGTATATAGGCATAGCTTTGCATAATCACATGATTAGATTGCCCCTTGCTTAGAGTATGCATCCAATTGTGAGAAATTTGCGCCAAATGAATTGAGACAGTGATTTTTTGAATCCAATTTTTGTATTCTTGTGATAGTCTAAAAATAAAAATGCTTGAGATGATCTTCTGATAGTTGATAATTAGCATGTGGTTCCTTAGATTTGTGTTTCATATTGATTTTAAACTACTAAATGTGAGATTTTTTGAGCCTAAAAGGGGTGCTCACTAAATCCACCCCATTCCTTGTGATTGAGTGTTTTATTCCTCTTGGATTGTGTTCTCTAGAACTTGACTTGAAACCATTTTGAAACTTAAAATTTTTTGAAAACATATTTGAAAATGATTGAGGCACTAGGTACTTTTCTGGCCTTATGAGCTTTGACTTATTAAATGCTACCCCTTAGTTGCCTAGTTTTGAGCCTAAAAGAATAAAATACTTTTCTTGATACCTTGATTTATTTTGATGAATGATGCTTGGTATGACACCTTTTAAAGTATTGCAAAAAGGGCAAAGGGGTAGTTTGGAAAATAAAATTGTGGGATGAAAAAGTTAGAAAAATATTTCTCTTAAGTTGGAAATCTCCCCTTCTCCAAATTGATAAAAATAAAATAAAATAAACAAAAAAATGGAGAAGGGGATGAGAAAAAGAAAGTGAGAAATAAAAAAATAAAAAAAAGAAGAAGAAAGAAAGAAAGGTGGAAAAGTGAATTAAAGCCCAAAAAGTTATTTTAGAAGGTGTCATGCTTTGCATTGTTTGATATTTTATTTAGCCTTCTTGAATTGTTCCTTTCTTGATTTCCCCACCTAACAATTAATTTCATGGCCCCACTACAACAAAAATAAAAGATCTCTTGATTCTTATGTGTTTTCATTAATAAAGTAGAGATTTTGGTTAATAGTCAAGCTTATGGTAGGATACCTTCCTTGAGGAAATTGAGTGAATTGTCATATGTCCTTAAACACTTGAGTGAGATGAGAAGAGTGCCCGAATTAGTGAGAGGCATGAATATAGAGAACCTATGCTTCTAATTGGACTTGAAATTGATTGTCTCTTGGTTACTTATTTGGAAATGCCTATTACTTGGGTTTGTTACTCGGGTTGTTGGATCACTGTTCATGCTCTGATTGTTTATCTTATCTGGCCTTGGTTATTGCTTGAGGACAATCAAAATCTTAAGCCTGGGGTAGTTTGATGAGTGTGATTTCACCTCATATTTTTTTTATCATATTGCATGCATTTTCATGTAGTTTAGGCATTTTTAATTTGATTTTTGTTAGTTTTTACCTTGGAACGGGTAAGGTGGTTTTGTGGTGTTTATGTGCAAGGATTGAAGATTAAAATGTTCAAGATCAACCATGATGGAGCTTGCATGAAGACAGAGCTTGAAAAGCAAGAAAACTGAGCCAAACCGAGCCCATCACGACCTAGCCGTGACAACCATCACCGCCATGATTGAGCAAGGATGAAAAGAAAAGTACGCAAAAGTCAGAACCTGTCACGGCCAGGCCGTGATGGCCATCACGGCCATGATAGGCCAACCAATGCCAAGTTTTCCAAGGCAGAATTTGTCACGGCCTCGCCGTGACATGCATCATGGCTGTGACGCGCAATATCTGGAATTTTAATTGTTGATTTGATTTGATTTTGTAACAGCTTGGGATTCAAGTTAACCTACTCTATAAATAGGGCAATTAGGCTCTAAAATAGGGATCTCTGGGGCTGCTACCTTATAAAAACTAGGATTTCTCTTCTTCAAAATTTCTTCTTCTCTCTTAGGTTTTTTTTTTATGCTTTTCTTAATCAAGCTTGTTATGAACATGGCAATGCTTGAGTAGTCATTTTTATTTCTAGGAATTGGGGCTATGGCCAAGACTCTTTTTATGTGATGAATTGACGTTTTACTTCTTGTTAATTTCAATTTGCTTTCCATTTGATTCCTATTGCATGAATTACTTGTGAATTTGGTGCGCACTTATTTGCATGTCATAGATACTCTAAGGAGGAACCTAGCGCTGAACTTATGTATTGGATCTATAGGGATTGAACTTAGGACTTAAATCACGAGAGTTAGAAGCGGTCCTTCGAGGATTCACTGAATTGTCACAAAGCTTAAAGGGTTCAATTTAAATTCAATCACCACGAGAGTAGGGGTTGGTTTAATTGGGTCCGGTTCTTGTATCCCGAGAGGGAACATTAACTTATTTAGGATAAATTCACCTTCAAAGCAATTTCGATAATTAACAAGAGGGGTAGTCAATTTAGTAGCATGAGCAGTCTTGTTGGTAACCCAATTCCTGGAAATCTCTTTTGATATTGAAAAATCCCATATTTGATTTGATTGCGTTTTAGATATTTGATTTGTTAGTTAATCTTTTAAAAACCAAATCTTTTTCTAGTCCAGTTTAATTGATTGCTATTCAAGATCACGGTCCCTATGGATTCGATCTTTTTATTACTTGACGACAAAGCCGTACACTTGCGGATTTGAGCCCATCAAGGTGTTACCATCTGTAGAGTTGACAATTTGTGTTTGTGGCATTTCGACAGCATCGGTGGGGGTTTGTGTCTTGGTGGTATGTTTGGAGTTTGGAATACCATCTTGTGGGACGGGGGCCGTTGGTGGCACAAATCCATGAGGCAAGTCGTATGGGGGACGGGTCAAATGAAAGACGAGTTTGGTTGCTTGGATAAACAGTGAGAGACATCATGGCCCCTGATTGATTGAAGCCTTGAATTGGAATCTGAGCAAAACCAGGAGGGATAAGAGGTGTGGCCGGAAGTCCTTCGTTTGAGGCTGAAGGGTTCTCCTCTGTGTTCTTTTCCTTCTGCATTGCTTGTAGGATCTCCATCATCTTAGTCATCTGATCCTTGATTTGACTTACTTCATCCCTCATCTCTTGGACTTCTTCTAGTTCATCCGTCATTGCTCTTGTCTGTGATCGAGTGCGATAAGGGTGTCTTGGAGCAATTGTTCAAAAAAGTCACACTGTTTTATTTAATAAAAGAAATAATAAATGAATAGAATCAAAAGAATGAGAAGAAACCAATTAAACTCCTATTTTGACAGGAAGACCGTCGCATACACTTATAGCAAGAATACTCATCCTGCAATCAAATCTAGTGGTATAATTCCCTCTAGCTTGAGTATAGTTGATGTCAAGTCCAAGGGACAATTCACTCCTCGATAGACCACATCTGTACTTGCAATGTTGTTGTTTGATGACACCTAAATTTCTAAACAGAAAACACATCGTTTTTAGGGTAAAAATATAGTTGAAGTATCTAAGGGAGAATTCACTCCTCGATAGATATCATCTGGAAAAAGAGCATTCCACAAAAACTTGATGAAAACTTCCATTTCATTATATGAATATTGCAATACAAACATGAGTCTTTGGTCAAATAGAAAAATAACACACCGAGCGTTTTCATCTTTCTAAACCTATCTTTGAGGACTGCAAAATACTATGTCAAGAGCTTCATCTTATTTTTCCTGAACCCCTTTGCAAGCTTCCCAAAATGCTTGAAGAACTCAGTCACCTCCGGTGGTATCTGGAGAAAAGGGTTCTTGTGAACCTGAATTGATGCTTCTTCAAATCGCTCCACCAACTGGGAAGTGTGATATTGAAGTTTATCAATCACGTCTTCATATTTTCTTCTCCATGCTTCCATTTCATACATTACACCCCTCACAACCAATTTCCATCCCTTTACCCATTCCGTGTGATGTTGAGCTTCTCCTCTTTCAGTTTCTTGTATTTTGGTCCTAAGCATATTTTCCTTCGCGTTAGCTTCCGCTAATAACTCACGATATTTGGCAGCTTCATTCCATCCTCAATCAGAGTAAAGTTCCGTTTGAGCCAAGGATTCTTGTCGAGATTCAACTCTCTCCTCTAGTATCTGTATTGTTTCAACATGGATCCCTACGTTCCTCTCAAGCTCTTCTTTCTTCTTATGCAGTCTGACTAGCGTATTTTCTTAACATTTCACCTTTGCTTGCAACTCTTGAATCTCTGCTTATTTTTCCTTTCTTGCCCTTTTCATGCGACTTGGGGCTTCGTAGGAATCGGCATATTCATCTTTCAAATTCTCGATCTGTAAATTCAACTTTTGCACTAGCTTTGGAGTTTGACAATATTTACTTCTGCAACTTGGTTCTTTTCATCCAAAACCCCCATCTGAGCTTTTAGAACTTCAATTTTTTTTTTCTTCAGAATTTGATCTTTTGTAAGAGGTTTGCTTTCTGTAACATCCTAAAATTCTAATATAATTAATTTGAAAAAAAAATTTAAGTTATAAAAAAAAATAATGATATAATAAAAATAAAATATAATTAAGAGGTTTAGTGGCGAGAGTTTATTAGTATAAAATTTATTAGAATTGGTTAGTAAATACAAAAGAAATATTAAATTAAAATAAATACATAAAAAAGAAGAGAATTAATATATATATATATATATATATATATGTATATATATATATATATATATATATATGTATATGTAAATGGTGTGCTGGGCGTTAAGCCCAAGTACACCTGATTACTCTTAATTTAAAAAAAAAAAAATAGAAAACCTAAAATAGCCTACATGCCTAATGTACTATACATATACACTCTAATCACTGCGCACGGGTGGGGGACGCGCCGCACAGGAGACCGCGAGAGAAAGACATTTCTTTTCTTTGGCAGTACAGCTGTTATAAGACACAGATCCAAGAATACTAGTGAAGGGAAGAATAATTTTTAAGGAAGCACAAGTTTTTATCATCAATAATTTTTAGAGCATCTTGGAGTCTTCGAGATGTGAGTAACAATTCTTTTTGCGAACACTTTCCATGGTATAATTGTTTGTATGTAGGTGGAAGGGTTTACCTTATAGCTTTTTTTTTGAATTTGAATTGAATATATGAATGATATCACCAACCTAAATTTTAAAATCGGGGGTTTTCAATTAAAACAAAAATCTGTTAAATTGAGTATTTACTCTTGTTATTGATGGCATGAAATACATGATTGATATTTGTACTAGTTGAATGATGTGCTTGATGACATGTTATGTCTTGATGTTCGTGATTGTCATAGTGTAGTTACAAAATTACTTGAAGACATGATATGAGTCTATTTGGTATGCATGATGAGATTAAATATTTAATTTATGATAAATGAGTTGTTACATGTATGAGACATGAAATTTATGCCTTATGACGAGTTGTATGATGTTTGCCGCAATACCACCTATGATAAGGGCATCGAAGAGTAATACCGCCTTAATGGGGTATCGAAAGTAAAATCGCCATGTGATTGAGATGTCGAAAATGAGTAATACTACCTAAAAAGGGGTATCGAAAGTAACACCATCATAGGTTGGGGTGTCGAAAAAGAAGAAATACCACCATGTGCACATAGGAGGTACCGAAATGGAAATGTCCTCGACATGAGGGTGACATCGAAACACTCCTCATGAGTAGGAGTGGGCAATGGGACGCCATTGTCATGTGATGTGTGAATTTATGGCATGCTGGCGAGAGACCAATTTAATTAGGGGGTTTTCGGGTCATTTGGATTAAAACAAAATTTACTTGGTATGTGGAATATGATGCATTGAGATAAGTTGTTGTTACGTTATATGTTATTGAGTTGATGAGATTATTGTTGTTATTAAAATTATTTTCTTTTATATATATTATTTTGGAAAATTAGCGGGTGCCATGGACAGATTTTCCGGTTACCACGCCGGCCGAGAACAATAATATTTTCGAAAATATTTTATAAAACGATATTGTTGATCACTGGGATTTTATATCTCATTATAAGTATTGAGTATTGTTTTCAGAGACCGAGGACATCGCCGTTGAGGACCCAAAGATCTGAGGAGTCATTTTTCTTATCACCTAGTTGGTTAGTAACGTAGTATGGTTGAGGGTGCTGCTGACGTTCATGGTTTACGTATTATTTTTCTCGAATTGTAATTAGACGCCCGGTTTTAAGGCTTTTGTTTTTTTTTTTATTCAAACGTATGGAATTATATTTATATTCACTACTTGGATATTTTATTACTATATTATTTAATATGAGGTATTTTCAGACTCTAAATATTTTTTTAATTTTTCTTTATGAGATATATGTTTTAATTAAATGTTTTAAAGGATTTTTATTGATTTTATCTTGGGATCACTAATGCAACAAAGGGCGTTACATTTATGGTATCAGAGCAGTTCGATTCTAAATCAGACTGAGGTAGTGGAGCTTTTTCAAAAAAACAAAACTTGGGCACATAGGATGCTTGTTAGAGTTGTAATTCTGCATTCTATTCTTTTGGATATTGGACTTGATCAACCCACTGTTTGATTGGTGGTATGCAAATTATGGCAGCGAACAGGCGAGGGAGAAATGATGCGCTTGCAGCGACTTTGGCTCGAATGGCCAGAGTTATGCAGGAGCAGACGGAGACTCTCCGTCAGATGAGGGATAAGGGGGACGTGCTTAATGTGGTACCGGTTGCAGCTCCAGATCCACAGTACAGGGGTCTGTCAGAGTTCGGGAATAATAATCCGCCAGCTTTTCGAGGGACCACCGATCCTATTGAGGCAGAGGATTGGTTACTGAAATTAGAGAAGATCTTCCGGGCCATGGGATGCTCTGACGCTCAGAAGGTGGATTTTGCCACCTATATGTTAGAGTCGGATGCAGAGCACTGGTGGAACTGTGCCAGGGGCGGGTTTCTTGCTTCGGGTACCCCTATCACGTGGGACAGATACAAGGAGGTATTTCTGGAGAAGTACTTTCCGCACAGTGTCCGGATACAGAAAGAGATGGAGTTTCTACATCTTCGTCAGGGGAATATGACGGTAGCGGAATATGTGGCCAAGTTTGAGAGGCTTGCAAGGTTCTCTACACAGGTGAGGGATAATCCTGATGGTCCATAGAAAGCAATTAAGTTCGAGCAGGGTTTGAAGCCATAGCTACAGAGCCTTATTGGGCTCCTAGAGATTCGAGACTACCCCACTTTAGTGAACAAGTGTAGGGTGGCAGAGCAGAATATGCAAGTTGTGCTGGCTGAGAGGTCGAAGGAGAAGAGCTTCAGTGACGGCAAGAGGTTCCATGGGAAATGGGGTAATTTCCAGAAGAGCCTACGACCTGTGCCTACAATCACGAAGGGTAAGCAGGTTCAAGGTGCTCAAGGTAAGAAGGGGATTGCATGTTACAAGTGTGGGTGGCAGCATGGAGATCGTGTGTGCCCCGCGGCACAAACCATTTGCCACAAATGCGGGAAGATGGGACACTTTGCTAGGATGTGCAAGTCAGGGGGACTGTCTCAAACCAGATCACTGAACCACGGAAGGGTATTTACCATCCAAGGAGAGGCAGTGAAGGAGTCCGACGGTTTGATCCAAGGTAAGGGCTTTATTAAAGGTTATGATGTTATCATATTGTTCGATTCAGGAGCAACACATTCATTCATTTCATTTAAATGTGCTCAATTCTTAGAGTTACCTGTTACTAAACTGTCATATGATTTGTGTGTTTCTACTCCCGCTAAGGATAGATTGATTACTTCATCTGTCTGCCTGCAATGTCCTTTATTGTGTCAAAACCTGACTTATATTG
This sequence comes from Sophora flavescens, assembly GCA_030762895.1. Taxonomy (NCBI): domain Eukaryota; kingdom Viridiplantae; phylum Streptophyta; class Magnoliopsida; order Fabales; family Fabaceae; genus Sophora; species Sophora flavescens. Next base: position 51,262,146 of record CM061069.1, read on the forward strand.
TTGATATGATATGTTTACCTATGTCTGGTCTGGATATTATTTTGGGCATGGACTGATTGTCTCGTAATAATGCTATTATTGATTGTGCTAGTCGAACTATTTCTTTCACTCCACAGTCCATGTCTGTTAACTCTCTTGGGACAAAACATCTTATCTCTGCTGCCTCATGTCATAAGTGCTTAGTTGAGGGAGCTCAGGGATATATACTTCTCTTTTCTGCTAAGATAGAGGTTGAAAGTGATATAGCGGCACTGCCTATTGTGTGTGAATTCCCAGATGTGTTTCCTACGGATATCTCTAATTTACCTCCAGATAGAGAGATTGAGTTTACCATAGATATAGTACCTGGGAGTGGACCTGTATCAGTAGCACCCTATAGGATGACACCTCTAGAGTTGAGCGAGCTCAAGAAACAGATAGAGGATATGTTACAGAAGAGGTTTATTAGGCCTAATGTGTCACCTTGGGGAGCACCAGTGCTTCTAGTGAAGAAGAAAGATGGGAGTATGAGGTTGTGTGTTGATTATAGGTAACTAAATAAGGTAACCATCAAGAACAAATATCCCTTGCCTAAGATAGATGACCTCTCAGATCAGTTAAGGGGAGCGTCAGTGTTTTCCAAAATAGATCTAAGATCGGGATACCCTCAAATTAGAGTTAGAGGCGAGGACATCCCTAAGACAGCCTTCAGAACAAGGTATGGTCACTATGAGTACGTAGTGATGCCCTTTGGTGTGTGATGAGCCTCTGTTTGACTGGTTTTATAACTAGTAAAGACCTTGGCTTTGTGCTTATTTTATATCATTTTTACCCAAATTAGACTTGATTGTTCCTAAGTAGTATTTTGAGTCTGTAAATTGTTTTTATGTTAATTTAGTTGTTTTAGAGTTGAATAAAGTATTTACTTTTATTTTCTGTTTTTCAGGTTAATAAAATAAAAAGTAATAAATCTGGAGCCACTCGCCCCGCGAATAATCTCTCGCCCCGCGAGTATTGCAACCATGAAAAAGTCAGAGACGATCACGGCTTGCCCGTGTTGAAGATCACAGCCGTGGCAATTCTGAAGTTGAAGAGTTCGCCCCGCGAGAATTCCTTCGCCTCGCGAGTCTTGGAAGATCAGAAGCCATCACGGTTTGGGCGTGTTGAATGCCACGGGCGTAACAGTTGGAAGCTGAAGAGTTCGCCTCGCGAAGGATGTGCTCGCCTCGCGAGAAGACAAAGAGTTGCAGACCTTTCATGTAATTCGCCTCGCGAGCAGTGATTCGCCTCGCGAGTACTCTGACTCCAGAAACGTGTATATAAGTAGTCTTAGGCAGAAATGAAGGGAATAGTCAGAATTAGCCAGCTTTGGCTAGTTTCTGAGCTAATCTTAGTTAGCCTTTTGTTTTCTCTTTAGTTATGTTTTGTTTTCCTTTTGTAATGGAGAATTAGTCTCCTAGATTAATCTACTGTGATTGGTTCCTGTTAAGACTTGAGGTTTCTGTAATCCTGTTTCATTTCCTTTTCTCTTTTCAATGCCATGCTTTATATTTCTGTTTGCTTAATTCAGGAGTATATTGTGTTGTGTTGGTTTATCTCGGTGATATCATGTTCCTATATATAATCGCGTTTGCTTAATTCGCGTGTGTTCGTTTCGTGTTCGCTTAGTTCACGAAGGGCTTAACCCCGTTTGCTTAATTCGGGAATAGGGATATATATCTCAGTAGTAGTGGTTCCGCTTGTGAATTGTTGCTACAACCGGGGGGGATTAGAATTTGCTTAGGGTTGCATGAACCGATGATAGTTGGGAAACCAAAAGCGAGAGGTTAATCGTTTTAGCTTATTTGGTAAATCGCTCTATTTTCTTGTTTTGTTTTCTGTTTTGCTTCTTTATTTTATTTTAATCTCAAAACCCCCATTTCTAACTTTTTCTGTTAATAATAACAACACCTAAAAGAGTCCTTGAGAGACGATCCGAGTTGTCGCTCTATACTACATTATTTTGTAAACGCTCGTTTTTTTGGCGCGTGGCGACAGCGCGACCAAAAATTGGCGCCGTTGCCGGGGACTCTTGTTTGTTGTTATTAGCAGAAAATAATTTTTGAAAAAAAAAAAAAAAAAAACTTTTTGCTTTGCTAATTAGTTTTGTCTGTTTTGTCTGGTCTGTAAATTTTATTTTCCCCCATGGATAATTACATGTATGGATATTTGCCTAATTCTTATTATGAACCACCACCTTGCATGTATTATCCTAATTTTAGTGAGCCACCACCATACTATCCTAGCCAAGTGACCACCTCTGCACCTTCACAGAGCACCTTGGATGAGATTGCTTCTATGATACAACAAATGGAAGAGAACAATCAACGGATGGCATACAATCTTGAAATTCAACAGAGGATAGAGGAAATGGAGGCAAGTAATCGTGAAGCCCAACAGAGGGACCAAGCTGAATCTCAAAAGTTGTGGGCTCTAATTGATCAAGTTACCGCCAACTCAGCTGCAATGCTAACTCCACAGCCCATTGAGGAACATAAGGATTCACAGATGGTTATTCCTGAAAATACTTTTGATGATAATTCTGATGATGATATTTCTGTTGACGATGAATTATGTGTTGAATCCCCTGATTCTAATGATTGTTATTGTGATGGTATCGCTTGCTTTGTGTATACACTGTTATGCAGGTTTATACTTGAAAGGAAACAAAGAAAATGAGGATCAGGAGGATCAAGAGAACATTCGCTCCACCGTGCTTGAGGATAAAAAAAAATCTTTGGTTTTAGATGCAGGTGTTGAGAGTGATGGGGTGGATGAACCGTGTGCAGAAAGTCCAGACAATCATATCTTTACTAACTCAGTTTCTTTTACTACATGTACTAACTGTACTGACACTAACCCGTGTGCTGTTTGTGCTGGGTTTCTTGACTCTATTTTGCAGGATGATAATGAGAATGAAGCAGCACCGTTAACCCCAACTAACTGTTTGCCACCTCCCCCTGAGGAGCCACCAGCTCTAGATTTTGCACCCTTGGATTTTGCACCATGGCCAGTCCAAGAGGTTGAGCCCCACTTCTATTGGGAGGATTTTATTGAGAAAGAGGTCATCTGTGACCCCAGAGGAAGTGAAAAGTCCGCCGCACTGGGCGAGGTTACTATGATTGTCAAGCACCCACTTCCGTATAAAGGCTGCAAGTTAGGGAAGCATGGAATGAACTACCACCCTTTGGCTACCATGTGGGACTTATGTTACAAGCAATGGGATCCCGGTGGAACCGCCCCTCAATGAGTTTTCTTTACCTTTCTTCTTTTTAATTTTCTTTTCCTTACTTTATTTCTGTTTTATTGTCAATAATGCTCCTGAATAATTTGAGAAGCTCGGGAGTTCTGTTTGTGTCTTGATTATGGCAAGTTTGATGGATTTGATTAAATTTTTGCATAGATTGATGGCATATTATGTATTGACTGTTTTCCCCCTAGGATTTGAGAAATTTTTTTGAAAAATGATCCCCATATGATTGAAAACTGAACTTTGAGATTTTTATTATGATGGCATGATTTATGATAAGTTTGGGGTGATAGGGAGCACACACTAGGGATAGAATCTCTTTCAAATAATTTGCAAAAAAAAAAATGTCCAGGTGAGGTTTTGAGCCTCCAACATGTTTTTGACTGTGTGAGAATCACTTTTGATTGCACTTTCCTGAATTTGATTGAATCTCTTTTTGATTTGCATGATTATGTGTTTGCTTCATATGATTTAGGCATTTTCTTTGTAAATAGCTACTTGGCCTAAAAATAACCAAATCCTAATGCATGTTCCCTAGTTAGCCCCATTGAGCCTATTAGCCTACTAATTCTTGATAACCTAATGTTATAAGCCCAAAAATCTGGAAAACCATGTTAACCCGATCTTAGGATTAGGAGAGCATGTAATCTTAGAATGGGTGCAAGAAATTAAGTTTGGGGTGGCTACAGTAAATGTGTTGTTGGGATTGAGAAAAAAAAAAAAACAACAGAAATGAAAATGAAAAAAAAAAAAAAAAGAGAAAAAAGAAAAAAAGAAAAAAAGGAAAGTGTAAAAATGAAAAAAAAAAAAAGTATTAGAAAATAAAAAGGCTGTAGTCACCCATGACAATTGGAAATGAAAAAATGAAAAAGGAACTTGAGTTAAATTCAAAGTGTAAAAATGTTTCATGCTCTCTTAGTTCCTAGGGTCTTCAGCCTAGTTCCTTTGTATATCCTACCCTTAGCCAGGCCCCATTACAATCCATAAAAGACCTTTTGATGTTGCTTGCATGTTTTCTGTGGGAACCATTAGGAGATGAGAATCAAATTTATGGGAAGTGCTTCTGAAAAGTGAAATTGAGTGAATTGTTGATAACCTGACACAAATTGAGCGATTGAGTGAACATAAATTTCCCTTGTAAGGAAGGCAGTTGTTTGATTTTGGTGATCTCCCTTTTGTGTGTAACTTAGACCCCCTGCTTTGATTAATGATTGTTTGAATTATGAAACTCTCAACTGTTTAGAATAAATGAATGTGGGGATTGATTTGTTTGAAAGGGGGAACGTTGAAAGAAAAATTCTTTGAAAAAAATTGCTTGAAATCTGTGTGAAAGTTAATTGAATTCTTAAGCTTGCCATGTTTTGCCAGGTCTTGAGTCTTTTTAAGTTTTTGAGTGTAGTTTGCTTGGGGACAAGCAAAGTTTAAGTTTGGGGTATTTTGATGAGCCTCTGTTTGACTGGTTTTATAACTAGTAAAGACCTTGGCTTTGTGCTTATTTTATATCATTTTTACCCAAATTAGACTTGATTGTTCCTAAGTAGTATTTTGAGTCTGTAAATTGTTTTTATGTTAATTTAGTTGTTTTAGAGTTGAATAAAGTATTTACTTTTATTTTCTGTTTTTCAGGTTAATAAAATAAAAAGTAATAAATCTGGAGCCACTCGCCCCGCGAATAATCTCTCGCCCCGCGAGTATTGCAACCATGAAAAAGTCGAGACGATCACGGCTTGCCCGTGTTGAAGATCACAGCCGTGGCAATCCCGAAGTTGAAGAGTTCGCCCGCGAGAATTCCTTCGCCTCGCGAGTCTTGGAAGATCGAAGCCATCACGGTTTGGGCGTGTTGAATGCCACAGGCGTAACAGTTGGAAGCCGAAGAGTTCGCCTCGCGAAGGATGTGCTCGCCTCGCGAGAAGACAAAGAGTTGCAGACCTTTCATGTAATTCGCCTCGCGAGCAAGGTGATTCGCCTCGCGAGTACTCCGACTCTAAACGTGTATATAAGTAGTCTTAGGCAGAAATGAAGGGAATAGTCGAATTAGCCAGCTTTGGCTAGTTTTCGAGCTAATCTTAGTTAGCCTTTTGTTTTCTCTTTAGTTATGTTTTGTTTTCCTTTTGTAATGGAGAATTAGTCTCCTAGATTAATCTCTGTGATTGGTTCCTGTTAAGACTTGAGGTTTCTGTAATCCTGTTTCATTTCCTTTTCTCTTTTCAATGCCATGCTTTATATTTCTGTTTGCTTAATTCAGGAGTATATTGTGTTGTGTTGGTTTATCTCGGTGATATCATGTTCCTATATATAATCGCGTTTGCTTAATTCGCGTGTGTTCGTTTCGTGTTCGCTTAGTTCACGAAGGGCTTAACCCCGTTTGCTTAATTCGGGAATAGGGATATATATCTGTAGTAGTGGTTCCGCTTGTGAATTGTTGCTACAACCGGGAGGGGATTAGAATTTGCTTAGGGTTGCATGAACCGATGATAGTTGGGAAACCAAAAGCAGTAGGTTAATCGTTTTAGCTTATTTGGTAACTGCTCTATTTTCTTGTTTTGTTTTCTGTTTTGCTTCTTTATTTTATTTTAATCTCAAAACCCCCATTTCTAACTTTTTCTGTTAATAATAACAACACCTAAAAGAGTCCTTGAGAGACGATCCGAGTTGTCGCTCTATACTACATTATTTTGTAAACGCTCGTTTTTTTGGCGCGTGGCGACAGCGCGACCAGTGTGACCAACGCCCCAGTCGTTTTCATGGACTACATGAATCGGATCTTTAGGACCTTTTTGGACAGGTTTGTGGTGGTGTTCATAGATGATATTTTAATATACTCTAGGACACCAGAAGAACATGGGGAACACTTAAGGTTGGTGTTGCAGATCTTGAGGGACGAGCATCTTTATGCCAAACCGGAGAAGTGTGAGTTTTGGCTAGATGAGGTAAAGTTTTTAGGACACACCATCTTAAAGGATGGTGTAGCGGTTGATTCCTCTAAAGTTGATACGGTGATGGGATGGGAACAACCTAAGACAGTAACCGAAGTGAGAAGTTTCTTAGGCTTAGCTGGCTACTATAGGAAGTTCATAGAGGGGTTCTCTAGACTAGCCTTACCTTTGACCCAGTTGACTAGGAAAGGGAAACCTTTTGTGTGGGACCAGGAGTGTGAGGACGGGTTCCAAGAGCTTAAGAGGAGATTGGTGTCATCACCAGTCTTAACTATACCGGATCCCTTAGTGAGTTTTATGGTATACTGCGACGCATCTAAGAATGGCTTGGTATGTGTCTTAATGCAGGAGGACAAGGTGGTAGCATATGCCTCTAGGCATCTTAGGCCACATGAGGGGAATTACTCTACCCATGACCTAGAGCTAGCAGCTGTGGTTTTTGCCCTTAAGATTTGGAGGCATTATCTTTATGGGGCAACGTTTGAAGTTTTTAGTGACATAAAAGCCTAAAATATCTGTTCGACCAGAAGGAGTTGAACATGAGACAACGAAGGTGGATGGAGTTCCTTAAGGACTATGACTTCGAGTTGAAGTACCATCCGGGAAAAGCCATTGTGGTGGCAGATGCTTTGAGTAGGAAGTCCCTACACGTGTCGAGCTTGATGGTGCAAGAGCTGAATCTCATGGAAGAGTTTAGGGACATGAATCTGGAGGTGTTGGATATGTCCTTAAATGCCTTAGTTTGAAGCTGAATAGGTTGGAAATTAACAGTGACCTTAGAGATGAGGTTAGGCGGGAACAACATTTAGACTAAGAGTTGCAGTCTCGGTTGGGACAAGAGGGATATGAGTTGTCTGTTGATGGGCTGGTGAAGTTTAAGAATAGGATCATTGTTCCTAAGGAGGGGAGCCTTAGAGAGAAGATATTAGAGGAAGCTCATAAGGGGAAGTTTACCATACATCCTGGAATAACTAAGATGTACCAAGGCCTTAATAGGATGTATTGGTGGCCAGCAATGAAAAGGGATGTGGCTAGCTTCGTAACTAGGTGTTTAGTGTGCCAAAAGGTTAAGATAGAACATCAGAAGCCTTCGGGGTTGTTGCAGTCCTTGGAGATTCCGTAATAGAAGTGGGAGAGAATTTCTATGGACTTTGTGATGGGGTTACCTAAGACGCGTTTGGGCTTAGACGCCATTTGGGTGATAGTGGATAGGTTGACCAAGTCTGCCCACTTATTGCCAATTAAGACTACCTATAGCTTAGACAAGTTGGCATACCTCTATATCAAGGGAATAGTCAAGCTTCATGGGATACCCATATCCATAGTGTCGGATAGAGACCCGAGGTTTACCTCTAGATTTTGGAGAGATTTTCAGCAAGCCTTTGGGACTAAGTTGAACCTTAGCACGGCCTATCATCCCCAAACGGATGGTCAGTCAGAGCGGACCATTCAGACCCTTGAGGACATGCTTAGGGCATGTGTCTTGGATGAAGGAGGGAGTTGGGATAGATTCCTACCTCTCATTGACTTTGCGTATAACAATAGTTATCACGCTAGTATAGGCATGGCACCTTATGAGGCCCTATATGGGAGAAGGTGTAGGTCTCCTTTATGTTGGTGTGAGGTAGGTGAGAAAACCTTGATAGGACCTGAATTGGTCCAGGAAACCTCTGAGAGAATAAAAATGATTAGGGAGAGGATGCGCACGGTGCAAAGTAGACAAAAGATTTATGCCGACAAAAGGAGAAAGCCTCTAGAATTCCAGGAAAGTGAGCATGTATTTTTGAGAGTCACTCCTAAGACGGGGGTAGGCAGGTCGATGAAAGTTCGCAAGCTAAATCTCGTTTCATGGGACCTTTCCAAATCCTTAAAAGAGTCGGCTCTATTGCTTATCAATTGGCTCTTCAGCCACAGTTGGTAAACCTTCATTATGTTTTCCATGTGTCACAACTCAGAAAATATGTGCCTGATGAATCTCATATGATAGCTCCCGAGTCTGTACAATTGAAGGATAATTTGATCTATAAGCCAAAGCCTAGTCAAATCTTGGTCAAGAGCACTAAGACTCTAAGGAACAAGGCAATTCCATTGGTGAAAGTGTTACGGGACAGATTGATTCCTGAGGAAGCCACTTGGGAGATGGAGGAGGACATCGTGTGTCAATACCCAGATTTTATTTTTTAAGGTATGGTAACCTTTACGTTTGAATATAACATATGTTACAATAGGTGCGTGTGTATGAGATGAATTTCGGGGACAAAATTCTTTAAGGAGGGGAGAAAATGTAACATCCTAAAATTCTAATATAATTAATTTGAAAAAAAAAAAGATTAAGTTATAAAAAAATAATAATGATATAATAAAAATAAAATATAATTAAGAGGTTTGGTGGCGAGAGTTTATTGGTATAAAATTTATTAGAATTGGTTAGTAAATACAAAAGAAATATTAAATTAAAATAAATACATAAAAAAGAAGAGAATTAATATATATATATATATATATATATATATATATATATATATATATATATATATATATGTGGTGTACTGGGCGTTAAGCCCAAGTACAATTGATTACTCTTAAGTTTTTTTTAAAAAAAAAAAGAAGAAAAGAAAAAGAAAACCTAAAATAACCTACATGCCTAATGCACTATATATATATATATATATATATATATATATATATATATATATATATATACACACTCTAATCACTGCGCACGGATGGGGGACGCGCCGCACAGGAGACCGCGAGAGAAAGGCATTTCTTTTCTTTGGCAGTACAACTGTTACAATACATAGATCCAAGAATACCAGTGAAGGGAAGAATATTTTTTAAGGAAGCACTAGTTTTTATCATAAATAATTTTTAGAGCATCTTGGAATCTTCGAGATGTGAGTAACAATACTTTTTGCGAACACTTTCCATGGTATAATTGTTTGTATGTGTGTGGAAGGGTTTACCTTATAACTTTTTTTTGAATTTGAATTGAATATATGAATGATATCACCAACCTAAATTTTAAAATTGGAGGTTTTCAATTAAAACAAAAATCTGTTAAATTGAGTATTTACTCTTGTTATTGATGGCATGAAATACATGATTGATATTTGTACTAATTGAATGATGTGCTTGATGACATATGTTATGTCTTGATGTTCGTGATTGTCATAGTGTAGTTATAAAATTACTTGAAGACATGATATGAGTCTATTTGGTATGCATGATGAGATTAAATATTTAATTTATGATAAATGAGTTGTTACATGTATGAGACATGGAATTTGTGCCTTATGATGAGTTGTATGATGTTTGTCGCAATACCACCTATGATAGGGGTATCGAAGAGTAATACCGCCTTAATGGGTATCGAAAGTAACATCGTCATGTAGAAAATGAGTAATGCTACCTAAAAAAGGGGTATCAAAAGTAACACCGCAACAGGTTGGGGTGTCGAAAAAGAAGAAATACCACCATGTGCACATAGGAGGTATCGAAATGGAAATGTCCCCCGACAGAGGGTGACATCGAAACACTCCTCATGAATAGGAGTGGGCAATGGGACACCATTGTCATGTGATGTGGTAATTTATGGCATGTCAACGAGAGACCAATTTAATTAGTGGGTTTTCGGGCCATTTGGATTAAAACAGAATTTACTTGGTATGTGGAATGTGATGCATTGAGATAAGTTGTTGTTACGTTATATGTTATTGAGTTGATGAGATTATTGTTGTTATTAAAAGTATTTTCTTTTATATATATTATTTTGAAAAATTATCGAGTGACATTGATGATTTTTTCCTAGATCTGGCTTTTGAGAACAATACTATTTTCGAAAATATTTTATAAAACGGTATTGTTGATCACTGGGATTCTATATCTCATTATAAGTATTGTTTTCAGAGATCGAGGACATCGCCGTTGAGGACCCAGAGATCTGAGGAGTCATTTTTCTTATCACCTAGTTGGTTAGTAATGTAGTATGGTTGAGGGTGCTGATGACGTTCTTGGTTTACGTATTATTTTTCTCGGATTGTAATTAGACGCCCGGTTTTGAGGCTCTTGTTTTATTTATTTATTTATTATTCGAACGTATGGAATTATATTTATATTCACTACTTGGATACTTTATTACTATATTATTTAATATGAGGTATTTTCAGACTCTAAATATTTTATTAATTTTTCTTTATGAGATATATGTTTTAATTAAATGTTTTAAAGTATTTTTATTGATTTTATCTTGGGATCACTAATATAACAAAGGGCGTTACACTTTCAGTGCTGGGAGGGGGTTCAGGCTTTGAAGGACAACCCCTTCTCGCCTCTCTCCATGCTTCATATCTTTTTGTTCGAGTTATGATTCGCCTTCCTAACTCATCACGTCCTTTTATGAATATCATCCCATGCTGACCTTATTGCCATTGTCTGGCTCTTGATGCTTTCACATTCTTGATATAGGAAAGATGCTTCGCCAAGCAGCTCTTCTGGGGGTTCATCTTGTGTCCACCTGAGCTGGCACATTACTAGAGCTGGTGAATATGACACACGTCCTCTGGGTGCCATCAATGGGACATTCGGGAAACTTCCACAACTGAATATAACTGAATCTCCATTGTACCTTGGGCACATCCATCTAAATGACCGTGAGTCGACCTGATCAAACTATTGTTTCCATTCATATAGCTTATGTGGTTTCAGTGGCATGCGAATGAATCCTTTTAATGGATCATCTGTTCTATCAATTTTGTTACGAGCATACGAGTGAGTCATGATCCAAACATATAACATGGTGCACAACATCGCAACTTTCCTTGTTGATGGTGATGACAAAGTTGTAGTGAGAGAAAAGTTTCAGCTAAGATAGCAGGGACTAAATTTACCCCATATTCCTCGACTCTGTAGAAGACATCCATAGCTGACCGATCAATCACATCTGGAATAAATGGAAAAAGCATCAGTCCATAATACAAATAGACACATGATCTTCAAGCCCGTAGTGTTTCCTTTTTCCACTTTTTCCAATTGTCCCGGTTTAAGCTCCAAAAGTCTTGCTATCTTCCCATCTGCCACATATTGTCCATAATACAAATAGACACATGATCCCACTTGGATAGGCAATCTCAACATGTAAGCATAATCCTCTATGGTCAGAGTTATATCTAGGTCAGGCAATTCAAAACATCTCAAAGTTGAGTTCCAATACTGAGCAAATGCACTCAGGGCGGAGGCCTCCACTGGAATACGCAACAGTTCCAATATCCTCCCATACTTGTTGTTAAAGTTCGAACGTGCCTTTTCTGACATTTGTTGACTAATTTCCCATTAGCTCTGAACATCATTGAGTGTCACGTCGATCTTAATGCTCTTCTTGGAACTACTTGCATTGCTAGTACTATTTTCGAAGCTAGGTCCTTCCATTCCTTGCTATAAGATTAATACTAAGGTCTTCCTGCCAAGAAGCACAAATAAAGAAAAAAAAATATTAGAAATGAAACAAAAAAATGCCCTACATGATTCATGTTGCATGAGCCCTGGTAGGGTTGAAAACCCTATGTCGGGTATGCTGTCAACGCACTACCTTCACTATAACATGCCGCTTATTAGAAGTACAATAATATTCGAACATGTCATTCGGGCTTGGAGCGACGATGTGTCGCCCCTTTTTTCTTTTTAGAATACTTCACAGTATGTATGTGCATGGCAATTTATGCTTATGATGCCAGATAAAAAAATGGAGAGAGAGAAAAAGTGCGCTCCCTTTGTCCTAAACTAGGTAAAACTTAGAGTTGGACACACTTGAGGTGATAACTCTAAACAATTTGGCTACTAAGTTTGCTCTATCAGTGAAAATCAGGTAGGGTCTAAACTTCTAAAAGTCATGGTCCCTAGATTGCCCCTATCCCGAAAGATAAGGATATGATTCATGAATCTAGCCACAAGTAGGGATAAACCCTCTCAATATGACCATCCCATGATATAGGGTACAACCTGAGTGGTGAATCAACAAATATCGGGAGGTACAAGACCTTTTCAATGACAATGTTGAGACACCTCCTAATCCTTGGGTTTTGAGCAAGCTAGGGTATAGAGTCAAAGGTGTGTGCAATATGTGATAATGATGTGTGTGATGGGAGCATACAAACCTTCACAAAAACCTACTAAAACAAAACTACCCCAAACCTGCAAAAAGAACAAACAACACCAACATAATAGTTCTCTACTCTAAGGTTGCAAGAATATACAAATGCATTTATGAGAGCATTTAAAATTATTTACAAAAGAAATAAAAAAAGAAGGGGTAAAATTAATATTTTCAAAATTATTAAAAGAAATTGCACAGCCAACTATGATAGGCCCGACTCTCCAAAGTCCCCAAGGGAGTCACCAGCTGTCACGACCGTCCTGTCCGGGAGCCACGAAAAGAAAGTAAAAACGGAGGAGTCGCCACCAGTATTTTTAAATTGGAAAAACATTGGAAAACCAAATTATTTAGGAAACTGGTCTTTAAAAAATAAAGATTTTGGTCCGGGAGTCGATTACGAGTAGGGAAGGTGTTAGCACCCTATGTCGCCCGTTTAAAAAACGGTACCTCAAGTTAATTGTGCAAAACATTTTAATAACTTTTAAATATTTATTTTTCCCCAAAAATTATTTATAAGAAAGAAATATTTTTGTTTTTCAATATTTGTATTTCTTTATTGGTTTTGCATTTTTAAAATTATTGTTGATTAAACCTAAATGAGGTTAAACATGGCACATAAGTCCACAGGGCAACCTCAAATATAAGGGATTGATTATGGCAACCGAGTCCACAGAACATCCCTAAAAATATACAATAAAAAAGAAAATTTAGTTTTGCCTTGACAGAATGATTGATTTTGCTCCTACGTATTCCCAGGTGCGATGGGAAACTCAAAGCCACATAGTTCTTTAAAAAAACTTGATTGGTTGGTTGGTTGATTTTGATATTTTTCTTGAGAAAAATATTTTTTAACAACAAAAAAGGGTTTGATTTTAGGAAAGATTTTTCATCAAGAAACAAATAGCCAAAAAAGCTTATTCTCCTTTTATTAAAGAAATGTTTTTTCATTTTTTGATTTTATTGAAAAGGATTCTAAGAAAAAGAACTACAAATATTTTTTGAAGAGACTTTTTCATTTTTTTCATTTTTGGTTTTGTTTTAGCTTTGACCCAATTTTTATAACCCGGTGATGAAAAAGAAAGAGGCCTAGTAGCTTGCCCATAACTTATATTTCTTTTTTATGGGCCTCTCACTATATCCTTGGCCCAGTTACAAATACTTAAACAAAAAAAAGAAAGAAAAATCGGGCCTAACAGACAGAGCGCAAATATATTTTTTAGATTCAGATTATTCTTCATTATTTTTTGTTTAGCCCAAATTCTAATGATATAAAAGGGACAAAATAAAAACACCAATTTGGGCCACAAGCTGCAATCCGAAACCTAAACCATTAGAACCTAAAAACCTAATAAGTAATAAATTATAATAACAAAAAACAAAAGTTAAAAGAATAAAAATGAGAAGTGAAAGGAAAGCATCAGAGGCTTAGCCTCTATCGTTACCAACAAAGAGAGGGGAACCAAGGAGCTTGACAGTGATGCGGCGACGGCAAGGGTGGGCGTCGCGGCGATGACGAGACACGACAGAGCTGGGTGACGACGGCGCGGGTGGCTAGATGGCATTCGTGCAGGGTTGGGCGGAGGCGGCTTTCACAAATCTACGGTTGGCTGTGCGTGGAGGCGCTGCAGCGAATAGAGGAAAACGAAGGCTGACGGTTCAAGGTGGAGTCCGCGATTGAGACGATGGAGGTGTGGTGGTTTTGTCGTGGCGGGGCGGGACTATGCGGAGGATTGGTTCTGAGCGGTGCGACTGCGGTGATGGTGGCTGAGTAAACAGCGATGGAGCTCGTGGCGGAGCAAGGTGGCTGAGCTAGAAACAACAATCTGATCAGTTTATATTGTGTTTGTTTTTTGTTTTTTGACTTTTGATTTTGGGTGGAGTGAAGATGGGGTTTTGTGAGTTTTTGACGTTGAGGGGAGGTTCTGTGAGTGGTATGGTGGTTATAGGAATGATGCTTTTGGGTGAAAATGAAGGTGAAGGGTGGTTATAGGTGTGATTCATGATGAAGGATAGTGAGGCTTTTTTTCTCTGAGGAATCTCTGTTCTGGTTCATTTTTTATGCCTCCCCTCACAATGCAGCAGCAGCGTACATATATAATGGAACCAAGGGGAGATGATGACAAAAATTGATATTGGCCTGTTGAGGAGTAAGGACGATGGTGCAGGGCCATGGTTGAGAGCAAGGCAGCCTTTACCTCCACCATCTTGCTTGGTTGTTGCAGGTGCAGGGTTAGTGCCCCTTATTTTGAAAAAAAGCACAAGAAAACAAAATTGGGGAAATAAAAGAAAGCTGGTTTATATCTGAAGTGGAAGAGGACAAAGCAAGGATGAGAAAAATGGTACCAGGAGGCAAAAGGCATACGTCCCTCTTCTAAATTTTTTTATCATTATCATTTTTTAATTACTATTAAAAAAAAATTATTTGGGTTTAGATCATGGGCTTGCAACAACAAAAAACAAAATTGGGCTACATCTAATTCTATAATGAATCAAGAACAAAAAATATTTTTAGTCTTTTTTTGCATTTTTATTTTTATTTTTTATTTTTAAAAATATTAATTAAAAGAAAGAAAATCGGGACAAAATTAGGTGTTCACAGGTTAAAAGAGTTGAGAATATTGAGAAGGAATACTCTCTCTCTTTTTTTTGTTCGGAACCCACCCTAATTAGTCATTTGGGTCGAGTGGGTCCGCCAGAGTATTTCCACGACTTAGGCCCTTCGGGCCCGTTATGAGACTAATATCTGGTTCGACCGACTGAGCAGGATTTTACCACTTGATTCTCAGCCTCCCAATGGGAGTGACTCCACAAAGATTTGAACCCAGGTTCCTTATATTTTCCTCCTTATGAGGGATAGTTGCTTCCACTAGGCCAACACCATGTTGGTTTGAGAAGGAATATTCTACTACCCAACAAATATATTGGCGAGGAATAAAAACACTCCTGCCTTAATACCAACAAAAAAAAAAAAAAAAAACTCATGCCTTATTCCCATTTGGATTATTTTTGTTGTGAATGATCACGGATTTATTTTTAAATTCTCATCCATTCTAATAGTAGACATCAACTAATTATGCTTATAAAAAAAAAAGACATCAACTAATTATTAAGTTACTATGAATTTGATGAATAAAAATTATAATGACATATTTAAAAAGAAATTAGTTAAAGAGTAATATTAATAAACAAACTGATCATAGCCACATATCGTCGTGATATAAAAATTGTGTATAATGACATTAATAGTGAATTTCAAAAGCTGGTGCGGAAACCTAACTGCCAATATTTTACCTAAACTAGAAGCATATTCAAGTAATCGCAGGGATATTACAGAATTCCCGTATACATTCTTATCATGGGGGGTTAAGGATTTCATGTCCGCTGAGTATATATACAAATTGTGTATATAAATTTTAATAATTTGGAAAATTCTTTTTTATTTATTTATTTATTGAAGTTAGCTTTTTAGTAGAGTTAGATTAATTTGCTTTAGGCTTAATTGCAGTCTTGGTTTCCTTATTATTGGTCATGTGCGATTTTGGTCTTTAAAATTTTTTTCGTGCATATTTTGTTCCCTCTGTTTTTTCGTTGCAAATTTGGTCATTTTGTTAATGTCTGTCAATTTTTCAACGATCAACATAGAGAAACCATTCTTCTAAGCACACAGGACCACTGCTCTAAGCGCATAGAACATCTTTTTGAGCTTTTGCAGCAAAGGATCATGTAAAAAAGGTCCTGGAGAGGAGAGACAAAACCAGTAAATAGTAGAGAAAAATCACTAAATCATGTTGAATCAGAGATGCAGAGGAGGGAGATCCTCAACCAAAGGATGTGTGTTCCTAGAGGAGTGGTTCCTTTTTGTTGATCAGTGAAAAAAATAACAGACATTGGATAAAATGACCAAATTTGCAACATTAAAAAAATAGGGAACCAAATTTGCACAAAAAAAAACTTTAGAGATCAAAATCGCACATGATCAATAGTAGGGGACAAAACTGCAATTAAGCCTTTGCTTTAATATAATACATTAGAATTTATTGTAATATCGAACTATTATAAATATCTAATCGTGTAAACTAAAGTGTGATAAGGGTCTCATATTAATTGAACATTGATGTAACCTTTTTTATTATGACTTGTGCAATTTTCAGTCTTTTCCGGTTTTCCACTTAAGTTAGTTTTAAATCTAAAATTATGCATAATTATTAATTATTAATATGAGAAAAAGCAAGTTTTCCATCCACAAAAACTCAAAAGGCATATTTCTTAGTTAGCGTGAAACAGAGTGATTTAAATGTAAAAATAAATTAGTTAGGGGTCCTTGTCAACAAATTGAGAGTCACCCTTGGGCCTTAGCGGAAAAGGAAACAAGAACCACACAGAAAGACCCCATACGCCATAACACAGGTGACAAACCATGTCACCTTCTATTCGGATTAAAAAACAACAAAAAGTTCCACTTTCAGTACTGATTACCTGATTGGAATGATAAAGATTTCTAATTATGTCACATTCGGAATAATGGTAGCACATAATTTTTGAAGAGTCTGAGTAAAATTTGGATGGTTTCTACAAAGTTAAGCATAATCTTTTCTTTATACATGGAAGAAATTTCCAAATAAATAGAAATGTAACGGACTTCGTCCGTATATACTAAATTTCAGATTCATTATTTCCTATTGGGATTTAAAAAAAATATATTTGAGTTGGTATAGATGTGAGACTAATTTCCGTATCGGGTGGTGGTTAGGTAAGACCTCAGTTTTTATCACATAACTTTCATCTCAGTGTCTTAGAAAGAGATTAGTCATATACAAATTTGTTTCACATGCAGTTCAAATAAATTAAACCTATAAAAATGGCTTGTGGTTTTAAAAATTTATTTTATATTAGTATAATTAAGCATTTTACAATTTTTAAACTCGTTACTATTAATGGATGTCATAAAATTATTATAAATATCATAGTTTATCATATTCTTTCAATACATTTTTATAATTATTTTAGTATTTAATAAAAATTAAATACTAAATGAGTGAGCGGGTGCAGTTGCACACCCTAATAGCAACTTGCCTCTGCTAACGAATGGGAGCAATGGCTCCCATCTAATATATTATTATAATTTTCTTACAGCTTTTAATGTAGGATTTAATTGATATGTATTGTCAATATTTAAAAATATTTTTATACTATCAATTAATCATAAATCGTTGAATCATTAAAAATGTTTTACATTTATTAAAATTATCTTAAAAGTCAAGCATAAGTATAAATGGTTTATAATTAATTGAAAGTGCAAATATTTACCCTAATCAATAAATGATACAATATTTGCGCTTCCTTAAAAAACTCATAAAACAAAGACTTGTGTCCGTGATGCAAATTTCACTAAATTAAAAATAATTAAATAATGTATCGTAAAATAAAATCGAGCCAAACGAAGCTGCATTCCTTTTCACACATAAACTCCCCCTTGTCTCTATTATAAACAAAGAGCCCAAAGTTTTTGATCCAATATATAAATAAATTTTGTTTTCTAATGACTCATTTAATGATATTATTTCTAATATACCCTTCATTTAATACAAATTTCAATGACTCATTTAATGAAGATTGAAGTTTTAAATGAAAGGTAATTTTGGTAACAAACATAATTTTTTACAAGATTCGATGAGATTAACCAATCACCTTAATATGTATGTTTTATTTAATTTTTGCTTATAATAGACAGGAGGGAGTAATAACTATAATTAATTATCTTAAAAGTTATATTTGGATTTTGCAGGTCCTGAGAATATTTTTTTTAAAAAGAAACCTCTGATCCCCCCTCCCCCATTGATGGGTTCGGTCTAAAACATATCTTCATTTCTAAGATGCATATTTATTCTTGAGCTCAGCCTTTCGGGGAGACTTTGATAAGTGGAGATTCAACAGAGAAAGTTCTTCTCAAATTCAATGCTGGATTTTCATCATTCAAGTTTTACTCAAGGCTATATCTATGTATATCTTTATAAATTGTGCAAAGCGAATTCCAACACAACGCATCAGATTTGTAGAACATGTCCAGTAGCAAGGTCAAGGGCATTCTTAAAGGCCTTAGATGCATATCTCATATTTGGTAAGTGAACTTCGCCTTCATATAATTAATTATGGGTTTAATTTCTATACACAGTTAGTGTAAAGATTTTTACACACAATTAATCATGTAATTAATGATGTGTCAATTTCTAATTAGTTGACCGTATAAAAAAAATTTACACTGTCAATGTATACCAATTAAATCCATTAATTATTATATTTTCAAGTGCATTATTGTTAGCATTTATTATTTTTTCTATTCTCTTTGCATTTTCATATGTTTACTATAAAACGGGGAAAGAAAGCATGATGGTTATTTCCCCCTTTATGTTAATAATAAAAAAAAGTTACTCGTACACTTGGCACTGCAGATAATGAAAGAGAAGAAATACAGATTGGATATCACACAGATGTCAGGCATGTGGCCCATATAGGATGGGATGGCCCCAATGTAAATTCTCACAGCTGGGAAATTTTTTTTAACTGTTAATTAATATTCAATCTTGTATATGATAGTTTTTTTTTTTTTTTGACAGGAGTAGATGATAGTTAGACCTTAGAAGATTAATAATTACGTAAAATAAAAATTTTGTGATTATGCTTGTATAAATTTTCCTTCACAAAAAAGAAAGCCTTTGGTGCTTTGCCGTGTCTTTTTTTTTTTTTTTTTTACAGGTGAACAAGTTTATAATTTCTTGAGGATTTTCATCAACACCTCCGAGCCTAATTAGAGATGTTCAAAATATGACAAGATAATTCGATCAAATGGGTCTCCGAAGGTAGCTACTATTTTGCTCCACACTGTGTCAAATTTTGTTTTACTTTTCCAAAAATGACCTTCATCCCACGATGGAATCACACTCGATATATTTACATTTATACGATCCAAAAACTAAAATCCTGATGTGTAAAATGTTATTATGATACCTCGATACCATGCTATTACCAATACTTCTGCAACCATCTTACTTTATATTTAGTTGTAAAAGTTATTATTATTTAAAATATTAAAAAATTAAATTAAAAATTAAAAATTGGATACAATTGAAATGTACGGTGGAAAGAATTTTATATTATCAATCAATTAAAAATTGATATATCATAAAAAATATTTGACTTAGATATCTAAAAAGTCACACGACATGATTTAGTTGATTGACAATATAAAAACTTTACACTATCGGTGCATAACAATTAAACTCATAATAATACCAACTAAAGTCTAGAAAAGGAGGGGCAAAACTAATAAACAACAAAAAGAAATCATTGAATCGTGCTTGGAGTGGGGAAAGAGGGAGAACTTCAACCGAATTTGCAATATTAAAAAATTATGGGATCAAATATGCACCAAAGAGACTAAAATCGCATATGATCAATAATAAAGAAACAAAAGAATGATAAAAAATCAAAAGTGTCATTGTAATTGTAAATATGAGGACTTCAATGGGAAATGGGAACTACACTGATTGAATATATCTTATCGATCTACGGCCACAAGGATACCCAAACTCTTCAATTTACGCGAATTTCATAAAGAGGCCGTGATAACATCAACCTTGCATATTTTTCACTCCTTTTAAGCTTTATCTTCATGCAAACTCTAAAATAACTTGACTCGAGTATTTTGATCATTAATTCCCGCACAAACACACCACAACACCGCCTCATCCATTCCAGAAGGAAAACTAACAAATTACCAAACAAAAGTGCCTCAACTACCATTAAAATGCATGTAAAATAATAAAGAAATATGAGTTGAAATTATACTCATCAAACTACCCCAAACTTAAGACTTTGCTTGTCTTCAAGCAATAACCAAGGCCGGACAAGATAATTAATCAAATCATAGACATTTAATCAAGAACCCGAGGACAAATCCAAGCAATAGGCATGTCCAAATAAATAACCAAGAGACAATCAATCTCAAGTCCAATTAAAAGCTTAGGTTCCCTAAATTCACGTCTCTCGCTAATTTGCGACACTCTTCTCACCTCACTCAAGTGTTTAAGGGCATATGACAACCCGCTCAATTTCCTCAAGGAAAGTACCCTACCATAAGTTTGACTATTAACCAAAATCTCTACTTTATTAATGAAAACACATAAGAATCAAGAGGTTTTCCACTTTGGCTGTAATGGGATCATGGGATTAATTGTTAGGTGGGGAAACCAAGAAAAGGAAATTCAAGATGGCTAAGCAAAATATCAAATAATGCACAAGCATGACAACCTTCTAAAATACATTTTTAGGCTTCTCTATCCTCTTTTCCACCTTTCTTTTTTTTTTTTTCCTTTTTCAATTTTGTTTCACACTTTCTTTTTCTCGTTCACTTCTCCATATTTTTTTTTGTTTATTTTTCAAACTTTTGAGCAATTTGGAAAAGGGAGAAATTTTGAACTCGAGAAATTTTTTCTTTCTTTTTCATCCCACAATTTTTCAAACTACTTTCTTGCCCTTTTGCAATACTTTAAAAGACGTCATACCGTGCATCATATATATATATATATATATATATATATATATATATATATATATATATATATATATATATATATATATATCAAAAACAATCAAGGTACCAAGAAAAATCTCTTATTTTATTAGGCTCAAAATTGGGTAACTAAGAGAGAAGCTTAAACATTCAAAACTCAGTGGTTCCTCTTACAATGACACTTTCCAATTTGGTGGATTTTTAATATCCAAGAGTATGGGGTTAGGGAGAGGAATTAGGCGTTTGCGCCCTGGGTGCCTTAGGCAATAGATGTCATCCTCCTAGATAATCATCCCCATAGACTCACAGGCAGCTAAAGTAATGCATTAGGGGTGGACAACAGTCGGATTCGGGCCAAAAAATCCCAATCCGACCAAAGATGAAAAGGGAAATACAGAGCCCGTCACCGTCCATTTAAGGATCGGTTATGTTGGGTGGCGGGCAGATTCATCAGTTGTCATAAAAAAAATTTGAGTAGAAAGAAAAGGACAAAGAGGAGAGGCTGGATCTACTAGGGTTAAACTACTAGGGTTTGAAAGGTACGCAATGAAATAAATGAGTGAGCCGCAATCCTTTTGGGCCATTTAAAATGAGTAAAAAACGCAGCAAACATTAACAATTGTTTTAGGCCACAATCAATTTTGGGTTGTTTGTTTTTATTAAATAATTTTTTTTAAAAAGGTTTGTGTTTTATGTTTTTGGGCCAACAGACATGGACTTTTTTAAAAAAATAACAAAACAACCCTAAAAACCCTAACTTCCTCACCTTTAGCGTCGCAACCCTCTATTTCAGCCTTCACCCTTCGGTTTCAAAGCTTCAGTTGTTGCCGCCACCTTTCGTCGTCGCATTATTCTTCTCCAGTCTAGCATCGTTCTTCTTTGTTCTCGCCTTCATCTCCTCCATTCTCGCATGATCGTAGTGAAGGCTCGCCTTCTCTTCTACTCTTTCATGGTCGCCAATCACTATTCTTCTCCACGCCAGCGTTTTTCTCCTCCATTCTCACATCACTACATCGACCGGGTTCGATCACCGACGGCCTGAGATTTCCGGGATCGAGCCCGACCACCGTCAACCGCATGGACTCTGTCTCTACAAACCTCCAACACGAGGACCCACTAAAAATCGACCGCATGCTTTCGATAGCTCCCGGGTTGCTCGAGTTCGAGTCGAAACGGAAGTTTTGTCTAGCCTTATAATGCATGTCCGCCCTGGATCGACCTCAAAACCATCCAAATCAAATTGAAAATGTTGGCATATGGTAGTGATTATATGACCCCGTATCCACATTGCTCTAAGGATGAAGCATTGTCCAAAGTATTAGGAATCCCTTTTGCTTCAACCAAGTCTCTTAATCTTTGTCACTTGTAATTGTAATATGAGGACGTAACTGCAAAATGGGAACTACACTAATTAAACTTCATTTATATCTTCCTTGATAAACTGCTTGAACGTGATAGCCAAGTTTGTGAATGTGAGACGCACTTGTAGCTAACTGTATACTTTTCAGGTATATTATTAAAGCCTACGAAAAGCCTCGATGAAACCATGTAATTTATCCTTGACAATGAACTATATATATATATGTGTGTGTGTGTGTGTGTTTGTTGATTTTATTTTTTGGGGAGCCACTGAGGGCTATTATATTATCATGTTGCAGTAATTCTGAACGTTGTCCACATCACTTGGCTAAATATGGAAGGCTCCTTTTATACATAATCTCCTATTTGACTATTCTTTTTCTTTGCCATTTTGCACCAAACTAACCCACCCAGATAGGAGACATTATTTGCCATTTTGCATCAAACTAGTTCTTAAATATTAACCATTAATATATCAACGTAGCACGTAGTGAAGGCTGGCCATTCTGGTTCAATTTTAAATCTTTTTTTTTTCAATTTTATTTTTATCAAGAACTGTGAAACTCGGGTATTCAATTTTCAAAACCACTCGCTCTTAGGTAAAAAACAGTTGAGTATGATGTATCTTCAAGATATTATTCTGCGTCATTTTAATTATTCAAAATAAAAACATTCAATATTCTGCTATGAACAAAATAAAGAATGTCTGCAATAAAACCTAACTTCAACATTAACAAAGGCTACTTACATACATTTTTGTGTGTGAAGGAAACATGTTAATATCACAATGACTAGGAAATGAAGCAAACATAACAAAGGGAAAGCAAATATTAATGAAGCAACACCACCACCAAATCTCTACCAAACAACATCAACATGAGGACCCGGAGGAGGAGAATTGTTGGGAAAGAAATAGGAGTTGATGCCATGGAGGAACATGTCCTCATCCAGGTTAGGAGTGGAACAATGGCCATTACAGCCACAACAACTTCTACCACGGATGAAAACAAGAATTTTGGGGTCAGTAGTGATGCTGGGACAAGATGGGAAAGTAATGTTGGGACATGCGGGTATCTTTGGGCAAACTAGAGTAACATCATGATAAGTTCCTACAAATTTGTAACCAAAGAAAGTATACTCCAAATTGTTTTAGATGTTCATCATAGTGACCCTTGTTCTTGCTTCATCCCCATCTCGTTACCCACCCCCTTCCACCCCAGTCGCAACCCCTTCTTCCCTACCCGCTCTTCATCCCTCATCCCTAGCCCCAGCTCTTCCCCTATCCAAAAATTCCCCGGTGTTGGCGATGCATATCCTGCACATCAACTAAACCTTACTGAACTAAGGACTACTCTTGTTTGCCCCAAGCCCACCTTATCCAACTCCAAACATCAATCTCCCCTCACTGCTCACCTCACCCCCAAGTTTTTGTTTGCATCAGTTGCACCAGGAGGAGGCAGAGTGTTTGGAAAGTATGTGTTCATTCCATAAACGAACATGTCCTTCATCCACTTCAGTAGTGGTGGTTGGACCAATACTGAAATAGATGAAAGGCGGATTTGTCTATGGAGTGAACACATACTTCTTTCCAAACACTTCACCTCCTCTGGGAGTTGCTGCTGCAAACAACAAAAACTTGGGGGGTGAGCAGTGAGGGTAGATTGATGTTTTGTTTGGAGTTGGACAAGTGGGCTTGGGGCTGACAAGAGTAGTCCCTGGTTCAGTAGGGTTTAGTTGATGTGCAGGATATGCATCATCAACACCATGTAATCTTTGGATAGGGGAAGAGCTGGGGCTATGGATAGGAATGAAGAGGGGATGGGGAAGAAGGGATTGCTGCTGAGGTGGAAGGGGGAGGAAGAGAGGGTGGGTAAGGAGAAGGAGATGGGGATGAAGCAAGAACAGTGGTCACTATGATGAACATATGAAACATTTTGGAGTATACTTTCTTTGGTTAAACATTTTGGAACATAAGTTCTTTGGTTACAAATTCATAGGAACTTGTCCCGATGTTACTCTAGTTTGCCCAAAGATACCCGCTTGACACAACATCACTCTCCCGTCTTGTCCCAGTATCACTCTCCCATCACTACTGACCCCAAAATTCTTGTTATCCCACTCTTAGTCTTTATTTATATCTAATTTATTCAAAAAACGACAAGTATTAAAAAAATTAATTCCACATCATAGACCAAAACCGTAGTCAACGGATCAAATTAAATCTTATAAGATATCCAATAAAAAGAATCTACATTTTCTTGATTTAATTGTGTTATATCATCAAATAATTCCAAACAAATTCATTAATTATTTTTCGATATACAAAAGTTTAGGTGAGTTGGGTCCCAGGGGCTCACTAGGATCAGGGCAAGCCTCACGACACAAAGCGCTTACAGAGGTACTTACAGATTACCCACCAACGTCCACACATCGATAGTAGGATTCAAACTCATGACCTTGTAGGTTATGAGCCGTATCCTTACCAACAAGATCAACATTCATTGGCAAACAAATCCATTTATCTAGAACTGCTAATGAGAATAAGGGAAAAAAGTTAATTTGCAAAGAAAAACCCCCGACATTCCCAACCATATGGTAGGCCAAAGCATAAAATAATTTTAAAGCCATAGTTTTTATTTGGGTCATGCTAACGAGTGTCCTTTGGACACTCTTTAAAAAACCAAGAAAAGCAAGTTTTCATTGGAAAACTAAGCATTTCACTTTTTAAATATTAAATACACAAATCCCTTATGTAAACTTTCTTTTCTTGATTCCGTAATTTTACTAACCTGCTTATTTTGGGGCGGTAAAGAAAACATAACTTTACTAACCTGCTTTGCAGCATTCACTATTCCACTTGCTATAACGTCACACTTCATTATACTCCCAAAAGATGTTGACCATAATTACTTTCACTTTGTCATCAGCTGTCAATATTTTAAATGCTTCAACAACCTGGTTTATATAATTGCAAAATAAAAACGAACAAAAACCATCATAAGATGGAGATCATTTAAGGTAATAATAATGTCTAGCAACGGCTAAATGATATATTTCTGGTATCATCTTTTTGGGGTGAATTTCAGGTTAATGCACCAGCAGATTACAAATTGATCTGACAATAAAGGATCAAATAAGAGAAATTATCTTATATAATAGTGGAGTTAAGACCAATACCACAGTGGGAGCAATCCTAACTCGTAAGAGCATCCCGCCTACATCCAGAAAATTGGCCATTGTGGCCATTGCTAGCCCTGCTCCATTCACCATGCAGCCAACTTCTCCATCAAACCCAATATAATTCAAATCTGCCTTTGCAGCAGCCACCTGTTCAAATATAAAAGGCACAAATAATGTTGTTACATATACCCAGTAAAAGGGGGGAGGGGAGGGGGCAAATAATTTATCATATAGGAACTTGAAAACGAGGCACAAATTCAACATGTGAAAACTATCATTTCTATAAAACAAATGCACTGTCAGTCCATAGTTGCATCATAAGCAGATGCTCCAAGTAAATCAAATATAAAAAACATATCAAACGTATCAGACAATAAAATAAATGTATCTAGCCACATGAGCTAAACAAAAGTGGCAAGGGTGAGGTGGGTTTAAGGCTCATGTGTGAAATTCCCTTGTAATGTAAATTACACACACATACACACAAAAAGTAAGTAAACCTCTCGGGGATCAGATATGGATTCTTTGTATTTATTATTTTCACGCATTCATTGATATGTACCATTAGATGCATTTGAATGTGCATTAAAAAAAATTAAAAAATGAAAAGCAAAGTCGATCCAATGATGTATCTTATAACTTCGTGGATGCGTAAATACGGGAAATCCAAATCCATTGATCTATTCAAGAGAATCACCGGTCATTTTAGACAACAATGGAGCCTTTTATTATTTCATTTTATCTTTTAATTTTTTAAAATTGTGCTTGGATCCCGGGCGCACAAAAAAAAACTTGTGACTACAAAAATTTAGCCAATAACATGAATAAAGATGCAATTTTATATATTTTTTTTTAATTTTAACAAAAGATGGTATCCGGACAAGATTAAGGGTGCGTTTGGGTAAACAACTTAATTAAAAGCTTATCACATAAGATTTATTGCATGAGAGATTATGCCATAAGCGCTTAAAGAAAGAAAAAGAAAGAAAGGGGCATGAGAGAATTCGAACAGTGAAAAACATGGAGAGGGTTAGTGCATAAGCTCTTATGATAATTCCATAAGCTTCTCCCAGTGACTTATGAAAATAAGTCAAAAACTCCTTATGGGATGACATAAGTTATTTTTATAAGCTCTGCCAAACACACTTCATAAGAACTTATGTCATCAGCTAAGTCAAAAGGAGCTTAAACAAGCTCTTCCAAACGCCACTCAAGTATTCACATTAATTTCAGTGAGCATGAAATACAGCTACCTCATCTTGATCAGGGAAACGTGCTTGGTGGCTTTTTTGGCTACTTCGATGGAGGAAACAGCGACGCCTCTTGGAACATTGACTCTGTATTTGCTCATCAATTCAGCTCCCTGATTTCAAGGAGAAAAACTCATGATCTATCAAACAGATTCAGAGAAACGCCAAATTCATCAACGACAAACACGATTTATTATTATTATTATAAACAAAAAATGAAAGAGAAAAAGGATTTGGTGAAGGTTGAATCTGAGATTGAGCAGAGAGACCTGGTATTCGTGGATGTTGAGGCGGCGGAGCTGGTGGTGCTGCCATTTGCCGCCGGGGAGGGAGAGGGAGCGAAAGCCAAGGTTTTCAAGCAATTCCCTCACCACCATTTGCAGCGATCTGCTCGTGAAAGACTCGTGGGACTCGTGACCAGGAGCGGCAGCGCTTGGCTTGGTGGTTCACGTGGCGGAGAAGGTGGAAGGTGTCTCTGCTTCATGGCAGGGACGTGGTGACTAGTGATGACAGATCTGGACGGCGATTCGCTCTGTGCTAGGGGCGTGACAGCGAAGAAGACAACCGCTCGAGTTGGAGGAAGACGGCGATGACGCGGCGGAGCGCTGGTTCTGGTTCGTGAATGGCAGTGACGCTGTGAGTTCGAACGTGGTGATGAGCGGCTGGACGGCGGAGGTGGTTGTTTTGGGGGCGGTGGGCGGAGACGTTGTGGCGGCTGAGTGGATCTGTGATTTGATATATTTTTGTGTGTGCTAGAAGTGGAAGCTAGCAGTATCGGGGAATGGACTGAGTGAGAAACTGAAAATGACCTGGCATGATTCACAAATGGTAGAGATAACTTGGATGCATTGTTAGGACTGCAAAAATGTGTTTATGGATCTTTCAAGAAATTTTTTGCTGCACCCAAGACATCAAACACATCATTTGTTAAATGTAATTTTTGTGGTAGAAAAGGTCACACAGCTTCTACATGTCATTACAGAAAATCTGCTTATAATGAGTCTAAGTATATATGGGTTCCTAAAGGAACTGTTGCTGCAACTAACTCAAAAGGACCCAAACAGATTTGGGCACCTAAAACACAAACATGATTCTATTTTGTAGGTGTGTTGGAAAGCCAAGGATGTGAAATGGTATCTTATCAGTGGTTGTTCCAAGCACATGACTGGAGACAAAAGCAAGTTCATTTCCTTTACCCCTAAGTCGAGTGGTAGTGTTACCTATGGAGACAACAATAAAGGGAGAATACTTGGCATTGGAAACATTGAAGTGACTCAACAACAATCATTGAGGATGTAATGTATGTTGAGGGACTGAAACACAACCTAGTAAGTATCAGTTAACTATGTGACAAAGGCTTCAAGGTAAAATTCAATTCCAATAGTTGTTTAATAGAAAATCGGCATGATGAAAATTTGAAATTAATTGGACATAGGACAGATAACATCTATATGCTTGATTTAGATAATATCTCTTCAAATACAGCATGCTGTCTTATTTCAAAAGAAGAAGAAAATTGGCTTTGGCATAGAAGAATTGCACACATTCACATGAACCACTTGAATAAACTGATTCGTAAAGATCTTGTAGTTGGCTTGCCTAAACTAAAATTTGTGAAAGATGGACTATGTGATGCATGTCAAAAAGGAAAGCAAGTTAAGGTCTCTTTTAAACCAAATAACATTGTTTCAACAACTAGACCCTTGCAACTTTTACACATGGATTTATTTGGTCCATCTAGAACCAAAAGCTTTGGTGGTAACTCGTATGCATTGGTAATAGTAGATGATTACTGAGACACCCCACTGTGCCTCTTTGTGTCATTAGATTAAAACCTCATTATTTAATTACTTAATCGCACGCTTAACGTGAAAATACGTAAAAATTAAAACATCACTTATAAAGTATACAACTTCATATGGAATGACATATCACAATATAAGTATATTATGCATATTACAAAACACTGTTAAGGATATCCTATCAGTAGGATCCCTCACAGGCATATACTTAGACAAAAGTTAAACAGCGGAAAACATAATAAAAATACGCCTTACAAGACGCACTGGCCATAACTAACTAGACCCTAATCACCATGGGTAACAGCTCGTCCTCCAGGGTTACGCTCATCAACAGGGTCTTCTCATACAATTCCACAAGGAGATAAAATACAACATACAGAAATATACAGGGGATAAGAAATAGTTCTATCATCAAAAAGTGGAAAAGAGTCATAGTAAATTATACAAGAATTGTGTCACAGACAATCAACACACATAACTAACGAATCATCCTCGGGTTAATATATATCATCCTCTACCCTTACTCTCAGGCAATCTAACACGTTATTTTAACATAACCCCTTTAATCCTGTCACCATGTCTTTACGTTATCGTGGACTTTATCACTCCTATCACCATCCCTCATTTGCATCGGGGCACACCCTCATTCCCGTTAGGATGTTCCACCTAGTGCACACCTCCATTCCCGTTAAGGTGTTCCACCCCCATTCCCGTTAAGGTGGAAGTGGTCTCGCGAGAACTCTTGATTTTACGTGTATTATATTACAAATACACAGTGTATTATATTACCAATACACAGAAGTGTTTTACGTGTATTATATTACCAATACACGGTGTATTATATTACCAATACACATAAGTGTTTTACGTATATTATATTACCAATACACGGTGTATTATATTACCAATACACAGATGTCCTTGCGTATTATATTACCAATATACTTTTGTCTTTGTATATTATATTACCAATACACTTTTGTCCTTGTGTATTATATTACCAAAACACGGTCATGGACAACAACACCTATACTTGAATCCCACCAACCCGATTTAACAACATCCTAGTGCCTTAACCTTCCATTAGAACTTGACACATATCCTATGTCATAACACCTCTTTAACATACATCATCTAAGTTAGGCACTTCTAAATCATCATTATCCTCACACCCAAAACAATCATCTCGTAGACAACATATATATCTTTGCTTAAAATCCACTAAGCATAATAATAAAAACCACGCAGATCATGCATAACACAATATCAATCAAAATATTTCAATATCACCAACATAGCACAAAAATCAATTCAATAAAGGTAATAAGCTCAAATCAACCATCAAGAATATAAAATCAACCTAATATCGATAAACCTACAATCCCCGAATCGCCATTGGTTTTTGAGAAAAGGTTTCCAATGTGATTTTTGTGTTGTCGATTACTCAACTACTAGTAGTTTTTAGGTCGCCCTACACAATTATTATATAATCTACTACTTATCCATTCCGACGATATGTTGGTTCTTTCCCCCACCTGGGTAATCACCGAACTCCCGAACTCGAAGCTCCTCGTCGTCACACCACAAAGTATTAACTCCACCTTCTGTGAAGGTAAGGAGATTAGATGCTCAAAGAGGTATACCACGAACGTCCTCGTTTCCTCCGTGATGGAAGTCTAAGGTTATGAACACAAAATCACAAGTTAAAATCAAATAAGAACACTAAACCACAAGGTATAGGTTCGGTCAAGGCTAGTTCTTAGGGTTAGAGATTCCCGAAAATTATACAACTCATGGATTTATGATCATTAAGTGTTAGAAGTTCATAAACAATGATCATTTAGAAAAGTTGAATTAAAATCTCACTAAGTTATAAACTTAGGGTATTCGGCCAAGGCTAGTAAAATAGGCTAGCATTCACTAAACTTTCCAATCTCTTAGGTTTAGCATCCATATGTAATAAGGAGCTCAAAACCATGATCATTTTGGAAAAATAAGAACAAAGTATCCTAGGTCCATAACCTTCTAGGTTCGGCCTTCATGGGATTTATAGGTTAGAAATCTTTAAACTTTCCAATCTCTTAGACTTAGCATCCAAATATCTTACGGAGCTCAAGTCCATGATCATTTTGGAAAACAATGGAAATTTAGACATTCCAATATCCTAGACTTAGCATCCAAATATCTTATGGAGCTCAAGTCCATGATCATCTTGGAAAAATGAAAGTAATATATCCTAGCTTTAATAACATAGAATAAACAAGTTAGAAATCCTTAAACTTTTCAATCTCTTAGACTTAGCATCCAAATATCTTATGGAGCTTAAGTCCGTGATCATTTTGGAAAAATAAAAACTCAAACATCCTAGCACCTAAACACTAAGCTTCGGCCATCATAGGATGATGAGGAAAATATTCTTTGTTTAACAAAAACTCTTAGGTTTAGAATCACAAGGTATTAAGAGTTCTAAATCCATGATCATACTTGGAAAGTTGAAACATAGTATCCGAGGCTTACATATTCATATTTTCAGCCATCATAGGAACAAGCTATCAAAACTTCCAAGATTTATAGATTTAAGATCAATGGATAGCTAGAAACTCAAACACATGATCATATTCCAAAAGTTGAAACAAAAACTTCCTAGGTCACAAATGCAAGCATTCGGCCTTCATTGGAAGAGATAGGTAGAGATTTTTTTTTTTACACAACTTCTTAGTATGTGAAAATATAAGTTAATACAAGACTATAGAAAGTGGTTTCAACTCAAAAGGAGTTTTCTACCATTTTAGAGAGATTTTAGAAGTTTAAAGCATATAAAGAACACATAAAGTAAACTAAGAAATAAAAGATGAAACTTGCAAAAAGATTCATATGAGAGTATTACCCTTAGTATAAGGAAGAACTTTAATGAAGAACTTAAGTAGAAAAGATGAACAAAAACTAAAGCTTTAAGAGCTTGAACTTTTAGAAGAAAGAAGAAGATGGAGGTTTAATGGAGGTTGAAGGAGGAAGATGATGCAGTGAAAATGAAAGGGGTATATATAGAGAGGGGAGAGAGTGGCACGAAATTGAGGAGAGAGGAATGATCTTGGAGAGCAAGTTTTGACCTAGTGCCTTGTTTGGTTGAAGAGGAAAGAGAAAAATAGGTTTTTAGAATATAATATGATATATTTCAAAAAGTTCATCATGACCACTTTTTAGGAGGTAGCTTAGGCCATACCTCTAATGAGTCACCTCACTCCCTCATCTCACCTCATGCCTTTTATGTCTCCTATTCTGCTCCATTTTGTACCCGGTTGTATTTACGATCGTAATTCTTCCGACGTTTTCACCCGAATAAAATATTTTATTTTATTTTTGAACGAAAATTTTCAAAATAACCAAACTTGAAGGAAACCTAATAAAAACACTAACTATCTCTTTCACGGGTCAAAATTAGGTTTTATGTACAGTAAACTTGTATCGGCAGTGAAAACACAGACCGGCTTTCGTTTGAATTTTCAACCGAAAATTTTACCGTAACCCTCTACCATAAAGTAGACTATGAATATGATTTTATTTTAATCAAAAACACTTTCTAACTCTCAAATTTAAAATATAATTGAATTATATTTTAAACGGTTGAACAACATAATTAAAATCAGGCTGTTACATGAAGGAGCGCGATGGACTGGTACGAAATAGTCTTGAAACGCCGCCTCTGAGCATCTGGTATGAACGAATGTTACAGTGTAAGTGTTAGGGTTATATTTAGTTTTTAGGGTTTTGTGTTTTTTAGTTTTTCATGGGCTTGTGGCCCATACATTAGTTTGGCATTGTTTAAGTAGGTCTCTTAAGTTTGTGGGCCATTTAATATTTGATAAGTATTTGGGTCTGATAAGTGATAAGTATTTTTGGGTCCTTTGTTGTTGGGCCATTTAAGTTTTTGTTTTTAACTCATAAAACCCTAAAAACGCGTTACCCTACCTATGTTGCACTTGCAGCGCCGTTTTCCTCTCCTTCCCACACATCATCGCTGCAGCGAAGCAACCAGAAAGGAGGAAGCTTCAACCAAGCTTCCCTTTGATGCCGTTGCACATCTGATTCATGCGCCGTCACAAATTTCCACTTCAACACTTCTTCATCAATCATTTCTGGTAGGCAAGAACGATTACTTTACTCTTAACACTCTCCCCTTGCTTCTGGTCGGTCGGTGTCGGGCACCGACGGAGTCGTTTCCACAGACCTGCACCCGCCCGATGGAAGCCGCCTGGAAATGAGCTTTAAAATCCGATGACTCGATGGCCGACCTGGCCCACCCACGCACAATTTTTGAACCTCGTATTTTTCGGGTTCGGGTCGGGTGGCGGGTCTTTGTCCACCCCTACTTACCACGCTGCCTTGTGTTTAAATTCAGTAAATAAACTTAAAAAGCAGCACAGTGGATCGAACACGGGACCTCCCTGAAGACAGCAATTGTTCCTACAGCTTATCCAACCACAATACGTAATTGACACGCTGTCGCGCGCGCGTCAAAATGCGAGCGGTTTATAAAAATATGTAGTTAGGGCGCGACAACTCGAGTATCGTCTCACAAGGACTCTTTGATTGTTGTTAACAGAAAAAGTCAATTTTGGGGGGTTTTGGATTTGAAATTAAATTAAGAAAACAGTTAAGAAAATAATGCAAATAGGTGATTGTCAATAATTGAAACGACTAATCTACTGCTCTCGGTTTCCCACTATCATCGGTTCATATAAATCCAAGCCCTAAGCAGATTCTAATCCCTTTTCGATTGTAGCGACAATTAACAAGCGAAACCGGCACTACGAGACGTATGTTCCTAATTCCCGAATTAAGCAAACGGGGTGAATCACTCGTGAATTAAGTAAACACGATTGAACACACGCGAATTAAGCAAACGCGATTATGTATAGGAACACGCAATCATCGAAATAAATCAATACCTATTCTATACAATCCTGAATTAAGCAAACAGAACATATAGAACAATATTGAAAGAGAAAAGCAATGAGAATGGGAATTACATAAAACCTCAAGTGGTAAAACAAACCGATTACAATAGATCAATCCGAGGGAGTTAATTCTCCATTACAAATCTGCCCTAAAACAGTAATTTATATCCGTCAGTTCTGCGCTCTCTCGCAAGGCAAGTGGCCTCTCGCGAGGCGAATCTTATGAGTGGCGCGAGTTTGAATAAGGATTTTCGCGAGGCGAATAGTGATTCGCGAGGCGAGACAGAAAAGGATCTTTTCATTATGCCCGTGATGAGTATCACGGCCTGGGCGTGATAGCTTCTGGTCTTTGGTCTCGCGAGGCGAGACACGGTTCGCGAGGCGAGACAGAAAGGATGACATTCTGCTGTTCAGGCTGGTCTTCAGTCTCGTGAGGCGAGTAGCTTCTCGCGAGGCGAAAACCTCCAGACTTGCATTTTCCACTGCTTTCTCCATTCCCTTGGCTCTAAGTGCTTCCCTTTCTAACCTGAAAACATGAGATAGCAGTGAATGCTTTATTTAACCCAAAAACTAACTAAAATGCCCTAAACTACTTAAGAAACTCAAAATGTTGCTTGAGGACGATCAAATCAAAATCTGGGCTAAGACGAGATTGAAACTCGAATAATTAGCACAAAAACCATGATCTTACTAGTTATAAAACTAGTTATCCAGAGGCTGATCAAAATACCCCAAACTTAAACTTTTCTTGTCCCCAAGCAAACTAAAACTCAAAAAGGACTCAAACCTGGCAAGCTTAAAGGTTTCAATCAAATTCGCACAAATTTTCATGCAAATTCAACAAAACAATTTCTCTTCAATGTTTCCCCCCTTTGTAACAATGTAACCCCCACATTCATTTACTTTAAAACATTGAGAATTCCATCATTCATGCAATCATTAATCTAAGTTGAGGATCCAAGTTACACACAAAAGGGAGATCACCAAATTCAAACAATCGTCTTCCTCACAAGGGTAATTAATGTTTCACTCATTCGCTCAATTTGTCTAGGCTAAGAATTTTTCACTCAATTTCACATTTCAAGAGCACTTCCCATGAATTTGATTTTCATCTCAAACAAGGTTCCCACGAAAACATGCATGCAACATCAAAAGGTCTTTTAAAGGTTGTAATGGGGCCTGGCTAAAGGCAGGATATTCAAAGGTACTCGGCTTAAGCCCCTAGGAACTAAGAGAGCACGAGCATTTTGACACATTGAACTTCCACTCAGATTCCTTTTTCCATTTTTTCTTTTTTCCTTGGGTGACTACAACCTTTTTCTTTTAATACCCATTTTTTTGACATTTTGTTCTTTTCTTTTCTTCTTTTTTTTTTCTTTTTCCCTTTGGCTCCAACCCTTTTTTTTTCTTTTTCTCAATCCCAAACAACACATCATATCCTTGTAGCCACCCCAAACTTAGTTTCTTGCAACCCTTGTCTTGCTACGCTTTCATGCTCTCCTAATCCTAAGATTGGGTTAACATGGTTTTTCAGATTTTTGGCTTGTAACATAGGATCATCAAGAAACAATAGGCTAATTAGGCTCAAAAGGGCTAACTAGGGAACATGCATTAGGGATGGTTCTTTTTAGGTCAAGTGGTTAATTCAAAGAAAATTGCCTAAATCATCTGATGCAACCACATAAACATGCAAACCAAGAAGAGATTCAAGCAAATTCGGGAAAGTGCAACTTGAAAGTGATTCACACAATTAAAAACATGTTGGAGGCTCAAATTCCTCACCTGGACATTTTCGCAAATTGTTTGACCGAGATTCTATCCCTGGTGTGTGCACCCTATCACCCCAAACTTATCATAAATCATGCAATCATAATAGAATATCTCAAAGTTCAATTTTCAATTTTTCACATGGGGATCAATTTTTCAATTCTCAAAATCTAGGGGGAAATCATCAACAGTCAACAAATATCATGCAATCCATCTATGCAAAATTTGATTAAAATCAAACAAGCTCACCGACACAAGACTCACACACAAACTCTTGACCTTCTCAAATTATTCAAGAGCTAAATTCAAAAACAAATGAAGGAAGAGAAAAACACAAACTAACAAGAAAATGAAAAT
The DNA here is from genome assembly GCA_030762895.1 of Sophora flavescens. Lineage (NCBI taxonomy): Eukaryota > Viridiplantae > Streptophyta > Magnoliopsida > Fabales > Fabaceae > Sophora > Sophora flavescens. The sequence goes on from CM061069.1 coordinate 51,297,743, forward strand.
AAACTAAGGAGAAGGGTTAAGAAAACTCATTGAGGGACGGTTCCATCGGGATCCCATTGCTTGTAGCATAAGGCCCAAGTGATAGACAAAGGACGAAAGCTTATTCCATGGTCCCATAACTTGCAGCCTTGATATGGAAGTGAGCACTTGACGATAATGGTGACCTCGCCAAGTGCGGCGGACTTCTCACTCCCTCTTGGGTCAAAGATGACCTCCTTGTCAACAAAGCCTTCCCAATAAAAATGGGATTCAACCTCTTGGACTGACCACAGTGTCTTCATATTCAAGGATGCAAAATCCAGTCTCTCAGGCAAAGGCTTGAACTCCATCGCTGGTTGTTCCACAGTGGGAGGTGGCAGGCAGGTAGAGAGGATCTCCGGTGCTGCTTCAACTTCTGCACGATTTGCACTCACTGCATCATCAAATCCATCACCTGCTATACATGCAGAAATCTCAGCACACACCACACAAGGGTTAGTGTTAGTACAGTCAGCACATATAGTACAACAACTGAATCAGAAAAGGCTTGAATGTCTGAAAATTCAACACACAGTTCATCAATAGAAGTATTCTTGACATCGTTATCAAAATTATCCTCAGAGGAAGTATTGTCAAGAACAACTATTTGCGAATCTATATGTTCTTCAAGGAGATGTTGAGTTTGCAGTGTAGCCAAGGTGGAGACAATGTGATCAATTTGAATGGCCAACTTCTGAAAACCAGCTTTTATCCTCTGTTGGGATTCAAGATTTTGTTCTGTCATCCGTTGATTGCCCTCTGCCATCCACTGATTGTTCTCTGCCATCCGTTGATTGTTCTCTGCTATTTATTGTATCAGAGAAGCTAACTTATCCAGGCTGCCTTGATCTCCACCATGTTGGCCAGAATAGCAGGGTTGCACTTCATTTACTCCAATCATGCCAAAATCACTACTAGACTCATAGCCTCCAGCAAAGTTAGGATAATATATGCATGGTGGTGGCTCATCAAAGTTAGGATAATATATGCATGGTGGTGGCTCATAATCAACAACAGGCATATAACCATGCATGTAATTATCCATGGGAAGTACTAAGATTCACAACCAGACAAAGCAGCCGTAACTAATTCAGCAATGCAATTTTTTTTATTTTATTTTCTGTTAATAACAACAAGAGTCCCCGGCAACGGCGCCAATTTTTGACACGCTGTCGCGCGCGCGTCAAAAAGTGAGTGATTGGAAAAATACGTAGCTAGGGAGCGACAACTCGAGTATCGTCTCACAAGGACTCTTGGATTGTTGTTAACAGAAAAATCATTTTTTTTTGGGGTGGGGGGGGGGGGTTAAGATTTGAAATTAAATAAAGAAAACAAAGCAGAAAAAATGCAAACTAAATAACTATCAAATAGCTAAAAATGATTAACCTACTGCTTTCGGTTTCCCACTATCATCGGTTCGTATAATTCCAAGCCCTAAGCGGATTCTAATCCCTTTTCGATCTTAGCGATAATTAACAAGCGAAATTGGCACTACACGATTTATGTTCCTAATTCCCGAATTAAGCAAACGGGGTGAAGTGCTCGTGAATTAAGCAAACACGAATGAACACACGCGAATTAAGCAAACGCGATTAAGTATAGGAACATAAAATCATCGAAACAAATCAATACCCATTCGATACAAACTGAATTAAGCAAACAGAGAATATAGAATAGTATCGAAAGAGAAAAGCAATAAGATTAGGAATTATAGAACCTCAAGCGTCAATGGAACCCGATTACAGCAGATCAATCCAAGGAGACTAGTTCTCCATTAACAACTATGACAAAAACCTACGAACAGATTCGCAGCTGTCAAAATGGGAGAGAAGAAGAGGATCCTCAGTTCTGCCCTAAAACAGACTATAAATACGGATTCTGGGTTCCGCGCGCTCGCGAGGCGAATCTTATGAGTTATATCTTCATTGTTTGGCTTTCTCGCGAGGCGAGACGAGGATTCGCGAGGCGAGACTTCAAATTCCAGTCTGTCATAGCCGTGACCTTCATCACGGCTAGGCCGTGATGGTCTCTATCCTTCAGGGTTTGGATTTCTCGCGAGGCGAGACAGTGATTCGCGGGGCGAGACAGAGAGGATGGCATTTCTGGCACAGCAAGGCTTCAGGCTCGCGAGGTGAGTAGCCTCTCGCGGGGCGAATAATTCCAGAATTGTCTGTCTTTATTAACCTGAAAACAAGAAATAGCAGTAAGTGTTTTATTTGACTCAAAATCAACTAAATTAACCTAAAAATACTTTAGAGACTCAAAATGTTGCTTGAGGACAAATACATCCAAATTTGGGTGAAAACGAGATTAAACTCGAATAAAACCATGGTCTTTACTAGTCAAAAACTAGTCGAGCCAGAGGCTGATCAGTAGTCAATGTTGTTAGAACCAAAGATATTTGGATTTAATTAATATCTAAGTTTTGATGTTAACAAAAGGATTAAATTTGCTTGGTAAAGTGTTAAGTTGAGATCTAACAATATTATCTAGTTTTACAGGATCTCTTGAATCTTATAAGTTATGGAAACTTAGAAAAAGTTTTCATATATCTGCATGGACTTTAAATAAGAAATCCACGTCCACCCGTGTAGACAGACTTCTCAAAAGCTTGGTAAAGTTATTTATTTATTTATTTGAGTAGACGAGGCATGGGAATTTCTAAGTAGACGAAATATTAAATTATTTCTTCTAGACGGAATCTAAGTTTCAAATTGAATAGACGAGCTTAACTTGCCACGACATCAGATGAGATCTTTTTTTTTTGGGTAAGTAGACGGACTTTAATGCCACATCACTAGACGGAGATCAAAATAACTCACTGAGATATAGCAAGTCCAAAGACTTGAATAGACGAGAGGATATGCCACGTCAGTGGACGAGCAAAATGAAAGAGTGAATAGACTTAGTTTCACATAGAACTAAGAAAACACGGTTTTTAAGTAGACGAGCTCATCTTTATGATAAGCCTTCATAAATAATTTCAATCCGGTCCACAATGAATCATATTTATTTCAAATGATTGATATTTATTTCAAGAGAATTTTTGTTCTTCTCATTTGTTTTATATGCTTAATGCTTTGTTTCATTGTGAGAAAAACATAGTACCATCGAGGAAATACAAAATGCAACATAGTACAATGGGAAATATAAAACGATCTGTACGATAGCACCTTTATGGCTGAAAAGTTTGGAAGTTATATAAAGAAGGAAAAACAGTTTTCAAGCTGCAAATGCTCAGAGCAGTGAGCCTCCATTTTGTACTACCCTGATAACCAATAATACATTTCAGCATGGCCACGATCAAGCTATCAGTCACAATGGATATCGTGCATTCAATGCTATCTCTAAACGGGAAATTCAAAATGATCGTTGAAGCTTTTTAAGAGTAGAAGAATGTCATTATAAATAGAGGACCTCAAGCGATGAAGACCAACTTTTGCCAATCCAATATTTGCGAGAACTAGCTCTCATTTCTTTCATTCTTTCAAAAGCAAAAGTTTGTATTCTTTAGTTTGAATATTGTGAAAATTTTCAACAGATCTTAAACTTTCATATCCTCACATATATAGTGAGTTAAGAAGATCTTAGGTTAAAAATCTTCTTGTTAGAGTTGTAGCCTGAAGAGGCTTGGTAAGAAAGGAATACTTGTAGCCTGGAGAGCTGTTGAATACTTGGTTGTAATCTATTTGGATAAATAGTGGATAAAGCCTTCAAGTCGAAGGGACTAGACGTATCTATTGGTTGGAAGAAAGTGAGCCAGGATAAAATCATCTACGTGAATCTTCTATCCTTAAACTCTTACAACTTTATTTGTTTATACTGACTGTGGGGTTTTGATATTGCTTTTGTTAAATCTCAAAAGTTCTTTTTCATTGTGCGCATCTGTTTTATATATCATCGTGTGAGAAAACAGTTTTAAAATGTTGTTTTAGAAAAATTATTAACAAACAAAATTCAACCCCTCCCCCCTTCTTGTGTTTGCCTGTGTCAACTTCAGTTGGTATCAGAGCTCAGCCTTAAAAGGGTTGAGCATCTAACAAGTGCTGAAGGAGTATGATCCAACAACCATGGATTCATAAGGACAAGCTTTCAACGGACCTCCATTCTTTGATGGAACTGACTATGACTATTGGAAGAAGAGGATGATGGCGTTTTTGGATGCACAAAGTCTAGATATTTGGGAGCTCATAGAAACTGGTTATAGTGAGCCCATAGATGAAGATGGAGCTTCTGTTACGAGAGCATATTGGACTGCAGATCAAAACACAAAATGTCAACTTAATCTAAAAGCTAAGCACTATCTCGTGTGTGCTATTACTAGATCTGAACATGACAAAGTTCACAGCTGCAATACTGCTAAAGAAATCTGGGATAATCTTGCCCTAGCTCATGAGGGTTCATCACAAGTGAAGGAATAAAAAAAATAAGCATGTTGGTTCACCAATATGAACTGTTTAAGATGACTGATCATGAAACTATAGATCATATGTTTGGGAGATTTCAGACTATCACCAACGGTCTCAGATCACTTGGAAAAACTTATGAAAATAGAGACCATGTAAGAAAGATTCTGAGAAGTCTCTCGAAGCAATGGAGACCCAAAGTGACAGCTATTCAAGAAGCCAAAAATCTGAAGTCTTTCTCTAGAAGAGCTTCTGGGATCACTCAAGGTGCATGAACTTGAATTAAATGAAGAAGAAAATTCCAGAAAAGGAAAATCTATTGCCCTAAAGGCAAAGAAGGCAAGTTTATCAAAAGTCCTCAAAGCTGCTGAGTCATCAGATGGATCAGGATCTTCTGATAATGATGAAAGGTCAGATGAGGATGAACTATTTTTCATCTCCAGAAAGATTCAACATATGTGGAGAAAGAAATGTTGTTTCAGAAGGAAGCGGTTTAACAGAAAGATTTCAAAGGAGAAGTCAGACTCCAAGGAAAAAGGTCCACCCTTGTGTTTTGAATGCAAGAAGACTGGCCATTTCAAAGCTGATTGTCCTGAGCTGAAGGATAAAAATAAATTCTTCAAAAAGAAGAAAGGTTTAATGGCTACGTGGGAGGATCTAGATCTATCTTCATCAGATGGAGAAGAAAATGCCCAGGAAGAGGCAAATATCTGTCTCATGGGAGACACTGCATCAGAAAGTGAATACACTGATGTTGAGGGAATGGACTCTGACTCGTCCACTCTTCAAAATGCTTTTGATGAATTGTTGCATGAGTCGTCCATACTGTCTCGAGAGTAAAGGGGTCTCAAAAAGAAATTTTCTAAATTGTCTAGAGAATATGATAGGGTTTGCATTGAAAAACAAAACCTCAAAGATAAAAATGACATACTAAAATCAGTGCATGTCAGTCTAGCTGACAAAATGGAGTGTGAGCCTGATGTTTGTTGTGAAGTTGCAAAACTGAAACAAGATGTAACATATCTGACAGACTATCTGTCAAAGCTTGTAGGTGGCTCAGATAAACTTAGTCTCATTTTAAGGTACTCTAGGTCACCACATGATAAATCTGGCATTGGTTATGACAAAGAGAAGCAAGAAGCATCTCACCAAAAGTCAACACCACACACACAGCATAGAGCTTAAAAAGCTCAAGCCAAACATGGTAAAACCAAGTCTGGCCCGTCCAACACCTTTTGCAAAGTGTGTGGAAAGAATGGGCATACTACATCTAGATGCATACATAATAAGCATAGAAAGCATTCTCGTCCAGTGACTACTAACAAGAAAGGACCCAAGTCAGTTTGGGTACCTAAAGTTAAGATAATACCTGTTACAGATTTGCTTAACAACAGGAAAGAAACAAACATATTGGTGCTTGGACAGTGGGTGCTCACGACACATGACAGGAGAAATGTGTATGTTCCAAGACCTTAGAGCCAAAGATGGTGGCTGGGTCACATTTGGAGGAAACCAGAAAGGGAATATCACTGGGATAGGTAAAATTGGTAAACATCATTTTCCCTCAGTTGACAATGTTCTCTTGGTTAATGGTCTTATACATAATCTGCTAAGTATAAGTCAATTATGTGATAGTGGATATGTTGTTTCTTTTGATAAGAACATGTGTAATGTCAAGAAAAATGATGGATCACTTCTATTCACTACTAAGAGGCAAAACAATCTGTATAAGATTGACTTGGAGGACCTCTCTGTTGTTTTGGTTTCAACGACTCAAGAGGGGGTGAATTGGGTTTTCAAAATATATTTCCCTCTTAAAAACTTTTCACAAAACTCTTCAAATCATAGTTGCGGATTTGTGGCCTCAGGATCTTTTACAAAATCAATGAATGGGCTTTTACAAAATCTTGAATAGAAGGTGATGAGGATAAGAAAGATTGATTCATAATTGATTCAGAATAGATTCAGGTTCAATAACTCAGTAATAATAAAATACGGAAGCTGATTAAACCATTAAAGATTAAGAACAAGTTATGCAAGTTTCAGACACAAGCATTAACAATCAAGAACGAACTTGCAGGGTCTCAGTGATAGTTAAGTTTTAATAATCAAGAATGGTTCTGATCAATTCAGTTTTAAATGCAGATAACACAGTCTTGATTACAATCAAACTCAAGTTTCAATACAGTTTATACAGATCAAGAACAGAAATTATATTGAACTTTAAACATCAAAGTTGCCGGTTCTTGAACAGAAAGTAAAGAGTCTGAGTTTAGAGATACCACACAACCAGATTTATCCTGGTTCAGTCACCTCCACTGTGACCTACATCCAGTCCCCACTCCACTTGTGGGATTTCACACACTAACACACAAGCTTTGCCAGGTAGCTTGAAAAACCTTTACACCACAGAGCACTCCTTCACCTCGAGATACCACACTCTTGTGAAGAGCCTCAATGTTCAACCTTAGGGATATCTCACCCTAATCACTCAGAGAGACTCCATCTCTCTTTAAAACCAAAAGTAAAACAAAAATTGATTCTGAACTCTCAATACTCAGATAAACAAATTGAAGCATCTATGAGTATTGAAACACTCTTTTCACAGTAAGCTCAAGAAAGATGATGAATGATATGTGTATTGTATTCGATATGTTATTCGTTCTGTGTAATAATTAAAAAGTGTTCCTTTGATCCCTCTTTATATAGAATACAAGTTATAGTCGTTGGGATCAATTAAAACAGATTTGAATCTGATTTAACAGAATATGTTTTCTTGATTCTGGTTCTTGAAATAAGATTCTAATAGTTCTTGAAGAATTCGCGTCCATAAAATAACCGCGTCCATCTTCCCATTAAGATTTTACATTCGGACGGGCTAGTAGACGAGCTCCATATGCCCCGTCATTGGACGGGAGTACTAAAAAGACAAATTAATTGGACGTGCTCCAATTAGTAGACAAGCTCCAATTAGTAGACGAGCTCCATATGCCATGTCATTGGACGGAGCTTCTCATTTAAGGATTTAGCAGGTCCAAAGACTTTTGTGGAAGAGCGCTTCTGTCACTTTAATGGACGAGCACTTCTGTCACTTTAGTGGATGAGTGCTTGTGTCACTTTAGTGGACGGGCGCTTGTATCACTCTAGTGGACGAGCGCTTCTGTCACTTTAGTGGACGAGCCCTTGTGTCACTTTAGTGGACGAGCGCTTGTGTCATTTTAGTGGACAAGCACTTCCATCACTTCAGTGTTGGACGAGCAGTTTGGACGAGCACTTCTTATTTCCAAAAATCATTTTCATTAACAAAAAATAATTCCTTTTAATGCAGGTAATGAAAATTGATTTTCTTAATGCATCTTTTCAAATGAGTTTTTTGTGAATAAGAGATTTCTTCTCTTACAAATCATCTAAGACTTAAATCTAATTTCTCCTTTAAGCTCTTGTCTTGATGATTCCTTGATCTTTTTCTTTGCTCTTTGATTCCTCCAAGTTCTTCCTTGAATATTCTCCTTTGATTTCTCACTGAACTTGTTGATCACAACTTGATACCTGTCTTTGATATTTGATACTAAAGCACTTGCATACACATTAAGTTGTATTTGTCATATATCAAAATCTCTAAATCATTGAGTCTAACAATCTCCCCCTTTTTGATTATGACAAACATTTTAACAAATTATAAGATTAAAATATAAGTGTAGCAGACGCTAAGTGTTTTTAGCAGATTTATATCATGGTATCAAAGCAGTCAGAGCAGAAGTATATAAGAGTAAAAAAATATTAACAGAGCAGAATTTGATTTACTTCCCATTAATCATGTAAGCTTTTAAGCTCCCCCTCAACATATGCATGTATAATTCGTTTTCTCTATATCATACTTTTTTTATGTATAATTTGTTATTGTCTCCTTTCTTTATATCATACTTTTTCCTCCCCCTTTTGGCATTATAAAAAAGGTAAAGAAAAGAAACATTTAAAGCGATAGAGAAGGTAAGAATTGAAACATTCAAACATAGCATATAAAATTGTTCATGATAGAGGGATTAGATATAGGATGATCAATTATGCCCAATTCTCTTCTAATGAAAAAGAAGCTTTCCTTGTTCAAGGGCTTGGTAAAAATATCTGCAAGTTGTTTAGTTGTATCTACATATTCAATCTCAATTTCTCTACTTTGAATATGATCTCTAATGAAATGATGTATGATTTCTATGTGTTTAGTTCTAGAATGCATTATGGGATTCATAGTTAGGTTAATTGCACTCGTATTGTCACATCTAATAGGAACTTAGTTTAGTTGCACACCATAATCAACTAATTGTTGTTTCATCCATAAAACTTGTGCACAACAGCTACCAGCTGCTACATATTCAGCCTCTACGGTGGATAGAGCCACCTAGATTGTTTCTTACTGAATCATGATACCAATGAGTTTCCTAGTAAATGGCAAGTTCCACTAGTACTCTTTCTATCTAGTTTACAACCAGCAAAATCAGAGTCTGAATAGCTAATTAAAGTACATGTAGCTCCCTTGGGATACCATAATCCCATGTCTTTTGTTCCTAACAGATACTTAATTATCCTTTTAACTGTTGTTAAGTGTGATTATTTTGGATTTGCTTGATACCTAGAACACATGCATACACTAAACATGATATCGGGCCTACTAGCAGTAAGATAAAGTAGCGAGCCTATAATACCTCTGAATTTAGAAACATCAACAGGTTTACCTTGCTCATCCTTGTCCAAATAACAGGAGGTACTCATTGGAGTAGCCATCTCCTTAGCATTTTCCATGCCAAACTTCTTGATCAACTCATTGCAGTACTTGGTTTAGCTAACAGATTCCATTTTCAGTTTGCATTATTTGCAGTCCAAGGAAAAAATTCAGCTCACCCATCATTGACATTTCAAACTCACTCTGCATAAGACTTGCAAACTCATTGCACAAATGCTCATTAGTGGCACCAAAAATTATATCAACTACATATATTTGTACAAGTAAAATGTTGTGTGCCTTTTTCTTAGTGAACAAAGTTATGTCAACTTTACCTCTTTTAAATCCTTTTTCAATGAGAAAATTACTTAACCTTTCATACCAAGCTCTAGGAGCTTGCTTTATGCCATATAGTGCTTTAGACAGTTTATAAACATGGTTAGGCAATTCATTATTCTCAAAACCAAGTGGTTGACCAACATACACTTCCTCTTGTATAAATCCATTTAAGAAATCACTCTTAACATCCATTTTATACAATTTAAATCCGCTTATGCAAGCATAAGCAAGTAGCATTCTTATAACTTCTAATCTTGCTACTGGTGCATATGTTTCATCATAATCTATGCCTTCTTCTTGGTTATACCCTTTGGCTACCAATCTAGCCTTGTTTCTTACAATTATACCATTTTCATCTAGTTTATTCCTAAAAACCCATTTTGTACCTATTACTTGACAGTTCTTGGGTTTAGGCACTAGTTTCCAAACTTGGTTTCTTTCAAACTGGTTTCACTCATCTTGCATAACCATCATCCAATGTTCATAAATTATAGAATCATCTATATTCTTAGGTTCTACTTGAGACACAAATGTCATATGATTACAAATATTTCTAAGAGATTGTCTAGTAGTTACCCCCTTTGTAATTTCACCGTTGATGTTATCAATTGGATGATTTCTGACAGTCCTCAATTCCTTTGGTAGGTCAGGCTATTGTTCTGTTTGCTCCTGCTACAGCGATTCGTTCTTTAAACTTTCATCTTCTTCATTGTTCTGTTTCTCTTCTAGGAGAGTTTTCTCAATTGAATCTGCAAGATCATCAATAACAGAATCCCTTCCCAACCTTTTGGGGTTAGACTCATCAAATGTCACATGCACAGATTCCTCAATAGTTCGTGTTCTCTTATTATATATTCTAAATGTTTTACTAGATAGAGAGTAACCTAGGAAAATTCCTTCATCAGCCTTTGCATCAAGTTTTCCAAGATTATTCTTTGCATTGTTAAGAACAAAGCATTTGCAACCAAAAACATGTAAATGTGCAATATTTGGTTTGCTTCCTTTGTAAAGCTCATAAGGGGTTTTCTTTAAGATTGGTCTTATCAAGACTCTATTTAGCACATAGCAGGCCGTATTGACAGCATCTGCTCGAAAATGTTTTGGCAAGCTAGAGTCGTTCAACATAGTTCTTGCTATCTCCTCTAATGATCTATTCTTTCTTCCCTCTACTCCATTTTGTTGTGGAGTTCTAGGAGCAGAAAAATTATGTTAAATGTCATGCTCATCACAAAATTTTTCAAACACTTCATTTTGAAATTCTCCCCCATGATCACTTCTTATAAAAACAATTTTCACGTCCTTTTCATTTTGCAAAATTTTTACCATTTTCTTAAATGCAGCAAATGAATCACTCTTATGAGATAGAAAATATGTCCATGTATATCTAGAGTAATCATCTACTATTACCAATGCATACGAGTTACCACCAAAGCTTTTGGTTCTAGATGGACCAAATAAATCCATGTGTAAAAGTCTCAAGGGTCTAGTTGTTGAAACAATGTTCTTTGGTTTAAAAGTGTTAGAGTAAGCTAAGCTTACTATAATTATGCCTCAGCTGATCTCAGCCTATTCGGTTAGAGGCAGTTAGAAGAGGTTTGTTAGAGGTAGTTAGAGGTGGTTACAAGGCAGTTACACTTATCCTCTATAAAACTCATTCTTGTATCAAGTCATGACAGGAATGAATAATTCATTTTTCAGAAATTACTCTGTATTCTTCTCTCTTTTCTGTCCTTTCTGTTTTTGCTCTGTTTCTAACATGGTATCTCGAGCTTGAAACTCGGCCATGGCTTTCGCACCTAATGTTGATGACGCTCCACCGCCACCTCCTCCTCCACCTCCTCCTCCTCCGCCACCGCCTGCTCCAGCGGTGCCAACCCCAAACCTAAACACTATGCTTGCGACGAAGCTAACAGACAAGAATTTTCTCCACTGGCGCCAAATCGTTGAGGCTGTGATTCGAGCTAATCGACTCGAAAAAAACGTCGCATGTCCTAGGGTTCCAGTTCGATATCTTAACGAGGATGATCGAGTGAATCCAGAGTATCAGGCTTGGGAAGCACAAGACCAGTGCCTGTTCATATGGCTCCTGAACTCGATTTCTGATACGATTCATACGCGTGTTGTTGGTTGTACACATGTGTGGGAGTTATGGGATGAATTACACGCCTACTTCAACTCGCAGACGAAGGCGTGTAGTACACAGCTTCGTGCCGAGCTTCGTCACATTGTTAAAGGAGATCGCACCATTGGAGAATACTTGTTGCGAATCAAGGCACTGGTGGATGTTTTGATCTCGATTGGGAACCCTGTTACTCGTCAGGAGCATATGGATGAAATCTTGGAAGGTTTGCCCGATGATTATCACATCCTCTTTCCCACAATTGAGAGCAGAATTGAACCATACTCAATTGCTGAAATCGAATCCCTATTGTTGTCGCATGAGTCTCGGTTGGAGAGGTTGAAGTCTAAAAATGTTGTTACAGAGGTGTTCTCAGCCAATCTGGCTCAAAGCAGTTCCAATCCTAACCCTAATTCCATGTCTCGTCCAATTCCTTCACTGAATAGCACTAATCAAGTGAATTCTACCTCAGTCTCTAACTTTCAGCAAGGTTCCTCCTCTTTTCCAAATAATGGAGGCTATCAACAGTACAATCCCTCAACCAATTTTGGCAATGGTTTTCGAGGTGGACGTGGAGGACGTCGTGGCCATGGTAGAGGTGGCAGATATAACTATGGAAGGTTTGGCAATGGAGCCGAGTGTCAGATTTGTGGTCGTAACAATCACAATGCTCTTGATTGTTACTATCGATTCAACGAAGATTACACAGCACCACCTCCTAGTGCTAATTCCTTTGGTTCTTATGGTAGAGGATAGTATCGTGGCCAATCTTCTTCAAATCAGTACCATCAACATGCTCCTCATGCCAACTATCACTATGCTTCGGGCCAGTCAGCACAAAATTTCATGCCTCCTCATATGCCTCAACTTCCTGTTCAGCAACAACCTCTGTTGCCTCTCCCATGGCAGTCCAATAATGTGCAGATGCCTCACCCTAATGGCCAAGTCAGCAGCAATCAGCAACAACAGAATCCTATGGCTATGATGGCCTCCAACCCTGGTTCAGATTCTAGTGCCTGGTTTGTTGATAGTGGGACAACACACCACGTTACTGCAGATCTCAACAACTTGAATCAACCTGTTGCACCAAGTGGTATTGACCAGATTTACATGGGTAATGGTCTTGGCCTATCTATACTCTCAATAGGAACTGCATGTGTTAGGTCACCTTTTGATCACACCCGCACATTAAACCTTTCTAACATTCTTTATGTTCCAACTATAACCAAAAATCTGTTAAGTGTTGGTCGTTTTTCAACAGATAACAATGTCTACTTTGAATTCCTTCCTCATCTTTGTTTTGTTAAATCACAGGATGATCATAAAGTTCTTCTAGAAGGTTCTGTGAACTCTGCAGGTTTATATGTGTTTCATCAGCTCACCATAGTCTCAAAGTCTCAATCAAGTGATGCTGGTCTGTCAAGTTTCCCTGCTTGTCTAAGTGTTTCTTCCCCCACTCCCTTGACAAAGTGTGTCTCTTCCAATTCTACTTTAGGTGATGTAAATAAAGTGCCCACATCCCATTACATTTGGCACTGTAGACTAGGACATGCCAATGATATGGCAATGAAATCTATATTCCAAAAATGTAATCTCTCTCATATTAATAAAAATACTTTGGATTTTTGTACTGCTTGTTGTTTTGCCAAGTCCCATAGGCTTCCTTCTCACTCATCCCTGACTACTTATGCGCATCCTTTTGACTTACTCTTTCTTGACTTGTGGGGGCCAGCACCTGTTAAATCATCTATGGGATATCAATACTATTTTTCCATCATGGATGCATGCTCAAAATTTACTTGGATATTTCTGTTAAAACAAAAATTAGACACTCTAAACACCTTCAAACAATACTTTGAACTTGTTAAAGTCCAATGTGGTGCATGCATTAAGGCTGTTCAGTCTGACTGGGGTGGGGAATTCAGACCGTCTACTAGGTTCTTGGCTGATTTGGGTGTTCAGCATAGAGTTATTTGCCCCCACACCCACCATCAAAATGGTTCTATTGAACGTAAGCATCATCACATAGTTGAAACTGGCCTACCTTTACTTGCACATGCCTCACTTCCTATGTCTTATTGGGATCATGCCTTCTGCACATCAACCTTCCTCATTAATCGTCTCCCTATACCTATTCTTTCCAATCAAACACCCTACTTCATTCTATATAAATCTGACCCTGACTACTCCATGTTAAAGGTGTTTGGTTGTGCATGCTACCCGTGCCTTAGACCCTACAATAAAAATAAACTTGAATTCAGAACCAGAGAATGCACCTTTCTTGGTTATTCTACCTCTCACGAGGGCTACAAATGTCTAGCTAAAGATGGTCGCTTGTATATCTCTAAAGATGTCCAATTTAATGAACATGAATTCCTATTTGCAAAAGAAGTCCTCAAACCAACAGATTCAGTAACATCCACTAGTCCTAGCAACACTCCTCTCATAATTGTCCCTACCATTCCTAGTTCTGCTCCTGTATTTCCACCCAGTCCATATGGTTCAAATCAGTCTCCCCTTCTAATTACACCTCTTAATCAAGCTTCTCCTCCTGTGTCCAGTCACTCCTCTCATCATACAGACCAGCACTCCTTATCTTCTCTTCATTGTGGGTTAACACCTAGTGGTTCCTCTCATCTATCAGGGAGATCCTCTAGCCCAGCACCTGCACCTCTTAATGCCCACCCCATGATCACTAGGTCTAAAGCTGGCTTGCTAGCTCCCACTTTATTCCTAACACATGCAGAACCTCATTCTCCTATTAAAGCCTTGACCACTGGTTTGAGGCAATGCAGCAGGAATACAATGCATTAATGAACAACAACACATGGACACTAGTTGATCTCCCACCTGACAAAAAGGTCATTGGTTGTAAGTGGGTGTTTGATGAGTGTGATTCCACCTCATCTTTGTCCATCATTTTGCATGCATTTTCATGTAGTTTAGGCATATTTTTATTAGATTTTAGGTTAATTTTCCTTTGGAACGGGTAAGGCGGTTTTCGTGTGTTGTTTTGCAGATATCAAGGGTAAATTGCTCAAGATCAACCATGATGAAGTTTGGATGAAGATGGAGCTTTAAAACTGAAGAAAATAAGCCAAACAGAGCCCATCACGGCCATGATCGAGCAAAACTGAAAAAGAAGAAAGGCTGAAGTCAGAGTCTGTCACGGCCTGGCCGTGATAGCCATCACGGCCGTGACCCAAAACCACCACAAGTCAGAGCACATCACGGCCCAGCCGTGAAATTCTTCACGGCCATAACAGAGGACTCGCGTCGCGAGCATCATTCTCGCCCCGCGAGAGACCGGATTCTGCATTGCAACCAGAAGCAGAGAGGCGTCACGGCCTGGCCGTGATGGCCATCACGGCCGTGACGTGCTTTACTTGGACCTGAAGAAACCGAAATAGATCAGATTTTGAGTTAGTTTGGGACTCTAACTTCCCCATTTCTATAAATATGGACCAAGGCATCAGATCTGAGGGAGGATCAACACATTAGGGGCTACTACTCTAGGCATAGATTTAGGATCTCTTCTTCTCTTCTCCTCTCTTCTCTTTTCTGATTTTTATTATGTTGTCATCCCAGCTTGTCATCTCCATGGCAAGACTGGAGTAGTAGCATAGTTTCTAGGGATTAGGGCTCTGCCCAAGGTTTGTAAATGATGTTAATTTGATGTTGAAACCATTGTTGATTTCATAATTGTTTTAGATCTGATTTCTAGTGTGTTAATCACTCATAAATTTCGGCAACCGTTTATTTACGTGACATAGACGTTCTAAGGAGGAACCTAACGGTGAACTTAGGATCTCTAGGGTGATTCACTCGTAAAGCCCTCAGCAGCCACTGGTTTGTGAGATGTGAATGATCCAAGGAGGAACCTAGCGGTGAACTTAGGTTGTTTGCATGACCGAGACATTTCAAGGAGGAACCTAGCGGTGAACTTGGGTGTCGGACCTATAGAAGTCAGACTTGGGACTGAAATCACGAGAGTTAGAAGCCATCCCTCGAGGAGCAACGAGTTGTCACGGAACGCAAAGGGTCCAATCTGGGATCGACTACCACGAGAGTAGGGGTCGGGTCAATTGGGCACGGCTTTTGTAACCCGAGAGGGAGCTTAAGCTATCAGAGGATAAACTCGCCTTCAAGGCAATTTCGGTAATCAACAAAGGTAAATCTGTTAGCAACATAAACATCCTCAAAGGTAACCCAAATCCCTAGGAATCTGTTTTAGATAAAAACCCCATAAACAATTGTTTTCTGTTTTAATTGTTCTCTGCTCATCTATCTTTCAATTCAAAAACCAATTTCAAAACCCTCTCTAAAACTGTCCAGATATAATCGATTCGAAAACCGATTGCGATTCGAGAACACAGTCTCTGTGGGTTCGATATCTTTTATTACTTGACGGCAGTCCGGTACACTTGCCGGATTCGCACGAGCGTCGTCGCACGTCGACTGACGCGACATCAGTGTTCAGGGTCAAAGAGAACCCAGATGGCACTATAAACAAGTACAAGGCCAGGATGGTTGCAAAAGGGTTTCATCAGCAGTTAGGGAGAGATTACTCAAACATTCTCCCCTGTGGTTAAACCTGTCACGGTCAGAATAATTCTAACTCTAGCAGTCACCTACAGCTGGTCCATACAGCAGTTGGACATTAATAATGCTTTCCTAAATGGATTATTGTCTGAAGAAGTATCCTAATTGGGTTCAAAAGCTCCAATTCTGCTCAGGTATGCAGGCTGAATCGTGCCATCTATGGGCTTAAACAAGACCCAAGAGCGTGGTTTGAAAGACTAACAAAGGCACTTGTGCAGTTTGGGTTTCAAACTAGTAGGTGTGACCCATCTCTCTTTATCCATACACATGCTGGCCACTGCACTTACATTCTAGTTTATGTTGATGACATTATAGTCACAGGCTCATCTCTTGCACATATCTCAGCTATTATTCAAAAACTCAGCTCCACCTTTGTTCTCAAGCAACTTGGCACCCTAGACTATTTTTTGGGGGTGGAAGTGAAACACTTGGCTCACAATAAGGACATTCTTTTATCTCAGTCCAAGTACATCAGGGACTTACTTGCCAAGGCCAACATGAGCAATGCAAAAGGATCACCTACACCTATGGTTAGCAATAGCAAGTTAACTAAATTTGGAGCCAACTACATGAATGATCCCACACTGTACCGATCCATTGTAGGGGCATTACAGTATGCCACCATAACCAGGCCAGAAATTTGTTACAGTGTAAGCAAGGTCTGTCAGTACCTTTCCCAACCACTAGAGGATCATTGGAAGGCAGTGAAGCGCATCCTAAGGTACCTATAAAGTACTATTACTCATGGCCTAGTTCTAAACCTGCAAATCCTGCTTCATCCTTCTCCATTCAAGCATTCACTGATGCTGACTGGGCAGCAGATCTAGATGACCGAAGGTCAACATCAGGCTCTTGCATCTACTTTGGACCCAATCTAGTATCTTGGTGGTCTCGCAAACAGCCTTTAGTAGCAAGATCTAGTACAGAAGCAGAGTATAGAGGGTCGACAAAGAACTACAAAGAAGTCCTTTGGATCCAATCTCTATTGAAGGAGTTTCACATCAAGTCCCAAACACCAGTGGTGTATTGTGATAATCTGAGCACTGTTTCACTGTCCCATAATCATGTTCTTCACTCAAGAACGAAGCACATGGAGCTAGATATTTTCTTTGTAAGAGAAAAGGTCCTAAACAAGTCACTCACTGTCTGTCATCTACCTGGAATTGATCAAGTGGCTGACCTTCTTACCAAACCACTCTCACAGACCAGATTTGAAGAACTGAGAAGCAATCTAGGAGTTCTAGATCATCTAGCTCTTGTAAACCCACCTTAGTTTCAAAGGGGGTATGTTAGTAATGATTGTAAACCCACCTTGTGTTTAAAAGGGGGTATGTTAGAGTAAGCTAAGCTTACTATAGTTATGCCTCAGCTGGTCTCAGTCTATTCGGTTAGAGGCAGTTAGAAGAGGTTTGTTAGAGGTAGTTAGAGGTGGTTACAAGGCAGTTACACTTATCCTCTATAAAGCTCATTCTTGTATCAAGTCATGACAGGAATGAATAATTCATTTTTCAGAAATTACTCTGTATTCTTCTCTCTTTTCTGTCCTTTCTGTTTTTGCTATGTTTCTAACAAAAAGAGACCTTAACTTGCTTTCCTTTTTGACATCCATCACATAGTCTATCTTTCACAAATTTCAGTTTAAGCAAGCCAGCTACAAGATCTTTACGAATCAGTTTATTCAAGTGGTTCATGTGAATGTGTCCAATTCTTCTATGCCAAAGCCAATTCTCTTCTTCTTTTGAAATAAGACAGCATGCAGTATTTGAAGAGATATTATTTAAATCAAGCATATAGATGTTATCTGTCCTATATCCAATTAATTTCAAATTTTCATCATGCTGATTTTCTATTAAGCAACAATTGGAATTGAATTTTACCTTGAAGCCTTTGTCACATAGTTGACTGATACTTAATAGGTTGTGTTTCAGTCCCTCAACATATAGTACATCCTCATTTATTGTTGTTGAGTCACTTCCAATGTTGCCAATGCGAAGTATTCTCCCTTTATTGTTGTCTCCTTAGGTAACACTACCACTCGACTTAGGGGGTAAATGAAATGAACTTGCTTTTGTCTCCAGTCATGTGCTTGGAACAGTCACTATCAAGATACCATTTCATATTCTTGGCTTTCCAACACACCTACAAAACAGAATCATGTTTTTGCTTTAGGTACCCAAATCTGTTTGGGTCCTTTTGAGTTAGTTGCAGCAATAGTTCCTTTAGGAACCCATATATACTTAGACTCATTATAAACAGATTTTCTGTAATGACATGTAGAAGTTGTGTGACCTTTTCTGGCACAAAAATTACATTTAACAAATGGTGTGTTTGATGTCTTAGGTGTAGCAAAAAATTTCTTGAAAGATTTCTCATGTATCTTAGGTTTATAGCCTATTCAAGCCTTATCATAAACACATTTTTGTTGTCCTAACAAAGCATTCAAGTTGTCTCTGCCATTTGTGAACTTGGCTAAGACATTTTTCAGTTTTTCAACTTCTTTAGTCAATGTACAACACTTAGAACAATTAGAGTTAGATTCAATCAAGACCTTATTCCTAGCTTCTAGTTCTATTTCTTTCATTTTCAAGCATGCATAATCATCACATTGTCTAGCAATTATTTTTCTAGATGAGACAAGTTGTTTAGCAATATTAAGATATTCAGCATGTAACTTATTAAATGCATCTTGCAATTCATAAAAGTAGGTTGTGAATCAGAATTTACCTCACTTTCTGAATCACTATGATTACTGGCCATCAAACACAAGCTTTCCTCCTCATATTCAGATTCTTCAGTGGATTCTAGATCATTATCATCCCAAGCAATGTAGGCCTTTCTTGGCTTTCTCCACTTCTTGTCCTTTGAGTCAAACTTTTCGGTTTTGTCCTTCTTTTTCAGTTTTGGACAATCAAGCTTCATGTGACCAATCTTTCCGCATTCATAGCATGTGATGTTGTTGGAAGAGTTGTCACCTTTGCTGAAATTTCTCCTTTGAGAAGTGGATGGATTTCTTTTGAAGTTGCCTTTCTTCTTTAGGAACTTCTTAAAATTTCTAACTAGCATTCCCATCTCTTCTTTAGATTCAACCTCTTGTTCTGAATCATCATCACTGTCTTCTACTTCCTTGAGTTGTGATTTCAGAGCCAATCCCTTCTTTCTTTTATCAGTTTCTTCACTCTCATTTAGTCTGTTCAACTCCAATTCATGTTCTTGCAATTTTCCAAACAATGTGGCAATGGTCATTGATGAGAGGTCTCTGGATTCTGATATTGTAGTGACTTTAGGTTGTCATTCCTTGCTCAAGCATCTCATTACTTTGTTAATTTGATCCTCATTGGAGATTGCTTTTCCAAGACCAGCCAATTGATTTACGATGTTTGTGAATCTCTTTTGCATTTCAGTCATAGGTTCTCCTTGATTCATTCTGAACAGCTCATACTCATGTATGAGGGTGTTCATTCTTGCTCTTTTGACATTTGAGGTTCCTTCATGTGTTACTTGCATTGTATCCCACATCTCCTTTGCTGATTTACAATTTGAAACCCTGAAAAACTCATCACGGCTTAAAGCAGATGTTATAATATTCTTAGTACGTACATTATATTGAACTCTTTTCTTATCATCCTCATTTCATTCAGTTTTAGGCCTATTTCTTGGAGCACTATTAGCATCTACAGTAGAGGGGACAAATGGTCCATTTTCTACTGCATCCCAAATGTCTATGCTTGCTGCCTCAAGAAAGATTACCATTTTTTCCTTCCAATAGATATACTCAGATCCATTGAAGACAGGAGGGCGTGCAAGGGAAGCCCCTTCATTTAAACAGTTATTGTAAGCCATACTCTTATAGCTGTTAAGCCAAACTTTAGAGTTTAGCTCTGATGTCAATTGTTGTTTTGGCTTCAACGACTCAAGATGAGGGGTGAATTGAGTTTTCAAAAAATATTTCCCTCTTAAAAACTTTTCACAAAACTCTTCAAATTAGAGTTGCGGATTTGTGGCCTCAGGAACTTTTACAAAATCAATGAATGGACTTTTACAAAATCTTGAATTGAAGGTGATGAGGATAAGAAAGATTGTTTCAGAATTAATTCAGAATAGATTCAGGTTCAATAACTCAGTAATAACAAAATACGGAAACTGATTAAACCTTTAAAGATTAAGAACAAGTTATGCAAGTTTCATATACAAGCATTAACAATCAAGAACGAACTTGCAGGTTTCAGTTTCAGTGATAGTTCAGTTTTAGTAATCAAGAATGGTTCTGATCAACTCAGTTTTAAACTCAAATAACACAGTCTTGATTACAATCCAACTCAGGTTTCAATACAGTTTATACAGATCAAGAACATAAATTATATTAAACTTTAAACATCAAAGTTGCAGGTTCTTGAACATAAACAGAAAGTAAAGAGTCTGAGTTCAGAGATACCACACAACCAGATTTATCCTGGTTCAGTCACCTCCACTGTGACCTACATCCGGTCCCCACTCCACTTGTGAGATTTCACACACTAACACACAAGGTTTGCCAGGTAGCTTGAAAAACCTTTACACCACAGAGCACTCCTTCACCTCGAGATACCACACTCTTGTGAAGAGCCTCAATGTTCAACCTTAGGGATGCCTCACCCTAATCACTCAGAGAGACTCCCTCTCTCTTTACAATCAAAAGTAAAACAAAAATTGATTCATAACTCTCAATAGTCAGATAAACAAATTGAAGCACTTATGAGTATTGAAACACTCTTTTCACAGTAAGCTCAAGAAAGATGATGAATGATATGTGTATTGTATTCGATATGTTATTCGTTCTGTGTAATACGTAAGAAGTGTTCCTTTGATCCCTCTTTATATAGAAAACAAGTTATAGTCGTTGGGATCGACTAAAATAGATTTGGATGTGATTTAATAGAATCTGTTTTCTTGATTCTGGTTCTTGAAAATTGATTTAATGCAGGTTATGAAAATTGATTTTCTTCATGCATCTTTTCAAATGAGCTTTTTGTGAATAAGAGATTTCATCTCTTACAAATCATCTAAGACTTATATCTAATATCTCCTTTAAACTCTTGTCTTGATGATTCCTTGATCTTCGTCTTTGCTCTTTGATTCCTCCAAGATTTTCTTTGAATATTCTCCTTTGATTGCTCACTGAACTTGTTGTTCACTGCTTGATACCCATCTTTGCTATTTGATACTAAAACACTTGCATACACATTAAGTTGTATTTTTCATATATCAAAATCTCTAAATCATTGAGTCTAACACTCTCAAATCAGAGTGTCTCATGTCTAGTGTCCATTGAAGATGAGCGATGGATTTGGCACAAAAGGCTAGGTCATTAAAGCTTGAAATTAATTTCAAATCTAAATAAGCATAACCTCGTGAGAGGGCTACCAAACCTCAAGTACAAATCTGATGCTCTCTGTGATGCATGTCAAAAGGGAAAACAAGCTAAGGGTTCTTTTGAATCTAAAACTGTTGTTAGTACCAATAGACCACTAGAGTTGCTACACCTTGATCTTTTTGGTCCAACAAGGACTGCTTCTGTCAGTGGTAAGAAATATGGTCTAGTCATTGTAGACGACTACACTAGATGGACATGGGTTATGTTCCTAGCTCACGAGGATGAGTCTTTCAAGGTCTTCTCTATATTCTGCAAACGTGTACAAAATGAAAAAGGCATGTGTATCACTTCAATCAGAAGTGACCATGGGGGAGAGTTTGAGAGCGAGCTATTTCATAAGCTCTGTGAAGAAAGTGGTATTCTTCACAGCTTTTCAATACCAAGAACACCACAGCAAAATGGTGTGGTAGAGAGAAAGAACATATCTCTTCAAGAGATGGCTAGGACTATGCTCAATGATCACTCTATCCCTAGACACTTATGGGCTGAAGCTGT
Organism: Sophora flavescens; assembly: GCA_030762895.1. Lineage (NCBI taxonomy): Eukaryota > Viridiplantae > Streptophyta > Magnoliopsida > Fabales > Fabaceae > Sophora > Sophora flavescens. Next base: position 51,319,849 of record CM061069.1, read on the forward strand.
TAACTCTACCTGCTACATTCAGAACAAAATATACATTAGACCTATCCTGAACAAGACTCCTTATGAATTGTGCAAAGGACGAAAACCCAACATTTCATATTTTCATCCCTTTGGTTGTAAATGCTATATACTGAACACTAAAGATCAACTTGGTAAGTTTGATGCAAAAGTAGATAATGGAATTCTATTAGGATATTATGAAACTTCAAAAGGCTTTAGAGTTTACAATTCTAGAACTTCAGTTGTAGAAGAATGTATTCATGTCAAGTTTGATGACAAGCAGCCTGATAAGAAATTATCAGAGCTAGATGAAGCTTTTGCAGATCTTGATCTAAATATCTAAGGAGATACAACACAGATTAAAGTTGATGATCAAGAAGACGACCCTCCTCAACAAACAGAACCAGAAACATCCACTTCTCAACAAGAAAATGTTCAAAGATCTTGGTACTTCAAGAATTATCATCCATAAGATCAGATCATTGGAAATCCCAATGATAGGCTAAGAACCAGATCAACCTTCAAAGAGCAAGACTCTGCACTAGTCTATGAGTTGGAACCAAATACAGTAGATGAGGCTCTGCTGGACGATGGTTGGATTCTAGCTTTACAAGAAAAACTGAATCAGTTTGAGAGAAACAATGTTTGGACTCTAGTACCCTTGCCTAAAGATAAACAAGTTATTGGAACAAAATGGGTTTATAGAAACAAGCTTGATGAAAATGGTAAGGTGGTAAGAAACAAGGCAAGACTTGTTGCTCAAGGTTATTCTCGGGAAGAATGTATAGATTACACTGAAAATTTTGCACTTGTCGCTAGATTAGAAGCAATTAGAATCTTTCATTTGCTGCACATCATAGTATTATGCTTTTTCAAATGGATGTTAAAAGTGCTTTTCTAAATGGCTTTATTAATGAAGATTTTTTTGTTATACAACCTCCAGGTTTTGAGAATGAAACTCATCCTGAACATGTATATAAGCTTAAGAAAGCTTTATACGGCCTTAAACAAGCCCCTAGAGTTTGGCATGACAGGCTAAGTTCTTTTCTTATGAAAAATGGATTTAATAGAGGAAAAGTTGACACAACCTTATTTAGAAAGTCCATTAAATCTAATTTCTTAGTTGTGCAAATATATGTTGATGATATTATATTTGGTGCTACTAATGAATCTCTATGCAACGAGTTTTCTAAGCTCATGCAGAAAGAGTTTGAAATGAGCATGATGTGAGAACTCAAATTCTTCCTTGGACTTCAAGTTAAACAAACTATAGGCGAGGTGTACATCCATCAAACCAAGTATACAAAGGAACTCCTGAAGAATTTCAAAATGGATGATTGCAAGCCAATGAATACCCCTACGCACCCTACGTCCCTACTGAACAAAGATGATAAAGAGAAAAATTAGACCAAAAGGTATATATAGGTATGATAGGATCTCTCTTATATCTTACTATGTATAGGCCTGACATTATGTTCAGTGTATGCTTATGTGCTCGATTTCAGTCTGATCCTAGAGAATCTCACTTATCAACAGTTAAAAGAATATTTAGATATTTGAAAGGTACTACTAATCTGGGTTTGTGTTTTAAGAAATGTAAAGATTACAGATTAGTTGGTTTCTGTGATGCTGACTATGCTGGAGATAGAATTGAAAGAAAAAGTATCAGTGGAGGATGTCACTTCATTAGAGTTAATCTTGTCTCATGGTCAAGTAAAATGCAAAGTACCATTGCTTTATCAACTGCTGAAGCTGAGTATATTTCAGCTGGTAGTTGCTGCTCACAACTTCTTTGGATCAAACATCAATTGGAAGACTACAATGTGTTTGTAAGTAGTATTCCACTTATGTGTGATAATACTGCTGCAATTAATTTATCTAAGAATCCAATATTGCATTCTAGAGCTAAGCATATAGAGATTAAACATCATTTCATTAGGGATTATCTGCAAAAAGGTGTTTTTGATATACAATTTGTAGATACTAACCGTCAACGGGCAGATATCTTTGCTAAACCTCTTGTGGAGGACAAGTTTATTTTTATTAGAATGCATCTTAATATGTTATATGTGGATTGATTAAGGGGTCCAGCCTTGAGTATTTTGTTGTTGATGTATGTGCGTCTAAAGCATTTCAAGTCATTTGTATGATTTTAGTACGCGTCCATTGCATATCACGTCCACTGTATTTGTGTACCGCGTCCACTGCATGTCGCGTCTATGTTTGATTGCATTTCACGTGGACTCATCCATACTCTTATTTACTAATTGCATTTATTTTGTCTCAAAAATAAATTTATCCTTTATTCTCTCTGCTGAGTCGATAACTTCCATCAATCTCATGAAGACCTTTTTATAGTTTCAAAATACCAACGTCGTTTTATCCTTTATGACATGTCTTGTCAATTTCTTTTTGATTTATTTCTAAAAGAAAAACCTTTGAAATTCAACACCTTTTTTAAAGCAACCGTATTCCCTCTGAGAAACCTTTCACTATCCTGTCATCTCTGAGTTTTCACAAGCTCTCTATCTCTTTGCTTTCAAACCCTAACTCTCAGTTCACCAAAAATGGCTTCTTCTTCAACCTTCAACGTGGACAAGCTTAATATGGCTATTGAGCACCATTTCAACTTCGGAGTTTTACAAGATTACAATCTAGATATCAGCAAGTATATCAACGCTGCTAGGTGGGGAGGACTCTTCACTGAGAAAGTCTCTGTTTATCCCAATTTGATAAGGGATTTCTGGAGGAGACTTCAAGTCTCTAACACTGATATCTCCTCTACCGTATTGGGAAAGAGGATAGTACTTTCTGAGAAGACTATTGCTGATGTCATCTTCTACGCTCAAGAAGGAATGGTTTATACTGAGTCATGGGAGATTGAACTAGGTGGTACTGAGGTCATTGAAGTCTTCTTAATGAGAGAGGATACAGTAAGGAATCACTCATGGAAATATGTGGAAATGAAGGACATTGTTCGCATCCTTCATCAACTACTGAACAAAGTCGTTCTTCACAAAGCTGGGTCCAAGGACAACTTGTCTGCCTTGCACAAGTTCTGCCTCTGCCATCTCTTTACTGAGACAAAGATCAACCTTCCCATATTTTGTATGGAAGATTCAGGGATGTTGTGATTAACTGGAAGAAACTCTCTGTATTTCCCTATTGCCATCTTCTTTCCAAGATCTTCAAAGCTCAAGAAATCCATGAATTCATTGCTGCTTGGTCATCTGAAGAGCAAGCACGAATTTTAACTGAAAAACCAATGTCAACCTGATGATTTTGGCAAGATGAACATTGCAAATATGAATCTCAGCACCTATGCTGCTGGTGCCATAGCCAAGACCGAGGAATTAATGAAGGTCGGGGAAGAAATGGATGAACAGAACAATGCTGATGTTCTGGGGTTGAAGAAGAATGTTAAGAAAAAAACCACTGCTCAGAGAAGGCATGCAGTTAAAAGGCCTGCTACAGGCATTTTGATCAGGGAACCAGTTGCTGATCCTCAACCTCCTCAAAAGAGGCAAAGGAAAATGGTCCTCTGACACAATGAGAATGATGATGAGGATGAGGACACAGTTCCAATTGGTGCCTTTCTGCAGAAACAAAGGACTGAAACCTCTATTGTTGTTGCTGTTGCCACTCAACCTAGAAGGCAACCGGCTAGAAAGGCTAAATCAGCTGTGACCTCTGAGGCAATCATCCCTGCTAATGATCATGTTCAATTAGCAGTTGATGCATTAGTCTCTAGCCTTGAAAATATAGTAGATACCGTGCCTGTTACTTATGTTAATATTTCTGATAATGTGTATATTCCCACACCCCTTTCACCACAAACAAACTCACCAGATCAACCACAAACAACCTCACCACTAAGACCAAAATTCTCACCCATCTTACCTGAATCTGATCCCTGGTTTCATCAACCAGATAATGAAATTAGCCCTGGCGCACCCTTTCCCAAAAATAGAAAAACTAGATTCCCTTACACTCATTCCTTTGTTCTTTATGACGGCAAAGCTGAAAGCTTAGCCAAGGTAAAGAGAGACTGGGGAATCTTATTTCACACCCATCAAACTGAACCTGAACCTATTCTAAACAGATGGTATCCTCTATCAGAATATGAGTATGAACCTGAAAACATCAACTCATATTGGATTAACCCCGAACCACATATACCTACCGGACCATTTCCATCTGAGTTATTCAATTCCCTTGGACCTCTTCTCACCCATCTACCATAGAAGAGATTCCCTCCTAAGAAAATCTACCCAAACCTCATCAAATTCGTACCCTTTAAACCCTTCACTAATGGTGTAGAAAGGCACATCATATATGATTGGACTCAGGATCCAAGAAAGAAAAATCTTAGAAATGTTCTTGAAAAGAGATCAAGATCATTCAGACAAGTGCCATTCATCATGGATGCCAACACCAAATGGAAGTCCCTTGTTCATCCCAGTGAATATGGCAGAGCTGCTGACTTCATTGATCAACTCATGTATGCTTTTTCGAAAATGGAGTTAGAAATGCCAAGATATGTCAAGGCTGCAAATTTTGTGCTTCCAACATGGCTGCATCATTCTCTGAAGAGAACAAGAATAGGATTCAGACCCTACATGATATGTCTCAGGCTACCAATGATTGACATAAATAAAGACAAAGATCTGAAGAAGTAGAGAAATACTGGCAAGATGCCTTTTCCTGACAACTGCATAATCAATCCAGCAACAATCAATTTCACTGATCAAAATGTGATTGACTACTGGTCGGCTCAACCAACTGAAGATGTTCGAGAAGATGTTGCTGTGAACATCTGGAGGACTCACATGGTAGATTGTCCACAGGAAGCTTGCTCCTATGGACCGACTATTGAAGAGAAGAAATGTATTCCTAAAGTCAGAGGGAAGTGTGGCTTTGCTAACTGCAGATCCCTCATCTATAAGGAGATCATTGGCATTCCTATCATAAGCCTTGTCTTTGAAGAGGTCTATATTCATTGGGCCAAAGAGCTACCTGAACCAGTGCTGCAATATGCTACTTCACCTCCTCCATCACCATCTTCAGAGTATATTGATTAGGAAATTATTGTTCAAGACCCTGCTATGGAGTTTGGTTCTGTTAAATCAGTCACTGAGAATGAGGAAGTTGCTGAGTTTGCTCCTAGATCAAGCATTTCTGAGAAGCAATCGTCTCAACCAGTGGCTCTGATTGTCATTCATCCATCAGAGCAACCTCAAACTTCCAAAGCATTGGACACTCTTCCAAGTCAAGCTCATGCTCAAGACCCTCACTCTCACTACCTCCAAATTTTGAAGTAATTATTAGAAGGATTATAGATGAAAGAATAAAAACTAAGGTTAAAGAACAAGTGAAAGAGCAGGTAGCAAAAGCCCTAGTTCCAACAAACGTCATGATGAACCAGATGATGAACATCATGCTGCAATTTCAACAGAGTTAAAATCTGTCAACTCAAATTCCTGCTTCTCCACCAAAGCCAAATCCAAATCCAAATCCTCCTCCTCCACCTCCACCTTTTTCTTAATTTCTCTTGTTTATCTTTTATTACTGACAATGATGGTCCACTCCTTAACCTTTTTGTCTGATGACAAAAAAGGGGGAGAAAGGAAAGAGAATTAAATTTAATAAGAAGAGTCAGTTTTTGAAAAGTATATACTTGTTTGCATATGCATGTCTCTGTCTATGCTCTGATACTATATCTATTTTGAATGCTCTGATACTATTTACTATGATTTGTTTATTGCTCTGATATATGTCTATGCTTTTATATGACATATTCTATATAAGTTTGATTAAGTCTATAATGCTCTGATACTATCCTAACTGATAAGTAATTGCACTGATCTGATAATCTATATACATGTACTGTTGAATTTCTGTCTTATGCTGCTAAAGCTTGTATGCTTTGTCTTAGGGGGAGCTTTGTAAGCTCTCTTAGACTTTGCTACTCAAATTTAATTAGTTTTTGTCATCATCAAAAAGGGGGAGATTGTTGGAACCAAAGTGATTTGGATTTAATTAATCTCTAAGTTTTGATGTTAACAAAAGGATTAAATTTGCTTGGCAAAGTGTAAAGTTGAGATCTAACAAGGTTATCTAGTTTTGCAGGATCTCTTGAATCTTATAAGTTATAGAAACTTAGAAAAAGTTTTCATATATCTGCTTGGACTTTAAATAAGAAATCCACGTCCACCAGTGTAGACAGGCTGCTCAAAAGCTTGGTAAAGTTATTTATTTATTTATTTGAGTAGACGAGGCATGGGAATTTCTAAGTAGACGAAATATTAAATTATTTCTTCTAGACGGAATCTAAGTTTCAAATTGAATATGCGAGCTTAACTTGCCACGACATCAGACGAGATCTTTTTTTTGGGTAAGTAGACGGACTTTAAAGCCACGTCACTAGACGGAGATCAAAATAACTCACTGAGATATAGAAAGTCCAAAGACTTGAATAGACGAGAGGATATGCCACGTTAGTGGACGAGCAAAATGAAAGAGTGAATAGACTTAGTTTCACATAGAACTAAGTAGACGCGGTTTTTAAGTAGACAAGCTCATTTTTATGATAAGCCTTCATAAAGAATTTCAATCCGGTCCACAATGAATCATATTTATTTCAAATGATTGATATTTATTTCAAGAGAATTTTTGTTCTTCTCATTTGTTTTATATACTTAATGCTTTGTTTCCTTTGTGAGAAAAACATAGTACCATCGAGGAAATACAAAAAGCAACACAGTACAATGGGAAATGTAAAACGATCTGTACGATAGCATCTTTATGGCTGAAAAAGCTGGAAGTTACATAAAGGTGGAAAAATAGTTTTTAAGTTGCAAATTCTCAGAGCAGTGAGCCTCCATTTTGTACAACCCTGATAATCAAGAATATATTTCAGCCTGGCCATGATCAAGCTATCAGTCACAACGGATATTGTGCATTCAATGTTATCTCTAAACGGGAAATTCAAAATGACCGTTGAAGCTTTTCAAGAGTAGAATAAGGTCACTATAAATAGAGGACCTCAAGCGATGAAGAAAAATTTTTGTCAATCCAATATTTGCGAGAACTAGCTCTCATTTCTTTCATTCTTTCAAAAGCAAAAGTCTGTATTCTTTAGTTTGAATATTGTGAAAATATTCAACAGATCTTAAACTTTCACATCCTCACATATAGTGAGTTAAGAAGATCGTAAGTTAAAAATCTTTTGGTTAGAGTTGGAGCCTGAAGAGGCTTGTTAAGAAATGAATACTTGTAGCCTGGAGAGGTGTTGAATACTTAGTTGTAATCTATTTGGAGAAATAGTGGATAAAGCCTTCAAGTCAAAGGGACTGGACGTATATAGCTCTTGATTGGAAGAGAATGAGTCAGGATAAAATCATCTGCGTGAATCTTCTATCCTTAAACTCTTACAACTTTATTTGTTTATACTGACTGTGGGGTTTTGATATTGTTTTTGTTAAATCTCAAAAATTCTTTTTTCAGTGTGTGCATCTGTTTTAGATATCCTAGTGTGAGAAAAACAGTTTTAATAGATTGTTTTAGAAAAATTATTAACAAACACAATTCAACCCCCCTTCTTGTGTTTGTTTGTGTCAACTTCAACTGTTTGACAAGTATAATATATATACATAATTCCATTATAAAATTTAGATATTTGATATATATCGGTTCATCCGGTTCAACCAGTGACTCACCAGTTCAACCAGTGACCCATTAACCCGGTATCCCAATCGAGTCAATGACCAGTTCAGTTTTAATAACATTGGTACAATTTTTTTTTTTTTGGTACAAAGAATTAATTTAGTTACTTTAAAAAGAAGAAGAATGTCTCATCTTATTAAACACAAGAAACTTGTAATCGGTTAAAGATTTCATGCCCCCTGGGTATATATACAAATTGTTTATAAATTTTAGTGATAATCCTTTTTTATTAAAGTTAGTTTTTTTATGAATAACAAATTTTAGGGTGAGGGATGGTGCCCCAATCCAAATTAGGGAAAATCTCCGGACTCTGAGTACTTACAAAGGAATTTATATTTAACTCGCATAACCCCAATGAGACTGGTGAGGACTCAAACCTACAACTTGTTAGATACAAGACTCTATCATGTTCCATTAGATCAATCCCTTGGAGTTATTAAAGTTAGATTTTTAGTAGAGTTAGGTTAATTACTTTACTACTTTAATATGATATATCTATAAATATATGATCCTCCAAACTATAGTGTGTTACGAGTCTCATATTATTTTAATATTCATGTAACCTTTTTTATTATGACTTATACTTATACATTTTTTAGTCTTTTCCCATTTAAGTTAGTTTTAATTATTAATTAATATGAGAAAAACCAAGTTTTCCATCACAAAAGGTATCATAACTTTATAATGCCTATTAGGTCTTCTTTTTACTGTTTGCTTAGTTGTCAGCTTAACCGCGACTTGAGGGTTAAACTAGTTTTTTATTGGTCATTTGTTGAAGATGATAGCTTAACTAGCCTATTAACCATCATTTCTTTCTTTGTAGGAAAGACTTTATTTTCAGTCAAATAACCAAAGCTAACAAAATAGGAAGGGATGTAAAGTTTGAAGCTAAGATAGATACAGATAGGGACGTAAAGCTTGAAGTCATATGATAGGATGAAACTAATGCTAAGATAGATACAATATTATCTTCCATTTATTTTTCTTTTACATCAAAATGAAACTCTCTCCTCTTCGATCTCTCTTTATATCATTTCGTCCCCCTGCACTTTTCTTCTCTGGCTTGTCATTGATGTCGATGACTGATGGTGTGGGTGGTTGCTGGGAAGATCGCCGACAATGTCGATGGTGGAAGGGATCTGATGCAGATCTGTTATTGCGACACACACAAAGAAGCTATAAGATTGTGGTGAATAGGGCGGTTATCTGGTCTATGTTGGGGGGTATGTGATTTTGTCTATTTTCTCTTCCTCATTACTAAAGTTATGTTTTTTTCTTTCTGAAATGGGTATGTGATTTTTTTCCTCCTCCTTTCCTTCAACCCTGTTCCCATCATTTCTCCTCTTTTTATCCACGCTTCAACTTTCGCCAAGGGATGAAGTGTTCCCATATTTGTTTTGGTTTATACCCTTTAAACTTAAAGCAATTTATCCTTTGAAATTTCTTTTTGGAATGTCATAGTTCAGCTCTTTTCAAATGTTTCTTTTAACTTTTGCCTATTCATATATTTATGTTTACTTATTGATGCTTGGACTGATATACATATATTTATGCTTCATTCCCTTTTGCTTGGACTGATATAATAAATCTTATAAGAAACATAAATATGGATCTATTTCTTATAGGTTTATTTGCTATGACTGAGTAAAGGCTTTATGTCTTCCAGCTATTTGAATGAATGTTTAAGTGATATATTTGCTCTTCTTTTTGTACCAGCTTATTATATTTCCTATTTTCATGTTTATATTTCCGTCTTTAACTGAAGTTTAGTTCAAGTTGTAATGATTTTTTGTTCAATTTTTTTTGACATTTTGTACATTGTAGTACGATTCTCCCATTATGATTGATGCTCCAAACAGAAGCATAAGACTTTGACATTGAAGCTCTGCTTGTGAAGACAAAAAATACTTTTTTTGGTTGTATTTTCACTGGACCTTGGCATTCTGTAATTTGGTTCACTTCCAAATTCTATCTCAATAGAGTTGAGCACCAATTGCCTTTGCCTCCTATACAGTATGATGGTGCTCCGACCTATATGGTAATGACTTCATAAGTTGGTTTGGAACTTTAGCCATACCATTGAACTTAGAGTTTTACCTGAGTGTATGAAATTGAATGCAAGCTTTTAAGCTCAATAAATTATTTTTGCTGCTCATAACACACGTTTCTTTCTTATCATTAGTCACATCTCTTCTTTTCATGCTTTTTCTATACACTTGTCACCATCTCTCTCTTCATTGATTTTTTTCCTTCTTTCTCCCATCTTTTCTCATTCATGGAAACCAGAAGGACCAAGTTTCTCCCAACAAATTTTTGGTGCTTCCATCATATATATTTTTTGTGCTTCCCTTAAACATTGCATAAGTTAATTTCAATATGTTAAACACTACATACTAAGTTATAAGATGATGACTCATTTGAGAAGCAATTTTTACACCTTAAGAATGATGCTTAGACTTACCACACCCCTGCCACTTTTTTTCATTTTTCATTTTTCTTTTTCTTTTGAGAAATATGATTTGTACTCCTTTGAGAACCTGAAAGTTATAAATGTGGAATTAAAATGTTAAACTGTGTATATTAGTTATTTTTAACCATTTCACAGTTCATGACAAATAGTATTTGAGTGACCGTTAATTGTGTATATCGGAGATCATTATTGATATTACATCTATATTGGACGAGCGCTTCTGTCACTTGTGTGGATGAGCGCTTGTCACTTATGTGGACACGCGTTTCTACCACATCAGTGGACGAGCGCTTCTACCACATCATTTTATATCAAAGTTCTTATGTGGTTAGACTGTTAGTGGGTATTGGATGATACTGCTATGGTTGTGTCAACTGTGTTTTTTTTGTGTCAGGATTGACTACACTCTTGCATAAACCCTTTGTGACGTGCATACACTTTAGCATAAACTCTTCAATTGGTATGTTTACATATGTTCTAAGCAATGGAATTGGAATCATTTGACGATTCTGATTTCTCTTCAGATGAGAGTGTTGATTTTGACTCACCTGAAAAGCAATCACTAATGTCGAGGTTTGTGTGCAAAAACCAGGTAAGATTTAGATAGACTGCATCAATTTGTGCCATGATTTTGACTTGATCTTACAAGGTAGTTTCATTTGAGTTTCGGTGTTCACCTAAGTTGTTGCCTATTAGGATTGAAGGACAAACTCAGCCTTCCCCCTTGACTAAGAAACATAAGTTCCATGTAAGCATTAACCTATTCGTTACTTTGCTGGATTTTTGGATTTCAAGTTCAAAACTTGAATTTTCTCTGTTACGATCTCGCTTACCACATAATGGATCATCATTGGTTTCATTCTATGTTTTTTTTTTTTTTTTGTCTTTGATCAGGAGAGAGCCATGTGCAGGATAATGATGATTTTATGGCTTTATTGTTTTAATAAACATGTGCAAGATGTAAGTGTCAACTTTTGTTATCCTTTTTTTACATTATTGAAAAGTTTTTTTGTAGGGTGTTGCAATGGAGGGGAAAATATATGTCTATTTGGCCAACTGATAGAGAGGGGTTGCCCAAGGTAATGGAAAGAGGATACGAGCACTATAAGTTTTGTCTTATGTTCTATATTCAGTATTATAATTACTAATGCGAACATTTTCTACTCAGTCTTCTTTGTTAAATAGACAAAGAAAATCGGTTCTTTATCCCCTTCTTCAACCATATGGCGTTGAAGCTTTCATGTTTTGGGATTTCAATATTATAAAACTATGAGAATCTACAAGCCAAGGCTAGTTTGTATTTTCCTCAATTGTTTCAAAAGTTACATATACATATTTATTCTTTCAATATTTCATTCTAAATATTTATTCATCTTCTTTGATACACAAGTTCTATTTTGTACTAGGTCTTAAATTAAACAGTGCCATTTTTGTGTGTGAATATGATGATGTGCTAAAGCGGAGACTTAGATTAAAAAATATTGGTGAGTCCATCTTCCACATTGATCTTACAATGGTCTCTATTTCGAAGTCTTTTTCCTTGCATAGTTGATCATTTCCTGTTTGCCTTTTTACTTGCATAGTTGATTCTTTCCTCTTTGGTTTTCTTGGACATGAATTTAATGTGTTGTTTATTTTATTGCACCTTTTCACAGATTCCTTTATGTTTCACATTTACTATGTGGGCCTAATTTATTAGTATGGGTTTGGCATGACAATTTATTAATCTTTTACAACAATTAGTTGAGATACTTTGTAAGTTTCTTGCTGAAAGAGGTGATTGTTGTTCAATTTTTGTATTTTTTATTCTTTTGATTTTTTATTCTTATTTTCTTTTGCATATGACAGGGAGAAAAGCCTATTCGCTATTGGCTTTCATCCTTGAAACAAACTTGAGTTTGAAGTTGTTCTAAAGGATGTTTAATCTAAAAGGTAGTATATAAATGACTAGCATATGGTTGTTGTATTGTCCCTCCAAATCAATTTTCATATATAATTGTTTCAAGAATTGAGACATGGTTCTTTGGCCACACCCTTTAGTTTTTTGTGGTATGTGGCACATCGACAAAGTCTCATACACCAAACACCCATTTACACACTCTTCTCTGCAGCTAACCATTACCCCATGTCACTGCCTATCATTAGCTAAGGTTTATTGTTCACTGCCTATCGTCCTCTAAGATTTATGGTGGTGACTGTATTCTATCATCATAGTAATGAATCTTCTCTCTTTTGGTTTTTATATAATCTTTCTTTGTGGTTCTTGCAGACTTTGCCTCCCCAAATTCTATGACTATTGTGATTCGATTGACTTGACAAGACTTGTGATGGCTCCCATGAAAGGAAGCAACAAGAGAAGAAGGACATAGAAGAATGTTTCTGCTGCTTCTTCTGGAACCCCAGAGAAAGAGGGACCTTCGGATCGAGTGGGTGAGTTGTGAAAGTGGACGAATGGTATATTTTTCTTTGAGTTTTCACTGCATTCAATTCCTTTGATATTTTTTCTTTCGTTTTATGTCCGATGTTGCTTTTGCTGATGAATCTTGCTATGATGAATGCCTTTGGTTTTCATCTCTATTTTACAAGATCTCAGTTTTGCTCCTTTTGCCTTCGAAATTGTACATTCACTGTGTATATTCACGCAAATGCATTTTGATAAATAAGTTAAGGATCCCTGATTTTACTTTCAACTTGCCTTTCTTTCTGATCGTGTTATCTTAACAATCAAAGAATGTTTAATCAGATCGGTATAATCAAACTTGAACTGACGGGTGCATTGTATATAGTACATTGAAAATATTTTGTGAACAACCATTATCGCCAACTTTAGGATAATTTTGGTTTTTATGGATTTGGATTCCCTGTAGTTGCTTATATTATGCTTTGGACTTGTATATATCTTAAATACGTATATATATACGATCTTGGACACCAAAAGTGTGTTCATTTATCATTACTCCATATATATTCAGAGAAATGATAAGTTGACAACCCAAACCAATAACTGACTAGTGGTGGCCCTAACTATGATTTGGTGGTGCGACCGCACAGGGCCCCATTTTTTCGGGGGACACCGATTTTTTTTACTTGGTATATATATTAATGTATATATTAAAATAAAAAATATATAGTTAAATTGTTTACTTAAGGGCCCAATTGTCTTTTAAAATTAAGGTCCAAAACGTAACACAAGTCGTATCTTGTGATAACTCTTTCCCATGTATTCCATTGGTATGCGTATTTTAGTCTTTTGTTTCTTATATTGTGGATCAGAATAATGCAGCCAATATAGTTAATTCAGTTCTAAAATTTTGATGTTGACTATATCAGGGAATAAACGTTATATTAAAGTATTAAGAAAGGTAGACAAATAAGTTTTTATTTTTTTACCAAAATAAACTTATTTCATTTGAGTAGCAATAATGTCAGTATATATTGGGCAATATAATCAAAAATATGAAAATAAGCAAGAGTGTAGCCACCATAGCAAGAGTGTGGAATAAATATCAATCATTTGAAATAAATTCATCGTGGGCCAGATTGCATTAAATCATATTCAAGGTAGTAAAGATATATAGCCGTCTACTTAGTTTTAAGAACGTATCTATACAAGATTTTATTCTGCTCGTCCACTGATGTGGTAGAAGCGATCGTCCACTGATGTGGTAGAACCGCTCGTCCACTAAAGTGACAGAAGCGCTCGTCCACACAAGTGACAGAAGCGCTCATCCACACAAGTATTTGGACTTGCTAAGCCCTTAAGAGAAAATCCGTCCAGTGACGTGGCACTATGGACGTCTACTAAATTTTAGTTAGCCATTATGGATGTATACTTGAGTTACTGAATTTTAGTTAGGCATTATGGTTGTTAACCTTTGATATAGACTTCATTATTGTGACTTTTGCTTTTTGAACGGGGTGATTTTGCTCCAAGGTTTATGTTGATTTGATTAACGATTTCCATTTGCATAAATTGTTTCAATTAATCAATGCAAGAGTTTGTTTATATTTTATTTCATATTTCTATATGAAGCATTATAAGTTGCAAAAAAAAAAAGTTTTTCAAGGATTTGAAGGATTAGATTTTAAATTTGTAGAAGAGAAACAGAACTAACAACTGATATACTAACATGAAAAATACATAATCAATCAACTTTATGTTGGGACTTAAAGTTAGAAATACGAAAAAATGGACTTAAAGTTAGAAAGAAGGGAAAAGGGAAATAAAATAAACATTTCATTATGTTGAGTACTATTTTATTCACTAAATTAAATTTCTCTAATTTGGGGCATTTCCTAATTATTAACACATATATACTATTGAACTATTGAATATTGAAGAGGTGTGGTAACTCATTGAGTTTGATTGATATGTATTGTCAGTGTAAAGATTTTTTTACATTGTCAACCAATAATAAATCGCCACGTCATTGAAAATCTTTGATTCTTTTCCAAACCACCTTAAAGTCATTCATAACATGATTTGTGATAAAAACTTTACACTGACAGTGTATATTAATTAAACTCTAACTCATTTTAAGTGACTTATTGTAAATTAATAAAATTCGTTGGGTTTGAATGATTTACGTAAACTAATATTTATCTCTAACCAGAAAAATTTGAAACCTATTATTATTTATAAGAAAATTTGTTGTTACTTAAAAAAAATTATACTCATACGTTCAGTACAGGGTCAGCAACGCTAGTATATATAATGTTTGAGAGAAAATATGTGAACATTAGAGCGGTAGGAAGCGTGCTTGGCGTGTGTTGCAAGTGTTGCTGAAGCGTGATTGGCGTGTTTAACTTTAGGGACCAACCTCTGTGATAATTAGATTCCTGAGTCGACCTGCACAATCTGTGTGTTATGGCCTATATATGGAGTCTTTCTGTGTGGTTCTACTTTCCTTTTCCCGCTAAAAGCTCAAGGGTGACTCTCCTTCGTTGATAAGGACACAACTAATTTACATTTACATTTAGATGACTTTTTGTTACTCGCTAACTAAGAAATATGCCTTTTGACCTATTATTTTTTTGTTTAAATATTTAAAAGATGGTCATTTTCTGGCTTATATAATTCATCCAACCTGTTTTAGCACTCTTACTCTTTACTAAATGATGACATTTTCATTTGAAAACTGATGTTCAATTTGGTTTAAGGCGCAGCAGAATCTCATTCAAGAAAAATAGCTAGTTTGATGAGTTGTGTAGACTAAATCAAGCTAAAAGAGTCATGATCTTTACAACAATGGAGCCATGATCTCTAGGACAGACCTGCACACGTTATATTAATTAATTGTGTATAATAAAAGTAAACAACTAAAATATAGCTTTACACTATTTTACTAATTTGCTTGTATTCAATTGAAGCAATCTAAATAACTTTTTTTTTTTTTTTGGAAGAAAGCAATCTAAATAACTTGTAAGTTCTTGTTATAATATAAAAAATATTGATGGCAGGGTCGGCCCAAGGGCCAAGCAGGTAAAGCTCTTACTTTAGGTCTCTCAAAAAAATTAGTTTTTTCTTTAAAAAAACTTGGTTTGTATTGTTTTATATTATTATCTTTTTGAAACTTTTGGCACATGTACAAACATAAATTAGTCCACTTAATATGAAAGATTACCATTAGTTACAAGATCTAGAGTTCAACTCCTCTTTATGTATAAAATAATTATTTTTGTATGAGAAAATTGTTGGATCAATTTGTTATTTTTTTTAAAAAAGATATCGTTACAGAATTTGTTTTATACCTCAATAGTTGATCGGTCGGCTTGATGGTAATCCTTAATTGACGTGCTAAGCTAGTGAGTGAATGACCTGATAAAAAGCATACACTTATTTTTGGTCAAATTTATTTGTACACGTAAATGAGGAAATTTAAGGGTCTTTTTAGTTTGTGTTTTTATTTTCTATTTTCATTTCCTAAATTTAAAAGTAATTATAATAAAATAGTTATAAAAATGTCAATATGTTTTCATTTTATTTCCTATTTATAAAAATTTGTATTGAAAATACTGAAAATAATTTTTATTTGTTTTCATTGTGTCATATACAAATCTTTGTAAACAGAAAATAGAATGAAAATAGAGTGATATTTTTATAACTATTTTATCGCAATTACTTTTAAATTTAAAAAATAAAAACAGGAAATGAAAATAGAAACGAGAGAGATCCTAAATTTGCAATGTTAATATATACGTAACGCACCACCCATCTATCAATCAAAAGAAGTTAACAGAACCATAGAACGGTAACTCTCAAACAGATGGCGTGGCGGATTCTAGAATACTTCAACATGAGAGTTGAGTTTTGGTTTTCTCTCTCCTCCTAACAGTAGTTGCAGATTGCAGAACATGATAAGAAACACAGAGCACTGCAAATTCATCGCTACTGCCACTCACTTCTTAGTTTCAAGGAGTTGTTTTTCAACCATTCTGGAGCCACAAAATCAAAATGGGGTTTGACCAAAATTCCATTTATCATAGTAAACACTCTTTAAGTTAAATGGGTAAAGGTAATAATCACCAGAATCAAAACTTGATGCCCTTAGGCAATAATCCCTTTATTGTTGTCTGGAGCAAGTCAAATAGAAGGGTTTCGCAATTATGATGTAATCGTTGTTACGATCATTTGAAGATAGATGCTTCTCATATGGTATATCTTTTATTTATCTTAAAAAAATAAAAAATAAAAACACTCGGTAGCTCCCAGTTATTGCTTCCGACTTCTTCAGAATTGGGAGGTGGGTTCAAAGACCTTGTCCTCGACCGCCGCCGCCACCAACATTCCAAGTCCACCACCGTCGACGGCCACTTCCACCTATGGAACTCTTCCTTCCGCCGCATCATCTTCGACCCGTCATCGATCATTCCATTGTTAGGGAGTTTCATTCATCCCATTAAAGGCTTTGAGGGATCTTCCTGACACGACCCACTTTTAGGCCATGACCGATGCACAGACTGACACTAACTCATTTGCCCTTTTAGCTCGACAAGCCTTTAGACAGAATCACACTAAAATCACATACACCTTATTGAAATGGATTACTACAAAAAAAAAAAACCGACAGAGCTTCCTCCATAATTTCAATATATCAAATAATAAACACCTGTCAACATAATATATATACCACCAGAGTTCATCATTTGAGGACAAAGCTTTTATAAAACTCAAAAGAATAACAGCCATTCAGTTTAACGTGTCAATTCTATCTAATCATCTACAACCCAAAAAGTCAAGGAATTCCTATCCATATAGCTGCATCATACTGAAGTCGGCGACATACTCCATTATTCAAAATGAGGGCCTACCAAAATACAGGAGAACTACTGGGTAAACTCTGCAACCCCGGGACAATCTACTTTGCTTCTTGTGAATCTGAGAAAAAAAGAAAGGAAATGGGGTGAGTCACAAAGACTCGGTGAGAGCATAATAAACCAAGTGGACAGGAAGGAGAAGCAAGCATCACACGAGTGTTTTTCATTCAAATACTATTCTAAGATAACACGTAAAAGGAAGAAAAGTTAAAACACATGGGACAATATCACTTTGTGTCAAAATTCATAATAAAATTTCCTAATAATATATATACATGAAGAACTAACATCAACTTAAGACGGGAATCAACCTTAATCAACATGCCACATATCATGTTTATCATAAGCAAGAAAACTTATTGTACTATGTGTACATAGACCACATTATCTCTTCGTTGTGGCGAACAGTAATAATTTAAATGTACTATGAGCACTTAGCTCATAGGCCGTATTATCTCTTCATTACGACGAACGATATCTACAAAGACTATGAGCACTCAACTCGTAGGCTGCATTCTCTCTTCGTTGCAGCAAACGGCATACACATGAACTATGAGCATTTAACTCATAGGCTATATTCTCTCTTCGTTGTAACAAACGGTATTCCATCATAGAGCTCGTAAAGGACAAACAAAACATCAGCTTCAACTAAATCGCGATCATTATATCCAAACCCGACTGCTAGAATATACTTCACTTCACCATTTCACATAATCATCAATAATACTAATTTTAACGCAAGATATATTATGGTCAGGACTTCGAACAAAACAATAATTTCATAAACATGAAATCAAAAATAATAGGAAGGAGCAACAATTTATAACAATATTATCCATCTTCAAAATGCTTATAAAATTAAAATGAAGTTGTTCTAAAAATAAAATTAAAATTTGTAGCTCTTCTTTGTAAAAAAAATTAAAATAATTTACTTATCCCATATAGAAAACATTATATGAAAAATTGCTACTAAGTAGATTGGCCACTCACACTACGAAAGACCAACTTAATCTCTTGCTATGCCTTCTGGAGGAGCCACCGGGGTATTTTCCAACAAATCTGACCATCAACAAAACACTTTAACCCTTAGCAAACCTATTCAAGGTCATACTAACAATAACTAAAAGAATCTGACAAAAGCCCTAAATTTATTGATCTTAGGGTTTTAAATGAACCCATGGAAAATGAGACTATGCTACCCTAAACCATTTCACTACTCATTCATGCTCAATTTCAACTTTAAATTTCATGGGTTATAGAGTTTTACCTCAAAGAGCTCTAAAGTAACAATTTTAGGGAGTGCGTGTTGCTTATTCCAACCAAGAACATCAACATCTCACTTTAATCTTCCATGGGTGTAAGAGTTTTGTGGAAATAAAGGGAATAAGATGAGGAGGGGAAGAAGATGATATGGTAGGAAGAGATGGGGATGGGGTGAATGAGAGAAATTTGAAGGAGATGGGTTTTATGGAAGTGAAAATAGTAGAGGGGTGTGTGTGTTGTTTTTCACTTTGGGGGAGGGGGCTTCTACGGGTTATAACTTTCCCCCCTCCCTGTTTATTTATTTTTTTCTTTTAAGATATGGTGTGTTTCACTCCCTTACCCACGACAGTGCCGGGTCAAGGGGCCTGCGACAATGAGAGGGGGTAGAGAGAGAGTGACAGGGGAGGAAGTGAGAGGGGAAAGAGAGAGAGAGCAGGGAAAGAGAAAGAGGAAATAAAGAAAGAGAAGAGAGAGAAGTGAAAGAATTTTTCCATCTTACCCTTTCCAATCTGGACCGTACCTATTTTTTAAGTAATATATCTACGGTGGAAAATGATGGAGGATGCACCCTCCAACTTCCTTAATGAGTATTGTAGCCAACACCCAAACGGATATCAAGGATGGCTACTAACGTGCAGCCCCAAGGTATAAATAGTATACAAACCACCTTTAACGGTGATTCTTAAGGTAGTTCTTAAACATAAGAACTGATTCTTGTAAGAACCTCCATTAGAGGTGAATGAGGTGGCTGTCAGGGTGTAGAACGGTTCTTGTTGCCAAACAAATTTATTTTCCATCACAATTTCCAATTAAAAAATGCATGCAAAATCAAAAAGAAAATGTAAAAAAAAATGATTATGTATTTATGTATTGCTCATTATTTTAACTTTTTTGTAATAAATAATATAAAAAATTCCATTATTTTTATTTTATTTTATTTTTGTGCATTATTTTTAATATAAGAATTGTTTTTATTTTTAAATTAAAATATATATGAATTAATATTTTAAGTTGAAATAAAAAAAAGTATAAATAATAAGTGGGCTCACATGTGAGACCCATTTAAGAACCCAAAATGAGTTCTTCCTAAGGGTGTGCAAAACCTGGCCCGGATCTAGAACTCGTCCCAACCCATGGTGTTCGAGCCGGGTCTGACCCTAACCCGCAAAAGAGAAGGGACGAACCCATGTCCCACTTTGTGACCCGGTGTCGGGTTAGGGACGGGTTTGGGTTGACCTTCAGGTTACCCAACCCGTCCCATATAATAAAAATATCCCTCCCTAGAATACGTTTCACATGTGGTCACTAAGAAAAAAGTATGATGTAAATTACTAAACTTCTACTCTCATATCTCATGTCTCACACTAGCCCAATTGATGGCTTTTAGGAAGCATTTTGTGTCTTTTATGACATTGAAAGAATCTTGTTTGATGAGAGTATTTTGTTTTTAACAATATGGGTTTGATAACATGAGCATCATTGAAGCATCTAGCAAAAGGATTTATTTGTCGATATGTTGTAACATCTAATTTTGGATCAATTAGTGGCTTTTAGATAGCATTTTTTGCTTATATTTTGCCT
The DNA here is from genome assembly GCA_030762895.1 of Sophora flavescens. Taxonomy (NCBI): domain Eukaryota; kingdom Viridiplantae; phylum Streptophyta; class Magnoliopsida; order Fabales; family Fabaceae; genus Sophora; species Sophora flavescens. The sequence goes on from CM061069.1 coordinate 51,340,205, forward strand.
TATAAAAAAAATTAACATTTTCCCACTAAGAAATTTTGTTTACAAAGAATCTTTTTAAATCCGGGTCAACCCGGTCCCGTCCAATTTAGACCCGATCTTAAACCAACCCGCATATGATCGGGTTCCTTCGGGTCTAGGGACGGGTTCAGGTTCAAAGATTTGGCACTATCAATGTTTAGGGTCGGGTAAGGGACAAGCATAACCCGTCCCAACCCGTCCCACACTCACCCCTAATTCTTCCATTGGAGTGAAAATGAGGTTGGGTTCTTATATCCCAAGTGGCATCTTTGGTCCCACCATATGATAGATAAGAACCAAACTGTGGTTCTACCATTGTGGATGCTACCATCTCCTACGGATGGTTCTTAGGGGTTCTTATTATTAAGAACATGTTCTTATTTTTTTACACCATTGAAGGGCTCCACTATGGCAGCCAAGTTAGAAAACTGTTTTTCTATAAGAACCGGTTCTTAGTAATATATATGAATTAATTTTTTAAGTAAAAAAAAAAAATTAGTAGTATAAATAATAAGTGAAAATACATGTGAGACCCATTTAAGAATCTAAAATTATCCAAAATAACATCTTTGGATCCATCATATGATAAATAAGAACCATATTTATGTGCTTCCATTATGGGTCCTCTTATGATATTAGCAGCAAATACATTAGCCAAGGAGAGTCAGGTAAGGAGCAAAAGAATTTGTTTAAAAACAAAAGAAAAATGTGGGTTAAACAAAATATGATTTCCATGTCTCTGCAAATATAACACAAACAAAAAAACAATTAAAAAAAGGAAAAATTATACCTGTCTTTGTGGGGCTGGAGCAGAGGGTGGGAGAGATAGAATTGAAAATGCTGAGATTGGGTAAGAGAAGGAGCTGCAATTATTGGATCCGATTTCCTCTTATCGTGAGTACGGCAGCCCCGTTCAACATTCGCAGCCCCTACGATCTGGAGACACCAATCCCTCTTCCTTTTTTCCTTCCGTTTCCCACATAACAAAGTAATTGTCAGACACCATGATATCTAGAATACTCCTAAATAACCAATTAATTACCATTCTAAATAACCACCTTAATTACCATTTTACCCATATTTAAATTATGAGAGTGCCCTTAAACAACGCTAGATAAATCCTAGAATTAGGAATGATAATGAGAATGGTTTAGGCAGAGGATTATAATATCGGTCCCCGTATCCGTGTTTGAAAAATAATCTGGATCGTGACCTATACCCACGTGGGTATCAACTTTAGTATCCTTCCTGGTACCCTCTGAGTACTTAAGTACCCGTACATGCACTTTAACAATTAAAAAACGATTTAAAGTTCTTTTAAATCTACTCATAAAATATTTAAATAAATAAAAAAATCAAACCAGGAATTACATATGGAACTAGATTTAGAAAGTTAAGAATTTTTATATTAAGTTTGGTTTTAAAATTGTATTATAGTCAAAATTAATTATATATATATATATATTAATTAGTAATATAAATAAATAAATAAATATATGAGTTTAATTTCTATACACTGTCAGTATAAAGATTTTTACACTGACGACCAATCAAAAATCATGAAGTTGATGACTTTTAAGGTGGTTAGGATAAGAATCAAAGAGTTGTTATGATGTGTCAATTTCTGATTGGTTGATAGTGTAAGAAAACTTTACACTGTCAGTGTATACCAATTAAATCCTAATTTTTATATATATATATATATATATATATATATATATATATATATATATATATTTAGGAGTTAATTGTTAAGTGTGTGCTGGTGCGGGGAGGATACCATAGTACCCGCACCTATACCCATTCAAATTTGCGGGTAATTATCCATACCCGAACCTTTACCCATTGTGCTGATAATTACCCTACCCATTATGTGTAATTTTTGCGGGTACCCAATGGGTATTGTACAAATTGTCATCCCTACCTAGACCTACTTGGATAAAGATAAAGCCCCAGGGGGTTGATATAGTGAAGCATGACATGGTCTCGTATCTGAGGTTGTTGTTAGACTCAATGACTTAGAGATTTTGATATATGACAAATACAACTTAATGTGTATGCAAGTGTTTTAGTGTCAAATTGCAAAGACATGTATCAAGCAATGATCAACAAGTTCATTAAGCAAATTCAAGAAAAATACTCAAGGAAGCACTTGAAGAAATCAAAAGAGCTACATAGAGGAATCAAAGATCAAAGATAAAGATCAAGGGATCATCAAGACAAAAGCTTAATGGAGAATCTTAGATTTAAGTCTTAGATGATTTGTAAGAGAAAGAAATCTCTTCATCACAAAAAAAAGCTCAACTAAAAAGATGCATGAAGAAAATCAGTTTTCATAACCTGCATTAAAAAGAATAAGTTTTCGTTAATGAAAATGATTTTTTGGAAATAAGATTTCATAAGAAGCGCTCGTCCAACATAAGTAATAGAAATGCTCGTCCAACATAAGTGATAGAAGCGCTCGTCCAACATAAGTGATAGAATCGCTCGTCCAACTGAAGTGACAGAAGTGCTCGTCCACTAAAGTGACAGAAGTCACTCGTCCACTAAAGTGACAGAAGCGCTCGTCCACTAAAGTGACATAAGTGCTCGTCCACTAAAGTGACAGAAGCGCTCGTCCACACAAGACTTTGGACTTGCTAAGTCCTTAATGAGAAGCTCCGTCCAATGACGTGGCATATGGAGCTCGTCTACTAGCTCGTCCGATGTAAAATCTTAATGGCTAGATGGACGCGGTTATTTTATGGACGCGAATTTTATAAAGAGCTGATGTAGAATCTTATTTCAAGAACCAGAATCAAGAAAACAGATTGTTATCAAAACCAAATCTGTTTTGATTGATCCCAATGGCTATAACTTGTTTTCTATATAAAGAGGGATCAAAGGAACACTTTCGATAATCATATCATAACATCAAATACAATACACATATCATTCATCATCTTTCTTGAGCTTATTGTGAAAAAGAGTGTTTCGTTCTCATAAGTGCTTCAATTTATTTATCTGACTATTGAGAGTTAGGAATCAATTTTTCGTTTTTATTTTATTGTAAAGAGAGAGGGAGTCTCTTTTAGTGATTAGGGTGAGGTATCTCTAAGGAAGAACATTGAGGCTCGTCACAAGAGTGTGGTATCTCGAGGTAAATGAGTGTTCTGTGATATAAAGGTTTTTCAAGCTACCTGGCTAAAGCTTGTGTGTTAGTGTGTGAAAACCCACAGGTGGAGTGGGGACTGGATGTAGGTCATAGTGGAGGTGACTGAACCAATATAAATCTGGTTGTGTGGTATCTCTAAACTCAAACTCTTTTACTTTCTGTTTATGATCAAGAACCTGTGATTATGATATTTAAAGTTCAATATAATTTTTGTTCTTAATCTGTATAAACTGTATTGAAACCTGAGTCTGATTGTAATCAAGTCTGTGTTATCTGTGTTCAAAATTGAGTTGATCAAAACCATTCTTGATTGCTGAAACAAAACTAATACTGAAACTGAAACCTGCAAGTTTGTTCTTGATTGTTAATGCTTGTATCTGAAACTTCCATAACGTGTTCTTAATCTTTAAAGGCTTAATTAGTTTCTGTATTTTGTTATTACCGAGTTTTAAACCCGAACGTATTCTGTGAACCTATTCTGTGATTAATCTTTCTGAATTAATCTTTCTTATCTTCATCATCTTTCAATGCAAGATTTTATATAAACCCTTTATTGATTTTGTAAAAGATCCTGAGGCCGCAACTCTGATTTGATAAGTTTGTGAAAAAGCTTTTAAGAGGGAAAGATTTTAAGAAAACTCAGTTCACCCCCCTCTTGAGTCATTGAAGCCAAAACAACAATTGACATCAGAGCTAAACTCTTAAGTTTGGCTTAACAGCTATAAGAGTATGGCTTCCAATGACTGGTTGAATGAAGGGGCTTCCCTTGCACGCCGGCCTGCCTTCAATGGATCTGAGTATATCTATTGGAAGGAAAGAATGGTGATCTTTCTTGAGGCAGTAGGTGTTGACATATGGGATGCAGTAGAAAATAAACCATTTGTCCCCTCCTCGTGTCAAGTTACGGAATATTTTTATTATTATTTTATTTATTTTCTAAAATTTATATATTTTTTGTTTTAAAATATTAGAGGTACATTGTTTTGGGAGCCAAACACGGCAATCCCTGTATTGACATAAATAGAGGCACAACTATTCATATTTTGTATTTATTTTTTTGGCTACATCCTTGCCTTTGTTTTTTCTATTTTAAATGATAAATATATATATCTATACTAATTAATAAGGGGAAATGCTGATTTTAGTGTAGCACAATGATGCAAGTAACATAGTGATGAAATTTTATTTTATTTTTTATTTTCTAAAATTTTTATTTTTTTTTGTTTTAAAATATTTACAAACCGGTAAAGGTACAATGTTTTAGGAGTCAAACACGAAAATCTCTGAATTGACATAAATAGGGGCATATCTATTCATATTTTCTAATCTATTTTTTCTACATCATTGCCTTTGTTTTTTTTCTATTTTAAATAATAAATATATATATATATATATATACTAATTAATAAGTGGAATTGTTGATTTTCTTATAAAGGGACACATGTCAGCACCACATGATTTAAGAGGATTAGATGATCATTAGTAATAATCAAAGAGGAACACTTAACACATAGTGTTACATTACGTATTGTAATATCATTTTAAAATAAAAATAATATTCAGTTCTTTGCACTCAAATTATAGATAAAATTGTTTCAAGGTTTTTGCTGATCACTTCTGCCTATAAATAAAAAGTCCTGGAGATGAAAGAGTACCACCATTATGGATGGGAAGGAAATATTGAAAACAAAATGTGAAATAAGTAAAAAAAAATGTTTGACATGGTGGACTTAATTTGGGATAATGCAAAAAAAAAAGTTTGGTAGATATAGAGGCACAATTCAAGTTATTAATGATAACAATGCTATCAATAATAATAGTAATTGATGACCCGTGCATCGTACGGGTGAAAAAATACTAGTACATATTATTTATTCATTGATACGTCTTCTTGATCTGACCGTTAAACTACCATTAGAACATCTTCAATAGGAGTTGATTAGGGGTTACTTTAAAATAAAATATTATTTTGATGTGCGTTGCTTGTATAAGCAGTCATTCCTTATAGGTTACTTAACATTTATGTGTTTAATTGTAGGATAGAGAATATATAACATTTAAGAGAAAGTGAGAATATTTGTGAGTTTAGCAACTTATCGATAGTAACTTCCATTTTAGTAAAAATTGATTGGGTTGCTTAAGATTAGGGATGACAATGGATAGGTCTGGTAGGGTACTATAGTACCTATCCTTATACCCGCGTTTGAAAAAATTACTCGTACCCATACCCGTACCCGCGTGGGTAGCAACTTTAGTACCCTTACACTTACCCTATGGGTACCTAAGTACTCATACTCGCACCCGTTATCGACACTTTAACTGTGAAAAAATAATAATTAAAAAAATAAATGTTATAACAATTAAAAAATGATTTGAATGTTTTTTAAATCTACTCATAAAACATTAAAAATTCAAATATTAAAATAAATAAAACATCCAATTATAGACGCAACTAGGTTTAGAAAGTTAAGAATCTTTAGATCAAATTTGGTTTTACATTTTGTATTATAGTTAAAATTATATATATATATATTAGTAATATAAGTAAATAAATAAACAATTATATATACATATACATATATGCGGGTGCGGTGCGGGGCGGGGTGGGGTGGGTACGATAGTACCCGCACCCATATCCATTCAAATTTACAAGTAATTACTTGTACCCGGACCCTTACCCATTATACGGGTAATTACCCTACCCATTATGGGTAATTTTTACGGGTACCCAATGGATAGGGTACAAGTTACCGTCCATACTTAAGATCAAGGTGGCTCACTTAAAGAGATAAAAAATGTTGCTCATGAAGAGGATCATAGATGCTCTTAATAACATTTGTTTCAATTCCCAATTATAACATATTATTATAATTTTAAAAAATTGTATGGTACATTCAATATGTCACATGTAATTCAATTTTGTCACTTTGATTGCAATTTTAACATTTGACATCACAAATAGATATCATTTAGTTAAATAAATATGGTGGCGAGTGAGTTACTATTCCAGAGCTTGGAATGATATGGGTACGACTCCTCCCATGGAATTTATTTTTCATCAGGATTTGAGCTAAAGACTTCTCATATTTCGAGAGTATCCCTTTCCACACTCTCCTATCCGATGGACCAAGCTCGCTTCTACTAGGTTCACCAAAAAATAAAAAAAAATAAAAATACATTAGCACATATTATTCATCTCTTTTATTAATTATTTTCCCCAATATTTACTTTTATTTTTTTCATTTTTCAATGACATTTTATTAAATTAATTCTTCTCACATACTTCTAACTTTGAATTTTTTGATTATGCAATAAATTGTGTGTATTCTTATCTTCGATCCTCGGTGTATGCAATTTCACCAACACAATGATATTTGGAATGCTTTGGGAGTCAACTCATCGCCGAGCAATTTTTTTTACCCTTAACTTCAAACTTGACTGCAAACATTTTTAAAGAGTAGTATAGTAGGTGTGGGGTGCAAAGAATGAAGGGACTATATTTTGATCTCGTGCCCGCACGAGATTATATTATGAATGATCATAATCCATAACGTATGTCGTGATTGTATGCATTGAACATAGAAAATTGTAATTTTTTATTGTTGAGGTGGCATAAATATTTGAAAATGTTTTTATGTAAAATATATAAGATAAATCTTATTAGTTCAAATTATACACTTTATTAATAGATAGACTTTTTGCAAATGGCATATATTGAAAATGTTATATTGTTTTGAAGTAGATATTAAAAAAAAAATGTAAGTGAGTTAAATAAAATGAACTAAAAAAATAATTTGAACAAACATGATTGTCCATATAAATATAATCATCATTGTCCAAAAGAAAAAGAGCATATAAGCTTTAGAACAAAAAAAAAACATGTAAGCTACATCAAAAACAAAAATTAATAAAAACTTCATCTCGAAAAAACAAAAAGTGATCATCAAAATTGTGAATCTGGATTGTCTCCAACCATATCTAACGGCTCAGATTAAGTGGCCATTTATGAAATTTAATAAATAAATTAAAAAAACCCATTTTTCAGAAAACCTCTCATCTCTTCCCCCTCCTCTCGCTTCGCACACCCCTCTGTGAGTGAGTGAAGACCCATCCTCTCAATACACCGTCGTCGTCGCCAACCACCATCGTGTCGCTGCTTCATCCCTCATCAGTGGCCGACCAGTCCATCCCATCTAAGTACCCTTTCATCTTTCTCTCCCGCCGCGCCTTCCAAGCCCCCATTCTCCGTTGTGGTCGTTGCGGTTCAACACCGTCGCGCGTCGTTTAACCCTTCACCTGCCGCGAGATAGAGTCAACCACCATATTTGTTAGATATGTTATCATTTGTTGTTTGATTGAATTTTGAAAACCTTTTCAAGTGGTAATCACCGTGTAAGGGTAACTCTATAGCAGTCGATTACAAAGTGCCAGTTGTGTACACATTGAAATCATCATCATGAGAAAGAAATTAAATCAAGCATCACTAAAAATATCCAAGTATGAGAAACATTAATTCAACAGCTTGATTAAGGTTTTGAGACCAAAGGTCCACATCACTTACAGGTCAAGCTTCAAGAAATTAGCTCAAGAGCTAGTATTGAAGTTTTAGTTTCCACTGAAGCAAGCATCAACCAGTTCATCTAATGAGTCATATTTTACAACATTGGTGGACAAATCTGAATCATTAAGAGTAAAGTGAAGTTAATTAAGTTAGTTTATTTGTTTTATTTCGTCATATAGGGAGTACTTATCAATGAACATCAAGAAACAATTATCTTGGTATATATTATGGTGACTAACTATTGATCTCCCAAGAGTGCAGCATGAAGACTAGAGGATGAGGGAAGGGAGAGGGGAAGAATTGGAGTTAAAATCAAAAACAATTTATTTTGTTTGTACAATTATTTTGGGGTTAGTAGTGATGGGAGAGTGATGTTGGGACAAGATGGGAATAGGGTATTTTTATTTTTGGGTAAACCAGAGTAACATTGCGACAAGTTAGTACAGGTTTGCTAGGGTTTTTTTATTTCCAGGAAACGACACACCGAGGAGAGGGGGTGGGGAAGAGGCTGCGGGTGGGGTTGTGGAAGGGGGAGGGAGAGGGGGTCACTAGTGCAATAAGTACTTTTTACGTCAGTTAAAATTGATTTTTTACGTCATAATATTGACTGACGTAAATACAGCTGACGTTAAAAGTTAAATTTTTAACGTCAGTTGAGAACTGACGTTAAATATAAAACTATTAACGTCGGTTCTTTAACACAACTGACGTTAATTTTGTCAAAATTAACGTCAGTTGTTTAAACAACTGACGTTAAACATAAAACTATTAACGTCGGTTCTTTAAGACAACGGACGTTAATTTTGTTAAAAGTAACGTCGGTTGTTATAACGAAACTGACGTTAAAGGTTTTAATTTTAACGTCAGTTGTTTTACACAACTTACGTTAATAGTGTACTTTATACTATTAACATCAGTTGTTTGATACAACTGACGTTAATAGATTTTTTTTTAAAATTCAGTTTTAAAATATCACTCCCCTCAGCTACCCCTGCATTCAGTAAATATCCCAGTAACACAGAATATCACACACATTACAGAATTGCAAAGGAAAAATGGAACAATGATCCATATGTATGCCTGTTCAGAAACAATATATATTTATTAACATAGGTTATAACTCAAAATAAATACAGAAATAAAAATAAAAATAAATGTATACTAAGTTTAAACTACCTATATCAATATCCCTTCGTGATGATCATCACGAGTGGCATGTACATCGTCCACCTGTGTCTCCTCGATTATAGTAGGCATGTTTGTTGAAAAAGAAGGAGTCTCGGGAATATCAAGATTTGAATCTTGATTTTCATCACTACCATTATACATGCTTTTTCCTTGGAGAACCACAGACAACCTTTTGTTAGAAGGATCAGTGATGTAGAACACTTGTTTTGCTTGGGAAGCCATTATGAAAGGCTCATTTATATGACCTAACTTGTTGAGGTCTACCAATGTGAACCCCAATTCGTCAGTTTGTACACCACCGTTACTATCAACCCACTTACATTTAAAAACCGGCACCGTAAGCTTAGTGTAATCAAGCACCCAAATATCTTCAATATATCCAAAGTAAGGTGTTGGTCTTTCAGTGGGTTTTGTGTCCTTTGCACTAGAGAAGTGCATTGCTTCGGCCACGATCATAACCCCACTATTTTGCATGGTACTCTTGTTATCTTGTTCCTTTGTATAAAAGGAAAAGTTATTTATGTCGTATCCGCTCCAACATATGACGTTGAAGCTAGGTCCACGTGCTAGCCATCTTACGTCATCAGAAGCAGTACTACCATCCTTAAGCATTTCTTCCTTGAACCATGGTAAGAAAGTCTTGTTATGCTTGTTCAACAACCACCTTTCGCTCATTCGAGGGTTTTATTGATTGACTTTTCTTTTATGTTCAAATAAGAAAGGCTGAACACATTCGATGTTGTTCAATACATACAAATGTGCTTGAAGCACTTCCTCCCGATCCTTGCTATTAATTCTTAAGCCATGTGTACCCTTACCTTGACATCTGATCTCATCATGCCGAGGCTTAGGAACCCCTATAGGATCCGTGTTATGAAGGTAGTCCGAACAAAACTCAATAGCTTCTTCTGCAACATACCTTTGAACAATAGATGCTTCTGGACGATGAGGATTCTTTCACGCACTTTCAAGATCTTCATGTAGCGCTCAACTGGGTACATCCATCTCAGAAAAAATGGCCCACATAATCTAATCTCCCTCACCAAATAAACAATTAAGTGAACCATTATGTCGAAAAAGGAAGGAGGAAAATACATCTCCAATTGGCACAAGATTGTAGCAGTCTTAACTTCCAAGTCATCCAACATACGGGGGTCAACGACTTTGCTACATATAGAATTGAAGAATGAGCACAACCGAGTAATGGCATGTCTCACATTTTTTGGAGCAATACCATGAATAGCAACGGGCAGAAGTTGCTGCATCAAGATGTGACAATCATGAGACTTTAAGCCAACCAATTTAAGATCACTAGAGACAAGCCTCTTCATATTTGAAGAGTAACCATGTGGAACTTTGATGCCCTGAAGACATCCGCAAAAACTTTGTCTCTTTTTTTTTGACAAAGTATGACATGCTGGCGGCAAATAAGTCCGCTTACCATCCTCAACAACTGGAGCTAACTTCTCTCGTATACCCATAGCAACGAGGTCGAGACGACCATTCACACCATCCTTTGTCTTGCCCTGAATGTTGAGAAGCATCATGATCACATTATCACACACATTTTTCTCCACATGCATCACATCAATGCAGTGTCTGACATCCTGCTTACGCCAGTATGGAAGATCAAAGAATATCGACCTCTTCTTCCATATGTTTTTCTCAGCAGCTTTACCTTTCTTTTTGGACTTGCCGAATATAACATCGATGCTCTTTACCCTCTGATAAACCTGCTCTCCAATTAAGGCCGCCGGTGCTTATTCTGTCTCTTGGCATCCATTAAAAGCTTTTTTCATCTTATGATATGGGTGATCACGTCTAAGAAATCTCCGATGCCCAAGGTAAACCGTCTTCTTTCCATGATGCAACTGAGTGTAGCATGTGCCTTCTTCACATATAGGGCATGCTTTATGCCCCTTGACACCTTAATGCCGGACAAGTTACCGTGATATCTTGGAAAGTCGTTGATGGTGCAAAATAACATGGCACGAAGCTTGAAAGTCTCATGAGAATACCCATCAACTACATCAACACCTTCCACCCACAACGTTTTCAAGTCTTCAATCAAGGGACCTAGATAAACATATAAGTCATTTCCCGGTTGCTTTGGGCCCGAAATCATCATAGACAACATCATGTATTTGCGCTTCATGCACAACCAAGGGGGCATGTTGTAAATTACCAACAGAACAGGCCATGAACTATGAATACTACTCATGTTACCATAAGGATTCATTCCATCTGTAGCAAGTCCAAGCCTTAGGTTTCTTGGCTCATCGGCGAAATCCGGAAACATAGTATCGATATTCTTCCATTGCATAGAATCAGCAGGATGGCGAACCTTTCCATCACGTTTCCTCTCATCATTATGCCATCTAAGATTCTTCGCATCTTTCGCATTGGCAAACAATCGCTTGAACCTTGGAATTATTGGAAGATACCACAACACCTTCGCAGGAGGACCCTTTTTTCTCACATCATCAAGATCATCATCATCATCACCACCCTTCACTTTGTATCGTGATAACCCACATTTGGGGCAATCGTGATTGTCTTCATGAACACCGGTGTACAATATGCAATCATTGGGGCATGCGTGTATCTTCTTATACTCCATAACCATAGGACACAATACCTTCTTGGCCTCATAGTTACGGTCAGGCAATGTGTTGTCCTCCGAAAGCAAGTCTTTCAACACTTCAAGCAATTTCGTGAAGCTTTTATCGGTCCAACCATTTCTCGCCTTCACACAAACCAATTTTAGCACCGCCGACAACCATGTATGAGTAGTACACCCTGGATATAAAGGCTTATCCGCATCACCGCACAACCTATCATACACATGAGCTCGATGAAAAGATTCTTGTCCAATATCACGGATCATGTCCTCTACTCGATCATCCTCCATATCTATGTCAACGTCCTCACTTTGGGAGACACTTGCCGTACTACTCAATAACACATCACCATGCCATATCCATCTTGTATAACTCAAGCAAATCCCTTCACAAATCAAATGAGTACGTATATCCTTCACCGTACATTTCCTCGTATTCAAACACTTGACACAAGGACAACAGAACATTCCATTACTATTAGGAACATTCCTTTGAGCAAATTCTATAAATTCTCCCACCCCCTTCAAATACTCAGCACTAGTGCACTTACAAACCATCCAACTACGATCCATAACTAGATAGGTCCTGTAGATATACAAAACATATATCCAATATAAGGACAATACGAGAGATTGAAAACTATTGTTTTTGAAGATTGCCAAGCATTGGTCACGGTCTGGTAGTGATGTCCATCACGGCCGTAACGTGCCAACTGAACCAGACCATCACAGGAAGAACTGATCACGGCCTAGCCGTGATGAGCATCACGGCCGTGACAGATCAACCAGCAGAGCAACATGCACTCAAAACCAAAAATAGAGACATTCCAAACAACTCAAACACACGGTTTCAAGTTTCAACTACTGAGACTACAGTTTCAACATACACTCAAAACCAAAAATAAAAAAATGTGCCCTAAAGACTCACCAGAAATAGGTGCTCGCGTGGTGGTGGGGAGGGGAGCTCGAGTGGTGGCCAACGTTCGATGTGGTTACTGAGAGCAGAGGGACAAGGGGAGTTAGTGCGCGGGAAGGGGAAAGAGAGATGTCAAGTTATTGCAAAGAATGAATAGAAAGACAGAGTTAGGGTTAAGAGTGTACCTCACGGTGGTGGCGAAGAAGCCCTCGCGGTGGTTGCGGTGGAGATGAGCTCCCGATTAGGGCAGAGTGAGAGTGAGAGTGAGAGTGAGGGTTGAGAGTGAGGGTTGAGCGTGATGAAAAGAGAAAAGAGACATACAGAGCGAAGTGCAGAAGGCGCGCGGGTGTAAACCAAAATAAAACAACATTTGACGTCAGTTGTTTGTAAAAACTGACGTTAAAGGTCATATATTTAACGTCAGTTGTCTTAAGAAACTGAAGTTAAAAGTGTATACGTTTATCCAAAAACATTAATTCCTTTGACTATTTATTTAATTGAATTAAAAATCAAACTTTAAGGTCAGTTGTATTAAACAACCGACGTTAAAAATAAATATTTTTTATTTTAAAAGCTCTTTTAACATCAGTTGTTGAAGACAACTGAAGTTAAAAGTGTATAAGTTTCTGCAAAAAAATCCATTCCTTTGACTACTGTGCTAACCCATGCACCTTGTAACTTAATCTTCTTAATGAGCATTAAGTTTATAGATAAGTTTTCAAGAAAATCAGAGAGACTCTATTCTCTATATAAAGTGCCATTCTTCTATATCAGGCTGTAAATACACCCTCTTTTTTTCCTCTATATTTCGTGCGTTTTCTATTCCTTCACAATATGGTTCTATCACATTTGAGACTTTTGTTATTTCTTCCTATACCTAGACTTAAAGGTCTCTGTCTTAATGGTCAAAAAACTTCTGAGGTTGAGTAAATCACATAATATGACTCCCTCACTTTATTCCATCTCCTCCCCAAGTGATTGTGGATAAAGCATAGATGGAGCATCAAGGACTTCAAATGAGGGAGGGGATCGATGCATCCATTGGAGTTTCTGAGGACAGAACTGAGAAGAAATTGATGTTGAAGCAGAAACTTTTTAATATTTTAGTGCTATGTTGCAGAAATTTTTTATCTTTTAATCATGTAATTGTAACTTATGAATCGTTTCAATGAGATACGATTTGATTATACATATAACACTTCTATGTTAAGTGTTTATTTATTTTAATTTTCACAAGAATATGTTTACTAATTCAAGCTAATTAACGAAGATTAAAAATAAACTTGTTTAATATTTACACAAGTTCTTTACACAACTGACGCAAATAGTGATTTAATATTTACAAACTGTCACCACCTCATTTTTAACGTCAACTTAATTTATGACTGCCAAGTTCTCGTATATTACATTATTTCCAATATTCATTCTGCACGTTTATAATATATAGGATTATTTACGTCAGCTATTTATTATACTGAAGTAAAAATCACACTTTTAACGTCAGTTGTATAAAAAACTGACGTTAAAAATAAACATTTTTTATTTTAAAAACACTTTTAACGTCAGTTGTATTAAACAACTGACGTTAAAGGTGTATAAGTTTCTGCAAGAACATTCATTCCTTTGACTACTGTGCTGTAACTTAATCCTCTTAATGAGCATTAAGTTTATAAATAAGTTTTTAAGAAAATCAGAATAGCTTAGTAACTTCATCCCCTGCTCCTATAAATAGCTTCCTTCCATCCTTTTAATTTTCTGCTTCACAATATGGCTCTGCCATGGAGATTAACTTCATCACTCTTTCTTCCTATTCCTAGACTCAAAGATCTTTGTCTTAATGGTCAAACAACTTATGAGGTTGTGTAAATCACATAACATGGGTGATAAGGTTGTGTAAATCACATAATGTGAGTTGCTCACCTTATCATCTTTCCGGAGAATCGGCAGCTACTGCTCCAGAACCTCAACTTTGGAAGTAAATGACTGTTCCAAGACCATTGCTGAAACAGATCGGGTGCACCCTTGCTCAGCCGCTCTGGAAAACTCAGTCGCTCGACTCTCCTCTCTTGCTCACCCGTGAAGGGAACGAAGCCTCAACCAATGTTTAGGGTTTTAAACCCTTTCAATGTAACTTTTTATAGGATTTTAAACCCTTTCAATCTTCTGTATCGGTCTGTATTACACTTCATGAATGAGGTCCGGTTTGGGTTATTGATTCAACTTATACTTCGCACATATATTTTAGTTTTCAAAACAGAAACACAAAACATCAAAGCAATTGTGAAACTGAAACTTTGAGGAAGGCAATGCGGAAGGGTACGTATGTTAGATAAAAAAATATATTAAAATAACCTTTAACGTCTGTTGATGAAAGAACAGAAGTTAAAAGTGAAGTGACTCACTTTTAACGTAAGTTCAATGAAGAACTGACGTTAAAATGTTCACTTTTAACGTCAGATGTTTATTGAACTGACGTTAAAAGTGAGTCACTTCACTTTTAACGTCAGTCCTTACAACAACTGACGTTAAAACTAGATTAATGAAGTCTGATATTTACAAAACTGCCACCGCCTCATTTTTAACTTCAAACATATGGTCAACTGACGTAAAACGTTCCCGTATATTATATTATTTCCACTAATTGGTGAGCAAGAGAAAGGGTTGAGGATGAAGCCATGGCAAGGGTCAGGGTGAACATGAACTGAAACTTTTAGAGAATACTTGGTCAAAGAGTTAAAAACGGAAGAGCCAGCGGTGCTAGTTATGGAGAAAATGATGGGTAAGTGGGAAAACAATGAAAAACTTTATTGGTTACCCACTTACCCATAGAAGCCCCTTACTCTTTCATTTTGAACTCTTCAACCAATTACTACTCTAAAATGTTTCGGTTCATGTTCATCTTGACCATTGCCATGCCTTTTTCCCTTCCGGAGGTGTAAAATGGTTTTTTTTTTAAATTTTACATATCCATAATTTAATTTCTGAATATGTAAAATAACATTTCATAAAATTTTATATATCCAAAATTTAATTTTCGAATGTATAAAATTTTACACATCTAAAATTTAATTTTAAATATATAAAATGATTTATAAAATTTTACATATTCAAAATTTAATTTTTTGATGTGTTGCATGTCCATTATCACAAGGTAAAATATCCATTATGCGTTGCACAATTTAGGAATAACAAGTATAAAAAAAACGAGTCCAAGATGTATAAAGGTACCTAGTAGGGCCCTAGGAAATGGAAGGGGATTGAGAACCGTGAAGATATAGAGTTGTAGACATAAAGAGCAAGAGATATTGTAGGCGTTTTTTTTTTTTTTATCAAAATGATCCATTTTTATAAATTATTTATTAAAATAACATATTTTTAAAATAATTTATCTAACTATCCAACTTTTTGATATAGTGAAATTTTTTTTTTTTTTCTGAAGTAATAGTATCAGTCAAACTGACGTCATCGACTACCACGTGACTGACGTTATCGACTACCACGTGACAGTTTTTGACTGGTAAAAAAAAATGACAGAAAAAAAATTTATGTAAAAAATAAAAATCTGGTCAGCGCTACATGACACACTCTTATAAGTGACGCTAGTCAAACTGACACTATTAACCTGTCACGTGGCAGCGTCCTATTGGGTTGTGGGTTTTTTTGCAAAAAAAAATAAATTTTTGGCAAACAAATTAAAAAAAGAAAAAGTAAATAGTTTTTGGTGTTCATAAACGATTTGCAAGTCCAAAATGACGTAAGTCACACTCTTTAGAGAATGAATTGGTGGAATAAAAAAACTGGATAATAAACAAAAAAAACTTATTTAAAATTTATTAGTTGATTAAATAAAATAGAGAACAAACCGATTCATATTTTAATGCTGGTGTCTGGAATGCCGTGTCTGGACGAGGGACGAAAAAGGATAGACGCTAAGTTGTGTTTGGGATGGAGATGGCTTGTTGGGGCTGGGAGAGACTAGAGGTCATGGAGATATTAGGGAGAGAAAAATGAAAATTTTGATTCAGGCGGTACTACTCGATGGGTCTTCTTATTAAGTGGAATTTATTTGTTAAAAAGATTTTCTTTATAATAAATAATGTGATGTTATCAAGGCAATTACTTTTATTTTGTAACACTTGTTACTTTTATTTTGTAACACTTATATCAAGGTAATATTGATGCATGTTATAAAAAAAAAAAAAAAAGGTAATACTGATGCAAATTTGACTTTGGTATTCATACGAGACATTTTAAATTATTACTTGCATAATAGGTAGTAGGCTGAGCCTCCCTCGGACAGTGGGATATTAAATGGCAGCTACTATCCTTTCTTTTCACTAATATTATATTATATCATTTATCTCTAGTTTTAAATTGGTAATTAATAGTTAGTACCCTTTCTTCTCAGTTTTCGTTCCACGCCAAATGAAGTATCTCGAACATCTATCTTCTTTCTTAGTTTCAGTTCAGTCGTCTTCTTCCCCTCTCCCCCTCCCTCCAGCGTCATGCAAAACAAAGACAGAGCATCTCAGACGGTTGGTTTCGGTCGGGAATGGAATTTTTTTGTCTAAACCGAACCCGCCTGACTAAATTTTTTTATCAATTAATTTTTTAATTTTTTTGACCAAATTTTTTATTTAATTTTTTTTAAAAAAACTGACGGATCGATGGTGCCATATGACAAGTTAATGGGTAAATTTGAACTGTGTCACTCATCAGAGTACGTGACGTGACAGTCAATAGTATCAATTGATGGTTCTCATTACATCAAAAGAAAATATTAAAACATTCTATCATGTCAAAAAATAGATTAATTCGATAAATTATTTTAAAAATATATTATTTTGATAAATAGTTTCTAAGACTGAATCATTTTGATAAAAAGTCATTGCAGGCGTGTTGCACGAGCAGGGGGAAGTGGGTTTATTATTTTATTTTTATTTTTAGACCTCGGTGTACTTAATATATGTATATATATATAATTAAAAATGTTTTAATTTTTTTTAACATTTTTCTTTCCAATCATACATTTTGATAAGAAAAAGTGAAAATAACCTCGTGATAAAGAATTTATTTAAATTTTTTAACCTCTAATTTCTGTGATAAAAATTTTGTGGTGGAAAAAAAAAAATCTCGAAAGGAGGGATAAAATCAATAAATAATAAAGAGAAATCATTGAATCGTGTTTGGAGAGGCAGAGGAGGGAGAACTCAACCGAATTTGCGTCATTGAAAAAACAGGGAGCAAATGTACAAAAAAAAAACTTTAGAAACTAAAACGGTACATGATTAATAATAAAGAACCAAAAGTATAATTAAACCTAAAAAAAATTATGCCCCTTCTTAACATGAAAGAGTCTATCTAACTATAACTAACCATTTATCAAACAAGTATTAGCTTTAGGTTTTTCTAAATTAATTCTTTGTGCTCCAAAATTACACCATTTAAGCAATGTAGAAATTTATGGCACATTTGAACCGCTTCCTATTTAAATATATGGTATGTAAATAATATAATCATATTTAAAAAAACTTTATGAAAGAGACGATTTTTTTTTTTTTTGCAATAACCCCAAAATAAAAATAAAAACCAAAATACCCCATTTCATAAATAAGTATCAACTAGTATTTTTGCACCTGTGCGATGTGTGAACATTCATTTTCATCCGTCTTCATTTTATTTTATTCTAATTTTATTATTGTGTTATTATATTTCAGGGAGGCTAAAAAAATAATGAGGAAGGAAGGAAGGAAAAGAAGATAATAATGAAGAAAGAAGGAGATTCTGTCCATTACATATATAATTTTCTGTTGGACGGGGAGTGTAATATCCTAAAATTATAATATAATTAATTAAAAAAAAGATTAAGTTATAAAAAAAAGTAATAAAATAAATAAATAATAATGATATAATAAAAATAAAATATGATTAAGAGGTTTAGTGGTGAGAATTTATTAGTATAAAATTTATTAGAATTGGTTAGTGAATACAAAAGAAATATTAAATTAAAATAAATATATGAAGAAAAAAAAGAGAATTAATATATATATATATATATATATATATAGTGAACTTGTGCCTGACTCACAAGTTAAAAAAAGAAAAGAAGACCCTGAAATGCGCACAAAATATATATATATATATATATATATATATATATATATATATATAAAGGATAGGCCTTGTACCCACTTCCGGATTTTGCTAAGAAAAATAAAAAAATAAAATAGAAATAAATGAAGATCCTAATTCAAGACACGCGCACAGTATATTTATATATACTCTAGTCGCACTTGGAAAAAGGAGGACGCCGCCGCACAGTGAGGGAGTATAGCGAGGGAGAGAATTCCATTCATTGCCAGTGCAATCGTAACAACACAGATCCAAGAACGCCACCAAACGGAAGAAATTTTTTTAGAGAAGCACTAATTCTTATCAGGAATAATTTTTAGAGTATATTGGAGGTCTTCGAGAGATGAGCAACAATACCTTTTAATAACCCTTTCCATGGTACATGTGTTTTGTTGTGTTGAGCGATTTACCTATAGTTTTGAGATATTTTAATTGAATGATGCATGTTATTAATAAACTAATTTTTTAGGGGTTTTGAATTAAAATAAAAAAAATATTATTAAATTGGGTATTTATTCTTGTTACTGATGGCATGAAATACATGATTGGTACTTGAATTAGTTGAATGACGTGCTTATTGGTGTATGCTATGCCATGTGAGTTTATTTGAAATGCATGATAAGACCAAATATTTAATTTCTAGTAAATGAATTGTCACACGTATGAGACATGAAATTGTGCCTTATGATGAATTGTATGATGTTTGTCGTAATACCACCTATGATAGGGGTATCGAAAAGTAATACCATCGTAATGGAGTATCGAAAGTAACATCCCCATATAATTGGGATGTCAAAAATAAGTAATACTACATAAAAAGGAGTATCGAAAGTAACACCGCCACAGGTTGGGGTGTCGAAAAAGGAGAAATACCACCATGTGCACATGGGAGGTATCGAAATGGAAATGTCCCCGACAGGAGGGTGACATCGAAACACTCCTCGTGAGTAGGGGTTGGCAATGGGACGCCTTTGTCGTGTGATGTGTGAATATATGGCATGCCGGCCAGAGGTCAATTTAATTAGGAGGTCTTCGGACTGCTTGGATTAAACTAGAATTTATCTGGTATATGGAATGTGATGTATTGAGATGTGATTATTATTGATATTAAAAGTATTTTCTTTTATGTATATTATTTTGGAAAATTAGCGGGTGCCATGGACAGTTTTTCCGGTTACCGCGCCGGCTGAGAACAATGCTATTTTCGAAAATATTTTTTAAAAAATTGTATTGTTGATCACTGAGATTTTATATCTCATTATAAGTATTGTTTTCAGAGCACGAGGAGGACGTCATTGAAACTGAAGGGGCGTGAAGACTTAGTGGATTCCATTAGTAATTCTTTCTAGTTTGGTTACTATTTTCTTAAATAAGGAGCCTTATGTGGCTAGACACATTTATTTATCGTTGGGATTGTAATTAGACGCCCTGTTTTGAGGCTTTTGATTTTTATTTATATTTATATTCACTACATGGATATTTTATTACTACGTTATTTATTATGAGGTATTTTCAGACTTTAAAAAAAAAATTTATTTAATTTTTCTTTATGAGATGTTTATTTTAATTAAATGTTTTAAATGATTTTTATTGATTTTACCTTGGGATTACTAATGTAACAAAGGGCGTTACATTTATGGTATCAGAGCAGTTCGATTCTAAATCGGACTATGGTAGTGGGGCTTTTTCTAAAACAAAACTTGGGCGCATAGGATGCTTGTTAGAGTTATAAATGTTGTATGCTATTCTTTGGGATATTGGACCTGATCAACCCATTATTTAATTGGTAGTGAGCAGATTTATGGCGATTAATAGGCGAGGGACGAACGTTGCACTTGCACCAACTTTGGATTGTATAGCCAGAGTTATGCAAGCGCAGACGGAGACTCTCCGTCAACTGAAAGGGAATGGAGGTCAGTCACTGATGGAGTTGTGACAACTTAGGACCCTTAGCACGTGGGGCTTTTCGAATTCAAAAAGAACGGACCGCCATCATTCCGAGGCAGCTTAGATCCGAAGGAGGCTGAATTTCTTCAACTCGTACAGGAGAAAAGTTACTCTATTGTTCGATTTGGGAGCAACACATTCATTCATTTCATTTAAATGTGCTTAATTCTTAGAGTTACCAGTTACTAAACTGTCATATGATTTGTGTGTTTCTACTCCTGTTAAAGATAGATTGATTACTCCTTCTGTTTGCCTGCAATGTCCCTTATTGTTTCAAGACCTGACTTGTATTGTTGACTTGATATGTTTACCTATGTCTGGTCTGGATACTATTTTGGGCATGGACTGGTTGTCTCGTAATAATTCTATTATTGATTGTGCTAGTCGAACTATTTCTTTCATTCCATAGTCCATATCTGTCGACTCTCCTAGGACGGAACACCTTTTCTCTGCTGCCTCATGTCATGAGTGCTTAGTTGAGGGAGCTCAGGGATATATACTCCTCTTTTCTTCTAAGATAGAGGCTGAAAGTGATATAGCGGTGTTGCCTATTGTGTGTGAGTTCCCAGATGTGTTTCCTAAGGATGTCTCTAGTTTACCTCCAGATAGAGAGGTTGAGTTTACCATATATATAGTACCTGGGAGTGGACCTGTATCAGCAGCACCCTATAGGATGGCACCTCTAGAGTTGAGCGAACTAAAGAAACAGATAGAGGATATGTTACAGAAGGGGGTTATTAGGCCTAGTGTGTCACCTTGGGGAGCACCAATGCTTTTAGTGAAGAAAAAGGATAGGAGTATGAGGTTGTGTGTTGATTATAGGCAATTGAATAAGGTAACCATCAAGAACAAATATCCCTTGCCTAGGATAGATGATCTCTTAGATCGGTTAAGGGGAGCGTCAGTGTTTTCCAAAATAGATCTAAGATCGGGATACCATCAAATTAGAGTTAGAAGCGAGGACATCCCTAAGACAACCTTCAGGACAAGGTATGGGCACTATGAGTATGTAGTGATGCCCTTTAGTGTGACCAACGCCCCAGCCGTTTTCATGGATTACATGAATCGGATCTTTAGGACCTCTTTGGACAGGTTTGTGGTGGTGTTCATAGATGATATTTTAATATACTCTAGGACACCAGAAGAACATGGAGAACACTTAAGGTTGGTGTTGCAGATCTTGAGGGACGAGCGTCTTTATGCTAAACCGGAGAAGTGAGTTTTGGCTAGACGAGGTAAAGTTTTTAGGACACACCGTTGGTCGCGCTGTCGCGCACGCGCCCAAAAGGACGAGCGGGTTTTGAAAATGTAGTTTAGGGCGACAACTCGGATGTCGTCTCTCAAGGACTCTTAAAATGTTATTTTCCACAAAAATAAGTTTTTTTTTTTTTGGGGGTTTGGATTGAGATGCAATCAAAGAAAACAAAATAATGAAAACAGAGGAATAAAACAAGACAGTTCAAAGAGGTTATCAAATGGCCAAAAACAGATTAATCTATTGCTCTTGATTTCCCAACTATCATAGGTTCATGCAATTTCCAAGCCCTAAGCAGATTCTTATCCCCTCCCGGTTGTAGCAACAATTTACAAACGAAACTATCACTCTGCAGATACATGTCCCTATTCCCGAATTAAACAAACGGGGTTAAGCCCTCATGAACTAAACGAACATGAACGTACACACGCGAATTAAACAAACGCGATTAATTATAGGAACATGATATCACCGGAAATAAATCAACACAATACATTATACTCCTGAATTAAACAAACAGAAATATAAAGCATGGCATTGAAGAGGGAAAAGCATACAAAACAGGAAAATACAAGAACCTCAAGTATATGGAAATCAATTACAATAGATCAATCCTAGAAACTTAGTTCTCCATAACAAAAACGAAAACACACAGAAAATAAATGTAAACAGAATAATGGAGAAGCAAAAAAGTCTTTACAAACTGTTCAGAACATCAATTTATACTAGTCAGAAATTAAGCCTATTCGCGAGGCGAAGCCTCTCTCGCGACGCGATTCTTGTGAACAGTCTGCAACCTTTGGTATTCTCGCGAGGCGAACAATCCTTCGCGAGGCTAGGAACTGAATAGTCTTCTTGTCACGCCCGTTATGAACATCAGGGGCCAACCGTGATGCTCTTTGACTTCCAGGCTTGCGAGGCGAGACTCTTCAACTTCAAAACTGCCACGGCCGTGACCTTCAACACGGGCAAGCCGTGATCGTCTCTGACTTTTCAGGGTTGCAAGACTCGCGGGGCGAGACCTACTTCGCAGGGCGAACCAGAGACCTTGCATTTTCTTGGAACAGTCAGGCTTCGGGGTCGCGTGGCGAGTATAGCTTTCGCGGGGCGAATCCCCTGTTTCTTTATTCTCTCAACTTCTACTTAACCTGAAAACAAGGAAATAACCATAAGTGTATTATTTTGACTCAAAACTAGCTAAATTAACCTAAAACTACTTTAGAGACTCAAAACCTTGCTTGAGGACAATCTAATCTAATTCGGGTGAAAATAGGATATAATTTGCACAAAACCCTGGTCATACTAGCCATAAAACTAGATGAGCCAGAGGCTTATCAAAATACCCCAAACTTAAACTTTGCTTGTCCCCAAGCAAACTAAGACTCAAAAATCAAAAAGACTCAAGACCTGACAAGCTTAAAAGATTCAATCAACATTGCACAAATTCAAGCAACACATCAAACAGTTTTCTTCAATGTTCCCCCCCCATTTTCAAACAAAGCAATCCCCACATTCATTTATTCTAAACATTTGAGAATTTCATCAATCAAACAATCATTAATCTAAGAAGGGGATCTAAGTTACACACAAGAGGGAGATCACCAACTTCAAACAACTGCCTTCCTCACAAGGGCATTTAGTATATCACTCAATCACTCAGTTTGTGTCAGGCTATTAACATTGCACTCAGTTTCACTTTTCAAGAACACTTCCCAAAAATTTGATTTTCATCTCAAAAATGGTTCCCACAGAAAACATGCATGCAACATCAAAAGGTCTTTTATGGGTTGTAATGGGGCCTAGCTAAGGGTAGGATATACAAAAGGAACTAGGCTGAAGACCCTAGGAACTAAGAGAGCATGAACTTTATTTACACTTTGAATTTCTACTCAAGTTCCTTTTCTCATTCATCTTTTCAATTGCCTTGGGTGACTACAGCCAATTCTTCTTTTTTTTTTCTTTTTTTCTTTTTTTTTTTTCAATATTTGTACACTTTTTCTTTCACAAGCCTTTGGCTCCAACTTTCTTTTTTTTTTTTTGGTATTTTTTTCTCAATCCCAACAACATATTACACCTTGCAGCCACCCCAAACTTAGTTTCTTGCACCCATTCTAAGATTACATGCTCTCCTAATCCTAAGATCGGGTTAACATGGTTTTCCAGAGATTCTATCCCTAGTGTGTGCTCCCTATCACCCCAAACTTATCATAAGTCATGTCATCATTACAAAATCCCAAAGTTCGGTTTTCAATTTCACATGGGAATCACTTTTCAAAAACAAAAATTTTTCAGCCTAGGGGGAATCATCACATATCAATCATGCAAGCAATCTGTGCAACATCAATCAAAATCTAGCAAACTTGCCAACAAAAGACTCAACACACAAATACTCCCGAGCTTCTCAAATTATTCAGGAGCTTTATTCAAAGAAACAAGACCAACAAAACTACAACTAGTTCCCTCCCCCACACTTAAAACATGCATTGTCCCCAATGAACAACAGAACTATACAATCAGAGTGAGGGAAATGAAAAGAAACTCCCTAATCAAGTATCAGTGTAGGTGGGAACTTCCAAGGAGAGCTCCTCAACATTAGCATCCGCAGGGTCACCAGCATCCACACCATGGAATGGCTTCAGCCTTTGCCCATTAACCTTGAAGGTTTTGTTGGTACCTGCATCCTTGATCTCTACTGCACCATATGGAAACACATTAGTAACAACAAATGGTCCTATCCACCTGGACCTAAGTTTCCCAGCCATCAATTTCAGGCGAGAATTAAACAATAAGACTTTCTGACCCACAAAAAATTCTTTCCTAACAATCATCCTATCATGAAAAAGTTTTGTTCTCTCTTTATACATCCTGGAGCTTTCATAGGCTTCTAGCCTAAGCTCCTCAAGTTGCTGCAACTGCAGTTTTCTTTCAACACCAGATTTCTTCATGTCCATGTTACAACACTTTACTGCCCAATAATCACGGTGCTCAACTTCCACCGGGAGGTGACAAGCCTTACCAAAAACAAGCCGAAATGGGGACATTCCTATAGGGGTCTTGAACGCAGTCCTTTGTGCCCACAGTGCGTCTTCCAGACGGCGGCTCCATTCCTTTCTATTAGGCTGCACCATCTTTTCTAGAATTTGCTTGATCTCCCTGTTTGATATTTCAGCCTGGCCATTGGTTTGGGGATGGTAAGCAGTGGACACTCTATGTACAACCCCATATTTCCTGAGTAAGGCCTCCATGGTTTTGTTACAGAAGTGTGTGCCCTGGTCACTGATGATGGCCTTAGGTATGCCAAACCTGCAAAAAATGTTGGACCTAACAAATTTGGAAACAATTTGAGCATCGTTAGTCCTAGTGGGAATTGCTTCCACCCACTTTGAAACATAATCTACAGCCAACAGAATATATACAAAACCAAAAGAAGGAGGGAAAGGACCCATGAAGTCCATCCCCCACACATCAAAAACCTCACAATAAAGCATTGACTGCTGAGGCATCTCACTCCTACGAGTGATGGCAGGGCCTGTTATTTGACATTCTTTACAATTCTTGTATACCTCATATGAATCTCTAAAAATTGTGGGCCAGTAAAACCCAGAATCCAGGACTTTTCTTGCTGTCTTCTGTGGTCCAAAATGTCCTCCAACTGGAGAGGCATGTGAGAAGTGTAGAATGGACTCTGTCTCGTGATCGGGGACACACCTCCGAATCACCTGGTCACTGCAAAACTTCCACAGGTAGGGATCATCCCACACATAGTACTTTGCATCGCTTTTCAGCTTGTGGAACTTATGTCTACTTGTACTGCGCAGAACAAAGACCAAAGAACAATAAAATTTACAATGTCAGCAAACCAGGGGGTTACCCCATACAGATGTAACAGTCTCTCATCAGGGAAATCATCTTGGATGGGAAAAGTATCCTCATCCCTTGCTATCCGGTTCAAGTGATCTGCTACCAAATTTTCAGCTCCACTTTTATCCTTTATCTCCACATTGAATTCTTGGAGCAAAAGCATCCACCGGATCAGTCTTGGCTTAGCTTCTGGCTTCTTCAACGAGATATTTCAGAGCTGCATGGTCAAGTGAAAACAGTCACCCTAGAACCTAGCAAATAAGACCTAAACTTATCAAGTGCAAATACAATGACTAGCGAGTTCTTTCTCGGTGGTGGTGTAATTTGCTCGTGCAGCATCTAAGGTCCTAGAAGCATAGTGAATTACATGGGCAACCTTGCCCACCCTTTGTGCCGGAACTGCTCCCACAAAGCAAAATTGGAAGCATCACACATCGGTTCAAAAAGGAGTGTCGTCCAAATTTGGATGATGACGAGGGTAGAAGTCAACGCTTTCTTGAGATAGTCAAATGATTCCTTGCACTTTTCATCAAATCGAACAGGGCATCATTCTTCAAAGAGAGTTTGACAATGGCGGAGCGATCTTGCTGAAGTCCTTTATAAAGCGCCTGTAGAAACCTGCATGTCCAAGAAAAGAACGGATCTCGCGTACGCAAGATGGGTAAGGCAATGAAGAAATCACATTAATTTTTTGCAGGATCTACAGAAATACCCTCTTTGGAAATTACATGACCCAAAACTATCCCCTGTTCTACCATGAAGTGACATTTCTCATAATTCAAAATCAGATCAGTATCAATGCATCTTTGTAGAACTAGACTTAGACTATGCAAACAAGCATCAAATGAGGAGCCATATACAGTAAAATCATCCATGAACACCTCTATGCAATTTTCAATAAAGTCAGAGAAAATGCTAAGCATGCATCTTTGAAAGGTGCCAGGAGCATTACAGAGGCCAAATGGCATCCTCCTATAAGCAAACGTACCGAAGGGGCACGTGAAGGTGGTCTTTTCCTGATCCTCAGGGGCAATATGAATCTGGAAATACCCGGAAAAGCCATCTAGAAAACAATAATGAGATTGACCAGCCAGGTAGATCCAAAGATCGATCTATGAACGGCAAAGGAAAATGATCCTTTCTGGTGGCCTGGTTCAACTTCCTATAGTCTATACAAACTCGCCAGCTATTCTGGACTCTAGTAGGCACAAGTTCATTATTTTCATTCCTAACTACTGTTAGACCAGACTTCTTTGGTACAACTTGCACCGGACTTACCCAAGTACTATCAGAGATGGGGTAGATAATACCTGCCTGTAGAAGCTTAGTCACCTCTTTCTTTACCACATCCAGAATCAGTGGGTTAAGTCGCCTTTGGGCCTGTCTGACTGGCTTAGCTCCATCCTCCAATAGAATTCTGTGCATGCATCTGGAGGGGCTAATTCCTGGAATATCAGCCAATGTCCACCCAATAGCCTTCTTGTGCTTCCTTAGAACTTCCAATAGCTTTGCTTCCTGGTCAGAGTTGAGGCTGGAGGAAATGATAACTGGCAATGTTGCATTCCTCCCCAAATAGGCATACTTCAGGTTCTCAGGAAGTGGTTTGAGTTCCAAAGAAGGTGGCTGCTCAACAGATGGTGCATTGGGAGTAGCCATGGGGTCAAGGACTTCTGCTGAATAGACAGCTTCACTCTCATTATCACTATCATCCTGCAAAGTTGAATCCAGAAACTCAGCACAAACAGAACACGTGTTAGTGTTAGTGCAGTTAGTACAAGTATATACATCATCAAAACCAGAAAGAAAAGGAAAATCAGAAATAAAGTCCTCATGAGTATCCTCAATAAGCTCTGAAAGCAACTCTAAGTGGAAAACAAAGTGCTCCTCTACTGGGTGTTTCATAGCATCAAAGATCTTGAATTTGGCCACAATACCACCAAACTCCATAGACATAGTCCCATCATAAATATCAATCTTGGTCTTGGATGTCATCATGAATGGTCTGCCCAAGATTATAGGTGATCTACTCGGATCGAGTCTCTCCGCCATGTCTAGGATGTAGAAGTCCGCAGGGGAATATCAAATCATCAACTTGCACTAGCAGATCCTCTACCATTCCCATGGGTCGGGCACTTTGGTCCTGTTAGCCAACCTGGATGGTAAGACCAGTATCTCGCAATGGCCCAAGATCAAGGTTGTTAAAGATGGAGGTAGGCATGACATTGATTGATGCTCCCAAGTCCAACATGCAGTTTTCAAACTTCCTGTCCCCAATAGTGCATGGAATGGTGAATGTGCCTGGGTCCTTGCACTTTTGTGGCAAGGTGCTGAGTAGGGGTTAAAGCAACAACTCTTTTCGGCTTAGACTGGATAAGCGCTGAGACATTCATTCCCAAGTCAACCCTCTCATTAGTCTTCATCTTCCTCTTGTTGGTGCATAGATCCTTCAAAAATTTGGCATATCTGGGCACTTGCTTGATCACATCTAGGAGAGGAATATTTACAGCTACTTTTCTGAACACATCAAGAATCTCCTTCTCCTTATTTTCACCACCAATCTTCTTATTATTCTGCAATCTATGTGGGAATGGAATCGGTGGTCTATACACTTTCTCAGCTTCAACTTCAACCATAGGCTCAGGAGTTATCTCAACAGTAGGCTCAGGAGTTACCTCAACAATAGGCTCAGGAGTTACCTCAACAGATTCTTCATCTTTTTCAGAAGTGGCCTCAACTACTTTTCCAGATCTCAGAGATATAGCACTCACATTAGGATTGGAGGCATTGGGATTTATCACTGGTTGTGCTGGCAGCTGGGTTGTTCTTTGAGCTTGCTTTATGTTATTTATGTCTGTGGCCATCTGTCCAATCTGTGTCCTCAAATCTTGAATGTTAGCACTTGTTTGCTGATATCGTGCTGTGAGGGCCAGGAATCGTGCTGGAACTGCCCTATTTCTTTGATGGAAAAGTGTAGTCATTTGTGCATTCAATTGTGAAGTTATTTGCTTGCACATGTCATCTATCAAGGTCCGGAAGGTGCGTAGTGGCCATTGGAGGAGGATTACGAGGTGCCATGGGTCATTGTTGGGATGAGTTCCCATACCGCAGATTAGGATGATTACTCCATTTGGGATGGTACCTATTTGTTGAGAGGTCCGGAGTCTTTGTACTGTTCTGGTTATTGCCTTGATTATACGGATGGACTGCAAAGGCTTGAGGTGATTCAAGAATCGATCCTCCTTGCAAAATGGGGCATGCTTCATATGGGTGCTCGTGAGAAGCGCACATGCCACACAACACCGCAGGTGAACCCTATCCATTGCCAATTTCTCTACCAAAGAAGTGAGCCTATCAATTCTATCATCACGGTCATGGCTGGAAGAAGAAGTGTGGACCTCATGTACAACTCTAGTATCAACAGAATTTCTTCTGGTAGTGAATTGCTGGGAATTCAGTGACATGTTCTCAATGAGTTGCTTGGCAGCAGATGGAGTCTTGTCAACCAACGCTCCCCCACTAGCAGCATCCAAAATATTCCTATCCATCGGCAGTAGCCCTTCATAAAAGTACTGGATGAGGAGCTGTTCAGAAATCTGATGCTGGGGGCAACTAGATGTCAACTGCTTGAACCTCTCCCAATATTCAGCTAGCGACTCATTCCCTTGCCTAATGCCACATATCTCCTTCCTTATTGAAGCGGCTCTGGAGTCAGGAAAATATTTCTCTAGGAAGAGCTTCTTCAAGTCGTTCCATGTGGTAATGGAGTTCGGCTCAAGGTATAATAGCCAATCTTTTGCAGCTCCCTGGAGTGAGAACGGAAAAGCCTTCAACTTGATATGATCCTCAGTTACTCCTTCTGGCCTCAAAGTTGTGGAGCAGACAACCTGGAATTCCTTGAGGTGCTTGTGTGGATCCTCACCTGCAAGACCATTGAATCTTGGCAACAAATGGATTAGCCCAGATTTTAATTCAAAAGGAGTGTCAGCACCAGGATAAGCAATGCACAAACCATTGTAATTCACATCAGGGGCAGCAAGCTGCCTCAATGTCCTTTGGTCTCCCATGTTTTCAAAAACAGACTTGGAATTAGAATCACTACTAGAACTAGCCCGAAATTCTCTACGTAGTGTATGCAATGTTCTTTCTATCTCGGGATCAAATTCACACGATTCGAGGCAGTTAGATCTAGTAGCAGACTAATTCAAAACGAAAACAAAAATAAAAGAAAAAAAAAGAAAATAAAATGCGAAAATAACAAAAAAAGAGTCCAAACAACGGCGCCAATTTTAGTGGTCACTGTTGCAAGACGCGCCAAAAATGACGAGCTGGTTTGGAAAATGTAGAATCGGGCGACAACTCGGATGTCGTCTCTCAAGGACTCTTAAAATGTTATTTTCCACAAAAATAAGTTTTTTTTTGGGGGGGTTTGGATTGAGATGCAATCAAAGAAAACAAAATAATGAAAACAGAGGAATAAAACAAGACAGTTCAAAGAGGTTATCAAATGGCCAAAAACAGATTAATCTATTGCTCTTGATTTCCCAACTATCATAGGTTCATGCAATTTCCAAGCCCTAAGCAGATTCTTATCCCCTCCCGGTTGTAGCAACAATTTACAAACGAAACTACTGCTACAGATACATGTCCCTATTCCCGAATTAAACAAACGGGGTTAAGCCCTCATGAACTAAACGAACATGAACGTACACACGCGAATTAAACAAACGCGATTAATTATAGGAACATGATATCCATTGGAAATAAATCAACACAATACATTATACTCCTGAATTAAACAAACAGAAATATAAAGCATGGCATTGAAGAGGGAAAATCATACAAAACAGGAAAATACAAGAACCTCAAGTATATGGAAATCAATTACAATAGATCAATCCTAGAAACTTAGTTCTCCATAACAAAAACGAAAACACACAGAAAAGAAATGTAAACAGAATAATGGAGAAGCAAAAAAGTCTTTACAAACTATTCAGAACATCAATTTATACTAGTCAGAAATTAAGCCTATTCGCGAGGCGAAGCCTCTCTCGCGACGCGATTCTTGTGAACAGTCTGCAACCTTTGGTATTCTCGCGAGGCGAACAATCCTTCGCGAGGCTAGGAACTGAAGAGTCTTCTTGTCACACCCGTTATGAACATCAGGGGCCAACCGTGATGCTCTCTGACTTCCAGGCTCGCGAGGCGAATGGATTCTCGCGAGGCGAGACTCTTCAACTTCAAAACTGCCACGGCCGTGACCTTCAACACGGGCAAGCCGTGATCGTCTCTGACTTTTCAGGGTTGCAAGACTCGCGGGGCGAGACCTACTTCGCGGGGCGAACCAGAGACCTTGCATTTTCTTGGAACAGTCAGGCTTCGGGGTCACGTGGCGAGTATAGCTTTCGCGGGGCGAATCCCCTGTTTCTTTATTCTCTCAACTTCTACTTAACCTGAAAACAAGGAAATAACCATAAGTGTATTATTTTGACTCAAAACTAGCTAAATTAACCTAAAACTACTTTAGAGACTCAAAACCTTGCTTGAGGACAATCTAATCTAATTCGGGTGAAAATAGGATATAATTTGCACAAAACCCTGGTCATACTAGCCATAAAACTAGATGAACCAGAGGCTTATCAACCGTCTCAAAGGATGGTGTAGCGGTTGATTCCTCTAAAGTTGATGCGGTGTTGGGATGGGAACAACCTAAGACAGTAACCGAAGTAAGAAGTTTCTTAGGCTTAGCTAGTTACTATAGGAAGTTCATAGGGGGGATTCTCTAGATTAGCCTTACCTCTGACCCAGTTGACTAGGGAAGGGAAACCTTTTGTGTGGGACCAGGATTGTGAGGATGGGTTCCAAGAGCTTAAGAGGAGATTGGTGTCATCACCAGTCTTAACTATATCGGGTCCCTTAGTGAGTTTTGTGGTATACTGCGACGCATCTAAGAATGGCTTGGGATGTGTCTTAATGCAGGAGGGCAAGGTGGTAGCATATGCCTCTAGGCAGCTTAGGCCACATGAGGGGAATTACCCTACCCATGACCTAGAGCTAGCAGCTGTGGTTTTTTCCCATAAGATTTGGAGGCTTTACCTTTATGGGACGAAGTTTGAAGTTTTTAGTGACCATAAAAGCCTTAGATATCTGTTCGACCAGAAGGAGTCGAACATGAGACAACGAAGGCGGATGGAGTTCCTTAAGGACTATGACTTCGAGTTGAAATACCATCCGGGAAAAGCCAATGTGGTGGCAGATGCTTTGAGTAGGAAGTCCCTACACGTGTCGAGCTTGATGGTGCAAGAGCCGAACCTTATGGAATAGTTTAGGGACATGAATATGGAGGTGTTGGATGTGTCCTTAAATGTCTTAAGTTTGAAGCTGAATAGGTTGGAAATTAATAGTGACCTTAGAGATGAGGTTAGGCGGGAACAACTTTTAGACCAAGAGTTGCAGTCTCGGTTGGGACGAGAGGGTTACGAGTTATCTGTTGATGGGCTAGTGAAGTTTAAGAATAGGATCGTTGTTCCTAAGGAGGGGAGCCTTAGAGAGAAGATATTAGAGGAGGCTCATAAGGGAAAGTTTACCATACATCCTGGAATAACTAAGATGTACCAAGACCTTAAGAGGATGTATTGGTGGCCAGGAATGAAAAAGGATGTGGCTAGCTTCGTAGCTAGGTGTTTAGTGTGCCAAAAGGTCAAGATAGAACATCAGAAGCCTTCGGGGTTGTTGCAGTCCTTGGAGATTCTAGAATGGAAGTGGGAGAGAATTTCTATGGACTTTGTGATGGGGTTACCTAAGACACGTTTGGGCTTAGACGTCATTTAGGTGATAGTGGATAGGTTGACCAAGTCTGCCCACTTCTTGCCAATTAAGGCAACCTATAGCCTAGACAAGTTGGCATACCTCTATATCAAGGAAATAGTCAAGCTTCATGGGATACCCACATCTATAGTGTCAGATAGAGACCCGAGGTTTACCTCTAGATTTTGGAGAGCTTTTCAGCAAGCCTTTGGGACTAAGTTGAACCTTAGCACAGCCTATCATCCCCAAACGGATGGTCAGTCAGAGCGGACCATTCAGACCCTTGAGGACATGCTTAGAGCGTGTGTCTTGGATGAAGGAGGGATTTGGGATAGGTTCCTACCTCTCATTGAGTTTGCGTATAACAATAGTTACCACGCTAGTATAGGCATGGCACCCTATGAGGCCCTATATGGGAGAAAGTGTAGGTCCCCTTTATGTTGGTGTGAGGTAGGTGAGAAAACCTTGATAGAACCTGAATTGGTCCAGGAGACCTCTAAGAGAATCAAAATGATTAGGGAGAGGATGCGCACGACGCAAAGTAGACAAAAGAGCTACGCCGACAAAAGGAGAAAGCCTCTAGAATTCCAGGAAAGTGAGCATGTATTTTTGAGAGTCACTCCTAAGACGGGGGTAGGGAGGTCGATGAAAGTCCGCAAGCTAAATCCTCGTTTCATTGGACCTTTCCAAATCCTTAAAAGAGTCGGGACTGTTGCTTATCAATTGGCTCTTTCGCCACAGTTGGCAAACCTTCATGATGTTTTCCATGTGTCGTAACTCAAAATATGTGCCTGATGAATCTCACGTGATAGCTCCCGAGTCTGTACAATTGAAGGATAATTTGATCTATAAACCAAAGTCTAGTCAAATCCTGGACAAGAGCACTAAGACTTTAAGGAACAAGGCGATTCCATTGGTGAAAGTGTTATGGGATGGATTGACTCATGAGGAAGTCACTTGGGAGATGGAGGAGGACATCGTGCGTCAATACCCAGATTTTATTATCTTAGGTATGGTAACCTTTAAGTTTGAATATGCCATATGTTAAAATGAGTGCGTGAGTATGAGGCGAATTTCGGGGACGAAATTCTTTAAGGAGGGGAGAAAATGTAACATCCTAAAATTATAATATAATTAATTTAAAAAAAAAGATTAAGTTATAAAAAAAAAGTAATAAAATAAATAAATAATAATGATATAATAAAAATAAAATATGATTAAGAGGTTTAGTGGTGAGAATTTATTAGTATAAAATTTATTAGAATTGGTTAGTGAATACAAAAGAAATATTAAATTAAAATAAATATATGAAGAAAAAAAAAAGAGAATTAGTATATATATATAGTGAACTTGTGCTTGACTCACAAGTTAAAAAAAAAAAGACCCTGAAATGCGCACAATATATATATATATATATATATATATATATATATAAAGGATAGTGGCGTGCAGGCCTTGTACCCACTTCCGGATTTTGCTAAGAAAAATAAAAAAATAAAAAAGAAATAAATGAAGACCCTAATTCAAGACATGCACACAGTATATTTATATATACTCTAGTCGCACATGGAAAAAGGAGGACGCCGCCGCACAGCGAGGGAGTATAGCGAGGGAGAGAATTCCATTCGTTGCCAGTGCAATCGTAACAACACAGATCCAAGAATGCCACCAAACGGAAGAAGAATTTTTAGAGAAGCACAATTCTTATCAGGAATAATTTTTTGAGTACATTGGAGGTCTTCGAGAGATGAGCAACAGTACCTTTTAATAACCCTTTCCATGGTACATGTGTTTTGTTGTGTTGAGCGATTTACCTATGGTTTTGAGAGATTTTAATTGAATGATACATGTTATTAATAAACTAATTTTTTAGGGGTTTTGAATTAAAATAAAAAAAAGATTATTAAATTGGGTATTTATTCTTGTTACTGATGGCATGAAATACATGATTGGTACTTGAATTAGTTGAATGACGTGCTTATTGGTGTATGCTATGCCATGTGAGTTTATTTGACATGCATGATAAGATCAAATATTTAATTTCTGGTAAATGAATTGTCACACGTAAGAGACATAAAATTGTGCCTTATGATGAATTGTATGATGTTTGTTGTAATACCACCTATGATAGGGGTATCGAAAAGTAATACCACTTTAATGAAGTATCGAAAGTAACATCCCCATATAATTGGGATGTCGAAAATAAGTAATACTACCTAAAAAGGAGTATCGAAAGTAACACCCCCACAAGTTGGGGTGTCGAAAAAGAAGAAATACCACCATGTGCACATGGGAGGTATCAAAATGGAAATGTCCCCGACAGGAGGGTGACATCGAAACACTCCTCATGAGTAGGGGTAGGCAATGAGACGCCATTATCGTGTGATGTGTGAATATATGGCATGCCGGCCAGAGGCCAATTTAATTAGGAGGTCTTCGGACCACTTGGATTAAACTAGAATTTATCTAGTATATGGAATGTGATGTATTGAGATGAGATTATTATTGATATTAAAAGTATTTTCTTTTATGTATATTATTTTGAAAAATTAGCAGGTGCCATGAACAGTTTTTTCGGTTACCGTGCCGGCTGAGAACAATGCTATTTTCGAAAATGTTTTTTTAAAAACTGTATTGTTGATCACTGGGATTTTATATCTCATTATAAGTATTGTTTTCAGAGCACAAGGAGGACGTCATTGAAACTGAAGGGGCGTAAAGACTTAGTGGATTCCATTAGTTATTCTTTCTAGTTTGGTTAGTATTTTCTTAAATAAGGAGCCTTATGTGACTAGACACATTTATTTATCGTTGGGATTGTAATTAGACGCCCTGTTTTGAGGCTTTTGATTTTTATTTATATTTATATTCACTACATGGATATATTTATTACTACGTTATTTATTATGAGGTATTTTCAGACTTTAAATATTTTTTTATTTAATTTTTCTTTATGAGATGTTTGTTTTAATTGAATGTTTTAAAGGATTTTTATTGATTTTACCTTGGGATTACTAGTGTAACAAAGGGCGTTACAGGGAGGTCCCGATCCATTGCATATCTAATTTTCTGTTGGACGAGGAGATCCCTTCCATTGCTTATTTAATTTTCTGTTGGACGAGGCGGTTCCGTCCACTGCAATTATCTAATTTTTTGTTGGATGAGGAGGTTCCGTCCATTGCATACTTAATTTTCTTGTGGACGAGGAGGTTCCGTCCACTGAAATTTTATTTTCAGACTGAAGACTAAAAAATAAAGAAAGAAGAAAACGAAAATAATGAAGAAATGGGGAAGAAAAGAAGGAGAAAAGAACAATCAGCAAAAAGAGAAGAAAGGAGATTGAGTTACTTCTCATAACCCTAAAAAATCCCATTTTACATATCATACAAAACCCCTCTTCCTCCTCCCACTCTCCAACCGCCCCTACACCTCCTCTACCCATTGGTCCTTCTTCTCCCTCATCTCCTCCACTCTCTTAACCGCACCACACTTCCTTCTCTCTTCAAACATGCAACCTTCACATCAAATCACCTCCTTTCCTATGCTTGCGCCACCTCCAACGGGACACACGCGATCTTTGCTCAGAACCTCCCAAATTCCGGATTTCGTAGGACCAACCTTGAAGCTGCTGGGTAAGGAGAAGCATGAAGCCCTCTCCTCCATCTATAAATTGAGACACGAAGAAATGTGAAAAAAAAGGAAAGAAAATGGGAGATACGGAGGAAGAATACGAAGACAGAGGGAGAGAGAGATTTTTATTTGATGTATTCTTTGTGAAGAAAAAGAGATTGGTTTTGACTTTCTTTTTTATTTTCTCTGTCATTAGAGTGGTTCCAAATTTTTAGAAGAAGAGAGAGTTAAAAGAGTCAGTGAAACTGAAATGTGAAGGTTTTGATCTTAAAATTTTACTACTGGGAGAAAGCAAACATTGTTATTCTGCTCTAATTTGGTAATCTTTGTTCTCTTTGTTGATATTATTCATGAGTTCCTCTTGACATTCTTATTTTTGTGTCTCTGTTTATGACGAAAAGAAAATCCATGGATATTGAAACTGAATGAGTTAGTATGATGTTTTCTATATGAGTTCTTATGTTTGTTTCAAAACTTGTGTATCGTAGGATTCCTATTTCATTGTTCGCTGTCATATGCTGAAATGCACGATACACTAGTAATCTTCATATGGCTATTCTGTTATTAAACACTTAAAATGTTTCATTTTTGTTCAATTTTCATAAGGCAAAACCATTTTTTACATAAAAATAAAAGATGATCAGTTAAATCTGTTGTTTTGGCTTCAACGACTCAAGAGGGGGGGAAGGGGGGGGGGGTGAATTGAGTTTTTAAAAAATATTTCCCTCTTAAAACTTTTTCACAAAGCTTTATAAATCAGAGTTGCAGATTATTGTTATCGGGATCTTTTACAAAATCGATGAAGGGTTTTTAAAAAATACTGAATAGAAGGTGATGAGGATAAGAAAGATTAATTAAGAAATATTCAGAATAGGTTCGGGTTTAATAACTCAGTAATAACAAAATACAGTTTATACAGATCAAGAACATAAATTATATTGAACTTTAAACATCAAAGTTGCAGGTTCTAGAACATAAACAGAAAGTAAAAGAGTTTGAGTTTAGGGATACCACACAACCAGATTTATCCTGGTTCAGTCACCTCCACTATGACC
Organism: Sophora flavescens; assembly: GCA_030762895.1. Classification (NCBI taxonomy): domain Eukaryota; kingdom Viridiplantae; phylum Streptophyta; class Magnoliopsida; order Fabales; family Fabaceae; genus Sophora; species Sophora flavescens. The sequence goes on from CM061069.1 coordinate 51,377,346, forward strand.
TACATCCAGTCCCCACTCCACCTGTGGGATTTCACACACTAACACACAAGCTTTACCAGGTAGCTTGAAAAACCTTCACACCACAGAGCACTCCTTCACCTCGAGATACCACACTCATGTGAAGAGCCTCAATGTTCAACCTTAGGGATACCTCACCCTAATCACTCAGAGAGACTCCCTCTCTCTTTATAATCAAATTGTAAAACAAAAGTTGATTCCTAACTCTCAATAGCCAGATAAACAAATTAAAGCACTTATGAGTATTGAAACACTCTTTTCACAGTAAGCTCAAGAAAGATGATGAATGATTTTCACAATTAATTTCTCAAAATGATTTCGTAAAACTGTGATATGTTATGATATTCATATATGTTGTTTAAGTGTTCCTTTGATCCCTCTTTATATAGAAAACAAGTTATAGTCGTTGGGATCAATCAAAACAGATTTGGATATGATTTACAGAATCTGTTTTCTTGATTCTCGTTCTTGAAATAAGACTCTGATTGTTCTTGTAGAATTCACATCCATAAAATAACCGAGTCCATTTGGAAAAATAGCCGAGTCCATTTGAAGAAAATAGTCGCGTCTATCTTAAAAAAATAATCGCGTCCATCTTTAAAAAATTGCCGAGTCCATTTGAAGAAAATAGTCGCATCCATTTGCCACGTCAGCAGACGGGAATACTAACACAAAGTAATTGGATGTGGTCCAACTAGTAGACGAGCTCCATATGCCATGTCAGTGGACGGAGCTTGTCATTAAGATCTTAGCAAGTCCAAAGACTTGTGTGGACGAGCACTTTTATCATTTCAGTGGACGTGCGCTTGTGTCACTTTAGTGGACATGCGCTTGTATCACTTTAGTGGACGTGCGCTTGTATCACTTTAGTGGACGTGCACTTCTGTCACTTTAGTAGACGTGAGCTTCTATCACTTTCTTGGACGCCAGTTTTTATTATTCCCAGTGTTGGACGAGCGCTTATATTATTCCAGTGATGGACGAGCGCTTTGAAATCTTATTTCAAAAATCATTTTCATTTACGAAAACTTATTCCTTTTAATACAGGTTATGAAAAATGATTTTCTTTCATGCATCTTTTCAAATTGAGCTTATTTGTGAATAAGAGATTTCATCTCTTACAAATCATCTAAGACTTAACACTAATTTCTTCGTTAAGATCTTTTCTTGATGATTCCTTGATCTTCGTCTTGGCTCTTTGATTCCTCCAAGTTCTTCCTTGAATATTCTCATTTGATTGCTCACTGAACTTGTTGAGTATTACTTGATACCTATCTTTGTAATTTGACACTAAAAATACTTGCATACACATTAAGTTGTATTTGTCATATATCAAAATCTCTAAGTGTTTGAGTTTAACAATCTCCCCTTTTTTTCTTATGACAAACCTTTTAACAAATTATAAGATCAGAGTATAAGTGTAGCAGACGTTAAGTGTTTTTGACAGATTTATATCATGGTATCAAAGCAGTCAGAGTAGAAGTATATCAGAGCAAAAAAATATTATCAGAGCAGAATTTGATTTACTTTCCATTAATCATGTAAGCTTTAAAGCTCCCCCTTAACATATGCATGTATAATTCATTTTCTCTATATCATACTTTTTCTTCATGTATAATTTGTTATTATCCCATTTCTCTATATCATACTTTTTCTCCCCCTTTTGGCATCATAAAAAAGGTAAAGAAAAGAAACATTTAAAGCGATAGAGAAGATAAGCATTTAAACATTCAAACTTATCATATAAAATTGTTCGTGATAGAGGGATAGGTGCATGGGCAAATCAAAAAGATGCATCCAACTCGCATAGATGTTCCAAAGCTCTCTTCTGATCATACATAGATATTCCAAATCAAATCATACAAGAATCAACATATTTACACAAAGATACAGTCATATAATCAGTTTCTTTAGAGATTAGATATATGATTGATCGATTATGCCCAATTCTCTTCTAATGAAGAAGAAGCTTTCCTTGTTCAAGGGCTTGGTAAAGATATCGTCAAGGTATTTAGTTGTATCAACATATTCAATCTCAATTTCTCTACTTTGAATATAGTCACTAATGAAATGATGTCTGATTTCTATGTGTTTAGTTCTAGAGTGCATTATGGGATTCTTAGTTAGGTTAATTGCATTCGTATTGTCACATCTAATAGGAACTTGGTTTAGTTGCACACCATAATCAACTAATTGTTGTTTCATCCATAAAACCTGTGCACAACAACTACCAATTGCTACATATTCAGCCTCTGTAGTGGATAAAGTCACACTAGATTGTTTCTTATTGAACCATGATACTAATGAGTTTCCTAGTAAATGACAAGTTCCACTAGTACTCTTTCTGTCTAGTTTACAACCAGCAAAATCTGAGTCTGAATAGCTAATTAAAGTACATGTAGCTCCTTTGGGGTACCATAATCCCATGTTTTTTGTTCCTAACAGATACTTAATTATCCTTTTAACTGCTGTTAAGTGTGATTCTTTTGGATTTGATTGATACCTAGCACACATGCATACACTAAACATGATATCTGGCCTACTAGCAGTAAGATAAAGTAGTGACCCTATCATACCTCTGAATTTAGAAACATCAACAGGTTTACCTTGCTCATCCTTGTCCAGATAACAGGAGGTACTCATTGGAGTAGCCATCTCCTTAGCTTTTTCCATGCCAAACTTTGATTAACTCATTGTAGTACTTGGTTTGGCTAACAAAGATTCCATTTTCAGTTTGCTTTATTTGAAGTCCAAGGAAAAAGTTCAGTTCACCCATCATTGACATTTCAAACTCACTCTGCATAAGACTTGCAAACTCATTGCACAATTGCTCATTAGTAGCACAAAAAATTATATCATCCACATATATTTGTACGAGTAAAATGTTGTGTGCCTTTTTCTTAGTGAACAAATTTGTGTCAACTTTACCTCTTTTAAATCCTTTTTCAATGAGAAAAGTACTTAACCTTTCATACCAAGCTCTAGGAGCTTGCTTTAAGCCATATAGTGCTTTAGACAGTTTATAAACATGGTTAGGCAATTCATTATTCTCAAAACCAGGTGGTTGACCAACATACACTTCCTCTTGTATAAATCCATTTAAGAAAGCACTCTTAACATCCATTTGATACAATTTAAATCCCATTATGCAAGCATAAGCAAGTAGCATTCTTATAGCTTCTAATCTTGCTACTGGTGCATACGTTTCATCATAATATATTCCTTCTTCTTGGTTATACCCATTGGCTACCATTATAGCCTTGTTTCTTACAATTATACCATTTTCATCTAGTTTATTCCTAAAAACCCATTTTGTACCTATTACTTGACAGTTCTTGGGTTTAGGCACTAATTTCTAGACTTGGTTTCTTTCAAACTAATTTAACTCATCTTGCATAGCCATCATCCAATGTTCATCAATTATAGTATCATCTATGTTCTTAGGTTCTACTTGAGACACAAATGCCATATGATTACAAACATTTCTAAGAGATTGTCTAGTAGTTACCCCCTTTGTAATTTCACCAATGATGTTATCAATTGGATGATTTCTGACAGTCCTCCATTCCTTTGGTAGGTCAGGCTGTTGTTCTGTTTGCTCCTGCTGCAGCGATTCGTTCTTTAAACTTTCATCTTCTTCATTGTCCTGATTCTCTTCTAGGAGAGTTTTCTCAATTGAATCTGCAAGATCATCAATAACACAATCCTTTCCCAACCTTTTGGGGTCAGACTCATCAAATGTCACATGCACAGATTCCTCAATAGTTCGTGTTCTCTTATTATATATTCTAAATGCTTTACTAGATAGAGAGCATCCTAGGAAAATTCCTTCATCAGCCTTTGCATCAAATTTTCCAAGATTATTCTTTCCATTGTTAAGAACATAGTATTTGCAACCGAAAGCATGTAAATGTGCTATATTTGGTTTTCTTCCTTTGTAAATCTCATAAGGGGTTTTCTTTAAGATTGGTCTTATCAATACTCTATTTAGCACATAGCAGGTCGTATTGACAGCATCTGCCCAAAAATGTTTTGGCAAGCTAGAGTCGTTCAACATAGTTCTTGCTATCTCCTCTAATGGCCTATTCTTTCTTTCCACTACTCCATTTTATTGTGGAGTTCTAGGAGCAGAAAAATTATGTTGAATGCCATGCTTATCACAAAAATTTTCAAACACTTCATTTTGAAATTCTCCCCCATGATCACTTCTTATAGAAACAATTTTTACGTCCTTTTCATTATGTACAATTTTTGCCATTTTCTTATATGTAGCAAATGAATCACTCTTATGATATAGAAAATATGTTCATGTATATCTAGAGTAATCATCTACTATTACCAATGCATACGAGTTACCACCAAAGCTTTTGGTTCTAGATGGACCAAATAAATCCATGTGTAAAAGTTGCAAGGGTCTAATTGTTGAATGTAAGACCTCCTAAAAATATATTTAACTAATTATAAAATAGCATAAAGTATAAATATTAAAATATGAAGAAAAAAACATTATTTTTATTTGGCATCTTATAAGATAAGATAATAATATTAGAAGGGGGCAAATAATTATTATTTAAAGTGATGAGGAGAAATAAAATATGCTTTGTAATTAATTTAAGAATTTTTACTTTTTCTCCATAGTGTCTAGTTAAGACTAACTTAAGGTAAGGTTAGGGACTTTTCGGGCAAAACATAGTGAGTATATAAGCTTACTGTGAGTGTTATGATAGCTATTGAGAACCCTAATTGCATTTGTGGTCATCCTTGAGAGAAAGGGGAAGAGGTGCGACGACCTAAGAGTGAAGGAGCACCTTCTTGACATGATTATTGTGGTTTGTGTGTGAAGAATTCACCTCTAGCGTACTTTTCTTCCTCCAACGCGTCAAATTTTCAGGTGAGAGATATTTGTTTTCTTGTGATGAATTATTTTCATAGATGTCATGAAGTGAGTAGTCTCTCTGTTTCTTCTCTATTTTTATGGCTTGAATCTTTAATGCAAGAATATATAATTGAATATCCATATATGTTTTTCTGATCTTCACTGCAAATAATCATGGTGATTTGCATTTGGTATGTGCGATGGGCCTCGGTGGGATCAATTCAAATTTATATATTACGGTTTATATGTGGCAAATAAAATCATGAGTGAGAATTTGTTTGTGTCCCTGGACTATTTGTGTGAAAGCAGCCACACTGCTATTCATAGGACCTGCAAGCAGGAAATTTGCGCCATGGTCTCTCTTTTAGGAATTGCTGAAGGTATAAAGAATTAAATAACACATACTTTGATTATTACATAGTCTTCATAAGATTGACACATATTCACACACACACACACACACATATATATATATATATATAAATTTGGTGATATTCCTTGTATGGGACTTTAGTCAAATAAGAAAGGGGAAGCGGTGGACAAAGTTGAGGTTCTGGAAAATGAAAGATAATGATATTTTATTATATTATTTAGATGGGATCCAAGAACTAATTAGAAGTATTGTGGGTTTCTCGTTGATAAATAATATATATATATATATATATATATATATATATATATATATGAAAGAATAAGAATAATATTATGTCTTTTTAAAGTGAATGAAGATAATGGATGCGTGGTGCAAGAAGGCGTTTTTAAGTTAATGAAGTTTGTATGGTGCATAATGTATGTGTGTTTAGGAAAGTGTATGGAAATTATATTAGACTAGAAAGGTATGTTTTATATTGACAGATTAATTTATGACTTAGGTTACAATAATATATAATGTAGTTTCACTTCACATGAAAATTGATTCATATGGCCATGGATAAATCAAATTAGCTTTATTTAGGTGTTACTTGATGCTGCTGTTCTAATGTTGCTCAAGTAGTTAAAGAAGTCATTGTCCATTGAAGCTGGTGGGAGCCATCTAACATTGATATTGTAGGCTCTGTTGTACTAGGATGATGATGATATAGGATTTAATATTTTATCAAATAACTTTATTTTAATGTATTTATCAAGAAAAAGTCAGAAATAAAAGTCCTTTTTCTTTAAAGGTGTTAGGTGGTGTTTGGAAGAGCTTATTTAAGCTTCTTTTGACTTATCTGATGACATAAGCTCTTATGCAGTGTGTTTGACAGAGCTTATAAAAATAACTTATGCCATCTCATAAGGAGTTTTTGACTCATTTTCATAAGTCACTGGGAGAAGCTTATGGAATTATCATAAGAGCTTATGCATTAAACATTCTCTCCGTGTTTTTCACTATTTGAATCCTCTCATGCTCCTTTCTTTATTTTTATTTCTTTAAGCGCTTATGGCATAAGCTCTAATGCGATAAGGTCTTATATGATAAGCTCTTAATTAAGTTGTTTACCCAAACGCACCATTATTAGTATTCCAAGCATGCCATTGTGCAGATTATACTTGGTGGCCTAATCTTTGTTTGAGTTATCTTCATTGTTTGTTCAACTCAATTGTAGTTGTCCCTTAATATTTGATTTATTAATAGTGAAGTGTGGATTGTCATGAACCCATGGATGAAACGAACTTTTAGTTTGCCTTAAAATTAATGTCATTTATAATCTTTTGTTAGGAATATGAATTTTTGTTTACGAGTGTTTGAGATAATAGAGTTTTTGCAATGATGGAATAGGTTTGATTTGTGCCGTTATATTTAATGAGTTCAGTTACTCATTGTTGTGTCATGCTCATCAGATAGTCATGTGAGTATGGTGTAAAAGTGATACGGTGGGATCTGATATGATGATATGATTCTTTTTCTTTTTGACATTGGGTAAGACTTGGTGTACCCGATCGGTCAATGGACTCGATCGGAAAATAAATGTGATCGTCGGAGTAGGGGTCTCTAGTGAAAAACCCTGAAGTTCGGAGGGCGGTTGTGTAGTGGCTGAGGCCACTTGCCGGTCAGCGGATTCGACCGGAATATAAATGTGATCGTCGGAGTGGGAGACTCTAGAGAACACCTCCAAGGGATACACAAGCATCTTGCTCAACGGAAAAAAAATTGACTTCATAGCAAGTGTCGAACCGCTATATATGGTTGTGTGCATTGTAATGTACAGAATGAATTGTATTTTTATTATATGTTTAAAATGTTGTACTATTTGTTGTTATGTTATGATTATCCCTCACTGAGTTATGGGATTCATCCCCGCCCTTTTTGGTTTAGCTACAGGGACCTCTCGAGGGAAGTCATCTCAGGGAGCCCATGCACATGTGTAGTGCTTGGGCAGTTGCTGTTGGATTTATTTTCTTTGGATTGTCATATGAGATATCTCCATGTTTTGAGTTTTATACTTCCTTTTGAATTGTAAAACGTTTTGTTTATTTTATTTTATTTTATTTTATACACTTTCATATTGACTCGTGGCCACATTTGGCTTGTTTTTTTATTTAATTATTTACCCTAGTATTTACTTGGATATTTTTAATATCTAGTCATGATGTGACTTATACGTGCTTGAAAGGCCTTGGGAATGAGACAACGGTGTCCCATTCTGGCCGGTCAGGTACTCCTAAGTTGGGTCCTGACATTGAAACAATGTTCTTTGGTTTAAAAGAGACCTTAACTTGCTTTCCTTTTTGACATGCATTACATAATCTATCTTTCACAAATTTTAGTTTAGGCAAGACAACTACAAGATCTTTACGAATCAGTTTATTCAAATGGTTCATGTGAATGTGTGCAATTCTTCTATGCCAAAGCCAATTCTCTTCTTCTTTTGAAATAAGACAGCATGCAGTATTTGAAGAGATATTATCTAAATCAAGCATATAGATGTTATCTGTCCTATGTCCAATTAATTTCAATTTTTCATCATGCTGATTTTCTATTAAGCAACTATTGGAATTGAATTTTACCTTGAAGCCTTTGTCACATAGTTGACTGATACTTAACAGGTTATGTTTCAATCCCTCAACATATAGTACATCCTCAATGATTGTTGTTAAGTCACTTCCAATGTTGCCAATGCCAAGTATTATCCCTTTATTATTGTCTCCATAGGTAACACTACCACTTGACTTAGGGGTAAAGGAAATGAACTTGCTTTTGTCTCCAGTCATTTGCTTGGAACAACCACTGTCAAGATACCATTTCACATTCTTGACTTTCCAACACACCTACAAAACAGAATCGTGTTTTTGCTTTAGGTTCCCAAATCTGTTTGGGTCCTTTTGAGTTAGTTGCAGCAATAGTTCCTTTAGGAACCCATATATATTTAGATTTGCTGTATGCTGATTTTCTGTATTGGCATGTAGAAGCTGTGTGACCTTTTCTAGCACAGAAATAACATTTAACAAATGGTGTGTTTGATGTCATCGGTGCAGCAAAAAATTTCTTGAAAGATTTCTCATGTATCTTAGGTTTATAGCCTATTCCAGCCTTATCATAAACACATTTTTTCTGTCCTAACAATGTATCCAAATTATCTCTATCATTTGTGAACTTGGCTAAGTCATTTTTCAGTTTTTCAACTTCTTTAGTCAATGTACAACTAGAGGCATTCCAGATTTCTTTATCACTAGTAATTCTAGATAGATCACCATTCAAATGATTTATATGTTTCTCCAACTTAGGACATTTATCACATATAGGTGGTTCCAAAACAGTAGCCAATCTTTCTTTTACAACACAATTTTTTGTTTTTAATTCATCTACCTCTTTGTTTAAAACAGAATTTTTCTCTTCTAGGCATGTGATGATTTTCTTAGACTTAATTAGCAATCTAGCAAGTCTAATGGATTCTTTATGAAGTTGTTCAAAAGCATTTTGCAATTCATCATAAGAAGGTTGATAATTAGAACTTACTTCACTTTCTGAATCACTATGATTGCTCACAAGTTTGCCTCCTCAGATTCAGATTCTTCAGTGGATTCTAGATCATTATCATCCCAAGCAATGCAGGCCTTTCTTGGCTTTCTCCACTCTTTGTCCTTTGAGTCAAACTTTTCTGTTTTGTCCTTCTTTTGCAGCTTTGGACGGTCAAGCTTCATGTGGCAAATCTTTCCACATTCAAAGCATGTGATGTTGTTGGAAGAGTTGTCACCTTTGCTGAAGTTTCTTTTTGGAAAAGTGGATGACTTTCTTTTGAAGTTGCCTTTCTTCTTTAGGAAGTTCTTGAACTTTCTAACTAGCAATCCCATCTCTTCTTCGGATTGTGCTTCTTGTGATGAATCATCATCATCACCGTCTTATGCTTCTCTGACTTGTGATTTCGGAGTCAATCTATTCTTTCTTTTATCATTTTCTTCACTCTCATTTAGTCTGTTCAACTCTAATTCATGTTCTTGCAATTTTCCAAACAGTGTGGCAATGGTCATTGATGAGAGATCTCTGGACTCTAAGATTGTAGTGACTTTAGGTTGCCATTCTCTGCTCAAGCATCTCATTACTTTGTTAATTTGATCCTCATTTGATATTGCTTTTCCAAGACCAGCCAATTGATTTACGATGTGTGTGAATCTCTTTTGCATTTCAGTCATAGGTTATCCTCGATTCATTCTGAACAGCTCATACTCATGGGTGAGGGTGTTCATTCTTGCTCTTTTGACATATGAGGTTCCTTCATGTGTTACTTGCAATGTATCCCATATCTCCTTGACTGATTTGCAATTTGAAACCCTGAAAAACTCATCACGGCTTAAAGCAGATGTTATAATATTCTTAGCACGTGCATTATATTGAATTCTTTTCTTATCATCCTCATTCCATTCAGTTTTAGGATTATTTCTTGGAGCACCATTAGCATCTACAGTGGAAGGGACAAATGGTCCATTCTCTACTGCATCCCATATGTCAACACCTGCTGCCTCAAGAAAGATTACCATTCTTTCCTTCCAATAGATATACTCAGATCCATTGAAGGCAGGCGGGCGTGCAAGGGAAGCCCCTTTCGTTCAGACAGTCATTAGAAGCCATACTCTTATAGCTTTTAAGCCAAACTTCAGAGTTTAGCTCTGATGCCAATTGTTGTTTTGACTTCAACGACTCAGGAGGGGGAGGGGGGGTGAATTGAGTTTTCAAAAAATATTTCCCTCTTAAAACTTTTTCACAAAGCTTTATAAATCGGAGTTGCGGATTAGTGTTCTCAGGATCTTTTACAAAATCGATGAAGGGTTTTTACAAAATCTTGAATAGAAGGTGATGAGGATAAGAAAGATTAATTCAGAAAGATTCAGAATAGGTTCGGCTTTAATAACTCAGTAATAACAAAATACTGTTTATACAGATCAAGAACATAAATTATATTGAACTTTAAACATCAAAGTTGCAGGTTCTTGAACATAAACAGAAAGTAAAGGAGTTTGAGTTTAGGGATACCACACAACCAGATTTATCCTGGTTCAGTCACCTCCACCGTGACCTACATCCAGTCCCCACTTCACCTGTGGGATTTCACACACTAACACACAAGCTTTACCAGATAGCTTGAAAAACCTTCACACCACAGAGCACTCCTTCACCTCGAGATACCACACTCTTGTGAAGAGTCTCAATGTTCAACCTTAGGGATACCTCACCCTAATCACTCAGAGAGACTCCCTCTCTCTTTACAATCAAATTGTAAAACATAACTCTCAATAGTCAGATAAACAAATTGAAGCACTTATGAGTATTGAAACACTCTTTTCATAGTAAGCTCAAGAAAGACGATGAATTATTTTCACAATTAATTTCTCAAAATGATTTCGTAAAACTGTGATATGTTATGATATTCGTATATGTTGTTTAAGTGTTCCTTTGATCCCTCTTTATATAGAAAACAAGTTATAGTCATTGGGATCAATCAAAACAGATTTGGATCTGATTAACAGAATCTGTTTTCTTGATTCTCGTTCTTGAAATAAGATTCTGATTGTTCTTGTAGAATTTGCGTCCATAAAATAACCGAGTCCATTTGGAAAAATATCCGAGTCCATTTGAAGAAAATAGTCGCACTTATCTTAAAAAAATAACCGCATCCATCTTTAAAAATCTGCCGAGTCCATTTGAAGAAAATAGTTACGTCGGTTTGCCACGTCAGCAGACGAGAGTACTAACACAAAGTAATTGGACGTGCTCCAACTAGTAGACGAGCTCCATATGCCATGTCAGAGGACGGAGCCTCTCATTAAGATCTTAGCATGTCCAAAGACTTGTGTGGACGAGCACTTTTATCACTTCAGTGGACGTGGGCTTGTGTCACTTTAGTGGACGTGCGCTTGTATCACTTTAGTGGATGTGCGCTTGTATCACTTTAGTGGACAAGCACTTCTGTCACTTTAGTAGACGTGAGCTTCTGTCACTTTAGTAGACGTGAGCTTCTATCACTTTCCTGGACGCCAGTTTTTATTATTCCCAGTGTTGGACGAGCGCTTATATTATTCCAGTGATGGACGAGCGCTTTGAAATCTTATTTCAAAAATCATTTTCATTTACGAAAACTTATTCCTTTTAATACAGGTTATGAAAAATGATTTTCTTTCATGCATCTTTTCAAATTGAGCTTATTTGTGAATAAGAGATTTCATCTCTTACAAATCATCTAAGACTTAACACTAATTTCTTCGTTAAGCTCTTGTCTTGAGGATTCATTGATCTTCGTCTCTGCTCTTTGATTCTTCCAAGTTCTTCCTTGAATATTCTCCTTTGATTGCTCACTGAACTTGTTGAGTATTGCTTGATATCCGACTTTGTAATTTGACACTAAAAACACTTGCATACACATTAAGTTGTATTTGTCATATATCAAAATCTCTAAGTCATTGAGTTTAACAAAATCCCCTTCAACCTGTTTGTTCCCTTTTTACAAAACAAAGAAAATTTCCTTTTGATAAATAAATATTTGAACTTGTTTTATTTAGGGATGACCTATGGACTTGGTTGCCATATTCAATCCCTTAGAATAAAGGTTGCCCTATGGACTTATGTACCATGTTCAACCTATTTAGGACTTTTCAACATTTAATCAAAAGGTAGAATAAAATAAAAAATGAGATCATGAAATAACATTTCTCTTCCTAATTCATATGTGGCATTTTTTCTAAATACTTAATTAAAATGTTATTTTTGGGTTGCTCTATGACAAGTGTCATGCTCAATCATTTAGATTTTGAGGTTGCCCTGTGGACTTACGTGCCATGTTCAACCTAATTTAGGTTTAATAAATTTTTTTCATAAAATATAAAACCGATAAAAAATACAAAATATCTTAAAATTAAAAATAATTTTTACTTTAAATGATTTTCGGGGTAAAATAAAAATTTTCAAAGTCAATAATAATTTGGGCAACTAATTTTGGGTAACTATTTTTATAGATGTCCTAGGGTGCCGTAGGGTTAAGTCTTCATGCCTTCCCTATACGTAATCGACTCCTGAACCCAAAGTTTCTTTTAAAGGGTTTTCCAACTTTCCCGAAATTAAATAAAGTTGGTGGTGACTCCATGTTTATTCTCTAAAAGAAAAACATGTTTTCTTTTTGTTCGCCGTTGCGCCGCTATCTATCGGTCGCAACACGATGCACGGATCATCAATTATTATTGTTATTGATAGCATTGTTATCATTAATAACTTGAATTCTGCCTCTATATCTACCAAACTTTTTCTTTCGTTTATCCCTAATTAAATCCACTATGTCAAACACTTTCTTTACTTATTTCACAATTTGCCTTCAATCTTTCCTTCCCACTCATAATGGTAGTACACATTCATCTCAAGGCTTTTTATTTATAGACAGAAGTGATCAGCAAAAACCTTGAAACAATCTTATCTATAATTTGGGTGCAAAAAATTCTATATTTTTTATTTTAAAATGATATTACAATACGTAATGTAACACTATGTGTTTAAGTGTTCCTCTTTGATTATTACTAACGATCAACTAATCCTCTTAAATCACGTGGTGCTGACACATGTCCCTTTATTAGAAAATCAACAATTACCCTTATTAATTAGTATAGATATAAATTTATTAATTAAAATAGAAAAATCAAAGGCAAGGATGTAGCCAAAAAATATATTAGAAAATATGAATAGCACTGCCTCTATTTATGTCAATTTAGAGATTGCCGTGTCTAACTCCTAAAACATTGTACCTTTACCGGATTGTAAATATTTTTAAAATATGTATATATATATATATATATATAAATTTTAGAAAAAAAATAAAAATAAAATAAAAAATTTCCATAACTTGACATGTGGCTTGCACTATTGTACTACAATAAAATCAGAATTTCCCCTTATTAATTATTATAGATATAGATTTATTATTTAAAATAGAAATAACAAAGGCAAGGATGTAGCAAAAAAAAAAGTATTAACAAAAAATAAATTAAAAAAAAGTAGAAAAAATATATTCAAAAAAAATTCTTAGCAAAAAAAATTAAAAAAATTAGGGAAAAAAGTAATTAGAAAAAAATTATTTTAAAAAAAATTAGGAAAAAAATTAATTATAAAAAAATATTTAGAATAATTAAAAAAATTATATATTTTTGAGTGTAAAAAATTATATATATATATATATATATTTATTTTAAAATGATATTACAATACATGATGTAACACTATGTGTTAAGTGTTCCTCTTTGATTATTATTAATGATCAACTAATCATCATCTTAAATCATGTGGTGTGACATGTGTCCTTTAGTAGAAAATTAACAATTGCCCTTATTAATTAGTATAGATATAAATTTATTATTTAAAATAAAAAAAACAACGGCAAGGATGTAGCCAAAAAATATATTAGAAAATATGAATAACTTTGTCTCTATTTATGTCAATTTAGAGATTGTTGTGTTTGACTCCCAAAATATTAATGTACCTTTACCATACTGTAAATATTTTTAAAAAAATATAAATTTTAGAAAAAAAATTAATAAAAAATTTCCATAGCGTGACATGTGGCTTGCCCTATTGTACTACACTAAAATCAGAATTTCCCCTTATTAATTAGAATAGATATAGAATTATTATTTAAAATAGAAAAATAAAGGCAATGATGTAGCCAAAAAAGAAGTATTAACAAAAAATAAATTAGAAAAAAAGAGAAAAAATATTATTAGCAAAAAAAATTAGGAAAAAAAGTAATTAGAAAAAATTTATTTAACAAAATTAGGGAAAAAAAGAAATTATAAAAAAATATTTAAAATAATTAGAAAAAATATTTTAAAAAAAATTAGGAAAAAAAAGTTAGTAAAAAAATATTTTAAAAAATGTATAAAATAAAATTAATAATTTTATTTTTCTAATTTAATTTTTTAAAATATTTATTTTTTATAATATTATTTTAAATATTTGTTTATATGTTTTTTTATAAATTTTTTATTTAGGAAAAATTTATTTTAAAAAATTATTAAAATTTTTTAAAAGAAAAAAGTAATTTTGGAAAAAATTTAATTAGGGAAAAGAATTTAGGAAAAAAATAATCAGGAAAAAAAATACATTTAAAAAAATAAGAAAAATAAAACTAATTATGAAAAAAATATTTAAAAATATTAGAAAAAATATATATTTTAAAAAAGAAAAAAGTCAATTAGAAAAAAATAATTAGGAAAAAAATTTAAAAAGAATTAGGAAAAATAATATTTAAAAAACATTATGAAAAAAAAGGAAAAAGAAAAAAATTAAATTAGGAAATAAAGGGTTCGATTTTTTTTAATTTAAAAATTATGAAAAAAAATAAAAAAAACTAGGAATTATTTTTAAAAAAATAGATTTAAAAAAAATTAAAAAGTAATAAATTATAAATACAAATATTTAAAAAAAAATTGAAAAAAAACATTTTAAAAGAAATATTTTAAAACATAATTATAAAATTTATTTAAAAAATAATTAGGGAAAAATATTTTAAAAAATATTGGAAAAAATTATTTAAAAAAATATATTTAAAAATTGAGTTATAAAAAAATTATTTAAAAGAATTAGAAAATAAAAATAATTTGGAACAAAATAAATTTAAAAAATATAAAAAATATTAATTTTAAAAAAAAAGTTGTTTAAAAAAAAAATAGGATTGATAAAAAAAAAAGAAAAATTATGTGCTGACACATGTATCTACAATAAAAAAAAAGCTTTCCACCTTTTATATTAGTAATTTAGGATAGATATACCCTACTTTTTGTTTGAATTGGGAAGTCTAGACTGCTAAAAGCAAGTGGTTCTTTGCACCACACATTCGCCAACTTTAAATATTTGGTAGCCGCAATTGCAGCACGTAACTTTCATGTAGACATGGCTCATTCCCATATTTGTTTGCAAAATGATGAGGTTCCGTACGTCCAAAATGACCATGCCGATGAGATATGTGCTCTTGCTTTATGATGAAGGACCCTTTTGCTTCAACCAGCTCTCTTAATCTTTGTCACTTGTAATTGTAAATATGAGGACGTAATAAGGAAATGGGATGTAATCTTCCTAGATAAACCGCTTCTTGAACGTAAAAGTTTGTGAGTGTGACTGTGAGACTCGAAACCATGTTAATTTATACTTTTCAGGTATATTATTAAAACCCTACGAAAAGCCTCAATGAAACCATTTAGTTTATCCTTGACAATGAAATATATCTATATATATATATATATATATATATATATATATATATATATATATATGAAGTGTTGATTTTTTTTTTGGGAGCCACCATGTATTTTTAACCTTTTATACACATCTAACCATTTTTCTTTGCCATTTTTGCATTAAATATTAACCATTAACATTAACAAAGGCCATTACATACAGAACCAGCAATCGAAATGAAGCAAAATGATGACTATGAAAAACCACAGAACAAAGAGAAAGCAAAAACCACAGAACAAAGAAAAAGCAACAACCAACAGAACAAAGAAGTGAAAGAACTACACCAAACTACGTACTCAAGAAACACCAAACTAGGCAACAACAGCAGCACCCGGAGGAGGCGGGTTGTTCGAGAAAAAGTACAAGTTCACTCCGTAGACGAACCTTTCCTTCATCCATTTAAGGAATGGTCCAACCACCATGATACCCACGACAACCTCTGCAATTGATGCAAACAAAAATTTAGGGCTGAGCGATGAGGGGATATTGATGTTTGGAGTTGGACAGGGTGAGCAAGTGAGCTTGGGGCAGACAAGAGTAGTCCCTGATTCTAGGGTTGTTTAGCTGATGTGCAGGGTATGCTTCACCAAGTGGCTCCTTGCTTTTATACACCAACGGTGCTGGCTGGCGAGAAAGTGACGAGTAAGATTATTTGCGTCTTAATTTCATTTAAGTGGGTCCAAAGATACTCCATAAGAAACAATTATCATTTTTTCCTCTAATATTAAAAACAAATACTAAGAACTACTCATTGGTTATTAACTATCAAATTAATTAATTAATTAAGCCATTTTTAAATTAAAAAAAATTAAAAGATAAAAAAATCATGAAGGGAAGTCGGTTTTAGCATCACCGAATTCCCAAGGAAATGCAAAACAGGGTTAAATTGGTGCATATGGGACATGGGGTGTTCACTTCACGTACATAATTTTGTTATTGAAAAAAAATTTCCAAAAGAGAAAACTTACTCAAAGAGCACACAACTTTTGTCTGTTAAAAAGCAAGTAGTCCAATGCTTTTTTTCCTCTGCACCACAGTATTTGTCCCAACTTTAAATATTTCCTAGCCGCTATTGCAGAAATTTTCTGATCGACCCCGGCAAGTTTCACGCATGAACAGAAGATATGGCTCGTTCTAACCTTCTGCAGCGTCGTGCATGATGACATGCATATTGTTGAGAAATACCACCATAATTTTTCTTTTCTGTAAACTTCAAAATAGGCACTAAGTGAAAGTATAAAAATAAGTATAATAACACCGGACAATTTTTAGTGTGGAAAAACTTCCTCAATATGAGCAAGGAAAAAACTACGGGACCCGTAGGCCGCTTAAACTTCCACTATAACAATAATGGGAATACAAAAATACAAGAATATTGTATCCTCAATTTGTGGATAACACTCTCACAAATCGGCTCACTATTTTTCTCTCTGAGAAAACTCTCTCTAAGGATTTCTCTATTTTCTCTCACTCTCTCTTGTGAGGATTGGTGTGATTAGTTAGCACCCCTTAAGCTTCTTTATATAGGCTTAAGGGGGTTCTCCAAGTTAGCTCCCATACAATGTGGGACTTGCTTTGGCTAAAATTTCCAACAAATCTCCCCCTTAGCCAAAGGGAAAATATCCTTGAATCAGTTTGGGGTTGACGCTAAGCCTGTAACTTTTTTTCAGACTTCTATCTTCTCTTTCGGTAGAGTTTTTGTCATCATATCCGCCACGTTATCTTTTGTGTGTATTTTCTCAATCTGCAGCAGTTTACTTTCCAACACGTCACGGATCCAATGATACCTTACGTCGATGTGTTTCGACCTTGAATGAAGTGTCGAGTTCTTACTGAGATGGATTGCGCTCTGATTGTCGCAATAGAGAATATAACTTTCCTGATCCTGTCCTAACTCTTGTAGGAACTTCTTCATCCACAAGATCTCTTTGCAACCTTCGGTGATTGCGATGAATTCTGCTTCTGTAGTGCTTAAAGCAATGCACTTTTGTAGTCTTGACTGCCATGAGATAGCTCCCATTGCAAAAGTAATTAGATATCCTGATGTAGACTTTCTTGAATCCACATCTCCTGCCATATCTGCATCTGAATACCCAAGAAGCTTTAAATTTCCATTGCCAAAACACAAGCAGCTTTTGGCAGTTCCTCTCAGATATCGTAGTATCCATTTCACTGCATTCCAGTGTTCCTTTCCTGGATTTGATAGGAATCTACTCACAACTCCGACAAAGATAAACAATGTCCGGTCTTGTACTGGACCATTGCATACATAAGACTACCCACTGCAGAAGAATAGGGCACCTTGTTCATTTCTTCCTTTTCTTCTTCATTCCCTGGACATTGCGTCTTACTCAGTTTGAGATGACCAGGTAATGGAACATGCACAGGTTTGGCATTATGCATGTTGAACCTTTCAAGAACTTTCTGGATATAGTCTTCTTGTGACATCCACAGCATCCTTCTAGAACAATCTCTAGTTATCTTCATTCCAAGAATCTTCTACACTGCACCCAGATCTTTCATGGCAAAAGACTCGCTCAATGCCTTCTTGAGAGCAGCTATTTTCGCCTTATCTTTCCCAATAATTAGCATATCATCAACATACAGCAGAAGTATGATGGATTCACCATTCTCATAGTTCTTCACAAACACACAATGGTCTGCGGAGGTCTTCTTGAAATTGTGTTGGGTCATGAAGAGATCAAACTTCTTGTACCATTGCCTTGGAGCTTGCTTCAGACCGTAGAGGCTTTTCTTCAGACGACACACTAGGTGTTCCTTGCCTGGTTCTGCAAAACCTTCTGGTTGCTCCATATAGATTTCCTCCTCTAGGTCTCCATGTAGGAATGTTGTTTTTACATCAAGTTGTTCAATCTCCAAGTCTAGTTTTGCAGCTAGACTGAGAATTGCTCTAATAGATGTCATCTTCACCACTGGTGAGAAGATTTCTTCGAAATCTATGCCTTTCTTCTGGTTGCACCCCTTTACAACAATTCTTGCTTTGTACCTGGGGTTTGGGTTGTTCTCTTCCGTCTTGAGCTTGAACACCCATTTGTTTTTCAATGCCTTTCGTCCATCTGGTAATCTCACCAGGTCATACGTCTGATTCTCTTTCAGGGACTGCATTTCTTCTTCCATGGCTTGCAACCATTTCTCCTTATCATTCTTCTCAATTGCTTCTATGAAGCTTTGAGGTTCTCCTTCATCAGTGAGATTGACAAATTCATCTGAATAATATCTTCTCGATGGTTGTCTGACTTTTCTGGATCGTCTTACTTGAGATTCTTCTTCCGTCTCATCAGTCTCCATCATCTGATCCTGACTTTGTTCTATCTGGTCAGGTTGTTCATCTCGATCGATTGTTCCTCCTGACCATGTTCATCATTCCTTTGAGGATTCTCTCCCCCTGAATTGTTTATCACAACAGGACTTGAATCAGAAATCACTTTGTGCTTTGGCATCTCAGATTGCTTAATGTCTTGGATCGTTTGATCTTCAAAGAACACCACATCCCTGCTTCGAACAATCTTCTTCCGTGCAGGATCCCATAATCTGAAACCAAGTTCATCTTTTGGTGAACCAAGGTATATGCATTCCTTCGTCTTTGCATCTAGCTTTGCTCTTTCATCTTTAGGAATGTGGACAAATGCCCTACACCCAAAGACTCTCAAGTGACCATAAGAGGCTTTCTTTACAGTCCATACTTCATCTGGAATCTCTCCATTTAAAGGTTTTGAAGGAGACAGATTTATCGAGATCAATCGAGAAGCATCTTCGCCCCAAAATGATTTGGGAAGTTTTGCTTGACAAAGCATGCTTCTGACTTTCTCTGCAATCGTTCTGTTCATCCTTTCAGCTACTCCATTCATCTGAGGTGTCTTGGGAGGAACTTTCTCATGTCTTATCCCATGAGTTTTGCAATATGTCTCAAACAGACCTATGTATTCTCCGCCATTATCACTTCTCAAGCATTTCAGTTTTCTTTCAGATGCTCATTCTACAGAAGCATGAACTCCTTGAAAGCTTGAAGAACTTGATCTTTCGTCTTCAATGGATACACCCACACCTTCCTAGAGTGATCATCAATGAAGGTAACAAAGTATTGAGCACCACCAACAGACCTTTCAGACGTTGAGCAAACATCTGAATGAACAAGATCCAGAATTTGTTTTCTTCTTCTTGCATCATCTGATCTTTTAAAAGATACTCTGTGTTGTTTGCCTTCTAGACAGTCTTCATAGGATTCAAGTGGCTGCCCTTTTATGTTTGGGAGATGACCTTTTGCAAGGATCTCCAGACCCTTCTCGCTCATGTGGCCCAGTCGTCTATGCCACAGTTCTTTGGTTGCGTCTTGAGCAACATTCGTCTCCCCCTTGCATATCTTTCCCTGCATAATGTACAGAGAGCCTTCCTTTCTGCCGCGAGCAATAATCATGCTTCCTCGGCTGAGTTTCCATCTGCCGCTACCAAATTGGTTTATCATCCCAGCTTCATCTAGCTTTCCCACTGAGATAAGGGTCAGACGCATCTCGGGTACATGTCTGACCTCCTTCAGCACAAACTTATTTCCATTCTCGGTCATCAAAGTTACTTCGCCAATACCGACCATTTTACTTGTGACATTGTTTCCCATCTTCACCGTACCAAATTCTCCTTTTGGTATGATGAGAAGAATTCTTCATGAGGTGTGATGTGGAAGGATGATCCTGAGTCAATTATCCATATGCAATCATCTGATGCAACATTTAGATAATTTTCTTCTCCGATAAGAAATATATTCTCATCATTCGAGGCCATTGCAGTAGTTGTTCCATCTTCTTTCTTCTTCTTCGGGTCAATCCGGTCATGGTGGACTGTTCCAGCCTGTTGGTCTCTTTTCAAGAATCTACACTCAGGCTTTACGTGTCCTGGTTTGCCACAGTAATAACAATTTAGTCTGGTTCGAGATTTGGACCTACCTTGTGATTTTCCACGACATCCTTTTCCACGATTCTTACTCCTTCCCCTATTTTCAACAACATTGGCTTCAAACTGATTGCTCAAACCTCTTTCCCCCCGTCTTGACTCTTCATTTAGAAAACAGTCTGTAACAGAATCCATGCTAAGCTTTCCGTCTGGAGCAGAGTTGTTGAGAGTGACAACTAGAGTGTCCCAACTCTCAGGTAGAGAACCAAGGAGTAGAAGAGTTTGCAGCTCATCATCAACACTCATGCCTGCCTTTGTTAATTGATTGACAATGCATTTGAAAGTGTTCAGATGTTCGATCATATTTTGAACGTTCATGTACTCCAACTTTACCAATCGTCTGACAAGGTGGGCTTTGTTCCTGGGCGTCTTCTTTTGAATCAAGGATTCAAGTTTTGTCCACAACTCATACGCATTGGTATAAGTTGATACATGCTCGAACAAGCTCCGATCAATATATTTCTGGATCATAGCCACTGCTTTCCGATTCTGAAGCTCCCAATCTTTGTCAGTCTTCACATCCGGCATATCCTTCGGCATATCCTTCAGGGTAATTGGCAAATACAAATATTTGCAGTATAGATGATCTTCCATCACTGGCTTCCAATAGGAGTAGTTATCTGCAATTAGCTTGAACATGTCTCCATCATGAGTGATAGCTCCCTCCATCTTGAGTTACATCGGCCAATAGCTCCTCCAACCAGGTGGGTTTTGATAAAAATAACACTATACGTAAATAGTTTCGTATAGGTGACTTGTACCGAATGCTGAAAATTACTATAGTTTATGAACAGTACGTACCGAGGAAGTTCCCAGGAAAGAGAGGTGGGTCAATAGACACACTTAAATACCAAGTCTTTCCTAGCCAGAACTTTTCTAGGCATGTACTTTCATACTACCACACTTTATTTCCAGCAACAAGAATAATTCTTTTCTGATGTGGAAGATCAGACAATGCTACAGCCACAGAGCATACTAAGAATTTTCTTATAAATCCGGCACCTAGTATTCCAGAGCTCTGAGAGCTCTGATACCACTGTTGGGAAATACCAGCATAATTTCCCTCCTCTATGAACTCAAAAATAGGCACTAAGCAGAAGCGTAAAAATAAGTGTAATAACACCGGACAATTTTTAGCGTGAAAAAACCTCCTCAATGTGAGTAAGGAAAAAACCACGGGACCCATAGGCCGCTTAAGCTTCTACTATAACAATAATGGGAATACACAAATACAAAAATATTGTATCCTCAATTTGTGGATAACACTCTCACAAATTGGCTCACTATTTTTCTCTCTGAGAAAACTCTCTCTAAGGATCTCTCTATTTTTCTCTCACTCTCTCTTGTGAGGATTGGTGTGATTAGTTAGAACCCCTTAAGCTTCTTTATATAGGCTTAAGGGGGCTCTCCAAGTTAGCTCCCATACAATGTGGGACTTGCTTTGGCTGAAATTTCCAACACATATCTCCACTGCTATTCAGGGTCAGAAGGAGGAGTGGGAGTGGGAGTGGGAGTGGGAGTAGGAGTATAATGAACTATATATAAAAAAAACATATCTATATCTATAATCTATAATATATACATAAGAAAATATTAGATGATTTTACATAGAGAAATTTTTACACGTGACAATTCCTGAGAGCTTCTCACAACTTCAAAGACACATCTTATTCTATCCATGTTTTAATTTCTCTCCTGCTTAATCCGCTCCTCTGGCTCATGAGGTGAATTTGCTCTTGTTGCCTTTAAGCTTGTTTTCTTCTATTTCCTAGTTTCCCCAAGCTTCACTTTTAACCTGAAAAGTAAAAGTAGCATTTTAATCCTTTAATGAATCAAAATTAACCAAAAAATCCTAAAACTTCTCTAAGAGACTCAAAGTGTTGTTTAGGGACAAAAGAAGCCAAATTTGGGTGATTAGCGAGGTTAAATCACATAATTGGCATAAAAACCTTAGCCTTTATAGCTATAAAACTAGATAAGCTAGAGGCTTATCAAAATACCTCAAATTTAAACTTTGCTTGTCCCCAAGCAAACTAAAATAAAAAAGACTCAAAACAAGGTAAGTTAAAGGACTAAATCAAATTTAACCGAGCTTCATGCACTTGTTTACAATTTCTTTTTCAAATTGATGTCCCCTATTATTCATTATAGTAACCCCTTGCATGCATCTACTTTTGAACAAAAAATAAATTCATTATCAATTCAATCATCACTCTACGCAAGGGATCCAACATACACACAAAGGAATATCACCAATTCAAACAATTTCCTTCCTCACAAAGGGCATTTAGTAATTCACTCTTCCGCTCAATTTGTCTAGGTTATAGAATTCTTCACTCTTTTCACAGTTAAGTGTACTTTCCTTAGATTTGATTTTCATCTCAACATAGTTCCCACAAAAAATGCATGCAACATCAAAAGGTCTTTCCAAGATTGTAATGTGGCCTGGCTCAATGTGAGATATTCAAGGGATTAAGGCTAAGTCACTAAGATTTATGAGAGCGTGAAATTTTACATTCAAACACTTTACTCTCATTCTCATTTATTTTTCTTTTTCTTCTTTTGGTGGCTACAACCTTTTTCCTTTTCATAATTCTTTTTCACTTTGCCTTTTATGGCATTTTTGCAATCTTTTTTTTACCATTCTCAAGCCTTTGGCTTCAACCTTTTTGCTTTTTATTTTTCTCAACCAATACTCATGACAAACTTGTAGCCACCCTAAACTTAGTTCTCACACAACACTTACATTTTTAATATTCCATGCTCTCCTAAATCCTAGGATCGGGATATCATGGTTTTCCCCCCCCGGATGAATGGCTTGTATCGTAAGGTTATTAAGAACAATAGACTTTAAGGCTCAAAGTGGCTAACTAGGGATCATGCATCAAGGTTGGTTCATTTAGGCTAAGTAGTTAATTCAAAGAAATATCGCCTAGATCATATGATGCAACATATAAATATGCAAACCATGAAGAGATTCAAGCAAATCCGGGAAAATGCGACTTAACTGATTCAATAAATTAAAACAATGATGGAGGCTCAAATTCTCACCCGATTATTTTCGGAAATTGTTTAACCGAGATACAATTCCTATAATGTGCACTCCTTCACCCCAAACTTATTATAAATCATGCAATCATAACAAAAATCCTCTAAGTTCTTATTTTCAATTTTTCACATGGGGATTTAACTTTCAAAACATCGAGGGGGTTCATCAAAATGGTTTTCACAAAAACTCATGCATTCAACCAAGTTGGATTCAATTTAATCCACAAACTTACCAACTAGACTTAATGCCACTACGGTTTTTCTTATTGACCAATTATTAACAAGCAAACAATTCAAAAGGAAAAGGAAAGAAAGGGAAAGAAAAGAGTTGAGTTTAGAAGGAGTTATATCAAGGGCTCCGAGCAGACCCCATGCTTTCATTAGCATATCTTTCTTCTTCCTTATCGCTATTTCCTTTCTTCCTAGGCGGACTAGACTCGGCTCATCAAGATACTCAGCCCAAATGATCTCGGGACTGGTCATAAACTTCCTTTATTGGGGCTCTTCCTCCTGGAATTCCTTCACTCGCATGCCGGATCATCTCCATCTCTACCCAAGTGATATCATTTGCTCCTTTGAAGGTTAGTAACCATTTTGGGTCCCACTTGTCCTTTGGGTCCCACCGACTTCTTGACTTTCTCATATAATGCCTGCTCGGTGGTTATGCAAACTGGGAAGTCCTTTTGCCTTTCTTCAATCTCACGCTCAATTACCCTCCGGACGTAGTCATTCACACCCCTGTCAAAGCTTAAGTGAAACAGATTGGCACTTCTTACGCTTAATGGGTTGTTTCTCAGCATTCTTCGGCGGGGCCATAACCTAAAAACCAGATCCCAATACAGTTTATAATAGTTTATACATTGAACCAAGAATTCAGAAAGTCATTCCTAGTTATTGGCAGTTATGTATCATCCAGTTGATACGATTTCGGCTAGTATACCTAGTCGCAAACAAGTAATACGATGGTGAGATCGGATATTGTCCACAGTGATTAGTTGTCAAGTACCAATGCACCAGTTAAACAACAATCTAGACCTATCTTTGGTATGAAGAGAGCTCAAAAAAATAAATAAAGCAAAAGAGAAATAAAATATTTTTGGTCTTTTAGGATTTTTAACAAAACTTAGTAAGTAAAAAGAGATGTGATTAACAAATGGATAAAAATGTTGGGGCTATACTACACTAATCTTCCCTAATTGTAATGAAATGGTTACTAATACAAGTCCTAGTTCATTTATGACAATCAAGTCTTTTAAAAACACTCAAACCCTATTTCCTTAGGTGGAATGAGCCTAAAACCCCAATTTAAACCATAATTCCTTAGGTGGATTAATACGAGATTTTGCATAAAGATCCAAGACTTAAAAGATTGAAGCACTTCAAGACCTATTCCTAGATTCATGACCTACTTGGTATTTGATTCATGAGCATGCAATAGCATCAATTTTCCAATTGTCTACCAAAACAACAAATCATTTCATGGGTGATCAAGCCAAGAAAAACATTAAGCATAGAATCAAATACTCATAATGAAATAAGAACTTGCATTAAAACCAACTCAAAATACAACCAAGTTCATAAAAGCAAACATCCAACCCCAACAAGTGGGGTTTAACTAAACATGATAAAAGAAATAAACAAGGAAAATGAAGCAAACTCCATGATATTAGAAACTAGAGTGCCACTTTTCCCTTGATTTTTTGCTGTGCTATTGTGAGGCTCTTATGTTTCCTTTCGGTGCTGTGGCACTTGCGTTTTCACGCTGTGCGGCTCTCCTCTTCAAGCAGCTCTCCCTTCTTTTATATCTTTCATCTTCCATGAAAGTCTCCAAACCCTTCAGGAGCATCACGTGAGGCCTCATGTGGTTTTGCCCAAAAATCCAATTGGTAACTATTATTTCGAATGGGCCTTGCTGCTTGATGTGGACTTTTGGTTATTTTTGTCTTTTTTTTTCCAATCCCAATCACTTAGAATGGTTTCTAATTATCCAATTCCAACATCACGTGGGCTTCCTCAGAGGAATGAAAATGCTTGTCTTCTTTCTTTAATTCTTCATGATTCAATATCATTATTTCCTAAAAAAAGCAAACAAGTAGAAATACTATTAGATAAACACTTAAAAATATGAAATTAATCTAAAATACGTAAAATATTATTAAAAACTAAATTACCTAAACTTAGGGACAAAATTCAATCAATTAGCACAATTGGGAGTGAAAATTCATCCATGGTTTTTGTGCTAATTGTTCGAGTTTAATCTTGTTTTCATCCAAATTTGGCTTTAATTGTCCTCGAGCAACATTTTGAGTCTTTAAAGTAGTTTTTAGTAATTTTTGCTATTTTTGAATCAAATAAAGCATTTAATGCTACTTTTATTGTCAGGTTAAAAGTGTAGCTTAAGGAAACTTGGAGAATTGAAGAACACAAGCTAAAAGCAGAATTTCATGGTCTCGCCCCGCGACCCAGAGCTGAGCAAGGAATTGAGATCCTTCCGGCTCGCCCTGCGAGACAGTGCTCGCTCCGTAAGCCAGACACAGGAAATCTGAGAGCGTTCTGTCTCGCCCAGCGAGTATTCAAATTTGCTTGCAGCCAAAGTCACGTGAACTAAAATTAGGCAGGGAGCCCACATGATGGTTTTAAGTCCAAATCAAATTGGAATTGGATTATTATGATTATAAGATAATCCAATTGGCATTGAGATAAAAGATTGGATCCAAATCAATTTGGATTTGATAATAATTGCCTATCACAATAATAAAAGATATGATTAGTATTTGGCAATTGATTTGGAAGATTGAAAAGTCATGTACAGGAAATTAGATACATATCTTCTAAATATTGTGCTTCAATTTAAATAAAGAAAATGGGTCCCACGCAAATAAATGGAATGAAAAAATTTGGCTTTGCCAAATTGAAGCTGGCCCACGTGAGAGGAGGATTGAAACTGCCTCCTAAGTTGGCAATTAAAGTGAGGCGAGTTCTAGGGTGAGCGAGGAGTACATGTGGCTCACGGTGCATGACCTTTTATCATCATTAGATTAAATAGTTCTACCAAATTTTATCATACACTACCACACCAGATTATTATTAATATTAATTTATTATTATAATTATTAATATTATTATTTTATTCCCTTTTCTCTCACTCTATGTTCTCTCTCCGACGGCCATCTCCGGCGAACAAGCCTCTGGCATTGTTTCCACCGGTGCGGCCACCCTAGTGAGTTCCCCACCAGTACCAGATAGTTCTACACCCGTTCCTCTCCCAGAGTGTTCATCTCCACCTTCACCCGTGGCGGAGTCGACCACCACGCCTGAGGTTCCTGCTGAAACAATGAAACCCACTCC
Organism: Sophora flavescens; assembly: GCA_030762895.1. NCBI lineage: Eukaryota > Viridiplantae > Streptophyta > Magnoliopsida > Fabales > Fabaceae > Sophora > Sophora flavescens. Next base: position 51,404,291 of record CM061069.1, read on the forward strand.
GCCCTAAGCCTCGTCCCTCTTCCTCTCCTTTCCTCTCTTCCCTTCCCACGCTCCCTCTGGTTAGCTATGGATCTGGAAGCGGCAGATCTATAAGCACGTGACGACGACGGCCATGGGTCTCTGGATCTGTAAGCGCGCGGTGGAGCTGGATGAGCAGCGAACTTGGAGGAGCGACGGATCTGGAGGGACGACTTCCATGGGTGGTTGTCGATGTGGCGGAGAAGGTGGAAGATGGTCGAAGGAGGGTGGAAGGTGTGCCGAGGCGTGAATCTGGTTCGATTTGGTGCCGATCGTTGATATGTACTTGAGCCACCCGAGGATGTGGTTGAAGGAGGTCCGAAGGGGTGGGGGCATAGGTGCCTGTGGGAGTTGCAGGGCCGAAAGGGGAGGCGCCACCACCACTGGGAATGAGAGGCTTAAAGTGAGAGAGAAGACAGACAAAAAAACAAATCCAGTGTGGGAAGTCTATTATGATATCCCGTGCTACTTTTAACCTAACGGTAAAAATAAGCTCTCTCACATGAGAGATATGAGTAGCTTATAGACCCTGGAATTTGCCTTAAAGTGACGCACAAAGTCAACAAGCAGCAATTTGGATAACAATTATATAGAGATTGTGGTAGAGGAAGAAAAAGTGGCAGGGGCCCACGGGAAAGGATTGCATGCGAATTGAATTAAGGGACTTGCACTATATAAAGAAGGTGCAGCGCCGTTTAAGAAGGAGCAGGGGGCAGTACTGCGAGTCCCAGTAGCAGTAGTTTAGATTTCTTTTTCTTCTCCTTGTTTCTCTTGGAGTAGTGTCTCCTTTAGTGTTTAGGATTATTTTCTGTTTTATTTTCATTTATTTTGTTATGAACGTGATGAGGAGCTAATCCTCTTTTTCGAGGGATCGATGAAGCCATTCATGACGGTATAGTTTCAATGTGATGTTTGTTTTCTTATTCATAATCTCAATTCTTGTTTCTTAATTCTGATTTGTTTACGTTAATCAAAAGGTACCGTGGTTAACTAGTCTAGTGCGTTGATACCGGCAGAAGATTCGTACTTAGGACTTGAATTAAGAACATAATATTACTAGGGATAGAATAGTAAAGCGGTGCAATCGCTATAGGGAACCAAGAACTTAAAGAATCTAATTGTGAGTTGAACATATCGACAGATTGACAACTTGCAAGTGTAGATATTTCCTTTTGAAAATCAGCAGTGACATTAGGATAATTGAGGGTTCTCGGTTGGCATATAATTGAACTTAGGGGTAGAAATAATCACTTGAATCTATTGCTTAATTGGGTAGGTGAATTCGTGAACTTAGATCTCACTATCATACTATAGATAATTGATTATATAACGCTTTTTATCTTGCTTTAATTTAGATATTTGTTATTTGTTTTAGATAATTGATTTATCCCAACAAACTCTCTCCTTCTTTCTCATATTTGACTTGGTTAATTATTAGTTATCTTCTTCAAATCTAGATAAATTGGTCACCCAATCCTTATGTTCGATACTCGGTAATTACTTACTGTTTTAATTATTACTTGCTTCGATCCAGTACACTCGTCGGAGGGGACGAACCAAGCGAAATCTGGTGGGCATGTAATACCCGGGGCTAACGAAGGCGGATAGTGGTTGCCGCTGTAAGAAGGTACGGACAAGGAGCAACTCCTGGCAGGCTTCTAGGCGGAGGGACACATGAATGAACGGATTACACACCGGAATGAGATGGATCCTTGGAGTATGTAGGTATAGGACTATGTAAGTTAAGGATGACTTATATGAATTGATTGGTACTACCTATACTAACAAGATTGATCTTCTTTTCGGGAGCCCATCACTTAAAAACTCCACAGTTAAATATGCTTGACTTGATTAGGGTTACTAGAAAGTTTGATCAATTTACTCCAAGCTCCGCTTCTATAATTTTATGTCATCTTAATTTGCAGGCTGGTGGATAAAATTAATAGTTCACCTAGAATGTGACCCACGCGTTGCGCAGGTGTCAACTTTTTGCATAGAAAATATAATTTTTAAGCGGTAATAATATGGTCATTATTTATTTTATGCATAGAAAGGTAGCGGAAGATTAAGAATCTGAAAACCTTATTGTTTTTTTATAAGTTAAAATGTATTGAATAGAGTAGTAGGGGTATTCAACCCAAATATAAGGAGAAACCAAAAGAAACAAATTAGGAGGATAAGATAAATGTTCAACCAAGAGCAGGGACTACAAGGTTAAATGTATAACTTGTCCTCACACCCAGAGAAACTAAAGCGTCATGCCTAACCCCGTAAAGAAGGAAAACAAAAAATGCTAACACCCCCTAATCTGCGAACCAAGACCTCCAAAGAACTTGATTCTGCCAACTAATTGCAAACCCTTAAAACCTATAACTTCGAATAAATCATCAAAACTCCTCCAAATCACTAGTTATCAATATAGAAAAAACCCCAAACCATCTTGAAAGACACCCATCAACCGTTCAAAAACTCCCACATAGTACTCCAACAAATTCTCGTAAGTTTTTTTTTTAAAAAAAACGATCCAAACAATTAAGACCCTTCCTCCATTCCTACTAAGTTGCCTTGTTACCTGACTCTGTTATCCACTTCCACCGATTTCTGTAGAATTTCATATTTATTTTGAGTTGACACCAAACCTAAATTCTTACCCACTTCCCTAATGCGGGTTGCCCCTTTATATGCTTCAGATCTTAGAAAAGCTCTATACCTTTTACTAAAAAGACCAACAGAAGATGAAGTAGAAGTTCTTTCCTGTTGGGAACCACCAATCAAATCGTGTGAGCCCATAGGTTTATTCCCCTCTGTAATTGTTACTCTTTTCAAAGCCACCAAATCTTCATCTGATCTATCACTCGAATGGTATCGCACAAGAACATTGATCGCTTTGTCCACCATGTTGTTCTCATCAAAGTTGCTATCCTTGCTCCCTATTTTCGGACTCCTTGCAATCCTCAGAGTTTTCCTACTACCAACATAAACAAACTTGGATCTGATATCCCATTTTCTCCCACCATACGAAAAAACCTTTTTCTTCAAATCGTGGCTCACTCCACCCTCATCGCAGCCTTGCCTGGAGCCACTGTTTGTCGAAAATTCATCCAAGCAAGCTTTATATTGAACGCTAATGACAACCTTAGCAGAAGACCCTCCATCGAAACGCTTGATAATCTCCCTCAAAGATCCCCATTTAATTCGTCTAGGTTATGGAAAGTTAGGGACCTCAACTTGTGCTTCTCGACTTCCGCCCCATCTTTTGCTCCTTTAAAAACGAAAATCTTATTTGATTTGATCATGCAACCTTCGTTTTGAGGCCCAGTTGAATTAATCTCACACAAAGGAATGGGCTCAGTTGATCCACTCTACTGCTCCATAGTGGCAAAACTCTGTTTTAACTCCTTGATCCCCTTTTATAATGGACCACTTTGTTTAACCTCTGGCCCAAACTCGAGCGGCCCACTACCATTGACCATTTTGCGCCTCCTTGCATCTTTCCCCTTTTGCGCCTCCTACCAGTAGCTTTACATCTGACCCCATGCTCCACATCCACAATACTGATCAGGGAAGCTATCCCTCTTTTCGTGACCACTGAAAGGTAGTCTAGACGTAGGAAGATATCGTTTCCTCGAGTAAGACTGGAATTTTTCATCCCCTCTTGTCGTGTTCTCTACCCCATAGGTGCCTACCGCCGTGAGCAAGGTTTCTGGCATCATTTCTTCCATATCATTGCTTACAAGAACCGAAGCTGGACCATTTAGGTGGCGTTTGGAAGAGCTTATTTAAGCTCATTTTGACTTATCTGATGACATAAGCTCTTATGCAGTGTGTTTGACAGAGCTTATAAAAATAACTTATGCCATCCCATAAGGAGCTTCTGCACTGAACACTCTCTCCATGTTTTTCACTATTCGAATCCTCTCATGCCCCTTTCTCTCTTTTTTTTTCTTTAAGCACTTATGGCATAAGCTCTCATGCGATAAAGTTTTACGTGATAAGCTCTTAATTAAGTTGTTTACCCAAATGCACCCTTAAAGTGCTATCAACTGACATGTGAGTGAAACCCTCTGTACTTGATTGTGAAACTCGGGAACTGGCTTTGATTTTCGAAAGGCCTACCTTTCTCCGGAACTGATGTATGAGAAAGACATCCTCTGGATTTTTTGTTTTGGCCACAAGACTAGCATGTAACCATAACATTTCTTCCTTTGGCACCTGAAACTCCAAACCTCTCCACTGATTGTAGGTGGTTAAACCTTGCTGCCCATGATTAGCATTTATAATCCTTAACTCCCTTGCTCCATTGATGCTGCTATTACCTGTCACCACATTTGTATAAGACACACCCTTTGTAACATCATTCTGCCTCCGAGTTCCTGGCAACCCTTTATTGTTGAAAACAACAACCTTCTGATTCCCCTTCTCAAACAATGGTACATTCACTTTTAGCTTCAAGTTTCCTCTTAAAATAGCATCCAATTGAGCTTCCAGCAGCTTTGTGTTTTGAATGTTGGCAAACCTTACAAAACCAAATCTCCTCCCTTGCCTAGACTTCTTTGTTGGAATATAAACATCCAACACTTTCCCCCACCAAACTTGTGAAGAAGTAACTTGTTGACCCTGGATAACTAACATGACTATTATCACTCAGGTTGAACCTCTCTGGAGCTCTATTAGATGAGAGTTTGGAATTGTTGCGGAAAGACTTAGTTCTCCTCCTTACCTCTACCCACCCGTCATCTTTCTCACTCATCTTTCTCCTGCTGGATGATGGTTTTAATCCCTACCTGCAACATCTCCAAAAGCGCTTCTTATTGTTATTAAAAATATAAGATAAATAGATAATATATATCTCTATTTACAATGAAGTTAATCAATTGCCTCCTTCTCTATTTGTTGATATTCTGCAATTATATATAACAAACATGAAAGTAAATAACACTAAACAAATTTTGAAAGATGAAAAGGGTTATGCCTATTGATAAGAATCTCATCAAGCCTGGAAAACATATGTTAAGGATACGCCTCTTGCCTCTTTAATCAGGCTATTTTGTTCGTCGGATTATTGTGGTCATACATTTGAACATAGGATTGCTCATGACATGATGACAACACACCAAAAAAAAAAAAGTAAAATGTTTATTTGGAGACTTGCAAGTACTATTTTATTCAATTGTATTGTAATTATGAAACCTTAATTGCTTATTTTTTTTCGAATATCCGCTCTTGTAACTGGTGCAATGAAGAAATACTATCCCATTTAATTTCATGAAGTTGGATTCACTTCATCCACCACCACCATCTAAAAACTAATACCAGCTCATAAGGAATAATAATAAGTGTGTGTCGGCATTATAAAAAAATAAAAAGTCAGTGTGCTAATTCTTCCCAACATATGTAACCAGGACAACTTTCAATGAAAAACAAAATCAAACATAGAAGAGAAATATTGATAATCTGAAACCCAAAAATTGCGGCATTCCAATCAAGCATATCATTCACATTTTCAGCCCTCTCCATAGGAATTGTAGAATCATCATTATCTGGTCTTGAATGAATGATTGGCATTGGAAGATTATCTACCTAACTTAAAGCAGCAATTGCTGCTTTGATCTATAATTGCAAGGAAAAGAAAAACATAACCAGATTATAAAGTTGAATTTGAAGATAATATATTAGCAAAAGTAAAACTGATAATGCACATACCCCTTACATACAAACCTCGGGAAGTTCCATGATTGTCGATTTAACACAAACATCACTGGGATAGTATTTTATTTACATCTTTTATGACCCTCTTTGTCACGCTTACTTGTATATAGGTTAGAGTATCCTTTTGTACTCTCGTTTAATATACTTTTTGTTTATAAAAAAAAACATCAACATCATATAATGGAAGGATATTATAATGCTCATATTGTCCCCTCTTATTCTTAACATCTGCAGCATATCCTTTTGTCTGGCAAAAAAAAAAAAACAAAGTCTTCAGTACTTCATACAACACAGTGGCGATCTGAACATTCTTAACCTTCTCCTCCCTTCAAGAGTAACATATTGTAAATTACATGATTCAGTCAACCTTTTCACTCAATTTTAAAATTAGAAACATTCATAATATAAGCTATTTAATTCTACTTAGTTTTGGGACTTAGAAACTAAGGTCACCTTTGCAGTGGAAAAAGCCATATCTTTTCTATTTACATATTTCAACATGGAAAGTATGGTCCAAGGCCATTAAGTTGGGAGCGGAGCACCCATGTACATCATTATATGCACCCTTTCACAAGAAAATTAATATTTAGCCATTGGCAAAATTTATATGTGAGGCGTTGTAAAAAACTTTGAAGCTTTACTAATTTGTGGGTGGCTGATAGGAGTGAAAATGGAATTAGTAGCACTGTGAACACAGTGTAAGTCTAAATAGATAGCTTATTTCCATGCTCATATATTCTTCTTCCTATCAAGCATGTGTTAATTATAAAAATATCTAATTATTATATTCTAAAAAAATACTACATAGAAAATTATTGATTATAATTGTATTCATTTATACACAAATTCATATGGTATAATAGAAAATGTTTAAATGAGGCCAATTAAACACACATTTTAGGACGAAAATAATATTCTAGTCAAGACAATTCAATTGAATGTTTTATGATTGAAAAAAAAAATGAATGGTTGAAAATTCAGGTGATAGCTTACGAAGCACCTTTAGCAGAGTCAATGGCAATCTCCTCGTGATTAACACATCGGTCTTTCTGTACGAATACGGGTAGGTTGTGGACGGCCCCAGGGATTTCGATCTTCGCATGGTTGGATTGTGGAACACCTCAACTCCAGTGTATGGTGGCCAATATGCCTCGTTGGGCACCACACTAAACTCTTCCTGGTAAACTTTGAAGATAGTTCCCAATTTGTACACGACAGGCACATACCAGTTATGGTTGTGATTAACACTCGAACAACAACGATAACATGTGAACATGGTAGGTGCAATGCCTAAAACTTCTCACAGTCACACCACTCAGCATTCAGGTCTACCTTGAATTTTCCCGTCGGTCGTCCCTCTCGCGGGTTGATCAACTCCTCCACCATGAATATTTTCTGATGTTGGTCAAAGTTACTCACACGGTGAGTGTTGGACGCCGTACTCTAGGACGACCTCCCCTATGTTGAACTTTCCCACTAACAACTTCAACGTATGAATGCATGAACACAACAATAAACAAGGCATCCACCTCCTTTGCTTGGGCCAATAAGCACCCAAGACTTATCACCATCATCAACATCAACACAGTAACCTTTCTGGGTCAAGGTCCCCCTTAGCCAAAAAACACTAAGGTTCAACTTATCAACACCTCGACCAAAAAGCATCGAGATCACTTTGGCCAAAAAGCACCAAAGTGTGTCAACGTACGATAGTCCAAAGGGCACCGGCTTAACCAACTTATTAATCTTGTTATCTTAATCAATCTTTTAATTAAGTTATCTAACTCTTCTTCATTCGATTGGTGTGTTATTATATTATTGGGAACATTTAGGGTTAGGCACCCCTTTGTTCCTTTAATCTCAGATTCTGACCAGTAAGGGGAGCACGGGCATGCTCACCCCAGCACGGCCGTGCTGCCACTTAAGAAGAGCACGTCGTGCTCACCGTCCTGCACGGCCGTGCTCAATGCGCGACATGCCTTCCAAAAATCAACTGGGAGCACGGGCATGCTCCTTGTTCAGCACGATCGTGCTCCTGGGTCAGCCGCACTGTTCTGGGCAGATTCAACTTATGTTCTTGCAGCCAAAAACTCCCTAAACACTCTCATATCAATTCCTAGGGTCCTTTGACTAATCCAGTTGGCATCAATCCTCACCTCTCACTAACAGTTCATGTTTTATGAAGCATTGAGGAATTAATCCCTTAATTCCTATGACTAAGAGCCCTAATTAAACCAATTAGAGTCTTATTAACGTCTTCAACATTACCACAACAATCAGCCAGAATCATGGGCAATAACAACAGTTAACAACATTCACATCATATTGTCATCAATATCAATGAGCCAATGGTATAACAGTTATTATCAAACATACAACATCATGACAGTTCAACAACTACATCAAATAGGCATATGACAGGCATACCAATAACTAACAACATTCAGTCAAACATGTTATAGGCATTAACAACAATTAGGCATATTCGAAGATAACATTAACATTCATAACAGTTAACAACACCGGGGTTATGAGAACCCCTCATCTTACGCTACCCCCTTGCCTAATGTATACACTATCCTTCTCCCCATACCTGGTATGAAGAATTCGATAATAGAACACCAAACGGTAGACCATGACAACCAACGTGATCCTAACTGGTTCCCTCGAACGGCTCGACGAACAATCCCAAACCTTGGCTAACATGAAAAGGTTAACCAATTAGTTCCCTAATCATGAACAAGAAAAGGGAAACTAAAAAGGGAAGAACTATTACCTTACGATTGGCATTTAACGCGTGACTCCACTCTCTAAAACACGAATCGAACACCAAAAAACGATTGGATTCAAAAGGAACAAACGAGAGAGGCTGCCGCCACAGTTAGGGTTGCCTAAAAGTGCTAAAATAGGGTTTAACTCGTAACCCTCAGTTAGTGTTCTGCTTACAAAGGCAGAGACCTGAGCACGACTGTGCTCCCCCTTGAGCAAGGTCGTGCTCAACTTAGCGCTTGCGAAGCACGCCCTGCCATTGAGCACGGGCTTGCTCAACTCAGCGTCAGCTAGACGCGCACTCTCAACGAGCACGGTCGTGCTCCATAACAAGCACGTCCGTGCTTGTGACCCAGAAAGTCACAAGGCAGAAGCCTAAGAGAATGGATTTTCCACCTAAAAATCCCACTTAACTCATTCTAAACCTTCCTAACAAATAAGGCATACGTAAACACACTTAAAATGAAAACGGGGTGTTACAACTCCACCCCCGTTATAAAAATTTCGTCATCAAAATTTCTACTCACCTCAGTCGAAAAGGTTCGGATACGACTCCATCATCTTGCTTTCCAGCTCCCACGTAGCACTTTCCTGAGTAGCGCCACTCCAAACGACTTTGACCAAATGAATCTCCTTGCCTCTTAGCTGCTTCAGCCTCCTATCCTCGACTCGAAGGGGTAATACCTCAAAAGTCAAGTTCTCTCTTAACTGTATGGTATCGGGGACTATCACGTGGTTAGGGTCATGGGTGTACTTTCTGAGTTGAGACACATGAAAGACACTATGAAGGTTGGATAAAAACGGTGGTAACGTTATTTGGTAGGCAACTTCACCGACTCTTTTTGGGATTTTGTAAGGACCAATGAATCTCGGAGTAAGTTTGCTCGCTTTCATAACTCTACCAACCCCAGTTGTCAGGGTAACTCTCAAATACTCGTGGTCACCTTCCTGGAATTCGAGCGCCTTCCTCCTTTTGTCATGGTAGCTCTTTTGCCTACTCTGTGCTACTTTCATCTTTTCCTGAATCATCCTCACTTTATCCGTGGTTTCTTGCACTACCTCAGGTCCTAACACAACACTATCACCAGGTTCACTCCAACACAAGGGTGTCCTATATCTCCTCCCATAAAGAGCTTCATAAGGTGCCATCCCAATACTGGAATGGAAACTATTGTTGTAGGTAAACTCTATCAGGGGCAAAAACTTGTCCCAACTTCCCGACTGCTCCAGCACACAAACTCTAAGCAAGTCCTCTAAGGGCTGGATGGTTCTTTTAGACTGACCATCAGTCTATGGGTGATCAGCTGAACTTAGCCTAAGCTTGGTTCCTAAAGCCTCTTACAAACTATTCCAAAACCTAGTGGTAAACCTTGGGTCTCTATCAGAAACTATGCTAGAAGGTACACCATGCAACCTAATTATCTCTTTGATGTACAACTTAGCCAACTTTTCCAAAGGGTACTCCATGTTCATAGGGATGAAATGGGCGGACTTAGTCAGTCTATCGACAACAACCCATATAGCCTCAAAACCAGCTGGAGTCCTAGGGAGTCCAGACACAAAATCCATGGAGATACTATCCCACTTCCATTCTGGGATACTTAACGGCTACAACTTACCTGATGGCCTCTGGTGTTCTATCTTAGCCTTTTGGCACACTAAACAAGTATAGACAAACTCAATCACATCTTTCTTCATCCTAGGCCACCAAAGCATCATTTTAAGATCCCGATACATCTTAGTGGCACCTGGGTGCACAATCAATCCACTCTTATGTCCTTCTTCAAGGATCAACTTTCTAAGCTCCGGGACGTCTGGTATACATAATTTATCCTTGAACCTCAAAACTCCATCACTTCCGTCCTGAAAACTAAGGTTTCTACCCTGAGCGAGCAACTCTCGCTGGTCTAAGAGAAACCGGTCTATCTTCTGACCCTCTCTAACATGATCCATAAAATTGTTGGTAACCTTCAAGGTTCCAAGCCTAATGCTCTTAGGGGTAACTTCCCAAGCTAAACTCAGGTCTCTAAACTCCTCAATCAGATCCATCTCCCTAACCATCAAAGCGGAGACATGCAAGGCCTTCCTACTTAGGGCATCTGCCACTACATTGGCCTTTCCTGGGTGGCAGGTTAGATCAAACTCATAATCCTTTAAAAACTCCATCCACCTACGCTGTCTCATATTCAGCTTCTTCTGGTCAAAGAGGTACTTCAAACTCTTATGATCACTAAAGACCTCAAACCTTGCTCCATACAGGTAATGCATCCAAATCTTTAAGGAAAATACCACGGCTCCTAACTCTAGGTCATGGGTAGGGTAGTTCTTCTCATAGGTTTTCAACTGCCTAGAAGCATAAGCCACTACCTTACCATCCTGCATCAACACTCCACCTAAACCTTGCTTCGATGCATCACATAACACTATGAAAGTTTTACTTGGATCTGGCAAAACTAACACTGGTGTTGATGTCAACCTATCCTTAAGGGTTTGGAAACTCTCTTCACACTTAGAGTCACACACAAACAATTGCCCCTTCTTGGTGAGATGGGTTAAGGGTAAAGCTAACTTAGAGAAACCTTCTATAAACCTCCTATAGTATCCTGCTAAACCCAAGAAACTTCTAGTCTCGGTTACTGACTTCGGCGCTTCCCATTGGAGCATCGTCTCAACCTTAGTCGGGTCTACGGCTATCCCACCTTTAGAGATAACGTGTCCTAAGAAACTCACCTCCTCTAACCAAAACTCACACTTAGACAACTTAGCATACCATTACTTCTCCTTAAGGGTCTGCTAGACAACCCTCAGGTGTTCCTCATGTTCTTCCTTGGTCTTGGAGTACACTAAGATATCATCTATGAAAACTACCACAAACTTATCCAACTAAAGGTGAAAGGTCTTGTTCATGTAGTCCATGAACACAACAGGAGCATTGGTCACACCAAAAGGCATAACCAAGTACTCATAGTGACCATAACGCGTCCTAAACACTGTCTTCGGGATGTCCTCAGACTTAACCCGAATCTGATGGTACCCTGACCTCAAATCTATCTTCGAGAAGACGCAAGCGCTATCAACTGGTCCATAAGATCATCAATCCTAAGGAGGGGATACCGATTCTTAATGGTCACCTTGTTGAGCTGTCGATAGTCGACACACAACCTCTGTAACATCCCGATTTTTACTGTTCTTCAATATATATATATATTTGTTTATATTTTATTTGAGACTTAGGAAATGATTTTGGAGAAAACAAAATCATATCTAGAACCTACTCTATGGTAGGAAGCTATGGTTAAAATTTGAGTTTAAAACTCAGACGGAAACCGGTCTACGTTTTTAATTGACAGTATAATTTTATACCAGCAGAAAACCCTAATGTGACCCGAAAATGAAATTTGTATATTTTTTTATATTATGTCCGTGAGGAATCCTACTTTCCAAATTTATGATCAGAAATAAAATATTATGTTTATTCGGACCAATTTTGGTAAAAGTTCGGACGGAAAACAGCCGGTGTTTTCACTGACAGTAAGATTTTAATGATCAGAAAACCTAATTTTGACTCGTGAATGAAATGGTTTATGTTTAAAACATATTTCCAACGAGTTTGGTTATTATAAAGATTTTTGGTTTGAAAACAGACGGAAACCATAATCGGGAAACCGACGGAGTTGAAAACAAAACTGCAGAGACCTGTCAAGAGATCGGGACAACGAGTCATACATGATGACTCATGGAGGATGAGTCACCAAGCATTTATGAGCATTAAATGCTTGTAATCACGACTTTTAGGTAAAATGACCAAAATACCCCCAAGCTTTCGTGGTTATTAACAAGACACATCTACACACTCTTAACCACTCATTTTACATGGTTGTAAACCTTCCACATGTCCTCAATTTCACACAGCCATATATACTAAACCATACCCATTTTATTTTGCTTTCGTTTCATAATTTTCCTCTCAAAAACCGAAATCGGGTAAATGACGAAGCTAAATACGGGATTTTCGGTAATTGCTAATGGATAGGATCGATGAGTCAGGGATGACTCATAAGATGTGGTGAAAAATCAGCCACACCAACATTCATTCTTGGCCACATATTTGTTAACCATGATTATCAATTAATCATAGTTAGGTTACTAATTAACTATAGTTAAGTTATTATATTATTTTCTAACTTAACCTTGGTCAAATAAACTCAACTATGGTTCATTTAAACCAATTAGACAACTCCTCACTCACTCAAACTCTCATTTGGACACAGCCCAAGTCCCCGACACTTAACACATTTCATTTTCTTCCTATTACACTTGTTCTTCACAAAAACCTAATGAACACCATTTGTGTTCTTGATAAGTTCTTCATTGTTCTTCATTTCCTTCATCAAACTTCTTCATTATAAGGTGAGGAACCTATTCCTAATCATCTTAGCTTCATAAATCATCCTTCAATCTTCACGTTTATCAAGTTTTTCACCTATTTCTATTCTTAGATCTAGATTTTCAAATAATTCTAGAAAATCATTGAAAAATCATTTTAATGTGAGATCAATTTATTTGATCTCTATATGACTTCTACTTTCATCATCCAAGAGCTTGAAAAGTTTAGAGATCCCTATCTATTTCTTCTTGACTTGACCGAACCTATGCTCAAATGGGTTTAGGTGATTTTCTTCATTCTTTAACTTGTTTTCATATTGGTTGTTCATGGCTAGGTTTTGGTGGACAAAACCGTGGCATACCTTGCTTGGTTTAGCTTGTGTTTGTTTGATCTTCAAGTGATCTACAAGAGGTATGGGGGAGATTACTACTATCCTACCTTAAAGTAGATATGTTGATGGTTTATATAGTGTGATTTAGTGTAAATGGTCGTGTAAATCATAAGTGTGTGATTTATTGTTTTATATGAATGTGATCCTCTTGGAGGATTTGGTTTATGCTTGATTTTGATATATGTTGATCTTGATTCAATGATTTCTAATTGGATACTTGATGATTGTTTATTTGATTTAACATGAAAAATTGTCTGACGTGATCATTAATGGGTCATTCGGCCTTAGCTGTTTAAATGGGGTTCATGTTTATTTAAATGGTTTGAATAATTTTGATGAGGATTTAATGAATGTATAAGAATATAGAAATTGGTTTGGATTGATTTGGATGTGTATATTGAAAGATATGATTTTATGAGTCCTTAGGGACTAAAATGCAATTTCTGAGAATTTCAGTGGCTGCACTGAAATTCATATTATTGTGTGTTAATATTGTAGTCATTGATGAGACAAAACTATAGAAATTGGTTTGGTGTTAATTGGATTAATACATAAAAAGTTATAAGCTTTTTTGTGAAAGGGACCTTTTTGCAATTATAGAAAAATATTTGGGCAGAAACGAAATTTCTGGAAATTTGAGGGCAACTGAAAAATATTTCTAAAGAAGTTGGTTTGGTGTGATTTGAAGTTATAAGGTTTTAAGTGAATAATGATCTTTTTACAATTAATGAAAGTTTAGGGGTTAAATTATAATTTTCGAAAATATATTTAACTAGACAGTGAGAGACTGTTTTTAATACCTATTAAACTGTTCTAAAACTCCAAAATAAGTTTTGGACTATTAGAGTGTAAATAGTTGAAAAAGGATTTACGCGTTTTACAAACTTAACGACGTTCGGTCAAATTTTCAGGAATTTTGTATACATGAAAAGGAAAACTGTAAAAACAGTGTTTCAACATCTTAGTATGAGTATTATAACCTAGGTGAGTAATATATTTGAGGTGAAGAACCATATTTTCAAAAGTATGGCTTTTGGGCCTAAAACCAGTAAAAAGCGGGGAAACCGTCGTCAAACGTTTTTAAAGATTTTTGAGAAAACAATGATGTAGAGTTTGAAATTCGTATTCCAATACTTTAACGTAAGTATGGTAACTTAGGAAAGTGATGGATTTGAGAAAAATAATTATATTTATGAAAACATGGAATTTAAGTTGAAATACAATAAAAAACGGTAATACGGTATTTTAAGAGTTTCGATGTTTTTCTAGAAACTGTTTTGAGGAATTTAGTACTTATGTACTTTAATGGAATCTGATTTCAAAATGGTTTGGTTTTAACCAAAGGTTTTAGTTTTAAGACAAAAGACAATTTTAGTCCTTAAGACTGGTATTTCAAGTAAATGGAAAAATCTAAGTCATGAATGACTTAGTGACAATACGAACGTAATAATTTATGATGTGGGGTGGAACACGACCTTATGTCATAAAGTATGGATAATTTATTATCCGTATATCCATAAGATTTAATGGACTCAGAAGTATTTGATTTCTTGAAAGCAAAGAGAAAGACTCAATTAGAAAAGTGCGAAGAAATAAATAATTGAATTTGTGATCCAATCTCATAATGTGCTAGGATTGTTAATGCAATATTTTAAAATACATTTGCACACAGATGAAAGGTTACTTATGAATGTTAGATCGATGTTAAGTACCGGTGATTCGGACTTAAGAACAGCTAGCATATGATAAAGCACGTTGAATAGATTCCGTTGGAATCAAGAGGTCATCTGGTGGATAGACGAGAAGAACACATCTTTCCGGCAATGTTTGCCTAAACACATAGTGAAACTATGTTCTGTAAGGCCGTTGTGCCTAGGAGATTGAGCTAACACTTTAATGCGGGTGCGAATTCCATTGTGACGATCTATTGATGCTAGGGGATGTCGGGGTATGAAATACTCACAAGGGCTCAGTTGGTAGCTCCTTCTGTGGCGTGGTGATCTTGCAATGTGCCGACATACTCAACTAGGCGCTACATGTTTTCTGGTAGTGTAGGATGTTTCCGAAAAATCCAATGTGCACGACGATGACTATGGACGAATTCTATTGCCCAAGGCTGGCGTAGTCCGGAACAATCCTCCGAACCACTTTCTCCGACTGTTCGTAAAACCATGGTATAGGAATTCAGAGGTCATTCCTCAAGTCTTTGATGTCCTCTAACTAAGAAAACATTGTGCTGTGGTCATATTTCTGTGAAGCATTATTGTTCTGTTATGAATGTAGATTTGATTGAATATTGATAATTGTACGTACCTGAGAGTCGTACCACTTCATGTCCGCCTTATGTGTAAGATAAATGGAAATCTCACCTCCTTATTTTTATATTGCATATGTCAGTTGGCTATGTGCCTTCTGTATTCTTTTGAGAAGATTGAGACATCCAGATGTCGCTTGACTCACGCATCGTAGAGGATGATATTCGAGCATGCGGACGATATGGTGGAGTTTCTAGTGGACGTCTTCCAGACTGTCGATGGTTCGTCGACCATGTTTTCCTCTTGGAAGAGGAAAGGGCTTAGTTCGAGAGTTACTATTGTAGTAGCTCTAGTAGTGTCTTTTGTGACGACGTCGGTAGTGGACTCAAATAGAGTTTCTACTAGATCTCGTCAGTTAGGTTTGTCCTTCTCACGATGAACGAGAAAGGATGGTCTTTTATCTTTTAGTTTGGTCAGCTGGGTATGTTTGGGAGTTAATGTAACTGTCTATGGAGCTGTGACTCCAAGTATCTTATATTTTAGGAGCTGCGTCTCCACATCTTTATGTTGAGTCTATACATTCTATGATTTCTGCTTATGATCAGTTGGGTTGGGTATTATGTAAATGATTTTCGAACTTGTGATCCAAATTGTGATAATGGAATATTTGATTGTCCATTCATTTAAAATAAAGTAGTTATATTTGCAACTTACGAAAAAGAAAAAATTACCCCATTCTTTTATAGCCAATTTTAATTAACTTACTTTTCCGGACTTAAAATGTCACTTACGATGTAGCACCCGAGAAGGGTGTTACAACCTCAGGAGGGCTCTCTAATTCTAGGGAAGACAACATCATTTACACTTGGGCTTCGTCTTTCATCGAAGCTTTAACTTGGTTGACAGAGAGAAGGGTCGGATCCTAAGACTCCACAGGAGTTCCAAAAACTATGGTTTTATCAAAGAAATTTAGAAGGACGTGGTTGGAAGATAACCAGTCCATGCCAAGAATGACATCAAGGTCCTTTAAAGGTAAGCATACAAGATTTGTTAAGTCTCTAAAATGTCTGATGTGCATTTCCCTAAAGTTTTGATGAGAACTAAACATTGGTTAACGATTTAATTAACCGTCATATTGGTTGCTATCCTCTCTATCTAGTATGCAGATCAAAACAGTAAGAATCATCTGTCTGCTCATATAGATGACTACCTGTCTGGATAAGTAAAAGTCAACCTGTCTGCTGACTAGGATTATTAACTTCTTTCAAGAGACCTTTTCAACCTGTCTCTCCACGAGTTCCTACACTCGTCTGAGGTTACTCGTTGAAGAACCAAGGACCTAACAAGGTTTTGTGAGCTGTCCTATCATAAAGAGACTCGAAGCCTTCTCTCCTACTTGGTCTCACTCTTATCAAGAAAAATCAGAAGTCACTCTCTTAAGCAACCTACGATATCAGAACCAAAGACCAGTTAAAGAATGCTTCCAACGTGCTTTATTCCCTAGTACCTCTGGTCTTTACACAAAAAGGGAATTGTACTCAACAAAGTACAAAAAGCTCTCTGCAAAACTCTGATATGACTGATTCACAAAGCATAAAGCCATGACCCTACAAGTTAGAGTACAACTAACGTTCCTATTTCATTAATGGCTGCCCAGAACGACTCTATTGCATTTAATGAAGTTCTGCTTGAAGCCAACGTCTGAAGGAATGTCTCTAACAGATCTTAAATGCTTGAAGACTATAAATACAGAAGTCATTAAAGATGAAAAAAGAACACTCATAGCATTTTAAAGAGCCATTACTCTGCACATTAATATCTTCATTCTTTCATTATGTATTCTTCAATCATTTGAAGTTATTACGCAGACTTTCCTAAGCTTTACATTTAAACCACTCTCTGAGTGTTAGCGAAAGATCTGTCTGTCTGAAGTTGTATTTATTACAAACCAAATTTCTCAAACAAATCTGAGTGGGCCTGAGGAGGCTAGATGTGCAAAGAATACTTGTCTTGGAGCCTGAAGAGGCTAGGTGTGCAAACAATACTTGGAGTGTGTAACCTGATAAGTTATAGTGGATAAAACTTGGTGCTGCCAAGGACTGGATGTAGCTCTTTGCTTTGAAGAGTGAACCAAGATAAATAACTGTGTCAATCTCTCTTTCCTTATAAACACTATAATTGCTTTAGTTTTCTTATCCGTTTATCAAGTGGTGTGCTTGCCTAAGTCACTGTTAAAATTTCATCAGACAGGTCACCTGTCTGTCCTGTATCTTTCCGCTCGTCTGAACCAAGCTTCTATATGCAAAAGTTTTCAACTTTGTTTAATTTCTGATAAACACAATTCAATCCCCCTTCTTGTGTTTATAGTTTTCTATTTCAGTTGGTATCAGAGCTCAGCCTCTGGGTTAAGCATCTAACAGTGTAGAGGTAAAAGGTCCTGAAGAATAGACATGACTGCTGGAGCTAGTTCAAGTGGAAGTCACCAGATTGAAGGAGCTTCCCTAACTAGACCTCCTTACTTCAATGGAGAAAACTACAACTATTGGAAAGATAGATTTCAATGGTTCATTCTATCTACAAACTGTGATCTCTGGGATGTCATTACAGATGGTCCATTCATTCCTAAGAATGATGATGACACTGACAAGCCAAAAGCTCAGTGGACTACTGCAGAAAAGACAAAATGGGAACTGAACCACAAAGCTAGATATAACACCATTTGTGCTCTCAGTCCTAAGGAGTTTGAGAAGGTATGTGCTTGTGACTCTGCCAAAGAAATATGGGACACTTTATCTGTCACACATGAAGGAACAGCCAAAGTCAAAGAGTCAAAGATTGCCATACTTGTCAGAAAGTATAAACTGTTTGTCATGGAGGAAGGAGAATATGTTGCTCAAATGATAGGAAGATTTCAAACTATCGTCAACAGTTTAAAATCTCTTGGCAAAGTCTACACCAATGCTGAGAAGGTTGGAAAGATTCTGAGAAGTCTACCTAAACAGTGGAGACCTTTAGTCACTGCTATCTCTCAAGCCAAGGATCTCACTACCTTGACTATGGATGAACTTCTTGGAACACTCACTGTTCATGAGCAAGAACTTGGAGATGAAGTTGCCCCAAAGAAGGGCAAGTCAATTGCTCTGAATGCTGATCAAAAGTCAGCAAAAGCTTCCAAGGCTCTAAAGGCAGACGAGTCATACAGTGATGCTGACCTGCCTGAACACGAGGATTCTGAGAGTGATGAAGAATTGTCTCTCCTGACCAGGAGGATAAAGCTTCTCCTATAGAAAAAGAAGTTCAAGAGGGATAAGTCATTTAGAAGGTTCAACAAGGACAAGAACTTCAAAGAATCCACTCCAACAGACAAAAGTCCAATTGTCTGCTATGAGTGCAAGAAGCCTGGTCACATCAAGGCTGAATGTCCTCAACTCAATAAGGCCTCTTTTAAGAAATTCTTCAAGAAGAATAAGAAAGGAATGATGGCTACTTGGGGGATCTGGAGTCAACATTTTCTGATGAAGAAACAGAGGAAGAAGCCAATCTCTGTTTGATTGCCAACACTGACTCAGACTCAAACGATGAGGTACATCCTGACTATGAGGAATTACTTGATGCCTATGAGGAGTTGCTGGAGGAACCCAACTGCTTATCTAAGGCCTTCAAATCCCTCAAGAGAGAGTATGCAAAGATCACCAGTGAGCATAAACAGAAATCTCAAGAGTATGAGAAGCTGGCTAAAGAGAACAGTGAGCTGAAGACTGAAAAGTCTAATGAAGCTAAGATCTCAAGTGAAACATCACCATCTGAAGAAGTTGAAAAACTTCAACAGAAAGTGGAAGAGCTCACTTCTGTTCTTGCCAAATTTGTTAATGGTAGAGATAATCTGACTAAGTTACTTGGCTGTCAGAGGCACCCTCTTAACAAAGAAGGTATTGGATATGTCCATCAGACACATCATAAAGTATCAACTAAAGCTTCTAAAGTATCTGTTTAGTCAACTGTAACCAAATCTACACCTATCTGTAACTTCTGTGGAAAAAATGGACATGTCATGTCCAAGTGTATTCACAGGAAGAGAAGGAAGTCTTCACAGACTCCTAGAACTAACAGAAAAGGACCCAGAAAAATATGGGTGCCAAAAGATCAAATAATTTTTGTTACAGATGTCCTCTACAGGACAAAGAAACCACCATTGCTGGTACCTGGACAGTGGTTGCTCGAGTCAAATGATAGGAGAAAGGTCTATGTTCCTAGACCTCCAACTTAAGAAAGGAGGACAGATTGGCTTTGGAGGGAATCAGGAAGGAAAAGTTATAGGAATTGGTACTGTTGGTGGTAAACCCCCTCTTCCCTCTATATCTAATGTTCTTATGGTTAAAGGATTAAGACACAATTTTCTTAGCATAAGTCAATTATGTGATAGTGGATTTGATGTTTCCTTTACCAAGGATGTATGCATAGTTAAAGTCTGTTGTGGCAAAACCCTCTTTTCAGCTAAAAGGCAACAAAATCTTTATAAGATTGAACTGTCTGATCTCTCAGATCAAAGTGTAACCCGTCTGATGTCTACAAAGGATGAGAGATGGTTATAGCATAAGAAACTAGGACATGCTAGTATGAAACTAATTTCTAAATTAAAAAGGAATAACCTTGTGAGAGGATTGCCTGATATTAGTTTTGAGAAAGATGTCTTATGTGATGTATGTTAGAGAGGTAAACAGATAAAATAAATTTTCAAATCTAAACACCAAGTATCAACCTCTCGACCTCTTCAGTTGTTACACATGGATCTGTTTGGACCAGTTAGTGTTGCCAGCCTGGCTGGAAGAAAATATGGATTTGTCATAGTTGATAACTATTCTATATTCACATGGGTGCTCTTCCTAACACACAAGGATGAGTCTTTTAAGGCTTTCTCAGTATTCTGTAAAGAAGTACAAAATGAGCAGGGTTTCTGTATTTCTACCCTTGGAATTGATCATGGGGGAGAATTTGAAAACGAGCAGTTTAGACAGTTCTGTGAGGAAAATGGAATCTCTCACAATTTCTCTGCACCTAGAACTCCACAGCAAAATGAAGTGGTGGAGAGAAAGAACAGATCTCTACAAGAGATGGCTAGATCTATGCTCAATGAAAATAACCTCCCTAAGTACTTCTGGGCAGAAGCTGTAAACACTACTTGTTATGTAAAAAATAGAATACTTATTAGGCCTTTTCTAAAGAAGACACCTTATGAATTGTGGAAAAGAAAAAACCCTAACATATCTTATTTACATGCTTTTGGATGTAAATGTTTTATTCTGAATACCAAAGATAATCTTGGAAAGTTTGATTCTAAGGTAGATAAAGGTATTTTCGTAGGATATTCTGAAATGTCTAAAGCTTTTAGAGTTTATAATTCAAAAACCTGTGTCATTGAAGAATCTATTCATGTTAAATTCAATGATGGACTAAAGATTTATAAAGAACTATCAGATCTAGAAGATGATCTTGTAGGTCTTGTTATAAACAATCCAGAAATTCAACAACCCGATCTGACCAAGACAGAACCTGTAATTGAGGCTGACAGACAAGTGGAGCAGACAAGTCAGCAAACTAGTCAACAGATGAGTCAACATCTTCATGATGATCTAGAAAGGGATTGGAAGTTCAACACCCATCACCCTAAGGATCTTATTATTGGAAACCCTTCTGAAGGAGTAAGAACTAGATCCACATTAAGAGAATCAAGCAATGTGGCTTTTATATCAGAATTGGAGCCAAAACGCATTGAAGAAGCTATTCAGAATGAAAGCTGGATTCTTACAATGCAAGAAGAACTCAACCAGTTCATCAGAAATGATGTCTGAACTCTTGTCTCTAAGCCTAAAAACAAGTCTGTTATTGGAACAAGATGGGTCTTCAGAAACAAATTGGATGAAGATGGTAAAGTTGTCAGAAATAAGGCAAGGATAGTAGCTCAAGGCTATAACCAACAAGAAGGTAATGACTATACTGAAACTTTTGCACTTGTAGCTAGAATAGAAGCTATACGCATCTTAATGTCATATGCTGCACAACACCAAATCATCTGTTTCAAATGGATGTAAAAAGTGATTTTCTAAATGGTGTAATTGAAGAAGAAGTGTATGTAAAACAACCCCCTAGTTTTGAGGATACTGATAAACCAGATCACGTTTTCAAACTTAAAAAGGCATTATATGGTTTGAAACAAGTACCTAGAGTAAGGTATGATAGGCTTAGTTCATTTCTCATGCATAATGGTTTTTCTAGACGACAAGTGGACACTACTCTGTTCAAGAAATGCTCTAAAGAGAACTTTATTATAGTTCAAATATATGTTGATGATATTATTTTTGGAGCAACTAATGAAAAGTTGTGCAAGGAATTTTCAAATCTAATACAAGCTGAATTTGAGACGAGCATGATGGGAGAATTGAAGTTCTTCCTTGGCTTACATTTCAAGCAGACAAGTGATGGAATTTACATTCATTAACACAAGTATACCAAGGAAGTACTCAAGAAATATAAAATGAAAAATGCTAAGCTCATGAAAACCCCTATGCAAACCAATGCAAAACTAAGCAAAGATGATGAAGGTAAAAAGGTAGATCAAACTGTCTACAGAGGTATGATTGGCTCTCTGATGTACTTAACTTCAAGCAGACCTGACATTCAATTTAGTGTCTGTATGTGTGCTAGATTCCAATCTGATCATAGAGAATCTCATCTTAAGGCCGTTAAAAGAATATTTAGATATTTACTTGGGACTACTAATCTTGGTTTGCTGTATTTAAGATCAAAAGAATACATATTAGTGGGATATTGTGATGCTGATTTTGCTGGAGACAGAATAAAAAGAAAAAACACCAGTGGAGGATGTCACTTCATTGGAGCAAGCTTAGTCTCATGGTCAAGCAAGAGGCAGACAACTATTGCCATGTCTACTGCTGAAGCAGAATACATCTCAGTTGCTAGTTGCCGTTCTCAACTCTTATGGGTAAAACATCAATTTGAGGATTGCTCTATTTATGAACATAACATATCTGTAGGGTGTGATAATTCCAGTGCTATATGCTTATATAAAAATCCAATTTATCATTCCAAGGCTAAGCATATTGAAATCAAACATCATTTTATTAGGGATTATGTTCAGAACGGCATCATTGATATTAAGTTTGTTAAAACTGAAAATCAATGGGCTGATATTTTCACTAAACCCCTAGCAGAAGAAAGGTTTTAATTTATTAGAGATAATCTAAACATGCATTGCATTGTTGAATGACATGTCTGAGTGTTAACCTGTCTGTACTTTATCACCTGTCTATGCTTACCTGTCTGACTCTTCTGAGTCACTATGCTAGAACTCAACAGTTTTGTTGAAATGGTTATTAATTAATTAATGTCATTCCCTTATCTGAAGCTAATCTGGTGCACAGTAGTTTATATATCTCGAAACCATGTTTTCATTATGTCTTAAGTGGGCGCTGCTGTTCCCCAGACGAATCGTGCCGTTTTGATTTAAAAATTAATTTTCTCTCTCCTACCTTTATGTCTATAAAAGGTAGAGGATCAGAAAGGCTAAATCTTTACGCTTTCAAAATTCCAAATTCTCTTTGTCTTGTCATCTTTCAAACCCTCTTCTCTTTCGAAACCCTAGGACCGTCTTCTCTCAAAAATGGCATCATCCAAGCGTCTCTGTACAAGGGAAATTGCTGAGAAATACAATCTCAAGGTTACTGAGATAGAAAAGATTATTCCGGGAAAGATTGTTGATCTTCAAAAGATGAAGAAGCTAGGTATGGATGTCACTGAAGAATTGGAGTACTCCAAGTGGACTCCTTTCTTCGACATCAAGGAGCTCGTTCACCCAGAGCTACTTCAAACCTTCTGGAGAAATGCTGGGGTTGTCACCAACAGGCTCAACGGAACCAAGAGCTTTAAGCCTGAAATGGAGGATATAACCCTTCTCTTCCCCATTAGCTCTCTAGAGCTTGTCACAAAGTGCCCGAGAATCGGAGCTGGCTTCACACCCAACTGGGAAACTAAAGTGGGAGTTGACAATGTCAACATTTCTAGCTATGGTGTTCCCAAACTTGTGAACCCTAAACCCATCAACATGGTGGCCAAGTGCAGATTCCTGCACAAATTGATGCTGGAGTGTGTGATGCCAAGGAAAGGCTCACGAGACGGTGTCACCAAGATGGACATATTTGCTCTGTACCACTTGATCCACAAAATCAAGGTGGACATCAACGACCTCATACATATGTACATGGAGACTCTGATCAAGAGGACTAATGTGCAAACCTATGCTTATGGGATGTTGCTAACAAGGGTCTTTAGGAACAAGCTGTTTGTTCTCAGTGATGTTCATTTTGCAGACATGTCACTGCCCATAGACAGGAAGATACTATCTATGATGGATATCAAGGTAATCCCTATTGCTGATGATGAGGAAGACATCAAGAAGAAGAAGAAACCTGCTATTGAATAGAAAGAAAAAGAACCAGTGGTTTCCACTGATGAATTTGAAGTCCTTCTTTCTGAGAAACTGTTCAAGTCATCTGGAAATGTGGCCAGACAAGACCAAATTCCAGAGCTGCAACAATCCTCAGCATCTGAATAAACACCTGAGACAGTTGAACCCTTGAGGTTCAAACTGAGGAGAACCTCTCCAAAGAGAAAGGTGAGTGAAGCTGAAGAACCCGTTGTTGTACCAGCTCAGCCCAGCAAGAAAAGGAAGCTGGTGAAGACCTTTGCCAAGGTCAGACAAGTTGAGTCTGAGCCTAGCAAAGAGGAAGCATCTGCTCAGGGGGAGCAGATAGAACAAGTTCTGGAAGAACCAAAGAAGACCTTCATTTTGGGAATCATTCCCAAAAAGAGAAGATCTGGTTACCCAGTGCCTGCAAAGACCGAAGTGTCTGCAGAAGCTAACATTGCAGAAGACCTGTCTGGAGGAGCTCAGACAGATGTACTAGAGAATGACCAAGTGTCTCCTTCTCACAAGAAGTTGAAGATATCTGAAGAGCAGACATCTCCTTCATTCCCTTCCCCCTTACATCAAGGTATCATCAGCTCATATGTCTCTTCTCCATCTGCCCTTCTTGTCTAACCCCTTTCTATAGCATCTCCTCCTCCCTCACCCATCTCCTCTTTACAAACTCAAAAATCGTCTTTCACTGTCGTACCTGATGAATATCAATACACAGTTGTTCACATGGACTCTACTCCCAAAGAACAAACTGGCATATCATCGAGACTCTTTGTGTCTGATCTATAATCTCATTTATTTGTAAGTATCTCACATGTCTCTGTCATTCCTTCTTCTCCACCTCATATTCTTAACCCCTGTAGAGAACTTTTCATCTACCCACCTATTGTTGTCTTCATTAGAACATTAGCTGGAACTCACTATCCTGCTTCTGTTGTGATGTTACCCCGTATATCTAGGTATTTCTTTATGATAGTCACAGGATCTAATTCTTTTTTCTACCATATTGATTCTTTATTACCTCTCCCTCCTTTTGTTTTAGCTCAAACACCTTTTTCCCCACCTATCCTAATAACCATCACCAGACCGCCTCTGTCTGAAAGACTTTCCTCTATGTTTCCTTCTCCTGATACTGACTTTGTTAGAATCAGTATTCTCTTCAAATTCGTCTTTCTTCCTTTCTATGCCCTTCAAACTCTCCATGAACTTTTCTTCCCTTCCATCACCTCTCCCTATCTCTACCTATGGCACCCCCAGTTTTAGTCTTACCCTGGCACTCTTCTCTCTCTGTCTCTTCCTCAAGTCTGTCTACAGATGCCTCCACTTCTCAGACAGTGGCCTTACAAGACTTTCATCTGCTTCAAACACAAGTAGAAGACTTAAGAAGACAACTAGATGAAGAAAGGCGAGCTAGGCTGCTCTTAGAGCAGAGGGTTGCTACTTTATTTTTGTTAATTAGTCAATCTAGGTAGTTTTTGGTTTCTTTGTATCTAGACTACCTTGTACTTGTAAACAATCATGATGAATAAAATAAATTTCTCCTTTATTTCTTTAATGCTCTCAAAGTTTATTCCTTTTTGATGTTGACAAAAGGGGGAGAATGGGGGAAATGTGATATATGAGAATGGGAGAAATGTGATATATCATATGATATGAATAAGAAAATAATATATGAACATGATATGATCAAAGTATGTTCTGATAGTTGCTATAATTGCTCTAATAAATCGCAAGTAAGATTGCTCTGATAATTTCAAAGAAAAACAAGTTAAATATATGTGTGACTAAGTTAACTAGAACATATGATCAAACCCGTCTGATTAAGAAAATTTCAACTTGTCTGATATATGCTACTTTCATTTGTTGATATTTTCTGAGGTTCATTAAATCATTTCAATGTTTGTCATCATAAAAAATGGGGAGATTGTTAAGTCTCTAAAATGTCTTATGTGCATTTCCCTAAAGTTTTGATGAGAACTAAACATTGGTTAATGATTTAATTAAACGTCATATTGGTTGTTAACCTGTCTATCTAGTATGCAGATCAAAACAGTAAGAATCATCTATCTGCTCATATAGATGACCACCTGTCTGGATAAGCAAAAGTCAACCTGTCTGCTGACTAGGATTATTGACTTATTTCAAGAGACGATTTCAACCTGTCTCTCCACGAGTTGCTATACTCGTCTGAGGTTACTCGTTGAAGAACCAAGGACCTAACAAGGTTTTGTGAGCTGTCCTATCAGAAAGAGACTCGAAGCCTTCTCTCTTACTTGGTCTCACTCTTATCAAGAAAAATCAGAAGTCACTCTCTCAAGCAACCTAGGATATCAGAACCAAAGACCAGTTAAATAATGCTTCCAACGTGCTTTAATCCCTAGTACCTCTGGTCTTTACACAAAAAGGGAATTGTACTCAACAAAGTAAAAAAATCTCTCTGTAAAACTCTGGTATGACTGGTTCACGATGCATAAAGCCATGACCCTATAAGTTAGAGTACAACCAACGTTCCTATTGCATTAATGGCTGCCCAGAACGACTCTATTGCATTTAATGAAGTTCTGCTTCAAGCCAACATCTGAAGGAATATCTCTAACAGATCTTAAATGCTTGAAGACTATAAATACAGAAGTCATTGAAGATGAAAAAAGAACACACATAGCATTTAAAAGAGTCATTACTCTGCGCATTAATATCTTCATTCTTTCATTCTGTATTCTTCAATCATTTGAAGTTATTACACGAGACTTTCCTAAGCTTTACATTTAAACCATTCACGAGTGTTAGTGAAAGATGCATGTCATGTCGAAGGTGTATTTATTACAAACCAAATTTCTCAAACAAATATGAGTGGGCCTGAAGAGGCTAGTCGTGCAAAGAATACTTGTCTTGGAGCCTGAGGAGGCTAGGTGTGCAAACAATACTTGGAGTATGTAACCTGATAAGTTATAATGGATAAAACTTGGTGCTCCCAAGGACTGGATGTAGCTCTTTGCTTTGAAGAGTGAACCAAGATAAATAACTGTGTCAATCTCTCTTTCCTTATAAACACTTTAGTTGCTTTAGTTTTCTTATCCGTTTATCAAGTGGTGTGCTTGCCTATGTCACTGTTAAAATTTCATCAGACAGGTCACATGCATCATCCAGTATCTTTCCGCTAAATCTGAACCAAGATTCTGTATGCAAAAGTTTTCAACTTTGTTTAATTTCTGATAAACACAATTCAACCCCCCTTATCGTGTTTATAGTTGTCTACTTCAAGATTTACAATAAAGGTTCTACCATTAATGGTAATATGACAGTTCTTGCATGCATGAGAAGTAAGAACATGCTTGTTTGTAAGTGTGGAAACAGCTAAATCATACTCAAGAAAAGTAACAGGCAATTTAAGACTCTTGACCCTATCATGTGATATAAAGGAGTGCGTAGCACCTGAATCATACAACACAATTAAAGGAGTTCCATCAATTAAGCACATTTCTTGGATCAAGTCACCAGACTCGGAGGCCTCAGCTCCACTAAGAGTAAAGACTCTTCCAGTAGTCTTCATTCGATTAGCCTGAGACTGCTGACTCTTGATAGCACTTGGAGGTTCTGACTTTGCTCCTCCATAATCCCGACTGATGTGAACAGACTTACCACACCTAAAACAGATGACATCGATTCATTTCCACCCCTGTACCTATCCTGAGAAAACTGTGGCTTCCTGCCACTCTGCTTGAAATCCCGACCAACTGGAGGGTAGCGCTGCTTGCCCTTGTCCTTCTGCTCGATCTTCTTACTGCCCTGGCTATCTGAATTCCTTAAACTGGCACGCTTTGGACTTGTAGGCATCCTCATAGATCCTACACTTGTTCACCAAGGTTGGGAAGACTCTGATCTCTTGATAACTGATCGCTTGCTTGATCTCCGGACGAAGGTCATCCTCGAACTTTACACACTTTGACCGATCATCCACCATGACCTGATAAGGCGTGTAATACCTAGCCAGCTCCTCAAACTTAGCAGCATACTCGCCCATTGACATATTTCCCTGCTTCAGCGCCAAGAATTCCATCTCCTTCTTGTCACGTACATCCATAGGAAAATACTTCTCCACAAACCTATCTCTGAACACAGCCCAGGTGACTGCTGTCCCCTCAGCCACCATCCTCTGACGACAGTTCTCCCACCAGTGCTCAGTCTCCTCAGTGAGCATAAAAGTCGCGAAGATAACCCGCTGCTAATCATTGTAGTCTATAGCTCGGAAGATCTTCTCGATCTCCCTCATCCACAACAAAGCTCCTTCGGGGTCATAAGCTCCTCTAAAAGACGACGGATTGTTCCACTGGAACTCGTCGAGACCCTGAAACTTGGCTGGTCCTCCGCTGTTGTTTTTATGAACTTAACCAATCACATTGGCAAGGAGTTCCAACACATCTGCGATAGCCAGGTCGTTTCTACCTCCTCTTCCTGCCATAAGTTCCTGTAAACGCCCAAACAACTCGTCAAGTACAGGAACTCAAAGCAGGAAAAGCTACAACTTCTATCATATAGCATCATTGTCTATAACAAGTATAGACAATTCAAACAAGAGCACACAAGAGACCCATAATAGACTCATACCACATCCGGATAGGGCCGAACTGCTCTGATGCCACTAAATGTGACACCCTCTACCCCGCATATTATTTATAAAACATTTACTTAAAAGAGGTAGTATAAAAATATGCATTTATTTCATTAAAATAAAAAACTTGGATAAAAGGTACCACATTGTAACAACTCAACACGGAAATAACATAAAGGTTTAAAAGAAATAAAACATAACGAAGCAATATCATAACCCAACCCCGATGTCACATACATAGCTGGTATAACCGTTTCGGAATAAACCCTCGGAATACAACTGAAACTACTAGACTAGAAATAGGGAAATCCTAACTATGAGTGGCGGCTCCTCAGAGTCACTCTTCTCCTGGCTGCTCGCCATCCTTTGCATAAAACCATACATGCAAACAAGAAGACGGGGAACGAGGAGTAAGAAATCATGTAAACACAATGATATGGAGATAGTAAGCAAGATGAACATACATCATAACATGGCATAGCAATAAACAACATATAACATCATTATATAACAATTATCGCAACATATCAACTCAACCAATATATGCAATACGGTGCAACACTACTCCGCTACTCCGTTATGCATGTGGATCCAAACTATCTCATGAAGGCAACTTCGGAGTTACATATCCACATTGGCCAAAAAGCACCAACGTCGGCAGTTCATCAAACCATGGGTGAACCCCTTGGATAGCCGACGCATCAAAACGTGGATGTGCCACCATGGGGGCGCATGGTTCACCAAACCTTAGGTGAACCACCCGAGACTTGGCCAGATCGTCGTACTCTAGGACGACCTCCCATATGTTGAACTTCCTCCACTAACAACTTCAATGTATGAATGCATGAACACAAAAACAAACAAGGCAACCACCTCCTTTGCTTGGGCTAATAAGCACCCAAGACTTATCATCATCATCAACATCAGCACCTTAACCTTTCTGGGTCAAGGCCCCCGTAGCCAAAAATCACTAAGTTTCAACTTATCAACACCTCGACCAACAAGCATTGAGGCCACTTTGGCCAAAAATCACCAAAGCGTGTCAACGTGCGGTAGTCCAAAGGGCACCGGCTTAACCAACTTATTAACCTTGTTATCTTAATTAATTTTTTTAATTAAGTTATCTAACTCTTCTTCATTCGATTGGTGTGTTATTACATTATTGGGAACATTTGGGGTTAGGCACCCCTTTGTTCCTTTAATCTCAGATTCTGACCAGTAAGAGGAGCACGAGCGTGCTCACCCCAGCACGGTCGTGCTGTCACTCAAATGGAGCACACTCGTGCTCACTGTCCTGTACGGCCGTGCTCAATGCGTGACCTGCCTTCTAGAAATCAACTGGGAGCACGGGCTCGTGCTCCCTGTTCAGCACGATCGTGCTCCTGGGCCAGCCGCACTGTTCTGGGCAGATTCAACTTATGTTCTTGCAGCCAAAAACTCCCTAAACACTCTCATATCAATTCCTAGGGTCCTTTGACTAATCCAGTTGGCATCAATCCTCACCTCTCACTAACTGTTCATGTTTTATGAAGCATTGAGGAATTAATCCCTTAATTCCTATGACTAAGAGCCCTAATTAAACCAATTAGAGTCTTATTAACGTCTTCAACATTACCACAACAATCAGCCAGAATCATGGGCAATAACAACAGTTAACAACATTCACATCATATTGTCATCAATATCAATGAGCCAATGGTATAACAGTTATTATCAAACATACAACATCATGACAGTTCAACAACTACATCAAATAGGCATATGACAGGCATACCAATAACTAACAACATTCAGTTAAACATGTTATAGGCATTAACAACAATTAGGCATATTCGAAGATAACATTAACATTCATAACAGTTAACAACACCGGGGTTATGGGAACCCCTCATCTTTTGCTACCCCCTTGCCTAATGTATACACTATCCTTATCCCCATAGCTGGTATGAAGAATTCGATAGTAGAACGCCAAACGGTAGACCACAACGACCAACGTGATCCTAACTGGTTCCCTCAAACGGCTCGACGAACAATCCCGAGCCTTGGATAACACGAAAAGGTTAACCAATTAGTTCCCAAATCATGAACAAGAAAAGGGAAGCTAAAAAGGGAAGAACTATTACCTTACGATTGGAAATTAATGCGTTACTCCACTCTCTAAAACATGAACGGAACACCAAACATCGATTGGATTCAAAGGGAACAAACGAGATAGGCTGCCGTCACACTTAGGGTTGCCTAAAAGTGCCAAAATATGGTTTAACTCGTAACCCTCGGTTACCGTTCTGCTTATAAAGGGAGACCTGAGCGCGGTCATGCTCCCCTTTGAGCAAGGTCGTGCTCAACTTAGCGCTTGCGAAGCGTGTCCTGCCATTGAGCACGGGCGTGCTCACTGTTGAGCACGGGTGTGCTTAACTCAGCGTTAACGAGACGCGCACTCTCAACGAGCAAGGTCGTGCTCCTTAACAAGTACGGTCGTGCTTGTGACCCAGAAAGTCATAAGGCACAAGCCTAAGAGAAGGGTTTTTTCACCTAAAAATTCTACTTAACCCATTCTAAACCTTCCTAACAAACAAGACATACGTAAACGCGATTAAACGGAAAATGGGGTGTTACAATCCCGGGAGGTGATCGTATGATTTCTCTCAGTTACCCCGTCTATCATTTCTATGACCTTTTCCTTTACTATCCATGCCTTTCGGTATGTGGTGGTGTAGTTGTACTGTACCCGTATGTGTGCAATTAACACCGAGACAGATATTGTCGGATCTTCCTTCTCCGATAGCTTGATGCTTTCAGTAATAATGTTTGAGTCAAGCTTATTGTGATCTTGCAACAGAGTTTTTGATGCACATGTATGCACACCTTCCAACTTATGGATCTCCCAAAGATGAAACTTTTTACGATACAACACTCTACATCTCCACGGGCATGCTGGACACCTGAGTATCCATCTATCGTTATCAAAGTTCTCTACCTTGAAATCCAGCGAGTGCTTTATATAGAACTCCTTGATCACTTGTTAGGCATATTCTTTTGTAGGGAACCTCGTCCTTACTTCCAGGGTCTTTGGGACATCTAGTTGTTCCCCACAAACATGAGACAAGATGTGGCCGTAATCATCTCGTTGGTCATTGTCGTCTAAGTTCACACTACGAAAATGTGTGTGTGTGTGGTGGTGGTGGTGGTGGTGGTGGGGGGGGGGGGGGGGGGGGGGGGTCATATGGAGGACCGTTTGTGGAAGGACCCACACCAGGTTCTTCTTCGTCGTCCTCACGATCAAAACGCGCAAGGTTGAAATCTTCATCTTGACTAAAGCCACCCACTTCTTCGTGGTGGAAACATGCAACAAACCTGATTGGGGTAAGGTGCGTTTCAACATTAACATTGGTTGGTTGGTTGTCGGCAGCTTGTGGAAATAACTGGTTGTAGTCTTCTGTCTGGATCGTTGATGGGATGTAGTAATTAGTCTGTTCAAATGATGGGATATTGTGGCGGGTCTGGTCAATTGATGGGAAGTTGTGTTTGGTATGGGGAAATGACGATTGGTAGGCTGAGGAAGTATGAAAGGGATGGTGGTCATAAGACGAAGGAAAAGACTAGTTGTAGTGTGAGGCAGAAGGAATGGTTGTGTGGTAGGGTTCTGGTTCGAACAAGTTTGTCTAGAAGTCTTGTGTGGTGGCGTTAAGATCAATGGCTTGAGGATTGGATGACCCAACATGGGGGTCAACATTGTAGGCATCCTCCATGTTAGCGTATACCTCAATCGTAGCTATGCCGAGGTTTCTGCAATTGTCGACAAATATGTCGAACATCAATTCTACTTCATCATCCCCGGAAAGATAGAGCTGCTCGTATCAAACATATCCTGGTGAAATTTATGTCGAATAACGATACATAAGATTGACAACCCTCTTGATGTTGTCTGGTTGTATCTTCCTTTGGATAATGAATTTCAGCTGATGTAATTTGATGTTGGTCCTCACCTTCATCAACATTGGATGGTCATATTGAAACATGACTCCTTCCGGGAAGTCCGTTACAATTTGTCCATTGTAATAGCCAGAAAGAAAGACAGTTGAGGAGCTCATGATGTAGTTATAAACTTTGTTGAAAGCTAGGTGAATAAAGAACGGGAAGAATGAGAAGGTTTGGAGTGTAAGTAAAGAATGGGAAGTATAAGCCCCTATTCATTGAGTGACTGGTTAGGTGGATCGCTTGTCCTCATGTGATTATGGCGAGTCATAGATGCATGTGACGCGTTAGGTTGGTCATCATGCGAGGCACGGAGAATCCAAAAATTGACAACTGAATCTGGACCATCGAAAACTATTGGCATAATCTGGGCCGTTGTTCTAGCGGCACGCTTTGGACCGCCGATAACTGTCGGCAAGATCTGAACCGTTGAAAACTGTCAGAAGAATCTAAACCGTTGATCTAGCGGCAAGAAATAGACCTTCGAAAAGTGTTGATAACATATGGGCTGTCAAAAATTGTCTGTAAGATCTGGACCGTCGATCCGGTGACAAGATCTGGACCATCGAAAAGTATCAGTAACATCTGGGCCTTCAAGATCTGACGGCAAGATCTGGACTGTCGATCTTACCTTACCACCCCTCTATAAATCTAACTACGCTCTTCCTCCTTTCACATAAGTTTTAAATGATTTCTTCCTCATTCTCATCTGACTCTCAACAAAACTGTCACTTCGACTCACAATCATTGAGCTTGATCTTGTGCCATTCAATCCTACACAACCAACGGATTTTGAAAGGAGTCATGGTAGCGATCTAGCTTTTGTTTACTTCAATGGCCGAATTACAAACGGTCCCGAGGGCGTCAAGTTCCACTGCTATTACCCAAGTCGTCTCTGTATCAATGAGGACATATCTCTGCAAGATTTGAAACAATGGTGTATGCCAAGCTCCAAGCTCCTCGGTATGGTAAAGGGTACTCGTTGCTTAATTTGTCTTCCTGGTTCCGAACATGCGAAGCATCAGAACCCATGTGATGGGAGAATGTGAATGGCTCAGTGCTCCCGTAGAGAGCCAAGTGCGCATCAGATGCATGTGACCCGATCCGTCAGAGATTACCTGCATGTGCCCCAATAATGCGTCAGTGTGACGGAGATTCCCTTCGCATGGGTCAGTGATGCGTCAACGTACCAGAGATTCCCTACGCGTCAGATGGCAATGATTTCGAGTTTAAAGAAATTTTTTGTATTGGAAAATAATTGGGAGCACCTTTTATTGGGAGGGCTACTAAGAAATATGATTGTCAATATTTAATTGATAAAGTAAAATCCAAGCTGTCAATTTGGCAAGCTAATCAACTTTCTTTTGCAGGGAGAATGGTTCTTTCAAAATCAGTTATAGAAGCCATACCCATCTATCCTATGATGATCATGGCATTTCCTAAAAGTTGCATACTTGAAATCCAACATATTCAAAGGGGCTTTATTTGGGGAGATGAAGAGCATAAAAGGAAGGCCCACTTGGTTAATTGGGACACTCTAACTTTTCCTAAAGGTCTTGGTGGACTGGGTCTTCGCAATTTGGAAAGCATGAATAATGCTTGTCTGATGAAGCTGGGCTGGGCTATGAGGTGCGACGATGATGGACTGTGCAGCAAAGTCCTTCGTGCAAAATATGTCAAAGATATTCCCATGGATAATTTTTTGGTTGCCAGCCCGTTGGATTCTTCTCTTTGGAAAATTCTTGTCAAGCTCTAGCATTTTATGCTTTCAGTTCAGTCTTGGCCTATAGGTAATGGAGAAATATGGGACACGTGGTCTGATTTCAGGGTGGAATCAAAGATGAAGCTTGAAGATTTTGTTTGAGGTTTCGGTTGATATGAGAGGCTGGTGTGTTACAGATATGGTATACCCTCAGGGGAATTGGAAGTTCGAGGCTCTTGGTTGAGTGCTTCCTGCTGGTGTCCTCAAAAGAGTTTATGCAATCCCCCCATCCAGATAATGGGCAAGACGTCCCTCTCTGACCTGGGGACCGGTTGGGGAATTTTTTTGTGTCTAGTGCTTATCAGATTCTTGATGAGTGTGATTTCACCTCATATTTCCTTGACATTTTGCATGCACTTTCACATAGTTTAGGCGTATTTTATTTGATTATTTGATAGTTTTTACCTTGGAACGGGTAAAGTGGTTTTGTGGTGTTTGTGTGCAGGAATCGAAGATTAAATTACTCAGGATCAGTTGTGTTGGAGCTAGCATGAAGATGGAGCTTGAAGGATAATGAAATGAGGCAAACAGAACTGATCACAGCCTAGCCGTGATGGCCATCACGGCTATGATCGAGTTGAGCTGAAAATAAAGAATGGAAAAAGTTAGAGATGGTCACGGCTAGGCCGTGATGCCCATCACGACCGTGACATGTCAGCTGAATCAGACCCTCACAGGCAGAACTGATCACGGCTAGGCCGTGATGGTGGTCACGGTCGTGACAGACCAATCAGTGAAGCAACCTCCAAGGCAGAATCCGTCACGGCCTGGCCGTGATGGCCATCACGGTCGTGACGCGCAATATATGGATCAATAGAAACTAATTTGATCTGATTTTTGTATTGGCTTGGGATTCAAGTTACCCTAGATTATAAATAGCCCTCTAGGGCTCGAAAATAGGATCACTTTTTGGGCTGCTAACTTAGGCAAAATTATGATTTCTCTTCTTCTTCTTCTTCTCTTCTCTTAGGTTTTCTTTTATGCTTTTGTTAATCAAGCTTGCTATGAACATGACAATGCTTGAGTAGTATTCTTATTTCTAGGAATTGGGGCTATGCACAAGATTTGTTTATGGTGACGAATTGACGTTTGGTCTCTTGTTAATTTCGATTTTGCTTTCGATTTGATTCTTATTGCTTTAATTACTCGTAAATTCGGTGGCCACTTATTTGCTTGTCGTAGATACTCTAAGGAGGAACCTAGCGGTGAAATTAGGTGTTGGATCTATAGGAATCAAACTTAGGACTTAAATCACGGGAGTTAGAAGTGGTCCTTCGAGGGTTAACGAATTGTCACAAAGCTTAAAGGGTTCAATTTAAATTCAATTACCACGAGAGTAAGGGTTGGTTTAATTGGGCACGGTTCTTGTAACCCGAGAGGGAGCATTAACTATTTGAGGATTGACCGCGCTGTCGCCACGCGCCAAAAAGAACGAGCGATTATAAAAATAATGCAGTATAGTGCGACAACTCGGATCGTCTCTCAAGGACTCTTTAGGTGTTGTTATTATTAACAGAAAAAGTTAGAAAAAGTTAGAATTGGGGGTTTTGAGATTGGAAACTAAATTAAAGAAGCAAAACAGAAAACAAAGCAAGAAAATAGAGCAGTTACCAAATAAGCTAAAGCGATTAACCTACTGCTTTTGGTTTCCCAACTATCATCGGTTCATGCAAATTCCTAGCCCTAAGCAGATTCTAATCCCCTCCCGGTTGTAGCAATAATTCACAAGCGGAACCATTACTACGGATATATGTCCCTATTCCCGAATTAAGCAAACGGGGTTAAGCACTTCGTGAACTAAGCGAACACGAAACGTACACACGCAAATTAAGCAAACGCGATTATATATAGGAACATGATATCACCGAGATAAACCAACACAACACAATATACTCCTGAATTAAGCAAACAGAAATATAAAGCATGGCATTGAAAAGAGAAAAGGAAATGAAAACAGGAAATACAAGAACCTCAAGTATGGATAAAAACCAATTACAGTAGATTAATCTAGGAGACTAATTCTCCATTACAAAAGAAAACAATAAACTAAGAGAAAAACAAAAGACTAACAAGCTCTAAACTAGCCAAAACGGCTACTCGACTATCCCTTCATTTACGCCTAAGATCGCTTATATACACGTTTTGGGAGTCGAGTACTCGCGAGGCGTATCACTGCTCGCGAGGAGAATTACATGAAAGTTCTGCAACTCTTTTTCTTCTCGCGAGGCTATCACATGCTGCGCGAGGCGAACTCTTGACTTCCCTTCCAACATTACGCCCGTGGCATTCAACACGCCCAAACCGTGATGGCTTCTGATCTTCCAAGACTCGCGGGGCGAAGGAATGCTCGCGGGGCGAACTCTTCAACTTCAGAATTGCCACGGCTGTGATCTTCAACACGGGCAAGCCGTGATCGTCTCTGACTTTTTCATGGTTGCAATACTCGCGGGGCGAGAGATTATTCGCGGGGCGAGTGGCTCCAGATTTATTACTTTTTATTAACCTGAAAATAGAAAATAAAAGTAAATAATTATTCAACTCTAAAACAACTAAATTAACATAAAAACAATTTACAGACTCAAAATACTACTTAGGAACAATCAAGTCTAATTTGGGTAAAAATGGTATAAAATAAGCACAAAGCCAAGGTCTTTACTAGTTATAAAACCAGTCAAACAGAGGCTCATCAAGGATAAATTCGCCTTCAAAGCAATTTTGATAATTAACAAGGGGTAGTCAATTTGGTAACATGAACAATCTTGTTGGTAACCCAATTCCTAGGAATCTCTTTTGATTTGAAAAACCCCTAATTGATTTACTTTCTATTTTAATTGATTGCGTTCTTAAATATCTGATTTTCTAGTTAATTCTTATTACAAAAAATCAAATCTTTTCCCAATCCTTTTTATATAGTCCAGTTTAATTGATTTAATAATTAATTGTTATTTGAGATCACGGTCTCTGTGGGATCGATCTTTTTTTTACTTGACGATGAATCCGGTACACTTGCCGGAGTCCCATCAAGTTTTTTGCGCCTTTGTCGGGGACTGTGTTTTCTTGAATTTCAATTTAATTTTTAAATTGATTTTTCTGGATATTTTATTTATTTATTTATTTTTCTTTTCTTTTTCTAGTGTATCTACCTCTCTCTTTGCAGGAATTTTTCTCTCTTATGCGAAGATCCCAAAGTCTTGGAAATCTTGTTGAAGTTGACCCGAGATCAAAAGGACCTTTCGTAGACGTGGGAGAATACAAAGACAAGGAGAGAGAGAGGTTGATTCCCATTCCACTCATGGCGAATCTACCGGATACCAAACCACTGAAGGACTACGCAGCCCCAAATGCTAGGGGTTTGCGAACTGGGATTGCTAGGCCAGAAATTGAGGTGGAGAACTACACTATACCACCTATGTTAATTGGAATGATTAGGCAACATCAATTTGGAGGATTACCCTCGGAGGACCCGACTGATCATGTGGAGACATTCTTGGAGTTCACCGATGCAATTAGAATTCATGGTGCCCCGATTGATGCTATTCACTTGAGGTTATTCCCATCCTCTCTTACTGGAAAGGCAAAGGCTTGGTTGAAGCAAGTGCCCGCTAATACCCTGTCAACTTGGGACCAACTGGAGCAGGCATTCTTGGAGAAATTCCTCCCTCCATCCAAGACTGCTTACCTACGAACTCAGATCATCGGCTTCTTCCAAAAGGACGGAGAATGCTTATCCGAAGCTTGGAATCGTTACAAAGGGTTCCTGGAGTCTTGACCACATCATGGGCTCGAGAGGTGGTTGTTAGTGCATACCTTCTACAACGGACGGGATTACTCATCAAAGGTGTCACTTGACTCGACAGCTGGTGGAGCTTTTATGAATAGACCTCTAACTGAAGCATTCAATATCATTGAAAACGTGGCCACCAACAATCACCAGTGGGGTTCGGAAAGAGGTAATAACCCGAAAAAGATTTCGGGGGGTAAGTTTGAAATGAATAGCACTAATCTAATTATGTCTAAAATTGACTCACTGAATAAACTCTTTGATAAGCTTGAAAAGGCTAATGTGAATTCAATAGGTGTTATTAATGTTGTTTGTGAGATTTGTGGAATGCAGGGACATGACATAATGGAGTGCCCACATGGTATTGCTCCTGGATCCGGTGCTTCGGGGGAACAAGTGAACTCTTGTCACAACTTCTATGACACGAACCCGAAGTTGCCAAATTATGCTCCCCCAAATCCTTACAACCAAGGAAGGAAGAATAGCCCTTATCTCTCCTATGGGAACTACAACAACACGTTGAACCACGAGTTCCAAGAAGGCCAAGGTAATAGGAAACCCGCATCGGGGTATCCTCAGTTACAAAAGTCTAAACTTGAGTCTCTTTTGGAAAATTTTGTTGAAACTCAAACAAAGCAAATTGAAGAGTTTAGGCAACAAGGTAGGGTAGTCAATGAGGCAATAAAAGAGTTAACATATAAGGTAGATAACTTAGTCATCCATAATAAGATGTTAGAAACTTAGATTGCCCAACAAGCTAGTACATATTCTAGAACTAAGGGTACGTTTCCAGGACAACCCGAAGTTAATCCCAATGAGCACTGTAATGCTATATACTTAAGGGATGATAAGCTTGGGGTAATTGAAAAGGATGTGGAATGTGAGGAGGACATGAGTGAACATGAAGAGATAGAGCCAAAGTGTGTCCCTCCATCACCTTACCAACCCCCAATACCTTTCCTACAAAGGTTGGTCAAGAAAATACAAGTAGAAAAAGAAACTAAGAGCTTAATTGAGGAGCGTAATGTCGTGATAAAAACTAATATGCCTCCTAAACTAAAAGATCCAGGAAGTTTCTCTATTGCTTGCTCAATTGGAGAATTAAAAATAGACCAAGCCTTATGTGACTTAGGGGCTAGTGCGAGTTTGATGCCGCTTACTATCTTTGAGAGGTTAAGAACCAAGGAATTGAGTCCATCCAAGTCCTCTTTACAATTTGCGGATGGATCAACTAAAACTCCTTTAGGCATACTAGAGAATGTTCTCATAAAGGTAGGAAAATTTTTCATTCCTATCGATTTCATGGTGTAATGTAGAGGAAGATAGGGTGGATTTTGATTTGACTAACTCATATAACAACCCTCCTTTTGAGAGTCATGTATGCAGGATTGAGATAATGCCCCCAAAGGTTAAGGAAGAGCTTAACATGGAAGCAACTCCCAAACTTTACATGACAAATGATGCACCAAATAAAGATGAACCAGGAGTTGCTCAACATGTGGAGTTAAAACTTCCCCCGGACGGAAGTAATGCCATGAAACTCAGAGTGAAAAGAGCAAAGCGAAAGCGCAATTGGCCACACGAACAAAATAGGCTCTTTGAAGGACTTCCATGGAAGAGAGGGGTTATTGCACATCCAAGCCCAGTTGATCTCGGTTGATCCAAGGGAGTATAGTCAAGCTTAAGACCGTAAATAAGCGCTTCTTGGGAGGCAACCCAAGTTTTCTTTCCCTTTTCAATTTGTTTTTGAATTTTGTCTTTGAATAATTTGAGAAGATTAAGAGAAGAAATATCACTAATTGATGGTTTTGCCAAGTAGTTGCAGGTTATGAAGGCAGGAATAGCAAGAAGGCATGGAAAAATAGAGTCAGAGGAGATCACGGCCTAGCCGTGACGAGGATCACGGCCGTGATGGGCCAGAAGTTGGAAACCATAAGGCATCACGCTTAGGCCGTGACAGCCCTCATGGGCGTGATGAGGAGGACCCAGAAGATCAGAATGTATCACGGCCTAGTCGTGATGGAATTCAAGGCCGTGAGAAGCCAGCTCCTATAGACCCGAACTGATCACGGTCTGCCCGTGATTAACGTCACGGCTGTGACACATCTTCCAGCAGCTCTTTGACTGGCATTTGAGCCAGCACCCTCCACCACCTCGGTGAGTTGTTCCATTTTTCCCCTCTCTCCGACTTGAT
This sequence comes from Sophora flavescens, assembly GCA_030762895.1. Classification (NCBI taxonomy): domain Eukaryota; kingdom Viridiplantae; phylum Streptophyta; class Magnoliopsida; order Fabales; family Fabaceae; genus Sophora; species Sophora flavescens. The sequence goes on from CM061069.1 coordinate 51,444,635, forward strand.
TATTTACATTGGGGACAATGTAAGTTTTTAATCTTGGGGTAGGGGTATTTTTATATTTTTTGCATTTTGCATTTTTCATGTTGCATTCATATAGGCAAAATTTTGCATAATCACATGATTAGATTGCCCCTTGCTTAGAGTCTGCATCCAATTGTGAGAATTTTGTGCCAAATGAATTGAGACAGTGAATTTTTGAACCCAATTTTTGTATTCTCATGATAGGCTAAAAATAAAAATGCTTGAGATGATCTTTTGATAGTTGATAATTAGCATGTGGTTCCTTGGATTTGTGTTTCTCATTGATTTCAAACTACTAAATGTGAGATTTTTGAGCCTAAAAGGGGTACTCATTAAATTTACCCCATTCTTTGTGATTGAGTGTTTTATTCCTCTTGGATTGTATTCTCTAGAACTTGACTTGAAACCGTTTTGAAACTTAAATTTTTTTTAAAATATATTTGAAAATGATTGAGGCACTCGGTATTTTTCTGGTCTTCTGAGCTTTGACTGATTAAATGCTACCCCTTAGTTGCCCAATTTTGAGCCTAAAAGAATAAAATACTTTTCTTGGTACCTTGATTTATTTTATGATGCTTGGTATGACACCTTTTAAAGTATTGCAAAAAAGGTAAAAAGGTAGTTTGAAAAATAAATTGTGGGATGAGAAAGTTAGAAAAATATTTCTCTTAAGTTGCAAATCTCCCCTTCTCCAAATAAATAAAATAAAATAAACAAAAAAAATGGAGAAGGGGATGAAAAAAAAAGGAGAAAGAAAGAAAGGTGGAAAAGTAAATTAAAGCCCAAAAATGTATTTTAGAAGGTTGTCATGCTTTGCATTATTTGATATTTTGTTTAGCTTTCTTGAATTTTCCCTTTCTTGATTTCCCCACCTAACAATTAATCCCATGGCCCCATTACAGCCAAAATAAAAGACCTCTTGATTCTTATGTGTTTTCATTAATAAAGTAGATATTTGGTTAATAGTCAAGCTTATGGTAGGGTACCTTCCTTGAGGAAATTGAGTGAATTGTCAAATATCCTTAAACACTGAGTGAGGTGAGAAGAGTGCTGAATTAGTGAAAGGCATGAATCTAGAAAACCTAAGCTTCTAATTGGACTTGAAATTGATTGTCTCTTGGTTACTTATTTGAATATGCCTGTCACTTGGATTAGTTACTCGGGTTCTTGGTTCCTTGTCCATGCTCCGATTGTTTATCTTGTCGGCCTTAGTTATTGCTTGAGGACAAGCAAAATCTTAAGCTTCAGGGTAGTTTGATGAGTGTGATTTCACCTCATATTTCCTTGACATTTTGCATGCATTTTCATATAGTTTAGGCGTATTTTATTTGATTATTTGATAGTTTTTACATTGGAACGGGTAAGGTGGTTTTGTGGTGTTTGTGTGCGAGGAATCAAAGATTAAATTACTCGGGATCGGTTGTCTTTGGGTGGCATGAAGATGGAGCTTGAAGGGCAAGGAAATGAGGCAAGCAGAGGCGATCACGGCCTAGCCGTGATGACCATCACGGCTATGATCGAGTTGAGCTGAAAAGAAAAAATGGAAAAGTCAGAGCTGGTCACGGCCAGGCCATGATGCCCATCACGGCCGTGACATGTCAGCCGAACCAGACCCTCACAGGCAGAAATGATCACGGCTAGGCCGTGATGGTGGTCACGGTCGTGACAGACCAATCAGTGAAGCAACCTCCAAGGCAGAATCCGTCACGGCTTTGGCCGTGATGGCCATCACTATCGTGACGCGCAATATATGATCAATAGAAACTGATTTGATCTGATTTTTGTATTGGCTTGGGATTCAAGTTACCCTAGATTATAAATAGCCCTCTAGGGCTCGAAAATAGGATCACTTTTTGGGCTGCTACCTTAGGCAAAATTAGGATTTCTCTTCTTCTTCTTCTTCTTCTCTTCTCTTAGGTTTTCTTTTATGCTTTTGTTAATCAAGCTTGCTATGAACATGGCAATGTTTGAGTAGTAGTCTTATTTCTAGGAATTGGGGCTATGCCCAAGATTTGTTTATGGTGACGAATTGACGTTTGGTCTCTTGTTAATTTCAATTTTGCTTTCGATTTGATTCATATTGCTTTAATTACTCGTAAATTCGGTGGCCACTTATTTGCTTGTCGTAGATACTCTAAGGAGGAACCTAGCGGTGAACTTAGGTATCGGATCTATAGGAATCAAACTTAGGACTTAAATCACGAGAGTTAGAAGCGGTCTTTCGAGGTTAGCAATTGTCACAAAGCTTAAAGGGTTCAATTTAAATTCAATTACCACGAGTAGGGGTTGTTTTAATTGGGCACGGTTCTTGTAACTAGAGAGGAGCATTAACTATTTGAGGATAAATTCGCCTTCAAAGAAATTTTGATAATTAATAAGGGGTAGTCAATTTGGTAACATGAACAATCTTGTTGGTAACCCAATTCCTAGGAATCTCTTTTGATTTGAAAAACCCCTAATTGATTTACTTTCCTATTTTAATTGATTGCGTTCTTAAATATCTGATTTTTTAGTTAATTCTTATTACAAAAAACCAAATCTTTTCCAAATCCTTTTTATATAGTCCAGTTTAATTGATTTAATAATTAATTGTTATTTGAGATCACGGTCTCTGTGGGATCGATCTTTTTATTACTTGACGATGAATCCGGTACACTTGTCGGAGTCCCATCACTTCTTCAGGGCGTTTTTGGTATTGAGTAGAATGATCAATGGAAACAAATTTGGAAGATGCAAGTTCCAGAAAGAATGTGTTTTTTTGCTTGCCAGCTTAATCATGGTAGGTTATTGACTAATAAGTGGAGGTATGGGAGAGGGATTGGTGATCCTTTCTGTCATCGATGCACTTTGATGGTGGAGTAGATTCTTCACATTTTGTGAGACTGCCCATTTGCATCTCAGGCTTGGTTCCATCTTGTAGCAAGTAATCATAGGTCAACTTTCTTCTCTGGAGATCTTTCTCACTGGATTTCTCTAAATCTGAGTTTGGATTTAGGAAGATATAGGGATTTGGAGTGGGCTTCAACATGGGTAACTATGTGTTATAACTTGTGGTTCTGGAAGAATAAAGAAGTCCATGATCGAAGTTTCTCTAGACCTCCTTGTCCTTGGAACATCGTGGAGCAGCATGTCCGTAATTATAAGGATGCCTCTAGAGCTATTATAATCAATCCCAATAAGAAATATGTTGAAAGCCGGATAAGGTGGATTTTGCCTAATTATGGTTGGGTGGCCCTAAATACTGATGGGGCGACGAAAAAAGAGATTGATGTTGCTGGTTGTGGTGGCTTGTTGAGGGATCATAATGGTAGCTGGATTTGTGGATTTTCAAAATTTCTAGGGAGTTTTTCAGCTTATGTGGCTGAACTTTGGGGAGTGTTAGAAGGTCTGATGATAGCTAAAGATCGTGGTTTTTCTCATATTATTCTGTAGGTGGATTCTGTTGTGGTTGCAAATTGCTTGAATGGAGATTGACCGGGAAGCAGCAAATGATGGAGTATCATCAAGCGTATTAAGAGTCTCTTAGATGGAAATTAGGATGTTAAAATTCATGTTTATAGAGAGGTTAACAAATGTGCTGACATTTTGGTTAATCTTGCTTGTGCTTTAGGTTCTAATTTGTTGGTTTATGAGAGCCCACCTAATATGCTTAATGGTGTTTCTCTCGGATGCTTTAGGGGTGTCATCACCCAAGATGATTCTTGTGTAATTCTTTTTTTTTTTGGAGCTTTTTAGCCCCTTTTTTTACATAATTTTTTTTTACAACATAATCTCAGCCCTTGATTAAAGTTTTAAGTTATATTCGAGTTTTACTAGGTAAATTTCTACAACATTTTTATTAGGTAAAAAAAAAAATTCAAAAGTTATAGTATAAAAAAATCGAGTTTTTTTTTAAAAAAAAAGAAGAAATCCTAGGGTCCGCCGTCCGGTGTTGGGAAGTTTGCGTGTAGTGTGTTTTATGCGCGAGGACCGTAGAGATAGACAGACAACGCAGTCACTCTCCGATTTCAATACACCAGCAGCGTCTCTCTCTCTCCCCCTCTCTTTCTCTCTGTGAGTGTCAGATCTCGAATTTCTCCATAACAAACAAGAATTTAAAATGGTGAGGGGATTGCTCAAAAACCTCGTCTCTCGCTCCCTCTCCCTCGCCGGCGGCAAATGGCAGCACCACCAGCTCCGCCGCCTCAACATCCACGAGTACCAGGTCTCTCTCCCTCACTCTACTCCATTTCTTTCAATCTCAAATCAAATTCAACCTTCGCCGAATCTTTTTTATTTATCCTTTTGTTTTAAATAATAATAAATCTTGTTTGTCGTTGATGAATCTGGCGTTTCTCTGACACTGTTTGATCGATCACGAGTTTTTTACTTTCCTTGAAATCAGGGAGCTGAATTGATGAGCAAATACGGAGTCAATGTTCCAAGAGGCGTCGCTGTTTCCTCTGTCGAAGAAGCCAAAAAGGCCATCAAGGACGTTTTCCCTAATCAAAATGAGGTAACTATGATTCATGCTCACTAAAATTAACAATTAAATTTCTAATTTGCAAGAGTGCACACTATGATGACTGTGCTTTCATTAGTTCCATGTATATAGGAAATTGAAACCTTAGAGCTGCGATTTTCGCCTCTGGAAAATGTTACAGAATGTCTTAGTTAGTAAAGAGTATTGCCAGGGATATCATTGACGTGCAATGTAACTGCTATTATTGTGCAGGTGGTGATTAAAAGTCAAATTTTAGCAGGGGGACGAGGCTTGGGGACTTTTAAAAGCGGTCTTAAGGGAGGAGTGCACATTGTTAAGGCTGACCAGGTTGAAGACATAGCCAGTAATGCATGCGCCCTTTGTTATTCCCTCAAAATGTACCTTATGTTGTTTTAAATTAAATTTTGGTTCATATGGGCTTTAAAATAAGACTCTTAATCAATACCAATCAAGCTCTTGAGGCTACTATGTATGTTAATTTATTCAAGTTGAATTCATAGAGGATATAATGCTCGATAATCTAAATTTCAATGGTTTTTTTGGTTAGTGGTATTATTATTTTGTTTTTGTCGTCGTTGTCATTATTGTTATTATTATTTCAGGGAAGATGCTTGGGCAGATACTCGTTACCAAACAAACTGGTCCACAGGGAAAACTTGTTGGCAAGGTATGGAATTATTCAATCATTTTATCTGCAAACTTGCTAGCATTTTTAGTATGCATGCATATACCAGCAATTTTTATCTGTAGGAAATTGATATTTGGTAAGGCAATGCAATGGCATCAACCTTCACTGAGAAATTATGTCTGAGTAGTGTTTTTTGTTTTCTTTAGGATGCAATCGTTTTCTTGAGCCCCCAGTAGGTCATGTTTTTTATGTATAAAAATGTATGCTAGGAAGATAAATTGATGCTTCCTATTGATACTTCAAGTTTAGTTATTGTAGTGGTCCGGCTGTGCTGGTTGGACTGCTAAAACCCTCACCAAACCATCTGGTTCTATTATTTGATTGATCTCAGCATATGAACTGGTGTGGCCTGGTAGTTAAACTGGCGAAGTAGTTTGAATTGAGTGGTTGAATTGGTCACCTGGACAATTTTTTTTTTCTCCAAAGTATTTCTATAAACTGTTATAATCTTTTTTTTTATAAGCTAAAATATATTTCTAAGTCATAAACTTATAACCACTTGTGCTAATCGGTATCCTAGCCAGTTGCTATAATCTTCATATACTTCCATTGGATTAAGTCCTTGTTGTATTGATAATGCAAGTAAACTTTCATGTCAAAATTGGATATTGCTAGTACTTTATGTAATCGCTCATAGTTACACAATTTTGTAAAACTATAAAAATATCAATTTAAGTGGTATTGGTGAAATGATAATTACCCACCATGTGACACACAATGAGAGCTGCTATTTTGTTTTAAATTGGTATCATCCAATGCATATAGGTAAAATTATATAAAAAGGGGGACACATTGCTGCTGGACTAGTTGATTGTTTGATATCTAGTTGTCTATTTTTTTTTACAGGTTTACCTGTGTCAAAAGCTTTCACTTGTGAATGAGATGTACTTTGCTATAACTCTGGATCGTAAGACTGCTGGTCCAGTAAGTTTCCAATTTCAGTATATATTCTTTGATATGCTTTATATGCTAAGTTAAGCTTTTATAACTTATATATCATGTTTAATGCATGAATCCCCCTCCCCCTAATTTTACTTCTTTAAAGTTAACCAATTAATAGTTATGTTCATAATCCTTTTCCTTTTTATGATTTTTCAGCTTATTATTGCTTGTAGAAAGGGAGGAACCAGCATTGAAGATCTTGCAGAGAAATTCCCAGACATGATTGTAAAGGTTTGTCATTGTTAGCATTTCTCATAATGTTTGAATTTTTCCACTCAAGCAATATGTCTTTTTTTTTGCAAGATATACCTGATGCACTCCTTCTTTCTAGTAGGTTCCTATTGATGTTTTCGAAGGAATTACTGATGAAGATGCTGCAAAGGTTGTTGATGGTTTGGCTCCCAAAGTGGCAGATAGAAATCAATCAATTGAACAAGTGAAGAATTTGTATAAACTTTTTTGTGATTCTGACTGCACTCTTTTGGAAGTAAGCATATCGTTGTCTGAGTCGTGCACTTTCTACATGTTTATTTTATGAAGAATGTCTAAAATGTCTACATTTTCCCACCCACCTAGTGGGAAAAGGCTCTATTGTTGTTTAAAATGACTGTTGACTGTTGATTCTCTTGAACAGATCAATCCCATTGCGGAGACTGCTGATAAGCAATTGGTGGCTGCTGATGCTAAGTTGAATTTTGATGATAATGCTGCTTATCGTCAGAAAGATATATTTTCTCTTCGTGATACAACACAAGAGGATCCTCGAGAGGTTTACTTACTTTTTGTGTGTATGTGTGTATTTTACATTACAAGGGAATTTAACATGAGCCCTAAACCCACCCCACCCTTGCCACTTGTGTTCAGCTCAAGTGGCTGGATACATTTCTTTTATTGTCTGATACTTTCGATATGTTTTTAATATTTGATTTACTTGGAGCTTGTGCTTATGATGCAACTATGGACTGACAGTGAATTGCTTTATAGAAATGGCAGTTTTCACATGATGTATTTGTGCTTCATTATCAAGTTCTTATATTCTAAATTCTTTGCCCCACCCCACCCCCACCCCCACCCCCGTTTTGCTCGGTATATGTAACAAGTAACAACATTATTTTTGCCTTTTATATTTGAACAGGTGACTGCTGCAAAGGCAGATTTGAATTATATTGGGTTAGATGGAGAAATTGGCTGCATGGTGAATGGAGCAGGGCTAGCAATGGCCACAATGGATATAATTAAATTGCACGGGGGTACTCCTGCCAATTTTCTGGATGTAGGTGGGAATGCCTCTGAGGGCCAGGTAATGTTTTAAAGTTAGGACTTAGGATTGCTCCCACTGTGGTATTGGTCTTAGCTCCACTAATATATAAGCAAGGTTTTTAAAACCGGACTGGTCATTGAACCGGTGAAGGCACTGGTTTAAGGTTTAATGGTTCAACCGTGGTTGAACCGGTTATAATTAAATAATTTTATTTTAATTTTTATATAATATATTAAAAATATCACACAAAAAAACATAATTTGATTAAAATGCCTTCTTTGTACCATAATAAGATCCAGCTAGGATCACTTTCAACACATTGAACACCACTGTCTCAAGAATGGCATGCATTGGCCAATAGCACCTTTACAAAATACACTCAATATTTGGCCTCCATCTGACAATAGCACTCCAAAAGCGCAAATAGCAATGGCACTCAATATTTGCTAATAGCTTTGCAGAAGCACAAAATGGAACAAGGAAGAGGTGCTATTGTCAAAATGGAACAATGATGGGTCGAGCACGAAACAAGGAAGAGGAAGGATGACTTAATTTCTGCATCTTCTCTTCTGTCAAAGTGAAGCAATGAAGAGTCTATACTCAAATTTCATAAGAGAGCATTTGGAGCTGAGAGTGATGCTACAGAGTTGGATGAGAGCTCTGTCATGCGTGAAATTATGGTTTGAACAGAGTCCCACATCGGTCAGACTTGGTAACTAGCGTTAAAGGGTGGGCTATAAAAAAAGCTGGTGAGAGTTAGTAAGTTGGATGGGTTGTATTCCTGAACTGGTCTAACCCGTTGAACCTCCGGTTTATACCGGTTCAGCCGGTTTTAGGCCGGTATTGTGGTCATCCGGACCGGCCGACAGTCTGGTTCACCGGTTTCCCGGTTGAACCGGCCGGTCCGGTTCGGTTTTAAAAACCTTGTATATAAGACAATTGCTCTTAATTGATCCTTTATCATCTGCTAGTGCATTAACCTGAAATTTACCCCAAAAAGATGATACCCAAGAAATATCATTTAGCTGTTGTTAGACATTATTATTACCTTAAATGATCTCCATCTTATGATGTTTTTGTTCATTTTTATTTTGCAATTATATAAATCAGGTTGTTGAAGCATTTAAAATATTGACCGCTGATGACAAAGTGAAAGCAATTATGGTCAACATTTTTGGTGGTATAATGAAGTGTGACGTTATAGCAAGTGGAATAGTGAATGCTGCAAAGCAGGTTAGTAAAGTTATGCCTTCTTTACCACCCCCAAAATAAAAAGTATGCCTTTAAAATTGTTTTATGCTTTGGCCTACCATATGATTGGGAATGACGGGGGTATTTCTCTTTGCAAATTAAATTTTTCCCCCTATTCTCATTAGCAGTTCTAGATAATGGTTTTCTTTGGAATTATTTGATTATAGAAGACTCAATTAAATCAAGAAAATGTAGGTTCTTTATCTTGGATGTTTTATAAGATTTAATTTGATCGGTTGACTACAGTTTTGGTCTATGATGTGGAATTAAACTTCTGATAGTTGCCGCTATTTGAATAAATTAGATATAATAAAGACTAAGAGTGGGATATATAGAACTAGTATTATTGTTCTCATCCTCACTTCTTTCTTTTGATTTTTATAATTGAGAACGAATTGGGATTGAATATGACCACTTCTTGTTAACCTGATCTTATAATAGCAATAACTTCTCTTGGTGTTATTTTCAAGGTTGCACTAAAAGTACCTGTGGTAGTTCGTCTCGAAGGCACCAATGTTGATCAAGGGAAAAGAATTTTGAAGGTAAATGCTTGATTTATTGATAACTAGAAACCATCCGATTAAAAAGGGAAGCAAGAATGTTTCAAGTGCTTATTATGTTGATCATTAATGTTTCAACAGGAAAGTGGTATGACATTAATAACGGCTGAAGATTTGGATGATGCTGCTCAGAAAGCAGTGAAAGCAGCTTACAAATGAGGGTTGCTTTTTTTTCAAATTAAGAGATCAGTTTTAGTTGCAACATTATTCTGTTTTAAACTTACTGACGAGAAGGGAATTTGATGAGAAAACTTCTCGTTTAAGATGCAGTGGTTATCAAAGCGTTTCCAATAAGTTAATATTCCCACATTGTAGTTTGTTTGGATTGATGCATGTGGTTACTATTTGGCTTCTCTCACAAATCAAGATGCTGGTCCCTTTATGGTTAGTCCTGGTTTTGTTCTCTTTAATCGAGCGGCGTGGGAATACTTCTTTCTGTTGGACATGGTGGTTCGTTAAGGAGCCTAAACCTGTAGCTTTTAAACTAACGGTTTCCAATGATCTTTTTTTTTTTTTGCAGAGATTACATTTTTTTTTTTTGTAGATTTGAGTATCAAGTTTTTATATTAAATCATGATTTTCTTATCTTTTATATAATTTTTAAACCTAGGCTCACAAGGACATCGTTAGTATGTTTTCTATAATACTCGACTGAATATTAAATCTATTTTTGTAGGGGTTCTATCGTTTTAGAAATTTTCTGTATCCCTAATTACGAGGGAATAAATATAAATATCTAATACAATTATTATTCGGTTTTATTTGGCTATTCATTTCTTTCATTCTCATATATAATTAGATGTCTCTTTATTTTGTTGAGTTATATTATTTGAACATAAATTTTGGACACCGTATGTGAAATCGTATATGTTTATTTCTATCTCTCACTTATTTTTGAATAATGCTAATTTGACACAGGTTTTTGACACCATACAATTTGACACCGTATGAATAGTGTATTATGCAAGATCAGAATGACATTTGTGTAAGATCAGAATGTGAGTCATTTTTTTAAAAAAATAAATAATTTTTTTTATAAATAACTTTTTTATTAAGTATGTGCAAATATCTGGTAAATCGGGTAGAAATATCTGGTGAATGGATTTTTTTGAGAAATAATTTTTTTGATTAAGTATGTGCAAATATATGGTGAATCCGGTATAAATATCTAGTGAATTCAGTTCATTATCCGGTGAATAGGTTTTTTTGAGAAATAAATTTTGTGATTAAGTATGTGCAAATATATGGTGAATCAGGTATAAATATCTGGTGAATTCGGTTCATTTTCTGGTGAATATGTATTTTTTATAAATAAATTTTTTTGGTTAAGTATGTGTAAATATCTGGTGAATCGGGTACAAATATCTGGTAAATTCGGTTCATTATCTGGTGAATGAGTTTTTTTGAGAAATAATTTTTTTGGTTAATTATGTGCAAATATCTGGTGAATAAGGTATAAATAGCTGGTGAATTCAGTTCATTATCTGTGAATAAGTTTTTTTGAGAAATAAATTTTTTGGTTAAGTATGTGCAAATATATGATGAATCAGGTATAAATATCTAGTGAATTCAGTTCATTATTTGATGAATGTGTTTTTTTTTTATAAATAAATTTTTTGGTTAAGTATATGTAAATATCTGGTGAATGGGTTTTTTTGATAAATAAATTTTTTGGTTAAGTATGTGCAAATATCTGGTGAATCACGTACAAATATCTGGTGAATTCAGTTCATTATCTGGTGAATGGGTTTTTTTAGAAATAAAATTTTTTATTTTTTAAAAAAAGTCAAAATTAAAAAAAAAAGTGCTGCTATAGTAGCACTACAGTGCGCTACTGTAGCAGTGTCGCGTAGGATGTCAAAAAAGTATGTCAAATTAGCAGCCCTCCTTATTTTTTATGTTCTTTGTATACACGTTTCTCAAAAATATACTAAAAAAAACCAAAGGGACACCAATTTGTATACAAAAAAACATTGCCCTTTCGTTGTAAGACCCTGTAGCCTATGCCCATTCTTAGTCTAAAGATGCTGGATTTGCATCATCTAGTGAAACTGGGTAGTGGTGGCTTAAAACTGTAAAATCCAACATGCCATTTTTCTGCTATGGTTTCTTAATTTCCTCGGGTTCTAATTTTTTTAAGCATACCTCTTTATAAATATCTCTCTACAATTTTAATTCTGTTACTCTTTTGGAAGGAGTAACCCTAAGATTGTTAGTACAAAAAAGTTGCCTTTGACTGTTTGGGGAAGGGGTATCCAGAATCGCAGGCTGTTTTGCTCTTGATCACTCTGTCCCTACAATTGTTTCCGTATTTCTTTGAGTTGGTATCATTTTATTTCTTGTTTTCAAAAATTTGTACAGTAAACACTAAGGGTTCGTTTGATGGTCAGGATAGGATAAAGGTGAATATGATAAGAGAACATGATAGAAGTAGGATAGGATATGAGCATGATAAGCTGTTATCATATCCGACGTTTGGTGTTCACCGGATAACCAACCGGACAACATTATAATTTAAGTATGAACTTTAAATTTTTTTGTTTTTATTCTAAATGTTTTCATCTTTTATTAGATTTTAGTTTTTTTATAATTTTCATTATTTAAAATTATACAAAAAGACAAAATTATCCTTGTGATAAAATTACATATAATTTTTTAAATATTGTCTAACTAAAATTAATTTTTTTATATTTTTAAATATTCATTTTTTGTTTTTACTTTACATATAGTTAAATTATTAGAATACTCTTTTATATTTTACAGTTTTTTAAAATAATATAAAATAAAAAAATTAGCATGGTTATAAAATAAAAATAAATTTTAAAATGAATTATTAATATTTTTATTATTTTAAATATTTTGTATTTTATTATACCTTTTTTTGATAACCATGTTAAATTTTATTATACTTTAAATTATTATTTTATTATACTTTAATTAATTTATGTATTATTTATTTTTATATTTTATTATATTTTAAATCACCCTATCCTATTTGTTACCAGAAAAAAAATACCTTATCATATCCTGTTGAGTGCTAGCCCTCCCCTCAGGATAGAATTTTAACTAGATGGACAGGATAAGATAAGTGACAGGATTGTCTTATCCTATCCTGCTGGCTCATCAAACAACAGTTTCAGACAGGATATGATAGCTTATTCTATCATGTCTCTCTTATCCTGACCACCAAACGGACCCTAAAAATAACTTTTTACTTGTTTTCACAGTTTTTTGTATAAATCTTTGGAAACAAAAAATAGGATAAAAATGAGGTGACACATTTGTAATTATTTTAGTTGTAATTGTCTTTAAAATTAGGAAATGAAAAAAAGCAAACTAAAACCAAACCAAAAAGACCCTTAAAAACAACTTTTTTGTTTTTGAGCCAACATTTGTGTACAGAGGAGAAGAAATTGTATTTCAAAACCTGGCAAAAACGATATTGTAAATGTAAGCCCTGCTTATAGACACCAAAACCGAAGTACCAGAATTAATGGTTTGTGCGTCTGAGAAGCACAACTCAAACGAAAAGACGATGCTCTTCGATTGATGAACACAATTTCATTTCATTTCTTTTCTTTCTTTCTTTTTCACTCTATTTCTCTCTCTTTAATTTATCCCAAGTTTGGTGTTGTTGCACATTTTGCTCTTTAATATGCATGAACATTAAATTGCATCACTTTATTTTTTGTTTTTACTTTGCTGGTTCTAAATTTTTTGAAATAACTTTAATAAGTCCTTAAGTTTTAAAAGTTTGTAAATAAGTCTAAAAATCTAAAACAAAATTAATGGACTTTTTAATGTACATCTTCATTAAGGTTCCGATTCATCCATTCGTGTATTTATGTTCTTGTAATTTTGAAATTCAAATAAATCCATATATGGAACTCTAAGGGAACCTCCATGAATATATGCACGAAGGATTTAATTACAAATTTTAAAAAAGTTAATGAATCAATTGAATAATTAAACCTTTTTATTTTTTATTAACTAAAATTTAGGTTGAAGGGTGGACGTTCCGTTCTAGGACCAAGGAATGCTCCCAAGTCAATGAGAATTTACAGGGTTATTTACATACTCCCACAGGGTTTGAACCCTAGCCAACTTAGCTGACATGATTTCCTCATACTATTTGTTCGTGTTGCTTTATATTCTTTTCTGGCTTAAACTTTCAAACAAACATGTCTGATGGTGTATTTTAGGGACTCGACAATCAATGTTGAATTCACAAAATATTTTTATAACCAACAAAACCGTAAAAGAAACTGACTATTGCACAATCAGGGAAATTATTTGTTATTTTTACATCATTTTTTCCTGCATTTACACAATGACGATTGCTCCAATACTAATTTTGCTAAGACGTTATCATCTCTAACAGCTAACTATTATATTATGCATACACTCACCTTATGTTGTCCATTTATGTGGACATCATTCATAGTAGAAATGACCTGTTAAAGACTTGCTAAATTTAGCTAGAACCTTCAAAGTTGTTTCAATTATTTCTCACTGTCACGCCTAAAATTTCGACCAGCTTCTGGTTTTGATTTGACTGGGAGAATCAAGAAGCAAACAATTGCCATCGAGTCAACGAAATTAAAGATGGGTATGCTTTAAACAGAATTTGTTTGTTACATTCATCCCTTTTCTCATCATTGCCACCTCCATGACACATTTGTCAAAAACTGCCTCAAGTTTTTGATCCATTATTGTTCTCTTTCTTCAAATAACAAAAGAAGTATAATACAATATTTGCAGGTCCTGAGAAGATTTTTTTAAAAAAAAATTAAAACCTCTAATCCCCCCATTGATGGGTTCTGTAGAACATTTCTTCAATTCTAAGATACATATTTTTTCTTGAGCTTAGTCTTTCAGGGAGAACTTCGATAAGTGAAAATTCAACAGAGAGTCTCAAATTCAATGCTGAATTTTAATCTTCCAGGTTTTACTAAAGGCTATATCTAAGTATATCTTTATAAATTGTGCAAAGAGAATTCCAACACATTCCGATTTGTAGAACATGTCCGGTAGCAAGGTCAAGGGCATTCTTAAAGGCCTTAGATACATATCTCAGATATTTGGTAAGTAAACTTCGGCTTCATGTAATAAATTATTGTATTTTCTAGTGCATTATTGTTAGCATTTATTAATTTTTCTATTCTCTTTGCATTTTCATATGTTTACTATAATATAGTGAAAGAAAGCATGATGATTATTTCTCTCTTTATATTAATAAAAAAATGTTACTCATACACTTTGCAGATAATGAAAAAGAACAAGACATACAGATTGGATATCCCACGGATGTAAAGCATGTGGCCCATATAGGATGGGACGGTCCCTCTGTAAATTCTCCCAGCTGGGTAATTTTCTTAACTGTTAATTAATATTCACTCTTGTAGACGATAGTCAGAAGATTAATTACATAAAATAAACAATTTTGTGATTATGCTTGTGTAAATTTTACTTCACAAAAAAAAGCCTTTGGGGCTTTACCGTGACTTTTTTATTTTTGTTTTTTCTTCTTCAGATGAACGAGTTTAAAACTTCTCCAGGATTTTCATCAGCACCTCTAAGTCTAATCGGAGATGTTCAAAATATGGGACAGGATAATTCAGTTAAATGGGTCTCCGAAGGTACATATTATTATTATTTAATTTTTTCTCACACAAGCTTGATGTGTTACTCAAACCCCCCTCCCAAAAAAATATATGAAAAGTGTTTAATTACATGTACATATCCCAATCCATCTTTTAGAAAAATCCCCAATTCAAAAAAAATGACAATCCTAGTTTGTTTGTTTTTTAATGATTTTCAAATGTCAGTCAAATTAGTCCTTTTCATCTTGTCCCTAAAAATTAGGTTAAAATATATTTTAGGTTATTTGTCTTATATTTAGTCTAAAGTTGGTCCTTTAAATAATAAAAGTTTCAATTTGATCCTCTAAATTGTCAACATTACACCAATTTAGTTCTTTTTGTCAAAGATAAATTTAGATATTTATTCGGACACATTTGTTCTAATGAATAAATTTAAGTAATTGGAGTTCAAAAAAGAAATTAAGTAATTATTCTAAATAAAATAAGATTATATAAAAAATAAGTATTAAATTTTAAAACATATTTCTTTTATTGTTGAATCGAAAGATTGTGCATGGAAGCCAAAACCCAAAATAATAATGCCATTGATTGAATTTTTTGGTTTAAAATGTTTACAAATAGATTCAAGCAAGAGAAGTTCAAGGCATGTGAATTCTCCGGGTCAAGGGAGAGACTTGTCCGAGTTGCCCAAAGCATCTAGAAGACCATCATCAACGGGTAGCATCACTGATTCCCCTACAAAGGAAAAGTCAGATAGACCAAGGCAATCAAGAAAGTCATCTAAACCAAAGGATCCTTCAGATGGGTCACCGGCAAGGACCCTACCCGACATTCCCAAAAAATCTCGGCGAAAGAAGTCAAAAGACAATTCTTCTAATGGGGGCGGGTCATCCAAATTGAGATCAAAAGCCCAACCCTCAGATTCCGGATCTCCATCTGGATCTGTTTCCAAGTCTAGGAACACACAAAGGTCTTTAGAAGAAAATGAACAATATGAAAGAGGGGTTAGTGGGATATCTTGAGAATTTGGTGTACTTTATTTATTTTATGCTATTAGTTAGAGGGTTGCATAGTTAATACTTGATTGAAGCTAGAACACTTTCCTTATGCTACTTATTTTTTCTTCCAATTCTTAATATCTTTCTTTGATTATCTTAATTTGATTAATCATTTTCTTTTTCTTTCATAGGGTGTTGTGTTATTTACCCATTACTGATATGTAAGTACTAATTAGTGTAACCTGTTTATTTTAGGTTCCCAATAATTTGTTTGAGATAAATTACAAGATTTTCATTTTTAATAAAATGATAAGAGAAATGGGAGGAAATGCCACATGAATAAAATGCAACATAAAAACCAAAAAGGGGAATACATTATGCTCGTTCAGTGTAGATGGCATTTTATGTAACATAATGTTGTTCTCTTGATTGGTGATTCCTTGTATTAAAACATAAGTTAGAGTATCCCTAGTTCTCTGATTAATACAATTTTTCTTACCAAAAAAAATTATGCTCATAAATAACGAACAGACACATTCACACATTAACACATACACACTACATCTAGGGCTAGAAAGGGAGATTGGTGAAAGAGGGCCTTGGTATTAAAACCTTGCACCCACATACAATTTTTTTTTATAAATGGCATGATATAGTGTATGTTTGAAAAAAGTTAGAGAGATGAGAGAGAAAGTCCATGAGAGAAACAGGGGTGACTACATAGACCCCAGGCAGGGTTTTATTTACAAAGCTCAGGGTGGTAGCGGCTATAACTCCTACAAGGAAAATGCAACTTCTTTCTTCTCTGGATTTCCAGATAACTTTGGAAGGAATGAAATGTGGTCTTTGATAAGTAATTATGATCAGGTGGTAGACGTCTACATACCACCAAGGAAGAACAGGCAAGGCTATCGCTTTGGTTTTGTTCGTTTGAGTTATGTACGGGATATCAAGGGGATGGAAGCAAAGCTATCAACAGTCTTGATAGGAAATCAAAGGCTACAGGTTAACATTCCAAAATTCAACAGGGGATATGCTAGGCAGGTCCAAGTAGCTAATGTAAGAATCAAAGTGGTTTTGGATTAAAACAATCTCTTAAGTTTTGATGTTAACAAAAATGTTAAATTTGTATGACATAGTATTTAGATCTAACTTGTTTGTTATAAGTATGCAGGGATTACTTGATTTATACGAGTCAGAGGAACTTAAATCTAAAGTATGGAATCTATCAGATTCTATTTCGAACCTCTAGACCAGTCTACAAACTCTTGGTAAAATTCTAAGTCTTTAGCTTTATGGTAGACGAGATCGTTAAAATAAGAATAGGAAGACGCGATACTAAGTCCAAAGAAAAATCAAGTAGACGAGTCATTGAAATATAACAAGTCCAAAGACTTGATAGACGGAGTAGCTTCTATACGCAATGTCAGTAGACAAGCTCTTAAGCATAGCACGTCTATCTCTCAAAACTAGGCGAAAATTCTGTAGACGCACTATCAGTAGACGAGCTCGTCTCACCGATAAGTAAATCTTGAACATCCAAAGACCCGCGCGTCCACTAGTTTTAAAACACGAACCCGTCTAAGCATAAATGTATTTATTTCAAATGATTACTTATTTAAATCAAAAAATATATGTCTTTTACCCTTGCTGCTTCTATTGTTTAAAATCTTTATCTCTTGGATAAAAGAATTTTGTACCATCGAAACCATAAACCTTTGTGCTCTGTCAACTACATTGTTGTAAAGATCAAGTCAAGTACAAAGAAGGAAAGTCAGAAAGCAACCTTTGGTACAACAGAGAAGTGACAGTTCTACTTGCAGCATTCATCTGATAATCAAAAGCACTTCTCAGTGAAGCATATCAAGTTATCAGTCTCAACGGATCCAAACATTTAATGCTAAGTCTAAATGGATACAATTTGAAAACTGTTGAAGAAGATCAAGACAGAGAAACACTTCAGCTATATAATACTCGAATAACTTCAACAAGAAGAAGTAACACAAGCTCTAATATCATAAGTGAAAAAACTCGTTTGAAATTGAAAAACAAGTTTACGTGTAAATCTTGTTGATCTTAAACTTTCAAATCCTCACACATAGTGAGTTCTTAGATCAAAGTTGTAAACCTCTTTGTTAGAGTTAGAGCCTGAAGATGCTTGGTAGAGAAAGAATACTTGTAGCCTGAAGAGGTGTTGAATACTTGTAATCTATTTGGAAAATAGTGGAGAAAAACCTTCAGGTAAAAGGGACTGGACGTAGCTCTTGGTTGGAAGAGAGTGAACCATGATAATACTCGTGCATGAATCTTCTAAACCCTTATCTTTTCCAGTCTTTGTTTATACTAACTGTGGGGTTCTGAATCTGAGTTTATCAACTATTCAAAAACGCTTTTCTGTTTGTAAAAGGTTTGAGAAAAGACTTTTTCAAAAATCTATTAAGAAACACAATTCAACCCCCTCCTTGTGTTTCCCCATGTCAACTTCAGGTAAGGCAAATCAAAACTCATTAAGGAAGGAAAATGTTATTAGACAGGGAGACGTTTGCTAATGTGGTTGCAGGTGGAGTAGCTAACGGTCTCAATAGAAATATCAATAAGAATACCGTACCAAGGAACCAAATAATTCCAGGATCAAGTAATCAACAATGGAATGGTATTGAATTTAATATACCAGAGCTAGAGATGGAGTGGCTAAAAGGAAGTTATATTGGAAAAACCAAACACAGTCAAGGGGCCTTAAAGGTTCAAAATCTTTTGAATAAGGAGGGCTGGTTTAATATCATAGCTACACCGATTGGAGGGGATAAAGTTTTATTATCTACTGAGGATGAAGAAACAATCAATGATTTCCTAACAAAAACAGGAAAAAGTCTTCCAAACTGGTTCAACGAGATCAAATAATGGAGCCCAAAGGAGGTCAGTTTTGAAAGGTGTGTGTGACTGAATCTCACAGGGCTGCCAGCACATGCTTGGAAGGAAGAGGTTTTTAAAACCATTGTGCAACTGGTGGGGGCGTCCGTAGGTGTCGATGAATCGACTAGATTAAAAAGACGAATGGATGTGGGAAGGGCACTTTGTATCACTTCTCTTAGGGAGGCTATAAACAGATTGGTGAATGTGAAAATCAATAATGAAATCTTTACTTTAAGATTGATGGAAGAACCATTCAGGGAGGAATGTGTGTACTTAAAGTCAGACCGAAGGTTGAGCTGCTCGGAGCAGGGATGTTCATATCCAAACCGATCCAAAAGAAATCCAAAAAAAATTGAAACCGAACAAAACTGATGTCTATTAGATTTTTTTAGATCTTGTTTTGTGAAAACCGCTTGGATCGGATCAGATTTTGGATCCCTTTTCTAAAACTGAATCAATCCAAACCAAATCGCATATATAAATTTAATATATGTTTATTCTATTTTTTGCACTATTAATTTTTAATTGTTGACTTTTTCCCTAATAATGCTTACTAGTTATATTTGACGTAATTTTTAATTATTTCTAATGTTCCAAACAAAAATAAAAGATGTTTTGATAATAAATGATGAAGATATTTATTTATTTTATACATATTTTATGAAATGTTTTTACATGAATGTATCAACAAGTATATATAGGTTTAAATTTTGTTCAGTTTAGCTTATAATTTTAATTATTTGATGTCATATAAATATATAATGATGTGTCGATAAAAACTGAATCAACTGAACCGATTCAAACCGCATTTTATCGGATCGGATCATATATTTTTAAGGAAGTCATCCAAACCGAACTGAACCGTATACTAGTTTTATTTTGGATCAGATGACTTTTTATCTCAAAACCGATCCAAACCGAATCGCGAACAACCCTAGCTGAGAGGATAGTTCCTCATGAGTCTGAGTACATTATGGAAACAGTTGGCTCTTTTGAAAATGTACCTAAAACTCCATTTTCAAATAGAAATGAAGGAAAGGAAGATGATGAATTTGGTCAATTTGAAAATTCAAAATTTCAAAATCTGGAGGATTTCGAGGATGCTGTCAAGGTGAGGGCTAGGCATCTACTTAGCTTGCAAGAAAGTGGAAGTCTTTTCGATAAGGGGAATCTCCAGAGGCCTTTTGCTGCTGTGTCTGGCAAGGAAGGCGGCGGTTCAATGGAACAAATGATAGAAGCCAGTGATAAATTGGAAAATAAAGGGAAAGTAGAGTTAAAAGCTATGGGCTGGACAATATAAACTTAGAAGAAAAGGTTACTCGGGAAAGGCCTATTTCATACAAGCCCGTAGAAAAGTTAGATAAGGGCAAACAAAATGTTTGACGTGGAGGAGGTGGTTCCTTTGCGGGTTAATGGGTCAAATTGCAACGGCCATTTAGAGTCTAGTTTGGGGAAAGTGCAACCAATTACTGAGAGGGTGGAATTGGTGCAAACAGAGGCAATTGGGCCGAACAATGTAGGGTTGGAGGACTCTAATTCTGGAACGTTAGGGTCAGGTGAAATAAGGCCTTGCTACCTACAACTCTATAATTTGGCATCGATCCCCACGCGCCTCCCAACATTTATATATCCGATTCAGAAATTATGTTTATAGTTTCTGACATTTAATTATCGGAAAATTCTTAAAATTTGAAAAAAAATGTTTTCGACAATTAGATGCCGGATTCAGAGTTTCTGAATCCAGCATTTAAATGCCGGAAGATATCCGATAATTAGATGTCGAAAACATAGTTTCTGAATCCGATATTTAAATGCCGGAAGGTGTGTGGAGATGGATGCATTTTCTAAATCTGATATTTAAATGCTGAATTCAGAATGGGGGTGGATGCTAAATACGGGGAGTGTAGGTAGTAAGCCCATGAAATATTGGGAGATAAAAGACTAAATGATGTTCAAGCCCATAAGCAGATTTCGAGTGATGCTATAGTGGATTTTTCTGAGGAAGCTAATCTCTAGGAGATGAAGGCAGCAAAAGCAAAAAAGGTTAAAGGAACAAAAAAAACCAAAGACAGGGGAGAAGAGAGGGGAATCACAGAACAAGAGACATAGGAATCTAAGGAAAATATCGATTCCTCTGGGCTGCTACAAAATCATATGCTCGTCCGACATCATGTCTTCTGCTTTAAGGGGACCTCGGGGGAGAGCGAAATCTGCGCAAGATGGCGGCGGTGATGGTGGATCGGGCAGGAGGAGTGGCAGATTAGGAAGTGCTTTCTCAAGGGGAAAAAAGCAACAAGACCGGGGTTTCATAAAATGGCAACGGAGAGGAAAAAAGGTTTCAAAATAAAAAATCACATTGCAAAGGAGAAATAAGTAAAACAAAAAAAGATGAGGTTCAAAGGATTGGGAAGAGATCGCTGAAAAAAAAAGGCGTTATTGAAGCAGTCAACTTAGGTTGCAGATGGTACAGGTAAACTCCATATCTGATTCTCATATCCTTAACTGTAATAAAATCTTTAAGGACAGAATAAGTTTATCTTCTGAAGAACCTAACTCATCTCATATTGGGGAGAAAATTTGGGAATTGGGTTCAAAATTGGGTGTTAGTTATGAAGGCAAGGTAGAGACTATTGTGGAAAGGTTTAGAGAGATGGAAGAGAAAGATAAAAAATTGGTAGACTCTCAGTGTACTTGTGATGGTGGAAAATGAAAGTAGGTTCTATAAATATTAGGGGGCTGGGTGCGCTGATAAAAAAAAGGAAGATTAGAGAATTAGTTAAGATGGAGGGTCTAGAATTTTTGGCCATTCAGGAAACAAAGGTAGATGTAGTTGATAATCTTCTTTGTGCACAACTATGGGGAAGTGGGGACTGTAGTTGGAGCTTCAAACCGGCCAGAAAAAGATCGATGGTATTCTAAATATATGGGACTCTCATATTCTGTCTTGCATTCTTTCTCTCTAGGCAGGGTTTTGTAGGATCCTGTTTGGAAAGGGGAGTTAATAAAATAAAATGTTTTGTGATAAATGTATGCTCCCTATGTGATTTATCAGGTAAGAGAATGCTTTGGGCTGAATTGATAAAAGTAAAAGAAAGTTTTGGGAATGGGTTGTGGTGCATAGTGGGGGACTTTAATGCAGTTACATTAAACAGGGAGAGGCGGGGTTTAGGTAATGGTTAAGGTAGTCAAGAAATGTTTGAGTTTGAAAATTATTTGAACTCTTTAGAGCTGGTAGACCCACCTATTTTAGGTAGGAAATTCACCTGGTATAGGGCTGATGGACCAGCAATGAGTAGATTGGACCGTTTCTTGTTGTCAGAAGAACGGATTCAGTATTGGGGAGTAGTGGCCCAATGGGCTTTAAATAGAGATTTTTGGGACCATTGTCCGATTATCCTTAAAAATGATGCCTAGAACTGGGGTCCAAAGCCCTTTCGTTTTATTAAGTGCTGGTTGGACCACTATGGCTTTAAAAATCTGGTAGAGGAGGTTTGGAGGGATCTTAGGGTGGAGGGGTGGAATGCATATGTGTTGCAAGAAAAACTTAAGTTACTTAAAGTTAAATTAAAAAGTTGGAATTGGGATGTTTTTGGTAATGTGGATCATAGGATTAAAAAAGTAGAGGTAGAAATAAGCAGGTTAGATACAAAAGCTGAATTAGTTGGTTTAACTGAGGAAGATGTGTCTGAGAGAAGATTAAAATTTGTTGAGTTGTGGAGTGCTCTAAATGCTAAAGGAAGCCTTCTGAGGCAGAAATCTAGGATACAATGGATTAGGGAAGGTGATTCAAATACATCTTTTTTTCATGCATGCTTAGCCATCAGAAGAAGGTGAAACCAGATGGTTGCCCTTTTGATTGATAATCTGTGGGTAGAGGAGGTCAACCAAGTTAAAAATGAGGTTAATAAACATTTTTCAAAACACTTTTTAGAGGAAGGAGAGGTGAGACCCCGATTGGATGGTGTTCAGTTTTGGAGCATATCTGACTCCGACAGAAGAAACATAGTGGGTATTTTTTCTCGTGAGGAGGTGGAAGAAGTAATTCATAGTTTCGATGGCAATAAGAGTCCAGGACCAGATGAGTATAATTTTAAGTTCATTCAATCTTTCTGGGGCCTAATTAAGGATGAGGTGTGGGGAATGGTGAATGATTTTTTTATAACAGGTAAACTTCCCAAGGGTTTCTCACCATACTTTGTGGCCTTGATTCCAAAGATAAAAAACCCACAAAGTCTGAATGAATACAGGTCTATTTCTCTTCTAGGCTGCCTTTATAAAATTATTTCAAAACTTCTGGCAGATAGGTTAAAAAAGGTATTACTAGAAGTTATCTCCTGTAATCAGTCTGCGTTTTTAGCAAACATAAATATTTTGGATGGGATGGTGGTGATTAATGAAGTTGTGGATTATGTTAAAAAAATCAAAGAAAAAGAGTTGTATCCTGAAAATAGACTTTGAGAGAGCATATGATTCTGTTAGTTGGGGGTTTCTTGACTACATGATGAGAATAGTTGGTTTGTGTGAAAAGTGGAGAAGATGGATTGGAGTATGTATCTTTTCAGGAAAGTGTTCAGTGATGGTCAATGGAAGTCCAACTAACGAATTTTCAATACAAAAGAGGCTTAAACAAGGAGATCCTCTAGCCCATTCTTGTATCTTTTGGTGGCAGAAGGTCTAAGTGGATTGATGAGAAATACGGTTACAACAGGGCTATTTAAAGGAATAAAAATTAGAAATGGGGGGCCAGAGGTGTCAATATTGTAGTATGCAGATGATACTCTTCTGGTAGGCGAGGCTTCTTGGGATAATCTTTGGATCATGAAGTCGGTTCTGAGTTGTTTTGAATTAGTCTCTGAGCTTAAAGTGAATGTTAAAAAAAACAAGAGTGTTTGGCATAAATATGGAGGAGGGTTTCACCTCGCATGCAGCTGAGTTTCTAAATTGTAGGGGAGGGCAATTACCTTTTAAATATTTGGGCCTACCGGTGGGAGCTAATCCAAAAAGCATTTCAACATGGGAACCTATAATTGAGTCTCTAAATAAGAAACTAGCAGTGTGGAAAGGAAGACATTTGTCTTTTGTGTTGGGGTGGGGGGGGTTAACTCTAATCAACTCAGTTTTGGATAGCATTCCGGTCTACTGCTTATTTTTCTTAAGAATCCCAAGAAAGGTTCTTAAAATTCTAATTCAAATCCAGAGAGACTTTCTGTGGGGAGGTAATACTGAGAAGAAGAAAACTGCATGGGTGTGATGGGATGGGGGTGAAAAATCTTGATTGGTTTAATTTAGATTTGTTAGCTAAATGGAGGTGGAGGATGCTTAAAGAAGATAATGAGCCGTGGAGGCAGATCTTGTCAGCTAGGTATGGGATTGAATATGAAGGTTCTGCACATTTAGATCTAGGATTTGCCTTGAAAAAAGGCTCAGCTTGGTGGAAAGGAATATGTAGACTTGGGAAATTAAATCAATCAGAGGACTAGTTCCAAATGGGTTTAAATAGGAAGCTTGGGGTAGGAAATAAAATAAGGTTTTGGGAAGATAGTATGGTCCAGCAAGCTTCAAGGAATTGTTTCATAGGCTATATTCTGTCTCAGAAGATAAAAATAAAAGTATAGGAAATCTTGGAGTTTGGATCGATGAGAGATGGGTGTGGGAATTGAATTGGAGGAGGACTTTGTTTGAATGGGAGAAGGAAATTTGGGTAGAGTTTGCAACAATTATTTTTACGGCGTCTCCAAGGAAATAGGAGGAGGATAAATGGGAATGAAGTTTGGAAGGTTCAAAGATATATTCGTCTAAGTCAGCATATAAGTGGTTAAAACAGTTCTGTCACAACAATGAGGTAAGAGGGGAAATGGAAACAATGGTACTGAAACAGTTTTGGAAGGTAAGGGTGCCACCAAAAGTCTTAGCTTTTCCTTGGAGAGTTGTCAAAGATAGAATCCCAACAAAAAGTAACTTGCAGAAGAGAAATATAATTTTGAATCAATAGCAGCTATTGTGTGGTTTTTGTGTTCAAGGGGTTGAGTCAGTGGACCATCTTTTTATCCACTGCAACAAAGCTCACTTAGTCTGGATGAAATTCTATGAGTGGCTGGGGTAGTGGTAACATTACCAGAAAGTACAGGAGCTCTTTATGTTCAACATAAAGGTTTGTTTAGGGGGAAAAATGAAAAAGAGGGGTTTGGTTTTGTGGCACTCAGTTGTTTGGACATTATGGCTGGAAAGAAATGTGATACTCTTTAATAATGGAAAGTTCGATGTGGGGAGGATTGTGGAATTAATAAAAATTAGATCTTGGTCTGGGCTGGTTGCAAACAAAGATCGGAAGATCCAATTTGTAAGGTGGTGTATAAATCCTGTTGAGTGTTTAAGGTATAAGGAATAGAAGAGAGGTTAGATTGAGTGGTTCCATTAGAGAGGTTGTGAGAAAGCATCCTTTTTTTTTGTTTTTCAAATTGTAATACATTTTTTGAATGGTCTTTTATGTAATTTGAGTAAAGGTTTAATACAACTATCTTAGCAATCTAAGGCATTCCTTTTAATGGTTTGATTATGCACTTGGTATAGCTTTGTCCTTTTTGCAGGTCAGTAATGGAAGGAATTTTTCATCTGGTGGAACTGGTTAATCTAATCGGTGCAGTAGTTGCCAAGCTTATTTGGAAAGGGCATGCAATGAGCGAGAGTGAAATACAAAGGAGAGGGGAAAAGGGGGGGGTGGGGGGTTAGCCTATCTTGAGTGACAGTGTGCTACAAATAATTTAGGTGGGACACAAAATGAGTGGGAGTGACATACAAAGGAGAGGGGAAAAGGGGAGAGCTTATATTGAGTGCAAACTTGGTCAGTGGAGTTGATGGTGAGGATGTTATGAGTTGAAACAAATTTTAGTTTTGGGATTTAATTTTTTGATCTTTGGTTGAAAGTTGTCTATATAAGTCTGAGAGTCTATCTTAGACTGGTATAGTAACTACATGCGATTGGTTGCATTCTTTAAGGTGGAAGGAGGTTCTTGTGGTTTTTATCAAGTTTTCCTTGAAGTTTTTACTACAGGGGCCTTTGTGTTATGGACAACAACTGATTAAAGTGGTGCCATGTATTGGGGTGACTTGGTGAAACTCTTGGGTGTGTTTAAACTGTGATTTGGTTTTGATGCTGAGAAATTTTGGAACTTTCTTTTAATTATCCTCTCTGTGCGGCAGCAATGGTTTGGCTTCAACAAAATTCTTCGGCTGTTCATTTGGTGCTATGGTTTATTGATGGTTTTCTCCAGGATTTTAAAGATGTAGATTTCTTTTGGTTCTTTTTGCCACGTCCTCTCTATTTTTGGATCTGTTTTGGAGCTTCTCGGTTTTATGTTTTTCTTGGGTTTTATTTGACATTATAATAGGTGTGTTGGTGGTATATTTTGAACGATGTATGAATCTTTGGCTGGCATAACAGTGGTTTCGGTTCAACAGGGGGTCTCATTTGTTTTTGTTTCTAGTTCTTGTGGGGAAATTCTGTTGCAGCTTTTTGGGAGTTATTAGCAATCACTTGGTCTTCTGTTGTAATCGGTTTCTTTGTTTTTGGGGGTTCAATCATTGCTTGATATGGATTCTAGCTATCTACTCAACCTAGTTGGCCTTTAGTGTTGGGTTGATCAATTATCTTTAGTCCCTCTTAACAATGGCTTCTCTTTGTATTCAGGTTTAGGTACCATTTGTACTCGCTTTATATATAAAATTTTGGCTTATCAAAAAAAAAAAAAATTAACATACAAATTTTTTATCATCTAAGTTAAGTGACACCTTTAAACGCTACAATGTTTAACAAATATCACTTTAATTACAAGATTCCATTTTTGTGTTAATTAGTGAAAGAATCCGTGACATTGAAATGAAAGAATTGAGCTCGACTCATAATCAGGAGTGAGAACAAGGACACAAACAATACATGGGATGGAATAAGATACTATATAAGTAGAAATTCTAATATGCAAAATAGGTACTTTAGTCTTTAAGTTTTTCCTCCTATTTAGTTTCTATATTTATTTTTGTTAATTTAATCTTTCAAATTTTAAATTGTTAATTAATATGGTCTTTCATATTAATTTCATCATAAATCCTAACTGACGTGATCATTCGTTACTAACGTTGGTCACAGGACTTTGACATAGAGATGATGTGACTATGATGTGACTGTAATAAAAGACTACATTGATAAATAATTTAAAACATAAGGACCCAATTAACATAAATAAAAGTAAGACAAATTAAAATGAGAAATAAATATACCAGACTTAATTATTTTTCCAATTTAATATTATCTCTATGACTGTCATGCTGCAAAGGTGGTTGATGGTTTAGCTCCCAAAATGGCTAATAGAAATAAATCAATTGAACGAGTGAAGAATTTGTTTGAACTTTGTGGTGATTGTGACTGCCCTCTTTTGGAAGTAATCATATGCAAGTGCAAGTCTTGTGCACTTTCTACATATATTTATGAATAATGTGTAAAAGAACAGTTGATTCGCTAGAACATATTAATCCCATAGCGGAAATTGCTGGTAATCAATTGGTGGCTTATGATGCTAAGTTGAGTTTTGATGATAATGCTGGATATCATGACAAAGCAGTGGCGAAGCTTGAAAGAATATTTTGAGGGGGACAAATAACTAAGTAATGATATATACATTTATATTTCTCATTCTTTCATATAATGTTTTGTAGGTGCAGTGGTTCACTCCACTCACTTTCTGCAAATTCTAAAAACAAAATCTTCCATATATAGGACTGGAACTAAGAATTTAGAAGTTACAAAAAATACTTTTGCCGCTGTGCCATTGTAGCCGTTTGTCACCTATAATGCAAGAAAAATATATATTCTAACATTGGTGCTACAATATGTATATAAATCAATGAAGAAAAAAAAAATTATTAGGAAGCCATGGCTACTCCCTATCCTCAAGAAGATCTGCCCGTCACAAAGAGATATCTGCTATCCGTGATACGATACAAGAGAACCCTTCGGAGGTTTACTTTTTCTTTTTTCTTTTTTATGTTTTTACATTATTGGGAATGGAACATATAAGCCCTAAACTCACCCCACCCTTAATTACCATCTGAGCAGCTCAAGTGGCTACAAATATATATATATATATATATATATATATATATATATATATATATATATATTTTAAGAAACAAATATTTATTTTATTGTCTGAGACCTTTGATATGTTTGCATATATCTGATTGTACTTGGAGTTTGTGCTTATAACTATGGTTTTTTGCATGCAGGTTTTTAAGGTTTAATCCGATCGGGAAGTATTATTTTCCTTCTCTCTATATATATGAGCAAAGTGCACAAGGGTTGTGGCCAGCTGCCTCAAAAGTTTTCCAAATTTTGTCTACATATGCAATTATAGACTGTGATTCGAATAACAATTATAAGACTTTCATATAAAAAATGGACATGATTTCTTTTAGTTACAAAAAACATGTTTAAGATAACAATATAGACTTTGATATAAAGAAAATGGACTTGATTTCTTAAACCCTCCTCCCAATCATTGGTAGTACTTAGGGGTGTTCGCAAACTGGGTCAGTTCTGAGCCAAAAAATTATCCGATCCAGTGATAAAAACAACGTACGGTTTGGATTGGATCGGCCCGCTTCCTTAAAAAAAATTCTATCCAATCTAATCAAATGCGGTTTATATTGGATTGGATAATTCGGTTTTTGTCTTACTTTATTTTTTTATGTCAAGTGTTCTTTCTACTTATTTAATAGTGGACAAAAGATAATCTTCATTTAAGGAGCTTCTTTAGGGTGCCCAATACCTATCTTAATGGATTTCCTATTTTTAATGTTTACTCAATTGACACGCTGTCGCGCACGCGTCAAAAAGCGAGTAGTTTGTAAAAAACTGTAGTCAGGGTGCGACAACTCGAGTATCGTCTCACAAGGACTCTTGGATTGTTATTTTCAGAAAAATCAGTTTGGGGGTGGGTGGGGGGGGGGGGGGGGGGGGTGAAGGTTTAAAATTCAATTAAGAAAACAGAGTAGAAAACAGAGCAAGAAGTGATTATCAATAATTAAAACGATTAATCTACTGTTCTCAGTTTTCCACCATCATTGATTCATGTAAATCTAAGCCCTAAGCAGATTCTAATTCCTTTTCGATTGTAGCAACAATTAACAAGCGAAATTGGCACTACACGATATATGTTCCCAATTCCCGAATTAAGCAAACGGGTTGAAGCACTCGTGAATTAAGCAAACACGATTGAACACACACGAATTAAGCAAACACGATTAGATATGGGAACATAAAATCATCGAAACAAATCAATACATATTCTATATAATCCTGAATTAAGCAAACAGAATGTACAAGATAGTATTGAAAGGAAGAAGCAATTTAATCCGGGAATTACATAATCTCAAGTGTCGGCGGAACCCGATTACAGCAGATTAACCCAAGAGAATTAGTTCTCCATCAAGGGTATAACAAAGCCTAGAAAAATTATGTAAAACTGTGAAAATTGGATGGATTTTTGTGTCTGCTGCGCTGCTATTTATAAAGAGGCCGCACGTCACGGCCTTGATGGCCGTTACGGCCAGGCCGTGACCGCTTCTGTCAAGGGCGCGCATTCAAATTCTGGTCCGTCACGACCGTGATGCCTATCACGGCCAGGCCGTAATCGCTTCTGACTTTGGGTGCTGATCTGTCACGGCCGTGACCTCCATCACGGTTGGGCCGTGATCAACTCTGACTTTCCGGGTCTTCTCATCACGCCCGTGATGTGTGTCACACCTGAGCCACGATGCTTTTTGACTTTCATGATCTCCTCATCACGCCCATGATGTGTGTCACGGCTGGGCCGTGATCCTTTCTGTCTTCCATGGGTAGCTCATCACGACCGTGACCAGTGTCACGGCCTGGGCGTGATGGCCTCTGCTTCAGGTGTCCTTCCCTTTTAGCTTTTCTTATTATCCTGAAAACATGAAATAGCAGTAAATGCTTTATTTGACTCAAAATCAACTAAAATACCCTAAAACTACTTTACAGACTCAAAATGTTGCTTGAGGACAATTACGTCCAAATTTGGGCGAAAACGAGATTAAACTCGAATAAAACCATGGTCTTACTAGTCATAAAACTAGTCGAGCCAAAGGCTGATCAAAATACCCCAAACTTAGACTTTGCTTGTCCCCAAGTAAACTAAAACTCAAAAAGACTCAAACTTGGCAAGCTTGAAGGATTTAACCAAATTCGCACAAATTTCATGCAGTTACAACAAAACAGTTTTTTCTTCAATGTTTCCCCCCCTTTTGCAACAATGTAACCCCCACATTCATTTACTTCAAAACATTGAGAATTCCATCATTCATGCAATCATTAATCTAAGTTGAGATCCAAGTTACACACAAAAGGGAGATCACCAATTTCAAACAATTGCCTTCCTCACAAGGGCATGTGATATTTCACTCATTCGCTCAATTTGTCTAGGCTATCAACATTTCACTCAATTTCACATTTCAAGAGCACTTCCCATGAATTTGATTTTCATCTTAAACAAAGTCCCCTCGAAAACATTCATGCAACATCAGAAGGTCTTTTAAAGGTTGTAATGGGGTCTGGTTAAAGGTAGGATATTCAAAGGTACTAGGCTTAAGTCCCTAGGAACTAAGAGAGCATGAGCATTTTGACATATTGAATTCCCACTCAAGTTCCTTTTTTCCATTCTTCTTTTTACCTTGGGTGACTACAACCTTTTTCTTTCAATACCCTTATTTGACATTTTTTTTGTTCTTTTCTTCTTTTCTTTTTTTTTGCTTTTCTTTGCCTTTGGCTCCAACCTTTATTTTTCTTTTTCTCAACCCAGAATGACATATCAAACCTTGTAGCCACCCCAAACTTAGTTTCTTGCAACCCTTCTCTTGCTAAGCTTCCATGCTCTCATAATCCTAAGATCGGGTTAACATGGTTTTTCCAGATTTTTTTTTGGCTTATAATGTAGGGTCATCACGAAACAATAGGCTAATTAGGCTCAAAGGGGCTAACTAGGGAACATGCATTAGGGATGGTTCTTTTCAGG
Organism: Sophora flavescens; assembly: GCA_030762895.1. Classification (NCBI taxonomy): domain Eukaryota; kingdom Viridiplantae; phylum Streptophyta; class Magnoliopsida; order Fabales; family Fabaceae; genus Sophora; species Sophora flavescens. The sequence goes on from CM061069.1 coordinate 51,475,435, forward strand.
CCAAGTAGCTAATTCAAAGAAAATTGCCTAAATCATTTGATGCAAGCACATAAACATGCAAACCATGAAGAGACTCAAGCAAATTCGGGAAAGTACAACTTGAAAATGATTCACACAGTTAAAAACATGTTGGAGGCTCAAATCCTCACCTGGACATTTTTTTTGCAAATTGTTTGACCGAGATTCTATCCCTAGTGTGTGCATCGCTTCACCCCAAACTTATCATAAATCATGCAATCACAACAGAATATCTCAAAGTTCAATTTTCAATTTTTCACATGGGGATCAATTTCAATTTTCAAAACCTAGGGGGAAATCATCAACAGTCAACACATATCATGCAATCCATCTATGCAAAATTTTGATTAAAATCCAGCGAAGCTTGCCGACACAAGACTCACACACAAACGACTCAAAGCAACACAAACAAAACAAAACAAAACAAATGGTTCCCTCCCCCACACTTAAAACATACATTGTCCTCAATGAAAGAACATAAATATAAAACAAGAGTGAGGGAAAGGAGAAGGTTTAGAAAAAACTCATGGAGGCGGTTCCACCGGGATTCCACTGTCTGTGATACAGCGGCCAAGGAATGCCCAAAATGCAACATTATCCTTCCGGATCCCATGGTATGCAGCATAAGCATGAGAGTGAGCGCTTGACAATCATGGTGACCTCGCCGAGTGCGGCGGACTTCTCACTCCCTCTTAGTCAAAGATGACCTCCTTGTCAACCTTGTCAACAAAGTCTTCCCAATAAAAATGGGGTTCAACCTCTTGGACTGGTCATAGTGACTTCATATTCAAGGGTTCAAAATCCGGTCTCTCAGGCAGAGGCTTGAACTCCATTGCTGGTTGTTCCACAGTGGGTGGTGATAAACAAGTGGAGGGGGTTACTGGTGCTGCTTCCAAATCATCATAAGTTTCATCAACAATTTCAGAGAGCAGCTCTATTTGAAAAACAGAGTGCTCTTCCAAGGGATGCTTCATAGCATCGAAAATGTTGAATTTTGCCACAATGTCACCAAACTCCATGGACATGGTTCCATCGTGAACATCAATCTTTGTCTTCGCCGTTTTCATAAACGGTCTGCCCAGAATGATTGGTGATTTGCTTGAATTTGTTTCCCCTGCCATGTCCAGGATGTAAAAATCAGCAGGGAAAATCAAATCATTAACCTGTACCAACACATCTTCTACCACTCCAATGGGGCGAGCATTGGTCCTGTTTGCCAACTGAATAGTAAGACCTGTATGTTGCAAGGGACCAAGATCAAGGTTGTTGAAGACAGAAGTGGGCATGACATTAATAGAAGCTCCCAAATCCAACATGCAATTGTCGAATTTACTGTCCCCAATGGTGCATGGAATAGCAAAAGTTCCCGGATCCTTGCATTTCTGTGGCATTGCCTGAGTGAGGACTGAAATAGTAACTTTCTCAGGTGCAGGCTTAGGTTGACTGAGGACTGAAACATTTCGCCCCAAATTGACTCTCTCATTACCCTTCAACCTCCTCTTGTGTGTGCACAAATGCTTCAGAAACTTTGCGTACTTCGGAACCTGCTTGATCACATCAAGAAGCGGAATGTTTACCGCCACTTTTCTGAACACATCCAAGATCTCTCTCTCCTTGTCTTCCTCAACAATATTTCTATTCTTCGGCACTCTTTGTGGGAAGGGGATCGGTGGCACATACTCTTTTTCAACTTCAATAACAGCAGGAGGTTCAGGTGTCACCTCAACATCTTCATTCTTTTCAGGGGCTGCCTCTACAACTTTCCCGGATCTCAAAGAAATGGCACTCACATTAGGATTTGGAACATTAGGATTCACCACTGTTTGTGCAGGTAGTTGGTTCGATCCTTGATCTTGCTGCATGGCATTCATCGAAGTGGCAAGCTGTCCAATCTGTGTCTGTAAGGTATGAATGCTAGCATCCGTCCGCTGCTGAAACTGTCCAAGCTGTGTCTGCAAGGTATGAATACTAGCATTTGCTTGCTGCTGAAACTGGAGATTGTTGTCAGCGATTTGCTTGATTAGGTCCTCTAGTGAAGGTCCAGAAGGTGCAGAGGTGGTCACTTGGGAAGAATTGTGGTGGTGCTGTCAGCTGCTGTTGTGTGGATGAGTTCCCATACCGAAGGTTTGGATGGTTCCTCCAGTTGGGGTGTTACTTATTTGTAGAGAGGTCAGGAATGTTGCTGTACCTGTTCTGATTGTTGCCTTGATTTTAAAGATTGACTGCATAAGCTTGAGGAAAATCAGTGACTGACTCATCCCTCAGAATGGGGCATGCATCTGTCAGGTGCTCAGGAGAGGTGCAAATGCCACACAACCTTGCTGGTTGAACCTTATCCATTACCAACTGCTTCACCAAAGAAGTGAGCTCATTAATTCTGGTTTTGAGGGCCTTGCTGGAAGAAGAACCATGAATCTCACTCACACTCCTTGCTTCGACAGAATTGCTTCTAGTTGTGAACTGCTGGGAGTTAAGTGACATGTTTTCAATCAATTGCTTGGCAGCAGCTGGGGTCTTATCAACAAGTGCTCCCCCACTGGCAGCATCCAAAATATTTCTATCCATCGGAAGCAACCCCTCATAAAAGTACTGAATAAGGAGCTGCTAAGAAATCTGGTGCTGAGGAAAACTGGATACCAACTTCTTGAATCTCTCCCAGTACTCGGCCAATGACTCATTGCCTTGTCTAATGCCACATATTTCCTTCCTGATTGATGCAGCTCTGGAGGCAGGGAAGTATCTCTCTAGGAAGACCTTCTTCAAATCGTTCCAGTTGTAACAGAATTTGGCTCAAGGTAGTATAACCAATCCTTCGCAACACCTTGAAGCGAGAATGGGAAGGCTCTCAGCTTGATATGGTCTTCAGTTATTCCTTCCGACCTCAAGGGTGTAGAGCAGACAACCTGGAATTCCTTCTGATGCTTATGTGGATCCTCACCTGCAAGACCACTAAACCTTGGCAACAAGTGTATTAAACCAGATTTTAGTTCAAAAGGAGCAACCACATCAGCATACTCAATACACAATCCATTATAATTAACATCAGGGGCAGCAAGCTGTCTTAATGTTCTTTGGTCAGCCATGTTATCAAGTGCAGGTGCAGAATCAGAATCACTACTGGTTGGTGAACTAGTGCTAGCCCGAATTGCTCTACGGAGTGTGTGCAAAGTTCTTTCAATTTCAGGATCAAAATCAAACAAATCAGAATATCCAGAACTAACTCAAATTAATCAGTAAATCCGTTAATAACAACAAGAGTCCCCGTCAACGGTGCCAATTTTGACACGCTGTCGCGCACGCCTCAAAAAGCGAGTAGTTTGTAAAAAACTGTAGTCAGGGTGCGACAACTCGAGTATCGTCTCACAAGGACTCTTGGATTGTTATTTTCAGAAAAATCAATTTTTTTTGGGGGATGGGGGTGGGGGTTGAAGGTTTAAAATTCAATTAAGAAAACAGAGTAGAAAACAGAGCAAGAAGTGATTATCAATAATTAAAACGATTAATCTACTGTTCTCGGTTTCCCACCATCATTGATTCATGTAAATCTAAGCCCTAAGCAGATTCTAATTCATTTTTGATTGTAGCAACAATTAACAAGCGAAATTGGCACTACACGATATATGTTCCCAATTCCCGAATTAAGCAAACGGGTTGAAGCACTCGTGAATTAAGCACACACGATTGAACACACGCGAATTAAGTAAACACGATTAGATATGGGAACATAAAATCATCGAAACAAATCAATACCTATTCTATATAATCCTGAATTAAGCAAACAGAACATACAGGATAGTATTGAAAGGAAAAAGCAATTTAATCCGGGAATTACAGAATCTCAAGTGTCGGCGGAACCCGATTACAACAGATTAACCCAAGGGAATTAGTTCTCCATCAAGGGTATGACAAAGCCTAGAAAAATTATGTAGAATTGTGAAAATTGGATGGATTTGTGTCTGCTGCGCTGCTATTTATAAAGAGGCCGCGCGTCACGGCCGTGATGGCCGTCACGGCCAGTGACCGCTTCTGTCAAGGGCACGCATTCAAATTCTGGTCCGTCACGACCGTGATGCCTATCACGGCCAGGCCGTGATCGCTTCTGACTTTGGGTGCTGATCTGTCACGGTCGTGACCTCCATCACGGCTGGGCCGTGATCAACTCTAACTTTCTGGGTCTTCTCATCACGCCCGTGATATGTGTCACGCCCAGGCCGCGATGCTTTCTGACTTTCATGAACTCCTCATCACGCCCGTGATGTGTGTCACGGCTGGGCCGTGATCCTTTCTGTCTTCCATGGGTAGCTCATCACGGCCGTGACCAGTGTCACGGCCTGGGCGTGATGGCCTTTGCTTCAGGTTTCTTTCCCTTTTTGCTCTTCTTATTATCCTGAAAACATGAAATAACAGTAAATGCTTTATTTGACTCAAAATCAACTAAAATACCCTAAAACTACTTTACAGACTCTAAATGTTGCTTGAGGACAATTACGTCCAAATTTGGGCGAAAACGAGATTAAACTCGAATAAAACCATGGTCTTACTAGTCATAAAACTAGTCGAGCCAAAGGCTGATCATCAATCAAGTATATATATGTTATGCATCAAAAGTTTTAACAAAATATAACTTCAAGACATTAACATTTATTCTAAATAATCTCATATATGTTATTTCAACAAAAATATTAAAAAGAATGAAGGTCGTAATACTGTAATTTAAAAAATAATAGTATATGTATATAGTAGATCGGTTTGGATTGGTTTTCACTATAGGATCCATAATCCAACCAAATGAAAGAAAAAACAGTTTTTCAGTTTTCGGTTTGTTCGATTTTCGATTTTTCGGTTCGATTTTTGTTGTTTGAATCGGTTGATGAACACCCTTAGTAGTACTCAGCTTGCACGATGTACGGTTAGATTTTTGTAATTATATTTTTTTTGTCATTTCATCCTTATTTTAACCTGTACAACTTTACTAATTCATTAGTTAAGTGAATGGATAAATTTTTATACTTAATGCTGTGAGCACCTAATTTTATTTGAGTATTTTCTCTATTTAATTAATATTTTGAAAAGAAAACAAAAGGTACAAATTTTCAAAAGAAAAAAAATTGTTCATGCTCTTGACCCAATTAATGTTCAAATTTAGCCCAAATTCATATTGCAAGTTTTTGTGCCCAAGCATCCAAACCTATTTAAACAAAGAAAAATTTTAAAAAAATGTGGAGATAAAAGAGATATGATTTCTATCATTTAAAAAATAAAAACAAAAAATAAACAATAAAAGGAAGGGGCATGTTGCAGGCATACAGAGAAAGAGCCAAAAATTTTAAGGGACCTTTCTTCTTGTTTGTTTGTTTATGTTTTATTGTGTGTGTGTTTTTTTTCATTTTTCACTCTTATAATATGATAGTTGATGGATATATTATGTTGGGTCATGTTTGCTTTTTTTTTTTTTTGGGCCAAGCTAAAATAAAATAACAAAATGAAAAAAGTTGGGGAAAAATTTATTTAAAAAAAGGATTTTGCACCTCCTTATTTATTAAAAACAAGTCAACTTTGACTGAAAATTGGAGCTTGAAGATATAACATCAAAAGAGAAGAAACAATTGTTGTACTCCTGTACCTATTAGCTGGTTTGTGTGTCTTTAGGAACAAGTAAAGTCAGAGAGCCAAAAATGACTTATCAAAGAAAAGGAAAAGACTGAAATACAAATGAAGAAGCAATGAAAATGGAAGTGTGAAAAAGACTCTCCAATACAACCAAAGCAGAGGAACATTGGGTTTTGTTTTTGGAATCTTGTCGTCCGCCGCATCGCCTGCCTCACCACCACCACCACCACCCCTTGTTCAAACCCTCGTTCCTTTTTGTTATGGTGTTTAAGGGACCTTTCTTCTTGTTTGTTTGTTTATGTTTTATTGTGTTTTTTTTTTCATTTTTCACTCTTTTAATATGATAGTTGATGGGTATATTATGTTGGGTCATGTTTAAGTGTAGTTGGGCTAGTAAGTGGGTCATTTTTTTCTTCTTGTTTTCATTTATAAAATCATCAAATCTCTTAAAAACTTATTTTCTTCCAGAAATCTTTGTTTTGAACCTTAGTTCTAAAAAAAAAGTTGATTTGAGATCAACTCTCGGTTCTGACAAATATTGATGTTTAAAAATAATTTCCGTAAATATTTTCGGAATTAACCGTCATTTGGCATTTAAAAACGTTTTAAGTAAAAATTTGATTTTTCTAGTAAAATAATTTTCTCAACACCATAATAAAATTATTTTTGAAACTTATTTTTTTATAATAATATTTTCTAATATTTAGAAATTTCTTAAGTAAAAATTAGTAGTACTAAAATATTTTCACGGTTACGTCCTCACTGTGACTCATAAAACACTCGTACACCGTTAAATTATTAAAATAATAGTATTTTCAACTATTCTACATTTTTAACCAATCAAATAATTAAGTAATATTATATTACTATATTCCACCAATTAAAATTTCAATATTTCTTATAAAGCTTTTTAATGCTTTTATTCTCATAATTAATTGAGCACTAATCACTGTTAGGCTTTTCAATCAACAATCAACATCCATAAATATTCCACATCAACATTATAGCATATAATACAATTTATAACATGCATTAAAACACGATAACAATTAACTGCAGATAATCAATTAAAAGCATATAATAATAGCAGTTAAATTAACTACGAAAGATAGTTTAAAGACACCATAACACACTCAAATAAATTATAAAGACCACATACTAATAGCATATAGCTATCGGAAAAACCCCTCAGGTACTCCGCTTACCTCTTGAAGATTTTTCCTTCTGAATTAAAGTTTCGTCAAACGTCCGGCTTCCGTAAACTCGTACACGATTTACGCACAATTACCCTTCAACAAACCACAACAAAATTAACAACATAAAACAAATAAAATCACCTAATTCCTATGGCTAGGTTCGGCCATGATGGATTATTTAGGCTAGAGATCTCAAAATTATACATACTCTTAGATCCATGACCTTTGAGTAGTATAGAATTATGAATAATGATCATAAGTTGAAAAATAAAACAAAATCATCCAAGTTCTCAAGAACAAGGATTCGGCCATGAGGGTTTCATGTGGCTAAAATTTTCAAAAATTCCTAAGTTCTTGGTGTGACACCCTAACTTGGGTCATCACATGGTTACCCGTTAACTCATTGCGGAAAATAAAACTTTAATTGGCTGGTTGCTTTCGGAAAAATAATATTTTCTTAAGTTGTTATTATCACTCAAAAAGGTGATCATTTTTTTCCCTTTTCCTTTCTTTTACGACCAACCCAACAACAACGTAAACATCATCAAATATGGATATATAAATATAACACACTTCTATACTGCATCATAATGGTTTATACAACCCGACCTTAATAAGTATAGGGCCTTCGAAACAAAACATGAGGAAATTAAAACCCTAAGCTGGTCGTAACTAACAGACACTATGAAAGTAGTAAATAACATCAGCATGCTCTGAACTAAATAGCCTTCTTCTTCTTATAGAAGTCATATCCCTTGAGTGGTTCCCCTGAACTCCACAATATACAGCACAACAAAGCAAACCCAAGACAATAATGCAAGGGTGATAAACCAATATATGGATTTAACTCGAAAACTACATGCGCGACTCAAAGGAAAACATATAAACATATCTATTTTCATACAACATCAGTTCTTAAATAAACAAGTAGTCATCATTGGGTTTCATACCCGATCATCGTCATTGAAAATCATGCATGTACGCTATAATAATCATCGTCTAACTTTTACCAAATCTCCGGAGATCACAACACCGCGTAAATGAGCTGATCAAGCTTGATAGCCAGGTATATTAGGCACTTCGTGGCATGGAATACTTTATTCATCAAAGCACCCTATATACTTTGTAGCACGGAATACCTTATTTCTCAAGACACCGTACATAACTTCGTAGCATGGAATGTAACACCTCGAGATTCACCCTTATGTTTATATGTGTTAGTTTTGGCATATATATATTTGATATGTTTGATATTTATATATATGTATATATATTATTGCATATGATAATATGCATATTAATATATGATTATTTGCATTAATATGAGATTGTGTCTCTTAATGTTTGATTTTATATGTTAATATATGATATGTGATTTTATTAATAATAAGTGATTAAGAATGATATGATAAGATATCGTGTGATTTAGTATTTAAATAGAGATAGTATTATTCTTATATTTTAGCCCCTCAACCAATCAGATTTGAGTCCTTATCAATATAGGATCATCATCTTTTTTTTATATCTTAAGATCTTATCATAATCTCCTAAGGATCCTATCTAGGAATAACTACCAAATATGTCGCCAAACTTACATCATACTTTTGACTATCTAAGAGTTCGATTTAGGATTTGATCATTAGACATTAATTTGTAGATATTTCTGTGCTTTCTAACGACACCAAGAATTCCTCAATCTGAAACTTGTAACTCAAGTTATGGTCAAAATACTGAACTGTATACAATTTGGACTGAAATAGGAACCCGTTATGACCCAAACTCATATATATATATATATATATATATATATATATATATATATATATATATATATATATATACCATTAGACTCGACCTAAACCTAGTTTACACGACCCCAATACTCATAAAACTGCCTCCCTACTTCCTCTTTGAATCCTTATAGTTTTTCTCCCCAAAACTTTCTTTAGGGAACCCGTTCTTGCATCGTTATTCACTTCTTCTTGATAGGAGAACATCGCTACGAATAGGGGTTCGTTGTGCTTGATGTTTGGGACTTTAGAAAAGGTAAAATTCATGTACCTTGTCTCTTGTGTTCGTTCTTTCAAGTTCTTGATCTTTTCCTTTTAATTTCTTGATCTTAGAGTTGAACCAAAGTGTCTCTTTGTCGTTCTTGAGGTTGTAGACTAGCACTAGTGAGACAGGACTCAAGTGGATCTTCTTTCTCTCTTTTGAATCGTGATCTCTATTCCAGATATGGGGAGAAGGGTAGTGTATTCATAGGCTTAGGGTTAATGTAAAGTAAAGGGGTTCCCATAACCCCGTGTTGTTTTGTGTGTATGAATGAATAACATGTTAAATCGTATTGTTTGGTGATGGTATGTTCTTGGATATTTTGGTATGTTATTTGTATGTGTTCCATGTTCTTGACATGTTGTTAATATTTATCTTTGTTGCCTTGATATGAACATGATAGTATGATGATTGTCGTTGTTATTACGATGTTGGCTGTTGATGTTATACTGGTTGTATGGTTGATGTTATGATTGTTGAGTTGATGGTTAAAATGTTAAAAACCTTAATTGGTTAAATTAGGTTCTAAAATGAGTTAAATATTAATAGGTTTAAACACCATAAAATTTGGTTAAGGAACTGTGATTGAGACTACGCGTAAGAAAGATCTTGTCGTGCATGGAGCACGACCGTGCTGAACAGGGAGCACGCCCATGCTCCCAGTTTAAATTCTGGAAAATGACTACACGGTAAGCACGACCGTGCAGCATAGGAGCATGCCCGTGTAGCTTAGCACGACCGTGCTCAAAAAGGAAGCATGACCGTGCTCTACTTAAGTGGCAGCACGCCCGTGCTGGGGTTAAGCACGACCGTGCTCACCCCTCTGGATAGAATCTGAGATTAAGGACTTAAACATGGGTTTTAACCCCAATCTTCCCCAACAACAAATGATGACTTAGTTAACTAATGATGAAGACTAGATAACTTAATTAAAGATTAATTAAAATGGTTAAGCCGGTAACCGCTGGGTTACCGCAAGTTGTTTGAGCTGTACCTTGCTGCCATATGGCCAAGAGGGCCTTGACCCCGCAGTTTGGGTCTAAGGTATTATTGATGTTGTACCTTAGGGACCGAGAGTTTGTCCCAAGGGGGATCCTTGAATCTAGGTTTGGGTCTAAGGTGTTGCAGTTGATTCTGCTGCAGTAGATTCCGCTGGTTAAAGGTGTTGCGGTAGATTCCGCTGATATCTTCGGTTGATTCCATTGGAGTTATGTAGGTGGTGGTTGTCCGTGGTCATTGTGTTGCATACATATTGCATCAGAGTTGTTGTTGTTGTTGAGGGATGTTCGACATAGGGGAGGTCGTCCTAGAGTACGGCGATCTGGCCATCCATGGTTAGAGTAGATTCTCCTTGCGCCCCCGTGACGAGGCATCCGTTGGTTTCATGCGTTGGCTATCCAAGGAGTGGATTCTCCTGTGTTGAGTAGATTCTCAATGTGGATATGTAACTCCGAAGTCATCCATCCCAAGTTTAGTGGATCCACATGCAAGGTTGGATTAGCGGAGTAGGACTGCATTGCACTGCATAGCATGCTCGATGTTAATGATGTTGATGTATGTTATATATGTTGAATGATGTATGCTACGTTGGTGCCATGCTTGTATGTTTTACTTTACTTCCTACCTCCTTGCTATTATGTTTACATGATTCTTATTTCCCATTATTTGTTTGTTGTTTGGCCTGATTGACACCTTGCAGAGGATGACGAGCATCCCGGAGAGGAGTGACTCTGAGGAGCCGCCACTCATAGTTAGGGCTTGTTTTATGTTCAGTTAGTTAATTTTCAGTTATATTCCATGGATTTATTCCAGAACGGTTATACCAGCTCTGTATGTGACATCGGGGTTGGGATATGTTTATTTCTTTGCTATGTTAAATTGTTTTAAACTCGTTTTATTTTGCATAATTTTGAGAACTAGTTCATGTGGACTTTTCTACCCATGGACGGATGCTTTATTTTATTCAGTATATTCATGACTAAATTTTATTAATTGCTTATCTTAAAGCGCTTATAACATGCGGGGTAGAAGGGTGTCACATATCAAAGCAGTTCGGTCCTGTCCGGACGTGGTATGAGTCTTTCGTGAGTCTGTTGTGTGACTCTTGTTGGAATTGTCTATATTTATATAGACAATGTTACGTGGTACTAAGTACCTATAGCTTCACTTTGGCCTGACTTATTGCATTTGGCGGTTTGTCTTGAACGATCCAAGGAGCGTTCGGGTCCTTGTTGTGTTTAGGAAGGTTGTTCTATTATCTCTTGATAATATAAACTCTGCAGCTGATCTTGTGCGCTTACCTTTTTTAAAAACACTCGATGTTATTCTTGGGATGAACTGGTTATCTTCCAACCATGTTCCCTTTATCTGTTTTGATAAGACCTAGTTTTTGGAACTCCAATGGAGTCTAAGAATCCGGACCTTCTCTATGCCAGCCAAGTTCTAGCTTCGATGAAAGACGAAGCCCAAGTGTACATGATGATAGCTTCCCTGGAAGTAGAGAGCAGCCCTCCTGATGTCACCGGCTTGCCTGTTGTGCGAGACTTCACTAGTGCAATAAGTGCTTTTTACGTCAGTTAAAATTGATTTTTTACGTCAGAATACTGACTGACGTAAATACAGTTGACGTTAATAGTTAATATTTTAACGTCAGTTGAGAACTGACGTTAAATATAACACTATTAACGTCGGTTTTTTAAACAACTAACGTTAAACTAAAACTATTAACGTCAGTTCTTTAATACAACGGACGTTGATTTTGTTAAAACTAACGTCAGTTGTTATAAAGAACTTACGTTAAAGGTTTAATTTTAACGTCAGTTGTATCAAACAACTGACGTTAATAGTGTACTGTATATTTTATAAAATACTATTAACGTCAGTTGTTTGATACAACTGACGTTAATAGGTTTTTTTTTTAAATTCAGTTTTAAAATATCACTCCCCTCGCCTATCCCCGCATTCAGACCCCAAGAATACGGAATATCACACACATTACAGAATTGCAAAGGAAAATTGAACAATGGGGGGATTTAAACCCAAAACCCATGTATATATATAAATAAATTTTAGTTCCAATGTCTAAAAAACAAAACTATCTAAGGATATATATATACATGTTATTAATTAGTTTCTAAAGTCTAACAAAAAAAATATTTATCTAAGTAGTGCGGAGGTATGTTGGCAATTCCTTTTTCAGCCGCATACTTGAAGAAGAATTCGGCGAAGCGCCTCCTCAAGTCTCTTAACTCATCTTCTTCAATAGGCGATTGGTCGATAAATGCCTAGACACGTTCAAATAATAACAATAACATCAATGCAAGTCATCTTCAAAACTATAATATATAATTTAACAAGTTGTTTAAATATTACCTTCTTCCATCCATCCGTAATAGATGCGGAGACTATGTTCAACATATGAAGCATCACATAATAGCCGCACGACCAACCGTCAGTTTGAAATCGAGACTACCAACAAAATTAATTTCAATGTCAGTTGAATATACACATAAATTAGTAATTATAATATTAATTATTTGATAAATAAACTACCAAACCTTGAGGATGTTCCATACAGGATTTGCTTTAGCCTTAGAAGTCCTACTTCTCCCGTTGGCGCAACTTATGCTACTCGCCTTGTAGCGCTATCATAAACAAATAATCATGTCGATCAATTAACAAACTCATATATCATGTGTGTAATAAACTAAAAACAACTGATATTGAAACTTAAATTAAATTTAAGATTAGTTACTTACATATTTACAGCTTCCACCACCTTCGGTGGCGGATCATGGTGGAGAGAGCAGAAGAATATGACAGTATGCCTAGACGGGTGAAGTACGAACAACTGCCAATGGCGATCCATACAGTAGGGAGCCAGATATAATTCTTTCGGATTGTCTCCCAACAAGTTCCCTAAGTATTTACTCAATGCATCGCCAGCAAAGAACTCGGCGGAAGGATTGACGGATCTAAGAAACCGTAGAACCGATGCAACGCCCTTATCAAGCTGAAGACGATGGAGATACCTAAGATATGAAAAGGGTGTGGATGTTAATTACATAATATATATATTGAAATTAAAATAAATTATTAAATGGAAAAATACCAAAAATAAATAAGTTATAAAATTAAAATTAACTTACGTGCACCAGAGACTGATGACATTGCTGTTCATCCAGACGTTATTTCTCGCAGCGCGTTCGAGATCGTCACCAACGAAGGAAAATATCCTCTGTTGATCTGGGCGTGCCACCCATCCATCGTGATCCAATGGACATTCAAAAATCTCAAACGCATAATCCTCACCAAGTGAGAACAAACGAGTGATAGGTGACAGCGACACCGACACCGACGTCGACTTGGCCTTCAGTTTAGGAAAAATAAAATATATAAGTTTTTGATAATTAAAAAAAACACAAGTAATTATTTGACTAATTTGGACATTAATAATGAATAAATACCTTTGCTAACATTTCGAGCTCACGTTGTTTGGAGTCCAACTCAAGCTCACGCCTTTTCATTTCCAACTCATGCTCATGGCGCTGGACTTCCAACTCCCGCCCCCTAGCTGCCAACTCATCGTACTCCACATGTGCCATACTAAAACTCTATTTTGTGCTCACATGTGAAGCGTTGGCAAGCCTTGCGGTGTCCTGGGATGTACCGACGGAGGAAAGCTCTCTGGCAAGCGCCTGCTTGAATTCTGAGTTGGCTATTAAGCCTTGCATCAGATGTGTTGTAATATCTGGGTTGGTCATGAGGTGCTGAGTAATGTCAGCCAAAATTGATGCTTCGTTGACCACCCGGTTTCGTGATGCAGACTTGCCATAATATTGTTTGATGGTCACGTTCCCAGGAACACCGAGAACCCGACCAGGATGGTCTTTCTTGCCTAGAGCAGTCATCAAGACGTCCTGCCGTCCAGAAGGGACGAATGCGCCCTGGGAGGATTTTGCTTTAAGATCCATCTACAATGAAAAAAAATGAAAAAACGTGCAAGTGAAAAGTGTTGCAAATATCTATACAAATATCAATTGAAATCAAGTTAATTATTTACTGACAATCTTATCTGCCACTTCGCGAGTGGCATCAACTTTAAAAGATCCCGCCTTTGTCATGCGGCCGGCTAACCAGACATCCTCGCGGTCGATGTCCGACGGAGGAATTGATGGTGTGCCCTCAGCCACCTCTCCTCTTTCAATCCTAGCAGAGTGCTCTTCCTGCTTCGCCCTCAGCCTATCCGCCATCATCTGCTGGATCCGAGTATGGTACCTACCCTGAGACATGGTGTGGCGGTGGACGTTCTTCGCCTGATTCTGCCGACCCTTATTTGCCTTAGCCTATTCAAACAAAAACACATAATTAAATACAGTTAAATGATCTATAATAAGCATACAAAATTAACTTAATTAACCAACCTGAAATTCTTCATCCTGTCGACTCCTGGCAAACATATCCACAGTATCCTGATCAATCCAGGGATAATCCGAGAACATTTTATCAAGCCGCTTCTTCCCAGATAGATAGTACCTGGTAAGATCATGCTTGAATCCATTCCAACGCTATGATGCCATTTTCATACATTTATGACGATGATCCTCGTCATTAGGCACAGTCTAAGCTACCTACACATTAGATACATATATAACAACTGGATGGATTATAACTCGGATAATTATCTAATAATGTAAATCAAACGAATGTAAAGGTAAAATACCGTGATAGCCTCCCAAATCTGATCCTTAACGTTCTGTGGAACGTCATTCCAGTGGTTGTAGTTGATACTTACGTGCTGCTTCGCTTGTAGAAACACCCACTTATTAAATTCTTTAGCACGGGGTCCCTGGGCATGTAGATTAGCATCGAAGGACACCTCAAGCTTCTGTCCACTCTGCCTGTCCTTCTGTAGTTTCTTCAACGAGGTGGCTCCTCTACCCCGTTTCCTATGAGCCTGTGATGTCTGTATGGACAAAAAAAATGATAAATAGAGGGTTGTAACATTATAAACTTACATTAACAAGAAGGACTAAAGATAGTATATAACATGTAAACTTACACTAGAATCAGGCGCGTAGGCGTGGTCGGGTCCTGCAAAACCCCCACAGTGTCCTCCCGTGCATGTGGGCTATCCGACTGATCCATATGTATGCCTGTTCAGAAACAATATATATGTATTAACATAGGTTATAACTCAAAATAAATACAGAAGTATAAATAAAAATAACTAGATAGGTCCTGTAGATATACAAAACATCTATATATCCAATATAAGGACAATACGGGAGATTGAAAACTATAGTTTTTGAAGATTGCCAAGCACTGGTCACGGCCTGGCCGAGATGTCCATCACGGCCGTAATGTGCCAACTGAACCAGACCTTCATAGGCAGAACTGATCACGGCCTAGCCGTGATGAGCATCACGGCCGTGACAGATCAACCAGCAGAGCAACATGCACTCAAAACCAAAAATAGAGACATTCCAAACAACTCAAACTCACGGTTTAAAGTTACAACTGCTGAGACTACAGTTTCAACATACACTCAAAACCAAAAATAGAGACATTCCAAACAACTCAAACTCACAGTTTCAAGTTTCAACTACTGAGACTACAGTTTCAAACTAGCAGAGCAACATGCATGCACTCAAAACCGTGAATAAAAAAATGTGCCCTAATTAAAGACTCACCAGAAATAGGCGCTCGCGTGGTGGTGGGGGGGAAGCTCGAGTGGTGGCCAACGTTCGATGTGGTTACTAAAGCAGAGGGACAAGAAGAGTTAGTGCGCGGGAGGGCCAGGGGAAAGAGAGATGTCAAGTTATTGCAAAGAATGAGCGGGAAAGACAGAGTTAGGGGTTAAGAGTGTACCTCATGGTGGTGGCGAAGAAGCCCTCGTGGTGGTTGCGG
Source organism: Sophora flavescens (assembly GCA_030762895.1). Lineage (NCBI taxonomy): Eukaryota > Viridiplantae > Streptophyta > Magnoliopsida > Fabales > Fabaceae > Sophora > Sophora flavescens. The sequence continues at coordinate 51,491,220 of CM061069.1, forward strand.
TGGAGATGAGCTCGCGATTAGGGCAGAGTGAGAGCGAGAGTGAGGGTTGAGCGTGATGAAAAGAGAAAAGACGTACAGAGAAGTGGAGAAGGCGAGCGGGGGTAAACGTAATAATTAATATAAAACAACATTTTATGTCAGTTTTTGGTAAAACCTGACGTTGAAGATCATATATTTAACGTCAGTTGTCTTAATAAACGGACGTTAAAAACTCACACTTATTACGTCAGTTGTTAGTAATAACTGACGTTAAAGGTCATATATTTAACGTAAGTTGTATTAAGAAATTGACGTTAAAAACACTCACAACTTCTTACGTCAGTTGTATTACACAACGAACGTTAAAGGTTTATTAGTTTCTGCAAAAACATTCATTCCCTTGACTACTGTGCTACTTACCCATTCACCTTTGTACCTAATCCTCTTAATGAGCATTAAGTTTATAGATAAGTTTTCAAGAAAATCAGAATAACTTAGTAACTTCATCCACTGCTCCTATAAATAGCTTCCTTCCATCCTTTTAATTAATTTTCTGCTTCACAATATGGCTCTGTCGTGGAGATTAACTTCATCACTCTTTCTTCCTATTCCTAGACTCAAAGGTCTTTGTCAAAATGGTCAAACAACTTCTGAGTTTGATTAAATTACATTACATGGATATTAAGGTTGGGTGAATCACGTAATGTGATTCTCTCACTTTATTTCATCCCCATCATCCTTTCACTTTGCTTTGGAAGCAAGTGATTGTGGATTCAAGATGATGCATCAAGGAACTCCACTGAAGAAGAAAGATGCAAAGATCCATTTCACTTTGCTTTCGCTGCTAGTGACTGAGGATTTACTTTGCATCTTGGAATTCAAGTGAGGGAGGTGATGCATCCATTGGAGTTTCGATGACAGGTGAGAAGAAAATGATGTTGATGCAGAAACTTTTTTATATTTTAGGGCTATGTTGCAGAAATTTTTTATCTTTTAATCATGTAATTTTAACTTATGAATCGCTTCAATGTCATACGATTTGATTATACATATAACTTGTTTTATGTTAAGTGTTTATTTATTTTAATTTGCACAATAATTTGTTTACTAATTCAAGCTAATTAATAAAAATTAAAAATAAACTTGTATAAAAAAAAGGTTTAGAAATAAACTGTAGTACTATATGGAGTGATCTGCGTTAAGAGGGACAACAGGGACATGACAACTAATGAAATGAGTTTCATAATTATTTACGTCAGTTATTTATAGAACTGACGCAAATAGTTTACCCACCACCTCATTTTTAACGTCAACTTAATTGATGACTGCCAAGTTCCCGTATATTAATTACATTATTTCCAATATTCATTCTGCACGTTTATAATATATAGGATTATTTACGTCAGCTATTTATTTAACTGAAGTAAAAAATCAAACTTTTAACGTCAGTTGTATAAAAAACTGACGTTAACAATTAATATTTTTTATTTGAAAAACACTTTTAATGTCAGTTTTTTTAAAAAACTGACGTTAAAAGTGTATAGATATCTGCAAAAACATTCATTCCTTTGACTGTACTGTGCTACTTACCCATGCACCTTGTAACTCAATCCTCTTAATGAGCATTAAGTTTATAGGTAAGTTTTCAACAAAATCAGAATAGCTTAGTAACTTCATCCCCTGCTCCTATAAATAGCTTCCTTCCATCCTTTTAATTTTCTGCTTCACAATATGGCTCTGCCGTGGAGATTAACTTCATCACTCTTTCTTCCTATTCCTAGACTCAAAGGTCTTTGTCTTAATGGTCAAACAACTTCTGAGTTTGAGTAAATTACATTACATGGGTGATAAGTCTGAGTAAATTACATTATGTGAGTTGCTCACCTTATCACCTTCCGGAGAATCAGCTGCTGGAGGGCTAATCAGGTGCTCGGGGGTCACAGTTCCAAAACCTCAGCTTTGGCAGCAAGTGACCGTCTTGGAAGTCTCTGGAACCACTGTCTTTGCTTGAAACAGATCTGGTGCACCTGTTTTTGCCTCTCTCTTGAGCTCTCTCATGCCCCCCAGTTTTATGAGGTCTTCGGAGTATATATAGTTTTCCCTTTGGCATATTTCATAAAACTCTCTGATGGGATGTAGCTTTAATGTTTAGGATTTTAAACCCTTTCAATGTAACTTTTTATAGGATTTTAAACCCTTTCAATCTTCTGTATCTATCAGTCTGTATTACACTTCATGAATGAGATCCGGTTTGGGTTATTGATTCAACTTATACTTCGCACATATATTTTAGTTTTCAAAACAGAAACACAAAACATCAAAGCAATTCATGTGAAACTGAAACTTTGAGGAAGGCAATGTGGAAGGAATCGTATACTAGATAAAAAAATTATTAAAATAACCTTTAACGTCTGTTGATGTATGATAAGCCTCTGACTTATCTAGTTTTATAACTAGATGGACCGTGGTTTTTGTGCAAATTATTCGAGTTCACTCTCGTTTTCGCCCAAATTTGCCTTGTTTTGTTCCTAAGTTGGACTTTGACTCGTTTTGCGTCTTTTGTGTAGTTTTTAGCTTCTTTTGGATAGAATTACGCTTGTGGTTGCTTGTGTTGTTTTCAGGTCAACAAGTGAAGCTCTGAGAATTAAGGAAAGTCAAGAAATAGTGGAGATTGCCATTCTGGAGATTCTCGCCCCGCGAGAGTTTGAAGACCCGGGAAGACAGAGACCATCACGGCCTAGCCGTGATGTGTATCACGGGCCGTGAAAAGAAGGTTCGCGTCGCGAGACATCCTTCGCGACGCGAGTGTTTGAACTCCAGAAAAGCGCCAGAGACAGAGACCATCACGGCTTAGCCGTGATTCACATCACAGGCCGTGACAAGAAGACTCGCGTCGCGAGACATCCTTCGCGTCGCGAGGGTGTAAATTCCAGAAGTGCGCCAGAAACAGAAGCCATCACGGCCGTGACGCGTGGCCTCCTTATAAATAGAGCATATCAGAACAGAAAAAGAGAACTTTTTGTATCAGAACTTATTGTAGATCTTTTGTAATCCTTATTCTGGGGCTGCGTCTCCTATTCTCTTCTCTTAATTCTTAGTCTTAGGATGATTTCCGATTGTACGTGTGTCGTTGTTACGGACATAAGGAACTAATCCCCTTGTCTAAGGGATCGATGAAGCCACCTATGGCGGCATAGTATTCATTTGATGTAACTCTCTCTCTCTCTCTTAATTCAATTATTGTTTTCCAATTCTGATTTCATTGTGTTGGTTATATGCTTGCGTGATCAACTAGTTAAACGTGTATGAGGCCGAGAGGCGATTCGCGTTTCAGAACTTGAATTGGGAACATCGATCGAGTGTTGCACGAGAGTGAATAGGAGATCGATGCAACTCTTAGGGAACAAGAATTAATAGAATTCGAGATTAGGGTTAAGAGACCTAGTAAGTAATTAACTCAAATCATCGAATACGTCCTATTGAGCACGACAGTGGATATAGGAGAATTTAGGGGTCCCGTTGACATTAAAATTGAACCTAGGGAGGAGATCAATATCACTTGGGTACTTTGCATGATTGGGTAGGTGGATTCGAAACCTTAGATGCCTTTAATTCCAGATTTCATCACCATATCTTAATTGATTTGATTTGATTCGTTAATTTGAAGTGTGATCCTAGTTTCCCTCCAACCACTTTCTGTACTTAACCAACTTATCGGATTTTTCGCGAAATTAGTCGAATTGGTAGCCCAATCCTTGTGTTCGACCTCGGTAGACTCTTACCGTGTTTTATTACTTGCGACGACCCGGTACACTTGCCGGTGAGTCAACAAGTTTTTGGCACCGTTGCCGGGGATTGGCACGACCAATTTTCCTAATTTTTAGGAAATTCGGCTGTTTGGTTAAGCTGACTTTTAGTTTTATTTTCTTTTATTTAATTGCCATTATTTTTCTCTGCTTCTTTGATTCCACTTGGTCTTTGCCTGTTTTTGTATGCGAGGTACCCTTTTACAAGAGGACTTGCTATTTGATTCCGAGATCACCAGGACCGAGCGGCAATTAAGGAAAGAAGCCAGGGAACGGAAAAGAATTGAAGGAATTAAAATAGAGGGCATGGCTGAAGAAAACCCTCCTCCTCCTCCTCCTCCTCGTTACAAGCCTCTCTTCGAGTACGATCTACCAAGCTTGGGAGATTGTGACTCTTCTATTGTGAGGGGCAACCTGAACACAGACTCCTTCAGAGTTGAAGCATGTGTCACATTCCAGATCCGGGAGAATCAGTTTGATGGGAGTGGCAAACAGGACCCTCATAGACACATCACTCGCTTCCTTGAAGCTTGTGACTTGCAGAAGACCAGGGGAGTCTCTCAGGATGAGTTTCGCTTGCGGCTTTTCCCTCTTTCTCTTAGGGATGTCGCTCGCGATTGGGTTGACAGTTTGGATAGGAACAGCATCAGAACTTGGGAGCAGATGGCACAGAAGTTCCTAACCAAATATTTCCCTCCTCAGAAGGCGGCACAAGCAAGAATAGCCGTCACATCATTCAGGCAAACGGAGGATGAAACTTACAATGAAGCATGGGAGAGGTACAATGGGTTATTGAGAAGATGCCCTTCAGCGTTCTTCGACCCGATTTCCAAAGTTCAGCACTTCTTTAATGGGTTGAGGGGACGCTATCAGATGAACAGTGATGCCGCAGCGGGCGGTTCTTTCTCTTATTTATCAGCGGAGGATGGATGGACATTGTTAGAGAAGATGTCATATAATGATTACAACCGTGGTAGGGAGACCTCAAGTGGAATCAGTTCTGGGACAATGGAAGCCATTTTAGAGCAAAACAAACTTTTGAAGATGCAGAATGAGGCTTTGTCTGGGAACAAGAGGGTTAATGCGATACACGAGGGAATGCCTCCGGGTTGTGCAAATTGTAATGGAGATCATGACACTCAGATTTGCCCGCTAAATTTCTCTCAGGAACATGTGGACTCATGCCACAACTTCTATGACACTGTGCCCCAGAACAACTATCAGAGGAACAATCAGAATCAGAATAGGGGCTACATGAGGAGAGACCATCCGGGATTTGCTTGGAGTGATGTTAACGGTGGTCTAGCCGGTCAACAACATCCTCAACAGAATTGGCAACAACCTCAACAGGGTCTGAGACCGAACATTGGAATTCAGCAGCGCAATACTCAGCAGGCCCTTCCGGGGCCTAATCAGTTGCAAATATCATATGGTGGAAGACAACCGTGGGAGCTGGCCTTTGAGAAGATGATCGCGACAGTTGAGAAGTTGTCAACCTTTACAGGCACAGCTTTAGAGAAAGTGAATGCGTCAGTTGACAAGTTGGCAACTCATACAGGGTCGGCAATTCACAATCTAGAGACGCAGGTTGCTCAGCTCGCAAAGCAACTTAATAAGCGTCTCCCAGGCACTCTCCCAGGTGACACCGAGAACAACCCGAAGAACCAATGCAATGCCATCACAACTAGAAGCGGAAGGGTGTTGGAACCTAGCAGGGGTACCACTAGTTCTCAGGATGACAAGGGCCCGGAACAACTACCCGTTGAGGAAGAGCAACCAGAGAAAGAAGGGTTGGCAAGTGACAAGGCACCGGAGCAAGGGGGAAGGCTGAAACTTGTGGATGAAGAGTTCCGAAGGAAGAAGTGGGTTGAACCCCAAGACCTCCCGCCCTACATGAAGGTTCCGTATCCTGAAAGATTGAAGAAGCCTCAACAGGATAAGCAGTTCAACAGATTCCTTGATGTCTTCCGCAAGCTTCAGATTAACATTCCATTTGCGGAAGCCTTGGAACAGATGCCATCATATGCCCGGTTTATGAAGGAGCTTCTCACCAAGAAGCGGAGGATAGTGGATGAAGAAACGGTTGCTTTGACCGAGGAGTGTAGTGCCATTCTTCAGAGAAAACTACCTCCAAAGTTGAAGGATCCCGGTTCTTTTTCGATACCATGCACCATTGGGGGGATGACTGTAGGGAAGGCATTGTGTGATCTAGGGGCAAGCATCAACTTGATGCCCCTCTCTATGATGAAGAGGTTGGGGATCAAAGAATTCAAGGATACACGGATGTCGCTCCAACTAGCCGATTGCTCTATAAAATATCCTTATGGGGTGGTCGAAGACTTGTTAGTAAAAGTGGACAAGCTCATATTTCCGGCGGACTTTGTAGTGCTTGATATGGATGAAGACGCCGAGGTTCCTCTCATATTGGGTAGGCCCTTCTTGGCCACTGGGGGTGCCTTGATAGATGTGCGGCAAGGGAAACTCACTCTAAGGGTGCAAGATGATGAGGTAGTCTTCAATCTCTTTGAAGCAATGAAGCACCCTGCAGAGAGGTCGGAAGTGTATCGAGTGGATACAGTGGATCCAACTGTAAAGGCAACTAGAGAGGCCCATGGTTCTTCACTTGCTCAAGTGTTGGTAAAATCCCATGATGATAGAAAGGAAAAAGACCCTTTGGGGGATGAGGTCTACCTCGAGTGGTTGAAAGATATGGAAGCCTTACCGAGTTCCCCAAGGGATGAATGTACAAAGGAAGAGCTCATCAACAAAGGCATGAAAAAGAATGGTAAGGCACCAGAATTGAAGGGTGGCACAACCGTGGCGGTCAGTACAGACAATGAATTGATCTCAAAAAGGATCACCACGGAGTGGAGAGTTCGTGCTGATTATAGAAGGGTCCTGAACTTAAATGAGCTGTCCGGGAACCGCATGCGAGCATATAAAAGGTCACAAACCTACAAAGAACGGGCCAAGGAATGGCATGGCAAGCAGGATCTTCCACCGGATTAACCCTTAGGGGCGACTTGAGTCAGGCTCGGGACGTTAAACAAGCGCTACTTGGGAGGCAACCCAAGCTAGGTACCCTCTCCTTTCCTCACTCTTGTTTTTTTGTTTTTGTTTTTGTGTTTGTTTTGTTTTTGTTTGTCACTCTTGAATAATTTGAGAAGATCAAGAGTTGTTGTATGAATGTTGTGTCGGCAAGCTTGTTGGAATTTAATTGAATTGAGCATAGATTGATCGCATGAATTATATTGACCATTGATGATTTCCCCCTAGGTTCTAATAACAGAAAAGTTGATCCCCATTTAAAAATTGAAAATTGAACTGTGAGATTTATTGTGATTGCTTGATTTATGATAAGTTTGGGGTGAGGGGGTGCACACACTAGGAATCGTATCTCTGTCAAACAGTTTGCAAAATGTCCAGGTGAGGATTTGAGCCTCCAACTCTGTTTTTGAATGTGTGAATCACTGTAAGTTGCACTTTCCCGAATTTGCTTGAATCTCTATATGGTTTGCATGTTTATATGTTGCATCAAATGATTTAGGCAATTTTCTTTGAATTAACTACTTGGCCATAAATTGAACCAACCTTGATGAATGATCCCTAGTTAGCCACATTGAGCCTTGAAGCCTATTGTTCTTCATGACCTTACATTACAAGCCATTAACTCAGAAAAACCATGATTTTCCCCTATCCTAGGATTTAGGAGAGTATGGAATTTTAGCTTTGTAAGTGTTGTTGTGGAACTAAGTTTGGGGTGGCTACAAGTTCATGAATCATAGTTGAGAAAAAGAAAAACGGAAGTAAGGGCCGAAGGCTTGAAAAAAAAAAAAGGGCGATAAAAAGCATTGAATATGTGCCAAAAAGGGCAAAGAAAAATAAATATAAAAAGGAAGAGGTGTGTAGCCACCAACTGCAAGGAAGAGAATAATATGAGAGTGAATTCAATTGTTGTGATATTAGTTTCATGCTCTCATTGATCCTAGGGACTTAGCCTCTATCCTTTGATTATCCTACCCTTAGCCAGGCCCCATTACAACCTTTGAAAGACCTATTGATGTTGCATGCATGTTTTCGTGGGAACTATGTTTGAGATGAAAATCAAATTCATGGGAAGTGCTCTTAGAATGTGAAAGTGAGTGAAAAGTTGATAGCCTAGACAAACTTGAGCGAATGAGTGAAATACTAAATGCCCTTGTGAGGAAGGCAATTGTTTGAAATAGGTGATCTTCCTTTGTGTGTATCTTTGAGCATCAACTTAGAGTAATGATGGCATGAATGATAACTTCTCAATTGTTTAAAGTAGATGAATGTGGGGATTACATTGATGAAAAAGGGGGGGAAATCAAAGAAGAAAAACTGTTTTGTAAAGTCGCATGAAATTTGTGCGAAATCGATTGAATCCCTTAAGCTTGCCAAGTCTTGAGTCGGTTTTGAGTTTTAGCTTGCTTGGGGACAAGCAAGGTTTAAGTTTGGGGTGTTTGATAAGCCTCTGGCTTATCTAGTTTTATAACTAGATGGACCGTGGTTTTTGTGCAAATTATTCGAGTTCACTCTCGTTTTCGCCCAAATTTGCCTTGTTTTGTTCCTAAGTTGGACTTTGACTCGTTTTGCGTCTTTTGTGTAGTTTTTAGCTTCTTTTGGATAGAATTACGCTTGTGGTTGCTTGTGTTGTTTTCAGGTCAACAAGTGAAGCTCTGAGAATTAAGGAAAGTCAAGAAATAGTGGAGATTACCATTCTGGAGATTCTCGCCCCGCGAGAGGAGGCTCGCCCCGCGAGAGTTTGAAGACCCGGGAAGACAGAGACCATCACAGCCTAGCCGTGATGTGTATCACGGGCCGTGAAAAGAAGGTTCACATCGCGAGACATCCTTCGCGACGCGAGTGTTTGAACTCCAGAAAAGCGCCAGAGACAGAGACCATCACAGCTTAGCCGTGATTCACATCACGGGCTGTGACAAGAAGACTCGCGTCGCGAGACATCCTTCGCGTCGCGAGGGTGTAAATTCCAGAAGTGCGCCAGAAACAGAAGCCGTCACGACCTAGCCGTGATGATCATCACGGCCGTGACGCGTGGCCTCCTTATAAATAGAGCAGATCAGAACAGAAAAAGAGAACTTTTTGGATCAGAACTGATTGTAGATCTTTTGTAATCCTTATTCTGGGGCTGCGTCTCCTCTTCTCTTCTCTTAATTCTTAGTCTTAGGATGATTTCCGATTGTACGTGTGTCGTTGTTACGGACATGAGGAACTAATCCCCTTGTCTAAGGGATCGATGAAGCCACCTATGACGGCATAGTATTCATGTGATGTAACTCTCTCTCTCTCTTAATTCAATTATTGTTTTCCAATTCTGATTTCATTGTGTTGGTTATATGCTTGCGTGATCAACTAGTTAAACGTGTATGAGGCCGAGAGGCGATTCGCGTTTCAGAACTTGAATTGGGAACATCGATCGAGTGTTGCACGAGAGTGAATAGGAGATCGATGCAACTCTTAGGGAACAAGAATTAATAGAATTCGAGATTAGGGTTAAGAGACCTAGTAAGTAATTAACTCAAATCATCGAATACGTCCTATTGAGCACGACAGTGGATATAGGAGAATTTAGGGGTCCCGTTGACATTAAAATTGAACCTAGGGAGGAGACCAATATCACTTGGGTACTTTGCATGATTGGGTAGGTGGATTCGAAACCTTAGATGCCTTTAATTCCAGATTTCATCACCATATCTTAATTGATTTGATTTGATTCGTTAATTTGAAGTGTGATCCTAGTTTCCCTCCAACCACTTTCTGTACTTAACCAACTTATCGGATTTTTCGCGAAATTAGTCGAATTGGTAGCCCAATCCTTGTGTTCGACCTCGGTAGACTCTTACCGTGTTTTATTACTTGCGACGACCCGGTACACTTGCCGGTGAGTCAACAATGTAGGGACTGACGTTAAAAGTGAAGAGACTTACTTCTAACGTCAGTTCTTTATCGAACTGACGTTAAAATGTTCACTTTTAACGTCAGTTCTTTATTGAACTGACGTTAAAAGTGAGTCACTTCACTTTTAACGTCAGTCATTAAAACAACTGACGTTAAAATTGAATTAATGAAGCCTGATATTTACAAAACTGCCACCGCCTCCTTTTTAACGTCTAGCTTTTGGTTAACTGACGTAAACCTTTACCGTCTAATGTATATTTTCCACTAGTGCTTTCCTAAAGTGTTTATGAGGGATGTTTATAACTTACCTCCAGAGAGAGATATTGAGTTTGTATTAGACTTAGTGTCTGGCACCAGGCCAATCTCCATAGCACCCTATAGGATGTCTCCTCTAGAGCTAGCTAAGTTGAAGGAAGAGTTGGAAGACCTGATGAAGAAGTAGTTCATTAGGCCTAGTGTGTCTCCATGGGGAGCACCTCTGTTGTTGGTGAAGAAGAAGGATGGTAGTATGAGGTTGTGCGTCAACTATCGACAGCTCAACAAGGTGACCATAAATAATCGGTATCCCCTCCTTAGGATTGATGATCTCATGGACCAGTTGATAGGCACTTGCGTCTTCTCTAAGATAGACTTTAGGTCAGGGTACTATCAGATTCGGGTTATGTCTGAGGACATCCCGAAGACAGCGTTCAAAACGTGATATGGTCACTATGAGTACTTGGTTATGTCATTCGGTGTGACCAATGCTCCCGCTGTCTTCATGGATTACATGAACAAGACCTTTCATCCTTACTTGGATAAGTTTGTGGTGGTGTTCAAAGATGACATCTTAGTGTACTCCAGGAGCAAGGAGGAACACCTGAGGGTTGTCTAGCAGACCCTTAAGGAAAAACAGTTGTATGCTAAGTTGTCTAAGTGTGAGTTCTGGTTAGAGGAAGTGAGCTTCTTAGTGTTAGACTCAATGACTTAGAGATTTTGATATATGACAAATACAATTTAATGAGTGCGCAAGTATTTTAGTGTCAAATTGCAAAGACAGGTATCGAGCACTAATCAACAAGTTTAATGAGCAGTCAAAGGAGAATATTCAAGGAAGAACATGAAGAAATCAAAAGAGCTACATGGAGGAATCAAAGAGCAAAGGCAAAAATCAAGGAATCATCAAGACAAGATCTTAAAGGAGAAATTAGATTTAAGTCTTAGATGATTGGTAAGAGAAAGAAATCTCTTCGTCACAAAAAGCTCAACTAAAAAGATGCATGAAGAAAATCAATTTTCATAACCTGCATTAAAAGGAATAAGTTTTCGTTAATGAAAATGATTTTTTGAAATAAGAAGCACTCGTCCAACACTGAAGTAATAGAAGCGCTCGTCCAACACTAAAGTAATAGAAGCGCTCGTCCAACACTGAAGTAATGGAAGCGCTCGTCCAACACTGAAGTAATAGAAGCGTTCGTTCAAAAGTAAAGTAATAGAAGCGCTCGTCCAACACAAGTGATAAAAGCACTCGTCCACTAAAGTGACAGAAGTGCTCGTCCACTAAAGTGACAGAAGCGCTCGTCCACTAAAGTGATACAAGCGCTCGTCCATTAAAGTGATACAAGCGCTCCTCCACTAAAGTGACAGAAGTTCTCGTCCACTAAAGTGATACAAGCGCTCGTCCACTAAAGTGACAGAAGCGCTCGTCCACTAAAGTCTTTGGACTTGCTAAATATGGAGCTCGTCTACAAGGTTACGTTCAATCAGTTAAATAAGCTTCGTCCAATGGTATGGCATATGGAGCTCATCTACTAGCCCGTCCGATGTAAAATCTTAATTCAAAATGGCTAGATGGACACGCTTATTTTCAAGATGGACGCGAATTCTATAAGAACCGATGTAAAATCTTATTTCAAGAACCAGAATCAAGAAAACAGATTATGTTAACCAAATCTATTTTGATTGATCCCAACGACTATAACTCGTTTTCCATATAAAGAGGGATCAAAGGAACACTTTCACAGATTGATAACATATCAGAATTACACGATATCAATATGAGAAATCAATTGTGAAAATCATTCATCATCTTTCTTGAGCTTATTGTGAAAAGGGTGTTTCATTCTCACAAGTGCTTCAATTTGTTTATCTGACTATTGAGAGTTAGGAATCAATTTTTCATTTCTATTTGATTGTAAAGAGAGAGGGAGTCTCTCTGAGTGATTAGGGTGATGTATCCCTAAGGAAGAACATTGAGGCTCTTCACAAAAGTGTGGTATCTCGAGGTGAATGAGTGCTCTGTTGTGTAAAGGTTTTTCAAGCTACCTGGCTAAAGCTTGTTGTGTTAGAGTGTGAAAACCCACAGGTGGAGTGGGGACTGGATATAGGTCACAGTGGAGGTGACTGAACCAGGGTAAATTTGGTTGTGTGGTATCTCTAAACTCCAACTCTTTTACTTTCTGTTTATGATCAAGAACCTATGATTTTGATGTTTAAAGTTCAATATAATTTCCGTTCTTGATCTGTATAAACTGTATTGAAACCTGAGACTGATTATAATCAAGTCTGTGTTGTCTGCATTCAAAACTGAGTTGATCAAAACCATTCTTGATTGCTGAAACTGAACTAATACTGAAACTGAAACCTGCAAGTTTGTTCTTGATTGTTAATGCTTGTATCTGAAACTTGCATAACTTGTTCTTAATCTTTAAAAGCTTAATCAGTTTATGTATTTTGTTATTTGAGTTTTGAACCCGAACCTATTCTGAATTAATCTTTCTTATCTTCATCATCTTCCGATTCAAGATTTTATATAAACCCTTCATTGATTTTGTAAAAGATCCTAAGGCCACAAATCCGAAAACTAAAGTTTTGTGAAAAGTTTTTAAGAGGGAAATATTTTTAAGAAAACTCAATCCACCCCCCCCCCCCCCCCCTCGAGTCGTTGAATCCAAAACAACAATTGGTATCAAAGCTAAACTCTTAAGTTTGGCTTAACAGCTATAAGAGTATGGCTTCCAGTGACTGTTTGAATGAAGGGGCTTCCCTTGAACGCCCACCTGCCTTCAATGGATCTGAGTATATCTATTGGAAGGAAAGAATGGTAATCTTTCTTGAGGCAGCAGGTGTTGACATATGGGATGCAGTATAAAATGGACCATTTGTCCCCTCTACTGTAGATGCTAATGGTGCTCCAAGAAATAAGCCTAAAACTGAATGGAATGAGGATTATAAGAATAGAGTTCAATATAATGCACGTGCTAAGAATATTATAGCATATGCTTTAAACCGTGATGAGTTTTTCAGGGTTTCAAATTGCAAATCAGCAAAGGAGATGTGGGATACATTGCAAGTAACACATGAAGGAACCACAGATGTCAAAAGAGCAAGAATGAACACCCTCACACATGAGTATGAGTTATTTCGAATGAATCGAGGAGAACCTATGACTGAAATGCAAAAGAGATTCACACACATTGTAAATCAATTGGCTGGTCTTGGAGAAACTATATCAAATGAGGATCAAATTAACAAAGTAATGAGATGCTTGAGCAGGGAATGGCAACCTAAAGTCACTGCAATCTCAGAATCAAGAGACCTCTCATCAATGACCATTGCCACATTGTTTGGAAAACTGCAAGAGCATGAATTGGAGTTGAACAGACTTAATGGGAACGAAGAAACTGACAAAAAGAAAAAGGGATTGGCTCTGAAATCACAAGTCATAGAAGTAGAAGACAGTGATGACGATGATTCAGCACAAGAGGCAGAATCTGAAGAAGAGATGGGAATGCTAGTTAGAAAATTCAAGAACTTCCTAAAGAAGAAAGGCAACTTCAAAAGAAATCCATCCACTTTTCCAAAAAGAAATTTCAGTAAAGGTGACAACTCTTCCAACAACATCACATGCTGTGAATGTGGAAAGATTGGCCACATGAAGCTTGACTGTCCAAAGCTGCAGAAGAAGGACAAAACGGAAAAGTTTGACTCAAAGGACAAAAAGTAGAGAAAGCCAAGAAAGGCCTGCATTGCTTGGGATGATAATGATCTAGAATCCACTGAAGAATCTGAATCTAAGGAGGCAAACTTGTGCTTGATGGCCAGCAATCATAGTGATTCAGAAAGTGAAGCAAGTTCTAATTATCAACCTTCTTATGATGAATTGTAAAATGCTTTTGAAGAACTTCATAAATAATCCATTAGACTTGCTAGATTGCTAATTAAGTCTAAGAAAACCATCACATGCCTAGAAGAGAAAAATTTTGTTTTAAACAAAGAGCTAGATGAATTAAAAACAAAAATTTGTGCTGTAAAAGAAAGATTGGCTACTGTTTTGGAACCACCTATATGCTCTAATTGTTCTAAGTGTTGTACATTGACTAAAGAAGTTGAAAAACTGAAAAATGACTTAGCCAAGTTCACAAATGGTAGAGATAACTTGAAGCTTTATTAGGACAGCAAAAATATGTCTATGATAAGGCTGGAATAGGCTATAAACCTAAGATAAATGAGAAATCTTTCAAGAATTTTTTTGCTGCACCTAAGACATCAAACACACCATTTGTTAAATGCAATTTTTGTGCTAGAAAAGGTCACACAGCTTCTACATGTCAATACAGAAAATCAACATACAATAAATCTAAGTATATATGGGTTCCTAAAGGAACTATTGCTGCAACTAACTCAAAAGGACCCAAACAGATTTGGGTACCTAAACCTTCTGTTTTGTAGGTGTGTTGGAAGGCCAAGAATGTGAAATGGTATCTTGACAGTAGCTATTCCAAGTACATGACTGGAGATAAAACCAAGTTCATTTCCTTTACCCCCTAAGTCAAGTGGTAGTGTTACCTATGGAAACAACAATAAAGGGAGAATACTTGGCATTGGCAACATTGGAAGTGACTCAACAACACTTATTGAGGATGTATTATATGTTGAGGGACTGAAACACAACCTATTAAGTATCAGTCAACTATGTGACAAAGGCTTCAAGGTAAAATTCAATTCCAATAGCTGCTTAATAGAAAATCAGCATGAAGAAAATTTGAAATTAATTGGACATAGAACAGATAACATTTATATGATTGATTTAGATAATATCTCTTCGATACTGCATGCCGTCTTATTTCAAAAGAAGAAGAGAATTGGCTTTGGCATAGAAGAATTGCACACATTCACATGAACCACTTGAATAAACTAATTCGTAAAGATCTTGTAGTTGGCTTGCCTAAGCTAAAATTTGTGAAAGATGGACTATATGATGCATGTCCAAAAGGAAAGCAAGTTATGGTCTCTTTTAATCCAAAGAACATTGTTTCAACAACTAGACCCTTGCAACCTGTACACATGGATTTATTTGGTCCATCTAGAACCAAAAGATTTGGTGGTAACTTGTATGCATTGGTAATATTAGATGATTACTCTAGATATACACGGACATATTTTTTATCTCATAAAAGTGATTCATTTGCTACATTTAAGAAAATGACAAAAATTGTGCAAAATGAAAAGGACACGAAAATTGTTTCTATAAGAAGTGATCATGGGGGAGAATTTCAAAATGAAGTGTTTGAAAACTTTGGTGAATAGCATGGCATTCAACATAATTTTTCTGCTCCTAGAACTCCACAACAAAATGGAGTAGTGGAAAGAATGAATAGATCATTAGAGGAGATAGCAAGAACTATGTTGAACGACACTAGCTTGCCAAAACTTTTTTGGGCAGATGCTGTAAATACAGCCTGCTATGTGCTAAACAGAGTCTTCATAAGACCAATCTTAAAGAAAACCCCTTATGAGCTTTACAAAGGAAGAAAACCAAATATAGCACATCTTCATGTTTTTTGTTGCAAATGCTTTGTTGTTATCAATGGAAAGAATAATCTTGGAAAATTTGATGCAAAGACTAATGAAGGAATTTTCCTAGGTTACTCTCTATCTAGTAAATCATTTAGAATATATAATAAGAGAACACAAACTATTGAGGAATCTGTGCATGTGACATTTGATGAGTCTAACCCCAAAAGGTTGGGAAAGGATTCTGTTATTGATGATCTTGCAGATTCAATTGAGAAAACTCTCCTAGAAGAGAAACCGGCCAATGAAGAAGATGAAAGCTTAAAGAATGAATTGATGTAGCATGAGCAAACAGAACAACAGCCTGACCTACCAAAGGAATGGAGGACTATCAGAAATCATCCAATTGATAACATTATTGGTGAAATTATAAAGGGGGTAACTACTATACAATCTCTTAGAAATTCTTGTAATCATATGCCATTTGTGTCTCAAGTAGAACCTAAGAACATAGATGATGCTATAATTGATGAACATTGGATGATGGCTATGCAAGATGAGTTAAACCAGTTTGAAAGAAACCAAGTTTGGAAACTAGTGCCTAAACCCAAGAACTCTCAAGTAATAGGTACAAAATCGGTCTTTAGGAATAAACTAGATGAAAATAGTATAATTGTAAGAGACAAGGCTATATTGGTAGCCAAAGGGTATAACCAAGAAGAAGGCATAGATTATGATGAAACATAGCAAGATTGGAAGCTATAAGAATGCTACTTGCTTATGCTTGCATAATGGTATTTAAATTGTATCAAATGGATGTTAAGAGTGCTTTCTTAAAAGGATTTATACAAGAGGAAGTGTATGTTGTTCAACCACCTGGTTTTGAGAATAATGAATTGCCTAACCATGTTTATAAACTGTTTAAAGCACTATATGTTGGTAATGGATACAATCTCAGGGGGGGGGGGGGGGTGTGAATTAGATATTGAAAACTTTTTCAACAATTGAAAGCAAAACAGAGTTTTCTTAAAGAAATTTGGTTTTCACTCAATTTTAATTCCCAAGAATCAGGTTATATATGTAACAAGTAATGATGTTAAGAAGAATTATAAGAAGTAACAACATGTTTAACACAGATTGCAGATCAAAGATTCAAGTTAACAAGCATTCTTAAAACTCATTCACAACACATAAGTGCATATAACAAGTATATGGAGTTTAGAGATGAGAAGAACACGCAAATTGATTTATCCTAGTTCGGCTACCTCCTCTGGCTTGCCTACATCCAGTCCCACACCTCTGTGGTTTTCTCCACTATAACCAGAAATTACAATATCCAATTACAGCATTCACAAGGATAACCTGCTTGCTCAAGAACACACCAAAAAACACACTTGCTTTTCTATACCGAAGGATCCCTTCTATCCTTGTTCAATCCTAAGAGATACCCTCTCTTAATCACACTATTTCGCATAAAGAATTGAGTAGAAGAAAGACTCTAAAAGTCTGATTATACAAATTGAAGTTCTAAGAAATGTCACACTTTTCTCTCAAAGATGAAGCACTTTTGGAAGCTTTGTAATATTTCGAATTTTTGCTTTCAGGATGTGTAAGGTGTTGAAAAGTGTTGATATGAAGTCCTTTTATAGGTCTTTGAAGATTTTGATCCGTGGGTCTTATCACAAAACTTGTTACAAGTGATTACAAATCAGTTTGAAAAGTTGTAACAGAATAGTCTGTGTACTACATCTGTGTATTCGTATTTTTCAGACATTTTCAAAGATTGTTCACAGATTAGATATTTTGTACATCTGTGTATTAAACCAAGTTTTCACCTTTTCAAAACGTTTACACGGATTAGCTTCTTTTGTACACATGTGTATTTCTTGCGTTGTGCTTTAATACACATGTGTATACCTTGCATACACAGATGTATAATAGAACATCAACCCAGAATGTTCAGTACACATGTGTATCATTTTTGTACATCTGTGTATTGTCATATTTTTCAAAACAATACACTGATACACATGTGTACAATGCATGTGTACGAATTTTAGTTCCAAACCCGAGAGCTCACTTTTGTGTACACGGGTGTACAACACATGTGTACAGCCTTTCAACTTTGAACCCGAGAGCATGTATTCGTGTACACAGGTGTACAACACATGTGTACAGGCAAATTTTCTTTTGTTTTTAAAACCCAACTTTTCATACACATGTGTATGATGCCTATGTACAGAAAGGTTCTTTCTAAAATTTGAAATTTAGCTTTACATACATATGTGTACAACACATGTGTACAACACATGTGTACAACAAACTTTATTTCTTTATCAATTAATCACTTTTTGAAAAACCTTTCTTTTGAAAAACTATTTTGTTTATCCTTTGTAAAAATTAGTTTCTTCTTAAATTTAAGTGCTTCACCTAAGAAATCAAATGTGCTACTTTTACAATAGCATCTAAAGTATGAGATCTTCATTGCTTGATGATTTAGTCCTTGTCCATTGCTCTGTGTCCTTGGTCTTCCATCCTTTAATCCTTGATTTTCCTTTTTCATGAGTGATCTTGCATACAACTTAACACATAATAAGTATATAGTCAAAAGCAAAAATCTTATACAAAATACACTTTGTTTGTCATACATCAAAACATAAATGAGGGCTTAATCTTACACTATATGTCTTAAAGCAAGCTCCTAGAGCTTGGTATAAAAGGTTAAGTAATTTTCTCATTGAAAAAGGATTTAAAAGAGGTAAAGTTGGCACAACTTTGTTCACTAAGAAAAAGGCACACAAAATTTTACTTGTACAAATATATGTGGATGATATAATTTTTGATGCCACTAATGAGCATTTGTGCAACGAGTTTGCAAGTCTTATGCAGAGTGAGTTTGAAATGTCAATGATGGATGAGCTGAACTTTTTCCTTGGACTGCAAATAAAGCAAACTGAAAATGGAATATTTTTTAGCCAAACCAGGTACTGAATGAGTTGATCAAGAAGTTTGGCATGGAAAATGCTAAGGAGATGGCTACTCCAATGAGTACCTCCTGTTATCTGGACAAGGATGAGCAAGGTAAACCTATTGATGTTTCTAAATTCAGAGGTATGATAGGCTCACTACTTTATCTTACTGCTAGTAGGCCAGATATCATGTTTAGTGTATGCATGTGTGCTAGGTATCAAGCAAATCCAAAAGAATCACAATTAACAGCAGTTAAAAGGATAATTAAGTATCTGTTAGGAACAAAAGACATGGGATTGTGGTATCCCAAGGGAGCTACATGTACTTTAATTAGCTATTCAGACTCCGATTTTGCTGGTTGTAAACTAGATAGAAAAAGTACTAGTGGAACTTGCCATTTACTAGGAAACTTATTAGTATCATGGTTCAGTAAGAAACAATCTAGTGTGACTTTATCCACTGTAGAGGCTGAATATGTAGCAGTTGGTAGCTGTTGTGCACAGGTTTTATGGATGAAACAATAATTAGTTGATTATGGTGTGCAACTAAACCAAGTTCCTATTAGATGTGACAATACAAGTGCAATTAAACTAACTAAGAATCCCATAATGCACTCTAGAACTAAACACATAGAAATCAGACATCATTTCATTAGAGATCATATTCAAAGTAGAGAAATTGAGATTGAATATGTTGATACAACTAAACAACTTGCTGATATTTTTACCAAGCCCTTGAACAAGGAAAGCTTCTTTTTCATTAGAAGAGAATTGGGCACAATCGATCAATCCTATATCTAATCTCTAAAGAAACTGTTTATATGACTGTATCTTTGTGTAAATATGCTCTGATTCTTGTATGATTTGATTTGGAATATCTATGAATGATTATAAGTGAGTTTCAGAAGAAATAGATTTGATCAGGAATGGATCCCCTGTGTTTTTAGTCTGATAAAATCAAAGATAACCCAGGAGTGAACTTTCGTGTCCCTGCACTAATCCCTCTATAATGAACAATTTTATATGCTATGTTTGAATGTTTAAATGCTTGCCTTCTCTATTGCTTTGAATGTTTCTTTTCTTTACCTTTTTTATAATGCCAAAAGGGGGAGGAAAAAGTTTGATAAAGAGAAAGGGGATAATAACAAATTATACATGCATATGTTGAGGGGGGTTTTATAAGCTTACATGATTAAGGGGGAGTAAATCAAATTCTGCTATGATAATATTTTTTTACTCTGATATACTTCTACTCTGATACCATGATATAAATCTGTCAAAAACACTTAGCTTCTACTACACTTATACTCAGATCTTATAATTTGTTAAAAGATTTGTCATAATCAAAAAGGGGGAGTTTGTTAGACTCAATGACTTAGAGATTTTGATATATAACAAATACAATTTAATGAGTGTGCAAGTGTTTTAGTGTCAAATTGCAAAGACAGGTATCAAGCAGTAATCAATAAGTTCAGTGAGCAATCAAAGGAGAATATTCAAGGTAGAACTTGAAGAAATCAAAAGAGCTACATGGAGAAATCAAAGAGCAAAGACAAAGATCAAGGAATCATCAAGACAAGAGCTTAAAGAAGAAATTAGATTTAAGTCTTAAATGATATGTAAGAGAAAGAAATCTATTCGTCACAAAAATCTCAACTGAAGTAATGGAAGCGCTCGTCCAACAATGAAGTAATAGAAGCGCTCGTCCAACAGTAAAGTAACAGAAGCGCTCGTCCACTAAAATGACAGAAGTGCTCGTCCACTAAAGTGACAGAAGCGCTCGTCCACTAAAGTGATACAAGCGCTTGTCCATTAAAGTGATACAAGCGCTCGTCCACTAAAGTGACAGAAGTGCTCGTCCACTAAAGTGATACAAGCGCTCGTCCACTAAAGTGACACAAGCGCTCGTCCACTAAAGTGATAGAAGCGCTCGTCCACACAAGTCTTTGGACTTGCTAAATATGGAGCTCGTCTACTAGGTTACGTTCAACCAGTTAAATCAGCTCCGTCCAATGGCGTGGCATATGGAGCTCGTCCGATGTAAAATCTTAATTCAAAATGGCTAGATGGACGCAAATTCTATAAGAACCGATGTAAAATCTTATTTCAAGAACCAGAATCAAGAAAACAGATTCTGTTATCAGAACCAAATCTGTTTTGATCGATCCCAACGACTATAACTCGTTTTCTATATAGAGAGGGATCAAAGGAACACTTCCGCAGATCGATAACATATCAGAATTACACGATATCAATATGAGAAATCAATTGTGAAAATCATTCATCATCTTTCTTGAGCTTATTGTGAAAAGGGTGTTTCATTCTCATAAGTGCTTCAATTTGTTTATCTGAATATTGAGAGTTAGGAATCAATTTTTCATTTCTATTTGATTGTAAAGAGAGGGGGGGGGGGTCTCTCTGAGTGATTAGGGTGAGGTATCCCTAAGGAAGAACACTGAGGCTCTTCACAAGAGTGTGGTATCTCGAGGTGAAGGAGTGCTCTGTGGTGTAAAGGTTTTTCAAGCTACCTGGATAAAGCTTGTTGTGTTAGAGTGTGAAAACCCACAGGTGGAGTGGGGAGGTTAGCCGGGTATTGTAGGCGGTTCATAGAAGGTTTCTTTAAGATAGCTTTACCCTTAACCCATCTCACCAAGAAGGGACAGTTGTTTGTGTGGGACTCTAAGTGTGAAGATAGTTTCCAAACCCTTAACGATAGGTTGACATCAGCACCATTGTTAGTTTTGCCATATCCTAGTGAACCCTTCGTAGTTTACTGTGATGCTTCTAAGCAAGGGTTAGGTGGTGTGTTGAAGCAGAATGGTAAGGTAGTTGCTTATGCTTCTAGGTAGTTGAAAACCCATGAGAAGAACTACCCTACCTATGATGTAGAGTTAGGAAATGTGGTATTTGCCTTAAAGATATGGAGGCATTACCTTTATGGAGCGAGGTTTGAAGTTTTTAGTGATCACAAGAGTTTGAGGTATCTCTTTGATCAAAAGGAGTTGAACACGAGGCAGCGTAGGTGGATGGAGTTCTTAAAGGATTATGACTTCGAGCTGACCTATCACCCAGGAAAGGCCAATGTCGTGGTTGATGCCCTAAGTAGGAAAACCTTGCACGTCTCAGCTTTCATGGTTAGGGAGATGGATCTAATAGAGGAGTTTAGAGACCTTAGTCTAGCTTGTGAGTTTATCCCTAAGAGTATTAGGCTTGGAACCTTGAAGGTTACCAACAGCTTGATGGATCAGATTAGAGAGGGCCAGGAGTTAGATAAGTTTCTCTTAGACCAACGAGATTGCTCGCTCAGGGCAGAGACCTTAGTTTCAAGGATGAGAGTGATGGAGTCTTGAGGTTTAAGGATAGAGTGTGCATACCAGATGTTCCTGAGCTTAGGAAGTTGATCTTTGAAGAAGGACATAAGAGTGGGTTAAGTGTGCACCCAGGTGCCACCAAGATGTATCAGGACCTTAAGAGGGTGTTTTAGTGGCCTAGGATGAAAAATGATGTGACCGAGTTTGTGTATGCGTCCTTGGTTTGTCAGAAAGCTAAGATAGAACACCAAAAGCGATCAGGTAAGTTACAACCTTTAAGTATCCCATAATGGAAATGGGATAGCATCTCCATGGACTTTGTGTCTGGACTCCCTAGGACTCCAACTGGTTTTGAGGCTATACGGGTTGTTGTGGATAGATTGACTAAGTCTGCTCATTTCATCCCGATGAACAAGGAGTATCATTTAGAGAAGTTAGCCAAGCTGTACATCAAAGAGATAGTTAGCTTCATGGTGTACCCTCTAGCATAGTATCAGATAGAGACCCGAGGTTTACCTCCAGGTTCTTGGAGAGTTTGCAGCATGCTTTAGGGACAAAGCTTAGGCTTAGTTCAGCTTACCACCACGGTGACCGATGTGCAGTCTGAGAGGATCATCAGTCCTTAGAGGACTTGTTGAGAGCTTGTGTGCTAGAACAGTCTGGTAGTTGGGAGGAGATGTATGACACCCTTGTGTTGGAGTGACACTAGTGATAGTGTGGTGCTAGGGCCGGAGATAGTCCGGGAAACAACAAAAAGGATCGGGATGGTTCAGGAAAAGATGAGAGTGGCACAGAGTAGGCAAAAGAGTTACCATGACAAAATGAAGAAGGTGCTCGAATTCCAGGAAGGCGATCAAGTGTCCTTAAGTGTTACTCCAACAACTGCAGTTGGTAGAGCGATGAAAGCAAGCAAGCCATTTGTTATCAGGAGATCTGAGTCTTTCCTACCTTGGTGAACAAGTGCAAAATCTTGGAGGATGCTTACGAGGCCAGGATCACAAACCGTAAAAGTTCAGAGATCCAGTGCAGTAAGGACGAAAATCAGAAGAACGAGGTGAGACAATGTCATCGGCAGAGACTTCATGCAGAATGGCAAGGAATCACAATTCTCAGCAGGTAAGCCTAAGGATTGGGATTCTCCTAAACATGTCAGATGTGGAAAACGTGGAGAAGGTCACTATACCCATCAATGCAAGGGGTCGAACATCATCTGTTTCAAGTGTGGCAAATATGGTCACCTCAGCAGGAACTGTAAAGGAAGAAAGTCAGAACCATAGAGTGCTAGTAGGAATCAGAGTGCGCAGTGGAAGCGTAGTGGAGCTGGAGCCTCCAAGTCCAACCCAACGTATGCGCCTAATTGATGAAAGTTTAACCAGTTAAGGTGATAGAAATTTGGAGGATGAAATTTTTATAAAGGGGTGGAATTATAACACCTCAAGATTCACCTTTATATTTATATGTGTTAGTTTTGGCATATATATATTTGATATTTATATATGTGTGTGTATATTATTGCATATGATAATATGTATATTAATATATGATTATTTGCATTAATATGAGATTGTGTCTCTTAATGTTTGATTTTATATGTTAATATATGATATGTGATTTTATTAATAATAAGCGATTAAGAATGATATGATAAGATATCGTGTGATTTAGTATTTAAATAGAGATAGTGTTAATCTTAGATTTTAGCTCCTCAACCAATCAGATTTGAGTCCTATAAATATAGGATCATCCTCTTGTTGTTTATATCTTAAGATCTTATAATAATCTCCTAAGGATCCTATTTAGGAATAACTACCAAATATGTCGCTAAACTTACATCGAACTTTTGACTATTTTAAAGTCCGATTTAGGATTTGATCATTAGACATTATTTTGTATATATTTCTCTGATCTTTCTAACGACACCAAGAACGCCTCAATCGTAAACTTGTAGCTCAAGTTATGGTCAAAATACCGAACTGTACACAGTTTGGGCTGAAATAGGAATCCGTTATGACCCAAACTCATATATATACCATTAGACTCGACCTAAACCTAGTTTACACGACCCCAATACTCATAAAACTTCCTCCCTCCTTCCTCTTTGAATCCTTATGATTTTTCTCCCTAAAACTCTCTTTAGGGAACCCGTTCTTGCATCGTTATTCATTGTTTCTTGATAGGAGAACATCGCTACGAATAGGGGTTCGTTGTGATTGATGTTTGGGACTTTAGAAAAGGTAAAATCCATGTACCTTGTCCCTTGTGTTCTTTCTTTCAAGTTCTTGATCTTTTCCTTTTAATTTCTTGATCTTAGAGTTGAACCAAAGTGTCTCTTTGTCGTTCTTGAGGTTGTAGACAAGTGCTAGTGAGACAGGACCCAAGTGGATCTTCTTTCTCTCTTTTGAATCGTGATCTCTATTCCAGGTATGGGGACAAGGGTAGTGTATTCATAGACTTGGGGTTAGTGTAAAGTAAAGGGGTTCCCATAACCCCGTGTTATTTTATGTGTATGAATGAATAACATGTTAAATTGTATTGTTTGGTGATGGTATGTTCTTGGATATTTTGGTATGTTATTTGTATGTGTTCCATGTTCATGGCATGTTGTTAATATTTATCTTGGTTGCCTTGATATGAACATGATAGTATGATGATTGTCGTTGTTATTACGATGTTGGCTGTTAATGTTATGTTGGTTGTATAGTTGATGCTATGACTGTTGAATTGATGGTTAAAATGTTAAAAACCTTAATTGGTTAAATTAGGTTCTAAATGAGTTAGAGATTAATAGGTTTAAACACCCAAAAAATTGGTTAAGGAACTGTATTGAGACTCTGTCCAGAACAGTATTGTCATGCATTGAG
The DNA here is from genome assembly GCA_030762895.1 of Sophora flavescens. Classification (NCBI taxonomy): domain Eukaryota; kingdom Viridiplantae; phylum Streptophyta; class Magnoliopsida; order Fabales; family Fabaceae; genus Sophora; species Sophora flavescens. The sequence continues at coordinate 51,515,861 of CM061069.1, forward strand.
CATGGCCGTGCTGAACAGGGAGCACGCCCGTGCTCCCAGTTTGAATTCTGAAAAATGGCCGAGCAGTAAGCACGATCGTTCAGCAAAGGAGCATGCCCGTGCAGCTGAGCACGAACGTGCTCAAAAAGGAAGCACGACTGTGCTCTACTTAAGTGGCAGCACGCCCGTTCTAGGGTTAAGCACGACCGTGCTCACTTTTCTGGATAGAATATGAGATTAAGGACTTAAACATGGGTTTTAACCCCAATCTTCCCCAACGATAAATGATGACTTAGTTAATTAATGATGAAGACTAGATAACTTAATTAAAGATTAATTAAGATAGTTAACCCAACGACAAGTTGTTTGAGTTGTACCTTGGTGCCTTATGGCCAAGAGGGCCTTGACCCCGCGGTTTGGGTCTAAGGTGTTATTGATGTTGTACCTTAGGGACCGAGAGTTTGTCCCATTCGGGGGCCTTGACTCCTCAGTTTGGGTCTAAGGTGTTCCAGTCGATTCTGCTGCGGTAGATTTCGCTGGTTAAAGGTATTGTGGTAGATTCCGCTGATGGCTTCGGTTGATTCCGTTGGAGTTATGGAGGTGGTGGATGTTTGTGGTCATTGTTTTGCATACGCATTGCATCGGAGTTGTTGTTGTTGTTGACGGATGTTCGACATAGGGGAGGTTGTTCTAGAGTACGACGATCTGGCCATCCACGGTTGGAGTAGATTCTCCTTGCGCCCCCGTGACAAGGCATCCGTTGGTTTGATGTGTTGCCTATCCGAGGAGTAGATTCTCCGCCGTTGAGTAGATTCTCAATGTGGATATGTAACTCCGAAGTCGTTCATCTCGAGTTTAGTGGATCCACATGCATGGTTGGTTTAGCGGAGTAGGACTGCATTGCACTGCATAGCATGCTCGATGTTAATGATGATGATGTACGCTATATATGTTGAATGATGTATGCTACGTTTGTGGCATGGTTTATGTTTTACTTTACTTCCTACCTCCTTGCTTTTATGTTTACATGATTGTTACTCCCCATTATTTGTTTGTTGTTTGGCCTGATTGGTACATTGCAGAGGATGACGAGCAGCCCGGAGAGGAGTGACTCTGAGGAGCCGCCACTCATAATTAGGGCTTGTTTTTATGTTCAGTTAGTTAGTTTTCAGTTGTATTCCGTGGATTTATTCCGGAACGGTTATACTAGCTCTGTATGTGACATCGGGGTTGGGATAGGTTTATTTCTTTGCTATGTTAAATTGTTTTAAACTCGTTTTTTTTTTTTCCGTGATTTTGAGAACTAGTTCATGTGGACTTTTCTACCCATGGACGGATGCTTTATTTTATCCAGTAAGCTCGTGACTAAATTTTATTAATTGCTTATCTTAAAGCGCTTATAACATTCGGGGTAGAAGGGTGTTACATGGAATACCTTATTAACCAAGGCACCATACATAACTTCGTAGCATGGAATATCTTACTCACCAAGGCACCATACATAAAACATGGGCACGTCTGCCAATGAATGCATGTAAAACATTTTATTCTCATCGTTTTCTTTGTGTATAATTTTTCCTTTGCCAAAGCTCAAAAGTTGACGACCAACGTAGTTTTCAATGTCTTAAAATATTTTCTTATCAATACAGGACACGCAATCCGAGTGCTTGGTCACGAAACCCTAGACTGATGCATCAGGCTTAGGTTCGTCGTAGTAGAAAAACAATATTCGTTATTTACACCGTAATTAGGACACGAAGTCCACAAGCAGGACACACAGTCCAAAACATCGTAAGATCACTAGTACCCCGACGTCTCGATTACTAAGTTCAAAATTATCATGTACATCGTTTACTAAACATCATCGTTTACACCGTTGGCGAAAAACTCGATTTCAGAAAACAATTTCAAAATTGGAAATTCCTTTGTAAAATCATCAATTACTTGAAATCCTTTTTCCTGAAAGCCTTATGTTTTGATATGAGAGTCACTTGAGACTATAGAAATTCTGCTGTTTTAAGAAAATACTTTATGTAACCGTGTTTTCATAACTAATCGCCGTTTAACGTTTTAAAATAAGTTTAAGTCTAAGTTTGACCTTTTTTTCGTAAATAATTTTCTAAATTCATGATTAAGTTATTTTCGAAAATAAATTTCACGAAATAACTTTCTATATTTCTTTGGAATTATTCGCATAAAAATTAGCAGCACAAAAATAATTTCACGGTTACGTCCTGACAATGACTCATAGATTACTTTTACACTATTAAATCGTTGAAATAATAATATTTTCGAAAATTATTTAGACAAAATATACTCCAATATCTCTCAGTTAAACATTGAATATTCTCCGTATATATTCTTAAAGCTTTTACCTCTTTTATTAATTGAGCACTGACCACTGTCAGGCTTCTCAAACAACATCCAACAACATCATTATAATAATTAACCCAGGCAGATCATGCATCACAACACTATAATATATGACTGCAGATAATTAATTAACAACAGATAATCAATTAAAAACAGAAGATAAACACAGATAAAATACCATAACTAACAACCCCAAATAAACATACAGACCACAAACAGATAGCACATAGCCATAGGAAAAATCCCTCAGGAAATCCCCCCTTACCTCTTGAAGAATTAAGCTTCCGATTAACTTTGACACAATTTCGAAGATTGGTGACAGACGTACGAGCAACAACTTCAACCTTCAACAAACCACCATCACACAAGTCAAAACAAGAAACATAAAAGAACCTAATTCTCTATAATAGGTCACGGCCTCCATGGGTTTAGTGGCTTAAAATTTCTAAACTTGCTTAAGTCATTGGATTAATGATCTAAGTACTGAAGACAATATGATTAATGATTAACCAACTAAGGTTGAAACAAAAACCTCCAAATTCATCAAGGTATGAATTCGGCCAAGACACAAAAATATGGCAAGGAATTTTGGTTTGATTTGAGAACTTGGATTTATCATGAACCCATACTAGAAAGGTGAGATCTATGATCACTTTCAAGAAAAACCAAAATACAATTTAGAGAAAGTGTAAGGATCAAAATGAAATTATTAAAAATTGCTAACATAACCCTAAGCCACATCAAACCACTTACATGGATGACTTATTCCTAAGAGAATATAGGGTTTATCCACTTATCGAGCCCCGAATCTCCCATAATCAGCTCCGTCGTTCGCTCGATTGAATATAACACCCGTAAAGCATAAATTATTTCACTTTTAATCAAAAAATTATAAAAATACACAATCATAGGAAATAAAATAAAAACCTTAGGTTTTTCGTTCACGAATTAAAATTAGATCTTCTGATCAGTATAAACATACTGTCAGTGAAATTCACAGACCGGGATTCGTTTGACTTTTCAACCTAAATTTTAATCGTAGCTTTCTACTTGAACGTAGAATTGAGTGATGAACTCTATTTATTTAAAATAATTTTCTAAAACACAGATAAACATATAAACATAATCATACGCATTTTTGTTATTTAAAACAGTGAAAATCGGGGTGTTACACTTGGATTGGTGATCCTTAATCACTTGAAACACTAATTCAATTATTGAAATACAAAGATTGAAATAAAATATTTCAACCTTACAAGAATAAAATTTCGGCCATGACACAACATGAGCTATGAATTTTATTTTGATACAATAACTTGGATTTAATACATACATGAGTTAGAAGGATTAAATCATGTATAATTTTACAAGAAAAATGAAGCAAAGTTCCTCCACCTATAACAACTAGGTTTCGGCCTTGATAGGTTAAATAGGAAGGAAATTTTTGCTTGATTCATACTTTTAAATCTTAAATATAGAAATGATAATAAGATCATAGAAATTGGTTTCATGATCATATGATTTTTCTATGAATTTTCAAAGTTCTAAATCTAAGAATAGAAAATGATGATCATAGCCTTGTATCATAAAAATGAATGAAGAACATGATATTGATTGAGTGAGATGAGTATGTTATACCTCTTGGATGTTGAAAAATGGCAAGGATTCAAGTAGTTTCCTCACAAACTTTGGTTATGGAAACTTAGAGAAAATGAGAGAAAATGTCAGGAAGAAGACGAAGTTAGAGAAAAATGAGTGAAATGGCCTTGGGAGGGTGTTTTGGCCATGGGTTTCAAGGGTAATTCGGGTAGGAATTTGTCATTTTTAGGGACAATGTAGTCATTTGAACTTATGACAATTTTGTTATTTACTTAAGACTTAAGGACATTTTAGTAATTTACCCTAAGGTAATCATGAAAAACTTGTTGTGGTAATTTGTAGAAGATGTGGCTAATTTTCGACCACATAAACAAGACGAAGATGCCTTAACCATGGTTATAAAATAACTAGGATAGGTTAGGTTAGGGGTATTTTGGTCTTTTTACACTTAATTCATCATTACGTTCATTAATTGCTAGGTGAGTCACCCCTATGACTCACCACCCTAGGTGGCAATATTTCTCAGCATCCGATGACGGATTTTGTCTCTGCACGTCCGTTCTCGACTCCGTTGATTACCCAATTTAGGTTTTACGCCCGAAACAAGTATAATAACCTATTTATTTTGAAAATTTTCAAAATAACATATATCGTTGGAAATAAGATATAAAATCTATTTATTTCGTTCTCAGGTCAAAATTAGGTTTTCTGATTAGTAAAATCTTACTGTCAGTGAAAACGCAAACCGAGTTCCGTCTGAATTTTCAACCCAAAATTTAACCTTACACTTATAAAAATAAGTATAATATGAATATGAATTTGGTTTACCCAAAATCATTTTTTTAAGTTTCAGATAAAAATATAAACATTTATTTATATTTATACCGATCTTAGAAAGCAGAAAAATCGAGGTGTTACACTTCTCTCTCTTATCTGATTTCAACCCTCCTCACTGCTCCCCCCTTTTCCCATCATCAATTCGAACAGAAACCCTAACTGCTCATTCTTCCCTTTCCATTCTTGGACCAGCATCGAAATGAGTTGGGCTTCTAAGGACGTGTCTACCCGTGATCATAGTTGGAGTGCTTCCTCAAGCATTGTAACCCCAAATTAGTCCTTTTTCAAATTGATTAGTAACTCAAATTCATCCCTTACAAAATTCAAATGGGACAAATTAGTCCCTTGTGGCTGGTCAGAATGTGTTGTCTGGTTTCCTTGAACTGATTCCTGAGTCTGAAAAACAAAAATGCCAATTAGTTATCAAAGTATAGATGTCTAGTTGTTAGAACAATGAAGACGAGACCACATAGGGATGCACATGATGAATAGGCATTTCCAAAAAGCAATTTTCAATAAAACCCTAAGCCCCCATTCCTAAAAATAAAAACCAGAGACCCACCCATGCATGAGAAAATCAAAACTACCAACAGCACAAATAGAACCCTAACAGTCGATTCTCCACATTTCAAACACGAAAAACGCAAAAGCATGGAGATTAGGGAAGACAAAGGAACATTACCTTCAGAAATCGGAATTTATCAGGTAAGAAACCCTTGATTTACTCGAACCCCTTCACTTTTTCTCCTTCGTGTTGAACTTCTCCTTTCTTTGTCGCTGATGCTTTGCAGAGGATATGGAACAAATTAATGAGAGGGAATGAAGGTTAAGGGTTTGGCAAAAACGACCCTACACAGTCAAAGTAATTTTGTCTTTTATTTTTAATTTTTTTTATGTTAATTTCCATGCTGGACTACAAGTAATCAAGGGTAACTGGCAACTCATTAAAAAAAATGGGCCACAAAAGCGGTTAACCGGAGGTCAAAGGAGGTCAACTAACGGATGGACTAACGTGTCCCGGTTATTACATTCTTAAGGATTAGATGGAGAGTTTTTTTTTATAGAGATTATTTCAGATCCGAGTGTTTTTCTCAGGGACCAAATTGGGTCTTGAGTCTTTTTTTTATTGTCCTAGTCCTTTGATTTGTTTCATGTTTGTATATATCTGAGGGTGATTGTACTTGGAGTTTGTGCTTATAAGTTATAACTATGGCCAGCTGCCTCAAAAGTTTTCCAATTTTTTTCAACATATGCAATTATAGACTGTGATTCGAATAACAATTATAAGACTTTCATATAAATGGACACGATTTCTTTTAGTTACAAAAAAAGTTTAAGATAATAGTATAGGCTTTGATATAAAGAAAATGGACTTGATTTCTTTTAGTAGTAGTGAAATTAAACCCTCCTTCCAATCATTGGTAGTACCCAGCTTGCACGATGTAAAGTTAGATTTTTGTAATTATCCTTTTTTTGTCATTTCGTCCTTATTTTAGTCAAGTGAATGGATAAATTTTTATACTATACCAACCCAACTTGGCAACTTATAATCTTGGGTAAAGATCCATCTCAGTCCCTGACAAAAAATGCGATGTCCATTTCAGTCCCTGACAAAAAAAATACTATTCTATTAGTCCCCGACAATTGCTAACGTGAGACAAATTAGTCCCTACATTGATTTTCATTACTCATCCTCCATTAAGTTGATGACATGGCCATTAACGGCTCTCAGTTGTCCGTTATGTTGCCTACGTGGATTTAAATTTTTTTTCAATTTTTAAATGCTCCAAAGGAAGAAGATCTGTCCTTTCTATTTCTTCCTTCATCTCTTCTCCCCCTTCTCGTTTTCAATCTGATAGAAGAAGAAGAACACCACCACCAACAGTGAAGAAGAGCGCTTGCAAATCTGATTCTCATATCTCATTGCGACAAACCCGAAACACCCAATATTAATTCTTCCACACTTTTCCTATCACAAACCAAATTCTTCTCAGTATCAGAACCATAAACCTATCGACCCTCACGCCTCCGATGCTGACCGTCTCAGTGGCAGTCTCCGAATGAACCTGAAAATTGCAGAAATAGGAAGTTGTGACCATGAGAGGTCACGCCATAGACCACACAACATCACAGATCCGGAAGAATCAAAACTTAAGGAATATGCAGATCTAGAAAAATGAAAGTATGGGAAACAAAAGTTGAAGGATGAAGAGCAATCAAAACCATAAAGAGATGAAAGTGTGATGATGGTAGACAGAGAGCAACATAAAAGAAAGTGAGAAGCAGAGTAACGATGGAGGAATGTTTCAGCAAGGAGAGATGAAGCAATTATTGCTTAAAAAAATGAAAGAGGGAGGGATCAAAAGGGGTAACACAGTTTCGTTGTTTTGGAGCGAAATCACTTGTTAGAAAAATTAGGGTTCTTAAGTTTGTTTCATCTACTAACACAAGGAGGAGGAAGAAGAAGCTGATTTCTTTCTTTTATTAGGGACCAAAACGACCCCCTTTTTACCATTTGGAGGATTAAAAAATTGAAAAATAAAAAAAATCCAACTAGGTAGAGATAACGGCTAGTTAGGACGATTTAACAGCCACGTCATCGGAGGCTGGGTAACGGAAGTTAACGTAGGGACTAACTTGTCCCACATTAGTAATTGTCATGGACTAACGCAATAGTTTATTTTTGTCATGGACTGAAATGAGTACCGCATTTTTTATCAAGGACAAAAATAGGCCTTTACCCTATAATCTTCCAGACTTCCATGTCAAGTAATGAAATTCTCTCCTACTCCGAAAAGTTGTGTACAAGTTCCACCAACATATATAATTTTCAATCACTGTCTTTTCATTCGCATAACTTCATAAATGTAGATGTCAAGGGTTTAAAAAAAATACAGAATTGTGTAAATAAAGCTGACGTTTTCTAGCTTCTCTAGATTTATGACATCGATATTGAAGAATGTATAAGATTGGTCATTGATTTTCAAATGATCAACACAACAGACGAAAGAAAAAAAAAAGGAAAGAATGAAAGAATAGGCTGGCAGGAACAACTGGAACCTCAGAAGATCATATAACCACAGGTTCCATCAGATAGTCCGAAAATTTAATATTGTCTTTGTGGCTGTTATGCCTTCTTGGTCTGCATGAACAAACAGACACAACAAAAATTCAAATCTCTTGTATATGGAATCAAAACAATAGAATGAATGCTGAAGTTTAGTTGATTAAGGTGAAATTAAAATGAAAGAGAATAAAAACAGCCAGGGAAGACAGAGAATCATTTGTTTTCCACAAAAAACTCCTTGATTTTCCTAAACACAGTCAGTGAAGACACAGAATGAAACTTACCTTGCTTAGGTACTTTTTCTGAATTTTCAATGCTTCAGTACATGCTTTCTTAGCATCAAGATTTGAAGTAATGTCACCCAAGATCTGAAGAGAGAGTTTAATGTGAGATACATGCAGAAACATGTGCAACCAAACAGGGGATGTAGAGAGAGAGAGAGACCTTGACAACATCGTCTACACCCTTGGCCTCGTTTAAAATCCGCCTATTCTTGATCTCAAGAACACTAGCAACAAGAAAAACAGCAAGTGAACTATTTTGCTCTGTATGCCCGGTCTTCAAATTTTTTCTCTCAAATTTTCCATATTGCTTCAACAGTCTGTCATTTATTTTTTCAGGTGAAATGTCTTTTGCTTTAGTACGATCTGGCTCCTCGTATTTTGAGAAGATGTTTGGGTTGTATTCCATGGCCCACATCAACTGGAAACAATCTATATTATGTCTTAAAATGAGCTATTAATTTGAAGTCAAAATACACTCAAAACTCTATCTCATCAAGAAATGTCAAGGAACCAGAAAACAGTAGCTCCTCAACTTTTAGAAGAGTTCATTTCTTGAGAAAATAGGAATTCACATCCTCACCTCCCAAAGATACAAAGTATCTGCAAAAGAAAATTCTCTTCGGAAAAGAACCATCAGCATGCGAAATGCAAAGAGATACTCTCCACCATCTAAATCATCTGTGAAATAAAAAGAGATGAAGTTTAAGGGTTTTTTCTGGAACATTGACAAGTTTTTTTCTGTATGCTCAGGTAAGCTTTCAGGCAATGTCTCCCTTAGGAGAGGTCCCCTAACTACTGCTGACAAGGAATTTCAATACATGTACAATTTTCCGTTTTCAAGCAACCACAGAACACTATCAAAAAGAAACTCCCACTAACATCCGCCATCTTATAAACTGAAAGCATGTGGGAGCATTTGATAATGATTCTGGTTCAAATTAAAAAGATAGTAGAATATGAACAATGAAAATATTACTTATAATATGTTTTACATACCAAGATGTTGGTGAAGCTTGGGATCAACTGTTTTCATTATCTGTGAGAGTGTACTCAATTGAGATTGCACCCCCATTGAACTTGCACTGCACCTGAAATTCTCTCTCTGTTATGGAAACAAAGGCAGGAAAGTAAACACACCATAAAAATTACGTGATTGAGATCAAACATTTTCTAGTCTTCAAATGAAAACAAAAGCAGCAGTAGCAAGAGTAAGCCAAAATGTCATCTAAGTGACTGAGAAGAACTTCTTCCTTAGAACCAGCTGCAGTAATATAACGTTCAATTGTAGTCTATCGATTTTCTACCAGGTGCCACACTATGTAAACAAAAATAAGCCACTACTTCTCTTTGAGGAATCAGTTCCAATCCCAACACTAGAGTCTGTTCCATGGCTTGGTTATTCAATTTTTTGTGCAGCAATATTTCTGCTAGTGTCGCAAATATAAATCTATGCAACAGAGAAAAATTAGAGAACTCCTGCTCATGACTCTTCTAGTCTCTACAACTAGAAGATGTATGATAAAGATGTGAGAATAACAACACCAAATATTGACATGACAGATGTAGTAAAATTAAAGTTCTATAAGAAATAATGATCTGATGAACAACAAGGCATGCTTCCTAACAAAACTTCAGACCAGTCTTTTGTAGTTACTTACTAATTCCTTAAGGCCACTAGGATGTAGTTTCTACTTTATACAGATCAATTACCACACAAGGAAAATCTAGAACTAGCACTTTTAGGCAAATCTATAGTTGCATTATGTCTAGCATACCATCCTTCGCATTGCACGATCAAAGCACCAAAAGCAATCTGCTTCATTCTCAATAAGCATAATCAAAGGTGAGCAAATATCATTCATTCCTGCAAAGGATAATCCCTTCAGAATGTCTCAACTTCTCGAAGATCTTTCAGTTTAACATTTAAAAATTGAAAGCTCTAGTAATTCACCTTGCACGTAACCAATATCGTTGTCCAACCAAGCATAAACTGCTAGAACATCCCAGAGTTTTGCTTGATTAACTTCACTCTCATAAAACTCAAGTGCTCGATCTGTTCGAACTACATCCAGACCTGCAATGCAAAATGATCAATTGCAACGATGGATACTATCAAAACAAATTAATTATTAATAAACCACAAACAAACATTTTTAAAGGGAAAAAAAATAAGTAAATAACAGCATAAAGTTATGTAGCTATTATAAAATGCCTTTGTTATGTGAACATCATAGATCAGATGCCCATCATCACCTTCACAACTCAGGCAGAAGACATTCTGCCTTAATCTTATTTATGCTAAGCATGTTTGCAGGTTGCTAGTCTGTTTTAATAACTTCTCAGATTTTTGTTAACGAGTTATCATTTATGGTAGTATAAAATATGTTATGTAAGCTAGGATGGAGCCATTGCCGTTATATGTTTAATCCATCTTATTCTTCTTGAATTTATTTAGACTATACGTTTAGGATATTTCTCTTCTTTGTGGGGAAAGTTCACTTGCCAAACAATTGAGTGAAGAGCACTGATAGAACCATGACTTTACACCCACAAAAGAACACAACCCTGCTTCTCTGTCACTGATCTATGAGACAATACAGTTCTGTTTTCCTATATCCACAAAATTATGGCACTAGCTTCTCTCTTTGGTGAGCCCAATAAGCAAACTTTGTGGAATGAAACTAAAAGCAAACAGAATGAAAACATGTATCCAGTATCTAAGTAGCAGCATATACATACCAATCTGATGCAATATCTGCATCCACTGCAAAACTTTCTTATCTGAAGTCGAGACGCCTACCAAAGAACGATCTGTTGGCTGACCATCATCACCGATGAGGGGAGTCGTAATAAATTTTCCACTTCCAATGACTGGGACCATCTTTTGACATTCGGCTTTCCACATATCATACTGCCCCCTGAATAACAAATTTACAAAAGATTTTATTTTATTTTATTGTTTATTTTCAATCAATAAAAAGAAAAGGTGATAACTTAGCCCCTCTTCTCAGGTTACACAAGACAAGGTGAATAAGTACTACAATAATCAACCTTCTTAGAACCCACAACAATTCCAATCCTAATAAAAAGATACCTGAATTCAGAAACCGCAGAAATTCATGGAGTAATCATCTTAATCTGATTTACCATTTCTACAGAAATACATTTAAATGAAAATGTACCTCCGGCGTTGCTTGAGCTCATTCCGTTCATCAAGTGTACTGTTAGGATCATAGCAACCTAGCAAGAACTCCCATACTTCCCCTTTGATTGAAGGATGGACACCCTACATAATTTATAGAAATAAATAGAGTACATAAGCAGAAGTCAGAAAGAACAAAAACTTGAAAAATAATATGGTAATGATTTTAACTTTTTCAATGTACTTTGTCTTTAAAATAAACAGCAGGTCATATGGTATCTCTTTGACTCTTTCGCAGAGAGCAATGTCTAAGGCATGTGAATGAATGGGGGAGGTTTACATTGATATAGCCACAGCCTATAAACTATAGGGAAGGGGTCACTATACTAGTACCCACAAACATACTGACACAAAGACATACACACACACAAACACAACACTGCAACAGAGACCAGAAGCCAAAAGAAAGATAATTATTACTCATATTGACAGATTCAGTCATGCAAACAGTATACAAGTAAACAATAAAGGTTACCCCCCGCTGGATTCGTCTAAGCACTTCTTCAATATTTAAGCGGCCATCTTTGGAAAACGCTGCATGCCATCTTCTTGCACTTAGAGTTTTCCCAGCCTGTGGAAACAGAAAATGCAGCATCTAAATAATAGCACTCATTTTTTTTTATTAACAAAAAAAGTAGAGAAAAATAAAACCACCCACTCACACAAGTATATGTAATAATAATGCTGAAAAGCAGCATACATAAAAACATAACCATAAACTTTCAATCTTGTACAAGTATCAACGAGTTGCTTATCACATTCAATTGGGGAACATACATGTACAACCATTCCATATACTATATAGCATTAACTGAACTGATGCATTTGGGGTCAAATAAATTTGACAGACAATAAGAAATATGATTAAAAAAAACATAATTTTGAGCAGAAAGCCTCACCCTTGGCTTAAAACGGGTGGCTGGAACGTCGTTTTGGCATTCAGGTCGAATGGGATAAAATGTATTCAACTCAGTAGTTCCAGACCTCTTCATAAGAACCCTCCACAGTCCCCCACAACCAATCATCTACTCAACCCAACCTCAATTCTTCAATTCCAACTCGCCTTGCTACTTGTTAGAGACCCATAACCATCAATCCCTGCTCCTTGAACAAATCCAAATCCAACACATTAAAAAAAAACAATTTTTTTTTCTTTGCTGAAAAATTTAAAGAAAAAAGGGGTCAATAATTTCACTGGTAATGCCACCTTTCACATATCAAATCGATAATTGGTAAATATAAGAACAATGTGATTTAAATCAGATTCAGCATTTTAAAGCAGCTCCTAAAAAACCCAGTTCTGGAAACATATTTGAAGCAATTACAAAATCATGGGTGGGGAAAAGGAAGCACCTTTCCGATTGTGGAAATGATTTGAGACGTTAATAACATGAAGAGGTGAAGCTTTTGGTGGTGCTGTGAAGGAATGTGTGAGAGATTCAAATCAAAGAAAGCAATGTGTCGCACGACACGAGCCAAAAGGTGAGAAGAGAGAGAGATTGAAGGGAGGAATGAATGATTGTTGAATGGAAGAATGATTGGCAAATGAAATGAACATCAATGGGTTAGAATGATTGATTGTTGTGGAAAGACAAGACAGGAAAATATATTTATATGCATCATTTTCTGTTTATTGGCACTTTTTTGAATGATAACTTTATAATATTTAGGTTAAAATAATATTTTGGTCCCTACACTTGATATGAATTCTCGATTTGGTCCTTATACATAAAAAATTATTAAAATGGTCCCTATACATACAGAAAGTCTCCATTTGGTCCCTATACGTTACCCGTTTGGTCCCTATACGAGCAAAAAATTATCAATCCAGTCCCTAAAATTTTGTACGACAGGTAGGGGTGTAATCGGGTCGGTTTGGATCGGATTTGAGGGGTTTCATCATCCGAACCGATCAAATTTGATCGGTTCGGATCGGTTCGGATTTGGCGAATTTTCAGCTACGGATCCGAACCGAACCGAACCAAACCGATCACAATCGGATTTGTTCGGTTCGGATCATCGGGTTACCTTTTTAAAAAAAAATTTATACTTAAATATTAATAAAAAATTAGAAAAATAAAATAAAATATACATATTTAATTATTAATTATATTAAATATCTATATAATAATATATTAATATTATATAAAATAATTAAAAAATAAATATTTTATAGGGTTCGGATCGGATTAGATTTCTCGGATCATAGATCCGAACCGAACTGGTTCGGATTGGCGTTTTGGAATCCGATCCGATCCGATGATCCGAACCAATCCACCAAAATCGGTTCGGATCAGCCTGGTTCCCGGATCGGATCCGCTTATACCCCCAACGACAATGACCAAATGGAGACTTTTTGTATGTATAGGGACGATTTTAATAATTTTTTATGTATAGGGATCAAATCGAGAATTCGTGTCACGTATAGAGACCAAAATATTACTTTAACCATATATTTATTAGTCAAAAAAAAACTTTATAATATTTATTTAAAAATAATTAATATTTGGTTAAAATAATACTTTAGTCCCTATACATGATATGAATTCCCGATTTGGTCCCTATACATAAAAAACTATTAAAATGATCCATATACGTACAAAAAGTCTCAATTTGGTCCTTGTACATTACCCGTTTGGTCCCTATATGAACAAAAAATTATTAAATTAGTCCCAAAAATTTTGTACGACGGGGATCAAATGGGGACTTTTTTTACGTATAGGGATCATTTTAATAATTCTTTATGTATAAGGACCAAATCAAAAATTTATATTATGTATAGGGATCAAAGTATTATTTTAACCTTAATATTTAAATAAATATTTATAACACATTTTATGAACTTTGACCAGTATACTCATGAACAAAGCTGGAGACTGACCCTTCGATCGAGAAATGTTTTGGTAAAATCTTTATAAAAAATGATGATTCCAATATTCAAGCTCCTCATTTTGTGATCTTTATATAAATGTTTGACATTAGTATGGTGAAGGTAAGAACTAGGGATGGCAATGGGGTAATGGGTGTGGGTAGTGCTTCTCCCACCCTCATTCTCATCAATATTCATAAATATTTATATAGATGACAAATAAAATGAAATAAAATATAATAAAATTATATAATATAATATAACGATATATTATATTAATATTATATAATATAAACTATATGTATTTAAAAAATATTATTATTATGAGCTTAACGACTAAAAAGTTTGAAATAATAAAGAAAATAAAATTCATTTCATTTTAAAATATAGAAATTATCATAATATATATTATATATTTAATAAAAAATATTTATTATAAATATACGGGTATACATGAGACGGGTACCATGATTCACATCCACATCCAATAGATATCCATTTATTATCCATTATGGATAATTCATACGGATGTCTATAGGTGCAGATAATTTTATCATCCTCGGTAAAAACTTAAACCAACCTTTTATACTTTTTGAATATCAAAACCTGATAAAAATTTCATAGGCCTAAACCCAAACCGACCCCTAGCTGCAAGGATTGAGATCCTTTTTAGCATTAAAACCTTTTAGAATAAATAGATTTATTAAAACAAGTTAACGTAGCTGACTCCAATTGATAAAAAAGTAAGCTCATCTAATTCAGCTTATTTTTTTTCAAGCCAAGAAATAATCAACTGGACTCAACCTACATTAGATTGATGAGCTAAACGAGTTGACTCACTTAAAATTTCAAAAAAAAATACAAAACATTTTTAAAAAGCTGGAAAACGAATAAAAAACGATTAATAACGACCCTTTTGAGTTTTGTAATGACATTATAAATTTAAAAAAGAAAAAAAGAAAAAAATGTGGGTCAACCTAGCTCGTATCCATTCAATATACGAGTTATGTGAGTTGGATTATTTTTACCCACGATAAAAGGGAACCTTTTTTCAACCCAATCAACAAGTGCGTCGGGTTAGCTCATGTATAAGGACCCATTTTGACATATCTAAGAACAAAGGCCTGAATAGATCTTAAAAAAAAAAATACAAGGACATTTTTAGTCTACAGGAAAAAATACTAATCATATAGCCACTAAAATTCACAATCATAGGACACATTAGTCTTTTTGTTATATTCCATTCGTCTGGCTCTATTTAAGTTAATTTTTTTCCCCTATCATGACACACTTTGGTCTCTAAAAATTTTATTATGGGTTCCAAATTACTCATGGATATCTAATCACTCCTATCGCTCCTATCATCTGATCACTTTTATATATGAGAAAACAGATTACACGATGCGTATCCGGGGACTAAATTGGATCACTTCTATCTAATGCTTCCTCATATGTTATACACAATATTCTCTTATGAAATAGGACTCCACGGAACTGCACTAAATTTTAGCAAGGAACGATTAGTTGAGTAATAAGCATTTTGGCCCAACAAGGATAGCGAAAGTTCAAATCCTCATATCAGACACTAGCCAGCTGAAAGTTGCATAAACCAAGAGTCTTTTTGGTTTGTGAAATCTATATAACGGATGAAAAAGTAGTCCGTTTGATAACTGTTTCTAAAATTAGCTTATAGTGTTTTTTCACTAGCTTATAACATTTTCTCTAGACACTACTTGAAGTAGTGTTTGAGCTTATAACATATAGCTTATCATTTTTCTTTCACTTTTATCCTTATTATCTTAATTAAATTCCTCACTTATTCTTAACTAATAAAATACTAATCATTCTATTTTTAACCTCTAATCCATTTTTCCTATAACAGTGACCCCTCTCTCTGCTTTTCCTATTTTTATATAAAATTCTATTTTTTAAAAGTGATAGTTATTTAAAAATAAATAATATATATATAAAAAAATATAAATATATTTTTTTATGTCATTTTTCACTTATCAGTTAAGTTTTACTAAATATTTCAAATTCAATCTTTAATCCATTAACTTATCCCTGTCCATTAACTTATTCATCATTTACTATTCAAGTACCTTAGCTGCTATCCGCAATATTTGTTCAAATAGAGGGCAGGTTTCTTCTAAGCAAGTCAAAAGGGCCAAAACTTGTGAAAATCTAAGGAGTCAAAAGTATAATTAAGAAAAATAAAATAAAGTTTGAGGAGAAAAAGAGAAAGGAAAAAAAAAAAATTTCATTGAAAGAGAAGAGAAAAAAAGAGTTACGAGGATGTTTGTCGTCCTCCACGGGTTGGGGTTCTGATCTGAGCAATTCCCAATTCTCAAGCCAACCGGAACATTGCCTTTAACGAAATCATGAACATCTTCTCCAAGAAACCCACCGCCAAAGGTTTCATTCAAATTTGGAATATTGCCCTATTTTCTCACTTGTGATCATTGTTGACTCAATTTTGATATTTGGTCTTTGATGTATTCAATTTTGGTTAAGAGGGTCTTCGCCGATCTCATGTTTAATTTTTGATGCAGAGGCACTTAGGGAGAGCAAACGAGAAATGGCAAACGCTACAAGAGGTAATCTTTTTCACTTTTCACTCAGTTAATTATTATTATTTACTTACTACATTTTATTGGTCTATTAGATTTTGAGGTGTGTTACATTTTCAGTTCCACTTTTCTATTATTTTTATATATGATATGCTCCACAGGTATAGAGAAAGAAATTGGAGCATTACAACTTGAAGTATGTCTCTCTTAATTAACTATTTTGTTACAATTGAATAGTGATTATCTACTTTTTGTTGTTATATCTATCTAATATTTAATATGGTTACTTTTTGTATTATTATTAGGAAAAGAAGCTTGTTGCTGAGATCAAGAGAACTGCTAAAACTGGAAACGAGGTATGATCACTAATCTGCATAGCTCCTGCTTTTCTTTTCTGCTGATAATTTGCAGGCACACTTGATAATTTATCACCTTGATCTGTTGTTTATGTCATATGCTCGTGCATTTGTGCAGGCTGCTACTAAAATTCTAGCACGCCAGTTGGTCAGGCTTAGGCAACAAATTGCTAACCTTCAAGGTAGTCGAGCTCAGATGAGAGGCATAACAACTCACACCCAGGTACATTGACTTCAAACTTTTTTTTTTTGTGATATATTTTTTGGGTACTTGGGTATAAGCAAGTAGATGATTTGTGCTCTTAGCTATGTTCATCTTGTTATGCAGGCAATGTATGCTCAATCTTCTGTTGCTGTTGGCATGAAAGGCGCCACTAAGGCAATGACAGCTATGAATAAGGTAGCTTATTTTGTCTTGTGTTTTAGTTATACTTCTTTAATTGGATTTGGACCATGCTATGATTGCAAGATTTTTTTTTAGTTGTTATCCCTAAAAGGAAGAAAGGAATGCTTTACTTTGGATGCAGGTGTGATGATTTCAGTATTGTTGTCTGGTGCACTAATGCATTTTAACTTGATGCTTATTCATGGAGTGGTGTGCAAGTTTGTACAAGTTTGACGGGGTGGGGAATAAAGTTCATACTTGAGGGTTATTATCAGGGTTCTGTGATTGTGAAGTTTCCACTAATGGTCACGAATGCTTATATTGCTCTTTTGCAAACAGGCAAAGTAATCTGGATGGCAGAAATGATAATAACTGTTATTCTAAATCTCTTTGAAATTTGAATGTGGCAAAAAATTGACACTGGAGTCCACAAACTAGTTTCTGCACCATTTTTTAATTAGAAAATCATTTGCCTTGTGCTAAATTAGAAAGTCCTTTTGCAGCAAATGGCACCAGCAAAGCAAGCCAAAATTATGCAGGATTTCCAGAAGCAATCGGCGCAAATGGATATGACTGTAAGATGATGTTTGGTTTTAGTAAATTTAAGAATAGTTATAAATTGAGAATCATTTTTTGTTTCCACAACTTATGGACTTCATTTTTCTTTCATTTATTTGCAGACCGAAATGATGTCAGATGCCATAGATGATGCCTTAGATAATGATGAAGCTGAAGAGGAGACTGAAGAGCTGACAAATCAGGTACTAATTACCTTCTTTCATTGCATTTTCTTTTATAAAATTTTATGCTGCAATATTTGCAAGGATTTTAACTTGATTTATCAGAACTATTGAAGGCTTGTGTTTGGTGTGGCTAATTATTCTAATATGAAGCAGTTTACTCGGAGGAATAATGCAATAACTTGTGTTCTAGTTCATAAGGATTAACTGAACTTGGAATTCTAAGTTCAAATTTATATCTTAGCTTTAACCAGGGCCAATGCAGAATCCAGTGGAGATAATTAGGTGACTAAGCTTGGAAAGGCACGGGATTGTCTCGTAGCCTCTAAATTTAGAAATTGCAAAATAAATAGAGAAGAGCTTGACTTACATTCCGTCGTGTTTCCTTCTCAAAAACTTAAACTACTTTTTTTAAATTCCGGGTATGTCTTGTAGCTTAGATTACTAGGTTTGAAAGGAATGATTTTGGATTCAGAAAAGGAGTTAATGGGTCTAGATGGGATGAAGTTCAGGATTTGATTATTTGGAGATAACAAGGTTTCTGAAATTATGAAAGGAACTGATGGCAATTTCACTTACTTTCCTTTTGGCAGGTGCTTGATGAGATTGGCATCGATGTTGTCTCACAGGTAGAAATTAATTGTTATTTAACACTCTACTCCTTTCGTTTGTCTTAATGCTTTGTGCTCAAGCTAATTTATTTTAATTTGAATGGCAGTTATCTGCTGCTCCCAAAGGGAGAATCAAAACAAAGAACGCTGAAAATGTCAGCAGGTATTTACCATATATCACTTTTTTATCACTTGTTTTCCTCCTTCCTCTATCTCGAGAAAAGGTTAAGGAAGATCTGGATTTCTTTGTGTAACTTAAAATCGCAACAAAGAATACTTAAATGTCAGCCGGAATCTACCATCTAACATTTTTTCAATCATCACTGTCTTTCTCCCATCCCATCCATTGTCTTCTAGAAAGTTAAGAAAAAGAAATATGAGTTTCTTTTCTGTGTGTGTTTGTGTTCTGGCGAAAGCTTGTCTCCTTTTAGCTTTTGGCCAAACCAAGGTTTTGGGGTTTCAATTTGGAAGCCAAACATGCTAGACTTTATTATGTCTCTTTATGCATTTGAATTTCCAAATTCATGCCTCTGTTCTGCTAACATTTTAAAAACTTCTATAGCTGTTTGGTTTCTTTATCAGTTTGTTTGACCTTGGAAATTTGATGCATTGCAGCTCGGGCATTGATGACCTTGAGAAACGTTTGGCAGCTCTTAGAAACCCATAATTTTTTGCCTGAGATAGTGGTTCTCAAACTCAGTTGTAAAGTAAATTTTTTTTCCAGAACTCCATGTTTTGTTGGGATTTCAGAAGTTCATTGTGCACACCCTTCTTGAAAATATTTATTTTATATTAATTTTTCTCGTGCATTGTTAACTGGGTCCAACTAGTGCAGTGGATTCTAAAGCTGAGATGGATAATTTACTTGTAACTGAGGATGGGAAGAATAACATAACTCTCAGACAACAATATAGCTGATTTTGATGCTATTTGTAAATGCAAGTACCACGTTGATGTCTGTTATGATTGGTCAAAGAAGCCTTAGAGGCTACCTATGGGTGCTTAGTGGGTGTGATAATAGGCAAGTGGAAAATGGTAATATATTTGGGGATAAGGCTTATCTAATGACCATTTAATTTTAGTGGGTTAAGATCACACACACAATACACTTTAAATTAAATCAATAATGTTATATCCTTAATTTTTTACTTTAGAAATAACCCCACTTTAGAGGAGCCTTTTCCTATATTGGGGTATGTTAGTATGTTACCATTTGTGGCTCTTCCTTTTTCCATTACTCCCGTCAAGGATTCTTGTACCCTTTGCCCTTCTGGTGGAAATTTTCGGAAGTGCATATGAACTAAAGAATGATCTTTTGGGAGCGAGATTTGTGTCAAGATTCATGTTTTAACTTCACTCATGGAACTTCAGAATGTTAATTTGTGTGATACATGCACCGGTTAGGTGGAAGCAAAATCCCGTTAACTAGTTAATTGTTAACATGCCTTGCTTCATCAATAGTCACTTTCAGAAAACTAAACCAAATTTGAAGGTCACGCAGCTCTATCTCTGCTAGTGATAAGTGTTTCTTTGACTATAATTTGTCACTACCAAGTTACAAGACTATGATAAGTAAGTTGAAAAAAATTCTCGTTAATGAATTTTTTTGTAATTTAGGTATAAAAGTTTCAACAGTTTTTTAGTCCTACAGTACCATACGATTCATTGCTCATTATACCAATATTTGTTTGAGACATTTGTGAAAAATAGATAATATCAATAATCAATTATAATCATAATCTATTTTTGTTTGGGATAATCGATTATAATCAAAATGTGTTTTTATTTGGATACGTTTGTTAAAATGCGGTTTTAAGATAATCTATTTTGTTTGATGGTCTAAAAAAATTACTTTTATATAGTAAATTACAAAAAAAAAGTTAGAATTTGTTTGTATAGAATAATAATATTTGTTTGATAGTTATAGAGATAAAATGAGAAAATGTAATTGATTTCAAAATAATCAAAAGTTTTTTTTAAAATAAACTTCAAACTTTTAGCTTTCTTGAAAACCAAATTTCTATTAAAAAAAAAAGATTTTTTTATACTTTAAGCTAATTTGATAAACATGTCAGATCAATTTCAAAACTTTTTAAATAAAAAAAAACTTTTCCTAGAAACAATCTGTCCCAAACACCAATTAGATTAAATTTAAACGATCAAACAGTAGGCTTTACAAGACAACAAACCATGAAAAGCGTTAACTCAACGTGAAAGGATATAAGGAAGAAAGACTAGTCATTCTTACAGCTAGATTCAACTTAAATTGGTTTAAAATCCTTTACTTCCATTCAAGAGTGCTAATTCTATATTGACAAATCCTAGTCAAGAAACACATACAAGCCATGTGAGCAGCGGCTGTATGAAAATGGAAGATCACAATAATGCTCAATTTAGCTAGTTTGAAACCAAATACTAGCTTGTCTGTCAACAAATTCCATTCTCAAGGGCAAATGTTAATAACATAGAGGCAGTTTTTACCTCATTGTCAACAATCAATAACACGGTGTACCATTAAATTTACAACTCAAGTTTTCATCTAGTAAAATAATTAATTAAATATAATTCTCTTTGGCACGTTTTAAGAGCACTCCAACAAATCTTCTGAAGCAACCCTGGGGGAAGAAAAAGTCCACCTTGGTCCAAAAATGATATCAGAAGGTCATGTAATTATGACCTCATTGGTAATTCAGTAATATCCATTAACTTGATTGTTTCCATAATGCTTGAGATTGTTCTTGAATAAAAGCTGGTCAAGCAAGCATTTCATGTGTGCCAGAATTTAGAAACCATGACAAAAAGGCACCACCCCCTTTACTTACTTACTTCCTGATAGAAAGGAGCTCAAAGCTCCTTAGAGGATCATCGCGGTGGCCTCTTATAGATCCATTGCGAGTAAAAGTTGCTTGTTTGGTCTCATACATTCTATGTGCGGTCGAAGGGCGTGCACCGCCCGAGGTCAGCCTGCCAGTATAGTCACCTGAAGAAATTGGCTTGTTTGAAGATATTAAGGCTCTTCTTGAACTGCTTCCATATCGAGCAGAAGTGTGTTGGGCATGGTGCTGTCAATAGAAGGTGAAAACAAACATTAGAATGATTGAATAGACAACTGCATGGTTGGCATGAGTAAAAAAAAAAAAACTAACAAAAGGGAGCCATAGCAGAGGAAATCATGCAAGTAAAGCAGTGTCTAAGCAATTATCATCAATTGCACCCCTCCCCCAACCTTTCTAGTTTAATTTTCATTTTGATTACTTTGTAGGTGAGAATTGATGTGATGAAACTAACTGCAATGGTTTATACATTTATACTCAAGACTCAAATCACACATTAAAATCTCATTGGACTAAGTACTGACGAATGGGAAAATATTAGCTGAATTTCAAATCAACTCAGTTAAAAACAAGGATATTGAAGCCATACACAATGAATCTCATGCCAGAAGATTATGTGAAAAAGTACACTTATTCACTCTAATTGGCTCCTTTCCTATTTCTTCCCAACTATAAACCCTGCATAGTGAAGATATAGCATGCAGCATAGCTACAAATCAGATATTTAGAAAATAATACTCTTCTCATACGAAAACTTCAATTGGTGATTTATATATTCTTCTTGTTGAACAAACAATATTACCAAATCCTTGTGTACTGCTACATCCTCAGAAGTCCTATATTTGGTGCGATCAACAAAAGGAGTAGAAGTTACAAGGTTCCTCCGGGAGAATGCTTCAACATTACCAGAGAATTTCTCTCGAATCTCTTTCCCAACTGAAAGAAGCATTTGCATGACTAAGGATTACATAACAAGGAAATAGAGAAAAGTAAATTAGTTTCAACACTGATGTGAGTGCTGAAAGATATTATAGTTGAATGCTTTCTCACTTATTTTCTGGAAACCAAAAGAGAAGGCACAAAATATATTGATTCAAAATCCCTGACCACCCAAGGTCAAACACATTAAGAATTAGCACGACACCAAATCACATCATCTTATTTGGCTGAAAGAGAGCAGACCTGGGATCTTTTCTGGTCTTTGTACAGGTGTACCTGCATTCATAGCTGCCTTGCCAGTGCCATGCTGTTATTACAAAAACTACAGTAAGTGATCTCTAATAGAAGGCAATTTCGAAAGAAGATATAAAAGTACTAACCCTCCCTCTAGAGTTGCCACTAATCTGCGGATACTTCAATATAGTCCAGTCGAAAACATAGTCAAATTGATAGCCTGCACTAACAATGTCCAAATCAAATTATAACCACTAAAAACGCTAAAAATTTCCAGAAAAATACACTAAATGCATTATCCAAATTAGAGATATTTAGGGTAACATACCTTCTCGAATAAATAGGTCTCGGAAAAGTCTCTTTAAATATGAATAATCCGGCTTGTCTTCAAACCGCAATGATCGACAATAGTGGAAGAATGATACAAACTCAGAGGGATATGATTTGCAGAGCACCTGTTCAAACAAGCACTCAATTCAACAGAACAAATAAATTGAGATCTGATCTGAGACAGAAGGGGAAAAGAAGCTGAATACGACGAATGGAGTTAAGAATTAACAATTGAACATGAAACTGAGAGGATTTAGTTGATCTTAGTATTTATAGAAGTAGAAGAAGTAGGACCTATTTCTAATGTACAAGAAAATTGCAAGTGTTTGTATAAGTATTCACATTCAAAAGTGCAAACTATTATGGGGCTGAGTTTCAAGCTAGGCCTGTCTAAGTAACCTCAATAGCATCATACACTAAGGGAGAATTTGGTTCAAGAGTTGTTTTTACATTCCCAGGAATCTTGAGGTGGGAATTGAAGACTCCCCATGTTTGGTACAAGATATGAAAAACATTCCCACTCAAAATATACTCCAAGATATATTTTTACATCACCATTCCCATGAAATCATTCCCACAGGGGGTGGTAGGTTGAGTTCGATGGGAATGATTCTAGTTTTATGAAAAGACGGTCTTGCCAACCCACGATCTCATGATTCTCTCTTGCCCAGTATTGCTTTGTGCAAAAAAGATGAGATTTTTTCGTGCATGTTTCCCTTTACCCAGCAAACTTTCTAGAGAAAATCCAAAATCCAAATTCTACCAGAAAAAATTGAAGGAAGATTTCATTCAAAATGGACAATTCTACCAAAAATCATTGATGGATTATATAGCTTGATTGACATCTCCATCTTTTGTTATTTAAATTGGAAAGTTGAATACCAGATGGAAGATTCCATTCACAACATCTCCAATTTAGATGAATGTCTTTGTTCCAATATCATAACCAAACCGCAACAATTTCTTTTTCTTTTTTTTTTTTGGACAGGGACCAATGTTTCTTCTTGTATTAACAAGATATTTTTGAATTAGGATAAATTGAAGAAAAACATTGATGATTGGATATTGTTGTTATCAGAAAAAAGATGTTGAAAAGTTACTGGGCAGATGAGATGCTATTGTTATCAGGGGTATTTTTGGAATATTACCAAATATCTATGGGAATATTGTCTTCAACTAAATGTGGGAATATAACATTCTTGGAAATAATCCTAACATCCCCAGGAATGGTCAAAATCAACCAAACATGGTTTCTATAGATACCCAAGAATACCATCCCTAGGAATAACATTCCCCAGATTGAAAAATCAACTCCTGAACCAAATGCCCCTTGAAGATCAGGCCTGCCAACGTCTAACCTAATTAAAGCACCAAACTCCAGATCCAGAGTAAATTTCACCAAAGGCCTAACAGATCCAGCTAGTCATAATACCTCGATGGGGGTTGACACCTTCTTCTCACTGATTTTATCATATTTTTGTTTTTTGGTGCCAGCCCTCAGCCCCTGCCAGGGAAGACTAAAAAATAAAAATGTAAAAGAAAGTTATGGGCAAGACAAATTGTAATAACATTCAACCTCCAGTAGGGGGTAAAGTAGATGTGTTTGTCAATTATCCAACCTTCCTCTTAAGAAGTACATGAGCACATAACCAAGAGATTCCAGATCATCCCTTCTGCTTTGCTCTACCAGCAAAATAAAGTACAATTAGATAATAGAAAGTATTCAAGTCTAATTATGAAACATTTCACTTCTAATTATTTGCTGCCAACAGAAAAAGGAATAAACCAGCACAAATATTACTCACCAATTCCAAGATGAGTGTTGACACTTGCATAGCGAGCTGTGCCTGTAAGGTTCTTGTTTTCCCTACACAAGGAAGACAAACAAAACTTTATATTAAAAAATTTGACATCAGGGAGGTTATCTTTCAAATAGAGGGGTTTTTAAAGCCCCAAGTTGGGTTTGGATAGGCATCACACACTGTTCTACCAGAGTCAATGGGAAATTGTAGGACTATGTTTGAAAATATCACTATTAGAGTAAATTATAATCACATTACCGAAATTTAAATGAAGACTTTCCACTAGGAAAAAGGTAAAATAGCCCATTAAAGTGATATAAATGCTTAGAAAAAAAGAGGTCTGCAGAATTAATAAGGCAGCATAATGTTTGATTTGCCAAGTGTTGTTGCTTAACTAAATAGTGGACCTCAAATCCTGAAACAATGACAGCAAAACCAACCTGTATGGTATGTGCCTATGAGTCTGAAGATCCCTATATTTTTTTCCAAGGCCATAGTCAATGATGTACACCTGAAATGAGAAACCCGGCATGATGTATAGTAAACACTAAACAGAACTGAAACTTGTAGGTTCAACTAAACTATTTCTTATCAGAATCTATCGGTCATATAATTTTAAGTTGGACAAAAGAATAGGATTCAATTAAAATGGTGTTAGGATTCAATTACAAAGTACGAGACTTGAGTCCCACATCGGAAGCATGGGATTCCGGTGTGGGGTTTATATGACCCTTGGCTCTCCAACTACAACGGCTAACTTTTGTGATGCAGTTCTCCCAAGGTTCGTATCAAATAGATTTAAAGTAAAAGATGTGAAAACAAGTCATGCAACATTCTCTACTGAACAGCAACAAGGATCCATGTTATGAACTGCAACAGTCTCTACAATATATGTTGCTGAACTCAAGAAGAAAACACTTTCCAAAAAAGAAGTAAATACTATAATGATATATCACGAACTAAACAACATAGATGTGGTATGAAAATAAACAGAATATACTGGTGATATTTGCTCAATCACATTACACATGAAGCATTTCTCTATTTCATCCACCCCATTTGAATCATATGATTTTCCGCTATTTCTCCATCACTTTTATGATAGGTCCAATATACCAATCTAGTGACTTGTGGTATGATATGATCTTCAATTTTCACCTCCTAGCCAATGTTAGTGCACATCTTGTTGAACTTGCATTCCCTATATATACTCCATTTTACTTCTAATTAATCGAAAATCATGTGATTCCAAAGTTTCTCTTCACAAATCTAGTTACCATTCATTCCCTCTGTTGACTCTCCCACTAAGACTACATTTGCAAAAAGCATCTTCTATTCTATGACCCCCACCATGTGCTCACATGCTAGTTTTAAACAAATCATACATATCCATGATAGCTCAGATACACGCAACACCAATGCCTTTCTTCTCCAACTTCTCTTGCCACCCTATGGCGACTGTTTCAGGTCAATAAAAACCCTATGTAGATCTTTTCTGTTTCCTCCAATACCTCTCCATCAGACTTCGTAACAGGTAGCCTCCAAAATAGATCAGGGAATAAAAAGAAAAAAACGGAGAGAAGAGAGCATCTTTAACAAAATGACATACTTGATTTGCTTTACGTCCTAGACCCATTAGAAAATTGTCTGGCTTTATGTCACGGTGAAGGAAACCTCTTGAATGCATGTATTCAACTCTGTTAATCTGAAAACAAACAATAATATGAAGCAAATTAAACATTAGTATCACTAATTAAGGTTCCTTCATAGATAATAGTTGTCATGTAGACTTACTAATTGATCAGCAAGCATTAACACTGTCTTCAATGTGAACTTCCGGTTGCAATAATCGAACAAATCTTCAAGACTTGGTCCAAGAAGGTCAATAACCATGACATTGTAGTCTCCCTCAACTCCAAACCACTTGATGTGGGGAATCCCCGCTTCAATAAGAAAAAAAACCATGGTTGAATACTCGTAAGGAAACATCTTCATTGTTTTCTAACATTTTTTTGTTCTTCATTTTGCTTAGAGGGCATGACTTAATACTTCAATTATTCAAATTTCATTAATAGAAAATGATTCAGAGCATCAATCATGTTATACTCCATAACCAAGAAAACAGAAAGAAATGTGTATATTAAACAATGATTACGAAACATTTTCCATGTTAAACTTCTGGCATTAGGTTGAATAATACTTTCAGTAACCTAAATACTAAAGATAAAGAAGATCTAGGCTTACTTCCTCCTTGAAGAAGCACATATAATTTTGACTCATAGAGAAGCTGTGGATGCCTGGTCTTCACAGGTTCCTGGTTTTTTTGGTGGGACAAGTCAGGGTGTTTAAGAATTAGAAACATGAAATATCATGAGAAAACTAATATCATCATTAACTGGTATTAAAAAAAATATCAAAAAACAGAAAAATATATTGAACAATCCAAGATCAACTACATTATAACAATATGAACCAAAGTGTGCAGCCAGCAATTGAAAAAAAAAATTACAAAGAAAACATAACGTGACATATCACATTGTCATTTCAATCCAAAAACATGCTTATTAATTTCTTCTAAACCATAAGAACTGATACACCTATTGTCCAAAAGTTAACAGCAAGAGAGTAAAAGATAATGCCATATCTTTTGCTATTCATCCAGCCATAAACCATATCTAATGTAAAATTCCATGTATCCCTATTGGTCATTGGAACTCCCGTAGCATTGATTAAAAACTTGAACGCCTTACCATCCAAAGTGACAATGTCTACCACAAGCATGATATATATAGTATAGAAAACAGGAGTACAACAGAGTAAATCAAGGTGATTTGATCATTATACACATTTCAGATACTAAAAACATATTTGAAACCAAGTCCACCAGAAAAAGGGTTAGTTCACTAGAAATCCATCAAAGAACTCAATATATCAAACAATGTGATCCATCCACACACAAAAAGGGTTAAAAGCTTGAGGAGGAACTAAACATACCAGCTTAACAGCCACCTCCTCTGCAGTTTGTATATTAACACCTAACACAAGAAAAAAATAGAAGGAACATGTTTACAGCAATTAAAGCATTAATATTTAAATATATGGATACAAACAAATAATTAAATATATAAAATACAATGCATAAAAAAAAAGTACAATGAAAATGAAACATGAGCACACCTAAATAGAGCTCCCCAAAAGACCCACTCCCAATTTTCCTTCCCAGTTTAAACTTCCCACCAATCACATGATCCATAATAAAATGGCCTTCAATACACCTACAGCCAGAAACTACAATGGCCTTTTCTTCTCAGATTTGTGGCCAATTCAAAACGTGATTGTGCACAATCCCAAATAGATTCTCCACCGCTTCACCAGAGTCAAAAATTAAAAAACCGAACTTTCTTCCAAAATCCACTCAAATCCAATGAAATTTCACAATCTATTCACCAAATTGGTATTAAATTGGTGTGTGGCGTAAATCCAAGACCAAAGGGTAAATGAAAATGAATCAAATTTATGGAATTGGCAACATCCCCATTAATTGAGGGATGAAATCCTTATTCAGAATACAAAACCACCTCCTCCAGCTACATTCCTTCACCCCAGGGAACCCAAATCAATCATCTCCAGACCATAGAGAATGAAGCCCTAATTTCACGAAAATAGGACCCTCATTGACCCCAAAGGTAAAAAAAAAATACAAAACAGAATGGTTAACGCTTATGAGGGAGCCAAAAAATACGGGGAAAATAGGTAAAAAGAAAAAAATGAATGTTTTGCAAAACAAACAGAGTAAAAAAAAAGAAGAGGAGGTTGAGGGATATGTGCTGGATCAGAGAGGGAAGTAGTTTCCACAAATCAGAAAGTTGGGAGATAAACGGAGGAAGGTGGTCGGGTCAGGTGTGAAGAGAGAGAAAGACACAGAATCAGAAATGGAAAGCATTATAGGAATCGTTTTTTGCTTCTGTTCCTTTTTTGGTTGTATTTTTATGTTAAATAAATAAATAAAATTTAATATTTTTTATGCTTTATTTGACAAGTTCAGTAACTTTTTTTTTTTTTTTAATATAAAGACAAGTTCGATACTAACTTAATTTATTGTTTATTTAATTAGCTTATAAATTTATTTAATTAATGTATAACTGTTTTATATACAAATTTAATTCATTAGCTTATAAATTTTTTTATAAGCTATTTTATTTAGCTTAAATGTTATACTTAAGATTTATTAGCTTTTCTTATATTTGTACCCTTATTAATTAAATGAAAATCACATTATGCCTTGTCCCTCAAGAAATAAAGATTATATTAAAAATATATAAACATGTCATTCCATTAATATTATTTAACAAAAATATTTTAAAAATAAAATTAATATTCTAATTATAAAGCTTTAATAAAATTTTAATGAAAATTGTTATAAAAATCGTATAATATATCATTTTATACATTTTTTTAGTGTACAACGAGATTAAAGCCTAAAGAAAAAGAAACTAAAATGAAAAATCACGGGTATGGACACCTCAGACAAATCACGATAGAAAAGTGATCACAACCCTAAAAGGGAATCTCAATAAGATGAAATCCAAGCTCTTATGAAATTCTCTAAGAAGCCGTCCAGTCTGTGCAAATATTCCCTTCTATATGGGTATGGACAAAATGAAGTTGTCAATCCTTGCCCATCCACGCCCAAATTCTAGAGACAATAATGCTCCTTTTGATAGACATATCTTTGTTCAAAAGTAAGCTGATGATCCCGCTGAATTCAATTCAAAGACAATCCTTTGATGACCATTATTCAAAGCTACCTCAAGACCCATGAGAATGCCCAATAATTCTGTTATATAGGAGGAACAAATACCAATATGACTGGCATAACCTAGTAGCCATCATTTTATATTTATAAGTCAGTTTAATTGCCAATTTTATGAAAGGCTTTAAATTTAATCAATTAATTTTTCAGCTATCAACAATAAGTTTTCAAGTAAAAATCAGCTGATCAGTCATAAACTAGCTTATAAGCTATTTTTATCAAACAGGACGTAATGATGAATAGATGTTGGAACGGGATCAAAACATAACCTATAAGTTTTATTATATGTTTATTCTATTTTATAAATAGAATATAACACAACATAACGTTAGTATAATTTAACTGAAATATATTAACGATATAGATGTTTTTTACATTGTCTATCAATCATAAATGTCATATTATTAAAAAAATAATTTTTATAATAACTAACTTAAAAGTTATACATGAAATATATATGATTGGTTGAGAATAAATCAAAATTAAGCTCACTAACCTATTGAAAAGGATAATACAACCAACTTTATTCTTATTTTTTATTGACTAAAAATTACAAAAGATTTCATATCTCTCTTTTATCATTCTCTTTTATTCCCGAATTTTTTATATTATTTAAGATTTAGTTTATTTATAATAAAGTTAAAAAAGTTATGATAATATTAATAGTTTTTAAAATTATTAAATGATTACGATCATAAAAAGATACAAGAAAAATAAACGTCCTATTTTATTCAATTTTTGAATATCCAATTAAATATCAAACATAGCAGAATATATATGTAATCCAAAATAGTATCGTATTTTATTTTATTAAAGTCAAATATAAAAAAGACATAATAAACAATTGAATTTTATAATTCCTAACTACTAAATACTTTTAAAAATTTTGTAAATAGTTCGTACCATCATTTTTTTTCTGTTATCTAGTGTTTATGGGTATCGAGATAATTTCATTTTATTATCTGACTTGCTATAAAATTTTGTCATAAAATAAAAACAAAAACATACATTAGAGACTATATGGTTAAAATTGCTAAATTTTTTCATTTTGTATGATATCTAATAATCAAGAGTATCAAAGTAATTTTTTGTTCTTGTCTATCTTACTCCAAATTTTGACTAGAAAATATAAAACAAATCATACATTAGGGTCATATGGTTAAAATTGATAAAAATTTTCATCTAATATAATTTATAATCCTCAGGAATAATAGTAGGAACTAATTATAAATTTTTTGAAATTATAGAAATGAAATTCTGAAAACTTTTTTTATGGGGGACAAAATCAAAATAGATGAGCTTTTCAAGAATTAAAAACTTATTTAAACCATGCTTTTTTTTTATTTCCATTTCATCACGGAGTTTTTTTTTATGGTTACAAATAGTCTTTTTTTTTTCTTTGGCACATACTAATTATTTATTCGGTATATTATTTTTTTTACGTAAAACTGAACTGTGTTTTTTTTTTTACTTACCAGATTCCTTGTCTGTCCGCCGCCCACATTTGTGCTGTCGAAAAAGACAAAAAGTGTTACCCCTATTTTCTTTTATTTTCCCTTTTATTCTTTTTGTATGTGTTTTCCTTTTTACTTTTATTCCTTTTTCCCCCTCAATCCATTTTTCTCTGTATACTTTCATACTTTGCTGCTGATCAGGTCAATTTCCTTCTTTTTTATTTGTCAGAGTATTTGGTGATTGCTTCTTATAAATAAATACCTTTGGTGATTGGTTGCTTTTTTCTCTTTATCTTTTGCTTTTTGAGTCTTACTCATCTTTTGTTTTAATTTATTGTTGTAAAATTTGGATCTTAATCCCAATTTTTTTTTTTTTGGAAAGGTTATCCGGCTTTTTTTCAATCTTTCTTATATATTTATTTTTTTCTCACATCTTTTTCTTTCAAAATACATTAAAATCATCTAACTTTTTCCACCTGACTTTTTTTATTAAAAAAGTCACGGATTCGGATCTTTATCCTATGTTTAATTAATCCGTTGATCCCTAAATTTATTGTAAATTTTCAAATAGATCTTTATATTCTAAATTTTTTAAATTTGGTCCGTGGATACATAGAAAATTAAAAATAGATCTCTCATATACTTTTCCGTTTGAATTTTGTTCAAGTTCCAAAAAGTAAGAAACCTATTTGAGTTTTCCTAAAAAATAAAATAAAATATTTTAATTTTTTCAAAAAGTTCATAGACCCAGAAACTAATGACGAGTGAATGAACCACTCATCACTTAACGAATATTTAATCAAAACCCTAACATAAAGTGTATGAGAGACTACTAATCAATGATTGGTAAAGTGGTAAGCATCTTGATCCCATAAGGAGGGGGATGCAGGTTCGAATCCTGGTGGAGACACTCTAGTTGGGAGATTGTGAAAAACCACGGGTTAATTCTCTGCTCTAAGCAACCAATTGATGACTAGTCATATAGGTGGTTTGCGACACCCCTTCTAGGGTTATCACATGGTTACCCATTTGCGAAAATAAAACTTAACTTGCTGGTTGCTTTCGGAAAATAATGTTTTCTCAACGTTTATCTTTACAAATACGGTGATATTTTTTTTTTCTTTTTAACCTCAAAACAACAACAACGTAAACAACATAAACAGGTAACCACAACCACATATAAATTATACAAACTACACTAAAAGCAAATGGTTATTGAGAAAAATCCCTCAGGTAAGCTTCCCTTACCTCTCGAAGATTCACAACAAGTTGAATTTAATTCGTCGGAAACCGGAAACTCACGTACACCGCTTTATACTTAACCTTCAACAATACAACCAGACAACCACATAAATAAACAATCACAAAACATCAAAATCCTCCTATGTTGGTCACGGCCTCATAGTGTTTAAGGACTAAACAAACTTCAAAGTTGTTTAAGTCATGGATTAATGATTCTAGAATACTTAAGGAAATGGATTAAGGCTACACCACAAAGTTAAGAATCAAAAACATCATAACCCTCTAAATGGTAGATTCGGCCAAGACATGTTCGTGAGGCTAGGGTTTTTAGTTTTATGAACCAAATAGGATTCAACAAGTATACAAGTATGTATGATGAAGGACATGATCATACATCAAAAGCAAGAACAAAAACTCCATCCATCCTTTCCTCTAGGATTCGGCCAAGATGGGTTTCAAGAGAAGAAAATTTTTGATCATCACATGCTCTTAGATACAGACAATATACATGATTATAAGAACATAGGAAGTGGTTTCAACATCATGAGATTTTTCTAGAATTTGTTATGAATTTTCAAAGTTCTAGATCTAGAAACTTAAAAGTGATGAACATAGATGAAATAGACTTTGAATCATGAAGCTTATTGAAGAACATAGACATGATTAGGGAAGGAGAATAAGATTCACCTCTTGAAGTTCAAAGACAAGTGAAGATCCAAGGACTTGCTTCACAAAATGATACTAGAAAATGAAATGTGAGAGAGGGTATTTATAGGGATGTGGCTGCGCCACTTTTGAGGGATTAAGTGGAAAGGAGGTGGCTTTTCCAAGGATTTGGGTGCAATTAATTCCTATGGACTATTTTGCAAAAATTCGAGAAGTATAAGGACTATTTTGCAAATTGCCAATAGTTTGGAATGATGACCATGTGCAACACTTAATGTGTTCACATTGTGACTCATCTTTTGAATTATCTTGAAGCTTTTTAAGAAAAATCTAGAATGCTTTGGAATAATTGAGAACACTTGAGAACTTTGAAGAATAGTTTAGAACTTTGGAGAATATTGGAGAATGTTGTGGAATGTTCAAGAATGAACTTGGCTCATCCAAGTTAAGGGCAGCCACCATTCCTCCTTGGGCTTGCGCATGGCCATGGGGTTTTTGGGCTTGGATTCAATTGTTTTGGCCCACCAAAATGCTTAGAGCATAATCATAAGCTAGGAAACTTATATGCTTTCAAATGGGCTTCATGAAATATAATTCATGGACAAAGAATTTGGGCCTCAAGGCCACGGTCCTCTAATGGGTTTGGAGCAAAGGTTCTGGCCCAATTCACTTAGAAAAACACAGAAACTAACTTAGGGCCCAAAGTGCAATTAAGAGAAGTTCAAGGACTTAAGTGCAAAATTCATAAATTGCCACTTTGACTTGTAGAATCTTCTAGACTCAAAAGTGTGACTCATCCCCATGAATCATCTCAAAATTCTAAAATAACCTCTTTATAGACCCTTGGAAACTCCGAAATCCACTATGTCGTTCGCCCGATTACGTATTTCGCCCGTAAAACGTATATTATTTTATTTTTTATGAAATAATTCTAAAAATACAGAACTGCAGGAAATAAAATAAAAATCTAAAGTCTTTGGTTCACGAATTAAAATTAGGTCTTTTGAGCAGTATAATTATACTGTCAATGAAATTCGCGGGCCGGGGTTCGCCTGACTTTCAAACCTAAATTTTAATCGTAGCTTCCTACATTCAAGTAGGATTGAGTGATGAACTCCGTTTATTTAAAATAATTTTCTAATACTCATATAAATATATATAAATAATCGTCCGTATTTCGATTATTTTGAAACAGTGAAAATCGGGGTGTTACATGGTCCAAAGAGCCAAAGCTTGTAGGGATACTCCGGGATGTCACTTGGGAGTCAACTACCCTAATTACGGTGGTTCATAAAAAAAATTGTATGAGAGACTCAATTGTATTTTTTTTATGTGCTCAAGGATCCAATTACAAATTTTTAAAGTATAAAAACATATTTGAAAAATTCTCAAATAGGTCAAGACATTAAAAGAAAATATATCACAAAATTTTAGGCTCGGTTATTTAGACCTAAAAAAATCACTTTCCAAAATTGTTTTTGATACAAATAATTGATGTAAAATTATAAATTATAAATTATATTGCATTTACCTAAAAGACCAAGAGTACGTTCGTTATTGCTTATTTTGTTAAAAAAAGTAACTAATAATCATTTTTTAAAACTTTTAGTGTGCTTGTTTTTGTTTTTGAAAATAATGTAAAACAAAAAAAAATCATTTTTTTGGTTAAAATGAAAAACAATTTTCATCAGTTTTTGAAAAAAAAAATTTATAACTAACTACTTTTAAAAAAAATATTTTTTATGATTGTAAACAAACACAAATCTTCTTATGCTTTTTCTTTAAATTCTAAAAATAATCACTAAATTATTTTGAAATAAAATTATTTATCTTTTAATCTTAAAGGACCTCTGAGATTCTGAAAGGTGATATTAATTTGAAAATTGATTTTAAATTATTTAAGTATAATATTAGAAAATGGAATTTTTTATTCTTGTGAAATGACAATAAAAGACGTAAAAAAACTTTTTGATAAACATATTTGATGAAAGAGTGTTTTTTAAACATATTAGATATTAATAATATAATTTATAATTACTATATACATAATATTTATTTTAAATAATTTAATTTAATAAATTATTTAATAAAAAGTGTAAGAATATCAATGGTCATTTTGCAAAGTTTGAAGGAATAACTTTTTTAAGATTTAAGAAAATTATAAAATGATTCTCTCTCCTTTTTGAAATAAATGTTTTTCCTAAAAGTTAAAAAATTCAACTTCTCCTAAAATCTTTTTTTAAATAAAATAATTTTTTCGAGAAACCTAATCAAACAAACTTAAAATGTTATAAGTGTTTTTTTTAACAAAAAACATTTATTTTGAAAAAAATAAACAAACCTTATCTTAGCTTAGGATAATACTAGACTTTGTATCCGTGTGATGCACAGGCGTATTATGTGTAATTATTCTACAATATTATGTATTTTTAATCGTTGAAATAACAATTCAAAAGAGTAACAAATAAGTATTCGAGTAGTATTTGAAATGAAAAAATATAGCATGTTTTTTTTTCACTAGTGCAGAAAAGGGATTCTACATCGGAGTTTACACATCGGTTTTACAGAAACAATGTGTAAAACGAGGCGGTGGCATTTTTGAAATTAAAACCAAAGTATTACACATCGGTTTCTAAATAACCGATGTAGAAAATTATAAAGAAAAAAAAAGAAAATAAAATCTTATTTTACACATCGGTTTCTGAATAACCGATGTAGAAAATTATAAAGAAAAAAAAAAGAAAATAAAATCTTACTTTTACACATCGGTTTCCAAAATAACCGATGTAGAAAATTATAAAGAAAAAAAAAGAAAAGAAAATATTACTTTTACACATCGGTTTTTATTAACCGATGTATAAAATTTAAAAGAAAAAATCAGAATTGAAAAGTTTAATGTTTACACATCGGTTCTGAGAT
This sequence comes from Sophora flavescens, assembly GCA_030762895.1. Classification (NCBI taxonomy): domain Eukaryota; kingdom Viridiplantae; phylum Streptophyta; class Magnoliopsida; order Fabales; family Fabaceae; genus Sophora; species Sophora flavescens. The sequence continues at coordinate 51,551,966 of CM061069.1, forward strand.
AACCGATGTGTATAAGATGTTTAACACATCGGTTTTTCATATAACCGATGTGTAATAGTCCCAATTTTTCTTTTTCCCTCCTTCTCTTCCGCGCACTATCCCATTTTTCAGATTATGAACCCTAGCTAAAACAGAAAACACTCCCTCCCTCTGCTAACGCGCGTTCATCTCCTCCGTCATCTCCTCCCTTGTCTCCAACCCTACCGCTGCCTCCCTAACACTCCCATTCTTTCTCTGCTAATGAGCAGCTCACTGTCCCTCCCTGAAAACCCCATTCCTCACCTCCATTGCCCCTCACAGAGAGCTCCTCTTCACTGCTATCACCCCAGAAAACAGCGATTTTTCCAACTCAAGCAGGTATGTGGCTTCTATGTTGTTAACTTGTTATTGATGTTATTGATATCCTTATCTTTAATTTTTTTTTTATGGGAAGGGGCCTGCCAGGGGCTGTTTTTGGGCTCTGTTTAGTTGCATCAAGAATGTGATCTTTAAATGGGATTCCTGGCTATAGGTTGAATTCCTCAAGTTGGTCAGCTCTGGTGATTATAATGCTGCTTTAGGGGTTGCTTGCTCCCACTTGGGACCTTTAGCAGCTAGTGATCCTGCTTTGTTAAAGCCTTTGAAGGAAACTCTTTTGGCTTTACTTCGACCCAATGAAGATGCTCTTGGAAGTGCCTTACCTCTAAATGCTTTAGCTGCTTCTCTTCAGGTGGTTTGCTAATCTAATTTATCATCAGTTATTGTCATTGCTATAACATGTTAGTCATTGGGGTTTTCTTGCTCATGGTGTTTGTTCAGAAACGTTATATAATAAAATTGTAGCCAAGTCATTTCTGCATCCTAACATATTATATTATGAGTAGGACTAGTATTAGAAAAAGATGGGAAGGGAATACTTATAGGTTAGTTGGTGAGTGTTGATGATTGATACATGTTGAAAGCTTATAAACCTTGACCAACATAGTATTGATAGGGTTCATTCTTTTTGTGGTGTTTAAATCCTTCTTCGTGTTTACATCGACTTGACTTGCTTTGCTCTATTTATCGGTTGGGCTGGTGATTTTACGCAACCTTGTGATTTGTGTTCGAGTGCTACTATCTTTTGTTGCTACGGTTTAGGAGTAATGATTTTCCTGTTTTTTATTTGTGTGTCCGTAGCTGGGGTGTGTATCTCTATATCAGCATTTGCCCCTACTTGTTTTGTATTTGCTAGTAGCTTTGGTTTTATGCAATGTTGTTTGCTGTTTGGGTGTACTATTGGTGTTCTGTTTTTGCATCTATGTGTTTGCAGCTCTTTTTATAAGGCATGTTTTGCTCATTTATTGGCACCACTTGTGCTGGTTCTTGGGCTTTGATTTATCATTTAATACAATTTTGCTTATAAAAAAAAGATCCTTATGATACCAGGGCTCATAATTCTCAATCATTATAACTTATTTTTTGTTCAATTATGATGATTATGGTTTACATTTTACAATTATATGATCAATTTGGTTACATATGAATGGTATAATTTTTAGGGAGAAAGGTTTTGATATTGATATTCTAATGAAATTGATTAAGGTGCTTAAGTTTAGCTCTTTTATATATAAGAGGGATAGTATGCATGTGTCATGTGTCTTCCATGCATTGATGTAAATGAATTTTGTCTGTGAAATCTTGATGAATATCTTTGTCTTGTTTCTTATTGAATGGATAAAAGTCTTGCCAAAGTTGTCCCCAAGGTGTTTGGACTATGTCTTGTTAGGCAAAGTTATTTGAACTAAATTTTGAATTTTTGGAAATATCTGAAGCCTCGGATGCTTGCCTGATAGTTGTTGTATGCTTGATTTATCCATTTGGTTCAATGCTAATTTTCTCTTCTCAGTTAGCATTTGCATAATACTTGCTGGGATTATGTAATTGAGTTAAAAGTTGGAACATGCTAAAAATTAGAGTCACAGAACAAATAGAGAACCGGACCACCTGCCACATGTTTCTATTTCCTGGGTTGCCAAAATACACATGCTCTTATAATGATGCACGCCCGCTGCTTATATTTCTTCACTACTTTTTTATGAACTATCCTGACTCATATCAACAACTATTAATGAATTACATATGCATTTTTTATGAACTCAATCAAGCAAGCTCAACATTTGTCAGAAAATCTTCCTTGCATGTACCATGTTTTTGTTTTGGTGCATTTTATGTTTTAGAAATGGAAAAGTCAGTTCATGAAATATGACTTTTTGTATAGGTACACTCAGTCCAAGCAGAAAATTAAGCAGAATATTCATCAATTATTCATTACGGTTTCCGGCTGAGTGTTCTTCCCACACCCGGTAAGCTTTCTCCTCTCCATTTTTATCGTTTGGTTTTTGTTTTCATTGGACTTGGGGATTGGAGTGTTTTATTATTTTTCTTAATGTTAATTATTTAGTAAAGCCTTAGTTTCTCGTTTGAGATGCAATACTAATGAGCGTACGTGTATGTGCTTAATGTACCGCTCATTGTGTTGGATCTTGAATTGTCCAAAGTTGGACAGTTTGGGAAAAAACTTTTTCTTAATTCAGTTAAAATAGTTATTGATTGATTCTAATGTTATATACTTGATGAAAGTTCGGATTGATAAATTTCCTTTCGTTCTCCGGTGCATACTTTATCGTGGTGGTTGTCATCGGCGTTCAAGTAGTGTACGTCGGAGACCGCAGGGAAATCTTGCCAAATTTTGTCGAGTATGCGCATGAGAGTTAAGGACTAACTGTTAACCGAATGTTGAAAAAGTTTCTTCTCGAATGGGATAGGGCCATACCTTGTCATAAGAAGTGGTTGATGAATATGTTGGACTAAGTACGAAGGTATTGGTTTAGTCATGGATCGCGGTTGGATGAATGCTAGACGGACAAGTGATGAGTATGAGAATGGAGTGGAAGATTTTCTACAGTTTGCAAAAACAAATGCTCCTGATAGTGGTAACGGAAGGTTTTATTGTCCTTGTGTTAACTGTTTGAATGAGAGACGACTAGAAGCTGAGGAGATACGTGATCATCTTATTTGTGAGGGGATTTGCAAGAGTTATACAACATGGATATGCCATGGTGAATCGTTAGACAGGTCGAAGGTGTCGGATAGAGAGGAAGTTGATGACGTGGAAATGGACGATGGACTAGAGGACATGATCCGTGATGTTGGGCAAGAGTCTTTTCGGCGCGCACATGTGTATGATACTTTGTGCAGTGATGCGCAAGTGGCTTTGTATCCGGGGTGCACTAATTTCACATGGTTGTCAGCGGTGTTAAGATTGTTCAATGTGAAGGCGAGAAATGGGTGGAGCGATAAAAGCTTTACCGAATTGCTTGAGTTGTTGAAAGAAATGCTTCCAGAAGGCAACACATTGCCATCTCGAAACTATGAGGCGAAGAAGATATTGTGTCCGATGGGTATGGAGTATAAGAAAATACACGCTTGCCCCAATGATTGCATATTGTACAGGAAAGAGTTTGAAGAGATGCACGAGTGCCCCAGGTGTGGGGTATCACGCTACAAAGTGAAGGATGGTGATTCTAGTTGTGATGTGGTCACCAAAGGTCCTCCTGCGAAGGTGTTATGGTATCTTCCCGTGATTCAATGGTTCAAGCGATTGTTTGCTAATGTAAATGACGCAAAGAACATTAGATGGCATGCAGATGAGAGGAAGTGTGATGGGCAGCTTTCGCCATCCTACCGATTCTTTGAAATTGTAGAGAATTGATAGTTTGTTTCCGGATTTCGGCAATGAGCCCAGAAACCTCAGGCTTGGACTTGCTACCGATGGAATGAATCCATATGGAAACTTAAGTAGTATTCATAGTTCATGGCCTGTTCTCCTTGTAATTTACAACCTGTCTCCTTGGTTGTGCATGAAGCGCAAATACATTATGTTAAGTATGATGATTTCGGGTCCTAAACAGCCAGGAAATGATATTGATGTTTATCCGAGTCCCTTGATTGAAGACTTGAGAATGATGTGGGATGAAGGCGTTGATGTGATCGACGGGTATTGCCGTGAGACATTCTGGATTGCGTGCCATGTTATTTTGCACCATCAATGACTTTCCAAAGATACGGGAACTGTGTAGGTATAGTGTTAAGGGGCATAAAGCATGTCCAATATGTGAAGAAGGCACATGTTACCATCAACTGCAACATGGAAGGAAGACGGTTTACCTTGGGCATCGGAGATTTCTCCGACGTAATCATCCTTATCGTAGATTGAGGAAAGCTTTCAATGGACTTCCGGAGAATGAAATTGCTCCGGTGGCCTTGACTGGAGAGCAAGTTTATGAAATGGTGAACAACACTAATGTTATCTATGGGAAGACCCGGAAGAAGGCTACGAGAGAAGAAAATATGGAAGAAGAGGTCGATCTTCTTTGATCTTCCATCTTGGTGCAAGCTTGATGTAAGACATTGTATTGATGTGATGCATGTAGAGAAAAATGTGTGTGACAGTTTAATCGGAACGCTTCTCAACATTCAAGGCAAGACAAAGGATGGTGTGAATGCTCGCCTGGATCTAGTTGCGATGGGTATACGAGAGCAGTTAGCTCCACTTAAAGTGGGGGATAAGAAGACTTATTTGCCCCCAAAGATGTCATACTTTATCAAAAAAATAGAAAAGAAGTTTCTGTGAATGTCTATGGGGAGTCAAAGTGCCACAGGGTTACTCTTCAAATATCAGAAGACTTGTCTCAATGAAAGATCTCAAATTAGTTGGCTTAAAGTCTCATGATTGTCATGTCTTGATGCAACAACTACTACAGGTGGCCATTCGTGACATATTGCCTAAAAAAGTCAGACATGCCATTACTAGGTTATGCTTATTCTTCAATGCTATATGTAGCAAGGTCATTGACACTAAAAATTTGGATGAGTTGGAAAATGAGGCAGCCATTGTATTGTGCCAATTGGAGATGTATTTTCCACCTTCATTTTTTGACATCATGGTTCATTTGATTGTTCATCTAGTGAGGGAGATTAGATTGTGCGGTCCCGTTTATTTAAGGTGGATGTACCCGGTTGAGCGATACATGAAGATCCTGAAAGGATATATGAAAAATCCACACCGTCCCGAAGCATCTATTGTTGAAAGGTATGTTGCAGAAGAAGCTATTGAGTTTTGTACAGGCTACATGTCAGAAGCGGAACCTGTAGGGCTTTCGAAGTCTCGTCACGAAGGAAGATATGATGGTAAGGGTACACGAGGTATCACTGTTAAGAGCATGGATCGGGAGGAAGTGCTTCAAGCACATTTGTATATATTGAATAACACTGATGAGGTTGAACCATACTTATGTGAGCATAAAAGCATCATCAATGAAACTTACCCTAGAATGAATGAAAAATGGTGTTTGAACAAGCATAACAAGACTTTCTTGAACTGGTTTAAAGAAAAAATTGCAAAGGATGGTACTCGCTTCGCTACATTAAAATGGCTAGCACAGGGGCCTAACTTTGATGTCATATGCTGGAGTGGGTACGATATCAATAAGTTTTCCTTCTATACAAAGTCCCAGGATGACAAAAGTACTATGCAAAACAGTGGGGTTATGGTCGTCGCTGAGTCCATGCATTTCTCTAATTCGAAAGATAAAAACCCTGTTATGGCATCAGTTTCATACTTTGGAATCATTGAAGAGATATGGGAGGTTGATTACACGAAGTTTAGAGTACCTGTTTTTAAATGTCAGTGGGTCGACAGTAACAATGGTGTGCAAACCGATGAGTTAGGATTCAAATTGGTGGACCTTAGTAAGGTAGGTAATAAAGTGGAACCTTTCATCATGGCATCCCAAGCAAAACAAGTGTTTTATATCCGTGATCCTTCTAACAAAAGGTGGTCAGTGGTTCTCCAGGGAAAAAACATGTATAACGGTAGTGAGGGAAATCACGATTCAACTCTTGATATTTCTGATACTCCTTCTTTCTCAACACGAGTGCCTAATTTCAATGAGGAAAATGAAGTGGATGATGTACATGCTACTCGTAATGATCACCAAGAAGGGTTATGGGAGAACTTTACTAATTGACCACAAAGTAAGTTTAGTTTGCTATTACCATCAAGTTTGGCATATTATATGTTTACGTTGATATTTATAAGTTATGTTTATGTACGTTGATCGATATTTATAAGTTATGTTTGATATTTATACTGACATACTAACAAGTTTTTTTTTTTTTTTTGTGTTTAAACAGGTATACATGGCTGATCATGAGGATATACCTCCTTCATGCAGCGGGTCAGAGACCCCGTCTACCGGTAGAAAGGGTAGACGTGCCACACGGATGAGGCATTTGACTGCCAACCGTGGGTCAAATCAAAGGATAAGAGTAGATTTTGATGATAACCTCAAACCTATTGGGCCAATGGAAGATCAGTTTACCAGTTTTGTGGCGACCCTTGCTAGGAACAGGCCTAGTATACTCATTGATAGGTGGAGAGATGTACCGGCGGAGGTGAAGGAGCAGATATGGGAGAGTATTCTGGTATCTATACTTCTACGTCCTGTGTTTGTCTGTACCTACTTTATTTTTATCTTAATAATATCATACAGTAATTCGTTGATTCTTTTGGTCTTAATGTAGTTGACATTTGACATACCGGATACATACGCTATGAAGAAGCGTTTGCTGAAGTATCTTTGGAGAGCGTTGGAGAGGGTTTTTAAGGCCGACCTGGGCAGATACTATATATTCGGTCCAAAAAGTAAAAAGAACCCACTTGAGGTGTATCCGTTTCTTGACAAGGCGACGTGGGATCGCTTTGTTCAGAGCCGACGTGATCTCAGCTTTCAGGTTAACTTATTTGATTTGTCTCTAAATTTATGTAATTGCATTAATTTCATTTACTTATGTAATTTAATTGTCTTTTATTTATAACAGGAGAAGAGGAAAAAGGGGCAGGAAAACCAAAGCAAGAATGTCTACCCCCATGTCATGTCTCGTGGGGGATATAAAAAGCTTGTTAAGAAAATGGTTGAAGAGGAAAAGAAAGCACGTCGGCCAAGCAAGCATCTCAGGCGGATCCTAATGCTGAAAATCTTCCAGAGGTTGTTGATCCACCTCCACCCCCACGCCATCGTTCATGGAAGAGGGGCCGACAAAGAAAAATGGGACAATATACATCCGAGGAGGCCCGCCAAGTAGCTGAGAGGATTGTAAGTATAGTTTGTTGTAATTGTCATTTTAAGATTGTTACCGAATTGTAATGTGACCTGATATTTTATGTGACAGGATGCCTTGGATGATCAGCTAACCCAATGAACCTTTGTTCCTAGAGGACGCAATGATATCTTATCTACTCGCCATCGAGAAACCGGACCACCCGGCCGTGTCATTGGTGTTGGATGGGGAGTCGGCATTCGCCAATACCATGGTTCATCTTCACACCAATGCCACAGGGATTCGGTTGCAGATAGAGCACAACTAAAATAGGAGATTGCAGCTGAGCTTCGACAGGAGATGGCCGAGCAGTTTGCCCAGCAGATGGCAATATTTACTTCTTTGTCCCAGCAGATGACAGCCGGTGTCCAACCCTCTGTCCAACCCTCTGTCCATGTGAGCACTAAGGGCTCATGTGATCCTCCTCATCATCCTGAAAATGATGATGATGGTGATGCTGCTGCTGATGATGATGATGATGATGATGACGACCCTGATAGGTGTGAGCTGTATGTTGATGATCATCATCATCATCGCCGCTTAGTGGCATTGGGTAGGGCATATAATAAGTTAGGTAATATCATACACCATCGGTTATTACCGGATGATCATCTGAGGGTGTCTGTTGAGATTATTCGAGATGATGATGCTCGAGTCCCTGTGCCCACTGAGGAGGTTCAAACAGTGGGTCAGGCCCCCGGTAACTTCATCCTCTGGCCAAGAAGACTGGTCAGCTTTCTTGTTGCATCTGAGGTATTCGGTTAGTTGTGTTTTTCTATATTCATAGTTGAAATATATTTATTATTGTTTAAAGATAATGCTTTATTTGTATTTGTTATAGGATGTTGGAAATGGTATTGTGCCTAAAAGGTCAGATCTAGGAAGACCAGAGATGTCTGCTCCTGCCAAGGTATTAATTTGACCATTTAGTTAATAACGAATTAAATAACTTAATTATCCGTGATTACTAATATATATCTATGTTGTTTAGGGGATCGACAAAGAGGCACCTGGCCATGGTGATGTTTTCAAAGTTCTGGCTATACAGGTTGTCACCATGGAGGATGATGCAGCCTTGGTAACGTTGGAACATGATGCCAGCCCTGGTGAACTGTATATACCAAAGAAGGAACTTATGGAGATGGCACTCAATAAAGAAATGGCCAGTTCTGCACACATATCGTTTTGGTGCACGTAAGTACATTTTATTTATAAGTTAAGTACGTAATTAATTTTTAAATACAATGATAATTAACATGTTTTTCCAATATATTAGGTTTCTGCATCGTATGTTAGTCGATCAGGGCAACCTCGCCCTTTATGGGTTCATTGACCCCATGTTCATTCAGGGTGATGTTCTCGTAGCATCGGAAGACCCGGTCACTACCATACGTGATATACTTGCCCGAGACGATCATCAATTCTATCTTGCGCCTTATCTCAATAAGTAAGTACCGGTTATTTAAGTATAACTATATATGACTTAGTCACTAACTGTTCGCAAATACAAGTAGGCATTGGCAAATCTGTTGCTCTTGTACCCAAGAATGAACGTCGTGGTCTTCTTACGCTCATTGGGAAATAAGCCGACGAATGAATCGAAGACGATCATCGAAACGTAAGCGTTAAAATACTTTATAATCAGTAATGCAGTTGTTTTAATTATCTGAAATCTATTATATATACTTTAATTAATGTTTTTGTCATGATAGGTCTATTAATGCATCCCACATGTTGCGTGGTGAAAGGCGTACTCGGGCTATCAGATGGATTATTCCAGCGTAAGATATTTATTAGTTCAAATGCATCAAATGCAGTGGGTACAATAATTGATTTCTATTTTATTTAATTCCTCATATTCTAATTGGGTTTCATTTGTACGTAGTCACGTATACAACGTGGGTCATGGGAATGTGGCTACTATGTGATGCAGTGGATGTTGGAAATTATCTCCTCCGGGATCACCGACAGATGGAGTGAGGTAAATGTTAATTGACACAATTAGAAGTAATAGTATAGATTCGTTATATGTTTTATGTTAGTTTATTACTTAAAAGATATAATCTTTTGTCCAATTAAACTTGCAGATATTCAACAATCCAACTCCATTGTCTCATTCTGACATCAACATCATAAAGAGGCGTTGGGCAACTTTCTTTCTTGAAGTGTACCACCCATAGTTTGTATATATGTAGTTAGTTTAAAAACTTATCATATACTAGCTATAGTGTACCTTTGATTGATGATATGTATTAGTGCTCGTGTCCGGTTCAATTATTCTTCTCTCGTGTTTTGATGTAGCCTTGATAAAGTGTTGTTTTCATTCATTCGAAATTAATTAGGCCACGATGCCCTCTGTTTTTGATTCTGTGCTCACTAGTCATTTGATGAAATGTCACTATTTTTAACCATATGTGTAAGAGCTGATTATGTCTGTGCTAAGAAAATTGAATGAAGTATGTTTTGCTTTTGAATGATTGTGTCAAAACTGGTTTGATGTTACGTTGTTGTTTCTTGTTTGATCGTGAGTCTTTCTGGTTTGTTTATTGATCGCATTCATCAAACAGGAGAAAGGAATGATTGAAATATAAATAACAGATTAAAAAAAAGAAGAGATTTTACACATCGGTTCTCAATAACCGATGTGTAAATTTAACTTTCTACATCGGTTTTGCCTAAAACCGATGTGTAAATTTAACTTTACACATCGGTTCTTTATAAAACCGATGTAGAAAGTCAAATTTACACATCGGTTTTAAGCAAAACCGATGTAGAAAGTTAAGTTTACAACTGCTTATCAATTGCTAAATTAATTTTCCACATCGGTTAATATAAAACCGATGTTTAAAATATACTTTACACATCGGTTTTATAACCGATGTGTAAAGTGGCAATAAACCACATCGGTCGTTTCCACATCAGTTTTAAAACTGATGTGGAAAGCCAAAAATAACCGATGTGGAAAGCCAAAAATAACCGACGTGGAATCCCTTTTAATCTTAAAGGACCTCTGAGATTCTGAAAGGTGATATTAATTTGAAAATTGATTTTAAATTATTTAAGTATAATATTAGAAAATGGAATTTTTTATTCTTGTGAAATGACAATAAAAGACGTAAAAAAACTTTTTGATAAACATATTTGATGAAAGAGTGTTTTTTAAACATATTAGATATTAATAATATAATTTATAATTACTATATACATAATATTTATTTTAAATAATTTAATTTAATAAATTATTTAATAAAAAGTGTAAGAATATCAATGGTCATTTTGCAAAGTTTGAAGGAATAACTTTTTTAAGATTTAAGAAAATTATAAAATGATTCTCTCTCCTTTTTGAAATAAATGTTTTTCCTAAAAGTTAAAAAATTCAACTTCTCCTAAAATATTTTTTTAAATAAAATAATTTTTTCGAGAAACCTAATCAAACAAACTTAAAATGTTATAAGTGTTTTTTTTAACAAAAAACATTTATTTTGAAAAAAATAAACAAACCTTATCTTAGTTTAGGATAATACTAGACTTTGTATCCGTGTGATGCACAGGCGTATTATGTGTAATTATTCTACAATATTATGTATTTTTAATCGTTGAAATAACAATTCAAAAGAGTAACAAATAAGTATTCGTGTAGTATTTGAAATGAAAAAATATAGCATGTTTTTTTTTGGACTTCTAAATTTGAAAACATTGATATGATTAAAAGTTGTGTGATGCAGGGACATATTATATGTGATTATTTTACACTGTTTTTTATTTTTAAATGTTGAAAACAACAAATTAAAAGTGCAACGGATAAGTATTTGTATCTTATTTAAAATAATCGCATGTTTATTTTATGTTTGGGACTTCTTATTTTGAAAATATTGATATCATTAAAAAAATTAAAATTTTATATTGTGACTACCATTCAAGCATTTAAATATGCAAAACCAACATTTAAAATAAAATAAAAAATGTTAGATACAGTCATACAGAAGCTGATTTTGGTTTGATGTAGATGGTATTGAAAAGATTGTTTATTTGAAGCATACAATTGAATGTTACTGTAGTGATATTTATCATTGAGTATTTCCATTTTTTGAATTCTAATTTTTTTTATCTCTATTTAAGAAAATTGTTGTAAAATGATTGAACCTCATGATGATCATACTTGCTAAAAGTTTAAGCATATTCATATAAAAATTTTCATCCCGTGTAATATAAGTATGTATATAAAGACAAAATACTAAAATATTAGACAATTGTATATAGAAAAAATATTTTAACCATATGACCAATTGATTTTGTTACAATAAATTATGTAGGTACATGCAAGGACCCAAAATCATTTTATAAATCTTATTATTTTCCGAAATTCACTTAAAACTCTCAATCAAGATTCGTGTCATTTTCATTATCTATCTTTATTAAATAAGTATTCGTGTAGTATTTAAAATGAAAAAATATAACATTTTTTTTGTTTTGGACTTCTAAATTTGAAAACACTGATATGATTAAAAGTTGTGTGATGCAGGGACATATTATATGTGATTATCATTTAATATTATTTTGTATATTTAAATGTTGAAAATAACAAATTAAATTAGAAATGAATAAGTATTTGAGTATTATTTCAAATGAAAAATCTTCAGGTTATTTTTGTTTGGGACTCCTAAATGTGAAAATACTTATATCATTAAAACTTTAAAAATTTTATATCACGACTATCATTAAAGCATTTAAATATGAAAAATTAACATTAAAAAACAAAGGTAACTTAATTACAATTTGTGTTGTTTAACCGTTCATTAGTATGATGAAAAAGATAGAATTTTGGTCAAATAATAATTAATTTCTATTTAAGTTGCAGATGGTCTGGAGAGGTAATGGAGAAATATGGCAAGATGAATGGAGTCATTAGATAATCATCACTGACAATAATATTATTAATTAAAGATATAAAAGGAACCAGTTTTCTTCTTGAAGAAATTTGAAATTTGAAAAGCTTTCTATTGAGAGTAAAGGAAGTAAAAATGTCAGCAATCTGAAAACCCCTTTTTTTTTTATAAATGGTATTTCTAGCAAAACAGAACTGTTAGTCGAAAATTATCCAACGATTTACATTTATATAGATAAATTATATAACTCAAGCATTTAGTTAAAAGTCTACTTATCTAGTCTACAAAAAAATATATATATAGAAAAAATAAAATAGAAAATGTATTGAATGAAATTGAATTGGAAGAGAGACAATTTTACAATTAATTACAATTTTTTTAGAAGTGAATTTACAATTTTGCCCCAGCACCACCTTATTACTTATTTAAAACTGACTATTGAGCAAACCACAACTTTGTCATTCTCAAGTGATTTTACGAATATGCCCTCAATCACTTTCTTCCTTTTAATAATAAAGATAAAGATGTAAAGAGCCTAAAGGGTGTAACCGTATTATTACTATAAAAAAAAGTGTAAATGTAAGGGCTCCTACTTGCAACAAGGAAGAAGCTCCTCAAGTGGAGGGGTAATCAGAGGTGAATATGGAAATTTTATCAAGGGCTATTTCTGCAAACTAAGTCCTTGTACTGCCCTTTTAGTTGAATTGAAGGGACTGCTGTAAGGTTTAAAGACAGCTAAGTCAATCAATGTTAGGAAAGTTATATTTGAAGTAGATTCTCTTGTTGTGTTCGAGATGATCATCAAAGGCTATACTTCTATCCCCTGTATTAAACCTCTACTTGCAGAGGCAATTTATCTTCTTAGAGCCCCTTGCTGGCAAAACTCTATATTCGTAGTAAGTAGGAATGCAAATACTATTGCTGATTTGTTAGCAAATGAAGGGCATTCTTCCCCTTTTTCTATTTCTATCATTGATACTCCTTGTAATGTAATCTCTTGAGCGTGTTCTTGAGCAAAGATTTGGGAGGGGTCTGTCCTCCAAATCTTCGTAATTAGTTAATATAATCATTTCATTTCATATAAAAAAAGGGTCTAACCGTATAAGTTTAGTATATAAAAAAAGAGGTGCAAGTTTAGTTTTATAAAAAATCGAGAATTAATTGAGAATTGATAATTCAATTCAATTGGCAACGAGATTTGATGTTCTTGATATAAAGATTCAAACAAACTTAAAAGAGGGTTTCCCTTTTAAAATTTCAGATTTTATATATTTATTTGATGTTAAAAAAAGGGTATTATTGAGCTAGTATCAGAATACTAAATGGTATTTGTTAAAAATAAAAGAAGAATAGAGAGATGAGGAGAATAGAGAGATGGATTCAAATGTTAGTTCTTCCGGAACTAGGATTCAAAGGCTGGTTCTTCGAGAACTAGCTGTCATATTTGTTATTTATATTATGATCAAGTATATCTCGAATACAATCTGACTACTACTATTTTTATAACATAATAGTAGACTCCTAATCTCAACCAGTTTCCTATAATATAAGAGAAGAGAAGATAATAGGAGATAAGATGAGATAGTCATCTACTAAATCAATTTGTTTATAACACTTCCCCTTGGATGACTATCCCTTATGAATATTGTCTCGTTAAAACCTTGCTAAGAAAAACCAAGTGGGATAAAAACTTGGCAGAGGAAAAAGAGTACAATATTCATAATAACTTACTTCCCCTCAAAATACATCAATTATGAAAAATCCTTAAATTGATGCATTCCAATACTATGTACGTGCTTCTTGAAAACTGAAGTTGACAATGTCTTTATGATTATATACGATAGGCTGTCACTTTTATGTAGTCACCTTTGATTTGCACGGTACATGTTGCATCATCTTCATGTCATATCATTGACTTGTTATTATCTTTCACCAATCCACATGCTCCTCTAATGTGTCATGTAATATTTCTTAACCAAATGCATTCATGACCTGCTTCACGAATATAAGCAATATATCTGAATGCTTTGACAATGTACCCATGATTGTCTGCTTCATTGACCGCTGTGAGACAATAGTACTGCCACATATGAAGACATAACCATAGAGATAACAAGAAATGTGTTTCACTTAATTCCAATGCCTTTGAGTTTGTACAAAGTAAAATCTTGATAGTAAACAGATTGCAAAAAGTTATTTCAGGTATAGACTATTTGCAAAACACAAAAATGCTTCAATGACAATAATGTATGGTACTTCAGGACTAAGGTTTTTTGTTACCAAATGCTCGAACTGTAAGCCAAGACAGAACTTATCTTCCAAAAACATTGAATCTAAAGATATTTTTTTATATCTTCCATAATTTGGAACAATTTCAAGTCACTCAAATAATATTCAAACTATCAAAATTCATAGCAGATATATTAAACAAAATGATACAGTTTCTATATGTACTCATAAAAGAAAATAAGATTTCGAAATAAAATTAATCACAATTGCATGAAATACCAACATGTATAGAAACCAAGCATTGCTTACCAATATAAAATGTTTAATATGCATGATAAACAACATAATATAAATTATCTGCATATGTAAATCAAGATAATTGTTTTTTTATACTTTTAATCCTTCTAGGATTTTTCCAAGTACAGATCATTCTCGAGTAAACCATATGGCATAATAACACATATTTGCGCCAATAAAGTTTATACTTTATAATGTTCGAACTTCAGGTCCATTACAACATCATTTGAGGCTCGAACTATAGGTTCAAAATCCACATATTTCGTAGTTTAAAAGAGTAGACATATGTCCAAGTTTTAAATAATACATTTAAGATATCTTAAATCCTTTAAGGATATGCTTTGGGCATCTTGAGTCCTTCGGGGATACGCTTCGGGCATCTTAAATCCTTCAGGGAAATGCTTTATGCATCTTGAGTCCTTCATGGATATGTTTCAGGCATCTTAAATCCTTCAGGGAAATACTTCATGCATCTTGAACCCTTCAGGGATATACTTCATGCATCTTCAATCTTTCACGGGTATGCTTCATGAATAGCCAATATTTCTGAATGATTTGATGGTGTACCTGTGATTGTTTGCTTCACTGATTGCCATGAGATAGCAACTTTTCTACATGTGAAAACATAACCTGTTTGGGACCGGGCTTTATGATGATCGGCAAAATATCCAACATCAGCATACCCTACTAATTCTAACTTTACTCCATTTGGGTAAGACAACCCTATATCAGATGTTTTACGGAGATAACAAAGAACGTGTTTGACTCCGGCCCAATGTCTTCGGGTTGGCGGTGAACTGAATCTTGCTAATAAGTTCACTGTCTAGTGCTATTTGCAAGATACAAAAGTGCTCCAATAGCACAAAGATATGGTACTTCAGGACCAAGAATTTCTTCATCATCTTCTCTTGGACGTATTGAAACCAAAGTGATTTGGATTTAATTAATCTTTAAGTTTTGATGTTAACAAAAGGATTAAATTTGCTTGGCAAAGTGTTAGTTGAGATCTAATAAGGTTATCTAGTTTTGCAGGATTACCTGAATTTTATAAGTTACGGAAACTTTGATGAAGTTACCATATATATCTGCTTGGACTTGATATTGCATGTCTATAGACAAGCTGCTCAATGTTTGATAAAAATAGCTATTTATTTATTTATTTATTTGAGTAGACTGGAACTTAAGTAGAAGAGAGCTTTTAATATAATTGAAGTAGATGGAGAAATTAAAATAATAAGTAGACGTGAACTTTTCTCTTGACTAGACAAACTTTAATTTAGATGGAGATCAGAATAACTCACTGAGATGTAGCAAGTCCAAAGACTTGAGTAGACGAGAGGATATGCCACGTCAGTGGATGAGTAAAATGAAAGAGTGAATAGACTTAGTTTCACATATAACTAAGTAGACGGAGTTGTTTTTTTTTTTTGGTAGACGAGTTTCCATCACTTGTATGTTCTTCTAAAATGAATAAATGCAATCCGATCCACAATGAATTTATTTCAAATGATTGATATTTATTTCTCAAGAATTTTTTTCTTCTCATTTGTTTTATCTGTTTAATGCTTTGTTTCCTTGTGAGAAAAACATAGTACCATCGAGGAAATACAAAAAGCAACATAGTACAATGATGAAATGCAAAACGATCTGTACGTTGACAACTTTATGGTTGGAAAAAGCTTGAAGTTACACAAAGGAGGAAAAACGGTTTTCAAGTAGCAAATGCTCAGAGCAGTGAGTCTCCATTTTGTGCTACCCTGATAATCAAGAGGACATTTCAGCATGGCCACGATCAAGCCATCAGTCACAACGGATATTGTGCATTCAATGTTATCTCTAAACGGGAAATTCAAAATGACCGTTGAAGCTTTTCAAGAGTAGAAGAAGGTCACTATAAATAGAAGACCTCAAGCACTGAAGAACAACTTTTGTCAATCCAATATTTGCGAGAATAGGCTCTCATTCCTTTCATTATTTCAAAAGCAAAAGTCTGTAATCTTTAGTTTGAATATTGTGAAAATATTCAACAGATCTTAAATTTTCATATCCTCACACATAGTGAGTTAAGAAGATCTTAAGTTAAAATCTCTTTGTTAGAGTTAGAGCCTGAAGATGCTTGGTAAGAAAGGAATACTTGTAGCCTGAAGAGGTGTTGAATACTTGGTTGTAATCTATTTGGAGAAATAGTGGATAAAACCTTCAAGTCGAAGGGACTGAACGCAGCTCTTGGTTGGAAGAGAGTGAACCAGGATAAAATCGTTTGTGTGAATCTTCTATCCTTAAACTCTTACAGCTTTATTTGTTTATACTGACTGTGGGGTTTTGATATTGTTTTTGTTAAGTATCAAAAGTTCATTTTCAGTGTGTGCATCTGCTTTAAATATCCTTGTGTGAGAAAAATTGTTTTAAAAGGTTGTTTTAGAAAAATTATTAACAAACACAATTCAACCCCCCTTCTTGTGTTTGCATGTGTCAACTTCTGTTGGTATCAAAGCTCAGCCTCGAAAGGGTTGAGCATCTTACAAGTGCTGAGGGAGTACGATCCAACAACCATGGATGCACAAGGACAAGCTATCAACAGAGCTCCTCTCTTTGATGGAACTGACTATGACTACTGGAAGAAGAGGATGATGGCATTTTTGGATGCACAAAATGTAGATATTTGGGAGTTGATTGAAACCGGCTACACAGAGCCAAGAAATGAAGCTGGAGCTGCTGTTCCTAGAGCTCAGTGGATTCGAGAGCAGAAAAATCAACATCAGCTCAATCTAAAAGCTAAGCACTATCTCATGTGTGCTATTACTAGATCTGAACATGATAAAGTCCACAGCTGCAACACTGCCAAAGAAATCTGGGATACTCTTGCCTTAGCTCATGAGGGTTCATCTCAAGTAAAAGAATCAAAGATAAGCATGCTGGTTCATCAGTATGAACTGTTTAAAATAGCTGGTCATGAAACAATAGATCAAATGTTTCGAAGATTTCAAACTATCACCAACGGTGAAAAACTTATGAAAATAGAGACCATATTAGAAAGATTCTGAGAAGTCTACCCAAGTAATGGAGACCCAAAGTTACTGTTATTCTGGAAGCTAAAAACCTAAATACTCTTTCTTTAGAAGAGCTTCTTGGATCTCTCAAGGTTCATGAACTTGAACTGAATGAAGAAGACAACTCCAGAAAAGGAAAGTCTATTGCCCTAAAGGCAAAGAAAACAAGTTCATCAAAAGTTCTCAAAGCTGCTGAATCGTCAGATGATGCTGGACCTTCAGACAATGATGAAGGATCAGATGAAGATGAACTATCCTTCATCTCCAGAAAGATTCAACGCATGTGGAGAAAGAAAGGTGGCTTCAGAAGAAAGCAGTTCAACAAGAAATTTTCCAAGGAGAAATCAGACTCCAAGGAAAAAGGTCCACCCTTGTGCTCTGAATGCAGGAAGCCTGGCTATTTCAAAGCTGATTGCCCTGATCTGAAGGACAAAAAGAAGTTCTTCAAGAATAAGAAGGGTTTAATGGCTACTTGAGAGGATCTGGATCTATCATCATCTGATGAAGAGGATGAAGCTGAGGAAGAGGCAAATATCTGTCTCATGGCAGACACTGCATCAGAAAGTGAATACACTGATGCTGAGGTAATGGACTCTGACCGTCCACTCTTCAAAAAGCTTTTGATGAATTGTTGCATGACTTGTCCATATTATGTCGTAAATATAAGAGTCTCAAAAAGAAATTTACAAAACTATCAAAAGAATATGATAGAGTCTGCACGGAGAAACAAAACCTCAAAGATGAAAATAACAAACTCAAGTGTGAGGCTGATGTTTCTTGTAAAGTTGCAAAACTGAAATAAGATGTGACATATTTGACAAACACTCTGTCAAAGTTTGTAGGTGGCTCAGATAAGCTCAGTCTTATTCTAAGGTACTCTAGGTCACCTTATGATAAATCCAGCCTTGGTTATGACAAGGAGAAACATGAAGCGTCTCACAAAAAGTCAAAACTACATGCACAACATAGAGCTTCAAAAGCTCCAGATAAACATGCTAAAACTAAGTCAAGCCCGTCGAATATCTTTTGGAAAGTGTGTGGAAAAAGTGGGCATGTTATATCTAGATGCATACATAGTAAGCATGCAAAATATTCTCATCCAATGAACACTAACAAGAAAGGACCCAAGTCAGTTTGGGTATCTAAAGATAAGATAATACCTGTTGTAGATTTGCTTAACAACAGGAAAGAAACAAACATCTTGGTACTTGGACAGTGGGTGCTCACGTCACATGACGGGAGAAAGGTGTATGTTCCAAGACCTTAGACATAAAAATGGAGGCTGGGTCACATTTGGAGGAAACCAGAAAGGGACGATCACTGGTATAGGTAAAATTGGTAAACATTATTTTCCCTCCATTGATAATGTTCTTTTGGTAAATGGTTTAAAACATAATCTGTTGAGCATAAGTCAATTATGTGGCAGTGGATATGCTGTTTCTTTTGATAAGAACATGTGTAATATCAAAAAGGATGATGCATCACTTTTATTCACTACTAAGAGGCAAAATAATCTGTATAAGATTGACTTGGAGGACCTCTCAAATCAGAGTATCTCATGTCCAGTGTCCATTGAAGATGAGCGATGGATTTGGCATAAAAGGCTAAGTCATGCAAGCTTAAAGTTAATTTCAAAGCTAAATTAGCATAACCTCGTGAGAGGGCTACCAAACCTTAAGTACAAATCTGATGCTCTCTGTGATGCATGTCAAAAGGGAAAACAAGCCAATGGTTCCTCTGAATCTAAGAATAGTGTTAATACCAATAGACCACTAGAATTGCTACACCTTGATCTCTTTGGTCCAACGAGGATTGCTTTTGTCAGTGGTAAGAAATATGGTCTAGTCATTATAGACGACTACACTAGATGGACATGGGTTAAGATCCTAGCTCACAAGGATGAGTCTTTCAAGGTCTTTTCTATATTCTGCAAACATGTACAGGATGAAAAAGGCATGTGTATCACTTCAATCAGAAGTGACCACGGGGGAGAGTTTGAAAATGAGTTATTCCATAAGTTCTATGAAGAAAGTGGTATTCTTCACAACTTCCCAATACCTAGAACACCACAGCAAAATGGTGTGGTAGAGAGAAAGAACAGATCTCTTCAAGAGATGGCTAGAACAATGCTCAATGACAACTCGGTCCCTAGACATTTCTGGGCTGAAGCTGTTAATACTGCCTGTTACATTCAGAACATAATATACATTAGACCAATCTTGAACAAGACTCCTTATGAATTGTGGAAAGGACCAAAACCCAACATTTCATATTTTCATCCTTTTGGTTGTAAATGTTATATAGTGAATACTAAAGATCAACTTGGTAAGTTTGATGCAAAAGTAGATAATGGAATACTGTTAGGATATTATGAATCTTCAAAAGACTTTAGAGTTTATAATTCTAGAACTCTAGTAGTAGAACAATCTATTCATGTCAAGTTTGATGACAAGCAGCCCGATAAAAAAATATCAGAGCTAGATGAAGCTTTTGCAGATCTTGATCTAAATATCTCAGGAGATACAACAGAAGTAAACGTTGATGATCAAATGGACAACCCTTCACAACAACCAGAAACCTCAACCTCTCAACAAGATGCTGTTCAGAGATCTTGGTACTTCAGAAATTATCATCCACAAGATCAAATCATTGGAAACCCCAGTGATAAGCCAAGAACCAGATCAACTTTCAGAGAGCAGGAAGATTCCGCACTAGTCTTTGAGTTAGAACCAAAGACAGAAGACAAGGCTCTACTGGACGATGGCTGGATCCTGGCAATGCAAGAAGAACTGAATCAGTTTGAGAGAAGTAATGTTTGGACTCTGGTACCCCTGCCTAAATACAAATCAGTTATTGGAACAAAGTGGGTTTACAGAAACAAACTTGATGAAAATGGTAAGGTGGTAAGAAATAAAGCAAGACTTGTTGCACAAGGTTACTCTCAAGAAGTAGGTGTAGATTATAATGAAACTTTTGC
This sequence comes from Sophora flavescens, assembly GCA_030762895.1. Lineage (NCBI taxonomy): Eukaryota > Viridiplantae > Streptophyta > Magnoliopsida > Fabales > Fabaceae > Sophora > Sophora flavescens. The sequence goes on from CM061069.1 coordinate 51,572,587, forward strand.
ACCTGATGCTAGATTAGAAGCAATTAGGATTTTACTTTCATTTACTGCACATCATAGCATTATGCTTTTTCAAATGGATGTTAAGAGTGCTTTTCTAAATGGAGTTATTAACGAAGAAGTATATGTAATGTAACCTCCGGGTTTTGAAATTGAAACCTAACTTGAACGTGTATATAAGCTTAAGAAAGCTTTATATAGTCTTAAACAAGCACCTAGAGCTTGGTATGATAGGCTAAGTTCATTTGTAATGGAAAATGGATTTAATAGAGGAAAGGTTGATACAACCTTGTTTAGAAAGTCCATTAAATCTAATTTCATAATTGTGAAAATATATGTTGATGATATTATATTTGTGCTACTAATGAATCTCTATGCAAAGAGTTTTCTAAGCTAATGCAGAAAGAGTTTGAAATGAGCATGATGGGAGAACTCAAATTCTTCCTTAGACTTCACGTTAAACAAACTACGGACGAGGTGTACATCCATCAAACTAAGTATACAAAGGAACTCCTGAAGAAGTTCAAAATGGATGATTGCAAGCCAATGAATACCCCTATGCACCCCACGTCTTTCTGAACAAATATGATAAAGATAAAAAGGTAGACCAAAAGGTATATAGAGGTATGATAGGATCTCTTCTATATCTTACCGCATCTAGACCTGACATTATGTTCAGTGTATGCTTATGTGCTCAATTTAAATATGATCCTAGAGAATCTCACTTATCAGCAGTTAAGAGAATATTTAGATATTTGAAAGGTACTACCAATCTGGGTTTGTGTTTTAAGAAAAGTGAAGATTACAGATTAGTTGGTTTTTGTGATGCTGACTATGCTGAAGACAAAATTGAAAGAAAGAGTACCAGTGGAGGATGTCACTTCATTGGAGCTAATCTTGTCTCATGGTCAAGCAAAAGACAAAGTACCATTGCCTTATCAACTGCTGAAGCTGAGTATATTTCAGCTGCTAGTTGTTGCTCGCAACTTCTTTGGATCAAACATCAATTGGAGGACTACAATGTGTTTGTAACTAGTATTCCACTTATGTGTGATAATACTGCTACAATTAATTTATTTAAGAATTCAATATTGCATTCTAGAGCTAAGCACATAGAGATTAATCGTAATTTTATAAGGGGTTATGTGCAAAAAGGTGTTTTTAATATTCAATTTGTAGATACTGACCATCAATGGGCAGATATCTTTACTAAACCTCTTGTTGAGGACATATTTATTTTTATTAGAAAGCATCTTAATATGCTATGTGTGGATTGATTAAGGCGTCCAGCCTTAAGAATTTTGTTGTTGATGTATGTGCATCAAAAGCATTTCAAGTCTATTGCATAATTAAAGTGCGCGTCCATTGCATACCGCGTCCACTATATTTGTGTGCCGCGTCCACTGCACATCGCGTCTATGTTTGATTGCATTTTTCTTGGACCCATCCATTCTCTTATTTATTAATTGCATTTATTTTGTCTTAAAAGTAAATTTATCTGGTACATTTTCTAATGCTGAGTCAGTGACTTCCATCAATCCCATCAAGACCTTTTTATAGTTTCAAAATCCCAACGTCGTTTTATCCTTTATGACATGTCTTGTCAAATATTTTCTTTTTGATTTATTTCCAAAATAAAAAACCTTTGAAATTCAAAACCTTTTTAAGCAAGTCTCTTCCCTCTGAGAAACCTTTCGCTCTCCGAACTCTCTTTCTCTCTCGAACTCTCTATTTTCTGCTTCCAAAACCCTAACTCTCAAATCCTCAACAATGGCATTTTATTCAACTTTCAATATGGACAAGCTGAATGTTGCTATTGAGCATCACTTCAATTTTGGAATCTTGGAGGAATACAACTTGGACATTAGCAAGAATGTAATGCTGCGGGCTGGGGAGGACTTTTCATGGAGAAAGTCTCCATCTTCCCTAATCTGATCAAGGATTTTTGGAGAGGTCTTCAAGTTTCTAACAGAGAAGTCTTCACAACTATGTTAGGAAAGAGAATAATGGTTTCTGAGAAAACCATTTCTGATGCCATCATCTGAGCTCAGGAAGGAGTTGTCTTTACTGAGTTATGGGAGACAGACCTTGGTGGTTCAGAAGTCATTGCTGCCTTTTTGATGAGAGAAGACACAGTAAGATCCCATTCCTGGAAATCAGTTGAAATGAAGGATCATGTCCGTATTCTTCATCAGTTGCTGAACAAAGTGGTTCTACACAAGACTGGGTCAAAGGACAACATGTCTGCTATGCACAAGTTTTGTCTCTGTCATCTCATCACAGAGACTAAGATAAACTTACCCAGAATTCTCCTTAGTAGATTCAGGGATGTTGCTGTTAATAGGAAGAAGCTCTCTGCACTTCCTTACTGCCATATTCTACCAAAGATCTTCAAGTCATAAGGAATGTATGATTTTATTGCTTCTAGGACACCTGATGAGCAAGCAAGAATAATAACTGAGAAGCCAATGCCTGCTGCTGATTTTGGCAAAATGCATGTTGCCAACATGAATCTAAGCACTTACACTGCTGCTGCCTTGGCCAATACTGAAGAAATGATGAAGGTCAAAGAAGAAATGGTTGAGCAGAATAATGCAGAAGTTCTTGGACTAACTAGAACAGACAGAAAGAAAACCACTGCGGCAAGAAAACCAATGCTTAGAAGGTCTACTTCTATTGGAATTGTAATCAGGGATCCATCATTTGTTGTTCCTCAACATGCACCCTCACAAAAGAGAACAAGGAACTTGATCGTATCTCATGATGAAGATGAGGATGATGAGGACAGGGTCCCCATCAGTTCTGTTTTGAAGAAATAGAGAACTACTGCTGCTGCTGCTGGTGTTGCCAATGTTCAAATTCCTACTCAAACCAGAAGGCAACCTCCTAGAAAAGCTAAATCTATTATGACTTTCGAGGTAACTCTTCCTGCTAATGATCCTGTAAAGTTAGCAGTAGATGCCTTAGTAACTAGCTCAGAGGATAGAATAGATGATGTCTCTGCACCTGCCTATTATGTGAATCAAACCTTAGATGATGTATATATACCCACACTACCTTCACCACAAATGACTTACCTTGACCAACCACAAATAGTCTCACCAGAAAGACCAAAATTCCCACCCATTATTCCTGAAAACGACCCTTGGTTCAACCAACCAGACAATGGAATTAGCCCTGGTGCACCCTTTCCCAAAAAGAAAAAGACCAAATTCCCTTACACACAAACCTCTGTTCTTTCTAATGGCCAATCTGAAAAATGGGCCAAAGTAAAGAGGAACTGGAAAATTCTCTACCACAAACATGAACCAGGACCTGTCTCTACCAGACCCTTCTATCCCTTTCCTGAGTATAATTATGAACCTGAAACTGTTATCTATCCCTGGCATCAACCTCACCTTGATATCCCTACTGATCTTCCACCATCCAAACTGTACAATCACCTTGGATCTCTTATCACCCATCTACCCTTAAAGAAATTCCCTCCCAGAAAAATCTATCATAACCTTGTCAGATACCCTCCTTTGAAACCATTCATGTAAGACTCAATTACTTAGAGATTTTGATATATGACAAAAACAATTTAATGTGTATGCAAGTGTTTTAGTATCAAATTGCAAAGACATGTATCAAGCAGTGATCAACAAGTTCATAAAGCAAATTCAAGGAAAATATTCAAAGAAGAACTTGAAGGAATCAAGGAGCTACATGGAGGAATCAAAGAGCAAAGACAAAGATCAAGGAATCATCAAGGCAAAAGCTTAACGAAAATTTTTAGATTTAAGTCTTAGATGATTTGTAAGAGAAAGGAATCTATTAGTCACAAAATAGCTCAATAAAAAAGATGCATGAAGAAAATCAATTTTCATAACCTGCATTAAAAGGAATAAGTTTTCGTTAATGAAAATGATTTTTGGAAATAAGAAGGACTCGTCCAATAAAGTGATAGAAGTGCTCGCCCACTAAAGTGATACAAGCGCTCGTCCACTAAAGTGACAGAAGCGCTCGTCCACTAAATTGATAGAAGCGCTCGTCCACTAAAGTGACAGAAGTGCTCGTCCACTAAAGTGATACAAGCGCTCGTCCACTAAAGTGACAGAAGTGCTCATCCACTAAAATGACAGAAGTGATCTCCACTAAAGTGATACAAGAGCTCGTCCACTAAAGTGACATAAGTGCTCGACCACTAAAGTGACAGAAGTGCTCGTCCACTAAAGTGACATATGGAGTTCGTCTACTAGGTTACGTTCAACCAGTTAAAGGAGTATCCGTCCAATGACGTGGCATATGGAGCTCGTCTACTATCAACTATGAGCCCTGAGGATTGAAGACGACACTGATGTAGAATCTTATTTCAAGAACCAGAATCAAGAAAACAAATTCTGTTATCAGATCCAAATCTGTTTTGATTGATCCCAATGACTATAACATGTTTTCTATATAAAGAGAGATCAAAGGAACATTTTCGACATCATATCAAAACAACAAAACAATACACATATCATTCATCATATTTCTTGAGCTTATTGTGAAAAGAGTGTTTCATTCTTATAAGTGCTTCAATTTGTATATCTGACTATTGAGAGTTAGGAATCAATTTTTTCGTTCTATTTGATTGTAAAGAGAGGGGGAGTCTCTCTGAGTGATTAGGGTGAGGTATCCCTAAGGAAGAACATTGAGGCTCTTCACAAGAGTGTGGTATCTCTAGGTGAAGGAGTGCTCTGTGGTGTAAAGTTTTTTCAAGCTACCTAGCTAAAGCTTGTTGTGTTAGTGTGTGAAAACCCACAGGTGGAGTGGGGACTGGATGTAGGTCACAGTGGTGGTGATTGAACCAGGATAAATCTGGTTATGTGGTATCTCTAAACTCAAACTCTTAATTTCTGTCTTGCGCATATAACTATGATCTTGATGTTCTAAGTATTCAATTGATATCAGTTCTTGATCTACATAATCAGTATTGAACCGTGAGTAAACTGTAATAATAACTGTGTATTCAATTCTATTCTCAAGGATCAATATTTGAATTGAATCTTGCATCATAGACTGAAACTGAAACCTGCAAGTTTGTTCTTGATTGTTAATGCTTGTATCTAAAACTTGCATAACTTGTTCTTAATCTTTAAAGGCTTAATCAGTTTCTGTATTTTGTTACTATTGAGTTTTGAACCTGAACCTATTATGTGATCTAATTAATTCTGAATCAATCTTTCTTATCTTCATCATCTTCCAATTCAAGATTTTATATAAACCCTTCATTGATTTTGTAAAAGATCCTGAGGCCACAAATCTGAAAACTAAAGTTTTTTGAAAAGTTTTTAAGAGGGAAATATTTTAAGAAAACTCAATTCACCCCCCCCCCCCCTCTTGAGTCGTTGAAGCCAAAACAACAATTCACAGATGGTGTAGAGAGACACATTATCTCTGACTGGACCAAGGATCCAGCTAAGAGAAATCTGGATAATGTTATCTACAAGAGGTCAAGATCCTTCAGACACATTCCAATCATCATGGATAATAAGACCAAATGGAAGACCTTCAGACATCCTAAAGTGTATGGAAAAGCTGCTGATATTATTGATCACATCATGTATGCCATGCTGAAATCAGAGTTTGAGCATTTCAGAGTTGTGAGAGATGCAAATTTTGTACCTCCTACATGGCTGATCCACTCTCTGAAGGATACAAAAATTGGGATCAAGTCCTATATGCTCTGCCCAAGGCTTCCAATGATTGATTTGAACAAGGACAATGATAAGAAGAAACAGAGGAACACTGGCAAGATGCCATTCCCAGATTCTTGCATGATCAATCCTGAAGCTGTCAATCTCACTGATCAGAATGTCATAGACTATTGGTTAGCACAGTCAGTTGAAGATATTCAAGAAGATGTGGCTGTTGACATCTGAAGGACTCACATGGTGGAATGTGCAAAAGAAGGCTCTTCTTCTGGTCTGAGCATGGAAGAGAAAAAACTCATTCCAAAAGTCAGAGGCAAGTGTCGACTCTCAAACTGTAGATTCTTCATCTACAAGGACATCTTGGGACTTCCTGTCTCCAGTCCTGTTTATGAAGAAGATCCAGTCCACTAGGCCAAAGAGCTGCCTTCGCCTGTTCTTGATTATGTTGGCTCACCCCACAATCACCACTTTCAGAGCACACTGATGAGGAAATCATAGTTGAAGACCCCTGCTATAGAGATTGAATCAATTCAACTAGTTGCTGAGGTTGAGGAAGTTGCTGAGTCTGTTCCTAGACCAAGCACTTCTGAGAAACACTCCTCTCAACCACTGCCCCTAAATGTCATTCATCCAACAAAGCAACCTCAGACTTCCAGAGCTTTAGGCACTGTTCCAAGTCAAGCATACGCTCAAGATAGTGCAGAAAGTTCAAGACCCTCCTTGCCACCAAATTTTGAAGAGATAATTGGAAGGATAGTAGAGCAGAAGGTAAAGGTTGAACTCAAGGAGCAAGTTAAAGCAGAAGTTGCAGAAGCCTTGGCTCCAACAAATCTCATGATGAACCAGATGATGAACATCATGCCGAGTTTTCAACAGAGTCAAAATCTGCCTACTCAAATTCCTGCTCCTTCACCAAACCCAAATCCAAATCCTCCTCCTCCACCCTCTTCTTAGGCCTTTCTTTTGTTGTTTCCCTACTCACAATGATGGTCCACTCCTTTTACCTTTTTGTCTGGTGACAAAAAAAGGGGAGAAAGGATAAGAGAATTAATTTTGAAAAGTCAGTTTTTGAAAAGTATATACGTTTGTCTGCATATGCATGATCTTGTTTGTTTATATATACTTTGACTTATTATATACTTTATATGCTCTGATACTATCTTTTGACTGATAAGTAGTTGAACTAACCTGATAAGTTATATCTGATATGTGCTGCTGAGTTTATGTCTTATATTTTATACCTGTTAAGTTTGAATGCTTTGTATTAGGGTGAGCTTTGTAAGCTCTCTTAGACTTTGCTACTCAAATTTAATTAGTTTTTGTCATCATCAAAAAGGGGGAGATTGTTGGAACCAAAGTGATTTGGATTTAATTAATCTCTAAGTTTTGATTTTAACAAAAGGATTAAATTTGCTTGGCAAAGTGTTAGTTGAGATCTAACAAGGTTATCTAGTTTTGCAGGATTACTTGAATTTTATAAGTTATGGAAACTTTGATGAAGTTACCATATATATCTGCTAGGGGAGTTCATCAACCGATCCAAACCAATTCAAACCGCAAAAACCGAACCGAAAACCGAACAAACCGCAATTTTTATTGGATTGGATCGGATTTTGGATCCTATAGTGAAATCCAATCCAATCCAATCCAAACCGATCTATTATATACATATACTATTATTTTTGAAATTATAGTATTACTCATACTTAAACATTATTCTTCATACTTTTATGTCCCTCATTCTCTTTAATATTTTTGTTGGAATGACATATATAAAACTATTTAGAATAAATATTAATGTCTTGAAGTTATATTTTACTAAAAGTTTTGATGCATAGCATATATATATATATATATATATATATATATATATATATATATTTGATTGAGTAATCATGAAAAATAGGAAAACAATTAAGTAAATTTGAAAAATAATTAGCTACAATTTATTAGGAGCCGATTCAAGGAAAAAAATAGGATAAGTGGGAGTAGATATAGAGAATTAATATAAAAGAACGTGTTAAAAAATATCAATAATTTTTTTCTTCTCAAACTCCCAAATTAAAACCAAGATTATCTTTTATCCACTATTAAATAAGTAGAAATGACACTTGACATTAGAAAAAAAAATAAAGTATGACAAAAACCGAATTATTCAATCCAATCCAAACCGCATTTGATTCGATCGGATCGGATCGGATTTTTTTTAAGGAAACGAACCGATCTAAACCAAACCGCACGATGTTTTCATCATTGGATCAGATGACTTTTTAGCTCAAAACCGATCCAATCCAATCCATGAACACCCCTAATATCTGCTTTGACTTGATATTGTGAATCCACGTCCATAGACGAGCTGCTCAATGTTTGGTAAAAATAGCTATTTATTTATTTATTTATTTGAGTAGACTGGAACTTAGGTAGACGTGAGCTTTTAATATAATTGAAGTAGATGGAGAAATTAAAATAATAAGTAGACGAGAACTTTTCTCTTGAGTAGACAAACTTTAATCGCCATGTCATTAGACGGAAATCAGAATAACTCACTGAGATATAGAAAGTCCAAAGACTTGAGTAGACGAGAGGATATACCACGTTAGTTGACGAGCAAAATGAAAGAGTGAATAGACTTAGTTTCACATATAACTAAGTAGATGGAGTTTTTTTTTTTGGTAGACGAGTTTCCATCACTTGTATGTTCTTCTAAAATGAATAAATACAATTCGATCCACAATGAATTTATTCCAAATGATTGATATTTATTTCAAAAGAATTTTTGTTCTTCTCATTTGTTTTATCTGTTTAATGCTTTGTTTCCTTGTGAGAAAAACATAGTACCATCGAGGAAATACAGAAAGCAACATAGTACAATGAGGAAATGCAAAACGATCTGTACTTTGACAACTTTATGGCTGGAAAAAGCTGGAAGTTACACAAAGGAGGAAAAACAGTTTTTAAGGTGCAAATGCTCAGAGCAGCGAGCCTCCATTTTGTGCTACCTTGATAATCAAGAGTATATTTTAGCATGGCCACGATCAAGCCATCAGTCACAATGGATATTGTACATTCAATGCTATCTCTAAACGGGAAATTCAAAATGACCGTTGAAACTTTTCAAGAGTAGAAGAATGTCACTATAAATAGAAGACCTCAAGCACTGAAGAACAACTTTTTCCAATCCAATATTTGCGAGAACAAGCTCTCATTCCTTTCATTCTTTCAAAAACAAAAGTCTGTAATATTTAGTTTGAATATTGTGAAAATATTCAACAGATCTTAAACTTTCATATCCTCACACATAGTGAGTTAAGAAGATCTTAAATTAAAATCTTTTTGTTAGAGTTAGAGCCTAAAGAGGCTTGATAAGAAAGGAATACCTGTAGCATGGAGAGGTGTTGAATACTTGGTTGCAATCTATTTGGAGAAATAGTGGATAAAACCTTCAAGTCGAAGGGATTGGGCGTAGCTTTTGGTTGGAAGAGAGTGAACCAAGATAAAATCGTTTGTGTGAATTTTCTATCCTCAAACTCTTACAGCTTTATTTGTTTATACTGACTGTGGGGTTTTGATATTGTTTTGTTAAGTTTCAAAAGTTCATTTTCAGTGTGTGCATATGCTTCGAATATCCTTGTGTGAGAAAAACAGTTTTAAAAGGTTGTTTTAGAAAAATTATTAACAAACATAATTCAACCCCCTTCTTGTGTTTGTCTGTGTCAACTTCAGGGCAAAAAGGGTCTTTTTTCACATCAAGTGAGCGAACAACCATTGGAGTATTTAATGGATATGCCTTATCCATATAAAATTGTTTCAAAATATATTCTATATAAGAAGATTGAGGAATAAGTATTCTACAAAATGTTCAACTTGAAATCCAAGACAAGATTTTGTTTTTCCAAGATCCTTCATTTGGAACTTGTTTTGTAAGTACTCTACATTCTTTGATATCTCTTCTAGAGTCCCTTTTATGTTTAAGTCATCAACATAAACAACAACTATTGCAAACCCAGAATTTGTTTTCTTGATAAAAACACATGGACAAATAGGATTATTCTCATATATATAGTCACTCAAAAGAGTGTAACACATTCGTCCTGATTGCTTTAATCCATACAATGATCTTTGCAATTTAACAGAGTACATTTGTCGAGGTCTTGAATTACATGCTTCAGACATCTTAAGTCCTTCAGGGATTTTCATATATATGTCATTATCTAATGAGCTATAAAAGTAACTTGTCATTACATCTATTAAGTGTGTGCCAAATCCTTCAGGGGCTACCAAACTAATCAACAATTCAAATGTAATTGTATTCATAACTAAAAATGACAACTTCAGGTGTCTGGACTACTGGTCCAAATGCTTTAGTTTGGCTAATAACCATAGCTCATCTTGCATTATTCCTTTCAATTTTTGGCCAATTAATTTAATGTCGACATTCCTCTATAATTTGAGCTTCACACACTCATTATCATTAATAATTTCATAAGTAATTGCTATTACATATGCAAATATATTATCAACAATATATCTTCCCCTCATATATCCATATTGTAACACCTTCCTTGGCATTACATGGTTTTCTCTCTCATTACTACTCAACACGGAAAAGGAATCAATACTTAGTGCTGGTTACTTTCGGAAAATACTTACAATCTTGTGTATAGTTGAAGACTTAAAAGATAATTCAACAGAGTCTCCTATGTAATTTCAACATTCCTAACAAAACACCTGCTAAAACATTTATATTTTCATTCGAAAGAAAGGCTCTCCAAGCCATAAACATACATATGTATAACAATGCATAATTTCTATCAAGACCCTTATAACCAGGGGTCATCATATCGGAGTTCTACGGTAGGTTAGGAAATATATACAGACATAAGTCATGCATGCAGATGTTATACAAAATCAGGGTTCAACAGAGAAGACCACTAATACAAAATCTGAGCTCTCAGCATCCGGATATACAAAAACCCTGTGAAGTTAGCACTAACTACAAGAAACTATCTGCAACCTACTGGTCCTCTAGAGATGTCCATTGGGGAGACCTCCGTAGTCATCCCCAGGGTTCGACGGGTCAGGTGACGCTACCTCCACAGCCTCAGCCTCCATGGGTTCCATCTCCTCATCAAGAGGGTGGTACTCAGGCACCTCGCCCTCAGGCTCCTCCTCTACAGGCTCCTCCTCAATGGGGTCCGCCTCAGGAAGCTCCTTGGTAACCATGATGTCTTCATCGTCTTCCTCCCCTCCATAGATGACAATAGGGGTAGGTGATGGTAACACGGTTACTCATCCAGTTGTAGTCTACTGTGGTGGTGGCTGATGGTAAGTGTTACCCGACGCGACCAGGTGACGCAGAAATGTCCAGATAGGAGCTAGTGGGACCTCCACAGTCTTCACACGTTGAGTGCACGATGTGGTACCCTCCTCTGTCCCCTTAGCAGTCAGCAGTGCCCCGTGTAAGACGTGCTACGGGCTCCGGGGTGGATAACCCATGCGTCGATGTCATCACGAAACTCAAAGCTATGGGCTAGAAAGACCGAGTGGATCATATGATTCAGTGGGTCCATCTAAACATGTAAAATAAGATTGCCACAACATAGAACAAGAACAAGAAAAATAAAATAAAGGTGAGTTACCAATATATGAGTTTAAATACAGCAGCCATATATATATATATATATATATATAATATATACAAATTCATAACTTGACAATTATAATATTTTCAATAAAGATATATATATATATATATATAACTCAATAATGTTTGATGAATTACGTTTTAACACTTCAATATCCACAATTCTAAAATTTCAATCTCCGGAGATCCTAACTTCCCTTCGTCGAGCATGATAGGCCGTGATATTTCCTATATCACAATTGTTTTGCATTGGGTGGCCCCTCCATTGGGTCTTTTCCCCAATTGTTCTAGGATTACGCGTTCGGCACCAAAATAATATTTGGATAGTTCCTGATTGAGTACATTCGTGCAGGGTAACCGATTTCCACGAAAATAGGTTGCAAAGCCCCAAGCATTTCGTGGAGTTCGAGCTCGAAAGACCCAAAAGCCCAAGAATATGCATTTGGTCCGTAACTATCAAATTTGTCAATTCAACGTATGAAGTTGTAGCTCGAAAACCGCAATTGACACGTCTGCCTAAACCTCATTTCTCATATTCTTTAGTCTTTTAAAAGATCATTAAAGTTTTTAAAAATCTTTTCCTCAATTGAACACTAGTCCGACGTCTTGGAAAACTAGATCCTCCGCAGTAGGAATACTAGTATGGCTTCACAGTAATGAGAATCTAGTCTGAAATCTCAGCACGGAAGTCTAGTCCCTTTCCCTTTTCCTCAATTAACGAATAAGTTTTTATATTTACAAATAAACCACATTTTAAATCTCCAACCAGTCTCAGTTAAAATAATAATGCAAACCTATATTCCTCAAACACATATATATATATATATAATCTCAATAACATCACATCAGATAACATATATATATATATATACCACAGTTCAATCAAAGTAAATCCCACACATTTTAAAATCATCACAAACAGCTCATATTATTAATTATATGACTACTAGGAACTCCTCAAGCATACTCCCTTTACCTCTGTAACTTAAGTCTTTTGCCTTGGAAGTAATCAGGTAAGCTTCAGCTTCCTCAGTACCGCCTTAGATAACGAACTACTCAGTGAATCCTTCATAAACCAATAGATTACAAGTTAAAATTTGAAGAAATCCTATTAATCCTCCTAGGGGTGATTTTCGGCCAAAAATAGAAAAATGAGCTAGGAATTTTTGTTGAACTTAAGCTCTTAGACCTTGATCATATAGGTCCTATGGAGCTTAAATCAAGTGCTAGAAATCAAAAATAGAACAAAATCACCAAACCCTCCCTCCTACATGGGTTCGGTCTCCATGGCAAGGGTTTGTGATTCCATTTTTTTTCTCAAACAATAACAACACACATCATAGGATCATGAGGTGAGTTTAGTTTCATATACTTTAACCATTACAAGCAACGATGATTCAAATTCAAGAAGGAAGTAAATGGGTTTCAAACTCAACATGATCATGGAAATGGAAAAGAAGAACAACAAGAGAAAGACAAGATTGAGGTTATGAGTTTACCTTAGACTTAGGAAGATTAAAGATGATGATTATGGGAGAATCTTGGTTGAGCTCCAATGGTGACTTAGTGGCTAAGTTTGGCAAGAAGGAAAATAAGAAAATTGAGTGTGTGTGTGGGGGGGTGGGGGTGGGGGTGGGGGTTTTATAGAGGGGAGAGAATTTTTTGATCTTTTAGGGCCATGATTGGTTAAATTAGGAAGAATTAATGGGTTTAGGCAATATAATAATATATATCGAAGTGTAATCATAGATTAAAAGTTATGATGTGAGTAATTTTTATGAGTCCCATCAATCACTTTTATCATCTCTGCTCCACATTATCTCCGCACCACATCTCGTTCTATTATTTACCCGTCTCAAATTTCCTCCGCGTGCTTTTATTAAAAATTTCACCCGAATAAAATAAAATAAAATATTTTATTTTCGAGTGAAAATTACGAAATGACTCCTATCACTTGAGATCAGAGTAAAAGTCATTGATTTTTCGTTCACGGGTCCAAATTAGGTTCTCTGATCAGTAAATTCTTACTGACAGTGAGAACACAGACCGGGTTTTGTCTGAGTTTCAAATGTAAAATTTAACTGGAACCTTATTCTAACTAATAGAATTTTGAAATGATTTTGTTACAGCCAAAAACCATTTTCTACATTTCGGATAAAAATATCCATATTTAAAATAATACACAGAAATAAGAAAGTGATAAAAATCGAGGTGTTACATTTCTACCCCACTAAAAAAATCGTCTTCGAAATTACTTACCTGAAAAAAGTTCAGGATATTGTAATTTCATCTTGTCTTTAGTCTCCCAAGTTGCTTCTCCAGTCTTATCATTCCAAATAACCTTGACTAAGGAAATTTGTTTATCCCTGAGTTGCCTAATCATCTTATCCTTGATTCGTACAGGTGATGCCTCATAAGACAAGTTTTCTTTTAATTGTACTTCATCAGGTTCGATTATATGCGATGGATCAGGAATATACTTCCTAAGTCGTGAGACATGGAATGCATCATGAATGTTGGAAAGAAAAGTTGGTAAAGCAATTTGATAAACTACTGGACCAATACGGCGAAGAATTTCGTAAGGTCCAATGAATTTCGGAGTGAGTTTTTTGGACTTTAGGACTCTACCTACCCCAGTCGTGGGTGTGACTCTCAGGAATACGTGTTCACCTTCTTGAAATTCGAGAGGTCGCCTTCTATGATCTAAGTAACTCTTCTGCCTGCTTTGAGTTGCTTTCATCCTCTCATGGGTTTGTTTAACTTTTTTCATCGTTTGTTGCACAATTTCGGGACCAAGGATCATACCTTCTCCATCTTGGTACCAACACAACGGTGTCTGGCACTTTCGCCCATATAAAGCCTCATAGGGAGCCATCCCTATACTTGCATGAAAATTGTTGTTGTATGTAAATTCGATCAATGGTAAAATATCATCCCAGCTTACACGATGATCTAAAACACATGCCCTCAATAAGTCTTCTAGTGATTGGATTTGCCTCTCGGTTTGTCCATCTGTCTGAGGATGATATGCTGAGCTTAAACACAATTTGGTTCCTAAAGCTTGGTGTAAACTTCCCTAGAAACGTGAAGTGAACTTCGGATCTCGATTTGAAACGATACTTGAAGGCACACCATGTAGTCTGATTATTTCCTTGATGTAAACATCAGTTAGTTTCTCCACCATGAAATTTGTCTTGACAGGCAAGAAATGTACTGATTTCGTTAACCTGTCTACGATTACAGAAATCGAGTCAAATTCTTTGGAAGTTCTAGGTAAACTTACTACAAAATCCATTGATATACTATCCCATTTCCATTCTGGTACATCCAATGACGTAAGAATCCCTCCAGGTCTTTGATGTTCTATCTTTGCTTTTTGACAAGTCAGACATGATGCCACATACTCTGCAACTTGCTTTTTCATGTCTGGCCACTAAAATCTTTGTTTCAAGTCTTGATACATCTCTGTTGATCCAGGATGAATACTCCGTTTGCTCTTGTGTGATTCTTCTAAAATCATTTTCTTCATCTCCGTATTGTCTGGTACACAGATCTTTCCTTTGCATCTCAAAATTTGATCAAATCCTAAGCTGAACTCGGTAGCTTTTCCTTTTTCCATCAAGTCTTTCTTTTCCTGGATAAACGCATCCAAAGCTTGTTGTTCTTGTATTTCTTCCATCACTCCACTAGAGATCTTGATCATTCCTACAATGACTTTATCTCGGCTTACCTCCGTAATTAAATTGAGATCACAAAACTTCTCAATCAATTCGAGTTCTTTCACCATCATAATTGAGATATGAATGACTTTTCGACTCAGTGCATCTGCTACCACGTTTGCCTTGCCTGGATGATACTGCAACGTGAAATCATAATCTTTTAAGAACTCCATCCACCGTCTCTGTCTCATGTTGAGTTCCTTTTGGTCAAACAAGTACTTCCAACTCTTATGGTCACTAAAAACGTCAAACTTTTCTCCATAGAGATGGTGTCTCCATCTTTTTTAGTGTAAAAACTACAGCAGCTAACTCTAGGTCATGCGTCGGATAATTTCTCTCAGGAGTCTTCAATTGACGTGACGCATAGGCTACAACCTTTCGATGTTGCATCAACACGCAGCAGAAGCCTTGTTGTGAAGTATCACAATATACCTCATAAGGTTCATCTGGTTCAGGAAGTATTAATACAGATGAAGTCGTCAATCGTTCCTTTATTCTTTGAAAGGTTTCCTCGCATTTCTCTGTCCATACAAAAGGTTGGTCTTTCTTTGTGAGTTGAGTTAAAGGAGCTACTATCCTTGAAAATCCTTCAATAAACCTCTGATGACAGCCAGCTAATCCAACAAAGCTTCGAATTTCTATTACCGTCTTTGGTATTTCCCAAGAAAGTATAGCTTCCACTTTCGCAAGATTTACTGCAATTCCTTCTTTAGTGATCATGTGCCCTAAAAATTTCACTTCCTCTAGCCAAAACTGGCATTTGGCAAACCCGGAACATCGTTCGTAAAAACATCTGAAAATTCTCTTACTACAAGCACAACACTCAAATCAATCTCCCCCTCGACTTCTAACCTCGACTTTTGAGCTAGATAAAAACAAACATTCCCGATCTCCTTCTTTCGAAGAAGTTCTTACTTGATTGGTAGACAAAAATCCAGAAATTTCGGGATCACGAAAAACTAAAGTTTTCCGAGCACATTCTAAAAGGATATGGTTGAAATATAACCAATCCATGCCTAAAATTACATCTTATTGTATTAAAGGCAAGCATATCAGATTCACAAGAAAATGTCTATCCTGAATGATAATAGGACAGTTTAGACAGATTGAGTTCACAATAATAGGTTCAGCAGTAGGAGTTGAAACAATTAAATCATATGGCATGGGAGAAACATGTAATTCTAAATGTCTCGCACTATCCATCGAAATAAAGGAGTGTGTTGCACCCGAATCAAAAGTACTGTTAAAAAATTAACAGCTATGTCATAATTACCTTGTATCAAATCATCAGATTGTGGAGCTTCAGTTCCACTCATAGCATAAACCCTTCCCTTAGCCGTTGGGTTGTTAGTCTTAGAATTGTTATAAAGTGGTACAGATCTTTGAGTGTTGCAGTCCTTGACCATATGTCCTTCTTTTCCACAGTTGAAGCATTTTACTCCTCTCCACGGACAATCATTGGTGCTATGATTGGTTTTCCCACAAGTATAAGATCTTTGAAAAATGCCTTGGCCTTGATTCCTCCGGTTCCCACTACCAGATGTAAAAGCAACTGGACGGTACGATTGTTGGTTCTGGTTATTTCCAGGTGGTCTATAGTATGGTTTCCTCTGTGCCTGATTCCCTTGTTGATCTTGGAACTGGATTTTGAATCTGAATGGTCCTCCGGCATTCCCTTGACTATCTTTTTCTTTCCTCGTGTGTTCAATTTTCCGACTCATTTCCACCAGAGCTTGAAAATTCCTTATCTGCAATGGTAAAACAGAATCCTTGATTTCAAAACTTAAGCCAACTTCAAATCTCTCGCATTTCTAGCTTTCATTGGGTTGTGCTTGAAAGAATCGGAAGTACCTTGGCAAGCGACTCAACCTCGCAGCACATTCTCCTACAGATTGAGACATCTGTTTCAGGCCAAAGAATTCTTGTTCTTTCTCAATCCTAGCACTTTGAGGAAAATATTTTTCCAAAAAGGCCTCACGGAAGACATTCCAAGTAATCTCGTGTCGGTTAGCAAGCAGCAGCTATTTGGTTCCCTTCCACCAGTATTCGGCATCTCCTAACAATAAGAAGGTAGCATACGGAAACTTGACTTCTTCTTGAGTATGAATTAACTCAAAAATTTTCTCCAATTCTTCTATCCATAAATCTGCCTTGTCAAGTTTAGTCTCTCCATGAAATTGGGGTGGATTATGTCGTCTGAAAGTCGTTGGTCCCTTTCCTTCAGCAGCAGCTTGAGTCTGAGCATTCATCGCAGCAGTTTGAAGAGCAATAGCAGCAGCAACACCTGCCATCGCTTGAGCTGCATAATCAGGTACACCAGCATCTTCATAGTGTTCCTCAAAATCACCTTGTCCAGCTATTCGACCACCTCTACGGCATCTTCCACGGCCGCGACCACATCCCCGTCCGCATCCACATCCACCTTCAATTTCTATAACTGACCTACAAGATACAATCAGTTAAATCTCAACCCAGAATTGAGATATGCTCTCACTTATCAACACCCTATACTTCAAAAAGTAATTCAAACAGGTCTTAGTCAGAGATCACACAACTTAGACATAACAGACCTATTCCCAAGGATTCCCGAAAGGTTCGACTAGCTCTGATACCACTGATGTAACACCTTCCTTGGCATTACATGGTTTTCTCTGTTATTTCAACTTAAAGCGGAAAAGGAATCATTACTTAGTGCTGGTTACTTTTGGAAAAATACTTACAATCTTGGGTATAGTTGAAGACTTAAAAAATAATTCAACAGAGTCTCCCCTATAATTTCAACATTCCTGACAAAACACCTGTTAAAACATTTATATTTTCATTTGAAAGAAAGGCTCTCCGAGCCATAAACATATATATGTATAACTATGCATCATTTCTATCAAGACCCTTATAACCAGGGGTCATCATATCGGAGTTCTATGGCAGGTTAGGAAATATATACAGACATAAGTCATACATGCAGATGTTATACAAAATCAGGGTTCAACAGAGAAGACCACTAGTACAAAAACTGAGCTCTCATCAACTGGATATACAAAAACCCTATGAAGTTAGCACTACCTACACAAAACTATCTGTAACCTATTGGTCCTCTAGAGATGTCCATTGGGGAGACCTCCGTAGTCATCCCCGGGGTTCGACGGGACAGGTGATGCTACCTCCAAAGCCTCAGTCTCCACGGGTTCCATCTCCTCATCAAGAGGGTGGTACTCAGGTACCTCGCCCTCAGGCTCCTCTGGCTCCTTTTCTGCAGGCTCCTCCTCAATGGGGTCCGCCTCAGGAAGCTCCTCGGTAACCATGATGTCTTCATCGTCTTCCTCCCCTCCATAGATGACAATAGGGGTAGGTGATGGTAACGCGGTTACTCCTCCAGGTGTAGTCTGCTGTGGTGGCGGCTGATGGTAAGTGTTACCTGACTCGACCAGGTGACGCAGAAATATCCAGATAGGAGGTAGTGGGACCTCCAAAGTCTTCACCCGTTGAGTGCATGATGTGGTACCCTCCTCTGTCCCCTTAGTAGTCAGCAGTGGCCCCGTGTAAGACGCGCTACAGGCTCCGGGGTGGATAACCCATGCGCCGGCGTCATCGCGAAACTCAAAGTTGTGGGCTAGAAAGCCCGAGTGGATCATATGATTCAGTGGGTCCATCTAAACATGTAAAATAAGATTGCCACAACATAGAACAAGAACAAGAAAAATAAAATAAAGGTGAGTTACCAATATATGAGTTTAAATACAGCAGTCATATATATATATATATATATATATATATATATATATATATATATATATATATATATATATATATATATATCCACAATCATATCAGCATAAAAGTAAGCAAATTCATAACTTGACAATTATAATATTTTCAATATATATATATATATATAACTCAATAATGTTTGATGAATTAAGTTTTAACACTTCAATATCCACAATTAGAGAATTTCAATCTCCGAAGATCCTAACTTCCCTTCGTCGAGCATGATAGGCCGCGATATTTCCTATATCACAATTGTTTTGCGTTGGGTGGCCCCTCCACTGGGTCCTTTCCCCAATTGTTCTAGGATTACACGTTACGCACCTAAATAATATTTGGAAGTTCCTGATTGAGTACATTCGTGCAGGGTAACTGATTTCCATGAAAAGAGGTTGCAAAGCCCCAAGCATTTCGTGGAGTTCGAGCCCGAAAGTCCCTAATGACCCAAAAGCCCAAGAATATGCCTTAGGTCAGTAACTATCAAATTTTTCAGTTCACCGTGTGAAACTGTAGCTCGAAAACCGCAATTGACATGTCTGCCTAAACCTCATTTCTCATATTCTTTAGTCTTTTAAAAGATCATTAAAGTTTTTAAAAATCTTTTCCTCAATTGAACACTAGTCCGACGTCTCAGAAAACTAGATCCTCCGTAGTAGGAATCCTAGTCTGGCTTCACAGTAATCAGAATCTAGTCTGAAATCTCAGCACGGAAGTCTAGTTCCTTTCCCTTTTCCGCAATTAACGAATAAGTTTTTCCATTTACAAATAAACCACATTTTAAATCTCCAACCAGTCTCAGTTAAAATTATAATGCAAACCATATATTCCTCAAACATACATATATATATATATATATATATAATCTCAATAACATCACATCAGATAACATATATATATATATATACACACCACAGTTCAATCAAAATAAATCCCACACATTTTAAAATCATCACAAAAAGTTCATATTACTAATTATATGACTACCAAGAACTCCTCAGACATACTCCCTTTACCTCCGTAACTTAAGTCTTTTACCTTGGAAGTAATCATGTAAGCTTCAGCTTCCTCAATACCGCCTCAGATAACGAACTACTCAGTGAATCCTTCACAAACCAATAGATTACAAGTTAAAATTTGAAGAAATCCTATTAATCCTCCTAGGGGTGATTTTCGGCCATGAATCGAAAAATGAGCTAGGAATTTTTGTTGAACTTAAGCTTTTCGATCTTGATCATATAGGTCCTAGGAAGCTTAAATCAAGTGCTAGAAATCAAAAATAGAACAAAATCACCAAACCCTCCCTCCTACATGGGTTCGGCCTCCATGGCAAGGGTTTGTGATTCCATTTTTTTTTTCTCAAACAATAACAACACACATCATAGGATCATGAGGTGAGTTTAGTTTCATATACTTTGACCATTACAAGCAACAATGATTCAAATTCATGAAGGAAGTAAATGGGTTTCAAACTCAACATGATCATGGAAATGGAAAAGATGAACAACAAGAGAAAGAGAAGATTGAGGTTATAAGTTTACCTTAGACTTAGGAAGATTGAAGATGATGATGATAGGAGAAGCTTGGTTGAGCTCCAATGGTGACTTAGTGGCTAAGTTTGGCAAAAAGGAAAATAAGAAAATTGAGAGTGTGTGAAGGGGGGACACCGAGTTTGGGGTTTTATAGAGGGGAGAGAAATTTTTGATCTTTTAGGGCCATGATTGGTTAAATTAGGAAGAATTAATGGGTTTAGGCAATATAATAATATATATCGAAGTGTAATCATAGATTAAAAGTTATGATGTGAGTAATTTTTATGAGTCCCATCAATCACTTTTATCATCTCTGCTCCACATTATCTCCGCACCACATCTCGTTCTGTTATTTACCCGTCTCAAATTTCCTCCGCGTGCTTTCATTAAAAATTTCGCCCGAATAAAATAAAATATTTTATTTTCGAGTGAAAATTCTGAAATGACTCCTATCACTTGAGATCAGAGTAAAAGTCATTGATTTTTCGTTCAAGGGTCAAAATTAGGTTCTCTGATCAGTAAATTCTTACTGACAGTGAGAACACAGACCGGTTTTGTCTGAGTTTCAATCCTAAAATTTAATTGGAACCTTGTTCTATCTAATAGAATTTAGAAATGATTTTGTTATAGCCAAAAATTATTTTCTACATTTCGGATAAAAATATCCATATTTAAAATAAAACACAGAAATAAGAAAGCGATAAAAATCGGGGTGTTACACATATTTTAATGAGATATCATAATTTATCGATACCGGAACCACTATGGGGTTACTTCTCTTGAAATATGGGGTTGTTGATCTATGTAACTTTTGACCTCTTCTAGAGTCTCACTGACCTCTTTTGGAGCATCGCATTGAAAATTTATTTTCCTTTAAGGAACATTATTCTTTGCACCAATAGGTTTACAATGCTTCTAGCGTACTTTAAATTCATGAGTTATGTACCATAGTCACAGCTTTTCCTTCTGGGACAATTAACCATGCAAAAATATTTGTGATTGGTACATATGTCTTAGTGACCTTCTGGGTTTATGACAATTGAACTTAGATGGTAGAGACAATCATGCCAAAGTACAAAAGATGGTAAGCACTTCCGGTGCATATAATTTCACTCGTCCATCATCACTTTTGTAGTAAAATATAATCCTAATAAGAAACTTGAAAATTTCTATAACATGTGCTTCTGGTACAAAGTTTGAATAAGTAATAAAGAGATATTTTGCATCTCTATCATTTTTTGGTTTCAATACGATACCCTTTGTCATGTATATCTTTGAAACTTGGTCGATTTCTTCGGGATCTACTAGAATACAACACATAAAATAACACTATGTTCCATTTAGGAACCATAATATGGGATCTTTCAAAACATTTAATTACTTTTGCAAATATCTGGTTGCAAATTGAAAGAAATCAAACATGTGATCATCAGGCTTCTAGCCTTAATCCTTTTGCATTCAAATTCAAAATACATAACATATGAAAACTCATTATATTGGAGAATCTTATGGTCCTTTAATGACATCAATATGAATCATCAATATTGACTTCGAATGGCATAATTGGTCATATGCCAAATAACAAAATTATTTAGACTAGTAAACTTCTGGTTTATAACAATATAATTAACTTTGATTTTCAGGTGCATAGCAAACTTCTGGTTTACATTAACACGTGTTTCAATCGCGTAATTGACCATATGCCAACTAATAAAATTATTTAGACTAGTAAACTTCTGGTTTACAACAATATAATTAACTCTGATTTTGAAGTGCATAGCAAACTTCTGGTTGACATTAGCACGTATTTCAATCGCACTCGTTTAGCATAATTTATAATTGATATAATATCAATAAAAATCTAAGAAGCGAATATATTTTCTTCAATCAATAAAAATCCAAAAGGTTAACAAAAAAAAATAGATATATCCAAATGCACATTATTTATAAGATCGTGATAAAAAGAATAATTTTCATAAGAACAATTTGGACATTAATCATATTCACAAAAGAAAATTTGACAACTCATAATAATTATATTATTCTATCTTTTTCAAAAATAAATGATTCATTATCAATAACCATTGCATTTGCCAAAACAAAAATTCGTACTTTACAAATGTTATCAATCAAAATTATCATGAAAATTAATAATATATCACTGGAGCATAACTCACCATTAGGATTTGATAGACAAAAATCAATCTTTACCTTTATTGAAAAATCCATCCAACAAAATGTTGACATACGACAACTATGATCGAGGTCTTGCCATACATGCTAAAAACATTAAGATAGTTTTACTATTTCAATATTTTCTCATATCTTACTCATAATCTCATACAGAGATTTTAAACCATCACGATATTGGTAATTGATCACATTCACATTCACTTCGAGGAATGATGTTCAATGCATTTGATTTTCTTTCTAATTTTTGCGACTCCAGGAGCATTCTCAATAGGCATATATGATTTTTCCATCACTTTCATTTGTTTCAATTTATACTAAGATTGAATGATCTTTTAAATTTCAATCATGGTTCAAAGGTCTAGTTCTTCAGGAACTATGCCACAAATCTTCATATAATCATTACCAAAAAAAAATATTGGCTTTGTGCAATCCTTCAGGAATGCTTTAATAATAGATTATTCCATAATTTATCAAAAGCGATGAATTCAAGCTTTGCGAGATACATGGTGAAAACACTTGAAAAGAATTTGAATAAAAGAACTCATATATGAAAGCTATGATTAGGGAGAAGAAGAAAGGAAAATCGTTCCCTTGCTTAGAGATTCAAGCTCTGATATACGTCAAATAGAAGTTTTTGATGTTCTGCCATTTAGCATGAATTCTTACATTGAAAAGATACCTACATAAAAATCATTGTACTGTTAGAGACTTGATCGTACAGACAACGTGTTAAAAATAAAAGAAGAATAGAGAGATGAGGAGAATGGAGAGATGGATTCAAATGTTAGGTCTTCCGGAACTAGGATTCAAAGGCTAGTTCTTCGGGAACTAGCTGTCATATTTGTTATTCATATTATGATCAAATATATCTCGAATACAATCTGACTACCACTATTTATAACATAATAGTAGACTCCTAATCTCAACCAGTTTCCTATAAGATAAGATAAGAGAAGATAAGATATATTAGAAGATAAGATGAGATAGTCATCCACTAAATCAATTTGTTTATAACAATATTTAAAATTAATGATGTCCTTTTGAAAACTATTTAGTTTCATAATGCAACAAGGATAGACTGGTAAAAAGTAAAGTAATGAATTTATTTTATAAAGCACTCTTTTTATACAGGTTATGTTTGGTAAACAAACTTATCTAATTAGGTTATAACTTTTTTTACAATATATTTTATTTAGCTTATGACTTATAGCTTACAATTCATTAACTTCTCACTCATTTTTATCCTTATTAATTTAATGAAATTCTCACTTTATCATGTACATTATAAATACGTTCTTTTATGTTATTTTACCTTTATAAGCTATCTAAATAACTAATTTTATCAAACACTTTAAATTCAATCAACTAATTTTTCTACTATAAGATTTCAGCTAAAAAATAGTTTATTATCTATAAACTAACTTATCTCTCATAAGATAGCTTATCAACTATTTTTAGCAAACAAAGTCATAGTGAGTATAAGGGTGTTGTTATTTGAACATAGATCAAGTGTTGGACACGGTATAAACATACCAATTTTTATGGGGATGCTAACATTTACTGGACCCGATTTCAAAAATGCCATAAAAAATATGGGGTTTGTCTGCTTTGTTTCTAGTTTCCTGTTTTCATTTTTTGTTTTCAGAAATAATTACAAATTTATCATCTTGTTTTCATTTTGTTTCTTGTTTTCAAAAATTTATACAGGAAACACCGAAAACAACTTTTTCTATTTTCATTATTTCCTGTACAAATTACTGAAAATATAAAACATGATAAAAATAATATGATAATTTTATAATTATTTCTAAAAAAATGAAATTAAAAACAAAGCAAATAAGCTTACGATGTCGATACCTAACGGTAAAAAAAACGTTTCTGTAAGTATAATGACTTACCAATCAACGAGTGGTCAAGTGCATAAAATCCACAACCCTAAAAATAGGTTAGAGTAGAAACGAAAGTAAGATCAAGGTCATCATAACTAATACAAATATTATAAGGAAAAAACTTAGATACAGTTTTTTAGATCTTGTTCCTACTGTTCCTCACATGAAATATAACAAAATTATTATAATGTGTTTCAAAAAATACACCTATTTAATAAAAATAAATACCTTTTTATATCTAGAACAGTACCAACTACGTATATATTACTATACCTAAGTCAATTCCTTATTATAACTACTGGAGCCGACCCAAAAAGAAGTCCACAATCAATTAATGAAGTGCCATCATAATAAAGGCATATATGACTAGTATAGACTAAACTATTTGCAATAATTGATAGGAATTGATTACGAAACTTGTATGTGGACATCACATTTGATCTGACGTTGAAATTTGTAGTAGCCTTAATATCCCTTTATTACGGTATTGGTTAAAGACCCAAGATTGCTTACATAAAATGACATAACATAGTGTCTTCCAAAATGATTTCGAGTTCAAATCTTATTTTTGGAAATGTAACCGTAGTAATAAAACTCTTGAATGATCGTTCTTATAATCTAATCCGACTTAAGGAATCAGTCACAACAATTGCAAGCGGATAATATCTAAGGAAACAAAAAAAATATATTGGTTAAGAAATCAAAAATAAATATTTTATATTGAAAAATAATTTATTCAAATCATTGAACATTAGTTGCACTTTATAATAAAAAAAATTATATTTAAATTCTTTAACCAGTATGTTTAGAGTATTGATTAGTAATTATGTAATGATTTTAAAAAAATTATATTACTTTATATTATAATATTGATCATGATTGAAAAGATCATATTCTTATCCCTCGAATAATTATATTGGACATAAAAATAGTAGCAAACATAGTATAAAAGTACTCATCCTTATTTATTTAACGTTTTATTCTCTCTTATCATGTATTTCATCATTTTCAAGACATTCATAAATTCCACGGTATGAGACGTCTATACAAAATATCCAAATTGTGTAAAATATATTTACTCTTATTCATTATCCCTTACCTTGATATAAAACTCTTCTATCACTTGAAAGAACTTCTGTGTATATGATACCCCCTCGGCCCCTCATGTCCTTTTGAATAAGATTGTCCTACTCCACTCTTCTTTTCATACTTAATTTAGGACGACAATAACTCATACAAATTCGTTGATATATATATATATATATATATATATATATATATATATATAAATGGTGCCCCATGTTTTTTTTTTCATGTATTTTTCAGTGAAAATGTTTAAGATGACAACAGGTTGCTCGGTTTCAAAGTTAAAACAATACTATTTTGTCGTAAATTGTTTTATTATTAAAAATATTTGATTCTTATTATAATTATCTTAAAATGCATACATAATATGATTTATGTAGTTGATAATATAAAAAAACTTATTATGATAATATATCAAAATTAAACTTTTTAATTGTATATTATTTTTATTATATCATTTCTTTTTTAGGTAATAAATTAAGAGAAACACTTTTCAATACACATTTCCCACTCTTTTCTTTTTCAAATAAGTAGATATGTAAAAAAGATGTAAACATAATCCTCTGCAAATATCTTTTCCAACTAATGCATGTTGGTCTAAGTGGCTAGACCTTTATTCCTCTTAAGTAATATCTCGAGTTTGAGTTTTGTGAACGGAAAAAATAGGAGCTGATAGAACTTCACCCCTTTATATGGGTGTAATTGACTTGACTCCGATTAGTTAGAGTCTAATATGAACTCCGGATATTGAGGGTCTAGAATGGGAAAAAAAAATCCAAGATTAAAATATGTGACAAAATGCTACATTAATATGCAATTGTCAATAAAGGACGAACATGTTCTTGTATAAGGGATTTCTTATCATTTACTCTAATAAATCAAAATATCAGTATATACACGTTTCTTCCTTATAATAAATTCTTCGAGCATAACACAATCCAGAAAACGTACGTGGAATATTGTAACGCCATGTTTTTCGTTAAGTGTTTTTATAAAGCCTGTTTGGTTGTTTGAGTTGGTTTTGTTAAGTTTAAGTTGTTGGCTAAAGGCTTGGTGGGATTTTTGGCTCAAAAGTCCCTCTCTGGTACATGAGCACGCCCGTGCTTAAAGCTAGGCGTGCGTTGCCAAGTTTAAGTGAGCACGCCCGTGCTCAACAGTGAGCACGTCCGTGCTCAATGTGCGGACCGTGTCTCACTGAGGCTAAGTCCAGCACGACCGTGCACAAAGAGGTGCACGGCCGTGCTCAGGCACAACCTTTATAAATATTGGCAAAGAAATCGAGGGTTACATTTTAACCCTATTTTTGGTGGCTGCTACTACCCTAGTGCGGCCAGAGCAGTTTCATTCCCTATTTCCACCAAACTCAGTTAGTTTCTTGAGTATTGGAGACCTTTGGGGAGCTTTGTTTCATCTGTGCTTGATATATAGGTAAAGTCTTTCCCTTTTGCGATTTCCTTTCATTACCTTGATTGGGAACTGAGTTAGTTGTGTTTTGTTTGACCAAGGCTTGGAATGTTAACTAAGCCTCTTTGGGAACTGTGACTAGTTTGATTGTTAGAGCATTTGGAACCTTCAATCCAGGTATGGGGAGAAGGGTAGTGTATTCATTAGACAGTGGGGGTAGTGTAAGGTAAAGGGGTTCCCATGACCCTGGTTTGTCTTATGTGAATGTATGATTAAATATGCTAAATTGGTTTTGTGATAACATGTTCTTGGCTGTTTAATATGTTATTTCATATGCTTATGTTCATGATATATGTCACTTGATGTTTATGTTGATTATCTTGGTATGGACATGATGCTATGTTGATAGTTGTTGTTAGTATGATGTTGGTTGGATGATTGGTGTTAATGTTGAGTTTCGATGATGAGTTTTAACCCTTAAAATATGTTGCTCACTGACCTAAGATTAATGGATTAATCTTCCCTAAAAATTGGTTAAAATATGTGTTTGAACTCTGCCCAAAACAGTACTGTCGTGCATTGAGCACGGTCGTGCTGAACAGGGAACACGCCCGTGCTCCCAGTTTGAACTCTAGAAAATGGTCGCGCATTAAGCACGACCGTGCAACAGAGGAGCACGACCATGCCTAAAAGGAAGCACGACCATGCTCCACTTAAGTGGCAGCATGCCTGTGCTGGGGTTAAGCAAACCGTGCTCACCCCTCTGGACAGAAACTGAGATTAAGGACTTAATTAAAGGGATTTTAACCACAATCTTCCCCAATAACATTATGTTGACATGATTAATTAATGTTAAAGATTATATAACTCGATTAATAGTTAATGAAGATAATTAATGATGATAAGATGTTTAAGTCGGTAACCGTTGGGTTATCACACGTTGATAACTTTGGTACTTATTGGTCAAGGGGGCCTCGATGCTTATTGGTCGAGGTGTTGATGATGTTAAGTCTTGGGTGCTTATTGGCCCAAGCACGATAATGTTGATGATGAAGTCTTGGGAGCTTTTTGGCCCGAGCAAAGGAGGTGGTTGTTGTTGTTTGTTGTCGTGCCATGCATAGAGCATTGGAGTAGATGGTTAAGGGGGAGGTTCGACATAGGGGAGATCGCCCGAGAGTACGGTGATCTGGCCATCCACGGTAGGTCACCCGAGGTTTGGTGACCGCAGCCCCCCGTGATGAGGCATCCACGGTTTAATGCGTTGGCTATCCATGGGGTTCACCCGAGGTTGGGTGAACTGCCAGTGTGTTGCACGAAATCTAGACAAGTATACCTAGTCGTACAAGTAATACGGTGGTGAGACCGATATCGTTCCCACGAGGATTAGTTGCCAATTACCAATTCACAAATTATACAACTATCTAGACTAAATTGTGGTATGAAGAGAGATCAAAACATAAAATAAAGAAACAAAGCAATAAAATATTTTTGGTCTTTTTGGGATTTTTGACAAATACTTAGAGTGCAGAAAGAGATGTGATAAAAATGTTGGGGTTTGACTACACTAATCCTCCCTTGATTGCAATGACAAGGTTACTAACGCAAGTCCTAATTCATTTATGACAATCAAACCTTCTAAAATACTCAAACCCTAATGTCTTAGGTGGAATGAGCCTAAAATCCCAAATTAAACCCTAATGTCTTAGGTGGATTAACATGAGATTTTGCATAAAGAGTCAAGATTTATAAGATTGCAAGCACCCCAAGACCTATGTCTAGGTTCATGAACTACTTGGCATTTTGAGCATGCATTGACATCAGTCTTTCAATTGTCTATCAAAGCCACATATCATTCCATAGGTGATCAAGCCAAGCAAAGCATTAAGCGTAGAATCAAATACTCATAAAGAATTAGAAACTTGTATTAAAACCAAATCAAAAGACAACCAAGTTCAGAAAAGCTACATCTAACCCCAACAAGAAGGGGATTTAGCTACTCCTAATCATAGAGAAAACATAAATTAAAACAACAGAGACAAAGGAGAAGAAGAACTCCATGGAAGGTTTCCACAGCCGTCACCGCAGCCCCTTGTTTAGAGAACGTCCCCTTAGGGTTAGCCGTCGCCCCCTAGGGTAAAGGTTCTCAGGTCTCCCTGGTTAGCTCATCACGACCGTGACCAGTGTCACGGTCTGGGCGTGATGGCTTCTACTTTATTGTCCTTCCCTTTTTGCTCTTCTTCCCTTTTAACCTGAAAATATAAATTAGCATTCAATGCTTTATTTGAGTAGTGTTGCATTGCACTTCCTAGCATACTTGATTTGGATGATGTTTATGTATGATGATATATATATGTGCTGATGTATGCTATGATGTTGCCATGCTTGTTTGTTTATCTTGCTTCCTATCTCCATGCCGTATATGTTTATATGATTCTTACTCCCCGTTTTCTATTTTCTTGTTTGGCATGTTTGGTTTCATGCAGAGGATGGCGAGCAGCCCGGAGATGAGTGACTCTGAGGAGCCACCACTCATAGTTAGAGCCTTTCTTTTGTTAGTCTAGTTTTCAGTTGTATTCCGGGGTGTTTCCGAAACGGTTATACCAGCTCTGTTGTGACATCGGGTTGGGATGTTTGTTAGTGTTTTATTTGTTTAATTGTTTTAAACTTGTTTTTATTTCCGCGTTTTGAGAACTCGTTCATTTGTGACCTTTCTACCCATGGACAAATGTTTTATTTATTTCAGTAAATACATGATTTATTCTTCAGCTTTATCATTTTATTACCTTTTAACATGCGGGGTAGCAGGATGTAACAAATATCATTGCTTATAAACAAGTGACACTAATTCAAGAGGCTCAATAATGAATTGTACACCAACCTAGTCATTGCCACAATCCATTTGTGAAACAAAACCAAATGGAAGTTGAAACTCATCTATTCTTGTGCCGTTGCTTAAGGAATTTGCCTATCCAAGTTGAGAAATAGCTGTCTTCTGTGTGCCTAAATTTCTATAATGATTTTGGGACCACAAAAGAGAGCAGAGATAATAGCACATTTCTGCCTTTGGTCATGTAATTAAAGAAGCATCCAATTGAAGAGAGACGACAAGCATATGGAAATTAGAAAGATTTATGTACCTCCGGAAGCTTTAAGAAAAAGAAGTTCACAATCACACCACAATGTACTCAAACTTTTTCTACACAGTAGAATGTGACAAAAGCACTCTAAATTTTAAGGATCCGAATCACTTTCAAATGATTAAGAATCACTTTTAAAAAAGAAGCTATTCATGTTAGCTTCTCCGAAAAGCATTTACATCCCTTCTAACCTTGTGTTTGCAAACACACACGAAATCATAGATTAATTATGTAAACATGTATATGATTGTAGAATTGTTTCCTACATAATAATTTCCATTCATTTTTCTCAATATACAGCTCAATTCTCCAGCTGGTAGTGTGCTTAAAACCCATTTTAAAGCTCAGAACAAAGCCAAAAAGCTAGGAACCTCAAGCTACCAATCTAGCTAGCTAGAAGTAAGACAGGTCCATGCAGAAGCAGTGTACAAGCTGGTATCCTTCCATCCAAGCCTTAATGTGCCATCAACTTGGGCAAGGCTGTACCCATGAGCTGGTGGAAACATGTTCAATATCAACTGTGCTTGAGCCATTGAATTAGCACTCATTGGAACCTGCACAAAGCAATGCCTTGCAAGCTCACTTCTCCACTGCCTAAACTTGTCCTCACCACTCCTTGCAGGGCCTCCTATGGCCAATATGTTGTTGATCTCCCTAGAGAAAAGGCCATGTTCAACACTGTGCCTGCTAGCATCATCACTAGGCAAATATGCTCCAAGAGAATCAAAAAGGGTAGAGTAGTAATGCAAGGAGCCAACAAACCGGTCCAAGAAAGACCCTCCATGGTTCACATCCTGCTCAACCAAAGTGATGATTCTCGGCTCAAGAATCTCAAGAAGCCTCAAAGTCTTCCAATCAGGTCCAGTTGCATCATACAAAGAGTGCTGCAACCAATGCACTGCAAGTGTCTCACCAGGCCTTATTTGCACCATGGAAACATCAACAACTTCCCCAAACTTTCTTGCAAGAGGGTGGAACTTGAAGGACATGCCAAGCCTTCTAGCAAAGTTGGAGAGCTGTTTCCCAGTCTCAAGAAGGAGCTCCATTGAGGTTCCCATACCTGTCATTGTGACCTCAGGTGGACCCTCCATTCTAGTGGCTAATATGTGGAAAAAAGCTGGCCATTGAAGACCTTGCATGATGTCCAAATCAATGATGTGGATACTGTCACAGCTGTTCACTGCCTCAAAAATGGCTTGGTTGGAAGTGAAATGAGCAAACTTTATGAAAGGGGAAACATTGTTGAACACTTGGAATGCTGAGTGAATGCTCCTGTGATCAACCAAAGGGGAACACACACCAAGCCATGAGTTCATGACCCTGCTAGCCATGGCCTCTGCAAAATAAGCAACAACACGTTCGGCACATGATGGCTTGTAGGGTGAGGCCACTTGTGTTAGCTCAAGTAACATCCTGTGAGCCTCACCTAGGTTGTCCACGGATATTGCCACTGCACACTCCATTAGAAGGGTAATCATGTTCAACCCATGATCATAAATATTGTTACTTTGGTAATTATGATGATGGTGTTCTAAACCTGATGTGGTGTTTGTTTGAGTTTGAATATCAAAATTATTGCTGCTTGTGGGGTCAAATGGGGTTCTCCAAAATGTGAGCTTTTTTGGAATGAAGTTTGGTGAAAGTGAGTGTACAAGGTTGTCCTGGGGAATTACCCTTGTTGGGTTATTTGGTAGCAAGTTATCATGAGAAGTAGTTTCTGGCAAGTCTTTAACTAGGTGCTTGGTAATGTGTTCCACCCAATCACACATCTCATTCTGCCCCAAGTTTAGGCACTGGTTTTCTGTTGTTGGCTTTGGAAATTGATTTGATGGAGTTGGAGGTGGCAAATTAGCAATATTTGGGTTGTCCCAAGTTTCATGCATGTGGGGACCAATGGAATTTCCATGTACCAGCTCAGATCCCACTCTCATCATAGAAAGGATCAAATGCTTCTAGCTACTATAAGAAAATTAGATGAAAGGGGTAGAAACATATAGCAAAAAAAGATGAACAGGCACAGAGAAGTAGAAAAAGGAAATGGCGTGAGAGGGGTTTTTTCACGAAGAGGTATATGACACTTTTAAAGGTGAAGATTGATCGACAAACACAATTTGGCCGGCATAGTCAAGACATACGCAAAAAGATAAGTGACAAGAAGTTAATCATTACACGTCGATTTGGCAGTGATTTTCCTATTATATTAATGAAGCTAAATGTTTTCAAGAATTTAATATTAATTCTTCCATTCATACATGAAGGCTTCAACAAATTGTTTGCATATGAGTCCTGAGAATATTAAAAAAAATAATTTTTAAAACTCTTATGAGATAGTTTTGTCGTCTTTATAATTCTATTTGACTCGAGGGATTATTCTTTAAAATTACATGCAAGATTCACGAGGAAAAAAAAAAAAGTGTTCGCAGGTAGCGAAAATAAAGATGTGAGCAATAAAGATGTGCAACTAGCATTTTTCAAGGCTTAAAACAGTTAGAACTATGTTACAGAACTGATGTAGATAGCAAGGAGTGGGACGTTTTGATTTGTTTTGAAAATGACGATGGAGAAGGAGCAACTACCCTATATAATAATATGATTAATATTTAATAAAAAAACTATATATTGAAAATTGCTTTTGGGGTGTTTATGTTAATGGTCTCTGACTTGGCCATCAGGAATTGCAATAATTAAAATTCTAGGTCATAGATTACGTTGGTGAGGATAATGCCAATGGATCTTTCTGAGTGAAATGGAAATTATTCAGATATAGTACTGAATGCATATTTGTCATGGACACTAGACAGTTATTGTTTTTTATATTTTTATTTTAATGATAAGATATTTTCAAAGCTTATATATCAGTAGTAATCTTTTAAGGGCACATCTTCCATGTATAGATTGTAGATGTAACGTAGTATTTAGTAGCATTGTTATTTTTTTTAGTAATAACTTAACATTTCAATTCGAATAATTAAGTAACGGAGAAATGAGAATACATTTTTTAACTACTGGAACAACTCCTTGTCTCTGTATAAGGTATAATAGAGCAAAATTTTATCTTAAATTTTAGTTAGTTAGATTTAGTTTAAATTTTTCCCATTTCATCTTTATCTTCAGTTAAGTTTTTTTTTATCTATATTAATTAATCAGTTACCAAAAATATATATATTAGTTAATTAACTCTCTTATTAAACAACCTTTTAAGGTGAAACTTGAAAGTGATGCCTATATGTTATTTTATTATGGTTGTAGGGGCATGAAACGACCGTCTAAGTTATTTTACCAAGCCACAATGACAGTTTAATATAAAAAGCTTGTTGTTTATTTTTTCTTTGAATGCAACCCTTGTGATCAATAAAGAACTTATAGTTAATGAAGATTGATTTGTATGCTTGCCGACTCGTAACGTGTAGTTATTGTATGGGTCAGAGGTTCAGATTTTTTTCCCCCAATGGAAGGTGTATAGGATGCTCGTGAGGGAGAGGGAGAAGAGGATGAGAAAAGTAACTGAACGCAATTGTAGGAGTTCGAGTTTGAACTTGAACCATTGCATTCACGATATATGTCCCGCAGCCATTACACTAACAATTTATGTCCAGCAATTTAATTTAGGGTTCGTTGTTTAAATTTTGATAGAATTGATTTTAGTAGAATTGATTTAAAAAAAAAAATAAAGGTTGGAAAAATTGATTTGTATTTGATAATAATATTTTAAAAGTGAGTTTAAAAGAATTGATTTTGTTTGGATGACAGAGAAAAATCACTTTTGAGATATAAATATGTAGAATTTTGTGAATCCTATATCTAGAATCAATTAATCTCAACAACAAAGTTAGCAATTCTTGCTTCCACTAAAATCAATTCTACACATCCAGAAATCAATTATTTTGGATTGAATTTTTCACTCAAACACTTCGGTATCAACTTGGGTTTGGGTGCCAAACTGCCTTTTGCAATGCAAACCAAGGCGACTACGGTGGGGGAGCTTAGCATATCTCCCACCATGAGCAGGGGTCATTTAACAAATTTTTTATTATTTTTTAATCTATTTACCTTTTAAAATTGCAATAATGGCCCATTCCCTCCCTAATCCCAATCCTTTCATCCCTTTGGCACCGCCTCCATATCGTCAGCGAGTGTAAGCCACTGTAAACCCAACGGAAGCTTCAACATCATGAGAATGAAACTCAGAGCAAGTTAGAGGCTTTTCTTTGACACAAAAAATCCTCAGATCTAAAATTTATCTTCAGATCTGCAAAAACCAGAGCAACAATGGGGGTAGTTGAGCCTGTGTAGTTAACGTTGGGTCCATATAACTAATGAATCCCCTGAATATCATTCCGGCGAGCTCCACCTTCCTCGTCCTCGTCGATATCGTCGGAAACATGATCGCCTCTTCCATCAACAACTGCCCTATCTCATGCACCGCCACCGATTTCAGGTCCACTGCCGTCGACAGCTCCGACACCGTCACGTCTCCGGTGGGGTTAGATTCAGTAGATAATATTACTGGAAAGCATTTTGGAGCAGAAATCAGGGGTCACAGCCACCACTATTGGGTACGCAGTGTTCGTATTCACGAAGTCCTTTGGTGAACACAGTAGCAGATTTCACAAGGCTTGAAACAAATTCAAAAGGCAAGGTTTGAAACAAATTCAGAAGGTGGATAAACGGGTTTGTGAGGGGTGGCGGAGGTGGGGGATGGCGGAGTAGGAGAGAGGGAGAGTGAGAGAGAAGAAGTAGATGGGATGAAATTCTAAATTTGAAAAATATAGGGACCTTAAAATAATAAACTTTTTTGCATAAATGGACTTATTCACAGTGGGAACTCTAGCAAAAGCCTGCAAGGCAAACCGGCACTTAATCAACAAAGTTAACTCTAGGGGACATGTCTGTGGAGGTTCAAAAAAAAAATTTTTTTGGGCTGTTACTGTTATCTTGTCATTTTGAAACTTTCCAATTCCAGCGCTGGTTCATACGAATAGCATCATTGGATATGGAATATCATTATTTTAATTTTAGAAAATAAATAAATAAAGGACAGAAAGGCATGGAACCATTCCAATGCTTAAAATAGAAAAGTATCAGTATCACTATAGTATGCAGAGAATTATTTTAGTATGCTGTTACACATATCACCTCTTACTGTACAGTTAGTATTATATTGTTACATTTAGTACTTAGGATGATGTGATGAAATGTGACTTGTTAGTAATATATAACAAATATTTTCCGTTCAACCTTGGCTAAAGGAGTCAGTCATCTTGTGTTCGTGGGAAAATAAAAATTGTAATATGTAAAATGAGAAAATAAATGCCAAATAACGTTGAATTTTATGCAGATTTTCTAAAAACGTTATCTAATGACACATAAATTTAATGATGTAAAAAATATTTTGTGAATGTAATAATATACTTTGGGGTCGAAAGTGAATTGATCTTATAGTGATTCAAATGTACCAAATACGTAAAGTTAGCTAGTAATGACATTAATTGTAAAAAGTGAGAATTTAAAAACAAAGTAATAATTTTTTAACATCATAAAAAAATTAAGTCTAATCCAAGAAAGAGAATCTAAGAGCTATGCTATCTCTCAACAACATATTCTATCATGGTACTGCATCAATGTCAATCTCACAATAGTCTCTTATTTGCCTGCAATTGCTTTAAATTAGTCTGATTTGGAAAATAAAATATATAAATAGAACTTTTGTTATCTTGTGTTTACTTGGGTGAGGGCTTCAGAATGATGGAGAAGATGGGGGAGTATCTGCAAAAGATACTCTAATACTCAAATCAATATAAGGAAATGAGAAAGTTTAAGCAGAAGAGAGCTAGGAGATAGATAATGTCTGTGTTGTGGGTATTTATATCCTAAGGATGAGGAGGGTATTTATTGACATTAACTAAAAAAATAACAATTCACATAGGTCAAGTTCTTGTCATTCATTACACTCAAATGTTATACATTGAGCCAAATGCTTTGCTATCATTAATGTAAAAGAAAACACGAATATACATGATATATGGTATTCACTGACACTGAGCATCTCTGTAGAGTGTGTAGCATATTGACAACAGACGATTTACAATTAAATTCAAACAATAATTGTGACCACTGACAAACCTTAAAAGGACTTGTCCAAGCCAGCTTTGATGCTAATGAGTCCATTCAAGTCACGGCACTTTGTTCTTGCCTTTCCCCATAAGTCATAAAGTAACAAAGAAAATATCCAAACAGGGAATAGCATCAATTGTGATATTTTAAACATTGAAATAGTCAAAATGTTATAGGCAGAGTTATGGCTCCTACGTTGTCAAACTGGATAGATCACGAGCCTTGTTAGGACTTAGGTGGCAAGAGCTTTAAAAAGCTTCCTTGAGCAGATTGATTGATTGCAGATGTATCAGAAACCTCAGCTACCTCTGATTCACACTCTATCATATGTCAACCAGTTTGATCAGATAAAAAGGTTCATGGTTACATGCAAGAAACAGAAAGGTGTTCAAAAATACAATACAAACAAAAGGAAACAAAGTTCTAAGGAATCAAATGGCAACAAAGAAGTAAGAGCCTACCGAAAAGCGATTTGATGGACGGTCTCTTTGATCTGGAGGGTTTCTTCTTCAGTTCAGCTGCAAGGCAAGAGGATGGCAAAGTCAATACAAAAGAACAATAATCACGAAGTTCCAAAACTTCTTAAATGTAACATACAATCAGCACACATACACACAAAAATTCAAAGATTTTTCTTTTCAACAGAGACCTGCCAATTTATGTTCTAAATTCCTGCCTGAAAAGACACGTCACCCCATTGATGTGAAACTGTGGTTTGATATATGTTACTAATATTCTATCTTGGCTTTCCAACCACAGAAGAGGGAATTAATCATATGCAAGATCAGCCACATCTCTTCATCTGGACCATGTATTGCACATTTTATGCGTCTAGATTAGCTTACCCCAATTTGCATGTAATTTTGGTTGAACAACTAATGCTTTTTATTTTTTCTTTTTGCACTTAGGAGGACTTCTGATCTTCTGGCTTTGTACTATTCTTGTTCTTAATATATTTTTTTATCCAAGGTAAAAGAATAACAGTACATTTCAAAGAAACACACAAAGCATGGGATCATACATGCTGAATCTTGAAAAAAAGGACACGAGACAAATATAAGGAAGCTGAACCTGATACAAGGTTATTATAAAATATGTTCTTTTAAATTTCTCTTTGTTTTGATATATGGAAAAGTAAAGAAAGAATTGAGATTTGGTCATTTAGGAACTCTTGGTACAATAATTCCACTTGAGGGACAATAACCATTGTTAATGTATTAATCATCTACTGACTTAATTAATCACTCTTTCGGTTGATGTATCTAAGTTGAAAATACATTCACCAAGAGTTCCTTAATCTTAAAAATATGTCTCTTATATAAAAAGGCATATCTGTCAAACAAGCATAATAGCCAAAACCATAGCCAAAATAGAACCTTCTAGGCTGTAGTGAACATTATTTAACATAATAAATTAATATGGACGATAGAGAAAGAGAAAAGAGATGTACCCATCCCAGGAACTTGATAGTCGTTGACAATTTCAAAGTTCTTGTATGTGTATCCAACAAAATTCAAATCCTTAGATGAAAGCATCTGTAAAATCCCGACAAGTAAGACAATAATAAGAAAAAGGGACATGGTTAGGGGTGGAAGAACAGCTGTAAACAAATTGAAAACATGAAGACTGAAACTGTAAGACAAGAAAATACATGTTAAAAAATTTGTAGCAGATATCAGGTTATGAACAAGACAACAAAAAATTGGGACTTGAGAAAGACATGTATATTGGAACACTGCTAACAGCAAGTTAAACACCACTAATTTTTTAATCAAAAGATGACAAGATTTCTTGAGTATAATTTCATATAGTTGAGACTAAAGCAAATATAGTGCAAACAATACATGCTTAAGCTTCTTAAGAATTAAGGGGAAAGTGCATTCTATATTCCAGATTTTCAGAAATTATAAGTGCAATAACAAGACATTATTCATAGCATGATTCTGAAAGAGTTGTTCACCTTAAAATTAGTCAAATCATTTGAAAAGCGAAATTTTGTCAAAGTGAAAAGGACAACAAATAAAACATCTGATATTGGAACCCCAAACTGGTTTAATGGCTTGCAATATATTTCCTACCACCACAGCCCTGCCTATGGTTTATACCCTCTTAACTATCAATTCAACTCAGAACAACTAAAAGGCATATCAACAGCCTACTCACAGTCACAGCTATGCAAGACAAAGGAAAATTAATTTTCAAAACAGCAGAAACATACTAATTGCCAGATAAGTAATTTGAAGTTCAAACAAACGATAACTAACTGATTTTCTTTGCTCTTCCCAATATTGCCCAAACGTACAAATTGAACAGAAATAACATAGTAACATACTACATCATATCAACCAACAGAAAGTTATACAGACAATAACTGTACAGATAATCTGGTGACAAATTCCGACAGAGAAGGAAACACCCAAGATTACCTTCCTCCACGGACCAGACCTTGATGATGATTGAGTTTGGCTGTCAGACTGCAGATACAAAAGGTAAAAAAAGAAATTGAATAAGGAAAATGGCCTTAGAAAAGTAACTACAAAAAATAAGTGAGAATATGGAAGACTCAAATACCTCTTCAAACTTTTCAAAATTCTGTGTATCTAACTCATCCTTGACCTCAGGAATAAATGCAGCTTCCATTTGATATAGCTTATCCCATTCAACACCTTCAAAGAATGGATGAGCCTGAAGAGGAATACAACAGAAAGGTAACCTGTATATCCAAATATATAAGATAACAAATCTAAGAATTTAGAAAAGGACACACCGTACAACACCTTTATTTCATCTGCACCTTTTGACCCCAGCCTCTGGTTGACATTACACAAAAGTTTACTTATGATATCTTTAGCCTCCGGTGATAGCCTTGCTTCTTCAGGAAATTTCAAGTGAGATTTCCAGTTTACAATCTACAAAAAAAAAAAGAGATTGAGATAAAATTATAATGTGATAGAAAATTTAGAAAAACTCTAAATTATCATGCTTATAGGATTTGGCAACTCAAAAGTGCAGAGGGTGCACTATACTACGGATTACTACTGATGGGAAAACCAAAAGAGTTGGTTTTAGAAACCATAAATTCCTATCAAGTTGCTTACTATACAAAAATATAAAGCATTAACATTTTAATATCAATGGTGATCCACTCTGGACTTTAAAGAATACAGTGTAATGTGCACATAGCAATTTAGGGAATCCTAATCCATGTTTACAATTTAAATTGTCAATATACATCAGATGGGCAGTAAAATACTAAAAATCTGACATGCTTAATTTTCCATTTTTTTCAAAAAATAGAAGAAGCAAACTTGATGATGCATGAAGAGAAAATCTTGAAAACTAGCTTCATGTATATTTGTCGCATACCTTTTCCAATTTCTATACTCTTGATTGTTACTCAATTTATGGCAAACAACATGCAGTATGGCCCACAAGAATGCAATTTTCATTTCTTTAGAATCAAAGTATTCATTATTCTTAACTCTCAACAATTACAGTCAGTGATAGATGCATCATGTACAGCATTAATCAGTCACAAGCCACTATATCATCAAGCCTGTCAAACCCAAAGACCAAGCTTTCTATAAAACAAGAAAATAGATTAGAGTTTGCCTGTTCACATGAAATATCCAGAAGGGAAACAAGTGATGCAGTGAAAGAAGCCTCAGAGGCGAGAAGAAATGAAAGGCATGCATTGTTGCATTTCAGTTAATATCTGGCAAACTCAGCCAAAGAACTAAAATAACAAGGGGAAAGTGCTTTCATCCTTGTCACTGCAACATATTTGATATGGTACCATTTGCTTATACATCAGTACAAATTGCATTTCATAAGTAACATGGAGAGAATTTTTAATATAAATAAGATCCTCAGTACCATGTAGATCTAGTCCAAAGAAGTTAAGAGCACCAAACATGTCAACAGTCTGATTCAAATGAAAATCAGACATACGAACCAGAACTTATTAATGGGTATTCTTGACAATCTAGCCACCAACTTGATATTAGAATGATAGACTTACAAAAAATGTGGGGAAAAAAAACAGAGACAAATAGCTTAGCTGAAATTTAAAAATCAGATGCAAACTGCAAGTTATAATGGATAGTAACAGTGTTGTGCAGAGATTTATAAATATAAAAGTGAATGTCAAACAAACGATAGTCTGAGTAAACATTTCCATCAGAAAGATTACCTTCCTACATGTTGTCATTGGCTCGTCAGAATAAAAAGGTGGATATCCCACCAACATTTCATACATAATAGCTCCAAGTGACCACCTGTGCATTTTATAACAGCCATCATTGTGTAAGATATTTAACCCTGAACATTAATATTTATTCACAAATTCCACATAAATGAAGCAAACTCCAATATGCTTTCAGAACATTTGAAGGGTGGAAAATGAAAAATGAAGGACAATGTCCAATGCAGTGTCCCGAGCATAGAAGTAGCAAATTTGAATGAAACTAGGTTGAATTTTTTGGAAAAGATTATCCAGTAATGAATGAAAAGAATAAAGTCGGATGCTGTACCATGCATGCATCATACAGAGCAGAGAGAAACCAATATTAGATAACAAGCCAACAATCACATGCATAAAACTTACCAATCACATTCCATGCCATAACCTTTCTTCAACAGAACTTCTGGAGCAATATAGTCTGGTGTACCAACAGTGGAATAAGCCTGCAACATTAATACATTGACAATTACAAGAATATACAGAACAAATGTAAAACGGAACACATTATCTTAAAAACATCGAGACTCGAGAGAAAAAAAAAGGTATCTCCCATACAGATGCCCTCAACAGTAAAATCCAGCCATTTCTTTTTTTCATTTTCACTTTCCTTTTTCTTTTTTTCAATTTGGGTTGGCCAGGGAGAGAGGGGGTTTGATTTGACATGTACAATTTTTCAGTACATGAATTCAATATATCACCAGATCATAAGGAAAACATCACATCAAGTTTCCCAATAATACGCATTGTCATAATAAATAGAAAGGGATCAGAATATAATTGCTGTGAACTTACAAGCGTCCTCCTGTTCTTTTGCCAGTTTTGCAGTTGTTCTTGTTGTGTGCGTTTTGGAGCAGCACGTTCATCATTCTGTGTAGATCCATTCACATTCTGACCCATAGAAAAATCCTTTTCTTCAAGTGTACTACAATCTAATGGTTTACAAAGTCCAAAATCTGACAGTCTCAAGTGTCCATATCTATCAAGTAATAAGTTATCGGGCTTGATATCCCTGCAATACAAATATTGAAAGGATAAATTTATACTGTACAACTGACTAAGGTTGCTTTAGTTTCAAACAGATATGCATTCAGATGAAGGTGAATTCATAGATCATCAAACAGTTTTTCAGCATTGGATCCTTTTGAAATGATGTGGGTAGCAATCATGACAAGACTTATAATTCTAACAGTATGTTTCTGAAGTTAACTTCAATTTATACCAAGCTCCATTAGAAGCTAACCCTACATAAAACAGTTAAATGCAGTATAACTGAGGAAGCAGGACTACTCTGACAGTAAATGAACCATTATATACATACCTATGTATATAATTGTGTTTATGTATAGACTCAATAGCCAAGACTGTTTCTCCTACATAAAATCTGGCTTCATCTTCAGTCAAGGTATCTTTTCTCATAAGTAAAGTCATCATATCCCCACCCGGTAGATACTCCATAATAAGATACAGATACTCATCATCCTGGAAAGAACAATAAAGTTTGACTATGCAATTGCTGTCAACCTCCGCAAGGAGATTCCTTTCAGCCTTGACATGTTCAACCTGAAAACAAATATAAAGTAGGGAATAAAAATGATGACTTCACTAATCTTAGGCAGAAAAACTGCTCGTCTGGAAGAATATGATCTAGCAAGAAAATAATTGTACACCTGGCCTCTGCGGAGCATCTCTGATTTCTTTAGCTTTTTCATTGCATATACATGACCTGTAGTCTTCTCCCTACAGACCCTGACCTGCAACAAATTCAAAGTTTAGCCAGAGTCAAACTGTAGGCAGACAAAGATCCATGAGGGAGAGAGAGAGAGAGAGAGACTCAGTTGGGTAATGCAGCCAGCTTTTACACAAAAAAAGATCAAAGAATGAACTTGTGGCTCAAGAAAGAGCACGTGTTCCAGCAAACAAAATCTTCAACTCAAACACTTCTTTTTTTTCAGATAGAAATAAGGCATTTCATATGCATGCATAAGTCTCTTCGGCAAGAGATGCATTTGGAGTTTCTTTTTAAATTTTAAGGAGAACTTTTTTCATCTACATATTGACATTGTAATCCCACTCCACCAAAGTCGCAAGGTTATATTGTAACAGATGGGACTCCTCTTGATTAATTGTACACTAAAATGTGAAATCCAATAAAAGATTACTACAAGCAACAGGATGTTGGTAGTCTTGGCCATGGTAATGGTGATTATCCCTAATTATTCAAATAACACAGTGATATCCCTGGCATTTAGAAAGAAAAAATATTGAAATCCAAGTTCCTATCAATTCTGAGAAAATTTATTAAAAAGATACATCATGGATGCCTTTAGGCTCTTTTGTTGCCCACATTAACCCATAACAATATGTTATTCTGAACATCTGTCTTCAAACTCACTTTAATTGTAAGGAGAGTGCTCACCATTGTCTTTAGGGTACTGATTAAAGAATCAAGAAAAGCAAGTTTGATGGGGTAGCGATGTATTTATCATTCTGAGTAATGGTATCTTTAGTTTTCCCATGAAAACCTGCTTTTTGGGATTTTTTAACCAGTTCCCTAAGAGCACCTGTTAGCAAGACCCTAATTGTAATATACATGTAATGAATCAAGAGTACATACACTATAGAACAAT
The DNA here is from genome assembly GCA_030762895.1 of Sophora flavescens. Taxonomy (NCBI): domain Eukaryota; kingdom Viridiplantae; phylum Streptophyta; class Magnoliopsida; order Fabales; family Fabaceae; genus Sophora; species Sophora flavescens. The sequence goes on from CM061069.1 coordinate 51,615,612, forward strand.
CTACCATTATATTTCACTGCACACAAAATAAAATAATCGTAAATTGGAAGATGAAAGCATAGTCAATAATTTCACATGACTCATCACATTTAAGTATAAACATACCTCCCCAAATGCACCTCTGCCAATCATAGTCAACAATTCAAAATCATCCACACCCATCTTATGCCTCTGAAGGCGCATATATTCAGTTTCCTTTTTCTCTAAAAATTTAAGCAGGTTGTTTTGATCCTCCTGAGAGACATCAGCATCAGCCAACTTCTTTTCCAAGATGGTTCGACTGTTATAAACAACTGAGGTATTATATAATATTGCCACTTGATTGTCAAAGTAACTAACATAAACATTCAAGCAAAGAGAAACAGTTATAGTTCCAACAATTTTTACATGCTAAAGCTTCACTCAAGTCATAAGGGAATAGGTATCATCAACATAGGTATCATCAACATAGTCATCTTTGCATGTATCTCAACCAAAAATTAAGATAGGAACCCATCTCCCACAGTAATACATTTTTACTCCACTAACTTAATAGAACTTTATAGTTTCCACAGTACAAGAATTTGTAAAATGAGCAGATGACCTTGGATCTCATGAAACCTCCTTCCTCTTCAGAACAGAATAGAGATATCTTCAAACCCACTAGATGCATCCGCACATTACCATATTTTCTTTTAAAAAAATACTATTAATAATAATAACAATATTATTATTATTATTATAAACTTTATTATTTAATTCATTCTACAGATAGTCCTCCAAAATACATAGAAACCTTGTGGGTGAAATAAGAACAATGCCCGCCAAATTTGAGTTACGGACACAGATGTTCTCACAAGGCACCTACAACTTTCAAACTTGGACTCCATTTGAATATCCACCCAGGGTTCTGGTCTGAAGTTCATGGAAGATGATAAAAGATTGGGCCCAAATGTTATGTAGGCTGGACCCAAACAGTAAGAGGGAAAGTTAACTAGAGGAAAGAGAAATCAGATCTGAAATTTGATAAATAGAGGGAGTTACGTGGGGGAATGGTATAAGAATAGTATTTTGGATTTCGGCTTTGAGCTTAGGACTAGGGGGTCTTCTTTTCTCCTTGCTGGGAGCATATTGCTCTTATATTTCTGTCTTCACTCTCCATTTTCTGTACTTCCTTTTTAGTTTCAACAATAAAATAGTCTTCCTATTATTTGTGTTTTAGTTTCATTTATGTATTTCGGATACAAATTGTTCCCATCGGAAAATCCTAGCTAATTGCTAAACCAGTACAGCCAAATTTAGCATCGCCTTTTGCGGTATCACTTGTATGAAGGTTGTCAAACTCGATAGTCTACGCAAACTCGTGGAGCTTCCGTAGTTACGAGTTTACCTAATATTAAAAAAACCTATAAATGGTATATATGCATACTATAAAACAATTTAACATAATAATTCAACATTCCAAACTCCATAATAAAGCAAAGTAGCAAACCACCTCAAAGTGTGATAGTACATTAGTACTAGATAAGATCATATTCATTAATGACCAAATCATACATAAATTCATAATAACATAAGTTTCTAAAGTGAAGACATTTCAAAACACGAGTTAATTTGACCTAACTATTAAATAAATTTTAGTAAAACACTTGTGTTATTTTGTAGCCGAATAAAACAAAACAAAAAAAATACTGAAAACGACAATTAATTTTATAAATCCAATATATATTGCAGCACATAGGTGATTTATTCAACCCAAGTTCCCAATAACATTGACCGAAAACTTACATTTTAAGGCCAAGTCAACTAAAATTGTAGGCTCATAAACTTGCTAGCAAAATCGAGAGTTCACCGATATTATAAGTTTACTTAAACTCATACGAGTTTACCAAAAAGAGAGTTTACATGCGAGTTAACTCGTTTTTGTGACCTAGAATCGTAGACTCATAAGAGTTTAAGAGTTAACTCGAGAGTTTAACAACCATTTTGTATCTCTATGAATCACAAAGAGGTAATGGTAAAGTGCAACGGTTATACTAAAAACAAATACCAGAAGGTTTATAGAACTAAGTCCAAACGATGAAAAACATGAAACAAATATCAATAAAGTTAGCACTCCTCACATAACTCCAACAACAACAACAACCAAGCTTTATCCCACTAGGTGGGGTCGGCTACATGGATCATACGGCGCCATAATGTTCTATTATGAATCATGTTAATAGTTAAATCATTGGCCTCCAAATCTTTCTTAATAGTTTCTCCTATAGTTTTTTTTGGCCTACCTCTGCCTCTAGCTATTGGATTGCCCTCCACTTGGTCCACTCTCCTTACTACAGAATCTAAAGGTCTCCTCCATACATGCCCAAACCACCTAAGTTGAGATTCAACCATCTTTTCTACAATAGGTGCTACCCCAACTCTCTTTCTAATGCTATCATTCCTAATCCTATCACGTCTAATTTTTCCGCTCATCCAACGTAACATTCTCATCTCTGCTACATTGATTTTACTCTCGTGTTGATTTTTTACCGCCCAACACTCCGTCCCATACAACATCGCCGGTCTAATAGCTGTACGGTAAAATTTTCCCTTTAGCTTAAGAGGTACCTTTTTATCACACAAAAAACCCAAAGCCTTCCTCCATTTCGACCACCCTGATTGAATCCGATGGTTTACATCTCCCTCAATTTCTCCGTCATTTTGTATAATAGACCCAAGATATTTAAACCGTGTGACTTGTGGTATGTTGTGGTCTCCAACTTTCACCTCTAAGCTAGAGGTGTTTCGCCTTTTGCTAAACTTACATTCCATATACTCCGTCTTGCTTCTACTCAAGCGGAAGCCATGTGCTTCTAAAGCTTGTCTCCAAGTCTCCAACCTTCCATTTATATCATCTCTCGACTCTCCAACTAGGACTATATCGTCTGTGAAAAGCATGCATCGCGGTGCTGGCTCTTGAATGTGCTCCGTAAGTACATCCAAGACCAAGGTAAAAAGATAGGGGCTTAAAGCTGACCCCTGGTGCAGACCTATGGTTATTGGGAAATCTTCTGTGGCTCCACCCTGCGTTCTCACACTAGTCGTGGCCCCCTCACACTTGTTGCATTTTTTCTGATCCATTGGTTCTCAAAGCTCCAAAACTAATGATATTTTTTCCGCCCGTTACTCTGTTATACATGGTTACTTACTAAATACCACTTTTACTTAAAAAAGTTACAATAAAAAGTTTGCGACTACGCTACGTGGCACATACAGCCAGCTCATCATTAATATGCAATATATGCTTGACTATAATATACTTGCAACTGATCCGAATTTTTTTTTATATTAACTTTGGATACTGTTTAGATTCTAAAATTTCTATATTTAATCCAGCTATGGGAACCATACTTAAGCAGTAATATGCGCTGCTTGATATACGAAATGGTTACGGCCAAGTGTCTGAAGCATGGAAAATCTTATAGTTACAGTGTAGATACTGTGATTATAAATACGAATAGGATCAACCAAGTGCTAGCATCTACTGGTCCTTTAAAGTTTTGATATAAAGATATAATTTTAAGAAACATCAATATTATAATCCCGAAAGTCAAAACAGGCACACCACACGGGGAAGAGTTTCAAGTTCAAATATTCATTGACATAATAATGTTAGATAAATGTAATAAAGACAAATAGCAACTTCCTCCATTAAAGCTTCTACTAAATTGACTTTGGTATAAGGAAGCTCCTAGGGAAAAGTCTGCAGCTCAATCCACAAGGGAGTATGGATATGACTAGTGAATCTAATCACAAGACTCTGTATCCGACAAAATTAGAAAATTTAGTATCAATAAACAGTGTCAGCTATAGAGATGGAAATAAAAGCAGTAGCTAAGGATGACACAACAACTCCGGCCTAAAGAAAAACCGTGAACGTGCTTCTGTTGTATATAAGAAGCACAAAGGTATACCAGACAATGCTAACAAAAATATGCATCTCAGTGGTTTGAAGACATGTGAGTGTCATCAAAGTTTTCATATATCAAAAATATTTATCTCATAATCAGCACAGATAAAATGAATGATCATACCGCTCCTTCCTCTCTTGAAGGTTCTTCATTTGCTCCTTGTAATGGTTTTCAATATACTGCTTTGCAGCTGCAACCTTCTGCTTTGTGGCTTCATCCACGGGCACATTCGAATCTTCATTTCGTTCATTGTTATTATTATGATTATCCTCCTCCTCCTTCTTCTTTGCAGCTGCCCTCGTTTTATCCCGAGGCTGAAACTTTTGAAGCCAACTCCTCGCAGAATCCATTTCCTTACCTCAATCACAAACAATCATCCTTCTGCTCATTGCCAAAAAAATCTATAAATTACTTAATAATAATAACAAGCTTTCATTGGAAAACTAATGACAAAACTTCTCAAAATTTTGAATGTATCACACTTCCTGATGAAAGCTTTCTTTATTTAATTCCTTAATCATGCCCTTACCCTAAGACATTGGTCAACATTCTCCATTTTTTTTTAAAAAAACAAAAGAAATTTTTTCACTCTTTTTACTGAAATTTCTAATTTTGCAGATGACCCATTTTCCATGACGGATATTCACATTTAAATTCAAAAATTCAGATGAATAAAATGGAGAATTTTCATCTGGGTACCTTAAGTCTTCGGGTTCAAGCAATAGCAAAGCAAAAACAGTAAAATAGATTCCATCAAGTGGCACAAGCAAAACAGGTTAAAGGGATTCCGGAACATTGAGAATGGAATGGAAAATCGGAATTACGTTCCTACGAAGAAGCTGAGAGAATTCGAATTACCGCGTTATATATATAGTTGCGCTGAGGAAAGAAGATTATGAAGAAGCAGCGAAACCCTAGACAGAGAAACAGAGAGAATGTCAATGACAAATAGAATGGCTCCGGTGAGAAACTCAGAGGAGAAAATTGAATTATACGCGTGATTTTCTGTCTCAACTCTTATAAGCTCTCTTGTGTTTGTGTTGTCTTGTGTGTATCATACAAAATACACGGCATTCCCTTTTTATGCCAACTTTGCAATCAAAATAATTCCATTTTTTATTTTGTTTACAAAAAATAATTCCTTTTTAAATTAATATTATGCTTAAAATTGAAAATGGGAAACGGCACGAAAAAAATGAAAACTAAAAAGGCAGTTTTCGCTCTTAACCCACTTAATTAAGATGTGAAATATGCTCATTTGGGCTCTTAGCCCTTTTTTATAACCCAAAAAAAAATGAAATGTGAATTGTAAACATGCACTTATAATACTCCTAACGGTAACTATGAACTCGTGACCCATCCAAACATGCTTAACTCGTTTTAAAACTTGGTGAAACGGACGAGTTAAATTAAGTTATCGAGTTAACGGATGAAAAATATAAGGTTAATATGAACATGAGCGAACGAATTTAATTAAAAAGAGATTTCAATACAAACTAATCTAAAGATTTGGTATCTTTCCGACCGATTTTCCTTAAAAAAGGTGGTATTATAATAGTGAATGATGTAAAGTCATTATTATACTTTTTTTATATTTTTTTTAAGCAAATGAATGTATTACTAAAAAGAGAACTAAACTTCAACCCAAATTATACTAAAGAATAACCAAAAAGAAAGTCTATGTATAATAGAAATCAAAATGAGAAAAAACTATAAGCACTAGAGGCTTAATGGAGAAAATTTAATAAGTATTTCATTATTATTATTCTCATATTTACATATGAGAATCACATCACTTATATATATAAACATGGTGACAACATTTCTGTCTCTTTTCAGTAATGTTCTTGCCGAGATCCGACTTGTCGGAATCTCGTCGTAGAACGTCAAACCAAGAGTGAATACAGGGGTTGTTTTAGATTATGGCTTGACAGAATATTGTATTCCGGTCATACGTATCCCGATAGGAATCAAAGCCAGACGTAGTTCTAGGTTCAACCCTTGGCCATACGGTGATCTCAATCCCTTAATCTTATATCTGATGAATACCAGCAAGCAAGGACTCTTCAATATTCTCTTGGTCAAGCTGGTTCCTCTAATACGCTTAAGGGAGATTCACCTAGGTTAGTGAAAAGTAAGTCTCTCTTTTGGGTTCTCCTCCTTTTATAATAGGATCCACATATCTTTAAGAGATCTGGATTTATCTCATTTTATCTCTTAAATCTTCTTTGAGATATGATTTCCTTAATTTGAGGGATTTGTCTCTTCTAACCGGATAAGGTTATTTGAGATAATATCAGGATCATTAAAGATAATATCAATATATTATCTTTCCCACCTTTATTGGATCGGGTATCCAAGCTTGGTGGCCGGATTTTACTCATCGACCAGTACACAAGTCCCCCCAAGCTTCGAGCTCAACGGACCGTAGAAGTTTTCATGACAGGAGCCGAGCTTGGCTTTAAAATTATCTGAGTTCAGGATTTATTAAGTAAGACTTCTCCCTTTTTTGCCACAGTTCGATGGCCAATTGATCAGCCTCTGGCTCATCTAGTTCTATGACTAGTATGACCGTGGTTTTGTGCTAATTATATATCATTTTCGCCCAAATTAGACTTGATTGTCTTTAAGAAGCATTTTGAGTCTGTAAAGTATTTTTAAGTTAATTTAGTTGATTTAGAGTCAAATAAAGTACTTACTGCTATTTACTGTTTTCAGGTAATAAAAAGAAATAATTCTGGAGTTCTTCACCCCGCGAGAGACTGCTCGCCTCGCGAACTAGAAGCGTGACTTTGCCAGAAAATGCAATCCTCTCTGTGTCACCCCGCGAAACATGACTCACCTCGCGAGTAATCCAACCCTGGAAGACCAGAAGCCATCACGGCTTATCCATGTTGAAGGTCACGGCTGTGACAGTTTGGAATTTGAAGAGTTTCGCCTCGCGAATGATAAGCTCGCCTCGCGAGCTCACCAATCATTGAAGACTGTTCGTATTATTCGCCTCGCGAAGGTGTGCTCGCCTCGCGAGGTCGAGGAATCCAGAAGCTGTATATAAGTCTGTTTTAGGACAGACCAAGGAGCTTTTCTGATCTTTTGTCTTCTCTTTAGTTTAGATGGCTGTAGAATTAGGTTTAATGCTTTGTTTTTCCTTTGTAATGGAGAACTAGTCTCCTTGATTAATCTACTGTGATTGGTTTCCATTTACACTTGAAGTTCTGAAATTCCTATTTTGTTTGCTTTTCCCTTTTCAATACTATGCTATATATTTCTGTTTGCTTAATTCAGGAGTGTATAGTGTTGTGTTGATTTATTTCGGTGATGTTATGTTCCTATATTTAATCGCGTTTGCTTAATTCGCGTGTGTTCAATTCGTGTTCGCTTAGTTCACGAAGGGCTTAACCCCGTTTGCTTAATTCGGGAATAGGAACATATATCTGTAGTAGTGATTTCGCTTGTTAATTGTTGCTACTGTAGGGAGGGATTAGAATCGCTTAGGGCTTGGAATTTACATGAACCGATGATAGTTGGGAAACCGAGAACAGTAGGTCAATCGCTTTAGTTTATTTGGTAATTATTTAGTTTGCATTGTTTTTCTGCTTTGGTTTCTTATTTAATTTCAAATCCAAAACCCCCCCCAAAATCTAACTTTTCTCGTTAACAACAACCAAAGAGTCCTTCTGAGGCGATACTCGAGTTGTCGCTCCCTATCTACATTTTTTGTAAATCGCTCGGTTTTTGGCGCGTGCGCGACAGCGCGACCAAAAATTGGCACCGTTGCCGGGGACTCTGGTTGTTATTAACAGAAAATTACATTTAAAAAAAAAAACATTTTGCTGAATTTGTCTGGTTATGAATCTTAGTACTGCTATGGATAATTTCCTGTTTGGTGATATGCCTAATGTTGATTATAAGCCACCACCATGCATATATTATCCTAACTTTGATAGGCCGCCACCATGCATAAATTATCCTAATTTTGTTGGAGGTTATGAGTTTAGCAGTGGTTTTGACATGATTGGAGTGAATGAGGAGCGACATTTCTATCATAGCCAACATAGTGGAGGACAGGGCGTTTTGGATGAGATAGCATCTTTGGTGAATCAAACGACACGCGAGCTACAATATCAGCCTGACCTCACAATATGCCAACTCAGTCTGGAAGAAATGATACAACAAATGGCCGAGAACAATCAACGGATGGCAGAACAAAATCTCGAATTCCAACAGAGGATGGAGGCAAGTAATCTTGAATCCCAACAGAGGATAGAAGCTGATTTTCAAAAGATGGCCATTCAAATGGATCAAAGCCAACAGAGGATAGAAGCTAATTTTCAGAAGTTGGCCATTCAAATTGATCACATTGTCTCCACCTCGGCTACACTGCAAACTCCACATCCCCTTGAAGAACATACAGATTCTCAAGTAGTTATTCTTGACAATACTTGTGAGGATAATTTTGATAATGATGTCAAGAACACTTCTGTTGATGAACTGTGTGTTGAATCTCCAGATATTCACACCTCCCCTGATTCTATCTATTATAATTCATGTGCTGATTGTACTGACACTGCTTTGTGTGTAGCATGTTTTGAAAGGTATGAGGAGCAAAACGTCCATATGGAACATGAGACATATGAGGTTGAGGGCCATGTTCACATAGAAAATGAGGATCAGGAGGACATCTGCTTCACCGTGCTTGAGGATGATGAAGAACCTTTGGAAGTAGATGATTCAATTAATTCATATGCATGTGTTGAGAGTGATGGGATTGATGAACTGTATGCTGAATTTTCAGACATTCTAGCTTTTACTGATTCAGTTTCTTGTACCATATGTACTGACTGCACTAACATTAACCTTTGTGTGGTGTGTGCTGAGATTTCTGCAGGTTTAGCAAGTGATAGATTTGTTAGCGCGGTGAATGAAGAACGTGCAGAAAATGAAGCAGCACCAGAGATCCTAGCTACCTATTTGCCACCTCCCACTGTGGAACAACCGGTGATGGAGTTCAAGCCTCTAGATTTTGCACCATGGCCAGTCCAAGAGGTTGAGCCCCGATTTTATTGGGAGGACTTTATTGAGAAAGAGGTCATCTCTGACCCAAGAGGGAGTGATAAGTCCGCCGCACTTGGCGGAGTCACCGTAACTGTCAAGCACCCACCTCCATATCAAGGCTGCAAGTTAGGGAAGCACAGAATGAGCTTCCATCCTTTGTCTACCACGTGGGCTTTATGCTGCATGCCATGGGATCCTGGAGGATCATATCGTAATTTGAGCATTCCGTGGCCCCTGTATCACAGACAGTGGGATCCTGGTGGAACCACCCCCCAATGAGTTTTCTTGAACCCTTTCTCTTTAGTTTATTTTCATTTTCTTGTTAGTTTCTGCTTTGCTTTGTTTTAGTTTTGTTTTCTTCAGCTCCTGAATAATTTGAGAAGATCAGGAGTATGTGTGTTGAGTCTTGTGTCGGCAAGCTTGATTGATATTGATTGATTTTGCATAGATGGATTGCATGTTATGTGTTGACTATTTTCCCCCTAGGTTGAAATTTTTTTTTTTTTGAAAATTTGATCCCCATGTGATTGAAAACTGAACTTTGAGATATTTTGTTGTGATGGCATGATTTATGATAAGTTTGGGGTGATGGGAAGCACACACTAGGGATAGAATCTCTATCAAACAATTTGCAAAAATGTCCAGGTGAGGAATTGAGCCTCCAACATTTTTTTAACTGTGAGAATCACTTTTGAGTTGCGCTTTCCCGAATTTGCTTGAATCTCTTCTTGGTTTGCATGTTTATGTGTTTGCTTCAGATGATTTAGGCATTTTCTTTGTAAATAACTACTTGGCCTAAATTGAACCATTCCTAATGCATGTTCCTTAGTTAGCCCCATTGAGCCTGATTAGCCTGTTAATTCTTGATAACCTCATGTTATGAGCCTAAATCTGAAAAAACCATGTTAACCTAATCTTAGGATTAGGAGAGCATGGAATCCTTAGCAAGACAAAGGTTGCAAGAAACTAAGTTTGGGGTGGCTACAAGGTGTGATGTGTTGTTTGGGATTGAAAAAAAAAATTATAATAAAAAGGTTGGAGCCCAAAAAAAAAAGTGCAAAAATGCCAAAAAGGAAAAAAAGAAAAAAAAAAGAGGCTGTAGTCACCCAAGGCATAAAGAAAAATGAAGAAAGGAACTTGAGTGGAAATTCAAAGTGTGTTGAAATGTTTCATGCTCTCTTAGTTCCTAGGGACTTAAGCCCAATACCTTTGTATATCCTACCCTTAGCCAGGCCCCATTACAACCATAAAAGACCTTTTGATGTTGCATGCATGTTTTCCGTGGGAACCATTTTGAGATGAAAATCAAATTTATGGGAAGTGTTCTTGAAAGGTGAAATTGAGTGAAATGTTGATTGCCTAGACAAACTGAGCCATTGAGTGAAACACTAAATGCCCTTGTGAGGAAGGCGATTGTTTGAATTTGGTGATCTTCCTCTTGTGTGTAACTTGGATCCCCTGCTTAGATTAATGATTGTTTGAATGATGAAATTCTCAAATATTTAGAATAAATGAATGTGGGGATTACTTTGCTTGAAAGGGGGGAACATTGAAGGAAAAATTATTTTGGTGAATTGCTTGAAATTTGTGCAAAGTTGATTAAATCTTTTAAGCCTTGCCATGTCTTGAGTCTTTCTGAGTTTTGAGTTTTAGTTTGCTTGGGGACAAGCAAAGTTTAAGTTTGGGGTATTTTGATCAGCCTCTGGCTCATCTAGTTCTATGACTAGTATGACCGTGGTTTTGTGCTAATTATATATCATTTTCGCCCAAATTAGACTTGATTGTCTTTAAGCAGCATTTTGAGTCTGTAAAGTATTTTTAAGTTAATTTAGTTGATTTAGAGTCAAATAAAGTACTTACTGCTATTTACTGTTTTCAGGTAATAAAAAGAAATAATTCTGGAGTTCTTCGCCACGCGAGAGGCTGCTCGCCTCGCGAACCAGAAGCGTGACTGTGCCAGAAAATGCAATCCTCTCTGTGTCGCCCTGCGAAACATGACTCGCCTCGCGAGTAATCCAACCCTGGAAGACCAGAAGCCATCACGGCTTATCCATGTTGAAGGTCACGACTGTGACAGTTTGGAATTTGAAGAGTTTCGCCTCACGAATGATAAGCTCGCCTCGCGAGCTCACCAATCATTGAAGACTGTTCGTATTATTCGCCTCGCGAAGGTGTGCTCGCCTTGCGAGGTCGAGGAATCCAGAAGCTGTATATAAGTCTGTTTTAGGACAGACCAAGGAGCTTTTCTGATCTTTTGTTTTCTCTTTAGTTTAGATGGCTGTAGAATTAGGTTTAATGCTTTGTTTTTCCTTTGTAATGGAGAACTAGTCTCCTTGATTAATCTACTGTGATTGGTTTCCATTTACACTTGAGGTTCTGAAATTCCTATTTTGTTTGCTTTTCCCTTTTCAATGCTATGCTATATATTTCTGTTTGCTTAATTCAGGAGTGTATAGTGTTGTGTTGATTTATTTCGGTGATGTTATGTTCCTATATTTAATCGCGTTTGCTTAATTCGCGTGTGTTCAATTCGTGTTCGCTTAGTTCACGAAGGGCTTAACCCCGTTTGCTTAATTCGGGAATAGGAACATATATCTGTAGTAGTGATTTCGCTTGTTAATTGTTGCTACAATCGGAAGGGGATTAGAATCTGCTTAGGGCTTGGAATTTACATGAACCGATGGTAGTTGGCAAACCGAGAATAGTAGGTCGATCGCTTTAGTTTATTTGGTAATTATTTAGTTTGCATTGTTTTTCTGCTTTGGTTTCTTATTTAATTTCAAATCTAAAACCCCCCCAAAATCTAACTTTTTCTGTTAACAACAACCAAAGAGTCCTTGTGAGACGATACTCGAGTTGTCGCTCCCTATCTACATTTTTTGTAAATCGCTCGCTTTTTGGCGCGTGCGCGACAGCGCGACCACCAATCTTCATACATCGACTAACATTCAAGTTTAGCGGCTTTGGAAAGTGGGCCTAACAATCCTTTCTTTTGATTTCATGGTGGCCGAGCTTGATACCTTGACCTCGATTGATTTCTCGGTATGCTCGATGGCCAACCTTGACACCTCGGCCCATATACAAGCCCCCCAAGCTTTGAGCTCGGAAGAGCGTAAAAGCTTTCATGATAGAAACTGAGCTTGACTTTAATGTTACTGAGCTTTACACTTCGGTCAATTCTTAAGTTCAGCGGGCTCGATGGGTGAGTCTAGTAATCATTTCCCTTTGATTATTTGGGTTTGGTGATCGAGCTTTATTTCTCATCCAATACTTTAGTTTGGTAGGCTCGGTGACCGAGTTTAACATCTCGGCCAGTATATAAGCCCTTCAAGCTTTGAGCTCAGAAGAGCACAAAAGCTTTATGAAAGAAGCCGAGCTTGTCCTTAGTGTCGATAAAGTCCAGGATTTGCATAGATCCTCTTACTTCGACTAATCAAGCTGGGTGGCTGAGTTTCACATGTCGGGCAGTACTCGAGTTTAGTGGTCGAGCTTCACATCTCGGCCAGTAACATGTTCTGAACAGAAGATACTTCAATCTTACCTTCTGGTAGATGAGATTCAACTTATCAATGATTCAAGCTCGATCCGATCTTTTGGAAAGTCAAGCTCAAACTCGGTCATTAGGAATTTACCTCAGACTTGTATTTCAGCTGAAATCTTTGATGCCTTCAAGATGCTTATCTTGAGAGTTTGAACTTAACTCACCTTTTTCCGAATGTAGCTCTGTCTTTTAAGCTTTTGAGAGCTCTTAACCTTTCATTCGAGTAGCTCTTAACCCTTTCATCTGGTGGATTTTGAAATACCTACTAGCTTGAAGCTTGTCCTTGAATGTCATTATTTATATGATCTTGAAGGTGTGTCTCGGAATAAACTTTCCTAATATCTTTTCCAATTTGTATGAGAAAATAGTTTTCAAACAAGTTCTTCATAATAACAATCGAGCTGTAGGCTAAGAGATATCCTTTCGCTGTAATTTCCGAGAATATCCTTCATTTATCCCCATAAGCCCCCAAGCTCGAAGCTTGAAATAAGCGAAAGAGCTTAAATGTTAACCTGCATATCTTAACACGTTTTTTGGTGCTTAGGACTTTGGATTATGATTTGCGGGAGCATTGCTCGGAAATTTGTTTTTTGTAGAACCAAGTCTTTCTTGGGTTATCGGCTTACTTGGCCGAGCACTGCTCAGATTTTCGTGCGGAGCAAAGTCTTACTTGGGATTCCGGCTTATTTGGTCGAACACTACCAGGATTTCCTTCAAATCTTGGGTCTTTAACATGCATGATCTGCTGTGGACATTATCTTGGTACGAAGGTGTTGTGCCCGGCCTAGGATTTTTAGTGCGAGGGAGGAAGCATTGCTCGGCCTGGACTTTTTTCAGTGCGTAGTGCGAGGGAGCATATCTCGACCTCGGCCTTTTGGTGCGAGGGAGCAATGCTCGACCTCGACTTTTTGGGCTTCTGCCCTTTGTTCTTGGCTAGAAAATTTTAACTCGAGTCCTTTAGTGGATTCTCATGTTATTAAGCCAGCATATACTCGGCTTTTATTAGAATAAGGCCCTGACGCGAGCATGGAAGCCGCGACTGCTTATGCTCTCCAAGCCTCCTCCATTACCCATTTTTCGAGCCACGGGCTTTCTAATAATGTGAAAAGCATGAAGGCTGAAGCTGCCCATACTTTGCGCCTGGGGATGAGCTTGAAAGAGTCGTGACAAAGTGTGAAGAGCAAGCTCGGTTAGTTGGGTAATTGAAAACTCGAAATGTCGAGCTTGAGAAGACCAACTCCTCTCCTCAATCCAAGCTCTCTAAAGAGAAAATGAAAGGATTGACTTTCGGAGGGCTGCCAAGGCTTTAAAGCTTTCCCTTGACAATCTTCAGCAGTCTCTTGCTGCTCTTCCGCAAGCTGAAGACATTATTGGTTCCAACCTTGATGGAGTCTTTGCTCATGGGAATGCCCATGAGTAACTTAGCAAATTTTTAAGATATTTTGTACTCTTGGCTATACCCTATGTACTTTTGCTCTATGAATGATAAATATTTCATGCTTCGGGAACATTATCCCAGGCTCAGGCCATTTTTTTTTACTTATGGTATTTAACACAGCATTTGGATTTACTCGGTTAACTTTCCTAAGTTTTTACTCGCCTTTTATGCTTGACGTTTTAATTTGGCCTCATGAGCTTTTTGAGCTCGACCCTATCGTAGTTAACTATTTCAGGTTGTTCTTGCTTACCTTTTTAGGATCGGCCTTTCGATTTTAGTTCGGTCGGTCACTTCAGTCGGGCATTTCGATTACAGCTCGATCAACCTCTTTAGGTTTTTGTTCGTCTTTTTAGGTTCGGCATTTCGAGTTTAGCTCGGTCAGTCATTTCGGCTTGGCATTTCGATTTCAGTTTGTCAACCTCTTTAGATTGTTGTTTACCTTTTTGGATTCGGTATTTCAACTTTAGCTCGGTCGATTTTAGCTCGATCAACATTTTTAGGTTCTTTGTTTACCTTTTTAGGTTCAGCATTTCGACTTTAGCTCGGTCGATTTCAGCACGGTCAACCTCTTTAGGACTTTGTTTTGCCTTTTTAGGTTCAGCATTTCGACTTTAACTAGGTCGATTTCAGCGCGGTCAACCTCTTTAGGACTTTGTTTTGCCTTTTTAGGTTCGACATTTCGACTTTACCTTGGTCGATTTCAGTGCGGTCAACCTTTTTAGGACTTTGTTTACCTTTTTAGGTCCAGCATTTCGACTTTAGCTTGGTTGGTTTTAGCTCGATCAACCTCTTTAGGTCTTTGTTTCGCCTTTTTAGGTTTGGCATTTCGACTTTAGCTCGGTCGATTTCAGCACGGTCAACCTCTTTAGGACTTTATTTTGCCTTTTTAGGTTCGGCATTTCGACTTTAACTAGGTCGATTTCAGCGCGGTCAACCTCTTTAGGACTTTGTTTTACCTTTTTAGGTTCGGCATTTCGACTTTACCTTGGTCGATTTCAGCGCGGTCAACCTCTTTAGGACATTGTTTACCTTTTTAGGTCCAGCATTTCGAATTTAGCTTGGTTGATTTTAGGTAGATCAACCTCTTTAGGTCTTTGTTTCGCCTTTTTAGGTTCGGCATTTCGACTTTTAACTCGGTCGATTTCAGCTCGGTCAACCTCTTTAGGACTTTGTTTTGCCTTTTTAGGTTCGGCATTTCGACTTTAACTTGGTCGATTTCAGCGCGGTCAACCTCTTTAGGACTTTGTTTTGCCTTTTTAGGTTCGGCATTTTGACTTTAACTTGGTCGATTTTAGCACGGTCAACCTTTTTAGGCTTTTGTTTACCTCCTTAGGTTTTTATTACCCTTTGCTCGGTCAACCTTTTTAGGTTGTTTGTCCTTTTTCTCTTTTTAGAGCGTGGCGGTGCCGCCATCCTGGAATTGGACTGTAATATTGGTGGCATAATTTGGATGCGGCAGGGGTGTTGGAAGATGCACAAACCGCGTTTGGTGGTATCAGCTCAACACCATGTGCAGTGCGGTGGGAAACACTCCTCCCTTGAAGTGCATTGCTTTCCTTCTCAAAAATTGATATTTCTTGCTTTGCGGATTAGCAAGGCTTTAATAAAACAATATGATACTATCAAGAAATAGAGTTGATCTCGTCATGGTGGTAGATCTTGGTGAGTGACCTCACGGCGGAGTCCAAGCTTGTCGGCTTGATGAAGGAAAAGCTGCTCGTGGAGGTCGAAGATCGGGTGAAGGGCGTTGGGTTTGTAATGGTCAACTTTCAATGAGGCCGACCCGCCATGGCCGAGTTCACGCATGTCGAGCTGCTATTGTTGGGCTCTCTAAGGTCAATCTGTGGTGATCGACTACCGAGCTCTCCGAGGTACCTTCTTCTGTTTTCCGAGGCCAAATTGTCGTGGACGAGCTATCTAAGGTACCCTATTCAGTTCTCCGAGGCTAAGCTATGGTGGTCGACCTTTCTAAGATACCTTCTTCTGTTCTCCGCCATCATCGTTCTCCATACTTCGGGACCGTGAAACTCCATCGTCCTCGTCGAAGTAGAGTTCTGAGTCACTCTGGGTCCGGGGCGTGCTACACATAGTGACGTCGACAAGTAGACACCGAAAACATTAGTGTGAACCTTGGGTCTATGTGTAGCTACCTTATGCATAACTTGGCATGTTACTGTCAACGAACCACATTAACTCGTCATACTCATTCTCAAGGGAGAGACGAATGCTTCTCAATGCATCAAAGCGGGACTCCTTGACTCGAGGGAGACTAAGATGACTCGACTGAGAATATTATCCCAAGCTCTGCCTTTTTTTTTTAAGAAAAAAATTAAATATACTTCTTTATATCATGCTTTGCGGATCCAAGATAAAATAGGATATATTCAGCAATATTTGATTTTTAAATCAGTAAATCTACTAGGGTACGTGCAATATATGTAACGCCCTTCGTTACATTAGTAACCCAAAACAAATTGTATAAAAAATCCTTTAATACATTTAATTAAAATATGTTAATCATAAAAATTTTATCAATTATATAAGTCTGGAAAGTGTCTCATATTAAATAAAATAGTAATAATGTATCAAAGTAATAAATGATAAATCCATACGTCCAAATAAAAACCCCAAGCCTCAAAACCGGGCGTCTACTAATAAACCCAACGATAAATAAATAAAAACGTCTAGCCACGTACGACTCATTATTTAAGAAAAAACTAACCAAGCTAGGAATAATAACTAAGAAAATTCGCTAGGTCTGCAATCCTCTCCAGTCCCAGTGATGTCGTCCTCGTGCTCTGAAAACAACACTTTTAATGAGATATAATCACAGTGAATAAAAATAATCGTTTGATAAAAAGGTTCGCAAATAGTGTTGTTTTCAGCCGGCGCGGTAACCGGAAAAACATTCATGGTACCTGCTAATTTTTAAAATAATAGATATAGTAAACCTCCAAAATAATAAATATATGTAAATAAAATTAAAGTCAAGCATTTAAAGTACAAACTCATAAGCTCAGCAACGGTCACATCTCATTGCATTTAATCACATTCACCATGCAAACTCAACACAATGCAATACAACTCCATGAACATGACTTGGTGATTCCCAGAATCACTTGACTTGACTCTCTGGTTCCCAGAACCGGTGTGAATCCCAGATCCACTAAGGTCTATGAGCTCATATCCATGCAATGGCGTCCCACTGCCTTCCCCATTCCAGATAGAGGTATCTAATATTCCATCCCAGATGTGAATATTTTAATAAATTGATATCCCATCCCAGATGGTGATATCTCTCATCCTATTCCCGGAATAGAATGTACAACCGTCACCCCTTCCCGGAAGGTGATGACCATCGCATATGTATCATACAGTATGTTATCCCAGATGACTACCAAATATTTTCTCAAACTCCATACATCAATTACATAGACACTATAACATGGTTTAAAATGCAAACACAACCATAACATATAAGTCCTTAATATAAGTATGCTTGTTATAGTACATGTATTCACTGACAGGGGCGTGGCATAAGTGTATCAATAGAAATCATCTAATATCAAACATAAATAATATTAGGCCACTGCAGTAAAGGTCACGCACGGTACAAAATTTGAGCCTTTATTTAGCTATTTACTTTCTTATTATTATCATTTTATTGCATCAAACATTAATAGAATAACAAGAAAATTACACTCACTAAATCAATTCATCAAGAAACGTGAAAATATTTCAAAATTCCAAATAAAAATCATGCACTCTAAAATCTTAATTTTCGTAATTAAACAAATCTATATGACAGCTTCAAATCGATTGTACCATGAAAGTGTGAGAAAAAGTATTTTTACTCACCTTTTGCAGACCTCCAATGTGCTCTAAAAATTACGTATGATAATGATTTGCGCTTCCCTAAAAATTCCTCTCCCGTTTGGTGGCATTCTTGGATCTGTGTTGTTACGATCGCACTAACAATAAGGAAAAAAAAAGTCTGAAATGTTGACCCTTGCGCCAGTCCTATCCTCCACAAAAGTCGGTCTTTACTAAAATTATCCTCCACTCGCTAACGTTCTCGGATCCGTGCTCTGCTCCTCACCCAAACCAACTTTTTCTTTTTTTCTTCGCGGCACTACAACTTGACCTTACTTCTACTGCAGTGACTATATATATATATATATATATATATATATATATATATATATATATATAGATATATATATATATATATGGCTGACGTTCACGCATACAGGGCTTTTAGGTTTTCCTTTTTTTTTGTTTATTTTCTTTTCCTTTTTTTTTCTTTAATGTTTATTTCTTTTCTTTTATTTTCTTTTTTATAGAATAACTAGGCCCACTTGACTTATGAGCTACCTCTAGGCCCCTACGTGAAAAGTCTGTACTTATGTTTACATTTATATATATACATATATTTTAATTCATTATTCCCCTTGCAATTCCTAACCAACTCTAATAAATTTTATACTAACAAATCCTTTACACTAAACCTCTTAATTATATCTTATTTTTATTATATCATTATTATTTATT
The DNA here is from genome assembly GCA_030762895.1 of Sophora flavescens. NCBI lineage: Eukaryota > Viridiplantae > Streptophyta > Magnoliopsida > Fabales > Fabaceae > Sophora > Sophora flavescens. The sequence goes on from CM061069.1 coordinate 51,634,129, forward strand.
TTTATTTTTATTTTTTATAACTTAATCCCCTTTTTTTTAAATTAATTATATTAGAATTTTAGGATGTTACAATATACACGCTAACACTTAAGCTCTTTAAGATACTTTCATTCTAGTTGCTTAAGTATTTTGCTAAACATGGCCTATTGTTTACTGGTTTTCGTCACACATAGGCTCTGTCATCAAATTATGCATTAAGCAAGAGAGGAAGGTTGAGAACAATATCACCTGGATCTTGGGATGTCAACTTTGGGAACCTTTGTAGAAAGAACTTTCACTTTTCTTTTCCCGTGATCTACTCATTCCTCCATTAAGGCTCAGCTTCCACTTTCATATTCTCAAAAAATTCAGTTTTAACAGCAATTTGTCCCTTATGTCTAAGCTTTTCAGCCTGGGGTGAGGTATTCCTTGCACTAGGACAATTATTTTGGGGCCAAGAGAGTCTTTTATGTTCATTCTATATTGCACCTGTCTTATTTCCTGTCATTATAAATCAAGAAATATTTTTACAGAAGAAAGTGATTTATGCCAAGTCATGCGAGTCTAAAAATAAAGGAACAATGTCACCTGGGAATTTCGTCGAACACTTGGCATGCTTCGTGATATACAAATCCAGACCCAATAATGTCTTGATGATTCGGCTCTGCCACTCACACAGTCCCAATCATCCCTTTACCATATTTCCATGCCTTATGAGAATGGTGAATATCTATGCACCCTTTTCCCTACCTTCTGTTTTAATGTCACGTAGGGGTATGGACCTGGGTTACCGATGACGACATGATCACGAGCAACGGTGGAAGGAACCGATGGTCTGGGCGTCGACCACATGTCACCGAGATGGTGTGTGGTGGTCACTGAACGCAAGGTGGAAGTGGAGGCTCTCTCCTCGCAGATCAGGCGCGCGACCTAGTGCAGCATGCGATCTGGTTTGGCGTGAGCGTGGATCCGCCTTTTTGAAGCGAAGGCAACAAATCTGAGAAGAGATCATGAGATCTGGAGTGAGGCCGAGACGTTGTGGTCGGCAGGGGTGATAAGGAGCTTCACGCTTTGCTGGAGGTCAAAGGTAGAGGCCTATAACGGCTCTGCCTCCAGCGGATCTGTGTCACTGCCGCCGATGGTGGTTGAGTATATGGTCGGGGCAAAGTTTTACCTAGCCCCACGGTGGGTGCCAAATGTTCCTGCCGAGATCCGAGTTGCCGGAATATCACCGTAGAACGTCAAACCAATAGTGAATACAGGGGTTGTTTTAGATTATGTCTTGACAGAATATTGTATTCCGGTCCTACATGTCCTGATGGGAATCAAAGCCAGACGTAGTTCTAGGTTCAACCCTTGGCCATACGGTGATTTCAATCCCTTAATCTTGTATCTGATGAATACCAGCGAGCAAGGACTCTTCAATAGTCTCTTGGTCAAGCTGGTTCCTCTAATACGCTTAAGGGAGATTCACTTAGGTTAGTGAAAAGTAGGTATCTCATATGGGTTCTCCTTCTTTTATAATAGGATCCCCATATTTTTAAGAGATCTGGATTTATTTACTTTTATCTCTTAAATCTTCTTTGAGATATGATTTCCTTAATTTGAGGGATTTGTCTCTTCTAACCGGATAAGGTTATTTGAGATAATATCAGGATCATTAAAGAAAATATCAATATCTTATCTTTCCCACATTTATTGAATCGGGTGTCCAATCTCAGTGGTCGGGTTTTACTCCTCGGCCAGTACAAGTAAGAATGATTAACTAGTTAGTTTGATATATAAAAACAAATGAAATTATAATTTTTATTTTGAATCTTGAGTCTACATAGATAGAAAAGGACATTAATAGCCAAAAGATGTGAAAATTAGTAAGGTTTGTAAGTTCCAAATAATAATATTGGCTAAACTATATTTTTTAGTCTATTATCTTTATTTTAGGTTTCAATTTAGTTTCTCATTTATTTTTTGTTCCACAATGATTCCTTATTTTGTAAAATTTATACCAATGTGAACCTTTCCGTACCACAATTTAAACAGAAGAGATCACATTGAAACCTAAAATAAAGATAAGAGACCATTTTGGAACCAAAAATCAAGATGGACCAAATTGAAACATAAAATAAATAAAAGAGACCAAAAATATAGTGTAACATAATATTTCTCCAATGTTACAACGAAATGAGTTGTGTTATTTTAACATCAACATTTAGATACCGTATGTGATACTGTATGTGTTTCTTTCTATCTCGCACATACTTTTTACTATTTTTGTATACACGTATCTCGAACATACATCAAAAAACAAAGAGACATTGTATTTTTTTTGGTCCTTGACTAGGAGTATACCTCGTCGGAAGCAGGGACTAATCTCCTGCAGGGGAATGAATGGCACCTAAAGGCGGGAAACCCCCTCCCAGCCGAAATTCACTCCATATGCAAGAGTTGAGATTCGAACCCTAGCCACTTGATTAAGGGACACAAGTCCATCACTATATAAACCAACCTCAGTTGGTACAAAGAGATATTGTATGATGTCCCGTTATGGTGTTTAATAAACATTGCTGCAACTCCGCAACGAAAATGTTCACACGCCCAACTTTGTCCGCACATCAACTAATCCATTTCCTTGTGTGTAGAAATTAAATATTGAGTGAATGTCCAAATTGGTCCCTGAAAAATTTCGGGGACCTACTTTTAATCCCTGAAAAAATAAATTAATCATTCAGTCCCTCATATTTTCAAAGCGGGACACATTAATCCCTGGATTTATTCCGACTTCTATTTACTTGCCTACGTGTCTTATTAACAATCTTATTTGGCCCGTTAATAGTCCTGCATGGCCTATGATGAATTTCTGACGTGAAAATTTAAAGAAAAGTAAAAAATGCATAATTTTCAGGTATTTGAATTTTAAATTGTGCATGTTTTTTCACTTTTTATTTGTTTTCCACTGAAAATTCGTCAAAAGTCATGCAGGACCACTAACGGGTCAAGTAGGATGGTTAATGGGATACACGGGAAAGTAAATAAATTCTAGGGACTAGAGTGTCCCGCTTTGAAAAGTTGAGGGACTAAATGACTAATTTATGTTTTTCAGGGACTAAAATGGGTCCCTGAAATTTTTGAGGGACCAATTTGGGCCTCCACGAAAGGAATATTTGCAATATAACCCTCACAAAATTAGCAGAGTTGTAATATGAACTTTTCTTGCTTAATGCAATACACACTTCTATCTACTATTATGACTCTTTTTTGGTAAAAACTAGCAGATAACGTATGAGCTAGCTAATAGCGGATGAACTTATAACAAATTGTGGATGAGTTAGTGAATAATGGATAGTAGATAAGTTAGTAGATTATATTTGAAGTGTTTGATAAAATTAGTAGTTAAAGTAGCTGATAAATGTAAAATGAAATAAAAAAAACATATTTGTATATATATATTTTTATATAAGTTCTATTAATGTATATATATATATATACTATTTATTTTAAAATAATTATCATTTTTTTAAGAAGGAAACTCAATGCCTTTCATTATTAATTAAAAGTGCAATACAAGGCGGAACATGATAGAAAACCTGAGGACTAGATAATAATAGAGTCGCCTGAGCTAAAGTATGGGCTACACTATTTACTTGTCTCCTAACAAAACTAACACCATGGTTTTTGAAAAGATAAAAGAAGATTGTGTTGGAACCAAAGTGGTTCTGGTTTATTTAATCTCTAGGTTTTGATGTTAACAAAATGATTAAATTTATTTGGCAAAGTATTAGTTGAGATCTAACAAGTTAGTTCAGTTTATGCAGGAATATCCACAATAATATATGGTATACAATACTTGGACTCTTGCAAAGAATTACCCGTCCAAAGGTTATTTTAACTGTTTATATTTTAATCGATGGCTAACTAAAGTTCAGTAGACGACCATAGTAGCCACGTCAGCAGACGAGTGCTCTCCTTGAAACTCAAGTATACATCCATAGTGCCTAACTAAAATTCAGTAGACGTCCATAGTGCCACGTCATTGGACGGAGTTTCTTTAATGACTTGGCAAGTCCAAAGACTTGTGTGGACGAACGCTTCTAACACACCAGTGGACGAGCAGAATAAAACCTTGTGTAGACGCGTTCTAAAACTAAGTGTCATTAGACGGTTCTACATCTTCTATATCTTTACTACCTTGAAGTGATTTAATGCAATCTGGTCCACGATGAATTTATTTCAGATGATTGATATTTATTTCAAATGAATATTTTTCTTGGCATTTGTTTTTATTTGATTAATGTCTTGTTTCCTTTGAGAAAATTCATAGTACTATCACAGAAATACAAAAAGCAAATAGTACAATTGGAATTTCAAAATGATCTGTACGATGACATCTTTATTGCTGGACAAAAGCTGGGTTATACACAAAGGAGGAAAGAAAGATTTTAAGGTACAATTACTCAGAACAGTGAGCCTCCATTTTGTGATTTTCTGATAACCAAGGATGCTTTTCAACACGGCCAAAATCAAGCTAGTCTCAACGGATATCATGCATTTAATGCTATCTCTATAACGGGACTATCCAAATAACCGTTGAAGATTTACAAGAGAAGTTCAAGACCACTATATATAGAAGGTCTCAAGCACTGAAGAATAACTTTTGCCATTTGAACATTTGCAAGATATTCAAAGCTCATATTCCCTTTGTAAAGCAAAAGTCTGTAATTCTTAGGGATTGAATATTTGTGAAAATATTCAGTAGATCTTAAACCTTCATACCCTCACATATAGTGAGTTAGAAAGATCTAGAGCCTGAAGAGGCTTGGCAAGAAAGCAATACTTGTAGCCTGGAGAGGTGAAGAATACTTGTTGTAGAAACTATTTGGAAATAGTGGAGAAAATCATTCAAGTAGAAGGGACTGGACGTAGCTCTTGGTTGGAAGAGAGTGAACCAGGATAAAATACCTGAGTGTTTTTTTTATCCCTTATCTTTTACAATTTTATTTATTTATACTAAATGTGGGATTTGATTTTGGTTTTGTTAATCTTTTAAAAAGAATTTCTTACGTGCTTAATCTTTTTATCTTCTGCTTGTGAAAAGGGTTTTTGTGAAAATAATTAACAAACACAATTCAACCCCCCTTCTTGTGTTTGCCTGTGCCAACTTCAGTTAGTATCAGAGCTCAGCCTTGACAGGGTTGAGCATCTAACAAGTGCTAAGGCAATACGATCCTACAATCATGAATGCAGAAGGACAAGCTATCAACAGACCCCCTCTCTCTGATGGAACTGATTATGATTATTGGAAAAAGAGGATGATGGCATTCTTGGATGCATAGAATGCTGACATCCTGTAACTGATAGAAAATGGCTACACTAAGACAAGGAATGAAGCTGCAGCTACAGTGCCTAGAGCTGAATGGACTCAAGAGCAGAAAAGCCAACATCAACTAAACTTGAAAACTAAGCACTATTTCATGTGTGCTATCACCAGATCTGAGCATGACAAGGTTCATAGTTACAACACAGCTAAAGAAATCTGGGATACTCTTGAACTAGCTCATTAAGGTTCCTCACAAGTGATGGAATCAAAGATAAGCATGATGGTTCACCAGTATGAGCTATTCAAGATGGCTGATCATGAAACTATAGACCAGATGTTTGGAAGATTTTAAACAATCACCAACAGTCTCAGGTCTCTTGGAAAGGTCTATGAGAATAGAGATCATGTGAGAAAAATTTTGAGAAGTCTCTCAAAGCAGTGGAGACCTAAGGTAACTGCTATCCAGGAAGCAAAGAATCTGAATACTCTTTCTCTGGAAGAGCTTCTGGGGTCATTAAAAGTTCATGAACTTGAACTTAATAAAGAGGAAAACTCCAGAAAATGAAAATCCATTGCCTTAAAGGCCAAGAAAGCTAGTTCCTCAAAGGTACTTAAAGTTGCCGAGTCCTCAGATGAAGCTGATTCATCAAATAATGAAGATGACTCAGATGAGGATGAACTATCTTTCATCTCCAGAAAAATCCAACATATGTGGAGAAATAAAGGTGGATTCAGAAGGAAGTGGTTCAACAAAAAAATTCTCCAAGAAGAAGTCATATTCCAAGGAGAAAGGCCCACCCCTGTGCTTTGAATGTAAGAAACCGGGACACTTCAAAGCTGACTGCCCAGATCTGAAGGAGAAAAAGAAATTCTTCAAAAATAAAAAAGACTTAATGACTACTTGGGAGGATCTTGACGTGTCTTCTTCAGATGAAGAAGATGAAGCAGGAGAAGAAGCAAACATTTGCTTCATGGTTGACTCTGCATCAGAAAGTGAATTCACTGATGCTGAGGTAATGGACTCTGATCCATCTACTCTTCAAACTGTTTTTGATGAATTGCTGCATGAATCATGCATATTGTCTAAAGAGTATAAGAGTCTCAAAAAGAAGTTTATTAAACTCTCTAGAGATTATGATAAGGTCTGCACAGTGAATCAAAACCTTAAGGATGAGAATGAAGCATTAAAATCAAACAATGTTAGTCTGGCGGACAAGACGAAGTGTAAGTCGAATAGCTCTTGTGAATTTGAACAACTGAAACAAGATGTGACATACTTGACAGACTCTCTGTCAAAACTGGTTGGTAGCTCAGTTAAATTAAACCTTATATTAAGATATTCTAGATCACCACATGACAAATCTGACATTGGTTATGATAAAGAGAAGCAAGATGCATCTCTGAATAAACCAAAAGCTCATACACAATATAAGTCTTCTAAAGTCCGTCCACAGTACACTAAGTCAAAACCAAGCCCTTCCAATACTTACTGCAAAGTATGTGGAAAAAGTGGGCATGTGTCATCTAAATGCATACATAACAAGCATGCAAAGCATTCACGACCTATGATCACTAACCAGAAAGGACCCAAGTCAATTTGGGTACCTAAAGATAAGATAATCCTTGTTACAGATCTGCTTAACAACAGGAAAGAAACAGAAGTCCTGGTACTTGGACAGTGGGTGCTCACGACACATGACAAGAGAAAGGTGTATGTTCCAAGACCTTAGACCCAAAGATGGTGGCTGGGTCACTTTTGGAGGAAACCAAAAAGGAAAGATCATTGGTATAGGTAAAATTGGTAAACATCCTTTTCCCTCCATTGATAATGTTCTCATAGTAAATGGTCTTAAACACAATCTGCTTAGCATTAGTCAATTATGTGATAGTGGGTTTGCCGTCTCATTTAATAAGAATATGTGTACTGTCAAGAAAGCTGATGGATCACTCTTATTCACTGCCCAGAGGCAAAACAATCTGTATAAGATTGACTTAGAGGACCTCTCAAATCATAGTGTCTCATGTCTAGTGTCCATTGATGATGAACGATGGATTTGGCACAAAAGGTTGGGTCATGCAAGTTTAAGATTAATCTAAAAACTGAAAAAGCATAACCTTGTAAGAGGTCTACCAAACCTTAGTTTCAAATCTGATGCTCTCTGTGATGCATGTCAGAAGGGAAAACAAGTCAAAGGTTCTTTTGAATCTAAGAATGTTGTTAGTACCAACAGACCACCTGAATTGCTACACCTTGATCTCTTTGGTCCAACAAGGACTGCCTCTATCAGTGGTAAGAAATATGGTCTTGTCATAGTTGTTAGACTCAATGACTTAGAGATTTTGATATATGACAAATACAACTTAATGTGTGTGCAAGTGTTTTAGTGTCAAATTGCAAAGACAGGTATCAAGTAGTAATCAACAAGTTCATTAAGAAAAGACAAGGAAAATATTCAAGGAAGAACTTGAAGAAATCAAAAGAGCTACATGGAGGAATCAAAGAGCAAAGACAGATCAAAGGATCATCAAGACCAAGCTTAACGGAGAATTTTAGAGTTAAATCTTAGATGATTTGTAAGAGAAAGAAATCTCTCAGTCACAAAATAGCTCAACTAAAAAGATGCATGAAGAAAATCAATTTTCATAACCTGCATTAAAAGAAATAAGTTTTCTTTAATGAAAATGATTTTTGGAAATAAGATTTCATAAGAAGCGCTCGTCCAACAGAAGTAATAGAAGTGCTCGTCCAACACAAGTGATCGAAGCACTCGTCCACTAAAGTGATACAAGTGTTCGTCCACTAAAGTGACAGAAGTGCTCATCCACTAAAGTGACAGAAGTTCTCGTCCACACAAGTGACAGAAGCGCTCGTCCACACAAGTATTTGGACTTGCTAAGTCCTTATTGAGGAGCTCGTCTACTAGGTTACGTTCAACCAGTTAAAGGAGTATCCGTCCAATGACGTGACATATGGAGCTCGTCTACTAGCTTGTCCGATGTAAAGTCTTAAATCAAAATGGCTAGATGGACGCGAATTCTATAAGAGCTGGTGTAGAATCTTATTTCAAAAACCAGAACCTATTATGAATTAATTCTGAATCAATCTTTCTTATCCTCATCATCTTCCAATTCAAGATTTTATATAAACCCTTCGTTGATTTTGTAAAAGATCCTGAGGCTACAAATCTGAAAACTAAAGTTTGTGAAAAGTTTTTAAGAGGGAAAGATTTTAAGAAAACTCAATTCACCCCCCCCCCCCCCCGAGTCGTTGAAGCCAAAACAACAATAGTAGACGACTACACTAGATGGACATGGGTTATGTTCCTTGCTCACAAGGATGAGTCATTCAAGGTCTTTTATGTATTCTGCAAATGTGTACAGAATGAAAAAGGCATGTGTATAGCTTCAATTAGAAGTGATCATGGGGGAGAATTTGTCAATGAGCTATTCCATGAGTTTTGTGAAGAAAGTGGTATTCAACACAACTTCTCAATACCAAGAACACCGCAACAAAATGGTGTGATAGAGAGAAAGAACAAATCTCTTCAAGTGATGGCTAGGACTATGCTTAATGACAATTCTGTCCCTAAGCACTTCTGGGCTGAAGCTGTGAACACTGCCTGCTACATTCAGAACAAAATATACACTAGACATATTCTGAATAAGACTCCTTATGAATTGTGGAAAGGTAGAAAACCCAACATTTCATACTTCCACCCTTTCGGTTGTAAATGTTACATTTTGAATACAAAAGATAAAATCGGTAAATTTGATGCTAAGATAGATAATGGAATTCTACTAGGATTTTCTGAAACTTCAAAAGGTTTTATAGTCTATAATTCTAGAACTTTAGTTGTAGAAGAATGTATTCATGTAAAATTTGATGACAAACAGCCTGATAAGAGACTATCAGAGCTAGATGGAGCTTTTGCAGATCTTGATCTAAATATCTCAGGAGAGAAACCAGAAATCAAGTATGATATCCAAGTAGACGACACTTCTCAACAATAACCAGAAACATCTACCTCTCAACAGGAAAATGCTCAGAAATCTTGGTATTTCAGAAACTACCATCCTTAAGATCAAATCATTGGTGACCCCAATGACAAGCTAAGAACTAGGTCAACCTTCAGAGAACAAAGTGATTCTGCTCTTGTCTCTGAATGTGAACCGAAGATAGTGGACGAAGCTCTACTGGATGAAGGATGGATTCTAGCTATGCAAGATGAGCTTAATCAGTTTGAGAGAAGTAAAATCTGGATGCTAGTACCCCTGCCTGAAGACAAGTCAGTTATTGGAACAAAGTGGGTCTACAGAAACAAGCTTGATGAAGATGGTAAGCTTGTGAGAAACAAGGCAAGACTTGTTGCTCAGGGCTACTCTCAAGAAGAAGGTATAGACTACACTGAAACTTTCACACCAGTTGCTAGGCTAGAAGCTATAAGAATTTTAATATCGTTTGCTGCACATCACAGTTTTATGCTTTTTCAAATGGATGTTAAAAGTGCCTTTTTAAATGGCTTTATTAATGAAGAAGTATATGTCGTGCAGCCTCCTGGCTTTGAAAATACAGATCACCCTGAACATGTTTATAAGCTTAAGAAAGCACTGTATGGACTTAAACAAGCTCCTAGAGCTTGATACGATAGGTTAAGTTCGTTTCTAATGGAAAGTCGTTTTAACAGAGGAAAAGTAGACACAACTCTATTTAGAAAATCTATTAAGTCAGATTTCATTATAGTACAGATTTATGTTGATGATATCATTTTCGGTGCTACTAATGAATCTATGTGCAAGGAATTTTCTAAGTTAATGCATAAAGAATTTGAAATAAGCATGATGGGAGAACTCAAATTCTTCCTTGGACTTCAAGTTAAACAGTCTATGGACGAGATGTACATCCATCAGACTAAGTATACAAAGGAAATTCCAAAGAGGTTCAAGAAGGATGATTGCAAACCAATGAATACTCCTATGCATCCCACTTCAATACTAAACAAAGATGATAAAGAGAAAAAGGTAGACCAAAAGGTATATAGAGGTATGATAGGATCTCTTTTATATCTGACTGCATCTAGGCCTGATATAATGTTCAGTGTTTGCTTATGTGCTCGTTTTCAATCTGATCCTAGAGAGTCTCATCTCTCAGCAGTTAAGAGAATATTTAGATATTTAAAAGGTACTACTAATCTGGGCTTGTGCTTTAAGAAAAATGATGATCACAGATTAGTCGGTTTTTGTGATGCTGACTATGTTGGAGTTAGAATTGAAAGAAAGAGCACCAGTGGAGGATGTCACTTCATTGGAGCTAACCTAGTATCATGGTCAAGCAAAATGCAAAGTACCATTGCTCTATCAACTGCTGAAGCAGAGTACATATCACCGCAAGTCTTTGCTCACAACTTCTATGGATCAAACATCAATTGGAGGACTACAATATATTTGTAAGTAGTATTCCACTTATGTGTGATAATCTTTGTTGCAATCAATTTATCTAAGAATCTAATATTGCATTCTAGAGCTAAGCATATAGAAATCAAACATCATTTTATTAGGGATTATGTGCAAAAAGGTGTGTTTGATGTTCAATTTGTAGATACTAACCACCAATGGGCAGATATCTTCACTAAACCTCTTATTGAGGACAGATTTATCTTTATAAGAAAGCATTTGAATATGTTATATGTGGATTGAGCTAGTTTATTTATTGTTAATTTGGTCGTCCATTGCATGTTTTCTCTGCACATCCACTAGTCATGACGTCCATAGCACGTGGACTCTACGTGTCCACTACACATGTCTTTACGCGTCCACTCTTAGTCTTGTGTGGACTCGTCTATACACACATTTATTGCTTATATTATTTTGTCCTTGAACACATTTATATAAAACGCTTCTCTTTCCTTGCTGAGTCAGCTGCCTTCATCAATCCCATCGTATCTTTTTACGGTCCCAATTTACCAACGCCATTTTACACTTAATGACATGTCTTGTCATTTTTTTTGGAAACTGTTGTTTTTCAGAAATCTTTAAAAGAAACATATTTCCCTTTGAAAAACTTTTTGCGTCTCTTCATCCCTATCAACCTTTCTCTCTAAATCTTTCGAACTCTCTATCTCCCTTGTTCTTCCAAAACTCATCTTACTTAACAATGGCTTCAACCTCTGCTCCCATGCCTGCTTTTGCAACTGACACTATGTCCATATTTGTGGAACATCACTTCAATTTTGGGATTCTACAAGAATACAATCTAGATGTGAGTAAATTCATTAATTCTACTGGATGGGATGGAATCTTTCTGGAAAAGGTCTCAGTGTATCCAGATTTGATAAGGGAATTCTGGAGATGACCAAAGATCTCTGAAACAGAAGTTGTTGGGTTTGTGTTGGGAAGGAAAGTGATAGTATCCAATAAAACCATCTCTGATGCGATTGCATGTGCTCAAGAAGGATTGGTCTTCACGGAGAACTGGGAAGAAGACCTAGGTGGTCCAGAGACAATTGCTGTTACTCTAACGAGGCAAGACAGCGTAAGAACTCATTGTTGGAAATCCTCTGAGATGAAAGATCACATCAGGATCCTTCACCAAATCCTGAACAAGGTAGTGCTGCATAAGATTGGCTCTAAGGACAACTTATCAGCTCTTCACAAGTTATGCCTTTGCCATCTGGTTTTTGAAACAAAGATTAACTTACTCTGGATCCTATTTCATCGCTTCAAAGATGTCATTACCAACAAAGAATCTGTTTCTCACATTACTTTCACCCATCTTCTGTCACAAATTTTCAAGCAGCAAGGCGTGTACAATGTTCTAAGTGCAAAGCCTAAGGACGAACAAGAAAGACTCCTTCGTGAGAAAGGATTGCAAGCTGTTGATTTTGGCAGAGTTAATCTCAGTGGCATGCACTCAGCACTTACAAGCAAGTGGAGTTGGCAAAGCTTGAGGAGAAAATGAAGATTAAAGAAGAATCACTTGAGGCCAACGAAGCTGCAATCCTTGGTTTAAAGAAAGGAACCAAGAGGAAGACTGTGGCTGTGAGGCAACCCATTTCTAAGAGGACTACTAGAGGATCTGTCCTCTCTGTATCTTCTGGTGCTACTCTTCCACCTGCACCAAAAAGGACAAGGAAAGAAATCATGTCTGAAGAAGAAGAAGATGATGAACTTCCTATCGTTGCCATTTTAGAAAAACAAGCTGCTGCTGTTGCTAGTCCAATTGCCAAAAAGAAGAGGCAACCAGCAAAGAGGGCTAGAACAACTATGGCTTCTAAAGTAATAATCTCTACTGATGATCCTGTTAGGTTAGCAGTAGATAAACTAGTGTCCAATTTGGGAACTCATGATGATAATATCTCAGCTCCACATGATGTGAATGATGTTTATGTTCCTACCCTGTCACAATCACCACCCTCACCACTAACACATATAAACAATAGCATTACCATTGGAGCCCCCTTTCCTAAACCCTTGAAAACCTTGTTTCCACCCATAATTCCCTCTTCCACTCTCTATACTGACAAATCTGAAAATTGGGCCAAAGTACAGAGAGAATGGAAGATACTATTCCACACCATTCCACAAGAACCAGAAGTTATTCTAACAAAGTGGTATCCCATGGCTGAGTATGAGTATGAACCCCTCAACATCTATCCATACTGGATCAACCCTGAACCCCACACTCCAACTGACCTATTCCCTTCCCAAATGTTCGATGAACATGGACCTCTCCTCACTCACCTTCCCCAGCAAAGATTCCCTGCCAGAAAAATCTACCACAATCTAGTGAACCTTCCACCCCTTAAACCATTCACTGATGGAGTAGAGATAGTTATAATATCTGACTGGCATACTGATCCCAGCAAGAAGGACCTTGGGAGTGTTCTCAAGAAAAGAGCCAGATCCTTCGGGAAAATTCCTTTTGTAATGGACAAGACTACAAAATGGATGACTTTCAAACACCCAAGAGTATATGGAGCTGCTGTTGACCAGTTTGTGGACAATCTCATGTATGAGATTCTGAAATGGGAATTCAGCCACTTCAGAGCAGACAAAGCTGCACGGTTTGTCCCTCCAACCTGGTTAAAACACTCCGCTTCCATAAATGTTGGAGTCAAGCCCTATAACATTTGTCCTAGGTTGTCAATGATCAATCTAAACAAGGACAAGGACCGGAAGCATCCAAGGCACAAAGGAAAGATGCAGTAGTTGAAGACATTGTGCTAGATCTCAATTCTGAACCCTTTGACCACTCACAGATGGATTACATTCAATCTTTGCCAATTGAGATGGTTACTGAGGCTAACTATACAGGAGCTTTCTGGCTATCCCACTTAATTCACTGCACCAGAGAAGCCTCCACTACTGGCCTGTCTGCTGAAGAGAAGAAGAAAACTCCAAAATTTAGAGGCAGATGTGGACTCTCTCGTGTCAGATATCTGATCTTTAAGGATCTTTGGGGTCTGCCAATAACTAGTCGTAATATGGAAATTCCTAATCCTATTCGTTGGGCAAAGGATGTCCCTGAGCCAGTTCTATAATATGCCTTTACCTCAGCTTCAACCTCACCATCTGAACATACAACCGAAGAATTAATTGTAGAAGGCCCTGAGCTGAATGTTGAAATCTTTTCAAAACCTGCTTCTGAACCTTCAACTCCCATAGCTGATGTTGTTGTTGTTGCTACTGTTAAGCCAACTCTGACAGAGCAGTCTGATGAGTTCTGTGATTCTAAGCAAGGTGCTAAGTCTGCTAAGACATCTTCTCAACCATTAGCTCTTGCTATGGTTCATCCACCAGCCCAAGCTTAAGACACTGTCTCAGACTCTGCTGAGAGCTCAAGACAATTATCCTTGCCACCAAATCTTGAGGACATCATTGGAAGAATTGTTGATGATAAGGTTGGTAAGATAGTTGAATAGAAGACAGAGCAGATGGCACAACAGATTGAGGAAAGGGTACAAAAGCAAGTTCAAGATACCTTGGCCCCTACGAATGCAATGGTTACTTAAATGCTGGCTTTATTAATGGATTTTCAGAAGAGCCAAAATCCAAATCAAAACCTACCCCCTCCACCACCTCCTTCTACCTAAATCGTTTCCTTCTTATCTTATTTGTTTTTGCTGGCTATGATGGTCCACTCCTTTTACTAGTTTGTCTGATGGCAAAAAAAGGGGAGAAAGGAAAGAAATTAAATTTTATATACAGAGTTTTTGTCTGCATATTTTGTCTGCATAAGCTTAATCAAATAATCTTTTTTATACATTGCCTTGACTTCTCTTGCCTAAATTTTGTCTATAAAGTAATTTATGCTCTGATACTGGTTTGATCTGTTTACTCACAACTGTTTGATAAGGCTTCTATCTTGACTTGTATTACTTTGCAAATAAGACTTGGTTTTATATTCCTTAAACTGCCTTGATTTATTGAATGCTATGTCTTAGGGGGAGCCTTGCAAGCTCTCTTAGACTTTGCTATTTAAATTTAATCAGTTTTTGTCATCATCAAAAAGGGGGAGATTGTTGGAACCAAAGTGGTTCTGGTTTATTTAATCTCTAGGTTTTGATTTTAACAAAAGGATTAAATTTGCTTGGTAAAGTGTTAGTTGAGATCTAACAAGTGAGTTCAGTTTATGCAGGAATATCCAAAATAATATAAGGTATACAATGCTTGGACTCTTGCAAAGAATTACCCGTCCAAAGGTTGTTTTAACTGTTTATATTTTAATCGATGGCTAACTAAAATTCAGTAGACGTCCATAGTAGCCATGTCAGCAGACGAGTGCTCTCCATGAAACTCAAGTATACATCCATATTACCCAACTAAATTTCAGTAGACGTCCATAGTGCCACATCATTGGACAGAGTTTCTTTAAGGACTTGGCAAGTCCAAAAACTTGTGTGGACGGGCGCTTCTAACACACCAGTGGACGAGCAGAATAAAAACTTGTGTAGACGCGTTCTAAAACTAAGTGTCAATAGACGGTTCTACATCTTCTATATCTTTACTACTTTAAAGTGATTTAATGCAATCTGGTCCACGATGAATTTATTTCAGATGATTGATATTTATTTCAAATGAATATTTGTTCTTCCCATTTGTTTTTATCCAATTAATGTCTTGTTTCCTTTGAGAAAATTCATAGTACTATCACAGAAATACAAAAAACAAATAGTACAATTGGAATTGCAAAACGATCTGTACGATGACATCTTTATTGCTCGACAAAAGCTGGGTTATACACAAAGGAGGAAAGAAAGATTTTAAGGTACAATTACTCAGAACAGTGAGCCTCCATTTTGTGATTTTCTGATAACCAAGGATGCTTTTCAACATGGCCAAAATCAATCTATCAGTCTCAATGGATATCATGCATTTAATGCTATCTCTATAACGGGACTATTCAAATAACCGTTGAAGATTTACAAGAGAAGTTGAAGACCACTATATATAGAAGGTCTCAAGCACTGAAGAATAACTTTTGCCATTTGAACATTTGCAAGATATTCAAAGCTCATATTCCCTTTGTAAAGCAAAAGTCTGTAATTCTTAGGGATTGAATATTTGTGAAAATATTCAGTAGATCTTAAACCTTCATACCCTCACATATAGTGAGTTAGAAAGATCTTAGAAAAATCTGTGATAGAGTTAGAGCCTGAAGAGGCTTGGCAAGAAAGCAATACTTGTAACCTAGAGAGGTGAAGAATACTTGTTGTAGAAACTATTTGGAAATAGTTGAGAAAATCCTTCAAGTAGAAGGGACTGGACGTAGCTCTTGGTTGGAAGAGAGTGAACCAGGATAAAATACTTGAGTGTTTTTTCTATCCCTTATCTTTTACAGTTTTATTTATTTATACTAACTGTGGGATTTGATTTTGGTTTTGTTAATCTTTTAAAAAAGATTTTTTGCGTGCTTAATCTTTTTATCTTCTGCTTGTGAAAAGGGTTTTTACGAAAATAATTAACAAACACAATTCAACCCCCTTCTTGTGTTTGCCTGTGCCAACTTCAGATTGTGGCATTTGTCTATAATGGTACCAAATTCGGACAAATCCTTCCTAGGGCCATTAACACTTATGACTACCACTTGGCAATCATTTTAATAATTTATTTAGGGATTGGAAAATATTATTTTAGTATTTTTATATTTTATATATTTGAGGAAAAATGAGGAAATTAATTATAATAGTAGGATAAAATTGATAGAGAAGAATGATAAGTTATAAGCGATAAGCTCAAGCGCTACTTCAATTTATGTCTAATTTGCGTCTGGAAAAAATATTATAAGTTAGTGAAAAAATGTTATAAACTAGGAGGAAAAAAGTTACCAAATATGACTAATTTTTTTATTCGTTATAAGCTACTCCCTCCTATCACTGTTATAAGCAAAAATTGAATAAAACACACATATTAAGATAGTTAGTTGATCTCATTTAAAAGAGTCATTGGAATGAAAAATTAAGTTTGTTACCTGAATTACCCTTCCTTTTATTTATTAAGTTTGTATTGTTGAGAATAAAATGAGCCATTGAAAAACAAAATTTGTATTAAATAAATGGTATTTTGAGAATAACTTCATTAAATAAGATGAAAGTAATTGAAATTTACTTATATTTTGGACCAAAAAATTTGAATTTTTTTTACTTATATTATTAACCGGAGGGAGTAACATGGATTGGTTTTGCCAAACAGTTCCTTAGAATTTTCCATATTCTCGTTATTAGTTTTATTTATGACTTACTTTTATACTGATTTCATATACCAAATATAAAACATACGGGTCATGCTAATGAGTGTCCTTAGGGTACTCTTTAAGTAATAAAAAAAAAACAAAATTTTATTGGAAAATTAGCTATTTCACCTTTTCAAACATTAAATACATCAATTTCCCATAAAAACTTTTTTTTCTTGATTTTCCAGAGAATACCCTAAGAACACTCGTTAACATTCTCAAGAAACATAATCAATAAAAACAACTAGAAAATAAAATCATTTCGTTTCAAATAATTTCATATATATTCATAAAATATGCTCTTTCTGCTTATAAAAACTAATTTCACGTTGAAAGAGCACACTTTAATGCCATTTATAACTGAGAAGTGTTAACAATACATTTTTAATATATACTTTGAACCCACGTGAATTTCAATCAATAAAAATAAGTATATTAAAATTAAAAAATGTGTATTAGAAAATATATTGTTAGGACTCCTCTTTATAATTTCTTGTCGTGATGGAGCCTTTACTGGACCCCCAAAATGTCAATATAGAATCTTTTGCCGTGTGGGGCCATTATTGGACCCCAAGTTTGTTATCTTTCAGATCAAACAAAACCAGGAAAAATAATTTGTACTCTGTAGAAACCAAGCCTCTTGTTGTGCACTCTTTTACTAACTTCCAATCGTTCTATGACAAAAATTGCACTACCAATATTGACAGATAACTAAGCACAATCTTAGTTTTAAGTTAGCACCAACCCAATTTCTCCACATGGTTGTTACATTTTGTAATGTTATTTACAGGATACCGTCTTAATAATTTCACACAACTATAAATGTGGCTTTATTATACTAGTATGACGGTAAGAGAAGCGTATGTAGCAAAAAAAAAAATTATAAGAAAAATTTAGGATGAGGGAATGGTATCTCAATATAAGACAAGGAAAACCTTCACATTCTATGAATACTTACAAAATGATTTATAATAACATCACCCCAATGAGGCTAGTGGGAGATCGAACCTAGAACACAGTGGCGGATCTTGAATAAAACAATTGGGTTAGCCATTAGACATTAGCCAAAATATTTCACTTAAAATTTATAATTATTCATGCCTAATTTTATCTTTCAAATACATAAAGTAAACATCCAATTTGTAAAATCCTAGTTAGTATTTGCTCATATTGCAATGGTGAGATGCACATAAGAGATAATCGGAAGCTTGAACCAGATGCACAGAGGAGAAGAAAAATAGTTTTAGTGACCTAATGGTGTTGAGTTGGAAATAATACTCGTTTTCGTGAAATTGTTTAGTTATTTGAATAGATTTTTTTAAAAAAATAATAGAGTCTAATAATAATGTTTCACAAAAAATATATGATAGTTCGTGGATTCTACATGTAATATATATTATACAAATTGTTTTAAGGGTGTCACACATAATTTGTGTTTAGCTATTTGAATGTTTTCAAATCAACATGGTCTAATAATAATGTTCTACAAAATAAAATAGAGTTTAATCTATATGTATTGTCGGTGTAAAATATTTTTATACTGACATTCAATAATATCTTGATAAATCAGTATTATTTTTATTTCTTTCTCTTGAATATTAAAATAAGAGCACACATGTCACTAGTGGAAAATATACATTAGACGGTAAAGGTTTACGTCAGTTAACCAAAGGCTAGAGGTTAAAAAGGGGGCGGTGGCAGTTTTGTAAATATCAAACTTCATTAATTCAATTTTAACGTCAGTTGTTGTAAGGACTGGCGTTAAAAGTGAAGTGACTCACTTTTAACGTCAGTTCAATAAACAACTGACGTTAACAGTGAAGATTTTAACATCAGTTATTTATCGAACTGACGTTAAAAGTGAGTCACTTCACTTTTAACGTCAGTCCTTACAACAACCGACGTTAAAGGTTATTTTAATAATTTTTTTTATCTAGTATACGTACCCTTCCGTATTGCCTTCCTCAAAGTTTCAGTTTCACAATTGCTTTGATGTTTTGTGTTTCTGTTTTGAAAACTAAAATATATGTGCGAAGTACAACTTGAATCAATAACCCAAACCGGATCTCATTCATGAAGTGTAATCTGATCGGTCTGAGAAGATTGAAAGGGTTTAAAATCCTATAAAAAGTTACATTATTGAAAGGGTTTAAAATCCTAAACATTTCTTGAGGCTTCGTTCCCTTCACGGGTGAGCAAGAGAGGAGAGTCGAGTGACTGAGTTTTACAGAATTCAATGAGGAGGTTGTGTGGCAAAGCATAAGGCCACTTTTGGAACCCCTTATCACACCCGAAACATTAAAGCTACATCCCATCAGAGAGTTTTATGAAATATGCCAAAGGGAAAACTATACTCCGAAGGGTGCACTCGATCTGTTTTAGCAATGGTCTTGGAACAGTCACTTGTATCCTTTAAAACCTCAGAAAACTGGGGGGCATGAGAGAGCTCAAGAGAGGCAAAAACAGGTGCACTAAATCTGTTTCAAGCAAAGGCAGTGGTTCTAGAGACTTCCATGACGGTCACTTGCTGCCAAAGCTGAGGTTTTGGAACTGTGACACCCGAGCACCTGATTTGCCCTTCGGCAGCTGATTCTCCGGAGGGATGATAAGGTGAGCAACTCACATTACGTGATTTACACAAGCTTATCACCCATGTTAAGTGATTTACACAACCTCAGAAGTTGTTTGACCATTAAGACATAGATCTTTGAGTCTAGGAATAGGAAGAAAGAGTGATGAAGTTAATCTCCATGATAAAGCCATATTGTGAAGCCAAAAATTAAAAGGATGGAAGGAAGCTATTTATAGGAGCAGGGGATGAAGTTACTAAGTTATTCTGATTTTCTTGAAAACTTATCTATAAACTTAATGCTCATTAAGAGGATTAAGTTACAAGGTGCATGGGTAAGTAGCACAGTAGTCAAAGGAATGAATGTTTTTGCAGATATCTATACACTTTTAACGTCAGTTGTTTAAAACAAGCGGCGTTAAAAAGTGTTTTTGAAATAAAAAATATTTATTGTTAACGTCGAGTTTTTATACAAGCGGCGTTAAAAGTGTGATTTTTACTTGATTAAATAAATAGGTGGCGTAAATAATCCTATATATTATAAACGTGCAGAATGAATATTGGAAATAATGTAATATACGGGAACTTGGCAGTCATAAATTAAGTTGACATTAAAAATGAGGTGGTGGCAGTTTGTAAATATTAAATCACTATTTGCCTCAGTTCTATAAATAACTGGCGTAAATAATTATGAAACTCATTTCATTGGTTGTCATCTCCCTGTTGTCCCTCTTAACGCAGATCACTCCATATAGTGCAGTTTATTTCTAAACCTTTTTTTTAAACAAGTTTATTTTTAATTTTTATTAATTAGCTTGAATTAGTAAACAAACTCTTGTGCAAATTAAAATAAATAAACACTTAAAATAAAACAAGTTATATGTATAATCAAATCGTATCTCATTGAAGCGATTCATAAGTAAAAATTACATGATTAAATGATAAAAAATTTCTCAAACAAAGCCCTAAAATATAAAAAAGTTTTCGCTTCAACATCATTTTCTTCTCGAGTCCTGTCATCGAAACTCCAATGGATGCATCACCTCCCTCACTTGAATTCCATGATGCAAAGTAAATCCTCAGTCACTAGCAGCGAAAGCAAAGTGAAATGGATCTTTGCATCTTTCTTCTTCACTGGAATTCCTTGATGCATCGTCTTGAATCCACAGTCACTTGCTTCCAAAGCAAAGTGAAAGGGATGACGGGGATGAAATAACGTGAGAGAATCACATTACGTGATTCACCCAACCTTACCATCCATGTTATGTGATTTACACAACCTCAGAAGTTGTTTGACCATTAAGACAAAGATCTTTGAGTCTAGGAATAGGAAGAAAGAGTGATGAAGTTAATCTCCATGGCAGAGCCATATTGTGAAGCAGAAAATTAAAAGGATGGAAGAAAGCTATTTATAGGAGCAGGGGATGAAGTTACTAAGCTATTCTGATTTTCTTTAAAACTTATCTAAAAACTTAATGCTCATTAAGAGGATTAGGTTACAAGGTGAATGGGTAAGTAGCACAGTAGTCAAAGGAATGAATGTTTTTGCAGAAACTAATAAACTTTTAACATCCGTTGTGTAATACAACTGACGTTAGAAGTGAGAGTGTTTTTTAACGTCAGTTTCTTAAGACAACTGACGTTAAATAAATGACCTTTAACATCAGTTTTTACCAACAACTGACGTAAAATGTTGTTTTATTTTGATTATAACGTTTACACCCGCGCGCCTTCTGCACTTCTCTGTACGTCTCTTTTCTCTTTTCATCACGCTCAACCCTCACTCTCACTCTCACTCTGCCCTAATTGCTAGCTCATCTCCACCGCAACCACCGCGAGGGCTTCTTCGCCACCACCGTGAGGTACACTCTTAACCCCTAACTCTGTCTTTCCCGCTCATTCTTTGCAATAACTTGACATCTCTCTTTCCCCTTCCCGCGCACTAACTCTCCTTGTCCCTCTGCTCTCAGTAACCACATCGAATGTTGGCCACCACTCAAGCTTCCCCCCCCACCACGCGAGCGCCTATTTCTGGTGAGTCTTTAGGGCACATTTTTTTATTTTTGGTTTTGAGTGTATGTTGAAACTATAGTCTCAGTAGTTGAAACTTGAAACTGTGAGTTTGAGTTGTTTGGAATGTCTCTATTTTTGGTTTTGAGTGTATGTTGAAACTGTAATCTCAGTAGTTGAAACTTGAAACCGTGAGTTTGAGTTGTTTGGAATGTCTCTATTTTTGGTTTTGAGTGCATGTTGCTCTGCTGGTTGATCTGTCACAGCCGTGATGCTCATCACGGTTAGGTCGTGATCAGTTCTGCATGTGAGGGTCTGGTTCAGTTGGCACGTTACGGCCGTGATGGACATCACTGCCAGGCCGTGACCAGTGGTTGGCAATCTTCAAAAACTATAGTTTTCAATCTCCCGTATTGTCCTTATATTGGATAGATGTTTTGTATATCTACATGACCTATCTAGTTATTTTTATTTATACTTCTATATTTATTTTGAGTTATAACCTATGTTAATACATATATATTGTTTCTGAACAGGCATACATATGGATCAGTCGGATAGCCCACATGCACGGGAGGACACTGTGGGGGCTACGCAGGACCCGATCACACCTACGCCTGATTCTAGTGTAAGTTTACATGTTATATACTATCTTTAGTCCTTCTTTTTAATGTAAGTTTATAATGTTACAACCCTCTATTTTATCATTTTTTTGTCCATACAGACATCACAGGCTCATAGGAAACGGGGTAGAGGAGCCACCTCGTTGAAGAAACTAGAGAAGGACAGGCAAAGCGGACAGAAGCTTGAGGTGTCCTTCGATGCTAATCTAAATGCCCAGGGACCCCGTGCTAAAGAATTTAATAAGTGGGTGTTTCTACAAGCGAAGCAGCACGTAAGCATCAACTACAACCACTAGAATGACGTTCCACAAAACGTTAAGGATCAGATTTGGGAGGCTACCGGGGTATTTTACCATTACATTCGTTTGATTTACATTATTAGATAATTATCCGAGTTATAATCCATCCAGTTGTTATGTATTTAATGTGTAGGTAGTTTGGACTGTGCCAAATGACGAGGATCATCGTCATAAATGTATGAAAATGGCATCAAAGTGTTGGAATGGGTTCAAGCATGATCTTACCAGGTACTATGTATCTGGGAAGAAGCGGCTTGATAAAATGTTCTCGGATTATCCCTGGATTGATCAAGATACTTGGGATATGTTTGCCAGGAGTCGACAGGATGGAGAATTTCAGGTTGGTTGATTATGTTAATTTTGTATGCTTCTTATAGATCATTTAACTGTATCTAATTATGTGTTTTTGTTTGAATAGGCTAAGGCAGATAAGGGTCGGCAGAATCAGGCAAAGAACGTCCACCGCCACACCATGTCTCAGGGTGGGTACCAGACTCGGATCGAGCATATGATGGCGGATAGGCTGAGGGCGAAGCAGGAAGAGCACTCTGCTAGGATTGAAAGAGGAGAGGTGCCTGAGGGCACACCATCAAGTCCTCCGTCGGACATCGACCACGAGGATGTCTGGTTAGCCGGCCGCATGACAAAGACGAGATCTTTTAAAGTTGATGCCACTCACGAAGTGGCAGATAAGATTGTAAGTAAATAATTAACTTGATTTCAATTGATATTTGTATAGATATTTTTAACACTTTTCACTTGCACGTTATTTCATTTTTTCATTGTAGATGGATCTTAAAGCACATTCCTCCCAGGGCTCATTCGTCCCTTCTGGACGACGGGACGTCTTAATGACTGCTCTAGGCAAGAAAGATCATCCTGGTCGGGTTATCGGTGTTCCTGGGAACGTGACCATCAAAGAATATTATGGCAAGTCTGCTTCACGAAAGCGGGTGGTCGATGAAGCATCAATTTTGGCTGACATTACTCAGCACCTCATGTCCAACCCAGCTATTACAACACATATGATGCAAAGCTTAATATCCAATCCAGAATTCAAGCAGGCGCTTGCCAGAGAGCTTTCCTCCGTCGGTACATCCCAAGACATCACAGGGAATGCCAACCCTTCACATGTGAGCACAAAAGAGAGTTATAGTAGGGCACATGTGGAGGACAATGAGTTGGCAGCTATGGAGCGGGAGTTCGAAGTCCAACGCCATGAGCATGAGTTGGAAATGAAAAGGCGTGAGCTTGAGTTGGACTCCAAACTACGTGAGCTCGAAATGTTAATAAAGGTATGTATTCATTATTAATGTCCAAATTAGTCAAATAATTAATTGTGTTTTTTTTAATTATCAACAACTTATCTATTTTATTTTTCCTAAACTGAAGGCCAAGTCGACGTCGGTGTCGCTGTCACCTATCACTCGTTTGTTCTCACTTGGTGAGGATTATGCGTTTGATATTTTTGAATCTCCATTGGAGCACGATGGATGGGTGGCACGCCCAGATCAACGGAGGATATTTTCCTTCTGTGGTGACGATCTCGGGAACGCTGCGCAGAAATAACGTCTGGATGAACAACAATGTTTTGAGTCTCTGGTGCACGTAAGTTAATTTTAATTTTATAACTTATTTATTTTTGGTATTTTTCCATTTAATAATTTATTTTAATTTCAATATATATATTATGTAATTAACAATCACACCTTTTCATATCTTAGGTATCTCCATCGTCTTCAGCTTGATAAGGGCGTTGCATCAGTTTACGGCTTCTTAGATCCGTCAATCCTTCTGCCCGAATTCTTTGCTGGCGATGCATTGAGTAAATACTTAGGGAACTTGTTGGGAGACAATCCGAAAGAATTATATATGGCTCCCTATTGTATGAAAAACCATTGGCAGTTGTTCGTACTTCACCCGTCTAGGCATACTGTCATATTCTTTTGCTCTCTCCACCAACAACCGCCACAGGTGGTGTTGGAAGATGTAAATAAGTAAGTAACTAATCTTAAATTTAATTTAAGTTTTAATATCAGTTGTTTTTAGTTTATTACACACATGATATATGAATTTGTTAATTGATCGACATGATTATTTGTTTATGATAGTGCGCTGAAGGCGAGTAGCATAAGTTGCGCCAACGGGAGAAGTAGGACTTCTAAGGCTAAAGCAAATCCTGTATGGAACATCCTCAAGGTTTGGTAGTTTATTTATCAAATAATTAATATTATAATTAATAATTTATATGTATATTCAACTGACGTTGAAATTAATTTTGTTGGTAGTCTCGATTTCAAATTGACGGGTGGTCGTGCGGCTATTATGTGATGCTTCATATGCTGAACATAGTCTCCGCATCTATTACGGATAGATGGAATAAGGTAATATTTAAACAACTTGTTAAATTATATATTATAGTTTTGAAGATGACTTGCATTGATGTTATTGTTATTATTTGAACGTGTGTAGGCATTTAACGACCAATCGCCTATTAATGAAGATGAGTTAAGAGACTTGAGGATGCGCTTCGTTGAATTCTTCTTCAAGTATGTGGCTGAAAAAGAAATTGACAAGATACCTCCGCACTACTTAGATGAATAGTTTTTTTGTTAGACTTTATAAACTAATTAATAACATGTATATATATATATATATATATATATATATATATATATATATATATATATATATATATCCCTAGATTGGTAGTTTTGTTTTTAGACATTGGAGACTAAAATTTATATATATATACTTGTAGATATATAGTTATGTTTTTCCTATACATGGGTTTTGGTTTTAAGTCCCCCCATTGTTTCATTTTTCCTTTGCAATTCTGTAATGTGTGTGATATTCTGTGTTACTGGGATATTTACTGAGTGCAGGGATAGCTGAGGGGAGTGATATTTTAAAACTGAATTTAAAAAAAAAACTATTAACGTCAGTTGTATCAAACAACTGACGTTAATAGTATTTTATAAAATATACAGTACACTATTAATGTCAGTTGTAATAAACAACTGACGTTAAAATTAAAACCTTTAACGTTAGTTTTTTATAACAACTGGCGTTAGTTTTAACAAAATTAACGTCGGTTGTGTTTAAAGAACTGACGTTAATAGTTTTATATTTAACGTCAGTTCTCAACTGACGTTAAAATATTAACTATTAACGTCAGCTGTATTTACGTCAGTCAGTATTCTGACGTAAAAAATCAATTTTAACTGACGTAAAAAATACTTATTGCACTAGTGTGTCATAATGTTAGTGGAAGTGAGCATAAAACTTTTTACACTAACGTACATAGATGATAGTTTGTGAATTTTGTATGTAATATATATTGTACAATTTATTTTAAGGGTGTGAGACATAATTTTTATATAAAATAAATTAAAGAAAAAATAATTTGGGGGGAGTCTGGCTCTCGCCGTTCCTTAAAAGATCCGCGACTGCTGAAAGATGTCAAATATGAGATCTTCTAATGCTCCATGTTGCAATATTTGAGTACATTACGAGGCATGGATTAATATTTAATACATTATTGATGTATAAATTTTGAAATTTCAATTGGTTTTGCTCGGTATGATATATGGTCCCATAAAGGGAACCATGACCAATAAGATGAAGTGGGTATGGTCTATAGACTAACAAGACCGCAACTTAATTAGAACGAATGCCTGGCGATTCCTTCACTTGGGGTTCTTGCAGAAAGAGAATTGGAGAAGCATTGCTGTCAAAACGTGACAACACCTAAAGTAGTTGGACGAGGAGAAGAAGATATTTGTTTCTCATATAATGATAGATGCAACTTTTTGGTCCATCATCTTCACTTCTTTTTTTGAGGGCAAAATCATCTTCACTTCTTTTTCAAGTAAAATTATGGTGATTCGAATTATCTAGTGATATTATTTATAATGTAGGATAAAAAATTAAATAGGCAATTTGAAATGTCAACAGCATTGCCCGTAAGTTAAAAGTTCATCTACTATACTATCTCGGAACCTGGCTTAATATGAACATTACTATACCAAGGTTTGACTACTAAAATTTGTAATCGATATTAGACTTGTAACTATCATCATCAAGGACATCCATAATCGCTCATAATAATCCACTAATGCCAGGCAACGACCATCATCGCACTATATATATGAGGCATGACCTTGGGATTGAGACAATTTCACACACATGGCCGACTATGTTGCTTATCCGACCGGGTTGGCAGCTTTTCAGCTAAAACAATTTGGCGTCCATCGTAGGGCTCCGGTAAAACTCTTCCTTCGCCACTCAGGGCAACGATGAGTCACACTGGGGCTCTGGAAACAACTCCAGCTAAACAGGTCCGTTGTACCACACACGTTCCTACACCATCTTATTTGATCAGTCGTCGCACTGTGTTGCGACCATGGCGTTTTTCTGCCTCAGCCACAAATCCTTCCGTGCTGGCATCAAGATTACAGGCCTTGTTTCTTCCCGTATCCACGTTGGCATTCTCCAACTTTATAGGCCTCGTTTATTCCCGTATCCGTGTTGGCATTCTCCAACTCGGAGATCTCACATCTGACATAAACAAACACGGTCTCGATGTCCTTTCACCTGAGCGCTACCATGGCGTTCTCAGCCTCATATAGGGAGATTGTCAACCTTTACCTTCATTTTATCCTAACAAATGAGAAATGCACATCTTAGCCTCATTATCCTAATTCTTTCTAAGTTTATTTTTATTTTTTTGTTACGAGTTTGAAGATGAATGACTACTTTTAAAAACCCGGTTTTCAGAACAGGGGGTTACGAGTGGGTTTCCTCCTAAAGTGTAACTAGAATCGTGACAGCAAGAAAGTGATGCATTGCTTAACTGCAATGAATTGATTAGATGATTGAATATTACAGCATGTGAGATATTTATACTTCTGGTGTAACTTGGCAAGCAAGCAACTGAACCAAACTAACATACCCAACTACCATAACAGATTTCTAACAGATCCTAACTAACTTCTAACAGAATTGGTAGGTATACATGTATGTGTTCAAGTATTACAAGTATTATACTATATTACTCTGATAGCCCCCCACAAGGTCAAGGAGGTTGGGGAGAAGCAACAACCTTGAGCTTGTCTCGAAACTCAACAAAACGACCGGATGACAGAGGCTTGGTTAAAGGATCAGCAAGTTGACTAGAAGCTGGAACATGTTGCACTGAGAGTAACTTGGCTATGACTTTGTCTCTGACGAAATGGATGTCAAGCTCCATGTGCTTGGTTCTGGCATGCAGAATCAGATTATGTGCTAACATTACTGCACTCAAGTTGTCACAGAGTAGTGTTGGAGGATGAAATGGAGTCTGAAGCTCAGTAAGCAGAGATTGTAGCCAAAGCAATTCAGAGGTAGTATGAGCCATGCTTCTATATTCGGCCTCAGTGCTGGATCGTGCCACTATAGGTTGCTTCTTTGAACTCCAAGACACAAGGTTTGGGCCAACAAAAATGCAAGACCCTGATGTAGAGCGCCTATCATCAGGATCACTTGCCCAGTCTGAGTCACTATAGGCACGAAGAGAAAGTTTGCCATCAAAGGTTGCAGGCTGTAGTAACAAGCCATAGTGTGAAGTGCCACTGAGATACCTTAAAATGCGCTTGACTGCACGCCAATGGGAATCAAGTGGTGAAGCCAGAAATTGACAAACCTTGTTCACAGAGTAAGAGAGATCCGGGCGAGTCAGAGTGACATATTGGAGAGCTCCAACAATCGACCTGAACAATGTAGGGTCAGGTAGGGAATCTGTGCCATGTCTGCTGAGTTTGCAGTCATGAACCATCGGTGTAGAGATACCATTGCAGTCAGCCATATTAGCCCGTAGCAGCAGGTCTCTTATGTACTTCGTTTGAGTAAGAATTATGGAGCCATTTTTCTGATACTTGACTTCTATGCCGAGGAAGTAATCAGGTTTACCAAGATGTTTCAGGGCAAAGTTGGTATTCAGTTTATTGATCAATTCTGCAACAAGCTTGGAGGAGGACCCTGTGATTAAAATGTCATCAACATAGACCAAAACATACAGTGTAACACTGGTGCTGCTGTAAATGAAGAGAGATGGATCACATCGGCTAGCTTTGAAACCAAAATGCAAGAGGGCTTGAGTCAGCTTTTCATACCAGGCACGAGGGGCCTGTTTGAGGCCATAGAGAGCATGATGCAGTTTGCACACTAAGGTTTTGTCACTAGATTCAAAGCCTGGAGGTTGCACCATATATACCTCTTCCTGAAGACTGCCATTTAAAAATGCATTGTTGACATCTATTTGCTGAATATCCCATCCATAAGTCAAGGCTAATGTGAGAATAACACGGATTGTAGTAGGTTTGACAACAGGTGAGAAAGTTTCAGTGAAGTCAGTCCCTGGTTGCTGGTGAAAGCCCTTGGCTACTAATCTGGCCTTAAATCTGTTAACACTTCCTTCAGGGTTTTCTTTTACTCTAAATACCCATTTGCAACCTATAGCTTTTCTGTGAGATGGCAGAGGAACCAAGGTCCAGGTGTTGTTTGTCAGGAGTGCTTGATATTCTGTTTGCATAGCTGCAAACCATTGAGGATGAGACAAGGCTTGTTTGACTGTTCTAGGCTCAACATGTGCAAGAAACAACCTAGGTTTAAGACTACCAGTTTTGGATCTGGTGACCATAGGATGAGTGTTAGAGGTCTCAGGAGGATCAGGTTTGGAAGTAATGCATTCAGGTAGATCAGGAACTAGCATATTAGGAGACTGAGAGGGTGAAGTAGAGGCTGAAGTGGGCTGTGCGGACGGGATGGACCATTGGTGTGGATTGGAAGATCTTTGAAGCGAGTGTGTGGAGAGTGGAGAACTAGATGGATGAGGAGTAGACAGATTAGATGAGGTAGAGGAGTTGTGCTGATGAGAGGCATGAACTATGGGGATGGAGGAAGGAAATGTTGCAGGAATTGAAGATGAAGTAAGAGATGATTTGGAGAACAAATGAGAGTAGGGAAATCTGAATTCATTGAAGAGAACATCTTTTGAAATATACACCTTGCCATTGACACTTAAGCACTTGTGACCCTTATGGCTGGGTGACATGCCAAGATATATGCACTCAGTGCTTCTAAAGTCCAATTTGTGATTGTTGTAGGGTCTGGTTAAAGGAAAGCAAGCACAGCCGAAGGTTCTAATGGATAGATAGTCAGGGGAGGAGTTGAATAGAGCATGGTATGGTGAAACAAAGTTTGGAAGAGCTGATGTAGGTAATCTGTTTATGAGATACACAGCTGTAGTGAAGCTGTGATCCCAGAACTGAATAGGCATGGAAGCATGTGCAAGCAGTGTTAACCCCATTTCAACTATTTGTCTGTGTTTGCGTTCTACAGTGCCATTTTGATGTGAGGTGTGTGGGCAAGTAAGTCTGTGTTGTATGCCAAGCTCATTAAGGAACTTAGTAAAGGGCATGTATTCCCCTCCCCAATCAGATTGGACAGATTTAATGACTGTGGAAAATTGAGTTTTAACAAGAGAAAGAAACTGTTTAAAGGCTGAAAGAGCATCAGATTTTTGTTTGAGAAAATAGACCCAAGTGAATTTTGTGCATGCATCTACAAAGGCAATATAGTAGTAATAGCCACCATGTGATGGTGAGGGGGCAGGGCCCCACAAATATGTATGAATAAGCTCAAAGGCAGTAGAGTGAGTAGTAAGGGAAGGGGGAGCATGCAACCTATGTGATTTTCCCAAGCAACAAGAGTTACAAAAGTCAGAGAACTCTTTATTATGATAAGCAACATTACAAGACTGAAGTACAGTTTTTATTGCATTAGAATGTGCATGTCCTAGTCTTAGATGCCATGTAGAGACAGAATTCACAGGATTGAAGGGAACACTACTTATAGAACTTGGAAGACAAGTATTTGTGTACATAACGGGTGCCAAAGTGGAGTGAGGCTTGATGTTGGTAGGCTTGAGCAGAGTAGAAGATCCCTTGAGCAATGAGAGTTGCTGGAAGCTGTATAAGCCATCCGGGCCAAGGGTACCTTTGAGGAGAATTTGCTTAGATGCCTGAGATTTCACAAAACACATGTGAGGATGAAATTCAAAGAATACATCATTATCTTGTGCAAATTTTGAGACTGAAATAAGATTTCTGGTTATAGAAGGCACATGTAACAGATTTTTAAGAGACATAAATATGTGAGGCTTTATATTTGATTGAATTTTAGAAGAGCCAACAGATTGTATGACTAAACCTTGTCCATTGCCCATGTGGACTTGATCAGAGCCCACATAGGTAGAGCTTTGCTGCAAATTGTGACTGTCTGAGGTTAGATGGTGTGAGGCTCCTGAATCCAAGAACCAAGACTGTGGATCAGGAACTGTTGATGCTGCCATTTCTTGAGTGTGACTAAAGTTGCCCATGTTGTGTGCAAGGCTTGTGGTCTGCGGGTTTTGAGTAGCCACAAAAGCATTTGGCTGAGAGTTCTGTGAAGTATTGTGTGAAATCTGAGCAGGTGTGCCACCATGTTGTGCATTATGCTGCTGATACTGATTATGCTGTTGCTGTGAGTTGTGGCTCTGTACAAAGGACTGATCAAAACGATACCAGCAATTGAAGGCATCATGTCCATATTTCTCACATAGTTGACAGGTAGGACGGTTACCACGCCCCCTGCCACGACCTCTTCCTCTGCCATATCTGCCTCTACCTCTTGAATTATATTGATAATTGGAGGCATACTGATTTTGTGCTTGATGGAAGTTCTCTGAACCTGAATTGAATTGTTGCTGTGACTGAGAGGCTTGTGCTATATTAGCTGAAACATTAGGGATGGCTAACTCCTGTTGAAATTTTTCAAGCTGAGCTTCTTGAACCAGCAATAATGCTTCGATATCAAATACTGATGGAGACTCAGGCCTTCCATATATCATCATAACAAACTGATTGTACTCTTCAGGCAATCCTTCTAGAATTGCATCAATTTGATCTTGCTCACTGATAGAATCTCCAATAGCTGAAAGTGAATCAGCAATGGCTTTG
Organism: Sophora flavescens; assembly: GCA_030762895.1. Lineage (NCBI taxonomy): Eukaryota > Viridiplantae > Streptophyta > Magnoliopsida > Fabales > Fabaceae > Sophora > Sophora flavescens. The sequence continues at coordinate 51,665,689 of CM061069.1, forward strand.
ATTCGTAGAACATACTCAGAAATTGATCTGGTTCCTTTCTTTGTGCTCTTTAATTCTGATTTCAATTGCCTATCCTTTGCTTTTAATTGTGCATAAAAGAATTTGTGTATTTTATCCCAGACTTCCCAAGAATGTTTGCAGCCAATTACTCTAGGTAAAACTGAATCAGAAAGTGTGGATAAAAGCCATGTAAACAACAATTGATCTTGCACAATCCATTTGTCATAGTCATCAGATATAGTATTAGAAGCACGATCTTGTTCAGTAGTGTATTTCATAGGAATGATAGGGTTTACCACAAAGCGATGAAGCTTATGAGAAGCAATAACTCCTTCAATTTGTTGACTCCACAGCCGAAAGTTCTTGTCATCCAATTTGATTGTGAGTGCAGGCGCAAAAGAGAATGTGGTTGTGGAATTCGAGCGGCTAGAATCATTGCTGAGATTCGAAGGAGCAGCTGGAGAAGATGAAGAAGAATTCGCCATAGCTAGGACCTTGAAGGTTTGGACCAGGAAAAGAAAAAGGCTCTAGATACCATAAAGTGTAACTAGAATCGTGATAGCAAGAAAGTGATGCATTGCTTAACTGCAATGAATTGATTAGATGATTGAATATTACAGCATGTGAGATATTTATACTTCTGGTGTAACTTGGCAAGCAAGCAACTGAACCAAACTAACATACCCAACTACCATAACAGATTTCTAACAGAACCTAACTAACTTCTAACAGAATTGGTAGGTATACATGTATGTGTTCAAGTATTACAAGTATTATACTATATTACTCTGGTACCTCCATTTTCTGATCAAGTTGCTCATTGGATTTAATTTGAGCATCATACAACACACCAAATATTTGACAAAAATACCCAGGAACAAATAATACCAAAGGTAAGAAAAGGTAAGGTCACCATTATCTATGCTCAAGTTTTACAAAATGGTAAGAAAAGGTAAGGTATATGGATTAAATTCTATTTATTATCATTTATTATTATTATTTATTTGCTATTAAATCTTATTAGGCGGTTACTAAAACCTCAATCATTTAGTTATATTTGCCTAATCTTGTAACATCCTAAAATTTTAATATAGTATTTTTAATAAAAAGATTATGTTATTATAAAGTTCAATTTAAATTAATTGGAATTGTTTAATAAGTACAAAAGGATATAAAATTGAATAAAGAAAAATAATAAAAAAATTAATAATAAAAAGAAAACAAACAAACTTAAAAAGCCCTGGCGTGACCACGTTAGTGGCTTAAGGGCCTCATCATCTAATAAAAACAAAGAAGGGGGCCTATGCTTACAATGGCACAGATGAGAAGGATTTCTTTAAAAAAAAAATAGAAACACGTAACTCTGTTTCAAGAGGCTTTAGCGCCGCATTACAGAGAGAAAGAGGTTACTGTACGGTGCATTTTGCATTTGCAATGGGAAGTATGGAACAATACAGATCAAAGGAATCCAGTGAAGAGAACAAATATTTTTGGTCAAGCACACTGACTTTTTACCATGAATAATTTTGAAAGCTCTTTAGAGATCTTCAAGAAATAAGTAAACACCATTTTCTTTTCTTAAACTTCCATGGTATAAATTTTAACAGGTTTGAGTATGAAATTAATGGGTAATTATTTGAGGTTTTATTCGTAAAATTAAATTGATGTTTTATTGGTGATTAATTGTTAGGAGATTGAATATTTACATATAGGGTGCCTTAGTGTTGTTTTGATATGAAGTTGATGAATGTTAATGCATGTGACATGATATTATGTATTGAGTAGGGGTGTTCGTGGATTGGATTGGATCGATTTTGAGCAGAAAAGTCATCCGATCCAATGATAAAAACAACATGCGGTTTGGATTGGATCGGTTTGTTTCCTTCAAAAAATCCGATCCGATCCGATCCAATCAAATGCGGTTTGGATTGGATTGGATAATTCGGTTTTTATCGATACATATTTACATAGTTATTTACATCAAAGAACATCCAATATTTCGGCTCGATTTGGATTTGATTGAGTATTTAAAGAGTCATATGAATTTGTTACTTATTTAAAATAAAAATTAATTTTAAAATATTATATTGACAATTTCTAATAAGTGTTTCAACGGGATATACATGAATGATGTGCACTCTCATGTGTAAAGATATTTTCTACTATCAACTAATTATAAATTGTTAAATCATTATAAATGTTTGATTATTGTCCTAAATATATTAAAAGTCACTCATAACATAATTTATGATTGGTTAACAGTGTAAAAGTTTTTACACTAATATTATATTTACATACCAATTAAACTCTCTAGTTTAAGGATTAGATGATAACTGATAAAAATATAAAGACTAATAATTACTTTTATAATATAAAGATCAAATTATTTTCATTGAACTAAATAATTTCGGTTCGGTTTGGATTGGATCAGTTTTACATATAGGATCCGAAATCCGATCCAATCCAATGAAAAATTTCGTTTTTTTTCGGTTTGCGGTTTTTTCGGTTTTCGGTTATTTCGGTTGTCGGTTTTTCGGTTCGGTTAGTGCGATTGGCATTGGATTTGATCGGTTGATGAACACCCCTAGTATTGAGGTTATTTTGGAATGACTATTTGGTAATATGCGTGTGTTTGGTTATCTCCCTTGGGGAGAGATAACGTTTGAGATACCTCCTTCGAGGAGACGACAAAGGACCTAACTCGTAGCGATGACAGATTGACCTAATGCGAGACAATGTCAAAGGGCCTCCCTCAAGGAGAAGGCAATGATGATTATTGCAAGAGTATAGATACTTCCGTCGTAGAGATGGTAAATGGCCTAACTCGTAGCGATGACATATTGGCCTAATGCGAGGCGATGAAAAGGGCCTTCTACATGGAGAAGGCAATGTTGGACATTGGAAGGTTGTGGATATTTCCTTCGTAGAGATGGCAAAGGGCTTAACTCATAGCGATGACAGATTGGCCTAATGCAAGGCAATGGCATAGGGACTCCTACGATGGGAAGGCGATGAGATGTCATTGTATTCATATGTTTGTGTTGTTGACATTAGTATATGTATTGTGGTTTATTTATGTTATTATTTGAAATACTTGAAATTATATTATTTTGAAAATGGCAGATTACCATGGTTGTTTTTCCGGTTGCCGCGCCGGCTGAAAGCAACATCTTTTTGAAAACCTCTTATAATTGTGTTTACTTACTGGGATTAAAAATCTTATTAGTGGTGTTGTCTTTCAGAACTTACAGGTGATGAGATAGATGATGCAGTGTTTCGAGAGAGTCTTGTAGATATTAGTTATACTTCATTTATTTATTTATTTAGGGTTTATTAGACGCCGTGTTTTGAGGCAAAAACAACTGAAAAAGAGTTATGTGGTTTTATTAATTAATATTTATGAGACTTTATTTTATTTGGATGTAATGGTTTATTTAGCACTGTTATTTTATTTAATTATTTTGAATATATGATAAACTTTCAGACTTAAATTTATTATGAAAATTTTTATGACTCGATTATTTACTTTAAATATTTTAAAGGTTTTTATTAAAAATTAATTTGAGTTATTAATACAATGAACGACGATACAAATCTCATTTACTATATCATTATTCTTTTAACGTAAGTATTGCCATCAAATCATATGAATTCATGATATTAAGACATGACAGCAATTATCACTAGTAACCTATTCTGATTTTTCATCTATTTACCAACAATTATTGCAGTCTATTTGTATGAACATCTAATTGTTATAATTATCTATCTATGTGAACAATTTCCCCTTAGACGTCAATTGGTGTAATAATGGTCAACGTGTACTAGTGTAGGAAACACTTCTAATAATGGTTAAAAGTGATTTTTAACGTCGGATTTGGAGGTGACGCTAATTCAACCGACGTTACAAGTAAATTTGTAACGTCGATTATACAACCGTTGTTACAAGTAAATATGTAACAACGGTTGTTGGAAAGACTGCCTTTACAAGTGTCAGATTGAATATCAAAGCAATAGATGAAGTAACTTGTAACAGCGGTTGGGTTGGTTTTATAATAACTGTTACTAGTTAACTTGTAACAGCGGTTGTTAGAGTAATCATTGTTATATGTGACTTGTAATGTTGATTATTGTCTTAACTGCTATTACAAGTGTTTTTTTATATAAAATTTGGTTTGCTTTCAGTTAACTTCACAAACATGACACCTGCTTTCAGATATACACACAAACACCGGAAATTCATTTAAATGGCAGCATTGAGCTATATTGCTTTGTATATATAAATATCTTACATCATATATGCTTTACCAAAATTGGCTAAGCTAACTAATTAATTAAGTCATGATCATATACGCAATCTAATAATGTTCTAAGTATATAACTAAAACATTACATCCCTACGATCTAAGTCTACTTGTTTCTCTTTAGCATACTCAAAAAAGAACTCAACAAACCGCTCTCTCAAGCTTGTGAATTAAGTCAAAAAACAGAATATAATTAATTAACAATATATATATATATATATATATATATATATATATATATATATATAGCTATTTATTACCTGCTTTCATTTATCTTTAATACCAGTGGAGACATATGTTTCATGACATAGTAGCCACAGTACTCCCAACTGCCGGGTTGTCTACGAGACTACAAATCAATATGAAATTGATCAATTAATTCCAAGTAAAAATAATGTTTGAGTGTAATAATAATAATAATAATAATAATAATAATAATAATAATAATAATAATTACTATTTATTAAACTACTTACCTTTGGGATTATCCATGTAGACTTATTTTTTGCCTTTACACTCCTACTTTTACCATTTGTGCAAACAATGCTCCACACAATCATTACACTATATGATAAAAAATATGAATATTGTCAAACTTTTGTTGATGCATGTTTAATAAATAAATAAAAAAAGAGTTACAGATTAAATAAGATTTTATGTACCTATCAATATACTGTTTCACATCAGGTTCCAGCTGATAGTGCAACGAGCAGCGAAATACGACTGTATGCTGTGTTGGACAAAGTAGGAACAACTGCCAATGGTGGTTCCTAAGAAGTGGTGCCATATATACCTCAGCGTGGCTTTTAGATACCACGGATTGCAAGTATCTGGTCATGGCATCGCCAGTTATGCAGAACTCACCCTAAATGACGGTGGGGTCTAAGAATCCATAACTAGACAGGATGCCCCTCCTCATAGCAAGGCGATGCATATACCTAAGAAATGAAATAATTAGTCAATGTTAATTAAGTAATATATTGAAATAAATAAATTATATTGAAATATAAGTACATATGTGCACCATATACTGACCACCGTATTGGCTAACCATACTCGATCATGGAGTAAGTCACCCATATCCCCCCACCCCCCGGCATGATAGAATAAGGCAACAAGTCAGTTACAACACCGTCATGTTCCAAAGGAATTGTAAGGTCGTCTTGTTGGTACGTCGCCGCCCATGTAGCCAGACGAGCTATCGACAAGATTCTGTTTCTCGGATTCGACGGAGCTGCGTGGTCCTAAACAAACCATATAAAGCATTAGGAATAAAGGGTAAATATTACCCTAAGCAATATAAAAATTGAATGCTTATTAATACCTGGGGTGCAGGAGACTTCCCCCTCTACTGCGACGGACTCGATGGATCATCGACTTTGTTATTATCCTTCGGCTCATCATCATCCATCTCCTTATCATCATCAACCAACACATGTTGAGCTGGACAGCTCCCCTTGTACTCACAACTGAAGGTTGGACAGTTGGACTTCCTTCGGACTGCATAGATGATATAAGAGTCCGCAGAGCCCTTGGGTCCTTTAAAAGCGACTAGATAACATCCTCTCTAATCTTCTCCGCGAGTAGCCGCTCCCGTTCGCCCATGGTTCGCTCATGTGAACGTGGTCCATGGAATTGCCGAATGCCCACCTGCCCTCCAACACCAATTACTCGGCCAGGGTAGTCGTCTTTGTCTAGGGCAGCGGCCAGGATATCCCAACGACCTTGTGGAACGAACGATCCTTGCGAGCTTTGTTCCTTCAGCGAAGCCTACAAAAACGAAATTAAAAAAAAAAAAAGAGTAAGATACTTAAAAGTCTGTTACAAAGTACATGTAGAATTAAATATTAATTACTTACAATCTTTTCAGCAACAACGCGTGTGGGCTCAAATTTAATAACCCCGACCTTGTCTTTCGTCCTTCAATCCATGTATCCTCACGTGGGGGTGGAGACAGAGGATCAACAACTGCCTCCTCATCTCCTGCTTCTTCCTGCCTCTTCTTCAACTTGGCCTCCATCATATTCTACCGAACCAGTTTATAGTCACCACGAGACATCGTGTGTTTGTGGACATTTTTTTTTATGAATCTCCTACGCCTTTTTACCTTTTCGCCTGTTAAAAATAACACGTAGTCAATTCAGTTAACTAAAAAAATTTAGGTTGCCCTATTATAAAAACAAATTTAACTTCAACTAACCATATGGACAGGCGGGAGTCGGATAACCACAAACTGGTCCTACGTATCTCGATCAAGGTAAGGGTCCTCAGTAGGACACTTGTCGGCCTTCTCTCCAAAGATGTAATTTCTAGGTAGGTCTGACTTAAACCCCGTTCAAAGCTTAGCCGCATGTGAAAGAACTTTCTTCTTCAAAGTTACAGTATTCGACATATCAAAATTGACCTACATTACAATCGAGGAATTAGTGTATGATAATATGCTTAAATACAATAGATACAAACGAATAGGTTAAAAGTTACTTTACCGTGAGTGACTCCCAAATCTGATTTTTCACGTTCTCCGGTGCTTTAGCCCATTCCTCAATCAATATGCTAGCATGGCTTTTAGCTTGCACAACCAAGAAACTAGAAAAATCCTTAGCATGCGGGCCAATAGCCTCCACATAACTATCAAACTCAATATGCCACTTCATATTATGAGGAAGGTGGGTGGTCAATTTTTTCATGGTGGTGCATGATCTACCCCTCTTTTTGGAAGAGGTACTAGATGCACCGCCCTGTGAAGGAGGCATTCTAGCCGACGAGGGACTACAAGCACCGCCCTGTGAATCAGCCATTACTGCAAACACAGTCACACTTACAGTGTAAACAATGGCAAAACAAAGTCAGCGACAACAACAACAACAACTCAATGGCACAACAAAAGGGCTCAGTGTAAACAATGGCATCTATACAGTGGAAACGAGTATACCAAAGAAGAAAAAATAAACAAGAGAAGCTGATGCAAACCAGTTTGTCCATATCAGTATTTGCTCCCAAAACAAGAAATTAAGTTTAGTTATCATTCAGTCAGAACTCTATATTAGGTTTACAGAGTGAGTTAGAGGCCAAAGTGATTCATCAAACAGAGGAATAACGAGGGAACCAAACGAAGGAGAGGTGCTTACCGAGCTGTGACATAAATGAGGGAACCAAAAGAGCTTGATAGCCTCGGTTGTGTTTAAATGAGGGAACTACGATCGCTGCAAAACCAAAAAAAGTTTGAGGGAAATGAGAGAAATGGAAAATAAGAGAAAGAGGGAATAGATAGATGGTTAGGGCATTACGTACCTCAAGTTTGAGAGAGAGAAGAGGACGGTGGCAGAGGCGATGGTGACTTTACAGAGTAGAGGGAAGAAAAGGTTGCAACAGACAGATGAAGGGTTAGGGTGCGGGAGTGAGCTATAAGTTGTTTGTGAATGTTTAACGTTACAAAGACATGTAACGTCGGTTGCTTTAACAATCGCTGTTTTATATCACTTGTAACGTCGATTGTATAATAATCGTTGTTATAAGTCTTCCCTCCAACCCAATATTTTAATGATTTCCCACTTGTAACGTCGGTTGTCTGAAAACCGCTGTTACAAGTCACTTGTAACATCGATTATCATATAACCGCCATTAAAAGTATTTTAAATGAGCTAATTATTTACAATACTGCCACTGTCTCTTTTGTAACATCGGTTTCAAACTAACAACTGTTACAACCAATCGTTAAAAACATATTTTCCATTAGTGATGCTCTAATGGTTGCTCCCATGAATTAACATAAATAATAAGTTATAAATATTTCAGTCGTTGCTATTATCATAATACTATTATTGCTCTTCATGATCCTTTAAAGGACGGTATGAAACGGTTATAATAATTAAGGTGGTGAAGTACTCTTTATTTTTTAGGTCCATATTTAAGCCATCTAAATGTGTTATTGCTCCTTGGAATTACTGGTACGGTTTTTTTTTTTTTTTTACAATAAGTATTGGTACGGTTAAACTCTAAGAATTTAACATATTTAATTGCTTTTTTATGATGGGAGAGAATCGGTTATCACATTTTTTTATCATTACCATTTCTTATTACTTGATTGCTATTGACTTTCATTTATTAGGTTGTTACTAAACCTTATTTATTTAATTGCCATCAATTTGCATATAAATTTATAATACATGATAACTGTGTGTTGCCCAATTATTTGAATTGATGTCTTGGAAAGTACGAGCATGGTTGTATAAGGCTCAAGATTAATGCCTATATTTCAAACTGATTAGCTTTTCAATGGCACACAGTAAGTTAACATCTTTCATTATCTATTTATAAGGATTTAATGCAATTTCGTTTATGGGGTTGTTACTAAAACCTCGTTTGAAATTTAAGCTCTTTTCTTAGCACATCATTATTTTCCTATTTGCAAGAATTGCCATCAATTAGCATAAATCCATGATATTAATTTAGTGAGTTTTTATTTGAATTTATTGAATTTGCATGAATGTTCTGGATTAAAATCTACTTATTATCATTCATCATTATTTATGCTATTTATTATCATTCATCTTAATTTAATTTGCTATTGAATGCTGATTAGCTTTGATGCAATGTTTCCTTTGGAAAAGAGAAGAAATGGAAGCCACTGAAAGAAACAACAACTGTCATTTATTAAGCCCGATCTTTATCTCGACACATCAAAGACTTATTAAGCCCGATCTTTATCTCGGAACTATCGTAAATATATAAAGCCCGATCTTTGTCTCGGTATATCGAAGACTTATTAAGCCCGATCTTTATCTCGGCACTATCGTAAATATATAAAGTCCGATCTTTATCTCGGTGCTATCGCAAATATATTAAGCCCGATCTTTATCTCAGTACTATCACAAATATATAAAGCTCGATCTTTATCTCGGTACTATTGCAAATATATTAAGCTCGATCTTTATCTCGACACTATTACTAATAAGCCCGATCTTTATCTCAGCGCTAAATTGGCTCTACAATATTTCTTGGGGTTATAACAACTCGACTTTTTTAGCATAAGTCGGTCCAAGTAAAGAATAAATTAATGGATAATTTATTAAATTCTAAGATACAAGGGCAATATTCCATTAAATTCGGAGATACATTACATAACAAAGTTAAGAACACAAGGATAAGTAACACTTGAATTTCAAGGAAAAGAAACACATGCATGAAAGCTAAGTTAAATGTCGTACGAACGTTTCTGGCGAGTTTCTATAATAGGCTATACCATATTACGCCTAAGTCTGATCACTACATCTAGCACATAAACTCGCTATTAGGTCATCTATAAAATCATCTAAAGCACATCATGCTTTCTAGTCTATCTAAATGAATTGGTGGATGAGTGCAAGTTCAAAGGTACACTTTCTTATTAGCCTAAGCGATTAGAATGTCGTGTACGAGTTCTTTTAAACTCTGTAAGTACAAAATGCCCAAGTCTGCAGTTCGAGGTTAGGACGCCCAGAGGTTGGGAAGTCCGAGATAAACACATAAAATAGGTCAAAGATACAAGCTCTGGAACAAACGATATAAACAAATTGCTTAGAGTAGAACTTAACGGGACTTATTACTCCGAGCAACCAATTTCTTTACTCGACCGTCATTAGTTTGTTCTTATCACCTAAAGATAACTTGAGTCTTGAGGGACTTATGTTGTGACCTGGTCGACTTTACACTCGAATCCACCTTGTTCATACAGAGGTTTCGTACATTGTTTGTATAAAAGCCCCTTCGTTGCTCACAACTTGAGGCTAGGGGGGCTTATGTTGTGGTTGGGCTGAGTTTACTCTCAGACCTGCCTTGTTTATGTAGAGGCTTTGTTGGACTTGGAAACTAAAAGACTTGATATATGGGCTGAGTTTGTGTTTAGCCTATTTTTTAAGTACATTGGACAGCCTAGAGGTCAGACAAATCACGTGGGGAAATTAGAAGGTCGGAAGCTGGAATTAGAAATCGTTGAATGATTAACTCATATGATTATAGGCACCAATGCCGGCTAGCCGATTATGATTACTAAGGCGGCAACAGTAACCAAAGAGTAAAGAGATCAAATAATGACAATGAACACATGACCTAGTATAAGAAGAGGCTTAGAGGTTTAATAAAATGGACTTAGTAACACATGACCTAGCTTTTTTCTGCTAGAACTACGTTAGCCTTGATTCCCATTTGGGATACGTAGGAGCAGAATACTACATTCTGTCAGGCTATATTCACAAATTACCCTTAGAATTCATACGTAGAAATGCTTGTGATACTTTGTTTCGGTCATAATCCGATTAAATGGATTTAGCAAGAACTATTTACGAGATGAGGAAAACTAAGTTAAAGCCTCTTCACTGTACACAACTCGAAACTTGGGGGACTTATGTTACGACATGGCCCAAGTTGGAACTCGGTCCATAGTCGTTCTTAGACCATGTGTCCAATAAGTCGACCATCTCCTATTAAGGTTTGACTACTAAAATTTGTAACCGATATTAGACTTGTAACTGCCCTCATCAAGGACATCCATAATCACTCATAATAATCCATTAATGTCAGGTAACAACCATCCTCGCACTATATATATGAGGCATAACCTTAGGATTGAGACAACTTCACACACATGACCGATTAGGTTGCTTATCCGACCGGGTTGGCAACTTTTCAGCTAAAACAGAACTAATTGATCATACATTAATGAAGATATAGAGGCATCAAATCTTCAATGTAATTACATATCCAATCTAATCTAAATTATAATTATATAACTTAACCTGCATGTAGACTCATTTTTTAAAGACAAGTCTAAGACACTTAAGTATGCATCTACCTCAAATGCACTTTTTCTTCTAGTACATAACTTCAATTTGAGCATCAAAATACCTTACACCACCCCCTCTTTGTGGTTGTCTCTATCATACTGGAAAGAAACCACCATCGACCACCGTTTGGAGTTGACGTGAGGTACACATCTTTAATCTCGACTCTAATGCTTTGTTAGAGTAGAAAATGAGAAGAGAGAAAATGAGGAGAAAATACATTTTTCTCTTGTTTGGTGGAGGAGAGAAATAGGGAAGGGAGGATAAAATTGGTGGTACCCATCTCAAATTTTTTTCTCTCCTTTAGGTTTTGTTTGTTAGAGTAGAAAATGACAAGAGAGAAAACAAGAAGAGAGAAAAGCAGGAGAAAATACACTTTTCTCTCGTTTAGTGAAGGAGAGAAATAGGGAAGAGAGAAGAAAATTGGTGAGACCCACCTCAAAATTTTTTCTCTCCCCAAGTGAGAAGAAAATGGAAAAGGGGGAGAGTAATTCATGTAAAATAACTTTTGTACCATTCTTTTTGGGTTCTTATTCAATTATTTGATAAATTTAAATAAATTGAATTAAATTAATCATTTATTTAATTAAATTAAATTGAAATAAATAAAATAATTATATTAAACTAATAAATTTTATTAAAAAAAACTTAAATCAGTTAAATTAATTTAAATTATTTGATTAGTTAAAATAACTTAAATCAATTAAATTTAAATAATTTTATATTGATTTTTTAGTTAAGGATATTTTTGCCTTTTTTAAAAAAATTACCCTTCTCTCTTCGTATTTTCTATCCAACCAAACAAAGGGGAGAGAGAGAAAACACCTATTTCTCCTCTATTTCTCTCATATTTCTCTTACACCAAACAACACATAAAATCTACTCTATTTCTCACCATTTTCTCTCTTCTCATACTCTTTCTCACCTCTTTCTCTCTTCTCCTTTTCTTCTTACAACCAAACAAAGCATAAACATTGGCGCTGTCTATGAAAACGTTAAATTGCTACTTACTCCTACCATGCTCAACACTAGAAGACCATGGAGGGACAAAGAAGAAGCCTATTTTTTCTGATTAGAAACAAACCCTTCCCTGCTGTTGTAGGACCCCCAAAGTAGGTTCGCCGTGAGGGTCCAACTTTAATGAACAAACACCCTCACAATAAGAATCATCCTCCTCCACTAGAAAGACTTGGCTTATCATGAACCCTTTAATTAGGAACTAACAGATGTGATCTTACCTTAGAACTCAGGATTCCAATTGGAGGATCAAGCAAGATTGATTGTAACTTTGCTAGAAGAGTAGTTTAAGTAGGGATGACAATTTGTACCCTACCCATCGGGTACCTGCAAAAATTACTTACAATGGATAGGGTAATTGCCCGCACAATGGGTAAGGATTCGGATACGGGTAATTACCCGCAAATTTGAATGGATACCCACCCCGCCGCGCGCGCGCGCACACACACACATATATATATATATATATATATATATTTATATTTATTAATATTACTAATATATATAATTTTAACTATAATACAAATTATTAAACTCAAATTAATCTAAAAATTCTTAACTTTCTAAACCTAATTGTATCTATAATTCCTTTTTGGATTTTTTATTTATTTAAATATTTTGATTTGTAATATTTATTAATAGATTTAAAAGACATCTGAATCATTTTTTAATTGTTATAACTTTCTTTTGTTATTTATTGCTTTTTCCCTATTAAAATCTGAGTAACGGATGCGGGTACGGGTACTTAGGTACTCAGAGGGTACGGGTAAAGATACTAAATTTGCTACCCACGAGGGTAAGGCCCGGGTAATTTTTTCAAATACAGATATGAGAACGGGTACTATAATACCTACCCAGATCCTACTTATTACTATCCTTAGCCACCCCATTTCGAAAGCAGGTTGCAGAATAAGGAAAATTACTACTGATTCTCTTTTTTGATAAGGATCACAGAAACATGATCCCCAAAACGTGACCACCCATTAATCATCTCCGGGACTTTTTCCAACACTAAAGTGAAACAATCTTCATGTATCAAGAAATGTAATTTTGCTATGTAGAAATGTCAAATTTTGCTACAAAATTTACATTTCCACAAATTGAATCAGTGACACTTCCAAAGTTCTCCTCCGCCACCCTTCTCCAAAAATTGGAAGCTGAATATTGTTGGCTTTTGGACACGTGACATATTTTATTTTTTTTTTCACTTTGACGGGTCAAAGGCGCCAGTCTGACTGACGCCTACCACTTTTTGACAAAAGGTAGACGCCACTGCTGATGGCGCCTTCAAAGGCGCCAGGTGCAGTGGCGCCTCCCCCTGCAGTGCACCACGTGGCACTGCAGGGGGCGCCCCCCACCCCACCCCAACCAAAAATTGGACGCCTACAATTTTAAAGGAATAACGCTACAATTTTAAAGGAATAACACTACAAAAAAAATTATACCATAAGTATAGGGAGTAACGATGACATTAATGATAAAGTATCTATTTAAAACAACAAGCATTGTTAGAGTAAATATTATTTACTACTTGTGATATTATTTGTTACTTGTTATTAGGTAATTTTTTTATTGTCTCTTATTGTTTTAAATAGATATTTTATCATTAATATCATCGTTACTCCCGATACTTATAGTATAAATTTTTTTTATCGCGTTGTTCCTCTAAAATTACAGGTGATTTTCTTTTAATTCTTATAATATAATTTTTTTTACTACTGTAATAATTGATGAATATTTATTGGTGTAAATTGTCATTGCTATTATTTTTTTATGACTCCTGTGATATTATTTGCTACTCATTATTACGAGATTTTTTTATTGCCTCTTGTTGTTTTAAATAGATACTTTATCATTAATGTCATCATTACTCCCTATACTTATAGTATAATTTTTTTTGTAGTGTTGTTCCTTTAAAATTGTAGCGTTGTTCCTTTAAAATTGCAGGCGTCCAATTTTTTGTTGGGGTGGGGTGGGGTGGGGGGCGCCCCCTACAGTGCCACGTGGCGCACTGCAGGGGGAGGCGCCACTGCGCCTGACGCCTTTGAAGGCACCATCTGCAATGGCGCCTACCTTTTGTCAAAAAGTGGTAGGCATCAGTCAAGGCGCCAGTCTGACTGACGCCTTTGGCCCGTCAGAGTGAAAAAAAAAAAAAATGCCACGTGTCCAAAAAGACTCCCATTGGTAAATAGTTTCAGAATAACCCTAAACTGATAAATAGTTTCTAAAAGGAACCCAATTTGGTCAAAAAGCCAGACTGTGGTCAATAACCTTTGTTACTAGATTCGAAAGATTGAAAGAATATTGTGAAGGTGAAGTATCATCCAAAAGCTGAAGAAACCAATAAAATCAACAAAATAGGTTGAATCAAACCAAGACAATCAAAGACAAGTGGAGGCACAAAAGAAGCAAACAATTGAAACCATAACAGTACCACAAATACATATTTTTGCATTGGGTTAAAAAATTTATACTAAAGTTTTACATCAAACTTACTTTCAAAATAAAAACATTCAAACATAAATTTCATCACTTCAAACTCAATAGTAACCAAATCAATTTTATTCAAAATCTTTATCAAATGTTCATCCAAACACATAGTAAGCTAGCATTTAGGCACTGCATCAATGACATAATTTCAATTCCTGAGAGAGATAAAAAAAAGAAAGAAAGAAAGAAAGAGAAGAGCACTCAAGATCCTACAATGTTCATTAGTAAGTATAGGCAAGGAACAAAGTAGGTATTAGCACAGCATAGAGAAGATTCCACCCTACATGACAGGGTTTTTAATTTTCATCTTCCTAACTAAACTTCCAACTATGAATAATCTACATCATTCGCAAATCTGGTAACTCAGGTTAATTAAGGGAAGGCGTAATTTTTAAACGTCACCTTCTGATGTACACTCGTCACATTGCAACTGGCATAAACAAGTCCTCCTCAGAGACAGTAACAACACACGCCATGGCACAACATATTGCCAGAAATACCTGTTTCATTTTTGGTATGACACACGAATACAACATGTTATTGGCAAAAGGCAGCCCCACATGACTTCATGGTGCATCCAACAAACTATAAAGCTATGATGCAAGCATGCTTTACACCTATAGCTAACCCAGAAATCAAATTATAAAGAACCTAACTTAACAAGCACGAAAGGATGAATTACTTGTATTGTCTCTCGACATAAATTATTTTTAAAAGAAATTTGTGTCAATAGAGACTATCGATAGTATGCCATGTGTCTAGATGAAAAGAAAGGAGAACTAGCAAAAGTAGTTTTTTGTTGAGTGTGGGAATTATTGTGGACGCTCTTCTTCTTTTCAAGCTTTGTTTCAGCACGGAGCCAGGACTCAACAACAGATAGCAGATTAGTTGAAGACTTCAACTCACTAACATCTGATAATTTTTCTGCTCTCCTCAGCTCACCATCTTGTATGTATGCCAGATGAGTTGCCCATGCCTCTAGTCCATCAAAAATATGAGTTGCATATACAATTGTAGCTTCTCTCTGCAAACAATAGAAGACATAAGGAAATAATTATTTTTATGAACCCAACTTTTCAACCTTTGCAAGATGGGCATATCATCAACCTAAGTGCTTAATATTTATTAAGGCATTCCATTTTTAAAGAAATACAGTAACAGAGAGAAGAGAGAGAGAGAGAGAATTGATACAGAAATCTGAAGAAATGGAATTGTAGTCTCTTATTCTGTTACAGAGAGTTGAAGCCTTTATATAGGCTTTTGGGCACTGAGCTAACAGCTGTCAGTTATCTAACTGACTGTCTAACTAACATAACTGAATGCAGCTAACTCAGCTGATTCAGTTATAGGAAAACAGTATGCAGTTATCATATACAGTATATAATTCTACCACAGTATATAATTCTACTCTATTAGCCTCCCCTCAAGCTCAAGGTGGTGGAACCACGTTGAGCTTGGTCCTCAATTCTTCAGATTTCGAGGATGACAAGGGCTTGGTGAAGCAATCTGCAAGCTGATCCGTGCACAGGATGTGCGATCTTGTCGAGCCTTGGCTAGTACTTTCTCCCTCACAAAGTGAATATCAAGCTCGATGTGTTTGGTGCGAGCATGAAGAACTGGATTGTGAGCTAAGTTCACGGCACTCAGATTATCACAGAGCACCTTTGGTGTAGCAAAGGGAACTCCCAACTCTGTCAAGAGACTGTATCCAGAGCAATTCAGCAGTGGTGTTGGCCATACTACGGTACTCGGCCTCTGTGCTAGATCGGGCAACCAGTCTTTGTTTCTTGGAGCACCAGGACACAAGATTGGAGCCAAAGAATATGCAAGAACCGGATGTAGACCTTCGGTCATCCGGGTCACTTCGCCCGATCAAGCATCACAAGGTATGCCAAAAGAGCCGAAAGGAGGAGGGTGCTTTATCTTGGCCGTAGGAGCAAACCGTGATGAATAGAACCTTTCGGATATCTCGAGAATACGCTTGATACCGCCAATGAGAGTCCGGAGGGTTTGCCATGAATCGGCAAACCTTATTTACACCGAATGCTATATCCGGTCGAGTCAAGGTAGCATATTGGAGGGCTCCCACTATAGATCGGTACATGTGAGGAGTGCAAAAGCGATTGTCTGTCCCAGTTTTAGTGAGTTTGGGGCTACTTATCATAGGAGAGGATATCCCTTTTGCATCAGTCATGTATGCCTTGGCCAAAAGATCACGAATGTATTTTGTTTGATTAAGTAGAAGTGAGCCATTAGAGAGGTGCTTTACCTCGATACCAAGGAAGTAATCTAGATTGCCAAGCTCCTTTAGAGAAAACTGGGAATTCAGTTTTTGAATTAGGTCTTGGATCATGACAGAAGATGGCCCAGTGATGATAATATCATCCACATAAACTAGGATATAGATGGAATTAGAACCCTTAGAGTATACAAAGAGGGATGGGTCACATTTGCTAGTTGTAAACCCAAATTGAAGTAGAGGCATAGTGAGGCGTTCATACCAAGCTCTAGGAGCTTGTTTGAGGCCATAGAGTGCCTTGTGCAGCTTGCACACTAGAGATCTGTCAATGTTTTCAAAGCCCGGGGGCTGTACCATATATACCTCCTCATGAAGCACTCCATTAAGGAATGCATTATTCACATCTATTTGCCTAATAGCCCATTTTTGAGTTATTGCCAATGATAGGATCAGCCGGATGGTCACTGGTTTGACAACAGGGGAAAAGGTCTCATGGAAATCAAAGCCATGTTGTTGGTGAAAGCCTTTGGCTACTAACCTTGCCTTATACTTGTTGATAGAACCATCAGGGTTTTCCTTGACCCTAAAAACCCATTTACACCCAATTGCTTGCCTATTGGAGGGTAGGGGAACAAGGGACCAAGTGCTGTTTCTTAGTAAGGCCATATACTCATCTTTCATAGCGGCCAACCAGGGGGGACTGTTCAGGGCTTCTTTGACAGTCCGAGGTTCAACATGACTCAAAAAGATTCTAGGTGGAAGATGTCCAGTTTTGGACCGAGTCAACATGGGATGATCATTAATGTACGAAGGAGTGGGTGCGGGGGTGGGAAGCGAAGGACTGGTCGAGATGATGAGATGGACGAGACTAGGGGTTAGGGAGGCTGGAAGAAAGCAGGGCGCAATGTGTAAGGGTTGAACAGAAGATGAAACGACTCTAGAGGATGAAGAGGATGATTCAGAAGTGGAAGGAGAGGATGGGGAGGGGTTGACATTATGCTGGTCAGGTGAAGAAAGAGGACTATCAGGTGGTGGTGAGGAAGGAAATGGGGAGAAAGGAGATGGAGGATACTGAGTTAAGGGCATAGCATCAAGGGGTGGATAAGAGGGAATGGGAATTGACGAAGGGAAGGTAGAGGAAGAGGAAGATGGAGAGGTAGGTGAAGGAGGAAACAAATGAGGATAGGGAAAGGAAGTTTCATTGAATAAAACATCTTTGGAAATGTAGATGCGACCATTCGCATCAAGACATTTGTGTCCTTTGTGCTGAGGAGATAACCCCAGATAAACACACTCAGAGGACCGAAAATGCAGCTTGTTCTTGTTGTAGGGTCTTAGAAAAGGAAAGCATGCACACCCAAATATCTTTAGGGTAGTATAATCAGGGTGTTTACCAAAGAGGGCATGAAAGGGTGAGGAGAAGGAAGACAGGGCTGTTGTGGGCAGCCTGTTAATGAGGTGGACAGCTTGTGTAAAGCTATGATCCCAGAATTTTAACGGGATAGAGGCATGAGACAGCAAGGTGAGGCCCATTTCCACTATTTGTCTATGCTTCCTTTCAACTGTCCCATTTTGATGGGAAGTGTGGGGGCAAGTCAGGCGATGAAGGATGCCTAAATCTGTCGGGAATTTGGTAAAGGGGCGAAATTCACCACCCCAATCAGATTGTACTGCCTTGATGGAGGCAGAAAATTGAGTTGTAACCAAAGTGGAGAATTGCTTGAAGGTAGTTAAGGCATCGGATTTGTTTTTGAGGAAATAAATCCATGTAAATCTTGAATGTGCATCTACAAAGGAGATGTAATAGGTGTAGCCTCCATATGATGAAAATGGGGAAGGTCCCTAAAGATCACAGTGAATTAGTTCAAAGGGTGAGGGGTGAATAGTGAGTGAAGGTGGTGCATGTAAACGATGTGATTTACCAAGACAACAAGCATTACAAAAATCAAATGATGTTTTATTCAATGATGGAATTTTACAGATGTTCAGTATAGTTTTTATAGCAAGACTATTGGCATGACCTAAGCATTGATGCCAAGTATTGAAAGGACTAGTTACATCAGAGGAAGACTTATCTAGATGCTCACTAGGAGCAGAAGAACCTAAAGCATGTTGAAAACAGGAGGATGAAGGCTCTTTGAGAATGTTGATGTTGGAGAAGCTGTAGAGGCCATCTCCACCAAGAGGGCCTTCAAGGAGAACACAGTTAGAGACCTGTGATTTGACATAGCAAGAAAATGGGTGAAACTCGAAATAAACATTATTATCACGGGAAAACTTAGAGAGGAAACAAGATTTTTTGTAATGTTAGGAACAAGAAGTAAATTCTTTAGAGAAAAGACAATTTGAGGTTGGGATGGGGATGAAAACTTAGAAGAACCTATGGAGTTTATAGATAAACCTTGACCATTTCCCATGAGGACTTGTTGATTTCCTCCAAAAGGATTGCTTTGAGTCAAGTTGGGATCAGCAGTAATGTGGTGTGAGGCCCCTGAGTCTGGAAACCAAGTTTGTGGCTCAAAGGTCCTTTGCAACGGTTCCTGAGTGTTAGGGACAAATTGTGGCTGTTGCATAACAAAGTATGCACTTGGCTGCTGCTGAAACCAGGAGTGTCTTTGAGGAGGAGCTTGAAATGAACCCTGACCATTGAAGGAATTTTGAGGATTCTGAAACTGAGCCTGAGATGGTTGGGACTGTGGAGGCCTCTGAGAAGGCACAAAGTTTTGGTCAAAGCGATACCAACAATGATAGGCATCGTGACCGTATCGCTCACACAACTGATAGGTGGGCCTTGAGCCTCCTCGGCCGCCACGGCCTCGATTCCGGCCATCACGTCCACGATAGCCACCTTGAAAACTAGCCGAGTTCTGACCGAAATCAGCACCTGAGGACGAATCTTACACATTTGTGGCCTGAGCAACATTTGCCGTAACTGAAGGAGAGGGTAATTCTTGCCGGAATTTCTCAAATTGTGCATCTTGCATAAGCAAGAGAGCCTCGATATCATCAACTGATGGAGGATCGCTCCTAGCGTAAATCATCATAACGAGGGTATTGTACTCCTCGGGAAGACCTTCGAGGATCGTGTCGATGTGATCCTGATCCGTAACGGGATCACCGATTGCCTGCAGCGATTCAATTAGGGCACGAATTCTCAGTAGGTACTCAGAAATCGTTCGAGTACCTTACTTGGTGTTCTTTAGCTCGGAACGAAATTGGCGCACCTTTGTGCGAAGATGTGCTTGAAAGTGTTTGTGGATTTTATCCCAAACCTGCCACGACTGCTTACAACCAATGAATCGGGGAAGAATCGACGGCGAAATTGAGCCGAGAAGCCATGTGAACAACATCTGGTCTTGGACAACCCAAAGCTGATACGCATCTGATTCAATTCCTAGGGCACGATTCGATTCGTTGGTGAATTACGGAGGAATTTGAGGATTCACCACATATCTATGGAGTTTGTGCGCAATGATGATGGCTTCCACTTGTTGCCGCCATAGAAGGTAGTTCTGATCATCGAGCTTTATGGAGAGGGTGGGATTGAAGTTCGCCGGCGCAGTTGAAGACACAGCAACACCGCCGGAGGTGCCGCCAGAGGAAGCGGTTACGTTATCGGCCATGAAAGAGAGGATTCAGGCCCTAGAAAAAGGCTCTGATACCATAAAGAAATGCAGTAACAGAGAGAAAAGAGAGAGAGAGAGAATTGATCCAGAAATCTGAAGAAATGGAATTGTAGTCTCTTATTCTGTTACAGAGAGTTGAAGCCTTTATATAGGCTTTTGGGCAGTGAGCTAACAGCTGTCAGTTATCTAACTGACTGTCTAACTAATATAACTGAATGCAGCTGACTCAACTGATTCAGTTATAGGAATATAGTATGCAGTTATCATATACAGTATATAATTCTACTACAGTATATAATTCTACTCTATTAATTTTCCACGATTTATCGGGACAACATAATACATACTTTGTCCTTTACTGAGCTTGAAATCAAACTCATTAAGATTATAATTTTTTACGATTATTATTTCCAATCAGGACCAGCTATCATCTAATGTTGCATGACGGCCTGAGGCCATCCTTGTTGCAGTTCTCCACACTCATATCTAGTGTGTTTCAGTAGGCAAATAGACAGCCAGTGAATACCTGTTCACATTCTTCCCTGAAAAAGTCCAATAAATCCATCCTAGTAACAACATCCAGGTCAACAGTAACCTCATCCAACAAGAGAACCTGAAATGTCGATCAAGGGATTCAGTTAGGCTTGATTTGACCTGTGCCACTAAATATATATACATAAAAAAAACAATGCAAACGACATGAATGCATTGTTAGAATTCAAAGTTGGTAAGGAAGAAAAAAAAAAGAAAAAAGGAAAGCACACCACAATAGAGTCGGTACCATAACATGCAATAAAAATCAAACTCAAGTGAAAATCATATGAGAGCATTGACATTGGCATTGTCCACAACTGCATAACAACCTTACACAAATTCTCTAGGATTTTAATTCTTTAATACCTTAAATGGATGAAGAAGACCAAGACAGATTTGCACTCGACGTCGTTGCCCATCTGATACCTTATGCATTCGCCACTGCAGATCTATATCAAGCAGCTCGATCAACTTATCTCTCCTGTCAGGATCAGCACCCTCAACTGCCAGAAGTAGGGAATACCTTAGTTCTAGTAAACATAAAGACTATAGGACAATTGTATTTAAATTGCTAAACGTCATGAAGAACCTACATGCAACACTATAGAACTCAATTATAGACATAACATCAGGTGCCCATTTTTCATATGTTTTGGTCCTAGTAAACTCTCATAATTGTAAGCATCAATCATATTAATACCTAACTTTAGGGAAATATCATATTAGTCGTTGAACTTATAAGCATCGATTGTATTAGTCCCCCTTGTGTCAACTGTTTCACGAACTAATATATTAATTTCTTTAAAGTCAGAGACCAGTATAGCAGATGCTTACAAATTCAGGGACTAAAATGTGACTAGATTTTCTCCTGATATTTGGAAACAGGAAATTGGAGATGCAATTGCATTTGGTAACAAAGAAATATGCTTGAAAACGCACCTCCAAAGATCATATGTTCAGCAGAGAAGTCTCCTTGGAGCGGAATATCTCCCTGGATAGAAGCAACACCATTAAAATTTGAAATGAAATTGATCAAAGCATATAAAATACAGGTTATTAAGGTGGGGCTAGTCTACACTCTACAAATTCCGAAAATATTAAAACATATCTGAAGCGAC
Source organism: Sophora flavescens (assembly GCA_030762895.1). Taxonomy (NCBI): domain Eukaryota; kingdom Viridiplantae; phylum Streptophyta; class Magnoliopsida; order Fabales; family Fabaceae; genus Sophora; species Sophora flavescens. The sequence goes on from CM061069.1 coordinate 51,687,835, forward strand.
CTAAGGAAGTAGTGTTACCGAGTCATTATAAATGGTTTTTTTCCTCTGCTAAAAAAGTTTGATAAGAAAAAAGAGAATATGGAAAAGGGAACTAACAGCAGAGCCAACGTTTTTAGACCAGGATCCACCCAAATAAGCGAGATCTCCAGTGCAAACGAGTTGAGTATCATGAAAAGCTGAACCATTCAAGACGCGAACAACGTCCCTTCCTCCAACCATGTGCTTCCCAGCTAGAATCTTGAGCAAAGTGGTCTTCCCCGATCCATTGGCACCCACCAGAAGGCACCTCGATCCGGGAGATATCGTAAGGTTGAAGTCCATGAACACTGGTGCTTGTCCTTCGTATTCGTACGAGAATTGCATCCCGCGAACTCGAATTCCTCTGCAACTTTCCTTATCTTGTTCTTCTTCTCTCGCCATTCTTTCTTGCCTTGACTCTTCAACTGCGTGCCAATTCACCTTCCTTCTTTTCTTCTCTTCGCTGCTTTTATGCTATTTTTCTTCTCCTGTTACGATTCCAGAGAGACACGTCTGCTATAGTATTGCCTATTGGGTTGGTCGATCCACCACCCAACATTCATGTGAAGAGACGACGAACCACGTTGCCACTCCACCCACCCTCTTCTTCGCTACTTAATGCACACTCAAAACGCACGTCGTTTTTTTATTGCTCTTGGTGGAAAATGAAGCTATATTAATACTTGTAAAAAATAATTGGTTAATTAAGCTATTTGTCCGACTACACACTTTTAAAATATCTTAGTTATATAGTGTTAGACTGTTAGGTTTCATTTTGATATTCATATAAATGAAAATTAAACATTATTAACAAGGTTTTTTATATAAGTACTTAAGGTATTCTGCAAGATTAGTATTTCATATATTAGGTGAAAGAATTCTAGAAAGCAAAAAAAATATTTTTTTCTTTTTTTTTTTAAGGAATTAAATATTTTTTCTTAACCTATAATAATTTCTTTAAAAAAAATTGTGTTATGCAGTGACGCTTTTTTTTTTGGGTTAATATGCAGTGCCAGTGACGCTGTATTGTGGTGACGAAACGACATAAGAGCAATCTTGCGCAAGAAGCAAGACGACGACTCGATCGTTTAAGACGTGGCAACGTGGCATTGGTTTAGTAAGAAGAAGCAAAATAGAGGCTCAAGGAAAAACCCAGACGACGGTGATACCAACTCGTTTCTGGAAATCAAACCTAGTTTTACTTTCATTTCAATTGCAAACGGATATTCTCATCACTAAGAATAAGAAATTGAAATCAAATGGTGTTTGTTGAAAATGAATAAGCTACGTTTTGAGGTTCCGCTGCATCATGATGATGATGATGATAACCGGGAGAAGAAGCTGTTGATTCGATAACAACACCATGGAGGAAGAGCAGGACCGAGTTTTGCTCAACGCTTTGGGCGTTAAATCTGCGAATCCCGAAGACATTGAACGCCGCGTGTTAGAAAAGGTATCAGGTTCTCGCTCCTCACTTTTTTTTTTTAATGAAATTGATGTGAATGTGGAACTCGATGTTAAAAATTAGAAGCATATATAAAATGGAATGTGTTTACAATTACTTGTGTTGCTCGAGAATGTTAACCTGTTGTAGGCATCGAAGGATGCAGTGACAGTTACTGATTCTGTTTCCTTTGAAATTGATGTGAATGTGGAACTATATGTTGAAATTTAGTGGTGTGTTTACTTGTGTTGCTGTAGAAATTTTTATATTTTATCAATAATCCTTGAAATTTGACTGTTGAGAGTCATTGTTAACTTGTAGGCAAGGAATGATGCGGTGACGATCACTGAAGTGGAAGGGAGCACCAAGGAAGAAGATTCTCATGTGTCTGAAAATGTTGATCCTTCGTCGTCTACCAAAGCGGAAGAGCTTCATCAGAAGTTGAGGGCAGTAGAATTTGAAATACATGCAGTCGCTTCAACTATTCAACATGTTGAAAATAATGGAGATTGTAGTGGTGTTAGTGAAGACGGCCACGAACAAAGGATTGCAGCAGGGGATGATTCCTCCAATGATCTGAATCTCCAGCATGTTCTTGCTGCCGATAGGCTAAGGAGCCTGAAGAACACGAAGGCTCAACTAGAGAAAGAGCTTTCAAATTTGTGTAAAGATAACAATTCTAAGAGTATTGAGCGTGCAAAAGTGATCTTTGATTTAGTAAAGGAAGAGCGAAGACCCAAGCGAAAGCTTAAAGATGATAAAAAATTACAGAAAGGTTCAGGAAAGAAGCCTAAGACAGTCTCATTTAATGACGATGTTGATTTTGATGCTGTTTTGGATGCAGCCTCTGCAGGCTTTGTTGAAACAGTGAGTTACTTATTAATAAATACAGGCTTTTGTCCTAGTATGTTACATAGCAAAATTTGTTGGAAAATAGGATTTATTGTTCTAGAATCATGTTTACAAATATTCCATTTGATGTTCTAAGAGTGGTGCAAATTTGAAGGATATAGTTGGTGGAGATAGAAATAGAATAACTAATTTTCTACTGCTGATGTCTCAGGAAAGAGATGAATTGGTGAGAAAAGGAATATTAACCCCTTTTCATAAGTTGAGAGGCTTTGAGCGCCGCTTTCAACAACCCGAAACATCAAGTAGTCATAATGCAGCTGAGGATGAAAATACCACTAATCTTGCTTCTTCTAGTGTTGAAAGAGCTGCCACATCAATATTCGAGGCAGCGAAAGCTCGCCCTACCACCAAGCTGCTTGAGCCTGAAGATCTACCGAAGCTTGATGCACCCACTTTTCCTTTTCAAAGACTCAGGAAACCACTAAAACTTCCCAAAGCTCTAGGCGGAGAAGTGGATCAGAATAGAGATTCAAAAAAGAAAAGGAGGAGGCCTTTGCCTGGTAGGAAATGGACCAAGCGTGTTTCAAGTGAGAATACACATCTGGAAGAAAGTGGTATGTTTAAATGTTAATGATCTTATCGCAAAAGTTGGTTAAGTTATTATTTATCTGGACCATTAAATTGGAGAAAGATAAAAAAGAATTAGAAAATGGTAGTAGGTGTTACTAAAACTCCATTAAGTTTCCTAGCAAGTAAAAAGTTGCAGGCCTCATGATATATCTTGATCCTTAAGCAGAGCTGAAACATATGTGATTTTTACTAGAGGTTTGATTATCAAAATATGGTTGGGTGAGCATGAAAATATTTTGTAATATTTGTTATTGGTGTTTGTTCATATGGAAAAGGTGATGTGTCTTATTTTGTGCTGGTTCTTTAGTTTTGGTGTTAGATGTGTTTGTTGCATGCAGTTTCAAATTGCCAGTTTTTTAATGTGATTTGTTGCCGAGTAAGGATGTATTTGAATAGGTAATTTACATGTTGACAATTAATTGATTTATATTTCCAATATTTCCTAAGACCGATATTTCTTTTGTTAAAGATTATAATTGTTAGTTCTGATTATTGAAAGATGTATATTGGCCCTTTCTTGGTGTTAGGGAAGGTTGTCTTGTGATTCATCATAAACTGGTTTCACTTCATTTCGCTCCTCTCGAGTGCTTTTTTTGTTTTTGTTGTTGTAGTATTATGTACACAGTACACCTCTATTTATGTTCATATTCAATTCTTGAATCTTTTACAGAAAATGCTAATGTGGACTCTTCCAGTTGTGAGAATTTAGACGCACAAAATGTTGAACTTGCTGATCATGATTCTTCTTATGTAACATTAGAAGGTGGGCTGAAAATCCCTGATGACATATTTGAAGCTCTGTTTGACTATCAAAAGGTTGGAGTTCAATGGCTGTGGGAATTGCATTGCCAAAGAGCTGGTGGAATTATTGGTGATGAGATGGGTCTTGGTAAAACTGTCCAGGTCTTATCTTTTCTTGGTGCATTGCATTTCAGTGGCATGTACAAACCCAGCATTATTGTGTGTCCTGTTACACTCTTGCGGCAGTGGAAAAGAGAAGCTAAAAAGTGGTACTCAAAATTCCATGTAGAGCTTTTGCATGATTCTGCTCAGGATTCTGCTCCTAGAAAGAAGCGAGCTAATTCCGAAGAAACAGACAATGAAAGCAATAGTTCAAATGACAATGATTATGAGAGAACTTTACCTTCTAGAAACACAAGAAAATGGAAATCCTTGATAAATCGTGTCCTGAGATCAGAATCTGGATTACTTATCACCACTTACGAGCAGCTCAGAATATTGGGGGATCAGTTGCTTGACATTGAGTGGGGCTATGCAGTTCTTGATGAAGGGCATAGAATAAGGAATCCAAATGCTGAAGTTACCCTAGTTTGCAAACAGCTACAAACTGTACACCGCATAATAATGACCGGTGCACCTATTCAGAACAAACTGTCTGAACTGTGGTCATTGTTTGATTTTGTTTTTCCTGGGAAATTGGGTGTTTTGCCTGTATTTGAAGCTGAATTTGCAGTTCCTATAGCAGTTGGTGGATATGCAAATGCTTCACCATTACAAGTATCCACAGCATACAGGTTGATCAGTATTCCTTTTTTGTGCTTGGGGCCAGGGGGTAAATTGAAAATGAAAAAAGAAACTTCAACTTAACGTCATTCGCAATTAGCAACTAAACTTTTTATTTAAGCTGCATTTTACCCCCACAATCTATCCCAATGTACAAATTAAGTAATTCTTCATAATTCTGTCAAAATGTCCAACCACATTTTGCTAGTTTTCTCCCATCATCTTCTTGATCGGTTGAATTTACCCCATCAACTATTTAATTCTTATCCAATTTTAACAATATTAAGGGATAGGCTAAGTTGCATATTCAAATAGTGGAAACATGGAGCTTATAGATGATTACTTTTAATTAGATGTTGGCATATTTAATCAAGGGATGTTGAATTAGTTATTAGCTTTGTAGTTTGTCAGCCTCCAGCACCAAATATTTGAATTTAATTTTTGTCATTTTACAGATGTGCTGTGGTGCTGCGTGACTTAATCATGCCTTATCTTCTCCGTCGCATGAAGGCTGATGTGAATGCCCAACTTACAAAGAAAACTGAGCATGTTCTATTTTGCAGCCTTACATCAGAGCAAGTATCTGCTTATAGAGCTTTTTTAGCGAGCACTGAAGTGGAGGACATATTAGATGGACACAGGAATTCTCTTTATGGGATTGACGTGATGCGCAAAATCTGCAACCACCCTGACCTACTTGAAAGGGAACATGCCTTCAGGGATCCAGATTATGGAAATCTAGAACGTAGTGGGAAAATGAAAGTCGTTGCTCAAGTCCTTAATGTTTGGAAGGAACAAGGTCACCGTGTTCTTCTTTTTACTCAAACCCAACAAATGCTTGACATTTTTGAGAATTTTTTAACAACTTCTGGGCATATTTACCGGAGAATGGATGGTCTCACTCCCATTAAACAGAGAATGGCTTTAATAGATGAATTTAATGACTCAACTGAGATATTTGTTTTCATTTTAACGACCAAAGTGGGGGGTTTGGGGACAAATCTTACTGGTGCTGACAGGGTGATCATCTTCGACCCTGATTGGAATCCTTCAACTGATATGCAGGTAAGTTTGTACTTTCTCTTGTTCTTGAATATGTTGAAACATGACTGAAACTTTCTTTCATCACATACACCTTGCCAGTTTGTTACATAACATCCTACTAAAGCCGTTTTTGGATGTTTTATGGTGGATGGAATGGAAAATGGGGAAGAAATATGGGAGGAATAGAGGTGCATGGAATGGGACACAAACAATGGCTTCCTTTATCGTCCCATTTTATTCTCATCATTTCCATCCTTTACCATCAACCCAATCAAACTCCAAAGTTTAATGCCTAAAATAATTTTCAGATTAAATTATTTATTATTTTAGATTTAGATTTTTAATATATTCTTGTTTGCGAAATTTTTCCAGTTTCACTCCCACTGAGAATAATGTTATGGTTTCATTGAAATTGTACTATGTTATTTAGGAGCTAATTATTTCTTTTATCAGGCTAGAGAGCGTGCTTGGCGTATTGGTCAGAAACGGGATGTGACAGTTTATAGGTTGATCACACGTGGAACTATAGAGGAGAAGGTTTATCACCGTCAGATTTACAAACATTTTCTTACCAATAAGATATTGAAGAACCCACAGCAGAAAAGGTTCTTTAAAGCCCGGGATATGAAAGATCTTTTCACACTGAATGTAGATGGAGAAACTGGGTCGACTGAAACGTCAAATATTTTCAGTCAAATATCTGAAGATGTAAATATCTTCGGGACACACAAAGATAATTATGATAACCATAAACATAACCAAACTGCTGAACCAGGTTCTGAGGATGTTGCAGTCGGTGATGATGCACAGAGAGGATCTTTAATAGGAAAGGAGAAAGAGAAAGTTGATCATAGTGATGGTCTTGATGAGGAAACAAATATATTGAGAAGTCTTTTTGATGCCAATGGGATACATGTAAGTTTCATTGCTTATATCCAATTTAGCATGCATCATTAAGTGTATTTGTAGACTATATTATTCGAAAACTGCATTCTGTTGAATGAGTAAAGATTCAAGAATTAAGATAATTATGCAACAAGCAAGTATTTGGTCACTTGCACAAGAATTATAAGGTATCTTTACCATACTAAGACTGCATTAGAATTTAGATATTGGTCTGGTTATAGTTCGAGAGTGCATGACATATGACATCATTATGTATGCATACTATATCCTTTTTTACCCTTTTAGTGCTTTGGTTTTTCACTTACTGCTTTCCTTTGTGATAATCTCGGTATATGATGGTAGAGTGCCATGAACCATGATTTGATCATGAATGCCCATGATGAGGAGAAGTTGAGACTCGAGGAGCAAGCTTCCCAGGTTGCAAAAAGAGCTGCAGAAGCTTTACGAGAGTCACGAATGCTCCGAAGCCGTGATAGCATCTCTATTCCAACATGGACAGGAAGGTCAGGAACTGCTGGTGCACCGTCATCTGTTCGGCGGAAGTTTGGTTCAACTTTGAATCCCCAGTTGGTAAATAACGTCAAAGCATCTGATGAATTACCCAGCAATGGAACTAACAAATTCAATGGAATTTCTGCTGGGGCATCTTCTGGTAAAGCGTTATCTTCTGCTGAACTTTTGTCTCGAATCAAAAGTAACCAAGAAAAGGCCATTGGTGCTGGGCTTGAACATCAGTTTGGTATGGTGTCAAGTTCCACTAATCAATCAAGATCTACAGATGCTAGATCTTCTAGGGCTTCTGAAAACTCATCTGGATCGCAACCTGAAGTATTGATTCGACAAATCTGTACCTTTCTACAGCAGCAAGGTGGAAGCTCCAATTCAGCCACCATAGTTCAGTATTTCAAGGACAGGATACCCTCAAAAGATCTTGCCCTGTTCAAGAATCTGTTAAAGGAAATAGCAACGCTACAGAAAGGACCAAATGGATCGTATTGGATTCTGAAGCCAGACTATCAAGAAAGTTAGCTATTTTGCCGATGCTTCAATGCCGGCTGCACAATCCCTTGAGTTGTGTTGATGGAATATTGTGTAGTCTGAGCACTGAAGCTTACCTCCTTGCGTTGTTATGGGGTTTATTTTTTTTGGCTGATCTTAAGTCATCCTGGGATACAGGTGAGAAGAAAATACCTGTAGCTCCATGGGCGGGTTCTTCGCCCAAATTTTGTAAATTTAAAAGGGACAAAATAGGCACACAAAAAAAAAACTTTTTGTTGCACAGAAAATGGTAGTTTTGTAAAGCCGGCATTTTTTAAAGTTCTGGGTAATCCTAAGTTGACATAAACTGCGTACATAAAAACACTTGCATACACAAAAAAAAGGCAAACTTTTTTGTGCAGAGTTATTAGTTTCATGTATTTTAGAAGGAAAAATCAAAAATCAAAAATTATGTGCACTTGTACACGGTGCAGGGTTTGTTGTAATTTCTGTTGTCTATTTAACATGCCAGTCATACCTATTATTTTATAGGGTGACGGTGAACGGTGTTGTTTGCCAATTTTTTGTTAACCATAGTACGTCTGTTTCATGAGCTTTTAGCAAAATGTTTTTTATGATGTAAAAGTAGAAGCAGAAGTTGTTTTTAAAAGCAGAAATTATTTTGCGTTTGGATGTAGTAATTGAGAAGTACTTTTAAATCACAAAAGATGTTTGGATGTAACTTTGTAGAAGTTTTTTTAGTTTATTAAAATTAGTGAAAAGTATATGTAGAAGTATTTTTTGTCATTATTTTTTTTTTCAAGAACTAAATAAAAACAAAACCTTAAAAAAACCCAAGGATGACTTCATACAAAAATAAAAGACTAAACCCCCAATTTGGTCCCTGAGAAAAACACTCGGGTCTGAAATAGTCCCTATCCAAAAAAAAACTATCCATTTAGTCCTTAAGAATGTGTTTACCGGGACAGATTAGTCCTTCTGTCAGTTGACCACCTTTGACCGCAGATTAATTGCTGACGTGTCAGTATCCATTCCAAAACGCATGCCGTTTCTTTCCTTCTTCTTCCTCCAGCTTCTTCTTCTTCTTCCTCCGCTCGTCGGTCCTTATGGAATATACAAACTTTACCAGATTTCACTCCACTGGAACTAGCGAATTACCTTCCTGCACAACCGTATATACTACACTATAAACACAACTACTCATTTTGTCAGATGTTTAGGTCAAGACCAATTTTATCATTATCAGTTCTGAAAACACACACACACACCAAAAAAAAACACAAGAAACCAAATCTTCAACAACAAAAGAGAAAAATAAAGTACCAAAGATTGCTTTAAAATAGTAAGAAAATCTTGTATAGATCCTTCTACTTAAAGAAGCTTCACTAGGTCTACCAGTTAATACAGAGAAATTATCAAGCACTAAGATTATATTACAATTTACAAGCCAACATCCACTTCAAAACAATTCAATAAGCAAAACTCTAAAAGCTTAAGGACTTTAGAATCTTACCAGGAAGGAGATTATGGTTAAAACCATATAAAATTGCAATAAGGGCAATCCACATGAGTAATGATGCAATGAAAAATTTCTGAATTACTCTCATTTTTTCCTCCAATCCCTTAAAAAAAAGAGAGTTAAAAAAAAAGACTTGTTTAAACTTCACAATTCCCAGTAGATATGCTAATAGAGTTACAAAAATCCAAACTTTGAATCAGATAGAGATAAACCAAATCCACCAATAAAGATAAAGATAAACCAAGAATTGAAGAATGAAACAAGGAGAGTAAATGCGTAATAACAGAACCAGACAACCAGTCATACCTGCGATGGGAAGGACCGGCGAGCGGAGGAAGAAGAAGAAGAAGCTGGAGGAAGAAGAAGGAAAGAAACGGCATGCGTTTTGGAATGGATACTGACACGTCAGCAATTAACCTGCGGTGAAAGGTGGTCAACTGACAGAAGGACTAATCTGTCCCGGTAAACACATTCTTAAGGACTAAATGGATAGTTTTTTTGGATAGGGACTATTTCAGACCCGAGTGTTTTTCTCAGGGACCAAATTGGGGGTTTAGTCAAAATAAAAAAGAATCTGATAACTAAACCAGTTTTTTTCTAATTGATTAAAATAATGGTGTGGTGCATCATACATGGAGGGCAAAAGGATGATAACAAGAGGATCAGGGGAAAATAAGAGAAAAACATATAGGAGTAAATAGCCAAAATGGTCCATGAAACTGTGAGGTCGTGTCAAGTTAGTCCCTCAAATAAACGAAATTCCAAAAAGGTCCCTGAAACTGTCAAACGTTGATCAAATTGGTCCCTCCGTTAGTCAGCGTTCGTTGATGCCGTTAACGGCGCTTATGTGGCTGCCAACTCATCCTGTCACGTAAGATGGGCACTATACACGCATATTTGAGGGACCAAATTGATACAGGGACCAAATTGACACTCAATTTTTTTTCAAAAACCCTAACGTTCATCTTCTTCTTCCTTCGTCTGTCTCTGGTTCATTTCTCTCACTCTCTGTCCTTCGTCTGTTTCTGTCTCTATCTCGCTCTCTCCAACTGCAACTACACAAAAGGGATGCCGATGGGTGGTGGTTCGTCGTTACCATACTCAAGACAAACCAAGAAACCCTCAACTCCGTCTTGGTCGAGTAGCTCTAGGGTTGATGGGGCAGAAATCAACAACCCCTTACCTTTGTTTTGCAATTGTGAGAGAAGAGCTGTGTTACGAATCTCTAGGACTCCGAGGAATCCAGGGAGGGCCTTCTATGGATGTCCCTTACCATTGGTAACATTCATTCCCAAAACTCCATTAGGGTTTGCGACTTTCTTGCACTTTGCAGGGAGCACAGTTTCTACTAACCCTAATTTCTTTATGTCAAATTGTTGCAGGGTGAAGGCAATTGTGGCTATCTTGTCTGGGTGGATGAGATTCCTGAGATTTTCAAGGTTCCTGAGAGATGTGCAACTCCTAATGATATTGGTAGTGAGGGAATAATGAAGGCAGAACTGATAGAGCTGATTTGCAAGGTTGACACTTTGGTTGCAGATGTTAGAATGGTCAAATTTGGGGTTGTTGTAATGTGTGTGTTGTTAAGTGTTTGTCTGGTTTGGTGGATTGGTAGGCAGAGTGCTTGGGTAGTTTTAGGTGTGATGTTCTTAGGTATGATGTAGGCATATTTTGGAATGTAATGTGTAATGTATTGTCCTATTTTGGAATGTAATGTGTTGGTTGAATGACAAGCTTGGAGTAAATGTCTCATTTTGTTGCATAAGACAAACTGCTTCATTTTGTTACAGAAAATGAAAGGAAGCACCAAATTGTGGTCCAAAAGATAAATTGCATATGTATTAATTAAAACACCAAAAGGTGTCCAAATATGTCTTACAAAAAATATACCCAAAACAGAGTACATCTAAACTTGTACCAAACCAGAAACTACAGCAGACAAACCATACACCATATTCCAAAATAAATAACCAAAACAACCAAAGTTTCCTAAGCATCCATTGTTCATGGTTTCCTTGGACGCATCTGTGCAAGCCCTGGATTTGGAATGAAAGACATGAACTGTGGTTGTCCTTCCCTTGATCCAGTTGGTGGTGCTGGAAGTTCGACCATGATAGGCCGTGGAGCTGGAATTGGAAGTGGTGGAAGTGGAAGTGGAGTGAGGTGGTGGTGCAAGAGGGTGGTCTTTGGTGGAGTCATTCTTGGTGGGCCTCTAACTAGGGGTTCCTTTGGCACTTGTGGTATAAGAGGTCCTCTTATACCATATCTCCTTGCCTGCAGAAATAGAGATCGATAACATAGTTTCAATTTAGTCCCCATAATATGCAACTTAAAATCAAAAAAGTCCTTGAACTTTTATATATGAAATCAACTCAGCCCCTGCAAAAGCCAGCTTACCCTCCGTACTCTTTCTTTGTGATGGTGGTGGAGCCTGCATTTGTGGTGGATTAGCCTGAACTTGTGCTTTGGAGGATCTTGTACTTGTTTCTCGCACTTGTGGTGGTACATCTTGAGATTGCAATCTGGCTTAATAGTAGGAGCGGTTTGTGTTAATGGTATCTCGGACACTAAATCCTCTTGTCCTTGAGTTGATGTCTTAGCTTTAGGTTTTTTAGGAACTCCGGTGTTCATGCATCCCCTCATTGTTATGGCCCTCAATGCCACATCTTGAGCAACTGAAGTTAGGATATGACCTCTTTGACTTATGACCACACACGGGTTCCTCATTTCCATCCTTCCTTCTCTGTTTCTTTGGTCTCCCAGCACTTCTCTTGAGCTTAGGTGGAACCGGCTTGTCATAATCAGTGGGCATCCAAAATTGTTCGGACTGTGTTGGTTGAATGAAAAATTGGTAAGTTGCATCATATGACCCCATTGTTAGCCAGACATGACAACACTCTTCTGCCCTTTGATTCCTATATGCAATTGCAGCACATGCATGCTTACATGGCATACCTGTCAAAGTATGTAAATATACATAAATAACACTGTCATAATAGATAAAAAAGCAGAAAACAATATACAAAAATCAAACAACATGTCATCACCATCACCTGTTAGTTGCCAAAACCTGCAGGTACAAGTTTGTGCACTCGGGTTGACATCAACCTTAGAAGGAAGGTTCTGCACTTCAAACCGCATGCCATCACCATCACCTGTCCACACAGGAGTCCACATATTGTTATCCAACTTCTCTTTTTCCAGCCTACTTTGTTGCATAGGACACAAAGGTCCTCTCCTCCCAGCAAGCTTCAGCTTGTTTGCACACATTGTCCTCATCACATAGCATCTAACTTCCTCAGCCATAGTCAGAATAGGCTTACCACGATAATCCACAATCCTTGAATTGAAAACCTCACATGTATTGTTGCATATGTTGTCCACCTTACAGTTTGTCTCAAAGTAGGCCTTTGTCCATGCCTCTTTTGGCCATTTGTTCGATACTCTCCCAGGCTTTCGGTTCAACCTCTTAACCCTTTCCATTTCCATGTTGAACTGTGTAACTGTGGTTGACTTGGCATAGTCCCAAACCATACCCTTTAGTTCCTTTTCCTTCCATTGTTTTATAAAGTTCCTCCACAGATGCATGGCACAATACCTGTGGGGCACTCCTGGCAGCACTTCCTGCATGGCTGGTATTAGCCCCTGCAAGCATAACATACAAATTAGTCCCTAAAATTAGTCACTTAATATCAAATTGGTCCCTGAAATATGCAACAAATTATCAAACTAGACCGCGTAATGAATGATAAAATCTTACCTTTTGCATGTCAGACATGAAATTCCATCCATGCTGCCTGTAATCACCTAGTGTTTCATGCAACAGTGTCAAAAACCATCCCCAATTGTGTTTGTTTTCCACATCCACTATAGCATATGCTATCACAAAAATATGGTTGTTTGCATCCTTCCCCACAGCTGAAAGGAGTTGTCCTCCAAAGTAATCTTTCAAAAAGCAACCATCCAACCCAATAAAAGGTCTGCAATCTGCCTTAAATCCTATCTTGCATGCATCTAGACAAACAAAGAACCTTTGGAACTGTGGTTGTGAATGTGTTAGAGGGATGGTATCAATCTTAACCAATGACCCTGGATTGCTCCTTAACAACTCATGAGCATAATCCCAAAGCTTACCATACTGCTCTCTTTCACTACCTTCAACCAACTCTCTTGCCTCCCTAATTACCCTAAAAATCATTGACCTATCAATGATGACATTGAACTCCTTTTTTAGGAAATTAAAAACCTCTACGCGTGTAATTTTGGGTTGGCTACGAATCTTTTCTTCTATCTTATTCACAACTCATTTTCTGTTTGCTTGATTAACCTTAAAGGCTCTGCAAAGAATCGTGAGTCTCCTTGAAGGTCTTAATTTGGAAACTCCTCCTTACATTACTCCTACCACAATAAATCTCTCAATCACAACCAACTTCCTTGCATTTAGCTCTAGCCCTGAAGCTATCATTTTTCACCCATTTTATTGGCCTGCCCATATGTATGGTGTAATCCTTCACAGCTGCCTTGAAAGATGATAAATTTGTAAACTCCATTCCTAATACCAAACTGACATTACCAAACTTTGCTCTGTCATTAAACTGAGGGAAGTTAGGCAAACCAGTTGTTCCATTATTCTCCTCATCTGTACTAATAGGATCCTTCATTTCCTCAGACTTGTAGCTTCCATCACTCACAACTTCTTGCTGCACTTGATTGCTTCCACCACCTAACTCCCCATAATGAAAGAAGTCTTCATGCCCTGTATAAAACTCAGCCCAACCATCATTATCATCACTGCTGTCACCATTTGAAGGACTAGGTGACCTCTGCCTACTCTTACTTGAAACCTTCTTCTTACCCTTTCCATCACTCCCACTAGCCTTCTTACCCTTGGATGAAATCCCAACAACCTTCTTACCCTTGGATGAAGTCTCAGCAACCTTATTTCCCTTAGCCTTCTTCGCTTTAATCTTGCTTAACACCATTTCCTCATAATCATCTGAACTAATTTCAACCGGAGGAGGCTTGTAATGGTTGTCCTCTTCACTTTCATCAGCAGTAGAATGGTTGTCCTCATATGGACTCATAAGACCCTCATCAACATCCATGTTAGCAGCATTCACAGCTTCATGGTTAGGCACCCATGCCTGAAGGGGCTCGGGGGCATAATCGTGATAAATCTCAATCTCATTCCCATTAAGAAGGGCAACCTTAAACATCCCTATGAAGCTACTGTCAGAGGTTAGTTCCCTCAACCCAATATCCAGGTCCTTGTTTGGCTTCAACCACAACAATTTTTCAACCTTATCATAACCCTTACACACCTTCACAATGCTAAACAAATCAAAAACATTGTGTCTGAGTCCAACTCTTCCCACACATCCATCTCACCACCCACATACTCCAGAATCCCTCTCTCATTCCTCAACAATATGCCTCCATGGTGCACGATAACAGTGATCATAGTACTCATTCTGCACATTAACAAAGATGCATAAATTAAAAAACGTTTCATATACTCTGTTACAAAACAAAAAAACAGAGCATCGCAACAAACCTTAAACCCACCAACATTGATGATGAATAATGCACAACAATGGGTAAAACGATAACTAGGGCAAATGCCTAAGTACAAAACTAATGTAATAGAGGCTTAGATGAAACCCTACCCAACCCCTACCACATGCACAGTATGAAGGAGAAGATGAACAATCAAAACCCATGATCCGATAACCCAAAACAAAATGGGTAAACAAAATACACACCTGTGTTTTGAGTGGAAGCGAGTTCCGGTGCGATTCCGGTGACGGGTTATGGCCTCCGGTGAGTGGTTGCAGAAGGAAGGGTGTGGCAGAGGAGAGGTTAGGGAGGGAAGATGAAAAGGTAAAAATGAGGGATGGAAATGAAACGAAGAAGGTGAAGTGTTAAAATACAAAGTAAGTATCATTTTAGTCCCTAAAATTGAGTGTCAGATTGGTCCCCAAAACTGTGGTACAACTGTCATGCAAGGTGGAGGCCACATGGGCACTTAACGTGCCACATAAGCGCCGTTAACGGCGTCAACGAACCCTGCCTAACGGAGGGACTAACTTGATCAACGTTTGACAGTTTCAGGGACCTTTTTGAAATTTCGTTAATTTGAGGGACCAACTTGACACGACCTTACAGTTTCAGGGACTATTTTGGCTATTTACTCAAAAATATAGACGAGAGAGAGAACGAGAACGAAAATTGGATTGGAAAAAAAAAGTACAAAGAAAGTTATGTACTGATAGTTGATGAAAAGTGAGATGATGCAGAACGACACAGAGAGATGATATAGGTGTATTTAAGTGTTGTACGAGGACAATTTTGTCAAACACTTCACTAAACATGGGGCACCTCTTCCTTCCTATCTTTCTCTCTCTTTTCAACAAAATTTGCTTACATAGTTGATAATCGTTATATAACATGAATAACAAATCATATTTGGTTATGTATAAAAAAAAAACATATTTGGTTTTCTTTGATGATAAAAAGCAATTTTTTGCCGATGACTTCTGGTGGCTTTTATAGTGCACCAAACTTGAGTGAGATGCTACCAACCAACCATTAGCATCGCACACTAACCAAATGCGATCGAAGTTGTCCATCGCTGCACGAGTCAGGAGCCAAAACAGTCGGTAGATCCACAGCTGTTTGAGTCTCACCCCACCATCCCAAAACCCAATTGTCAACCACTGAATCATCTCGACTTTAAGTCCAAGTCTGAATTCATGCCCCCCAAAAAACATTGTCTAAGTTCCAGGTTTTGTATAGAATAGAATCCAATCGATTCAAATACTGTTCCTGCCGAGATCCGGTTTACCGGAGCCTTGCCGTGAACGTCAAACCAAGGATGAATAATTGGGGTTGTTTTAGGCTTTGGCTTGACAGAATTCAATGATTCCGGTCCTACGTATCCCGAAGGGAATCAAAGCCGGACGTAGTTCTTGATTCAACCCTTGGCCGTGGTGATCTCGATCTCTTAATTTTGTATCGGACGAATACTAGGGCGCAATGACTCTCTGATAGTCTCTTGGTCGACGCTAGTTTCTCTAATACGCTTAAGAGATAGTCACCTGCGTTCAGTGAAAAGTGTCTTTCTTATGAGGGGTACTCCTCCTTTTATAATAGGATTCCCCTATCTCTTAGAGATTTGATTTATCTCTTAATATCTTTTTTGAGATATGATTTATCTCTTGATATCTCTTTTGAGATATGATTCCTTAATTTAAGGGATATTATCTCTTTTAACCAGATAAGGTTATTTTAGATAATATCAGGATTTTAATATCAATATCTTATTCCTTTAATTAAGTGATCTTTGATTTATTATCTTTAATTTTCGGACTGGGCCGGGTACTTGAGCTCGGTGGCCGGGTTAGTAACCTCGGCCAGTACACAAGCCCCCCAAGCTTTGAGTTGATTAAGTGTAAAAGCTTTCATGATGTTAGCCGAGCTCAGGAACTCGGTTTCATTTTTTGTCTTTAGGCCAGGTGAGACCCTTGGCCGAGCTTCATACTCTGCCTATATATATACGTCCTCCAACTCGGTGAGCAGTTCGGGTGGCCGAGCTTGATGCTCGATGACCGAGGTAGATGCTTTCTAGGTGCCGGATTCTGTGTCACTCTGTATCTCGGCTCATACACAAGCCCCCCAAGCTTTGAGCCAACGGCGTGGAAGCTTTTCTGTTGGAGTCGAGGTTAGCCGGGGTGGAGGTGATTACTTGTTTTGTGCTGACGCCATACTTTCTCGAGCCTCGAGATGGAAAAGAAACGTTACCTTGTGCGACACGTGGCCCTCGTGGCACTGTTCCCGAGATTTATGGATTGTGGCGTGCTCCTTGGCGTGCTCCTAGTTTCCCGTGAGGGCGGTTTATACCCTGACATTACTGCCACATGTGGCTTTCCCATTTGGTTGGCGAATCCGGTCAAAGATGCGAGGGGAAGTTTCCCTGCTCTCGCCCAACAACCCTCATTAATGCAAGGGGGAGGTGTTGCTCTCGTTTTTCATAAGTTAGGACGAGGCCATAGGTCTTTGCACCTCCGTGAACCCTAGATCTCTTTATCGTGTCATTTCTAGCCCGAGTGTTTATACTTCCCTTCTGCTGCAGGTACGCCCTATTTCTCTCTTTCAAGCTCCCTGGCTTTTACTTTCGTGATTACTCCTCCATGGAATCTTCATTTGAGGTATCCCAGGATGTCTCTTCTAGGGTTCAGGTCGTAGAGCCTGAAATTCGTCTAATTGGGGGTTCTCCCCATTCTTCCCCATCCTCTTCTCATGGTGGTGGCGGTGCCGTTGGTGGCTCTTCCTCCTCCGACGGGAATAGCTCAGCCACGGCTGATGCGGTTCCCATTCCCAAACGTCGTAGGCGTACTACCAAAACGCCCGGGGTGCCATACCCAGATATCATTATTCCTGGGTATTTCTGGGTGAGGCCAGATGTATGGGCTTTTCACTCCAACTTTAGGAATTTTGAATCCCTCTCCTCATTACAAAACAAAATTTCTTCCCTTGAAGGCGGTGTGGAGTGTCTTCCATGTTCTGGGGATGAACATGTCTTTCTTCATCCTGCTCCAGGGCAGCCCTCTTTCACCTATGTATATAAAACCCTATTTGCACAAATTGGAGTCCGTCTTCCTTTTTCCCAGTTTGAGTGTGATGTGCTAAAAATTATGAATGTTGCTCCTACCCAGCTCCACCCGAACAGCTGGGCCTTTTTAAAGGCCTTCCAGATCCTGTGTGAACAGATAGGCGTAGTGGCCACTGCTCCAATCTTCCTTTATTTTTACAAGGTCAGGTTTGGGGACCGGGTCGGTTGGATTTCCCTTAGTGGGGCCGAGTCGGGGGGCATTATTGGACTCTATAAGAGTTCGTATAAGTTCTTCAAGTCGGACTTTTTCAAAGTCCGGCCCACTGCCGGGAACGAGTCTTTATTCTATGACTCGGATGGAGTCTCCAGATTTCCCCTCTACTGGCAACCCCACCCCACTAAATTCCATAGTTATGACGTCGGCTGCATGACAACGCAAGAGAGATCCGACGTCGAGTTCTTAAAACTCTATCCTCGGTCGTTGCCCTGTGGTAGACTTTTGTTGCTTCCTAAGTCATCAACTCGGCAAGCCGATTTTGATTGTAAGTAGTTGTTGTTGGGTGCTTTACTTGTTCAGCCGTGTGTTTGTATCTAACCTATTCTTCTTTCTGCAGTGATAATGGGAAAATTCAACTACAAGGCCTTGATGAAGAAGTCGGTTGCTGGCGGATCAGCTAAGGGGAAAAAGAAGAAGTTTGTTGAAGCTTCTGAGTTGAACATTCGTCCTCCGAAGAGGACGAGGGCTGACCTGGAGCCCGAGGTGCCAATCGGAAACTCTCCTCCGCAGCTGATGATCGGAGAGACTCCTCCTTCCGGTAGCCGGCCGAGCAACGCTCCTCTGGTGACCGATCTCTCCTCGGACACCAAATGGTACAACGGTAATTGTAATCCGGGGATCAGCTCGCTCTGGGGCAATGAGTTCGATCCTGCTGGCCTAATTGATGGCCAGGTGCTGAAGCCATCCGATGCCCGGTTGTTGCTAGAACAGGGCCCTGAGAAAAGTATGGAGGCGGCTGGCGCCTATGCTCTCCGTATTGCCTCAATCACACGCTTATGGAGCCAGCATCTTATTGATAATGCGAAGAAGATGGAGATGATGAGGGCGGATGCGGTCCGAGCCTTGAGGGTGAGAGATGAGCTTGCTCAGGCTCTGGCCAAGTGCGAGGAGCAATGCCGGGTCATCGGTCAGCTGAAGGCCCAGAAGATGCAGCTGGAAGAAGGTCGAGCTAATATTACGGCCGAGCTAGAAGCGGAGAGAATTGACCGACTTAACCTTCAGAACGTAGTGAAAGGGCTGGAAGCCGAGAAGGAAGCCAGCCAGGAGCTGCGGAAGTTGCTGGAGGCCGAGAAGGAGGAGAGTCAGAGGCTTCGTGCTGATCTAGCTGAAGCTGAGACTTCAATCACGAGGGAGCATGTTAACGGTTTCTCCCGAGCCGTGAAGCAACTCCAGCACTTCAACCCTACTTCCGACTTCTCCAGTGCCGATGTGGACAAGGATTTCAACCGAGACGGGATCCTTGTGCCATTGGCCGAGATGGAGGATGAGGATGAGGCCGCAACTCATGGAGAAGAGGGCGAGGGTCAATTGGACGAGGAGGGACCCGAAGGTGAAGTGGGCCAACCTGGCCAGATTGACATCATCCCTCCCAATACCGAGGAGGACCTTGATTCCTGAAATTGTATAAGTAGTTTAGGAAATATCTTGTTTTTTGTGAAACTTTATGTATTTGGGGACTTGCCCCTTTATCTTAATGAAATTTCATATTTTACTTATGAATCTATTTGCACTTGGTAAATTTTCTGATGTTTTTATGGGTTCGGTACGTTGACCCTGATTGATCAATGTTAACCTGATACATCTTTGTAGGCTCGGCACTTCGACCCTGATCGGTCGATTGTGGCTCGGCCAGCCTCTTTAGGATTTAAGCACCTTTATAGGCTTGGGTGGCCTCTTTAGGATTTTAGCACCTCTTTAGGATTTAGCACCTCTTTAGGATTTAGCACCTTTATAGGCTCGGGTGGCCTCTTTAGGATTTAAGCACCTCTTTAGGATTTAGCACCTCTTTAGGATTTAGCACCTTTATAGGCTCGGGTGGCCTCTTTAGGATTTAGCACCTCTTTAGGATTTAGCACCTTTATAGGCTCGGATGGCCTCTTTAGGATTTAAGTACCTTTAGAGGCTTTGATTTGGCCTCTTTATGATTTAACAGTTTCAATACAATAGCTCAACTGAAGAAAAGATAAAAATAAACTTTTATTTATTTTTCCTAGTGTGCCTCGTTAAAACCTTCTCGGCCAAAACCTCATGGGAAAAAGACCGAGATAGGAAAAAGAGTGCATCACTTCTAACTTTAGCTAAAATAAAATTTGAGGTGAGAAGTGTTCCATGTTCTGGGAACCGGCTTTCCTGACAATTCCTCCAGCCTGTAGGCACCATTTCCTAGATTTTCTGCTATCTTGAATGGGCCTGACCAGTTTGCCGCGAGCTTACCCTCCCTGGAGTCTTTTCTCGTGTCGCTTTGCAGCCTCAGTACTAAGTCTCCCTGGACGAATTCCCTTGGGCGCAGCCTTGAGTTGTACTTCCGAGTTGCTTTTTGCTTGCACAGCTCGTCCCTGATTCTTGCTGTATCTCGGACTTCCTCTACCATGTCAAGCTCAGCTCGGAGTTCTTCTTCATTTTTACTTTCATTGTGATGCTGCCTTCGAAAGGAGAGCTCACCGAGCTCAACTGGAATCATTGCATCGGTTCCATAGGTTAGTCTGAACGGTGTCTCTCCCGTTGAGGATTGTGGTGAGCAGTGGTAATCCCACATAATGCTTGGTAACTGCTCAACCCAAGCCCCTTTTGATTGTCCCAACCTTCTTTTGAGCTCGTTTAGAATAACTTTATTAGCTGACTCTGCTTGGCCATTTGTTTGCGGATGCTCAACCGAGGTCACTTTGTGTTTAATTCCGAGGTTGGAGTAAAACTCTCCGAGCTCTTTATCGGTGAATTGATTTCCGTTGTCTGTCACAACTGCATAAGGGAGGCCATGCCTGCATATAATACTCCTCCACACAAAATTCTAGACCTTTTTCGCAGTTATTGTAGTCAATGGCTCTGCTTCAATCCATTTGGTGAAGTAGTCTACCCCTACCAGGAGGAACTTGACTTGACCCTTGGCCATTGGGAAAGGACCGACTATGTCCATCCCCCACATGGTAAAGGGCCAGGGTGAGAACATGGAGTGGAGCTCTTCTCCTGGTGCACGAGCTATGTTGGCGAACTTCTGACAAGGGTCACATCTATTGGTCCAAGTAGAGCAATCGAGCCTCATTGTTGGCCAGTAAAACCCTGCTCGTAGGATCCGAGCCGCCAGAGATCGGTCACCTGAATGCATTCCGCAGATTCCTCGGTGCATCTCATCCATTACATACTCGGACTGCTCCTTTGTGAGGCACTTTAGTAACGGCCTGGAGAACCCCCTTCTGTACAGCTCACCGTCTAGGATGGTGTAGTGACAAGATTTCAGACGGATTCTTCTCGCCTCCCTTTGGTCATCCGGTAGTTTGTCCGAGGTTAGGTACTCCCAGATTGGAGTCATCCAGCCCCGGTCATAGTGCTCGGTCACTATCACTTCGGCATTCTTAATGCTCGGCTCGAGGAGGTTTTCTTGAATAAAAGTTCTGAGTTGGCCAGCCCTCTTTGTGCTTGCTAATTTGTAAAGCAGATATGCTCTGGAGTTTTCTTCTCGAGGTATGTGCTCAATGGAGAAATGCTCAAATTTGGAGATGAGACTATTAACCTTGCAGAGATATCTGGTTAATTGGGGGTCTTTTGTCTGATAATTGCCCGAGACTTGTCCTGTTACGAGCTGTGAGTCACTTCTGCATTTTAGCTCCCGAACGCCGATTTCTTTAGCTAACAATAGCCCAGCAATAAGGGCTTCATATTCTGCTTGGTTGTTTGAAGCAGTGAACCCAAACTTCAAAGATTGCTCGAGGATCAGATCATCGGGTCCCTCAAGAATTATTCTGCCCCGCTTCCTTTCAGGTTAGATGATCCATCAACATATAGTAGCCAGAGGAAGGATTCCGACCTTGGTTTGGAAGAAAGCTCGGCAATAAAATCAGAGAGGCATTGGGCTTTCATTGGCCCCCTCGGCTCATACCGTAGACCGAACTCTGACAACTCCACTGACCAAGTTATCATTCGTCCGGCTAGATCAGGTTTCCTGAGTACCTGCTTTATCGGATGATCCGTCTTGACGATGACTTGATGAGATTGGAAATAGGGCCTTAACCTCCGAGCTGCCATAACTAAGGCGAGAGCCAGTTTTTCAATTACTTGGTATCGCGTTTCCGCATCTTTCAAGATCCTACTGACATAGTATACCGGCATCTGTTTCTCCTCTTCTTCCTGGATAATTACTGCACTGATTGCATAATCATTTACGGAGAGGTATAGGTACAGATCTTTGCCGAGCTGAGTCCGAGTGAGGATTGGGGGAGATGCCAAGAAGAGTTTCAGATCTTCGAATGCCTTCTCACATTCTTGATCCAAATGAAATCCTTTGGCTTTTTCGGGAGCTGAAAAAAGGGTCTTGCCTTTTCTGCAGACTTTGGTAGAAAGCGGGATAGAGAGGCTAATCGGCCGGCTAGCCTTTGAATTTCCTTCACATTCTGAGGACTCCGCATTTCCATGATGGCTTTGCATTTATCTGGATTGGCTTCGATGCCTCGGTGTGTTAGCATATACCCCAAGAATTTTCCTCCCTGTACACCAAAAGAGCACTTCTCTGGATTCAGCCTCATGTTGTACTTTCTGAGTTGACCGAAGATTTCCTCGAGGTCGGCAGGGTGCTGGCTCGGATCATCTGATTTTACCACCATGTCATCAACATACACTTCTAAGTTTTTTCCGATTTGACCGGCGAAAACCTTGTCCATAAGCCTCTGATATGTCGCCCCGGCATTTTTTAGGCCGAAGGGCATTACTCGGTAACAGTAATTAGCCCCATCAGTCATAAACGCTGTTTTTTCCTCGTCAGGGGGGTACATCCTGATCTGGTTGTAACCGGAATATGCGTCCAAAAAGGACAAAACCTTGTAACCTGAGGCCCCATCCACCAGTCTGTCGATGTTGGGTAAGGGATAGGAATCCTTTGGGCATGCTTTGTTGAGGTCGGTATAGTCGGTGCACATCCGCCACTTACCGTTGGTCTTTTTGACTAATACCATGTTGTCTAGCCAAGTGGTGTATTTCACCTCTCGGATGAAATTTGCTTTGAGCAGTTTAGAAGTCTCCTCGGCCATTGCTCGGTGCCTCTCTTCACCCAGTTTCCTTTTTCTCTGAGTTACAGGTTTAGCTTCGGGACATATAGACAGCTTATGGCACATAAAGTTAGGGTTTATGCCCGGCATATCCGATATCTTCCAGGCGAACAGGTCAGCATTCTTTCTTAGGACCGTGTGAAGCCTCTCTCTGAGTGAGGGGTCCAGCTGGCTACCGACGTGGGTGCACTGTTCAGGATGGGCTCCCAACTGGAACCTCTCTAAAGACTCCGTTGGTTCGGCTCTGGACTCATACATCTCTGCCCTTGGGTCCAGCTCAAACATGCTGACTGAACTTCCTGAATTTACGGAGCTGACCAAGCTTACCACCTCTGCTCTACCATCCCCTGTTTTCTTTGGTCTGTCCTGGTGGCGGGTAACCTTCAGGCTGTCCACATAGCACTGCCTTGCTAGCTTTTGGTCAGCTCGGACTGCAACTATCTCCCCTGAGTCGACTGGGAATTTCATAGTCAGGTGTGGGGTAGAGAAAATTGCCCCGAGCTCATTCAACGTCGGCCTTCCGATAAGGATATTGTACGACGTGGTGGCATCTACAATAACATACCTGACTGATACAAACTTGGAGAGTCTGCCTTCTCCGAACGTTGTTAAGAGATCTATATACCCTCGGGTCTTGACCTGTTCCCCGGCAAACCCTACCAGCTTGTCCTCCTGCTCTTTTATCAGCTTTTCAGGGATTCCGAGCTTCTTGAAGGTTGCAAGGTAGAGAATATCAGCCGAGCTCCCCTGGTCAATAAGCGTTCATCTGACCGAGAAGTTGGCCAGCTCGACCGTTATCACCATCGGGTCATCTTGGTTTGGATCTACCCCTTGGAAATCATCATCTGTGAATGTTATGGGGGGCCTTGCTCTTGGAGGCCTTCCAGACACCATGTTAACAGATCGGAGGGCTTTGACATGACACCTCCGAGCTGAGCTTGTTGTTCCTCCTCCTGCAAATCCACCCGAGATTGTATTGATGACCCCCCTGATTCCTCCCTCCGACTCTTCGATGGGGGGCCTTTGGTTGTTCAAGCGATCTCCGTCCTGATGATTTCTTCGGTAGTTTGTGATGAATGTGTAAAATATGTTAGTTTGGAAGTGTAATTAGGAAAGAATTCGTACATAATCTTAGAAATCATAGGAAAAGTGATAGGAAAATACATACTTTGATATGAATAAAGTTTGGATTCATTGGATTGGAGTTTTGATGTTTTTAAGTGAAAATTATACTCAAAATATGTTGAAAATATGTAGGACTGAAGGCCTAGCGCTCGGCCGAAAACGGCGCTCAAGACGACAGAAAGCAAGAAAACTGCAGGATGCGGGACACACCAGCGCCTGGGCGCTGGTGTTAAGCGCTTCAGCGCCGGGAGCCCACAGAAGGACGCTCAGCGCCAGGATGGGGCGCCCAGCTCCCACAATCTGCGCCCAGCGCCAGCAGAGACAGAGAGCAGCTTTTCTCGTTCAGAAGCTAGCACCCAGCGCTGGCCAGGGGCGCTCAGCGCTGGGCGACGTGCAGAACCAGTATAAATTCGTGTTTCTGCAGTTCAATCAGGATCTCTCGGCTCATTTTTCACTTCTCACACTCGAGGTTCATCACTTCTCTCTGCTTCCTTGAAGATCCAAGCTTGGGAACAAGATTTGGAGCTTCCATGGCTTCCTCCACTCACATCCACTCAAGTTTCTTCTTCTCTTCTCGTTTTTCCCTTTTTACTATGAGCTGTTAGATATTTTAGGTTAGGTTAGGATGATTCTGATTTGATTCTTGATGTAATTGATTTTGATTCTGAATTCAATTCTGTTTCATTCAATTAGAGTGATTTGCTTCTATGCTTAATGCTTCTATTGATTGATCAACTCTAGATTGATGTTAGATTCAATCTCACAATTGGAAAATTGGTTATTGGATTGGAAATGAAGTAGATTACCATTGGAATGTTGATTCTAGGAATAGAACTATGTTTCAATGCATTCTTATGAATCACATGCTTAATGTTTGTGCAAATGCTTGAGTGACCTAAGGAATTAGGCTTCTTGATTTGTACAAAAGGATTATCACCTAAGGAATTAGGGATAAATCTAGGTTAATGATTTGAATGACAATTGAGTGGAATGAATTGGAATTAGGACTGAATGAATTTACATTAAGTGAAGAATTAGAGGATTCCGATGCCTAACCGCTTTTACCTATATTGAATACATTCTTTAATTGCATTGCATTCATTCTTGTGACAACTTGTAATCAAAAATCCATAAAAAAACTCTTCTACAAACATGACATTCATAGGTTCAAATAGCTATTGCCTAGGCTAAATTGATACTTGAAACGCAATCCTCGTTGGGAACGATACTCTACTCTCACTTTATTACTTGTACGATTTGGTACACTTGCCAAACATTCAACAAGTTTTTGGCGCCGTTGCCGGGGATTGTTGATTTCAATATCAACGAAGCAAAGGCATTGTTAATTTGAACATTTTGTTTTCTTTGTTTATTTTCTGTTTTTGTTTGAATAATTGATATATTGGATATTCTCATCTTTTCCTTGCTTTGGATTTCTGTTTTGTGAGGAAAGTATCCACTATCCTTCATTGTTATAGTTCATGCAAGTGAAGGCAATGAAACCACTGCAACCTACATTTGATTTTTGTGGTGAACACCATAAATTTGAAAAGTGTGAGGCGAAACTCAATGCAAATGAGGGGGTTTATTACATGGAGGACCTCATGTGGGAGCAAGATGCTCCACCTCACCATCAATCCAATGAGTCATTAGATAGAATGTCCAACCTTGAAAATGTTTTAATTCAATTCATTGAATCTACTCATGCGAATTTTAAGAACACACAAGCTTCAATCAAGAATCTTGAGATTCAAGTTGAGACACTATCTAAGCAATTGGGTTGTTTTGTGCAGAAAAATAAAGAGTTGGTAGCAGAGCAAGAGTCACATGTTTGGGAAATGGTTGAGCAAAAAGAAGATGTGCTTGTAGAAATGAACAGTGAACATGACTTAAGAGAGGTGGTGGATGAAAAACAAAAAGAAAGTGTAGTTTTAGAAGTAGTTGAAAAACAGAAAAACAAAAACAGTGACATTGAAGAGAAACCAAGGGTGATACAAGAAGAGATTCATATGACTAAGACTCAACCCTTGGTGATCGAAGAGAAGAGTCCTCCACATGATGACTTGTACATGCTTCAAAAATGGGGGAACACATATCCCAAATTCTTAATTGTTGGAGCATGGGAACATTCTTGTCCCTATGCCAAATATATGGGATTGTTACCGAAAAGAAGGAAGCGGAAGGATGAAATTTTCTTTTTATCATATCATCCACCCTAATGGGGTGACAATACGTCAAGCTAGTGACGTTAAAGAAGCGCTACTTGGGAGGCAACCCAAGCATTTTCTTCTTGCATTTCTTTCAATTTTTTTTTCTTCCCTTAGCATTAAAAAAAAAATAAGTATTTCATTGAGTTGTTGAGTGGTTCCTTGATGTGTAAACCATTTAATGTGGTGGAATTGGTTTAAATTGTTGTGCAGGCACATCTAAGGAAAGTGGAGCAGAGGAAGTGGGAAAATGTGAAGGTAAACTGCTAGCGCTGGGCGCTCGGCTTGACGCCCAGCGTAGGAAAAGTCAGAGACTACCAGGATTAGTGGCGCTGGGCGTTCCACAGGAAGGACAAGCGCTACACATTTGTGCAGCTATTGGTCAGCTAGCGCTGGGTGCCAGACAGCTAGAGCTGGGCGCTAGGCAGCCAGAGCTGGGCGCCCAGGGGGAGGCTGAGCGCTGTTTCATTCAAAAAATAAATAAATAAATAAATAAATTCACATGCTCATCCATTGTGCAGAAGAAAGGGGGTGCTCTAAACTCTGTCTTAATTTTTCTTTACCCTCTTTCATTTGTTAGTTAGTTGTAGGAATAAATTGCCCAAACTTGCATATATTGCACAACTTGTGTTGAATGGATTTTTGTGTAG
Source organism: Sophora flavescens (assembly GCA_030762895.1). Lineage (NCBI taxonomy): Eukaryota > Viridiplantae > Streptophyta > Magnoliopsida > Fabales > Fabaceae > Sophora > Sophora flavescens. Next base: position 51,714,677 of record CM061069.1, read on the forward strand.
ATTCTCTTGTGAGCATGACTCTTTTGCTTGGCTGGAATTCCTAACATGATGCATTTTAGACTTGCTAAGCATATGATTTCATTAAAACCATTGATTCTTGTGAATTGTTTGTGACAATTTTTCATGCTATGATTGATGCAATGTTGAATGCCTGGATTTTCTCTTGCACATAACCATAAACTGTGAGCTTTTGAGCCCAAATGCTCTGGCACATTATCCAGATGACTTGATTTCTTTCATGTGTGATTGTCCATCACTTGCATGTTCTCACCTTTTCTTGCCTTGCATGCTTGTCATTGTTGCAATGTTCTTGCATATGCATAAATGATTGAGGCATTAATTCTTTGTTTAAGCTTAGTGCCATAATTGCCAACCTATCATTTACCATTGTTAAGCCCAATTGAGCCTTGACCTATTGTTCTTGGTATGATAGTTCATTACAAGCCTAAAAAGCGATAAAACCATTTTGTTCCACTACTTTGGCTTAGAGGAATGTTTGGACTTAAGTTTGGGGTTGTTCTCTTGCTTAGGGACAAGCAAGCAAATAAAGTTTGGGGTGGTAAGTAGGCCACTAAAGATGCCTACTAGAAATAAAAACTGAAAAAAAAAAATAGAAAAAGCCAAAAAGAGGAAAAGGAAAGAGAAAGTATACAAAGAAAGAAAAAGGCAAAATAGAAAGAAAAGAAAATTAAAACAAGAAGCAACAAGAGAAAAAAAAAAGAGAAAAAGAAATAGTTGGAAATGAATAAAAAGGAAATAGCACAAATTGTGTGCTTATGTGCTTGTAGCTAGACTAGGCAAGTGAAAATTCCAAAAGAGTCCAAATAGTCCTTGAAGCCAAAGTAGCATAGCATATATATCCTTATTCTCATCCACCCGTACCTAAGCCCCATTACATCCAAATAAAAGACCTCATGATATGTGTTGCATTGGCATTTGTGATGTATGTTCCTAGCATCTTATCAAGATTAGGATTGGGGAATGCATGATGATTGGAATTGAGAGCAAACATGACCAAGTGAGGATGTGTGAAACACTTAAACAGAGAAGTTGCAAGGGATAATTTTGTGCATTCAATGGAGCTAATTTTGTACTATGTTTGATTGTTCTAAAGCATGAAACTTGTGATCAATTGGAATTTATGAATGATTGTGTGATGCTTGTCCATTTTTGCAAAAGTGTCAAAGAATTGAAGTCTTGCATGAGTAATTTGCTTCACAAGAGAATTGAACATGAAAATCTATCTCATTCACCCCTGTTTTGAATTTAATTGTTTGCTTGAGGACAAGCAAAATTTCTAAGTTTGGGGTTGTGATGAATGTGTAAAATATGTTAGTTTGGAAGTGTAATTAGGAAAGAATTCGTACATAATCTTAGAAATCATAGGAAAAGTGATAGGAAAATACATACTTTGATATGAATAAAGTTTGGATTCATTGGATTGGAGTTTTGATGTTTTTAAGTGAAAATTATACTCAAAATATGTTGAAAATATGTAGGACTGAAGGCCTAGCGCTCAGCTCAGAAACCTGGCGCTCAGCACAGACAGAAACGGAAGAAAACTGCAGGATGCAGGGACACACCAGCGCCCGGCCACTGTGTTGTTAGCGCTTCAGCGCCGGGAGCCCACAGAAGGGACGCTCGCGCGCGGAGATGGGGCGCCCAGCTCCCACAATCTGCGCCAGCGCCAGCAGAGAGAGAGAGAGCAGCTTTTCTCGTTGAAGCTAGCACCCAGCTGCGCTGGGCGCTCGCTGGCTGGCGACGTGCGAGAACCAGAGATAAATTCGTGTTTCGCAGTTCAATCGGGATCTCTCGGCTCATTTTTCACTTCTCACACTCGAGGTTCATCACTTCTCTGCTTCCTTGAAGATCCAAGCTTGGGAACAAGATTTGGAGCTTCCATGGCTTCCTCCACTCACATCCACTCAAGTTTCTTCTTCTCTTCTCGTTTTTCCCTTTTACTATGAGTGTTAGATATTTTAGGTTAGGTTAGGATGATTCTGATTTGATTCTTGATGTAATTGATTTTGATTCTGAATTCAATTCTGTTTCATTCAATTAGAGTGATTTGCTTCTATGCTTAATGCTTCTATTGATTGATCAACTCTAGATTGATGTTAGATTCAATCTCACAATTGGAAAATTGGTTATTGGATTGGAAATGAAGTAGATTACCATTGGAATGTTGATTCTAGGAATAGAACTATGTTTCAATGCATTCTTATGAATCACATGCTTAATGTTTGTGCAAATGCTTGAGTGACCTAAGGAATTAGGCTTCTTGATTTGTACAAAAGGATTATCACCTAAGGAATTAGGGATAAATCTAGGTTAATGATTTGAATGACAATTGAGTGGAATGAATTGGAATTAGGACTGAATGAATTTACATTAAGTGAAGAATTAGAGGATTCCGATGCCTAACCGCTTTTACCTATATTGAATACATTCTTTAATTGCATTGCATTCATTCTTGTGACAACTTGTAATCAAAAATCCATAAAAAAACTCTTCTACAAACATGACATTCATAGGTTCAAATAGCTATTGCCTAGGCTAAATTGATACTTGAAACGCAATCCTCGTTGGGAACGATACTCTACTCTCACTTTATTACTTGTACGATTTGGTACACTTGCCAAACATTCAACAGTTTGCATCTCGGTCTCGGTTATCATGACCGTGTCTTCGTTGTCTTCGACCGGGTCGTCTGCCTCCATTGTCATCTCGGCGGACGAAACGGTCAAGACGGCCTGCTTGCACCAACTCCTCGATCTTTTTCTGGAGTGTTTTGCACTCTTCAGTGGAATGTCCATAGTTCTGATGCCACATGCATTCTTTGCTTCGGTCAGCATTGTCCAATGTTTTGGACGGTTCAGGTAAGGTAAGTAATTCTGCTTTGCACACCTCCTGAAGGATGGCTGCCCGAGATCGGTTCAGCAGAGTGTAAGATGGATACCTGGAATGCCTCTGCGGGAATTCTCTTTCATTGGTTTTTTGGGTCCTTTGTGAGTTAGACCCCCTGTTTCTGTCTTTGTTCGAGGCTGAGCTCTTGTCCTCGTAACCTCTTTCTCTTATTTTAAACTCTAGCATCTCTTCCGAGTTCATGAAACCTGTAGCCTTTTCCTGTAGCTCCTCAAAATCTCTCGGTGGCTTCCGAGATAGGTACTTGAAGAATGGTCCTGGCTTAAGACCGGCCATGACGATGTGGAGGCAGAGTTCCGAGCTCATATTGGGAATCAGGATCTGCTTTGCGTTGAAGCGGGCCATGTAATCTCTGAGTGATTCATTCCTTTCCTGCTTGAAATTTACCAGCGAGACTAAGTGCCTTCTGTGCCTTCGGCTTGCTGCAAATTGTGCAATGAACTTGGTTATGAGCACATCAAAAGAATCAATTGACCGAGGTGGCAGATTTGTTAACCAGGTCAGAGCTGGGCCTTGCAGGGTAGTTGGAAAAACTTTGCACATGACGGCCTCCGAATCAGTCACCAAGTAAATTGAGGATATAAAGGACTCTACATGCTCGGTTTGATCAGTGGTGCCATTGAATTTGTCTATGTTAAGGGGCTTAAAATGGGTTGGCACGTTTACCTCATTAATGTCCTCGGTGAAGGGCAGCCTCGGACGTCGGTCCGATGTCCTTCCTCTCTGGCTAGTCCTCTCTGAGTGGGACTTGACTTCTGAAGCCCCGGGAGGGGGTTTGGTCTTGGACGCTCGGTTAGTGCCCCGAGAGAGTGCGCCGGAGGATCCTTCTGGCCGGCCTCGGGTGAGGATTGCTCTCCGTCTGATGGTGTCAGGGACCTTTCCCTTTTAGGGCTTTCAAAAGCTTCTGATTTTGCGCCCGTATCTCCTCGTTCTCCTTCCGAAGCTGCTTGAGTTGCTCCATAATTTCCTCCAACCGAGGGTTATCTTCTCTGAGGGGGGAGAAAAGATGATTGTCGTGGTTATGGGCGTCTGAAGCCTCATGGTCCTCCTGATTCATGCTGTTCCCCCCTCCTCGCAGTCCATTCCGGGTGGTCACCATCGAGCGTTTCTTGTGGAACTTGGGAAAGTTTCGCCTCGGCCCCACGGTGGGCGCCAAAATGTTCCTGCCGAGCTCCGGTTTACCGGAGCCTCGCCGTGAACGTCAAACCAAGGATGAATAATTGGGGTTGTTTTAGGCTTTGGCCTAACAAAATTCAATGACTCCGGTCCTACGTATCCCGAAGGGAATCAAAGCCGGACGTAGTTCTTGATTCAACCCTTGGCCGTGGTGATCTCGATCTCTTAATTTTGTATCAGACAAATACTAGGGCACAAGGACTCTCTGATAGTCTCTTGATCGTCGCTAGTTTCTCTAATACGCTTAAGAGAGAGTCACCTGCGTTCAGTGAAAAGTGTCTTTCTTATGAGGGGTACTCCTCCTTTTATAATAGGATTCCCCTATCTCTTAGAGATTTGATTTATCTCTTAATATCTCTTTTGAGATATGATTCCTTAATTTAAGGGATATTATCTCTTTTAACCAGATAAGGTTATTTTAGATAATATCAGGATTTTAATATCAATATCTGATTTCTTTAATTAAGTGATCTTTGATTTATTATCTTTAATTTTCGGACTGGGCCGGATACTTGAACTCGGTAGCCGGGTTAGTAACCTCGGCCAGTACAAATACTATGACGAAAAATGTTAATTACAAGTCAGTTTACTCCCACATCCCACCTACGTGACAAAATTATAGTTTTAAGTGTGGAAAAACAAGATAAGCCGAACTCTAATAAGATGATAAAAATTATATATAGATATAAAGTGTGGTGGCTTCAACAGTACACCAAACTTGTGTGAGATGCATAAAACATCCCACCTTTTAACGTGAAATAATAAGTTTTCATGTTTTCGAAAAAGTAGGCCTTCAAATATTAATATTTTCAACTTAGTCAAAAGGGTTATTTAGCAGCAGCAGAAAAAAACAAAAAACAAAAAAACAAACCTTAACTCATCTTCTTCTCCTTCTCCTTAGCTCAATACCAGTAGCGTGAGCATAGTCCAGACTATTTGTCAGGGGTTTATGACCTACATTTTTTATAAAAAGACCAGATCAAGGCAAAAGCCTACTAGGCCTATCACTATCAGCCAGAAACACGCAAGATATATATGTGTATGTATATGTATGTATGTAAAGACCTATTGGTCTGTTTAAATTTAGAGGCTTATTTATTTGTGAAGGTCTAATAGCTTATTTATCAGTATAGGTCTATCGATCTCTTTCTCATAAAGGCTTACAAACATATTTATAAGACCCATGACATATTTATAAATTGATACATATTTAAAGACCTTGTTGAAAAGTAGGTCTTTTAAATAGACTTCCAAACTAAATTAGGTCACACTTCGAAGTAGGTCAGGCAGTCTTTAAAAATCAATCACATCATGCTAATAGACCAAACACAAGCCTTAAGATTGGAAGGCATATATCAAAATTTAGCCTGACCTAACCTATTCCCACCCCTAAGCACTAGCGCCCACCCTCATATGCGAGGCCAATGTCGCACCACCATAGAATTGTAGTCCAAACCTACTCCGCTAGTCGCCACACAATTTGCATCCATCGTCGTTCATCCATGGCAGCGCCCTCATCGTGATCCATAAGTCTGTCAGCGCATAGGTTTGGAGTTTCTGGATGGCATGGCCTTCTTGTTACGTCATGTACGAGTACCCCATAGTGTACGAGGAGTTTACCCCATTGTGCAGTAGGGGGTTTTACAAGTTAAAGTTTTCTAACAATTTAAAGACACGTGGTTATTTCAGGTAAGATGTGAAACACAAATCGAAGGTGGTCAACAAGCACAAATAGGGTGGTGGTATAAGGGTGTTACTATTTGGTTCTGTAGTGGCTGGATGGACCAAGGTTGGTTTGTGTTGGTTGGCTCCTATGGCGATTGCTCAACCCCAATGGTTGACAACTTAGTAGAGAGACGGGGAGGGAGGGAGGGAGGGGTAGAATCACAGTGCGATTCCTAGTGATAGTGTGGCGATCACCTTTGAATCGCGGTCTGGAGGCTATTTATGAAGGGTGGTGGTAGGAGAAGGGAGGTGGAGGTTGAAAGAGACCTCCTTTGCAGAGACCTCCAAACTAGACCTCCTTTGTAAAGCAAATACCTCCAAATTATACCTAATTTGCAAATATCACAACTTCTTTGCAAATATCACAACATTTTTTCATAAAACCTTAACAATTAGTGATCAATTGACAACTCAACCATTTTATAGCAAACCAATGGTTAGTATATGAGAAGCATCGATGCACCCGTTTTGGGGGGCGCATAGTAGACTGACCCATAAAGTGATATATGTTAAATGTATATGATGTAATATCGTTGTACTACCAGACAGCTGTTGCACATACCAAATGCACAATAGTCTAAGCGTATGTTTGGAGCGGCGGCACGTTAGCTTGGAATTGTGTTTGACCAAGTTTGACCGTGTTTTTTCAGAAGCTAATATTTTTAGCTTCTGAGTTTTCACCGTGCTTTTGATCTCTTTGGACGTGGATACAAACATGCACTAAGTCACTTCATAATTATGGGCGACATAATAATAGTAAAGAAATTGGCAACAATTCTCTCCAAAGAGGCCAAATACTCGAAGGAACAGATAAATTCGATTAAGCAATCTTATATATACCTGTGTGGCTGGATGAGCCAAGAAATTGGGGATCGGTTTATTATATATGGCATCAGGAACACCATCTTTAACACAATCAAAACTACACCTCGGTCAAGAAAGAGTAATAATTTTTTTTTTTTGGGGTGGGGTATTGGGGAGTAATTCTTTTATAGAGATATAGAAACCTGTTAATATAAACAAAAGAAAAACATAAATATTTCCAGGTACATGGTATCTTGTGCTAACTTTACTTTTGACACCCCTTTCTTCAGTTTCCACTGTTTCTTTCTCAAAATAAAGAACCAAAAAAATCAGAGAATAAGAAAAGCCTCATAGTTAAAATGCTCATATATATAATCAGAAGGCTGCCCATCCTGAAGCTGTGGTCGATCCTGAAGTGGCTGTTGAGGGAAGATTCTTCTGTAAATGCCAACAAGAAACATGTATGTTACAAATGATTCACTTTAGACCATATCAGAGACTTCAACCTATATAGAGAAATTAAATCAGGATGCTCTACTCGAGAAAGCCACTTGACAATGAATATGAATCACTAAGAAAATTCTTTGTTTTCCAAATCAATTATTTTCATGGATTGATAACTAGGTTCTGTAAGCATAACCACAAGTACAACAACAACTAAAGCATTTTCCACTAGATGGGGTTTGCTACATGGATTAAACTATGCCATTGTGTTCAATCAAAAAACAATCTACCAATGGGCCATTTAGGTATAAATCCTTCCTAAAACTACAAGTCAATAAACAAAATCAGCCAGAATTATTATATTTATTTATATACAAAAGTAGTATTCTTATTGTTATGCCTTGTGCCCTTGACTCTATAACTTAAATAAGCACAAAGCAAATAATATCTTTATGCAGTTATGCCTTTGTATAACATTGAGAATTTTACATTTAGGGATGCAGCATCAAGAACGGAACCATGAAAATGTAATGGTAATTAATCCTAATCTAGTATTAGAATTGGATTGGTAAAGCATGCAATCTTCAAAAAGACGCGATGTTGCTGTAAAGTCATGCAATAATTATTTAACTCTAAAACTTTTAATTATGAAAACAAATAATGTAATAAGGAAACAGGTAAAGAATGAGTAGCACCAGCATACCTGTAGTTGAGAAAGATCTGATAAAGAGTCAGTAGAATGTCTCACACTGTCATTTGTCCCTTTAAGATCAGAACCGCGTGAGGTAGAAGCAATCCGAGCAGCAACAGGATCGTTTGGAGGGGGTGGAAGAGGAGATCTGATTTTTCCTGCCCCACTTGGTGGGGGAGCAAGGCTCAAGGCTTTTGGCTTTGGTGTTGCAGAATGCCCACCTGTTAGCCCAGCAGCTGAAAGCATCCCGGTTCCGCTAGATGATTTGTGCTTCACATTAATCCTGATGGTTTCCCCTTCCTGTTGGCCAAAAGGCAAAGAAGTGCATGTCAAATATATCAGAAAACGCCGTAAGTCGTAAATCTTAATCCCATAGGCAGAGACCAAAAGGAAGAGTTCAATAATAAAAATAAGAGAAGAGAAAGTAAATTCCTCCAAATTTTGTAACTTGAAAAGAAGGGATGGGTAGTTGGGAGAAAAAACCCACAAAAGAAACTGTGTTTGTTAAACAGAAACACATCCAGAGACTCATCTATAACCAGATTTGGCCAAAACACTTATTCAGCATAAGCATCCTACAGAAGCATCTCCATGATCCACTTAACCATAACAAAGAATCATTCTTCATTTACTCTACCACAATAAGCAGGTATATCTAAAACTGGATTTACGAGACACAACCAACTATTCAGTAATTAATCATAACAGTATCATATAATGAATTTACCAAACTAGGCTTCAAGCACTCAAGCTCAACACCTATAGAAACTGCTCTAAAAACCATATTTGGCCAAACCAAAACAGCCCTTGGGCAATTTATCACAACATAATAATAGCATATAATAATTACCATAGAATATAAGCACAGCACAACACAAACATTCATTCCACATAAGCATCTCAATGATCCACTTCACCACAAGGCTGAATCATGCCTCAATACCAAAGTACATGAAAATAATTATATCTAAAACCAGATTTGACAAAAACAAACAGCAACTCAGTAATTCATCATAACAGCACAATCCACTTAACAATAACACAAGCACAACAAATTATTCACTTAACCACAACACTGAATCAAGCTTCATTATCAAAGCATGCAAAAAATTCACATTAAAAACTAGATTTAGCCAAAACAAACACCTATTTATAGCAAATCACCACAATCCACTCAACCAGAACACCGAATTCACCGAATCACGCTTTCAATTACGCAACCTCGAAAATAATCAAATCAAACCAAAGCACAAAAAAAAAAAAAAAAATCAATTCAGACCTTGAGTCTGTGATTAACCGCAGGATGAATATCGATCTGCGACTCCTCGGCGGCGGCATCTCCGGCACCGGCCTCCTGCTCGTGCTCCCTGCGCACGTACTTATCGTGATCGGAGAGCGCGACATTGAAGTCAAACGCTTCGTTCCGTTCGGCGAACCCTAACCCGATGAAAGCGTGCTTGCCGCGACCGTCCTCGATCTTGAGGACGAAGTAGCGGGACGAATCGAGGACCGGTTCGACGGCGGATTCGCGCTGGCCGGGGTAGACGAAACACGCGGCGAATAGGTCGCCGGAGTTTGGGTCCTCGAGCCGGATCTCGCAGCGGTCCTTGCGCGACACGACCCGGATCCGACCCGACCAGATCTTATCGGATTGGAGCCACTCGCCGCACTTGTAACCGCCGGAGGTGGTGCGCGGAGGGATCTTGTAAACGGAGACCTCGCGCACCACAAGGAGGGTGTGCTCGAATGCCTCCTCCTCCTCCTCGAACGACATCGTTTTGGGGGGGGGGGATTGAGATGAGATGAGAGAGGGTGAATTTGGATTTGAGTTTGGGGTGGAATTTAATGTGAATTTGATGAGGGAATGGTGGCTGGCAGGGAGGTATCGTGTTGGTTGGTACTTACTTGGTCTGCAGTTTGCACTTTGCAGATTGAGGAGACGTGGGTTTGAAGAAGAAGAAGTGTGTCATTCGATTACTTTCCAATTTCCAAATCCAAAGTTGTTGGTATAAATTTTTTTATTCATCACTTGTGTAAGGTTAGTAAGAAAGCACACCAGTGGATTTATATTGTTGTTTATATCGTATGCATATTCTTTTGAATATCTTATTTTTTATTTCAGCGATTTAAATAAGATGTGTATACTTTAAGAAAAATAGTCTAAAAGAAGGGTGAGATTGTATAATATCTACAATTTTATAGTTTCAATAGCAACTCCCATTGTGCTAACAATCAACTTTTATTTTTGGAGATGTCTCCCTATGTTACTATTTTGTTAACCAATGTTTAATAAGTGAATTGAACAAAGCATCAACTTAATTAGTATGTGATAAACACAAATATCATCAATTGACACATGGAACTGATCTTTAAGCTGCTATTCCAGCTCGATAATCTACTTAGAAGAATTTATTTAACATATTTTTAACAATATTAATTTATGGATAATTGAAAGCAAAAAAAAAAAAGCAATTCATTCTCTATTGAATCACGTGTGTATTCAACTGGGAGCTCATAATGAGGTTGCGGCAAGATAAAGAATAAGGAATTGAACAATAGATGAATCACAAATCAAATATATATCTCAAATACAATACAACATTCGTTGGAGAATATTACATGTGTTTTTTTTACCTAGAATTTGTACAAAAACTTTGACTTGTGCTATGCTTTTTATATATAAAGTACTAAATTGTTGTCATGTTTGTTAAGTATGGCATATATATACATATTAATTCCTCATGTATCGAAACAATTTTTTCCCCTAACATAAAGAATACAGAATTATAGAATAAAACACTTTCATTCAACTTTGCTTCTCAATTCATGAGGCCAAATAAAGAATGAATGGCATCACAATGATTTTGTCGTGTTCAAAGAGATATTGATAAAAAAAAAGAGGCATATCACTAAACTTAGGCATGTACGTCCAGATTTGTACATGTATACTATTTTTTACACGAAATCTCATTCGCAATTGATAAATTGTCAGATTCAAATTAGGAGGTTCATCATGAAGCTCTTATTTCTCTTGTTTCTTTACATTTCAACATTATCAGCCTCTGACACTACTTGCTCCCTTTCCTATTCATCAGTACAACATGCAACGATGTTCATCAATATAAAAAATAAACCGATTGTAAGTTTGAAACAATAATTTTCATCTTAAAAAAAAAAAGAAACATGCAAGAAAATTTGCAATATTGATTATTTCAATCTTGATAACATAGGTCAATCTAATCCCATTTAGTACCAAACCCAACATAATTTGTATGTAACACAATTCTAGAAGAAAATATATTATCATGCTTAGAAATAAATGCTCTATAAATTTTTTAATTCGTACATAAATCCCTATAGATTTTATACAAAGTCATTTTAAGTATCGTGTACGGTGTACCTATACCTCACCTTTTGAGTATCTCACTACTGTAGTAAAGGATAAGACATAGCCATTATCTAGTTATTTTTTATACAACGAATTCCCACAGATAAATTTTTTATAAACAAACTATTCCGTTGAAATTCTATACGCCTACTCTCTGCCCTAATTCTTAAACTAAGCAATTCTATTTGTTTCATTTGGTAATTTACTTTTGAGTAATTTATAATTTTACTTTACGGCTTTATAAGCTTCTGATATATGTATGCCTAAACTCGCCTGGCTTGATGGATCCTTTTGAAGCATTCTCCAACATGCCTCAGTAATCATATACGGATTTACCTTTGCACCCCATGTTTGCATCATCAATCACCAATATTGTTTTTGTCGTAACTCATAAGCATGTACTTGGCACACCTGCACAGATTATTTAAGTAAATTTCACATAGTTTCCTATCTTTTGTGACTGTAGAGCTAAAATAAAATCATATGATGTATATCCCTGTTTGGAAAATAAATAATGTAAAATACACTTATAATTAAATTTTATAATTAAAATCATATGGCGTATATCCCCATTGCTGGATTATAATTTGCTCAGTCATCAACGTTTAATTTTGGCATCAAAAGAGTGAATCAAATGTATTAACATAAAAAAGAAAGGGGTGAAGGGAAGATGAACTGAAATGTGAGGGAGAGTGTGAATTAATTTTACATCATAAACAGAAGTACGTAGTAGCAAAAAATATGTAAATTCTAAAATGCAATTATCTATGCATTATTGTGAACCAATTGCATATCTACACGATTGAAAAATTCAAACAAATTAATTCCCAGGAACATATGTGGATGATTGAGTACCTTTGACCTCAGAGGATTCTTCCAATCATTTTTGTTGTAAAAAACACCCTCTAAACCTTTCTATTTGTCACCGTCTCTTGTCATTTCAAAGCCATTTATATCGTGTACCCAGTGTAATCTGGATTTGAAAAGAACCACAAATTGATCAACCTTGAAAGTAAAAGATTGCGTCACTCAAGTCTCAACTAATCAATTAACAACAAAAGGACTTATTAAACCTATGGGCTATTACAAAGTTTTCACAGCAAAAGTGGTCAAAACATTCTGGGAGTATGTCTCTTAGAGCAACAATCAAGTGCTTATGTATGTGTAAATATATGTGTTGAGTATGGGAGTAATAGAATATTGGTATAGTGTCATATTAACAGTGTTTAATTAATTTGTTCCTTATTTTAACATTATGCGCCTACTGTTTGGCCTTTTTTTTACCTTCTTTGAACTTAGCAGCCAACGAACCCGCCAAATCCTTTGTCTTCTCCTTTGAATCCACTGTTTACTATTTGGTGCTAATTTAATTCATTTGTTGTGCTCCCTCTCTGGTCCCATGATCCACGCCTTTTCTCGCTGCTTCTTTGGCTCTCTCCGCCATTTCAGAGTCTATTGTTTATGACTCACTTCTTACACTTGTAAAATCATAAACCCAATTATATGCTCTTGAATGTGTCCTTCATTCACCCGCATTTCTCCACCGCCCAGGAAAAAATAAGACAGAGACAAATTGTAAGTGATTGAACATGTAATACCACTAAGCCACAGAGACCCTTATTCCAAAACCAGTCGTAAGAACCAAAAATCATAAGGTTTCTTTAATCAAATCTCCAAATTAGATTGACTTACCCCTTTCATTGCCACCTCCCTTCTGCCGATGTCCGCTCTGATGGTTCTCCACCATACAGACGCACGTCCATTGCACAGCAGATGCGAACCAGTAAGCTTCAAATCGACGCCCAAACGTCGCCTCGCCGCCCTCTGCGACACCGTCATCCAGCTTCCTCTTTGCGCGTTCCACTCCCCTCCCTCCACACTCGGTTTCACGTTCCTGCTTCTGTTATTCTAGAAGCTTCATGATGTTGGGAGAGAGAGAGAGACCGTTTTGATTATATCTGATAACCATGTTTTTTGAAATTGTAGAAACTGTATATATTTTACTAGTAGAAAGAAATTACCCTTATTTGAAAGGTGGGCATGCCCTTCACTGCATCCTAGGCCTACAATTTTTTCACTTTTTTTTTGTTCTTTGGTTTTTAAAATTTTTAAAAAGTGTAAAAGTAACTGCTCCACTTTCTCAATTTTTTTTTTGTAACCTTTGCCACATTCAAGCATATTATGACCCAAGTATAAGTTTAAAAGGGTATTCCTGGCAATTTAAAATGTTTCAACCAAATTTTTGAAATTTTTTGAACTTTGCCTTTATATATTAGTATAGATGCTAGTGGCAAGGCTGGCTTGTCTCATTTCTAATGTTTTTACTCATCTTTATTGTATAGATTTATCCAACTTTACAATGTGACATAATAATGTAAACACACATTATATACATTACTGCGTTAATAATATCATGTTACAAATAAATGTAAAAATAAATAAGATACATATTTTAATAAAAAACAAATCCAAGATACCAAATATAATTTAGTTACAACTATTATTTGACCTCGACATCTCAGCATTTAGATTTATAAGGAGATTAAGTAATGATCGATTTTTAGGAGTTTTTTACATTTCCCTGCATTACAAACAAAATAATTTTATAATGTTAATTTTTGTTAGATAAAAAGTAACAAAGCATATCAAATTATTTAAAAAAAAACGTCATTTACTTCTAATAGTTGCTTAGCTTGTCACGATTCTCAAAAAATTTTCATACTTTTTTTCCATCTTTAATGTTTTCTTGTTTAATAAACTACAAATTAAATAAAAAATGTAAAACTAAAATTTGGAACAATCATTATCGTAATCATTCATAACAAATATTATGTATTATTAAAATAAAATATTACATTCTCAAGTAAGGCCATTTTTTGTTTCAAATGTATTGAGCTATCGCGACTTCTTTTGCTTGGTAATGTAGCTTCAAGTTTCCTAATAAGTTTTAAAAAAAAAAAGACAGTATTTTAATAAATTGTGGAAATAAAACAACTTATTATATAGTAAATATGTATATTATCATATCGAATACAATACATAATACATTACCTTTCTAACATTTGAGCCCACAATTCTCTTTTCATCATGTTCCATAGCTGAGTCTTATCTGCTGTTACTGCCGAACCCCACCCAAAAGGGTATATCTTTAGATGATGTACCTGATTATCAAAAGATTAGAATATTGGTTTTTTATACAACGACATAATATGAAGTATCTAATATAAATTTATAATTCACCTTGTTGTCAACTGGGCATATAGATGCGATTTATTGCTCAGCCTTCAATATTTTCCTTAGTTTTTGACAGTCGTGATCCTATCATTTTTTAGTCGAATTGTTAATAGATTGATATGGAAAAATATTTTAAAAAAAGTTGTTCACGTGAACCTAACTACCTGCTTGATATGCACATGCCCGAAATATTTGTCATCATCTCTTGCAATAAACGGTAATATATTTGAAACGGTAATTTAGTCGAATTGTTAATAGATTTAGGCATGTTAAAAAAGTCAGTCAGCTACAACAATTTCTTTCTATATGCATAATAATATATTAAGCAATTAGAGAAACCAATAGCTTGATACGGTAATATATTTGAAAACGGCAATTCAACCACATGCTAATTAATATACATGCATGTCTTGCATTTCTTCTTAGCATGACCAAAAGGTTTCACCATTTAAATGACACAGGGATATGATCAGATGAATAAGACACTGTCATCTGTTTGAAACTTTGATCCAACTTCCATATTAAATAAACCACCATAAACCCAGATTGCGATTTCTTTCAGTCATATATATACATGTATTCAACCTTAATCGGTGCTGCAAGTGTGTCAAGCATTGATAATTTCAAATGCTCATTCCACCCATCTCTCTTTACAAATCTTAGACCTTCATTTTTACATTAAAAAGCCATATCATCGTAACCCAAAAAGCAAAAAGGGGAATGTCTAGGTAAAAGATTAGAACACACATACAAACACCCAACTGAATGTGATACTTCCAAGTAACTAACACAAACTCACACTATGCCCTAAGACTTTGGAAAGCATGAATAAAAAACCGGAATCAGATACACCTAAATTTTCAAAAATAAAAATAATGAATCTATCTTCAGACTTAATTGAAGGAAATGAAAAAAACCAACAAAAGCAGAGCAAATAAAAGAAGATACAAAGATCAAAGAAGGCATGTAGATTACATTTAAGTTGTTCAGTAATAGAAGGAAGATCAGCAAAAGTAGAAGCCATGAGTGAGTGGGGTGATTCTTGGAAATGAAAAAAAAAGTGGTGAAAACAGTCACCACCATCAACTGATAATTTCAAATGCTCATTTCTCCCATCTCTCTTTACAAATCTTAGACCTTCAGAATGCCGATATGGTGCCATATTCACTGACAATTATCATGGATAGTTTGACCAAAAAGCATTTAACACTCCAAAACCCACTCAGTCCAAGCCAAAAACAATTCAAACATCATTGTTCAATCCATCCTCAGGCAATGCAATATGTCATGTTTGAATAGGTTTTCTTGTTAATTCAGTCAAACAAAACAAACAAATAGAACAATGAGCATCATCGTCTAGTACAAAAGTTTGGAGTTTGGAAAAAATTTCAAACTCATGTCAAAATAAATAAATGCAGAACATCAGGGTACATACCCAATGCAGCAAAAACTTGCACATATGTCCTTTGTCTTCTCCTTTCAATCCTCTGCAAAATCTTGATGTTCTTATAGGTAGAACTGCAAAAGAAAGACAATATTATATATTATTTAAACTTGCACATCCTTTTAATCCTCTACAAACTCTTTGCTTCTTTTATTCATTTGTTGTGCTCCCTCTTTGGTCATATTCATGCACCTTCCCTAACTGTTTCTAATACGATAGGATGTATATGTTATATGTAGCTATTTTTCACAAATAAAAACATTTGCCGTTCTTTAAGACCTGCAATAAATCCTGGTGGACTTGTATTTACGCCACATATATAACCCAGAATGTGTCACTAACCATCATTTGAAAATGTGTCACCATAGGTGGCAATAGGCATTAAACCCAGAATGCAAGTGGTGATCAACACCAGCATCAACACTCGATCCTCCACCATCTATTTTTTTATAAAACAACTTGGCTCACAAAAATTCTTCTTACCCAAAAACCAAGATGGATGTACACCAATTTCTTTCAACCTTCAAAGTGATCCATCCCAACCCCTAACCGTAGTTGTGGATGAAATATTATGTTCTATCGATCAAAATATGGGTCAACTCTAAAATGTGACATATTAGAAAAATCTTCAAATTATATAGTACTTCAAGGAACAAACATTTGTTTCAAATAACCAAAAGTTTGACTCTCGATTACAATAAATTTCAAAAGAATGTATGGCTTTTTCACTTGGGTCTTGCTAAGAGAAAGTTAAGTGCATGATGAAATTTGTAACCTATGCAAAAGAATTAATAGTAAAACTAAATCAATAAGAACTCGATCGGTTCTTACAAACAAAGATAAAGATTGCAAGTTGCATAATGTATCTTATCAAACATAAATCATGAGTTGTCTTTTCCCAACTCTATTGTGTTCTCCCTGTCTTTCTTCCCTCCACCCTTCTCTCCCGTTTCTTTCTTTTTTTTTTAAATGTTAAACACCCTTCTCTCCTGTTTCTCTGTTTTTTTAGATGTTAAACACACTCTTCATGTCTTGGTTCCTAATTTAGATACTCCTTAATTAATATTTGTGAAAAGTGTTTAAACACTCCCTAAATGGAATAAGACAATCTATAATCGGACTGAAGGTTAAACTTCATATCTCTACTCTCTATCTTTGTAAGAAGGCTATGTCGTGACAGTTGGCTTGGAAGCACTTGAATGTTTGGATCTCCTCTTCGCCGAGCTCTCACCATGGTGTTGTCATTGTTCCTTCAACCTGGAAGCAAGGAGTTTCTGATCCACTGCTGCATTTGATTTTGCCTTAACAATTTTCTTCTTATTTGCAATCCTTGCTTGCTTCCTGTGTAGTGTCAAAGGAGTGACCAATAGTTTTATCTTTAGAGCTTTGCTCATTTATTCCCTGCAACCAAACATCTACTATTCATAAAACAATTTATAACAAACTACGCATGTATCAGTCCTCAATGCAATTAGCAAAACCATTAATCCATGATACATGTTCTACCATGAATTTGTAGAAATTAGAAGGGAACAAAAAGGATTAACATACATGTTTTGTTGTCTGATGTTAAATAGAAGTAATATTTTCCTTTTATCTTCAAGTTAAGAAGGTGAAAAAAATTTAACAACCCATACATTTCCATATATTTATCTAGCCACTTTGTATCCCCAGGAATGTTCTTGTGCCTTTGCCATAGCCACTACCCTTTTATGGAAGCTTCGCACAACAGTAAAACATTCGAAAAGAAAAAAACAATTGAGCCTTTGGTTTTCATTACTCAAGCAGCCTATCCTATTTGAGGGTAAATGTGAAAGAATATTATACATCAAGTGAAAGGAACATGAAAATTTACATAAGCGAAAGAGTAATCGAGATAGAGTAGCAACAAAAATGATAATGGCAGCTAATCAAGCATATGAATAATATTTGGTTCCTGAGTTATCCCGCCACCTTTATAAGGTATTTACCTGCACATGAATCAACGACAACCTGTGATTCATTGTGTTGTAGTGTCAGATCACCCTGTTGACAGTTCCAGGATCATAACCAAGTACTAAGATAAAGCTCATACTTTTCGGTTATTGTGAGAAACAATGCTTCAATGACACAACAAATAAACATCATTATATAAGCAAAGCTTCAAACATATCCAATCAAAAGCTAGGAACTAAGGAATACTACAAAGAGCTAACCTGGAACATTACACCGAAAGATCCATATACAACAACACACGCAACCATGTAACTTGTTGTCTATAATCACGAAAATAACCATGTAAGTCCACAAACCATATATATAACTGTATACTAATTATCAATGATAAGAATTCAGACTCATATCTGCTTCTGCTTGGTCTGTCCATTCTTACCACCAATGGTAGTAACAATTATATGTCCTTTTTCTGTCCCATTTCCATCTAATATAGAGGCTTGCATCTCCTGCATTTAATTAAGCAAGTTTAGACATAAAAAAAACTCAATATTCAACCATGTGCTTCTTACAAAAAATGCAATGAAGGTTAAATAAAAAAGAAAAAGATGAAAGATTTTTTTTTTACCTTCTCATACTTAATGTTATTAAATCAATGAAAAAATATACATCCAATGAGAAGAGGCCAAAAAATTCTGCATCAACAACTACACAATCATTGAAGAGACAGATGTTGTTGTTTTCCCTTTGTTACATTCCCCAATAATAAAGCAAGTTTGAAACATGCCTAAAGTATTTTTAATAATTGTTTCTTATGATTACTAAAAAACTGGAAAAGTTTACAGTTTTTGGGAATGTCCATCCTTTTAATTAAAAAAAACAAACAAACAAACAATGAACACCTATTCGTTGAACCATTTAATGATCAAAATCTATTGAATAGAACCAAATCAACCAATGGCTTTCCTCAACCTTAACAATAAAAAGTAAAATGCTTGACCTTAACTCTTATAAAGTTGAACCCATAATAGTTACGAAAACTCAGATAACAAAAACAACAATTTGCCTTCAAATGATAAATTTAGATGAACTAAAGATAAAGAGAGAGATGGAAGGAGGTCACAGAAATATATATTGCATTATTAGTTCTTCTCACCACGTATACCTGTTGATCCACTCCCCGGGAGTCGCCGTCATCGGAAAACCATCACCGAAAATCTGCATCACATGCAGCACTAAGCCCTGTGTATTCGACAGCACTATACTACTATACCCAGATTCATCACTCTCCGCAATTTGCGACTGTTGCATCTGTATCTGAATTTCAACCGAGTTCGCATTTTCATTCCTTAATCAGTCACAACTATGAAACTGAATGAAATAGAAAAAAACAAAAACAAAAAATCAATGAAACTGAAGAGAGTGTGTTTGAGAGTGTTTGTGCATGAGTTTTTCTTTTCTTTTCTTTTGTTGGTCTTCTGTGGCAAGTGCCGGCGAGAAGGGGTAGGAAGAAATAAAGAAAAAATGGGGAAAATAGCGTTGGAAATTTACCATATCCACTCCCTATCGCGCCCCGCTTCAGTCGCGACTCAGGACAATTAAATTCGCTGCCCAGACTCCACCGTGACGCCGCCTCGCCCTCCTTTGCTCCACCGTCTTCCGTCTTCCTCTATGCGCGTCCACTATCTATCGTTCACTATTGGTTTTACTGAGTATGGTTAATCAAAATAAGGAGATGGGGTCATGGGGTTGGTTACGTGGGAGGAATTGTGCGGTTGGTGGAAAAATTAAAAAATAAGCTAAAGTATAAAGGTTAAATCTGTAATATTAAAAAATTGACACCAAATAACTGTTCTTTTTTGAACTCTGCCATTATCTTTTTTATATATATATATATATATATATATATATATATATATATATATATATATATATATATATATATAAGTGATTTTAGTAAAATAAATAATTTAAATAGAATTAATTTTGTGATGTCATTATAGTGAGAGTATCAATTAAATATTTATACTCAATTTTGATTAATAAATTATTTTTTTTTAATAAGAGTTTCAAAATTAACCAAATGATGTTGGTGTGAGTGGTTAAAGGGCTCTCGTCCCTTAACCAAGGTCTTGGGTTCGAGTCTTGGGTATGAAAAAAACCTCAACTGATAGGAATGTCACCCATCGAGGTGCAGAACAAACTTCCATGGAAGATTAGTCCCCGTCTCAGGTTGTCGATGGGATACTTCTCAAAGTAGAGAAAAAAAAAGTTGTTTAAAAAAAAAAGACATCAAAGGTTAAGGTTATATTTCGTTATATTCATGACTCTCGGAGGGAAGTGGAAGAAGTGTCTGTTTGTTATGTTTAAGCTAATTGACGCATAAGTAGGGGTGTTCGCGGATTGGATTAGATCGGTTTTAAACTAAAAAGTCATCTGATCTATTGATGAAAATAATGTGTGGTTTGGATTGGATCGGTTTGCTACCTTAAAAAATCCGATCCAATCCAATCCAATCAAATGCAGTTTGAATTGAATTTGATAATTCGGTTTTTTTTCATAATTTATTTTTTCTTATGTCAAGTGTTCTTTCCACTTATTTAATAGTGGGCAAAAGATAATTTTCATTTAATGGAGCTAGTTTAGGGTGCTCAATACCTATTTTAACATCTCTCGATACTAGAACAATGGAACCTTTTGAAAACCAATAACTATTTGTTCATTATTAACCATTATTTGATTTGATGAAGAGTGAGGAAAATTTTAGGGTATGTTTGGATTGATAGGAGGGGACGGAATGAAATTGAAAGGAACATAATGGAAAGGAATTGAGCAGAATAAAAATTTCGTTCCATTGTTTGGATATTTTATGATGAAATGAAACAAACTTACTCTTTCATTATTTGGAGGGTGAACGGAATGGATTATAATTTTTTTTCCTCAATATTACCCTTTATCGTTTAGTCAGCTAGCCCACCTTTTCTAATACAAATTGCCAAAACAAATAACACAAGCGGCACCATGGGAGGAAGAACATATGTCCCTACAGTCAGTTTACCTTCATAGAATATCACCCAAAAAAAGAGAGAGGAATCATGTTGGAGTTCACGAAGTTAACGAAGTTTTCACAGGTGAAATCAACATCTTTTATTTATATAAAACCATGCTACAGCAAGAGCAAAATTGTGTGGTGGTGTCACTCTCGTTTTATTACATAATAAAACCATGTGCTGGGATGGAGAGCAAAGAGGTAGCAACACTGTTTTCGTGAAGAGCAAAAATTGTGTTGTCCTTCCGACGCTCGGAAGGAGAGCAAAGAGGCAGCAACACTGTTTTGTATATGAAGAAGACTCAAAGTGGGTTTAGGTTTAAAGGGATATAAACGTAATTTAATAAATGTATGAATGAAAGATAAGTTGATTCCATCACTTACCCCCTAGTCTGGGAGGAAACAAAAAGAGGGGTATTGAATGGAAAATGATGGAATGCATTCCATCATATTCCATTCCATCCCACTCTATTCCATTACTTTCTATCGGGAGTTTGAGAAAAAATAATTATTGATATTTTTAACACATTTTTTTATATTAATTCTCTATATATACTCTCACGTATCCTATTTTCTCCTTGAATCAGCTACAAATAAATTGTAGCTAGTTATTTTTCAAATCACTTAATTGATTTCCTATTTTTCATGTTTATTCAATCAAGTATATATATGTTATGTATCAAAACTTATAGTAAAATATAACTTCAAGACATTAACGTTTATTCTAAATAATCTCATGTATATCATTCCAACAAAAATATTAAAGAGAATGAGAGTCATAAAAGTATGAAAAACAATGTTTAAGTATGAGTAACACTATAATTTAAAAAATAATAGTATATGTCTATAATATATCGGTTTGGATTGGATGTCACTAGGGGATCCAAAATCCGATCTAATCCAATGAAAAAAGCGGTTTTTTCTGTTTTCAGTTTTTTTGGTTTTCGGTTTTTCGTTCGATTTTTGCGGTTTAAATCGGTTTGGATCGGTTGATGAACACACTTACGCATAAGGTAAGTAATATGGATTTGTATTACCTTGGTGAAGATGTTTAACTTATAAGGGTTAAATATGTTTTTAGTCCCTCATTTTTTTTTATAAAAGTTCGATTTTAGTCATTCGTTTGAAAAATGTACTTTTTTAGTCCCCTTTTTAAAATGTTTCAGAAATGGTTCCTACACCATACTTCCGTTTGAATAACAGGGGACTAAAATTGAAATTTTGTCAAAAATGATGGACTAAAAATGTGTGGTTGTTAAAAATAAGGGATTGAAAATGTGTGGTATAGGGACCACTTCTAATACATTTTAAAAAACGGGGGACTAAAAAAGTACATTTTCCAAATGAGAGACTAAAACCGAACTTTTGTAAAAAATGAGGGACTAAAAACATAATTAACCCAACTTATAATGAGGGTGAAGAGAGGTTGAAGGTATGTCGTTCGAGATGTAAATTGGTATCATATGACGAAAGCAAGTCCATGAGTCTTGGCAGGTCCGTGTAAAGAAATTTCGGGGCCTAAGGCAAAATATTTAAAGAGATTTATTGTAATATAAATTATCAATTTTCATATTAATTTTCTAGTCTTTTAAATTACAAAATTATTTATTAAAGTCTTATAATAAAGTAATTCTAACATTTCACTATCAATAGATAAAATGACTAATTCATTCAATCTATCTTGTAATATTGTTGATCTTAGACATAATTCGAGCAATTTTAATTTTGAAAAACTTCTTTCGACGGTTGCAACCGTTAGAGGAAAATAATAGAAAAAAATAATTTTGTAAAGTAAATAAGAAAAAAAATTATGAAATGATAGAACTTGGAAAAGAAAATAGCTGCACGTTTATATTATCTACAACAACAATTTGATTGATATCAAATATCCACTTTGACACTTTACTTCAAGTCTTCAAAAGAATATAAAAGAATGAGAGAGTTAAGAAGATTTAGAGTGAAAATATTAAAATTTTATTATATATATATATATATATATATATATATATATATATATATAGACACACACTAAGAAATAACTCATAACCTTGAAATGATAACCATTAATTAATTTATTACTTTTTAACGTGCCAAAATACTGATTGGTGATAAGATTTTGTGGAGTGGACTATCAATGGTCTTTATTCTTAAACCATCAACCATGTGATTTTATTATTATAATGTTCAATATGTTTGTAATGTTCGGTACTACCTTAATACTCGTTATAATAATCATTAGTTATAGTTTCCCACATAATAATAGCTATAATAGGAAATAATATTTACCAAAAAAAATTAACAAGATAGTAACAAGTAAAAAAACTTTTGAGGCTTAAGGCTGTTGCCTTATCAGCCTTGTGGGCTACCGGGCCTTGAGTCTTGGATATTAACCATCGATGCAAGGTTGATTATCCAAGTTATGAGTTATCTTGGCTTTTGAATTAAGATCTCGGGCACTTGGGTCCAAATCAAATCAAATTCAATTATAAGTATGTTTAATGTATTAGGAATATTAAAAAAAAAATTGATTTAATTGATTTGCACGGTTAATATGAACATTTTTTATATTGTTAATTAACCATAAATTGATATATCATTGAAATTGTTTGACTTTTATCTTAAATACTTTAAAAATAACTCATGTACTGCATGCACTATCCAAGTCAATTTGGGCCGAGGTTAGCCCAAGTAGGGTGACTCGTCAGAGCTTCTTAGCCCATGCGAGTAGGAGGCCAAGTGGAGACTAAGTCAATATCACCTGCTTGATGAAATTGACATGTACGTGAACAATTAAAGAATCGTGGGAGACTTGACTACGTGGGAGGGTGGTTAGAGTGAAGAGGAGAACTAACTGTCGAAATAGTGGGGTGGGATTTTGTGTATAAGTAGGTTCCCTTATGTAGTTGAGATTCTGTAACTCAGACTCTACTAGTTTAGAGATACTAATAAACATGTGTTCATCTGAATTAAGAGTTGTGCAAATTTTAGCGATATTGCTCTTCATCTTTCGAATTACATTGTCAGAATTTGCAAGAATATTTGGCGTCCATTGTGGGCCGATGTAAACTTTCCCCGATCCCACTATTTGTTTTTCTAGGCAAATAATGGGAGGATCTAGGAGTGCCAAAAAGAGGAGGACGACTACGGATTCTCTCCGAGAGGAGGAAGCGCAGTCAGAAGGAAGGAGAAATGAATCATTGGAGCAGGAGGTCCGAGAGTTGAGACGCCATGTGGAGCAATTGAGGAGGAGTCATGGCGGGGGCGGAGAAGTAGGGAAAGAAGTGCAGAGCGAAGCAGAACATCCTGTAGGAAGGAAAGAGGTCATTCGGAGCAGGAGATAAGGAATAATCGGGACAATGAGTCTCAGACCGAAGTGTCTAGTCACGAAAGGCAGAGACCAAGGAACTTGGAGAGCCAAAACTGAGGCTCAACCCAAATTGGAGAAAGATATGTAAATTTGACAGCAAAAATAACTTCATTCATTGAACAGAAAATAAAAAATAAAATTCGGTGGCCTCGTTAAAACCACCTCAGTCAAAAACCCTCTAGAGATAGAAAGACTGTGGTTGGAAAAAGAGTACCACCTTTTACATTTGTTTAACTAAAACAAAGTTTCAAATGAGAAGCATTCCACGTACACGGAATTGGCTTCCCAGATAATTCCTCCAACTGATATGCCCTATTTTCTAAATTTTCCACGACCCTAAAGGCCCCCGCCCAATTAGCTGTCAATTTCCCCTCAACGGGGTCCTTCCAAGAACTTCCTTGCAACCTCAATACCAGGTTTCCCACTCTAAAGCTTCTCGGTCTCATTACCAAATTGTATCTCTGCACTATCCTTCTTTTACATGCTTCTTCCTTGATCCGAGCTTCATCTCTAACTTCCTCTATTAAATCCAAGTCCTCTCTCCTAACTTCTTCATTACATTAAAGCCACTTATGTTTAAAAAACATTCAATACTTTCTTTATGTAGTATTCAAGATGAATTTGTTGGAGAATTTAGAATCATTCCAGAATTAATTTTATGAGTACTAGCATATCTTACCTTGTGATACAAGAGGGGTTAAAAAAAATATTATGTTTTATATACACTTTACCTAAAAATTTAAATTTTAAAAGTATCTAAAACAAAATAAATTTGGAAAATAAAGTAACTGGAAATAGAAAAAATTTAAAATATATATTAGGAATAATAATTTGTTATAAAAAAGGAATAATAAAGTCATTAAGAAGATAAGAGTTCGTTTTTTATAGGCAAATGTTTGTAGTTAGTTGTTATACATTTAATTTAAAATATTTTTTAAATAACAAATTTATTATATTTTTTAAAATATAGCATTAATTTAGTGTATAATCAAACATTTAAATTTTAGTAGTATTTGAATTATAATAAATTTGAAAAATATGTCATTGGGAGTAAAACAAATTAAAACGAGTATCAAAAATAATAAAAATCATTCAAAAAATAAGAGATCATATACGCAAATATTGAAACAAAATTATAAATCATAAATTCAACTTTCACATGACAAAATCAAACGAACAACTTCTTTTATATAATGTAGGATAAATAATTGATTTAGATAAAGATATATTAAAATAAATAAAAGATGATTGTTACTAACACACTCTCTTTCTAACACATATTCTTCTATGATCAAAATTTAAATGGATCCCACTATTTTGAAAATGAGTTTCATTAATTGATGTGTGTCCCACTTAAATTTAGTAGGACCTACATAAAATTCAATCAATAAAAAAAGTGTATTAAACAAAGATTGTTAAAGAATAAAGAGTGTATTGCTAATGTTTTATAAATAAAATTAGTACAGAACAGATTTTAAACAATGTTTTATTAAACACACCCAACGATCGTCCCATAACTCAACTCAACTCAACTCTCACAAAGTCAACACATTCCATTGTCAGGTGCCTTCTATGGTGCACTACTCTCCAAAGTGGAGCAGTGGTGCACCACCCAGCTGTCATGCTCCTGTCCAATTAAATTGCCAACTGTGGAGTTTGAATTTTCAACCCGTATTATACCATTTTGTTTGGTCAACCAGATACCGTATATCTAATTATCTTACTTTATATTTTTTTCTCTACACAAATATTTAGAATGATTTTTAAAAATTAAAAGCATATACTCCCTTGTACTCGATAGTTTTGTCCCCTATACGACTTCACCTTCTATCATTGCTCTTCCGAAACTCATTGGACCTCGTTGTGTAGCTCTAGGTTGTGTGATAACTGTTAAGTCTCTAAAATGTCTTATGTGCATTTCATTAAGTTTTGATGAGAACTAAACATTGGTTAATCACTAGTGGAAATAATGTAATACACAGGAACGTTTTACGTCAGTTGACCATATGTTTGACATTAAAAATGAGGCGGTGGCAGTTTTGTAAATATTAAATCACTATTTACGTCAGTTGTGTAATGAACTGACGTTCAAAGTGATTTTCAAGATTTATTAACACTTTTAACGTCAGTTGTTTATACAACTGACGTTAAAAGTGTGATTTTTACTTCAGTTAAATAAATAACTGACGTAAATAATCCTATATTCCTATCTGAAACTCATTCCTATCTTTCTTTCGTTGTCATCTCCCTGTTGCCACTCTTAACGCATATCACTCCATATATAGTGCAGTTTATTTCTAATCTTTTTTTAAACAAGTTTATTTTTAATCTTAATTAATTAGCTTGAATTAGTAAACAAATTCTTGTGCAAATTAAAATAAATAAACACTTAACATAAAATAAGTTATATGTATAATCAAATCGTATCTCATTGAAGCGATTCATAAGTTATAATTACATGATTAAAAGATAAAAAAATTTCTGCAACATAGCCCTAAAATATAAAAAAGTTTCTGCTTCAACGTCATTTTGTTCTCAGTCCTGTCCTCAGAAACTCCAATGGATGCATCCCCTCCCTCATTTGAAATCCTTGATGCTCCATCTGAATCCACAATCACTTGCTGTCAAAGCGGAGTGAAAGGGATGAAGGGGATGAAATAAAGTGAGGGAATCACATTATGTGATTCACTCAACCTTACCATCCATGTTATGTGATTTACTCAACCTCAGAAGTTTTTTGACCATTAAGACAGAAACCTTTAAGTCTAGGTATAGGAAGAAATAACAAAAGTTTCAAATATGATAGAGCCATATTGTGAAGGAATAGAAAACGCACGAAATATAGAGGAAAAGAAGAGGGTGTATTACAGACTGATACAGAAGAATGGTACTTTATATAGAGAAGAGAGACTACCTGATTTTCTTCAAAACTGATCTATAAACTTAATGTTCATTAAGAGGATTACGTTATAAGGTGCATGGGTAAGTAGCACAATAGTCAAAGGAATGAATGTTTTTGCAGAAACTTATACACTTTTAACGTCAGTTGTATTCAACAACTGACGTTAAAAGTGTTTTTAAAATAAAAAACATTTATTTTTAACGTCAGTTGTTTAATACAGCCGACGTTAAACAATGACTTTTAACGTCAGTTGTTTAAGACAACTGACGTTAAAAATGACTTCTAATGTCAGTTGTATTAAACAACTGACGTAAATTGTTGTTTTATTTTTGTTTATAACGATTACACCCATGCGCCTTCTTCACTTCGCTCTGTACGTCTCTGTTCTTCTCTTTTCATCACGCTCACGCTCACGCTCACTCTCACTCTCACTCTCACTCTCACTCTCACTCTGCGCTAATCGCGAGCTCCTCTCCACCGCAACCACCGCGAGGGCTTCTTCGCCACCACCGTGAGGTACAATCTTAACCCTAAATCTGTCTTTCCCGCTCATTCTTTGCAATAACTTGACATCTCTCTTTCCCCTTCCCGCGCACTAACTCTCCTTGTCCCTCTGCTCTTAGTAACCACATCGAACGTTGGCCACCACTCGAGCTCCCCTCCCCACCACCACGCGAGCACCTATTTCTGGTGAGTCTTTAGGGCACATTTTTTTATTTTTGGTTTTGAGTGTATGTTGAAACTGTAGAGTCTATAGTTGAAACTTGAAATTGTGAGTTTGAGTTGTTTGGAATGTCTCTATTTCTGGTCGTGGGTTTTGTGTTTTCTCTTTTTTTTCTTCTGCTATCATGACCTATTCAAAATGGGAAGAAATTTAGAGTTGCTTGTAGCATGTGACATCAACAATATATTGCTCATTGGAATTCTGTTTTGTTAATTTATCTTCATCTGCTTATTTCTTTTGTCTTAAGAAACCTCAAAATGGTGTAAATTTGAAATAATTTTTAAACGCCTTGCTTGTATATATCATGCTCTCTTGTATATAATTTTTAAACGCCTTGCTTTGATATATGTTTTGTATATCTACAGAACCTATCTAGTTATGGATCGTAGTTGGATGGTTTGTAAGCGCACTAGTGCTGAGTATTTGAAGGGGGTGGGAGAATTTATAGAATTTACTCAAAGGAATGTTTCTAATAGTAATGGAATGTTCTATTGTCCTTGTGTCAAGTGTTTGAATACGAGGAAATGTACGGTGAAGGATATACGTACTCATTTGATTTGTGAAGGGATTTGCTTGAGTTATACAAGATGGATATGGCATGGTGATGTGTTGTTGAGTAGTACGGCAAGTGTCTCCCAAAGTGAGGACGTTGACGTAGATATGGAGGATGATCGAGTAGAGGACATGATCCGTGATATTGGACAAGAATCTTTTCATCGAGCTCATGTGTATGATTGGTTATGCGGTGATGCGGATAAGCCTTTATATCCAGGGTGTACTACTCATACACGGTTGTTGGCGGTGCTAAAATTGGTTTGTGTGAATGCGAGAAATGGTTGGACCGATAAAAGCTTCACGGAATTGCTTGAAGTGTTGAAAGACTTGCTTCCGGAGGACAATACATTGCCTGACCGTAACTATGAGTCCAAGAAGGTATTGTGTCCGATGGGTATGGAGTATAAGAAGATACACGCATGCCCCAATGATTGCATATTGTACACCGGTGTTCATGAAGACAATCACGATTGCCCCAAATGTGGGTTATCACGATACAAAGTGAAGGGTGGTGATGATGATGATGATCTTGATGATGTGAGAAAAAAGGGTCCTCCTGCGAAGGTGTTATGGTATCTTCCAATAATTCCAAGGTTCAAGCGATTGTTTGCCAATGCGAAAGATGTGAAGAATATTATATGGCATAACGATGAGAGGAAGCGTGATGGAAAGGTTCGTCATCCTGCTGATTCTATGCAATGGAAGAATATTGATACTATGTTTCCGGATTTCGCCGATGAGCCAAGAAACCTAAGGCCTGGACTTGCTACGGATGGAATGAATCCTTATGGTAACATGAGTAGTATTCATAGTTCATGGCCTGTTCTGTTGATAATTTACAACTTGCCCCCTTGGTTGTGCATGAAGCGCAAATACATGATGTTGTCTATGATGATTTCGGGCCCAAAGCAATCGGGAAATGACTTAGATGTTTATCTAAGTCCCTTGATTGAAGACTTGAAAACGCTGTGGGTGGAAGGTGTTGATGTAGTTGATGGGTATTCTCATGAGACTTTCAAGCTTCGTGCCATGTTATTTTGCACCATCAAAGACTTTCCAGCATATAGTAACTTGTCCGGGTACAGTGTAAAGGGGCATAAAGCATGCCTTATATGTGAAGAAGGCACATGCTACACTCAGTTGCATCATGGAAAGAAGACGGTTTACCTTGGGCATCAGAGATTTCTTAGACGTGATCACCCATATCGTAAGATGAAAAAAGCTTTTAATGGATGCCAAGAGACAGAAGAAGCTCCGGCGACCTTAATTGGAGAGCAGGTTTATCAGAGGGTAAAGGGCATCGATGTTATATTCGGCAAGTCCAAAAAGAAAGGTAAAGCTGCTGAGAAAAACATATGGGAGAAGAGGTCGATATTCTTTGATCTTCCATACTGGCGCAAGCTTGATGTCAGACACTACATTGATGTGATGCATGTGGAGAAAAATGTGTGTGGTAGTGTGATCGGGACACTTCTCAACATTAAGGGCAAGACAAAGGATGGTGTGAATGCTCGTCTCGACCTCGTTGCTATGGGTATACGAGAGCTGTTAGCTCCAGTTGTTGAGGATGGTAAGCGGACTTATTTGCCACCAGCATGTCATACTTTGTCAAAAAAAGAGAGACAAAGTTTCTGCGGGTGTCTTCAGGGCATCAAAAATCCACATGGTTACTCTTCAATTATGAAGAGGCTTGTCTCTAGTGATCTTAAATTGGTTGGCTTAAAGTCTCATGATTGTCACATCTTGATGCAACAACTTCTGCCCGTTGCTATTCGTGGTATTGCTCCAAAAAATGTGAGACATGCCATTACTCGGTTGTGCTCATTCTTCAATTCTATATGTAGCAAAGTCGTTGACCCCCGTATGTTGGATGACTTGGAAGTTGAGGCTGCTACAATCTTGTGCCAATTGGATATGTATTTTCCTCCTTCATTTTTCGACATAATGGTTCACTTAATTGTTCATTTGGTGAGGGAGATTAGATTATGTGGGCCGGTTTTTCTGAGATGGATGTACCCAGTTGAGCACTACATGAAGATCTTGAAAGGGTACGTGAAGAATCCTCATCGTCCGGAAGTATCTATTGTTCAAAGGTATGTTGCAGAAGAAGCTATTGAGTTTTGTTCGGACTACCTTCATAACACGGATCCTATAGGGGTTCCTAAGCCTTAGCATGATGAGATAAGATGTCAAGGTAAGGGTACACATGGCTTAAGAATTAATAACAAGGGTCGGGAGGAAGTGCTTCAAGCACATTTGTATGTATTGAACAACATCGATTATGTTCAACCTTTCTTATTTGAATATAAAAGAAAAGTCAATCAAGAAAACCCTCGAATGAGCGAAAGGTGGTTGTTGAACAAGCATAACAAGACTTTCTTACCATGGTTCAAGGAAGAAATGCTTAAGGATGGTAGTACTGCTTCTGATGACGTAAGATGGCTAGCACGTGGGCCTAGCTTCAACGTCATATGTTGGAGCGGATAAGACATCAATAACTTTTCCTTTTATATAAAGGAACAAGATAACAAGTGTACCATGCAAAATAGTGGGGTTATGATCGTGGTCGAAGCAATGCACTTCTCTAGTGCAAAGGACACAAAACCCGTTAAAGCACCGACACCTTACTTTGGATATGTTGAAGATATTTGGGTGCTCGATTACACTAAGCTTACGGTGCTGGTTTTTAAATGTAAGTGGGTTGATAGTAACGGTGGTGTACAAACTGACGAATTGGGGTTCACATTGGTAGACCTCAACAAGTTAGGTCATATAAATGAGTCTTTCATAATGGCTTCCCAAGCTAAACAAATGTTCTACATCACTGATCCTTCTAACAAAAGGTTGTCCGTGGTTCTCCAAGGAAAAAACATGTATAATGGTAGTGATGAAAATCAAGATTCAAATCTTGATATTCCTGAGACTCCTTCTTTTTCAACAAACATGCCTACTATAATCGAGGAGACACAGGTGGACAATGTACATGCCACTCGTGATGATCATCACGAAGGGATATTGATATAGGTACTTTTAACTTAGTATACATTTATTTTTATTTATACTTCTGTATTTATTTTTAGTTATAACCTATTTTAATAAATATATATTATTTTTGAACAGGCATACATATGGATCAGTCGGATGACCCACATGCACGGGAGGACACTGTGGGGCCTACGCAGGACCCGATCGCGCCTACGCCTGATTCTAGTGTAAGTTTACATGTTATATACTATATTTAGTCCTTCTTTTTAATGTAAGTTTATAATGTTACAACGCTCTGTTTTATCTTTTTTTTTGTCCATACAGACATCACAGTCTCAGAGGAAACGGGGTAGAGGAGCCACGACTTTGAAGAAATTAGAGAAGGCCAGGCAAAGCGGACAGAAGCTTGAGGTGTGCTTTGATGCTAATCTAAAGCCCCAGGGATCCCGTGCTAAAGAATTTAAAAAGTGGGTGTTTCTACAAGCGAAGCAGCACGTTAGCATCAACTACAACCATTAGAATGACATTCCACAGAACGTTAAG
This sequence comes from Sophora flavescens, assembly GCA_030762895.1. NCBI lineage: Eukaryota > Viridiplantae > Streptophyta > Magnoliopsida > Fabales > Fabaceae > Sophora > Sophora flavescens. The sequence continues at coordinate 51,746,565 of CM061069.1, forward strand.
GATCGGATTTGGGAGGCTATCACGGTATTTTACCTTTACATTCTTTTGATTTACATTATTAGATAATTATCCGAGTTATAATCCATCCAGTTGTTATGTATTTAATGTGTAGGTAGCTTGGACTGTGCCGAATGATGAGGATCATCGTACGAAATGTATGAAAATGGCATCAAAGCGTTGGAATGGGTTCAAGCTTGATCTTACCAGGTACTATGTATCTGGGAAGAAGCAGCTTGATAAGATGTTCTCGGATTATCCCTGGATTGATAAGGATACTTGGGATATGTTTGCTAGGAGTCGACAGGATGAAGAATTTCAGGTTGGTTGATTAAGTTAATTTTGTATGCTTCTTATAGATCATTTAACTGTATTTAATTATGTGTTTTTGTTTGAATAGGCTAAGGCAGATAAGGGTAGGCAGAATCAGACGAAGAACGTCCACCGCCACACCATGTCTCAGGGTGGGTACGAGACTCGGATCGAGGAGATGATGGCGGATAGACTGAGGGTGAAGCAGGAAGAGCACGCTGCTAGGATAGAAAGAGGAAAGGTGCCTGAGGGCACACCATTAAATCCTCCGTCGGACATCGACCGCGAGGATGTCTGGTTAGCCGGCCGCATGACAAAGACCGGATCTTTTAAAGTTGATGCCACTCGCGAAGTGGCAGATAAGATTGTAAGTAAATAATTAACTTCATTTCAATTGATATTTGTATAGATATTTTTAACACTTTTCACTTGCACATTTTTTCATTTCTTCATTGTAGATGGATCTTAAAGCACAATGCTCCCAGGGCTCATTCGTCCCTTCTGGACGATGGACGTCTTGATGACTGCTCTAGGCAAGAAAGACCATCCTGGTCGGGTTATCGGTGTTCCTGGGAACGTGACCATCAGAGAATATTATGGCAAGTCTGCTTCACGAAAGCGGGTCGTCGATGAGGCATCAATTTTGGAATCCATGACTCAGCAGCTCATCTCCAACCCTGCTATTACAACGCATCTGATGAAAAGCTTCCTATCCAACCCAGAATTCAAGCAGGCGCTTGCTAGAGAGCTTTCCTCCGTCGGTTCATCCCAGGACACCGCAGGACATGCCAACCCTTCACATGTGAGCACAAAAGAGAGTTATAGTAGGGCACATGTGGAGGACGATGAGTTGGCAGCTAGGGAGCGGAAGTTGGAAGTCCAACGCCGTGAGCTTGAGTTGGAAATGCAAAGGCGTGAGCTTGAGTTGGACTTCAAACGTCGTGAGCTCGAAATGGTAACAAAGGTATGTATTCATTATTAATGTCCAAATTAGTCAAATAATTACTTGTGTTTTTTTTAATTATCAACAACTTATCTATTTTATTTTTTCTAAATTGAAGGCCAAGTCGACGCTGGTGCCACAGTCACCTATCGCCGTTTGTTCTCACTTGGTGAGGATTATGCCTTTGAGATTTTTGAATGTCCATTGGAGCACGATAGATGGATGGCACGCCCAAATCAAGAGAGGATATTTTCCTTCTGTGGTGAAGATCTCGGGGACGCCTGCAGAGATAACGTGTAGATGGCCAGCACGGTTTTGAGTCTCTGGTGCACGTAAGTTAATTCTAATTTTATAACTTATTTATTTTTGGTATTTTTCCATTTAATAATTTATTTTAATTTCAATATATATATTATGTAATTAACATCCACACCTTTTCATATCTTAGGTATCTCCATCGTCTTCAGCTTGATAAGGGCTCCAAATCAGTTTATGGTTTCTTAGATCCGTCAATCCTTATGCCTCAATTCTTTGCTGGCGATGAATTAAGTAAATACATAGGGAACTTGATGGGAGACAATCGGAAAGAATTATATCTGGCTCCCTACTCTATGAATAACCCTTGGCAGTTGCTCGTACTTCACCCGTCTAGGCATACTGTCATATTCTTCTGTTCTCTCCACCAAAGCCAGCCACAAGAGGTGGTGGAAGCTGTAAATACGTAAGTAACTAATCTTCAATTTAATTTAAGTTTTAATATCAGCTGTTTTTAGTTTATTACACACATGATATATGAATTTGTTAATTGACATGATTATTTGTTTATGATAGCGCGCTGAAGGCGAGTAGCATAAGTTGCGCCAACGGGAGAAGTAGGACTTCTAAGACTAAAGGAAATCCTGATTGGATCATCCTCAAGGTTTGGTAGTTTATTTATCAAATAATTAATATTATAATTACTAATTTATATGTATATTTAACTGACATTGAAATTAATTTTGTTTATAGTCTCGATTTCAACCTGACGGGTGGTCGTGCGGCTATTATGTGATGCTTCATATGCTGAACATAGTCTCCGCATCTATTACGGATGGATGGAAGAAGGTAATATTTAAACAACTTGTTAAATTATATATTATAGTTTTGGTGATGACTTGCGTTAATGTTATTGTTATTATTTGAACGTGTGTAGGCATTTAACAACCAATTGCCTCTTCAAAAAGACGAGTTTAGAGATTTGAGGATGCGTTTGGCAGAATTCTTCTTCAAGTATGCGACTGAAAAAGGAATTGACAAGATACCCCCGCAATACTTAGATGAATAGTTTTTTTTGTTAGACTTTAGAAACTAATTAATAACATTTGTATATATATATATATATATATATATATATACTTAGATTGGTAGTTTTGTTTTTAGACATTGGAGACTAAAATTTATATATATATATATATATACTTGTAGATAGTTATGTTTTTTCTATACATGGGTTTTGGTTTTAAGTCCCCCCATTGTTACTTTGTATATTTCTTTTCTTTTAGTTAATATTGAAATTTAAGGGTAGTGTTTGCAATTCTGTAATGTGTGTGATATTCTCTATGTTACTGGGATGCAGGGATAGCTGAGGGGAGTGATATTTTAAAACTGAATTTAAAAAAAAATCTATTAACGTCAGTTGTATCAAACAACTGATGTTAATAGTATTTTATAAAATATACAGTACACTATTAACGTCAGTTGTATTAGGAAACTGACGTTAAAAATAAAACCTGTAACGTCAGTTCTTTAGCAGAACTGACGTTAGTTTGAACAACATTAACATCAATTGTGTTAAAGAGCTGACGTTAATAGTTTTATATTTAACGTCAGTTGTTTAAACAACTGACGTTAAAATATTAACTATTAACGTCAGCTGTATTTACGTCAGACAATATTCTGACGTATAAAATCAATTTTAACTGACGTAAAAAGAACTTATTGCACTAGTGAATGATTTAATTAACCTTCATATTGGTTGCTAACCTGTCTATCTAGTGTGCAGATTAAAACTGCAAGAATCATCTATCCGCTCATAAGTGACAGAAGCGCTCGTCCACTAAAGTGACAGAAGCGCTTGTCCGCTTAAGTGATAGAGGTGCTCGTCCACTAAAGTGACAGAAGCGCTCTTCCACTGAAGTGATAGAAGTGCTCGTCCACTAAGGTGACAGAAGCGCTTGTCCACACAAGTCTTTGGACTTGCTAAGTCCTTAATGAGAAGCTCCGTCCAATGACATGGCATATGGAGCTCGTCTACTAGCCCGTCCGAATGTAAAATCTTAAATGGCTAGATGGATGCGGTTATTTTCAAGATGGACGCACTTATTTTATGAACGTGAATTCTATAAGAATTATCAAAATCTTATTTCAAGAACCATAATCAAGAAAAGTCAGAAGTTACTCTCTCAAGCAACCTCGGTTATCAGAACCAAAGACCAGTTAAAGAATGCTTCCAACATGCTTTATTCCCCAGTACCTCTGGTCCTTACACGAAAAGGGAATTGTACTCAGCAAAGTACAAAAAGCTCTCTGCACAACTCTGATATGGCTGTATCACGATGCATAAAGCCATGATCCTTCATGTTAGAGTACAACCAACATTCCTATTGCATTAATTGTTGTCCATAACGACTCTATTGCATTTAATGAAGTTCTGCTTGAAGCCAACATCTGAGGAAATGTCTCTGACGGATCCTAAATGCTTGAAGACTATAAATACATAAGTCATTGAAGACGAAGTATAGAGAATACATATAGCATTGAAGAGCCATTACTCTACGCATTAATATCTTCATTATTTCATTCTATATTCTTCAATCATTTGAATTTATTACGTAGACTTTCCTAAGCTTTACATTTAAACCACTCTGAGTGTTAGTGAAAGTTTTGTCTGTCTGAAGTTGTATTTATGACAAACTAAATCTCTCAAACAAACCTGAGTGAGCCTGAGGAGGCTAAGTGTGCAAAGAATACTTGTCTTGAGCCTGAAGAGGTTAGGTGTGAAATGAATACTTGTCTTGGAGCCTGAAGAGTCTTGGTGTGCAAACAATACTTGGAGTCTGTAACTTGATCAGTTATAGTGGATAAATCTTGGTGCTGCCAAGGACTGGACGTAGCTTTTTGCTTTGAAGAGTGAACCAGGATAAATAACTGTGTCAATCTCTATTTCCTTATAAACTCTTTAGATGCCTTAGTTTTCTTATACGTTTGTCAAGTGGTGTGTTTGCCAAAGTCACTGTTAAAATTTTATCAGACAGGTCACCTGTCTGTCCTGTATCTTTCACTCGTCTAAACCTAGCTTCTGTATGCGAAAAGATTTCAACTTTGTTTAAATTATGATAAACACAATTCAACCCCCCTTCTCGTGTTTATAGTTGTCTATTTCAGTTGGTATCAGAGCTCAGCCTCTGGGTTGAGCATCTAACAGTGTAGAGGTAAAAGGTCCTGAAGAATAGACATGACTGCTGGAGCTAGTTCAAGTGGAAGTCGCCAGACTGAAGGAGCTTCCCTAACCAGACCTCCTTACTTCAATGGAGAAAACTGCAACTATTGGAAAGATAGATTTCAATGGTTCATTCAATCTACAATCTCTGATCTTTGGGATGTCATTACAAATGGTCCATTCATTCCCAAGAATGATGATAACACTGAAAAACCAAAAGCTCAGTGGACTACTATAGAAAAGACAAAATGGGAGCTGAACCAAAAATCTAGATATAACATCATTTGTGCTCTCAGTCCTGTGGAGTTTGAGAAGGTATGTGTTTGTAACTGTCAAAGAAATATGGGACACTTTAGCTGTCACACATGAAGGAACAACCAAAGTCAAAGAGTCAAAGATTGCCATACTTGTCAGAAAGTATGAACTGTTTGTCATGGAGGAAGGAGAATCTGTTGCTCAAATGATAGGAAGATTTCAAACTATAGTCAACAGTTTAAAATCTCTTGGCAAAGTCTATACCAATGCTGAGAAGGTTGGAAAGATTCTGAGAAGTCTACCTAAACAGTGGAGACCTTTGGTCACTGCTATCTCTCAAGCCAAAGATACCTTGACTATGGATGAACTTCTTGGAACACTCACTGTTCATGAGCAAGAACTTGGAGATGAAGTTGCACCAAATAAGGGCAAGTCAATTACTCTGAAAGCTGATCAAAAGTCAGCAAAAGTTTCCAAGGCTCTCAAGGCAGACGAGTCATCCAGTGATGTTGACCTGTCTGAACACAAGGATTCCGAGAGTGATGAAGAATTGTCTCTCCTGACCATGAAGATAAAGCTTCTCCTACAGAAAAAGAAGTTCAAAAGGGATAAGCCATTTAGAAGGTTCAACAAGGACAAGAACTTCAAAGAATCCACTTCAACAGACAAAAGTCCAATTGTCTACTATGAGTTCAAGAAGCCCGGTCACATCAAGGCTGAATGTCCTCAACTCAAGAAGGCCTCTTTTAAGAAATTCTTCAAGAAGAAGAAGAAAGGAATGATGGCTACTCGGGAGGATCTGGAGTCAACATCTTCTGATGAAGAAATAGAGGAAGAAGCCAATCTCTGTTTGATGGCCAACACTGAGTCAGACTCAGACTCAAACGATGAGGTACATCCTGACTATGAGGAATTACTTGATGCCTATGAGGAGGTGCTGGAGGAATCCAACTGCTTCTCTAAGGCTTTCAAATCCCTCAAGAGAGAGTATGTAAAGCTCACCAGTGAGCATAAACAGAAATATCAAGAGTGTGAGAAGCTGGCTAAAGAGAACAGTGAGCTGAAGACTGAAAAGTCTAATGAAACTAAGATCTCAAGTGAAACATCACCATCTGAAGAAGTTGAAAAACTTCAATAGAAAGTGGAAGAGCTCACTTATGATCTTACTAAATTTGTTAATGGTAGAGATAATCTGACTAAGCTACTTGGCTGTCAGAGGCACTCTTTTAACAAATAAGGTATTGGATATGTCCATCAGACACATCATAAAGTATCAACTAAAGCTTCTACAATATCCGTTAAGTTAACTGTAACCAAGTCTACACATGTCTGTAACTTCTGTGGAAAAACTGGACATGTTATGTCTAAGTGTATCGATAAGAAGAGAAGGAAGTCTTCACAGACTCCTAAAACTAACAGAAAAGGACCCAGAAAAATATGGGTACCTAAAGATCAAATAATTTTTGTTGCAGGTGTCCTCAACAGGACAAAGAAAGCACCACTGCTGGTACCTGGACAGTGGTTGCTCGCGTCATATGACAGGAGAAAGGTCTATGTTCCTAGACCTCCAACTTAAGAAAGGAGGACACGTTACCTTCGGAGGGAATCAAAAAGGGAAAGTTATAGGAATTGGTACTATTGGTGGTAAACCCCCTCTTCCCTCTATATCTAATGTTCTTATGGTTAAAGGATTAAGACATAATTTTCTTAGTATAAGTCAATTATGTGATAGTGGTTTTGATGTTTCCTTTACCAATGATGTATGCATAGTTAAAGACTGTTGTGGCAAAACCCTCTTTTCAGCTAAAAGGCAACAAAATCTTTATAAGATTGAGCTGTCTGATCTCTCAGATCAAAGTGTAACCTGTCTGATGTCTAAAGAGGATGAGAGATGGTTATGGCATAAGAAACTAGGACATTCTAGTATGAAACTAATTTCTGAATTAAAAAGGAATAATCTCGTGAGAGGATTGCCTGATATTAGTTTTAAGAAAGATGTCTTGTGTGATGCATGTCAGAGAGGTAAACATATAAAATCAAGTTTTAAATCTAAAAACCAAGTATCAACCTCTAGACCTCTTCAGTTGTTACACATGGATCTGTTTGGACCAGTTAGTGTTGCCAGCCTGGCTGGAAGAAAATATGGATTTGTCATAGTTGATGACTATTCTAGATACACATGGGTACTCTTCCAAACACACAAGGATGAGTCTTTTAAGGCTTTCTCAATATTCTGCAAAAGAGTGCAAAATGAGCAGGGTTTCTGTATTTCTACCCTTAGAAGTGATCATGGGGGAGAATTTGAAAATGAGCAGTTTAGACAGTTCTGTGACGAGAGTGGAATCTTTCACAATTTCTCTGCACCTAGAACTCCACAGCAAAATGGAGTGGTTGAGAGAAAGAACAGATCTCTGCAAGAGATGGCTAGATCTATGCTCAATGAAAATAATCTCCCTAAGTACTTCTAGGCAGAAGCTGTAAACACTGCTTGTTATGTACAAAACAGAATACTTATTAGGCCTTTTCTAAAAAGGACTCCTTATGAATTGTGGAAATGAAAAAGCCCCAACATATCTTATTTTCATGCTTTTGGATGTGAATGTTTTATTCTGAATACCAGTGAAAATCTTGGAAAGTTTGATTCTAAGGTAGATAAAGGTATTTTCGTAGGATATTTTGAAATGTCTAAGGCTTTTAGAGTTTACAATTCAAGAACTTGTATTATTGAAGAATTTGTTCATGTTAAATTCAATGATGAATTAAAGACTGATAAAGAACTATTAGATCTAGAAGATGATCTTGCATGTCTTGATATAAACAAGCCAGAAAGTCAACAACCCGATCTAACCAAAACAGAACCTGTGCTTGAGGCTGACAGACAAGTGAAGCAGACAAGTCAACAAACGAGTCAGCAGACAAGTCAAGATCTTCATGATGATCTCAAAAGGGATTGGAAGTTCAACACTCATCACCCTAAGGATCTTATTATTGGAAATCCTTCTGAAGGAGTAAGAACCATATCCACATTAAGAGAATCAAGCAATGTGGCCTTTATTTCAGATTTGGAGCCTAAACGCATTGAAGAAGCTCTTGAGGATGAAAGCTGGATTTTTGCTATGTAAGAAGAACTTAACCAGTTCACCAGAAATGATGTCTGGACTCTTGTCTCTAAGCCTAAAAACAAGTCGATTATTGGAACAAGATGGGTCTTCAGAAACAAATTGGATGAAGATTGTAAAGTTGTCAGAAATAAGGCAAGGTTAGTAGCTCAAGGCTATAACCAACAAGAAGGTATTGATTATACTGAAACCTTTGCACCTGTAGCTAGAATAGAAGCCATACGTATTTTAATGTCATATGTTGCACAACACCAAATTACCCTATTTCAAATGGATGTAAAAAGTGCTTTTCTAAATGGTATAATTGAAGAAGTGTATGTTAAACAACCTCCTGATTTTGAGGTTAGTGATAAACCAGATCACGTTTTCAAACTTAAAAAGGCATTATATGGTTTGAAACAAGCACCTAGATTATGGTATGATAGACTCAGTTCTTTTCTCATGCATTGTAACATCCCTGGCTGCTCTATGGATTGACGACTGTCCCCACAGACCAACACGGGTCTTTTCAGCATGCTTTGTCCTCACTCACACGCTTCCTGGGAAAACTTCCCAGGAGGTCACCCATCCCAGAATTGCTCTAAGTCAAGCACGCTTAACTGTGGAGTTCTTAAGTGATTGGCTAACGAAAAGAAGATGCATCTTGTTTTTATAGGTAGTACCAATCAATTCATATAAACCTTCCTCGGCTGTATAGTCCCATACCCACACAGTCTCAGGATCCCTCTCATTCGGGTGTGTAATCGGTTCATTCATGTGTCCCTCCGCCTAGAAGCCTGCCAGGAGCCGCTCCTTGTCCGTGCCTTCTTGCACCGGCGACCACTCCCCACCCTCGTCGGCACCCGGGTGTTACATGCCCACCAGCTTCCGCTTGGTTCGTCCCTGAACCACACCGTACTGGGAGAGGTGCCGCTCTGATACCATTTGAAACATCCCTGGCTGCTCTATGGATTGACGACTGTCCCCACAGACCAACACGGGTCTTTTCAACGTGCTTTGTCCTCACTCACACGCTTCCTGGGAAAACTTCCCAGGAGGTCACCCATCCCAGAATTGCTCCAAGTCAAGCACGCTTAACTGTGGAGTTCTTAAGTGATTGGCTACCGAAAACAAGATGCATCTTCTTTTCGGAAGCCCATCACTTAAGAACTCAACAGTTAAGCGTGCTTGACTTGGAGCAATTTTGGGATGGGTGACCTCCTGGGAAGTTTTCCAGGAAGCGCGTGAGTGAGGACAAAGCACGCTGAAAAGACCCGTGTTGGTCTGTGGGGACAGTCGTCATTCCATAGAGCAGCCAGGGATGTTACAAATGGTATCAGAGCAGTTCGATACTAAATCGGACTGTGGTAATGGGGCTTTTTCTAAAATAAAACTTGGGCGCTTAGGATGCTTGTTAGAGTTATAGATGTTGCATGCTATTCTTTGGGATATTGGACCTGATCAACCCAGTATTTCATTGGTAGTGAGCAAATTTATGGCGACTAATAGGCGAGGGACGAATGTTGCACTTGCAGCAGCTTTGGATTGTATGGCCAAGGCTATTCAAGGGCAGACGGAGACTCGCCGTCAACTGAAAGGGAATGGAGGCCAGTCACTAATGAAGTGGTGGCAACCTAGGACACTTAACACGTGGGGCTTTCCGAATTCAAGAAGAACAACCCACCATCATTCTGAGGCAGCTTAGATCCGAAGGAGGCTGAATTTCTTCAACTTGTACAGGGGAAAAGTTACTCTATTGTTTGATTCAGGAGCAATCATTTATTTATATCTTTAGAGTGTATGAAAAATCTATCTTTGTCTGTTTCTAAGTTGCCATATGATTTGAGTGTAGCTACTCCTGCAAATGATAAACATGTTACCTCTATTGCTTGCTTGAGCTGCCCCTTAGTGTACCAAGGTGTACCTTATTTTGTTGATCTTATATGCTTACCCATGACTGGGTTAGATGTCATTCTTGGTATGGATTGGTTGTCTGCAAATCATGCTGTCATAAATTGCTTTGATTAAACTATCTCCATTCCTATACAACCAATGTCTAATGATTTTCCCGTACCCAGTTCTATTGTTTCTGCTGTTGCTTGTCATAAGTGCTTAGTTGAGGGAGCTCAAGGATATGTACTCTTATTCTCTGCTAAGATAGAGGCTGACAGTGATGTGACGGCTATACCTGTGGTGTGTGAATTCCAGGATGTTTCCCTAAGGATGTCTCTGGCTTGCCTCTGAATAGGGAAGTTGAGTTTAACATAGATCTAATGCCAGGGAGTGGACCAGTATCGGTAGCGCCTTATAGAATGACACCTTTAGAGTTGAGCGAGCTTAAGAAACAGTTAGAGGAGATGCTAGGGAAGGGGTTTATTAGGCCTAGTGTGTCACCCTGGGGAGCACCCGTCCCTCTTGGTGAAAAAGAAGGATGGGAGCATGAGGCTATGTGTTGACTATAGGCAGTTGAACAAAGTGACCATCAAGAATAAATACCCTTTGCCTAGGATAGATGACCTCTTAGACCAGTTTGGGGAGCGTCAGTGTTTTCCAAAATAGATCTAAGATCGGGATACCATCAAATTAGAGTCAAGAATGAAGACATTCATAAGGCAGCCTTTAGGACAAGGTATGGGCACTTCGAGTATGTAGTGATGCCCTTTGGTGTGACCAATGCTCCAGCCGTTTTCATGGACTACATGAATCGGATCTTTAGGCCGTTCTTGGATAGCTTTGTGGTGGTGTTCATAGATGATATTTTGATATACTCTAGGACACCAGAGGATCATAAGGAGCATTTGAGGTTAGTGTTGCAGATTCCGAGGGAAGAACAACTATATGCAAATCCAGAAAAGTGTGAATTTTGGCTTGATGTGGTGAAGTTTTTAGGACATACCATATCTAGGAGTGGTGTAGCGGTTGACTCTAGTAAGGTTGATGCAGTGCTTGGATGGGAGCAACCTAAGTCAGTGTGAAGTGAGTGAGGAGTTTCCTAGGACTGGCAGGTTACTATAGGAAGTTCATAGAGGGGTTCTCTAGACTAGATTTACCTCTCACCAAGTTGACTAGGAAAGGGAAATCTTTTGAGTGGGATAAGGAATGCGAAGAGAATTTTGAGGAGCTTAAGAGAAGATTGGTGTCATCACCGGTCTTAACCATTCCAGATCCTTCAGTGAGTTTTGTGGTATATTGTGACGCTTCTAAGAATGGTTTAGGTTGTGTGTTGATGCAGGAAGGTAGGGTAGTGGCTTATGCATCTAGGCAGCTTAGGACGCATGAGGTGAATTACCATACTCATGACCTTGAGTTAGCAGCAGTAGTCTTTGCTCTTAAGATTTGGAGGCACTATTTGTATGGTGCAAAGTTTGAGGTTTTTAGTGAACATAAGAGCCTTAAGTATTTGTTTGACCAGAAGGAATTGAATATGAGGCAAAGGAGGTGGATGGAATTCCTTAAGGACTATGATTTCGAGTGGAAGTACCATCCAGGGAAAACCAATGTGGTGGCTGATGCACTCAGTAGGAAAACCTTGCATGTGTCTAGTTTGATGGTCCGAGAGATGAATATGTTAGAGGAGTTCAGGGACATGAATCTAAATGTGTCTCTTAGTGCTCTAAGCTTGAAGTTGAATAGGCTGGAAATTTACAGTGACCTTAGAGAAATGATTAGGCGAGAGCAGCTTTTAGACCAGGAGTTACAATCTCTTTTATATCAAGAGAATTATGTGTTGTCTACTGATGGTCTAGTGTTGTTTAAGAATAGAATTGTTGTTCCTAAGGAGGGGAGCCTTAGAGAGAAAGTTTTAGAGGAAGCGCATAAGGGGAAGTTCACCTGGATGTATGGTGTCCAGGAATGAAACGGGATGTGGCTAGCTTTGTAGCCAAGTGTTTAGTATGTCAAAAGGTTATGATAGAACATCAGAGACCTTCGGGTTTGTTGCAGCCTTTAGAAATTCCTCAATGGAAATGGGAGAGGATTTCTATGGATTTTGTGATGGGGTTACCTAGGACTCGTTTGGGTTTAGATGCCATATTGGTAATTGTGGATAGGTTGACCAAGTCTGCTCACTTCTTGCCAATTAAGGCAACCTATAGTTTGAATAAGTTAGTAGACTTATACATTAAGGAGATAGTGAGGCTTCATGGCATACCTACCTCTATAGTGTCAGATAGGGACCCACGGTTTACCTCTAGATTCTGGAGGGCTTTCCAACATGCTTTTGGTTCTAAGTTGAGTTTTAGCACAACCTATCATCCCCAAACGGACGGTCAGTCGGAAAGGACCATTCAGACCCTTAAGGACATGCTTAGAGCATGTGTTTTAGATGAAGGTGGGGGTTGGGATAGATTTTTTACCTCTTATAGAGTTTGCTTATAACAACAGTTATCACGCTAGCATCGGCATGGCACCCTATGAAGCTCCTTATGGGAGGAAGTGTAGGTCCCCTTTATGTTGGTGTGAGGTGGGTGAGAATACCCTGCTAGGACCAGAGTTAGTCCAGGAGACCACCGAGAGGATTAAAGTCATTAGGGAAAGGATGCACGCTGCACAAAGTAGAAAAAAGAGTTATGCCGACAAGATAAGGAAGCCTTTAGAATTTCAGGAAGAGGAACATGTATTATTGAGAGTCACTCCTAAGACTGGGGTTGGAAGGTCAATGAAAGTCAAAAAGCTCAACCCTCGTTTCATGGGTCCGTTTCAAATCCTAAAAAGAGTCGGGCCTGTTGCTTACCAATTGGCTCTTCCACCACAGTTGTCGAATCTCCATGACGTCTTCCATGTGTCTCAACTCCGGAAGTACGTACCAGATATTTCACACGTGATAGCCCCTGAGTCAATACAATTGAAGGATAATTTGATCTTTAAGCCCAGGCCTGTTCAGATCATTGACAAGAGCACAAAAACTCTGAGGGACAAGATGATCCCATTGGTGAAAGTGATTTGGGAAGGGTTAACTCTAGAGGAAGCTACCTGGGAAGTTTTCCCGGGAAGCGTGTGAGTGAGGACAAAGCACGCTGAAAAGACCCGTGTTGGTTTGTGGGGAAAATCGTCAATCCATAAAGCAGCCAGGGATGTTACATGCATAATGGTTTTACTAGAGGACAAGTAGACACTACTGTGTGTAAGAAATGATCTAAAAAGGACTTTATTATAGTTCAAATATATATTGATGATATTATTTTTGGAGCAACTAATGAAAAGCTGTGCACAGAATTTTCAAATCTAATGCAAGCTGAATTTGAGATGAGCATGATGGGAGAATTGAAGTCCTTCCTTGGATTACAAATCAAGCAGACAAGTGATGAGACTTACATTCATCAACAAAAATATATCAAGGAGATACTCAAGAAATACAAAATGGAAAATGCAAAGCTCATGAAAACCCCTATGCAATCCAATGCAAAACTAAGCACAGATGATGAAGATAAAAAGGTAGATCAAACTATCTACAGAGATATGATTGGCTCTTTACTGTACTTAACTTCAAGCAGACCTGACATTCAATTTAGTGTCTGTATGTGTGCTAGATTCCAATCTGATCCTAGAGAATCTCATCTTAAGGCTGTTAAAAGAATATTTAGATATTTGCTTGGAACTACTAATCTTGGTTTGCTGTATTTAAGATCAAAAGAATACAGATTAGTGGGATATTGTAATGCTAATGTTGCTGGAGACAAAATAGAAAGAAAAAGCACCAGTGGAGGATGTCACTTCATTGGAGCAAGTTTAGTCTCATGGTCAAGCAAGAGGCAGACAACCATTTCCCTATCTACTGCTGAAGCAGAATACATCTCTGCTGCTAGTTGCTGCTCTCAACTCTTATGGGTAAAACATCAACTTGAGGATTACTCTATTTATGAACATAACATATCTGTATGGTGTGATAATTCCAGTGCTATATGCTTAACTAAAAATCAAATTCAGCATTCTAAGGCTAAGCATATTGAAATCAAACATCATTTTATTAGGGATTATGTTCAGAAAGACATCTTTGATATTAAGTTTGTTAAAACTGAAAATCAATGGACTGATATTTTCACTAAACCCCTAGCAGAAGAAAGGTTTTTATTTATTAGAGATAATCTAAACATGCATTGCATTGTTGAATGACATGTCTGAATGTTAACCTGTCTGTGCTTTATCACTTGCCTATGCTTACCTGTCTGACTCTACTGAGTCACTATGCTAGAACTCATCATTTTTGTTGAAATGGTTATTATTTAAGTAATGCCATTCCCTTATCTGAAGATAATCGTGTGCACGGTGGTTTACATATCTCGAAAACATGCTTTCATAGTTTATTCCTTTTTTATGTTGACAAAAGGGGGAGAAATGAGAAATGTGATAGAAATGTGTTATAGAAGAATGAATATGAATGAATATGATATGAATCTTAAATAATACATGGATATGAGTATGTTCTGATAGTTGCTATAATTGCTCAGATAAATCTTAAGTAAGATTGCTCTGATAATAATTTCAAAGTAAAACAAGTCAAACTTATGTGTGACTAAGTTAAACGGATTACATAATTAATCTTAATGTCTGATCAAGCATCTGCATGACCTGTCCGCTTAAGAAAATTCCAACCTGTCCGATATATGCTATTTTCTTTGTTGATATTTTCTGAGGTTCATTAAATCATCTCAATATTTGTCATCATCAAAAAGGGGGAAATTGTTAAGTCTCTAAAATGTCTGATGTGCATTTCCCTAAGTTTTGATGAGAACTAAACATTGGTTAATGATTTAATTAACCTTCATATTGGTTGCTAACCTGTCTATCTAGTGTGCAGATTAAAACTATAAGAATCATCTATCCGCTCATAAGTGACAGAAGCGCTCGTCTACTAAAGTGATAGAAGCGCTCGTCCACTAAAGTGACAGAAGCGCTCGTCCACTGAAGTGATAGAAGTGCTCGTCCACTAAAGTGACAGAAGCGCTCGTCCACTGAAGTGATAGAAGTGCCCGTCCACTAAGGTGACAGAAGCGCTCGTCCACACAAGTCTTTGGACTTGCTAAGTCCTTAATGAGAAGCTCCGTCCAATGACATGGCATATGGAGCTCGTCTACTAGCCCGTCCGAATGTAAAATCTTAAATGGCTAGATGGACGCGGTTATTTTCAAGATGGACGCACTAATTTTATGAACGCGAATTCTATAAGAATTATCAGAATCTTATTTCAAGAACCAGAATCAAGAAAAGTCAGAAGTTACTCCCTTAAGCAACCTCGGTTATTAGAACCAAAGACCAGTTAAAGAATGCTTCCAACATGCTTTATTCCCTAGTACCTCTAGCCCTTACACGAAAAGGGAATTGTACTCAATAAAGTACAAAAAGCTCTCTGCACAACTCTGATATGGCTGTATCATGATGCATAAAGCCATGATCCTTCATGTTAGAGTACAACCAATGTTCCTATTGCATTAATGGCTGCCCAGAACGACTCTATTGCATTTAATGAAGTTCTGCTTGAAGCCAACATATGAGGAAATGTCTCTAACGGATCCTAAATGCTTGAAGACTATAAATACAGAAGTCATTGAAGATGAAGTATAGAGAATACACACAGCATTAAAGAGCCATTACTCTGCGCATTAATATCTTCATTATTTCATTCTGTATTCTTCAATCATTTGAAGTTATTACGCAGATTTTCCTAAGCTTTACATTTAAACCACTCTCTGAGTGTTAGTGAAGGTTCTGTCTGTCTGAAGTTGTATTCATTATAAACCAAATCTCTCAAACAAACCCGAGTGAGTCTAAAGAGGCTAAGTGTGCAAAGAATAGTTGTCTTAAGCTTGAAGAGGCTAGGTGTGAAAAGAATACTTGTCTTGGAGCCTGAAGAGGCTAGGTGTGCAAACAATACTTGGAGTCTGTAACCTGATCAGTTATATTGGATAAATCTTGGTGCTGCCAAGGACTGGACGTAGCTCTTTGCTTTGAAGAGTGAACTAGGATAAATAACTGTGTCAATCTCTCTTTCCTTATAAACTCTTTAGTTGCCCTAGTTTTCTTATACGTTTATCAAGTGGTGTGTTTACCAAAGTCACTGTTAAAATTTCATCAGACAGGTCACCTGTCTGTCCTGTATCTATCACTCGTCTGAACCTAGCTTCTGTATGCGAAAAGATTTTAACTTTGTTTAAATTCTGATAAACACAATTCAACCTCCCATTCTCGTGTTTATAGTTGTATATTTCAATAACTGTTAGCTGGATGCAGTTTTTCATCCTGAGCTCGCGTTTGCGTTCAAATTTAAGGTGATGAATGACGTTAAGCTTCAATACTGTACAATATCCATTTTCAAAGGTTGATCTGCATTATAATCCACTTGTCGGAACCGTTCTACTACCCATTTAAAGCGATTCACTGTTGTGGTTGGTAAGTTCAGCTTCGATCCCCATGTTTTCGGTTTGAATCTACCCTAATCCCTAAATTTTTGAAATTTCAATTTTAGCAAAAAATAAGGCAGTTTAGTTAAGCCGGTTTATATAGTTGGCTCTAGTTGGTTCCATTTTGATTCTGGACAGTTTATGTGTTTATGTACAACATTATAGTAGTCGATTGAGATTTGATGGTTGTGTCTGGAAAATTTGAAGTGTTTTTCAATTTATTTATGTTTCTTTTGTTTTGACTCATTATTTGATGCATTTGGCTTGAATTGTGTGTGTATGGGTTATATCTGTCTCCTATCCTGTCATTGTTGTTGTTGTTGTTGATTTTGCCATGCTAGGAGCAAAACGTTTAGGGTGTGATGTTGGATATTACTGTTTATTGACAATGGGTGTCTCTTAGTGGGTGTGCGAAACACGAATTTGAGGTTCCTTTTTGATATAAGCACGACAGTGGAGGTTAATGGTTATGTTTGCTTTTTGGATTATTGTTGCTTGGTGTTATGTTATTTTGGCAACCTTATATACGAACTTGATGGATGGGGTTTGCACTACTACAGAAAAGGGCTTCAGTAGCGCTTTTTTTGACCTTTAGTAGCGCTTCAAAGCGCTATCTATTCACCCGCTACTGAAGGTGGGAGAGATTCAATAGCGCTTAAAAAAGCGCTACTGAAAGTAGGAATAGGTAGCGCTTCCTTGAGAAAGCGTTGTCAAAAGTTGGTAATTAGACAATCTATTACATACTTTAGATAACGCTTTCTCAAGGAAGCGCTATCTATTTGTCACTTTAGGCAACGTTTTTTCAAGAAAGCGCTACTGAAAGTAGGAATAGGTAGCACTTCCTTGAGAAAGCGCTGTCTAAAGTTGGTAACAAGACAATCTATTACATACTTTAGACAGCGCTTTTTCAAGGAAGCGCTATCTATTTGTCACTTTAGACAGCGTTTTTTCAAGAAAGCGCTACTGAAAGTAGGAATAGGTAGAGCTTCCTTGAGAAAGCGCTGTCTAAAGTTGGTAATAAGACAATCTATTACATACTTTAGACAACGCTTTCTCAAGGAAGCGCTGTCTATTTGTCACTTTAGACAGCGTTTTTTCAAGAAAGCGCTACCTATCCCCCCCTTTTTTTTTTGATGAAGCAACTCATGCTTTTTATAGCACAAGAACTAAGAACAGGGCTACCACTAGCTTTACCTAGCCCCAGGCACGCCATGTTATTCAATGATATTAGAAAAATGGTCGAGTAATGCAACCTCAAGCGTAGAATGCAAGTCAATTATATCAATTATAGTGAGGTAAAATAAATCCAAGATTTAATAATCCGATGTTAAATTAATTCGGCACAGGCATATCACCAAAATCGATTACCCATTTTCTAGAGCATCAAAAGCACGATAGAAACTTGACAGTAGAGTTCAAAGCAAAACATGGGAGCCAAGCAGAACAATATCATACTGAAAATCTTTATCGGAATGTAAATATAGCAAAATTTGTCTTCACCGACTATGAAATGGCAAAAGGATGAATTTCGAAATAATAATGATAGTAGAAAAATAGGGCAACAATATCAACTCACTTCCTAAATCCTCTCTACTGTTCCTCCCGCCTCTAGCCTTCTCAAACTTCCTTCCCTTAGCTCGCACATAAGGCTTGGTATGGCTGTGTGGCACACCAGTGCGAGGACCAAAGTGTTTCACAGCTTCCCGAGCATTCTTCGGGCCTCTTAGAAGGACCTGCATTCAATTCAATAATATATAATATATAAATAAAATTTACCATCCAAAAAATGATCACCTTTAACAATATAAACCAGTATATTTAAACAACAATCTAATACAACGAGAAAATATTATAACTTTAATCCAATGATTAATAGTTTAATACACATTCCGTCAAACCACAAAGCAGTATTTAAACTTTAGAGCAATTGAACTCGAAATTTCCATTCATCACTCACTATAGTCTACCAAGAAAATATTATTTAAACCAATTGGCTGCAAGAGTATGGTTGTAAATCCTTTGCTAGAAGGGATGATAATTCTTTAAACTAGAGATTACACACACAAAAAAATATTGTTCATCAACAAGGGCTAGAACAAATATTGAATTAACTGATACAAACCGCAGGAGTAACATAAAACAAATAACTTAGAAAATAACAAAGGCAAATATGTTAACCACACATACCGTGTTCTGTCCCAGAGGAGCCTTAAGTGCAAGCTGATCAAATGTCAAACATTCACCACCCGCCTTCTCAATTCTTGCACGTGCCGTCTTTGTAAACCTGAGTGCGGTAACTTTTAGTGGTGGAACTTCATATACTCTGATATCATCTGTTATAGTTCCAACTACCACAGCAATTTTGCCTTCCTACATAAAAAAAAATCCAAAAGAACATCAGAAAAACTATAATCAATCAAATTAATAGAATACTACCGATGTGTGTGTGTAGAGAGAGAGAGAGACTAACCTTTCCCTTGGTATACTTAATCAATCTTGACAAAGAAAGTGGAGGCTTGTTAACCTTGCTCATGAACAAGCGCTTGAGTATTACAACAATAAACTTGCTGCCAGTCCTTCGAACAAGGAAGCGATAAAGCTGAACATGAAATATTAAATCAGAATCATCCCTAATAGAGAATGCACAAGCCTTTGACCAGCTGTATGGATTGAGGTGCAGAGTGGGCAAGCCTCCCTTAGTTGTTTTGTTGCCTGCATTATGTCATCAACCATTTTATAACCTATTTGAGTATATGATTGAGATATTTGAAAAGGCTTGTTCCCTTAATTTCTTTTGCTAACATGCAGGGTTGGACATATCATGATTAAGATCATAATTCATGGTTCCTTGGATGATTAACATAAAAAACATAATAATAACAATTAATGAAAATTTAGAAAGAAATAAACCCTGTTATCATATATCTCTGACACCTACAATTATGAATTTGATTCATTAGGATTTAGGAGATGATTTCTCTGTTGCAGACAGGTAATATAGGACTCTCCACTCAAAGGAACTAATTTATTCTTTCAGCACAGATTATTACTAGGATAAACTTTATAACATGCATATAATTAAGGAAATAAGCCAGACCTTGATTCGGGGATTACTTACTCTTTACGAATTGTCTTGTTAGTGTAATGAATGAAGTTGAGATAGTTTGGCAAGAATGTGAAAGCATGAAGGATATCTGCACAAAAATAAAGCACGTTTGAATTGTTAAAGGCCAGGTCTCTAAAATTATTGTTTAAGGCCAGGTAATCACAATTTAAGAAACACTATAGGTGTTAAGAAGAAGATCATGAACAATTGCACATTTTAAGACATTGTAGAATATTTGATTTTTAGAGATATGAACATAAATACACAAACAAGGAAGAGGGCAATTCTAATGTCTTACAATCTGCTTTTATTTACTTGGTTGGAATTCTTGAATCCAGAATCCTTTAAAATTTTAACTTATCCTTAATTTGGAACCTAACTCCTACAACTAATACAAACTAAAGTTTATAGCACATAAATAAATATCAGTTACACTTACCATCCTGAGTCATGAGAGGATAATCTGAAGCACTTAAGGTGATGAACCAATCCCAATCAGGGTTCACTTTAAGAAGCAAACCAGCAGCATGCAGAGGAGCAGAAAGTGCAGAAGATCCCATCCTATTGATGGCATAACTTTTTCCAATGACATTCACATTCCCAAATGCCTCAAACACCTTATGGGATTGCAATGAAAGAGCCAAATCCATTCTTTCAGACATAGAAGAATTATCATCAAGTTGAAGTAAGTATTGATTCCTTGGATGGTATACAGCCTTCAACAACCTCAACATCTTCTTACTCTCTCCTTTGGTGCCAAAAATCCAATAAGCAAGCACAGGAGGGTACCCTTTTCCTTTTGATATAACATGCTTAGGATCATAGTGCTGTAACTTTATGATTGTGGCATAAGAAACAATTGAAAGGTCTGGATTGGATACCTACAAAATGTTAAGAATCCTTTTCATTCTTCTCATTTGGGGGATCACGATCAACTACAGCAAGCGGATCTTCTCCAGTGGATCTTCTTCACGAATCTTTGATGGATCCGGTGGATCTGCTTGTTATCAAAACAATATACAAAAGTTAGATTCTATAAGAAATTGCTACACATAAGTCAAAAAGATTAGTATTCTTAAAGCTTGCCTGTAAAACAAAGCGATAGTTTCCATGTGTTTTCATGTCAATGTATTGAAAATTTGAGAAGGAGAAGATGAAGTCCACTTGTCAAATTTTAAAACATCGCTTCCAGAACTTAATCAAACACTAGGAAGTTATACAGGGATGTATAATTTTACAGAAGCATATTTATATGTAACAAAGAGAGCTTCCATGAAACTAGCAGGGCTTTTGACCATTCCAAAAAAGAGAATGAACACCAGCTAATTTTAGCATCATCTACGTGAGATGACTAATTCCCCTAATCAAAATAATAAAACAAAGAAAAATTTTAGTATCGTACCACCCATCTGTAATATGGTTCAAGCACATTTTTGGCAGTAAATCACATGGGGAATGGTAAGGAAAACCTTGGGGGCACCACAACCTATACTTACAAATGTTTGATAGAATGAAAGAGATCCCCCCTTTTTAATTTGGAGAAAAGAGAAGATTCATATTTTAAGTGTGATGGTGTTATTCTTCCATATGTGGCAGGGTTTTGATAATGTTTGGGAAATCGCATACAGTCATAAAAGTTATTGCAGCAAAAAGATGTATAGGCGTGGATTAGAAACAAACAAGTATCCTATGTTATCCTCCTATATAGAAGGAAGAAACTCGGAGAGTAAGGGTGAGAAGGGATTTGAAGACCAAAATCAATATCACGTAAATCTCATCTCATATGTTATGAATTGAAGTGAGCAAAACCTAAGATAAAAATAAAGGAATTGGTAGATTGGTTGAGAAACAAAGAAAGCATGAAAGTGGAAATGAGAAGGAACCCAAAAAGTAAAAGCGAAATGGAAAGAGAGGAGAATACCATCTTTGAGAGGGGTCAAACACTCGTAGGAAATCACGTTTTCAATTCCTGAACCGTGAATCATGCTATGCAACTCAGAACCAACGAGAAAGCAAAGATATGCATCAATGGTAGCAAACTGAACCTTCTCCAACCTCAACTCACGTTCAAACCACCAACAATGATAAATCGAATCATCGTCATACCACTTCACCTTCTTCTCCAGTCTAACCACATCCACGTGTTTCCCCAACACCGTCACATCCACCAGAGACAATATTACAATCTTCAATCCTAGTATTGGTACAAGAATCTGTAAAAAAGAAGGAATAATTAGACAGTGGTTAAAATTTCAACCAACATAGCAAGTATATAGTAATAATTGAATTTTTTTAATATGAAAGCCACTACAACCACTGCTTCAGATTGAAAACATATAATTAAATTGAAAACTTCAAAATAGGGAAGTAAGGGGTAACACATACCCTCAGGTGATCTGACATAAAATATGGATAACTTAGTCAAATAATGGTTGCAACACTTAAGTATAGTAACCATTATGTAGTAGAGCTAACCATACTTTATATTCATATCAAGGAACCGGGGGTATTGTAGAATTTCTAGAAAAGTAACACATTTTTTTAATTACATACATGTATTGAATATATTATTCATCATCTCTCAAACTAATCTCTTTCAATTTTTTCATTCGGTTTTCCATAGAAAGCCAATGGAAATAGGTATATAGTAGAATAATAAAATAAAATAAAAATACCAGGATCTATTCCATCTGTGTTGGGAGAGTCAAATGGTGCAGAAATGATTAGCCCTTGAATTATAATGTCACTTGCAGATATAAGGCTTGATATGAATAACAGAACATATCATGCATCAAGATTAACCATGAATACAAATGAAAATCCTTGTCAAACCTGCTGTAAATTGGACGGACAAACCAAGATGGGGAGTTGATCAAGGTGAGATTTGATATCTGGATGTGATCAGAGAACATAATCTCAATCAAGTATGGCCTGGTGAGTTTCAATTTACCCTTGTGGAACTTGTCCCACCAATAAGATCCTTGTCCATCGATTGTCCCATTGTAACCTAATGAACAAATTAAAAATAGGTGACATAAAAAATGAATTCAGATAAGGCATGACCTTAACAAACTCTAATAGTGTTATGACAATGTATTTACAACATCAGTGAGGTTAGTTCCAAAAATGAGACTACTAAACCTTCCATCAGGAGCATCTCTTCCTCTGCTATACAATGGTAATACAGGAAGATGAGGCCACTCTGATTCATCCTGTCAATGTTGCCCAATGGTCAATAAAAGTGTCTATTAAGGAGAAATATCAAACACAAAAAAAAAAGTGAGGGTTGGTTGACATAACTAAAGCTTTAAGCTATAAACATTAAACCACAAACAACTTTAAGTTTAAAATCAGTTCAATCACTGAACATATATACCTGTTCCAGTTGCTCTGTTGTGCGAATAAAGTGAGGGTTGGTTGACGAAGCCTGCTCTGTTGTGCGAAGAGCAGAAGACAGTGAGAGATGGTTGACGATGCTTTTGCGTTGTCTGCGGTAATGAGATCGAGATCGAGATCGAAATGAAGAGAGTGTGCAATCTGCGTTTCCTAATTTCTCCGCTCGGACTTCGCGTGAGAGGATGGCAGAACCTGCAGAGAGAGTGCTCCTTTCAACCTGGGATTAGGGTTCGGTGCTCTTGTGGAAGAGAGAAGCGGACCGGGAGCCTCGAGCCGGTGAAGGAGCAAACGACGGCGAGGAGAGTCGCGAGCAGTGGAAGGCGAAGGGAGGCAAGTCTCGCGGGCGGGGTTTGAGAACCAGCGAAAATGCGAGCCGCGCGCGAGAAAGATAGTGAACAAAGGAAAATATTAATTTAATTAGTAAAAGGGGAATAGAAAATGCTTCCTTGAAAAAACGCTATCTATTTACTTACCTATGATAGCGTTTTCTTGAGGAAATGTTGTCTATTCCCTGACTTATAGTAGCATTTCCTCAAAAAAACGCTATTTATTCCTATAAATCAACATTCAATAGCGTTTCCTTAAAGAAGCGATGTCTTAGAATAAAGAATAGATAGCGCTCCCTTAAGGAAGCGCTATTAAAAACCTTCCGCCTATTTTTTAATAGCGTTTTTTATTGAAGTGCTATTAAAAGTGCGCTGCTAAAACCCTTTTCTATAGTAGTGTTGGGGCTGACTTTTCCTAAGAATGCTTTTGCTGGTTTTTTTATTAGTGCGACAGCATTGTTGTTTTAAATTAGGTTTATGTTTGGCACCAATACACTACTTAAAGGTTTGTGTGTTATTTTTACAAGTGGAGTTTTTGTCTGAACATTCTAGGAGGAGCAGATTACACATAGAAGGCATGACTGAAAGAGGCGAATGTTCGAAGCAAAACAACAATAGAGATTATGTCTCAGAGGTATGTCTAACTTTTTCACTTAATAAGGTTTTAATCATAGTTATGTGTTTTGGCAAATAGATAGTGAACTTGGTGGTTTGGTAAATGTTCGAAACTAATGTGTTCTGTTACAATGATAGTCATTCTTTTTGATTCATATGACAGGAATCTGACTCCATGTCGTTAGGTCTATCTCTTAGCGAAGAGGATATTAATAAAGAGCATGATCAGCCATCATCAGAACCATCTTACCAGGTGGATTCCGTAGAGGAATTTGAGCAGATTATGTTTGAAGAGCTAACGGAAGATGAAGTAAGGCGTTATAATTTTCCAAATTTGTCTATTGCACATGATTTCTTTAATCAATATGGAAAAGCAAGAGGATTCAGTATTAGAAAGTACAAGGTACTACGTAGCAAGACTGATAAATCGTAAGGTGTTATCCTTTGGAAGAGTTTTGTCTGTTCTGGGCATGGGACCAGAGACACAAAACACATTGATAACCCAGGTAGGAAGAGAGAGCCAAGGAGTATTACTTGAAATAGACAACTATAAACACAAGAAGGGGGGTTGAATTGTGTTTATCAGAATTTAAGTAAAGTTGAAATCTTTTCGCAAACAAAAAGACTAGATTTGGACGAGTGGAAGAATACAGGATGCACGGGTGACTTTTGCAAGCACACCACTTGATAGACGTAAGAAAACTAAGGCAATTAAAGAGTTTAAGGGAAGAGAGATTGACATGGTGATTTATCCTGGTTCACTCTTCAAATCAAAGAGCTACGTCCAGTCCTTGGCAGCACCAAGATTTATCCACTATAACTGATAAGGTTACAGACTCAAGTATTATTTGCACACCTAGCCTCTTCAGGCTCAAGACAAGTATTATTTGCACACCTAGCCTCTTCAGGCTCACTCTGGTTTGTTTGAGAGATTGGGTTTGTAATAAATACAATTTCTCACAGGCAGATCTTTCACTAATACTCAGAGAGTGGTTTAAATGTAAGGCTCAGGAAAGTCTGCGTAATAAATTCAAAATGATTGAAGAATAAAGAATAAAAGAATGAAGAAATAAATGGTCGGAGTAATGACGTTTTAATGCAATGTGTATTCTCTCTTTTTTCTTCATCTTCAATGGCTTCTGAGTTTATGGTCTTCAAGCATTTAGGATCCGTTAGAGACATCCCCTCAGATGTTGGCTTCAAGCAGAACTTCATTAATTGCAATAGAGTCGTTCTGAGTAGTCATTAATGCAATAGAGTCATTCTGGGCAGCCATTAATGCAATAGAGTCGTTGGCTGTACTCTAACATGAAGGATTATGGCTTTATTCATCGTGCTACAGCCATATCAAAGTTGTGCAGAGAGCTTTTGTACTTTACTGAGTACACTTCCATTTTTGTGTAAGGACCAGAGGTACTAGGGAATAAAGCACGTTGGAAGCATTCTTTAACTGGTCTTTGGTTCTGATTATCCAAGGTTGCTTGAGAGAGTAGCTTCTGACTTTTCTTGATAATCGTGAAACTGAGTAGGAGAGAAGGCTTCAAGTCTCTTTCTGATTCTTGAACTAAGATTCTGATAATCCTTAGAGAATTTGCGTTCATAAGATAAGTGCTTCCATCTTGAAAATAATCACGTCTATCTAGTCATTTGAGTTTTCATTCGGGCTAGTGGACGAGCTCTATATTAAGGACTCAGCAAGTCCAAAGACTAGTGGACGAGCGCTTCTATCACCTTTAGTGGACGAGCACTTCTGTTACTCTAGTGGACGAGAGCTTCTGTCACCTTTAGTGGACGAGAGCCTCTGTTACTTTACTGGACTCAGTTAGTCTAGTGGACGAGAGTCTCAGTTACTCTGGTGGACGAGAGTCTTAGTTACTCTAGTGGACGAGAGTCTCTTGCCACGTTATTGGACGGATACAATTTGACCTTAATGGACGCGCTGTTCTGATACTTTAATGGACGCGCTATTCTGATACTTTAATGGACGAGCTCCAAGTGCCACGTCATTGGACGGATAATTCTGATACCTCACTGGACGGGCTTTTCTGATACTTTGATGGACGAGCTCCAAGTGCCACGTCATTGGACGGATAATTTTGATACCTCACTGGACGGGCTTTTCTGATACTTTGATGGACGCGCTATTCTGATACTTTAAGTAGACGCGGCCTTCTGTTGTTTTTAGTAGACGCGGCCTTCTGATACTTTTAGTGGACGCGGCCTTTGATACTTTTAGTGGATGCGACCTTCTGATACTTTTAGTGGACGCGGCCTTCTGATATTTTTATTGGACGCGAGTTTCTTTCTCTTGTGTTTTGGACGTGCGCTTCAAACATTTGCGATGATTCTATTTCTTAATCTGCACACTCGATAGATAGGTTAGCAACCAATATGAAGGTTAATTAAATCATTAACCAATGTTTAGTTTTCATCAAAACTTAGGGAAATGCATATCAAACATTTTAGAGACTTAACATTACTAGGTGTGGTTGTACTGCGGAATTCCGTGTTCACATTGATGCCGAGAGCAAGAGATGGTTTGTTACTTTATTCAATGATGCTCACTATCACGAATTGCTACCAGATAAGTTCGTTGGTCGCCTACGATCACACCGTAGAATGACAGATGCAGACATTGCAGAGATGAAAAGAATGCGAAAGGTGGGGATCCATATACCCAAAATATTTGCCTCATTTGCTCAACAGGCGGGTGGTTATGGTAATGTGGCTTCAATAAGAAGAAAATGTATAATGAACATGCTAAGGAACGGAAGACGTTAAATGGTGATGCAAAGGCAGCCCTTAGCTTACTGCGTGACATGGGTAGTCTTGATCCGAAGGTTTGTTGGAGTCACTAGGTTGATGAAGATGGAAGGTTGCACAATTTATTTTGGTGCGATGGTGACTTGGTTGTTGATTACTCTGTTTTTGGTGATATTTTGGCATTTGATGCAACATATGGTGGTAACATGTATAAGTGTCCGATTGTAGTACTTTTCGGCATGAACCACCATATGCATACAGTTATATTTGCATGTGCCATAGTCTTCGATGAAACATAAAAAACATACACTTGGATGTTAGAACAATTCTTGGATGCAATGAATGATAAAGCACCAAAAGCAGTCATTACAGATGGTGATCGTGAAATGAAGAATGCCATTTCTCGTGTGTTTCCTCATGCCCATCATAGATTGGGTGGATGGCATCTGTTACGCAATGCAACTACGAACGTCTCCAAACCGGGCTTCACTAAAGGTTTTGCAAGATGTATGTTTTACGATTATGAGGTTGAGGAGTTTGAAGAAAGTGGAAAAAGCTTGTTGTTGAAACTGGTGTTGAGAATGTCCAGTGGGTTAATGACATATATGTGAAGAAGAAGATGTGGGCGCAACTGCATACAAGGTTCTAAATTGCGGTTGCGGTCGCGGATGCGGTTGCGGTCACTGCGATTGCGGCCATTGCGGTCGCTGCGTCGCGGACTGCGGTCGCTGCGGCGTGAAATAATTTTATGTTCGCACCAAATCTAAAAAATATTGTAGAATTATTATAATTCTTCATATATCTGAATCGAGAAGAGGATAGCAAAAATAGAGAAAAGAAACAAATTGCTAAAGCATAAAGGAATAATTCTTGCATTTAAATGCTTTGGGGGCCTGAAATTTTTTTAGTTTTGGAAAAAAAATTTGAACGAACGGTGTTGAAAATGGGTGTTGCGGCCTGATGCGGTCCGATGCGGTGCTGATGCGGTCCGATGCGGTGCTGATGCGGTTGTGTTGCGGCCGCAACGGGTGAAAAGGGATCACACCGCAATTGCGGTGTGATGCGGTTGCGCTGCGGTCCGCAACCGCAATATTGCGGCCGCAATACGTGATGCGGTCCGCAATTTAAAACCATAACTGCATACATGAGGGTTTTTTTTTTTTTTTGCTGGTTTAAGGACGACGTCCCAATGTGAGGGTTTGCATACCCTGATAGGTAAGTATATTGGATCAAGAGACAGTTTATATGATTTTCTGCAACACTTTCAGCAGTGTTTGAACTACATTCGCAATAATGAAGTTGAGGCAGACTTCAAGTGTTGCTATGGGGATCCCGTTCTGCAAACATGTTTGCAAACGTTGGAGCTAAGTGCTGCGAAAGTCTATACAACAATTGTCTTCAACCTATTCCGGTCTAGGCTAATGGAGCTTGGATGCTTGAATGTGTTGGGTTCTAGGAAGACAGCAAACTGTGTGTTTTATATTGTAACTAATACATAGTGAGAAATATTAGGTCTGAGTGGCATGTTTGTCATTACCCGAATGAGATGGAGTGGCGTTGTCCATGTAAAGGAATGGAATCGCTTGGCATTCTATGCATACACATACTGAAAACAATGGTTCATATTGGCATACATGAATTACCCCGAAATCTGGTATGTAGTAGGTGGAGAAAAAACGTAAAGGAGGCTTTAGAGCATGTAGACAGTTTTGGCAACATATCCCATTATACTAATCGTTGTACCCGGTTTGCAGCACTTCAGCATGCCTGCAAGCGGTTGTGCAGTGTAGCTTGTCGATTTCTTGAGGAGTTCAACCGAGTTAGGGAGCTTGTAAATGCTGAAACCAGGGTTTCAAAATGCGGTCCGCAACCGCTAATGCGGCCGCAATATTGCGGTTGCGGACCGCACCGCAACGGCATCGAGCCGCAATTGCGGTGGGAATCCAAATCACCCGTTACGGCCGCAACGTAACGGCGTAACGGCCGCAACGTAACGGCGTAACGGCCGCAACGGCCGCATCAGCCGCAACGGGGTTCCAAAAGCAGACAGAGCCAAGAGAAAAACAGAGCAAAAGCAAACAGAGCAGAGCCAAAAGCAAAGAGCCAAAACGAAAAAGGCCAAAACAGTTTCAATGGAATCAAATTCTCAGAATGAATCAGACAAAATCAATTCAAAATCTATTTGTTCAGATTATATTCTCCTAACCTTTTGCCTTTATCTCCTTTTGCTTTATGCTTCTGCTGGTTCACTTCACTTCTTCACTCAGACTCTGTCTCATTCTTTCATCTGCTTCACTTCACTCGTATAGTATAACCTCTTCGATCATTCCTCAGTCTCACACTCCTCCAGTGGTTCTGCATCTGCTCATCTGCTCAGGTAAGATCTTCATTTCCTCCTTTGCTCTGCCGTCGTCCTCCGGGTGTGGGGTTCAGTGGGTGAGTCCTTGAGACCGTGACCGTGAGTCCGTGACTGAGGAGGGCCGTGAGGTGGAGGCCCGATACCGTGGGTCGTGAGGCGGAGCCTGAGACTGAGAGAGAGAGGGGAGGCCGAGCCCGAGAGAGGGGGGGGCCGAGGTGGCCGCGATCCGGGTTTTGGCCGGTGGGTAGCCGCGACGCCGGACGAGTGACGGAGGAGGAGGAGGGTAACCGAGAAGAGGGGTGAGTGGTGAGTGGTGACTGGTGAGTGCCGTGCCACCGTGGTGAGGGACGAGAAACAAGAGGAGGGTTGCAGATCCATGCAGGTAGGGGTGCGGAAAAAGAAGAAAAAAAAAAAGAAAGAGGGGGGGAAGAAGAAGAGGTGAGGCGTGAGAGACGCGTGACTCTGTGAGAGTGAGTGAGAGTCCGAGAGGCGAGCCGAGACCGTGAGGGACGAGACTCGAGAGAGAGGTCATCGAGAGACTTAGAGAGTCGGAGGGACGAGGGAGGAACCGAGGAAGACCGAAGGGGGACAGGGGAAGGGGAAGAAATGGTGAGGACCGTGACTCCGTGAGGCGTGAGGTGAGGGACGGGAAGAAAGCGGTGGGAACCGAGGACCGTGAGGCGTGAGGTGAGGCCGTGAGGGACAGCCGGACAGGGGAAGACCGAAGAAATGATGGGGAGGAAGAAATGGTGAGGATTGAGGAAGCGTGAGGGAAGAAACGAGAGTCAGAGAGAGGATAAGAAGAATCCAGAACCAATCTTATCCACTGTGTGTGCCGTGTGTGTGGGTTGGGTGAATTGGGTGGGGGGAATTTTTTGGGAGGGAATTATTTTTTAATTAAAAATTTTAGGTGGGAAATTAATTAAGTTTTGTGAATAATATAGGAAAAATTTGAGAGAGAAATAAAATATATATTGATATATTAATGTAATTACTGATTTAGTATATGTTTAGCTAGTATTTATTGTTCAAATTATATGCTAATAAATGATTTGTTGTATTAAATAATTTACTGTAATTATTAATTAGATTATCTGTGTTTTGCTAATTACTAGTTTATATAAAAGTTTTCTTTTTGAAGGCTAGTTTAGATTAAAGTTGTAAGTTTGGTTAAATTATTGATTGATGTTTATTTATAAATATTGAACAGGTTGTATAAAATTTACACAATGCCTCAAAGAGAAGAATTTCCTACACAGAGATTAGATGGTGCTCCGAGTGATGACATTGGATGGCATTTTGGAAACCCAGTAGCCGGAAGTCGTAACAATATCGAATGCAAACTTTGTCATAAGATAGTAAGAGGTGGCATTACAAGATTGAAACAACATATAGCACATATGAAAGGACAAGTGTCTGGCTGTGCTAGAGTGAGCAAATTGGCTAGAGAAGGTATGATGAAGCTTCTTCTTGAAGGAAAAGCAAAGAAAAATGACTCCAAAAAAAGAAAAGAAGAATTTGAGAAGATGAAGATGAAGCTGAAGATGTGGATCACCTTATTGATGAACGAATGAGGTTTGCTACACAGGAAAGCCTTAGATCACATCGCGAATGGGAAGACAGGCAACAATTTAGACAACAAACAGGAGGGCGTGGAAATATATATGAACAAGGTGGAAGCTCTCATGCGAGTGTTGGTGGGGGTGAAAGGCCCGAAGATATCACTCTAGAGTTGAGATCTACAAATATTGATCTTATGAGGAGCAGAAGCATGAAGCAACCAAAAATCAGTAAGGGTATCATGAAGACATTGAGGAGGAAGCTAGGAGAGGCAGTAAGCAAGTTTTTTATTTATGAACGCTTACCTATGAATTTAGCTAACTCTCCTTGGTTGCATAATTTGATTGTTACAGCTGCTGAGGTAGGTAAAGGGGTTAAATGTCCAACCCCTTATGAAATCTCGAGATGTATATTTAGAGAATGATTACAGGGAAATGAAGAAGTGGTTGAACGTATTGAGAGGTACATGGAAAGAAAAAGGGGTGACAATAATGTGTGATGGTTGGACGGACGATATCAACCATACTCATATTATGAATTTTTTGGTGCATAGTAGTAAGGGGACAATTTTCTTGAAATCTATTGATGCTTCTGATGTTATTAGTAGAAACACGGAATACTACTTTCGATTATTAGATAAAGTTGTTGAAGAAGTGGGGGAAGAGTTTGTTGTTCAAGTTGTTCTGAGATAATGAAGCAGACTGAAAGCGAACTGGTCGAACCCGATGGAGAAGCGGCCTCATTTGTATTGGTCTGCTTGTGCGGCTCATTGTTTAGATCTTTGCTTGGAGGATATAGGAAAAAAGAAAAATGTACAGAAGTTATTAAGCGATGCAAAGAGCGTGACAAATTTTCTCTATAACCATATATGGACAATCGATCTCATGAAAAAATATCTTTGGAGGTAGAGAAATTGTCAAGATCTGGTGTTACCCGATTTGCAACGCAGTTCCTACAACTTCAAGCAATTGTACAGCAAAAGCAAGGTCTGAGAAACATGTTCAACTCCGAAGAGTTTAGGCGATCTAAATTTGGTAAAGCGAGAAATGGACCGTCATATGAAGCAAGAACAATTGTTAATGATGGTGAATTTGGAGTAAGTCCCCAAGACATATTGAAGGTGTTTGAGCCTTTAGTAAAAGTTTTGAGACTTGTTGATGGTGACGAGAAACCAACCATGGGTTTCATATATGAAGCCGTTGATAGAGCTAAACAAGCAATTAGACAAAATTCTCGTTATCATTCCAGATATAATGATTTAATAGACAAGCGATGGAGTTACATGCATTCCGATCTTCATTCTGCGGTATGTTGATATAATTTATAAATTTATTTTTATCATGTAATTTTATACTTATACTTTCATCCATAATAATATGTTATCCTTTTTTAGGTTATTTTCTTAATCCGCAATTCCAATACGGAGTTGAACATGGGGATGATGTCTATAAAGAAACGTTTGAAGGAACAAATAGAGTTATCTTGAGAATAGAAAGAAACATTGATGATCGATTAAAGCTCGAACCAGGTTAGTAATGAATATTTAAATTTTTAAACTTATAATTCATTATTTATCAAATGAAGATATTTACATATTGATATATTATGTTATATTTCACAGTTAGTACTTTTTAGAGATAAGGTTGAAACATTTGGTACTCCTCAAGCTCAAGCAGCTTGGTCTAAGATGAATCCAGGTAAAATAATATTTTTTTATAAATCAATGAACTTTAACTTTATTTTTTAATATAATAACTAATAATTTGTTTACCTTTTGTTGCTCCTTTAAAAATGCTGAATGGTGGTCTTTTTTGGTGTATGTGCTCCCGAGCTTAAACGTGTGGCTATAAAAGTTCTTAGCCAAACAACTTCAGCCACAAATTGTGAGAGAAATTGGAGCACATTTAGTTATATCCACACAAAGACAAGGAATAGATTGAAGTATAAAAACTGCAAAAGCTTGTCTTCACGCACTACAATATGAAATTGAAAATGAGGCATCAAATGAGAAAAAGTCAAGATGAAATTGAAGCAAGTTTTAATCCTATCAATCTTGATTATATATTTCAAGAAGATGCATTATCTCCATGGATTGAAGAGAGAGAAGATCCACTATTAGATGGAGTACAAAATGCAGAATGGTTGCCTCTAGTGGATACGAGATGATGAAGATGTGGAAGTTGTTGATGATAATGATGATTCTAATGAAGATGGTGGTGGTTTAAGTCCACCAAGTAATAATAGTGGTGATGGGGGTGGTGATGTAGAAGTCGAAGAAGGTGGCGGTGATGATGATGGTGATGGTGATGATGATGGGCAATTTCAAAATGATCCATCTCAAGATTCACCATATAATAGGCGTTATAGGAGCTTGACTGATATGGCTCCTTACGGTAGTTCATTACCCGAGAGAAGCAGAGAGGTGGGTCACATTCGAGGAGAGGAAAAAGAAAACAAAATTTTCCACTTGAAGATTCTTCCTCTTCTAGTATTGCACAAAGTTTTAGTGACTTTGGTATTGATGATTCTTCTCAGAGTAGTCAACAACCTCATCCACCTTATTATCAATATCCTTATTTCAATACATATAACACATACGCAAGTGATCAAGCTCCCTCATACTACCAACCATCAATGAATTATCAAGATCCTTATCATCAGCAATCAAGTGGTGGATTTTTTGATTATGTCTTTGGACAAGGAGCTACGAGAAGATGATAGTCAAAGTGAGAATAGAGGTTATGAACCACCACGTCATTCCACCATGTGGTAGCAATTATCAAGTAAGTTCAATTTTTATTATCTTTGATTCATATATTTGTTAATTATTATTATTATTATTTTAAATTTATTAATTTATTTACTTTTTATCTTTTTTTTGTAGTGAAGACGTATCTCTAAGTGGTGACAATGTGACGTTATTTTAGAATCACAATTGCAATTTGGGTGTATGTATTCCTATATGTGACACTAATATCTTTTTATTTGTGATTCATATATATTTATGCACTATTAAGTTTCGACCTTCTTACTTCTTTGTAATTTTGTACTTATATATGCTTAAAAGTTTTATTTATAATTTATTTTCACTAAATTAAGTTTAAATTATTCATAAACATAATACAATGTATTAAAAATGAATAGAAATTTGTGCAACATCATTAATAAAAGATATATAAAGAATTACAAAAAAAAAGATTTATTTTCAATTTGTGAAATTTTCAAATGGTTTCACGCCGCGGCCGCGTGCATTCGCATCATCGCAATGGCCGCAACGACCGCGAACCGCCGCGACCGCGAACCTGATCGCAACGCGCGACCAAGAACCGCAATTTAAAACCCTGGCTGAAACTGCTGATATTTTATCAAAGACCAGTTCATCTCGACATTCTGGAAGTAATGTTGGCGCCGGTGCGAACAATGGTGTTGGTGATCTTGTTAAAGTTAGGAACCAAGGATGTGGTCCTTCAGTTTCAGTGCGAGGTGAGTCGTCAAAGAAACCAAGACGCTGCACAAACTGCAGGGAAGAAGGTCACAACAGAAGGAAGTGCCTGATTCACAAGGTTCCCAATAGCCGCCTCTCCTATTGTTGGTGACTCAGATGATGAGTCGGACTACCATGACGGAGAGGATGTTAATGTTGATGGTGAATCTGACAGCGGGGTATACTTCTATTTATGGCCTCTGTGTTTTTATATTTATCATATTTTTTGTTGTTAATTTACTTTCTGGTGCAACAGTGAAAAGAAAAGCAACTCCAGGACTCGGTGTAAAATGTTGCAGAATTCGTTGTGGATGATTAAAATTGGAATTTTGAATGGATGTTTAACACATCTGATTATGTTGGATAGGGTATGTGTAACATTAGTGTCTCCAATGAATTGGTTAATATTTTGGCACCTGTTGTCAGGGTTATGTTGTGTTATTTAACTTATGTGACCACATGAGCACATTGTGGCTGGTTAAATTTCTATTTGAATTGGATTTTGGATTATCATGTGGACCCCAGCTAATGCATAGTTTAATGTGTTATATTACTTGAATTGTTTAGGTTTGATGATTTCGTGTGTAATGTGAAGTTGACACCATTGCTAAGGGTTGGTCACTGCTTATTTGGTTATTGAGATTACATCACAAACAAAATTGAATGTTTTAAAACGCCTATTCATGGTGGTTTACAATGGATATGTATTTTTCAGGACCGTAAGAAGAGGAAATATTGTTATTTTTAGGTGACCTTGAATATTTAGTCTATGGTTGTGGTACTGCCGTGCGGATCTATTGGGCTTTAGTATGTTCACGAATTTAATTAGATAAACTACATATTCCATTCCATGTTTTGCCCAATGTTCCTTGAATTGTGTCAGTGTTTAATCATAGTTTAGCATTTCACAAGGATTTGCGTTCCATTGTTGTCTGAATATTTGTATATTACAAATGAACACACGAACTAATATAACTTGGGTTTAGGGGTTGGAGACATTGAATCTGATACAGGGGGACAGGCTAGTAGACTAACTTAATGGAGGTTAACGGTACACTAGCACAATTTATAAACCCCTCTTACAGATGGTTGATTTAGTCGAATGCAATTGGGCCTTAATATAGGGGTCCTACAATTAAGTTGGTTATCCATGAAGGACAAATTTCCGTTCACTTGGGCACAACGTCCTCAAAACTCGTGGCTACAACTTCTTTATTTATTGGTTCCTTGAACATGGTGTTTATTTTGCAAAAAATGGTCATTGTTGTTCTTATTATGTATATAGTATGTTACAAGCTAATACTGTGTTCATATATAGTTGAGGTATTTGCAAATTTCGTTGCACTTATTGCATTTAATTTGCTATATCAGGGATGCAAGACTTTGGGAAATGCAACTTTGTTACAATCATTCATGATCTCACACTGTCAATTAGCAATCTTGCATTTCGTTGACAAATGCTGATTATCAGGTACCACTACCTACACTTTTATTGAGACCATCCGCTCCCATATGTACTATGTCATGTATCATTCATCACACTGAATTCTTTTTAGAAATTATTTATCAGTTTAGGGTTGTTTTGAAATTATTTATTAATGGGGTTCTTTTGAACACGTGGTATATTCTATTTTTTCACTCTAACGGGTCAAAGGCGTCAGTCAGACTGGTGCATTCAAAGACGCCATTCAGACTGACGCCTTCCAAGTCAAAGACACCAGTCTACCGGTATTAAAAAAAAAAGACAATTGATAGCAATAATAAGAGGTATAAAAAATAATAGTAATAACAATTTACACCAATAAATATTCATCAATTATTACAGTAGTAAAATTTTTTTTACCTTGTAATAGCATTAATGTCATCATTACTCCCTAAGTATAGTTTTTTTGTAGTAGTGTTCCTTCTGAATTGCATGTAACTTTCTTTTAATTCTTACAAGGTAAATTTTTTTTTACTACTGTAATAATTGATGAATATTTATTGGTGTAAATTGTTATTGCTATTATTTTTTTATGACTCTTGTGATATTATTTGCTACTTGTTATTAGAGGATTTTTTTATTGCCTCTTAGTTGTTTTAAATAGATACTTTATCATTAATGTCATCGTTACTCCCTATACTTATAGTATAATTTTTTTTGTAGCAGTGTTCATTCTAAATTGCAGGTAACTTTCTTTTAAGTCTTACAAGGTAATGTTTTTTTACTACTGTAATAATTGATTAATATTTATTGGTGTAAATTGTTATTGCTATTATTTTTTTATGCCTCTTGTGATATTATTTGCTACTTGTCATTGTTATTTGCTACTTGCTACTGATAAATAGTTTCTAAAAGAAACCCATTTTGGTCAAAAAGCCATTTAAAACAAAAAGAGGCAATAAAAAAAATCCCATAATAACAAGTAGCAAATAATATCACGAGAGTCATAAAAAAATAATAGCAATAACAATTTACACCAATAAATATTCATCAATTATTACGGTAGTAAAAAAAAATTTACCTTGTAAGAATTAAAAGAAAGTTACCAGCAATTTTAAAGGAACACTGCTAAAAAAATTATACTATAAGTATAGGGAGTAACGATGACATTAATGATAAAATATCTATTTAAAACAACAAGAGGCAATAAAAAAAATCCCCTAATATCTAGTAGCAAATAATATCACAAGAGTCATAAAAAAATAATAGCAATAACAATTTACAGCAATAAATATTCATCAATTATTACAGTAGTAAAAAAAAATTTTACCTTGTAAGAATTAAAAGAAAGTTACCAGCAATTTTAAAGGAACACTGCTAAAAAAAATTATACTATAAGTATAGGGAGTAACGATGACATTAATGCTATTACAAGGTAAACTTTTTTTTACTACTGTAATAATTAATGAATACTTATTGGTGTAAATTGTTATTATTATTATTTTTTTATACCTCTTATTATTGCTATCAATTGTTTTTTTTTTAAATACTGATAGGCGCCAGTCTGATTGATGCCTTGAAAGGTGCCAGTCTGACTGGCGCGCCTTTGACCCATCAGAGTGAAAAAAATAAATATACCACATGTCCAAAAAAATCCCATTAATAAATAGTTTCAGAAGAACCCTAAATTGATAAATAGTTTATAAAAGGAATCCGGTTTTTCATCAAAAAGCCTGTATGCTCCTTGTAAAGCTGTTTTAAAGTACGAAATTACAATAGAACATATAAAATTAACAAGATAATGTCAACGATAATAGTACGAAATTATAACCTTTAGGTACAAATTATATTATCCGATCAAAATAACCTGTACAGGTTAAACTATTAAACCACAAAATACTTCTTGTTCCAAATTGATCACTAATATAACCCAACCCAACCACAAAAATCAAAATAATTTGAACACCTAACCCAACCCATATGCATTTTAAAGCTAAATGGTGGAAGGAGCCTGGCTTCTCAAAAATGCTTCTGTTGTAGCCTCCACAGTCTTCCCAACAGTGTTGCATGTAGCCATAACAATGTTTAACATGACCCTCATTCTTACACCATCTTCATTAACCTGTGTGAGGCATACAAATAGACACAACAATATCATAAGCCATAAACTAGACGATGAGATAACTGATAACGATAAATAAATATATAAATTACACTCATACCTTCCCTAGCACGTTAGGGTTGAAGAAGTTGACCATGTCTAGCCAATCACAGACCCATAGACTTGAATCCAAGCTAAGGTAATTAAATCATAGACGATTATATAAAAAGGTTGCCTATATTGACAGGAATGAATTAATTTTAACAGTGTCCCAGGGAACTTTTATACCCGTCTCCGCAGTTGGGAATCCCTGTGGCAGAATGCAATTGCCAACCAGATATATCAGGCATGTCATATGCCCAATTGTTTGCTGCCTCCATCTCCAGTATGATTTTACTTATAAAGTTATGCTGCATATAGTGTACAGTTAGTATAATTTTTTTTTGAAAAATTGAGTGATTAAAATCTAAGTTAAGGGATATTATAGCTTGAATGTTATTAGTTTAGGACATGGTGGTAGGCACCATGTGTGGGGAATAACATGCATCGATTGAGCCGATGTGACAGTCATACAGAGCAGTTCAATAATCTAAACATCACAGGTGAACAAATATACATGTCTTTAACATTTTGACAAATTGCTCATTAATATTAACACAAAATATTGGTAATATTCGTCAACCTTTTCAGAGATGGTCATTCCAGGACGAATCTACTATAAATCCTTTCTAGTCATCACCACATCTCCACGTTTGAATAACACCACTGTTTATCAGGAATGTAGTCAATTTATGAGATTAGTGTATATGCCTGAATGCTGAAATACAAAAAATTAATTTTATAAACTAACTTACTTTTCATCAAAGCAGGGTCCATATACATATAATGCTATTGTAGGTTCTGTGTTTTCCAAACTCATAGCTTCAGTGGGACAAAACTTTGGTCGAAAGTTCTGAGTTGTGTTAACAGTTCAGGGAAATTAGTTTTGCGTGATACATTGAACAAACTAGTGTTGGATATATTTTATGATCAAATAGAATTGGAGGGTGTTGTTATTACCTTTGGGATTTGTAAAAGTGGAGGCTTGGTTGGGGTCAAACGATTTAAAGCCTGGATTGTACTGTTTCCCATCCCTACATTTACGTTTTTCCTGGTGTTTGGTATCTAGTTTTTCTTCCTTTTTGCCTTCCTGGTGGACTTTGAATTTCAGAAGAGTTGTTTTTGGTTCCCAGTTGCTCCCTGTTACGTGTACCTACTTTGGGCTGAACCATTTATATCAAAGTTAAATTGTGGAGTTGTATAAAAGCAAAAAAATAAAATAAAATAGTTCGCTGGGTTTATAGTAATTGTGAACCACCGAAAGCCCTTTAAAGATTATTCGTGCGGTTTAATAAGTTCGAACACATTATGAACGGTATGGACAAATAACATATAATGGGCCCCAGTTTCTGGTTATGAGGTTACTCAATAAAATTGAATAAAAATACAAATTATAGTTACCGATCACTGGAGAATCAGACATCGAGAATTTAGTGTTACATTAATAGATTTATTACCAAGCAACAAGAGTAGTTGAGGGAGTTAAAGGCATATCTTACCATGGATTGATGTTGTTTTGGTCATCAGTTTTGCTATTGGTTTGAATTTTCTCCATTGTCGGTGTTTGTTCGGTCCACAACAATCTATGTAAAGCTCACCCTCACTCAACAAATGGATATGGATGAGCACAACGAGAAATTCAATGGAGAAAATGACTTTAGTCTATGGAGAATCAAGATGAAGGCTCTTATGGTTCATCAAGGATTGAAGAAGTCTTGGGAGGAATAACCAAACTTCCTGCAACACGTTCAGAAAAAGAAAAGAAAGACTTGGTCAACAAGGCACATAGCATGATCATTCTTTCCTTGGGTGATGAGGTTTTTAGTGAGGTAGCTGATGAATCAACTGTTGCAGGTGTTTGGCTTAAACTCAAAAGCTTATACATGACAAAGTTATTGACAAATAAACTCTATTTGAAGAAGAGACTTCACCAATTGAAGATGGAGGAAGAATCATCAATCAAAGAACATGTCTCTCAATTTACAAAGGCAGTTCTTGATCTAAAGAATGTGGATGTCAAGATTGATGATGAGGATCAAGCTGTGATGCTTTTGTGCTCACTCCCTCCCTCTTTTGAGAACTTGGTGGATACAATGATGTTTGGCAGGAAAGCCTCACCTTGGAAGAGGTTAAAGCCACTCTTAATTCTAGAGAAATGAAGAGGAGAATTGCGATGGCAAAGGTGAAGGTCTAAGCAGAAGGACTCTTTGTTAGAGGGAGATCGAAAATAAAAAGAAAAGGGCAAGAATAGGAAGCATAGATCCAAATCCAAAGGCAAAAAGGAATGCTATTACTGCCACAAGGAGGGACATTTCAGAAAGAATTGCCCCGAAAGAAAAAGGAAGAACAATGATAAGCACAATTCAAATGATATGATTTGTAGTGGCGAGATGGGTATGAAAGCTCGGATGTTCTAGTTGTCACGAGAAGATTCTTGCAGTGAAGAATGGATTCTTGACTCAGGGTGTTCATTCCATATGACCCCTAATCAAGAATGGTTTGAATCCTACAGAAGAGTTGAAGCTGGAAAGGTGTTGATGGGGAACAACATAGCCTGTAAAGTAGCTGGAATTGGCACTTGTCGAGGGTCAAACTCGATGATGGATCCACACAATTGTTCACTGAGGTAAGGCATGTACCCGGTCTGAAGAGGAACCTTATTTCTCTTGGTATGTTGGATGAGGCTGGATGCACATTCAAAGGAGAAGATGGAACTCTCAAGATCATCAAAGGATCACTGCAGATAATGAACGGAACCAGAAGAAATGGACTATACAGACTGCAAGGTAAGACTGTAATCAATCCTGCTAGTTTAATTTCTGATGCTAAGATAGGCACAAAACTGTGGCATCATAGATTAGCTCATGTAAGTGAAAGAGGGCTTGAAGAATTATACAAGCAAGGATTGATTGGCAATGGTGACTTTGAGAAACTTGAAT
This sequence comes from Sophora flavescens, assembly GCA_030762895.1. Taxonomy (NCBI): domain Eukaryota; kingdom Viridiplantae; phylum Streptophyta; class Magnoliopsida; order Fabales; family Fabaceae; genus Sophora; species Sophora flavescens. Next base: position 51,787,215 of record CM061069.1, read on the forward strand.
TTTGTGAACACTGTCTCTATGGCAAACAGAAAAGAGTCAAGTTCTCAACAGCCACTCGTACCACTAAAGCAATAGTGGACTATGTGCATTCTGACATTTGGGGGCCAGCAAGGGTTCCTTCATTAGGTGGAGCAAGATACTTCATCTCTTTCATTGATGATTGGTCTAGAAAGGTGTGGATATACTTGTTGAAACACAAGAATCATGCCTTTAAATGCTTCAAGCAGTGGAAGGCTCTTGTAGAGAATCAAACAGGAAGGCATATCAAAGTTCTAAGAACAGATAATGGCCTTGAATACTTGAGTGAAGAATTCACTGAGTTCTGTAAAGATCATGGCATAACCAGGCACAAAACTGTTAGACTAACGCCTCAACAAAATGGCCTAGCAGAAAGAATGAATAGGACCATTTTGGAGAGGGTTAGGTGCATGTTATCCAATGCAAACCTTAGCAAGAGTTTTTAGGGTGAAGCAGTTCACACTGCATGCTATTTGATAAACATATCACCATCTACTACAATTGGTTTTAAAACACCAGAGGAAGTGTGGAATGGGAAGCCAGCGTGCTATGATATATAACCTCAGAATATTTGGTTGCACAACATACATTCATGTGAATGAAGGCAAGCTTGAGCCTAGGTATAATAAGGGAATCTTCTTAGGGTATCCAGATGGTGTCAAAGGCTACAAGATATGGCTAACAGGTCAAAAGGGAGGAAAAACTGTAATTAGCAGGGATGTGGTCTTTCAAGAAGATTCCATTCTTGGCAAAGAAAAGATCACAAATTATCTCAATGACCAATCATACAAAGAAGAACAGAAGGTTCAGTTTGAGGTGGAGAAACCTGCTGAAGAAAGACAAGAATTCAGCACTGAAACTGATCAGCACGGTGCTCAGACAGAAGAAGCAACTTCATCCTATAATCTAATCAGGGATAGAGAAAGGAGATAGATCAGGGCACCACAGAGATATGGCTATGCAGATCTTATAACATATGCCCTAAGTGTGGAAATTGATTTTGAAGAAGTTGATCCAATCAATTACAAACAAGCAATGTCAAGTACAGATAAGCATCACTAGAAAGCTGCCATGGAAGATGAAATTGATTCACTGATGAAAAACAGTACTTGGAGCTTAGTGGAGAAGCCTGCAAACCAGAAAATTGTAGGCTGTAAATGGATCTTCAAGAAGAAACCAGAAGTGCCAGGGGTTGAGAGGAGCAGATACAAGGCTAGGCTTGTGGCAAAAGGCTTCACTCAAAGAGATGGGATAGACTTCAATGAAATATTCTCTCCAGTTGTGAAGCATACTAGCATAAGAGTCATCTTGTCTCTTGTTGCTACCAATGATATGGAACTTGAACAAATGGATGTAAAGACAACATTCTTGCATGGTCAACTAGAGAAAAAGATCTACATGAATCAACCTGAGGGCTATGAAGTCAAAGGGAAGGAGCATATGGTTTGCTTGCTCAACAAGTCATTGTATGGACTCAAGCTATCTCAAAGGCAGTGATACAAACGTTTTGACTCTTTCATGACGACAAACAGTTACAAAAGGAGCTTTTTTGATAGCCGTGTCTATTTCAAAAGAACTAAAATAGGTTGCTTCATATATCTTCTACTATATGTACATGATATGTTAATTGCTAGTTCTGACACAAGTGCAATCAAAAGGCTCAAGGATCTTTTGAACTCAGAGTTTGAAATGAAGAACCTAGGAGTTGCAAAGAGGATCTTAGGCATGGAAATTGGGAGGAAAAGATCAGAGAAGCTGCTGTTCCCGAATTAGACAAACTATGTTGAAAAGGTGCTGAGAAGGTTCTGTATGACAGAAGCAAAAATAGTCTCAACCCCAATAGTTGGACACTTCAAACTATCTACTGATCAGTCACCTAAAACTGATGAAGACAGGAAATTTATGAGCTGTGTTCCATACTCAAATGCAACTGGCAGCCTGATGTATGCTATGGTCTGTTCAAGACCTGACCTAGCATATCTTTGCAAGCATGGTCAGCGAGTTTATGGGAAATCCAGGGGAAGGAGCACTGGATGGCAATCGGATGGATATTCGAGATACCTAAAGGGCTCTAAATCTCTTGGTCTCATATTTGGCAAATCAGATTCAGCAATAAAGTGGTAAATTCTGATTTTGAAGGAGATTTGGATAAGAGAAGGTCCATCACTGGTTACATTTTCACACTATATGGAAATGTAGTAAGTTGGAAAGCCAATCTTCAATCAGTTGTAGCACTATCAACCACAGAGGCAGAGTACATAGCTTTGACAGGAGCAGTCAAGGAAGCTATCTGGTTAAAGGGTTTTGTATTAGAATTGCAAGACAACACAGTGTTTTCAACAGTGTGGTGTGATAGCCAAAGTGCCATATGTCTCTCAAAGAATCAAGTATTTGATGAGTGTGATTTCACCTCATATTTGCATATCATATTACATGCATTTTCATATAGTTTAGGCATTTTTTAATTTGATTTTGGTTAATTTTTACCTTGGAACGGGTAAGGCAGTTTTTTGGTGTTGTTGTGCAGGAATTAAGGATTAAAATGCTCAAGATTAACCATGATGGAGCTTGCATGAAGATGGGGCTTGAAAAATAAAGAAAAATGAGCCAAACAGAGCCCATCACGGCCTAGCCGTGATAGGCATCACGGCCATGATCGAGCGGGGACTGGAAAAGAAAGAAGAACGAAAAAGTCGAAAGCTGCCAGGGCCAGGCCGTGATGGCCATCACGACCGTGATGCACCAACCAGTGAAGAATTTCCAAGGCAGAATCCGTCACGGCCTGGCCGTGATGGCCATCACGGCCGTGACGCGCAATATTTGGATCTGAACAAACTGAATTGATCCGAATTTGTGTTTGATTGAGATTCAAACTTCTCTAATCTATAAATATGGCATCTAGGCAAAGACTCCGAAGGCTTTTGGGGCTGTTACTCAGGCAATTTTTTAGGATCTCTCTTCTTCTTCTTCTCTTCTTTTATTTTTTATTTCATGTTTTTGTTAATCAAGCTTGTCATCACCATGGCAATGCTTGAGTAGTAGTTTTATTTCTAAGGATTGGGGTTATGCCCAAGATCTGTTTTTATGTTATGAATTGATTTCGATTTCTTGTTAATTCGATTTTGCTTTAGATCTGATTTCTATTGTTTTAATTACTAGTAAATTCGGTGGCCACTTATTTACGTGTCGTAGATATTCTAAGGAGGAACCTAGCGGTGAACTTAGGTATCGGATCTATAGAATCAGACGTATGACTTAAATCATGAGAGTTAGAAGCGGTCCTTCGAGGATTAACGAATTGTCACGAAACTTAAAGGGTTCGATCTGAATTCGACTACCACGAGAGTAGGGGTTGGTTTAATTGGGCACGGTTTTTGTAACCCGAGAGGGAGCATTAACTATTTGAGGATAAATTCGCCTTCAAAGCAATTTTGATAATTAACAAGGGGTAGTCAATTTAGTAACATAAACGATCTTGTTGGTAACCCAATTCCTAGGAACCTTTAGATTTGAAAAACCACAAATTGATTTACTTTCTGTTTTACTTGATTGCATTCATTATCTGATTTTCTAAGTTATCTCTTATTCCAAAAATCAAAACCTTTTCAAAATATTTTTTTTATATAGTCCAGTTTTATCGATTTAATAATTAGTTGTGAATTGAGATCATGGTGTCTGTGGGATCGATATCTTTTTATTACTTCGCGACGAATCCGGTACACTTGCCGGATCGCACACATCAAGTTTTTGGCGCCGTTGCCCGGGACTATGCTTCCTCGAATCTCAATTTAATTTTTAAATTGATTTTTCTGGACCTTTTCTTTCTCTTTTTAACTGATTTTTGTTATTAAAAAAAATAAATTTTTTTTTGCTCATTTATCTCTTTTCCTTTCTAGAGTATTTATCTCTCTTTGTTTTTCTTTTTTATGCAAAGATCCCTAAGTCTTGGAGACCTTATAGAGGTTGTCCCCGAAATCGAAAGGACCTTTCATAGACGTAGGAGACTACAAAGTGAGAAAGAGAGGTTGATTCCCATTCCACTAATGGCGAATCTACTAGATACCAAACCGTTGAAGGACTACGCAGCCCCAAATGCGAGGGGTTTGAGAACTGGGATTGCTAGGCCAGAGATCGAGGCGGAGAACTATACTATACCTCCTATGCTAATTAACATGATTAGGCAACATCGATTCAGAGGATTGCCCTCGGAGGACTCGACTGATCACGTGGAGACATTCTTGGAGTCCACTGATGCAATAAGGATACATGGCTCCCCGGTCGATGCTATACGCTTGAGGTTATTCCCTACCTCTCTTACTGGAAAGGCAAAAGCTTGGCTGAAGCAAGTGTCCGCTAATACGTTGTCGACTTGGGACCAACTGGAGCATGCATTCTTGGAGAAATTCTTCCCTCCATCCAAGACGGCTTACCTACGAACCCAGATCACCGGCTTCTTCCAAAAGGACAGAGAATGCTTATCCGAAGCTTGGGATCGCTACAAGGGACTGCTGGAGTCTTGCCCACATCATGGACTCGAGAGGTGGCTATTAGTGCATACCTTCTACAACGGATTGAATTACTCTTCGAAGGTGTCACTTGACTCCGCAGCTGGTGGAGCATTTATGAATAGACCTCTGACCGAAGCCTTCAATATCATTGAAAACGTGGCCACCAACTACCACCAATGGGGTTCAGAAAGAGGTAATAACCCGAAAAAGATTTCAGGGGGTAAGTTCGAAATGAATAGCACTGATCTCATCATGTCTAAAATTGACTCACTTAATAAACGCTTTGATCAGCTTGAAAGGGCTAATGTGAGTTCTATAGGTGCTACTAACATTGTTTGTGAGATTTGTGGAATGCAGGGACATGACATAATGGAGTGCCCACGTGGTATTGCTCATGGATCCGGTGCTTCGGGGGAACAAGTGAAGTCTTGTCACAACTTCTACGACACAAACCCGAAGCTGCCCAACTATGTTCCCCCAAATTCTTACAACCAGGGAAGGAAGAACAGCCCTTACCTCTCCTACGGGAACTACAGCAACACGCTGAACCATGAATTCCAAGAAGGCCAAGGTAATACGAAACCCGCATCGGGGTATCCTCAGGTACAGAAGTCTAAACTTGAGTCTCTTTTGGAAAGTTTTGTTGAAACTCAAACAAAACAAAATGAAGAGTTTAGACAACAAGGTAGGGCAGTAAACGAGGCGATAAAAGAGTTAGCATCTAAGGTAGATAACTTAGCCATCCATAATAAGATGTTAAAAACTCAAATTGCCTAACAAGCCAGCACATATTCTAGACCTAAGGGTACGTTTCCGGGATAACCCAAAGTTAATCCCAATGAACATTGTAATGCCATATACTTGAGGGATGATAAGCTTGGGGTAGCTGAAAAGGATGTGGAATGTGAGGAGGACATGAGCAAAGATGAAGAGACAGAGCCAAAGTATGTCCCTCCACCACCTTACCAACCCCCAATACCTTTCCCACAAAGGTTGGTCAAGAGAAAGCAAGTAGAAATAGAAACTAAGGGCTTAATTGAGGAGCACAATGCCATGATAAAAACTAATATGCCTCCTAAACTAAAAGATCCAGGTAGTTTCTCTATTGCTTTCTCAATTGGAGAGGTGAAAATAGACCAAGCCTTATGTGACTTAGGGGCTAGTGCGAGTTTGATGCCGCTCGCTATCTATGAGAGATTGGGAACAAGGAATTGAGTCCATCCAAATTCTCTTTACAAATTATGGATTGCTCAACTAAAACTCCTCTAGGCATACTAGAGAATGTCCCCATAAAGGTAGGGAAATTCTTCGTCTCTACTGATTTCATGGTTTTGGATATGAACGGGAATTCTAAATTCCCTATCATTCTAGGAAGGCCATTCTTGGCCACAGCTGGAGCGATAATAGACGTAAAGAATGGCAAACTCTCTCTGAATGTAGAGGAAGGTAGGGTAGATTTTGATTTGACTAACTCATATAACAACCCTCCTTTTGAGAGTCATGTGTGCATGATCGATATAATGTCTACAGAGGTGAAGGAAGAGTTCAACATGGAAGCAACCCCGAATCTTTCCAAGACAAGTGATGCACCAAATGGTGATGAAGTTGGAGTTGCTCCTCATGAGGATATAAAACTTCCGCCGGGAGGAAGTAAGGCCATGAAACTCAGAGTGAAAAGAGCAAAAAGAAAGCGCAATTGGCCATACGAACAAAATCGGCTCTTTGAAGGACTTCCATGGAAGAGAAGTGTTCTTTCACTTACAGGCCTAGCCTATCCCGGTTGATTGAAAGAAGCATGGTCAAGCTTAAGACCGTAAATAAGCGCTTCTTGGGAGGCAACCCAAGTTTTCTTTCCTTTTTCCATTTGTTTTTGAATTTTGTTTTTGAATAATCTGAGTAGATTAAGAGAAGAAAGATCACTAACTGATGATTTTGCCAAGTATTTTCAGGTTATGAAGGAAGGAAGAGCAAAAAGGCAATGACAAATGAAGTCAGAAGTCATCACGCCCAGGCCGTGACGGTGGTCACGGCCGTGATTAGCTAACCCAGAAGATCAGAAAGGATCACGGCCCAGCCGTGATATCCATCACGGGCGTGATGAGAAGGACCATAAAGTTAGAGTGTATCACGGCCTAGCCGTGATGGGAGTCACGACCGTGACAGGCTAGCTCCTGTAGCCAAAATTGATCACGGCCTAGCCGTGATGAGCATCATAGCCGTGACACATTTTCCAGCATCCTCTACCACCTCGGTGAGTTGTTCCATTTTTCTCCTCTCTCTGACTTGATTATTTACATTGGGGACAATTTAAGTTTTTAAGCTTGGGGTAGGGGTATTTTTGATTTTTTTTTTGTATTTTTTCATTTTTCATTCATATAGGCATAGTTTTGCATGATCACATGATTAGATTGCCCCTTGCTTAAATTATGCATCCAATTGTGAGAACTTGGTGCCAAATAAATTGAGATAGTGAATTTTTGAACCCAATTTTTTTATTCTTGTGATAAGGCTAAAAATAAAAATGCTTGAGATGATCTTTTGATAGTTGATAATTAGCATGTGGTTCCTTAGATTTGTGTTTCTCATTGATTTTAAACTACTAAATGTGAGATTTTTGAGCCAAAAAGGGGTACTCACTAAATCTACCCCATTCTTTGTGATAGAGTGTTTTATTCCTCTTGGATTGTATTCTCTAGAACTTGGCTTGAAACCGTTTTGAAGCTTAACAATTTTTGAAAACATATTTGAAAATGATTGAGGCACTAGGTATTTTTCCGGCATTCTGAGCTTTGATTGATTAAATGTTACCCCTTAGTTGCCCAATTTTGAGCCTAAAAGAATAAAATACTTTTCTTGGTACCTTAATTTATTTTGATGAATGATGCTTGGTATGACGCATTTTAAAGTATTGCAAAAAGGGTAAAAAGGTAGTTTGAAAAATAAATCGTGGGATGAAAAAGTTAGAGAAATTTCTCTAAAGTTGAAAATCTCCCTTCTTCAAATAAACAAATATAAAAAAAAATGGAGAAGGGGATGATAAAAAGAAAGTCAGAAATAAAATAAAAATAAAAAAAAAAGGAGGAAAGAAAGAAAGGTGGAAAAGTGAACTAAAACCCAAAAAGGTATTTTAGAAGTTTGTCATGCTTTGTAATGTTTGAAATTTTGTTTAGCCTTCTTGAAATTTCCTTTTCTTGATTTCCCCACCTAACAATTAATCCCATGGCCCCATTACAACCAAAATAAAAGACCTCTTGATTCTTTTGTGTTTTCATTAATAAAGTAGAGATTTGGTTAATAGTCAAGCTTATGGTAGAATACCTTCCTTGAGGAAATTGAGCGAATTGTCATATATCCTTAAACCCTTGAGTGAGGTGAGGTGAGAAGAGTGCCCGAATAAGTGAGAATATGAATTTAGGAAACTTAAGCTTTTAATTGGACTTGAAATTGATTTTCTCTTGGGTTCTTATTTGAAAATGCTTGTCACTTGGATTAGTCACTCGGGTTCTTGGTTCACTATCCATGCTCTGATTATTTATATCTTCTGGCCTTGGTGATTGCTTGAGGACAAGCAAAATCTTAAGCTTGGGGTGGTTTGATGAATGTGATTTCACCTCATATTTGCTTATCATATTGCATGCATTTTCATATAGTTTAGGCATTTTTTAATTTGATTTTGGTTAATTTTTACCTTGGAACAGGTAAGGTGGTTTTTTGATGTTGTTGTGCAGGAATTAAGGATTAAAATGCTCAAGATTAACCATGATGGAGCTTGCATGAAGATGGGGCTTGAAAAGTGAAGAAAAATGAGCCAAACAGAGCCCATCACGTCCTGACCGTGATAGGCATCACGGCCATGATCGAGCAGGGCTGAAAAAGAAAGAAGAACGAAAAAGTCAGAAGCTGTCAGGGCCAGGCATGATGGCCATCAGGGCTAGGCCGTGATGACCATCACAGCCATGACAGACCAACCAGTGAAGAATTTCCAAGGCAGAATCCGTCACGGCCTGGCCGTGATGGTCATCACGACCGTGACGCACAATATTTGGATCTGAACAAACTGAATTGATCTGAATTTGTGTTTGATTGGGATTCAAACTTCCCTAATCTATAAATATGGCATCTAGGCAGAGACTCTGAAGTCTTTTGGGGCTGCTACTCTTAGGCAATTTTTTAGGATCTCTCTTCTTCTTCTTCTTCTTCTTCTTCTTCTTCTCGTCTCTTATTTTTTATTTCATGTTTTTGTTAATCAAGCTTGTCATCACCATGGCAATGCTTGAGTAGTAGTTTTATTTCAAGGGATTGGGGCTATGCCTAAGATCTGCTTTTATGTTATGAATTGATTTCGATTTCTTGTTAATTCGATTTTGCTTTAGATCTGATTTCTATTGTTTTAATTACTTGTAAATTCGGTGGCCACTTATTTGCATGTCGTAGATATTCTAAGGAGGAACCTAGCGGTGAACTTAGGTATCGGATCTATAGAATCAGACTTTGGACTTAAATCACAAGAGTTAGAAGCGGTCCTTCGAGGATTAACGAATTGTCACGAAACTTAAAGGGTTCGATCTGAATTCGACTACCACGAGAGCAGGGGTTGGTTTAATTAGGCACGGTTTTTGTAACCCGAGATGGAGCATTAACTATTTGAGGATAAATTCGCCTTCAAAGCAATTTTGATAATTAATAAGGGGTAGTCAATTTAGTAACATAAATGATCTTGTTGGTAACCCAATTCTTAGCAATCCCTTTAGATCTGAAAAACCACAAATTGATTTACTTTCTGTTTTACTTGATTGCATTCATTATCTGATTTTCTAAGTTATCTCTTATTCCAAAAATCAAAACCTTTTCAAAATCTTTTTTTTATATAGTCCAGTTTTATCGATTTAATAATTAGTTGTGAATTGAGATCACGGTCTCTGTGGGATCGATATCTTTTTATTACTTGGCGACGAATCCGGTACACTTGCCAGATCGCACACATCAGTATTCCATGAGAGGACAAAACACATTGATATAAGGTTACATTACATTCGAGATGTTATTGCTCAGAAGATGGTTGAAGTAAAGAAGGTGGCTACTGAAGACAATCCTTCAAACATGCTCACCGAAGTAGTTCCAAGCACCAAGTTGAATCATTGTTTGAGCTTGGTGAACTTTGGAGACTGTAACTAATGAGCCTCTTAAGGAGGATGTTCCTTGATACTCTAATCAAGTATTTGAAGATCCAAGGTGGAGAATTGTTGTGCACGTGTGGATCATCAATTGGGATTAATGTAGCTGCTAGCTGCAAGAAGCTAGAAAGTTCTAAGCTAGCCAAGTGTTCCATATTCAGTTAGTTATAAGGAAGTCAGTTAGTTGTAACTGTTTTGTAACTAAAGTTTGTTGTAACTAGTATGGATATAAAAAGCTTAGCTGATGGCTTGTATAGGTGAAGAATTTTTGACTATCCATAGTAATCAGAAAAGAGTGCAAGTGAGGTAGTGTGTGTAAAGACTTACCTAGAATTCTTGCGGTGATTAGAAGTGAATAAAGTTCGGCATCAGTGTGGATGTAGGAGCCTATTCTTTGACTCTGAACCACGATAAGATCACTGTCTCAATCTTTATTTCTTGCTTTCTGTACTTCATTCTTTTTCCCTTCTGTTTAATCTCATCCAAACAGCCGCACATTTGTGGTTTTGTTCTCTGCATTCTTGGTGACTGTAATTGAGTCTAGCAGTGTGTTGATCTCTGAGCATTACATAACAGTAACCTTTTAGCTGTTTTAGTACAAAGTAAAAGTGCTTTGCAGAGCCAATGAAGGTTGGTCCAGTTGGTAAGGATAAGGCTCATAACCCACAAGGTCATGAGTTTGAATCCCACTGCCGATGTGAGGGCCTCGTTGGTGGGTAATCTGTAAGTACCTCTGTAAGTGCCCTTTGAGACGTGAGGCCTACCCTAGCCCTGGTGAGCCCCCGGGACCCAACTCACCTAAACTTTCTATCACCAAAAAAAAAAAAAAGTGTTTTGCAGAAAGTAAACCGAATGTTGCACTGAAAGAGGAAAGCTCTTTGCTACAAGTACAAGAAGTCTGCTGCTGCAACTCTGATACAATAGCTGCTCAGAACAAAAGTGTACTCTTGGAATGCCTTGTTAGAACTCAATGTCCTTAAACATTTAATTCCTACACAGAATGACTCTTTGGCATTAATGGCGTTCCAGTAGCTCAAATTAAAGAACACATTTTCTGAAGCTGTGCCTAACGAATAAATTGATTGAAGTCTTTATATAGATCAAACCATGAAGATGAAGACAAGAAGTTGAATATCATTAAGAACACTGCACAAGAAGCATTTACTCACTTCATTAACTTCTTCATTCTTTCATTGAATACTTCTTCAATCATTTGATATTTATTAGCAGTCTTTCACACTTCATATTTATTTCACTCTGAGTGTTATCTGAAAGATTTGCAAGTTGTATTAATTACACAAAACCTTTACTCCTTACTGTGTTGAGGCTGAAGAGGCTAGGTGAGAAAAGAATACTTGTTTAAGTGTTGAGCCTGGAGAGGCTAGGCGTAAAAAGAATACTTGTACTGTAATCTGACCAGTTATAGTGGAAACTTGGTGCTGCCAAGAAATTGGATGTAGCCCTGTATATTTTGGGGTGAACCAGTATAAAACTCTTGAGTGATGTTCTTTTTCCCTTATCTTTTTAAATTGCTTAAGTATTATTTGTTTAAGCTTTTAACTTGGGGATTTAATTTTGTGAATATGAATCTCTATTTTAACCTTCTTTGTATGTGAGTGTGTTTTGCCTCAAAGTTAGACAAGTCACCCGTCTAATTTTCTATTGTCTTATTTTTGCTTGTTGTGCCTGCGAAAATAATTTTCAAAGTTTCCTAAAAAGTTGGTAAACACAATTCAACCCTCCTTCTTGTGTTAACTTTGGTTATTTCAGTTGGTATCAGAGCTCAGCCTCTGGGTTGAGCACTTAAAAGTGTAGAGGAAAATATCTTGGAAATGGCAGGAGAAGCCAGCACAAGCCAGAACCACGCAGGGGAAGGATCCTCAATGTCGAGACTTTCATACTTCAATGGAGAGGACTACATCTACTGGAAAGAGAAGATGAAGTTGTATTTACAATCCACTATATCATTGAAGAAGGTCCCTATGTTCCTAAATATGACAAATGAGCAGAAGTTCTTAAAGCCAGTATGACTGCTGATCAAAGAACAAAAATGGTAATTTAATGCCAAAGCTAGATATGCAATCATGTGAGCTTTGAGTAGAGAAGAGTTTGAAAAAGTATGTGGGTGAGAATCTGATAAAGAAATGTGGGATTCACTAGCTATTGCTCATGAAGAAACTAACAAAGTAAGGGAGACCAAAGTCAGCATGTTGGTCAGAAAGTATGAACTATTCAAAATGGAAGAAGGAGAAACTATTGGCCAAATGTAGAGGAGATTTCAAACTATAACCAATGGATTGAAATCTCTGGGAAAATTTTACAAGACGGAGGAACATATTCAAAAGATTCTCAGAAGTCTTCCAAAATAATGGAGACCTCTTGTAACTGCAGTGTCTCAGGCCAAAGATCTATCAACAATGAAGCTAGATGAGCTTCTTGGCAACCGTCAGATCCATGAACATGAGCTGATTGAAGAAAATAATGGAAATAAGAGTAAATCCATTACTCTCAAAGCTGACAAGAAATCATCTAAGGATGACTCTGATGATGAACTTTCTCTTTTTACCAGAAAAATGAAGAAGCTCTGGAATAAAAGAAACTTCATAAAGGACAAACCTTTTAAGCATTTCAACAAAGAAAAATACAACAAAGATGGTGGATCAAATGGAAGAAATGTCATTATGTGTTATGAATGCAAAAATCCTGGTCACATCAAGGCAGAATGTCCTCAACTCAAGAAGCAACCTCCTAAGAAGTTCTTCAATAAAACGAAGAAGGGAATGATGGCCACTTGGGAAGATCTTGATAAAAGCTCCAGTGGAAGTCAAGGAGAGGAGCTTGAAGCAAATCTGTCTTATGGCAGATACTGATTCAGAATCAGAAATTAAGGTATATTCTGAACTTGAGAAATTGAGTGATGCCTATGATGAACTGTTGGAAGAATCCAACTGTATATCTAAAGCTTTCAAATCCCTCAAGAGGTAATATGTTAAACTCTCAAACGAGTTTACACAGAAGTCTCAAGAGTGTGAGAAGTTAGCTGAAGAAAACAATAGGCTTAAGACTGAAAAGTCTAAAGCTAAGATCTCAGTTGAAACTCTATCCTCTGAAGAAGTGATTAAACTTCAACAGAAAGTAGAAGAGCTCACCTTAGATCTGGCCAAATTTGTTAATGGTAGAGATAATCTGACTAAACTTTTGGGAAGTCAGAGGCACTCCCTTAACAAAGAAGGTATAGGTTATTCCAGTCAAGAACATCATAAAGGATCAACAAAATTCTCAAAAATAACTGTCAAATCTGTGTCATCTAGTTTAAATAAACCTATTTGTACCTACAGTGGAAAAGCTGGACATATCACGTCTAAGTGCATCCACAAAAAGAGAAGGAAGTCTTCACAGACTCCTTATACTAATAAAAAAGGACCCAAGAAAATATGGGTACCTAAGTCCATGATCATTCCTGTTGCAGACATGCTTAACAGGACAAAGCAAACACCTATCGTGGTACCTGGACAGTGGATGCTCGCGACATATGACAAGAGAAAGGTCTATGTTCCTAGACCTCCAACCTAAGAAAGGTGGACATGTAACCTTTGGTGGCAACCAGAAAGGAAAAGTTGTTGGTGTAGGTAAAATTGGTGGTAAACCTCCCTTGCCTATTATCTGTGATGTTTTATATGTGAAATGGTTGAAACATAATCTGCTTAGCATAAGTCAATTGTGTGATAGTGGATTTTCTGTATCTTTTTCTAAGGATGCATGCATAGTCAATGACAATAGTGGAAATACCCTTTTTTTTTGGTAAAAGGCAACACAATATATATAAGATTGATCTGTCTGAACTTTCAGATCAAAGCGTAACATGCTTTATGTTTAAAGAGGATGAAAAGTAGCTGTGGCATAAGAAATTAGGACATGTTAGTATGAAACAAATTTATAAATTGAAAAAGCATAATCTTGCGAGAAGATTGCCTAATATTTCCTTTAAGAAATATGTTTTATGTGATGCATGTCAGAGAGGTAAACAAGTAAAATCAAGTTTTAAATCTAAGAAAGAAGTCACCTCCTCTAGACCTTTGCAACTGTTACACATGGATCTGTTTGGACCAGCCAGTGTAGCTAGCCTAGGTGGAAAGAAATATGGTTTTATCATAATTGATGACTATTCTAGATTTACATGGGTACTCTTCTTAACCCTCAAGGATGAGTCTTATAAGGTCTTTACATTGTTCAGTAAAAGAGTACATAATGAGTAAGGTTTTGGTATCTTTGCTATCAGAAGTGATCATGGGGGGAATTTGAAAATGAACAGTTCAAACTGTTCTGTGAGAAAAATGGTATTTCTCAGAATTTCTCTGCACCCAAAACCCCACAACAAAATGGGGTGGTTGAGAGAAAGAATAGATCGCTTCAAGATATGGGCAGAACAATGCTTAATGAAAATAATCTCCCTAAGTTCTTATGGGCAGAAGCTATTAACACTGCTTGTTATGTGCAAAACAGAATTCCGGTTAGACCTATCCTTAATGATGCTCCTTATGAATTATGGAAAGGTAGAAAACCCAACATATCATATTTTCATGCATTTGGATGTGAATGTTATATTCTTAATACAAAATATTATCTTGGCAAATTTGACTCTAAAGTAGATAAAGGCATATTCATTGGATATTCTGAACTATCTAAAGCTTTTAGAATCTTTAACTCTAGAACTTTTGTAGTAGAAGAATCAATTCATGTAAAGTTTAATGATGGTTTGAAGACTGATAGGGAACTATCAGATCTAGAAGATGATATTGCAGGTATTGAACTTAATCCTGTAGTGGAAAATTCTTCAGACAAGTCAAAAGTAGACGTGTCTGAAAATCAGACAAGTACTGATACATCTGAAATTCAGAATGAAAAGAAAGACCGAAAATTCAAGACCTATCATCCAGAAGATCTTATCATTGGAAGTCCATCTCAAGGATTTAGAACTAGATCTGCTTTCAATGAAAATAACAACATGGCCTTCATATCAGATTTGGAACCCAAAAAGATTGAAGAAGCCTTACAAGATGAATTCTGGATTCTAGCCATGTAAGAAGAACTGAATCAGTTCAAGAGAAATGATGTTTGGACTCTAGTTTCTAAACCAAAAGATAAATTTGTTATTGGAACCAGATGGGTATTTAGAAACAAACTGGATGAAGATGGAAAAGTGGTAAGAAACAAGGCAAGACTAGTTGCTCAAGGGTATAATCAACAGGAATGTATTGATTTCACTGAAACCTTTGCACCTGTAGCTAGATTAGAAGCAATTAGAATTCTCATGTCTTATGATGCACAACATGATATAACTCTCTATCAAATGGATGTTAAACGTGCATTTCTAAATGGGATAATTGAGGAGGAAATTTATGTCAAGCAACCTCCTTGGTTTGAGGATTATGAAAATCCTCACCATGTCTATAAGCTTAAGAAAGCTTTATATGGACTCAAACAAGCTCCTAGAGCTTGGTATGATAGGTTAAACACATATCTAATGGAAAATGATTTCATTAGAGGAAAAGTAGACATAACACTTTTCAAGAAGTGCTCAAAGAAAGATTTCATAGTAGTACATATTTATGTTGATGATATTATATTTGGTGCTACTAATGAAAAGCTTTGCAAAGAGTTTTTTGAGTTGATGCAGAATGAGTTTGAGATGAGCATGATGGGATAATTGAAGTTCTTCCATGGTCTTCAAATAAAACAGACAAGTGATGGAATCTATATCCATCAACAAAAGTACACCAAGGAGCTTCTGAAAAAATATAAGATGGAAAATTCAAAGCCTACGAGTACTCCTATGCATCCATCAGCTATTCTAAACAAGGATGAGGAAGGTAAAAAGGTAGATCAAACTGTCTACCGAGGTATGATTGGATCTCTTCTATACTTAACTGCTAGTAGACCTGATATTCAATTCAGTGTTTGTCTATGTGCTAGATTTCAATCAGATCCTAAGGAATCCCATCATAAGGCTGTTAAAAGAATTTTCAGATATTTAATTAGAACCACTAACCTTGGTCTATTATATAAGAAATCTGAAGATTTCAGGTTAGTTGGATTTTGTGATGCTGATTTTGCTGGAGATAGAATTGATAGAAAAAGTACCAGTGGAGGATGCCACTTCATTGGAGCAAATATGATTTCTTGGTCAAGCAAAAGGTAAAGCACCATTGCTCTCTCAACTGCTGAAGCTGAGTACATATCTGCAGCAAGTTGTTGTTCACAACTGCTTCGGGTAAAATATCAACTTGAGGATTATTCGATGTTTGAGCATAATATACCTGTTTGGTGTGATAACGCTAGGGCTATTAACTTGTCTAAAAATCCCATACAACATGCTAGAGAAAAACATATATAAATAAAGCATCATTTTATTAGAGATTCTGTGCAAAAAGTTGTTTTTGAAATTAAGTTTGTGAACACTGAGGATGTCAATGACTTTGCATACTTTGACAATCCCACTCCTCCTCCACCTTCACCTTAACCAGAAACCCTTGACCATATCAGAAACCAGTGCCAAGTCCCTACGAGAATAGTCTTCCCAGACTTAAAACCAGACACAACCCTCTCCCAATGGCTACTCTATCTCCCTATCACGCATCTTCCAGAACCACTTCTTTCTCTGTCTCAGATGAATCTTGTTCCAACTTTATGAATGGCAAATATTTGGATGTCATTGCCTCCTTGGAAGCTGAATGGCAGCTTGTGAAGCTAGCCAGAAAACAGAAGAATGCAGGAAGGTGGATGCCTACTCCACACATCTTCATGAAGCCTTCAACAAAGATCAGGGTGATGCCTGACTCCATGACTTTGAAAGGAAAGCATAAAGTCATTAACTTGCCACTTGATAAGAAGTTCTCACTCATCAAGCTGGATGATAACAAGTGCAAGTACAGAAAGAGGTTGTTCTCACCTGAGACTCATCATGAGTTCCTCAAGGTCAGAGACATCTACTGCAGATGTGGATCCAGTTCTGGGTTGTCAGAAGAAGAGAAGAAAACCATCCAAACCAGAGGTAGCCCAACTTTTTCTCTTTATCCCTTCTCACCATCAATTTACACTTTACCTCCTTTCTTTATGGTTTTCCCTTTATTTAATTTAGATTTTCCTCCAACTACCCCAATCACTCCCATAAATCTCATTAGGAGATCTTATGAATTTCTTCTTTCTGTTGTTGATTCCCCTCTTCATCATGAAAGAATTCAATGATTTCTTGAAGAATTCTATCCTAACAATGACTTTGTCTCTGCTCTTTCAACCAATGTATTTTTAGATCCTCAGCCTAATGACAACATTCAAGTTGAAGAGTTGCCTTCTACACCTCCTCCATCTGCATCTGCAATTGCTTTGGCTACAACAGACTCTTCTGCATCAGTAGTTGCTTATGATCCTACTGCTCATCAGAGACTTGATGAAATGACTTCAAGTTTGCAAACTGTCATCCAAATTAAGGCAGGATGCTGCCTTAGAACAACAAGCTGCTTTTCAAGCTCAGATGTTGGCTCGGCAAGCAGCAATGCAAAGAATGATGGAAGCTTTCTTTAAAAGCCAAGGGGGTCCTAGTTCTTAGGTCTCAAGACTTAGATTTCTTTTTGTTTTGCGTTATGCAATGTACAAGTCAGTGATGTTCATATTACTTGTAATCCTTTTTGACTCTTAATGAAATGAGATGAAGTTTTGACATTACTTTTGGCTCTCTATTATATATCTGTTTTATATTCTTTTTTGATTGATGCTAAAAGGGGAGGAAATATGATGAAATAAAAGTAACAGAATTTACAACTTAAACCTGAAATTTATGCCTTCTGTTTGAGAAGGGGGGAATGAGCAGCTGCACGTTTTTCTGACCTAGAAGGATACAAGGAGGCTCTCTTTCAGCTAGAACACCATTTCCAATGGAGTTTGTTCCATTTTTCTTGTTTATTTCATCTTTCTTTGTTGCTTTCTCTACTATGTTTAGCTAAATACCCTCTTGTTAGGGTTAGATGTTTACTTCTCTAAACTTGGTTGTATTTTGATTTGGTTCTAATGGAAGTTCCTAGTTTATTATGAGTATTTGATTCTATGCTTAATGCTTTTCTTGGCTTGATCACCCATGAAATGATTTGTTACTTTGGTAGACAATTGGAAAGTTGGTGCTTTTGCATGCTCATGAATCAAATACCAAGTAGTTCATGAATCTAGGAATGGGTCTTGAAGTGCTTGCAGTCTTTTAAGTCTTGGCTCTTTATGCAAAATCTCATATTATTCCACGTAAGGAATTAGGGTTTAATTTGGGGTTTTAGGCTCATTCCACCTAAGGAATTAGGGTTTGAGTATTTTTAAAGGCTTGATTGTCATAATTGAATTAGGACTTGTGTTAGTAACCATCTCATTGCAATTGAGGGAAGATTAATATAGTCTAACCCCAACATTTTTATCAATTTGTTAATCACATCTCTTTGTACTTGTTATGTGTTTGATAAAATTCCAAAAAGAACTTGTTCCTTTTAATTTGTTTATTTTAACTCTTGTTGGGCTTGGTATTTAATACTGAGCTCCCTTCCTTCCAAACGATCGTCTAAATAGTAGTTCTATTTGAGAAGTGGTACTTGTCTGCGATCCCTGAGAACGATATCAGGTCTCACCACCGTATTACTTGTTTTCGACTAGGTATACTTGCCGAAATCGTATCAAGTTTTTGGCGCCGTTGCCGGGGATCGGTGTGCCAATATCACGAGTACCAAAGGGAACTCCTAATTTAGGCTTTTTATTTTCTTTGCTTTTTTCTTTCTTTTCTTTGTGTTTCTCTTAGAAGTTGCATAATTGTCTACTTGAAACTTAAATTGTACTTTCTCTATTTGGTATTGTTTTACTTTGTTTGTTTCCTTGTATGCGAGGTACAATTAACCCAAGTGAACTTCAATACAATCCAAAAAACGAGAAGCTTTGTAGAAAGAACAGAAAAGATGCCAAAGCAAGAAAGAATAGAGGAGGAGCATCTTCTAGTGTACAAGAACCACATGTTGAGTTACCAAGTGTGCAAGAACCGCAAGTTGAAGTATCAATTGTTACCATGGCTGAAACAATGAGCAAAGGAGGACAATGGGGGACTATACTTCCCCTAAGACCGATAGATGTGAAACTCCAATTGTTAGACCTGTAGTAGCTTGTAACAATTTTGAGATAAAGGCATCACTTCTCAATCTTGTGCAACAAAATCAATTTGGAGGGCTAGAGAGTGATGGCCCGCATTCTCACATAGGCACATTCATTGAGTTATGTGATACTATCAAGGTTAATGGAGCTTCGGATGAGGCTATTTGTTTAAGGCTCTTTCCTTTCTCTTTGAGGGATAGAGCTAAGTCATGGCTTCAAGCTCATCCTCATGGGAGTATTACTACATGGAATGATTTGGTGAGTAAGTTCTTATCTCGTTTCTTCCCTTCTTCAAGAATGATCAAGTTGAGGTCGAAGATCAATGCTTTTGCACAAAAGGATGGTGAATCACTCTATGAAGCATGGGAGAGGTTCAAGTTTTTGCTAACCGCTTGTCCAAGTCATGAGTTAGAAACATGGCAACAAGTTGCAACCTTTGGCAATGGTCTCAACCGGAATTCCCGAAGTATGATAGAAGCGGCGACAGGTGGAACATTAAGTCAAAAGACACCCGATGAAGCAAAAGCCTTGATTGAAACTATGGCCAATAATGATTATCAAATGCCTAGTTCTCGGTCATTGGCCAACAGAGGTGTTTTGGAACTTGATGATTATAGTGCTCTTAAGGCACAAATGGCCGCTCTTACCAAGCAATTGGGGTCCATTCAACTATAAAATTCTCAATTACAAGCGGCCTAAGTTCAAGCCGCCTCGGTGTGTGACTTTTGTGGAGGTAATCACCCCAATGACAATTGTGAAATTAATGTGGTTGGAGGTATGGGGCAAGAAGAAGTGAACTACATGGGAAACCAAGGGCCCAAGCATGATCCTTTCTCTAACACCTACAATCCGAGGTGGCGTAGCCATCCTAACTTTGGTTGGAGACAAGGGCAACAAGGGCAAAGCTCAAATTCTCAAGCAAAGCTGCCTCAAGAGAATTCAAGCAATTTGGAGAATATTCTATCCCAATTCATGCAAGCTACTCAAGCTAATTTGAAGGGTCAAGAAGCAATGATGAAGAACCAAGATGCCTCCATCAAGAATCTAGAGCACCAAATAGGCCAATTGGCAAAGCAAATTACGGAGAGAGTTCAAGGAAAATTACCGAGAGATACCGATAAGAATCCAAAGGAGGATTGCAAGGCAATTACGACAAGAAGTGGGATGGTGGTGGTTCCACAAGAAAAAGAGAGAAAATAAAAAGAGAAAAAGTGAGGAAGAAAAAAATGAAGAGAGAAAAGAAAAGAGAGTTGGTGAGGGAGTTGATGAGGTTATCATTGAAGATGTAACTGATGAAGAACTAGAGGCTCCCCATGGCACTTCCTCTAGTCCTATTGTTGCTGAAGTTGAAGAACCAAATAGAGAAAATTTGGTGGATGAGGAGTTTGCAAGAAATAAGACTAAAAAGTAAATTCTTGAAGAAGTTGACAATCCTAAGAAGTTACCCCCCATATTTCAAGATACCATATCCTCAAAGGTTGAAGGAGGTTAAGGATCAACAATTCTCTAAGTTCCTGGATGTGTTCAAAAAATTGCAAATTAACATCCCTTTTACCGAAGCTCTTCAACAAATGCCTTCCTATGCCAAGTTCATGAAGGAGATTCTTTCTAACAAGAGGAAGTGGAAGGAGGAGACGGTTATGCTCACGGAAGAATGTAGTGCTATACTCCAAAGGAAGTTACCTGTGAAAATGAAGGATCCTGGTAGCTTTATCACTTCATGTGCTATTGGACATTTGAACATCGGGAGAGCCTTGTGTGATCTTGGTGCAAGTATCAATCTTATGCCTCTCCCCATCTTCAAGAAGTTGGGAATTGGTGAAGTCAAGTCAACCGGTATTTCTCTCCAATTGCAGATCGTTCTGTTACTTATCCTTATGGTGTAGTGGAGGATTTGTTGGTAAAGGTAGACAAGTTTATCTTTCCGGTAGACTTTGTGGTGTTGGATATTGCGGAAGATAGTGAAACTCCATTGATTCTTGGAAGGCCATTCCTAGCCACGGGTAGAGTTTTGATTGATGTACATCAAGGAAAGTTGGTTCTTAGAGTCCAATATGAGAAAGTGACATTCAATGTTTTTGAAGCAATGGGACATCCAAGCGATAAAGATACATGTATGAGTGTGGACCTAATTGAATCATTGACCGATGGGAGTGTTCAACAAACTTTTACAGATTCTTTGGAAGCGGCTCTTGTGGTTGAGAATTTGGAAGAAGAGATGTGTGAGAAAAAAGAAGTTGAGAAGATGGTCAAATCCCTTGAGGCATGTCCAGTTTTGAATAATGATGAAGAGAAGGTGGTGGAGGATGTACGGATTGAAGACAAGGGTGAAACACCTAAGCTAGAGTTGAAAGAACTTCCATCCCATCTCCGTTATGCTTTCCTTGGGGTGAATTCTTCATTCCCGGTGATCATTAGTAGTGGATTGAATTGTTTGGAGGAAGAAAAGTTGTTGAGAGAGCTTAGAGAACACAAATACGCAATTGGGTGGTCTGTATCTGACTTGAAGGGAATAAGTCCCTCATTTTGTATGCACAAAATCCTTTTGGAGGAAAACTTTAAGCCGGTTAGACAACCCCAAAGATGACTTAGCCCAAACATGAAAGAAGTGGTGAGGAAGGAGGTTGTGAAGCTTTTGGATGCGGGTATCATTTATCCAATCTCCGATAGCCAATGGGTGAGTCTGGTCCAAGTTGTTCCTAAGAAAGGGGGAATGACGGTTGTTGCAAATGATAAGAATGAACTCATTCCTTCAAGGACCGTTTCCGGATGGAGGGTGTGTTTTGACTATAGAAGGTTGAATGAGGCTACAAGAAAAGATCATTTCCCCTCACCTTTCATTGATCAAATGCTAGAGAGGTTGGCGGGCCATGCCTTTTATTGCTTCCTTGATGGATACTCCGGGTATAACCAAATTGTGGTTGACCCGAAGGACCAAGAGAAGATCGCCTTCACTTGTCCTTATGGAGTCTATGCATACCGGAGAATGTCATTCGGGTTATGTAATGCAACCGCCACTTTTCAAAGGTGCATGCTTTCCATATTCTCTGATATGACTGAAAAATTCATTAAGGTATTTATGGATGATTTTTCCGTATTTGGTAATTCCTTTGATAATTGTTTGAAAAATCTTGCATGTGTTTTGAAAAGATGCCAAGAAACTAACCTTGTTTTAAATTGGGGAAAATGTCATTTCATGGTTAGGGAAGATATAGTTCTTGGTCATAAGGTTTCATCTAGGAGGATAGAAGTTGATAAAGCTAAAATTGAAGTAATTGAAAAACTTCCGCCTCCCATGAACGTGAAAGGTGTTAAAAGCTTCCTAGGTCATGCGGGTTTCTATAGGAGATTTATAAAAGACATTTCAAAGATTGTGAAACCCTTGTACAAACTTTTGGTAGTTGACACTCCTTTTGTGTTTGATGAGGATTGTATGCATGCTTTCCATGTTTTGAAGGAAAAACTCATCACCGCACCGGTCATTGCACCTCCGGATTGGAATTTTCCATTTGAATTGATGTGTGATGCAAGTGACTATGCAGTGGGAGCCATTTTGGGTCAAAGGAAAAATAAAATGTTGAATGTCATTTACTATGCTAGTCGTGTGTTGAATGATGCTCAATTGAACTATGCCACGACTGAAAAAGAAATGCTTGCCGTAGTTTTTGCATTTGACAAGTTTAGGTCTTACTTGATTGGCTCTAAAACTATTGTATACACTGACCATTCCGCTTTGAAGTATCTCATGACTAAACAGGATGCCAAGCCAAGGCTCATTATGTGGATACTATTGCTCCAAGAATTTGATTTTGATATCAAGGACAAGAAAGGAGTGGAGAATGTGGTAGCCGACCATTTATCTAGGCTTCCACAAGTGGATGTTCAAGCAAAAGATGAGTTGCCAATTCAAGAGGAATTTCCGGATGAGAGGTTGTTGATGGTGCACGTGGCACCTTGGTTTGCGGATATTGCAAATTACAAAGCCGCCAACAAGATTCCGAAGGACTTCAATGCACAACAAAGGAAGAAGCTCATCCATGATGCTAAACACTACATATGGGATGAGCCTTACCTTTTCAAAAGAGGTTCGGATGGAATTCTTAGAAGATGTGCTCCAGAAGAGGAGATTAATGAGATCTTGACCCATTGCCACAATTCACCTTATGGAGGACACTTTGGAGGTGAGAGGACCGCCATGAAAGTCTTGCAAAGTGGTTTCTTTTGGCCCACAATTTTCAAAGACTCAAGAGCTTGGGTAATGAAGTGTGACAAGTGTCAAAGAACCGGAAATATATCTAAGATAAATGAGATGCCTCTGAAGGGTATTTTAGAGGTGGAGCTCTTTGATGTGTGGGGGATCAATTTCATGGGTCCTTTTCCATCATCCTACAACAACAAGTACATTTTGGTTGAGGTTGACTATGTGATTAAATGGGTAGAAGCTGTCCCAACTGTGAAAGATGATGCAAAAGTGGTGGTTGGTTTTGTGATAAAGAACATTTTTACCCGGTTTGGGACCCCTAGAGCCATTATTAGTGATGTGGGTACTCATTTTTGCAGCAAAGAGTTCAATATGGTGCTTATCAAGTTTGAAGTCACTCATAAAGTTGCCACACCATACCACCCACATACTAGTGGCCAGGTGGAGTTGTCTAACCGGGAATTGAAGAGGATCTTGGAGAAAACAGTGAATAATGCAAGAAAAGATTGGGCAAAGAAGTTGGATGATGCACTTTGGGCCTACCGGACTGCATATAAGACACCTATTGGTATGTCACCTTACCAATTAGTGTTTGAAAAATCATGTCACCTTCCGGTAGAGCTCCAACATCGTGCTTTTTGGGCGGTGAAAGCTTTGAACTTTGATATGAAGCCGACCATGGATAAGAGACTATTGCAATTGAATGAGTTGGATGAATTCCGACTCTTGGCTTATGAGAGTGCAATGATTTAAACAAGGAGAGAACAAAGTTTTGGCATGATAAGTACATTCTTCCCAAGCATTTTGAAGAAGGCCAATCTGTTTTGCTCTTTAATTCACGCCTAAGGCTATTTGCGGGCAAGTTGAGATCAAGATGGTCGGGTCCATTCCATGTCAAGTCAGTTCTCCATTTGGTGCAGTTTAATTGGAGGGTTGATCATCCGGAAGAACTTTCACTGTTAATGGGCAAAGGCTCAAGCATTACCTTGGAGGGGACTTTGATCGCCAAACAGTCTCCATCCCTCTTAAAACACCATCATAGAAAATAGGACGTCAAGCTAGGGACGTTAAACAAGCACTTGCTGGGAGGCAACCAATGCTTTCAACTCTTCTTTTCTAGTTCATTATGTTAGCTTGCTGTTTTGCTAAGTTATATTGCATAATATCACATGTTTTTGTTGCTTTGTGTTTTATCTTGTGAATGTGAGTTGAGCATGCATTTTGTGTTCATAAGGTAGTTTGGTTTGAGTTTAGGTTGGTTGTCAAGTGCATGGTGTGTTTAGTTTGAATTTGGCAGCTGTGTTTGTTTTTAATGTCAATTGCCCTTGTTGATTGGTTGTTGAATTGGATTTGTGAACAAATGGCATCATCCCTAAATCATCTCTATGTGTTTGGATTGGTTGAGTAGTTTATTAGAGGTGAAATGTGCATTTTTTTGAAGTATTTCGGTTTAAAATTGTTACTCTGTGCACATCAAGAAGCTGCAGTTTTTTGCTGCATAATTATACAGAAACTGGTTTGTTCACGCTCAGCGTAGAACAGGACTGCATCAGGGTGCTTTCTACCTCGTCTATGCTCAGCGTGGACAGGCCCATACTCAGCGTGAGATATTTTCATTTTAAAAAATAAAAAATAAAAATAGAATTTAAAAAAAACAAAAACAAAAAACCTTAATTTCTTTTAACCCTGATTTCTCTGCTTCCCTCTTCACTCACCGTACCACTTTCTTTCCCCCTCACCCACACCCACTTCTTCTTCACCCTCACCCACACACAACTCTAATTCTTCTTCCTATTCACTCACTTCGACCACCGTCCAGAACCACCTTGTGTGTTACACGGCCACCACGCACCACTCCCTCTATGTGTCGCACGCCTGTTCACCCAAACACCACCACACGTATTCTCTTTTCCTCTCATTCGCCGTTCCGGCCACGACACACCACCGTGCCTTTGTTCAGTGCCGCCATCACTTTGTGATTTCTTCTCTTCCGTATCTCCTTCCTCCATCTGGTACCTTTTCATCCTTTTGCTTTTTTGTTTATTTTATGTTTTTCATTAAAAGAAAAAAAATCTTGTTTAGCTTCCTCCATAGTAACCATGCATGCTAGAGTTAGGGATTGAATTTGTTTCCTTTCCATCTGAGAACTTTAGGTTTTTTCTGAATTTGAAAAAAAAAAGAAAAAGAAAAAAAGGGGTTTATGTTTTGAAATTGTATTATGTTAAGGATTGGGGGTGACTTATGAAACTCAGGGGTTAGAGTTCATAGTGAATGGGGTTAATTCGTGGAATAGAATGGAAGTTCACTTTGAGAATTTGTGTGTAGTCTTGATTTACCCTGTGCTAAATTTTTGAGAAATTTGTATGAAGCACACTCTTGTTGAAACACTGTTACTGAATGTGTAATGTCATGTAATCACTTTGTTCAAATGCCAAATGCCAAATCTGGTTATTATCACGGTTCATGACTCACACACATTGCAACTAATTGGCAATATCTGTCGTTGATCCTGAGTTGTTGCTTTGAACCACTTTCACTTGACTGAGTATGTCAAGTTTAGAATATTTTGAGTATGCTCAGTCAATGATTTTGTGTACTCATACCTAGCAACTACCAATCTTTATCTGCTCTGTGCTTTATGTTTTGTTTATGTGTGCTTTCATTGTTTAAATGGGGAGGGAACTCATATGCTGTGGGACTTTCATTGCTACAATCATATCTTGCCTGTGGAGCTTTATCGTGTTGTTTTTGACTATCAATTTGATCTGATTGTGTGCTCTACACTTTTCTGCACTTTCTCTTGCTCTATCTGCTACGTGCCATATACTTAAATGTCCATTCTTTGGTGTTACTGGGATTTTCTGATTTTCAGGTACACATGCCACCCAAAATGCAAACTAAAGGTGGAAAAAGAAAGAAGTCAACTGCCTCGTCCTCCCAAGACTTTGCTAAATTCCAATTAGTTGAGCATGAGAAGCGCTTTGAGAATATCAGGCAGAGGAGGTTTATTCCGGAGGGGGCGCTCCCAATGAATTTTTCTGAGTACCCTATGATCCGAGAGCAACTATTGGCACGTGGGTGGGAGCACTTAGCCACCTTCCTGCAGGTTGCCTACCAGGAGATTGTTCGAGAGTTTTATGCTAATGCTTATGCTCCTGAAGGCACAGAACAACAGTATAAAATTTTGGTGCGCGGTGTAGAGGTGGATTTCTCTGATGATGCTATTAACAGATTCTTTGGCACCGTACCTGGCTGGCAGGGAGATGATCATTATACTAGATTTTTGAAAGTTCGGAGTGATGGGCAGGAGATGTTGAGATCCCTATGTAGGCCTGGAGCTCGTTGGACCTTGGATATAAAGGCCCAATTGCAGAAGTTGAATCACACCTATTTGAAGACGGTGCCCAAGATCTGGGCTACATTTGTCTATTCCAACATCTTCCCGTGCAGTAACTGCTCAGATGTAGCCGTCGCTCGGGCTAAATTGATCCACACTATCATGACTGGAGGGACGGTGAACATTGGCAAGCTCATCTCCCATTCTATTTAGAAAGTTGCAATTAGTGTAAAGAAGATGGCTCTTGCTCATCCTTATCTGATCACTCAACTTTGCATGGCAGCTGGAGTCCCCACAGATGGAGAGATACCCCTGGTTCAGCAGTTGCAGACCATTGATATAGCTTACATTCGCTCACACTATTTGGTGAATGATGAAGCCTCAGTAAGGCCAGGTAGATCGGCTTCTTCTATTCGCATTCTATCCATGCCTCAACCCTTGTCCCGAATAGAGCATACTTTGGATAAATTTAAGCATAACTTGGAGGATGGGCATCGCGAGAGGTAGATGACGATGGCTATGATGAGGGAGTTGGGTAGAGCACATACAGCTGGACCTTCGACTCCGGTACATTTCCCGACAGAGGAGGAGGTCAGAGAGCATGTTGATTGTTAGGACTTTTCTGACTTGGATGATGGTGAAGTTGACATTCTTGTGGATGATGGAGATTATGGAGCAGATGAGGAGGAGGAGGATGAGTCCTAGTTCCTTTTTATTTTACTGTAGTTTTAGTTTTTTGTTATAACTGTTGGATCTTTTGCACTGTGTTTCTTTTGTGCTCGTTTTATGCTTGACTGGTTGAACTTGTGGATGTTGGATTTTCTTTTATAATGTTAGTAGTTGTTTCCTGGTGGTGGTTTTTGTGATGTGTTTCCTTAGTTATTTGTGTGTTGTTTTTAGTTTGTCTTAAGATGAAAAAAAAGGAACAAAAGAGAGCAAGCCAAGCACTTCCTGATTTTAGATGTTGTTTGAGTTGTCACTTTGGCATTCTCACCAGTTTGTGTATTTTGCAGGGATATGTTCCTTTCTTTTGAAGTTCTTCTAGTACTTTAGTCTTAACTTTCCAAATGTGTTCATATCATTTTTCATAACCTCTTTGCATATTTTTGTTTCTTTTTCATTAAATTCATGGCAATGAGGTTTGGAATGAAAGTATGGAATCTTAGTTTAACCTTGGTGAGATTTTGGGCTTGAATGTTAATTCTTTGAGTGTGCACCATTGAGTTGATGTGCTGAGATTTGCTTGATTCTTTTGTCTAGGAGTCATGAATTGCATTTTTGCATAAAAATGATTTGGGCCGTTTTTCATAAGCTACTTGAGCCAAAAATCCAACCTTGCATGAAAAATTCCCTTGCTAACCCCATTGAGCTTATTGTTATTTTTTGTTCTCACCCTTGCTTCTTGAATGATGATTATCATGTTTATTCCAACTTGAGAATATGAGAGCATTGGTGAATTTCCTGTGGACACGTAAATATTTTGGTTTGGGGGAGAGTGTAATGGAATAATGCGAAAAATTTTGAAAAAAAATAAAAAGTGTAAAAGTGCTTGAAAAAAAAGGGGGGGTTGATTATCGGAAAAAAAAATTGTGAATAAAGTTGTGTGAAACTCCAAAGAATAAAAGGAGAATTGAAATATATATATATATATCAATTATAGCAATTTGGAATTTTGTGCTTTGTATTGAAACAATTGAATTGTTGTAATTGCTCTCCTATTCTCTTGGACATCTTTTGTTTATTTGTTTGTTCCTTATTTCACTTGTTGCTCACTTCACTGTTTTACCACCTTAGCCAAGTTACAACCCGAATAAAGTCCCTTTGATTTGTGCATGCTTGTGGTTTGTGTTTTTTTTTTTGGAATTAGATGAAAAGCAAATCTATAGTTCCATGACTCTTATGTGTGCTTTGAGAGAAACACTTCACCACCATATACTAGAGTGATTATTTGATGAGTGTGCATCCTGTGAGGACTAAGGTTCTATGGTTCTTCTCTTGCCAAATTGTCATGATTTTTAATTTTAAAGAATATGGAGTTGCAAAGTTGTTATGCTTATTGCTTCCTGACATTTTTTGGAATTAAGCTTCCTACTAGTTGATGCTTCTGTTTTAGGAATTAGTCTTGTTGCAATTTTACCTTTTGGTGAGTTTGTCTGATTGTACTCTCATTCAGTTTTCCTTAATCATGTTAGAGCTTGGTTTGTTAGGCTTTTGTGTCTTATGTTTTGTGTGTTAGTTCTAGTTATTTTTTTTGCTCGGGGACAAGCAAAATGCTAGGTTTGGGGGGGGGGGGGGGGTGATAATTCACTAACTTATTAAGTAATTGTGTCTTTCTTGAGTGGATTTTACTCCCAATTGCATGTTTTTATCCTTGCTTTGTCCCTATTTTTAGTTAGTTGAGTCATAATTAGTGTTTTAAGTGTTTTTGTTAATTTCATGCGTTTGATGTTAATTTTAGCTTAATTTGTTCTCCTTATATGCAATCTAATTTAGGTTAATCTTTTGTCAATTTTAGGATTCAATAAGGAAGTAAACCATGAAGACTTAAAGTGGATTTGGTGAAGAAGTAAGCAAAGAAGCATGAAGAAAGGAGCCAATTGCACCTATTAGGAGGACTTGTTTATGCCATATCCACGCTCAGCATGGAATTCGCACGCTCAGCGTGTATTCGACTGAGAAAACCTACTTTCTGTCTGTCTCACACTCAGCATGAGCAACCCCACACTCAGCGTGGGCGCGAATCCTGACAGGGTATTTAAACCCTTATTTTCCATTTTGAGAAGGGGGAATGAGCAGCTGCACATTTTTCTGACCTAGAAGGATACAAGGAGGCTCTTTTTCAGCTAGAACACCGTTTCCAATGGAGTTTGTTCCATTTTTCTTGTTTATTTCATCTTTCTTTGTTGCTTTCTCTACTATGTTTAGCTAAATCCCCTCTTGTTGGGGTTAGATGTTTACTTCTCTAAATTTGGTTGTATTTTGATTTGGTTCTAATGCAAGTTCCTAGTTTATTATGAGTATTTGATTCTATGCTTAATGCTTTTCTTGGCTTGATCACCCATGAAATGATTTATTACTTTGGTAGACAATTGGAAAGTTGGTGCTTTTGCATGCCCATGAATCAAATACCAAGTAGTTCATGAATCTAGGAATCCGTCTTGAAGTGCTTGCAATCCTTTAAGTCTTGGCTCTTTATGCAAAATCTCATATTAATCCACCTAAGGAATTAGGTTTAATTAGGGGTTTTAGGCTCATTCCACCTAAGGAATTAGGGTTTGAGTATTTTTTAAGGCTTGATTGTCATAATTGAATTAGGACTTGTGTTAGTAACCATCTCATTGCAATTGAGGGAAGATTAGCGTAGTCTAACCCCAACATTTTTATCAATTTGTTAATCACATCTCTTTGTGCTTGTTAAGTGTTTGATAAAATTCCAAAAGGAACTTGTTCCTTTTTTTTTTTTAACTCTTGTTGGGGTTGGTATTTAATATTGAGCTCCCTTCCTTCCAAACGATCGTCTAAATAGTAGTTCAATTTGAGAAGTGGTACTTGTCCGTGATCCCTGAGAACGATATTCGGTCTCACCACCGTATTACTTGTTTTCGACTAGGTATACTTGCCGAAATCGTATCAGATGCCTCTATAGAAGGACTTGAGTCTTCTCTTGCTTGCCACTTCTACGGAGCAGATCTCAGTATCATTTAAAACCGAAGCTTCCTCCCCTGGTGGGCCAGTCGGAAGATGGGTTCTGGGGGGGTGTTTGGGTAGGGAGTGCCTTTGTTGCCTCCATCTCTTTGTTTAGGATCTTTACTTCTTCTCATGTAACCTGTGTAACATTACTTTTGTTAATAAAATGATTTTCTTCTTTCTTTGTTCTTTTAACACATTGATTGAGCTTTTTAGTTTGCTGCTCATTTTTTAGAGCTTGGGTATGTTATTGTGATCCTATTTTAATTAACTTTATACATCCTAGACAACTAGGACTTAGCTTTGGCTAAGTTTGTTAGGCTCGAGTCCGGCCTTGTGCTCAGACTTGGATCAAAATTCTGAGACTTAGCTTTGGGTAAGTTGTTAGGATCGGATTCGGCTCAAAATTTGGGACTTAGCTTTGGCTAAGTTGTTTGGCTCGGATTCGGCCCAAAATTTTTGGGACTTAGCTTTGGCTAAGTTTGTTAGGATCAGATTCAGCCTTAAGTTTTTTATGATCGAATCCGGCCTTGAGCTCAGACTCAGCTTAAAATTTTAGGAATATGCTCAAATTCAATAACAAATTCATCAAACATTTGAGCGAAATCAGTCACCTTGTGAAAGTAACGGGCCAGCTGAACATCCTTCGTCTGATATTCCCCCCTGATCTGTCCTGTGACTAGTTGGGAGTCTGTCTTGCATCTTACTTTCTTCGCCCCCATTTCCTTAGCGAGTCTTAATCCTGCCAATAGGGCCTCATATCCTGCTTCATTATTAGAGGTCGGAAAGGCAAATTTCAGATACTGCTCCAACACTAAATCTTCTGGACCCTCAAGTATGACTCCTGCTCCACTACCTTTTATATTGGACGACCCGTCCACATATAAGGTCCACCATCCCATATTATTTTCCATTCCTGGGACTAACTCGGCTACAAAGTCGGCTATATATTGGGCCTTCATGGCTCCTCTTGGTTTGTACTTTAGCCTAAACTCTGATAACTCCACTGACCACGCTATCATTCTTCCAGCTAGCTCCGGCTTCCTCAATACTTGCTTGATTGGGTGATCAGTTTTTACTACAATCTGATGGCTTTGAAAGTATGGCCTTAGACGCCGTGCTGCCACCACTAAAGCAAACACCAACTTTTCTATCTTATGGTATCGGATTTCTGCATCATGCAGAACTCGACTTATGATGTAAACCGGGGTCTGAAGCTTGTCTTCTTCCTGAATCAGGACCACGCTTATTGCTTCTTCTGTAACCGACAGATACAACAACTCCTTGCCAGGGTATGGCCATGTGAGAATTGGTGGTGATGATAGGAATGTTTTGAAATTCCTGAAGGCCACATCTCATTCCTCGTTCCAGTGAAACTGCTCCGACTTCTTTAGCAGCTTAAAAAATGGTCTTCCTATTTCAGCTGACTTTGGGAGAAACCGAGATAGTGCTGCTAACCGCCCTGCTAACCTTTGGACCTCCTTGACATTCTGCGGGCTTCTCATGTCTATGATTTCCTGACATTTATCTGGATTCGGCTTGACCCCTCTCTAAGTTAGTTGGAAGCCAAGAAACTTTCCCCCTTGCACCTCAAAGGTACACTTCTCAAGGTCAGCCTCATGTTATACCTGCGTATTTCCTCGAACACCTCCTGAAGGTCGGTCGGATGATTTACTGGCTCATCCGACTTAACCACCATGTCATCCACATATACCTCTACATTCCTTCCGATTAGTTTGGTGAATACTTTATCCATGAGCCGCTGGTACGTTGCTCCCGCGTTTTTCAACCCAAAGGGCATAACCTTATAGTAGTAGTTAGTCCTCTCGGTCATGATCACTGTCTTTTCTTCATTAGCTGGGTCCATCTTTATATGATTGTACCCGGAGTATGCATCCATCAGACTAAGCTGCCTGTATCCTGAGGCCCCATCTACCAACCGGTTTATACTAGGCAAAGGATATGAGTCCTTGGGACAAGCCTTGTTCAAGTCGGTATAATAGGCGCACATGCACCATTTTCCATTGGCCTTTTTAATGAGCACGACATTCGTCAACCATGTGGTATATTTTATTTCCCTGATGAACCCGGCATCTAGTAGCTTATCTGTTTCTTCTTCAATCACCTTTCTTCTCTCTTCTCCTAACCTTCTCTTCTTCTGAGCAACAATTTGACTAAGAAAACTCGGCATGTCTGACACTTTCCAGGCGAAGAGATCCAAATTTTTCTTAAGCACAAGAAGTATTCCCCCCCCCGAGCTTGGGATCTAGTTGCACATCGAGCTTGACTTGCTGATTAGGCTGGCTCCCAACCTGGAATTTTTGAGACCCTTCGACCGGCTCCGACCTTGTATCCCGCATTTCTTCTCTCAGATCTAGCTCTACTAAGCTTACCGAATTACCTTCAACATTCTTCCTTATACTTTCCGTTGTTGATTATCCTTTCTGGATTTCTTCCTTCACCCTGCCGACTCTCAAATTGTCCACATAACATTCTCTGGCTTCCTTTTGATCGGCCATAACTGCCATAATCTCACCAGATGCCGCTAGGAACTTCATAGTTAAATGTGGTGTAGAGACTATGGCACCTAAATCATTCAAGGCCGGTC
This sequence comes from Sophora flavescens, assembly GCA_030762895.1. Taxonomy (NCBI): domain Eukaryota; kingdom Viridiplantae; phylum Streptophyta; class Magnoliopsida; order Fabales; family Fabaceae; genus Sophora; species Sophora flavescens. The sequence goes on from CM061069.1 coordinate 51,819,922, forward strand.
TTCCTATCAAGAGGTTATAAGAAGTCACGGCACTGATGATTAGGTACCGAACCGAGATGGTCCAGGATAAGCTTCCGGTTTCAAAGGTAGTCAACAAGTCAACATAGCCTCGCGTGTCCGCCTGCTCTCCTGAAAATCCAATCAGTTTATTGTTGTAAGGTTGCACCGAGCTTTCTGGGATTCCGAGCTTTTGAAAGGTCGGTTAATAAAGGATATCTGCTGATCTTCCTTGATCTACCAATGCCTTCCGAACCGAGAAATTGGTGATCTCGACTGTTATCACCATCGGGTCATCTTGGTTTGGATTTACGGCCTTGAAGTCAAGGTCAGTGAAAGCGATGGGCCTTGAGGTTTTGACCGGTTTGAAGTCCACTGTATTTATAGCTCGCACAACATGGAGATGTCGTCTCCGAGCCGAGCTAGTGGTACCACCCCCTTCAAACCCTCCAGCAATGGTATTGATCACCCGTCTCTCCTGATCTCCCTCATCTCTTCCCTCTGGTTCCTGATTTCTTCTGTTCCTCTGGCACCTCCCCTTCTGTGTGCTGGGCCTGGCCCTTCCTTTCCACCTCGACCTTGCTGGTGATTAAGGCTCGACCCTGGAGGGCTCTCTGGACAAATCGGCAGAGATGTCCGGCCTGTATGAGCTCTTAAATTTTATCTCGCAGAGTAACACACTCCTCTGTAGTGTGTCCATAATTCCCGTGGTACCGACAATGTTTAGTTCGATAAGCCGACTCTGGTGTTCGGCTTGACGTGGGTAACTTTAGTAATTCCATGTGGCATATTTCCTCTAACACCCTTGCCCCGTTAGCATTCCTTGGAGTGTAGAAGTCATATTTTAGCCCTTGTGTTGGTTTTTCACCTCTTCCCCTTCCTTTGTCAACCACTTGCTTCCCTTTGTCCTTTCCATCATTCCTCCCGGTTAGGCCAGCTTGAGTGTTGATCTGAAAATCAGTGAGCTCCTCCATTTAGAAGAGATGGAAAAACGTGACAGAAAGGCAACAGGGAAGGAGGTTGGGTCTTAGACTGGCAGCGTGCTGTTATTAAGGGTGGCAAATGGATGGATCGGATAAATTTTTATTCGAATCTTAACGAGTGGATTAAAAAAAATCCATTAATCCATTATAATCCATTAAAAATTCATTAAAAAAAATCCAATCCATCCATGATCCATTAAATAAAATCCATCCGATCCATCCATTAACAACTTTTCATGGATGGATATCCAATCCATCCATTAAAATTTATTTTAAGAAATTAAATAATTTTATATCGCTTTTATCCATCCATAAAATATTTTTAAAAATAAATAATTTGTAAAAAAATTTAAAATATTATCTCTATCTCATCCTCTCTCTCCTCTTTCTTCCTCTCTCTCCCCTTTCTCTCTCTCCCCTTTTTTCCTACTCTCTCTCTATCTTTACTCTCCACTCTATCTCACGACAATTTTGTATCACGGCCATTTTTCTATTATTATATGGGAGTTATTGATTATGTGCATCTACAGAGGTTGTTTTGCCACAACGTTCCATGACATTGTTTTACGAAACTTGTTACGACTTTCTGTGCTTTCAATTAGTTAATACTTTTTTTAAAGTTTCTCAGCAAAAAAAAAGGCAACAAAAAAAGAAAACTTACGTAATAACGTGGACTACTACTGGTGCTTGACAACAATTAATTAGTTAATACTTAATATAACAAAAAAAGAAAAAAATCAGATAAATAAAATAAAAAACACAGCGAAGAAAAAATAATAGGGAACGGAAGAGAAAATTAGATGAAGTGTTTTTTTTTTGTTACAAATGAAGTTTTTTTTTATTTGGTGAAAAATAATATGAAAAAAATAAATTGGTTTTGGAATGAATAAAAGTTGATCCATTACATTTTTGATAGTTGGTCCAATGGATTTTAAAAAATATTGGATGCATCATAAACCATCCACTAAAAAATAATCCAATCCATCCAATCCATTTATATTATTTTTTTTATAAATGGATGGATTGGATGAATTTTATCTTGGATGGACTGGATGGATGGTGGACAAATGGATTATTTTGTCACCCCTAGCTGTTATCATGGAGTTTACAGGGGTAATTAACATACATGATGATGAAGTTGATTTCTTATAATATTCGGGGCTTAGGTGGCAGAGTAAAGAAAAGAGATGTTAAACAGCTAGTTATTGAAAATAAACCAGGAATGGTTTGCTTGCAGGAAACCAAATTGGAGAAGATGGATAGTAGGGTATGTTTGTCTTTATGGGATGGGGATGATGTTGACTGGGTTGCTAAATCAGATGTTGGTAGTTTGGGGGGACTCCTGATCTTATGGGACATAAGCTATTTTGAATTGAAGGAGAACTTTGAGGGTCAACATTTTATTGGTGTAGAAGGTTGGTGGGGTAAAGAAAGGGTGGAGGTAACAATTCTGAATGTCCATACACCATGTGATTTGAGGGGGAAAAAGGAGCTATGGAGGGAAGTTACTCTTTGTATGGAAGCTAGAAGAGGTAGTAGATGGTGTATATCAGGGGATTTCAACTCAATTAAATCAAGGCATGAGCGGAAAGGAGCTGAAAATAATCAGAGACAAGAGGAGATGCAAGCTTTTAATGAATTTATTTCAGGGTGTGATCTAATTGACTTACCACTTGTTGGAAGAAAATATACATGGTACTGGGCTGATGGTTCTTCTATGAGTAGATTGGATAGGTTCTTGGTGTCAGAGGCATGGATGAGCACGTGGGAGAATTTATCTCAACGGGGTCTGAAAAAGGAGTGTATCGGATCACTGTGCTGTTGTTTTAAGGGAAATGAAGATTCATTGGGGTCCAAAGCCATTCCGAATACTTAATTGCTGGAATGAGGCATCAAGATATGAGGAATTTGTGAAAAATCAGTTTAATGGAATAGGGGTAAGTGGATGGAGCGGGTATGTTTTAAAGGAAAAATTGATAATTCTCAAAAGAAACTTAAAAGAATGGAATCGTGAGAGCTTTAGAAATTTAAATAAGAGATTGGTAGAGGCTAGAGATGAATTGGAAGAATGGGATCTAAAATGTGAAAGTGTTGTTTTATCTGTTGATGAAGTGGGAAAATGCAAGGAATGTATGGGGCAAATAAGGAAGCTGTCAGCTATGCAATGTAGTCTACTATGGCAAAAATTGAGGTTTAAATGACTGAAGGATGGTGATTCAAATTCAAGGTTTTTTCACACTTGTTTGCTGAAAAGAAGGAGGAGGAATGAAATCTTTTGCTTAAATTTCAAACAGGTCAAATGTGGAAGGTCCTGATATGTTGAAGGCATAAATTAAAGACCACTTTAAAAGGCATTTTTTCAGTCAGGATTGGGAAAGACCAGAGTTAGGCAGTATCGAAGTCCCAAAAATATCAGGTGCAGCGGATGAAGTCTTGATAGCACCATTTTCGGAGGTGGAAATTCGTAATGCGGTTTGGGATTGTGAAAGTTCTAGGAGTCCTGGACCTGATGTGGTAAACTTTGCTTTTATTAAGAAGTTTTGGGACACTTTGAAAAATGATTTTGTGGCTTTTCTGGAAGACTTTCATAAAAATGGAAGATTAGTGAAAGGATCAAACAACTCTTTCATTGTTCTTATGCCTAAAAAAGCTAGTCCACAAACTGTTGGCCATCATCGACCTATCTCTCTTTTAGGTTGTATGTATAAGGTGTTATAAAAAATCCTGGCAAATAGATTGAGAAATATCATTCATATGGTGATTTTAGAGAGTCAGCCAGCTTTTGTAAAGGGGAGGCAGATTTTGGATGGTGTGCTCATTGCAAATGAGGTGGTTGATTCGGCTTTGAAAAGTAAGGAAGACATGGTTTTATTTAAGGTGGACTTTGAAAAGGCGTACAACTCGGTGAGTTGGAAGTTCCTGGACTATATGATGCATCGGATGGGTTTTGGTGAGACTTGGAGGCATTGGATAAGAGAATGTCTTTCTACAGCTAGAATCTCGATTTTAGTTAATGGAAGCCCAACGGAAGAGTTTGATGTCGGTAGAGGGTTAAGACAAGGGGATCCTCTATCCCCTTTTCTTTTTCTTATTGTTGTGGAAGGCCTAAATGCATTATTTAACCAAGCACAATATCTGGGTCTGTTTTCGGGGTATATGGTTGGTGCTCAGGCTAAATAGATTTCTCACTTACAGTTTGCAGATGACACATTGATTATTGGGGAAAAGAGTAGCCAGAATGTGTGGGCCATTAAAGCTCTCTTGCAACTGTTTGAGAGTGCTTCAGGTTTGAAAGTGAATTTTCATAAAATCCATCTGGTAGGAATTAATGTTGATGTTACTTGGTTATATCAAGCAGCAAGTTTTTTGAATTGCAATGTGGGAAGATTACCTTTCACCTATCTTGGCTTGCCCATTGGTGCTAATCCAGGGAGAAAATCTACATGGAAACCTGTGATAGATAAAGTAAAACGGAGGTTGGCATCTTGGAGTAGTAAACATATATCTCTGGGAGGTAGAGTGGTGTTGCTCAAGTCAGTCCTGTCTTCGCTTCCGATCTACTTTCTTTCTTTTTTCAAGGCTCCCAAAGGTACAATTTCTACTCTTGAATCTCTTTTTAAATGCTTTTTGTGGGGTGGGGAAATAGGCAAACAGGAAATTCACTGGGTAGCATGTAATACTGTTTGTAAGGGGAAAGATGAGGGTGGTTTGGGGATTAGAAACCTTTGGGGTTTTAATCTCGCTCTTTTAGGAAAATGGTTGTGGCGCTTGAAAACGAAAAAACATTCTCTTTGGGTGAATGTTTTGCTAGATAAGTATGGGGATGGTGAGGGCTGTCTCGGTTTGGGAGGAAGGAAAGCTTCAAAATGGTGGGTAGTTATTAATTCTTTAGATGAGGGAGAGTCGGCTATGTGTGAAGATTGGTTTAAAAAATCAATAAAAAAGAGAGTGGGTAATGGGGGAGAGTACCTCCTTTTGGAAAGATCCTTGGGTTGATGGGGTGTGTTGTGTCTAAGGTTTATTAGACTTCATCGGTTGGCTGTTAATAAAAGTGCTTCAGTAGCTGACTTGGGGGAGGGTGTGAGGGGGTTTAGAGATGGCGTTGGGGTTGGAGGTGTCAACTTTTTCAGTGGGAGGAAATCTTGTTGGAGGAGTTGCAGGCGTCAGTTAATCAAGTAGTGTTAAACCAGGGAGAAATAGATAGATGGGTGTGGATTCATGACACTTCTGGCCTATATTCAGTGAAGTCAGCTTACAAGATTATTATGAGTTCTTCTACACTTGTTCCAGATCATTTTTACAGGTGCCTTTGGTCAAATCGTGTTCCATCCAAGGTTACTAGTTTTGTGTGGAAGCTTGCTAAGGACAGGATACCAACACTTTTGAATTTAGCAAAGAGAGGAGTTATCCAACAATCCCAAAATGTTTGTAAGAGAAATGAAGAATCAATGAATCATCCATTCTTTGAATGTGATCTAGCTGCGCAGGTGTGGGCAGGCTGTTTGAATTGGTGGAATCTCCAATCAGCTCTCCATAATGATTGTAAGACACATTTTTTACAATTTTATGGTTTGCTGTATGGGGAAAAAGACAGCAAGGCAAAGTGGCAGGTTGTTTGGTTCTCAGTTATTTGGGCAATTTGGTTAACAAGAAATCAATGTATTTTTAATGAAGGAAAGATAGATAAAGATTTGATTTTGGAATCTATCAAATTGAAATCATGGTCTTGGATTAATGTGAGATGGACAGATTTCAAGTATTCTATATCAGATTGGTTCTTAAACCCTGGAGCTTCTGTGGGTTTGTTGCAAAGGTAATATTCACATATTATGGTGGTGTTCTCAGGTTTTGGGTCGATAGCAGGATCATGCTTTTGGAGCTTTTTCTATTATTTGGAGACTTATTGCGCTGCTGGAGTCTAAAGATTGGGTGTATCATGGTGCATTTTCAGGCATGCGTTCCTTTTCTACTCTCTTAGTGCGACTTTGCTTGGTTTAATGTTAGGATGTCAAATGCTTCATGTTTTATTGCTCAGCTGCACTTGGTGAATTTTTTAGTAGGATTTGCTTGGGTCTTTTTTGCTACAGCAATTGGTTTAGTGGCTTTGGTTCTTGTTGGGCTGGTTATGTAATTTGTTTGAACTGCAACAAATTTTGCAGCCTCTTTGTATTCTTTTGGACAGTTTTTCTCTTGGTACCCTCTTGTACTAAGAGGTTCCTGTTTCTTTTTTAATATAATCTTATTGGCTTACAAAAAAAAACTACTATTATTATTAATTTTTTTGGGGACTAATTAAGTGAAGTCATGCAAAAAATAATTGAAAGTAGAGTTTTTTATGAGACCTCTTTGCATAATCTACAAAGATATTAAGTACATAATTTTGTTTCAATTATTGTGTACGTATTAAGTACATAATTTTGTTTCAATTATTGTGTACATATTAAGTACATAATTTATGAGACCTCTAATTGAAAGTAGAGTTTTTTATGAGACCTCTTTGCCATGCACACTTTTGAAACTTTTGTAATTTTTTTTGTAATTTTTAACATATAAGAAACAATACTTTTATAATAAAATATACTTTATTTTAATAATGAATTATAAAGTATAGGCAAAATAGGTAGATTGGTCATATATATATATATATATACTTTTCACATTGATCATATATGTTTAATTTTTTCAAATTGGTCCTACACGTTACTTTTCGTTCCCACGTTAGTCCTTTCCGTCAATTTTGACCTAACGCTAACATTTTTGACCTGACGTGACTATCACATTAGTTTGAAATGTGGCTTTTGAATTGATTCCGTAAGGTCGAAATTGATGTAAAATGACCAGCCTTTTTAAAAAAGTCCTCTAAAAGGATAGTTATATTGAATTCTATTATAAAACCACAATTATCATAATAAGCTTCTCTTTTAAAACGAAAATGAAGTAGTTTTTGTAAATATATGAAATTGAAATCATTTTTAATGATCCTCTACAGTGGTGTCTCGTGCAAGCACGCTCATACATATTGAGGTGATATAAAAGATGAACTACAAACATCAAAAATATTATTATTACCTAAAGGATAATCTTAAACTATTTGACATTCATAAATGCAACAGTAACATGAGATATTAATAATTTACCAATTTTAAGAGCAGGTGATTCATTTTCATTAGTTTACCAATAGTGGTCGTGTGAATCTCATTTGTAAGTATCCCAAACTCCTATACCAACAATAATAAGGTTTATATAGTTTTGGCAATGACAAACATCCATATTACCGAAGCATAAGCATTGTGAAGTGTTCTTTAAAAAAAAAAATACATTGCGAAGTGGAACCTATAAATTTTGATTCATGTGTTTAATTAAAGTTGATTCATTTAAACATTTGATAAAGTAATTAACAGTCCCCATTTCAAGCCATCCGTCCATGATACAAGGAATCAAAATGGTTTTAGATGCATAATAACGATCCTGAAATCTATTGCTAAAACATTATCAATTTCATTTTCCACTCTCCATTGTAAAATGTTTCTTTATTTGTATTAAAAATTCGAATAATTTTATTGAAAGCTTTCAAATTAAATCTTATTATCACAAAATCACAAAATATTATTAATTGATACTTTGATCTGTATATAACGTTTAATGTCAGGGAAAAATTGATTGTGTCCATTTTAAAAAATATTATTAATTAATTTGTGCCCTTCAATTTTATTATTGGAATTGAATTAAATGATGTTTTTCTAAGACGTTGGCACGTGACATATAATTCAATGAGATTATTGCTAAATGTATGTAGTATAGATAAATAAAAGAGACAAGAGAATTCAATTATTATTTTTGTATAAAGAAACAGTATTAAAATAATGGATTAAAATAGTATGCGCTATCAATATAAAAAGTTTTTATACATATTCACTAATATTTTGACATGTATATTTTTATTTTAATAACTAAAAGAAAGAAATACCCATAAAACAGATTTGTCAAAATATTATTGAATTTTAATGTAAAAAGTTATTTACACTAACAATTCATAGAAATTAAACTCTAAATCTATTACCTTTTAAAATAAAAGTATTAAAACTGTTAAACAAAATTCAAACAATATAATGTTTTTCCCTGAATCCACCTACCCTCAGTCTCTACCTTCTTTCACATATAGAAATTTTTTATGAACTGCAGAATTGAAAAGAATACTACTATATTATTATAATAAACATACACATATATTGTCCAGCAACACACTTCTGATCAGCGAGAAATTCTGTGATAAGTACACAACTTTTCATGGCTTTTAGTCTTTTGACGTTAGGGTTACTTACGCGTTGCTGCTTGGTGCTATGGCCCTGGATACTATTGCTCTCTTGATGCTTCTTTTCTCTGATAGAGCAATTGTCTATTTTCATCAACGTGATGTTGGCGGCTTCTTCAATATTCTGAAAGCCTTTCACGAGTTGATCAAGAGACAGAAGTGGTCGAAATGTAAGAAGAAGCCTTATACCAAATTTATAGAATTGTCAACTTGGGTGCCCTTTCGCAGATGGAAAGGATCCATCTCGGGTTTTAATATGATAAGCTATAGTTGTTCCACGAAGAAATTCTTTCTACTCGGTCACTATACCATTCAGGTATTTTCATTTTTTTTATAGGCAAATGTTAATATATTTGTTGTTATGTTAGTTTTTCTCCTTTATTAGAATGAGAATCCTAAACCTCCAACTGTTTCAACTCCTCATATCCTTAGCTCAAACCAGATATTTTCATGTTGCTGCATGAAGTGAAGAATTCATTCCTTTTAGAGCTTTGGGAGTTTCTCTTCAGTGAGCTGAAGAGAAAATCTGAGGAAGCTAGAGATACTGAAACTGCCGAGAGGATATGCAAGTCTATAGAGGTGGGTGGATTCTCAAGAAAAGTTTAGCAAGTGAAGAAGAGCGGAGAGAGAACTTGATGCATGCCTTATGTGGATGCCAACAAGATTGCTTTTGATGAGAGCCTTATAGTGTGGCACATTGCTAATCACTTATGCTATATTCAAGAATTGGATCATTATCAAGTTGATGAACGAGAGTTTAGTAAGCTCCTCTAGGATTACATGATGTCCCTTTTGGTTTTGCAGTCTAATATAATATCTGCTGCAGGTGGGATTGGACAAAAAAGATTCCAAGACGCACTTGTAGAGGTCATGCCATTTTTCAATGATGAAAAGGATGAGGTAGAGGAATGCAAGAAACTTCTTGCTGAGGTTACAAGTGATACAAACAAACCTTTGTTGTTTGATGCATGTATGTTGGCCAAAGAGTTAGGGATGATACCACAAGTAGGCATCAAATGGAAATTCATAAGCCAAGTTTGGGTTGAGTTGTTATCATTTGCAGCATGTAATTACAGAATTTTTATCCATTTCCGATGATTCGTCTGGGACTACGAGAGCATATCTGAATTGTTGAAAAATTAGGTTTAAAACTTAGGGAATTAGAGATCTTCCAGGGGCTAGCTTGATCCCAGATCCAAGTCCTCTACCTTCCTATCTGATCTCCCCCACTTCCTCCTCCTCATATTTTCCACACTTCCCTGTAGCTTCCCTTTGATTTTATTTGCAGCCTCCCCCCGTTTCATTATGTTTGGCTGTTATTGACATTAATTGTTATTAGTTATGCCTTAGATTGATTATTACTATGCCTTTAAGCTATGAGTTTTGAGTATTAATATTAATAATAAATACGGTTTAAGTTTTGAGTATTTCTTCAGTTTTGAACATCTATATGCATGTATTAGAAATAATTTGCTTCATATCCACTCTTTGCACTTTAGTTGTTCCACAATCCTTATTGTAGAAAAAGGTAATTGAATGAAGCAAAGGAACTCAGTGACCAAATCGTGGTCACAGAGATGAAGAACTGAAGAAACTTGCTGTGCAAGTTATCACAAGAAGAAAGGAATAGAGAAGAGAAAATCATAGAATGCAAAATGATATGATGAGTGAATGATAACTAATTTCATTCATCAGAATTGGATCTATATATTACAAGAGTTAGTATTTATACAAGGAAATTAACTCCAACTTGTATCTAGCTGTCACCTAACTAACTTCTAACAACTAAGCTAACTGTCAGTGAACTAACAAACTAACATTTTGCAATAAGCTTAGTGTAGTCATTAAATTATACGGATAACACCCCTCAAGCTGGAGCACAAATATTGAGCAGGCGGGGCTTGGAATGAATGCTATGAAAGGCTTGGGGACTCAAGGGCTCAGTTAATGTGTCAGCTAGTTGCAAGGCAGATGGAACAGTAACAATTTGATCAGGCCAGTGCTGCACTTTTCTCTGACTATGTGGCAATCAAGTTCAATGTGTTTGGTCTGCTCGTGGAAGACTGGATTGACAGCTATATGCATTGCGGACTGGTTGTCACAGTATAGAAGAGCTGGTGAAATGAAGGAAATATGAAGATCTCGAAGTAAGAAAGTTATCCATTGGATTTCACATGTTGCAGCAGCCATTGCCCCATCACGACTTCACATGAGCTTTTGGATATGGTGCTTTGCTTCTTTGATCTCCAAGAAACCAAGGAGGAACCAAGGTAAACACAGTAGCCCGTGATTGACCTCCTTGTGTCAGGGAAAGAAGCCCAATCACTGTCACTATAGGCTTTTAGTTGTCGAGTAGAGCTGTTGGACATGATCAAACCCCAACCAAGGCTGCCTTTTAGGTATCTCAAGACTCCCAGGGCTGCAGCATGATGAGTTGTTGTTGGTTTGGTCATAAACTGAGACAGTTGCTGGACTGCAAAGCAAATGTCTGGGCTAGTTGTTGTAAGGTAGAGAAGTCTTCCAATCAACCTTCTATATGCAGGGGCATCATCAAACAATGGACCATCATCATGTCTCAAGTGAGTTTTGCAATCCATGGGTGATACTGGTTTGAAGCCTTTATGTGATTGATTTCAAATTCATCACAACCTGTGAGAATAACATCATCTACATAGACCAACAAGGCTGTGAATGAACCATATGTGGCTTTACAAAGAGTGAATAATCACTCTTAGACTATGTGTAACCTGAGCTGATGAGGAATGAAGACAGACTTGGCAAACCACCGCCTCTTCGGCTTGCTTAAGTCCATAGAGGGATTTGTATAATTCTGACGACTTGTCCTGGCCGAGAATGTTGAAGACCAGTGGCATGATCATGTATATATCTTGATTGAATCTCCATGCAAAAATGCATTATTTACCTCAAGTTGCTTGAGGAACCATTTGTGAATTGTAGCCAGTGATAGAATGAGCCTCAATGTGGTCATTTTGGCCAATGGTGAGAAGGTGTCTAGGTAGTCAATCCCTCGGTTTGATTGTAACCTTTGGCTACCAACCTTGCTTTATATCTCTAATGGAACCATCAGCTTTATGCTTGATCTTGAAGACCCATTTGCAACCAATTGGCACCTTATCTTTGGGAAGATCAGTCAAAATCCAAGTGTTGTTTGCTGCCAAAGCCAGTAACTCAGCCTGTATAGCCTGTTGCCAGCACTCATGTTTAATGGCCTGTGTATAAGTGTGTGGCTCAACCTCGCAGTAAAGCAAAAGAAGTGAAGCTTTATAAAAGGGTGATAAAGAATCATATGAAAGATAAGACTGTATAGGATAAGATACATTAGTAGAAAGATTAGGTACAGGTTTAGTGCCATTTACTGCAAGATTGCAGTGATACTCATGTAAGTATGAGGGTGCCCTTTTTGCTCTAGTAGATCTTCTTGTTGTGGTGAGGGTAAATTTTTAGAAACAGAACTTGGAGAGGGAAATTCAGGGTTAGTGAAATAAGATGAAGTGGGATAAGAGTGTCTAGGGTCATGGTGTGTGGGGGAAGTTTGTGTAGAATCAGAGTTTTGAGTGTGCAGGGTCCTGGTGTGTGGGGGAAGTTTATGTAGAATCAGAGTTTGTAGGGTGGTTAGGAGCAATGTGAGTGGCAGGTGACATGAAGACCGCATCATAAGTGGTTGGATCAATAGTATGGGAAATAGGTAAGGGAGATGTGTGTGATGGTGCAGGATGTTGAATTTGTGAAAAAGGGAAAACAAGTTCATGAAAAGAGACATTTCCAGAGATAAAAAATTCTCTAATTGTAAGGTTAAGAAGGATGAAACCTTTGGTTCCAGTCTTGCATCCAAGGAAGCTACATTTACATGCTCTTGCATCCAACATTGTTGAAGGACCTGTAAGCAAATTTGCAAAAGCCAAGCATCCAAACACCTTTAGGTGAGAAAAATCAGGAAAGTTACCATATAGTTTTTCATGTGGTGAGCATTTGTTCAACAAAGGTGTAGGCAACATATTTATTATGTGAACAACATGTCCAATGGCATATGACCAATACACTTTGGGAAGGCAACTTTGAAGCATCAAAGCTCTTGCTACATTGAGAATATGTTGGTGCTTCCTCTCAACAATTCCATTTTGTTGGGGAGTGTAAGTGCAGGTGGTTTGGTGAGTTACTCCACTGGTTTGATAGTAGTTGAGCATAGTAAGTTCGGGTCCATTATCACTTCTTACTATTTTAACTTTGTGGTTAAACTGTCTTTCTGCCATGGTTACAAAATTTTGCAAAAGTTGTGAAACTTCACTCTTTGCTTTCATCAAATAAATCCATGTGTGTCTTGAAAAATCATCAACAATGCTTAGGAAATATTTGTGGCCATGAATAGAAATAATTGGAAAAGGACCCCAAATATCAACATGTATTAGGTCAAACTTGTGAAGGGAGTGTGTAGAAAACTTGACAGAGAAAGGTAATTTCCTTTGTTTAGGCATATGACAAATATCACAAATGTGAGTTTTATTCAGTATAATGAAAGGAACATGAGTGTAAAGTTTGAATACAATCAGAAGAAGCATGTGCCAAACGAAAATACCACAAACTTATTTGTGGAATTACAACATTATTGACAGAAGCATAAAAGGGAATGACACCAGTAAAAAATGTGAGAATCTGTGTGTTGTGTTATATTTTAGGAATGTTTATATTGTATATTTTACCTTTTAGAATTATAATCTATATTTAATTCTGTAATTAGTCAATCCCTGAAATCAAGGGATTTCAAATTAAGGAAGGAAACATCTGTTGTTTCCTAATATAGATGCTAGGAACTATGTATATATTTCTGCATCATTGATCAATAGAAAAATAATTCAATTCCCAAATTCTGATATGGTATCAAAGCTCCCGATCTAAGGGGGCTCGCTTCCGAGAGAAAAAAAAAACCCTAAACTTGCAAAGCGATTTGGCCTTCATTGCCAACGCAAAAAACCCTAAACCCTGCTACAGTTGGCCTTCATTGCCAACGTATCTCCAGCCTAATCTTTACTTATTTGGCCTTCATTGCCATCATTAGTGACAGCCTTCATACCTCATTATGTCTAACGAAGAGGGTGAAGTTCTGGACACAGCGAAAGGAACAAAGGATGCCCAACCTGGAGAACTGCAGAACATACATGCTGCCTATCGACTAAACGAGAAGAATTCCAGCAACCTGAATCAGGAAAAGATAGAAAGGCTAAGGTCTTTCCTTAGCAATCTGGAAAAACCTTCAGGTACCTGTAGTTTGGCTTTTTCAGGTATGTTTTCATTTTCAGTTGGATTAAATGTCTCAGAAAAACCATCTACTATACACTGGATTTTGGATTCTGGAGCCACTGACCATATGACACCCTTATCCACACACTTTTCTACCTATTCACCTTCTCCCAGCAATAAGAAAATTATTACAGTAGATGGTAACCTTGTAACAGTGGCAGGTTTGGGAGACATTAAAGTAAATTCATCATTAACATTAAAGAATGTTCTCTATGTCCCAAATTATCTACCAACCTTGTTTCTGTGCAAAAACTCACTAAAGATTTATCCTCAGAAAGTGATTTTTCACAACAATCATTGTGTTTTTCAGGACAAGGATTCGAGGAGGATGATTGGACTTGCTAGAGAATGGAACGGCCTTTATTACCTTGAAGAACCGAATACGCATTCCCTGGCTATGACCACCAATTTGCCTCACTCTCTCCTATCTGAATCTATTCTATCCAATAGGGAAAAGATTCTTCTTTACCATTGTAGGATGGGACATCCTTCCTTTAGGATTATTAAAGTTCTTTTTCCTTCATTGTTCTCCCAAACAGAGGTTGAGAGTCTTCATTGTGATGTGTGTGAGCTTGCTAAACACAAGCATGTATCTTTTCCCAAAAGTAAGAAAAGAAGCACTTTTCCCTTTTATCTTGTTCATACTGATGTGTGGGGTCCTTCTAAGTTTCCTAATGTGCTTGGTGGTCACCTGGTTTGTTACCTTCATTGATGATTGTACCGTGTTACTTGGACCTTTTTACTTAAAAATAAATTTGAAGTAAGCACGGTATTCCAGAATTTTTTCTCTATGATGAAAAACCAATTTGGAGTAAGTATCAAGCGCCTAAGGTCTGATAATGCTAAGGCATTACTTCAACAACATCCTTAAACCCTTCTGCCAAAAGGAGGGCATCGTTAATGAGCCCTCTTGTGTCAAAACACCGCAACAAAATGGGATAACTGAGAGGAAGAATTGGCATCTTCTTGATCAAACTCGGGCTCTTTTGTAACAGCACAATGTCCCTAAAACTTTTTTGGGGTGAAGCTGTCCTTACAGCAACACATCTAATCAATAGGCTTCCCTCCAAGGTCTTAGGTTTAAAAAGCCCAATGGACATGCTTTCTTCTTTTTATCCAAATCTCTCCACTGCAAATAACCTCACACCTCGGATATTTGGATGTGTCTCATTTGTCCATGTCCATAGTCAAGATAGAGGGAAACTTGATCCTAGAGCTCTTAAATGTGTGTTTGTTGGGTATTCTTCCACTCAAAAGGGGTATAAATGCTATCACCCTCCTTCCAGGAAGTTCTTTGTCTCTCGGGATGTCACTTTTGATGAGGCTAGATCCTATTTCAATCAACCTTATCTTCAGGGGGAGAGTTTTAGGGAAGACAAGGAACTAGATTTTCTTGGACCTCTTGGGTTACCTGACTTGCTCACTTTTGAGCCCACAAACCAACCTTCCGATGTGATTGAACCCGAGCCTTCTAATGTGGTTGAACCCGAGCCAACTCCCACAAACCAACCTTCTGATGTGGCTGAACCCGAGCCTTCTAATGTGGTTGAACCCGAGCGAGCTGTTGTGGCCGAACCCGAATCTTCTGTTGTGGTTGAATCTGATGTGCGGTGGAAGAAAAATCTGGTATTCATGAAGAAGAGGTCAAAGGCTATTCCAGACTCTATGCCAATCCAGGAGTCCAACTCCAGTCCTTCAAATGAGGTAACAATTTCTGATTTTGAAACTTTACAGGATAAAACTGAATCCCAAACTGTTATAGATGACCTTGACCTCCCAATTGCCGTTAGAAAAAGGAACCATAAAAGCCACTAAACAACCCTTATACCTTCTCTCCAACTACCTCTCATTTGAGCATTTTTCACCCACTCACAAAGCCTTCCTAGTTAACATAAATACTACCTCCATACCCACCACCTTGACCGAGGCATTGTCCAATGAAAAATGGAAGCAAGCCATGGATGTTGAGATGGAAGCCTTAGAGAAGAATAAAACTTGGGACTTAGTTACTTTATCCTGAGATTAAAGGCTAGTTGGATGCAGGTGGGTATATACGGTGAAATATAAAGTTGATGGGTCAATTGAGAGGTACAAGGCGAGGCTAGTTGCCAAAGGGTACACACAAACTTACGGGATTGATTATTTGGAGACATTTGCTCCGGTTGCTAAAATGAATACGATCGGGGTATTATTGTCTCTTCACGCCAATAGGGATTGGGACTTGCAACAATTTGATGTAAAGAACGCGTTCTTACATGGGGAAATAGAGGAGGAAATCTATATGGAAGTACCTCCGGGATATGGAAAAAATGTGGCTGCCAACAGTGTGCAAGTTAAAAAAGGCCCTGTATGGGCTAAAACAATCCCCTCGGGCTTGGTTTGGAAGGTTTACTAGAGTTATGACTGCCTTGGGATACAAACAAAGTCAAGGGGATCATACATTGTTCATTAAGCATTCTGCCTCAGGGGGAGTAACAGTGTTATTAGTGTATGTAGATGATATTATCTTGACCGGGGATGACAGTACGAAATAGCAAGCCTTGAGTCGGTCTTTAGCCAAAGAATTTGAGATCAAAAGCTTGGGAAAGCTGAAATATTTCTTGGGCATCGAAGTGGCACACTCCAAGAAAGGCATCTTCATATCACAGCAGAAATACATAACTGATTTACTCAAAGAAACAAGTAAAACAACTTGTAAACCTGCAAGTACTCCCATGGACCCGAGCTTAAAACTGGGAAATACAGAGGAGGATGTTGTTGTTGATAAGGAGATGTATCAGCGCCTTGTGGGCAGACTCATTTACTTGTCCCATACCAGACCGGATATTGCCTATGCAGTGATCTTAATCAGCCAATTTATGCACAGCCCAAGAGAAACTCATTTGCAGGCTGTTTACCAAATTTTTCAGTACCTCAAGGGGACTCCGGGAAGAGGAATCTTGTTTAAAAGGAGTGGAAATATGTCTCTTGAAGCCTATACAGATGCTGACTATGCAGGTTCGATTGTTGATAGGAGATCAACTACCCGGTATTGCACTTTTCTTGGGGGAAACCTTGTGACATGGAGAAGTATAAAACAAAGTGTAGTGGCACGATCTAGTGCTGAAGCAGAATTTCGTGCAATGGCACAAGGTGTATGCGAGTTACTTTGGTTAAAAATCATATTAGAAGATTTGAAGGTTAAGTGGGAAGAACCAATGAAGCTATACTGCAATAACAAATCTGCAATAAGCATAGCACACAACCCAGTCCAACATGATCGGACTAAGCACATTGAAGTGGATAGGAACTTCATTAAAGAAAGGCTTGACGGCGGTTTAATCTGCACTCCATATGTGCCTAAACAGGGACAACTTGTAGATGTCCTCACCAGAGGGTTGAATAGCTCCACATTTGAGAGAATTATATCCAAGCTGGGAATGAAAAACACCTATTCACCAGCTTGAGGGGGAGTGTGAGAATCTGTGTGTTGTGTGATATTTTAGGAATGTTTATATTGTATCTTTTACCTTTTAGAATTAGAATCTCTATTTAATTGTGTAATTAGTCAATCCCTGAAATCAAGGGATTTCAAATTAAGGAATGAAACATCTGTTGTTTCCTAATATAGATGCCAGGAACTATGTATATATTTCTGCATCATTGATCAATAGAAAAATAATTCAATTCCCAAATTCTGATAAAAATATACTTTTGCATAGGGGCATCTTCAAGACATATAGTCCATCTTGCACCTTAGCTGTACCAATCATCCCCAATGTACCTTTCTCCTGAATTGAGCAAGAGAATGCATCAAAAGATAAGATGTAAGGCAAAGAAGAAGTCAATTTGGTAACAGATAGCAAATTGTAAGAAAAATGAGGGATATGCAAGACATTATACAAAGCAAAGTCTTTTGAGAAGTGAATGCTAACTGAGTGGTTAGCAAACACCTCATTCCCGTTTGGAAGTTTTACTCTAATAGATCTAATTTTGTGATAAGAGGAATAGAAAGACAAGCTATAACAAATGTGGTCAGTAGTACCACTATCCAAAATTCAAGAGCTTGAAAGTGAAGGGATACTTGAGTTTGGTGGAGGAGGTCCTGCACATGATGTAGATGACATAACAGTGCTTATTTGGTTGACTAAGGGTGAAGGAGGTTGAGTTTAAGTCTGCTGCAACAGGTTCAACAGGCCTTGGTACTGCTCAACAGTGAAAACAAGACTTGAATTCTGCTTTTCTTCCTTCTGAATGGTGCCAAACTGATCACTTTGAGTCAAAACCTTCGCAGACCCACGAGTTTACTCTTCCTTGATTTCAAAACTAAAAATTGGGTGGGAATCCATGTTTTCTGTAACATGTGTCAATTATGTGACCTGACTTGCCATAATAAGTGCACATTTTCCCATTGTTTGGACCTCTTCCACCGATCTTGTGGAAATTTCCACCATCTCTACCTTGCCTCTTCCATAACCATAGTTATTTCCATTGTTTCCATTGCTGCCAACTGCAGCTACCAGCTTAGGCTCAAGAACATCTCCAACTAATTGTCTTTCTTGCTGTAAAACCATTGAAAACACCTCATGAACTGAGGGAAGAGGCTTCATCAACCTGATATGATACTTCACTCCAGCACAGGGTTCATTTAGTCCCTTAAGGATCCTGACAACTCAATCTTGAGTTTGATACTTCTCTACATTTACAAGTGCATCACAAGAACATTTTGTTTCACAAGTGCAAGTAGGTAAAGGCCTATAATTGTCTAACCCATCCCATAGGATCTTTAATTCATTAAAGTAATCAGTCACAGTGAATTCACCTTGTTTAAGAGCAATTATTGAATCTTCTATATCAGAAATTCAAAACAAATCACCTTGGGAGAATCTCTGTTTGAGTTCTTTCTAGATATCTCAAGCTGTATCATGACAAAGGATGCTCTTCGCGATCGAGTCAGAAACTGAGATAATTATCCATCTCTTCATCAAATTATTTTCTCTTCTCCAAGCATTGAACAATTGATCAGTCTTTGATGGCATAGAAATGGTACCATAAATGAATCCTATCTTATTCTTTGAAATCAAGCTCATCTCCATAGATTTCACCCATTGATGATAGTTCTGCCTTATCAACACTTCAAAAACAAGATTATTTGAAGGATTTTCTGAAGGATGAACATAATATGGTGAGTCTTCATCAACAAGATTTCTTGAAGAACCTCCACTATTTTGATTAACCACCGGAATCACGTTTTCATCAGTCATGAAGCACCAATGTAGCAGAGCTCTGATACCATGTAGAAAAAGGTAATTGAATGAAGCAAAGGAACGCAGTGACCAAATCATGGTCACAGAGATGAAGAACTGAAGAAACTTGCTGTGCAAGTTATCACAACAAGAAAGGAATAGAGGGGAGAAAACCAGAGAATACAAACTGATATGATGAGTGAATGATAACTGATTTCATTCATCTGAATTGGATCTATTACAAGAGTTAGTATTTATACAAGGAAACTCCAACTTGAATCTAGCTGTCACCTAACTAACTTCTAACAACTAAGCTAACTGTCAGCGAACTAACTAACTAACATTTTGCAATAAGCTTAGTGTAGTCATTAAATTATATGGATAACACTTATGCCACTATAGTGTTATTGGGGTCTCTGTGACACTATCCAAGATTGCCTACTATACTTCTGCTACAACAGAAACCAATATCCCTTTCTTATTATCATGTATATATCACTTTTGAAATAATTATTACAAGAGTTAAACATTTTTCAATAATGTGGTAGAGCAGTATATAATTAAATAATAATATAAAAACTTTGTATTAACAATAAAGTTTAATTTTGTTATATACATTGTTAGTATAAAGTTTTTTACACTATCAACCAATAACAAATTTTCCTATGTCTGACTTTTAAGATAATTATAATAATAGTCAAACATTTTTAATAATGTGACAATTTATTATTAACTGAAAATATAAAAATTATTTACACCAACAATTTGTACCAATAAAATTCTTGACAATATATATCAATTATATCCATATACATTTTATCAAACTTTTTACTATTGATGGAAGTGCAGGTTGATTCGCCCCAATCCTCCCAAAACGAGATGGAGCATGTTAATCTATTTTTTAAAATGAGTTGAAAATGACAATCCACCCCATTTTAGGGTGGATTGGGCCTAAATAATTAAAAAGAATAGAAAACCAATCTCTACATTTCTTTTCTTGTTTGTTATTCATGCTCATGCCATGTCTCACAACAAATTCATACCATTGAAAGCAGAGATTCAAATACACTAATTGTAGACCAAAACAAGAGCAAAACGTAAGAGGGATAACACGACAAACCACGAAGAAATTACAAAATAATTATCACAGTAATAGTCTTACAGTGGAAACAGAATAGGATTTAAGGAATTTAAAATATTGAGACACATTTGGAAGAAGTGATAATGCTCATTAGATTTGTGTATCATGAAGCACACCAAGTGCTTGACAAAAAGCCCAAGTGATATTGTTTTTTATTTTTATTTAAGCAAAGTGTATATTGAAGAGAGTACAAGGGGTACTCAAAGAAGAGGGCACCCTGTAAATAGGATACTGTCACAAAATCACTATAAGTATTACACCCAAAGTGAAGAACTAGCAACAAACTATGTCACCCAAAAAATTGCCCACCACTCCGTGTCTTATTAAAATCCAAGTCCGGGAGTCTTCAGTAACCACATTGGGCCGTACCCCACAATAAAATTGCACCTGCCTGACCAAATAAAGTTGTATAGCAAAAAAAAAAACTGACCCCCACCAGATTAGCATCAAAACCGCAATTTTATGCAAAAGTCTCTCTTGATCTGATATGCTGCATAATTCACCCCCATCAAGGTTCATGTTGCAATTTTGACCAGCTAACTCAGATGACAAAACCAACACACAACCATTTCATCACACCAGACATCACCTGCAACTAAATACAAGATTTCATGCAATCCAATGGTGAAATTCACCAATCTGAAAAGCTATGGATGTTCGATTTCCCTCTGTTCTTGAACCAATTCCATGCTCCAACCTTAATCAGCTCTAAGGTTTCTTCATGAGTTTCCTATTTAAATATAATGTCATTTCTAAACACCCAGATGGACCAAGCAGTTGAGAACCACAAAATCATCCACATATGTTTTAGTGCTTTCCCCCTAAACGTTGCAAAAAGTGATCCTTTCCTTCAGCAGGCATGGCAAGCACAAAACCAGCCCTACTATAAACTACATTCCATATCTGTGATGAGGTGCTGCATGTAAAGATCAAGTGATCCATTGTTTCCAAATCCCTGTTGCAAAAAAAAAAAAAAAAACCCTTAGCCTCCTTAATGTAAATAATCACTTTCCTTTTCCAGAGGTTGTATCTTGATGGGGCCCTGTCCTTAATGACTTGTCATCCAAATGCTGCAATCTTAAGAGGAATTAATGGAATCTAGAATTTTCTAAAGAACTCATCCACAAAGGGTGTATGCGGGTTTGCTAAAATGTGTGAATGCTTTATAAGAACCAGATAAGCCTCCTTGCAAGTATAATCCTCATCTTTGTTGAACCTGCAACACCACTTATCATCCAAGTCTGATTGTAATTTTGCATCAGCCAAAATGTCCACAAGCTCATGCACCATTGTCTCCTCCCAAGCAAAGAAGTTCCTTCTCCAATAAAGGTACCAAATCCAAGTATCTTCCACCTATCTCCCTGCATCTGCCACCCTCGCATCTTGATTTTCAGAAACCGAATATAAATTGGGAAACAGGTTTCTCAAAGGTGCATTACCAACCCAGTGCTCATTCCAGAAACTAGTATTCCTTCCGTCACCCACCTTTCTGAACATACCGCTTTTGAACCAACCTACCGGCACTTCATTCCCTCCTTGAATGCTGCATAGATCTCGCCACCACAATGAGACTGAATTAGCTGAGTTGCTGCCTTGGTTATTCATAGTATCCCAATTTTCCAAACCATATCTAAATTGTAAAACTTCGACCCACAGACTGTTCTGCTCGGTGGCCAACCTCCAGAACCACTTCTCTAGCAGTGACATATTGAAGATATGTAGATCTCTTACTCCTGACCCACCACTATTTCTTGGTTTGCAAACCTCACTCCATTTTACCCATGGTATCTTCTTTCTTTCAAAATTACACCCCCCCACCCCCACAAAAAGTTTTGTTGTATAGACACTAACTCTTTCACTACTAACTTGGGGGCCTTCATAAATAATAAGAAGTAAATAGGAAGGTTAGAGAGTACCGAGTTGATTGGAACTATTCTTCCGCTTAGGGATAAATTCTTTCTTTTCCACATCAACAGTCTCCTTTTAAACTTATCTACCATCGGTTTCCAAGTTGCTGCGCGTCTAGGTTTAGCTCCGATTGGGATGCCCAAGTAGTTAAATGGAAGCGAGCAGATTTTGAAATTTAAAAACCCAGCGACTATCTCCAAAAATTGCTCCTCAACATTCACCCCAATAATACTGCTTTTTAGGAACTTAACTTTCAAACCCGAAAGTAGCTCAAAGAACTTGAGAATGACTTTCAAAGTCCATACATTTTCCATGGAAGGTTCCCATACTATCAATGAGTCATCGGTATATTGTAAGTGAGAGATCATCACCTCTTCATCGCCAAACGTAATTCATTTGAACAAACCAGTCGTGACCGTCTTGGATACTAGTCCACTAAATCCTTCCGCCACTACTAGAAATAAGAACGGGGCAAAAGGATCCCCTTGTTTAAGGCATCTTTTCAAAGTGAACTCTTTAGTTGTGTAGCCATTAACAATAACAGATGTTGATCCAGAAATGCAAGTCTTGATCCATTGTTGCCACTTATCGTAGAAACCTAGTCTCTCAAGCATATTGATATTCCAGCTTCTTATTGTAGTATATAATTGTTTGAGGCTTCATTTGTTCAATAGAATCTACCATGGCTCTATCATAAGATGTCTCTTTTTACCAGAAAATCACACAGATAACATATTTCAGTTAACAAAATATCACAACTGATGTGTGCTATTGGTTTGTCATGTTCAACGATACATGCTAAAGTCTTAATCTATTGGGAAATTTTTTACTGAAATGACTAATTCAACAATATTAATGGCCCCATATACTTTAAGTGCTGCTTGAGTAAAGGTAGATTGAGTGATAAGTGAGATCTTGGATAGCATTAAATGATTATCTGTTTAATTTATAAGGTAAAGAAGTACAAGGTATTGATATAAGGTTGTAACCATTCCTTACAAGCTGGATGGTGAATTTTGCTCGCTTGAGGATGCCCAAAAGGGAGATAGTGTTGAGTTTATGAGGTGTAATAGAGGGAAGCAAATTATCAAGTTGGATGGTGAGTGTTGCTCGCTTGAGGATGCCCAAAATGGAGTTTAAAGCTTTTCGGAGGAATCGAGGAGAGCGACTACTGCAGAGGGGAAGAAACCTATGGTGGTTAATGGGCCTATCTCGGAGAATCATAGTAAGATTCGAAATAGAGCTATCCTTAAATCTGTTGCATACAACGGAGCTTTTCACTTTTGGTATGTGGGGAAGAATTAGATTTTGGGCTTGAGGGGTTCTGCATACAAGGGGCTCTTCGGATTGAGTAGTCTGGCCAAGTAATGGTGGTCATGGTTGATGTCTTAGCTTTTATTTTGGTGAAAAATAGGGTTTAAGGCGGTACTGTTTACTATCTTTTGGGGCTTTAGGCATGTCAGAATAGTTAATGGTGGTTTTGGAGATAAGTTTTAAGTTCAACCGTGTAGTAATTTTTTGCTCTTGGTTGAACATCTTATCTTATTTCCCCTTTATGCTCTTTCGGTTCCTTTCCTGTATTTGGGTTGATTACCTCTAAGGTGTGTCTTATTGTGAGAGTGAGAGGAAAAAATCTGGACTGTAAAACCATACATGGATGGTTAGGATTAGAAGTTAGTTGGTGGTCATGTGATCATTTAAAAAAGTCACATGACTTTATGTTCTAATCTTGACCATTTATGTGTGGTCCACAATTACATCTCTCACTCTCACAATAAGACACTCATCTCACTTGAGTCACTCCCGTCATTATATTTGTAAATTTATATTTTATATACATATATCTTGGAATTTACTTACCATTGAAACATAAACTCTACAATTCTAGTCCTTTTCATTTTGTAGATTTTTGATAAATATGTTATCATTTGGATTGTGATTTCTATACCATTCCAGGGCAAGTAATTCTATTCCATAAGTATAAAGTAAGTCCACCAAAGTAGAAACTCCAAGATTTGAGAAAACACTTTAGCATTATTGAAGTAATAGCTCGAGGTTTACTTTATCATCATATAAATTCAAGGCTAAGTATCATATAGGGAGATATGAAAGCAAGTAGTATCTTATTGAATGAGGAGCTAAATCCAAAAATACCATGCTTAATGTGTTTTCACTACAAAAAAAAAAACTGTTTAGTGACCAAAGAAATCGGTCGATAAACAACAAATTTTGGTCTCTAAATTGGTTAGCGATTGAAAGTTGGGCGTAGCAGAAACCATGGTACCAAAGGATATAGCGACCGATTTTTTTTTTCCGGTTGTAAATAGCGACCGAATCAATTAACCAAAAATAGTGATTGAATAGGTGGTCACCAAATCGATAGCTAATATTGGTTTTACTAACCAAATTATATTCGGTCGCTAATTAAGTATTAATATAATGTATAATTAAAAATGAATTATAATTTACACCTAGCGATCGAAACAATGATGGCTATTTCGGTCGCTAGGTTTTTATTTGATTTTTATGATTTATTTTTAACATATTATTATGCTAATAGATAGCTAGACTTCAATATAACTTTTTTCAATTTATTATTATAAATTATGATTAAAAAACATTTAAAATATTAAATATTCTCACCATATAAATATATCATACAAAGTAATGTAAACAATAAAAATGTATAAACTGTATAAAATGTAAATGTAGTATGAGAAGTAAAAAATGAGGCGGGGGCGGGAACTCATCCTCATCGTCAGTGGCGGCGTCTGCAATGTCCTCATCCTTTGGCGCACCATCAGTAGCTGCAGGCGGCGGAACTGGAGGAGCTGCAGGCGGCGCAACTGGAGTAGTGTGACACCCTCTACCCCGCATGTATTCATAAAGCGTAAAAGATATAAAAGAAAGGAACACATGCATATTATATCATAATAATAAAAATCGGGTAGAGGCTACCGTATTGTAACATAACTTTAAACACGGAAAAACCAAAACATGTTTATAAAAAGAAAACAGAACATAACTGAAACATAAACAAAACCCATCCTGGATGTCACATTACAGAGCTGGTATAACCATAATCTGAAACACCTCCGATAAACAACATAACTTAAAAAATCTTAAACTACGAGTAGCGGTTTCTCAGAGCCACTCCTCAGCAAGCTGCTCACCATCCTCTGCATAATCAAAACGATACATGAAAAGCAAACAACAAAAGACGGGGAGTAAGAAACATATCCTATTCAACATAATGGCATGGAAGCAGTTAGTAAGAAGATCATGCATCATATAAACATAGCATATCAAACATCATAACATCATCCAACAAATTACATTCATATCATATCCATCATATCAACAATGTATGCTATGCAATATAGCGCTACTCCACTACTCCACCATGCACTTGGATCCAATCTACCTCAATGTAAACTTCGGAGTTACATATCCATATTGGCCAATAAGCACCAATGCTGGGGTAATCCACCAAACCATGGGTGGACCCCTAGGATAGCCGACACACCTTACTCTCGGATGCACCACCACGAGGGGCCAGATAACTTAGATCACCACGGACGGCCAGATCGCTTTACTCTCGGACGACCTCCCCTATGTGGAACATCCCCCACTAACATCTCTGATGCGTGAATGCATGAACAACACAAACAATCACCACCTCCGCTTGGGCCACTTGGCTACCCAAGTTTTATCGCCATCAACACCTCAATGTTGAACGAATCTGGGCAAGTATACCCAGTCGTGCAAGTAATACGGTGGTGAGACCGGTTATCGTATCCACGGGGATTGGATGTCAACTACCAATTCACAAACTCAGCAACTATCTAGACTATGAAGAGAAATCAAAACAAACAAAAGAAAAGAAATAAAATCTTTTTGTCTTTTTGGGGACTTTTAACAAACACTTGGAATGCAGAAAGGATATGTTGGGACTAGACTTCACCAAACCTCTAACTCATGTACTATCAGGACTAGATACCTCCCATTCATGCTTCAGATATTAAAATCAATCCACTAAATTACTCAAACCCCGATTCCTCGGATGGCAAGAGCCTAAATCCACCAATAGACCCTAATTCCTTAGGTGGCCTAGATTAATGAATTTGCATTAAGATTAGGGATTACGTGATTACTAGTAAACCAAACTCCATTCCTAGATGCAAGGATTACTAGGTGATTGATTCCAATTCCGGTTCTAATACGAATTTCCCAATTGCATACCAAAACACAAATCAAGTCATGGGGGTGCTAGCCACAACAAGCATTAAACGAAGGAAAATCAATCACTAATACGAAGGCATGAACACAGAATAATCAGTCAAGATAAATACATAATAATCAGTTTGATTACATCTAATCCCAACAAACTGGGATTAGCTACTCACAAAAGAGAAAGCCAAACTAGAGAAATAGGAGAAGAGGAGAGAACAAGCTCCATGGGAGCTTTCCACCGTCGCCACAAAGAAACCCTCTCTCAAGAACTCCCCTTCTAGGGTTGCAATCCTCCCTCAGCCGCAGCCTCCAAGTGCCTCTCTACTCAAGAACTCTTCCCAGAACCCTCAATTCTGCCCTAAAACAGCAACTTAAACCAATCAGACTCTGCGTGCGATCGCGAGGTAAATGTTAAAAATCTGGTCTTCAGAGATTGGATCTCTCGCGAGGCGAGAGTTGCTCGTGGGGCGAAACCGAAAGGTTCTTCTCAAATACGCCCGTGATGAGCATCAGGACCTGGGCGTGATGGCTTCTGTTCCTTAGGCTCGCGAGGCGAGAGACGGTTCGCGTGGCGAGACAGAAATGGTTTAATTTTCTGGCACAGTCAGTCTTTAGTCTCGCAAGGCGAGTAGTATCTCGTGGGGCGAAGCTTCAGAATTCTGCTTGGCTCAATTTCTTCTCTTTTCAAGCTCTAAATTCATCCAAGCTTCATTATGGCCAAATTTGCACAGTTTTCCTTAAGTTCCTGCAAAACAACACCAAGAAACCGCTTCACCCGTTCCAAGGGAAAAACTAACTAAATTCAAATAAAGAATGCCTAATCTATATGAAAAATGCATGCAAAAATATACAGGAAACATGATGTAAAATCACACTATCAAATCACCCCAAGCTTATTCAATTGCTTGTCCTCAAGCAATCACTAAGGCCGGAAGATATAAATAATCAAAGCATGGATAGTGAACCAAGAACCCGAGTAAATACTAATCCAAGTAATAGGCATTTCAAACAATTCAGCAAGAGACAATCAGTTTCAAGTCCAATTAGACGCTTAGGTTCCTTAGACTCATATTCTCACTGATTCGGGCACTCTTTCTCACCTGAAGCTCACCCCAAGCTTGATATTTTGCTTGGATCTCTTTTTCACCTCACTCAAGTGTTAGGGAAATAAGACAATTCGCTCCATTTTCCTCAAGGAAAGAATTCTACCATAGGCTTGACCATCAACAAAATCTCTACTTTATTAATGAAAACAATTTAGAATCAAGAGGTCTTTTACTTGGTTGTAACGTGGCCATGGGATTAATCGTTAGGTGGGGAAATCAAGAAAAGGACATTTAAAAAGGGCTAACAAAATATCAACCATTGCAAAGCATGCACCTTCTAAAATACCTTTTTGGGTTTTTGTTCCTTTTTCCACCTTTATTTCTTTCTTTTCATTTCTTTTTCTTTTATTTCTCATTTCTTTTTGTCATCCCCTTCTCTATATATTTTTCTTTTTCTTTGTTTTTCTTTTATTTGGAGAAGGGGAGATTTTTCAGCTCAAGAGAAACTTTTTTCTGATTCTTTCATCCCAAACTTTTTTTTTTCAACTACCTTTTTACCCTTTTTGTAATACTTTAGAAGGTATCCTACCAAGCATATTTATCAAAATACTTCAAGGTACCAAGAAAAGCATTTTTTTCATGTAGGCTCAAAATTGGGCAACTAAGGGATAGCATTTAGTCATTCAAAGCTCAGAAGGCCAGAAAAATACCTATTGCCTCAATCATTTTAAAAAATGTTTTCAAAAATTTTTAAGCTTCAAAATGGTTTCAAGTCAAGTTCTAGAGAAAACAATCCAAGAGGAATAACACTCTAACACAAAGAATAGGGTAGATTTAGTGAGTACCCCTTTATGGCTCAAAATCTCACATTTTGTAGTTCAAAAATCAATGAGAAACACAAATCTACAGAACCATATGCTAATTATCAACTATCACAGATCATCTCAAGCATTTTTATTTGTAGCCATATCACAAGAATGAAAAAAATTGGGTTCAACAATTCACTATCTCAATTTATTTGGCACTTAGTTTTCACAATTGGATGCAAAATCTAAGCAAGGGCAATCTAATTGTGTGATCATGCAAAGCTATCATGCAAAACTATATGAATGCAACATGCAAAATGCAAATGCAAAATACCCCTACCCCAAGCTTAAGAATTTACATTGTCCCCAATGTAAACAATCAAGTTGGAAAGAGGAGAAAAATGGAACGGCTTACCGAGGCGGTAGCTGGTGTTGGCTAACATTCTAGTCAGAAACTTGTTGGGAAATGCGTCACAACCTTGATGGGTGCTGACTTTTCTTTTTCTGCCGTTTTTGCTTCTCCTTCCCTTCTTTCCCTGAAATCACTTGGCAATTCTCAATTTATTATTTTTCCTCTTGATCTTCTCAAATTATTCAAGAGGTTAAAATCAAAAACAAAATCTAACTAAAGAGAAGGGTTAAGAAAACTTGGGTTGCCTCCCAATAAGCGCTTCTTTAACGTCACTAGCTTGACGTTCTAGGATCCTCCTCCCTGATCAAATGGAACTTGGAGTGGAGATTGAAAAAGCAATATGACTCCAACCTTTCTTCCTCCTAGCCAGTGTGTGAAAACTCAATTGACCTCTTCAACTATAATAATGCACTTACTTCCTAGCGGGTCAAATGGCATTTTCACCAGGAAGTTTGACAGACAAGTGGAAAGGACTAACTTACCAGTGTTCACACATGCATGCAAGCCAACATATTTTTCTAATGCAGTAAAATCAGATTGCTCAACAAGCATGGTGGATTGAATGCTTTCCGAATGCCCTGCCTTCTCACCCGTTCCTTCCCAAGGATGCGCGAAAGGTAATCCCTCTTCTTGTGATTCGCTTACCACCACCACTTCATCTTTAATTTGATCCATTCCCACAACCAGATTCTGCTCAACTTCTGCTTCATGTGGCTCTATGGGAATCACAATACACGGTGGTGGAGGTGGTAAATATGACAAAAAGGTTTCCCAATCCTCCTTGGAGTATATATATAAGCTCACCAGTCAAAGGATCGACTCGTGATGGAATATTATGAGATAGAGAAAACTCCTCGAAGAATTCTCCCAAATTTATACCGTCTTCCCAACACAAGTTATCCTCCAAAATATGACTAGAAGCTTCCTCATCAGGTGGATAACAAAAATTGTCCATGAATTTCGTCCACCTTGCAAAAACAGAACTCAAAACAAAAAGATCAAATATATACAGAAATAAAAAATAAAAATAAAAAAATGCCTAAATTAGTTGCCTCCTCTGTTACTAATGATATTGGCAAAACCAATCCCCGGCAACGGCGCCAAAAACTTGTTGAACGAATCTGGGCAAGTATACCTAGTCGTGCAAGTAATACGGTGGTGAGACCGGTTATCGTATCCACGGGGATTGGATGTCAACTACCAATTCACAAACTCAGCAACTATCTAGACTATGAAGAGAAATCAAAACAAACAAAAGAAAAGAAATAAAATCTTTTTGTCTTTTTGGGGACTTTTAACAAACACTTGGAGTGCAGAAAGGATATGTTGGGACTAGACTTCACCAAACCTCTAACTCATGTACTATCAGGACTAGATACCTCCCATTCATGCTTCAGATATTAAAATCAATCCACTAAATTACTCAAACCCCGATTCCTCGGATGGCAAGAGCCTAAATCCACCAATAGACCCTAATTCCTTAGGTGGCCTAGATTAATGAATTTGCATTAAGATTAGGGATTACGTGATTACTAATAAACCAAACTCCATTCCTAGATGCAAGGATTACTAGGTGATTGATTCCAATTCCGGTTCTAATACGAATTTCCCAATTGCATACCAAAACACAAATCAAGTCATGGGGGTGCTAGCCACAACAAGCATTAAGCGAAGGAAAATCAATCACTAATACGAAGGCATGAACACAGAATAATCAGTCAAGATAAATACATAATAATCAGTTTGATTACATCTAATCCCAACAAACTGGGATTAGCTACTCATAAAAGAGAAAGCCAAACCAGAGAAATAGGAGAAGAGGAGAGAACAAGCTCCATGGGAGCTTTCCACCGTCATCACAGCAGTCCCTCTCAGCAACTCCCTTCTAGGGTTGCAATTCTCCCTCAGCCGCAGCCTCCAAGTGCCTCTCTACTCAAGAACTCTTCCCAGAACCCTCAATTCTGCCCTAAAACAGCAACTTATACCAATCAGACTCTGCGCGCGATCGTGAGGCGAATGTCTTCTCGCGAGGCGAATATTAAAAATCTGGTCTTCAGAGATTGGATCTCTCGCGAGGCGAGAGTTGCTCGCGGGGAGAAACCGAAAGGTTCTTCTCAAATACGCCCGTGATGAGCATCAGGGCCTGGGCGTGATGGCTTTTGTTCCTCAGGCTCGCGAGGCGAGAGACGGTTAGCGTGGCGAGACAGAAATGGTTTAATTTTCTGGCACAATCAGTCTTCAGTCTCGCGAGGCGAGTAGTCTCTCGTGGGGCGAAGCTTCAGAATTCTGCTTGGCTCAATTTCTTCTCTTTTCAAGCTCTAAATTTATCCAAGCTTCATTATGGCCAAATCTGCACAGTTTTCCTTAAGTTCCTGCAAAACAACACCAAGAAACCGTTTCACCCGTTCCAAGGGAAAAACTAACTAAATTCAAATAAAGAATGCCTAATCTATATGAAAAATGCATGTAAAAATATACAGGAAACATGATGGAAAATCACACTATCACTCAACCACTTGGCTATCGAGGCTCAACGTTATATTTAATCTTTAATCTTTAATCTTCTAACACTCTTGCCAATAAGCACCAGAGATCAACACCTCGACCAGTAGGCTATCGAGCCCCCCTTGGCCACTCGGCTACCAAGGTACAACATCATCTTTTCACTTTAATTATTAACACTCTGACCGATC
Organism: Sophora flavescens; assembly: GCA_030762895.1. Taxonomy (NCBI): domain Eukaryota; kingdom Viridiplantae; phylum Streptophyta; class Magnoliopsida; order Fabales; family Fabaceae; genus Sophora; species Sophora flavescens. The sequence goes on from CM061069.1 coordinate 51,850,994, forward strand.
AACTTTAGAGCTCAACACCTTGACCATTAAGCATCAAGGCCCCTTGGCCACTGTAACACCCTAACTCGTATTCCTTTTAATTATTAAATAAATAAATTCTATTTAATTGTTAAGACGTGCTTGGGGAAATTTTTTCGCGCGAGGGTCCTTAACATTTATAAATACCTACGAGCTAGTTAATCTATTTCAAGTTACCAAAATAATTTGTTAACTGTAAAAAAGTAATTTCATTTATCCAATGTTGGGATGCTACATTTCTATTACACAACTTATCCTTTCACAAGAAGGACTACAAGCCACCGAGCCAAACTCAAATAAAATAAAATGTCTAATCGTATACATGTGCCCACTTTGGATACTACCAGTCGTCCTCTTCAGGATCTTGAGACCCCCCGATGTCCCACTATAGAAATCCTAATTAACTAAGCCTTAATCCGTTGTATTAACGTAAGGGCGATTATACATACGAAAATAAATTACTTTGCGGAAGCGATAAAATTAAAAATCGTTTAAAACATGGACAACAGAATAAAACACACATCAGCTATATATACGTAATAAGTACGTCTGTCACCCAAGTACGATAAATCCTAACAGCGGGATCCTAGGCTTACTAAAATATACAAACACTGTCGAACTAAAACTGAACCTAATACATAAGCCGATCACAGAAAACAGGAGAAAAGTCCTATAGCTACACAGTCCGCCTCTCAAAATACATCCAAAATACAAAATAAGCTCATAGAGGCACACAACCTAACAGACGCATCCGACATATCCACATCATCGGTGATGTAGGCATCTAGAACTACCCTCGCCTTCGCTGTCACAGCGTCTATATAATTGTGGTGGGATCTTCTGTAGATAGCGTTGTGGCCAGTAGTCCTTCCAAGTTGTTGTTCCCATCTTGGCGTTGTTGCTCATTTACTATATCGATAACATACATATAAAGGTAGAGAAAGAAGGGAGATAAGCAACTCTAACATAGTCATAAAAAATGGGGATGGGGACACATAGAACAACAATTACATATACATATACACATGCAACAAGTAATAGGCAACCATCTTCCGAATCACACCAACACAGTACATCATCCAAGTTCACTCTCAGATCAATCCTCTAAGGAGTATCACTCCTATGCATGTCAGTTGATATCTCTCATCCGGGTCTCAGCCCCGAGATATTCCCTTATCAAGCCTCTTCGCTTAGGGAATATCAGTTAATTTGTCTAGGCAACTTTTCCACTCACCGTGACCCATAATAGTGCATCTCTCTGTGAGTTTCGCTTCATCAGAGGTATCTAGGTCGCCTCAGATAATCAACCTTAGACGTGGATACTCAGGGTAAAGTCGAGATAACTAGGCTCTACCGGGGTACACGACGCACTAGGCGCTACCTAATGGTCATCGTGAGCCTCCCGAGTCCAGTTTTACATCCCCGAGGTCTCTTCACAGATTGGCCCCTCCGTAATCCGTACTAGAACTCGAGTACAACTAACCTCATATAACACCCAGTCATACGGCTCGCCACCTTGGCAAAATGCAATGCAACAAACATCGCCATGGTTAACCCCAGAACATTCTTACACATTCACACTCTCACAGCGGATGCCCATACATCCCCAGTCTCAAAGTCACAGTCTCAAGGCATTATCACGGTGTTAACTCTCAACTCATCAATACAACATATATTCGTCATAACAACTAACCAATCATCAATTCTCATATACCAATCTAAAATAATCACATAATCACGTTCAACATATCAAGTATAGCAAATATCACATATCATCATGTATAATTCAAATAACACAGTAGCATGCAATTCAGACAACCTCAACCAATATCAACTTGCTAACTTAAGATATCAAACTTACTGTCAATAAACCTACAACTACTAAACCCGAGACAACATTAAAATATTATTTTATTTGGGTTTAGTTGTTGTCGATTATTCGACATCCTAGTAGGGTCTAGGGCACCCTACACACATACATATATAATTATTATTCTATGCTTGCCTCCCCGACGATGTCGGTTACTTTCTCCCCACCTTGTTGAGGTGCGCGCTTTCCTGTAAAAGCTCTGAATGCTTTTGCGCTACCGGCACGAACCTCGGTACGCTTCCAAAAAAAACCTCAAATATGATATGAACACCTACGATATGTGCGCTGGACCAAAAAATTATCCCGAGCACATACACGACATCCAAAAATAGCCAGAAACACAATCAATCACAGAATCAACAACCGACCAACACATGAATTGAAACGATGACCCGAAACGAATTAAACACAAGAAATCAAGGAAGAAAATCACCAACACAATGGCTATCCCATGAAGTCAGATTTGGCTTTGAGCCCGACGTCGAATTCCCGTTCGATTGATTTGACTGAAAAAACCGGTAACAACCTAAAACACGTCGAAAACGATATTGGGACTAAGAATAGAAATAGAATGAATTTAAATAACTTCAAAAGGACAAATGTCAAAGGTATCAACACTAAATTACCTTGACAAAAATGACATGCAAAGACACAACATCGAAGATGTCAAAGCCGTGAACATGAATACACGATCGGTTTGAAAATCCGACAACTGAAACCACCTTAACTCAAGCTTATATATGGAACGAAAATGGCGGCCTTTGGGAGAGTTTCTATTCACTTTTTCCTCTGGTTATGTGCCCAAAATAAGAGAAGAAGATGATGACCATGCATTCATTTCCTTTTATATTACTTAGTTTTGGATTATTTAATTATTATCTTAGTTTTAGTGGAAGACAGGTTTCATTGCATGCTTTACTTAGATAGTTAGTGGGCTAGGTGTCATCCTTTTAGATGCTTTAGGTGTCATACATGCAAGGCTAGTGGAGTGTGAGGTGGCATACATGCAAGGCTAGTGGAGTGTGAGGTGGCATACATGCAAGGTTAGTGAGGTGGCATACATGTAAGGCTAGTGGAGTGTAAGGTGGCACACATGCAAGGCTAGTGAGGTGTGAGGTGGCGCCACCATGACCACTTTCCTCCTGGTCATGACACGTGTCACTATGTGTTGTTCCGTTGGCACAACCGGGTGTTTTCTTCTGTATCTTCCTTCTGTTGGAATATTTTTCTTAATTATTTTTGGGTATTAAGGAAAAAAATATTATGCTCAAGCCCAATCAAATTTTAATATTATAATTCTCAAATAATTAATTAACTGACTAATTAATCGCTCGGTTTAGCGTTTGTATGAGTTTCAGACCCGTTTCAACTCCGATTCTCCTCAAACTTGAAACGCAAGTTAACTAACACCTAAGGAACATGATTAAGTCTTTAATTATCCTTAATCTCTTCCTTAAAACCTAATCAAGAAATCGGGGTGTTACATCTTCTTCTTCTTCACTAGGGTATTCCTCTTGACTCTCTCTAGGATCTTCCTCTTCATCCTCCATCGGATCTTCCTCTTCATCTTCCATCGGATCTTCCTCTTCGTCTTCATTAGGATTCCCCTCATCGTCCTCACTATCTTCTTCTTCTATATAATTTGCCACGAGGTCCATCTCCATCCATCCAGTGTGCTCTACAATCTGGAGTCCCATCGGTGTATAGTCAGAGATTCAAACTCTTATCATTCCGGCAAACACCACATACCTACTTTCCAGGCTATAGGTCCATCTACCGATGCACAGGTATATGTCCACTAACGTAGTGATATCCATATCCATTCATCCAGAGTATCTAAGGGAAATAGAAGAGATGAGAGAAAAGAAAAGAGACAACAAAAATAGTAGGTGTGAGAATCTCTGTTGATTTCACTCAGTAGGGAAGAGCCCTAGGCGTGCTTTGTCCTCACTCACACGGCGTCAAGCACAAACAAGGCTCACACATACATCCAATACAGTATCACAATCATACAGTCAATCAGATGGATCAATCAATTCCCTAGACTTCGATACGATGTATGCTCGACTCTAAAAAGAGTCATGCACCTAAGTGCAATGCATGTTGGGCCCAAATTCATCGCAATTCACTAGCATCGCACCCTTGGTGGATAATCTGGAATTCAAGCCACTTCGTAAATCATGCGGCATCGCACCCCTAGCGGATAATCTGACACACCATCACAGGTGACCACTTCGCAGTACGTTGCGGCATCGCTTCCTATGCGGCATCGCAACCCAGTTGCAGGACCTGGCACATCACTATTTCAGATGGCCACTTCGCAGATCACTGCGGCATTGCACCCCTGGCGGATTATGCATATGTATGTATGTATGCAAGAAAACATCAACATAATCGTTCATATAACCAAACATCAGTAACAACACAACCACATAAGTTTTGGTTATCAGTTTTGGTCTTACATTTATATTTTTATTATCCATTAGAATTCCGTTACCATAGCCACACAGGCTTCCAATATCAATATTGCCACACGGGCATCTCATTTCAGTATCATTATTGCCACACAGGCTTTCATTATTCACGACGCCACTCAGGCTTTCTTTATTCACAATGTCACTTAGGCTTTCATTATTCACATTGACACTTAGACTTTCATTATTTACAATGTCACTCAGGCTTTCCTTATTGACAATGACACTCAGGTTTTCATTATTCATAATGCCATATAGGCTTTCATTATTACTAATGCCCTACAGGCTTCCATTCATAGTGCCGCTCAAGCTTTCATTTCCATTCATATGTTATCGTACAATCATCTCATTAGTATTTTCAGCTTACATTTATGTAGGCAAGGTCAACATCGTTATCTCATACTCATTCTCACATCATAGGGTTGACCTATATACTTTGCTTACTTGTTTGATTATATAGGACCATTCATCAATGTTTGTGGGTCAAAACAATAGTTTTAAATTATTTTTCTTGATTATCAAATTATTATTTAATTAATTATCAATAATATTTAATTAATCATCATTTAATTAATTATTATTTAATTAATTATTATTTAATTATTAATCATTATTTTATTATTATTTAATTATCATTTAATTAATTGTTATTATTTAATTAATATTTATTTATTTAAATTATTTATTTATTATTTTATTTAATTATTAATTATCAAAATCACCTTACCCTTTTTCCAAAAAGTCACATGGTTTTGCAACCATGGTTTTCACATCTCCTAGGTGGTTTTCCTAAAACTATCAAGTTCTTCTCTTTTAGAAAATCATTGACACATGGCATACTTCTTCCAAAAGCAAAGATGCCATTTTTATTCTTAAGTCATTGGTCCTACCATATGGTATCCATGCATGTGGTCAGTGTGGATTTCATCATTTATCTTATCCTTTATGACACATGGCAAGTGTGCTAAGGTCACTCGGGATTACATTATCCTGATTAACAATTAGGGTTATCCCTTAAATAGATTTCTAGTGACACTTGTCACAAAGTTTGGATTTCCTTATCCTTTACTTGGATTTATGGTTTATCTCTTTGATAATCATTTGTGACACATGGCAAGTGTGCTAAGGTCACTTATGATTGCTTTATCTTACTTAAAATTTAAGTATTATCTTTAGATAGATTACTTATGCCACTTGGCACAAAAACAATGGCTAATTAGAATCTTTTCTTATCTAATTAAATATTGGTTTATCTTTAGGGTGAATTACCTCTATCACTTGGCATCAAAACATAGGTTAACTAGATTCTCTTATCTAAATTAGATATTAGTTTCATATTTAGGATAGATTGCACATGCCACTTGGCATAAAAGAAATATTTCTAGGATTTCATTTTATAATTAAATAGTGGGTTATCTTCTTAGGATGGATTTCACTTGTTATTTGGCATTCCATCATAAGTTATTTAGATTTCTTTTATCCACTCATTTTAAATTACTTTTCCTTAACATCTTGGACTTAACAACCTTGAGTTTGAAAGGATCAAACTCTAACTTCTTCAAGTTCTTCTCAAGAACATACCAAGAACACTATAAACGTGTTCATGATGTTCATCAAGCCAAATTAGTCCATTTTTGTCCAAGACTCACTTTAATATACTCTTTAATTCAACACTTTTATTTCTTAACATTAAAACTTGTTTATGGTCCTTAAACCAACTAAAAATCTTTACTTGTTCATCTTAAAACAATTTATTTTCAAAGATCATATTTTTCCTTCAAAATTAGGATGAACTCTTTTATAAAAACATTTCAGAATAGCAATGGGTTTAATTTGTGAATGGTTAGTCAAATGACCTTTAATAGTTTTTAGAATTTCATTGGAGGTACCCAACTCACAGATCAACACAGTGCGGTTGGTGTAATATAAATGGCATTCAATGACCAGTTTTATACCCATTAATTTCAAATCAATTTTATACCTTTATAATTTATCATGATTATTGATATTTAAGGCATTGTACCGTTGCCTTTTATTTTACTGTTACAATCCATTTCATATTGATTTGATTTTAATACTTTTGATTCAATAATTAAAAGCTTTTATTTTTCTTTTTAAAACTGACCATGTTATCACTATATAGTGGTTTTTGGGCGTGATTTGAAGGAAGACAGCAAAACAATTCTCTGTTTCTTTTTAAGATAATTTCCATCTTCCTTATTTTTCCGTTCTGGTCTTTGTTCTTCTGGACATTGTTTGTGAGGCTCTAACGTGCTTCTGGCCTTGAGTGCACGGGTCCAGACACGACGCTGTGTAAACCTTGGGGAACAAACCGGATATTGGGTTGCACCGGAGGTCCACCGGAATTTGCTTTCAGGCAGTGGTTATTGCCACGGCATAACTTCCTTTCATCTTCTTTCTAACAATCTGTAAGCAAATTACTTTGTGCTGTTCCAATGGCGCTACTGCTCAACAAAAATGCTTTGCCTGATATCTCAAAGATTGAACCACTTGACGGAACCAACTACAAGCGATGGTCACAAAGGTTACTTATTTTCTTTGAGCAACTCGAGGTTGACTACGTTCTGTTCAACGATGGAACAACAATTCCTTCTGAGGGAGACTAGGAGGCTATCGAAACCGCAACCAAAGCAGCTGAGAACTATGGAAAACAAAACAAGCTGGTTTGTGGTAATCTCCTCAATCACATGCCAAATAATCTTTTTGATATCTTTGTATCAAACGAATCTACTAAGTCCATTTGGGAGACACTTGAAAAGAAGTATGATGCCGATGATGCTGGTAATCGTAAGTATGTCGCTGTTAAATGGTTGCAATTCCAAATGGTCGACAACAAACCAATCATGGAGCAAGTGCACGAGTATGAGAACTTGGTTCCTGACATCCTAAATGAAGGTATGAAGATGTGTGACTTACTACAAGCAAATGTTCTGCTCGAGAAATTCCCCCTTCCTGGAATGAATTCAGAAATCATCTAAAACATAAGAAGAAGGACTTCACATTAAAAGAACTCATTAGCTACATGAGGACTGAGGAAGCAAACCGTTTCAAGGATAGGTATCTTTCAGCCCTTCTAATAATTTATCTAGTGCTAATATTGTTGAATCTGCTGGCACCTTTGCTAGGGAAAAATTTCAAAGAAATATAGGAAATAAAAACGTGCAAAACAAGTACAAGAAACATGTCAACAAACCCAATGGTAAAGTCCAGAAAACCAAGACAGCATGCTCCGTATGCGGGAAAAATGGACACAAAGCATACTCGTGTCATTTTCATAAGAATGAGCCCAATAACAGTTACAAAGGACAGACATCTGGCAATCAGCCAAAATCAAAACCACAAGCAAACTTGGCTGAGGACGAGGAAATCATTGCTGTTGTGGTAGAAGCAAATTTGGTCAACAACGCAGCTGATTGGATACTGGACACAGGAGCCACAAGGCATATTTGTTCAAACAAGGGGCTATTTCGAGAATTCGAGGAGAATGCTGAGGAAGCTACAGTATACATGGGAAACTCTGCATCTGCTGGAGTGCACGGTAAAGGAAAAATTATTCTCAAGCTCACTTCTGGTAAAACTCTGGCTTTGAATAATGTTTTGTATGTTCCTGAAATGCGTAGGAGTTTAGCGTCTGGGGCTTTACTTAACAAGGCTGGCTTGAAAATAATGCTTGATTCTGATAAAGTTGTAATAACTAAGAATGAAGAATTTGTGGGTAAGGGATATCTATTTGGTGGTTTGTTTGTTCTAAACACTGTTGAAATGAATGATAATGCTTCTAGTTCTGCTTACATGGGTGAGTCTCTTGATCTTTGGCATGGACGACTAGGACATGTTAATATAGGTTCTATTAAACGTTTGCGTAATATGAATTTGTTTCCTTCTAGAAAGGAAGAGTTCATATCTAAATGTCTTGTTTGCGTAGAAGCCAAACATTCAAAACCACCCTTTAAATCTGTAATTCTTAGAGAAACTAAGCTGCTTGAATTAGTGCATTCTGATCTGGCTGATTTTAAAAATACAGCAAGCAGAGGAGGAAAAAATATTATATCACTTTCATAGATGATCATTACCGATACACTAAAGTTTATATTTTGAGAACCAAAGATGAAGCTGAAATTATGTTTCTCAAATACAAGACCGAGGTAGAAAATCAGTTAAATAAGAAAGTAAAACGGCTAAGATCTGATAGAGGTGGTGAATACAACACCACTAGTCTTAAAGATTTTTGTGAAAATAATGGCATAATACATGAATTTACTGCACCCTATACACCACAACAAAATGGGATAGCTGAAAAGAAAGAAAAAATAAGACCCTTAAGGATATGATGAATGCTATGATGATTAATTCTGGTATGCCGGACTATATGTGGGGGAAGCTATATTAACTGCATGCTATATCCTAAACAAGATCCCTCATAAGAAATTAGATAAGACACCCTATGAATTCTGGAAAGGTCATCCACCAAACCTAAATTACTTAAAAGTGTGGGGGTGTTTGGCTAAATTAGGACTACCAGATTTTAAAAGAACAAACATAGGTCCTAAAATGGTTGATGCTGTATTTGTTGGTTATGCCCAAGATAGTGCTGCATATAGATTCATGAGCCTAAATGATAATTCTATATTAGAAACTAGAGATGCTGAATTTTTTGAGCATGTTTTTCCTATGAAGAAATTGAATTATGTAAATGATGTTGCTATTTCTGGTTCTATTTCTGTGGTTCCTAAACGTGTGCAAAATGTTGAAATCAGTGAACCAAGAAGAAGTAAAAGGATTAGAACAGAAACAAATAAATGATAATTCTATATTAAAAACTAGAGATGCTGAATTTTTTGAGCATGTTTTTCCTATGAAGAAATTGAATTATGTAAATGATGTTGCTATTTCTGGTTCTATTTTTGTGGTTCCTAAACGTGTGCAAAATGTTGAAATCAGTGAACCAAGAAGAAGTAAAAGGATTAGAACAGAAAAAAACTTTGGTCCAGATTTTATAACATCATTTTTAGTAGAAATACATGATGTTGATAAAATAAATGAAGAAATGATTTTTGCTTATATGTTAGAAGAGGATCCAAGACCTATGAGGAAGCAATAAAATCAATAGACTTTAATTTTTTGAAAGAGGCAATTAAAAGTGAACTAGATTCCATAACAAGGAACTAGTGGATTTGCCTAAAGGTAGTAAATCCATAGGTGGTAAGTGGATTTTTAAAAGGAAATATAGGCCTGGTGGTTCGATAGAAAAATTCAAGGCTAGATTGGTCATTTAGGGATTTACTCAGAAAAAGGGTATATATTTTTTTGATTCTTATTCACATGTAACCAAAATTACTACCGTACGTGCTTTAATAGCTTTGGCAGCAATCCATAACTTGGTTATACACCAAATGGATGTAAAGACCGCTTTCCTAAATGGTGATTTAAAAGAAGAAATATACATGAAGCAACCAGAAGGCTTCATTGTGCCAGGACAAGAACACAAGGTATGCAAACTTATAAAATCTTTGTATGGCTTAAAACAAGCACCTAAGCAATGGTATGAAAAGTTTAATAACACATTGGTGGATTATGGTTTCATAGTAAACACTTCTGATTCTTGTGTGTATACCAAAATGATAAATTCTGATTGTGTTATTATATGTTTATATGTGGATGACATGTTAATATGTGGAACCTCTTTGAAAGTTGTAATTGAAATTAAAGAGTTTTTAAGTTCCAAATTTGAAATGAAAGACTTAGGAGAAGCTGATGTGATTTTGGGTATTAAAATATGGAAAACTGAAAACGGTTTCTCTCTAAGTCAAGCTCATTATGTTGAAAAGATTTTAAGAAAAATCAATAGTTTTGAAGTTGTACCTGCTAGAAAACCATATGATTCTAGTATTCATCTTAAGAAAAATGGTGGAACCAGTGTCTCTCAATCTGAGTATGCAAAAATAATTGGTAGTGATATGTATCTTATGAATTATACTAGACCTGACATTGCTTATGCTGTAATAGATTGAGTAGATACACACATAACCCCAATAGTGAACATTGGACTGCCATTTTGGGTCTGCTAAAGTATCTAAAAGGTATTATGGATTGGAGTTTACATTTTGCTAAATTTCCAGCTGTCGTAGAAGGATTTTGTGATGCAAATTGGGTCTCAGATAACAATGAGGTAAGTTCCACTAGCGGGTACGTGTTTACATCAGGAGGTGGTGCTATCTCTTAGAAATCAACCAAGCAAACATGTATAGCAAGGTCTACCATAGAATCAGAATTCATAGCCCTTGAACTTGCAGGTCAAGAAGCAGAGTGGTTGAGAGGCCTAATGACTGATATACCATTGTGGGGGAGACCTACATCTATATCTCTACATTGTGATTCACAAGCTGCAATTGGTGTGGCTAATAATAGTGCTTATAATGGTAAGAGAAGGCACATACGCATGAGACATAGTATTGTTAGACACCTAATTAAAAAAGGTGATATCTCACTTGAGTATGTGACAAGTGAGAAAAATCTTGTAGATCCTTTTACAAAAGGGTTACCCAGGAAAATTGTCCTGGATACGTCGAGGGGGATGGGCTTAAAGCCTTGAGTGGAGTAAAATATGGTGGACACCCAATTAGTGATCAAACGAAGCTATATAAATACTCCTATGCACTACACTACTCATCCCTATGGCTTGCAGTTGTGCTTGATGTGAGGTTGAGCCATGAGCTCTTAATAGATACATAGCCCTTGATATGGGTGGTGCTATAGAGATGCACTGATGCATCTACCTACATGAGTGTGAAGGCAAATGCCACCTTCCATGAACGACTTAGGCAATCTTTCTAGAGCACTCATGAGCAACCCAAGGTGAAATATATATATATATATATATATATATATATATATATATATATATATATATATATATATATATATATATATAAAGCCTAAATTATTGTGTAAAGATTTAAATGCGGAGCTATCACAATTTTAAAGGTAAAAGTGTGTGTTGTGAGGGTCTCATCTTAAATCCATTAAGTTCATGAGTAATTCACTTATTGGACATAAGGTGTTGCCTCACCTCACTACGTGTTAATTCAATCCTCAGGATATTAGCACTTAAGTACAAAACCTTTCCTTGTCCAAAATTTGTTTTTCATTGCTTGCCATTAGTGGGGGATTGTAAAATAAATGACATTCAATGACCAGTTTTATACCCATTAATTTCAAATCAATTTTATACCTTTATAATTCATCACGATTATTGATTTTTAAGGCATTGTACCATAGCCTTTTGTTTTGCTGTTACAATCCATTTTATATTGATTTGGTTTTAATACTTTTGATTCAATAATTAAAAGCTTTTATTTTTCTTTTTAAAACTGACCATGTTATCACTATATAGTGGTTTTTGGGCGGGATTTGAAGGAAGACAGCAGAACAATTCTCTGCTTCTTTTTAAGATAATTTCCATCTTCCTTATTTTTCGATTCTGGTCTTTATTCTTCTGAACATTGTTTGTGAGGCTCCAACGTGCTTCTGGCCTTGAGTGCACGGGTCCAGACACAACGCTGTGTAAACCTCAGGGGAGTGGTTATTGCCACGGCACAACTTCCTTTCATCTTCTTTCTAACAGTTGGTCCCATGTCAAAATTTAGTTTCGTTATTTTATGAAAAATCACACACTGCCTCTGTTTGCACAGGATTTTCCAGAAATCCGAGTTCATCAACATGCAACTTTGAAAATTCATTTCTCTTCATTGAAGCATGTAAAAATTCCAAATCTTCAACAAAACTTTAGACTTACTTTACTTATAACCCAGAAAATTTTATAAAAGATGTTGGCTTTCGAATTCATATTTAAAATCACCATGCAATCATTTATGTTCTTATTTTCGAACCCATAATATTTTCTACTTTGTTAGGTGTTTTGACCCAGTAAACCTTGTCCAAATCTTACATATTACATATCAAATTAAAGCCCCAGAAGTTTTATTTCCAATCATATGTTCAGTTTCCAGAAATATGTTCTATGTGAAAAGTTATGGGCTCACGAGTCATTGCATGTCATGCTGCCAGATTCATATCTTAATATGTTCATCCACATTAAGTTTTAATTTTCTTTTAAACATCATTCACAAGTCACAAAATCAACATGCAAGGGTTCTAGACTTTTAAACACATACATGAAACCAAGTATTCAACCAAAGTGAGCAACCACCATTATCAAACAATCCACATATCTCACAATAATGGCTCAAACAAAGAGTTTAGAGAGGATCTCCCCCTACCTCTTGAAGATCCTAAATCCTCATGACTCCTATCTTGGAAAAGCTTCAAGCTTGATCCTTTAAGCTTCAAGATAACCTCCTTGCTCTAAAAGATTTGAAGCTCTTGAAGTGTAGATGACCAAAATGAAGTTGTCCTCCTCCTAGGGCAGATTCGGCCAAGAGGGGATTGGAGGCCTAGATGTTCTTGTTGATGAAAACTTGAAGAGATTAAGTATTTACATGGAGTATATGGCTAAGAGAAATGATTTAAGTGTGAGTATGAGTGGTGATTGATCGTGGTGTTGTGGTGGCCGAATGGCCTTGATGGTGGAGATGAGTGGAATGCCTTGGAGAGGTTGAGAGAAAATGAGAGAGCGAGAGATTAGAGAGAGAGGGCGTGAGATTAGAGAGAAGGAGGGGGTGGAAAATGAGTGAAAATGGTGAGTTTTGGGTTTATATAATGGAACCCATTTTACACATGAGCCCTCCAACTCTTCCTTGTTTTTGCAAAGTGATCCTTCCTCCTCTTGGGATTAATTCTTGGACTTCTCTTAAATATAAAACCAATCCCACTCTTATTTATTCACCACTTATTGACACATGTCACTCATTCATTCATCACTTTCTTTTCTTATCATTTTTCTCTTTCCCTCTTGTATTTTCCTTTTTTTTCTAACACCACACATACACTTTCTTCCAATACTTATATTTATTTTTCATCTCTTATGGATTGACATGTATTATTTAACACTAATCGGATGCTAGTAAAATTGGGTGAATTAATAACATACACTATTATCCAGGTCTATGCATTTTTATTCAGATAATAAAATCATTAATATTTATACTTAAATTCTTTATTATATAATTAATTACAGTGTTCCATTACTGTAATTTTTGGGGCGTGATACCCACTCGGCTACTAAGGTACATTATTATCTTTAAGTTATCTTACTTGTCTTTACTTCGTTTGGTGTCTTCTTTCATTATTTGGAACAATTGGGGTAAACACCCCTGTTTCAGCTTTTTGTGTTCTATCTTGTCTAGGGGAGCACAAGCGTGCTTCCCCCTCAACACGGACGTGCTGAACTTTCAATCAAGAATGGTCGTGTTGACTATTGAGTACGGGCGTGCTTATGCAGTATGCCTTTTTGAATTTCATACTAGAGCACGGGAGTGCTCTCTATTAAGCACGACCATGCTCAATGGAGCATGGCCATACTGTTTTTGGGCAGAAGGGTTGAAGAACTCTTACTAAGTTCCTAGGGCATTGAAGGATCATTCCTATTGGCTTTTAACTAAACCATCAATCCTCTGTTTCATTATTTTTAATTAACTTTCATGTCTTATCATTATGGGGAATTAATCCTTTAATTCCAGCTTCATTATTAACGTCCCTAAAACACTCACGAATCAATCCTAGGGTCTTTAACCAAACATTTGAACATAACCTTACCTCTCATACTATATTCATCATTGTTAACATCTTTTAACTCTTAACATCATTAATAAGCCATATTAATTGGTTAGAGTCTTATTAACATTATTCTTGGCATTAACATCCTCAACAAGCAAACACTCATTTAGAGCACGACATCATCATCATCATCATAATAATAGCATCATCATCATCATGAACATTCATTCATAACATCATCAATCCAAATATAATCATGGCATAAACATCATTATCAATTATAACAACAATATGCATACCAATCATCAACCACAAATCACTAAAAGGCATACCAATCATCAATTAAGCATATATCATCATAAACATGATAGCAAACAAATAAACAATTAACAAACAACAGGGTCATGGACTAACCCTTCATCTTACGCTACCCTCAATGCCTACATGTTAATACTATTCCCTCTCCCCATACCTGGTATGAATATTCCCACTACGACAATGCAAACAAACTATCATTCCCACGAGTGGCCCAACGAGTTCCTCTAGCCTTGGTCAAACATGAAACGGATAACCAATTTATCTCCAATTTAAGAAAAGGGAAAGGAGGATAAAGAGAGGGATAACGATTTACCTTTAGAGACACTAGCACGCGTGACTTCTCTCCCAAACGGACTCACAAACTCCAAGAACTTCAAAGGGTTCAAGGGAAGGGAAAAGGAAGAGGTTTCTGTCACACTAGGATTGCCCAGAGTGCCAAAACAGGGTTTTACTCGCAACCCTCACGGAACTGTTCTATTTATAGACTCTGTGACCTGAGCACGGCTGTGCTCCTTTTAAGCACGACCGTGCTCAATTCCTGAGCACGGGGAGCGTAAAGATTGCAGTGTGAGGCTAACTAAACGATCTAATTGGAAAAAACACATAAAATAATACTTGTATATAATTCTCTCATCTTTCCAGTGCAACAAAGATCACCTCAAACGGACATCTAGAACTCAAGATATGGCCAAAACGGTGAAACAGGTTGCTAATACTATATAAGGATTTAACCTTTCTAAGGTTAAACTTCCCCAAACATAAACTTAGACATAAAAAACAAACATAACAAGCATATACAAACATATATATAACATATATAAACGCATTAAGCTTATTTACGAAAAATGGGGTGTTACAAGGAGCATCACCATAAGCAACTGGAGGCAACACCAACCGCAGAGTTTGGATCCTCATCTTCTCCCTAAGCTCTACGTTAAGCCGTGTGATGGTGTCGTGCATGTGAGATAATTGTTCCGGAGGGACGGTAGCCACGTAGGAAGGAGCGGGTGTGCCAGACGATGAAGCGAGAAACTCATGGCCCAAATGTCCGAGGTCATACACGTGTTATTTCTTGTTCCTACCCCCGATGACCTCCAAATATATGGCATTGTGGTCAACAGAGACAGGAGAATGGGGCCCACAAGTCAAAGCCTCATCCTGTGAGGCACATGATATGGCATTGTCCTTCTTCTCGTTAATGTTGACCTGCGAAGTACAGTTGAAGAGATTTAGTTACATTTATAATTAATATTAACAAATTATAATAAATTACAATTTTTAAATAAAATTGTTTTTTACGTACCACATAGTTCGGGTCTTGTCGTTGACTCATTCCCCCGACTTTAACTTCTTCGTCTTCTCCACCAACTCCATAGCGGTGGGGGGTCGCTGTAACTATGTAGTAATAAATGAAATTAAACTAAGTAGTACGCTAAAATAATCAAGTTTAAACTTACCAGCTTGTCGTAGTGAGCGGTGGCTGATTTAGAGCCGTCGGTGTAGGTACATGCGCCACTGTCAGCAGCTCGATTACGTCAAGTTGTGGCGCTCCTCTTCTACAACTTCTCAGAAGCCCAATGTTGCTCCAGACCCTACCTGATCTCCGTATCCAGCCAGTTCTCCTTATCCTGACCTTTTCTGAGCTTGTTCATTACGTTCTTCATAACCAATGAACCTTTATGCTCAAAGTCGGTCCTCACGATATTCTCCAAACGTGGATCCCACCGATACACTTTCTGCAATAAAAACTTGTTAGGCAACTCTTATATATAATAAAAATAAATTAACATCAAATGTAATTTAAATAATATAATAATTATTACCCTAAACTCTTTAAACAACATATCCCTAACCCCGTCAAGGATGGCCTTCCAGTTAGGCCATGCAGCATCAAACTTCGCCTTAATTTTATAAATCAAATCGAATGGCCCTTCGGGCACAAAGCTTCATAAAAATTAATGCAATATTGTTATGAATAATTAAACAACTAATAAGTAAATTATTGATATTTATATATAAAAAATTAAATTAGCTTACTCTTTATTGCCCCCGGGAATAAGAAGAATCCTCCGGTCAAATGAACCACGGCTCTCCTGCGGGCCCGCTGATGATGGTGGTGGTGGCATGAGTGTGGATGATGACAGTTCAACTTGTGTTCTGACATCTGAGGGTCGTGTAATGGGTGATGATCCATTACCCTGAGGCCCGTCTACAGATGCACTTACAAGTAGGGGTGTTTGCGGATTGGATTGGATCGGTTTTGAGTTAAAAAACCATTCGATCCAATGATGAAAACAACGTGCGGTTTGGATTGGATTGGTTTGTTTCCTTAAAAAAATCCGATCAGATCCAATCCAATCAAATATGGTTTGGATTGGATTGAATAATTCAGTTTTTGTCATACTTTATTTTTTTCTTATGTCAAGTGTCATTTCTACTTATTTAATAGTGGACAAAAGATAATATTTATTTTAATTTGGGAGTTTGAGAAAAATAAGTATTGATATTTTTTAACACGGTCTTTTATGTTAATTCTCTATATCTACTCTCACTTATCCTATTTTTTCCCTTAAATCCGCTACAAATAAATTGTAGATAATTATTTTTCAAATTTACTTAATTGATTTCCTATTTTTCATGTTTACTCAATCAAGTATATATATGTTACGAGTCAAAACTTTTACCAAAATATAACTTCAAGACATTAATATTTATTCTAAATAGACTCATATATGTCATTCCGACAGAAATATTAAAGAGAATGAGGGACATAAAAGTATGAAAAACAATGTCTAAGTATGAATAATATTATAATTTCAAAAATAATAGTATAACTATATAATAGATCGGTTTGGATTAGATTGGATTTCACTAGAGGATCCAAAATCAAATCCAATGCAATTAAAAATTTTGGTTTTTTCGGTTTTCATTTTTTTCGTTTTTCGGTTTGTTCGGTTTTCGTCTTTTCGATTCTGTTTTTGCTGTTTGAATCGGTTTGGATCAGTTGATGAACATCCCTACTGACAAGGGTGACTCCTTCGGATGTCGGTGAGTCGGTGGTTGGAGGATCTCTCCCAGCTCGACCTCTACCACGACCTCTGCCGACACCTATGTCGCCAGGGACTTTGCCACTACGCTGCTCTCTGCCTCTAGAGGAATCTGCCATTTGTTTAAAAATAATAATATGTACACATCACAATATATATATATATATATATATATATATATATATATAAACTAATTAGTCAACTATTAAAAATTGAATAAACACAACACAATGGATAATACATAAATTACCTAAGTAGAATCTGTATCACTAAATTCACCATCACTCTCAGTCTCATTTGATTGGAATGTGTCTTCGCTAGATTCGTCCAACTCAGACTGATCCATTAACTCTCTTTCAACTTCTTGCCCATCGCCAGAAACGTCCGTCAGAGAATTAACAATTATGACGGGTGTAATATCCAACAATACGTGGGGTCCTGAAAACTCATCATCTTGGTAAGGAGCTTCTTTCTCAGGCTGATTGATTATGTTATCAGTAATTGTACTGCAGGTCTTTAACTTGATGACACCTAACCAACCTTGAAGCCTCTCGGGATATGGCGTGTAATAAACTTGTTCTGCTTGTTGTGCAAAAATGAACGGGTTGTACGCTTTATTATATCTACGAGCTTGCCTAAATTCGACAATGCGATACTTTTTTATCTCCTTTTGTCCATATGTTAAGAGTAGGATCAAACCAATCACACTTGAAGAGAACTAACTTTATCACGGGGAAACTAGTATACTCAAATTCAACAATGTCAGATAGAACCCCATAAAAATCGTCCTCTTGACCATTAGTGACTCGCACACAAACACCACAATTACATGACATCATTCCTTCACTGCATCGATTTATGTTAAATTTATATCCATTAACAATGTAAGTATTTCATGATATAACCCATCTTTTAAGTCCCCATGCCAAATTAGTTAAAAATAGATTTTGAACATTTGGGATCTAGTACCTAAAAATTTTAATAATCAAACATATAAACCATATATATTTAAGGAGAGAGAATGCATTGCAACAATGAAGACACTCGAACCTACATAATTACTAAACCACACAGGAAAGTGGGAAGTAATTTCCTGATCAATCTGAGCTTCCAAAATGTCATGTTGGATCTCCCTTTGAAATATTCGTAACAAAATGGAAGCAATCATTATCTCATGTTCTTTTACTTTCATAAATCCATTGAGGCAATAAAAAATATATAAATAAAAATGGATAGAGTAAACATATATGGATTACTTCTATACATTCATAATTAGAAAAATCAACATATATACATAAAACACAATCGTCTTCAACACAATTCAAATTTGAAAATGTAAATAGGAAGGTTGAATTTAAAATTTAAAATTTGAGACATATACAACCTCACACCAACATGACCTCATGAAACAAATTTGGAAACTAAAAAAATGCGTCCAAATCACAAAGTACAAATCTAAAAATAATTAGTGCCAAATGAGTAATGACCTAACCAAAAGTGAAATAAATTGCATCTAAATCGCAAAGTACAATTAGGATATTCAGTTGATTTTTTTTTATAAAAAAAATTCACAATCCGTGGCATCTTGGTACCAGAAGTTTGAGTTTCGGCTATTTAAATATTTAAGTGTCTCACTATTTACTATATAAATCTTTAATTATTTTTTATGTTAGTTTAATAATTTAAATAAGATAATTTTGATAAATTTATTTATAATTTTTTTTGAATCATAGAATTTTTTAAAATTATGATTTCTAAAATTGCATATGCCTATTTATATTAGTAAATTATTTCAAATAAATGTTTTAATCAATAACTAATTATAGAATTGATTTTATTCCCTAAATTACCAAATTACCCCTATATATATATACACACACACAGCTAATTAATAAGTATCAACTTGAGTTTGAGTGATTTCATTTTATGAGAAGGATGTCTAAATACGTCAAGGTTGAAGAATCTTACATGATTCAAATGCAAGATGAGACGAGGAATTATAAGAGACGGAGAGGCCTACCTCACAAACGAGTTGAGTTATTTCTGCAAAAAAAAAAAAAAAAAAAAAACGGGTTGAAGGCAAACAATAAGATCCTTTTGGGAGTGGTTCCAATAAAAACTGTTTTTTTATTCAAGACAAGAATCCAATCTCTATGACAAAAGGCTTTGTCATTGGTTTTGGTATCTCCTCTTTTCGTTCTGAAAATGTAATGTATTTGGTTTTTATATTTATGCCTCTGTTTTTTCGTAGGAGCATAAAATGCCCTTATTCTTTGTGAATAAGTGAAGAAATATTAGAACATTTTGAAATACAACACCAACGTCCTTATAAGATCAATTTGTATTTATGTTCCTATTTTTTCATAGGTTGAGATCTATTAGTTATTTTCTTTATAGAACTCATAGTTGGTTTAACTATTATATAGATTGTCATATTACACGAATGATTATTATAATTAATTTGGATGTATGTAAATTTTATTTTATTTTGTAAAAATTTTATAAGAATGATGTTTATATTTAAAATTAGGCTTAATCAACTTTGTAGTCACTACAAATATAGTTATTTTGGGTTTTGGTCCCTATATTTTTTCCCCGTTAGGTTTTGATGTTTTTAACTTTTAAAATTTTGGAATTAGTCTAGACCATGAATATGTACCATTAAGTACTGACGTGACTAATAGATTGCCACGTCAGCACTGCCATGTGGCAATAAATAGAATTTTTTAATGCCACATGGCATTTGAAAATTATAGATGAAAAAAAATTGTTTTCGATCCTTATACATTTTTTTTGTTACTTAGGATTTGATCCCTGCAAGTTAAAAAACGTTGGAATTGGTCATTGTCGTTAGTTCCCATATGTTGGTGCTAACGTGGCTAACGACTGTCACATGGAATAAATTAATAATTTTGTACGTCACGTTGGATTAAAAAAATAATTCTACATAAATACATTCAGAATATATATTAGATATAAATTGGAAAAAAAGCTTAATTAGCATTGAGATCAATCTGCGTATTATATTATTATTATGGATGGAAATGAATAATAGCCACCGAGGATTATTTATGTTTTTTATAATTAATATTATTAAATTATATTTGTTTTTATACTGCATGGTGTGACACCCTCTACCCCGCATATTATTTATAAAACATTTACATAAAAGAGGTAATATAAAAACATGCGTTTATTTTGTAAAATAAAAACTAGATAAAAGGTACCACATTGTAACATCTCCACGCGGAAAGAAACATAGTTTTTAAAATAAATACAATGGAAACAAAGCATAAACGTAACCCAACCCCGATGTCACATACAGAGCTGATATAACCGTTCCGGAATAAATCCTCGAAATACAGACTGAAAACAACTAAACTAAAACGACTATAACTACTAAACATCTTAGCTACAATCGCGGATCCTCAGAGTCACTCCTCCACTGGCTGCTCATCTTCCTCTGCATAAAGAGATACATGCCAACAACAGACAAGGAGAAACAGGGAGTAAAAAAAATGTAAACACATTGGCATGGAAGTAGTAAGCAAGATGAACATACGTCATATCATGGCATAACAATATACAACATAACATCAACATAATATAATCATATCAACATGTTATCTCAACCAACATATGCTATGCGGTGCAACACTACTCCGCTACTCTGTTATGCATGTGAATCCAAACTATCTCAGGAAGCCAACTTCAGAGTTACATATCCACATTGGCCAACAAGCACCAACGCCGACAGTCCACCAAACCATCGGTGAACCCCTTGGATAGCTGACGCACCATACCTTGGATGCGCCACCACGGGGGCGCACGGTCCACCAAACCTTGGGTAAACCAGCTGCCGACGGCCAGATCGCCGTACTCTAGGACGACCTCCCTTATGTTGATCTTCCCCACTAACAACTCCAATGCGTGATGCATGAGCACAACAACAAACAAGGCAACCACCTCCTTCGCTTGGGCCAATAAGCACCCAAGACTTATCACCAACATCAACGACAACATCAACACTTTACCCTTATGGGTTAAGGTCCCCTTGGCCAAAAAGCATCAAGGGTCAACTCATCAACACCTCGACCAAAAAGAATAGAGGTCACTTTGGCCAAAAAGCACCAAAGCATATCAACGTGTGGCAACCCATAAGGGCATTGACTTAACCATCTTATTAATCTTGTTTATCTTAATTAGTCTTTAATTAAGTTATCTAACTTGTCTTCGTTCGATTGGTGTATTATTTCATTATTAGGGACATTTGGTGTGAAACACCCCTTAAAAACCTTTAATTCACATTCTGACCAATAAGGGGAGCACGGGCTTGCTCACCCAAGCACGGTCGTGCTGCTACTTAAGCGGAGGATGGTCGTGCTCACTGCCCCGCACGGCCGTGCTCAATGCGCGACCATCTTCCAGATTCAAACTGGGAGCACGGGCGTGCTCCTGGAGCCAGTTGTACTGTTCTGGGCAGATTCAACAGGTTCTTGAAACCAAGAACTCCCTAAACACTCTTAATCTGTCCCTAGGGTCTTAACTAAGTTGGCATCAAACCTCACCTCTTACTAACATTCCGTGTCTTATGAAACTTTAGGGAATTAATCCCTTAACCATTATGTTAATTAAGAGTCCTATTAATTCAATTAGGGTCTTATTAACTGTTTCAAAAATAACAACAACATAACTCAGCCAATCAACATCATCAACAACATCAGACAACCATCTTCACATCATAGGGCATATCATACAATAATTGGCATACAGTCTCATCAACACTTTAACAACAATAACCAACAGGCATACGAAGAACTAATAAAAATTATAACATTTAGTCATACAATCAGTATAATCATGGAAATGACAATAGTTAACCAAACAATGGGGTTATGGGAACCCCTCATCTTACGCTACCCCCTTGCATAATGTATACACTATCATTCTCCCCATACCTGGTATGAAGAACCCGATAGTGGCAACCCAACGATAAACCAACGCGTCCCTCGAACGACTCAGTTAGCTTTCCAAGCCTTGGTTAAACAGAAAAGGTCAAACCATTAGTTCCCAATTCTTAATAAAATAAGGGAAACTAAAATAGGGAGAAACTATTACCTACACATATTGGCACAGATGAGCAAAGGCTTCCCAAGGGTCTCCAAAACTACTAGAACACACTGAGTTTAGAGTAAACAGGAGAAAGAACACTCTTAGCCGCAACTGTTGGGAATTTGTGCATCAAACAAGCACAGTGGAATAATTTCCACCAAGAATCCTTGCGAATGGTCATGGTTCATGTTTCGAAAATTTACCACTGGAAGCGGAGACCTTTGATTTAAGTCGCTGCAAATCACGAGCACTGCACGAACCAGTAATGCTTCTATATAGTCCACACGAACAGATAAACACATCTCACGTGTTCAATCAAAACGGCACCTCTAAACACTGTTAGGTACAAGAGAAGATGCGGCAGTATATTTCTTTTCACGCGCAAACAGTGTACTGGGTGTGGTCAGAGCAAAATGACGTGACGGCTCAGTACTGTTTTACTACCACTTATAGGCAGCACCTCTTGCATGGAAAAGGGTTTAACCTGGCCCTTCTGGGCTCATCTGTCATGAGCGTGGCCCAATAGAAATTTGGGTCTAATCCAATTTCTTTTAGCTCTGATTAATCTTCTCTAAGTGTGTGACCCTATAGGTTCTCATAACATTGGCAATAATATTAAATCATATTTAATATTATAAACAATGAGCGGTGTCTAACAACACATCATTGCTACCCAAGTAATGAGAAAGTCGGTGATTTGATGTAACCTTTCCGTGACCAATGTTAATGTGTATTATTATCCCTTTCTCCTTATATCTATATTGAACACAAGGCATAGAATGTGTCACCCTTGTATAGTTCAATATTACGTCACTTGATACCCGAGTAGACTTAACATTAAATGAGGTTAATATCTCATATCGACTCATTTCAGCATAGCCATACACTTTACAGTCTCACTCTAACAAGGAGCCCACAGATATTACTCCTGTTATGTAGGAGGGACAAATCCCATCTAGATCACTCACATCCCTCTGCATGACTTGCGGTGTACCCAATGACCGACTTTATAGTCATCCTATTACAGATAACGTTTGACAGTATTAAAGCACACAACTCCTCATGTAGGGATCGTAGTGGTTTCAGGTCGAAGGATTGCATACACCATTGTCACTATGAGAACTACTTATGACACTTACACAACATTCCATGTAGTGTTCTCATGGCGGGTCAATCCAGTACATCACTACTCTAATGTGTACCTATGTGTGTGAATTGATATCTCATATCTATGACCCGTGAGAAATGGTCATCAGTCCACACACATAATAGTCTTGATGTATTATTATTGTCCTTATTAATAATAATACTTGACCTTGGATATTTAAGAATAAAGTTATCTTGATTAATAGCGTCTCACTATCAAGTCGTATACTTGATATTCTGTTAAATATAACTTCCTATTCTAAGGACTTTATTACGTTTAAACAATCAACATAATAAACTGAAATTCCTCATATAATAAATAATAGCAAGATACAAAATGTAAGTCCAAAGAAAAAACATTGGCCTCTAGGGCTTACACCAATAATCTCCCACTAGCACTAGAGCCAATCAGGCATAAACCTAATACCCAATGATCTAGTGTGACCATCATGCTTCTGCTGAGCAAGTGGTTTCGTAAGCGGGTCAGCAACGTTGTCAAGTTTTGGTACTCTGCATATCTTCACATCTCCTCTATCGATGATCTCTCGAATGAGATGGAAACGTCTAAGTATATGTTTGGATCACTGGTGAGATCTAGGTTCCTTAGCCTATGCAGTGGCCCCATTGTTATCACAGTAGAGATCAATGGGGTCCACAATGCTAGGAACTGTACCAACCTCGGTAATGAACTTCCTGATCCAAACAGCCTCCTTTGTTGCATTGGAAGCAACAATATACTTGGCCCATGTAGTAGAATCAGCGTCTGTCTCCTGCTTTGAACTCTTCCTACTCACAGCGCCACCATTCAGGCAAAACACATAACCAGATTGCGAGCTAGAATCATCTTTATCAGTTTAGAAGCTAGCATCGGTGTAACCAATTACAGCGAGCTCTTCCTCACCTCCATATATCAAGAACGAATCCTTAGTCCTTCTCAAGTACTTGAGGATTGTAACATC
The DNA here is from genome assembly GCA_030762895.1 of Sophora flavescens. NCBI lineage: Eukaryota > Viridiplantae > Streptophyta > Magnoliopsida > Fabales > Fabaceae > Sophora > Sophora flavescens. The sequence goes on from CM061069.1 coordinate 51,875,634, forward strand.
CTAAAATTCTAATATAATTAATTGAAAAAAAAGGATTATGTTATAAAAAAAAGTAATAATGGTATAATAAAAAATAAGATATAATTAAGAGGTTTAGTGTAAAGGATTTGTTAGTATAAAATTTATCAGAGTTGGTTAGGAATTGCAAGGGGAATAGCGAATTAAAATATGTATATATATATATATATATATATGAATGTAAACATAAGTATAGACTTTCCACGTAGGGGCCTAGGGGTAGCTCATAAGCCAAGTGGGCCTAGTTATTCTATAAAATAAAATAAAATAAAATAAAAAAGAAACAAACAATAAAGAAACAAAAAAAAAGAGAAAATAAACAAAACGTAAAAAACCCTGAAACAACATATATATATATATACACGATGTGCGCACGAATTATTGGAGTCAGGAGGATGCGTCGCACAGTAGCGATTTCAGGCGTTCTTTTCCTTCTTGTCAGTACAACCGTAACAACACAGATCCAAGAACGCCACCAAACGGGAGGGGAATTTTTAGGGGAGTGCAAATCCTTATCATACGTAATTTTTAGAGCACATTGGAGGTCTTCGAGAGGTGAGTAAAAATAACTTTTCTCACACTTTCATGGTACAATTAATTTGAGGCTTCTACATGTAACTTTGTCTTTTATGAAATAGTAAAATATGTTAGGGTTCTTGATTTTGAGATTCTTAAAACATCTCACCTTTTGATAATTGATTTTTTATCAAAGAATATATTTTTGTGTGGCAATGTTGTACGTGCTTCTGTTTAAGCTATTATGTACTAAATTAGTCCTTTTGGCTTATCTAATCTACTTTTTATAAAATTGTAAATGCCATTTGAATGCAAATTATTTTGAATTTCACGCTAGACTTTTTGTACCTTATGTTAATAATGTTGTTGTAGTGGTGAACAGGTGAAACACCCGTTGCATGCGTGGATTCTTGTGTTTAAAAGTCGGTTACATTAGAAAATTGGTATTACAATAAACATATTAAATTCAATATCAATTTGTCATGATAGTTGTGTTATAAATCTGTTACAGTGTTCATGAAATTTATGCCATGGAGTTTGATAAAATTTTGGTAGTCATCTGGGATGACATATTGCATAGTGTATATGAGTTGGTTACCACCTTCCGGGAAGGTATGACGGTTCTACATTCTATCCCGGGAATAGGATGGAGATATCACCATCTGGGATGGGATATCAGATGATTAAAATATTCACATATGGGATGGAATATTATTAGATACCTCCATCTGGGATGGGGAAGGCAGTGGGACGCCATTGCATGGATATGAGCTCATAGACCTTAGTGGATCTGGGATTCACACCGGTTCTGGGAACCGAAGAGTCAAGTAAAGTGATTCTGGGAATCACCAAGTCATGTTCATAGAGTTGCATTACATAGAGCTTGCATGGTGAATGTGAATAAATGTGATGAGATGTGACCGTAGTTGATTTTATGAGTTTGTGGTTCAGATGTTTGACAATTAATTTTAATTATGTATTATTATTTTGGAGGTTTATTATATTCACTATTTTAAAAATTAGCGGGTACCATGAATGTCTTTTCGGTTACCGCACCGGCTGAAAACAACACTATTTGCGAACCTTTTCATCAAATGATTATTTTTATTCACTGGGATTATATCTCATTAAAGGTGTTGTTTTCAGAGCACGAGGACGACATCACTGGAACTGAAGAGGATTGAAGACCTAGCGAATTTTCTTATTTAGTATCTAGCTTTGTTAGTATTTTATTTTGAATAAGGAGCCGTTTGTGGTTAGACACATTTATTTATTTATCGTTGGGTTTGTTAGTAGACGCCCGGTATTGAGGCTTGTGGTTTTTATTTATATTTATATTCCCTACATGGATATTCTTTTTATTACTATATTATTTAATATGAGGTATTTACCTACTTAGTTATTTGAGAAAAATTTTATGACTTGTGTTTTTTTTTAATTAAATGTTTTGAAGGATTTTTATTGAAATTAATTTGGGTTACTAATGTAACGAATGGCGTTACAAGGATGTTCTTGACAGCAGCCAGTGACTTTCACCTGGATCAGACTGATACCTGCTCATTATGCTCAAAGAATACGAGACACCTGGTCGAGTACACAGCGTGGCATACATGATAGACCCAGTCGCAGATGCATATGGAATCTTACTCATACGATCCATTTCTTCTTGAGTGGAAGGAGATTGTGCCTTTGATAGGCATATGCCATGTGACATAGGCAAGAGTCCCTTCTTGGATTCATGCATATTAAAGCTTCTTAATACTTTGTCTATATATGTACTGACTCAGACCAAGCAATCTCAGTGACCTATCTCTATAGATCCGGATTCCCAATACATAGGTAGCTTCACCCAAATCTTTCATTGAAAAGCAATTCCTTGACCAAGTCTTTACTTGTTGCAAGGTAGGGATGTCATTTCCGATAAGTAGTATGTCATCCACATACAACACCAGAAAGACAACTATGCTCCCACTAACCTTCTTGTAAACACAAGGCTCATCTTCATTTTTTATGAATCAAAACTGTCTTACAGCATCATCAAAAGGAAGATTCCATCTTCTGGAAGCTTGCTTCAATCCATAGATTGAACACTGCAACTTGCATACCTTGCTGGCATCCTCTGAAGTGTCAAAGCCCTCAGGTTGTGTCATATACACATCCTCAAGGAAATTTCCATTAAGGAAAGCAGTCTCGACATCCATCTACCATATCTCATTATCATGGTATGCAGCGATAGCAAGCAAGATCCGGACAGACTTAAGCATTGCAACGGGCGAAAAGGTCTCATCATAATCTACACCATGAATTTGATTGAAACCCTTAGCGACCAATCGTACCTTATAGGTATGTACTTTACCATCCATGTCAGTTTTCTTTTTGAAAACCCACTTGCACCCTATGGGTTTTACCCCTTCAGGTGGCTCTACCAAGGTCCATACCTGGTTAGTGTACATGGAGTCCATCTCAGATCTCATGGCCTCAAGCCATTTCTCATATTCTGGGCCATTAATGGCCACCGGGTAAGTCACGGGCTCATCTTGATCCATGATTAATACATCACCTTGTTGAGCCATAAGAAATCCACATCTCTCAGGTTGGTGACGTATCCTGGTAGACCTACGCTGGTCTTGTGTTACTTGAGTAGGCTGTTCTTCCGCAACATCTTACGAAGGCTGATCTTGTTCCTCCAGGTATGTCGCTACTTTGTGACACTTGAATTTCTCCAAGGTCTATATTCCTCCCACTTGTTCCTTTGGAGATAAACTCCTTTTCTAGGAATACACCAGTTCGCACGCGAAACACTTTGCCTTCGGAAGGATTGTAGAAATAGTATCCCTTGGTTTCCTTAGGATACCCCACAAAGAAGCATTTATCGGAATTGGGATCAATCTTTGTAGAAAATTGACGTTTTACAAATGCATCACAACCCCAAATCTTCATAAAAGACACACTAGGCGTCTTACCGGTCCATATCTCATATGGTGTCTTTTCTACCGTCTTGGATGGAACACGGTTAAGTGTGAAAGCTGATGTTAATAAGGCATGTCCCCGGAAAGAGTTTGGAATATTTGTATGACTCATCATAGACCGAACCATATCCAATAAAGTCTGGTTCCTCCTTTCAGAAACACCATTCCATTGTGGTGTCTGTAACATCCTAAAATTTCAATATAGTCTTTTTAATAAAAGATTAAGATATTAGGAGGTTTATTGTAGAAAAAGATTAATTTATTAGAGTTGTTTAGTAAATAAAAGAATATGAAGTTAAATATATTTATATATATATAAAGTTTTTTTAAAAAAGAAATAAAGAAAAATAGAAAAGACATTAGCCACGTCAAATACAATTAGAAAATAAGGCTTGTTTTTGTTTAAATGTAATTAGGAAACCATATTCCTTTTAACACTTATCCACTGGACCCACTTGGTTAAGTCATTGAAGAAATTTGGCTTTACACAAATATGGTATCATGGCAGCATCTCTTCTAGGCCGTCTTTTTTTCTTTTTATTAGGGAAACAAAAGTTTAGGGGTTTTATAAATTGAAAGGTATCTAAGAGAACGAGTGGTTCTAGACACATACTAGCGCCGTCAACGAATTGAGGAAGGATTAAGCAGCAACATAAGCCAAAGGAAATTGTGTAATTGTTATGCTTTACGTGATAACTAGGAGAGGAGGCTTTATAAATATGATTTGTTCACAGAAACGCTTGAGCTTTTGGGAGGTTTACGAGAAGTAAGTAAACACTTCTTTTCTTAAACTTCCATGGTATAGAATTTTAAAGGGTTAGATTATGAAATTAAGAGTAATTATTTGGGGTTTTGTCTTAAAAATAAAATTGATGATTTATTGGTGATAAATATTTAGGAGATTGAATACTCACATGTTGAATGATATTATTGTTTGATATGCTTCCTGTGATATGTGATGCCTTAGTGTTGTTTTAATATGAAGTTGATGAATAATAATACATGTTACATGATGCTATGTGTTGATATTATTTTGGAATACTTATGAGTTGTTTTGACATGAGTTATACCATTGAGATTGATGCACGATGTCATATGTCATGTCCTGCGGTCATGACATATGCCCAAAATATGTTTTGGATTGTTATTTGTGATTGTTAAGATACCTCCTTCAGGAAGGGGATGATAGATACCTCCTTATTAGAGGGGAAGACAGATACCTCCTTCAGGGAAGGGGATGACAGATACCTCCTCGTTAGAGGGGAAGACAGATACCTCCTCGTTAAAGGGGGAGACAGATACCTCATTCAGGGAAGGGGATGGGAGATACCTCCTCGTTAGAGGGGAAGACAGATACCTCCTCGTTAGAGGGGGAGACAGATACCTCGTTCAGGGAAGGGGATGACAGATACCTCCTTGTTATAGGGGAAGACAGATACCTCATCATTGGAGGGGAAGACGGATACCTCCTTATGGGAAGGGGAAGTCCCATTATAGATAGCTCCTTCTGGGAAGGGGAAGGCAGTGGGACGCCATTGCATTGGTCATGAGTTCATGGACTAAAATTGGGTAATTAAATAAAAGAGACGTGGATGATAAATTGAGATTATTTGGACACAAGAGATGCCCTTTGTATGATTTTATTCATGTTATGCGTACTTTTGGTGATGGATTATATATATTGATGATGTTATGACTTGTGAATGAATTTCATGAGATTGGATTAATTATCCTTAATTTATAGAGAATATTTTGAGTTATATTATTTTGAAAATAGTGGATTACCATGGTTGTTTTTCCGGTTACCGTGCCGGCTGAAAGAAACATCTTTTCGAAAACTTTTTAGAACTATGTTTACTTACTGGGAAATCTCATCAGTGGTGTTGTCTTTCAGAGTTTACAGGTGATTAGATACATGATGCTGCGTTTTGAGAGAGAGTCTTGAAGATATTAGTTATAATTTATTTATTTATTTTGGGTTTATTAGATGCCCGTGTTTTGAGACAAAAACAATTGTAAAAGGATTATGTGGATTGTATTAATTAATTTTTATGAGGCTTTATTTTGAAAATACGAGATACTTTCAGACTTAAATTTATTGTGAAAAATTTTATGATTCGATTATTTAACCCAAATATTTTAAAGGTTTTCATAGAAAATTAATTTGGGCAACTAATGTAACGAAGGACGTTACATTTATGGTATCAGAGCAGTTCGATTCTAAATCGGACTGTAGTATTGAGGCTTTCTCTAACATCAAAACATGGGTGCATAGGACTGGTGTTAGAGTTACAAAGACTGCGTACTATTCTTTTAGATGTTGGGCCTGGCCAACCCAATATTTGATTGGTGGTGTACAGTTTTATGACGACTAACATGCAAGGGTTTGAGTTTTGTTAGTGAGAAAAATATCCTTTTTTTTTAAATTTGTCGTGTGTGAGAAAGTTTGGACTTGACTGGTGCTTGATTGCTTTGTTTTGTGTGTGTTGTTTACCTCTACTTCCTGTTTAAATTGTTCTCTGGGTACAAGACTTATTCTATATTGTTGATTTTGATTAATTATTGATTGTGATTGAACTTACCTGAAATTGTTAAATGTGTTGAAAAATTATTTTGATGATCATAATTCACGTCTCTATATGCAAATCAATTTATTTTCTAGTTGCATGTTTATTGTTTAGACTTGGAAATTTCGGGGACGAAATTTCTTGAAGGAAGGGAGAAATATAACATCCTAAAATTTCAATATAGTCTTTTTAATAAAAGATTAAGCAATTAGGAGGTTTAGTATAGAAAAAGATTAATTTATTAGAGTTGTTTAGTAAATAAAAGAATATGAAGTTAATATATATATATATATATATATATATATATATATATAAAGTTTTTTAAAAAAAGAAATAAAGAAAAATAGAAAAGACATTAGCCACGTCAAATACAATTAGAAAATAATGCTTGCTTTTGTTTAAATGTAATTAGGAAACCATATTCCTTTTAACACTTATCCACTGGACTACTTGGTTAAGTAATTGAAGAAATTTGGCTTTACACAAATATGGTGACATGGCAGCATCTCTTTTGGGCCGTCTTTTTTTTTATTAGGGAAACAAAAGTTAAGTGGGTTTTATAAATTGAGAGGTATATAAGAGAACCACTCGTTCTGGACACATACTAGCGTCGTCAACAAATTGAGGAAGGATTAAGCAGCACCATAAGCCAAAGGAAATTGTGTAATTGTTATGCTTTACGTGATAACTAGGAGAAAAGGCTTTATAAATATGATTTGTTCACAGAAACGTTTGAGCTTTTGGGAAGTCTACGAGAAGTAAGTAAACACTTCTTTTCTTAAACTTCCATGGTATAGAATTTTAAAGGGTTTGATTATGAAATTAAGAGTAATTATTTGGGGTTTTGTCTTAAAAATACAATTGATGATTTATTGGTGATAAATATTTAGGAGATCGAATACTCACATGTTGAATGATATTATTGTTTGATATGGTTCCTGTGATATGTGATGCCTTAGTTTTGTTTTGATATGAAGTTGATGAATAATAATGCATGTTACATGATGCTATGTGTTGATATTATTTTGGAATGCTTCTGAGTTGTTTTGACATGAGTTATACCATTGAGATTGATGCACGATGTCATATGTCATGTCCTACAGTCATGACATATGCCCAAAATATGTTTTGGATTGTTATTTGTGATTGTTAAGATACCTCCTTCAGGGAAGGGGAAGACAGATACCTCCTCGTTAGAGGGGGAGACAGATACCTCCTTCAGGGAAGAGGATGACAGATACCTCCTCGTTAGAGGGGAAGACAGATACCTCCTCATTAGAGGGGGAGACAGATACCTCCTTCAAAGAAGGGGATGACAGATACCTCCTCGTTAGAGGGGAAGACAGATACCTCCTCCTTGGAGGGGAAGACAGATACCTCCTTCTGGGAAGAGGAAGTCCCATTATAGATACCTCCTTCTGGGAAGGGGAAGGCAGTGGGACGCCATTGCATTTGTCATGAGTTCATAGACTAAAATTGGGTAATTAAATAAAAGAGACGTGGATGATAAATTGAGATTATTTGGACACAAGAGATGCCCTTTGTATGATTTTATTCATGTTATGCGTACTTTTGGTGATGGATTATATATATTGATGGTGTTATGACTTGTGAATGAATTTCATGAGATTGGATTAATTATCCTTAATTTATAGAGAATATTTTGAGTTATATTATTTTGAAAATAGCGGATTACCATGGTTGTTTTTTCAGTTACCGTGCCGGGTGAAAGAAACATCTTTTCAAAAACCTTTTAGAACTATGTTTACTTACTGGGATTATAAATCTCGTTAGTGGTGTTGTTTTTCAGAGTTTACAGGTGATGAGATACGTGATGCAGTGTTTTGAGAGAGTCTTGAAGATATTAGTTATAATTTATTTATTTATTTTGGGTTTATTAGATGCCCGTGTTTTGAGACAGAAACAATTGTAAAAGGATTATGTGGATTGTATTAATTAATTTTTATGAGGCTTTATTTTAAAAATACGAGATACTTTCATACTTAAATTTATTGTGAAAAATTTTATGATTCGATTATTTAACCCAAATATTTTAAAGGTTTTCATAGAAAATTAATTTGGGCAACTAATGTAACGAAGGACGTTACATTTATGGTATCAGAGCAGTTCGATTCTAAATCGGACTGTGGTATTGAGGCTTTTTCTAACATCAAAACATGGGTGCATAGGACTGGTGTTAGAGTTACAAAGACTGCGTACTATTCTTTTAGATGTTGGGCCTGGTTAACCCAATATTTGATTGGTGGTGTACAGTTTTATGACGACTAACATGCAAGTGGTTGAGTTTTGTTAGTGAGAAAAATATCCTTTTTTTAAAAAAAATTTGTCGTGTGTGAGAAAGTTTGGACTTGACTGGTGCTTGATTGCTTTGTTTTGTGTGTGTTGTTTACCTCTACTTCCTGTTTAAATTGTTCTCTGGTGTACAAGACTTATTCTATATTGTTGATTTTCATTAATTATTGATTGTGATTGAACTTACCTGAAATTTTTAAATGTGTTGAAAAATTATTTTGATGATCATAATTCACGTCTCTATACGCAAATCAATTTATTTTCTAGTTGCATGTTTATTGTTTAGACTTGGAAATTTCGGGGAAGAAATTTCTTGAAGGAATGGAGAAATATAACATCCTAAAATTTCAATACAGTCTTTTTAATAAAAGATTAAGCTATTAGGAGGTTTAATGTAGAAAAAGATTAATTTATTAGAGTTGTTTAGTAAATAAAAGAATATGAAGTTAATATATATATATATATATTTATATATATATATATATATAAAGTAATTTAAAAAAAGAAATAAAGAAAAATAGAAAAGACATTAGCCACGTCAAATACAATTAGAAAATAATGCTTGCTTTTGTTTAAATGTAATTAGGAAACCATATTCCTTTTAACACTTATCCACTGGACCACTTGGTTAAGTAATTGAAGAAATTTGGCTTTACACAAATATGGTGACATGGCAGCATCTCTTTTGGGCCGTCTTTTTTTTTTTTTATTAGGGAAACAAAAGTTAAGTGGGTTTTATAAATTGAGAGGTATATAAGAGAACCACTCATTCTGGACACATACTAGCGCCGTCAACAAATTGAGGAAGGATTAAGCAGCACCATAAGCCAAAGGAAATTGTGTAATTGTTATGCTTTACGTGATAACTAGGAGAAAGGGCTTTATAAATATGATTTGTTCACAGAAACGTTTGAGCTTTTGGGAAGTCTACGAGAAGTAAGTAAACACTTCTTTTCTTAAACTTCCATGGTATAGAATTTTAAAGGGTTTGATTATGAAATTAAGAGTAATTATTTGGGGTTTTGTCTTAAAAATAAAATTGATGATTTATTGGTGATAAATATTTAGGAGATTGAATACTCACATGTTGAATGATATTATTGTTTGATATGCTTCCTGTGATATGTGATGCCTTAGTTTTGTTTTGATATGAAGTTGATGAATAATAATGCATGCTACATGATGCTATGTGTTGATATTATTTTGGAATGATTATGAGTTGTTTTGATATGAGTTATACCATTGAGATTGATGCACGATGTCATATGTCATGTCATGCGGTCATGACATATGCCCAAAATATGTTTTGGATTGTTATTTGTGATTGTTAAGATACCTCCTTCAGTGAAGGGGGTGATAGATACTTCCTCGTTAGAGGGGAAGACAGATACCTCCTTCAGGGAAGGGGATGACAGATACCTCCTCGTTAGAGGGGAAGACAGATACCTCCTCGTTAGAGGGGGAGATAGATATCTCCTTCAGGGAAGGGGATGACAGATACCTCCTCGTTAGAGGGGAAGACAGATACCTCCTCGTTAGAGGGGGAGACAGATACCTCATTCAAGGAAGGGGATGACAGATACCTCCTCGTTAGAGGGGAAGACAGATACCTCCTTGTTGGAGGGAAGACAGATACCTCCTTTTGGGAAGGGGAAGACCCATTATAGATACCTCCTTCTGGAAAGGGGAAGGCAGTGGGACGCCATTACATTTGTCATGAGTTCATAGACTAAAATTGGGTAATTAAATAAAAGAGACGTGGATGATAAATTGAGATTATTTGGACACAAGAGATGCCCTTTGTATGATTTTATTCATGTTATGCGTACTTTTGGTGATGGATTATATATATTGATGGTGTTATGACTTGTGAATGAATTTCATGAGATTGGATTAATTATCCTTAATTTATAGAGAATATTTTGAGTTATATTATTTTGAAAATAGCGGATTACCATGGTTGTTTTTCCGGTTACCGTGCCGGCTGAAAGAAACATCTTTTCGAAAACCTTTTATATGATGAGATACATGATGCAGCATTTTGAGCGAGAGTCTTGAATATATTATTTATAATTTATTTATTTATTTTGGGTTTATTAGAAGCCCGTGTTTTGAGACAAAAATAATTGTAAAAGATTATGTGGATTGTATTAATTAATTTTTATGAGGCTTTATTTTGAAAATACGAGATACTTTTAGACTTAAATTTATTGTGAAAAATTTTATGATTCGATTATTTAATCCAAATATTTTAACGGTTTTCATAGAAAATTAATTTGGGCAACTAATGTAACGAAGGGCGTTACATTTACGGTATCAGAGCAGTTCGATTCTAAATCGGACTGTGGTATTGAGGCTTTTTCTAACATCAAAACATGGGTGCATAGGACTGGTGTTAGAGTTACAAAGATTGCGTACTATTCTTTTAGATGTTGGGCCTGACCAACCCAATATATGATTGGTGGTGTACAGTTTTATGACGACTAACAAGCAAGGGTATGAGTTTTGTTAGTGAGAAAAATATCCTTTTTAAAATAAAAAAAATTTGTCGTGTGTGAGAAAGTTTGGACTTGACTGGTGCTTGATTGCTTTGTTTTGTATGTGTTGTTTACCTCTACTTCTTGTTTAAATTGTTCTCTGGTGTACAAGACTTATTCTATATTGTTGATTTTGATTAATTATTGATTGTGATTGGACTTACCTGAAATTGTTAAATGTGCTGTAAAATTATTTTGATGATCATAATTCACGTCTCTATACGAAAATCAATTTATTTTCTAGTTGCATTTTTATTGTTTAGACTTGGAAATTTCGGGGACGAAATTTCTTGAAGGAAGGAAGAAATGTAACATCCTAAAATTTCAATATAGTCTTTTTAATTAAAGATTAAGCTATTAGGAGGTTTAGTGTAGAAAAAGATTAATTTATTAGAGTTGTTTAGTAAATAAAAGAATATGAAGTTATATATATATATATATATATATAAAGTTTTTTAAAAAAAGAAATAAAGAAAAATAGAAAAGGCATTAGCCACGCCAAATACAATTAGAAAATAAGGCTTGCTTTTGTTTAAATGTAATTAGGAAACCATATTCCTTTTAACAGTTATCCACTGGACCCACTTGGTTAAGTAATTGAAGAAATTTGGCTTTACACAAATATGGTCACATGGCAGCATCTCTTCTGGGCCGTCTTTTTTTTTTATTAGGGAAACAAAAGTTAAGTGGGTTTTATAAATTGAGAGGTATATAAGAGAACCACTCGTTCTGGACACATACTAGCACCGTCAACGAATTGAGGATCGATTAAGCAGCACCATAAGCCAAAGGAAATTGTGTTGTTGTTATGCTTTACGTGATAACTAGGAGAAGAGGCTTTATAAATACGATTTGTTCACAGAAACACTTGAGCTTTTGGGAGGTCTACGAGAAGCAAGTAAACACTTCTTTTCTTAAACTTCCATGGTATAGAAGGATTTTAATATTCTTACCTGGTTGGTTTTCTACTTCACTTTTGAATTCCTTGAACTTTTCAAAAGATTCTGATTTGTGTTTCATAAGATACACAAATCCATATCTACTGAAATCATTAGTAAATGTAATGAAGTACTGAAAACCTCCTCTAGCAGTTGTGTTTAGTGGTCCCCATACATCACTATGTATGAGGCCCAAAAGATCACTAGCCTTTTCACCTTTTCCTATGAATGGGGCTTTTGTCATCTTTCCCAATAAACAAGACTCACATGTCTCATATGATTCATAATCAAACAGTCCAAGAATCCATCTTTATGGAGTTTAGAAATGTGTTTCTCATTTATATGGTCCAAACGACAATGCCAAAGATAAGTTAGGTTCATCTCATTTGGTTTGAACCTCTTAGTATCAATGTTATAGATGGGCATCTCGAGATCAAGGACATAAAGCCCATTACTCAAATGTGCACTAGCATAGAAAATATCATCCAAATAAATAGAACAACATTTGTTCTTTATTATAAAATAAAACCAATCTTGTCCAAACAAGAAACAGAAATGATATTCCTGCTAATTGCAGGTACAAAATAACAGTTTTTCAACTGAATGGTAAGCCCAGTGGGCAAAGTCAATACATAAGGTCCTACAGCTAAAGCAGCAACTTTTGCTCCATTGCCAACTCGTAGATCGACTTCACCTTTCGCCAATGGTCTAATCCTTTTTATCTCCTGCACATTTATACAAATGTGAGAACCACATCCAGTATCTAATACCCATGATGCAGAAGTAGATAAATTGACTTCTATAACAAACATACCTGAGTTGGAAGTCCCACTTCCATTCTTCTTGCACTCTTCCAGGTATTTTGGGCAGTTCATCTTTCAGTGTCTGGTCTTACCACAATGGAAGCACGTGCCCTCCTTAGCCACTCCACCAACAGGCTTCAAGCCAGAAGTGTTGGGTTTGAACTTGTGGTCCTTGCCCTTGCTTTTATGCTTGTTCATAGACCTCTTGGGCTTCCAGGGTTGTTTCTTGCATTTTCCATGTTGGACCATCATAATGGCCTTCCCTTTTTCCCTTATTGATGTTGGTCTCAGAAGTTCTTAACATGCCCAACAACTCTGGCAGTGATTTGTCAAGATCATTCATATTGAAGTTCATGACAAATTGATTGTAACTCTCCGGCAACAATTGTAGGATCTAGTCAGTGGCCAACTCTTGGCCCAAAGCATAACCCAACCTCTCGAGATTCTCAATGTACCCAATCATTTGAAGCACATGAGGACCCAATGGGCTTCCTTCTGCCAACTTACTTTGGAAAAGAGCTCCGGAAACTTCGTACCGCTCATGCCTTTCTTGCTCTTGGTAGAGCAGCTTGAGGTATTCGATCATATCAAACGCCTCCATGTTCTCATGTTTCTTCTGAAGCTCAGAGTTCATGGTAGCAAGCATAATACAGGAGACATCGAATGAATCATCTTGATGCTTCTTATAAGCATCCTTGTCAGCCTTGGGTGCATTCGCAGCTGGTGGCACTTCTAACATAGCCTCTTCAAAAACATACAACTTTTTCTCTTGCTTGAGGACAATCCTCAAGTTTCCGTACCAGTCCGAAAGTTTGTTCCGGATATTTTGTCCTTCTCAAGGACAGATCGTAATGACAAGTTACTTGATGTGTTTGATGCCATAGTAATCTACATAAATAAATATGCAAAATATAAGTATCTTGTCATAAACATATTTAATTAGGTCTTTAATTAAATACGCCTCCCACTATTTTACTCAAAATAATGACCCTCAACATTGATTCGGAAAATCTCGTTCGAAGATTTTCTAGTGGGCCAAGATCCATATTTCACCTAGCTTCAAGTCAGCTTTGGTTATTTAGGTAGCAAACACTTTCTGATTGCATCTCATGCAACTCTTGGATAGTTGGGTGAATAACTCTTATTCTAATCCATCTCATGAACTAAAGCCCAACTCAATGCCTTTAAGTCTTTCAATCCTATTGAATATGACTTAGTTAAGTTAAACCCAACAGATAGCAATTAGACATTACAATTGTCCCATCGCATCTTACTAGTATAGAAAAATGCACTCCGCTTTGGCGGACCTACACTCATTCGATATTAGTCTTGACGAGTGCTATGCATTGGAAGGCTTTTAAACTTAATATTTCCTTTTAAGGGATTTTTTTTAATTAAAGTGATCTCACCATTAGTTAAACTCTTTAACATGCCATACATATATACATGCATCTCATACATATATCGAAAGCAAACAAATGTGATATAGTTATGGCCCCTAACACATTGATTCTCCCGAGCCAATGAGAGAATCTTAACTAAATCTTAGGAGCGTCAAAGCTTCTCCAAGAATGATCTCCCACCAAGTCCTTTTATGATGTCGCCTTCTTGTCTCCATCATTCCATTACAAATAAATTAGAAACCTCGTTTTACATACGAGGGGGGTGAAGAGAGAAGAGAAGGTACAAATGGAATATAAGATAAAGGCACAACACGCAGGCCGTATTTCAAAATATAAACCAAAAGATAAAATGACTAAGACCATAACCATTCATCATACATCACCAAATAAATAATAACAACAAATAATAATACACTATTATTATTATTATTATTATTATTATTATTATTATTATTATTATTAATAATTTTGTTATTAATTAGAGATTTCAAATCTGAATTTTGAAAACATAACATATATATAATAAATCACATTTATTATAATTGATGTTGTTATTAATTAAGGATTTCAAAATTTGAATTTTGAAACCATGTGATATATAATAAATCATATTTATTATAATTGATATTGTTATTAATTGGTGATATAAAAGATTTCAAAATTAAATTTTGAATCATAACATACCAAATAATAATACACACTTATTCGAAATCATGATAAAACACACATTAATAATACACTTAATTACTATTAATGTTGTAATTAATTGAGATTTCAAAATCTTCAAAATTGTAATTAAACACATATTAATAATACTCAATTATTATTATTAATATTGTCATTAAAAGGATGATACAAAATATCCAAATATATTTGATTTGTTGAAATCATAATAATAAAATCATTTTATTATCAATAATAGCGTTTTAATGCCGCAATTAATTATCACACTATCACATCGAAATGTGCCTCTCATCCTTGACATCGCAGACGACGGCGGCTTCGGGTACCAACACTTGGACCTTCATGGCCGCGAGAACATGAACTCTTCATGTCTCATTGAACCTTAACGTCGCCATGTTAAAACTGAAACCAATCATGTATATATCACATATAATACAACGATTCCAGAACCAATATATCTATCACATATATACCAAGAACCTCAATGTGACGCATATATATCATATACACACAAAAACGAAATTGCATAATCATGTTTTCCAAAAATAGAAGCATACGAATTTTGAAAACGATTTTCAAAAATTAAATTTGCATATAAGCATGTTATCACATATAACAGGTAAACCATACAAACAAAACCATGGTTTCGCAAGCGGCTCTGATACCACTGTTGGGAAGTTGTGATCAAACAAGCACAGCGGAATAATTCCCACAAAGAATCCTTGCGAATGGTCATGGTTCATGTTTAAAAAATTTACCTCTTAAGCGCAGACCTTTGATTTGAGTGGCTATAAATCACGAGCACTGAAAGAACCAGCAATGCCTCTACGTAGTCCACACGAACAGATAAACACGTCTCACGTGTTCAATCAGAATGACGCCTCTAAGCACTGCTAGGTGCGAGAGGAGACCCGGCGGTATATTTCTTTTCACACACAAACAGTGTACTGAGTGCGGTCAGAGCAAAATGGCATGACGGCTCAGTACTGTTTTACTGCCACTTATAGGTAGCACCCCTTGTATGGAAAAAGGGTTTAACCTGGCCCTTCTAGGCTCATCTGTCATGAGCGTGCCCCAATAGAAATTTGGGTCTAACCCAATTCTTTTAGCTCTGATTAATCTGCTCTAAGTGTGTGACCCTATAGGTTCACATAACGTTGGCAATAATATTAAATCATATTTAATATTATAAACAATGAGTGGTGTCTAGAAACACATCATTGCTACCCAAGTAATGAAAAAGTCAGTGATTTGATGTAACCTTTCTGTGACCAATGTTAACGTGTATTATTATGCCTTTGTCCTTATATCTATATTGAACACAAGGCATAGAATGTGTCACCCTTGTTTAGTTCAATATTATGTCACTTGATACCCGAGTAGACTTAACATTAAATGAGGTCAATATCTCATATCGACTCATTTCAGCATAGCCATGCATTTTACAGTCTCACTCTATCAAGGGGTCCACAGATATTACTCCTGTTATATAGGAGGGACAAATCCCATATAGATCACTCACATCCCTCTGCATGACTTGTGGTGTACCCAATGACCGACTATATAGTCATCCCGTTACGAGATAACGTTTGACTGTATTAAAGCACACAACTCCTCATGTAGGGATCGTAGTGGTTTTTTGGTCGAAGGATTGCATACACCATTGTCACTGTGAGAACTACTTATGACACTTACACAATGTTCCATGTAGTGTTCTCACGGCGGGTCGATCCAGTACATCATTACTCTAATGTGTACCTATGTGTGTGAATTGATATCTCATATCCATGACCCGTGAGAAATGGTCATCAGTCCACAGCTTTACAGCAAGCAAATGATGGCCCCTAGTGTTTCATAGGTGATTATAATGTGGTTCTTGGTGCTCATGAGTAAAGGGATGGTTGCTTGCCTTTGAGGATTGCTTCTGAGGAGTTTAAGCTTTGGACTGACAGTTGGCAACTCTCACATATTCTGACCCGTGGTGCTCAATTTTCTTGCTCCAATGGTAGAAGGGGTAATGCTTTAACAGAGAAAAGGCTTGATAGAGTGGTTTGTAATGACAAATGGTTGAGCTTCTGGTCTAGTGTTGCTTGCTGCACACTTCCTAGAAGCAAATCTGATCACTTTCCCTTGCTCTTACCATTGAAGAAGGAAGTTAAAAATTTTATCTCTTCTTTTAAGTTCATGAAGATGTGGGCTTCAAATCCGGATTGCTCTAGAATAATTGAAGAGGTTGCAGAATTCTGAGGGTAGCAAGCTGTCCTATGCTCATTCTCTTTTAGAAATTAAAGTTGTTGAAAGGGAGACTTAAAAGCTTGAATAAAGATACTTTTGGAGATGTTAACATTAAAGTTGATTCTGCTATGGCAAACGTTGATGAAATTCAACAAATAATCAATTCAACAGGTATGATTGATATGCTGTTTGAGCAAGAAAAATAGGTTCAATCCGAGTTGTAGTATGTTTTGCATTGTCAAGAATAATTCTGGAAAGAAAAATCCAGAATTGATTGGCATATTCAAGGTGATAGAAACACTGAATTCTTTCACAAGATCACCAAGATAAGGAATGTCTAAAAGCAAATCTCCCTGATTAAAAAGGATGATCAAGTTTTGTATGCTGCAAAGGATATAGAGGAACATATTTTGAGTTATTACACTGAGTTGTTATGTTCTGAAAATCAGTGCAGGGAGAATGATTTAGTTGACAGAATATTAACTCCAATGGTCTCTAGAGAGGACAACCTAATGTTAACCAACTTGCCCTCCCTTGAAGAAGTGGAAAATGAAGTGTTTTCCTTGAATGGTAGTGGTGCTCTAGGGCCTGATGGTTTTGGTGGTTTATTTTTCCAAAATTATTGGGGAATTGTTCAGCATGATGTATGCAAAGCTGTCATTCAGTTTTTTGAGCAGGGTTGGTTGCTGCCCAACCTAAACTCCAACCTAGTGGTTCTAATTCCAAAAACTCAAGGTGCTGATAGAGTTGAGGACTTTAGGCCTATTGCCTCGGCCAACTTCCAGTTCAAAATTATCACTAAAGTGATAGCAGATAGGCTGGCTAAGGTAGCTCCAAATATTGTCTCGGATAACCAAAAAGGATTTATTCAAGGAAGGTATATTAATGACTATCTCTGTACTGCTTCAGAATGTGTAAATATGTTGGACAAAAGGGCTTTTGGTGGCAATATAGCCTTGAAGATTGATGTCAAGAAGGCTTTCGACACCATGGATTGGAAATTTCTATTGAAGGTTCTTCATTCTTTTGGTTTTGATGCTAAGTTCTGTCAATGGATTGATACCATTCTCAAATCCGCTAAGCTTTCTATTGGTGTCAATGGCAAATCAGTTGGTTTTTTCTCTTGTAAGAGGGGTGTTAGGCAAGGTGATCCCTTGTCCCCTCTTTTGTTCTGTAATGCAGAAGATGTTTTGAGCAGGGCTATTTGCAAGTTAGTTCAAGATGGAAAGCTCAACACAATGACTGGTCCTAGAGGCTTCAGATCTCCTAGTCATTTCTTGTATGCTGATGATATTTTCATCTTCTGCGGAGCCTCAAATCAGAATTTGTCCAATCTAATGTTTCTCTTTAAGGAGTATGGGGAAGCTTCTGGTCAAATGATAAACCATCAAGGAGTATGTCTACCATTGCTAATACCTTAGGATTCACTGTTGGTAGGTTTCCTTTCACCTATCTTGGATTGCCTATGTTTAAAGGTAAGCCTAGGAAATCCCTTTTGCAATCCATAGCAGGTAGGATCAAATCCAAATTAGCCACATGGAAAGGTTGTTTGTTGTCAATCATGGGGAGAGTTCAACTTGTTAAATCAGTGGTTATTGGTATGATGATGTATAGCTTCCAGGTTTACTCATGGCCTATATGCTTGCTGAAATTAGTTGATAGCTAACTGAGGAACTTTATTTGTGTTGATATTGTTTTAATGTGTTGATATTGTTTTAAATGTTTTTGATATGTTGATGATATAGATGATTTTGTTTCCTAGTTTATCATACCTGTTGTAAATAGGAGATATACTCAATCCCTAAAATCAAGGGATTTGATACTTCACTATGTAATTTCTTGTTCTATAATTTCAAAAAGCTAAGAGGGTTTCTCTCAAGCTATTCAGCAATCACAAGTTGGTATCTAGAGCTAGGTTCAATCTGGTCACGAACCTGGTCACGAAACAGTTCTCCGACGCACGTTCTCCGGCAACCATCTCCGACGATTATCTCCGATCACCTAAGTAAGGTGACCGGACATCTCAGAAACGGTCGGCGATCGTTTTCCGTGAAGACCCATCTCTGTGCACCGCCGCACGCGCCCTCACGCGCATCCAACGTCCGCTGCTTCTCCGAGCGCGTGGGCTCCACGCGCCGCCCTTCAGGCGTCCGATCATCCTCCGGCTTCTTCCGATCGGTTTTCCAGCGTCCTCTGCTGCCTCTGTTTGGAGGGTCAAAAGTGAACTTTGGTCATTTTGGCTTTCTCCCCTCTCATCATGTCCCTCGATTCGTCCCCTAACGCCACTTGTTTTGACCATTTGCTGAATCTAGTCTTTGATGCGGGTCTACGAGGAAAGGTATCATCTCTTTTGCCTTTTCTGGAAGTCCCATTATCACATCGGAAAAAGTCAATGGCAAGAATTTTGTGGATTGGTACAATGCAGTTGAAGTTTGGTTTTTAGGTCAAGGGCTTTATGAACATCTCACCAAGAAGGAAGCAGAGATTGATGAGAAAATTCGTGATGAATGGAAAAGGGCAGATTATCAGTTGGTCTCTCTTTTATGGCAGTCTATTGATACGAAGCTGATGGCACACTTTCGCCCGTACAAAACTTGTTATGAAATATGGAATAAAGCCCAAAATGTCTATTCCAATGACCTCCAACGCCTCTATGCCTCAATTTCCACTCTTGGATGACGGATCATGATCTTCCTCTTATCCGAATAAAGCCCGATCCGTTATTGATGACATTAAGCGCATTATAACAGGTGATGATCTTATGAAGGTACTAGCAAAACTTGATAATATGTATATGGTATTTGTTCTTCATGGTTTACATAAGGACTTTGAATCTGTCCGGAATCAAGCTCTAACTAATCCTAACATCCCCACGGTGGAGGAGCTCATTGATCGTCTTCTACGAGTTCCGTCACCAGTGGAGGCATCCGAGATTGGCTCCCAGACAGCTTCCGAGTCCTTGGCCTTTGTTTCGAATTCGGCACACCGTGGAGGACGAGGTCGTGGGTGTGGTTGAAGAGGTGGTCGTGGTAGAGGTGATCGTCCTCAGTGCTCTTATTGCAAGCGCGTGGGTCATACCCAAGACAAGTGTTATTCTTTGCATGGTTTCCCGAAAAAGTCAGCCAATGTCACGCATACCGACGATCAGAAATTTGAGATTGGGTATGATGAATATAAGGAGTATCTTCAGCTTAAGACAGCCCAACAAGCCTCATCTTCAGCAACTATAGCCCATACTGGTAATTCTACGGTTTGTTTCTCTCATTCATCTCCTGTTGGTTCCTAGATTTTGGATTCTGGTGCTTCTGACCATATAACCAGTAATTCTTCTCTCTTTTCTACTTTATCCTCTACCAAAACACCACACCACATCACCCTTGCTAATGGCTCTAAAACACAAGCTACTGCTATTGGTCAAGCCTCACCTCTTCCCTCTCTGTCTTTAAATTCAATCTTATTTATACCTGGATGTCCTTTTAATTTAATTTCTATCAGTCAACTTACTCGATCTCTTAATTGTTCCATAACCTTCACTTCTACTTCCTTTTCTATCCAGGACCGAAGTACGGGGAAGATGATTGGAGCAGGATCTGAGTCACGCGGTCTCTACTACTTACAACCTCCATTCTCCACAATATGTGCTGCCACAAAGTCGTCCAGTCTTCTTCATCGTCGTTTAGGTCACCCGAGTTTGAATAAATTAAAGAAAATGGTCCCTCATTTCTCTAACCTACAGTCATTGGAGTGTGAAGCATGTCAGCTTGGAAAACATGTTCGGGCATCCTTTCCAAGCAAGGTTATAGGTCGTACAGAGTCTCCTTTTAGTCTTGTTCATTTTGATGTTTGGGGTCCTAGTCGTATTTCTTCTGTCTTAGGATATAGGTACTTTGTTACTTTCATTGATGATTTTTCTCGTTGTACTTGGTTATTTTTAATGAAAGAACGTTCTGAGTTATTTACTATTTTTCAAAAATTTTGTGCTGAAATACACAATCAATTTGGACAAACTATTCGTATCTTACGCAGTGATAATGCCAAAAAGTATTTTTCTGCCCGTTTTAATGCTTTTATGGCATCTCATGGTATAGTTCATCAATTGAGTTGTCCTCACACACCTCAACAAAATGGTGTGACTGAGCGTAAACATCGCCATATCATTGAAACAACTCGTACTCTCCTATTACATTCCAATGTTCCTGTGAAATTTTGGAGTGATGATATTCTCACTGCAGGTTATTTAATAAATTGAATGCCATCTTCTGTTCTCAATAACCAGGTTCCTCACTCTATTCTATATCCTCAGGCACCCCTTTATACTGTTCCCCCTCGTGTTTTTGGCTCCACTTGTTTTGTCCACAATGTTGCTCCAGGTCTTGACAAACTTGCTGCACGTGCCATTAAGTGTATCTTTCTCGGTTATTCTCTAGTTCAAAAAGGGTACATGTGTTATTCTCCTTCAACAAATCGCACTTATATCTCTGCTGATGTCACCTTTTTTGAGGATACACCATACTTTGCCTCACAGGTGCTGTCGGAGTCTGTTTCTCAAGTCTTACCTATTCCAGTCTTTGATTCTCTCATTTTCAGTCCGCCTGTTTCACATATATCAGAGGTTGTCCCTGCTGCTCCTAAGTACCCTACCGATCCATTTCGTCTCACTTACCACCGTCGTCCTCGTCCAACGACTCTGGAAGCTGCACCCGTTGTGGACACCAGTGACTCACCTCATACTCCTTCGTCTCCATCGATTCCGGTCCAACTTGAGCCTTCTGCTGATCTTCCCATCGCTCTTCGTAAAGGTACTCGTTCTTACCGCAACCCTTATCCTATTTATAATTTTTTAAGTTATCACCGTTTATCTTCCACCCATTGTGCCTTTGTATCTGCTTTGTCGTCCATTTCTATTCCTAAAACTGTTCAGGAAGCACTATCCCATCCAGGATGGCGACAGACTATGATTGATGAGATGGCAGCCTTGGAATATAACCATACTTGGGCTCTTGTTCCCTCTCCTCCTGGGAAGTCTACTATTGGTTGCCGTTGGGTTTTTACTATCAAAGTTGGTCCCGATGGGACAGTGAATCGCTTAAAGGCACGTCTTGTGGCTAAAGGATATACTCAGATTTACGGTCTTGACTATGGTGATACTTTTTCCCCTGTTGCCAAAATGGCCTCGGTTCGTCTCTTTTTATCCATGGTTGCTACTTCTTGTTGGACTTTATATCAGCTGGACATTAAAAATGCATTTTTACATGGTGAGTTGGAGAAGGAAATTTATATGGAGCAACCACCTGGGTTTATTGCTCAGGGGGAGTCAGGTCTTGTTTGTAAACTTTAGAAGTCATTGTACGGGTTGAAACAGTCTCCTCGAGCCTAGTTTGGGAGGTTTAGTAAAGTCATACAACAGTTTGGCATGATTCGTAGCGAGGTCGATCACTCTGTGTTCTATAAACATTCACCGTCTAAAAAGGTCATTTATCTTGTGGTCTATGTGGATGATATTGTAATTACAGGTGATGATCATGAAGGAATCACTAGACTAAAGCAACATCTGTTTCAGCATTTCCAAACTAGAGATTTGGGCAGGTTGCGGTATTTCCTTGGTATTGAGGTTGCTCAGTCAAGGGTAGGTATTTCCATTTGTCAAAGGAAGTATGCACTTAATATTTTGGAAGAAACTGGGATGCTGAATTGTAAGCCGGTGGATACTCCTATGGATCCGAATGTTAAGCTTATGCCAAATCAGGGGGAGCCATACTCAAACCCAGGCAGATATCGGAGATTAGTGGGAAAGTTGAACTATCTCACTATGACTAGACCAGATATAGCCTTTGCCGTCAGCGTTGTTAGTCAGTTTCTCAACTCCCCTTGTGATAGTCATTGGGATGCAGTTACTCGTATTTTAAGGTATATTAAAGGATCTCCTGGAAAAGGGCTAACATATGAGAACATAGGTCATACAAACATTGTTTCCTATACAGATGCAGACTGGGCGGGATCTCCAAGTGATAGGAGGTCAACGTCTGGATATTGTGTTTTCATTGGAGGCAATCTCATCTCTTGGAAGAGTAAGAAGCAAAGTGTAGTTGCAAGATCGAGTGCAGAAGCAGAATATCGAGCCATGGCTCTCACTACATGTGAACTTATATGGTTAAAACATCTACTTCAAGAGTTAAAGTTTTGTGAGATGGGTCCTATGCAACTGATTTGTGATAATCAAGTAGCCTTGCATATTGCTTCTAATCCCGTCTTTCATGAACGGACTAAACATATAGAGATCGATTGTCCTTTCATTCAAGACAAGATTATTTCAAAGGAGATTAGTACTTCATTTGTCAACTCTAATGATCAACTTGCATATGGTTTCACCAAGTCTCTACGGGGTTCACGAATAAATTACATATGTAACAAGCTTGGTGCTTATGACATCTATGCACCAGCTTGAGGGGGAGTGTTGATATTGTTTTAATGTGTTGATAATGTTTTAAATGTTTTTGATATGTTGATGATATAGATGATTTTGTTTCCTAGTTTATCATACCTATTGTAAATAGGAGATATACTCAATCCCTAAAATCAAGGGATTTGATACTTCACTATGTAATTTCTTGTTCTATAAATTAACAAAGCTGAGAGGGTTTCTCTCAAGATATTCAGCAATCACAAGTATCTGGTCTGGTAATACAGATACCAAGAAAACAGTGACAGTTGCTTGGCATAAATTGTGCAAACCTGAAGCCGAGGGAGGTCTTGGAGTCAGATCTTTAAGAGCTGTTAACAATGCTTCTATGCTGAAATTACACTGGGATTTCATCTGTTCTTCTAAGCAGTGGACTAGTCTTTTACGAGCTAGAGTCTTGAGGAATAATTCAGTTGTGCAATATTCTATCTATTCTTCAATTTGGTCAGGAATCAAACCTTACTTGAATACAGTTTTTTGAAAATTCTTCATGGTTGCTTGGAGATGGATTTGAAATTAACTTTTGGAATGATGCTTGGTTATCTAAGCCTTTGAACTCTTTGTTGTCTTTACCAGAACATTTACACTCTTATTTAAATGAAAAGGTTAAAGATTTCCTGCATAATAACTCTTGGTTCATACCAAGTATTATTCTCCAAAACTGTCCAGCTATAGCTGAAGAGCTTAAGCAAATCAGCATTCCTTCTTTTCCTAGTAAAGACCATCGTGTGTGGTGCAGAACTGAATCGGGCTCTCTAACTCTGAAGGATGCTTTTCAGTTTCTTAATAGCAATGGCCAAACTGTATCTTGGGACAAATTCATCTAGAATAAATGTGTTGCTCCATCCAAGTCTTTCCTGGTTTGGAGAATCCTCCATAAGCGCATACCCACTGATGAGAACCTATGGTCCAACAGATGTATTATTGTCTCTAGGTGTAATTTATGTGGTTGTAATTATGAAACAACTTATCATATTTTTCTTCAATGTGCCTTTGCTATGGACTTATGGTCCTGGCTGAGCAGCACAATTAGCATGGCAATAGATACCTCTTCATTGCTTTCTGTTTTCTCTATCTGTGATCAGCAATGGAGCTCTCAAGTTAAGGACCTGTTGATTGCTGCCATAATTAACACTATCTGGGCAATTTGGCACTGCAGAAATAAATCAAGGTTTGAAGACATGACTATCCCTTTGCAGTTTGCTAAAAACCTTATCCTTGCTAATGTTAGTCTTACGGGCAATCTAAGTAAAGGAACAACTTCATCCTCCATGCAGGACTTTGTGTCATTAAAGGCTTTTTTGGTCAGCTATCATTCCAATCGTGCTCCTAAAATCACAAAAGTCATCTGGCATCCTCCACCCTGTTATTGGGTCAAATGCAACACCGATGGGGCAGCAAAAGGTGCACCGGGTCCTTCTGCTTGTGGTGGCATTTTTCGTGATCATAATGCTGCCACTCTTGGTTGCTTTGCAGCCAATCTTGGAATTTCTTTTGCTTTTTATGCTGAGCTTATGGGAGCAATCTTGGCAATTGAAATTGCTCATAAGAAAGGTCGGTCCTTATGGCTTGAATGTGACTCAAAGCTTGTCATCTCTGCAATCTCTTCTCCCTCAATGGTTCCTTGGAAACTTAGGAATAGATGGAATAATTTCATGGCCATTACTAAGGAAATACGTTTGGGTTACTCTCATATTTTTCGTGAGGGCAATAACTGTGCAGATAAAATTTCCAATCACGGATTATCTGTTCATGGATTCTTTTGGTGGGATTTAATCCCTAGTTTTATTAGGGATGATTTTAATAATAATAGGGTAGGTCTCCCTAATTTTCATTTTAGGTGATTTCATAGGTAGGGTTCATGTCCCCCCATGCTCTTGTATTGTTTTTGTTTTTCTATTTTTTAATAAATTGGGATGTGCTGCATATGATAGAGAGTGGCTAAGGTGCCAACCTAGTTGGGATGTTAGTCTCTATTGTGATGTTTTTGCATGCCTCCTTTGCTAAAAATAAATAAATAATACTTGACTATGGATATTTAAGAATAAAGTTCTCTTGATTAATAGCGTTGCACTATCAAGTCGTATACTTAATATTCTATTAAATAGAATTTCCTATTCTAAGGACTTTATTACGTTTAAACAAACAACATAATAAACTGAAATGCCTCATATAATAAATAATAGCAAGATACAAAATGTAAGTCCAAAGGAAAAACATTGGCCTCTAGGGCTTACACCAACAGCAACAGGGTTCTATTTGTGCCAAAATAGGGTTTATGAGAAAACCCTTGTTTACTGTTCTCCTTTTAAAGGCGTAGGCCCAAGCACAGTCATGCTCCTCCTTGAGCACGGGCGTTCTCAACTTAACGCCAACAAGGCGCGGTCTGCCATTGAGCACGGATGTGCTCACTTTTGAGCACGGGCGTGCCCAACTTAAACTTCAGCGAGACGCGCTTTCCCAACGACCACAGTTGTGCTTGTGATTCAGACAGTCACAAGACACAAGTCTAAGAAAGGGATTTTAAGCCTAGAAATATCACTTAGCCCTCAACAATAACTCCAAGCTAAGTCCTAAGGCTTAAGCAACCAGACAACAAACAAACAACACTTAACGAAAAACAGGTTTACACATGGCGCGACACTTCGTGGAGTAGCAGCATATGGCATTATGGCACATGCTCGAGTTCTAACCCTTAGTGGCTGCTGTGACAAAATCTCATGGATTGCTTTAGGCTTTAGCCTATCAAATCTATCTATTGTTGAGTTTCGATACAGTTCTTGTCAACTAATAATACATTCAGAATGTAAATCAACTCAACTTAAAGAAGAGCTTAATTAGCATTAGATCAATCTATATAATATAAATAGTTATAAATTATAAAAAATATAAGAAATGATTTTTTTAATAATGTGACATATAATTTATTAATTTATTCCACGTAACATTGCTGATGTGGCACTTAACAGATGGGAACTAATGGGAAGGATCAATTTCAACATATTTGGAACTTTACATAGATCAAAACCTAAGGAAAAATAGTATAGGGTTAATGCTAGCATTAAAATTATATTTAATGTCACGTGACAGTGCTGACGTGACAATCTGTTAACCACGTCGGTACTTAATGATGCATTTTAACGGTTGGGTCTAATTCCAATATTTTAAAAGTCAAAAGCACTAAAACCTAACGAGAAAAAAAATGCACACTAAAACCAAAAATGTCTATATTTATAGGGATTAAAAAATTGATTAAGCCTTAAAATTACACCATTAAGCTTTTCTATTTTAATTATCAAACCACAGACAATTAGCAAGTTAAACCAAATTAAAGTTGGATTTAATTAATATGCGCTGACAGTATAGATACTTTTTACACTGTCAACCAATCAGAAATTGATATCTCATTAAAAATCTTTGACTTTTATCCTAACAACCTTAAAATTTATTTATACCTTAATTTCTGCTTGATTAACAGCGTAAAAACAATTTACACTGACAATGTATCCCAAATAAACTCATTAAAGTTTCTTTTTTATACCATTGTTTGTTGCATCCGTACTTCCGGCTTCCCAAGGATAACTTATTAGTCGGTAAGTAATCCTTGTCATTTTATTTCAAAATATGGCAAATTACAATTAAAAAATTGCAGACATCAATAAAGGAATAAGCAGATTGAATACCATATCTCTATCAAGATTAGCGCCTACAAATCTGTAATTTGTATCTTCATTTTAAATGCATATTCTATTTGTAATTATTATCATAATCAGTTTCTAATTTATAGCCACAATTCTAGGAATCTCATTAAATGAATGTTATCAACAAAGGTGTATATATGTATCAAATATCTGATTAATATCATCATCTGATTCCACCGTCTCCTTCTCTATTTTTCTATCTTGGTATTAGGAGCTCTCAAGATCTGTCACGCTTCCTTACCCTCATCATCCATTATGGAATCCACCACAAACCAAAAAAATGCCCTCACTTCTTCTTCTTGCTCTGTCAAGCTGGACATGAGCAACTATATGTTGTGGCAATCACTAGTCCTCCATATGATCAAAGGAAGCAAGATGTATGGTTATATTTCAGGCACAAATAAATGTCCTGAGCAATATATCAATGAGGGAGCAAAAAAGCAGACCAATCCTGCTTATGAAGAATGGATTGCAAATGATCAACAACTTCTTGGTTGGCTGTTCAATTCAATGACACATGATATTGCAACTTGGTTGCTGCACTGCGAGACCTCAAAAGAGCTTTGGGAAGCTGCCCAAAGCCTAGTAGGAGCAAAATCACGATCGAGAATCACACTACTCAAATCAGAATTTCAAAGCACCCTCAAAGGAACACTCAAGATGGAGGAGTACCCGATAAAAATGAAGAATCTCGCTGACAATCTGAAACTTACACGGAGCCCAATCTCAACTACTGATCTCATAATCTAGACTCTTTCTGGACTAGATAGTGAATATAATGCTAATGTTGTCCAACTTTCTGATAAGCCTGATCTAACCTGGATTAACATGCATGCACAACTTCTTGCCTTTGAAAACTGGATAGAACTTCTTAGCAATTTCTCCAATCTCACAATAAATGCTTCTACAAATATTGCTATTAGATCTTACAATAGGGGAAATAGATTGTTTAATAGTAGAGGTTGGAGAGGTGGAAATCAAAGAGGCTGGAGAGGAGGACGAGGTAGAGGCGGTAGAGGCCGTTTTTCCAGAGACAAGCTAACATGTCAAGTGTGTGGCAATGATGGACATGTAGCTGTGAACTATTTTTATCGTTTTGACAAGACCTACATGGGACATCCTCCTGAGGAAAAACAAGAAAATCATGGAGGGTGGAACTATAATGCTTCCAAATTCAGTCAGAGATCCTGATTGGTATTTCGACAGTGGTGCTAGTAATCATGTGACTCGTGATTCCAATCATCTCCAAGAATTATGTGAACATGATGGTAAGAACAATTTAATTGTTGGCAATGGTAAAAAACTTAAAATTTCAGCCGCGGGTTTCACTACAATTGAAACTAATCAAAGGCCTCTAAATCTACATGAAGTACTTTATGTTCCAGAAATTACCAAGAATCTGTTAAGTGTTTCTAAACTAGCTGCTGACAATAACATAATTGTTGAGTTTTATGCAAGTCATTGTTTTGTGAAGGACAAGATGATTGACAGGAAAGCTTCTAATGGAAGGGAAACTTAAAGATGGGTTGTACCAGCTTCCTAGTGTCATCTCGTGTCTCAATAAGGAACCCAGTGCTTTCATTTCTGTGAAGGAGAGCTGGCATAGGAGGCTTGGATATCCTAGTAGCAAGATGTTAGATGAAGTCTTGAAGAACTGCAATGTTAGAATTCCATCAAGTGATCAACCCTTCTTTTGTGAAGCTTGCCAATATGGAAAATCTCATTTGTTATTTTTTTAAAATTCATCCTCTCTGTAACAGCCCGATTTTCGGATACGTTGTTTTAACAGTAAAAATATATTTATTTATATTTTATTTGAGACTTAGGAAATGATTTTGGAGAAAAAAAACATATCTAGAACATAATCTATGGAAGGAAGCTCTAGTTAAAATTTGGGTTTAAAACTTAGACAAAAACCGGTCTGGGTTTTTAACTGACAGTATAATTTTATACTAACAGAAAACCCTAATTTGACTCGAAAACTGAAATTTGTAGATTTTTTTATATTTTTCCGTGAGGAATTCTACTTTCCAAATTTATGATCAGAAATAAAATATTATATATATTCGGACGAATTTTGGTAAAAGCTCGAACGGAAAACAGTTAGTGTTTTCAGTAAGATTTTAATGATCAGAAAACCTAATTTTGACTCGTGAATGAAACAATTTAGGTTTTTATCATGTTTCCAATGAGATAGGTTATTTTGAAATTTTTGTAAAAAAATAAGATATTAGACGATTCTCGAGCATTTTGGTCGTTAATCGGGTAATCGACGGAGCCAGGAACAGATAACAAAAAAAAAACTAGATATTTAGTAAAATAAATATCTAGATATTTATTTTAAAATATCTAGATATTTATATTAACTTAACCATGATTCTATTAAACTTAACCTAAGTTAAAACCAATTTCCTTACACTCTCATTTTACTTTCATTCTTCATTCATCTCCAACCTTCAACATCTTCTTCCACTTTCTCTCATTTTCTTCCTTTTTCTCCAAAACCTCCAAAACCAAGGTATTGAAGGAAATAGTAGATTTCTTGCCCATATTCCATTTTCAAGAGGTAAACCTTGTTCCTCATCAAGAATAAACCCTATGTTCTTCAATTATTTTCATGATCCAAGTTCATATTCAACTAGGTTCATATTAGGGTTCATAACTTTGAAAATCTCTAGAAAATTGTAGAAAAATCATTTTAATATGAAACCAATTTCTATGATCCTTATATGTCTTCTATTTTCATCATCTAAGAGTATGTGAGAAAAATCAGTTTCCTTCATATTGTTCTAGACAAGGCCGAATCTATGTTAAAGTGGACAAAGGAGGTTTTGTTCAATTTTTAACTTAGAAGAGGTTAGATCTAAGCTATTTAAGGGTTCAATGTTCCTAATCCTCAACTAATCGCAAGTTTCATCAAGTTTTATCTATTTCAAGTCTTAGATCTATTTCTTCAAATATTATGTAAAAATATTTAGAAAAGTATTTGATGAGTTAAGATTATGGTTTTTATTCTTTTTGGTATTGTACTGTTATGATCCAATAGCTTGAATCCAAATAAATTTTCTCACCTATTTTTGTGCTCATGGCCGAAACCCTAATATTGGAGGTTAGATGGTTTTGTTTCATATTTTCAACTTCTAACAATTTATCCTAGTTATCCAAGACCTAAGCACCTAGAATCCAAAAGATTAGAATGAGAACATTACCCTAACCCTCATTTGAATTACTTGGCCGAACCTAACTAAAAGTGGTTAAGGGAGGGTTTGTTGATTAACTTGTTGTGTTGTTTGGATGAAGGTGAAAGAATCAACCTATCGTTGGAATCGATAAGTAGTATATGATATAATAATTGTGTAGGGCGACCTAAACCCTACTAGTAGTCGAGTAATCGACAAGAAAAAAATCACATTGGAAACCTTTTCTATGAAACCAATGGTGATTCGGGGATTGTAGGTTTATCGATGTTAGGATGATTTTATCTTATCTAAGGTTGATTGAATTTATTATTATTATTATTATTGAATTGCTTATGTGATATTTTGTGGTATTTGAATATTTTCTAATATTATGTTATACATGATCTGCCTGGTTTTTAGTACTATGTTTAGTTGATTTTAAGTGAGAATATATGTTGTTCGGGAGATAATTGTTTGGGTGAGAAAGTATAGGTGAATTAGAAGTGCCTAGCATAAATTGATTATTTTAAAGATGAAATGTGTCATATAATGTGAGTCAAGGCTAGGATGGAAGCTTGAGGCACTAGGTTGTTACTGATGTACTTCAGTGAGGTTTATAAGTTGTATTGTGTTTATAACCGTATGTTTGACACATATGAGGTCCAAAGTCCTTGTGGGACCGTCCAATGTTAGATTTAATTTGTGCAGTTATAGTATCAATGCTTTGCTTGAGCACCCTCGAAAGATAATCAAGGCGTGCACCGACTGTACCGTGCAGCTATAGTGTCATTGTATTACATGAACATTCTTACCATGGATGAGGTTGTGCACCGACTGTACCGTGCAGCTATAGTGTCATTGATATGAATGAGCACCTTTGGTCCAGGGTGTGCACCGACTTTACCGTCCAGCTATAATGTCATTGCTTTGCATGATCATTCTCACCATGAATAAAGGTGTGCACCGGTTTTGGGGACGTGTTGCTTGGACGACGGACTAACATCCCTAACAGATATGGGGAATTAGTGGCGACGTCATCATAAAGGTTTAGTTGTGTGAGGTTGAGGGTAGAGGATGATACCTTAATTTCGAGGATGATTTGTTAGTTATATGTGTTGATTGTCTATGACTTTTATTATGTTATATACTACGACTCTTTTCAGTTTTTCGATGGTAGAACTGCTTCTTATCCCCTATATCTTTGTGTGTTGTATTTTATCTTTCTATGGAATCATTTGAGAAGACCCTGTTGATGAGCTGATTGAGGAGGAGTTGGATGGAACTCCGTATGAACCGGAGGCCGGAGGGCGAGCTGTGATCCATGGTGTTTAGGGTCTAGATAGTATGGCTAGTGTGTCTTATGGAAGTATTTTTACATGTTTCCGCTAGTATAACTTTTGTTTATGTATATGCCGGTGAGGGATCCTTCTGAGAGGATTACCCTCATCACTGTTTTGGTAATGTAATAAATAAACAGATGTGTATATATATATTACAAGGTTAGTGTGGTTAATTTGCATAAGTTATATGATTATTATATAAGTTTTAATTTTTATGTATTTTCATGTTACGTACGCGGCTAAGAATTTAATTAAGGGTTTAATCTAATAAAACACCGGGGCACAACGGGGTGTCTCACTCTCGTGCCTTGGAACCACTAGATTTAGTTCATATAGATGTATGGGGTCCGGCACCAATAAATTATTTCTCTGGTTTTAGATATTATGTGCATTTCGTTGATGATTTCAGTAGGCGTACTTGGATCTATCCTCTAAAACAGAAATTTGAAACTTTGCAAGCTTTCATTCAATTTAAAAATATGACTGAAAATATATTTGATAAAAGGATCAAAGTTCTACAATGTGATGGTGGTGGAGAGTACAAATGTTTTCAAAAATTGGCACAAGATTCATGAATGCAATTGAGATTGTCTTGTCCATATACCTCTGCACAAAATGGAAGGGCTGAAAGAAAGCATAGACACATAGTAGAATTGGGATTAACACTGTTAGCACAAGCTAAAATGTCATTATACTATTGGTGGGAAGCATTTACAACTGTTGTCTTCTTGATTAATAGACTGCCTACACCAGTAATTGAAAATCAAACCCCTCACTATTTGTTGTTTCATAAGAAGCCAAAGTATAATTCTTTAAAGCCTTTCGGGTGTGCATGTTATCCTTGTCTCAAGCCTTACAACAAACATAAGTTTCAATATCACACCACCAAATGTGTGTTTCTAGGGTACAGTAGCAGTCACAAAGGCTACAAATGCATGACCTCAAGTGGAAGGATTTTCATGTCAAGACATGTTGTGTTTAACGAGGATGATTTTCCTTTTCATGATGGTTTTCTAAACACCAAGAAAAATCCTGATATAATAACTGAACCTGCTGTTTTCTTTTATCCAACCTTCTCTGCAGGAGGAGGAAATCCTCAAGATGTTGAAGTTCCTCATAATGATGCAACAGCAAGTAGCAATCAATTACATAGAATTGATACCACCTCTCTGGATAACATCCCTCAAAACTTAGTAAATTCTTCTCCAACTAGAACTTCCGCAATTGATGATCAATTGAGAGAAGTAGAACAAGTACCACTTGAGACACCATCAACTCAGAATCAAGTCATTGATCACGATGATACAGAAGCTGATGCAGAACCAACGCATCCAACAAATACACATAGAATGTGTGCTAGAATCAAGGATGGAATCTTCAAGCCAAAACACCCCTATGTTGGTGCAATCGAGAAGGAGATCAATGACAAAGAGCCTTTGACAGCAACTGAAGCAATGCGAAAACCAGAATGGGGAGAAGCTATGGAGAATGAATTCAAGGTAATACTCTCAAATGGTACATGGACATTGGTTCCATATCAAGGGCAAAAAAATGTTATAGACTCTAAGTGGGTGTTCAAGACTAGGTTCAAGGCAGATGGCACAATAGAAAGAAGGAAGACTAGATTGGTAGCAAGGGGTTTTCAACAGATAGCAGGGCTAGATTACGAAGAAACTTTTAGTCCAGTCGTTAAGGCAAGCACTCTGAGGATTATATTGTCAATAGCAGTACAGTGCAACTGGGAGGTTAGACAAATGGATATAAATAATGCTTTCTTAAATGGTTATCTCAAAGAAACTGTATTCATGTATCAACCAGAAGGTTTCACTGACCCCAGCAAGTCACACCATATTTGTAAGTTAACAAAAGCTCTCTATGGGTTGAACCAAGCACCAAGGGCATGGTCTGAAAGACTAAAGAACGCATTCCTGACTTGGGGATTCCAGAACACTAAGAGTGATTCCTCTCTTTGCTTTCTTAAGGATAAGCATCATGTCACCTTCATTCTTATTTAAGTTGATGATATACTAGTAATAGGGAGCAATTCTACTTTTATCGGCAAGTTCATCAAACAGTTGAATGTGTTTTTTGCCTTAACGGATCTTGGAAGCCTACACTATTTCCTTGGGATAGAAGTTTGCAGAGATAAAGGTGGAATGTACTTGAGGCAGACCAAGTACATATCAGTTATGCTGAGAAAGTTTAACATGGAGAATGCATCTTCATGCCCAACACCAATGGTAAAAGTAAAACAATTCGTAGCTGAAGGACAACTATTGAAAAACCCATCATTGTTTCGACAAGCAATTGGAGGATTACAATATCTAGTAAACACTAGATCCGACATTGCTTATTCTATAAAAAAATGGAGTCAATACATGTGCTCTCCTACTGTTCACCATTGGCAAGGAATAAAGAGGATTTTAAGGTACTTGTTGTTAGGTTTTCATGAGATAATCCTCTTCTAAAATCATATCTCAAGGCGGAAGAAAACCATCTCCATGGATCGCGCATTACAAAAACATGAATCACATAAGGGCTATTGTGTTGACCTCTTGTAGCGTACTTTTTCACTTGAATCACTAGTGCCACGAAGGGGCGGCACCTCTACTCAGTCCATGCGAGTAAATGGGGGTCGGAGCTATGCGTCTTGTGTAAGCTGACGGCCATAGGGAGGCACGGTTAGACAGACCAGGGTAGAGGGGAGAGAACCTCTATTTATAAGTTGGCAGCTCCCTTTAACCTAACTGCTTATCATATTGGGCTTTGTACACTACAAGCCCAATTGTCCTTATATTAATTCAATCATATTTAATTAATATAACTGCTCTGTATTTGCTCTATGCGTGTGACCCTATAGGCTGACACTAAGTTGGAAATAATATTAAATATTATAATAATATCAAATATTAATTGTGATATTAAATATTATAAATAATGAGCGGCATCTAGCAATGAATCATTATTACCCAATTAGCGAGAGTATCGGTGATCCGATTTAAGCCTTACCACGACCAAAATTTACCGTGCAATAAATGTTCCATCGTCCATATGTCCTAATTGAACACAAGGCATAAGAGTGTCATCCTTGTTATCTTCAATTATTTATTCCTCGATCCCCGAGTAGACGTGTAATCACAAATGGGTCTAATATCACATATTGGCCCACTTCCACGTGGCCACGCATATTTCACGTCTAACTCTATCGAGGGACCCAAGACATTACTCATGTTATGTAGGAGGGACGAATCCTGTCTACATCACTCACACTCCTCAACATGATTTACTGCAAGCCCAATAACTACCTTTATTATCACCCTGTTACGCGTGACGTTTGATAGCATTAAAGCCTACAACTCCTCATGTAGGAATCGTGGTGACTTCAAGTCGAAGGACTAATTCACTATGGTTGCCATGAGAATACTTATGACACTTACATAACTATTATGAAGTATTCTCATAGTGGGTCATCCGGTATAAATATTACTCCTAATATTTATACATGTGTGCCGACTTGATATCACATATCCATGACCAGTAAGATATGGTCATCAGTCTACTCACACAATAGTCTCTATGTATTATTGTTGTCCTAATTAACAATAATACTCGACTACAGATATTTAAGAATAGCATTCTATTATTCAATGAGGTCTCATGATTAAGTCACGTACTTAATATCTCATTGAATAAACTCTCTATTCTAAAGACTTTATTATGCTATAAACTAATACATAATAAATGAATTCCTTATTCATATATCAAATATATGATTAAATTCATGATACAAATGATGATCTATTCAAAATAGATTGGTCACTAGGGCTTACACCAACAATCTCCCACTAGCACTAGAGCCAATCGGGCATCAATCTAACACCCATTGATCTAGTGTGAGTGTCATGCTACCACTGAGTGAGAGACTCCATTAGCGGATTATTTAGTATTGTCTTTCTGCACATCTTCACACCTCTCCTCTATCGATCATCCACATACAATATAAGAAAGACAATCTCACTCCCATTAACCTTCTTGTACACACAAGGTTCATCCTCGTTCTTGATAAATCCAAACTGTCTTACAGCTTTTATAGAAATGAAGATTCCAGCTTCTGGAAGCTTACTTTAATCCATGAATGGATCTCTGCAACTTACATATCTTTCCAACATCCTTTGGATCGACAAAACCATCGGTTTGTGTCATGTACACATCCTCAGGAAGATTCCCGTTAAGGAATGCAGTCCTGACATCCATCTGTCAGATCTCATAGTCATAATATGCAGAAATAGCAAGTAAAATCCAAACGTATTTAAGCATCGCTTCCGGGGAGAAAGTTTCATCATAGTCTACACCATGAATTAACTTGAAACTTTTCACAACCAGTCATACCTTAAAGGTACTCACTCTACCATCCATGTTAGTCTTCTTCTTGAAGACCCACTTGCACCCAATGGGTTTTACCCCTTCGGGTGGTTCAACCAAGGTCCATACCTGGTTCGTGTACATGGATTCCATCTCGGATCCCATGGCCTCAACCCACTTCTCAGATTCTGGGTCAATTATGGCCCCTTGGTAGGTTACAGGCTCATCTTTATCCATGAGCAGCACATCATCTTCCCGAGTTAGGAGTAGTCCATATCTCTCAGGTTGGTCACATGGCCTATTAGACCTACGCAAGTCTTGTGTTACTTGAACCGGCGGTTCAACCATAACATCTTGTGGAATCGATTCTTGTTCTATTGTAGGTGGGTCATTATTTTGTGGTACTTGGATTTCTCCAGGTTATACATTTCTCCCATTGTCTCCTTTGGAGATGTATTTCTTCTCAAGGAACACTCCAGTTTTTGCGACAAACACTTTGTCCTCAGAGGTGTTGTAGAAGTAATATCCTTTGGTTTCCTTAGGATATACCACAAATATACACTTATTCAATTTGGGCCCAAGTTTATTAGTCATAAGACATCTCACATAAACCTGACATCTCTAAATCCTCATAAATGACTAATTGGGTCTTCGGCCCATCCATATCTCATATGGAGTCTTTTCAACCGCCTTATATGGAACACAGTTAAGAATGAATGCAGTTGTAAATAGAGCTAAGCCCCAGAAAGAGTCAGAACGATCTGAATGACTCATCAAGGATCATACCATGTCTAACAAGGTGTGATTCCACCTTTCGGACAAACCATTCCATTGTGGCATTCCAGGAGGAGTTAGTTGGGACACTATCCCACACTCTTTCAAATGGTCATTAAACTCTTGGCTTAAGTATTCTCCATCACGATCTGACCGTCAATACAAGAATTTTCACTGTTTCCCAGGGCCTATGGCCCTGGGAAATCCATAAAATCCGTGGGAAAATACACATTTCCTTGGGATGACCTACGGATTCAGATCCCTCGGTTTTCAGCTGGTCGGAAACGTTTCCCACAGGTATGCCCTGGGAAATACCCCGCGGTCACACCCTTGGGAAATTTCCCACGGAAAAATCCTTGGGAAAAGTTTCCCACGGAAAAATCCCTGGGAAACGTTTCCCACGGAATTTTCCCTGGGAAACATTTCCCAGGGTTTTAACCTTGGGAAACCTATGTATTTTTTTTAATTAAAAAACTTTAATTTATAGCTTAATACTATCAGAATAGCAGAATACTCAACAGTATCTGAATCAATGCAAAATAGGGTTCAACACTTCAGAGGAGCAACACTATCAGAATCAATGCAGCCGCTAGCAGTGGTTCTGCACGGTGGCCGGAGATGGCGCTGGACCAGGAGGAGGATGACGGACCGAAGGAGGTTGGGGCGGCGCCGTTCGCGTACAGGGACTGAAACTTTATTTTGAGACTGGTCAAAGAGAACTAAATTACCTAGCTTGAAGAAACCCAATTCAAAGTTTCCTTCTTTGGAAACGAGAGTATGGTCACCAGAAAGAGATTGGTTTGGTGAGATGGTGGTCAAAGCTGCAAGGGAGGTGTAGGTGTGAAGAGAAAAGAAGCAGATGATGATGAGAAGATAAAGGCAGAACCATGGTTTGTGCACGTTGTCCATGGCTCCACACTGCAACTTCTGAAGTAACTCAGAGAGTGAAGGAAGGCGGGGGTTTCTAATTCCATATTTCCCACGGCCACAGCCCTGGGAAACGGCGCCTCAACATATTTCCCACGGCCACAGCCCTGGGAAACGATGCCTCATGTAACATATTTCCCACGGCCACAGCCCTGGGAAACGGCGCCTCAACATATTTCCCACGTCCCAGGGCGCCTCAACATATTTCCCAGGGCCACAGCCCTGGGAAACGGCGCCTCAGGCCACGTTATTTTCTTGCGGCCAAAACCGTGTGAAATGGAAATCTTTTCCCAGGGTCTAACCCATGGGAAACAGCTAAATCAGATACCCGCGACCCAATCCGTGGGAAAACAAGCGATAGCAGTTGGCGCCTCTGTTACCCAAGGCCTAACCCGTGGGAACCATAGAGAGAACTTTCCCAAGGCTTTAACCGTGGGAAACGTCAAAATTTCCTAGGGATTTTTTGCCCTGGGTAATATGCCTTGGGAAATAACTTAAATTCTTGTAGTATGTATGGCCTTAATAATTTTGCCAAGTTGGCTCTCCACTTCATTCTTGAACTCATTGAACTTTTCAAAGGTTTCAAACTTGTGTTTCATAAGATACACAAATCCATATCTACTTAAATCATTAGTAAATATGATGAAGTAAGGATCTACCTTTTAGCAAACTTGTTCAGAGGCCCTCATACATCACTACGCATCATGCCAAAAGATCACCAGCCCTTTCACCAAGACCGATGAATGGGGCATTAGTCATCTTCCACAACAAGCAAGATTTGCATGCGTCAAATGATTCATAATCGAATGAGTCCAAGAGCCCATCCTTATGGAGCTTGGAGATGTGTTTCTTACGTATCTGGCCTAAACAACAATGCCAAAGGCATGTAGGGTTCAAGTCACTTGATTTGACCCTTTTCGCATTTATATTATAAATTGGCATATGAGGATTAAGGACACAAAGTCCATTATCCAAATTATGTGCGAGCATAGAAAATATCATGTGACTGATGTTTCTACCAATAGCTGGAACATAATAACATTTACTTAGTCCAAAACAAGCCCCGAAGGCAAAGTCAAAAACTCTTACAGTTAATGCAATAACTTTTGCTCCATTTCCCATTCTTAGGTTGACTTCGCCTTTAGTCAACGTCCTACTCCCTTTGATCCTTCACATTAATGTGATATCCACATGCGGCATCCAATACCCATGATTTTGATGTAGGTTGACTTTTACAACATAATGCTCGAAGAGGAAGTCATACTTCCTTTCCTTTCATATACTCTTTCTGGTATCTTTAGCAGTTTTCAAATGTCTGGTCAAACCACAATGAAATCAATTGCCTTCCTTTGCAACCCTACCTTTTTGCTTCAAGACAAAAGTATTGGGCTTAAACTTGTTCTTACCCTTGTTCTTCTGCTTGTTTAGCAGGCTCAAGACATTCCTTCTTAAGGCTATCACAATAGTCTACCCTTTTCTACTGTAGAGACTCTGCTCGGTAGTTCTCAACTTCTCTACAATCTCTAGTAGATGTTTGACAAATCGTTCATAATGATTTGACTATAACTATCCGGCAACAATTACAAGATCATATCACTGGCCAACATTTGACCAAAATGAAATCTCATTTTACCAAGTTCTTATTGTACTCAATAATATGAAGCACATCATAACTGTCGGGATTTCCTTTGTCAGTTCGCAACTGAAAAAGGGTTGGAAAAACTTATGCTTCTTATTGCATGCTCTCAATAGAGCATCATGAGGAATCCTACACTCAAGAGATCGACATGATGCTTCTCGTAAGCATCTTTACGATCCTAGAACT
The DNA here is from genome assembly GCA_030762895.1 of Sophora flavescens. Taxonomy (NCBI): domain Eukaryota; kingdom Viridiplantae; phylum Streptophyta; class Magnoliopsida; order Fabales; family Fabaceae; genus Sophora; species Sophora flavescens. The sequence continues at coordinate 51,915,185 of CM061069.1, forward strand.
GGTTGCTTAGGAATCATATGCTCAAGAACATAAAACTATTTCTCGTACTTGAGGATAATCCTCAAATTCTTGTACCAATCCAGAAATTTAATTCCGGATATTTTGTCCTTCTTAAGGACAAATCGCAACAATACATTATAGTGTTTTATTTCATGGTAATTCTAATTATAAAAACATGCAAAACATAAGTATCATGATTAAAACATATTTAATAAGGTCTTTTATTAAATGGGCTCTCACTATTTTACTCAAATCAATGACCCTCGTCATTGACTTGAAAAATCCCGTTGGAAGACTTTCTAATGAGACCAAGATCCATATTTCACCTCGTTCTGAGTCAACTTTGACCGATCTCCCAAAACCTAGTTATTTAGGTAGGAAACTCTTTTCCAATTACATCTCATGTAACTCTTGGATCAGTTGGGAGAATAACTCTTATTCTAATTCATCTCATGAATTAAAACCTAACTTTCTGCCTCTAGGCCCATTTCAATCCTATTGAATTCAGCTTAGTTAAGTTAGACCCAATGGATAGCATTTGGACATTACAATTGTCCCATCGCATCTTACTAGTATAGAAAAATGCACTCCGCTTTGGCAAACCTACACTCATTCGATATTAGTCTTGATGAGTGCCATGCATTGGAAGGCTCTTAAAATTAATATTTCATTTTGAGGGATTTTTATTAAAATTGATCTCACCGATGTTGTGTCACATACAAAGCGTCTATCAGCATACATGGTATACATGCTTTCATACATTTAATAAATATATATAGCATACAAGACATATAGCTTTACATACAGTTCATGCATCTCATACATAATCATACTTCTCATATATTTCATGCATCTCATACATAAACATACATGATAGGTATATCGGTTTTTGCCCCTTAGCGTGTAAGAATTAAATAACTAATTTATTACAATTCTCTGACCCTCGAGCAAGCTTCTCCCATGACGTCATCATTTGGTGTTGCCTCCTATTCAACTCGAGCAATTACATTTATTTAAAATAAATAAATAATTAAAGACACGACATGCATGCCGTATTTAAATTTAAATAAATCACGATACACATATCGTATTTAATCAAAATAAATAAACACCATAAACTAAACCATAACCATATACCACACATTTAAATATTTAATAATAATAATAATAATAACATTTATTACTATTATAGCTATCAAATAATATTTTGATAAAAAAACTATCAAATAATATTAAAATCAAAATCTTTATGAAATTAATATTTTAATGATTTTTGCAATCATTACCCAGAAATGAACGAAAATCAAGCATCGCTTTTGATTTCAAATTTTCCCTTTTATTTTAGTATTGAAATCAATTTACTGACATTGAAAACAATTCATTATTATAATTGAATTCATAAGGAAATTGACTTAATTGAAACCCCTGGGAACTTTTGGAATCACGTGTGCAAAACCAGGTGGAATGAATCCACCCTCCTAGTGTGCCCAGGCGCCATCTTCGAAAAATTCTTTTGAATCAACATGGTCAAAACTCAAAAGAACCATGGACATAGGAACCCTGCCATTTTAATCGCCCAGTATATAGTTTGGTTTCAAATTGGAAAAAAGAACATAGCGTACTGGACTTGAATTAAATTTGAAACTTCAATTTTCAAACAAAAGCATACTTCACCCAGAAACGTAATGTGCGCCGCTCAGTGGAAAATGAAATCAGCACGTAATGATGTACTTTTAAAACAATTTCAACAGCCATATGCATAGGGATAACATACATTCCATTGAATCACATTCAAAAGCAATAAGCATCTTATCAAACAAGGCAAATAAGCACACATGGATTCAAGGTAACTACGACGATACTCTCCGATATCACTGTTGGGTTTTCATGAGATTAATCATCTTCTAAAATCATATCTCAAGGCGGAAGAAAATCATCGCCATGGATCGTGCATTACAAAAACATGAATCACATAAGGGCTATTGTGTTTACCACTTGTAGCGTGTTTTTTCCACTTGGATCATTAGTGCCACGAAGGGGCGGCACCTCTACTCACTCCACGCGAGAAAATGGGGGTCGGAGCTATGTGTCTTGTGCTAGGTGATGGCTACACGGTTAGCCAGACCAGGGTAGAGGGGAGAGCACTTCTATTTATAATTTAACAGCTCCCTTTAACCTAACTACTTACTATATTGGGCTTTGTACACTACAATCCCAATTGTCCTTATATTAATTAAAGTGGATCACTAGGTTGGCAATAATATAACTGTTCAGCATTTGCTCTATGCATGTGACCATATGGCTCCCATTAAGTTGGCAATAATATTAAATATTATAATAATATCAAATATTAATTATGATATTAAATATTATAAATAATGAGCGACATCTGGCAATGCATCATTACTACCGAATTAGCGAAAGTATCGATGATCCGATTTTAGCCTCACCATGACCAAAATTTACCGTGCAGTAAATGTCCCTTCGTTCATATGTCCTAATTGAACACAAGGCATACGAGTGTCATCCTTGTTATCTTCAATTATTTATTCATCGATCCCCGAGTAGACGTGTAATCACAAATGGGCCCAATATCACATATTGACCCACTTCTGCGTGACCACGCATATTTCACGTCTAACTCTATCGAGGGACCCAAGACATTATCCCTGTTATGTAGGAGGGACGAATCCTGTCTACATCACTCATACTCCTCAACATGATTTACTGCTAGCCCAATAACTACCTTTATGATCACCCTATTACGCGCGACGTTGGATAGCATTAAAGTCTACAACTCCTCATGTAGGAATCATAGTGACTTCAAGTCGAAGGACTACTTCACTATGGTCGTCATGAGAATAATTATGACACATACATGACTATTATGAAGTATTCTCATAGTGGGTCATCCGGTATAAATATTACTGCTAATATTTATACCTGTGTGCTGACTTGATATCACATATCCATGACCAATAAGATATGGTCATCAGTCTACTCACACAATAGTCTCTATGTATTATTGTTGTCCTAATTAATAATAATACTCGACTACGGATATTTAAGAATAGTGTTCTATTATTCAATGAGGTCTCACGATTAAGTCACGTACTTAATATCTCATTGAATGAACTGTCTATTCTAAAGACTTTATTATGCTAGAAACTAATAACATAATAAATGAATTCCTTATTCATATATCAAATATATGATTAAATTCATGATACAAATGATGATCTATTCAAAATAGATTGGTCACTAGGGCTTACACCAACACTTGCAAGGAACTAAAAACTACTGCCTTCACATTAAACCCTTTGTGGATCTCGATATAAGTGGTTTTTCCGATGCTGATTGGGCCACTAGTATAATAGACAGGAAATCAATATCAGGAAGAAACACTCATTTCATGGTCCTCTAGGAAGCAAAAGGCGGTGTTTCGATCAAGCCCAGAGTCTGAATATAGATCTTTGGCTGATTTAGCAGCTGAAGTTGCTTGGCCAGTGTCCCTCTTAAAGGAAATCAAATTGTTTTTGCCAAGGGTTGCCATTCTCTGGTGTGACAACTTAAGTGCAAATTCCTTAGCTTCAAATCCAGCACTACATGCCAGATCAAAGCACATTGAGGTGGATGTTCATTATATTAGAGATCAAGTTTTACATAATCAAGTTACTATTGCCTATGTTCCCTCAACAGACCAAATTGCAGATTGTTTAATTAACACTACAAAAAAAAAAGGTCATTTAGCGATCGAAAATAGCGACCAAAATTATTGGTTGCTGTTTGTGACCGAAATGGAGGGTAGCAGAGATGTCGGTCGCTATTTTGGTCGTTAAATAAAGGAAATTAAAAGTAAAAATTTGTTGACTTTTCAGCGACAGAAATGACGACCGATTTTTATCCAACGGTAAAATTTTATGTATATTAGAGACCGATGTTAATTCGGTCGCTAACCCGTGTGTAAAAAAATTTAAAATAGAGCGTATTAGCGACCGATTTTAAATCGGTCGCTAACTTTAAGAATTCAAATTTCAAAATAATCCAGTTAGCGACCATTGTTGCGAACGAATAAAAAATTTAACGTTTCGGTTGCTAAAAATAAAATCCCTAAATCCAACAGAACCCCCTTTCTTCCTCACCTTTACCCGAAACTCTCTTTCTCTATCAGTGTTTCTCTCTTCTTCGTGCGAGCTCCGGTCACCACAGGAAGCCTCGAGCCACCACCGTCATCCCCTCTGTAAGCTCTCATCTTCTCTGTCTCTCTCCATCCCTCTCTCTCTCCGTCTCACTTTGTTTCTCTCTGTGTGTTTGTCAGGTTCTCTCTCATCCTCCTCCGGCCACCACCACCTCTCACGAACCCTGTAGTCCCGTCTTCCATAGGTAAGCTCTCTTCTTCTCTCATCTCTCTCTCTCTGTCTCGTGCTCTCTCTTGCTCGGTTCTCTCTCTGTCTAAGTTTCTCTCTCTATGTCTCTCTCAGGTGCTACCACCTCCTCCTCCGACCACCACCATCATCTCAAGGGGCTCTGTTGGTGCGGCCACCACCCCCACAATCTCATCTGAACAGTTGTCTCAGGTTAAGGTTTAGGGAATGATTAATGATTTTTTTTTTTGGTTCTGCTTTCTATTAGCTTTGCATAATCATTTGAAGTTTTAGTATACTAGCAAATAGCAAATAATAATATGCAGATTTACACCGTTTGTTTGCAAATATTGGTTTGGCAAAGCAACATTTTGTACATGTATTTTATTGGTTAAGATTTTAATTCAGCATCTAGAAATTAACGAGATAACACCAAATATCTGAAAAATGGACTTGTACATTATCAATGCTTCAAGCCCAGGGCTCTTGAGAGGGCATGTTAAAAACATAATGAAGTTACTTATGTGCCTTTACCTATATAGTTTAAGTTTTGAGATAGTGATTCATAATTTTGAAAAACATGGCAAACAAAGGCCATAATTAAGAGAGAAAAATAAATTGAGGGAAAATATGAAATATGGAACTATGACAAGCTAGCTAATCCTAACCAACTTGCAACTACTTCTAACAATCTCCAAATATCTAACACATAACATATTGGATAAATTGTTCATGATCTAACAATACAAACCATAGTCCTTTTCATAATTTGGAAAAATCTGTTTCATTACATCATATTATCACATTCTTCCTGTGTGTTTTGAAAAAGGCTTTAATTTCTTTGTGAATGCATATAATTCAACACAGCTTACAAGGAATCACTCTAATAAGGCCTATATAGAGACATACATTGTTTCCAGATACTATATCAATCTCATTCCACCAATTTTCACTCCTATCTATCAAACATTTAAAAGTGAGTTGTCTCGAGTGGACCATTTAAAATATATGGCTAATCCGAATATAAGGTTCAATAAGTTATTTGGTATGCAGATAATTTTAAGGTGTCACATTAAAAGTGAGTTGAGTGGTTCAAGATTCATGAGTACATCAAATTAGTTGCAAAGTGACAATATATGAGAGCCTCAAATGTTAGTTTCTTAAATGTTAGTATTTGACAGGATTAATTTTATTTATACATTATAGGTCATTGCTCTATTTCTCGTGAGTTGAAACCGAGTCCCTTCGTCCCCTCTCCATCTCCACGGGTAATCAATTGGCCGTAATGGCAATTTGTTGAACTTTTATATTACTAACTTGAATACAATTAAGTTGGCTCTAAGGATATTAATTTGCTTTCATATTGTCTTATTATATTTATCAGTTCCTGATCTTCTTGTCTGCGGCTCCTCCCCTTATCCTTACTTGTTTTTGCATTTTGTCGCATAGGTAAGTTCTCTCAATACTCTCTTTTAAGGTTCTTCTTTGTCTAATAGGTTCTGATTGTGTGGTGCTTGTAATTAGGGTGGCAAAATGATCCATTTGTGCACCATCCATCCAGTCCATCCATGAGAAAATTCATCCAATCTATCCATTTATAAAAAAATAATATAAATGGATTGGATGGATTGGATTATTTTTTTAGTGGATGGTTTATGATCCATCCAATACTTTTTAAAATCCATTTGACCAACAATAAAAAATATAATGGATCAACTTTTATCCATTCCAAAACCAATTGATTTTTTTTCATATTATTTTTCACCAAATAAAAAAACCCTCCATTTGTAACAAAAAAAAAAACTCCATCTAACTTTCTCTTCCGTTCCCTATTATTTTTTTTTTCACTATTTTTTATTTTTTTTATCTTTTTTTTCTTTTTTTGTTACATTAAGTATTAACTAATTAATTGTTCTCAAGCACCAGTTGTAGTCCATGTTATCACGTACGTTTTCTTTTTTCGTTGCCTTTTTTTATTGCTGAGAAACTTAAAAAAAATTATTAACTCATTAAAAGCATAGAAAGTCATAACAAGTTTCGTAAAACAATGTCATCGAACGTTGTGACAAAACAACGTCTGTAGATGCACATAATCAATAACTCCCATATAGTAATAGAAAAATGGTCGTGATACAAAATGGTTGTGAGATAGAGTGGAGAGAGAGTAAAGATAGAGAGAGAGTAGGAAAAAAAGGGAGAGAGCTAGAGAAAGGGTAGAGAGAGGAAGAAAGAGGAGAGCGAGCGTGAGATAGAGATAATATTTTAATTTTTTTTACAAATTATTATATTTTTAAAAATATTTTATGGATGGATAAAAGAGATATAAAATTATTTAATTTCTTAAAATAAATTTTAGTGGATGGATTGGATATCCATCCATGAAAAGTTGTTAATGGATGGATTGGAAGGATTTTATTTAATGGATCATGGATGGATTTGATTTTTTTTAATGAATTTTTAATGGATTATAAAGGATTAATGGATTGTTTTTAATCCATCCGTTAAGATCCGAATAAAAATTTATCCGATCCATCCATTTGCCACCCTTACTTGTAATGTGTTATGTGAATTATCTTGTTGTTTGTTAGTGGAGAACTGAGCTCAATAGGGTGGTATCCTGCTTGAAAGGCAAGATGCTGATTGTGTGCTGATAATTTAATATTTATACATGTATTTGTAATTATGCGTTGTTTGTTAGTGGAGAGCAGATGTTAATAGCATGTGATCCTGTCCAAAAGGCGGGATGCTTTTTGTGTGCTGCTAATTTAGAAGTTATGCATGTGTTTGACAACTATGTGTTACTTGATAGTGGAGAGTGGAGATCAATAGGATGTTTTCTGCTATATTTTATCTAAGTTTGTATTGAATTATGCTTCAATATATATTTTCTGAAGTATGTTGTAATCCTTATAAGTCAATGGTTTTATTTTTTGCTAGAGCTAATTATTAAGTTACGAAAGCCTTAGTTTCCTGTTTGAGATTCAACATTAATGAGCATGGATACCTTCTCAGGGTACGCATGCTCATTGTATTGCATCTTGAATTGTCCAAGTTCACACTCGTACAATAGTCATTTCCATGTTCAAATGCCTTATATACTTGTTGAAATCTCGGTCTGATGCATTTCCTTTTGTTCTCTGGGTGCATACTTGATCGTGGAGATTCTCACCGTGCTCGAGTCGTGTACCTGGAGACCGATGGGAAATGCTGCCGAAATTTTGTTAAGTATAAGGTATTTGAATAAGGGAACAACTATTATTAGCCGAGTGTAGTAAAGGTTTCTTCTCGAATGGGATAGGCTCATACCTTGTCATAAGAACGAGATTGATGGAGTTATTGCAATGCATCGTAATATATAAGTGTTATTGTAGGGTTGGTCAGGCTATTTAATTGGCAGGAATGGATATTCCGGAGAATCGGAAATGGATGTATCATAGGTTGGATCAGAATAAACGTCTTAGGGAAAAGTATAGAGTTGGAGTGGGTGAGTTTATAGAGTTTGTTGTTAGCCAGGAGAGATTTATAAGGCGGGGCGGTGATCATTTGAGGTGTCCTTGCAAAAGATGCAAGTGTCAATCATTCAAAAGCGTGGATGGAGTTGTGGCCGATCTTTATGAGAAGGGATTCATGCCTGATTACTATTGGTGGAGTAACCATGGTGAGATGTTGGAATGGGTTCCCAATACATAGAGGAGAATCCGAATCCTGAAGCTCAAAGATTCTATGATATGCTGAGTGCTGTACGATCTCTGTTGTGGGAAGGACGTTGGGACTACACGAAGTTGTCGATGTGTATGGAATGGTTGAGTATCAAATCTGACTACAATATGCAAGAAGCCTATTTTAATCGTCTCGCCATGTCAGTGTCCAAGGCGTTGCCAGAAGACAATCGAATGCCTACTAGTTTTTATCATGCTAAGAAGTCTGTGGAGAATTTGGGTCTGGGGTGTTTAAAAATTGATTGTTGCCCGAATGGATGTATGTTGTACTATAAGGATGATTTAGCGGAAAGCATAACATGTTGTCGATTTTGTGGTGCAGATCGGTATAAGACAACCACTAGGAAGGGCATTGAGACGAAGACCGCTCTAAAAAAGATGTGGTACTTTCCGCTCGTGCCAAGACTTACAAGATTGTACTCTTCGATGGACACTGCAGCTCACATGAGGTGGCATAGTGAGCATGAGAGGGAGCAAGATGTCTTGTGTCATCCATCGGATGGAGAAGCTTGTAAGCATTTTGATAGGGTTCATATGGAATTTTCGCAGGACCCTCGGAACGTCCGATTGGGGTTATCTACTGATGGATTTAATCCTTTCGGGCATTCTGGAAAAGCATGCTCTTGTTGATCGGTTATCCTGACTCCATACAATCTTCCCCCGGGGATGTGCATGAAGCAGGAGTTTATGTTCCTAACAATTATAATTCTGGGTCCGTCAAATCCAAAAGGGAAGATTGATGTGTACTTGCAGCCGCTGATAGATGAGTTGACAATGCTGTGGAATGATAGTGCGTTGACATATGACGTATCTTTGAGGTAGAATTTCATGATGAAAGCAGCTTTGATGTGGACGATCAACGACTTTCCCGCCTATGGGATGATGTCGGGTTGGTTGACTGCAGGGAAGCTTGGTTGCCCAATATGTATGGAGCGATCGAAGGAATTCACTCTTAAAAACAGTCGAAAGATCTCATATTTTGATTGTCATCGTCAATTCCTTTCAGAAGATCATCCTTAGAGGAGGAACAAGAATGCATTCAAGAAGAGTTGTGCGGAGACAACACAGCCTCCACCACGTTTGTCTGGTCCTAATGTATGGCGGAGAGTACAGTACTTACCGTTCGTCCATGAATCCCAAGGAGAACATATTCCTGATTATGGCATCAAGCATAATTGGACAAAACAAAGTATATTTTGGAGGTTGCCGTATTGGAGGACGCACCTACTCCGTCACAACATTGATGTCATGCATACTGAGAGGAATGTGTTTATGAATGTGTTTGACACTGTGATGGACATCAAGGGGAGGACAAAGGAAACAAATAAAGCCGATTGGATCTGGATGAAATTTGTAATCGGAAGAAGCTTGAGTTGCAGGATGGTGGTCGTGGCAGACTTATCAAACCGAAGGCAAGTTATACACTAAGCAACACAGAAAGTAGCTGTCTGTAAGTGGGTTAAAGAACTAAAGCTACCTGATGGGTATGCTTCCAATCTGGGTGGATGTGTTGACATTAAGGAAGCAAAGTTTCATGGAATGAAAAGTCATGATTGCCACGTGTTCATGCAACGGTTGCTTCCAATTGCGTTCAACGCATTACCGAAACCAATTTGGAACCCACTTGTTGAGCTTAGCCACTTTTTCAAGGAGCTTACGTCGACAACACTAAATGTGAATCAATTAATGGATATGGAAGTCAAGATACCCGTTTTGTTATGTAAGTTGGAGCAAATCTTCCTGTCGAGTTTCTTTGATTCAATAGAACACCTTCCAGTTCATCTACCTTACGAAGCAAGAGTTGGTGGTCCAGTCCAATACCACTGGATGTATCCATTTGAGGGGTATACAACATCAACTATTTACTTAATACATATTAAATTCACGAACACGAAATCCTAGTTTAGCTTTCCTTAAAACTAGTAATTATTTGTATGTATCCCTCTTTAATAGGTTCTTGCACTCCCTTAAACACAAAGTCAAGAACAAGGCACGAGTGGAGGGTTCCGTTTGTGAAGCATACTTAGTAGAGGAGACTTCCACTTTTGCCTATTATTACTATTCAGACGAAGTTGACACGAGAAGGACAAGGATGCCTAGAAAAGTTGATTCGGGTGAAGAAAGTTCAACTAGTCCTCCTATATCAATATTCAACTATCCGGACAGATTTAGTGGCAAATCAAAAGGATATTTCTTGGAGAAACGTGACATTAATGCTGCTCATCTGTATATCCTTCAAAATTGTGAAGAGGTGGCGTCATATTTAGAGTAAGTTTCTACAATGTCTTTTATAATTTCAATTGACATTTATGATTATTAATAGTCCTGCTGTTAATCTCCTATATGTAGGATGTATGGCAATTTTCTAAGGGATCTCCAACCTGACATTTCGAATGATCAGGTTGATCGAGAAATTACTTCTCACTTTGCTATGTGGTTCAATAAATATATAGGATAAGCATCTTCATTTGTTGCAATACATTTTATCTCCTTAAATATATAGCATGTATAAGAATAATATAATATTCGATTTTTTAGGTACTATATCCAGTAAACAATGTTCAAAATCCATTGTTGACAAATTTGGCATGGGGACCTAACAGATGGCTTACATCATGGAATACTTGCATTGTAAATGGATATAAATTTAACACAAAAACATGGAGTGAAGGAATGAAATCATGTAACTATGGTGTTTGTGTGCGAGCCACTGATGGTAATGTAGTGGATGATTTCTATGGGGTTCTAACTGACATCCTTGAACTCGATTATACCGGTTTCCCCGTGATGAAGTTAGTTCTCTTCAAGTGTGATTGGTTTGATCCTACTCTTGACGTAGTGACAAAAATCGATAAAAAATATGGTATTGTTCAAGTTAGGCTATCTCGTAAGTATAATAAGGCGCACGACCCATTCATTTTTTCACAATAGGCAGATCATGTTTATTACTCGCCATATCCCGAAGGACATCAAAGCTGGTTGGGTGTCATTAAGATAAAGGCTCGCAGTACAATTACTGGTAATGTAATCAACCAGCCTAAAAAAGATGCTCCATACCAAGATGATGAGTTTTCAAGACCCCACGTACCGTTGCAAATTACGCCAGACATTATTGTTAATTCTCTGGCGGACATTTCCGGCAATGGGGAAGAAGTTGAAAGAGAGTTAATCGATCAATTTGAGTTGGACGCATCTAGCGAAGGAACATTACGATCAAGTGAGACTGATGATAGTGAGGGTGAATTAGTGGAGGAGATTCTATTTAGGTAATTTATTTATGTCACAATTCATTGTGTAATGCTCATTCTACTTAGGCAAATTATTTTTGTATTATTTACACCGTGGTGTAATCATCTTTTCATTTTTTACACAGATGGTAGATTCCTCTAGAGGTAGGGGCAGCATGGTGGTCATCGTGGAGGTCGTGGCAAAGGTCGTGATGTGAGAGTCCCTCCGCCGGTCGACCCACAGACTTCAGATCGAGACCATCCAGCCAGCACCTCTGTGGACGGGCCACATCACGGTGATGGAGTTGCACCCTCTACCCAGCCTCATGTGGTCGGGACACAGGCTGCACCATCATCATCCAAACCTATGCCAGGACCATCATCATCATCAGGGCAGGAGAGCCATGGTCCATCCGATAGGAGGATTCTTCTTATCCCCAGGGGGATAACGAGTAAGCTAATTTAATTTTTTTAATACATAAAGTATTGTTAATTTCTATTTACTTATTTTTTATTTATTTATAACATTTATTAATGCTCTAATTTTGCTGCAGCTTTCTACCCGCGAAGGTCCCTTCTGATTCGATATCGAAGATCCTGCAATGCAAGTTTGATGGTCCATGGCCTACATGGAAGGCCATCCCAGGGGGGCCATATGGATCAGTTGTTTAAAGAGTTTAAGGTAACAATTTATTAAGTTATTTAAATTAAATTTACATTATATATATACACACCAATTTCCTAACAACTGTAAGTTGCAGAAAGAGTATAGGTGGGACGCAGCTTTAGAGGGGATCGTCAGGGACATATTTGAGCATAAAGGCTCACTGGTCATGAAGAATCTGACGAACAAGTTGAGGAAGGGTAAGAATAAGGGGAAGTGGGTGGATCCTGAGATCAGGAGGCGGCTGGACCAGTACTGGGCTACTGAGAAGTTCCAGGAGATCCAGGCCACAACTCGGCGTAATCGAGCTTCTGATGGTGGGGCATGTGCTTGCACCGGCGGCTCTAAATCAGCCGCCGCCCACTTCGACGAGTTGGTAAAACTTAAAAATTTATTGACTTAGTATACTATTTCACGAGCTTTCATTTTTAAATATTCTTATGAATTTAAGATTATATTTTTTTGTGCAGAAAGCACAGAAACAGCGGCCCCCCATTGCTATGGATCGAGTTGGTGGAGAGGACGAAGAAGTTGAAGTCGGGGGGCATGGGTCAACGACAAGGCCCGTAACTATGCTGTAAGCAAAAAAACAATTTAGTTTATACTTGTAATTTATTATAATTGATTTGTTAATATTGATTATAATTTTAACTAAATCTCTACATCTATACTTTGCAGGTGGGCTTCAACGAGAAGAAGGATGATGCCATATAACTTGCCTCACAGTCACAGGATGAGGCCTTGACTGGTGAGAGTCCCCGCACTCCTGTCTCCGTCGACGATAATGCCATTTATTTGGAGGTCGTCGGGGGCAGGAACAAAAAGGGGCATGTGTATGGCGAACCCGATTGCACAGTTGACTCAGGCACACCAGCAGCTGATCCAGACGACCATCGAGCAGGGCTAGACACTGTGGCTGGTGTTGGAGCAGATGAGGATCCAGCCTCAAGTTGCTCAGGGTGATGCTCCGGCGGTTGTGCCGCTTGCTGCCGCTCCTCCAGTTCCTCCGCTTGCTACTGATGATGCTGGTCCAGAAGATGATCAGATGGCAAACGGTTCCTCCACCTCTTCCTCAACATGACTGATTTTTTTTTTGTCATTTTTTAGATTTTAAACGATTCTTGTACGACACTTTGGATTATTTATATATATATATATACAGTATTTTTTATAATTGTTTATTTCATTAGTAATTTGGTGTGTTTTATTAGTAATTTTACTAAACTTTAAAGCAAAAAAAAATTTAAATTATTATTTTAAAAATTAAATTTTTAAAAAAATTAAAATCCAGTTTAGCGACCGAATTAGCAACCCATAATTCGGTCGGTAAACTTTAGTTAAAAGAAAAAAGTTGTGGTCTAGCGACCAAATATCGGTCGCTAATATCGGTTAATAGTAACCAACATTAGCGACCAAACTAGCGACCGATAATCGGTCGCCAAACGTGGTTACCCCAATCATGTGACCAACTGATTAGAGACCGACTTTTATTACTTAGCGACTGAAAATACGGTCGCCATTTAGTGACTGGAATATAAATTCAATCGTTAAAACCTTAGCGACCAGGTTATCAGTCACCACCATGAATCGGTCACTAATTCGGACACTAAAGAGAATAGCGACTGAATTAGCACGTTTAGCGACCAGATTTGTCGGTCGCTAAACAGTTGATTTTTTGTAATGTAAGCCCCTAACTCACTCACGATACAGCCGACTTAGAAGCAAACTCGGAGTGATATCTTCACCCATTCTTGTAGTGCAACCACCAAGCTGACTTTATAACCCCTACATGTGTGTATTGTTTAATATCCATCCATCATCACATAATCAAGCCATGAGAAATTTCGAACAAGCCATTCCATCCTACACATAAGTCCAATGAAACATGAAGACATTGTTAAATGGCTATTAATCTAGAGTTTTGAAATTCCTTTCTCCCTTGCAATAATCAAGTCAATAAGGATAGCCCAAAGCTCTATCCATGAAAAAAACAGGAACTTTGAGATAACGCACAGAAACATGAACCCAAGCTCCTGATGAGTCATGGAACACACTTCCACAATCCACATGGACACTAGTGCAATAAGTGCTTTTTACGTCAGTTAAAATTGATTTTATACATCAGAACATTGTCTGATGTAAATACAGCTGACGTTAATAGTTAATATTTTAACGTCAGTTATTTAAACAACTGACGTTAAAAATAAAACTATTAACGTCAGTTCTTTAACACAACTGACGTTAATGTTGTTCAAACTAACATCAGTTCTGTTAAAGAACTGACGTTATAGGTTTTATTTTTAATGTCAGTTTCCTAATAAAACTGACGTTAATAGTGTACTGTATATTTTATAAAATACTATTAACGTCGGTTGTTTGATAGAACTGGCGTTAATAGATTTTTTTTAATTCAGTTTTAAAATATCACTCCCCTCAGCTATCCCTGCATTCAGTAAATATCCCAGTAACACAGAATATCACACACGTTACAGAATTGCAAACACTACCCTTAAATTTCAATATTAACAAAAAGAAAAGAAATATACAAAGGAACAATGGGGGGACTTAAAACCAAAACCCATGTATAGGAAAAACATAACTATCTACAAGTATATATATATATATATATATATATATATACATATACATGTTATTAATTAGCTTCTAAAGTCTAACAAAAAAACTATTCATCTAAGTATTGCGGAGGTATCTTGTCAATTCCTTTTTCAGCCGCATACTTGAAGAAGAATTCTGCTAAGCGCGTCCTCAAGTCTCTAAACTCATCTTTTTGAAGAGGCGATTGGTCGTTAAATGCCTACACACGTTCAAATAATAACAATAACATTAACGCAAGTCATCACCAAAACTATAATATATAATTTAACAAGTTGTTTAAATATTACCTTCTTCCATCCATCTGTAATAGATGCGGAGACTATGTTCAGCATATGAAGCATCACATAATAGCCGCACGACCACCCATCAGGTTGAAATCGTGACTACAAACAAAATTAATTTCAATATCAGTTAAATATACATATAAATTAGTAATTATAATATTAATTATTTGATAAATAAACTACCAAACCTTGAGGATGATCAATTCAGGATTTCCTTTAGCCTTAGAAGTCCTACTTCTCCCGTTGGCGCAACTTATGCTACTCGCCTTCAGCGTGCTATCATAAACAAATAATCATGTCAATTAACAAATTCATATATCATGTGTGTAATAAACTAAAAACAACCGATATTAAAACTTAAATTAAATTTAAGATTAGTTACTTACGTATTTACAGCTTCCACCACCTCCTGTGGCGGGTTTTGGTGGAGAGAGCATAAGAATATGACAGTATGCCTAGACGGGTGAAGTACGAACAACTGCCAATGGTTATTCATACAGTAGGGAGCCAGATATAATGAGCACCGATTGTCTCCCATCAAGTTCCCTATGTATTTACTAAATGCATCGCCAACAAAGAATTGGGGCATAAGGATTGACGGATCTAAGAAGCCGTAAACTGATGCAACGCCCTTATCAAGCTGAAGACGATGGAGATACCTAAGATATGAAAAGGTGTGGATGTTAATTACATAATATATATATTGAAATTAAAATAAATTATTAAAGGGAAAAATACCAAAAATAAATAATTTATAAAATTAAAATTAACTTACGTGCACCAGAGACTCAAAACCGTGATGGCCATCCACACGTTATCTCTGCAGGCGTGCCCGAGATCTTCACCACAAAAGGAAAATATCCTCTGTTGATTTGGGCGTGCCACCCATCCATCGTGCTCCAATGGACATTCAAAAATCTCAAACGCATAATCCTCACCAAGTGAGAACAAACGAGTGACAGGTGACAGCGACACCGACGTCGACTTGGCCTTCAATTTAGGAAAAATAAAATAGATAAGTTGTTGATAATTAAAAAAAACACAAGTAATTATTTGACTAATTTGGACATTAACAATGAATACATACCTTTGTTAACATTTCGAGCTCTCGTCGTTTGAAGTCCAACTCAAGCTCACGCCTTTTCATTTCCAACGCAAGCTCATGGCGTTGGACTTCCAACTCCCGCTCCCTAGCTGCCAACTCATCGTCCTCCACATGTGCCCTACTATAACTCTCTTTTGTGATCACATGTGAAGGGTTGGCATGTCCTGCGGTGTCCTGGGATGAACCGACGGAGGAAAGCTCTCTAGCAAGTGCCTGCTTGAATTCTGGGTTGGATAGTAAGTTTTTCATCAAATGCGTTGTAACAGCAGGGTTGGAGATGAGCTGCTGAGTCATGTCATCCAAAATTGATGCTTCATCGACCACCCGCATTCGTGAAGAAGACTTGCCATAATATTCCTTGATCGTCACGTTCCCAGGAACACCGATAACCCGACCAGGATGGTCTTTCTTGCCTAGAGCAGTCATCAAGACGTCCCGCCGTCCAGAAGGGACGAATGAGCCCTAGGAGGATTGTGCTTTAAGATCCATCTACAATGAAAAAAATGAAAAAACGTACAAGTGAAAAGTGTTAAAAATATCTATACAAATATCAATTGAAATGAAGTTAATTATTTACTTACAATCTTATCTGCCACTTCGCGAGTGGCATCAACTTTAAAAGATCCTGTCTTTGTCATGCGGCCGGCTAACCAAACATCCTCGCGTTCGATGTCCGACGGAGGACTTAATAGTGTGCCCTCAGGCACCTCTCCTCTTTCTATCCTAGCAAAGTGCTCTTCCCTCTTCACCCTCAGCCTATCCGCCATCATCTCCTCGATCCGAGTCTCGTACCCACCCTGAGACATGGTGTGGCGGTGGACATTCTTCGCCTGATTCTGCCGACCCTTCTCTACCTTAGCCTATTCAAACAAAAACACATAATTAAATACAGTTATATGATCTATAAGAAGCATACAAAATTAACTTAATCAACCAACCTGAAATTCTTCATCCTGTCGACTCCTAGCAAACATATCCCAAGTATCCTGATCAATCCAGGGATAATCCGAGAACATCTTATCAAGCCGCTTCTTCCCAGATATATAGTACCTGGTAAGATCATGCTTGAACCCATTCCAACGCTTTGATGCCATTTTCAGACATTTCGTACGATGATCCTCGTGATTCGGCACAGTCCAAGCTACCTACACATTAAATACATAACAACTGGATGGATTATAACTCGAATAATTATCTAATAATGTAAATCAAAAGAATATAAAGGTAAAATACCGTGATAGCCTCCCAAATCTGATCCTTAACGTTCTGTGGAACGTCATTCCAATGGTTGTAGTTGATGCTAACGTGCTGCTTCGCTTGTAGAAACACCCACTTTTAAAATTCTTTAGAACGGGGTCCCTGGGGATTTAGATTAGCATCGAAGGACACCTCAAGCTTCTGTCCGCTTTGCCAGGCCTTCTCTAGTTTATTCAAAGTCGTGGCTCCTCTACCCCGTTTCCTATGAGCCTGTGATGTCTGTATGGACAAAAAAATGATAAAATAGAGGCTTGTAACATTATAAACTTACATTAAAAAGAAGGACTAAAGATAATATATAACATGTAAACTTACACTAGAATCAGGCGTAAGCGCGATCGGGTCCTGCGTAGGCCCCACAGTGTCCTCCCGTGCATGTGGGCCATCCGACTGATCCATATGTATGCCTGTTCAGAAACAATATATATTTATTAACATAGGTTATAACTAAAAATAAATACAGAAGTATAAATAAAAATAAATGTATACTAAGTTTAAACTACCTATATCAATATCCCTTTGTGATGATCATCACGAGTGGCATGTACATCGTCCACCTGTGTCTCCTCGATTATAGTAGGCATATTTGTTGAAAAAGAAGGAGTCTCAAGAATATCAAGATTTGAATCTTGATTTTCATCACTACCATTATACATGCTTTTTCCTTAGAGAACCACGAACAACCTTTTGTTAGAAGGATCAGTGATGTAGAACACTTGTTTTGTTTGGGAAGCCATTATGAAAGGCTCATTTATATGACCTAACTTGTTGAGGTCTACCAATGTAAACCCCAATTCGTCGGTTTGTACACCACCGTTACTATCAACCCACTTACATTTAAAAACCGGCACCGTAAGCTTAGTGTAATCGAGCACCCAAATATCTTCAATATATCCAAAGTAAGGTGTCGATGCTTTAACGGGTTTTGTGTCCTTTGCACTAGAGAAGTGCATTGCTTCGGCCACGATCATAGCCCCGCTATTTTGCATGGTACTCTTGTTATCTTGTTCCTTTGTATAAAAGGAAAAGTTATTGATGTCGTATCCGCTCCAACATATGACGTTGAAGCTAGGCCCACGTGCTAGCCATCTTACGTCATCAGAAGCAGTACTACCATCCTTAAGCATTTCTTCCTTGAACCATGGTAAGAAAGTCTTGTTATGCTTGTTCAACAACCACCTTTCGCTCATTCGAGGGTTTTCTTGATTGACTTTTCTTTTATGTTCAAATAAGAAAGGTTGAACAGAATCAATGTTGTTCAATACATACAAATGTGCTTGAAGCACTTCCTCCCGACCCTTGCTATTAATTCTTAAGCCATGTGTACCCTTACCTTGACATCTTATCTCATCATGCCGAGGCTTAGGAACCCCTATAGGATCCGTGTTATGAAGGTAGTCCGAACAAAACTCAATAGCTTCTTCTACAACATACCTTTGAACAATAGATGATTCCGGACGATGAGGATTCTTCACGTACCCTTTCAAGATCTTCATGTAGCGCTCAACTGGGTACATCCATCTCAGAAAAACCGGCCCACATAATCTAATCTCCCTCACCAAATGAACAATTAAGTGAACCATTATGTCGAAAAAGGAAGGAGGAAAATACATCTCCAATTGGCACAAGATTGTAGCAGCCTCAACTTCCAAGTCATCCAACATACGGGGGGTCAACGACTTTGCTACATATAGAATTGAAGAATGAGCACAACCGAGTAATGGCATGTCTCACTTTTTTTGGAGCAATACCACGAATAGCAACGGGCAAAAGTTGTTGCATCAAGATGTGACAATCATGAGACTTTAAGCCAACTAATTTAAGATCACTAGAGACAAGCCTTTTCATATTTGAAGAGTAACCATGTGGAACTTTGATGCCCTGAAGACACCCGCAGAAACTTTGTCTCTCTTTTTTTGACAAAGTATGACATGCTGGCGGCAAATAAGTCCGCTTACCATCCTCAACAACTGGAGCTAACTGCTCTCGTATACCCATAGCAACGAGGTCGAGACGAGCATTCACACCATCCTTTGTCTTGCCCTGAATGTTGAGAAGCGTCCCGATCACACTATCACACACATTTTTCTCCACATGCATCACATCAATGCAGTGTCTGACATCAAGCTTGCGCTAGTATGGAAGATCAAAGAATATCGACCTCTTCTTCCATATGTTTTTCTCAGCAGCTTTACCTTTCTTTTTGGACTTTCCGAATATAACATCGATGCCCTTTACCCTCTGATAAACCTGCTCTCCAATTAAGGCCGTCAGAGCTTCTTCTGTCTCTTAGCATCCATTAAAAGCTTTTTTCATCTTACGATATGGGTGATCACGTCTAAGAAATCTCCGATGCCCAAGGTAAACCGTCTTCTTTCCATGATGCAACTGAGTGTAGCATGTGCCTTCTTCACATATAGGGCATGCTTTATGCCCCTTGACACTGTACCCGGACAAGTTACCGTATGCTGGAAAGTCGTTGATGGTGCAAAATAACATGGCACGAAGTTTGAAAGTCTCATGAGAATACCCATCAACTACATCAACACCTTCCACCCACAACATTTTCAAGTCTTCAATCAAGGGACTTAGATAAACATCTAAGTCATTTCCCGGTTGGTTTGGGCCCGAAATCATCATAGACAACATCATGTATTTGCGTTTCATGCACAACCAAGGGGGCAGGTTGTAAATTATCAACAGAACAGGCCATGAACTATGAATACTACTCATGTTACCATAATGATTCATTCCATCCGTAGCAAGTCCAAGCCTTAGGTTTCTTGGCTCATCGGCGAAATCCGGAAACATAGTATCAATATTCTTCCATTGCATAGAATCAGCAGGATGACGAACCTTTCCATCACGTTTCCTCTCATCATTATGTCATCTAAGATTCTTCGCATCTTTTGCATTGGCAAACAATCGCTTGAACCTTGGAATTATTGGAAGATACCACAACACCTTCGCAGGAGGACCCTTTTTTCTCACATCATCAAGATCATCATCATCATCACCACCCTTCACTTTGTATCATGATAACCCACATTTGGGGCAATTGTGATTGTCTTCATGAACACCGGTGTACAATATGCAATCATTGGGGCATGCGTGTATCTTCTTATACTCCATACCCATCGGACACAATACCTTCTTGGACTCATAGTTACGGTCAGGCAATGTGTTGTCCTCCAGAAGCAAGTCTTTCAACACTTCAAGCAATTCCGTGAAGCTTTTATCGGTCCAACCATTTCTCGCCTTCACACAAACTAACTTTAGCACCGCCGACAACCGTGTATGAGTAGTACACCATGGATATAAAGGCTTATCCGCATCACCGCACAGCCTATCATACACATGAGCTCGATGAAAAGATTCTTGTCCAATATCACGGATCATGTCCTCCACTCAATCATCCTCCATATCTACGTCAACGTACTCACTTTGGGAGACACTTGCCGTACTACTCAACAACACATCACCATGCCATATCCATCTTGTATAACTCAAGCAAATCCCTTCACAAATCAAATCAGTACGTATATCCTTCACCGTACATTTCCTCATATTCAAACACTTGACACAAGGACAACAGAACATTCCATTACTATTAGGAACATTCCTTTGAGCAAATTCTATAAATTCTCCCACCCCCTTCAAATACTCAGCACTAGTGCGCTTACAAACCATCCAACTACGATCCATAACTAGATAGGTTCTGTAGATATACAAAACATATATATCCAATATAAGGACAATACGGGAGATTTAAAACTAGTTTTTGAAATCCTAATTGAAAACTAGTTTATGAAATCCCGTCAACCATGTATATCTTATTTGACTAATTGCCTAAAACAAAATTTCCACGGTAATCTCACATCATTCTTCTCATCAAGCAGGCAACAACACATATTAGGACTATTGCTATATCTAGTACTATAACCACTCATCCATATGAATAGATCAAGAGAGCATGATATATACAAGCAAGGCGTTTAAAAATTATTTCAAATTTACACCATTTTCAGGTTGAGCAATGAGCAATATATTATTGATGTCACATGCTACAAGCAACTCTAAATTTCTTGCCATTTTGAAATAGGTCATGATAGCAAAAGAAAAACAAGAGAAAACACAAAACCCACGACCAGAAATAGAGACATTCAAAACAACTCAAACTCACAGTTTCAAGTTTCAACTAGAGACTACAGTTTCAACATACACTCAAAACCAAAAATAAAAAAATGTGACATAAAGACTCACCAGAAATAGGTGCTCGCGTGGTGGTGGGGAGGGGAGCTCGAGTGGTTGGCCAACGTTCGATGTGGTTACCGAGAGCAGAGGGACAAGGAGAGTTAGTGCGCGAGAAGGAGAGAGAGAGACGTCAAGTTATTGCAAATAATATTGAGCGGGAAAGGCAGAGTTAGGGTTAAGAGTGTACCTCACGGTGGTGGCGATGAAGCCCTCGCAGTGGTTGTGGTGGAGAGGAGTTCGCGATTAGGGCTGAGTGAGAGTGAGAGTGAGAGTGGCGATGAAAATAGAAGAACAAAGACGTACAGAGCGAAGTGAAGAAGGCGAGCGGGTGTAAACGTTATAATTAAAAACCATCTTTAAAAAAGCATTTTACGTCAGTTGTTTGTAACAACTGCCGTTAAAGGTCATCTATTTAACGTCAATTGTTTAAGACAACTAACGTTAAATAAATGACTTTTAACGTCAGTTGTATTAAATAACTAACGTTAAAAATAAATATTTTTTATTTTAAAAATACTTTTAATGTCAGTTGTTGAAGACAACTGACGTTAAAAGTGTATAGATTTCTGCAAAAACATTCATTCCTATGACTATTGTGCTACTTACCCATGCTTAAAAGTGTATAAGTTTCTGTAAAAACATTCATTCCTATGACTACCGTGCTACTTACCCATGCACCTTGTAACTTAATCCTCTTAATGAGCATTAAGTTTATAGATCAGTTTTCAAGAAAATCAGGTAGTCTCTCTTCTCTATATAAAGTATCATTCTTCCTTATCATTCTTCCTTATCAGTCTGTAATACACCCCCCTCTTCTTTTCCTCTATATTTCATGTGTTTTCTATTCCTTCACAATATGGCTCTATCATATTTGAGACTTTTGTTATTTCTTCCTATACCTAGACTCAAAGGTCTCTGTCTTAATGGTCAAAAAACTTCTGAGGTTGAGTAAATCACGTAACATGGATGGTAAGGTTGGGTGAATCACGTAATGTGATTCCCTTACTTTATTTCATCCCCGCCATCCCTTTCACCCCGCTTTGGTAGCAAGTGACTGTGGATTCAGATGGAGCATCAAGGAATTCAAGTGAGGGAGGAGATGCATCCATTGGAGTTTCTGAGGACAGGACTGAGAAGAAAATGACGTTGAAGCAGAAATTTTTTTATATTTTAGGGCTATGTTGCAGAAATTTTTTATCTTTTAATCATGTAATTGTAACTTATGAATCGCTTCAATAAGATACGATTTGATTATACATATAACTTGTTTTATGTTAAGTGTTTATTTATTTTAATTTGCACAAGAATTTGTTTACTAATTCAAACTAATTAATTAAGATTAAATTAAAAATAAACTTGTTTAAAAAAAAGATTAGAAATAAACTGCACTATATATGGAATGATCTGCGTTAAGAGTGACAACAGGGAGATGATAACGCGAAAGAAAGATAGGGATGAGTTTCAGATAGGAATATAGGATTATTTACATTAGTTTTTTATTTAACTGAAGTAAAAATCACACTTTCAACGTCAGTTGTATAAACAACTGACGTTAAAAGTGTTAATAATTCTTGCAAATCACTTTTAACGTCAGTTCATTACACAACTGATGCAAATAGTGATTTAATATTTACAAAACCGTCACCGCCTCATTTTTAACGTCAAACATATGGTCAACTGACGTAAAACGTTCCCGTATATTACATTATTTCCACTAGTGGGACATGCATTTTCCTTTAAATTGCCTCAAGTTTTACTTTATAAAAAGGAAATGAACACATGGACACTATAAGCATAAATATTTTCCTATATTGTTAACCAATAAGAAATTAACATATATTAAAAGTGTTTGACTTTTATCTTAATTATCAGTCATTAATACTATATTTTTCATTGGTTGACAGTATAAAATATTTTAATTTATATCGACAATATATACCAATTAAACTCTAATACTTGTATCACGTATATTGATTCAAAAGTGAGAATGAGAGCTCGAGTGACATTGTAAAGACGTGGGGATATAGTGTTAAGGTAGATATGAGAGTGAGAGTATGCATAAATATTATCCTTATCATATGTAATCATCTTTTGATAGAAAATTTGACTCTTCTCATTACGAATTCTAGCACGTTGGATTAAAAAAATATTAAATTATGTGTGATTTGTTTATAATATTTTTACTAATTACTAAGATTTTTTTTTTTCAATTATGCGGAGAATGTAGTGTTGTATTCTCTCTTGCATGATTGATGATTGAAGAAGGAGATCTTATATTCCCAAGCAATACCTCCTCCAAGAAGAAAATATGATGAGTGTAGAATACTTCTATAAAAAAGAATACTTAATTCCAACACTTGGAATAAAATATCACTCTTTACTAAATTTCACTTTTGAAAAAGGAAATAAAGGAACATGCTTGTTTGATTAATTAAGCATATAAAAAGTGTACACGGGAAGCTTTTTTGTTGTTCTAAACAAACTACTATTACTGTTATTGCTATTATTATTATTATTTATGATTAAGTGTAAAGGTCATGTAAAGAAATTGAAATTGGGTTTTTTATGAGACCTTTGCATAATTTACAAGAATATTTTAAGTATAGGATTTTGCGTCAATCATTGTATAAAAATTTAAAAAAAAAAAAAGAGACGAGAGAATACAATTATTTCGTGTAAAGAAATAATATTAAAGCTATGAAACAAATTCAAAATATAATGCCTATTTCCTGAATCAACTCACCCTCTCTTTCTTGAGTGTCTACTTTGTTTCACATTTAGAAGTTTCGAATGAACTGCAGAATTATAAAGAATATTATTATTATTCTTATTATTATTATTATAAACATACAGTTTTAAGTTATGCATGCATGCACATATATTATTAAGCATTAGCAACCACTTGTGATCAACGTACTTCATGACTTTTAATTTTCTCAATTTGAACAAAATTTCCACTAATTAGATCGTTGGGACGTACTGATCAGAATTTATTCCTGGCATTCAAGGAAGGGTGAAGAATTTATTCCTTGCTTTGAAGGAAGGGTGAATGGGATTACGTACTGAGGGTTGAAGAATTTAATTTAATTTATAGGCAAGCATGCATGTGTTTCCAATATCCATCATCACATAATAATCAAGCAAATTGTTTCCTTAATTCATTCTGTCTGGTTGTATCAAACAATTGAAGAGAGTACTAGCTATGGTTAATCCCATCCCTAACAGCATTGACAAGTTATGGGAGCAGTGGAACATTCGGGGAGTTGTCCTCTTTAGTCTCTTCCTGCAGATCTTCCTTGTTATATGTTCCCCTCTAAGGAAACGTATGCAGAATGTATTGTTACTGTTCTCAATATGGTCAGCATATCTCATAGCCGATGTGGCTGCAAACTTCTGCGTGGGACTCATTGCAAGCAACCAAGACCCTAGCAGCCAAAGCATTATCAGCACTCACAGTGATCTCCTAGCTTTTTGGGCTCCGTTTCTTTTGGTGCACCTTGGTGGCCCAGACACCATCACTGCCTTTTCCCTGGAGGACAACCAGCTGTGGTTGAGGCACATGCTAGGGTTCATCACCCAGTTCATCTCTTGTGCATATGTCTTCTTGCTAACTGTGCCAGGGAACAAGCTGTGGATCCCCACAGTGCTAGTTTTCGTTGCAGGAATGATCAAATACGCCGAGAGGACTTATGCATTATACCTTGGGAGCAAGTATCCAGGGGACGCGGAGCAAGTATACATTCCCAATAAAGCGGTAAATGTTTCAGGTATTGATGAAATACCAAAAGATGGTGATGTTGAAAAGCTAAGCCAAGTTGGGGTGGTGCTGGTAGCTGACCGCTTCTGCTACCAAAGCGATAAGCAGACCAACCAGATCATTGATCATGAGCGGAAACTTTTCAATCGGATAAGCGCACAAGATGCATTAAGAGTGATAGATACCGAGTTGAACTTCCATTATGAAGGTTGCTACACCAAGTTCTGGGCATTATGCAGAACCTCAGGATGCTTTTCTCGGTTTGTAGCCATCACTTGCCATTTTGCAGCTTTTGGACTGTTCTTTTCTGAGGACAAACACAAGCAAGGTTTTGACGCTTTTGACGTTAGGGTTACTTATGCATTGCTGCTTGGTGCTATGGCCCTGGATACTATTGCTCTCTTGATGCTCCTTTTCTCTGATAGAGCAATTGTCTATTTTCATCAACACGATGTTGGCGGCTTCTTCAATATTCTGAAAGCCTTTCACGAGTTGATCAAGAGACAGAAGTGGTCGAAATGTAAGAAGAAGCCTTATACCAAATTTACAGAATTGTCAACTTGGGTGCCGTTTCGCAGATGGAAAGGATCCATCTCGGGTTTTAATATGATAAGCTATTGTCGTTCCAAAAACAAATTCTTTGTACCTAAAAATAGCTTCTCGTATATTTTCATATGGCTATATGAGGCCAAAAATCCATTCCTTTTAGAGCTTTGGGAGTTTATCTTCAGTGTACTTAAGAGAAAATCTGAGGAAGCTATAAATTATGATGCTACATTGTTGTTACGCAGATCCGTGGGTCGTTGGAGTCTCAATTTAATAGGTGAAGAAGAGCGCAGAAAGAACCTGAAGCGTTACGTCGCTGGGGAACCGTATCTATTTAGTGCAATTAGTGGATTCGAGACGGTCATAGTGTGGCACATTGCTACTCACCTATGCTATGTTCTTGATAGACATTATCAAGTTGATGAACGAGAGTTTAGTAAGCTCCTCTCGGACTACATGATTTACCTTGTACTTTATCACGGTCATACAGCACATGTGTCACGTCTCCGAGGGACACTTGAAGAGCTCATGAAGAAGAAGTTTTTCATTAGTGATGAGGATGAAGTAGAGGCGTGCGAGAAACTTCTTACTGTTAAACTTGAAACTAATAATAGAATATTGTATCATGCATGTATTTTGGCCAAAGAGTTAAGGATGATATCACACTTAGGCATCAAATGGAAATTCATAAGCCAAGTTTGGGTTGAGTTGCTGTCATATGCATCAGACTTCGATTTGTTGTCAGACACAGGTTTGTCGTCGTTCTATCTCCAATACAGTAGTAATCGGGGAGGAGAACTTATTTCACGTGTTTGGCTGTTGATGACTCGTCTGGGTCTGGGACAACCGGGGGATGATGAGGACAAGGTTTTAAGAGACAGAGAAGAGCTCAAAGGGCGACTACTCAAGACTGAAGCCATCGGTTCATGATAGCAGGGTCACCCGTGTGGAAGGTGTACTCTAGGCATAACTCAGAAACAAATGTTTAGCGACAATTATGATAATAATTGGGGCAGTATGTATTAAATTAGTGACAGAAGTTAGGAGTTATGTGTCAAAAAATAATTGCTCTGTGGCAGTTATGTATTAGGAATATATGTAAATATGTAAAAGTAAGATGTGTAATGAGAGTGTGTTCACCCAGTTGTCCCCGGTAATAATAAAAGAGACACTAAATAAAGTGAAGACAAACTAGATAATTTAAAGATGATAATGTATCTTATAGGCGAGTGGTCAAGGGGCGGACCTTCATGCTTAATGGTTAATGTGTTGACGCTCTTGTGTTTTTTTGCCAGAGTGTTATTAACGTTTAAAGTTAAAAGATTAAAGATGATGATATTTTTGGTGTTTGTTGCCCAAAGACGTTAAGCCATAATAAATGGTGTTGATGGAGGTGGTGGACAAACGATTGTTTGTTTGTGTGCATGCATTGTGAACACCCCATTTTGATCGGGTCCTTTAGTTTTCACTAAAAATTTTAAAAAATAATAAATTAAAAATTGCAAAGAAAATAAAAATAATAAAAAGATTTTTTAATTGGGTCAGGTCAGTTAAATATATTTCATCCTCCTCCAACAAATCCTAGCAACTACTTTATTTTGAATTTGAACCTAGTTTTTTAATCTTGGCAGATTTTTTTTAGGATAAGATCAGAACGAATTTGCATTATAAAATCACAATAGGGGGTAAATCCCTTAATTTTAGGCAGGCTCGACAGTTTCGATTAGATTTCAAACTAGAGATGAAATTTTTAATCTTTAACAGATTTTTAGGATCAAAATCGGAACAATTTGGCGTTATAAAATCACAACAGGGGCTACAGAATAGGGAGAGCAAAAAAAAAGAGAGAAAGGAACCAGAGAAAAATTTCAGAAAAATAACAGCGAGAGCAGCGAAAAAGAAACTAAAAGTGTCTTTGCAAGTATTTTGAATATCCAAGGTAGAGAGTGATACAGAGAGTAGAGAAAAAAAAAGAAAGAAAGAAAAAACCTTCCTTGTTCCCTTCGAACATCGTCAAGCCGCTGCCGGACCTCCCTCACGCGGCTCTGTCTTGCTCAGAGCCGTACCACCGTAGCGCAGCCGCCGCCCGACCACCGCGGTCACCATCTCTTTTCCCCAGGGTTCCGATCCCGACCTCGCCCCCACGCCCCCCCCCTTAAGACGTCGCCCCCCGCCCATTGTTGCAGGCGTCAAGTCGCGTTGCGAAGCAGACCGCCACTGCCTCCCTTTCTTCGTCCTTGTGTGCAGGTGAATGGAAAATGAGCTTTGTGTTTGTCTCTTTCTTTGTATACTGTAACATTACTACTTTCTGATAAGGTATTGGTGTTAGTAGGTTATTACTTTGTTTATTTTATTTTTTGTTTTCTCTGATCATTTTATTTGTAGCTTTCATTTCTATATACTTAAATTGAATGGATTGTATTATAGGGCTAGTGGGTTAGCTGTTTGGCCCGAGCTAGTGAGTCTGACAAACAAAAAGAAATGAACTAAAAAATTTGAATCTGATTTTCTTTTCTTATGACTTGATTATGTTAAAATAAATAAAAAAAATGATGTAAAAAAAAAAGAAATACTTGAAAATAATTATTTTGGGATTGTTTGTGAGAGGTTTCAC
Source organism: Sophora flavescens (assembly GCA_030762895.1). NCBI lineage: Eukaryota > Viridiplantae > Streptophyta > Magnoliopsida > Fabales > Fabaceae > Sophora > Sophora flavescens. Next base: position 51,943,592 of record CM061069.1, read on the forward strand.
GCTCAATTCCTTAGGTTTGGGATAGCTCTGTGGAAGTATCTGCCATGTTCTATCCCGCTTAGGTTTTCGATAAAAGATAAAAATAAAAAAACAAGAAAAATAAATAAATAACCTTTTTTAAAATATATATATATATATATGTATAAATATTTTTCATAAAAATTAAAATTAACCAACAAATAAAATATTTTCTACAAGAACTACGTGGCTTTGAGTTTCCCATCGAAGCAAGGAATACGTAGAAGCGGGATCAATCATCTCGTCAAGCCAAAATTAATTTTTCCATTATTTTTGTGTTCTTTTTAATTTATTTAATGTGGATAATTAATTAATAATTTATTTAATGTTTTTTGGGTTGCTCTATGACAAGTGTCATGCTCAATCTCCTAGCTTTGAGGTTGCCCTATGGGCTTACGTGCCATGTTCAACCCCATTTTGGATTTATCAATAATATTTATTTTTGTGTTCTTTTTAATTTATTTAATGTGGATAATTAATTAATAATTTATTTAATGTTTTTTGTTTGCTCTATGACAAGTGTCAAGCTCAATCTCCTAGCTTTGAGGTTGCCCTATGGACTTACGTGTCATGTTCAACCCCATTTAGGATTTATCAATAATATTTTTTTATAAAAAAATTTAAATGCAAAAAAAAACCAATAAAGAAACATAAAAATAAAGAAAATATTATTAAATAAATAAATCCTTCCTTGTAAATATTTTTGGGGTAAAAAATAAATAATTTAATTTTGCACGATTAATTCAAGGTACCATTCGTAGGATGGGTGATGTAGGGTGCTTAACACCTTCCCTACTCGTAACCAACTCCCGAACTCAACTTGGTTCCAAAGATCATATTTTAAATGTTTTCCAATTTTTCCTAAATTAAATAAAATTGGTGGCGACTCTACTTTTCCATAAAATTTCTTTTATCTTCGTCCTCGTCGTAATTTTTGGTTGCGACAGATGGAGACTCCACTGGGGAAATTTCGAGAGTCAAGCCTAAGTAATGAGTTGTGCATGTTGGTATTTATTGTTTACCCCTTTTTTTATTGTTTTCTTTTATTTTATATATATTTGATTCCTTTTTGCTTTAATAATTATTTTTTACATTAGGATGGAAGACCATGATATTTTGCTTGTCTTATAGGTTCAAGTAGTTGTTTTAGGATTGTATAGGTTTGTATGCCTCCAGCACACACAACACCGACACTCGTTTTCACACACTTTCAGCTCTATACCCGAGCTTGTGGGACCTTAAGGATTAGGTGGTGACTCAGCATTGTCATTGAAGGCCTAGTGCCTCTCTGATATTTGTTGACTCACCACTCGGATTGTTACTAGTATCATGGACTAGTCATCCTGGAGGGTTTATCCCTACTTGTGATTAGGTTCATGAACTAGGTCCTTGACAAGGGCAATCTGGGGACCATGACCTTTAGAAGTTTAGACACATCCTAAAGTTTATACTCCTAAATTGACTTAGTGGCCGCTCGACTTAGAAGTTGCCATCATAGGTACCCTTGATTAGGCCCTACCTCTTAAGACAATTGGAGGCGTACCATATCTCTCTTGTGTTTTTCTATTTATTTTTACTTCATTTCCCTTTGTGTTTTAACTAATGAATGATAAATAAATAAAATACATATTATATATATATATATTTTTTATTTTATTTTTTTTATAAAATAATATATATATATATATATATTTATATTTAGGTGATTCTCTTTTGTGGAGGAAAGACACTATCTGTGTAGCAAGGAACGGAAATGTCTAACTCTAGCAATGCAATTGGCCTGAAGAAGAATATTATAATTGACGTGAAAATCAATGATGTGAAGACTTTAATGGAAATCAGTCACTTGATGCCAAAAGAAGTATGTTTAGAGTTTGCAAGCAAGTATGGGAAGATTTTGGACTTATTACACATACATGTAGATGCTTTGGGCTTGAGTGCTTTGGCCCAATATTAGAACCCGAATTTGAGGTGTTTCAAATTGCCGAATTTGGATACGACACCGACTATAGAAGAATATGCTTACATGCTACGGATGCCTCTTCCAAGGAGAGTTTCGTGTTTATTTCTATTATGGTCAGCATGTTAGTGATGGGAAGGTTGCAGAGTTGTTGGGAATTCTACCGAAGCCATCAGACAAAATGGAAAAAGGAGCTGTCAGAGGTCTGAGGTGAAGATTCCTTGAAGTTTATCTCCAGGAACTAGCACGACAAAATAATTGGGTTATCTTCAAGCGGGTGTTAGCTTTAACCACTTATGGGCTGGTATTTTTCCCCTTTATACCAGACATGGTGGATTACGCAGCCTTGGATGTTTACTACAAGGTCGAAGAATATACTGTGAACCCTGTTCCCGCAATTTTGGCAGAAACATCCCTATCATTGCAAGTTTGCCATGAAAGTCAACAAGGCAAATTGCGATGTTGTGCACAAATGTTGTATGTTTGGATTGTGACTCACATGTATGCTCGAAATTATGTTAGTGGGATTGATGACCCTTTGAGGAGATTCGATCACATTCTGATAAAGCCACACAAACCCAACGAATGGAGACAAGAATTTGATGAGGTTGATTCGAAAGCTTTTTGCTGGATGTGTCCTTGGTATAAAGGAAACACAGTCATCTTCAGTTGTGGGAATTTCTCGAATATTCCTTTGATGGGACCAAGGGGTTGCGTGTCATATTCTCCGGCACTTGTGATTCGACAATTGAAATGGACTCAACAGGAACCACTTGAAGAAGTGTTAGGTGGAATTTCGATCAAGAATGCGAGGTTGTCAAGAATACAACAATAGTTGTTAGATCCGCTTGGAGCAACATCCGGGTACTGGGATCCAACGAGTTGGGAAGACAAATTATTTCTCGTACTAAAAACTACGAGGCATGGAGGAAAGCAAGGAAGGACAACCGTGTTATTTCGAAACCAATATCGCATGAAGATGAAAATCCGCAAATGGAAGCAGAAATGTTAAAGAAGATCAAGGTTATGATGGCCCAGATGGGAGTGCTAGAGGAAAAGAATGAAACAGATCAAATCACCATCGTCACGCTCCAACACCAAATCCAGAAGTTAAACATGAGGATAGAACTTTTGAAAGATGAATGTGTCGATGCATATGAAGCTGCAGCTCCAGCAAAGAGAGCAGGGAAGGGGAATATGAAAGAGTCGAAAGTTCGAGGATTACTAGCAAGGATAGAAGATAAAAAAAAGTGTTGGCACAAATCTTCAAAGAAAAAGAAGACTTGGGGGTAGAAATCGAAGTGCACATTCAGACAATCCGGATGTTGGAAGAAAGCACAGGATCTCTACAAGAAGCCTTAACTCATGCTGAGTGCTACTCGGATGAGGGTCGGAATGCAACTGCAACTATACGCGAATCATTGAAAAAATCACAAGAGAAAGAGCAACAGTTATGGATGAGGGTCCGGATGTTCTAAAGGTTAAAAAACGGTATGATGATGAGATCAGACAACAGGAAGAATGGCTAGAGAACTGGGAATCCGTGGCAAAAGATTTGAAAGCTGACAGGGATGCTTGGAAGAAAAGATATGAACACCTCTCAGGAAGTTTACAATACCATACCTATCAGTTTGTGGGTCACCTCGAGGAAGCGTTAGTCCAAACTCGCATGAATGACGGATCTACAATAACTCCAAAAATAGCTCACTTCATGAAGTATTGTAGGGGTCTTGCTAGCGGATTCAAAAGGAAGACTTTAAAACTTTTGATGTAATTCTGTTAGATGGGAGACATTGTATTTTCTCTTCAAAGAAATAAAAGCCTTTTTTTAGGGGTTACATCCCACTACAAAAAAAGGTCATTTAGCGACCGAAAATAGTGACCGAATTTTTTGGTTGCTTTTTGCGACCGAAATAGCGGCCGATTGTAGGATCTACATGAAACACTGGTTAGAGTTGATTCTGCGACCGAAATAGCGACCGAAATAGAGCGTAGCAGAGATATCGGTCGCTATGTCGGTCGCTAAATAAAGGAAAGTAAAAGTCAGAAATTTATGAATTTTTAGTGACCGAAATAGCGGTCGATTTAAATGCAACGGTCAAACTTTATTTATATTAGCGACCGATTTAAAAATCCGTCGCTAAATTTATGAATTCATATTTCAAACTTTATTTATATTTGCGACCGATATTAATTAGGTCGCTAAACAGCGCATAAAAATATAAAATAGCGCGTGTTAGCGACCGAAATTTAAATCGGTCGCTAAAATTATAAATTCAAATTCCAAACTAACCATATTAGCGACCGAATAAATCGGTTGCTAAAATTAAAAAAACCCTAAATCACGAAATCTCCTATTTCCTTCCTCACTTCTTCATTTTTCCTCTCTCAGCTCTGCTCCCTACCTCCACCACCGCGCCAGTCCGTCGTCTAACCTGTCCGTCTCCACAACCGCATCCCTCTGGCCACCACCGCACCAGTACGGCCACCACCGTATCACAGTACGTAAGTCTTCTTACCTCTCATCTCTTCCTTTCTTCTCTTCCTTTTCCTCCCTCTCATCTTTGGTCTTTCCCTCCGCAGAAACAATGCCACCATCGTAGAGCTCCGGCCACCACAGGGACAACCGCAAGGACCACTGCAAAGGTATCCCCTCCTTCCTTCTATGTATCCCCCTGCGCCCTTCATTCTCCGTTTTATTGTTATTTCACAGTCTATGAAATTCTTTTTGCAACAATGATGATTACTGTTTTGGTTGCTTTGTGAGTGTGTCAAAAAATTATGGTCTGGTGGTATATCTAAGAGGGTCCAAAAATTTTCTGAGGGTTCATCTTTTTCTCTATGAATTTCAGAAGCAAGAGAGGAAGGAACTTTGAAATTTTCTTTTTTTTTTGTGTTGCTGTTGGTGGTCATTATATTCAAAGGAGGGAGTACTCTAAATTTGGCTTGTAGTATCAACATAAAGTGGAAATTGTTGTCACTCTTTTGGAGTCTCTCCTTGGTAATTATAAATATTTGTCTGTTTCCTGATAATCTATTTGAACACTCAGTATTATGCTTCATGAATTTATGTAACCCCCCGAAATTTGATGTTTGTTAAACTATGAGTGATTGGCACCGAGTTTGTTTTTGTTAATAATATAATTTCACTCTTAGCTGCACATTGAAGAGACTTACTGCTCAAAGAGTTCCTCTTCTCTTCTTTGAAATCCCTAAATTCGACAGAACCTCCTTCTTCCTCATTTTACTCAAAGGCATATCTCTCTGTCACTGTTTCTCTCTTCCTAGCCGCGCGCTCCGGCCACCTCAAGACACCTCTTGTCACCACCGTCATCCCCTCTGCTCAGGTAAGCTCTCCTCTACTCCATCTCTCTTTGTCTCTGTTTCTCTCGTATCTCTCTCTGTCTCACTATGCTTCTCTCTCTCTATCTGTTTCTAAGGTCTCTCTCATCCATTCACTTGGGGACTGGGGAGATACGTTAGCTGTCGATCGGCGGATTCACAAAATACAGGTAACAAATTTGTTGTTGAAAACTCTGTGTGTTTTGCTTTTGCTATGTGGTTTGTGGTTGGATTTTGATGTTTAATTTTCGTTTTTACATATCTCAGATTTTAAATACTTATTTATCATTCACAAATGTTTTCGTGTTTGTGTTTATATAAATGAATGGGAGAAGCTGTGTCTGATGTGGTCTGTGATGGTGTGAACACAGTGGTGACTGGGAGGTTTTCATGTTTGTGTTTGCAGAAATCATAAAGGAAATTCGTCAACAGGGTGCTTCGTTAGCATTAAGGTGTGCAATATTCCCAATGCCACTTACTAATTCAAATGACCCATGCATGCATCACTTTTCAACTTCCTGCTTTCTTTTTAAACTATATTATCGGGACTATTAAAAACTTTAAAACTGTTGCTTTAATTCATATTGCAATTATTGATGACATTTTCAAAAAACTTCCCATCTGTTAATTGCCAGCAGCACCAATATAAAGATGTTTTATGCATCTGAGACCTTTTTTTTCATCTTTTTCATGGCGAGTGTTTGATAATTAAATCAAGCCTTTTTTTAATCACCAACAATTAACACAAGTCATATTAGTCCAAATTGAAGTCTACCTGCCACAATGCATAGTAAACAAGGAACTTTTTACAGCTCATTATCTACTTGCATCGTTATCATGATTCATGTAGAATAGTCATATTTTGTGTGCCACCGCCTAAGCCTTTCTTATCAATTAAGTTTGTTTATATTTTAATAGTTTATTATGAAGTGTTGCCTATAAAAGGCCATGGTTGTACGTTGGCAATTTGATGATGGAATGAATCAAGAATATGAGAACATTAATTTTCTTCTCTTCCTTTATAAGTGCTGTGTGAGTTTGAGAGTTAAAAGTGAGAGAGAACAATTATCCTGGGTGAGTTTATGTGTTTGTATAAACACCAGAGTAGAGTCCAGGTCTGGATGATTTCATGAATCGTGACACTTGCTTTGCCCGTCCAAAAAGCATTTGAAACATTCTTTTTTTTTAGTTTAGTTTATTATAGTTACGTTTTTGTCACTGATTAAAGCTTAAATTTTGTGTTTTGAATTTTGTTTTGAGTTCTCAGACATGCAAATATGACAAACCACAAACAAATGGAATTTGTAATTTAAGATTTAAACCCTTACCTCATCTTTCAAGAGTTAGGTTTTGGGAGAGAAAAGGTTCCTTAGTACTTTTCTCCCTTTGTTTCCTCTTCTTCTGAAATAAAGGAGATGGGGAGGAGAGTATAAGGAAGAAGGGAAGTTGCAAGTTGTTCTAAATTTGTAACCGTATATTGTTTATTCTATTTTATATTAATTTATGTGTTTCTAGTCTTATAAATAGTTGTACTGGATTCTGTATATATCGAATAGTGATTTGATTTGAAATGACTAATTTCATTTATGCACGATAGGTCCTTGTTGTCATATTCTTCTATTCTCTGTTGGCTCCGGCTCCTCCCCTTATCCTTACTCGGTTGTGTTTTCTCTCTCAGGTAAGTTCTCTGAACACTCAGTGTAATGTATTATGTGAATTATCGTGTTGTTTGGTAGTGGAGAGCTGAGCTCAATAGGATGTGATCTTGTCTGGTTGTATGCTGATAATTTAATGTTTATGCATGTGTTTGTCAATATGTGTTGTTTGTTAGTGGAGAGCGGAGCTCAACAGGATGTGATCTTGTCTGATTGTATGCTGATAATTTAATGTTTATGCATGTGTTTGTCAATATGTGTTGTTTGTTAGTGGAGAGCGGAGCTCAATAGGATGTGATCCTGTCCGAAAGGCGAGATGCTGGTTGTGTGCTGATAATTTAGAAATTATGCATGTGTTTGACAATTAACTGCTACTTGTTAGTGGAGAGCGGAGCTCAATAGGATGTTTGCTATAATATTTAATCTAAGTTTGTATTGATTTACGTTGTAATTTATATAAGCTCAACAATGTTGCAATATTTATAGGTTAATGGTTTTATTTTCTGTTAGAGTTAATAATTAATTTACGAAAGCCTTAGTTTCCTATTTGAGATTCAATATTAATGAGCATGCGTAACTTATCAAGGTATGCATGCTCATTGTATTGAATCTTGAATTGTCCAAGTGGGACAGTTTGGGAAACAACCTTTTTCACACTCGTACAATAGTCATTTCAATGTTCAAATGCCTTATATACTTGTTGAAATCTCGGTCTGATGCATTTCCTTTTGTTCTCCTGGTGCATACTTGATCGCGGTGATTCTCATCGTGCTCGAGTCGTGTAACTTGGAGACCGATGGGAAATGCTGCCAAAATTTTGTCAAGTATAAGGTATTTGAATATGGGAATAACTATTAGTAGCCGAGTGTGGCAAAGGTTTCTTCTCGAATGGGATAGGTTCATACCTTGTCATAAGAACGAGATTGATGGAGTTATTGGAATGCACCGTAATATATAAGTGTTATTGTAGGATTGGTCAGGCTATTTAATTTCCAGCAATGGATATTCCGGAGAATCGGAAATGGATGTATCGTAGGTTGGATCGGAATAAACGTCTTAGGGAAGAGTATAGAGTTGGAGTGGGTGAGTTTATAGAGTTTGTTGTTAGCCAGGAGAGATTTATACGGCTGGGTGGTGATCAATTGAGGTGTCCTTGCAAAAGATGCAAGTGTCAATCTTTCAAAAGCGTGGATGGAGTTGTAGCCGATCTTTATGAGAAGGGCTTCATGCCTGATTACTATTGGTGGAGTAACCATGGTGAGACGTTGCCTGACTTAAACCCGATTGTGGTTGAAGGTTCGTACTATGGAAGTGGTGACCGGAGGGAAGAATTGAATCCATACGAGCAGATGATAATGGATCATGCTGGACCATCGGTTGGTGTTGTACTAAAAGAAGATGGGGGAGAAGATGGTGGAATGGGTTCCCAATACATAGAGGAGAATCCGAATACCGAAGCTCAAAGATTCTATGATATGCTGAGTGCTGCACAATCTCCATTGTGGGAAGGATGTCGGGAGTACACGGAGTTGTCGATGTGCATGGAATGGTTGAGTATCAAATCTGACTACAATATGCAAGAAGGTTGTTTTAATCGCCTCACCAGGTCAGTGTCCAAGGCGTTGCCAGAAGACAATCGGATGCCTACTAGTTTTTATCATGCTAAGAAGTCTGTGGAAAATTTGGGTCTGGGGTGTTTGAAAATTGATTGTTGTCCGAATGGATGTATGTTGTACTATAAGGATGATTCAGCGGAAAGCATAACATGTTGTCGATTTTGTGGTGCGGATCGGTATAAGACAACCACTAGGATGGGCATTGAGAAGAAGAGGTCGCTAAAAAAGATGTGGTACTTTCCGCTCGTGCCAAGACTTACAAGATTGTACTCTTCGATGGCCACTGCAGCTCACATGAGGTGGCATAGTGATCATGAGAGGGAGCAAGATGTCTTGTGTCATCCATATGATGGAGAAGCTTGGAAGCATTTTGATAGGGTTCATATGGCATTTTCGCAGGACCCTCGTAATGTCCGATTGGGGTTATCTACTGATGGATTTAATCCTTTTGGGCAGTCTGGAAAAGCATACTCTTGTTGGCCGGTTATCCTGACTCCGTACAATCTTCCCCCGGGGATGTGCATGAAGCGGGAGTTTATGTTCCTAATAGTCATAATTCCGGGTCCGTCTAATCCAAAAGGTAAGATTGATGTGTACTTGCAGCCGCTGATAGATGAGTTGACAATGCTGTGGAATGATGGTATGTTGACATATGACGTATCTTTGAGGCAGAATTTCATCATGAAAGCAGCTTTAATGTGGACGATCAATGACTTTCCTGCTTATGGGTTGATGTCGGGTTGGATGACCGCGGGGAAGCTTGGATGCCCAATATGTATGGAGCGATCTAAGGCATTCACGCTTAAAAACAGTCGAAAGATCTCATATTTTGATTGTCATCGTTAATTCCTTCCAGAAGATCATCCTTATAGGCGGAACAAGAATGCATTCAAGAAGCGTTGTGCGGAGACAACACCACCTCCACCACGTTTGACTGGTCCTAATGTATGGCGCAGAGAACAGTACTTACCACTCGTCCATGAAACCCAAGGAGAACATATTCCTGATTATGGCGTCAACCATAATTGAACAAAACAAAGTATATTTTGGAGGTTGCCGTATTGGAGGACGTAACTACTCCGTCACAACATTGATGTCATGCATACTGAGAGGAATGTGTTTTTGAATGTGTTTGACACTGTGATGGACATCAAGGGGAGGACAAAGGATACAAATAAAGCCCGATTGGATCTGGCTGACATTTGTAATCAGAAGGAGCTTGAGTTGCAGGACGGTGGTCTTGGCAGACTTATCAAACCGAAGGCAAGTTATACACTAAGCAAAGCACATAAAGTGGCCGTCTGTAAGTGGGTTAAAGAACTAAAGTTCCAGATGGGTATGCTTCCAATCTGGGTAGATGTGTTGACATTAAGGAAGCAAAGTTACATGGAATGAAGAGTCATGATTGCCACGTGTTCATGCAACAGTTGCTTCCAATTGCGTTCGACGCATTACCGAAGCAAATTTGGAACCCACTTGTTGAGCTTAGCCCCTTTTTTCAGGGAGCTTACATCGACAACACTAAATGTGAATCAATTAAAGGATATGGAAGTCAAGATACCTATTTTGTTATGTAAGATGGAGCAAATCTTCCCGTCGAGTTTCTTTGATTCCATGGAACACCTGCCAGTTCATCTACCTTACGAAGCAATAGTTGGTGGCCCGGTCCAATACCGCTGGATGTATCCATTTGAGAGGTAAACAACATCAACTATTTTACTTAATACATATGAAATTCACGAACACGAGAGCGTAGTTTAGCTTTCCCTAAAACTAGTAATTATTTGTATGTATCCCTCTCTAATAGGTTCCTGCACTCCCTTAAACACAAAGTCAAGAACAAGGCACGAGTGGAGGGTTCCATTTGTGAAGCATACTTAGTAGAGGAGACTTCCACTTTTGCCTCTTATTTCTATCTGTACGAAGTTAACACGAGAAGGACAAGGATGCCTAGAAACGTTGATTCGGGCGAAGGAAGTTCAACTAGTCCTCCTATATCAATAATCAACTATCCGGGCAGATTTAGTGACAAATCAAAAGGATATTTCTTGGAGCAGTGTGACATTAATGCTGCTCATCTGTATATCCTTCAAAATTGTGAAGAGGTCGCGCCATATTTAGAGTAAGTTTCTACAATGTCTTTTATAAGTTCAATTGACATTTATGATTATTAATAGTCCTGCTGTTAATCTCCCATATGTAGGATGTATGGCAATTTTCTAAGGGATCTCCAACCTAACATTTCAAACGATCAGGTTGATCGAGAAATTACTTCTCACTTTGCTATGTGGTTCAGTAAATATGTAGGTTAAGCATCTTCATTTGTTGAAATACATTTTATCTCCTTAAATATATAACATGTATAAGAATAATATAATATTTGATTTTTTAGGTACTAGATCCAGAAAACAATGTTCAAAATCCATTGTTGACAAATTTGGCATGGGGGCCTAACAGATGGGTTACATCATGGAATACTTATATTGTAAATGGATATAAATTTAACACAAAAACATGGAATGAAGGAATGCAAACGTGTAACTATGGTGTTTGTGTGCGAGCCACTGATGGCAATGTAGAGGATGATTTCTATGGGGTTCTAACTGACATCGTTGAACTCGATTATACCGGTTTCCTCGTGATGAAGTTAGTTATCTTCAAGTGTGATTGGTTTGATCCTACTCTTGACGTAGGGACAAAAATAGATAAAAATTATGGTATTGTTCAAGTTAGGCTGTCTCGAAGGTATAATAAGGCGTACGACCCATTCATTTTTTCACAACAGGCAGAGCAGGTTTATTACTCGCCATATCCTGAAGGACATCATGGCTGGTTGGGTGTTATTAAGATAAAGGCTCGCAGTATAATTACTAATAATGTAATCAACCAGTCTGAAAAAGATGCTCCGTACCAAGATGATGAGTTTTCAAGACCCCACGATCCGTTGCAAATTACGCCTGGACATTATTGTTAATTCTCGGCGGACATTTCCGGAAATGGGGAAGAAGTTGAAAGAGAGTTAATGGATCAATCCGAGTTGGACGCATCTAGCGAAGGTACATTCCGATCAAGTGATACTGATGAGAGTGAGGGTGAATTTAGTGACGGAGATTCTACTTAGGTAATTTATTTATGTCATAATTCATTGTGTAAATGTCATTCTACTTAGGTAATTTATTTTTGTATTATTTACACTGTTGTGTAATCATCTTTTCATTTTTTTCACAGATGGCAGATTCCTCTAGAGGTAGGGGTCGTCGTGGAGGTCGTGCTGCGAGAGTCCCTTCGCCGGCCGACCCACAGCCTTCAGATCGAGACCACCCTACCAGCACCTCTGTGGACGGGACACCTCAGGGTGATGGAGTTGCACCCCCTACCCAGCCTCATGTGGTCGGGACACAGGCCGCACCCTCATCATCCACACCTACGACGACAGGACCATCATCATCATCGGGACAGGAGAGTCGTGGTCCATCCGACAGGAGGATTCTTCTTATCCCCAGGGGGGATAACGAGTATGCTAATTTAATTTTTTAATATATATAAAGTATCGTTAATTTCTATTTACTTGTTTTTTTAATTTATTTATAACATTTATTAATGCTCTAATTTTGCTGCAGCTTTCTGCCCGCGAAGGGCCCTTCTGATTCGATACCGAAGATCCTGCGACACAAGTTTGATGGTCCATGGCCTACATGGAAGGTCATCCCAGAGGGCCATAGGGATCAGTTGTTTCTAGAGTTTAAGGTAACAATTTATTAAGTTATTTAAATTAAATTTACATTATATATATGTACACACGAATTTCCTAACAACTGTAAGTTGCAGAAAGAGTATAGGTGGGACTTAGCTTTAGAGGCTCTCGTCAGGGACATATTTGAGCATAAAGGCTCAATTGGTCATGAAGAATCGGCGAACAAGGCGAGGAAGGGTCAGAATAAGGGGAAGTGGGTGGATCCCGAGATCAAGAGGCAGCTGGACCACGATCTTGGGCTGCGAGAAGTTCCAGGAGATCCAGGCCACAGCTCGGCGTAATCGAGCTTCTGATGGTGGCGCATGTGCTTGGACCGGTGGGTCTAAATCAGCCGCCGCCCACTACGACGAGCTGGTAATACATTAAACTTTTGACGTAATATACTATTTAATTAATTAGTTTTCATTTTTAATTATTCTTATGAATTTAAGATTATATTTTTCTGTGCAGAAAGCACAGAAACAGCGGGCCCCCACTGCTATGGAGTTGGTGGAGAGGACGAAGAAGTTGAAGTCGGGGACATGGGTCAACGACAAGGCCCGTAACTATGCTGTAAGCAAAAAAATAATTTAGTGTTTACTTGTAATTTATTATAAATGATTTGTTAATATTGGATATAATTTTAACTAAATCTCTTCAACTATACTTTGTAGGTGGACTTCAACTAGAAGAATGACGATGCCATATCACGTGCCTCACAGTCACAAGATGAGGCTTTGACTGGTGATGGGCCCTGCTCTCCTGTCTCCGTCGACGATAATGCCATTTATTTGGAGGTCGTCGGGGGCAGGAACAAGAAGGGGCACGTGTATGGCCTCGGACACCTGGGAGGCGAGTTTATCGCTTCATCATCCTGCACGCCTGCTCCTTCATATGCCGATACCGTCCCTCAGGAGCAGTTCCACTAAATGCAGGACACCATCACGCAGCTGAACGCGGAGCTTCGGGAGAAGAGCGAGAGAGAGCAGCATATGGCGAACCAGATTGCACAGTTGACTCAGGCACACCAGCAGTCGATGCAGGCGAGCATCAAGCAGGGCCAGACACTGCGGCTGGTGTTGGAGCAGATGAGGATCCAGACTCCAGTTGCTCAGGATGATGCTCTGACGGTTGTGCCGCCTGCTGCCGCTCCTCCAGTTCTGCCGCCAGCTACTGATGCTGATACTCCAGAGGACGATCAGCTAGCAGACGTCGGTTGTACGGATGCTGAGGATGATTGGATTCCTCCATCTCCCCCTCATCATGACTGATTTTTTCTCTCCATATTTTTGACTTTAAACGATTCTTGTACGACATTTTGGATTATTCTTTTTATATATATTTATTATTTCTTATGATTGTATATTTCATAAGTAATTTGGTGTGTTTTATTAGTAATTTTGCTAACGTTTAAAGAAAATCAGAAAAAAAAAATTTAAAAATTAAAATTTAAAAAAATTAATAATAACCAGTTTAGTGACCGAATTAGAAACCAATAATTCGGTCGCTAAACTTTATTTAACATTTACAGATGTGGTATAGAGACTGAAAATCCGTCGCTAATATAGGTTAACAGTAACCAAAATTAGCGACCGAACTAGCAACCGATTATCAGTCGCTAGAAATGGTTACCCAAAAAATGTGACCAACCTAATAGCGACCGTTTATTATTATTTAGCGACCGTAAATTCGGTCGCCATTTAGCGACCGAAATATTAATTCGGTCGCTAAAACCTTAGCGACCAGGTATTCAGCCACCACCATTAATCGGTCGCTAAATTAAATAGCGACCGATTTACAATGTTTAGCGACCGAATATTACGGCCTCTAAACAGTTGTTTTTTTGTAGTGTCCATTAATGAATTCTGCTCTATCTTATGGTGTGTTACAGGTAGGCCTGTATGATTGCATTGCTAGTGAATGATGCTGTCTATTGAGGGACACATGTTCCCATGGATTTGTCATCAACCACGCATTAACCTAAGGGGGATGTGCCCCTAGAGTTATGTGTCGGGGTGAAGTTGCTTGCTACAAAAATGGTATTTCCTTTGCAAAAGAAAGAATTCGTGGTTTTTTGAAGCATACTTTTATCTTTCTTTTAATAATAATAATAATGCCAAAATTTATATAAAATAAAAAATAAAAAAGGGTTACTGATTAGAATAACTGACGATTTTTCGAACAGAGCTAAAAACACGAATCTGAGGGTTCGAGAATCATTGCGCGACCTAAGAAAGACGATACCAATCAAACCCGAGTTCACAACACAAGATCTCGGACCAGGATGGCTGCCGACGATCCTGAGACAGGAAGGAACTTGAGTTTAGAAGTAGACAAAATGAAGGGAAGGGTGACTGAAATCTCTGAAACTCAAGCAAGGTTGGAGGCTATACTACAGGATGTGAGGGAATCTCTTAGAAGCCTTGGTGCAAATAGAACTGGAAATGAAGATGACCCACGTGTAAGCATACAGCCAGCCCTCTCCATGGTAACTACGCCAATATTTTCAAACATAAGCCATAGCCTTACTGAAGGAATGTCGGGTTACACAGAACACACAGTGATCCCCATCGGGGAAGGATATCGCCCCATCGGGAATATGTATCATGAGGCTGCTGACTATGCAAGACTTACATGGGAAAAGCCCCATGCATCCATTCCCGAACAATCAAGGGGAATTCAGTTTGGACCCGATAAGATGAAGGAAGAGTGGATGGAGAAGGTAGAAGAACAAATAAAAGAGATCAAGGGCTCAAATACTTATGGCCTTCTCAAGATTGAAGAACTTTGTCCTGCCACAAATGTCGTGATTCCTAAGGATTTCAAAATTCCTGATTTTTCCAAATATGACGGAAGTGGGAACCCACGATTCCATTTGATTAGCTATGCCACCAAAATGGCCATCTAGTCTAAGGATGACAAGTTCCTTATTGGGTTTTTCCATGAAAGTTTGACTGGAATCGCACTAGAGTGGTACCTTCAGTTAGACCATTCTAAGATCTCTCGGTGGACAGAATTAGTCGATTTGTTGATAGATCAATACAAATTTAATTTGGACGTGGCTCCGACCTGTGAACAGTTGACTACAATGCAGAAGAAGAGTGATGAATCCTTCAAACAGTATGCACAAAGGTGGAGGAGTTTGGCTGCTCAGGTTTAGCCGCCGCTGATGTTGTCCGAAATGTGCTTGTTGAGTCACCGGCAACTGTACCGGGTCGTCGTACGTAATAAACACGGTAAGTAATTGCCTAGGTCGGACACAGAGATTGGGCTACCAATTCTACCAATTTGCAGAAATTTGATATGTTTGGTCAAGTAACAGAAAGTGGTTGAGAAGAGAGGAAAAATAGGATCGCTGTTCGAATCAACAAATCAATCAAAGATCAAGCAGTAGCGATAAGTTAAAATCTGGATTAAAAACATCTAAGGTCACAAATCCACCTACCCAATCATGCATAGTACCCAAGTGATGATAATCCTCTCCCTAAATTCAATTACAATGTCAACCGGGACCCCCAATTTCTCCTAAATTCACTGTCGTGCTCAATAGGATGTATTCAACGATTGAGTTAATTACTTGCTACGGTCTCATAACCCAATCATCAAACTCTATTAATTCTTGTTCCCTAAAGGGTTGCACTGATCTCCTACTCACTCTCGTGCAATATTCAATCAGTGATCCCAATTCAAGTTCTAAACGCGAATTGCCTATCAAGCCTCATCACGTTAACTAGTCAATCATGCATGCTTATGATCAACGCAATAAAATCAGAATTGGAAAACATGAATTGAGGTAAAGGAGAGAGACATACATCACATGAACGCTACACCGTCATGGGTGGTTTCATTGATCCCTTAGACAAGGGGATTAGTTCCTCATGCTCGTAACGACATACAAACAATCAGAATTCACCATAATTGTCAACAAGAAAAGAGAGTAGGGAGACGCAGCTCCGGAATAAGGATTCAAAAAAAGATCTAAAACCCAGTTTTGAACCAAAGGTTCTTCCCAAGGTTCTGTCTGCGCTGCTAATTTATAGAGAGGCCACGCGTCACGGCCGTGATGACCATCACGACCAGGTCGTGACGTGTTCTGGAATGGGCGCGCATTCAAATTTGGAGCATCACGGCCGTGATCCTCATCACGGCTAGGCCGTGATCAGTTCTGCCTGGCCTGTCACGACCGTCATCTGTATCACGGCTAGGCCGTGACAGCTTCTGTCTTCACCAAATGGTCTATCACGACCGTGATGGGCATCACGGCTAGGCCGTGACAGCTTCTGACTTTTGCCTTCTGGATTGTCACGGTCGTGATGGGCATCACGGCTAGGCCGTGATAGGTTCTGACTTTTGCCTTCTGCTCTGCTTGATCATGGTCGTGATGGTCATCACGGCCAGGCCGTGATGGGCTCTGTTTGGCTCAATTCTTCCTTTTTTAGCTCTATCTTATTCCAAGCTCCATCATGGTCAACTTTGATCATTTTTACATTGATTTCTGGAAAACAACATCACAAGACCACCTTACCCGTTTCAAGGTAAAAACTAACAAAAAACAACTAATTATGCCTAAACTATATGAAAAATGCATGCGAAAGTGCACATGAAATATGATGTAAAATCACACTATCGAATCACCCCAAGCTTAAAATTTGCTTGTCCTCAAGCAATCACTAAGGCCAGAAGATCAAACTAATCAAAGCATGGATAGTGTGATTTAGAAGCCGAGTAGTAACTGATCCAAGTAATAGGCATTTCAAATAATTTAGCAAGAGACAATCAATTTAAGTCCAATTAGATGCTTAGGTTTCTTAGACTCATATTCTTACTGATTTGGGCACTCTTTCTCACCTGAAAATCACCCCAAGCTTGTTCATTTGCTTGGCACTCTTTCTAGCCTCACTCAAGTGTTTAGGGATATATGACATTTCGCTCAATTTCCTCAAGAAATGAACTCTACCATAGGCTTGACTATCAACCAATTCTCTACTTTATTAATGAAAACAATTAAGAATCAAGAGGTCTTTTGCTTTGGTTGTAACGGGGCCATGGGATTAATCGTTAGGTGGGGAAATCAAGAAAAGGAAATTTCAAAAGGCTACACAGCATATCAAGCATTGCAAACATGACCTTCTAAAATACCCTTTTGGGTTATGATTCACTTTTCCACCTTTCTTTCTTTCTTTTTGTTTTATTTCTCACTTTTCTTTTGTCATCCCCTTCTCTATTGATTTTTTTTCTTTTTCTCTTTTCTTTTGGAGAAGGAGAGATTTTCAGCTCAAGAGAAATATTTTCCAATTTTCTCATCCCATACTTTTTCAACTACCTTTTTACCCTTTTGTAATAATTTAGAAGGTCCTATCAAGCATCATTCAACAATATATTTCAAGGTACCAAGAAAAGTATTTCATTCTTTTAGGCTCAAAATTGGGCAACTAAGGGGTAGCATTTAGTCAATCAAAGCTCAGAAGGCCGAAAAAAAAAAAATACCTAGTGCCTCAATCATTTTCAAAAAAAAAATGTTTTCAAAAAATTTTTAAGCTTTGAAAAGGTTTCAAATCAAGTTCTAGAGAAGTACAATCCAAGAGGAATAACACTCTAACACAAAGAATGGGGTAGATATAGTGACTACCCCTTTTTGGCTCAAAATCTCACGTTTAGTAGTTCAAAAATCAATGAGAAACATGAATCTACGGAACCATATGCTAATTATCAACTATCAAAGATCATCTCAAGCATTTTCATTATTTGCCTTATCACAAGAATAAAAAAATTGGGTTCAACAATTCACTATCTCTATTTATTTGGCACTCAATTCTTTACAATTGGATGCATCATATCTCAGCAAAAGGTCAATCGATTCGTGTGATCATGCAAAACTATCATGCAAAACTATATGAATGCAACATGAATAATGCAAATGCAAAATACCCCTACCACAAGCTTAAAAATTTACATTGTCCCCAATGTAAACAATCAAGTCGGAGAGAGGAGAAAAATGGAACAACTTATCGAGGCGGTAGCGGGTGTTGGCTCTCATTTCAGTCAGAAACTTGTTGGGAAGTACATCACGGCCATGAGCCTCGTCACAGCTAGGCCATGATGCTTTCTGCTCTTCGGGGTCTTTCCATCACGCCCGTGATGGGTATCACGACTGGGCCGTGATCCTTTCTGGTCTTCATTTTTAGCCCATCACGGCCGTGACCAGTGTCACGGCCTGGGCGTGATGGCTGTTGCCTTTGCTTCTTCCTTGTCTTCTTGCTCTCCCTTCCTTCTTTCCCTGAAATCACTTTGCAATTTTATTAGTAAAAGAAAACTCTTGATCTTCTCAAATTATTCAAGAGTGAAATCAAAAACAAAAACTACTAAGAAAATGAAAATCACTAAAGAGAAGGGTTAAGAAACTTGGGTTGCCTCCCAATAAGCGCTTGTTTAACGTCCCGAGCCTGACTCAAGTCACCCCTAAGGGTTAATCTAGAAGAAGAACTCGCTTGCCATTTGGGATTGATTCCCCATGGTAATGCTTTAGTCTTTGCCCATTTAACTTGAAGTTGCCAGATGCCCCTTCTAATTCTAATGCTCCGTGTGGAAAGACTTGGAGGATCTTGAATGGTCCCGACCACCTTGATTTTAGCTTCCCAGGAAAGAGCCTCAATCTTGAATTATAAAGAAGTACCATTTGTCCGGGCTCAAACCTCCTAGGCAAGATGTGCTTGTCATGCCATGCCTTAGTCCGCTCTTTATAGATTCTTGCATTTTCATAAGCTTGCATGTGGGTCTCGGACAACTCATTTAAGTTCAAAAGCCTTCTATAATCGGCACATACTCTCCACCCCGTGATGGTCCTTGTTAGGATCAATTCATTGCTTTCATTGACCACCACGGTTGTGCCACCTTTCCTTGGGACCACATGAATTGGACTAACCCAATTGTTATCCGAGATTGGATAGATGATTCCGGCATCTAAAGGTTTAATCACTTCCTTACGCACAGCTTCTTTCATGATGGGATTTAACCGTCTTTGTGGTTGAAACACCGGCTTATAATCATCCTCCATCAAAATTTTATGCATGCATAGGGTAGGGCTTATATCTTTTAGGTCCGAAATCTTCCACCCAATGGCGGGTTTGTGTTCCCTAAGAACTCTCAATAGCTTTTCTTCTTCATCCTTCTTCAAGGCATTGCTAATGATTACCGGATGTTGTCCTTTCTCCCCCAAGAATGCATACCTTAAGTGGGTTGGGAGTTGCTTCAACTCCGGTGCTTTGTTATCTTCTTCCATTCCTTCCTTGTTGAGCTTTTCCTTTGCACATTCATCCCTTAGGAGACTCGGTAAGGCTTCTATGTTTTTTAAGCACTCAAGATAATCCTCATCCTCCAAAGGGTTTTCTTCCTCACTATCATCATCATGGGATTTTACCAACACTTGTCCAAGTGAAGAACCATGGGCTTCTCTAGTGGTCTTTGCATTGACAATTGAGTCCACCATATCCACTCGATACACACCCGACCTCTCCGCGGGGTGCTTCATTGCTTCAAAGACATTGAAGACTGCCTTCTCATCTTGCACCCGTAGGGTGAGCTTCCCTTGTTGCACATCTATCAAAGCACGCCCAGTGGCAAAGAAGGGCCTACCCAATATGAGAGGGATCTCGGCGTCTTCATCCATATCAATCACCACAAAATCCGCCGGAAATATGAACTTGTCCACCTTCACTAACAAATCTTCTACCACCCAATAAGGATATTTTATAGAACGGTCGGCTAGTTGGAGTGACATCCATGTATCTTTGGCTTCTTTGATCCCCAGCTTCTTCATCATAGTGAGGGGCATCAAGTTGATGCTTGCCCCTAGATCACACAACGCCTTCCCTAGAGTCATCTCCCCAATGGTGCATGGTATAGAAAAAGAACCGGGATCCTTCAACTTAGGAGGTAGTTTTCTTTGAAGAATGGCACTACACTCCTCGGTCAAAGCAACCGTTTCCTCATCCACTATTTTCCGCTTCTTGGAGAGAAGCTCCTTCATAAACCGGGCATAAGATGGCATTTGTTCCAAGGCTTCCGCAAATGGGATGTTAATTTGAAGTTTGCGGAAGACATCAAGGAATTTACTGAACTGTTTATCTTGTAGAGGCTTCTTCAGTCTTTCAGGATATGGTACCTTCATGTAGGACGGGAGGTCTTTGGGTTCAACCCACTTCTTTTTCCGGAACTCTTCATCTACAAGTTTTAACCTTCCCCCTTGCTCCAATGCCTTGTCACTTGCCAACTCCTCTTTCTCAGGTTGCTCTTCCTCAACATGTGGTTGTTCCGAGGTCTCAACTTCCTGAGAACTAGTTGCACCCCTGTTAGATCCCAACACCCTACCGCTTCTAGTTGCTACGGCATGCATTGGTTCTTAGGGTTGTTCTCGGTATCACCTGGGAAGGTGCCTGGGAGACACTCATTTAGTTGCTTCGCGAGCTGAGCTATCTACGTCTCTAGATTCTGAATTGCTGACCCTGTATGAGTTACCAACTTGTAAATGGCTGCACTTGTATTGATTGACAACTTCTCAATTGCCGCATTCGTCTTTTCTATAGCCAACTCCCAAGGTTGCCTTCCACCATCTGTTATTTGCAATTGATTAGGCCCTGGAGGAGCCTGCTGAGTATTGCGCTACTGGATTCCACAATTTGGCCTCTGACTCAGTTTAGGTTGTTGTTGTTTCCCGGCTAGACCACCACTAGCATTACTCCAAGCGAAACCCGGATGGTCCCTCCTCATATAACCCCTATTCTGATTCTGACTGTAATCATTCTGCCTGTTCCTCTGATAGTTATTCTGAGGCACACTGTCATAGAAATTGTGGTATGAGTCCACATGTTCCTGAGAGAAGTTGAACGGACAACTCTGAGTGATACTGTTGCGATCCAAGCTGTCAAACCAATCACGAACGACATCCCTAAGAGAGAGAGGGAATAGCCGCAAGCGAAACTCATCTTGAGAAACTCCTCTTGTCTTATGCATGTCACAAGCTTCAAGGAAGCGAGTGATGTGTCTATGAGGGTCTTGTTTGCCACCCCCATCAAATTGATTCCCACGGATTTGGGCTGTGACACATCCTTCCACTCTGAAGGAATCTGTATTGAGGTTTCCCCTCACGATCGAAGAAGCACAATCATCCAAGTTGGGTATATTGTACTTGAAGAGAGGCTTGTAAGGTGGAGGGTTTCCTTCAGCCATCCTTTCAAAATTGATTGCTCCAAGCCTCTTTCGTTCTCTGGCTTCTTTCCTTAATCGTTTCTCGGTCCTGGTGATCTCCGAATCAAATAGCAAGTCCTCTTGTGAAAGGGTACCTCGCAAACAAAAACAAGGCAAGACCAAGTGGAATCAAAGAAGTAGAGAGAAGTAATAGTAAACAGATAACAGAAAATAGAAAATAAAAATAGAAACATCTTA
Organism: Sophora flavescens; assembly: GCA_030762895.1. Lineage (NCBI taxonomy): Eukaryota > Viridiplantae > Streptophyta > Magnoliopsida > Fabales > Fabaceae > Sophora > Sophora flavescens. The sequence continues at coordinate 51,965,357 of CM061069.1, forward strand.
GCCAAATAATCAAAATTCCCAAAAATTAGGAAAATTGGTTGTGCCAATCCCCGGCAATGGTGCCAAAAACTTGTTGAGTCACCGGCAAGTGTACCGGGTCGTCGTACGTAATAAACACGGTAAGTAATTACCGAGGTCGGACACAGGGATTGGGCTACCAATTCTACCAATTTGCAGAAATTTGATATGTTTGGTCAAGTAACAGAAAGTGGTTGAGAAGAGAGGAAAAATAGGATCGTAGTTCGAATCAACAAATCAATCAAAGATCAAGCGGTAGCGATAAGTTAAAATCTATATTAAAAACATCTAAGGTCACAAATCCACCTACCCAATCATGCAAGGTACCCAAGTGATGACGATCCTCTCCCTAAATTCAATTACAATGTCAACCGGGACCCCTAATTTCTCCTAAATTCACTGTCGTGCTCAATAGGACGTATTCAACGATTGAGTTAATTACTTGCTACGGTCTCATAACCCAATCATCAAACTCTATTAATTCTTGTTCCCTAAAGGTTTGCAATGATCTCCTACTCACCCTCGTGCAATATTCAATCAGTGATCCCAATTCAAGTTCTAAACGCGAATTGCCTATCAAGCCTCATCACGTTAACTAGTCAATCATGCATGCTTATGATCAACGCAATAAAATCAGAATTGGAAAACATGAATTGAGGTAAAAGAGAGAGACATACATCACATGAATGCTACACCACCATGGGTGGTTTCATTGATCCCTTAGACAAGGGGATTAGTTCCTCATGCTCGTAACGACATACAAACAATCGAAATTCACCATAATTGTCAACAAGAAAAGAGAGTAGGGAGACGCAGCTCCAGAATAAGGATTCAAAAAAAGATCTAAAAACCAGTTCTGAACCAAAGGTTCTTCCCAAGGTTCTGTCTGCGCTGCTTATTTATAGAGCGGCCACGCATCACGGCCATGATGGCCATCACTGCCAGACCGTGACGTGTTTTGGAATGGGCACGCTTTCAAATTTGGAGCATCACGGCCGTGATCCTCATCATGGCTTGGCCGTGATCAGTTCTGCTTGGCCTATCACGGCTAGGCCGTGACAGCTTCTGTCTCCACCAAATGGTCTGTCACGGCCGTGATGGGCATCACGGCTAGGCCGTGACAGCTTCTGACTTTTGCCTTCTGGATTGCCACGACCGTGATGGGCATCACGACTAGGCCGTGACAGCTTCTGACTTTTGCCTTCTGCTCTACTTGATCATGGTCGTGATGGTCATCACGGTCAGGCCATGATGGTCATCACGGTCAGGCCGTGATGGTCATCACGGCCAGGCCGTGATGGGCTCTATTTGGCTCAATTCTTCCTTTTTTAGCTCTATCTTATTCCAAGCTCCATCATGGTCACCTTTGATCATTTTTACATTGATTTCTGTAAAACAACATCACAAGACCACCTTACCCGTTCCAAGGTAAAAACTAACAAAAATCAACTAATTATGCCTAAACTATATGAAAAATGCATGCGAAAGTGCACATGAAATATGATATAAAATCACACTATCAGTGCTCATACTTTTTGGGAACCCTGGGATCCCCCTTTATCGGAGCAATGGCAGGAGTAGCTTATAGGGATTTCTATGACTTGATTGTTGCAGGGGAAAGAATTGAAGTCCTAGCCAGAGCCGGGAAGTTGCCAACTGACATGGAAGGCAGTGCATCCAAGAAGGGGTTCCAGCCCAAGAAGAAGGAAGCAGAAGCAAATTATGTGCAACACCAGCAAAACTTTGGACCTCGACATGTCCCTTCATACCCAAGGTACCAAACACCGTATCAGACCCAAACACCATTTTACCCACCTCAACAGGCCTCGCCAACCATCACCCAGTCACAAAACCAAATAAATAACATCCCTACCCCTCAACCATACAACCCCACTCGCCCAACATATACTCATTATCCACCTGCACCTCAACAAAACCATCCAAGCTACCCTCGACCTTACCCAAATTTTCCAAATCAGGGACGTTCCCAATATCAAAATCTGCCTCCTTTCCCAAGACTGTCTATCTCCAATGCAGATTTGTTCAAACAACTATTTGATTGTCACCTAATCGCTGGAAACCCTGTACGGCCTATGGAACCACCTTTCCCTGCTTGGTACAATCCAAACTTGACTTGCAAGTATCACATGGATGCCCTGGGGCATTCCATTGAAGAATGTGAGGCCTTCAAGACAGCAGTTAGAAAATTGATTGCTTGTGGAAGATTGGGTTTCGAAGAAGATTCTGGGCCTAGCATTGTTAATAATCCAATCTCAAACCATAATGAGGGAAATAGTGTGAATAACTTGTAAGTGGAAGGGCCTCAAGTTAAGAAGGTTTTAGAATTGCGAACCCCGATGCAAGAGGTATTTGCGGGGCTCAAGAAAGCAGGATATGATATTGTTGCACCGGTGAAGCTGATTGGGGAAAAAGAGAAGTATGATGGTGATTTAAGTTGTGATTATCATCATGGGCAGGTAGGGCATGATATCGAAACTTGTTGGGACTTTAAGGTCCGAGTCCAAGGATTACTTACCTTGGGGGTGATCCAAGCTAGGCGAGGTACGACTGAAGAAGTTAATGTGGTTGAAAAGGTTGTGCTCCGGATACCACCTATGAATGATGCGCCGGCGCTAGAAAAAGTGATTGTAAAGGTGAAAAGCCAACTCCTTTTGCTTATAACGATACACACGCTGTACCATGGGATTATGAACATAAAGTAGAGCTAGTAGGAGGGGCAGGAGAAACTTCGAAGGTCCAGGTTATTAATGTTGTGAGAATTGGAGGCATCACAAAGAGTGGGTGATACTATGACCCGGTAGAAGAAGAAGCAAGGAAGAATACCAAAGATGAAGGAAAAGAGAAGGAAGAAGAAGAAGAAGAGTTCCTGAAGATCATGAAGCAAAGTGAATACGATGTGATGGAGCAGTTGAAGAAAACACCGGCAAGAATATCCCTTTTGTCGCTTGTCCTCACATCTGAGATGCATCGTAAGGCATTATTGAAGGTGTTGAATGAAGCTTATGTTAATCGCGACGTCACGCTAGAGAATGTAGTAAACATAGTGGATCCGGTGTGGCGGATCAACATGATCAATTTCTCGGAAGATGAGGTGTTTTTGAAGTTTAGAGGTAGTCCTAAGGCACTCCACATTACCCTAAGGTGCAAAGGATTTGTGATTGCGAAGGTGCTTATAGATGGTGGCTCAGCATTGAATGTGATTCCGTTGTCCACTCTAGAGCAGCTAAACATAGGCTTGACAGATTTGACACCCCAATAGATGATTGTGTGAGCCTTTGATGGGACAGCAAGAGGGATCTTAGGGGAAATAACTCTGCCCCTCGAAGTAGGGCCTAGTTGTTTTCGTGTTCTCTTTCAAGTAATGGAGACCCAGTGAGCTTATACCATGCTCCTGGGAAGGCATTGGATTCATGAAGCTGGTGTAGTTCCATCAACATTGTATCAGTGTCTGAAATATATTCAGGATGGGGCTGTAATTACCATCTGCGGTGAAGAGGAAATCATGCTTTCAAATCCTGTTTCGGTACCATACCTAGAAAGTACAGAGCAAGTCAAGGATGATTCCCTACGTAGTTTTGAAATCCTGAAGCCAGAGAGCAAGAAGGAGGAGATGCCAATACAAAATGTGAATGAAGTGGTAGTCCGTATAATGGAAAGGAACGGGTATCAGAAAGGAAGAGGCCTAGGGGCAAGCCTCCAAGGGATCCCCCAACCGATTGCAGCAGTTACAAGAGATGGAAGACATGGACTAGGATACAATCCTTCTCTAGCAGAAAATATGAAGTACCTGACTCTCAGAGGCAAGAAAGAAGAAATAAAGGAATTTAATTATATCCCCCACTTGACAGATACTTTCTCAGCATCAACTGAAGTGATCTCACCAAAAAGTTGACTTCCCCTCATTTCACTATCAGTGCACTTGAAGAGGAGCAAGCAAGAAACCCTGTTATTTATCTCTCTGCTGACAATGAGGTCCTTGGCAATTGGCAGTTTGAACCATTTGTTGATGTTATTTTCATGAAGTAATTACCTTTTGTATCTCGTATAAACTGATGTTTACTCTAGTTGAGAAATGAATAAAATGAGTTAGTATGATTTTTCAGCATTTTTCTTGGTGTCTTCCTTTCTCTGCCCTTTTATCTTATATCAATTGCGTTTCATTTCTTAAATAATATCATTGCCTATATTTCTCTTGTTTCAAACATCTTCAGGAACCTCACCACCGGCGAAGGTTTGTCTCACAAAAGGAACCTTGAAACCTCATTTACTGATTCCCTAACGGCTATTGACGAAGACGGTTCTGGGATTAGTGAGGAAGAAGAAGCCATTGAGGAATTTACAAAGTCAATAGAGCGCTCATAAAATGGGTTCACTTCAAATGATGAAGTTATAGAAGTGATTAATATGGGGACTGAGGAAGACAAGAAGGAGTTGAAAATAGTGGATAATCCATAACGTGCAGAAATGGTCGGGATATTTAAGGAGTACCTTGATGTGTTTTCATGGTCCTACAAAGATATGCCAGGATTGGATCCAAAGATAGCATCACATAAAATCCCACTGTACCCAGATACGGTGGTGAAGAAACAAAGGTTGAAGAGGATGCATCCAGATATGTCACTAAAGATCAAAGAAGAGGTAACTAAGCAGTTAGAAGTCGGGTTTGTGGAAGTGTCGAGACACCCAGAATGGGTTGCTAATGTCGTACCAGTACCAAAGAAGGATGGAAAAGTAAGAATGTGTGTGGATTACAGAGATCTGAACAAAGCAAGTTCGAAGGATGACTTCCCATTGCCTCATATTGATATCCTCGTAGACAGCACAGCAAGGAACCATAGATTCTCCTTCATGGATGGGTACTCGGGATACAATCAGATTCTCATGGACGTCGATGACAAAGAGAAGACGACTTTCATCACCCCTTGGGGAACTTTTTGTTACAGAGTAATGCCTTTTGGGCTGAAGAATGCCGGAGGTACTTACCAGCGTGCGATGGTAACATTGTTCCATGATATGATGCACAAGGAAATAGAGGTATACGTGGATGACATAGTGGCTAAGTCTAAGGACGGGGAAAGTCATGTAGCAGTTTTGCATAAGTTATTTGAGAGATTAAGGAAGTACAATCTGAGACTCAATCCCACAAAATGTGTGTGTGGAGCCTCAACTGGGAAATTGTTGGGTTTTGTGGTCAACAAGGAAGGAATACAAGTACAGCCCAAAAAGGCAAAGGCGATCAGGGACATGCCAACTCCCAAGAATGAACGAGAAGTAAGGGGTTTTCTAGGGAGATTAAATTGCATTGCCCGATTCATTGCTAACTTGACATGCACGTGTGAGACTATTTTTAAGCTATTAAAGAAGAATAATACGGGGAGATGGAACGAGGAATGTCAGGAAGCCTTTGACAAAATAAAGGCATACATATTAAACCCACCAGTATTGGTGTCGTCCACTCAAGGTCGTCCTTTGATACTGTATCTCACGATCCTACCAACCTCAATGGGGGCAATGTTGAGGCAACATGATGAGTTCGACAAGAGAGAACATGCAATTTACTATCTGAGCAAGAAGTTTAATGACCGCGAAGCCCGATACATGGCAATTGAGAAGACTTGTTGAGCATTGGTATGGACCTCCAAGAGACTCAGGCAATACATGTTATACTACACCACTTGGTTAATCTCTCGAATGGACCCTTTGAAGTACATCTTTGAAAGTCCTCTCATATCATTAAGGGTCTCAAAGTGGCAAATGATATTATCATAATTCGATATTAAGTATGTGACCCAGAAATCCGTTAAGGGAAGTACAATTGCTGATCACTTAGCTGAAAACCCTCTTGAGGGAGGACATCCAATTATATCCGAGTTCCCTGATGGAGAGATAGTGTCATTGGAAGAAGGTGAAACAGAGGAAGATGATGTGTGGAAGATGTATTTTGATGGAGCAATTAATATGCATGGAAGCGGCATAGGAGCAGTGGTTCTCTCCGGAGGGCAAGCAACAGCCAGTGGCTATTAAGCTCGAATTTGAATGCACCAACAACATTGCTGAGTATGAAGCATGTGCAAGTGGATTACAAGCAGCAATTGATCTCGGAATAAAACAGCTAAAGGTCTTTAGAGATGCAGCCTTAATCATTTATCAAGTCAATGGCCAATGGCAAACTAAAGATTCCAAGCTTATCCTGTATCAAAAATACTTGACTCAGTTAGTTGCGAAGTTTGATGAGATTGCTTTCTCGCACTTGACTCGAGACAAGAATCAATTTGAGGATACTTTAGCCACATTAGCCGCTATGACCAAGCTGGGTCTCCATACCACCGTCCAGCCTATTCAAGTGAAGGTACAAGATGAGCCAGCATACTGTGCACATGTGGAAGAAGAGCTCGATGGTAATCCTTGGTATTACGACATCAAGCAATATATGAAGAGTAGAACGTACCCAGCTGGAGCAAATGAAGTAAATAAGAGGACGATTCGTAGATTATCAATGTCCTTCTACTTAGATGGTGAAATTCTATATAAGAGGAATTATGATGGGGTCCTCATAAGATGTGTTGATGCTCGTGAAGCTCGGACTATCATGACAGAAGTTCACAAAGGGATATATGGAACACATGCCAATGGTCACATGATGGCACGCAAGATCCTACGAAATGGTCACTATTGGCTAACAATGGAAGCCGATTGCCTGGAGTATGTCCGAAAATGTCGTAAATGCCAAATATATGCAGATCAGATCAAAGCTCCACCATTCCAACTACACAATCTGGTGTCGCCATGGCCATTTTCTATGTGGGGAATAGACGTCATTGGACCAATCAATCCCAAGGCTTCGAACGGACATCGCTTTATCCTGGTTACAATAGATTACTTCACTAAGTGGGTAGAAGCAGCATCATACGCCAATATAACTCAAAATGTGTTTACCAAGTTCCTAAAAAGGGATATTATTTGTCGCTATGGAATACCAGAAAGAATCATTACAAATAATGCTGCCAATCTTAATGGGGCGGATGTAAAGAAGTTATTAGAGAATTTTAAAATCAAGCACCATAATTCCACCCCATATAGACCTCAGATGAGCTGGGCGGTAGAAGCGGCCAACAAGAATGTCAAGAAAATTGTTGCTAAAATGGTCGTAAATTATAAGGACTGGCATGAAATGTTACCATACTCTTTGCACACGTATCGTACCAATATACGATCAAGTACTGGGGCAACTCCTTTCTCGTTGGTGTATGGAATGGAAGTTGTTTCTCCTATAGAAGTAGAAATCCCTTCATTAAGAGTGATGATGGAAGCTGACTTGGAAGAATCAGAATGGGTGAAAGCTCGATATGATCAGTTAAACATGATTGAGGAAAAAAGACTGGTGGCCGTTTGTCATAGACAACTATATCAGAGAAGAATGGCTAAAGCTTTAATAAGATTTGATAGTGTGATTTTACATCATGTTTTCTATATACTTTTGCATGCATTTTGCATATAGATTAGGCATTCTTTATTTGATTTTAGTTAGATTTTTCTTGGAACAGGTGAAGCGGTGTCTTGGTGTTGTTTTGCAGGAATTTAATGTAAAAATGATCAAAATCAGCCATGGTGGAGCTTGGATGAAATAGAGCTTGAAAAGTGAAGAATATAGCCAAACAGAGCCCATCACGGCCTGGCCGTGATGACCATCACGGCCGTGATCAAGCGGAAGCGAAGGCAAAGTCGAGATCGTCACGGCCTGCCCGTGATGTACATCACGGCCGTGACCTACCAGAAATTCAGGATTCGCGTCGCGAACAAAGGGCTCGCCTCGCGAGAACCCATTTTGTGCAAATTCTCCCACTCCAGAAGCCGTCACGGCCTGGCCGTGATGGCCATCACGGCCGTGACGCGCGATTGATCTATAAATAAGGCTGCGCTGCACAGAAAAGGGGACTGACTTCTAACCTAAAAAAAGGGTCCAGAGGGAGGCATTTGGAGGCACTTGGAGGCTATGGCTGGGCTAGGGTTTCAACCCTAGAAGGGAGCCAAGAGAGGTTACTTTGAAGAAGAAGGAAAGCTCACATGGAGCCTCTCCTCTCCTCTTCTCCTATTTCTCTGGTTTGGTTTTCTTTGTATATGAGTAGTTAAATCCCCATTGTTGGGGTTAGATGTAGCTTTTCTGAACTTGTTTGTATTTGATTTGGTGTTTTAATGCAAGTCTCTATTTCTTTATGAGTATGTGATTTCTGTGCTTAATGCTTTCCTTGGATTAGCTACCCATAGGAATGATATGTTGCTTTGATAGATGACTGGAAGGTTGGTGTTAAGGCATGCTCATGAATCATATGCCAAGTAGTTCAAGAATCTAGACATAGGTGTTGATTGCTTGCAATCTTATAAGTCTTGACTTAATGCAAAATCTCAAAGTTATTCCACCTAAGGCATTAGGGTTTAATTTGGGGTTTTAGGCTCAATGCACCTAAGACATTAGGCTTGAGTATTTTAGAAAAGGCTTGATTGTCATAATTGAAGTAGGACTTGTGTTGATAATCATTTCATTGCAATTAAGGGAGGATTAGTGTAGTCTATCCCTAACAATCTTAGCCACATCTCTGTTTGCATACCAAGTGTTCGATAAAATTCCCAAAAAAGACCAAAAATATTGTATTGCTTTGTTTTCTGTTTGATATCTCATACCATAGTTTAGTCTAGATAGTTGTTAAGTTTGTGAATTGGTAATTGACAACCGATCCCTGAGGACAATATCCGGTCTTACCACCGTATTACTTGATTGCGACGAGGTGCACTTGCCTTTATATCTAAAAATCACGCATCAAGTTTTTGGCGCCGTTGCCGGGGATCGGCTTTGTCAATATCATTAGTAACAAATGAGGCAACTAATTTAGACATTTGTATTTTTTTATTTTTATTTTCTGTGTATATTTCATTTTTTTTTGTTTTGAGTTTTGTTTTTGCAAGGTGGACGAAAATCATGAAAATTTTTTATTATCCACCTGATGAGGAAGCTTCCAGTCATGTTTTGGAGGACAACTTGTGTTGGGAAGACGATATAAATTTGGGAGAATTCTTCGAGGAGTTTTCTCTATCTCATAATATCCCATCACGAGTTGATCCTATGACTGGTGAGCTTGTATATATATACTCCAAGGAGGATTGGGAAACCTTTTTGTCATATTTACCACCCCCACCACCATGTATGATTCCCATAGAGCCACATGAAACAGAATTTGAGAAAAATCTGGTTGTGGGAATGGATCAAATTGAAGATGAAGTGGTGGTGGTAAGTGAACCACAACAAGAGGAATTACCTTCCACAAATCCTTGGGAAACAACAAGTGAGGAGGCAGGGCATCTAGATAGCACTCCTTCCACCATGCATGCTGAGCAATCTGATTTTACTGCATTAGAAAAATATGTTGGCTTGCATGCATGTGTGGACATTGGTAAGTTAGCCCCTCCCACTTGTCTGTCACACTTCCTCTTGACAATTCCATTTGACCCGAGAGGAAGTGAGTTTATAATTGTAAAGGTCAATGGAATTTCCACCCAATGGCTGGGTGGAATTGAAAATAAAGTTATATTACTGTTACAATCACCGCCCCAATTTCCATTTGATCCGGGAGGAGGAGCCAGGTGATGCTTTTCAATAAGTCAAGCTAGTGACATGAAAGAAGCGCTTATTGGGAGGCAACCCAATTTTTCTTTTCCTTTTCCTTTTTTCCTTTTTGTTTAGTTAGATTTGATTTTTGATTTTAAACTCTTGAATAATTTGAGAAGATCAAGAGTTTTCTTTTACTAATAAAATTGCCAAGTGATTTCAGGAAAAGAAGGAAGGGAAGAGCAAGATGACAAGAAAAAAGCACTCAATTCTCAGGCAGTTTCTGACTGGAATGTTAACCAACACTTGTTACCGCCTCGGTAAGCCGTTCCAATTTTTTTTGTTTTATTTTCTTTTTCTTCTCCTTTCTCCAACTTGATTTTTTACATTGGGGACAATGTAAATTTTTAAGCTTGGGGTAGAGGGGTATTTTTGCATATGTTCATATTTTGCATTTTTCATATTGCATTCATATAGTTTTGCATGGTAGTTTGCATGATCACACAATTAGATTGTCCTTGTTTAGATTTTGCATCCAATTGGGAGAACTAAGTGCCAATTAAATTGTGATAGTGGATTTTTGAACCCAATTTATTTCATTCTTGTGATATGGCTTCAAATATGTATTCTTGAGATGGTCTTGGATAGTTGATGATTAGCATGTGTTTCTATAGACTTGTGTTCCTCACTGATTTTTGAACTGATAAATGTGAGATTTTGAGCCATAAAGGGGTACTCACAAAATTTTACCCCATTCTTTGTGTTAGAGTGTTATTCCTCTTGGATGTATTTCTCTAGAACTTGACTTGAAACCATTTTGAAGCTTAAAAATTTTTGACAACATTTTTGAAAATGATTGAGGCAATAGGTATTTTTCTGGCCTTCTGAGCTTTGAATGATGAAATGCTACCCCTTAGTTGCCCAATTTTGAGCCTACAAAAGAATAAAATGCTTTTCTTGGTACCCTGAAATGTTTTGATAAATATGTTTGATAGGGACCTTCTAAAGTATTACAAAAAGGGTAAAAAAAAAAGGTAGTTGAAAAAGTTTGGGAAAAGAATCAGAAAAAAAATAATTCTCTTGATTTGAAAAATCTCCCCTTCTCCAAAAATAATAAAAAAAATAAATAAATAAATAAATAGAGAAGGGGGTGACAAAAAGAAAAATGAGAAATAAAAAGAAAAAGAAAGAAAATAAAGGTGGAAAAATAAATTGAAAACCCAAGAAGGTATTTTAGAAGATCATGTTTGCAATGCTTGATGTTTATGTAGCCTTTTGGAATGTCCTTTTCTTGTTATCCCCACCTAACGATTAATCCCATGGCCATGTTACAACCAAAGAAAAGACCTCTTGATTCTAATTTGTTTTCATTAATAAAGTAGAGATTTGGTTGATAGTCAAGCCTATGGTAGGATTCATTCCTTGAGGAAAATTGAGTGAATTGCCTTATTCTCCTAAACACTTGAGTGGTGAGGAAAGAGAACCAAGCAAATGAACAAGCTTGGGGTGAGCTTCAGGTGAGAAAGAGTGCCCAAATCAGTGAGAACATGATTCTAAGGAACCTAAGCCTCTAATTGGACTTGAATTGATTGTCTCTTGCTGAATTGTTTGAATTTCCTATTACTTGGATCATTTACTCGGGTTCTTGGTTCACTATCAATGTTCTGTTTATTCTTCTGGCCTTAGTGATTGCTTGAGGACAAGCAATTGATTAAGCTTGGGGTGATTTGATAGTGTGATTTTACATCATGTTTTCTATATACTTTTGCATGCATTTTGCATATAGATTAGGCATTCTTTATTTGATTTTAGTTAGATTTTTCTTGGAACGGGTGAAGCGGTGTCTTGGTGTTGTTTTGCAGGAATTTAATGTAAAAATGATCAAAATCAGCCATGGTGGAGCTTGGATGAAATAGAGCTTGAAAAGTGAAGAATATAGCCAAACAGAGCCCATCACGGCCTGGCCGCGATGACCATCACGGCCGTGATCAAGCAGAGCAGAAGGCAAAAGTCAGAGACTGTCACGGCCTGCCCGTGACAGACATCACCGCCGTGACCTACCAGAAATTCAGGATTCGCGTCGCGAACAAAGGGCTCGCCTCGCGAGAACCCATTTTGTGCAAATTCTCCCACTCCAGAAGCCGTCACGGCCTGGCCGTGATGGCCATCACAGCCGTGACGCGCGACTGATCTATAAATAAGGCTGCGCTGCACAGAAAAGGGGACTGACTTCTAACCTAAAAAAGGGTCCAGAGGGAGGCATTTGGAGGCACTTGGAGGCTATGGCTGGGCTAGGGTTTCAACCCTAGAAGGGAGCCAAGAGAGGTTGCTTTGAAGAAGAAGGAAAGCTCACATGGAGCCTCTTCTCTCCTCTTCTCATATTTCTCTGGTTTGGTTTTCTTTGTATATGAGTAGTTAAATCCCCCATTGTTGGGGTTAGATGTAGCTTTTCTGAACTTGTTTGTATTTGATTTGGTGTTTTAATGCAAGTCTCTATTTCTTTATGAGTATGTGATTCTGTGCTTAATGCTTTCCTTGGATTAGCTACCCATAGGAATGATATGTTGCTTTGATAGATGACTGGAAGGTTGGTGTTAAGGCATGCTCATGAATCATATGCCAAGTAGTTCAAGAATCTAGACATAGGTGTTGAATGCTTGCAATCTTATAAGTCTTGACTTAATGCAAAATCTCAGGTTATTCCACCTAAGGCATTAGGGTTTAATTTGGGGTTTTAGGCTCAATGCACCTAAGACATTAGGCTTGAGTATTTTAGAAAAGGCTTGATTGTCATAATTGAAGTAGGACTTGTGTTGATAATCATTTCATTGCAATTAAGGGAGGATTAGTGTAGTCTATCCCTAACAATCTTAGCCACATCTCTGTTTGCATACCAAGTGTTCGATAAAATTCCCAAAAAAGACCAAAAATATTGTATTGCTTTGTTTTCTGTTTGATATCTCATACCATAGTTTAGTCTAGATAGTTGTTAAGTTTGTGAATTGGTAATTGACAACCGATCCCTGAGGGCAATATCCGGTCTTACCACCGTATTACTTGATTGCGACGAGGTGCACTTGCCTTTATATCTAAAAATCACGCATCAAAAGTCCGTCATAGAGAGTTTCAACTAGGTGATTTGGTGTTAAAGAAAGTACTTCCCAACCAAGAAGATGCCCGAGGAAAATGGGCACCCAATTATGAAGGGCCATATATAGTAAAGCAGGCATACTCAGGCGGAGCCTTGGCCCTAACAGATGAAAACGGACAAGAGCTACCGAGACCTGTAAACTCTGATGCCGTGAAAAAGTTCTATGCCTGATAAAAAAGGAAATAAAAAAGAAAGGGAGAGCACCCATAAGGGCGACCTAAGCAAAAGTTAGGGCATAAATAAAATAAAATAAAAAGAAGTCCGTTAGGTCGAAAACCTGCGAGGGCGACCTAAACAAAAGTTAGGTCATTAAAAAGAGAGAGAGAGAGAGAGAAGTTCGTTAGGTTGAAAACCCGAAAGGGTGACCTAAGCAAAATTTAGGACAAAGAAACTGAATCTTAGTCTGAAAACCCGCAAGGGCGGTTTAAGAAGTATCTTAATGTTCACCACACTGGGGCAATTTTGCTCATGACTTGCTACACTGGGGCAATTCTGCTTGTGACTGGCTACAATGGGGCAAAGAAAACCATTGAAATGTTAATGGAAGGATGTATGTGGAAACTGAGACCAGGATCTGCGACGTCAAACAGTTGTGGGGAATCAGTTAAGCGGATCAAGGAACCAATACTGGGGCAAATTTTTATGCAGTTTTCTTTCATTCCATCATCCTTTTTCATACAATCCCCATAAACCCCTTTGTATTTCCCCTCTTTCTTTCCAATTTCCTTGTGTGCAATGTAAATTCTCATATTAAGGCAAGGATTTTATTCATCCACTTTTCTTGTGCTTAAATCATGCTTGCGCATTGAAATCATGTCTCAATTTAAGTAAATTTAAGCTTAACAGTATGATTGGATAATTCTAATTGATACTTCAATGAATGGTTTGAACCAAAGAAAGCCCAGCATTTCAAAGTCAATAAGAGAGACAACGGTGCACAATGAGGAGAAAAGAAAAGCAATAACGAAAGTCTCCACGAGTCCCAGTCTTGAAGGGAATAATCACTCTACGTGTCTCCACCGTTTTGAAAAAAAGCCCCTCTAATCGAAAGACCCTGACTCAGCTGTTGATAAACAAAGGTTTGATTGGTCGAAGTCTTTTAATGGAGCGTGTGGTTCAGTTGTAATTGAGACAAAGGTAAAGAAAAGTTTTTTTAAAAAAAAAAAGAGAAAGCAAATTACCATCATTTTATTTCTGGGATCTGAGGCCCATTGCAATTTCTTTTTCGAGCTCCAAGGCTCACCGCAAATTTACTTTTTGGGATCTGAGGTCCGCTGCAAATTTACTTTTCAAGCTCTGAGGCTCGTTGCTAATTTTATATTTGGGATCTGAGGCCCGCTGCAAATTTATTTTTCGAGCTCTGAGGTTCACTGCAAATTTACTTTTGGATCCGAGACCCGCTGCGAATTTATTTTTCGAGCTCTAAGGCTCACTACTAATTTTATATTTGGGATCTGAGGCCCACTGCAATTTATTTTTGGGATCTGAGGCCCACTGCATTTTATTTTTCGAGCTCTGAGGCTCACTACTAATTTTATATTTGGGATCTGAGGCCCACCGCAATTTATTTTTGGGATCTGAGGCCCGCTGCAAATTAATGTTTCGAGCTCTGAGGCACATTGCTAATTTTATATTTGGGATCTGAGGCCCACTGCCATTTTTATTTTCCAAGCTCTAAAGCTTAATTTTCTCCAGCCTGTTTCCCATCCCGGCTAAAATGTGAGTTCATTTTCTTTACTAGTTCCTTACTACTATCACATGAAAAAAAAATCGTTCTTTCTTCATGCATTCTAGTAATGAACAAGTAAAGAGGGGCAACTGTGAACACCCCATTTTGACCGGGTCCTTTAGTTTTCACTAAAAATTTCAAAAAATAATAAATTAAAAATTACAAAGAAAATAAAAATAATAAAAAGATTTTTTAATTGGGCCAGACCAGTTAAACCCATTTCATCCTCCTCCAACAAACCCTAGCAACTACTTTATTTTGAATTTGAACCTAGTTTTATGATCTTGGCATATTTTTTTTAGGATAAGATCAAAACGAATTTGCATTATAAAATCACAATAGGGGGGTAAATCCCTTAATTTTAGGCAGACAAGGCTCGGTAGTTTCGATTAGATTTCAAACTAGAGATGAAATTTTTAATCTTTAACAGATTTTTAGGATCAAAATCGGAGCAATTTGGCGTTATAAAATCACAACAGGGGCTACAGAATAGGGAGAGCAAAAAAAAAAGAGAAAGGAACCAGAGAAAAATTTCAGAAAAAAAAACAGCGAGCAGCAAAAAAGAAACTAAAAGTGTCTTTGCAAGTATTTTGAATATCCAAGGTAGAGTGATACAGAGAGTAGAGAAAAAAAAGAAAGAAATAAAAACCTTCCTTGTTCCCTTCGAACATCGTCAAGCCGCTGCCGGACCTCCCTCACGCGGCTCTGTCTTTCTCAGAGCCGTACCACCGTAGCGCAGGCGCTCGCCAGCCACCGCGGATCACCATCTCTTTTCCGCATGGTTTCGATCTCGAACTCGCCACCATGACCTCCACCGTAAGACGTCAGCCCCCCCGCTGTTCTGTGCCGCCGTGGCCATTTTGCGAACCAGACCGTCGCCGTCGTCGCGTTGCGAAGCAGACCGCCACTGCCTCCCTTTCTTCGTCCTTGTGTGCAGGTGAATGGAAAATGATCTTTGTGTTTGTCTCTTTCTTTGTATACTGTAACATTACTACTTTCTGATAAGGTATTGGTGTTAGTAGGTTATTACTTTGTTTATTTTATTTTTTGTTTTCTCTGATCATTTTATTTGTAGCTTTCATTTCTATATACTTAAATTGAATGGATTGTATTATAGGGCTAGTGGGTTAGCTGTTTGGCCCAAGCTAGTGAGTCTGACAAACAAAAAGAAATGGACTAAAAAATTTGAATCTGATTTTCTTTTCTTCTGACTTGATTATGTTAAAATAAATAAATAAAATGATGTAAAAAAAAGAAATACTTAAAAATAATTATTTTGGGATTGTTTGTGAGAGGTTTCACGCTCAACTCCTTAGGTTTGGGATAGCTCTGTGGACGTATCTGTCATGTTCTATCCCGCATAGGTTTTCGATAAAAGATAAAAATAAAAAAACAAGAAAAATAAATAAATAACCTTTTTTTAAAATATATATATATATATATATATAAATATTTTTCATAAACAATTTAAATTAACCAACAAATAAAATATTTTATACAAGAACTACGTGGCTTTGAGTTTCACATCGAAGCAAGGAATACGTAGGAGCGGGATCAATCATCTCGTCAAGCCAAAATTAATTTTTCCATTATTTTGGTGTTCTTTTTAATTTATTTAATGTGGATAATTAATTAATAATTTATTTAATGTTTTTTGTGTTGCTCAATGACAAGTGTCATGCTCAATCCCCTAGCTTTGAAGTTGCCCTATGGGCTTGCATGCCATGTTCAACCCCATTTAGGATTTATCAATAATATTTATTTTGGTGTTCTTTTTAATTTATTTAATGTGAATAATTAATTAATAATTTATTTAATGTTTTTGGGTTGCTCTATGACAAGTGTCAAGCTCAATCTCCTAGCTTTGAGGTTGCCCTATGGACTTACGTGCCATGTTCAACCCCATTTAGGATTTATCAATAATATTTTTTTAAAAAAATTTAAATGCAAAAAAAAAACCAATAAAGAAACATAAAAATAAAGAATATATTAATAAATAAATAAATCCTTCCTTGTAAATATTTTTGGGGTAAAAAATAAATAATTTAATTTTGCATGATTAATTCAAGGTACCATTCGTAGGATGGGTGATGTAGGGTGCTTAACACCTTCCCTACTCATAACCGACTCCCGAACTCAACTTGGTTCCAAAGACAATATTTTAAAGGTTTTCCAATTTTTCCTAAATTAAATAAAATTGGTGGCGACTCTACTTTTCCATAAAATTTCTTTTATCTTCGTCCTCGTCGTAATTTTTGGTTGCGACATGCATCATGCATGAAGTTAATAAGGGGAGGTATTGACATAGGGGAGGTCACCCGGGAGTAAGGCGATCTGGCCGTCGCGATGATCTAAATGATCTGGCCTCTCATGGTGGCGCATCCGAGAGTATGGTGCGTTGGCTGTCCTAGGGGTCCCACCCATGGTTTGGTGGATTACCCTGGCATTGGTGCTTTTTGGCGAATGTGGAAATGTAACTCCTAAGTCGTACGCCCAGTGTAGATGGATCCACATACATTCGGAGTAGTGAGTCGCATTGCATTATATGATTGATGAATGTGATATGTGATATACTTATTATTGTTGATATGATGTGTATGATGTTGCTTTGTTGTATGTTCATTAACTATCCTATTGCCTTTATGTTTATATATATGGTTCTTACTCCCAGTCTTTTGTTGTTGCTTTGCATGTACCTTTTTATGTTATGTAGAAGACGGTGAGAAGCTTGCTGAGGAGTGACTCTGAGGAGCTGCTACTCGTAGTTTAGTTTGGTTTAGTTTATGTTTAGTTCCTGTCATTATCCGGATGTTCGAATATGGTTATACCAGCTCTGTAATGTGTTATTAGGATTGGGTTTCGTTATATGTTTCCTGTCATGTTTCTTTTAAATAATGTTTTATTTTCCGCGTTTGAGAAGTTATGTTACAATGCGGCAACCTCTGCCCGGTTTTTTTATTATTATGATATAATATCCATGTGTTATCTTTTCCTTTTATATCTTTTACACTTTATGAAATACATACAGGGTAGAAGGTGTCACATTTTATGGTTTGGTCTGCGGTTTATGTCTTTGGGTTTGTCAGGATGTTGTATAGGGCCCTATAGCTCTGTTTATCAGTTTTGCTACTGTGCTGTTTTTGTTGTATCCTCTTCACCACAACTCTTTTGTATTCTTTGACCTGCTTACTTTGTACTCCTTGTACTGGGCTTGCAGTTTCTTTTTTTCAATAAATTGTTTTGCTTATAAAAAAAAATCAGCTTCTTATCTTCCCGATGGTATTGCAATGAGAAATCCCACATCCTTTTAAAAAAAAAATTGCACAACACTAAATATTAGGGATGACAAAACGGGTCAATCCGCCCCTTCCTGCCCTGCCGTCAACCCACCTAAAACAGGGCGGGGAAGGGGGTTGAATGTTAAAAGCGGGTTGAAAATCACCCCCGCCCCGTTTAATGGCGGGTTGGCCAGCCAAAAATAAAAAATAAATAAATATTTAAATCCCTAAAACATGTTTAAATTAATCATGTTATCACTTGAAAATCACACCCTGCCCTATTTGTGTGATTAATTTCTTTTGTATATGATTTTACTATTGTAATATTGGAAAAAAAATGTTTATCGTTTATTATTTATTTGAATTCTATTAATAATATTTGAGTATTGTTTCAAACTTTAAACATCATTAACATAATAATAACATAGATAAAAAAAAACATTGTATGGTTATGATTAGGGGTGGCAAAATGATTCATTTGTCCACCATCCATCCAGTCCATCCATGAGAAAATATATTCAATCTATCCATTTATAAAAAAATAATATAAATGGATTGGATGGATTGGATTATATTTTTAGTGGATGGTTTATGATCCATCCAATATTTTTTAAAATCCATTGGACCAACAATCAAAAATATAATGGATCAACTTTTATCCATTACAAAACCAATTTATTTTTTTCATATTATTTTTCACCAAATAAAAAAACCTCCATTTGTAACAAAAAAAAAAACACTTCATCTAATTTTCTCTTCGGTTCCTTATTATTTTTTCTTCACTATTTTTTATTTTATTTATCTGTTTTTTTTTCTTTTTTTGTTACATTTAGTATTAACTAATTAATTGTTCTCGAGCACCAGTTGTAGTCCATGTTATCACATACGTTTTCTTTTTTCATTGCCTTTTTTTTTTGCTGAGAAACTTCAAAAAAAAAGTATTAACTAATTGAAAGCACAGAAAGTCGTAACAAGTTTCGTAAAACAAAGTCATGGAACGTTGTGGCAAAACAACCTCTGTAGATACACATAATCAATAACTCCCATATAATAATAGAAAAATGGCCGTGATACAAAAGGGTCATGGGATAGAATGGAGAGAGAGTAAAGATAGAGAGAGAGTAGGAAAAAAAGGAAAAGAGAGAAAGGGTAGAGAGAGGAAGAAAGAGGAGAGCAAGAGTGAAATAGAGATAATATTTTAATTTTTTTTACAAATTATTTTATTTTTAAAAATATTTTATGGATGGATAAAAGAGATATAAAATTATTTAATTTCTTAAAATAAATTTTAGTGGATGGATTGGATATTCATCCATGAAAAGTTGTTAATGGATGGATCGGATGGATTTTATTTAATGGATCATGGATGGATTGGATTTTTTTATTGGATTTTTAATGGATTATAATGGATTAATGGATTGTTTTTAATCCATCCGTTAAGATCCGAATAAAAATTTATCCGATCCATCCATTTGCCACCCTTAGTTATGATTATGTTGGCCTAAACAAAATATTTAAATTAATATAAAAATTAAAAAATAATTTTAAAAAATAAACACTGGCACGACGGGTCAACCCGTCCTGCCCCGCCCTCGCCCCATTTTCTTGGCAGGTTGGGCGAGGTGGGTTGATGGGTTGAAAAGTGTTACCCACCCCATCAAGAAAGACAGGTTAAACAGGTTGGCCCGTTGAGTCCAACCCATTTTGCCAACCCTACTAAAAATACGCACAGTCACGACCAAGCTATAACATCCTGCTAACCACCACTGATGTTTCATAAAAAAGTACCCAAGCAGCCTCTGATATTTGAGTACCAGCAGTATAATGGATATTAGAAACCAACACATCAAGCATTTATCTAAGACCATGATTTTAATTTGGCTCCCTCGATCAAAGTGTTCAAATCTGGATTTTTTGTTTGGAACATATACTCATTCCTTGATAGCCAAATTGTCCAGATCATCGCGCACCACACTGTTAGCCATAAAGGTTTGTTTGCTGCACTGCAGTTTGGTAGTCTGAAAATTGCAGAAAATGAGCCTTACAATCATGATGCAAACTTGTTGAGAGCTCGCACCACTTCAAGCATTCAGTCCAGACCTGAGAGTAGAATGTGCATTCAAAAAACAGATGTGATACTGTTTCCTCCTCCCTCCCACAACCTTTGCAAGTAATTTTCGATCTTTGAATGATGTTTCTGTTTGCCAAATTGTCAAGAGTAGGAATTTGATTTTGTCCTAACTTCCACACGAATGCTACTACTTTTAGAGGAACACATCTGAGTCACCAAATGCCTTGGAAGAAGTCACCCACAATCAATCTGTTTGAAGCCATGATAGATAGTCTTGTATGTAGGCTTTACAGAGTATGTATCCGTTGAATCCAACTTCCACTCCCATCTATCCTCCACACCCTGCTTTGAACCTGAGAGGCTCAAAATTGTTTGAAACTCACCAAGCAAATGACTTCCATTCATTTGCAGACAAGGTTTCCCCCCACTTTCACTCTCCTTGAATAATACCCACCTGTAGATTTTCATCCCACTAACTAAAATTACCATAGACAAATAAATAAATAAAAAGAAGCAAAAGAAAGGGCTTTTTAACTAAACTGGGTTCCTTTTAGAAATTATTTACCAGTTTAAGGTTATTACTATTTACCAATGGGATCGTTTTGGACATGTGGTATATTTTATTTTTTTCAATTTGAAGGCGCCACTTTAATATATATATATATATGAAAGAGAGGCGCCACTACATATGGCGCCTCCCCTGCAGTGCGCCATGTGGCACTGCAGGGGGTGCCCCCCAACCCCAACCCCAACCCCAACCAAAAATTGGACGCCTGCAATTTTAAAGGAACCACGTTACAATTTTAAAGGAACAATGCTAAAATAAATTATACTATAAGTATAGGGAGTAACGATGACATTAATGATAAAGTATCTATTTAAAACAACAAGAGGCAATAATAAAAATCTGGTATTAATGAGTAGCAAATAATATCACAGGAGGCATAAAAAAATAATAGCAATAACAATTTACACCAATAAATATTCATCAATTATTACAGTAGTAAAAAAATTACCTTATAAGAATTAAAAGAAAGTCACCAGCAATTTCAAAGGTAAAAGGGTTTATCAAAATAAAGTTTTTGTCAAAATTTTAAAAGAAAGTCGTCTGCAATTTACCTTGTATCAAAATATGTATAGAATTAAATATAAAAGTTTTTATAATGACAGTCATAATACTTTAATACTAAAGTTTATAAAGTATTCTTGTAATTTCCGTAAAATAAATAAATAAATTATTCTTGTTATGTATAAAAGTTTTACGTGATAATTATTGTATAAGATAAATAATTAGAAGCCTTTATATTATGATTTAGATTATATTAATATGATCTTGTCTTTATTAGCCAAATACCCAGAGTCCGTTTGTTTTAAATTTTAATAGAATTGATTTTGATTTTGAAAAAATCAAGGTTACAAAAATTGATTTGTGTTTGGTAACAATATTTTAAAAGTAAGTTTAGAAGAATTGATTTTGTTTGGATGATAAAGTAAAATCACTTTTGACTTGTAAATATGTAGAATTTTATGGGTCCTTTATTCCACAAAACTCAGTTTTGACCCACCATGAATCAATTATTTTCAACAGAGTTTCATACCTAAACACATGAAGTTACTGTAACAACTGAGTTTGAGAGCCCAAACGGAATTTTGTTACCTCCCAACTATAAAACAAACAGGCACCTAATGATATAGATTGCATCTTAAATCTTTTTCTTCTTTTTTTCCATTTAAAGTAAGGAAGTATGAATGTATTAAATTTTGATTTAGTTTTAAAGATATGATAATCTTTCCATTTATCCCTCACGACCGGGTCTGAAACCAATTTAGGACGTACGGCATCAGGGATATTTCGAATCAGTTTCCAGATCAAACGAGACACTGCTGACAAGACCGCTAATAAAGCTGATTCTACTTTGACATTTTGCACTTCACTTGTCTGTATACAGTATACGCACACTACGGATACGGATAAGTTTATAGGAATATAAGTTATTGCCTCTTGTTTATTTAAATAGATATTTTATCATTAATGTCATCGTTACCCCTGATACTTATAGTATAATTTTTTTTGTCGCGTTGTTCCTTTAAAATTGCAGGTGACTTTCTTTTAATTCTTATAAGGTAAATTTTTTTTTACTACTGTAATAATTGATAAATATTTATTGGTGTAAATTGTTATTGCTATTATTTTTTTATGCCTCCTGTGATATTATTTGCTACTCATTAATACGGGATTTTTTATTGACTCTTGTTGTTTTAAATAGATACTTTATCATTAATGTCATCTTTTAAAATTGTAGCGTTGTTCCTTTAAAATTGCAGGCGTCCAATTTTTGGTTGGGGTTGGGGGGGCGCCCCCTGCAGTGCCACGTGGCGCACTGCAGGGGGAGGCGCCATCTGCAGTGGCGCCTCTCTTTCAATTTTTTTTTTAAAGTGGCGCCTTTGATCCGTCAGATTGAAAAAAAATAATATATGCCACGTGTCCAAAACAAGCCCCCATTAGTATGCATGTGTATGTACAGGAGGATTTATAAAATTAATCCTCCTGGCAATCAAACGAGGGTTGGATAATTTAATTTATTAGGCAAGCATGCATGCATGTGTATGTATTCTTCAATATCCATCATCACATAATCAAGCCATGAGAAATTTCGTACAAGCTCCCGATGAGACGAGTCATGGTATCTTCCAGTAAATTGCCTCAAGTTTTACTTTATAAAGAGGAAATGAAAGAAAATATGTTTGTTGGGTTAACTTATGCCAAGTGTATTCGACAAACTTTAGGTTTAACTTATGCCAAGCCACCATAGGCGTCACATGCGGATGATGCCTCTATGACAGTAAATCCGGTTGCTGTTTTTCTGGTTGCTGATTTGCAATTATAGCTTGCCTGTTTTGTTGGCGTGAGTTATTAGAATCACCATAAAATAGGAACATAAATAGATGTCAAATCCCTTAGATCAAGGGATTAACTTATATTTAGCCATGAGTATTGTATATAGGCAATGATAGCTCCTAAAATCTCTCCTCCTTGTATCTATTTATACTCTGTAAATTACTCAAGGAATAATAAGGTGAATGAAATACCTTACATTCTGACATGGTATCAGAGCATAATCTTGGGACCCAAACAGTTCTGAATAGATGGTTGATTCCTCAGTGATGGGTGATTCCTCAGCGATTGGTGGCACTGGTAAAGCTGCTGTAGCCACTGCCGAGTCTCAACTCTCACTTTTTCCTATGACCAGTTCCTCCACCTCAATGAAACCAGGTAACTGCGGTCAAGTTTTCTGTAGTTTTAATTCTCAGGATGCAAGTGCATGGATTATTGACTCTGGGGCGACAGACCATATGACCTTTGATCCCATGGACTTCTCCCATTCAACTCCACCACGTAGGACTTGCATTGCGAATGCAAATGGAGTTGCATACCCAGTCACAGGCATTGGAACTGTGGCATTATCACCCTCACTCTCCTTATCTCACACTCTCCTTGTTCCTACACTAGCTAATAAATTAATACCTGTGAGTCAAATAACTGAAGAACTCAATTGTGTGGTATTGATGTACTCTACCTTTTGTCTTCTTCAGGATGTTCTCAGCAAGAATATTATTGGGCGTGGTACTAAAAGAGGGGGCCTATACTACCTAGATGATTTTAGCAAAGGAGAAGCACATCACGTGCACCACCAGTCAGTAGCAAAGAACGAGAAATATGGTTGTGGCATCGTCGTTTGGGACATCCATCATTCAGTTATTTAAGACACATATCTCTAGATTTATTTTTAAATTTGAAAAACGTTGAGTTTACATGTGATACTTGTATTTTGGCTAAAAGCCATAGAACCTCCTATCAGATGAGTTTGAATAAAACCAGTGTTCCTTTTGCTCTAATACATTCTGATGTGTGGGGACTTTCCCCTAGGACTATCGTATCTGGTCACTGTTGGTTCGTAATATTTGTCGACGATTGCACACAAATGACATGGCTTTACTTGATGAAGACTAAAGATTAGGTGTTTCAAATATTTCAGAATTTTCATGTCATAATTCAAAACCAGTTTTCTGCCAAGATTCAAGATGGGAGTTTGTCAACCATTGTTTCAAAGCATACCTCCAGCAACATGGTCTTCTTCACGAGACCTCATGCTCACAAACTCCACAACAGAATGGCGTCGCTGAACGAAAAAATCGTCATATCTTGGAGACAGCACGTGCTCTTCTTCTTGGCACCCATGTTCCAACTCACCATTGGGATGACGATGTAACTGCAGTTGTATACCTCCTCAACCGCATGCCCTCCAAGGTCTTGCATTTTAAAACACCTCTGAATGTACTCTCCTCTCATGTACAGTTACCTACCGTGTTGATGCTTCAGCCTAGGATTTTTGGGTGTGTGGTTTTTGTTCATCTTCACAAAAACCAACGTACCAAACTTGATCCATGTGCTGTTAGGTGCTTGTTCTTGGGCGATGGACTACACAAAAAGGGCTACAAATGCTTTGACCCTACCACCAACAAAACTTATATCACTATGGATGTAACTTTCCTAGAATCTGAACCTTTCTTTTCTCCTATGGTATCCAATTCAGCTCTTCAGGGGGAGTCCATGAATAAAGAGCTAAATTGGTACTTGGCGGCTCCATCATCAACTGTTGAAAAGAAACAAATTGGAGAGCATGAATCCGAATTTGAAGGAGTAATCCATGATGAACCTACAGAAATGCAGCATTTAAACACAACTGAAGATGAGAGTGAAGAGGATCCTCCTACTGATGAAGAAATTGCTAGTGAAGAGGTTCCCGTCAATGAAGAGTATATCGATCAAGGAAGTGAAGATCCCCCTCTCTCCACAGTACCCGGCCCTCTCACTGAGAACTATCCTGATGTAAGCTCTCCTATTATCTCCCCATCTACTAATGCTCCCGTAAGATATGTATTACCTATCAGGAACAACCGAGGAAAGCCACCCAATAGATACTCTCCTGATGCAGAAGAAAGGCGATCCAAATACCCCATTGCAAATTATGTGTCTACTCAACAGTTATCAAAGCCTATTCAAGCCTTCACAGAGACATTATTCTCCTGTCAAATTCCAAAGAATGTGGAAGAAGCCTTAGCTAATCCTAAGTGGGCACAAGTCATACAAGAGGAAATGGAGGCTTTACAAAAGAATAATACATGGAGGTTGATACCACTTCCTAAGGGGAAGAAGACAGTGGGATGCAAATGGGTGTTCTCAATCAAATACAAAGCCGACGGATCCATTGATCGACACAAGGCAAGGCTAGTGGCGAAAGGGTTCACACAGACTTACGGTATAGATTATACAGAGACTTTTTCACCGGTGGCCAAACTAAATACTGTTAGAGTCCTATTATCTCTTGTAGCAAATTTAGATTGGCCACTACTCTAGCTCGACGTGAAGAACGCTTTTCTCCATGGAGATCTTGAAGAAGATGTTTATATGGATATCCCACCGGGCTATATGTCCTCTTCCAGAACCAAGGTGGTATGCAAGTTAGAGCGAGCATTATATGGATTGAAACAATCACCTCGAGCATGGTTTGGAAGGTTTAGCTCAGCTATGAGAAGGTATGGTTTTAACCAAAGTAATGCAGATCACACCCTATTCTTAAAGCATCGGCAAGGAAAGGTGACAGCTCTAATTGTTTACGTAGACGACATGATTATTACTGGAGATGATACCGAAGAAATTTCAAGACTACAAGAGCAATTGGCAGCTGAGTTTGAGATGAAGAATTTGGGTGGACTCAAGTATTTTTTGGGAATAGAGGTGGCAAGGTCACAAAGAGGCATTTTCTTGTCTCAAAGAAAGTATGTGTTGGACCTATTGGCTAAGGTGGGGCTGCTGGACTGCAAACTAGCAGATACTCCAATAGTTCAAAATCACAAACTTTCACAATACACAAACCAAGTGCCTGCGGATAAAGGAAGATACCAAAAATTGGTGGGGAAACTTATCTATTTATCACATACTCGCCCTGATATTGCCTATGCCGTAAGTGTGGTGAGCCAATTTATGCATAATCCAAGTGAAGAACACATGGATGCATTAAACCGAATACTCCGCTATTTAAAATCCTCACCAGGAAGGGGGTTGATGTTCTCTAAGAATAATCACTTGAGTGTTGAAGGGTACACCGATGCAGATTGGGCTGGGAATGTTCTAGACAGAAAATCCACATCAGGATACTTCACATTTGTGGGAGGGAATTTAGTTACATGGAGAAGTAAAAAGTAAAAGGTAGTGGCCTTGTCTAGTGCTGAAGCTGAGTTTAGGGGCATGGCAAAAGGACTTTGTGAACTATTATGGCTCAGAAGGTTACTAATAGATATCGGCTTTGGTCCTAGCATGGAGATGAACCTGTTCTGTGACAATAAAGCTGCAATTGATATCTCACAAAATCCTGTCCAACATGATCGAACAAAGCACGTGGAGGTAGATAGACATTTCATCAAGCAGAATCTTGAGGAGAAGATTATTCGATTTCCTTTTGTCAAGTCGGAAGACCAGTTGGCAGATATTCTTACTAAGGCAGTGTCCGGTAAGAACTTCCATGACTCCCTTGACAAGTTGGGCATTAAAGACATTTATGCACCAACTTGAGGGGGAGTGTTGGCGTGAGTCATTAGAATCACCAGACAATAGGAACATTAATTGTAAATAGCTGTCAAATCCCTTAGATCAAGGGATTAACTTATATTTAGCCACGAGTATCGTGTATAGGCTAGGATAGCTCCTAAAATCTCTCCTCCTTGTATCTATTTATACTCTGTAAATTACTCAAAGGAATAATAAGGACGTTCTGACAGTTTTCTGGTTTTCCTCTACAACTTGCCTATGTTGTTTCTCATCTGTTGTTTTTTCTTTTTTTTTTCACTTCGGATAGGACGCTGTAATATCAATGCTTGGATAGTTTGTTTGAGCATTTCACTTACATTATCCTTTGCTATTGTATATGGGTTGTGGTATCTCTTGTACTCCTATCAATATATTTTTTGGCTTATAAAAAAAACTATAGGCGTCACATGGATAGATACAACGGTGGAATCATGTACAAAGGGAATGCAAGGTAATTATTCAACCGAGAGTGAGAAACTAACAACAAGGTTGAATATCTAACTAGCCCATGCAACCAGGAAAATAAAAAAAAAAACCAAGGAAAAAATCCAAAAGACTTCATCACCCAACTAGTATGCGCAGAACATAGAGAACTTGGCAACATAGTAAAACAAAACATAACAGGAGCCAATGAAAACATAGTGGATACCACACACACCTTCCTTTAAATTTAATTTACCAATTCCTAATATATATTTTTAAGGGTTAAATATATTTTTAGTCCCTCAAAATTGGGTGATACTTAGTTTTAGTCTCCTATTTGAAAAATGTACATTTTTAGTCTCCAAATTTTAAAACGTGACATTTTTTGTCCCCAAACGAAAAAAAATCGCACTTTTGAATAATTTTAAAACATACATTTTGGGACCAAAAAAGTATGTTGAGTATCAAAACTGACACATTTTAAAAATTGAGGAACTAAAAAAATACATTGTTTAAATGAGGGACTAAAATCGAACATTATTCAAATTTGGAGATTAAAAACATATTTAACCCTTTTTTCAATTATGCGGAGAATGTAGTGTTTATTCTGTCTTGCATGATTGATGATTGAAGGAGATATTGTATTCCCAAGCAACACCTCCTCCAAGAAGAAGATATGATGAGTGTAGAATACTTCTATAAAAAAAAAGAATACTTAATTCCAACACTAGGAATAAAATATCACTTTTTACTAAATTTCACTTTAGAAAAAGGAAATAAAGGAACATGCTTGTTTGATTAATTAAGCATATAAAAAGTGTACACGGGAAGTTTTCTTGTTGTTCTAAACAAACTACTATTACCGTTATTATTATTATTATTTTTATTTTTGTTTTTTTGTGACTGAGTATAAAAGTCGTGTAAAAGAAATTGAAAGTGAGTTTTTTATGAGCCTTTGCATAATTTACAAGATATAAAAAATAAAATAAAAGATTCATGAGAATACAATTATTTTGTGTAAAGAAATAATATTAAAACTATGAAACAAATTCAAAATCAACTCACCCTCTCTTTCTTGAGTCTCTACTTTCTTTCACATATGGAAATTTTGCAAGAACTTGTGATCAGCGTAAACAACTTCATGGCTTTTAATTTTCTCAATTTGATTAAAATTTCCACTAATTATATCATTATTAGGACTGATCAAAATTTATTCCTGGCATTCAAGGAAGGGTACTGAAGAATTTATTCCTTGCTTTGAAGGAAAGGGGGAATAGGATTACGTAGTTTAATTTATAGGGAAGCATGCATGTGTTTTCAATATCCATCAAGCAAATTGTTTCCTTAATTCATTATCTGTCTGGTTGTATCAAACAAACAATTGAAGAGTGTAGTAACTAGTAGCTATGGTAAATCCCATCCCTAACAGCATTAACAAGTTATGGGAGCAGTGGAACATTCGGGGAGTTATCCTCTTTAGTCTCTCCCTTCAGATCTTCTTGGTTACATTTTCTCCTCTAAGGAAACGCATGCAGAATGTATTGTTACTGTTCTCAATATGGTCGGCATATCTCATAGCCGATGTGGCTGCAAACTTCTGCATGGGACTCATCGCAACCAACCTAAACTCTAGCAGAAAAAGCATTATCAGCACTCACGGTGATCTCCTAGCTTTTTGGGCGCCGTTTCTTTGGTGCACCTTGGTGGCCCAGACACCATCACTGCTTTCTCCCTGGAAGACAACCAGCTATGGTTGAGGCACATGCTGGGGTTCATCATCCAGTTCATCTCTTGCGCATATGTCTTCTTGCTAACTGTGCCAAGGAACAAGCTGTGGATCCCCACAGTGCTAGTGTTAGTTGCAGGAATGATCAAATACGCCGAGAGGACTTATGCATTGTACCTTGGGAGCAAGTATCCAAGTGACGCAAGGGAACTAAACATAATTCCCCTTGAAGCGGTAAATGTTTCAGTTATTGATAAAATACCGGAAGAAGATGGTGATGTTGAAAAGCTAAGCCAAGTTGGGGTGGTGCTGTTAGCTTACCAAATCTGCTTTCATCGCAATAAGCCGGACAACCGGACTAAGTGGACTCTTTTCAATCGGATAAGCGCACAAGATGCATTAAGAGTGATAGATACCGTGTGGAACCTACATTATGAAGGTTGCTACACCAAGTTCTGGGCATTATGCAGAACCTCAGGGTGCTTATCTCGGTTTGTAGCCATCGCTTGCCATTTTGCAGCTTTTGGACTGTTCTTTTCGGAGGACAAACACAAGCAAGGTTTCGATGCTTTTGACGTTAAGGTTACTTATGCATTGCTGTTTGGTGCTATGGCCCTGGATACTATTGCTCTCTTGATGCTCCTTTTCTCTGATAGAGCAATCGTCTATTTTCAACAACATGATGTTGGCGGCTTCTTCAATATTCTGAAAGCCTTTCACGAGTTGATCAAGAGACAGAAGTGGTCGAAATGTAAGAAGAAGCCCTATACCAAATTTACAGAATTGTCAACTTGGGTGCCCTTTCGCAGATGGAAAGGATCCATCTCGAGTTTTAATATGATAAGCTACTGTCGTTCCAAAAATAAATTCTTTGTACCTAAAGATAGCTTCTCGTATATTTTCATATGGCTATATGAGGCCAAGAATCCATTCCTTTTAGAGCTTTGGGAGTTTATCTTCACTGAACTTAAGAGAAAATCTGAGAAGGCTCGGGAGAACTTTTTAAGACGTGAAGAAGAGAGTAGACGGAATAAATTGTCTCTTTGGGTGGCGAGGCAATTTAGTGGTGAGCCCATCATAGTGTGGCACGTTGCTACTCACTTATGCTATGTTCTAGATAGACATTATCATGCTGATGAACGAGAGTTCAGTAAGCTCCTCTCAGACTACATGATGTACTTAATGTTGGTTTCTGAGTATGATAAAACAGCTGAGAAACTTGAAGAGCTCATGAAGATGAAGTTTTTTATTAGTGGTGAGGATGAAGTAGAGGCGTGCGAGGAACTTCTTGCTAGGCTTGAACCTAATAGAATACCGGCTTGGTTGTTTGAAGCATGTATGTTGGCCAAAGAGTTAGGGATGATATCACAAGTAGACATCAAATGGAAATTCATATGCCAAGTTTGGGTTCGTGATTTTCTGCCATATCCAAAACCCTCAGGTTTGGCCATCCATCTCCAATATCTTAGTCAGGGAGGAGAACTTATTTCGCGTGCTTTGCTGTTGATAGAAATGCTAGAAACAAAATCTCGAGCACTCTCTGATTTCCAACCCGATCCCTCTGTTTTTAGGAAATTCATGTGGCCCCAACCCCCCACGTGAATGTGTTGGAAAGAATGTATTAGAAGATGTGTTACTAACCCTCCTCTTGACTCGTCTGGGACTACTAATGTCTTGGGATCGACTAGGTTTAAGAAAGTCCAAGGGCTACTAATGGAGACCAAAGCCACCTGTTCGTGATCTAGTTAGGTCACTCGTGTGGAAGATGTACTCTAGGCGTAACTTAGAAACAAATGTTTAGTGACCATTATGAATAATAAATGTGGCAGTATGTATGAATTTGGTGACAGAAGTTAGTGGGAGTTATGTGTAAAAAAAACAAAAAATAAGAGTTTTTCTCTTAAAACCATGTCATTATATTTTTTTAGTGAGACACTCAAGTTTTCATTTTTGCACGATAGTCCCTATTATTTTAACATTATTCTTCTGTCTCTGCCTCTACTATCTGCGGTCTTGATACTTTGTAAAGGCTTTGTCTTCAATCCTCCATGCCAAACTCGGAGGATCCATCCTCCTTCAATTTCAACTATTGATTTGATAATATTAAAAAGGAACGGTTAAGATTAATCACGGGCAACTCAATGAACCGGTCTTCTATTCTTTCTCTCCTCATCTATCACTTCTCCCCCTTCTTTCGTTCTATTGCCGCAACCATGGCGTATCGCCGCCAACGGCAAAATAGCGGTGGTAGTGTTTATTTGAAACTTATTCAACGGTAGATGCAGAACGATGCTCTTCACACTACAAAAAAAACCTATGTAGCGACCAGAGATTTCGGTCGCTAAACATGATAATTCAGTTGCTATACTGTATAGCGATCGAATTAAGGGGGTAGCAGAAACCCTGGTGGCTGTTTAGCGACCGAACTTGTATTTCGGTCGCAAATTTGCGACCGATATTTCGGTCACAAAATTATATATTTCAGTCGCCGTATAGTTGGTCGCATGCTCAGCTAACCTAATTTGGTGACCGATATTCGGTCGCAAATTTTGAATTTTTTTTATAAAATTTTTCCTGTAACTGAATCCTACCGACTAAATTTTGTTTTTCAACTATTACCCCATTGATTTTTAATTTCTGATATAAACAAAATAGACCAATAATTTTTTTTGAATAAATAGAAAACATAAATATGATGTACTAACGATCCAAAACACCACAGTCAACATGATCAATAAAACATATACATTAATTAACGCAAGTTTAATAATTGTTTATAAAAAAAAGTTTAATAAGTACTAATTAACGATCAAAACATAAAAATACACCACAATCAATAAGTACTAATCAAAATATCAAAACCCATCAATCTTCCAAAGGGATGAACATGTAGAAGCGAGAACCCCCAAGGTACTTAAACTTTGCCAATGCACCGATGGACAACAAATACAACTCCCTGATACCATTTGTATCTGTTGCAAAATATGGGCGATCCTCATGGATTACTATATTCCCATTGAACAGATTTCCACTTTTGTCTTTAATAGTCACAACACGCGGTATTTCTTGTCCCCAACGACGGTAGAATGATCGCGAGATTGAAATCAAATACTGCAAATACACAAGACAATTTAGTAAATGATTAGTTTATGCCTTAACCATCATTACGTGAATCCGATCGTTATTCTTAAGTTGATGAGATACTGTACCTGTTCTATATGGATGGCTGTCTCAAAACATTTAGTCGGATCCATTTTCTGATAAAACGATAAGGAAATCAAGTCATATGTCTAAACTTCATCAAGTGATAATAAGAAAAGATGGAAAGATCCATGTAGCATACTAGCATGTTAAAATAGAACAAAGAAATGCAACTTCACATGCAACTTTACAGATTAGCAAACATAGTAGTTTTCAGGAAAGCAGATGCTTTTACGTCGTTTTGAAGGATGGTCATAGAGAGGACTTTTCCTACCGGAAGTGCCTAGATAACCTAATAAGGATGGTCATCAACAACTATTTCTGGAAAGCTCCATTTCCTAGTAAAACAAATGAGTAGAAAACCAGAGTTGTTTTCATAATATTGTGTACAGAGCTGCTTTCTAATGTGAATAATGTTTTAATGATGACGGCACGTCATGCATGTGCCTGGCAAACTGTGCCTAGCCCTTCATTTTATCTAACCCTATACTTAATCCTTCATTATCTAAGAGACTCGCTTTTGTTGGCTTCAAGAAGAGACTTTCTAATTAAGCTCATGGACTTTAAATTAGTAAATGAATATTAACAACAACAAAGTCATGCCATTTACGAACTAATAACACTTTATGAATTCATTCCAATGCTTACAATGTAAATATATACAAATATGATTCCATAATCATTTCCAAACAAGTTATCAATAAATACATATCAAATTATTCTAATTACATTGATTCATTGTTATTGAAAGATTTTTATTTTAAAGAGAATAAACTATTCTTCATAGCAATCCAAATGTATGAACATGCTCAGAGATAAGTACCAGCCTTCAATAAATTTACATCATCAAACAGAAAAGAGATAAGTAGAATTACCAAATGAATCCGATTCAAAATGAGTGAAAAGCTCTCTTGGAATTACAGGCTACAACAATGTTTTTAGATCATTTCATACTCCAACAAAGAATATTTTTTTGTTTACAAAGAAGTGAACAAAAACTTGAAATCCCTAAAACCCTCTTTTGAAATTTTTGAAACAGATTCAGACAAGAACCAACAAATTCATGGATTCCAAACGAATCAAAATACAATACAATCAGATTGCATACACGTACAATATAATATGAAATTATTCATAGCAAGTAAACAACTGCATCACAGAGGCTATAGATCTATTGTGAGATATTCCCTGAGGCAATATAACAGAACAATGAACAACTTTCAAAGACATAAATTCAGCCAAGATATGGAAAGATAAACAGACCAGAAATTACAAGTGCCATATTTAATAGAAAACACATCATTAACACAGGGACAATCTTGTTACTGGACATGTTAAACTAGAATGGTCTTCAAACAACTGCCTCAGTATTGGTCATTTGTTTGAACTATAGCCATGAACTATCCATGTTTGAAATTGTAGACATCTAGCACAAAAAAAATTGAAAATCCATAGCACACATCCTCACTAACCAATTTAGATGCATTTCACAAAGCAGAACTGAATCTAAATCAAAGACTAAGATGCTGAAATGGAAGGTAATTTCACAGCTAAATCAACAAGAAGCAAACTAGAAGGGTTCTCAGATTAAATTTGAAACATTAAATTGGTACAGTTACACTAATCCTAGTTCTCACTGCTATCTTTATCTCATCACTTAAATATGCTAATGGATTCAAGTTTCACGGCCAATGCAGGTGGGTGCTTTGAGACTTTAAAGTTTAAATTATACAACACGTCAATAATCAACAAAAAAGCAAAACCTGTTTATGTTTCGCAGTCTCACAAGCAGCAATGGCATTCTGTGGCTCAAGTAAACATCAATTCTAATCTCACCGTCTTGACTTTTGATATTTCAATGCATTCAAAAAAAAGTTACAAAAACAGATTTCTCGTGCTTTCTCAATGAGAGCTTCCTAATCCTAATAGGAGTGATTAAATAATGACACATGAAAACAAATGATCATCACAACTCACAAATCACATGAAATACACAAGTAGCTCTTCTCAGTAGTAAGCAATAAAGCAATGAAATACATACAATCCACAAAATTTTTGAAATGAAACAATGAAGCAAAATAAAAAATGATACATAGAGAATCCATGGTTACCTCAAGGCAGAGCAGGGAATGCACAAAATGAGGAGAGAAGAGGGTAGGAGGAGCTCTGCGCGTGGTGACCGGAGGGTTGTGTGTTGGTAGCCGGAGTATTGGTCGAAGCACTGAAACGGAAGGGGGGGGGGGGGGGGATTAAAAAGAGAGCAGGAAGAGGGGAAAGGAAGAGAGGAGAGGAAGAGAAGAGGAAGAGGAAGAGATGGAAGAAGAGGAGGAGGAGGACAGAGGCTTTCCGGAGATGGCGGTGGTGGTGCGCACTGCGGTGGTGGCGATGGTGACTGGCGGCCTGATGACGCGAGGGAGAGAAAAGGGGTGAGGGTGGAAGAGATGGCAGAAATGAGGAAGAAGGGAAAGATTTCACGATTTTAGGGATTTATAATTTGGCGACCGAAATAATCGGTCGCCAATCACTTAAATACAAAATCGGTCGCTATATTCGATCGCGAGATGAGTTAATTTGAAATTTGAATTCATAAATTTAGCGACGGATTTTTAAATCGGTCGCTAACACGCGCGGTTTTAATTTTTTTACGCGTCGTTTAGCGACCGAATTAATATCGGTCGCAAATGTAAATAAAATTTAACCATTGCATTTAATTCGGTCGTCATTTCGGTCGCTAAGAAGACATAAAATTTCTGACTTTTAAGTTCCTTTATTTAGTGAATGAAATAGCGACCGATAACCCTGCTACGCTCTATTTCGGTTGTAACGCCCTTCGTTACATTAGTGATCCCAAGGTAAAATCATTAAAAGAATTAAATCCTTTAAAGCATTTAATTAAAACATATATCTCGTAAAGAAAAATTAGAGAAAACATTAAAGTCTGAAAATGCCTCATATTAAATAATATAGTATTAAATTATCCATGTAATGAATATAGATATAAATAAATAAATCAAAAATCAAAAGCCTCAAAACCGGGCGTCTAACTACAATCCCAACGATAAATAATTGCGTCAAGCCACATACGGCTCCTTACTTAAGAACAGACAAACCAAACTAGAAAGATTATCTAATGCTGTCCACTAAGTCTTCACGCCTCTTCAACCTCAATGACGTCCTCCTCGTGCTCTGAAAACAATGCTTAATAATGAGATAAAAAATCCCAGTGATCAACAATACGGTTTTATAAAAACATTTTCGAAAATAGCATTGTTCTCAGCCGGTGCGGTAACCGGAAAAACTATCCATGGCACTCGCTAATTTTTCAAAATAATATATATAAAGAAAATACTTTTAACATTAATAATAATCTCATCTCAATACATCACATTCCATGTACCAGATAAATTCAAGTTTAATCCAAGCGGTCCGAAGATTTCCTAATTAAATTGGCCTCTTGCCGGCATGCCATATATTCACACATCACA
This sequence comes from Sophora flavescens, assembly GCA_030762895.1. Taxonomy (NCBI): domain Eukaryota; kingdom Viridiplantae; phylum Streptophyta; class Magnoliopsida; order Fabales; family Fabaceae; genus Sophora; species Sophora flavescens. The sequence continues at coordinate 52,000,710 of CM061069.1, forward strand.
CGACAATGGCGTCCCATTGCCCACCCCTACTCACGAGGAGTGTTTCGATGTCACCCTCCTGTCGGGGACATTTCCATTTCGATACCTCCCATGTGCACATGGTGGTATTTCTTTTTTTTCGACACCCCAACCTGTGGCGGTGTTACTTTCGATACTCCTTTTTAGGTAGTATTACTCATTTTCGACATCCCATTCATATGGCGATGTTACTTTCGATACCCCATTAAGGCGGTATTTCTCTTCGATACCCCTATCATAGGTGGTATTGCGGCAAACATCATACAATTCATCATAAAGCACAATTTCATGTCTTATACGTGTAACAATTCATTTACCAAAAATTAAATATTTTATCTTATCATGCATGTCAAATAAACTCACATGGCATTGCATACACCAATAAGCACGTCATTCAACTAATACCAATACCAGTCATGTATTTCATGCCATCAATAACAAGAATAAATACCCAATTTAATAAATTTTATTTTAATTCAAAACTCCTAATTTCAAAAAAAATTAGTTTATTAATAACATGCATCATTCAGTTAAAATCTCTCGAAAATTATATGCAAATCACTCAACACAACAAACACATGTACCATGGAAAGGGTTATCAAAAGATATTGTTACTCACCTCTCGAAGACCTCCAATGCGCTCTAAAAATTATTCATGATAAGGATTTGTGCTTCTCTAAAAATTCTTCTCCCGTTTGGTGGCGTTCTTGGATCTATGTTGTTACGATTGTACAGACAAGGAATGGGAACACCTTTCTCTATTGTGCGGCGCGGTTCCTCTTCTTGCGTTTTTCTAAAGTATATATACATATATATGTGTACTGTACGCGTTGTTCAGGTTTTTTTTTGACCTCTTTTTTTTATTTGGCCAAATGCTTGGGCTTAACGCCCAAGTATCTTCTTTTCCTTTTTTTTTTACATATGTATATATATGTATATATATATATATATATATATATATATATATATATATATAATTTTGCATTATTTATAATAGTTAATAAATTTCAATAACTCTTATACCATCACTTCTTTACACTAAATTTCTCATTTATATTTTATTTGCACTACACTTTTTAGTAACTTAATATTATTATTATTATTATTATTATTTATTTATTTTTTCGAATTAACTATGTTAGAATTTTAGGATGTTACATTTTCTCCCCTCTTTAATGAATTTCGCCCCCGAAATTCCCACGTCTCACCCAAACTACACAACATTAAAGGTAATGCAATACTAAGTTATGTACATGTGCCGAAAAGATCTGGATGATGTTGTCTAACATCTTCCTCAAGTTCCCAGGTAGCTTCCTCTGGAGTCAACCCTTCCCAAATCACCTTCACCAATGGGATCATCTTGTTCCTCAGAGTTTTTGTGCTCTTGTCAATGATCTGAATAGGCATAGGCTTAAAGATTAAATTATCCTTCAATTGTATTGACTCATGAGCTATCCCGTGTGAAATATCTGGTACGTACTTCCGGAGTTGAGACACATGGAAGACGTCATGGAGATTCGACAACTGTGGTGGAAGAGCCAATTGGTAAGCAACAGGCCCGACTCTTTTTAGGATTTGAAACGGACCCATGAAACGAGGGTTGAGCTTTTTGACTTTCACTGACCTCCCAACCCCAGTCTTAGGAGTGACTCTCAAGAATACATGTTCCTCTTCCTGAAATTCTAAAGGCTTCCTTCTCTTGTCGGCATAACTCTTTTGCCTACTCTATGCAGTGTGCATCCTTTCCCTAATGACTTTAATCCTCTCGGTGGTCTCCTGGACTAACTCTGGTCCTAGCAGGGTCTTCTCACCCACCTCACACCAACATAAAGGGGACCTACACTTTCTCCCATAAAGAGCTTCATAGGGTGCCATGCCGATGCTAGCGTGATAACTGTTGTTATAAGCAAACTCTATAAGAGGTAAAAATTTATCCCGACCCCCACCTTCATCTAAAACACACGCTCTAAGCATGTCCTCATGGGTCTGAATGGTCCTCTCCGACTGACCGTCCGTTTGGGGATGATAGGTTGTGCTAAAACTCAACTTAGAACCAAAAGCCTGTTGGAAAGCTCTCCAGAATCTAGAGGTAAACCGCGGGTCTCTATCCGACACTATAGATGTGGGTATCCCATGAAGCTTGACTATTTCCTTGATATAGAGGTATGCCAACTTGTCTAAGCTATAGGTTGCCTTAATTGGCAAGAAGTGGGCAGACTTGGTCAACCTATCCACTATCACCCAAATGGCGTCTAAGCCCAAACGTGTCTTAGGTAACCCCATTACAAAGTCCATAGAAATTCTCTCCCACTTCCATTCTGGAATCTCCAAGGACTGCAACAACCCCGAAGGCTTCTGATGTTCTATCTTAACTTTTTGACACACTAAACACCTAGTTACGAAGCTAGCCACATCCTTTTTCATTCCTGGCCACCAATACATCCTCTTAAGGTCTTGGTACATCTTAGTTATTCCAGGATGTATGGTAAACTTCCCCTTATGAGCTTCCTCTAATATCTTCTCTCTAAGGCTCCCCTCCTTAGGAACAACGGTCCTATTCTTAAACTTCACTAGCCCATCAACTAACAACTCATAACCCTCTTGTCCTAGTCGAGACTGCAAATCCTGGTCTAAAAGTTGTTCCCGCCTAACCTCATCTCTAAGGTCACTCTTAATTTCCAACCTATTCAACTTCAAACTTAAGACATTTATGGACGCATCCAACACTTCCAGATTCATGTCCCTAAACTCTTCCATGAGGTTCAGCTCTTGCACCATCAAGCTTGACACGTGTAGGGACTTCCTACGCAAAGCATCCGCCACCACATTGGCTTTTCCCGGATGGTACTTCAACTCAAAGTCATAGTCCTTAAGGAACTCCATCCACCTTCGTTGCCTCATATTTAACTCCTTCTGGTCGAATAGATATTTTAGGATTTTATGGTCACTAAAAACTTCAAACTTTGCCCCGTAAAGGTAATGCCTCCATATCCTAAGGGCAAAAGCCACGGCTGCTAGCTCTAAGTCATGGGTAGGGTAATTCCCTTCATGTGGCCTAAGCTGCCTAGAGGCATATGCTACCACATTGCCATCTTGAATTAAGACACATCCCAAGCCATCCTTAGATGCGTCGCAGTATACCACAAAACTCACTAAGGGACCCGGTATAGTTAAGACTGGTGATGACACCAATCTCCTCTTAAGCTCTCGGAACCCGTCCTCACACCCCTGGTCCCACACAAAAGGTTTCCCTTTCCTAGTCAAGTGGGTCAAAGGTAAGGCTAATCTAGAGAACCCCTCTATGAACCTCCTATAGTAACCAGCTAAGTCTAAGAAACTTCTCACTTCGGTTACTGTCTTAGGTTGTTCCCATCCCAACACCGCATCAACTTTAGAGGAATCAACCGCTACACCATCCTTTGAGGTGGTGTGTCCTAAAAACTTTACCTCGTCTAGCCAAAACTCACACTTCTCCGGTTTGGCATAAAGGCGCTCGTCCCTCAAGATCCGCAACACCAACCTTAAGTGTTCTCCATGTTCTTATGGTGTCCTAGAGTACATTAGAATATCATCTATGAACATCACCACAAACCTGTCCAAAAAGGTCCTAAAGATCCGATTCATGTAGTCCATGAAAATGGCTGGGGCGTTGGTCACGCCAAAGGGCATCACTACATACTCATAGTGCCCATACCTTGTCCTGAAGGCTGTCTTAGGGATGTCCTCGCTTCTAACTCTAATTTGATGGTATCCAGATCTTAGACCTATTTTGGAAAACAGTGACGCTCCCCTTAACTGATCTAAGAGATCATCTATCCTAGGCAAGGGATATTTGTTCTTGATGGTTACCTTATTCAGTTGCCTATAATCAACACACAACCTCATATTCCCATCCTTTTTTTCTTCACTAAAAGCACTGGTGCTCCCCAAGGTGACACACTAGGCCCAATGAACCCCTTTTGTAACATACCTCTATCTGTTTCTTGAGCTCGCTCAACTCTAGAGGTATTATCTTGTAAGGCGCTACATATATTAGTCTACTTTTTGACACTAGATCTATGCTAAACTCAACCCCCTATTGAAACTTGCGCATCATAGAGATAGTCGCTACATCATTGTCTGCCCCTATAGTAGCAATCAATGAGAGTATGTATCCTTGGGCTCTCTAAACCAAACACTTATCACAAGAAACGACGAATAAAATACGGGTCGACACCGGAAATCAAAAGACATTGGGTGTGAAGAGATAAGGATATTTTTGTCAGAATACTTATGGCAATGAGTCTAGATGCCAATAAGTCAATACCAAGATTAACATACAATACATAGATAACAATAAGTTTGATGTCATAAGGAGTGTCTTGATGCACAAGGAAACAATTTAAACAACCAATGGAAGAACAAGAATATCCCTATAGGAGTAGAAACCTATGAACCAAAGGACAAATGAAAGATTGGCATCTCCAAAATTTCACACATAAAGGATGTATCAAGGGATGTGTTGCTCCTAAATCGGACAATATAATAATTTTTTTAACGAGTAGAAGAAATTCAGCCTCCTTCGGATATAATCTGCCTCAAAATGATGACGGATTGTTCTTATTGAATTCGAAAAGCCCCACGTGTTAAGGGTCCTAGGTTGCCACCACTTCATTAGTGACTGGCCTCCATTCCCCTTCAGTTGACTGCGTGACTCCGTCTGCCCTAGCATAGCTTTGGCCATACAATCCAAAGCTGCTACAAGTGCAACATTCGTCCCTCGCCTGTTAGTCGCCATAAATCTGCTCACTACCAATGAAATACTGGGTTGATCAGGTCTAATATCCCAAAGAATAGCATGCAGCATCTATAACTCTAACAAGCATCCTATGCGCCCAAGTTTTATTTTAGAAAAAGCCCCATTACCACAATCCGATTTAGAATCGAACTGCTCTGATACCATAAATGTAACGCCCTTCGTTACATTAGTGATCCCAAGGTAAAATCATTAAAAAAATTAAATCCTTTAAAGCATTTAATTAAAACATATATCTCGTAAAGAAAAATTAGAGAAAACATTAAAGTATGAAAATGCCTCATATTAAATAATATAGTATTATATTATCCATGTAATGAATATAGATATAAATAAATAAATCAAAAATCAAAAGCCTCAAAACCGGGCGTCTAACTACAATCCCAACGATAAATAATTGCGTCAAGCCACATACGGCTCCTTACTTAAGAACAGACTAACCAAACTAGAAAGATTATCTAATGGTGTCCACTAAGTCTTCACGCCTCTTCAGCCTCAATGACGTCCTCCTCGTTCTCTGAAAACAATGCTTAATAATGAGATATAAAATCCCAGTGATCAACAATACAGTTTTATAAAAACATTTTCGAAAATAACATTGTTCTCAGCTGGTGCGGTAACCGGAAAAACTATCCATGGCACCCGCTAATTTTTCAAAATAATGTATATAAAGAAAATACTTTTAACATTAATAATAATCTCATCTCATTACATCACATTCCATGTACCAGATAAATTCAAGTTTAATCCAAGCGGTCCGAAGATTTCCTAATTAAATTGGCCTCTTGTCGGCATGCCATATATTCACACATCACACGACAATGGCGTCCCATTTCCCACCCCTACTCACGAGGAGTGTTTCGATGTCACCCTCCTGTCGGGGACATTTCCATTTCGATACCTCCCATGTGCACATGGTGATATTTCTCTTTTTTCGACACCCAACCTGTGGCGGTGTTACTTTCGATACTCCTTTTTAGGTAGTATTACTCATTTTCGACATCCCATTCACATGGCGATGTTACTTTCGATACCCCATTAAGGCGGTATTTCTCTTCGATACCCCTATCATAGGTGGTATTGCGGCAAACATCATACAATTCATCATAAAGCACAATTTCATGTCTCATACGTGTAACAATTCATTTACCAAAAATTAAATATTTTATCTTATCATGGATGTCAAATAAACTCACATGGCATAGCATACACCAATAAGCACGTCATTCAACTAATACCAATACCAGTCATGTATTTCATGCCATCAATAACAAGAATAAATACCCAATTTAATAAATTTTATTTTAATTCAAAACTCCTAATTTCAAAAAAAATTAGTTTATTAATAACATGCATCATTCAGTTAAAATCTCTCGAAAATTATATGCAAATCACTCAACACAACAAACACATGTACCATGGAAAGGGTTATCAAAAGATACTGTTACTCATCTCTCGAAGACCTCCAATGCGCTCTAAAAATTATTCATGATAAGGATTTATGCTTTCCTAAAAATTCTTCTCCCGTTTGGTGACGTTCTTGAATCTATATTGTCACGATTGTACAGGCAAGCAATGGGAACACCTTTCTCTATTGTGTGGCGCGGTTCCTCTTCTTCCGTTTTTCTAAAGTATATATACATATATATGTGTACTGTACACGCTGTTCAGGTTTTTTTTTTGACCTTTTTTTTTTATTTGGCCAAATGCTTGGGCTTAACGCCCAAGTATCTTCTTTTCCTTTTTTTTTTACATATATATATATATATATATATATATATATATAATTTTGCATTATTTATAATAGTTAATAAATTTCAATAACTCTTATACCTTCACTTTTTTACACTAAATTTTTCATTTATATTTTATTTACACTACACATTTTAGTAACTTAATATTATTATTAATATTTATTTATTTATTTTTTCGAATTAACTATGTTAGAATTTTTGGATGTTACATCGGTCGCTATTTCGATCGCAGTATTAACTCTAATCAGTCTTTCATGTAGATCCTACAATCGGTCGCCATTTCGGTCGCAAATAGCAACCGAAAAATTCAGTCACTATTTTCAGTCGCTAAACAACCTTTTTTTTGTAGTGTCATTATCACAGAAATAAAGACCAACAGAACAAAAACAACCTCACTCAGAATGATGAACAATATCAAACAATGAACAATAACAACACCCCAGAAAAATGAACAAAACCAGACTAATGAACACAAGAATTGCTAATCCAAAACAATGACCAATAACTTAATCAGACGAAAACAAACTAAAAATCAAAACAATATCAAAATAAATGAACGAATTAAAAGAAAAATAGAAGAAATGGAGAATGATTCTCTTCGACCTTCCAAAAGCTTCCACGGAAGAAATCTTGGGAAATTGAGGCGAAGTAGAACAGCAACATAGAGCATCTCCATTTTGCTTCTTCTCCGATCTAATTTTGCCCAAAGGCGGGCTCTGCTTCTCCAATCTTCCATAGCTGCATCGCGCGGAGTGCCAGTTCCAGATCTGTAGAGCTGGTGCACTGACAAGTAGATGCGGTTCGTGGGGGAGTTCTGGTTTCTGGGCAAGACATTGATGACTGGTTCGCGGCCAACACCATCGCTGGAGTGCCAATTCCAACAGCCACCTTCTATACTTCCGAAGTTTTTTTTTTTGGAAGGATTTTTTTAAATTACCTGATAACCGGCTGTGACCAGTCATTTAGCTTGGAGGACCGTCCTCAACCCCAACGTTGAAGGATTATAGAATTCGCCCACTAACATGTAATTAAAAGGGTGAAAGATAAATTGGCTTGCACTTTTGCGTTAAAACACGGATGGAAACTGTGGGGACTGATTTGTTCCCTGCTGCAGTCTGTTTTTCGATGCAATTATCACTGGCGGAAGATATCACTGTTTTAATTCTATCTGCGCTGCTTATAATTTTGGTAAAATTCCTTCTGGTTCTTTATTTTAGGTTTTAATTTAGTCCCTTTTTATTTTTTTTTAAAATGATCCCTCATTTTTTAAAATTATACCAATGTGATTTCTTTTTTATTTTTTGTTAATTTTGAAATGATCCCTCATTTTATAAAAGTTAAACCACTGTGATCCCTTTTTTAGTTTAAAAATGTTCCTTCTTTTATTTTTATTTTTTTCAAAGTGATCTCTTATTTTACAAAATTTATATCAATTTGATCATTTTCGTACCATATTTTAAATAGAAAAAAATACATTAAAACTTAAAATAAAAATAAAAGACCAAAATAAAATAAAAAATAAAAAAAAAACCAAATTAAAACCTAAAATAAAGATAAAGAAACAATAGTATAATTTAGCCTATACTTTTAGTGCTGGATCACCACCCTGTTTTTTGGCTGCTTAATTTAAGGTGGCACCTATGTGTCTCTGTCTATGAGGCTTAAAAGAGACGTGGGGATATAGTGCAAAGGTAGATATGAGAGTGCGAGTACCCATAAATATTATCTTTATCTGTAATCATATTTTGATAGAAGATTTGATTCTTCTCATTATGAATTTAAGCATGTTGGATAAAAAGATGTGTATTAAATTAGGTGTAATTTGTTTTTTATATTTTTACTAATTACTAATATTTTTTTCAATTATGCAGAGAATGTAATGTTGTATTCCCTTTCGTGAGGATGAATATCTTTTGTCACACTTTTCTGTCACATTCTTTATCCCTTACTAATGATAATTTGCTACTTAATAAATAAAATCATACTCCCATGACTCAATTATAAGCAAAAAAATATCTATATTTTGTGGATTCAAATATAAGAAAAATTCAACCAATTCAACTCTATTTAATGTCAGTGTTTTAAAAATCAAGAAAATTAACCATTAATCCAACAAATTCTTCTTTTACTTTTTCAAGTGCATTGCACACTCACGAGGCAATTAAAGGGTAAATTAGTAATTGTAACTCACTTTTTTTTTTACATAAATCAAAATAATTAAACTAAATTAACTAACTTTTAATAAGTATGAAGTTAATTAATTTTGTTTATAATTGAGTCCAGAGGGAGTAACACATTAACACTTATAGATATTTCCAGTTTTTGATTGATAAGGGACCAAGACACTATTTTTTAGGACAACGGAATTTTGTTACTTTTGTGATTGATTATTGAAGAAGGAGATTTTCTATTGAAGAAGATATGATGAGTGTAGCATACTTCTATCAAAAAGAATACTTCCAACACTAGAAAATATCACTTTTTACTTCACTTTAGAAAAAGGAAATAAAGGAACATGCTTGTTTGATTAATTAAGCATATAAAAAGTGTACATGGGAAGCTTTTTAGTTGTTTTAAACAAACTACTATTTCTGTTATTGTTATTATTATTATTATTATTATTTGTGACTAAGTGTAAAAGTCATGCAAAAGAAATTGAAAGTGATCTTTTTATATGTTAGACCTTCGCATAATTTACAAGAATATTTTAAGTATAGGATTTTGCGTCAATCATTGTACAGAAAATTAAATAAAAGAGACAAGAGATAATACAATTATTAAATTGTGTAAGGAAATAATATTAAAACTATGAAACAAATCTATAATATATACAAACCGGAATAATTCATGATTCTACATAGAGTAAGTTTTTACACGTGGCAGTCAATCATAGAGTCCCAAATAAAATAGTACACGTGTCGCTCTCACGGTGAATAGAATTCCTGCTCATTAATTACATGCTACATGGATCATATTTTGATTTTGATTATGAAACCGATTACCTCTACCAACTTAATTTGATTTGCTGGACATATGGGCCATTAATTCAAATTGATTTTTTTGGCAAACGAATCATATGAGATTTTTTTTTTAAAATCATGACTTCTATAAATATATTTGAATCAAATCACAAGCAGCATACTTTTTTTCATTTGTCATAACCTATTTCGGTTTTTCACACATGTGTTTTGGTTTCTCTATCTATTTTCGTTCTCATGCTCCTTCTCTCTCTCTTATCTCTTAATTGATTTTTTTTTGCCTGTTAGTACTAATGATTTGTGTTGCTTCAATAATGAATGATTATGGTCAAATTGCTTCTTTTTTTTTATGATGACGGAATTTTCTATCCTTTTCGAGTAGATGTCCAATGCTATGAAAATCCTATTCCATTTTCAGCACAGTTGGCTGTGCTGTCAAAGCTAGGGAGTGTAAATCTTGAACATGAACTATGGTGTGTTCTAATTGCTCCTGATTTTTTTTGGGTCTATCTATCATTTTGTATAATGCTTTTCTGCAAGTGCATCTATAGCATTGTAAAAATAGTTTATAATTGTTTCAAAGTTCTTAGCTTTTCCCTTTCTTTATCTATCATGACTCAGAAAACTATGTCCTCTCAAATCCACTACATCGAATGGCTCAAAAGTTGTTAAGACATCCGGTAATAGAAGATGCACATGATACCCATAAGAGAAATGATGTCTTTACACCATCTATGTTTAATTTACGCCCATCTGCATCATGGGATTAATAGGAAATTAAGGGAGATTGGCCATTAAAGGAAAATATTATTCATCCCAATGGTGTTATTCTCTTAGAAAGGTGACGATTGGTATGCATTAGTTATTATTTTGGTTTTACCATTTTTTTTCCTTCTCGCAATGTTTAATTATTCTTTACACTACCAGAAAACATGATATTACCGACGAAAAATTACCGATGGACTTCGTATCCGTCGGTTGTTTGTGCATTTCCGACGGATTTAACTGTCGGTAAGTTAGAATACCAAAAGTTGAAGAAATTACCGACAGAAAGCCCGTCGGTAACATTACCGACGGCTTTATCCGTTAGTAAAACCATCGGAAGGGATGGCAAGAATGGCAAATTGTTGGCGGGAGAGTGTACTGACGGAATAGTCCGTTGGTAATTCTGAAATATAGGTACCGACAGATACAACCATCGGAAATGTATGACGGATTAGTCCGTCGGTAATCTTATTTTTTGAGTTTCCGATGGAAAAAGTCGTCGGAAGCCGTCGGTAACCTTTTAAATAACCAGACCGTAACCCTTCTTCCCCCTCACTTCTCCCTCTCTGTTTTCCCTCTCTGCTTTCTCTCTCTGCCCTCTCTGCTTCCCTCACTGTGCACTACCATCGCCGCCACGGAACACCACCGTCGTCGGCTCCGTTCGTGACTCGTGAACACCGCCACTGCCTCCACCCCTTTCTCCTCTCATTTCCTCCTCTCCTTTTCTCTTCTCCTCCCTCTTCGGTTCCGACGTCTCAGCTGCGCCAACGTCCACCGCGAACCACTACCTTCAACCACCACTCGAAACCCACCTCCTCCTTCTCCTCCCCTCCATTCCCACCAGCAACCCACATTCCGACGGAAATCCACCACCACCACCATTAAAACCACCATCACCATTGAAACCACCACCACACTGTTTAGGTATCCTCCTAATTTTTTTCCTGTTTAATTTTATTACTATTTATTTTTAAAAAATGGATTTATTGATTAATTATAATTAATGTTTATTAAGGTTATTTTTTTGTGTTTTGTTGGCTTTGTGATGTCTGGAATTTGGTGAATCTAATTTATTTTGTTGTTGTTGTTGTGCTCTTTGTTTTGAGGGCTACCAAAGGGTGAGACTAGCCACCATCACCACCGTTGCATAGAGCAGTTTCCGACCGTCGGAGGTACTTGGGTTTTTCTATTTTGGGATATTAATTATAACTGTTCAATGCATGCTAAAGAAATTTTATAAATTTGATTTGTCTAATTTGTTGTAGTATATATCTGTTTAATTTTTATGGGTGTGTATATATATATATATATATATATATATATATATTTGTCTAGTTGTAACAAAATTGTGTTTATTAGTTTTAAATTTAGTAAGCTGTTGTTTTTGCTAATTACATAAATTAATTAATGAATATATAATTAATTAATGAATGTAGATTAATTAATCAATTTACTCTAATATAAAATCATAAGGACAAGTACTGTTGATAGGATGAGACCTAGCTAGGATTAGTTAGCCGGTAAAATCGTTTTCCTCCTACATATACTTGCAGCAGTATTGATGAAGCTAGCTGATTCGACTTAGGGATGGTGATCCATTATAATCGTGATCGGTATTTGTACGTAAATAATGGAGTGATTAAATAATACTTAAGAAGTTAATTAAATCAGATTCGGCAGTAATCAGCAGATTTGGCAGTAGCTCATAGTGATCGGTTAAGCGTGATCGGGATCTTTGTACGTAGTTATTGTTGAATTGATCAATAAAATAGTTACATAATAATGAGTAATTAGTTATTTGTTATGTAATAATTGATATTAGTGAAGAAGATAATTATTAAAATCATTAATTTAAAATAAAGTAATTAATTTAAAATAAATAGGAAAGTAACGTAATAAGTGGGAAGAATAAAAAAATATTTTAAATTTTTTTTTTTAAAAAATTGTTAGTAACAATTATTGCAAACAATTAACTAATATACTAATAATAGATTTTAAAACTTGATATATAAAAAGTCAAGTAAACAAACATAAGTAATTAACTAATTCAATAAAATGTTTTGTTAATTAAAATTAATTTAAAACATAAAAGATTTAATAAAACATTAGTTACTATTCAAAAAAATGGTTGCTTAATGATTTTTTGGATTGTTTGCTAATAATGTCAAACTTTATGCAAATTATCCCTGTTACTTAAAGTTTTGTTTTTTGTTAGAGTACAATTATTATACGTAATTGAGAAAAATCGTAGTTTTCCGTTCAAGGTTCAATATTATTGAGCATGTGTACTCGTGGTCATGGTATCGCTCATTTTATTGAATATTGAATTGTCCAATTGGGACAGTTTGGAAAGAAACTTTTGCTCCACTGATATACTATTTACTCGATGATTGTCATTTGTGAAATAGTTTATTAAATTTCGGGTCGAAGCATTTCCTTTTGTTCTCCGGGTCCATACTTGATTGTGGTATTTCACCGCGGTCAATTTGTGTACTTGGAGACCGATGGGAGATGCTACCGAAATTTCGTCAGCTATAAGACATGAGAAGTGATGAGTAACTAGTATAATACAGTGATGAAAAAGTTTTTCCTCGAATAGGATAGGGCCAAACCTTTTAAGGAAAGGGAGCGATTCGGGGTCATAGTATCATGTTTAAAAATACTTCAATTTATCTGAAAATGCACAAGGATGGAATATCATCCATCGAACCGTAGTTGGGTGTATAATAGGAACGAGTCTGGGAGACGACTTCTGAAAGAATCATTTGTAGCTGGAGTTGATGAGTTTATATCCAAAACAAAACAACATTGTGATTATGCTGAAGAGGGGGGGATTAGATGTCCGTGCACAAAGTGCAATTGTATGGCGGTTTTGAGTGATGATGACGTGAAGTTACACCTATACCGACGTGGGTTCAAGCCTAATTATTGGATATGGACTGATCATGGTGAGGAGTTGCCGGATATTGATTTGAATGAAGTCGGTGGTGACGATCTTGAAATGGGTGCATCAGGCAGTGGCTACCACGATGAATATATCGAACAACTCCAGTCAATGCATATGATGGTCGATGATTGTATTGGGCAACATGAGAATTTTGAGGCGGATGAGTCTGATGACATGGAAGAGCCTTCTAATGAATCGGTGCAGAGATTCTACAATCTATTGTTAGAGACAAATAAGCCATTGTTTGAAGGGGCGTCAGGTTCAAAATTATCAATTTGTGTTAGGCTTCTAGCTTGCAAGTCCAATTGGAATGTCCTAGAGCAATGTTTGGAGTTCTTTTGTAAAATGCTTCATGATGTGACACCCTTCAAAGAGTTGTTACCAAAAAGTTATTATGATGCGAAGTGGTTGGTGTCGAAACTAGGCTTGGGGGCTAAGAGGATTGATTGTTGTCCAAATGGGTGCATGCTATATTATGGTAGTCAGTCTGGCACAAATGACAGTGCGTTGGAAGAATGTAAATTTCGTCAGACACCCAGGTACCACGTTCAAAGTAGTGACCATAGTAAGAGGAAACTAGTTCCTATGAAGGCAATGTTCTATCTGCCAATAATTCCAAGGTTGCAGAGACTGTGAATCAACGCAAACTGCGGGACAAATGAGGTGGCATAATGAAAATAAAAGAATTCCGGGCGTCATACGCCACCCTTCTGATGGTGAAGCTTGGAAGCACTTCGATCAGGTTCATCCTGATTTGCAGCAGATCCTCGGAATGTTAAACTTGGGATGTGTTCAGATGGTTTTACCTCATACATTCAGGCGTCAGCCTTGCCATATTCATGTTGACCTGTGATTGTTACACCGTATCTTCCTCCCGAGATGTGCATGTCAAAACCATATATGTTTCTGACTTGTCTCGTACCGGGACCATCTAATCCGAAGGCTGGGATAGATGTATATTTACAGCCTCTGATCGATGATCTGAAGAAGTTGTGGGATGGTGTGTTGACTTATGACGTTTCAAAGAAGCGAAACTTTATGATGAGGGGATCACTGATGTGGACTATCAATGATTTTCCTGCATATGGCATGCTCTCTGGTTGGGGGACCCATGGTAAATTGGCGTGCCCGTATTGCATGGAACATGGAAAGGATTTTACCCTTAGATATGGTGGCAAAAGTTCCAGGTTTGATTCTCATTGTCAGTTCTTAGATCCCGACCATCCCTTCCGAAGAAACGCCCGAGCATTCAAAAAGAATCAGACAGGAGAGGAAGGTCCACCGCCTTTGTTGACTCCTGAAGAAATATGAGGTCGGGTTAGAGATCTTCTTAAACTCACTGAAGCAGGTGTGTCAAAATTACCCGGGTATGGAGAATGGCATAACTGGACAAAACAAAGTATTTTTTGGGAACTACCGTATTGGAAGGATAATCTGTTAAGACATAGCCTTGATGTGATGCATATTGAGAAGAATTTCTTTGACAACATTTTTAACACGGTTATGAATGTGTCTGGCAAGACAAAGAACAATGAGAAGGCAAGGATGGACATAGCTATGTACTGTAGACGAAAGGATTTGGAGCTGAAGTCGCAGCCTAATGGAAAAATGGTCAAAACAAAAGCTTGTTACACTCTAACCACCGATGAAGCGAAGTCAATTTGTTGGTGGTTAAAAGACCTTAGGACCCCTGATGGTTATTCCTCTAATTTGGCACGATGTGCTGTTGTAAGAACAGGGAGGCTTCATGGGATGAAAAGTCATGATTGTCATGTATTCATGGAGTGTTTGCTTCCTATTGCTTTCGGCTCGCTGCCCCAGTATGTTTTGATCCCGCTTACAGAAATTAGTCATTTCTTTAAAGATATATGCTCTGCAACTTTAAGAGCGGATGATCTGAAGAAGATGGAAGAAAACATTCCAATAATTCTGTGCAAGATGGAGAGGGTTTTTCCCTCAGGATTTTTTGACTCAATGGAACATCTCCCTGTCCATCTTGCATATGAAGCGAGGCTTGGTGGACCAGTACAATATAGGTGGATGTATCCGTTTGAAAGGTAATTTTATTATATTTTAACATTTAAATAATTAGCGACCATTGAATAATGCCTTGTCAACGATGTTTTTTATTACTTAGATTCATGGGCGACTCTAAACGACCAATTAAAAACAAGGCTAGATGGAAGGATCAATCTGTGCGTCTTACTTACACCGTGAGACAACCTATTTCTACTCCCACTATTTCAACAACTTTATGTTGGCACCAAGACATGTTAGGAACAAGGTAGATGCTGATAATGCAGGGTATCCTTATATGCTATCCGTATTTAACCTTCCTGGCCGTCATGCTGGCAAGGAGCTTACCTACTAGTTAACTGATGAGGAGTATGCATCGGCCCATGTACATGTCTTGATAAATTTCACAGAGGTGAAACCATACCATGAGTAAGTCTTAACGACCTATTTTTGAAATAACGTATCACATGTTATTATAATTTCTCCTTTAACACATGGTACACATTTGTCAGTGTGTTCCTTCAAATTAATCAATTAAGTGAACAAGATGGTTCTGCTCGTACACATGCAAATTTTCCTGAATGGTTCAAGCAACAAGTAAGTGTAATATGACGATGTAAACACTATATTCAGCTTAATTTTGCCTCTTGAAAAAAGTAATTATTTAATATGACTTACCTTTTCGTAGGTGTATCAACAATCGTTAAGCCTCACTAATCAACACTTGAGAGATTTAGCATATGAGCCCTATAGCTATGTTACATCATGGCATACATACTTTGTTAATGGGTACAAATTCCACACAGATGAATGGAATGTGGGCAAAAAGACAATTAATAGCTGGGTTGTCGTATAGGGTGAAGGTACCAGTGATTTTTATGGGGTCATTAAACACATATACGAGTTACAATACAATACTACTACTTATCCTAAAAAAGTAGTCTTATTTTATTTTAACTGGTTTGATCCATCGAGGACAGCCACAAAAGTGGATCCCAAGTATGGAACTGTGGACATTCGCAATGGATAGAAGATATCAACAGTTTGATCCGTTTATAATTGCTTAGAATGTAAAACAAGTTTATTATGTCCCTTATCCAGCAATGAGAACAGACAAATGAGGTTGGCGTGTTGCAGTCACTACCAAGCCTAGGGGTTGTGTAGAAATCGATGATGCAAAGGATGAGACGTCATTCCAGGCGGATGAATCGTCACATGTCAATGAACTAATTGAGCTCAAGCGTATTACTGGCATGTTGGGATCTGCAAATGAAGGGGAAGAAGTGGTCATTGGTAATCAGGCATCCATGCATGCATCATCAGAGGAAGAAATCCAAAGTGATGACTCGATGCAAGAAGAAGAAGAGTCAGACTTACCATTAGATGACGATTCCGAGTCTGAATAGGAAGTTTACTATTATGTTATTTTTATTGTATTTTAAATATTTGCGTATGAAATATAATGTAAGACTTGACAACTATTGTTCTATAAAAATAGTTGGTTAGATTAGACTGTTAAATGTCGATTACTTATTGTTTTTACACTGATTTGTAATTGTGCTATAAAAATAGATATGTCAGCATCAGAAGGACAGCCGCCCCGCCCCCCCACCACCTAGCAGTGATAAGGGGAAGGGGAAGGCTAAGCGGGGACGATACAACGTGAAGTCCCAGGTGCTTGCTCTTATTCCTGGAGGTCCCTCCGCACCCACCACACCCATACCTACCGTACCTACCCTATCGCCACCTACAGGAGCCTCCTCCACCCATTCTACACCATCCGCCACCCATTCTATACCCTCATTGGTCCATACTACATCATCCCCTACCCATACTACACTATCCCCGACCCACACTACCCCACCCTCCACCCATGTCCAGACCTCCACTCACTTTGCGCCACGACGTGCACTAGCTGGCTACTCACCGCCCCCTACTGGACCCACACCCAGCACCACCATCATCATTGACCGTGCCGGCCACACACCCAGCATTATTATCATTTATGCCAACTCCTGGGATGATGCCACAGCCGGACACGACCATTCCATCTTTATCATCCGGGGCCGCATACAGTCACGACACGGCCATACCATCATCATAAATCATCCAGCGATCGGCCGCGGTGAGGACTTGCTGAGTGGGCAGGGTTCCCTTTTTGAGGGTCGACCATGGATCCGTCCTGTTTCTAGATCGTAAGTTTAATTTAATTTAATGTTGTTTTAAAATAATTACTATTTAATAAGCATATATTTGTTGGTTGTCATATTGTTGATTTAATAAAATTAAGAATTTTTCAGCTTCATCCCATCGAAAGTGGGATCGAAGCACGTTACCTTCGCCATCAAGGCGCAATATCGTCGCTTGTGGCCATCATGGGGGGTGATCCCCGGGGAGGATCGGGATCGTATCTTCAGACGATTTGGGATAAGTTCTTGTGTATTAGTTCATGTAATTTTCCATTTATTTTATATATTCTTTTGTATAATGTTATTATTATTTTTTTCTTTGTTAACAAGAGCTTGTGCGCTGGTTACCGGAGCATACCTCAGAGATACGTGCTATCTTTGACGACCGAGCAAGCATTCGCTCGGTGGGACATGCTCCTGGAGCGTATGGAGAGCCGGATACGTCCGGATTACATCAGGCCCAACATCTGGGCCCAACTGTGTGCGTACTGGGATACTCCAGCTTACAAGCTGAAGTGTGAACAGGCAAAGAGAAATTGGGCTTCCGAGAAGGACGGGAGCATGCACACTGGTGGTTCTATTAGCCACATGCAGCATGCCATTTACATGGTATGCATATATAAATAACATTATTTATAAACTGTATATTTTTATTAAAAATTTGTTTTATAACTAATTGATTTTATTGGTGTGTCGGTTGCAGGCAGGAGAGCTAGCTCGGTCCATTGATGTCCCTACGGTCTTTGAGCAGACATATATTCGCTCGGACACCGACGATTGTGTTGATGAGAGGTCGAGGCAGACAGTGGTGAGCTAAAATGTTTTTTTTTATATTTAAACTATTGGTAATTATTATATATATGTATATATATATATATATATATAGTTTAGTAAATATTGATTGTAATGTAATGATCACAGGCGGAGTACAACGTCAGGTTTAGTCAGGTAGCATCTGAGGCTGCCTCCTGCTTTGGTGCCTCAGATCCTTCTCAGCTGGACCCCACCGAGGTTGAGCGACTACAGACCCAGGCCTGGATGGATGTGGCGGGCGGGAAGAACAAGGGAAGGATTTACAGTACTGCGACCCTAGCCAGGTCGATTCGTCCAGGGTCGACGTCGAGCATGACCATTAGAGAGCCTACATCCTCCGGCTCACAGGACACGAAGGAGGTGCATCGGCTGAGGTAGGAGGTGCAGCAACAAAGGGAGAAGAACTAGTGCATCATGCAGCAGATAGAGACATTCTCTACGGTCATGACCACTGTACTCGATTTCCTCCCATCAGACAGGCACATCGCTCTGCAGGGGGTCCTCCATGCCACCCGGCCTCAGCCCCAGCCCTCCACTACTACTACTGATCCACCACCGCAGCCGTATGATGATGGTCTATCTACTGAGTCGAAGCTTGATGGTCATGTGACACTGGCAGACTCCCCCGACAGGACGACGATGACAGATATTATAGTGATGGGTATTATGATATTTATAGGCGTACTAGAGATTTGTAGATAGACAGATATTTTATTTATGGTTTATATGTTGAGTTTGTTTCTAATTTTAAATTAATTTTAATTTAATTGCTTTTTAAATTTTATTTTTAATTTCAATTTTGTTTTCTACGCGCCTATTACCGACGGAACCTTGTCTGTCGGAAAGTCCGTCGGTAATGTAGTTTTCCGACGGAATTTCTTCATTTTCGACGGGTTTTTTCCGTCTGTAAGTTGTGTTTTTTTGTAGTGTTACTTTTAGTTTGGATTTCATTTATAGCATGATCAAGTATAATAGAAAGGGGGAAAAAAGAATTTTGGGATTTGGTTTTAAATTGTTTTTACTAAGGATTTGGTGATAAGTTGAAAAATAATAACAAAAGATCTCTTCCATTTTTATTAGAATTTGATTCTTTAAATATCAATCATTCACTCAAATTATGTGCTTATTAGATAAATATAAGTAAATATCATATATTTACTTCAATCGAATCATCTTTTATTATAAAAATATTAAATTTAATAGTTAAAAATGCAAAAAAATAAATAAATCAGAAATTGATTACTTGACACATAATTTTATATTAATTAATTCTAACATGATTTTAATATTTAAAAATATAATTTGATATATTATATTAAATTAAATTAAATTTGAATTGAAAAATAATAGTGATACATAATAATAATAATAATAATAATAATAATAATAATAATAATAATAATAATAATAATAATAATAATAATAATAATAATAATAATGGTAGTAGGTATAATTATGTAAAAAATAGGTCTAATTAAATACACGATCAAGATTGTAAAAATTAAATCAAACAATTCAATGAATATTAATATTTAAAATCACAATACATATTATGTTTTTAACAATAAATTAATGTACTAATTGAAATGACATTAATTTTTATATATTAAGTTGTTTTAAAATGATAAAATTTTAAAAATATAATTAACAAAGTAATTGAAAATTAAATAAAAATACTAATATAATAGCAAACTATATAAAAATTCTTATGATTTGATTTGATTAATATAATTTGATAAAATTGATAAATATGACTATATGGAAGTCATTAAAATTTGTTAACAATCTATTACCAATTATTTATTATAAAATAAGGTTTTGACCCGTTGCCGTTGGACAATAGCATGTGTCAAAATCATGTATACTTTTCCAGTTAAAAAAATCAGTACATTTTATTTCTCATCTAAAGTTATTTTTTGTAAATTTGTATTATTTGAAGACACTCATTGTAGCGATCCAAAAAAGGACTTATTTTTCCTTTCAGGGAGAAAATATGGAGTTGCCACCAACTTTATTTAATTTTAGGGAAGTTGGGAAACCCTTTAAGAAAAAGCTTTGGGTTCGGGAGTCGATTATGTCTAGGGAAGGCATGGAGACTTAACCCCACGACACCCTAGAACATCCATAAAATGGTTACCCAAAATTAGCTGTATAAATTATTGATAACTTTGAAAATAGTTGTTTTACCTTGAAAATCTTTTTTTTTAGAAAGAAACATCTTTAGTTGTGAATTTTTTTATTAAACCTATGTGGGGTTGAACATGGCACGTAAGTCAACAGAGCAACCTCTAAATCTGAAGGGTTGAACATGACACCTGTCATAGGGAAACCCAAGAAATAAGGTTGTTTTAATCAAGTGATCATCCTCTATTTTTTATGTAAAATAAATAATTTTTATCTCTTGAAAATGGGACAGAAACGTAGAAATGAAACTTTTTACCAACTTATTCAGAGAACAGAAGCACGGAGAAATAAGGATATCAAGAGAAACTCATTAATAATATCAACGAAAAGAACAAAGATTACCAAATGGGAGCAGAATAAGAATGATTTTGTTTACTCCCAGTGGTAAGATTTCAGGATTTACATTCAATCTTGATGACTCCTTCAGCTCTTCCTTCTTAACTACTCTAATAACAGGGAAGAGAAAAAGGAAACTCAGATCTCTAATCTCTCTTCCTCCCAAAGAAAACGTTAGATAAAAATCTCTCTCCCTTTTTCTCTTTTCTTTGTATCTTTCCTCTCTATCTCCTCTCTGATTTTTCGTTTCCTCTCAAAAAAAATGTTAAGCCCCCCAAATGTCTTCTCCCCCTTCCTTTATAAACGGAGAAGAGGGCTTCTTGCTTCTTCTCCATTGGCTTCAAGGTCGGTTTGTACGAAGTCCAAGGCTTGGGCGGTTCTGAGCAGTAATAGCATGTGTTCAGATGGGGGCGGCGTGAGCAGTGGTAGCGTGTGTTCAGATGGGGGCGGCGTGTGTTCAGATGGGGGCGGCGTGAGAAGTAGAAAGGAGGTGATTTGATGTGAAGGTTGCGTGTTTGAAGAAAGAATGAGATAGGGGGGTTTGTCTGATGTGTATGATGGCTTTTTTAGGATGAGGAGTAGGGTTGCTAGGTTAAAACGAGGGAGGAGATGAGGAAGAAGAAGGACCAATGGGTAGAGGAGGAAAAGAGGACACGTAAAGTAAGTAGGAGACGTAACTCAGTTTCCTTTCCTTTTTATTGATTGTCTTCTTCTCCTTATTTTCTTCGTCCCTTCTTCATTATCTTCTCCTTCTTTTCTCTTTATTCTTTAGTCTCCAGCCTGAAAACAAAATTGCAGTGGACAGAGTCTCTTCGTCCAACAGAAACTTAGATATGCAAAAGAATATATACACTGGACGGACCTCCTCGTCCATCAAGAGTTTAAACATGCAATGGACGGTTCCTCCTCGTCCAACATAAAATTAGATGTGCAATGGACGGCCTACTCGTCCAACAGAAACCTAAATACGCAATGGATGGAACCTCCTCATCCAACAACAAATTAAATATACAATGGACGGGGTCTCTTCGTCCAACAACAAATTAAATACACTGGACTGGACGCGTTCAACATCAAATTAAATACAATGGACCAGACGCGTCTAACATAAAATACAATGCAAATGGACCAGACGCGTCTAACAAAAAAATACAATGCAAAGGGACCAGACGAGTCCAACATAAAAATACAATGCCAACTGGACCAGAAGCGTCCCACATAAAATACAATGCAAATGGACCAGACGCGTCCAACATAAAAATTCAATGCAAACGGACCAGACGCGTCTAACATAAAATGCCAACCGGACCAGACGCGTCCCACATAAAATACAATGCAAATGGACCAGACGCGTCCAAAATAAAATACAATGCAAATGGACCAGACGCGTCCAACATAAAAAAAACAATGCAAATGGACCAGACGCGTCCCACATAAAATACAATGCAAATGGACCAGACGCGTCCAACATAAAAATTCAATGCAAACGGACCAGACGCGTCTAACATAAAATGCCAACTGGACCAGACGCGTCCAACGTAAAATACAATGCAAATGGACCAGACGCGTCTAACATAAAAATACAATGCCAATGGACCAGACGCGTCCAATATAAAATACAATGCCAACTGGACCAGACGCGTCCAACATAAAAATACAATGCCAACTGGACCAGACGCGTCCCACATAAAATACAATGCAAATGGACCAGACGCGTCCAACATAAAAATACAATGCCAATGGACCAGACGCGTCCAACATAAAATACAATGCCAACTGGACCAGACGCGTCCAACGTAAAAATACAATGCCAACTGGATGCGTTCAACAACAAATTAAATGCAATGGACTGGACTGCGTCCAACAGCAAGTGCAAAGCAATGGATGGATCCTCCCCGTCCAACGGCAAGTGCAAAGCAATGGACGGGACCTCCCCGTCCAGTCAGCAAGTGCAAAGCAATGGACTGATCCTCCCCGTCCAATGGCAAGTGCAAAGCAATGGACAGGACCACCCTGTCCAGTCAGCAAGTGCAAAGCAATGGACAGGACCACCGACAGGACCACCCTGTCCAGTCAGCAAGTGCAAAGCAATGGACGGGACCACCCTGTCCAACAGCACGTGTAAAACAATGGACGAGACCACCCCGTCCAACAGCAGGTGCGAAGCAATGGTCCCGTCCAACAGCAAGTGCAAAACAATGGACGGGACCACCCCGTCCAACTGCAAGTCCAATGGACTGGACTGAACCGCGTCTAACAACAAACCCAATGTAATGGACAGAACCGGACTGCGTCCAACAACAAATTGGTCATGAGCCCCATCCTTACATCATTTTTTTCTTTTTTCTCTTTATACTATTATTATTAGTATCCTTGAAATACCATATCATAAAAATTAGAATAAAAGACGGACACAAAAAAGGGTGTTCACAGTTGCCCCTCTTTACTTGTTGCATACTAGAAGACATGATTAGTCGTGACTTTTCATGTATTGTAGTAATGAACAAGTAAAGAAAAATGAACACATACTTTGTCCGAAAGACATTAGGGTTTGAAAACCAAAACTGCAGTGGACGGAACCTCTTTGTCCAACAGGAGAGTAAATATGCAATGGACGGAACCTCCTCGTCCAACAGAAAAGTAAACATGCAATGGATGGAACCTCCGCGTCCAAGAGAAAATTAAATGCAATGGACGGAACCTCCTCGTCCAAAAGAAAAGTAAACATGCAATGGACGGAACCTCCTCGTCCAACAGAAAATTAAATGCAATGGACGGAACCTCCTCATCCAAAAGAAAAGTAAACATGCAATGGACGGAACCTCCTCGTTGCATGTACGGAACCTCCTCGTCCAACAGAATATTAAATGCAATGGACGGAACCTCCTCGTCCAAAAGAAAATTAAACATGCAATGGACGGAACCTCCTCGTCCAACATAAAATTAAATGCAATGGACGGAACCTCCTCGTCCAAAAGAAAAGTAAACATGCAATGGACGGAACCTCCTCGTCCAACAGGAGAGTAAACATGTAATGGACGGAACCTCCTCGTCCAATAGAAAAGTAAACATGTAATGGAAGGAACCTCCTCGTCCAACATAAAAGTAAACATGCAATGGACTGAACCTCCTCATCCAACCAAAAATTAAACATGCAATGGACGGAACCTACTCGTCCAAAATAAAATTAAATTCAATGGACGGAACCTCCTCGTCCAACAGAAAAGTAAACATGTAATGGACAGAACCCACTCGTCCAACAGAAAAGTAAACATGCAATGGACAGAACCTCCTTGTCCAATAGAAAATTAAACATGCAATGGACGGAATCTCCTCGTCCCACAGAAAATT
The DNA here is from genome assembly GCA_030762895.1 of Sophora flavescens. NCBI lineage: Eukaryota > Viridiplantae > Streptophyta > Magnoliopsida > Fabales > Fabaceae > Sophora > Sophora flavescens. The sequence continues at coordinate 52,024,856 of CM061069.1, forward strand.
AAATGCAATGGACGGAACCTCCTCGTCCAAAAGAAAATTAAATACAATGGATGGAACCTCCTCGTCCAACGGAAAATTAAATGCAATGGACGGAACCTCCTCGTCCAAAAGAAAATTAAACATGCAATGGACGGAACCTCCTCGTCCAACAGAAAATTAAACATGCAATGGACGGAATCTCGTCGTCCAAAAGAAAATTAAATGCAATGGACGGAACCTCCTCGTCCAACAGAAAATTAAATGCAATGGATGGAACCTCCTCGTCCAAAAGAAAAGTAAACATGCAATGGACGGAACCTCCTCGTCCAACAAAAAAGTAAACATGCAACAAGCCTTAGAGCTCGAAAATAAACTTGTAATGAGCCTTAGAGCTCAAGAATAAAGATGCGGTGAGCCTCAGAGCTTGAAAATAAAATTGCAATAAGCCTTAGAGCTCAAAAAATGTAATCTGGAACAAATGAGGATCTCTTCCCTTTGAGGACAACAAAACCAAATGCTCCATGGAAAAACTTCCGCCAACAAAAACTTTGTTCACCGGCCACTCTGGGACGAGGCATCACTCATTCTTTTAACAACCTTGGTCACCCAAGAATCTGATAATTGTTATGTTTATCCTCCCAAGCTTAATCGCATCATTCTTTTGTTGTCCAGTGCATGCTACCTCTTCCATTGAATTTGAAGTATTGAGTCCTCTTGGTTTAAACCATTCATCAATGCTACCATTAGAATTATCAAATCATACCATTAAACTTACATTTACTTTTATTGAGACATGACCATAGTGATTGAACCTGAGAGTGGACAAGACAGGGGAGTGTGGAAGAAAACCTCTTGCCTTAATACGAGAATTTAGTTTCTTAAGAGAAACTAACAACATGAGAATAGAATTACAAAGGGATCATGAAGATTAAAAGCAAAGATAAACAAAAAGAATTACGAGGATCACATAAAATTTGCCCCAGTGTTGGTCCTTTGACTTTCATTTAATTGATTCCCCTCAGCCTCTTGATGACACAGGTATTGGCTTCTGTTTCTGATTCCTTAAACATGCCTTCTTCGATCATTCCTCAACAATCTTGCCCTAGTGTGGTGAATGCTTGCGAAAATGTTGGATCATATCCTTCCCCTAGGCTGCCTTTGCAGGTTTTTCAGCCTAAGGTTTCTTTGTCCTAACTCTTGCCTAGGTTGCCGTTTCGGGTTTTCAACCTAGCGGGTTTTTGCTTTTCTTTTGTTTTCATTGTGTTTTGCCCTAACTTTTGCCTAGGCTGCCCTTTCGGGTTTTCAACCTAGCGAGCCTTTTATTTTCTTTTGTTTTTATTGTTCGTTGCCCTAACTTTTGCCTAGGCTGCCCTTTCGGGTTTTCAACCTAGCGGGCCTTCAAGCATAGAATTTTTTCACAGCATCAGAGTTTACTGGCTTTGGTAACTCTTCTCCATCCATATTTTGCAGAATCAAAGCTCCTTCTGAGAATGCTTGTTTGACAATATAAGGACCTTCATAATTCAGTGCCCATTTTCCTCGGGCATCCTCTTGACTAGGGAGGATTTTCTTTAAAACCAGGTCTCCCGTGTAAAATTCTCTAGGACGAACCCTTTTATTGAAAGCTCTTGCCATTCTGCTTTGATACAATTGCCCGTGACAGATAGCTGGCGGTCTTTTTTCTTCTATCATGTTCAACTACTCGTATCGAGTTTTCACCCACTCAGATTCCTCCAAATCTGCTTCCATCAAGACTCTTAGCGAAGGGAGTTCTACTTCAATAGGAGAGACAACCTCCATCACGTACACCAGAGAGAAAGGGGTCACCCCGGTGCTTGATCGTATATTAGTCCGGTAAGCATGTAGAGCATATGGCAGCATTTCGTGCCAGTCCTTATAGTTTACAACCATCTTGGCAACGATCTTCTTGACATTTTTGTTTGCTGCTTCAACTGCACCATTCATTTGAGGCCTATAAGGAGTTGAATTGTGGTGTTTGATTTTGAAACCATCTCAAAACTTTTGAATCTGGGCAATATTAAGATTAGCAGCATTATCCGTGATTATCCTTTCTGGGATCCCGTATCTACAGACGATGTCCTTCTTGAGGAATTTGAGAAACACCCTTTGAGTTATGCTGGCATATGAAGCAGCTTCTACCCACTTAGTGAAATAGACTATCGTCACCAAAATGAAACGATGACCATTGGAAGCCTTGGGATTAATGGGACCGATGACATCTATTCCCCACATCGAAAAAGGCCATGGGGATGCTAAATTGTGCAGTGGAAATAGAGGTGCATTAACCAGGTCTGCATACATCTGACATTTTTGGCATTTACGAACATGCTCCATACAATCTGACTCCATAGTAGACCAATAATAACCACTTCTCAAGATCTTCCTAGCCATCATGTGACCATTGGCATGAGTCCCATAGATTCCTTCATGAACTTCGATCATGATCAATTTAGCTTCGCGAGCATCCACACATCTGAGTAGGGTACCATCATATCCTCTTTTATATAGGATTTCCTTGCTTAAGAAAAAGGCCATGGCCAGTCTTCGGATGGTCTTTCTATTTACTTCACTAGCCTCTGCCGGGTATTCCTTGTTTTGAATATATTGCTTGATATCATGATACCAAGGCTTACCATCGGGTTCCCCTTCCACATGAGCACAGTATGCTAGTTCATCTTGCACTCTAACTTGGATGGGTTGGACATTGGTATGGATGTCCAGCTTGGTCATGGCAGCTAGTGTGGCTAAAGCATCAGCAAATTGATTCTTGTCTCGACTTAAATGCGAGAAAGTAATCTAGTCTAACTTTGCAATCAACTGAGTCAAGTATTTCTGATATGGAATCAACTTGGAGTCTTTGGTTTTCCATTCACCATTGACTTGGTAAATGATTAAAGCTGAATCCCCGAAGAATTTCAACTGCTTTATACCAAGTTCAAGTGCCATTTGCAATCCACCAGTACATGCCTCGTATTCTGCAATATTATTCGTACATTCGAATTTCAGTTTTACGGCCACCGGATACTGCTTGCCATTTGGTGAGATAACCACTGCTCCTATACCACTGCCATGCATATTGACTGCTCCATCAAAATACATTTTCCACACATCTTCCTGTTCTTAGTCTTCATCAAGGGACATTACCTCTCCATCTGGGAACTCAGAATGGACAGGCCATCCATCCTCAAGAGGATTCTCTGCTAAATGGTCAGTAATCACACTTCCCTTGATGGACTTTTGAGTCACATATTTGATGTCACACTCTGACAATATCACTTGCCACTTCGAGACTCTTAAGGAGATATGAGGGCTTTCGAAGATATACTTCAAAGGATCCATTCGAGAAATGAGCCAAGTGGTGTGATATAACATGTACTGTCTGAGTCTCCTGGAAGTCCATTCTAGTGCACAACAAGTCTTCTCGATTTCCATATAACGAGCCTCACAGGCGTTAAACTTCTTACTCAGATAGTAAATTGCCTGCTCCTTCCTGCCAGATTCATCTTGTTGTCCCAGCATTGCCCCCATTGAAGTTGGCAATATGGTGAGATAGAGTAATAATGGACGACCTTGGGTAGGTGGTACCAACATTGGGGGATTCAGTAGATATGCTTTTATCTTATCAAAGGCTTCTTGATAGTCATCATCCCATCTTCCTAGATTATTCTTCCCGAGGAGTTTAAAGATTGGTTCACACGTGCTAGTCAGATTTGCAATGAAGCGCGCAATATAGTTCAATCTTCCAAGAAAACCCCTTACTTCTCGCTCGTTCTTAGGTTCCGGCAAATCGCGTATTGCTTCCACCTTGTTAGGGTCCACCTTTATTCCTTCTATACTGACAACAAAGCCAAGTAAGTTCCCTGCAGATGCGCCGAAAGTACATTTTGCAGGGTTGAGGCGTAGCTTGTACTTCCTTAGCCGCTCGAACAACTTTCTCAAAACTGCCACATGGCTTTCTCCTTCCTTGGACTTGGCCACTATATCATCAACGTATACCTCTACCTTCTTATGCATCATATCATGGAACAATGCCACCATAGCACGTTGGTAAGTGGCCCCAACGTTCTTTAATCCGAAAGGCATCACTTTGTAACAAAAAGTTCCCCAAGGAGTGATTAAAGTTGTCTTTTCTTTATCTTCATTGTCCATGAGGATCTGATTGTACCCAGAATACCCGTCCATGAAAGAAAACCTGTGACTTCTGGCTGTACTGTCCACAAGGACATCAATATGAGGCAGGGGGAAATCATCCTTTGGACTGGCTTTATTCAGGTCTCGGTAGTCCACGCACATTCTGACCCTGGTGCCGGAATAATATTAGCTACCCATTCCGGGTGTCTAGCTACTTCCAGAAAGCCAGCCTCCAACTGCTTGGTCACTTCTTCCTTGATCTTTAGCGACATCTCAGGATGCATCCTCCTTAACTTTTGCTTCTTTGGAGCCACATCTGGGTATGAGGGAATTTTATGCGATGTTATCTCAGGATCTAAACCCGGCATATCTCTGTAGGACCATGCAAAAACATCCAGATACTCTTTGAATAGTGCAACCATTTCTTCACGCTCTGGGTTATCCACTATTTTCAACTCCTTCTTATCTTCCTCGGTTCCCATATTGACCACTTCTGCAACCTCATCATTCGAGCTAATCCCTTCCTCTGACCATTTCACCACTTTTATGAATTCTTCAATGTCTTCTTCTTCCTCATCGGATTCAAGATTGTATTCATCAGCGGCCGCGAGGGAATCAATAAATGAGCTTTCAAAGTTCCTCTCCTGAGGTAAATCTTTAGTGGAAGAAGTATTCCTGGAAGAAAAAGTCGGGAATAGGAGAAGTATAGGCAAGAGTCTTATTTGTGACAGAAAAGCTTAAAATAAATAAATGAAAAAGAGAGAGAAAAGAAACGATGTAATCAAAAGGAAAACACCAGACAAAGTGTTACATTTTCATTCATGTCTCAAAGAAAGTAAACATCAGTTCACAAATAGTACAATAGGATAATTACTTCATGGAAATAACATCAACAAACGGTTCAGATTGCCAATTGTTGAGAACTTCATTGCTAGCAGGGAAATAGATGGCATGTTTCTTGTCCTGTTCCTCTTCAAGTGTGCTGATAGTGAAGTGAGGGGAGAATGCTTTTTCGGGACTGATAACTTCAACAGCTACTGGGAAAGTCTCTGTCAGAAGGGGAAGATACTTTCTCCCACCATCTTCTTCTTCCTTGTTCACAAGAGTCATGAATTTCATCTTTTCCATCAAGTAGGGTTGATACCCCAACCCGTGCCTTCCTTCTCTCATAGCAGCTTCAATTGGCTGAGAGATCCCTTACAGCTGAGGCCCTAGACTTTTTCCTCTTTGATAACCATTCTTTTCCATGATGCGGACTACTACATCATTCACATTCTTCATTGGGGGCTCTCTTTTCTTGTTCTCTGACTTGAAGACCTCAAAACTATGCAGCGAGTCGTCTTCTAACTGCTCTGTGCTTTCTACATAAGGTACTGTGGTGGGCTTTGTCAGCATGATTTCCTCTTCACCACGGACAGTAATAACGGATCCATCTTGGATATACTTCAAACATTGATGCAGATTCGATGGGACCGATCCTGCTTCATGAATCCAAGGCCTCCCCAGAAGCATAGTGTAAGCTGGTTGGATTTCCATGACCTGAAAGATGACAGAAAAGAATTGGGCCCTATTTCAAGGGACAGAGTTATCTCTCCTAAGATTCCTCTTGCTGTCCCATCAAAGGCTCGTACAATCATTTCTTGTGGTGTCAAATCCGCCACGCTTATATTTAGCTGCTCGAGGGTGGACATCGAAACCACATTCAACGCCGAACCACCATCTACAAGCACCTTTGCAATCACAAACCCCTTACACTTTAGGGTGATGTGTAAGGCTTTGGTGCTGCTGCGGGATTTCGAGGCCACTTCATCTTCCGAGAAAGTAATCATATTGACATGCCTGATTGGGTCCACCATATTTACCACATTTTCTGGAGTGACGTCAGGTTTGACATATGCTTCATTCAACACTTTCAATAATGCCTTACGATGCAACTCTGATGTCAAGACAAGCGACAAAAGAGATATCCTTGCTAGAGTTTTCTTCAACTATTCTACCACATCATATTCACTTTGCTTCATAATTTTCAGAAACTCTTCTTCTTCTTTCCCTTTTCCTTCATCCGTAGTTTCTTCTTCTCTGGATTCCTTCATCATTTTTTCTTTAGCAGGGGTGTAGCATCGCCCGCTTCTTGTAATGCCTCCAATTCTCACAATATTAGTAACTTGGGCCTTCGAGGTCTCCCCCGCAACTCCAGTTAGTTCAACTTTCTGTTCATAATTCCATGGTACAGCATGTGTATCAACATAAGCAAAAGGAGTTGGCTTGCTCACCCTTACGATGACTCTTCCTGGGTCTGACGGTTTGTTCATGGGTGGTACTCGGAGTACAACTTTTTCAACTACATTGACTTCCTTGGCAACACCTCGTCTAGCTTGAATCACCCCCAAGGTGAGTAACTTCTGAACCTAGACTTTGAAATCCCAACAAGTTTCGATGTCGTGCCCCACTTGCCCATAATGATTGTCACACCTTAGATCTTTGGCGTACCCCCTTTCTTCTCTTGGTATTCTCACTGGTGCAACAATGTTGTACCCCACCTTCTTCAGTTCTTCGAAAATCTTTTGCATTGGCACTCGTAGTTCCAGCACTTTCATGATTGGGGACCCTGTTTCCTCCAAATTGTTTACTCGATTTCCATCATTATGATTAGGGATTGGATTCTTAACGATATTAGGCCCGACCTCTTCTTCGAACCCTAACCTCCCACAAGCAATCAACTTTCTTACTACCATCTTAAAAGCTTCGCAATCCTCAATAGAATGTCCTGTGACATCCATGTGATACTTGCAAGTCTGATTTGGATTGTACCAAGCAGGAAATGGTGGTTCTAAGGGACGTACAGGGTTTCCCACAATCAAGTGGCGGTCAAACAATTGTTGGAATAAATCCGCATTAGAGATGGACAATTTCGGGAAGAGTGTCAGATTTGGACTTTGGAAACGTCCTTGGTTTGGGAAATTTGGGCGAGGCAGAGGATAATTTGGGCGGTTTTGTGGGGGTGCAGATGGATAACAGGTGTATGATGGGCGGGCAAGGTTATATGGTTGGGGGTAGGAATATTGCTGATTTGGTTTTGCGGGTATGTGTTGGTTTGTGAGGATGGGTAAAGCGGGGTTTGTGTCTGGTATGGAGTATGTGGGTTAGAGTTAAATGGTGATTGGTACTGAGAATTGAAGTTCCGTTGGCGTTGCACATAATTCGCCTCAACCTCCTTCTTCTTTGGTGGAAACCCTTTCCGGGATGCACTTCCTTCACCATCATTTACGGGAAGCTTTCCAGTTCTTGCCAAAAACTCAATTCTTTCACCGGCGGCGATCAAATCTGAGAAATATTTATAGGCTTCCCTAGCCATGGCCCCTATAAAAGGTGCTCCGAGAGTTCCTAAAAATTAAGAGCACATTTCAGATAAAGTCAACGGGGGCTGAACTTGTGCAGCCAAACTCCTCCATCTTTGGGCATATTGCTTGAAGGGCTCCTCACTTCTTTTCTGCATTGTAGTTAACTGTTCACGACTCGGGGCTGCATCCAGGATGAACTTGTACTGGTCCATGAATAAGTCAGCCAATTCCGTCTATCGCGAGATCTTGGAATGGTCCAATTGGAGGTACCATTCTAAGGCGAGGCCAGTCAAACTTTCGTGGAAAAAGCTGATAAGGAATTTGTCATCCTTGGACCATATTGCCATCTTGGTGGCGTAACTAATGAGGTGAAATCGTGGGTTCCCACTTCCATCATATTTGGAAAAATCAGGAATCTTGAAGTCCTTGGGGATCACGACATCTGTGGCGGGACAGAGTTCTTCTATCTGGAGAGGACCGTAGGCATTCGAACCTTTTATAGCTTTTATCTGTTCTTCCATTCTTTCCATCCATTCATCTCTCATCTTATCCTTACCAGCCTGAACTCCCGCTGACTGACTGTGAGTAGATACATGTGGTTGCTCCCATGCTGGTGCGGTATAGCCCGGGACTTCATGATAGGCATTTTCAAAAGGGGGATATCCTTCTCCAATGGGAAGTGTTATTGGTGTCGTGTGATATGTCTGGTCAGGGCCAGATACTCCCTGAATGAGACCCGTGATAATGCTTGAAAACATTGGTGCTGTCACCACAGAAGAAATCCTTGCCTACCTGGTTCAACTGTATCTCTGTTCGCACTAAGAATGCTGAGAGATTCCCTCATATCCTGTAATATGGCTTCTAATCTTGCATGGGTTTTAGTCATCTCACTTATTCTGCCCCTCACTTCATCTATCTCAGAGCTTAAGTTTCTTCCTTCCTCAGACGCATTGGCAGTCATCCTGTTCCGAGATCTGGTATCGTAAACTCGGGTTTGGTTGGTGTTACCTTTCCTAGGTCGCGCAATGGTTCCTGAATCCTCAGAAGGATGGGACTCTGTAAAGCATTTAAAAAAACTCATTTGTCAATCCAAAATTTTTGTGTGTGAATGTATGCATGTGCAAGTTAACATCGTTTGTTTGATCATGAGGGCACTCTTAGGAAGACTGTCGTATACACCTATAGCAAGAAAACTCATCCTGCAATCAAATCTAGTGGTATGGTTCCTTCTAGTTTGAATACAGTTGGTGTCAAGTCCAAGGGAGAATCTACTCCTCGATAGACCGCACCCGTACTAGCAACGTCCTTATTTTTACACAGAAAACTCGTCGTTTTTAGGGTAAAAATACAGTTGATGACGTATCTAAGGGAGAAGTACATTGATGGTTTCCATCCTTCTCCAAGGTCCACAAAGTTCTATGTTAAGAGCCTTATCTTCTTTTTCCTGAACCCTCTGGCAAGTCTCCCAAAATGATTGAAGAATTCGGTCACCTTCGGTGGTAGCTGAAGGAAATGGTTCATACGAATGTGGACGGATGCCTCTTCAAATCGCTCCACCAGCTGGGAAGTGTGATATTGGAGCTTATCCTTTGCTGGCTGAGTTCACATAATCTATTCACGTCATTGAGTGTCACATCGATCTTGATATTTTTCTTGGAACAGCTCGCGTTGCTAGTACTCTTCTCTGAACCAAGCTTTTCCATTTTCTTGCTATAAGGTGAATACCAAAATCTTCTAACAAAGAGACACAAAAAAAATGAGTATAGTGAAACAAATATCTTGCATGATTCATGTTGTATGGGACCCAATGGGGGTTGAAAACCCCGATGGGTATGCATTACCTTCATTATGACATAGCGCCTATTAGGTGTGCAATAATATTCGAATATGTCATTCAGGTTTGGGGCAGCAATGTGATGCCCCTAGTTTTGTGAATATTCACAATGAGTATGCATGACAATTTATGCTTATGATAATAGAGAGAGGAAAGAAAAGTACGCCCCCTTTTGCCCCGAGCCAGGTAAAACCTAAGGATGGACACGCCTTAAGGTTAGGACTCTAAACAGGTTGGCCACTAGGTCTGCTATATTAGTGAGAGTTGGGACGGGTCTAGACCTCTAAAAGTCATGGTCCCCATATTGCCCTCATAAGAGTATGATTCTTGAATATAGCCACAAGTAGGGATAAACCCTCTCAATATGACTATTCCACGATCTCATGTACAATCTGAGTGGTGAACTGACAAGTATTAGGGAGGTACAAGACCTCTTCAATAACAACGTCAGAGCACCGCCAAATCCTTGGGTTTTTGGGCAAGCTCGGGTATAGAGTTAAGTGTGTGTGCAATATGTGATAGTGATGTGGGTGAAGGGGGCATACCAACCTGTAACACTTAAAATTAAAAATAAAAAGAGAAGACAAGAAAAACCTGCAAAACACAAACATAGATATATATAAAAATGGTTATAAGTCCTCTATCCTATTGTTAAAACATGGGAAAAAGAAAAAGAAAGGAGGAGGAAAAAAAACATTGTTAGTGAAACATATATAATAATAACGTGAGTTAAAATGTATGCACCACTAACTCTTCTTATTTAAATAAGAGGAAAAACCCAACCAAAAGGACAATCCAAACAAACAGCGCTGCAAATAAAAACATTTTTGGTTTTGTCATTTAATTATTGCAAGGAGAAAAAACGGTAAGATACAGCCATAAAAGGTAAAACAAATAAGCTACAAGTTACTAATAATTTGAAAAACCAATTTTTATGGGCTTGACTCTCTTAGAAGGAATCCCCAGTGGAGTCGTCATCTGTAGTGATCCAAAAAAGGACTTATTTTTCCTTTCAGGGAGAGAACATGGAGTCGCCACCAACTTTATTTAATTTTAGGGAAGTTGGGAAACCCTTTAAGAAAAAGCTTTGGGTTCGGGAGTCGATTATGTCTAGGGAAGGCATGGAGACTTAACCCCACGGCACCCTAGAGCATCCATAAAATGGTTACACAAAATTAGTTGTATAAATTATTGATAACTTTGAAAATAGTTGTTTTACCTTGAAAATCTTCTTTTTTTTAGAAAGAAACATCTTTAGTTGTGAAATTTTTTATTAAACCTATGTGGGGTTGAACATGGAACGTAAGTCCACAGAGCAACCTCTAAATCTGAAGGGTTGAACATGACACCTGTCATAGGGCAACCCAAGAAATAAGGTTGCTTTAATCAAGTGACCATCCTCTATTTTTTATGTAAAATAAATAATTTTTATCTCTTGAAAATGGGACAGAAACATAGAATGAAACTTTTTACCAACTTATTCAAAGAACAGAAGCACAGAGAAATAAGGATGTCAAGACAAATTCATTAATAATATTAACGAAAAGAACAAAGATTACCAAATGGGAGCAGAATAAGAATGATTTTGTTTACTCCCAGTGGTAAGATTTCAGGATTTACATTCAATCTTGCTGACTCCTTCAGCTCTTCCTTATTAACTACTCTAATAACAGGGAAGAGAAAAAGGAAACTCGGATCTCTAATCTCTCTTCCTCCTAAAGAAAGCGTTAGATAAAAATCTCTCTCCCTTTTTCTCTTTTCTTTGTATCTTTCCTTTCTATCTCCTCTCTGATTTTTTGTTTCCTCTCAAGAAAAATGTTAGCCCCCCAAATGTCTTCTCCCCCTATAGACGGAGAAGAGGGCTTCTTGCTTCTTCTCCATTGGCTTCAAGGTCGGTTTGTACGAAGTCCAAGGCTTGGGCGGTTCTGAGCAGCAATAGCGTGTGTTGCGATGGGGGCGGCATGAGCAGTGGTAGCGTGTGTTCAGAGCAGTGGAAGCGTGTGTTCAGATGGGGTCGGCATGAGCAGTGGAAAGGAGGTGATTTGATGTGAAGGTTGCGTGTTTGAAGAAAGAAGGAGATAGGGGGTTTGTCTGATGTGTATGATGGCTTTTTTAGGATGAGGAGTAGGGCTGCTAGGTTAACACGAGGGAGGAGATGAGGAAGAAGAAGGACCAATGGGTAGAGGAGGAAAAGAGGACACGTAAAGTAAGTAGGAGACGTAACTCAGTTTCCTTTCCTTTTTAATGATTATCTTCTTCTCCTTATTTTCTTCGTCCCTTCTTCATTATCTTCTCCTTCTTTTCTCTTTATTCTTTAGTCTCCAGCCTGAAAACAAAATTGCAGTGGACTGAGTCTCTTCGTCCAACAGAAACTTAGATATGCAAAAGAAGATATACACTGGACGGACCTCCTCGTCCATCAAGAGTTTAAACATGCAATGGACGGATCCTCCTCATCCAACAGAAAATTAGATGTGCAATGGACGGCCTACTCGTCCAACAGAAACCTAAATAAGCAATGGATGGAACCTCCTCATCCAACAGCAAATTAAATATACAATGGACGGGGTCTCTTCGTCCAACAACAAATTAAATACGCTGGACTAGACGCATTCAACAGCAAATTAAATACAATGGACCAGACGCGTCTAACATAAAAATACAATGCAAAGGGACCAGACGCATCCAACATAAAAATACAATGCCAACCGGACCAGACGCATCCCACATAAAATACAATACAGATGGACCAGACGCGTCCAATATAAAAATTCAATGCAAACGGACCAGACGCGTCTAACATAAAATGCCAACTGGACCAGACACGTCCCACATAATATACAATGCAAATGGACCAGACGCGTCCAACATAAAATACAATGCAAATGGACCAGACGCGTCCAACATAAAAAAAACAATGCAAATAGACCAGACGCGTCCCACATAAAAGACAATGCAAATGGACCAGACGCGTCCAACATAAAAATTCAATGCAAACGGACCAGACGCGTCTAACATAAAATGCCAACTGGACCAGACGCGTCCAACATAAAATACAATGCAAATGGACCAGACGCGTCCAACATAAAAATACAATTCCAATGGACCAGACGCGTCCAACAAAAAAATACAATGCCAACTAGACCAGACGCGTCCCACATAAAATACAATGAAAATGGACTAGACGCGTCCAACATAAAAATACAATGCCAATGGACCATACGCGTCCAACATAAAATACAACGCCAACTGGACCAGACGCGTCCAACATAAAAATATAATGCCAACTGGACGCGTTCAACAGCAAATTAAATGCAATGGACTGGACTGCGTCCAACAGAAAGTGCAAAGCAATGGACGGATCCTCCCCGTCCAACAGCAAGTGCAAAGCAATGGACGAGACCACCCCGTCCAGTTAGCAAGTGCAAAACAATGGACGGGACCACCCCATCCAACAGCAAGTGCAAAGCAATGGACAGATCCTCCCCGTCCAATGGCAAGTGCAAAGCAATGGACGGGACCACCCTGTCCAGTCAGCAAGTACAAAGCAATGGAAATGGACGGGACCACCCCGTCCAACAGCAAGTGCAAGTAATGGACGGGACCACCCCGTCCAACAGCAGGTGCAAAGCAATGGACGGGACCACCCCGTCCAACTGCAAGTCCAATGGACTGGACTGAACCGCGTCCAACAACAAACCCAATGTAATGGACGGAACTGGACTGCGTCCAACAACAAATTGGTCATGAGCCCCATCCTTACATCATTTTTTTTCTTTTTTCTCTTTATACTATTATTATTAGTCTCCTTGAAATACCATATCATAAAAATTAGAATAAAAGACGGACACAAAAAAGGGTGTTCACACTCATTATCAAAGCATCTCAATAAATGTTATTAATATATCATTCATCATTTTCAATCATAAACATGTTAAGCAATTAGTAATAAATAATTAGTTCCATTAGTATATCAATCTTTGTAATCTATTCATAATTTATTTCTATGGCATTCATACTTTCTATATAAACTTTCTAATTATAACATACAATAAAATTTATATGCAATCAGATCATTAATTTTTTTCACCAATTCCTATGCAGTTTTGGAAAGTTACTCAACTATGCAATCAAAAAAGTTTGTTCTGTTCTTAATTATAATATAATATAGTTCCAAAACTTAAAAACTAAATATTGTTTTTAATTTAATCATTAGTTAATTAAATTTAATAATATTTGATATTTAATATATAGAAATTGCATCCAATAATAATAATGAAAATAGATCAAAACTTTCTAATTTAAAAATAAAAAAAAATATATTATTATTAAACAAATATGCATAACATCTGGTGCAAGGCACATGGAAATGGGCTTCTCATAAGGGAAAATAGAAGAGAAAAATAACATAATGGATAAATATATTTTCTAAAATTATATAACTTGCACAAGGAAAAGAAGATACTTAACTCAAATAGATTTTCAAGAGACAAGAAGAAAAATAATTTGGAAGATGATTATATTTTCTAAAAATGGTTTACTTACATGGGAAAAAGAGGAGAGATAAATCAAATAGATTTTCAAGGGAGAAGAAGAAAAGTAATATGATAGATAAATATACTTTCTAAAAATAGTTAACTTGCATGGGAAAATTGGAGAAACTAAATCAAATATATTTTCAAGAGAGAAGAGAAAAATAATATGGTAGATAAATATATTTTCCAAAAATGGTTAAATTATATGATAAAAGAGGAGAAATAAATCAAATAGATTTTTAAGAGAGTAGAAAAATAACAATATGGTAGATAAATATATTTTCTTAAAATGGTTCACTTGCATGGGAAAAATATGAGGATTAACCCAAATAAATTTTTAAGGGAGAAGAAAAAAATAATATGATAGATAAATATATTTTTTAAAGATGGTTAGCTTGCGGGAATGGATTCTCTCATGTGACATGAAAGTCCAGTTAAATTTGAGCCTTCAATTGTAAAGAAGAAAGAGGAACTTCAAAATATAAAAAGGGAGAGATATATGTTTTATGTTTTAATGGTGGAGATTTCAACTTGAAAGAATCCAAGTGCAAATCCAATATGAGAAAATTCATTCCCTTAGCTTGCACGGGAAAAGACAAGAAATAAATCAAAAATATTTAAGAGAGAAAAAATTATGATAGATAAATGTGTTTTGTAAAAATAGTTAACTTGCACCGAGCAAATAGAAGAAATAAATAAAATAAATTTTGAAGAGAGAAGGACAAAAATAATATGGTAGATAAATATTTTTTTTAAAGAAATGGTTAACATGCGTGAAAAAATAAGGATAAATAAATCAAATAGATTTTTAAGAGATAAGAAAATAATAACATAAAAGATAAATATATTTTATAAAAATTATTAACTTGCATCGTGCAAAGAGAAGTAATAAATCAAGTAAATTTTCAAGATAGAAGAAGAAGACTAATATGATAGATAGTTATCTATACTTTCTAAAAATTGTTAATTTGCACGGGAAAAAAGATGAGAAATAAATCTAATAGATTTATTAGAAAGAATAAAAAATTAATATGATAGATAAGTATATTTTATAAAAACGGTTAACTTGCATGGTAAAAGATGACAACTAAATCAAATAGTTTTTTAAGACAAGAAAAATATTTTTTTCTCTAATAAACCACAAAACGTAAAATAAATAATTACATATTTAAAAATGAAATCTTAAAAAATCAGCATATTCCCGTGCATGGCACGGATCCATACACTAATTCAAATATATAATGCCTATTTCCTTAATCAACTCACCCTCTCTTTCTTGAATCTCTACTTTCTTTCACATATAGAAGTTTTGCAAGAACTGTAGAATTAAAAAGAAAATTATTATTATTATAAACATACAGTTTTAAGTTATATATTATCAAGCATAGTAAAGTGTGAATTTCATTAATGAATAAGGATAAAATGATAGAAAAATCAATAAGCTGTAAGTTATAAGTCATAATTTAAATAAAATAGTTTATGAAGAAAAGCTATAAGCTAATAAGATAAGTTTGTTTACCAAACACCTCTATTTCAAGAATCCAGTCTCTATAACAAAACACTTTGTCTTTGGTTTTGGTATCTCCTCTTTTTGTTGAAAATGTGATGTATTTGGTTTTTATATTTATGTCTCTGTTTTTTTTCCTAGGAGCGTGAATTGCCCTTATTCTTTGTGAAGAAGTGTAGAAATATCAGAACATTTTGAAATACAACATCGACGTCCTTATAAGGACAATTTGCATTTATGTTTCTATTTGTTCTTAGGTTGAGATCTATTAGTTATTTTCTTTATGGAACTCATTGTTGGTTTAACTATTATATAGATTGTCATATTACATGAAGGATTATTATAATTAATATAAATGTATATATATTTTATTTTATTTTGCACAAAATTTATACGAACAATGTTTATATTTAAAATTAGGCTTAATCAACTTTTTAGTCAC
The DNA here is from genome assembly GCA_030762895.1 of Sophora flavescens. Lineage (NCBI taxonomy): Eukaryota > Viridiplantae > Streptophyta > Magnoliopsida > Fabales > Fabaceae > Sophora > Sophora flavescens. The sequence goes on from CM061069.1 coordinate 52,040,646, forward strand.
TATAAATATAGGCATTTTGGGTTTTGACCTCTGTATTTTTTTTCTCCGTTAGTTTTTGATGTTTTTAACTTTTAAAATTTTGGAATTAGTCCATACGGTCAAGATGTACCGTTAAGTGCACACGTGGCTAACAGATTATCACGTCAGCACTCCTAAAGACACTTGTCACCGTCCGCATGCCACTGCCTGTCGGACTACTGCCGACCGTCCGTCCGCCGATCATTCGTCCGCCCCCTTCCTCTTATCCTTCTCCTTCCCTCTTCCCTCTTCCCATCCGGCCGCCTGATGAGTGTGATTTCACCTTATTTTTCCTTGTCATTTTGGATGCATTTTCATATAGTTTAGGCATATTTAATTTTATTTTTGTTAGTTTTTACCTTGGAATGGGTAAGGTGGTTTTGTGATGTTTGTGTGCAGGAATTGAAGATTAAAATGCACAAGACCAGTTATGTTGGAGTTTGCATGAAGGCGGAGCTTGAAATACAAGAAAAATGAGCCAAACAAAGCCCATCACGGCCATGATCGAGTATGGCTGAAAAGAAAGAAGGTTAAACTCAGAACTGGTCACGGCCGTGACATGTAAACTGAACCAGACCCTCATAGGCAGAACTGATCACAGCTAGGTCGTGATGGTGGTCACGGTCGTGACAGACCAAGCAGTGAAGCCATCTCCAAGTTAGAACCTGTCACGGCCTGACCGTGACAGGCATCACGGCCGTGACATGCAATATCTGAAAATTCAATTGCTGATTTGATCTGATTTTGTAACAGCATTGAATTCAAGTTACCCTACATTATAAATATGACTCTGAGGCTCGAAAATAGGGACCTCTTGACTGCTACCCATAGGCAAAAACTAGGATTTCTCTTCTTCTCAATTTCTTCTCTTCTCTTAGGTTTTTTTTATGCTTTTGTTAATTAAGATTGCTATGAACATGGCAATGCTTGAGTAGTCGTTTTATTTCTAGGAATTGGGGCTATGCCCAAGATTCGTTTTATGTGATGAATTGACATTTTTCTTCTTGTTAATTTCAATTTTGCTTTCGATTTAATTCCCGTTGCATGAATTACTTGTGAATTTGGTGCGCACTTATTTGCATGTCATAGATACTCTAAGGATGAACCTAGCGGTGAACTTAGGTATTGGATCTATAGGGATTGAACTTAGGACTTAAATCATGAGAGTTAAAAGCGGTCCATCGAGGGTTCATTGAATTGTCACGAATCTTAATGGGTTCAATTTAAATACAATTACCACGAGAGTAGGGTTTGGTTTAATTAGGCACGGTTCTTGTATCTCGAGAGAGAACATTAACTTATTTAGGATAAATTCACCTTCAAAGCAATTTTGATAATTAACATGAGGGGTAGTCAATTTAGTAGCATGAGCAGTCTTGTTGGTAACCCAATTCCCGGAAATCTCTTTTAATTTGAAAATCTCTAGATTTGATTTGATTGCGATTTTATTTAAATGCGTTTTAATTACTAGATTTGTTAGTTAATTCTTATTTCAAATTCCAAATCTTTTTCTTGTTTAGTTTGATTAATTTAATATTTAATTGTTATTTAAGATCACGGTCTTTATGGGTTCGATCTTTTTATTACTTGACGGCGAAGCCGTTCACTTGCGATTTCATGCTATCAAGTTTTTGGTGCTGTTGTCGGGGACTGTCCTTTCTTGAATTTCAATTTAATTTTTAAATTGATTTTTTATGGACATTTGTTTTATTATTTATTATTTATTTCTTTTTCTTTTCTTTTTTTCTTAGATTATCTATCTCCCTCTTGCGGGTATTTTTCTCTTTTATGCAAAGATCCCAAAGTCTTGGAAATCTTATTGAAGTTGACCCTGAGATCGAAAGGAACTTTCATAGACATAGGAGACTACAAAGACAAAGAGAGAGATAGAGGTTGATTCCCATTCCACTCATGGCGAATCTACCAGATACCAAACCACTGAAGGACTACGCAGCCCCAAATGTTAGGGGTTTGCGAACTGGGATTGCTAGGCCAAAAATTGAGGCGAAGAACTACACTATACCGCCTCAGTTAATTGGCATGATTAAGAAACATCAATTTGGAGGATTATCCTCGGAGGACCCGACTGATCATGTGGAGACATTCTTGGGGTTCACCGATGCAATAAGAATTCAAAGTGCCCCGATTGATGCTATTCGCTTGAGGTTATTCCCCTCCTCTCTGATTGGAAAGGTAAGAGCTTGGTTGAAGAAAGTGCCCGCTAATACTTTGTCAACTTGGGACCAACTGGAGCATGCATTCTTGGAAAAATTCTTCCCTCCATCCAAGACTGCTTACCTACGAACTCAGATCACCGGCTTCTTATAAAAGGACGGAGAATGCTTATCCGAAGCTTGGGATCGTTACAAAGGATTGCTAGAGTCTTGCCCACATCATGGGCTCGAGATGTGGTTGTTAGTGCATACCTTCTACAACGGATTGGATAATTCTTCGAAGGTGTCACTTAACTCCGCAGCTGGTGGAGCCTTTATGAATACACCACTGACTGAAGCGTTCAATATCATTGAAAATGTAGCCACAAACTATCACCAATGGGGTTCGAAAAGAGCTAATAACCGGAAAAAGCTTTTGGGGGGTAAGTTTAAAATAAATAGTAATGATTTAATTATGTCTAAATTTGACTCATTGAATAAACGCTTTGATAAGCTTGAAAAGGCTAATGTGAGTTCAATAGGTGCTACTAATGTTGTTTATGAGATTTGTGGAATGCAGGGACATGACATAATTTCTATAATGGAGAGCGCACATGGTATTGCTCCTGGATCCAGTGCTTCGGAGGAACAAGTGAACTCTTGTCATAATTTCTATGACACGAACCCGAAGTTTTCAAATTATGTTCCCCCAAATCCTTACAACCAAGTGAGGAAGAATAATCCTTATCTCTCCTACGGGAACTACAACAACACGTTGAACCACGATTTCCAGGAAAGCCAAGGTAATAGGAAACCCGCATCGGGGTATCCTCAGGTACAAAAGTCTAAACTTGAGTCTCTTTTGGAAAATTTTGTTGAAACTCAAAAAAAGCAAAATGAAGAGTTTAGGCAACAAGGTAGAGCAGTCAATGAGGCAATAAAAGAGTTAACATCTAAGGTAGATAACTTAGCCATCCATAATAAGATGTTAGAAACTCAGATTGCCCAACAAGCTAGTACATATTCTAGAACTAAGGGTACGTTTCCAGAACAACCTGAAGTTAATCCCAATGAGCACTGTAATGCTATATACTTGATGGATGATAAGCTTGGGGTAGTTGAAAAGGATGTGGAATGTGAGGAGGACATGATTGAACATGAAGAGATAGAGCCAAAGTATGTCCCTCCACCACCTTACCAACCCCCAATACCTTTCCCACAAAGGTTAGTCAAGAAAAAGCAAGTAGAAAAAGAAACTAAGAGCTTAATTGAGGATCATGATGCCATGATAAAAACTAATATGCCTCATAAACTAAGAGATCCAGGAAGTTTCTCTATTGCTTGCTCAATTGGAGAAGTGAAAATAGACCAAGCCTTATGTGACTTAGGGGCTAGTTCGAGTTTGATGCCACATACCATCTTTGAGAGGTTAGGAACCAAGGAATTGAGTCCATCCAAGTTTTCTTAACAATTTGCGGATGGCTTAACTAAAACTCCTCTGGGCATACTAGAGAATGTTCCCATAAAGGTAGGGAAATTTTTCATTCCTACCGATTTCATGGTGTTGGATATGAACGGGAATTCTAAATTCCCTATCATTCTTGGAAGGCCATTCTTGGCCACAGCTGGAGCAATAATAGATGTAAAAAATGGTATCCTTGAATGTAGAGAAAGGAATGGTGGATTTGATTTGACTAACTCATATAGCAACCCTCCTTCTGAGAGTCATGTGTGCATGATTGAGATAATGCCTCCAAAGGTGAAGGAAGATCTTAACATGGAAGCAACTCCCAAACTTTGCATGACAAATGATGCACCAAATAATAATGAAATTTGAGCTGCTCAACATGTGGAGTTAAAACTTCCACTGGGAGGAAATAAGGTCATGAAACTCCGAATGAAAAGAGCAAAGCGAAAGCGCATATGGCCATATGAACAAAATAGGCTCTTTGAAGGACTTCCTTGGAAAAGAGGTGTTCTTTCACTTCCAAGCCCAGCTGATCCTGGTTGATTGAAGGGAGTATGGTCAAGCTTAAGACCGTAAATAAACGCTTCTTTGGAGGCAACCCAAGTTTTCTTTTACTTTTTAATTTGTATTTGAATTTGGTTTTTGAATACTTTGAGAAGATTAAGAGAAGAAAGATCACAAATTGATGGTTTTGCCAAGTATTTTCAGGTTATGAAGGCATGAAGAGCAAAAAGGCATGGAAAAATAAAGTCAGAGGAGATCATGGCCTGGCCCTGATGGCGATCATGGCCAAGATGGAGCAATTTCAAAAAGGAAGAGGAGACCAGAATCTATCATGGCCTAGCCGTGATGAGGGTCACGGTCGTGATGCGCCAGAAGCTGAAAATCAGAATTAATCACGGCCCAGTCGTGATAGCCATCACGGGCGTGATATAAAAAAGCAGGAAATCAGAATTGATCACGGCCCAGCTGTGATAGCCATCACTGGCGTGACAAGGCCTAGTAACCGGCATCCAAATCGATCGCGGCCAAACCGTGATGAAGGTCACGCCCGTGACGCGTCTTCCAGCAGCTCTATGACTGACATCTGAGCCAGCACCCATCACCACCTCAGTGAGTTGTTTCAATTTTTATTTTTATCCTCCCTCCGACTTGAATATTTACATTGGGGACAATTAAGTTTTTAAGCTTGGGGTCGGGGTATTATTTTTGGTTTTTTTTTTTGCATTTTTTGCATGTTGCATTCATATAGGTGTAGTTTTGCATAATCACATGATTAGATTACCCCTTGCTTAGAGTATGCATCCAATTGTGAGAACATTGTGGCAAATGAATTGAGACAGTGAATTTTTGAACCCAATTTTTGTATTCTCGTGATAGGATAAAAATAAAAATGCTTGAGATGATATTCTGATAGTTGATAATTAGCATGTGGTTCCTTAGATTTGTGTTTCTCATTGATTTTAAACTACTAAATGTGAGATTTTTTTAGCCTAAAAGGGGAACTCACTAAATTTACTCCATTCTTTGTGATTGAGTGTTCTATTTACCTTGGATTGTATTCTCTAGAACTTGACTTGAAACTGTTTTGAAACTTAAGAATTTTTGAAAACATATTTGAAAATGATTGAGGCACTAGGTATCTTTTCTGGCCTTAGTGATTGCTTGAGGACAAGCAAAATCTTAAGCTTGGGGTAGTTTGATGAGTGTGATTTCACCTCATATTTCCTTGTCATTTTGCATGTATTTTCATATAGTTTAGGCATATTTAATTTGATTTTTGTTAGTTTTTACCTTGAAACGGGTAAGGTGATTTTGTGGTGTTTGTGTGCTGGAATTGAAGATTAAAATGCTCAAGACCAGTTATGTTGGAGTTTGCATGAAGATGGAACTTGAAATACAAGAAAAATGAGCCAAACAGAGCCAATCACGGCCTGGCCGTGATAGGCATCATGGCCATGATCGAGTAGGGATGAAAAGAAATAAGGTTAAACACAGAACTGGTCACGGCCAGGCCGTGATGGCTATCACGACCGTGACATGCAAATTGAACCAGACCCTCACAGGCAGAACTAGTCACGGCTAGGCCGTGATGGTGGTCACGGGCGTGACAGACCAAGCAGTGAAGTCATCTCCAGTCAGAACCTGTCACTGCCTGGCCGTGACAGGCATCACAACCGTGACGCGTAATATCTGAAAATTTAATTGCTGGTTTGATCTGATTTTGTAACAGCTTTGAATTCAAGTTACCCTAAATTATAAATAGGACTCTAAGGCTCGAAAATAGGGACCTCTTGACTGCTACCCATAGGCAAAAACTAGGATTTCTCTTCTTCTCAATTTCTTCTCTTCTCTTAGGTTTTTTTTATGCTTTTGTTAATTAAGATTGCTATGAACATGGCAATGCTTGAGTAGTCATTTTATTTCTAGGAATTGAGGCTATGCAAATTGATGTTTTGCTTCTTGTTAATTTCAATTTTGCTTTCGATTTAATTCCTATTGCATGAATTACTTGTGAATTTGGTGTACACTTATTTGCATGTCATAGATACTCTAAGGAAGAACCTAGCGGGGAATTTAGGTATTGGATCTATAGGGATTGAACTTAGGACTTAAATCACGAGTTAGAAGCAGTCCTTCGATGGTTCATTGAATTGTCACGAATCTTAATGGGTTCAATTTAATTACAATTACCACGAGAGTAGGGGTTGGTTTAATTGGGCACGGTTCTTGTATCTCGAGAGGGAACATTAACTTATTTAGGATAAATTCACCTTCAAAGAAATTTTGATAATTAACAAGAGGGGTAGTCAATTTAGTAGCATGAGCAGTCTTGTTGGTAACCCAATTGCTGAAAATCTCTTTTAATTTGAAAATCTCTAGATTTGATTTGATTACGATTTTATTTAAATGCGTTTTAATTACTAGATTTGTTAGTTAATTCTTATTTCAAATTCCAAATCTTTTTCTTGTTTAGTTTAATTAATTTAATAGTTAATTGTTATTTAAGATCACGGTCTCTGTGGGTTCGATCTTTTTATTACTTGACGACGAAGCCGTTCACTTGTAGATTCATGCTATCACCGCCCTTTTTTCTCTTCTCCTTCTCCTTCTCCTTTTCCTTCTCCTTCCCTCTTCCCATATGTAATGAAGTTTATTGGTTTGTGGTCAGATCTCTTTTGCGGAGGTACTCATTTTGTCGCATTGACCCGGGATGGGTGCATGGTTTCTGCAAGTACTTTTTAATACCATCCTAACTATCTTTCAATGATTTGCTCAAATAATAGGATATCTCATTTACAGCTTCATTATATTGATTGTTAGCCTTATTCATTCTGTGAATTTATTGGATAATGTTACATTGGCATTTCTCTGAATTAATACAATTTCACTGGAAGATATTTTTGATATATTTAGAAGTTATTCTAATGTTAAAGGGCTTCAATGTTGGCAGTTTGGTAGAGGTGACCATGGATGTCTTGGCTACTGGAAGAAAGTCATTATTGGTGCAACACCCCCCTTCGGCATTACATGACTAACTCGTTGTGGAAAATAAAACTTCAAATAAAGGCTGGTTGCTTTCGGAAAATAAAATTTTCTTAACCTTACTCGAAAATGGTTATGAATTTTTTTTCTTCTTTCCTTCCTTTTCCATACAACAAACATCATAAATATATACATCATTATACTTATACATCAAGGCCTTCATAACAACCAGATATTTCCAAAGTCAAAACATTAAGAAATAAAAATACAATTGTAACTTAATGATATGCCTGGAATCACAACTCAAGAAAAATGGCTCTCAGCCGCCAGATATACAGACTACCCTCAATAAGGTATAAAACATCCTAATATCATAATTGAGCTGGTCACCTTAACCCAAAACTACTGGGAAAACCCCCAAGGTCATCCCTACGATCAACAGGTCTCTTCTAAGTTCTCAGGACTAATGTCCTCGAGTAAAACAGGGAACTCCTCTGCAACGTCTGTATTCGCGTCCCACTGTACAAAAAAAAAAAGAAGACAGATATATTGCAAATGTGAGATACCGACACATGAGTTTTATCATGATAACTACATGCATGACACTGACAACAATAGAATTTACACATGCACTTCACATAAAATTCTCAGAAATAAACATACTGTTATAAACAATGAGATTCATACCCGACAGTCATCGCAATTTATAAAAATTGCATTACACTTCAACATTCATCATCTCATCTTGATATTTATTCTCCTACTTTTCTTTTCTTTCATTCTTTCTTTGTCGAGGCTTACCGCTCATGACTATTCTTACTTAGACTTCCCGTTCAATCATTCTCAACACAAGACACGCAATTACATGTGCCAACTGGGACTTTAACCCGCGACACACAAGACAGATTCAAATGCGTCAACTGGGACTCTAACCTACGACACATAAGATAGAGATTCAAATGCGTCAACTGGGACTCTAACCCACGACACACAAGATAGAGGTTCAAATGCGCCAACATGGGCTCTAACCCACAACACACAAGACAGATTCAACTGTGCTAACTGGGACTATAACCCACGACACACAACAGAGATACAAATGTGTAAACTGAGACTCTAACCCACGACACACACAACAGAGATTCAAATGTGTCAACTGACACACACAACAGAGATTCAAATGCATCAACTGAGACTCTAACCCACAACACACAAGACAGAGGTTCAAATGTGTCAACTGGGACTCTAACCCACGACACACAAGACAGAGATTCAAATATGTCAACTGGGACTCTAACCCACGATACACAGAACATGGATTCAACTGTGCCGACTGGGACTTTAACCCGTGACACACAGGACACATAATCCACATATTTAATCATAGGAACACTAGCCCGACGTTTTTGGTTATCTTGGTCCTCACAACTTCTACTTTTAACACAGTTTTCTTTCTGTAAAAAAAATAACTTATCAAAACGAAACTCCAAAACTTATCCAAGATTTTCTGAAATGTTTTTGCTGACTTAAAACTCCTTTGCAGAAAAACCTTTTCCGTTGAAATTCGTTTATAAAACATTAAATCACCCCGAAATACAACTTTTTTTTTTCAAATTCCTTCTCTTTTGAAATATCTTTCCCGACAGCACATCAAATTCTGAAAAAATCACTTCCAACTCATTTTCTGTTAAAAAAAAAAAACTGTTTTTCATGGTCTCGTCGTACAATTTTCTGAATTACTCTTTACTTAGCAAATAAATTTATTTGCAACCCAAATGACTTTTATTTTACAAATTTTTTTTCCAACATCAATATCACATTATTTTTGAAACTTAACTACTTAAAATAACTTTTTACTTTAATTTTGAATTTATTTTGGAAAAACTAACATTGGTGAAATAAAACAACATAACAAGTTAAACTTTGAAATAAAACTCACTAACCTACATGAGAGGACATTTGGCCAAAACAAAAAATTGGGCTAGGGACCTCTAAATTTTTCATGCTCTTGGATCTATGATCCTAGGCCATTAAAAAGACAAAATCAAGTGTCACATGACAAAGATTGAAACAAAAATCCATCTAACCCATATGGTTAGGGTTTCGACCTTGATGAGCAAAATAGGCTAGAGATTTTAAAAATTCTCAAGCTTTTAGATTTAGCAACTATTAGTACTTGAGAGACTAAATCAAGTGTTATTTTGCAAAAATTGAAACAAAACTCATTTACCCCACAAGACTAGGGTTTCGGCCATGAGTATAAGAAATAGGAAGAAATTTTCTTAGCTCTCATGCTTTTGGATAATCAAAATAGAAGTCATAGAGAGTTCATAGAAATTATTACCACATCAAAATGATTTTTCTATGATTTTCTAGAATTTAAACTAAGAAAATCATGAATTTGGAAACTTGGAATATGTTAATGGAAATGGAAATGAACTTGAAGGAAGAAGATGAGATGAGCTTAACTCATATGTTTATACCTTTAAAAGAGTAAAATTGGAGGAGAAGATGAAGGTGGATGAAGAACTTTGGAGCTTTTTGGTAAATGAACTAGGTTTTTAGATGAACGTAGGGGAGGAGGGGGAAAAAAATGAAGGGGTTGTGGTGATGAGGGCTGGTCGAATGGTGCTTAAGGGAGATTGTAGGATTTTTGTTTTTAGAACACCAAAGAATTACTTGAAAACTTAAGTAAAATGCATTTGTATGACAAATGAAGGAAATAATTTGATTTTGTTGGTTTGGATCATAGTGGCAGAGTACCACTAGGTGAGAAAGAAGTAAAATATTTTTATTTTTCTGATGCTTGGCCATTTGGTAATAACAAAAGGAGTTTTGGGGAAAACGGTCATCTTTTAGAGAAATATCTAGATATTTCTAACTTTGTCATCATTACAAATGATTGGCCATGGGTGGAGGAGAGGATTATATGGTGGAGGTGGTGTTTAGGAGGTGTGGCTGTGTATGCACTACAAGGAGGAAGGAGAATCCAAACTGGCTTTGTCTTGGTTATGACCATGGTTGGGATTTAACTAAGATAGGTTAGGTTAACACATAAATATCTAGATATTTTGTTCTAGCATTTATGAGCGTTTATGGTGAAGGTGAGTCACCTTTCTCATCACATGGGTGGGTCCCACATGTGATATTAACCTCCCAGACCCTCTGCATATCTCTGCGAATCCATTTTTGGCTTCGACGCTTTACCCGATTAGGTTTTCCGCCCGTTTTTCGCTAAAATTCCACTCGATAAAATAAAATATTTTATTTTTGGGTAGAAATTCTTGAAATATATTTTGTCCCCAACAACTGGCAACATTTTGAAATTTTTCGTTTTAGGGCCGAAAATTAGGGTTTTTCTTACTCGTTTTTTTCGAAATTTCGCCCGAATAAAATATAATATTCTATTTTTGAGCGAAATTAAGAAAACCATCAAAAATGGTTTGTGACGATCGTATATGCGACGGATACGAAGCCGTCGCAAATCCGTCATAAACACTTATTTCGCAAATCACTAATTTTTCTTATAGTGACAAATTACTCAAATATTTCATAATTGTATAAAAAAAAGTATTTTAAGCATATGATGAATTAATTTTATTACATAAAATTATATAGGTAGACATATACATGTAATGATCGAAAACCATTTTATATATCTTATAATTTTCTCAAATTCACTTAATGCTCTCTTAATCAAGACTTGTGTCATTCTATTCTTTACCTTTATTTTTCACTTTTTTTTTTTGTACAAAAAAGTTTAGATTGGGGGAAAACATGCTCCCTTGCAAGGCCAGTGAATACCACCAATCTCAACGGGGATTTATAGTGGAATTTACATATTGCCTACCAATAGGGGAGGTCTAGGAGTGGAACCCAAGTCAAAGCTAGTGTGAGTGAAAGGCTTGACCAGATGTGCCAACCCCTGATAGCATTTTTCACATTTTTTCAACGCATTGGAACAATATTCTAATTCAATACCTAAGCCTTTTTCACCTTTCATTGTAAGATTTTCGCCCCCATATTATAAATAATAAATATAAATTATTATCTACTCATTTAGAATCTTAACCCTCAAAATATTAAACACTAAACACAATCATCTATCTATCTATATATATATTTATATATATATATATATATATATATATATATATATATATATATATATATATATATATATATATATATATAGTTATATAGTTATAGTTATGCATATAAACGTGTTATCATAATATTTTAGACGAAATTATATAAACTCTGTAAAATAAAAAAAATAAAGAAATGTACCAACATTACACAACATAAAGTAAAAAGTAAAGGAATGATAACAATAGTTAGCAAAAAAAAAAAACAAAGAATCTTATGAAAAGGATACTTCAAGACTTCTCAAATTAATTGCCTTCATCAACTTGGTGATTTTTAAAACCCTTTACTCATAATAAAATGACAAATATGAAATTAATAAAAAAATGAAAAAATAAGTACAGTAAAATTATATGACCTACTTCTAATACAATATAAAAGTTGCTCAATGAAGTTGTCCTAATAAACTCCAATATTGAATTCCTGCACAAAAACACCACAGAACCACCTTACTCATTTCAAAGGAAAAACTAACAAATATCAAAATAAAAATGCCTAATCTTCATGAAAATGCATGCCAAATGATGAAGAAATATGAGGTGAAATCACGCGCATCAAACTACCCCAAGCTTAAAATTTTGCTTGTTCTCAAGAAATAACGAAGGCTAGACAAGATAAACAATTAGAGCATGGACAGTAAACCAAGAACCCAAGTAACAGGCATATCCAAATAAGTAACCAAGAGACAATCAATTTCAAGTCCAATTAGAAACTTAGGTTCCCTAAATTCATGTCTCTCACCAATTTGGGCACTCTTATCACCTCACTCAAGTGTTTAAGGACATATGACAATTCGCTTAATTTCCTCAAGGAAAGTACCATACCATAAGCTTGACTATTAACCAAAATATCTACTTTATTAATGAAAACACATAAGAATCAAGAGGTCTTTTATTTTGGTTGTAATGGGGCCATGGGATTAATCGTTAGGTGGGAAACCAAGAAAAGGAAAATTCAAGAAGGCTAAACAAAATATCAAACAATACAAAGCATGATAACCTTCTAAAATACCTTTTTGGGCTTTACTTCACTTTTCCACCTTTCTTTCTTTCTTTCTTTCTTTCTTTCCATTTTATTTCTCACTTTCTTTCTTTTTTTCTTATCCCCTTCTCCATTTGTTTTTGTTTATTTTTTTTAACTTTTTCATCAATTTGGAGAAGGGGGGATTTCCAACTCAAGAGAAACATTTATTCTTTTTCTTTTTCTTTTTCTTTTTCATCCCACAACTTTCCAAACTATCATTTTGCCCTTTTTTGCAATACTTTAAAAGGTGTCATATCATGCATCATTTATCAAGAAAAATCAAGGAACCAAGAAAAGCATTTTTTTTAGCTCAAAATTGGGCAACTAAGGGGTTACATTCAATCATTCAAAGCTCAGAAGGCCAGAAAAATACATAGTGCCTCAATCATTTTCAAACATGTTTTCAAAATTTTCTAAGTTTCAAAAAGGTTTCAAGTAAAGTTCTAGAAAATACAATCCAAGAGGAAGAAAACACTCAATCACAAAGAATGGGATAGTTTTAGTAAGTACCCTTTTAGGCTCAAAAATCTCACATTTAGTAGTTTAAAATTAATGAGAAACACGGATTCAAGGAACCACATGCTAATTAACAACTATCAAAAGATCACCTCTGGCATTTTAATTTTTAACCTATCACAAGAATACAAATATTGGATTCAAAAATCACTGTCTCAATTCATTTGGCACAAAGTTCTCACAATAGGATGCAATTTCAAAACAAGGGGTAATCTAATGATGCGATCATGCAAAACTACACCTAAATGAATGTAACATGAAAAATTCAATATGCAAAATTCAAAAATAATACCCCTACCCCAAGCTTAAAAACTTACATTGTCCCCAATGTAAATAATCAAGTCGGAGAGAGGAGAAAAATGGAACAACTCACCGAGGTGGTGGAGGGTGCTTCCTATGGAGGTAGAAAAAGGGAAAAAGAAGGAGAAGGTTGGGTTCAGCTGCACAATACTGGAACAGGAAGGGATCCTTAGCGTTTTTAAAATGTATCTGATGAGCACATCACGACCGTGAAGGCTATCACGGCCTGACCGTGAACGTGCCTGGTCTGGGAGTTATGGCCTGTCACGACCGTGAATATGGTCACGACCTAGCCGTGAGCCTTTATGCCCTGAGGGGCTTCTTCTGATAATGCATGTGAACCTCTTCACGGCTGGGCCATGATTGCACTGATTATTTCCGTCACACTCATGAAGGCTATCTCGGCCTAGCCGTGATCTTCACTGGCTCCCTCCTTTTTTTCTTATATGTCATGGTCATGAAGTATGTCACGGCCTGCCCGTGATCACCACTGTGTTCCAACTTTTCTTCCTGCACGACCGTGAATCCTGTCATGGCCAGGCCATGATCTCCCCTGACTTCTATTTTTCATGCCGCTTTGCTCTTCATGTTTTTTCAACATGCAAACTCACTTGGCAAACCAATCAAATGGTAATCTTTCTCCTCTAAACTTCTCAAAGTATTCAAAAAAAAAAAACAAAAAAAAAACAAAAAACAAAATATCAAGAAAGAAAGCTTGGGTTGCCTTCCAAGAAGCGCTTATTTTTTGTTGTAAGCTTGACCATACTCCCTTCAATCAACCGGGATCAGCTGGGCTTGGAAGTGAAAGAACACATCTCTTCCAAGGAAGTCCTTCAATACAATGTTCATTGTTAAGTCTCTAAAATATCTGATGTGTATTTCCCTAAGTTTTGATGAGAACTAAACATTGGTTAATGATTTAATTAACCTTCATATTGGTTGCTAACCTGTCAATCTAGTGTGCAGAATAAAACTGTAAGAATCATCTATACACTGAAGTGATTGAAGCTCATGTCCAACGCAAGTAATAGAAGCTCACATCCAACGCAAATGATTGAAGCTCACGTCCAATGCAAGTGATAGAAGCTCACATCCAACACAAGTGATAGAATCTCACATCCAACACAAGTGATTGAAGCGCACGTCCAACATAAGTGATAAAAGCGGGCTTCCACTAAAATGATAAAAGCCAGCGTCCACTAAAGTGATAAAAGCAAGCGTCCACTAAAGTGATAAAAGCCAACATCCACTAAAGTGACACAAGCGCTCGTATACTAAAGTGATAGAGGCGCTCATCTACTAAAGTAACAGAAGTGCTCATCCACTAAGGTGGCAGAAGTGCTCGTCCACTAAGGTGACAGAAGCGCTCGTCCACACAAGTCTTTGGACTTGCTGAGTCATTACTGTGGAGCTCGTTTACTAGGTTACGTTCAACCAGTTAAAGGAGTATCCATCCAATGACAAGGCATATGGAGCTCGTCTATTAGACCGAATGTAAAATCTTAAATGGCTAGATGGACACGGTTATTTTCAAGATGAACGCACTTACTTTCTGAATGCGAATTCTATAAGAATTATCAGAATCTTATTTCAAGAACCAGAATCAAGAAAAGTCAGAAGTTACTATCTCAAGTAACCTCGGTTATCAGAACCAAAGACCAGTTAAAGAATGCTTCCAACGTGATTTATTCCCTAGTACCTCTGGTCCTTACACGAAAAGGGAATTGTACTCAGCAAAGTACAAAAGGCTCTCTGCACAACTCTGATATGGCTGTATCACGATACATAAAGCCATGATCCTTCATGTTAGAGTACAACCAACGTTCCTATTGCATTAATGGCTATCCAGAACGACTCTATTGCATTTAATGAAGTTTTGCTTGAAGCCAACATCTGAGGGAATGTCTCAAACGGAACCTAAATGCTTGAAGACTATAAATATAAAAGTCATTGAAGATGGAGAGAATAGAGAATACACATAGCATTAAAAAGCCACTACTCTGCGCATTAAATTCTTCATTCTTTCATTCTATATTCTTCAATCATTTGAAGTTATTACGCAGACTTTCCTAAGCTTTACATTTAAACCACTCTCTGAGTGTTAGTGAAAGTTATCTGCATGCCAAGTTGTATTCATTACAAACCAAATCTCTCAAACAAAACTCCCGAGTGAGCCTAAAGAGGCTAAGTGTGCAAAGAATACTTGTCTTGAGCCCGAAGAGGCTAGGTGTGCAAAGAATACTTGTCTTGGAGCCTGAAGAGGCTAGGTGTGCAAACAATACTCGAGTCTGTAACCTGATCAGTTATAGTGGATAAATCTTGGTGCTGCCAAGAACTGGACATAGCTCTTTACTTTGAAGAGTGAACTAGGATAAATAACTGTGTCAATCTCTCTTTCCTTATAACCTTTTTAATTGCTTTAGTTTTCTTATACGTTTATCAAGTGGTGTGTTTGCCAAAGTTACCCGTCTGTCTTGTTTCTTTCCACTCGTCTGAACTAAGCTTTTGTTTACGAAAAGATTTCAACTTTGTTTAAATTATGATAAATACA